>OX459008.1:0-2700000 GCA_949774965.1 Diarsia brunnea | reverse complement strand
GTAGATCAATGAAATTCATGTTTGGTATTTAAAATTCTGTTGGAATACTGGAACGTGTTGTAGTTCTACAGAATTTTAAGAAGGTAGGTATTGAAATTAAATGGATTATTTATTTTGGGTAGACTGGCAGTTGGTCAAAAAACTAACTTTTAGCAAAAAGAAGAACCGAAATCCAAAAAATCACTAAAGAAGTCTAAAATAACTTTACTTTCGGAAGTCGACGACTTTGTTTATTTCATGAACTTTTTTGCCAGCAATTAAAGATGTTATTTAGATGCATGTTCTTCCATATGAAATAAAAGTTTTCAAATCAGTTCACAAATGACGGGATTATCAGGAAACATAATATAATAATTCCTAACAGCATTCATTATGTTCATAAATACCCAATGTAGTTATAACATAATGCATGCTATTAGAAATTTCCCGAACAAACTCACCAACACATGGAAATTGCATGAACTTACCTGTGGACAATAAGATATCATTATTAGCAAAATAAATTGAAACTTAACACATAATGAAATATCACACCTTGTATCCCCGAATGGGATCTTTTGTATGATACAGATATTCAGTTGCGTCTCATAACGATTGGACTGGAAGTGAACCCCAACTTGATTGGAAAAAGGCTAGGCAGATGATGAGGTTGTTGAGCTTACAATATGGGACCAGCAAAAACTTCTGAGAATGCAATGGTGGAAAAAAACCTAATAATAAAATTCTTTGCTTTTTTTTTGGGGATCGTGCGAAATCATCAAATAACCCCTCCCGCTCTGGGCAGAGCGGAAGGGAGTGTCAGACTTCTACTGACTAAAAACCAACCATGTTCTTTCTTAGACCTTTGTGTCGAGGCCACGGTATCTCTTTCGAAAAACCCGCAGCCCCGACGGGATAATTCTTTGCCTGACTTGGGAATCTAACCTGCTGTAGTAGCATTTGTTACCACTTGACCAACGCGGCATCCCATTATTGCCCAATAACCTTTCTCTCCATCTACCTCAAAACATGCTTTATTTTTATTAACAGCAAAACGTAATCCATTCCCACGTCATAAAATAACTGGAGCTCTCGAAAAACCGTTGCGTGAAGCATGCACGTTGATCGATATGAAACGAGATCAATTTTGTAGGGCGATCACTGAAACCAGTTTTTTATCGGTCCCGATAGGAAGTTGGTAATCATTATGTTGGCAAGTGTTGGTATTGGTATCGAGATACCAGATGTAAATTATGGTTTTCCCATCACTATGATGTGTGAAGGCAATTTATCATAGATACTAAAATTAACTAGGATATTTATTGCGTTTATTTATTTTTGTCTTCAAATTATTATGATTGGTAAATGAGCTTGAATAATAATTATCAACGGTATTTTACAAAGGTTTTATGATCGAACATTCTTACCATGTATGTACGTAGATGTAATGAAAAGGATGTTTTAAATTAACTATGATTATCTAGTACGAGAGAGTAAAAGGATTTCTCTTTTCCAAGAGAAATCAATGATGCAGATAAAATGGAATTCATAAATCTAACTAGATATTAAAACCAAGTTCTATCAATGTCGTCTACCAACAAACACTGGGTTTTGCGTAATAAAAATGTGTGAATGTGTGTGCCACGTGTAACGTACCACGGTCGAGACATCTGCGTGGCTGTGTCCCAGCATTGAGAATATTGTAGAGGCTAGGTATGTCCCTTATAAATATTTAGGCTCTTATTCGATCCTGAATCATCTGTAATTATCTCCCTAACCTTTCCCCAACTATGTTGGGCTTGGTTTCTAGCTAAATTTTACATGGAGCGACTGCCTATCTGACTTCCACAACCCAGTTTATACTGGGGATGAACTGGGTTATAAAAATCTACAAACGGCCGGGGAGGTACGGAGGAAACACGGTATGTATGGAGTGGTCACTCATCTACAGGCCAACCTGGGCAAGTGCGGCTTAACCTGAAGATTGATACGAGTGGCTATTTTATCTAAAACACGAACTCCTTTTTTGTCAGTGTTCGAATAAATAACGATAATCTATGGTCAATTCCACTTTGCTCATTGATCTACATACGGATCTCCAAGCAAATTATAGGTGGCGGAATTCCTTCGCTCCTTCAGCAATAATAATATAAACGCGCAAAGTCCTATTACGAAAAAGGAAGTACCTAAAGGAAGTAACTTTCTGTCTTTTATTCACTTCACTACTAAATTGCAAAAAATATAAAATAGACTCCAATTTGACACACTAAAAGCTCTGAAAGATATCCTCCCTCCCACCTCTTGTACCAGGACTACATAAAAGATAAGAGCCCTCCCGAAACAATAGCCAAGCCACTAAGGTCACCAAACGAATGTCAGCCAGGACAGAACATCAGACACAGACACAACCGAACAATGGCTCTTTGTCAAATGTTCCCAGCCGGTAATAGTATAACTGTTTTTGTAATGGCGGGTAGAAAAGTGGATAATTTAAGTAAATTAACTTTAGCTAATGGTTAAAGGAATTTTGATGAAGTGTTGTGAATTGATGATTGGGTTTTTAAGTGGGTTATAGTTAAATGATTACCCACTAGTGGTTTTGAAAATTGCAATTTTTTGAAATTTTCGTTTAGGAGCTCGTAGCTTAATAAGAACTGCCACTGGGGAATATCTTTAGGTAAAGCTAGTCTTACCTAGGTTGGTCTGTGGATGGGTGACCGCCCGACATACCGAGTTTCCTCCGTGCCTCGGAAAGCACGTTAAGCTGTTGGTCCCGGCTGCCATATATAGATCTGTGGCAGTTCGTTACAGGTAGTCAGTGACCTGAAATTCTGACATCCAGTCTTACCAAAGAGTATCGTGTTACCTAGTATTAACTGGGTTGTGGAGGTCAGATAGGCAGTCGCTCCATGGAAAATACTGGTATCCAGCTGCATCCGGTTAGACTGGAAGCCGACCCTAACATAGTTGGGAAAAGGCTAGGCAGATGATGGTCTTGAAAATTGCAAAGGTTGCAGTTAATTTTATTTTAAAAGTTGCAGCATCTTGCTGAGATAGGTAGGATAGGTTATTTTAGTTTTGTACGAGACCAATTTGGTAAATTTATATATTTATGCTCTCTCTTATTTTCGTTTTGTTGTTTAATTAATTAGAATAATCCTATTAATATTTTTATTAGAAAAAAATAAATTTTAAACATGGGATTCTAGTTTCTATTGAAAAATGGGTTTTGTTCAAAACTTTTTTGAGTCAGGTCTGCAGATCAGCTAATCTTTTTGTACTGGTAGCTTTGGATTGATTCCGTCTATTGAATTCAAAGCAAGCTTCAAAAAGTAAAAGACTTGATAACCGTTAATGTTTCGTCGTCAATTAACTTTAATTGCTAGTGTAAAAATATAGAACAAGAAAAGTGGGTCTACTCAGTTACATAGGAAACCCATTATTTTTGACAAGCTTTCATGCAATCCTGTTAGTTTTCACTTGGGAAAATGTACAAGTTTTTCTTGTTCACCTAATTGCAAACTTAAATACAGAGAAACAGTTGAGCTAGTGGCAGCAGCTTGGCTTATAAATATTAGATGATTTCCTACACTGAAAATGCGTTTCTTGGTTAAAGATTTTATTGAATTTAAATTGTCTAATAATTATCGTCTCTCATAGAAAAAGACAAATTTCCATGTCCAGCTCACCACGCTACTAACCATTTTTATCAAGATTTTTTTTTTCAATGTGCAAAAAAAAGAATTTTGAATCATATCTTGAAATTTACCTATGAGACTGGTTTCTGCTTAACCAGACTATTTTGTGGGTGCCTTGAGTGAAGGCCTTCTGCCAGAGATTTGTTTTTGATTTTGTTAAGGCCACCAGCTAATTCCTATATTTATCTCATCCCGAGTTAGAATGTTGGAGGTACTAACGCAAATTACCAGATTCGCAGATCGCACTTGCGTGAATCAATAAGCGTTTTAGCATGACACCACCAAATACAATGTGTAAATCAACCCATTACACAGCCGTCAACCAAGCATTCTGTACATCAAACTAAGTACCCCTACGCAAAAATTTTTGTTGGGAAATGACTTTTTTTTTTGGGTCAAAAATCGCATGTTACGGTAAAACTCAATGTAGCACTGTTAAAACATTGTGCTAGTGGTTGCTTTGAATAGTAAACGGGTCATGGAGGTAATTTGAGTAAAGGTGTAACCTGAAAAACTAGTATTTACAAAAACAGCTGTGAAAAATTTGGAACTTTGACCCCCAATATCTCCGTAACTAGGAGGTTCCCAGGTATAACAAAAAAATGATCACAGTGGTGGGGAGAACAAGTGCCCTTCGTTTGCGTTAAAGGTACTTTTACACCCCGTATAGGAAAGATGGGTTAGTTCCGCTACCTCTCCCCGTTACATCCTTATATTTATTACCCAGAAACCCTTCTAAGATACGCACTTATCACCAAGAAACAGTTGAATTAAGTAAGTAATTTAGCGACTTTTTCTTCAATTCTCACTTCGGATTGCAACTTAAAGTCGTCGATTGCTGTTAATTTATTCTAAACGGTGTTGGACAGGTAATAAAATGTCGGAACAAACGAGTTGTACTTACTAACTACATGTTTAGTAAGAGGATGTGTCTAAATGACATTCGTCTAAGCCATTTACCCATAAAAATGTAGCAGGTGTTTGAGACTTTGGATCATGAAGTAGATCAACTCGTCAATGATGTAATGTCAGAATCTTCAACCAGAAGAAGACAATATTAACTAAAAAGTCCATCCCACACAAAATCTACTATAGGAACACAAAAGTAATTAGCATGGTTCTCACAATGACCTGACCAAGATTATTTTCTGGACTTAAAAATTATACTGAACCCTGTGAGTTTCTGCTCAAAGTAGTTGGGTAGAAAACATGAACTTTGAAGTTTCGACACTAAGCCGAACGTTAAAAATAATATAATTCGCTTTCATTTCATTCAAGCCCCAAAGTTTCAAATTACTTTTCAGACCAGTGAATGAAATCAATTTTTAAACGTCAGCCTCCAAAGTGGGCCGAAGTAGCCACTTTGTGAAGCTTCATCTGATACAGCCAGAAGGCGACGCGGCAGATCTCGAAGAAAATAGTGGGACGAGTTGGACAATCCTTAGGAAGTCATGAGGAAAGGCCTTTGTCCAGCAGTGGGATGAAATAGCCTATATAGGGTGTAAAAGTACCCTTAACGTAAACGAAAGGCACTTGTTCTACCACCACTGCGATATATTTTTTTGTTTTAGACCATACCTGGGAACCCCCTAGTTACGCAGATATTGGGGGTCAAAGTTCAAAATGATTCACAGCTGTTTTTGTAAATACTAGTTTTTCAGATTTTATCTTTACTTAAATTACCTCCATGACCCGTTTACTATTCAAAGCGTATACTAGCACAATGTTTTAAGAGGGCTACATTGAGTTTTACCGAAAAACGTGATGTTTGACCCCAAAAAAAAGTCGCTTCCCAGCAAAAATTTTTGCGTAGGGGTACTTAGTTTGATGTACAGAATGCTTGATTGACAGCTGTGTGATGGGTTGATTTATACCCTGTATACAATCACTCGAAGAATGACTGAAATAAAAGATCGAATGACTTTTCTCCCCGACTGTATGAGAATGAATCCAATACAACTGGAAACCGAGCCTCGCAATTGGTCGCTGTTTAGTTTTGATTTAACTAGCAAGACTTTACAATTCCCCACAATACTGCCTGAATCGCACGACACACGCTATTGAATTAATTTGTTTCATGTTCCGTCTAATTGAATACAGAAAACTTGTATGAATAAAATATTTGTATTGTGTATGTTTAACATAACATAACGTCACGACTGTACTTCCTGGAAGGTTAGGCAGTAGGTAGTCTTATACAGGGTGTAAATCAACCCATCACACAGCCGTCAACCAAGCATTCTGTACATTAAACTAAGTATACGCAAAAAAAATTTGCTGGGAAACGATTTTTTTTTTGGGGTAAATAATCACTTTTTACGCTAAAACTCAATGTAGCACTCTTAAAACATCGTGCTAGTGGATGCTTTGAATAGTAAACGAGTCATGGAGCTAATTTAAGTTAAGTTTAAGGTGAATGCTCCAACTAGCCCGCGAAATTCAATTTTTTTTACGTTTTTTGCAATTTGCAGGTCAGTGTTAGTTTGTATGTTGATTAGAATATTAATTGCGGCTGTAAGACGTATGTAGTTACAGAAATATAATCATCAAAATCATCAATACAAGCCTCCAAGTTCATAAAGGTGCAGGAACTTGAAAAAGTCATTTTTGCACCTTTATTTGCAATCAAGATTGAAATCAAGATTTCGTGTCTGCTACTGAGAAATGCCTGATGGAAAAACCCAATAACTCTTTGCGCCACTCGGGAGTCGAACCCAGGACCTCATGCGCAGCAGTCGAACTTGCGACGATTAGGCCCACGAGGCAGAGGCAGTGTGTTTGTTTATTAAAAGGTTAAGTACGGATGTGGGAGGTAATCTTGGAATCGCTGATCTGATTCCGAAAATTCATACACTAATAGACAGCTATAGGTCTATTATCACCGAATTTCTTTGGCTATATTTAAAACGTTCTCCTAAGATAATTTCCTACCAAAACGCGAGAATAGACACGCGCAAAACCTAGAGCGTAAATACACATAACACAAACAAATGTTTATTTATGTAATGTGTTAGTGTGTGTGTATGTTTGTTGCCAGTTTACTGACGCATAATAGCTTGTTTGTTAGTTGTTAACTGAATGGCAACTTCCTTAGTAAATCTCCGGGAAATATGGGAGAAGCCGCGGGGCATATAAAGAGCTTACAAGTGACGATATTTAACGGCGTCCGGTTTACACTTGGACGTCAATCTTGTTAAGAAACTTGCTTTTCTTAACAAAAGTTTTTAAACTGACATGGTCACTAACACAAGAAAGAGGGTAGATTTGTCTGCTCATAAACATTCACTCGCACTGACAGTTTATCCGTGATCATGGTGCTTGTAAAGTCCATTTCACGAAAGAAGTCCCGCAGACGCAGCGCTGTATGTCGCGCGACATAATGTTGTTTCACAACTTTTGGCATCGTAAATCAACCTTATAACGCACTAATCCAATAATAAACTCACAAATCTGTTAAATTTAGTTCCACAATTGTCCGCGGGACTTCTTTCGTGAAATGGACTTTAACAGTGCCGAAATATCGGGAACTCAGTATTAATTATAGGTATTTTCTTGTCAGTTTGAGGTGTCACAGAGAACTTAACCGGTTTCGATAATGTATTGCCACGGCCGTTCAATAGCGCGTTAGGGTTGATAATATCCCGTCGGGACTGCGGGTTGTTCGGAAGATATACCGCGGCCTCGGCGGAAGGGCTAAGAAGCAACATGAGTGGTTTTTAGTCAGTAGAAGTCTGATACTCCCTTTCGCTCTGCCCAGAGCGGGAGGGGTTATTTAAAAAAAAAGGGTTGATAATATCGTCAAAATTGCGAGGTAGTTAAGGAGCACACAGAACACAGAAGAAAAAGGGAGGCCTATACAGTAGGTGATTCCGCGTTGAAATTAAGATTATGATAATTATAATTTATTGTTTTTCTCTGCAAGTGAATGAGTAATTATTTTGAGAAAATAAATTTCTTTAACCGTAATTTTATAGTTATTGGTTGGAGTTTATTGAGGATATAGGTAGTTTGCTCCGATGCTTCTCCTCAGCTAAAAAATTAGGAAGTGGTTAACGAAGGGCGTTTTACGAGATTTCCTCATGTAATTTTCAGACACTCAAATAGTGCTAATTCTGAGTATAATTAAAATAATTGGTTTTTGGTTTGAAACCAGACCACAAAGTTCATGTTTAGTATTAAATGCATAAGATCATAATTCATAGATCTCGCTGTTAATGTAGTACATAATAGTAGGTTATCTTTCATTTATTTCATACAAATGCAAGAAAAATGTCAAGGTGAACTTTAAGAACATTTAGAGGATATACGTTTCCTGGAATCCATTTTTTGTCGTTTTTAGTTGAAATAAAATATGAATCACCAAACTTTGCCCTCACAACATTCCAGCATAATAATGATTATGATGTCATGCAGACATTATTCTTCTTAGCGTATCGATGGCATTTTAATTCAGCCCAAAAATCGGCGAAGAGTTTGGCACTTTCAATACGGTCAATCAGTTCCTATAAAGTGCTAACAGCAGGATAAGGCGAGGTAGGACACGTTATCAAATGTTCCATTGCTTATTAGGTTTGGTTCTCAAAACGGTGAAGGAGTACATCGTGAGGAAACCGGCATGTCTTAGAACCAAAAAAATTGAGGACATGTGACATCTCCCAAGCCGCACTGGGCGCGCGTGGTGCCTATTATAGCCCATTCCTCTCCTAGAGAGGAGACCTGAGTCCCTGCAGTGGGCACATTATAGGCTGATGATGATGAGTGCATCTAATAGAATACCCACATTTCGCCAGTTATGTTTCATCATCATTCATAATTTCAGCCATAAGACGTCCACTGCTGGACATAGGCCTCCCCCAGAATTTGACATAATCGCCACGCTTGGCAGGCGGGTTGGCGATCGCAGTATGGTTGTTACAAAGGCACAGAGAACGCTACTGCCCATTCTCTGGTAAGTCCCTTAGTCGCCTCTTACGACACCCACGGGAAGATATGGGATGGTGCTATTCTTTACGTTCGACACCATACGGAGTTATGTTTAAGTCCCATGTAAATGGAGGCGAGTCGATTGCCTTGAAACGGTAACAATTCCAGAGTACGGAAAAATTCTCGATTGAAGTACCCAATAATAGTTTGCCTGTCCAAGGAATCGGACCCAGGACTTTTTGCTCAGCAGTCGCGCTTGCGACCACTAGACCAACCAGGCAGTCCAGTAGGGTAGTTAACTAAAACAATCTAATTAGTCCGTCAGATAGATTTCCAAAAAATATTGGACACGTATTTTTTATTTTTTCACGTAAACAACCAATGACGACGATACAGCGCTTTGAAAACTCGCGTGACGTCATATTCTAAGACATTAGTATGACATTTTTTCTGAGTGATGTCACAACCCCACTCAAATCTTTGACGCGTTTTATCTTCGTCAATTTTTATTTTTTTAAAATCGAGATAGAAATTTTTATTGATTTGATATAACAAAAAACACGTTTCGAATATTTTTCAATAATCTAACAGGCGGACTAATTAGAATCATATTTTTTTAGTCAGTAAACATCCCTGATAAAACTGATTAAATAATTATTTCACAACATTGTACTTCTGTAAAACTACCTACAAACTAACCTAATTATATATTTCAACGTATGTTTTCAAGTAGACCAAATCAATGCGCCCTAGTTATGCTTTCCGAATGACATTCCGTAGTCGTAATGCCATACCAAATTGCAGTAATCTGGCGAAGTACGCCAACAGACGGAATCTTAGATATATGATTTGCAAGTACCGTTCTTAGATTTAGAATTAACGTGCTCAGTAATTTGGTAGTTGAGGGAATTGGGTTAATTTTAAGGCGGTTATATTATAATTGGACCGCGGAGTATGGTCTAGTTATAATGTTCCAAACTTAGATACATTTTCCCATGGATAAGTTAGGCAGAAACTGCAGAAAGATACTTGCTAAGATCCTTATATACATTTTGGATAGTCAAAGTTCATTTTGGTCATACACACACGCCGCGCCGGTTACGAGTACGATCTACGTATTTTCAGAATAATAAAATTTGTCTGTCAAAAAATCAATTTCAAAATCAAGTCATTTCTTCAAACTAGGCTGATATTCAGCACTTTTCGAACGTCAAAATTTACTTTACTGATTTACAAGAGACAGTCCCCCAAAACGCCCACCGTTCGACACTTCCTAGTGTTTTAGCTGGAAAGAAGAAGTGGCGGAACAATCACCAGAAGAACCCAACAGACAGATGTGTTGCTGTTTGATGATTCTTCACTCGCAGGGTAAGAAGCAAAGAAGAAACGATCTTCAACGAACTATAATCAGCCACTCAAGGACCGTTATGTGAAATACGGAACCCTAAAAATGAGCCTCCAATGGCCAGCATCTACAGACGGTTGTGATTTTAGTGAAACCATTTTAAACAATATGTTACATCTTGAAACGGTACAAGTGACATCTTTTAAAATTCCTCTAGAAAAAAACATGCATCTTTCTTTCTTTACCATTTTCAATCAAATTAATAGCCATTTACGGTTGTACCATCAAAGGGTAAACCAATTTAGTTATTAAAAAATCAATGATCGTAACAGTACAGAGATCGTGACGTTTTTTTTTTCTAAAGCAAATAACTACACCCGTTACCAGGCGACCATAATATTGTAGGAGGTAGATGACCGTTACAAAAACAAATTGAACTGACCACTTAGCAATAGAAATTGACCTTTATTGTTTTGCAGATAAGGTTAGAGTCGACCGCATATTGGAAATTGGTTGACAAAGTTAGATTGTGTAGTTCGAAAAATGAATCGATGGAGTGTTTTTGAGGTAGTGAGAGTTTTATTGACAGCAAATGTAAGTTTGTTTAAAGTAGAATGCTTCTGTTGACTCGCTTCTTGTGGGTTCAACATAATGGTGTGTCGAACGGGGCAATCTGAACTTTTTATTATTGTTTTGTTTAGTTTTTTAGGAGCATTGTATAGAGATAGAGACATAATAAAAACCGGCCAAGAGCGTGTCGGGCCACGCTCAGTGTAGGGTTCCGTAGATAATAAAATATTATGTAAACGAAGTTAAAAAAAAAATACGGGCAAATGAAACTTGACCTCTGGATTGTATAGGCGCTCATACGATTCAGGGACCAAATTATATTGGTTAACTGCAGTTTCCATCTGTTGTTTCCATCCAAGTTCAAAATAATTTTCCTAGAAAGTCCTTATAAAGTTCTACTTTTCAGATTTTTTTCGTATTTTCTAAACTTATGGTTCAAAAGTTAGAGGGGGGGGGACGCTTTGTTTCTTACTTTTGGAGCGATTATTTCCGAAATTATTGACATTATCAAAAAATGATTTTAGTAAACCCCTATTCATTTTTAAATACCTTTCCAACAATATATCACACATTAGGGTTAAAATTAAAAAAAAAAACACTTCCCACTTTACATATAGGGGGGCTACCCTAATAAAACATTTTTTTCCAATTTTTATTTTAGCACTTCGTCGGCGTGATTGATACACATATTGGTCCCAAATTTCAGCTTTCTAGTGCTAACGGTCACAGAGATTAAGCGAGGACGGACAGACAGACAGACATGGCGAAACTATAAGGGTTCCTAGTTGACTACGGAACCCTAAAAACCTATATCTTTATCCAGTTTGCAAAAGATAGAAGATTAAAAGTGAATAATTTCGATGATTAAGTTGTTTGAGACTTTTTGTTGCTTTTGCATCCAGTGTGTAGCAAATACCACTGACATCATTTTCATCTAAGTACACTAATCACCCTAAAATTATAAACGCGAAAGTTTGTGTGTGAGTGTGTATGTTTGTTACTGTTCCACGCAAAAACTACTGAACAGATTTAGATAAAATTTGGTACACAAATAGTTTATAACCTGGATTAAAACATAGGATAGTTTTTATCCCGATTTTATCTTCCCGTGGGATACTTTTCGAGTTGTAGCGGGCGAAGCAGCTGGCAACACCTAGTATTTTATAGAGATACAGTAGGAGGTAATTATCCGAAAGTAATTAGCGGATTTCAATAAATCTTTCACTTATATCAGCTGCACTTGCACTATTACAGTGTACCATCATCTGCCTAGCCATTTCCCAACTATGTTGGGGTCGGCTTCCAGTCTAACCGGATGCAGCTGAATACCAGTATTTTCAATGGAGTGACTGTTTGTCTGACCTCCACAACCTAGTTAATACTGGGTAATACGATACTCTTTGGTCAGGTCACTGCCAAAGATCTATGTCAACCGGGACCAACCGCTTAACGTACTTACCGAGGCACGGAGGAAACTCGGTATGTAATGGGTGGTCACCCATCCACCAACCAACCTAGGCAAGCGCGGCTTAACCTAAATATCGACTCGAGTGGCAGTTATTATTAGGCGATCTCCTCCAATATTACCGAGTACCACTGAAATAATAATATGTTCTTCAGCTTAAGGTCCGTAGATTGAGCACCCATGAGATACCGAGTTTCCTCCGTGCCTCGGAAAGCACGATAAGCTGCTGGTCCCGGCTATCAATTGTGGCTCTAAGACGGTCGTTACACCACCTGTAAAAACTGGCAAAGTGGCCACACCTCTGACAACCAGTATTCTTTTGTTTTTTGGAGGTTGGAAAATCATCAAATGACTCCTCCCGCTCTGGGCGGAGCGGAACGGAGTGTCAGACTTCTACTGACTAAAAATCAACCGTGTTCCTTCTTAGCCCTTTGTATCCGGGGCCGCGGTGTCTCTTTCGAACAACCCGTAGCCCCGATAGGCACCTGCAGCCCCGACAGGCTGGCAATCAGCCTTACCATCAGTCTTACTTGGGAAAAAGCTAGGCAGATGATGCCAGGATGTTTCTTCACAGTTACAAAGGTGTATGCAGCAGTTGAAGTTCTAAACATTCATGCCCGGGATACACAAGGTCAGTTTTTCAAGCCAGGACACCAAGCTAGTTCTCTCTCTTAAACTGTCCTGTCTTGGAACATGCTAGAAATGAAGCTAATTTGGCTAAACGAAGCCAGAAGTACTAGCTCACTGACACTTACTTGCTATCCTGGGTTGAAAAACTGACCTCGTGTATCCCGGGCATTAGAAAGCGTATACATAATCCTTAGAAAAAAAAAACTTTTTTGCAAAAAAAAAACCGACTTCAAAAACACAAAAAAGTGAAAAACACAAAAACGAAATACACAAAAAGTGAAAAACACAAAAAGTGAAAAACACAAAGAAGTGAAAAATAAACTTCACAAGAAAAAGCAGCTTCTGAAGTCGGTGACATTTTGTTTCTTTGATTTCCTTTTTTTTGCCACCGACTTTAGAAGCTCCTGAAAAAAAAAATAAACATACAGACGAATTGACAACCTCCTCTTTTTTGAAAGTCGGTTAAAAAACCTAACTCAAATAGCATTGATAACCAAGATTCCAATCCATTTTTAACCTATAATTAAAATGAAAACCGACCAGCAATAAAATTACAAGTACTAGGAACCCATGAGACCGTAGTGGGTGGTGTTTGCGAATATTTTCTAGAAGTAATGTGACGGTATTACAGGATGTTGCACTTCAATGGTGCCGCGTACGTAAGCGCACATACCAGGATGACATAACGATGCGAGGAGGAACGCGATCGGTGTCTTTATATCAACTAAAGTCCATTTCACGAAAGAAGTCCCGCGGACAATTGTGGAACTAAATTTAACAGATCAGCCATGTTGTCGTTTGTCGATGTTATCAAGGTGCGTTTGTTGTGGTAGATATTTTGTGAGTTTATTATTGGATTAGTGCGTTATAAGGTTTATTTACGATGCCAAAAGTTGTGAAACAACATTATGTCGCGCGACGTACAGCGCTGCGTCTGCGGGACTTCTTTCGTGAAATGGACTTTATACTGATCACTGTCATGATGGAAAAAAGCGGGTAAAATGGGTATTGACGTGACAGAACATCACGCATTAACGTAATCCTCGAAGGGTTAAGCAGAGGTGTAAGTACCTAATATGTACACCGCCTGTTATGCTTAAGTACCATGTAATAGGGGCCTATTGCTATCAAGCCGGTAAACCCCGTGGCTGCTATTGATAAATTCCATAATATGGAAAAATCCAATAGTACTTTACCATTTTTTTTTTTGGTGTGTGGAAAATCATCAAATAACCCCTCCCGCTCTTGGGCAGAGCGGAAGGGAGTGTCAGACTTCTACTGACTAAAAACCACCCATGTTCCTTCTTAGGCCCGGTATCCACCAAAGCGGAGAGGAGCGAGAGGAGATGTCAAAAAAAATCATGTGATGTGGAAATCGGCCAATCCCTTTTGTTAAAATTTACATCTGGTCTTTCGCCCTTCCTGTGATTGGTCGAATTTGGCACATCTCCTCTCCGCTCTGCTCGTCTCCGGTCTGCTCGTCTCCGCTTTGGTGGATACCGGGCCTTAGCCCTTGCGCCGAGGCCGCGGTATCTCCTCCGAACAACCCGCAGCCCCGACGGAATAGTACTTTGCCTGAGCCGGGAATCGAACCCAAAACCTCACGCACAACAGTCGCGCTCACGACTGTACTTCTTAGTTAGGAGGTTTTATGTTTGACTGTATATATTCTAGTTGACAGTTATCATCCTCAACAGCCTATTTATGTTCCCACTGCTGGGACACAGGCCTCCACTCTTTGAGAGGGAATGGGCTATAAACTACCACGCGGGCCCAGTGCGGATTGATAGATGTCACAAGTCTTCGAATTTTTGGTTCTAGGACATGCCGGTTTCCTCGCGTGTTTTCCTTCACCGGTTTTGAGAGCAGTGGTGATGAAATTAATTACACAAAGTAATGCGAATGGGTTCGAACTCACGACTTACTGTTCGTAAGTCGGGGCCGCCACCACTGCTCTCTAGTTGACAGTACTACTTAGTTAATTATATGACCATACGTGACAGGTGCGCGGGCGCAGGCAGCACCTTTGATCTAGCAACACCGTGGTACCTACGTCGCGTCGCGTCGGTGATACTGTCATTTTAATTAGATTTATATTGAGAATGGCAACAATCGTGATTGTACCTTTTTGTGAGGTTGTCTTTCTAGGTATTTAATTGAATTTTGTGTTTGGAATATTAAGGGTTCGTTCACACAGACCGGCTCGGAGAGGAGAGCAGATTTTTATCACGTTTAAAACTGAGTTATGAATCATTGTGATAAGATTTATTTTTAAGATTGATAGACTCAAAAGAAAATTTGACTTTGACTTTGTGAAGAGAAAAAATAAATGATATATATAGTAATGTATATACTTATATATATATCGATGATTGTTTTTGTTTTTTGTATGTATGCATATGTTTTCAGTGGTGGCCCAGTGGTGACGGCTCCGACTTACGTGATGTAAGTCGTGGGTTCAAACCCAGGCAGGCGTCTATTTCAACATCACTGCTCTGAAAACGGTGAAGGAAAACATTGCGAGGCAATATGTCCTAGAATAAAAAAATCGATGATATGTGACATCTAACAACCCGCACTGGGGCCGTGTGGTGGATTATAGCCCATTCCCTCACATAATGAGAAGTCCAGTGGTCCGGCAGTGGGAACATTATAGGTTTATTATAATATGTATAACAGTTAATCGCATCATTTATATTTGAGGAACTCGCAGAGTAAAAGTTGTTGACTTTCATGGTCTGAGAGGTGGTTTCTGCCTACCACTTCGTGAAATACAGGCGTAAAGTTATTTTATATATTCAGAAAATACTTCAAGAAATTCACACGAGAATTACATTTATTGTTTCTTCTAAAAGAATTATCGCTACAAATCTTCAATTTCAAAATGTGGAACGAAAGTCGCTATTGAATATCACACTGTTTTGCTTTTCCTGTACCACGAGATTCGAGTTCACACAACACTGTTCTTTAAGTCAAATCCATTGCGTACTTCTACGTGAATTATCGAAGCATCGTGCGAAGTTATGCGGTAATGTATTGCGCATTTAACAGTAAGGTACTTGTTAAACGATTTCTAATCGAGTAGCATAATCCAATTAGCGGTTTTCGCGATCGCGTGCATATTCGAGAATGCGGAATGAGTGAAAATGTGTGTGTTGCTGAAAATGCAATGTCATGTTTGTTGGGGGTAAGCAGGATAGTAGGTGTAACTGTTTTAGAAAGTTGTTTTAGTTTAATTGATTATTTTTAGTAATGTAACTGAAGTTTATCGATGTGTGAGTTTTATGGACTAGCTTTGTTGTTTGATATGGGGTTCCTCGTTGTAGTTGAGACTTTATTCTTTTTAGAGTGTCTATGGCAATCTAATTTGTCAGACCAGCAGGGCAATTGCGTATCTTTTTAAATGTCAGTGGCTATCATAGTGTCCATCGATTAACTGTCAAATGGTTCCATTTTGTACCAAACCATACCCATTTGACAGTTCATCGATGGACACTATGATAGCCACTGACACTGCAGGACTGAGCCACTAGTGTAGATGACGTGATGTCGAAGATGGAACGTGCTAACCCAGACGAAGCCTATTCCTTTATTAATAAATAGATTGGGGTTATATGAACTCGGGACAACCGATGCAGGCAGGGAGTTCCACTCCTTGGCTGTCCGCATAATAAAAGAACCACTGGTACGAAAATGTGAACATCGACAAGGTATGGGTGATAACCTGCAGTACGTCTAGTCTTCCGATGGAAGAAGGGAGATGGTGGAATCAGCTCGTGGAGCTCCTGCGCACACTCCGAAGTGCAGTCTGTAGAAGACCGACAGACATGCAACTCTGCGGTGCTGAGTAGAACTGGTATAATTTGTAATAACTTTTCACCCTTTTGCCCTAAGTAATAAGGTTGAAAAGTGGTTTACCGCCAGTGACCTTTCAAAATCATCAAATAACCCCTCCCGCTCTTGGGCAGAGCGAAAGGCGAAGAGTGTCAGACTTCTACTGACTAAAAACCACCCATGTTCCTTCTTAGCCCTTGTACCGAGGCCGCGGTATCTCTTGCGAACAACCCGCAGCCCCGACGGGACCGCCAGTGACCTCGGTGTACTGTTACATTTTTAGCGCTCAATTCAACTCGAGACTAACAAAATAAAGTGCAACAATTTTCAGGCGTCCATTTAAACTTGTCAATCTTATTTTTTCGTAAAAAAATCTAATTTGTATGACATACAATGTAAATGTATTGAAAACCTAAGTACACACTAAAAATATACAAAACCAAAAGCAAGGCTTGGTTATATGCCTGTCGAGGCTGCGGGTTGTTCGCAAGGGATACCGCGGCCTCGACATGAAGGAACATGGGTGGTTTTTAGTCAGTAGAAGTCTGACACTTCCTTTCGCTCTGCCCAAGAGCGGGAGGGGTTATTTGATGATTTCCCACCCCCCAAAAAAAAAAAAAAAAAGGCTTGGTTGTATTGGATATGTACCTATAGCTAGATGTCGTTACTACCGAGTTCACTGACCGACCAAGTTTCAACCTTATGACTTATGTAATAAGGGTGAAAAATGGTAGACCGTCAGTAAACTAGTACATTAACAGTACAGCCTCAATTACTCAATCGACCATAGTCAGTTCAAGAGCACTTTTTGTGCCAATATTTGAGATGAACAAAAAGCAAATTGATTGATATACCGGTCTGCCTATGATAATACTGTAGTTTTTGCTACAGTTTGTAGTTTATAATATAACATCACGACACGAGGAAAAAAGATTTGGGGTGATGTCATTTGAGGAATATGATCTACTAGCTGATGCCTGCGGTTTCGTTATCACAACGAAAAGTAATCTGTTCACCCCCCTCTTTCAAAACCTTTTTTTTTTTTTTTTGAGGTGGGAAATCATCAAAATAACCCCTCCCGCTCTTGGGCAGAGCAAAAGGGAGTGACAGACTTCTACTAACTAAAAACCACCCATGTTCCTTCTTAGCCCTTCATGTCAAGGCCGCGGTATCTCTTGCGAACAACCCGCAGCCCCGACGGGCATGAAATCGTGCTTGTGCTCAGAAGTGCCCCTTACAACCCTTTTCTCGCATTAAAAAGTAGCCTATGTCCTTTCTCAGGCTCTAGACTATCTGTGACCAATTTTCATTTAAATCGGTTCAGTAATTTTGGCGTGAAAGCGCGACAGACAGACAGACTGAGTTACTTTTGCATTTTTATTATAAAGGAAGAATACGAAGTGTGCCGTCACTCGTGCGATGGTCCGGAGCGCAGACTCTTGGGATGCAGTGATCTCTTTCTGTGTAACCGTCACTTCACAGAACGAGGGTGTAGAAAGGTTGAGAAAGTTCGAGACCACTCTTCCGACCCGCAGCACAAGGATCGGGCGTCTCTCTCTCTTTCTCTCTCTCCCAGCCTTCCTAAGCGGGTCCACAGGGACGGTGGACTCCTTTTAACTGGATCCGAAGCGGAGGCTCGTAGTGTTAAGCGCGCCCCTATGGGCCTCACCATTCATGAGGACTTTTTACCTCGGAAAAAAAAATCTTGCGCGTCTTGAGTAAGCCACCTAGCTTAGTGTGAAACAGAGATGAGCGAAATAGAGAGAGACAGAGAGAGAGAGACGAGAAATATGAGAAGAATGATTTGAAGAGATTTGTTGATTGAGTGAATGATTTGAAGAAAATCAAAATCAAAAGTCATTTATTCAAACTAGGCTGATAATCAGCACTTTTCGAACGTCGAAATTTACTTTACTTTACTTATTTAGAAGTGACAGTCCCCCAAAACGCCCACCCTTCGACACTTCCTAGTGTTTTTTGCTGGAAAGAAGAAGTGGCGGAACAAACTCCCCAGCAAAAAGACAGACGCACGTTCGTTCTACCAGTAGAGAACCCAAAGTTAAAGGTAGGTATTTATTTGTTCAAGAATGTTGCTTAAAATTAATCTTGTTATGATGAAATTGTTATGGCTTATAAGCTTTACCAGCATTAATAAATTCCATCAAATGTTTACACACATAACATCATGCCTGTAATCCCCGAAGGGTTAGGCCTAATAGTACACCCACATTTCGCCAGTTATGTTTAAGTCCCATGTAATAGAGGGCGAGCCTATTGCCATCAACCGGGCACAAATCCAGACTCCGTAGCTGTTACTGTTAAATTCCTGATGGAAAAAGCCAATAACACTTTGCCCGACCCGGGAATCGAACCCAGGACCTCATGCTCAGCAGTCGCGCTTGCGACCACTACACCAACGAGGCAATCCAATGAAATGTTTAATAAATATAATTATTATACATAGCTAACGTTCTCACGCGAATATTACGATATGTTTAAACATGACATTCTGACGTGACGTAATCTATTGTTATGTCTATCAATCATTAAATAAAGCCATGAGGTTGATCAATGATGTAAAGGTTTTGCATAGATTATCATAACATATTGGTATTAGTTGCGCCCCGTGAATTCACTCGTCCTCAGCTAGTGCTGTTGCGACACTGCGACATGCGACACTGTGGTCAGTGTCGCATCGATCGCCTATGATGATACAAATTTTTGCCTAACGTTCTTTCTGCTTTCTCTCTTTGCGTAGCTTCTAGGTCAAAGCGTACCCGTCGAGGTTTCAGGTTGTTCGAAAGAGATACCGCGGCCTCGGTACAAAAGGCTAAGAAGTCTGACACTCCCTACCGCTCTGCCCAGAGCGGAAGGAGTCATTTGACGATTTCCCACCCTCAAAAAAAAAGGGTCAAAGCGCACACTTTCACACTTTACTGCTGCAACCGTTAAGACTTGAAGTCAGCCCCAACATCATCTGCCTAGCCTTTTCCCAACTATGTTGGGGTCGGCTTCCAGTCTAACCGGATGCAGCTGAATACCAGTATTTTACATGGAGCGACTGCCTATCTGACCTCCACAACCCAGTTAATACTAGGTAATACGATACCCTTTGGTAAGACTGGTTGTCAGACTTTCAGGTCACTGACTACCTGTAACGACTGCCAAAGATCTTTAATTCCTTCTTAGCCCTTTGTGTACCAAGACCACGGTATCTCTTTCGAACAGTCCCGGGCAGCCGGGACCAACAGCTTAACGTGCTTTCCGAGGCACAGAGGAAACTCGGTATGTCGGGCGGTCACCCATCCACAGACCGACCTAGGCAAGCACAGCTTTACCTAAAGATCGACCCGAGTGGCAGTTCTTATTAAGCCACGAGCAACAACATAGTTATTAAAAGGCTAGGCTGATGAACTTTCCTCAGCAAATGTGGTAACAAATGCAAAAATATTTTTTCATATCCGACTATTTCACGCGTAGACACATCAAGCTATACATATCCAATATAACCTGACGTCACTTTGTATGAGCTTTACGTACAATGAACGATCAGCTTAATTTGGTGCGTACTTCTAAAGATGAGACATGCGCGTTCAAACAAACGAACAAACAAATTCAGGTTTTATACAATACTGCCTTTTGCCAGCGGCTTCGCCCGCGTGGATGTCGAATATCTCATCAGACTTTCATCCCCTATTTAACTTCCTTAGGGGTTTAATTAAAAAAAAGATCATGTACTAAAACCTTACTTGAGAACCTCTCTACCCATTGGTGAAACCAGCATGAAAATCAGTGCCGTAATATTTTGAGTTTATCGCGAACAGACGGACAGACAGACGCGGCGGAGGACTTTGTTTTACAATATTATCTATATATATAAAAATGAAACCCGTTTTCCGTTGTCACGACTTGGCATGAAAACGGCTTGACCGATTTGGCTGTTTTTTTTTTTTAAATGTTCGTTGAAGTTCAAGGATGGTTCTTACGGCGAGAAAAAATCGAATAATGGCCGGAAAAGCCCTAAAAACAGCCCTTTTCTTTTTCCCATACAAACGTTTTCTAACTAAAACGTAAAATCAATTTGAGCTTTAATACCGTTCCCATAAAGTTCAAGTGTTAGTGGAGAGGTTCCGGAAGGCAAAACAATTGAGTGACGTTAAGTTGTTCAGTCAACGAATGACAACTTCAAACAGACCATACGACATTATCACAATAATCACAAATAATTACTGTTTCTAACCCAATAGAAAAACGATTTTTCAAATGGTGTTTGCGTATAATATAAAAATTAACTGCTGTTAGTTAGTCGCGCTAAAACTAGAGAACGGCTAGGCCGATTTGGCTAATTATAGTGTTGAATTATTCGTGGAAGTCCAGGGAAGGTTTAAAAGGTGAGAAAGTGGTAGGTAGGTAGGCAGGGTAGTAGGTAGAGTAGTAGGTAGGGTAGTAAGTAGGATAGTAGAGTAGGTAGGGTAGTCGGTAGAGTAGTATGTAGGGTAGTAAGTAGGTAGGGTAGTAGGTAGGTAGGGTAGTAGGTAGGTAGGGTAGTAGGTAGGTCGGTAGGGTAGTAGGTAGGTAGGGTAGTAGGTAGGTAGGGTAGGAGGTAGTAGGTAGGTAGGTAGTTGGTACACAGGCAGGTAGTAGGTAGGAAAAAGGGCATTGCAACGCATGCCGGGAACAGCTAGTTATATATATATGTAGTGATTATCTTTATGGAATATGTTATGATATTTCTATGGAATATACTTTAGTATGTATGGAATTAATCAAACGCCTATTCACGTTCGAAGATCACTTGGATTCTATTTGTCATAAGTTGCATACAAATGTACATGACATCATTTTGAAGACCATAGGAATATTAATTTGAAATGTGAAATTGCATTTTGCGTGACTCCATTTCTCGACAATCGGATACTCACTGTACAGATATTGTTTTTCAAATAAATAAATAAATATCTGAAAAATATCTATACCTGCATTCGTTCAACATTTTGAGCTGAATTAGCTTATTGGTATCGGAATAATTTATTTAATCACCATGCTCTAAAAATTTAGGGAAACATCTGCTAAACTGGGGTCGGTGAGGAATCTAGCATGCTTAAAAAATATTTATCGACGGCATGTAAAGCCAAGTCAGAGGCCCATGCACATGAGCGGCTTACAAACTCTCACACCTGTAGGGCTATTGCGTATCTTTTTAAATGTCAGTGGCTATCATAGTGTCCATCGATTAACTGTCAAATGGTTCCATTTTGTATTTTGTGGAGCTCGTGGCTGAATAAGAACTGCCACTCGGGTCGATCTTTAGGTAAAGCTGTGCTTGCCTAGGTCGGTCTGTGGATGGGTGACCGCCTGACATACCGAGTTTCCTCCGTGCCTCGGAAAGCACGTTAAGCTGTTGGTCCCGGCTGCCATATATAGATCTTTGGCAGTCGTTACAGGTAGTCAGTGACCTGAAATTCTGACATCCAGTCTTACCAAAGAGTGTCGTATTACCTAGTATTAACTGGGTTGTGGAGGTCAGATAGGCAGTCGCTCCATTTAAAATACTCGTATTCAGCTGCATCCGGTTAGACTGGAAGCCGACCCCAACATAGTTGGGAAAAGGCTAGGCAGATGATGATGGTTCCATTTTGTACCAAACCATAACCATTTGACACTTAATCGATAGCCACTAACATTTAAAAAGATACGCAATAGCCCTGCAAGTTAGGCATTAAACTCAAAGAAAGAAAGAATAAATAATTTCGGAGGTCGATTGGCAGAAAACTATCGGGTATAACCAACCTTAACAGTACCGACTGTAATAAAACTAGATCATCATAAAACAAATTATTAATTTAAATTCTATTTTTACAAGTCACAATCATAAACTCATAAACGGTCGATTTTACGATACAATCATCTCTTATTACTAGCTACAAATAAAGATTACTAATTAAATAACATGGAAACTGGTCCAGCACTCATAAATTTCGAATTTTATGACTTGTCAACTTAGGGTTGCCAAGATCACAAATTTGGCAAGTGGGTGACAGTTTGCACAAACTTAAAGTTGTTTAAACATGAGAAAATTAACTGTAACCTTTAAGTTTGTTAATGAATGAAGTGTTAAATGATAATTTGGGGTCAGTAGCCTGTAGTTTTTGTAGTAATAAATATTTTGTGGGTTTTCTTTTCGCAATATCAGTCGCATCACGAATATACCTATATGAATTTGTCTTCGGTTCGTGGCAACAGGCTCGCTCTCTATTACGTGTTTGGGGGGTAATGAGGAACAGGGTGTAAAGTTCGTCATCCCCCATAGAAAAGGGGGGGTCCTCCGAGCAGACGGGTGTTGTGTCTGGTGGGCTAACTGCCCGACATTATGTAAGTCGGGATTTTGTAAATAGGCTAATGTCGCGGATAATGTTGATAGCGCGATGTAGGAATTGCCAATTTAGTTCGCATGTGTTGCGATAGATGTCGCTGTCGCCACACGTGAGCTTAAAACATCAATGGTGATCAGAGGTGTACATTATCATCAGGCTGGTACACCTCCACCCAAGCCTTGTCAAGGATAAAAGGTGTGACTATGACATTACATTTTTTGGATGTCTAATTAACACACAGCAGTGTAATCAAGTTTTTTCTTAATTGAAAATTAAATTAGGTATTAGCATTTCCCGTCGGTGCTGCGGGTTGTTCGCAAGAGATACCGCGGCCTGGACATGAAGGGCTAAGAAGGAACATAGGTGGTTTTTAGTCAGTAGAAGTCTGACACTCCCTTTCGCTCTGCCCAAGAGCGGGAGGGGTTATTTGATGATTTCCCACCCCCAAAAAAAAAAAAAAGTTATCAGCATTTTCGTTAAATTATTTGCAACAAGCACTATCATCCTTGGATATGAATAAATTCTTATATTATTTGAGACAAGTAATTTATTAAGTAATCGAAGTATTCACGTTACTTTTACGCCGCAGATTCGTGTGCAAAATATGAACTAGAAAATAACACCAAGTCAAACTGCCTACAGATAAATAGAACACGTAATAACTAATTATAAGTAAAGTTTTTGCTTTGAAATTAATCATCATAATAATAGGACTACTTCTTGGAACCTGACCTTCATTATAACATGCAAAAAGTTCATACCATATAGTTTTAATTTCGAAGACGTCTAGCGTGGATCAGACGATCAAATTAGTTTTTTTTGGTGATCCGGATTTAATAATAACTTATAGTTATCGTCTGAATTCTTTAGTAGAGTTTGTAAATTATAGGAGATTTTCTGGTTTACAAGAAAAGGTTTGTAAAATACTATAAATACTTTGGTAATAAGGATGTTTACAAAAAAAATAAAAATCCGTATAGTACGTCTAGCGTCTGTTAGATTATCGAAAAACATTGGATACGTCTTTTTTATTTTATCAAATCAATAAAAACTGACGAAGATAAAACGCGTCAAAGATTTGACGGGGTTGTGACGTCACTCACCGGTATAAAATGTCATACTAATGTCTTAGAATATGACGTCACACGAGTTTTCAAAACACTGTATCGTCTTCATTGTTTGTTTACGTGAAAGAAGAAAAAATACGTGTCCAATATTTTTCGGAAATCTATCTGACGGACTAATTAGATTTTTTTAGTTAACTACCCTATTGTGTGAAAGAAAATGGAAAGAGTAAATGAAAGTGTGACGGTTGACGGTTGAAAGGAGAATGTAAAGTCCATTTCAAGAAAGAAGTCCCGCAGACGCAGCGCTGTATGTCGCGCGACATAATGTTGTTTCACAACTTTTGGCATCGTAAATAAACCTTATAACGCACTAATCCAATAATAAACTCACAAAATATCTACCACAACAAACGCACCTTGATAACATCGACAAACGACAATATGGCCGATCTGTTAAATTTAGTTCCACAATTGTCCGCGGGACTTCTTTCGTGAAATGGACTTTATGAAATCCTCCAAGCAACTAGAAACTACAAAACGCCAGCTGCTGTTTCGATCGTTTGAGACATTTCACACTTTATTCGCAGCAAAAGAGAAATGGGTTCCAAGGTAAGTATACGACCCCGTCGGGGCTGCGGGTTGTTCGCAAGAGATACCGCGGCCTCGACATAAAGGGCTAAGAAGTAACATGGGTGGTTTTTAGTCAGTAGAAGTCTGAGTCCTGTTCGCTCTGCCCAAGAGCGGGAGAGGTTATTTGATGATTTTCCACCCGCCAAAAAAAAAAAGGCAAGTAAGCTTCCAATTATTATAATAACACATTTACTTTCCTATAACACATTGCAGTATTTTTTACGTAACAAGCTTAGTTATTTACATTGGATAATATTTCAGAAAAGAAAAAGAATATGTTATTAACTTACACTGCACAGAAATCGTAATTAAGCTATTATTCACATCGCATGCGCAGGCGAATTAGATAAATCATAGCGCACAGTTACGAACCATTTTGGAGAAATTGCTGCTAATGGAATGAAATTGTAGGTTGTGGTAGTAAATGAGGTAAAATATAAAGTAATAGGTTCGTAATATGTTTGTTTTAGCTTCTTGTAGTATACGACCTTATTAGTTAGTAACTATTTATTAAATTAAAAAACTGTCTTATATTGTTTTTTTTCAGATCAGAACTCTGCCAACCCTATACTCAAAATGTTAATTTGGGTTTTCAACACGACTTCAAATCAACAATCCATCATGATCTGTAACTAACCGGTTTCATTAACATATTAAACATTGCATAATAATAATTACTGCCATAACCGAAAAGATCTATCCATAATATCAAACTTTATCAAAGCTGTCACAGCAGTTACCGATAAATGGTTATCCAAGTTATGAAACAATGTTTTGATTGTAAATTATCTGTAAATGCTAATCTGATGGAAATGCATACATGATTATTTAAATGATAATTTCACTTGAGAATGTAGTAACTGTTCATTTGCATGGCATCTGACTTAAGATGGTAATGAAACTTTTGCTGGAGCTTAAATAATAATAGCTGTTCGGATGGGTTAAGATTGGACCGCAGACCCATTACTTACCGAGTTTCCACCGTCCCTCGGAAGTCCCAGCTTTTTTTTTTAGATCTTTGTCAGTCATTACCGTAGTTAGTGATCCGAGCCTTTTTTTGGGTGTTGGGAAATCATCAAATAACCCATCCCGCTCTTGGGCAGAGCGAAAGGGAGTGTCAGACTTCTACTGACTAAAAACCACCCATGTTCCTTCTTAGCCCTTTGTGTCCAGGACCGCGGTATCTTTTTCGATCAACCGACCAGATGCTAGTACCTAGCTCTTAAACAGCAAACACACTACAGAATCCTCCAAGTACATAACTAGTACATCTTAAGACACCTCGTATCTCGTGTGAACAGTTTTGTCATACATTACGAGGCTGGCCGAGCGAGACGTGATAAATATCCACTCAGGCGCAGCGGGATCTATGCCTACTGCGAAGTGTCTGTTTACTATGCTCATAGAAATAGCAAAACTATTCACATTTTTGGTAATTAGGGGCCTGTGTACTTCCGACTCTTGTAGATGCCAGCATATCGAGTTACCCCAAAACTGTCCATGCAAACTATGGAGCGGTTGATGTGGGAATACGTGAGCCGAGTTTAGGGTTGGGTTGTATGTTACCAATCAACTTTGAACCTTACTTGCTTTTATGATAAAGTTGAAAATGTGTTAAACAAATTGGACAAATTGTAGTTTAACTTGATGCGTGATCTGTGCAAAGGTTCTATTGAGGTAGGATGTCGTGGTACGTACAGCTGTTAATATGGAAGAGTTAAAAAAAAAAAAATTGAAACTACATATTTATATAGATTAAAAATCCAGCAACAATAACGCTCAATCTACGAGTATCATTCAAGAATATGTGCGCTATTGATTAAATATTAAATGAATTACTCGCTAACAGTGTTTGTCACGAAGAAGTGGGTCCACATGTATGCCCTTCCCCTGTTTTATACATTCCAGCGGTGAAGTCTGATTTTAATATAGTATAGTAGTTGACTGCCTCGTTTGTCTAAAGGTTGTCAGCATTACTGCTGAGCATGAGGTATTGGATTCGATCCTTAGGGTTAGTAGTGTCATTACTTTTTCCGCCAGGGACTTCTCAGTAGCAGTTTAGAGTTTGAATTTGTGCACGATTAGTAGCAAATTGGCAATAGGCTTGCCTTTTTTTTTTGGCAGGTGTAAAAGCATCAAATAACCCCTCCCGCTCTTGGGCAGAGCGAAAGGGAGTGTCAGACTTCTACTTACTAAAATCCACCCATGTTCCTTCTTAGCCCTTGTACCGAGGCCGCGGTATCTCTTGCGAACAACCCGCAGCCCCGACGGAACAACCCGCAGTCCCGACGGGATATTAAAATACTTGGGTTTACTATTATATAGATGCACATCGTTCTCACCCTATGAATACAACAGGTGTAAAATTATGTACCTAGGTGTATTAGTTGGGAATAGGAGACACGAGAAGTAGTAGAAGTGCCATGATAATAGCTTAACTGCTTCTCGAAGATACAATACCGATTGGTAAGTCATTAGAAATCTGACATATTGGAGATTGAACAGTGACTGCTTCCTGATTATGGCAAGTTTATATCACGTCATAAATCATCACTAATAGGAAGAATACCTAATTACTCTTACAGAGCAGAAAAACGTGTTGACAACCAACAATCTAATTTATGATAATATAAAGATAAAAGTGACTACGCAACTAGTGTCTAATTATGTGTAAATTTATTTTCGCTTATCCGTTAAATAAATCAGGATTTGATATAATCCGTCATTTATTTTATTATGTTTACATACATATTTTAATATTATTACGTGAAAGTTGTCAGTATGTTGTAGTCGCATTATGATGTAAGTGCCTAAATTCAATGTTTTGTAGACAGTAATCTGAATGCATATTTTAATACTAATGAAATTAAGTGAGTGAAAAAGTTTTTTGATGGAGTGGTATCCTTTCTATATAAATATGTAAATTTAGGTTCAGACGAGAGTAACAAGGCGATAAAATCATTAATAATTTAGTTTTGAACATTATTAACGGTTGTTAGATAATACCCGGACCTAAGTTGAAAAATAAACTCACCACCTGATGAAAATTGCATGAACTTACCTGTGAACAATAAAATATCAATATTAGCAAAATATATAGAAAACAAACGTTGTGTTATAAATTCTTGTAAAACCTCAAAAAATTTGGTTTATCTATCAACTTTGAACGAGTATACGAAGTATTGTGTCTGTGCTATTAACCGCTGAAGAGTTCTCTCATAAGGAGACGATCCTAACTGGTAGGATGCAGTCATGTCTGTCTTAAAAAAGTACTGTCATAAGAACCAAAGGTGTGTGCAAAATATCAGCTTAATAACTTGGAGGGAACTGGTTGCAATTCTGAGATTTCAGGTTCAAATCTTGCAAAGATTTAATTAAAACAAACAAGAAGTACCTAAATGTCACCGTGACGTCTAACAGGAAGAATGGAAGAAGAAAATGTGTTACGCCGACCCCAAATAGTATGGGTTAAGGGCTGAAAGATTATTATGATGATACAAGGCAAGTAAGCTTCCCGTCGGGGCTGCGGGTTGTTCGCAAGAGATACCACGGCCTCGACATGAAGGACTAAGAAGGAACATGGGTGATTTTCAGTCAGTAGAAGTCTGACACACCCTTTTGCTCTGCCCAAGAGCGGGAGGGGTTATTTGATGATTTTCCACCCGCCAAAAAAAAAAGGGCAAGTAACCTTCCAATTATTATAAAAACACTTTTACTTTCCCATAACACATTGCAGTATTTTTTACGTAACAAGCTTATATAGTTATTTACATTGGATAATATTTCAGAAAAGAAAAAGAATATATTATTAACTTACACTGCACAGAAATCGTAATTAAGCTATCATTCACATCGCATGCGCAGGCGAATTAGATAAATCATAGCGCACAGTTACGAACCATTTTGGAGAAATTGCTGCTAATGGAATGAAATTGTAGGTTGTGGTAAATGAGGCAAAATATAAAGTAATAGGTTCGTAATATTATATGTTTGTTTTAGCTTCTTGCCATGGGAGAGTTTGTATACAATCATCATCATTTCAGCCATAAGACGTCCACTGCTGGACATGGGCCTCCCTCAGAAGGGGGGGGATTTGCTATAATCGCCACGCTTGGCAGGCGGGTTGGTGATCGCATTAGGGTTGTTACGAAGGCACAGAAAACGCTGCTGCAAATTCTCTGGTAAGTCCCTTAGTCGCCTCTTACGACACCCACGGGAAGATATGGGATGGTGCTATTCTTTACGTCCGATACCATACAGAACAACAACAACGATATTTTATACAATAATGAATATCATTTATTATTTTCTAGTTTTTATTTTGAGAGCTCGTTGCTAGATTATATGTCAACATAGCTGGGAAAAAGCTGGGCAGATGATGATTCTAATATTTATTTTATCATTGACTTACATCCAAGAGGGAACATGACAACATCACATGTAACATATTTTAGGGTACAAAGACACAGGTGATTACAAAATAAATTTCTAGTAACAGGCCTGCAAAATAAAAAAGGATTGCATTAAAGTTTTTGATCAAAATTTTCTTTAATTAAAATTTCATTTCATTTTCCCGGGTAAGCGCAGGTTAGAATCGAGGTAAGTGTCTAGCTAGTGGACCGCTTTAGGCTGATGATGATGATGATGATAAAGCGCGGGTTGGTAACATAATTTAAACAACACTTTCCTAAAAACGCTAAGCAGAACTTAAACTACAAATTATCATAGAAATCGAAAATGCCTTTCTATCTATCTTCAACTAACAGTTTTTACTTTTTAAGGTCACCCATTGAATGGGAATGAGTCGCCGATATTTCTGCTTATCACCAATGACTGGCAATTTGCGGTGAAAGTGGTTATTGTCATGCATATCTGTTGGTTTTGTGATGATTATAATAGGTATGGAGTAATGAGGTGCTTTACATGATGGTAGGCCATTTTTTGTTATGGTTTTTACTATGGGATGATCCGAATGCCGAACTGCCTCATTGGTCCAGTGATCGCAATTGGGTCTGCTGAGTACGAAGCCCTGGTTTCGATACCCGGGTCAGGTAAATTGATATTGGGTGCTCAGCAGCAGCCATGGAGCCTGGATTTGAGCTGGTGATCGCATTAGGCTCGAACCCCGTGTTATATATGGTGTAAAAGTACCCTTAACGCAAACGAATGGCACTGGTTCTCCCCACCACTGCGATCATTTTTTTGTATTAGACCATACCTGGGAACCTGCTAGTTACGGAGATAATCGAGGTCAAAGTTCCAAATTTTTAACAGCTGTTTTTGTAAATACTAGTTTTTCAGGTTTTAACTTTACTTAAATTACCTCCATGGCCCGTTTATTATTCAAAGCATCCACTAGCACAATGTTTTAAGTGTGCTACTTTGAGTTTTACAATAAAATGTGATTTCTAACCCCAAAAAAAAAGTCATTTCCCAGCAAAAATTTTTGCGTAGAGGTACTTAGATTGATGTACAGAATGCTTGGTTAACGGGTGTGTGATGGGTTGATTTACACCCTGTATAATATGGGACACAAACATAACTGGCGAAATGAGGTTGTACTTGTTAGGCACCTAGTCTGCTAAACCCTTCGGAGTTTGGAGGCGTTATGTTATATTATGATCCAAATTTGTAGAGAAATCGAAGAAGTTTCTTAAATGACTAACCTAGACAATGTTTTGGGTTTGGTCTTAAAAGCCTCTGTTTGCTTACAAGTTTGGTAACAAGTAGGTCGGTGAAATGAGTCCATTTCTCGCTTCGGCTTGTGTCCGCGAGTTCGTTTCCATTAATCTGGCTCTTGTATGCGGATACCAAAATAACAATAGAATTTAGGAGCAATGTACTGAATAAAGTGAAGATCTTAGTTACAAAGTTACTTAATGCTAGTAAGTTAAGAGATGTAAAAACCTTACAAAGACAACAGACTACAAGCTTGTAGTGTTTTTATCCCAAGGTATCATTTATTTCCCGTCGGGGCTGCGGGTCGTTCGAAAGAGATACCGCGGCGTCGGCACAAAGGGCTAAGAAGGAACATGGGTGGTTTTTAGTCAGTAGAAATCTAACACTCCCTACCGCTCTGCCCAAAGCGGAGGAGTCATTTAATAATTTCCCAACCGCCCCAAAAAAAAAGGTATCATTTATTTCATAAGTGACCCACATGAACCCAAAATTCAGTTTCAGGATAAGCCACGATTGTCTAGGTTGGTACAGACCACTGGGTGACCACCCAATACATACTGAGTTACATAAGTACCGAATTTAGTTACATTTTGCAATCCCACTGTATTCCTGACGTGTGTCTATTCCATTTAGGGCCGGTTTTCCAATCGCCAGTTAACTTTTATCTGACGAATAAGTTTGTCACTAGGACAGTTTATGTATAGATAATCTGTCTTAACATCACATTTATTCCACAGGTAAAAGTTAACTGGCGATTGAAAAACCGGCCCTAAAACGTCGCATTGCTATTTGATAACAATAATCTCTGTCTATCTGCTAACTTCATAAAATCTTCCACATAACTAGCCTTTAAGCCACAAAGTGCGTAAAAAGAAACGCAAGTCCATCGTAAATGCGTTCCATTATACGCTCTCCGATGCTGTATCAAAGGCGTTGCGGTTTAATCATTATTATAGTTGAGGTTTCCAATAATATCGCAAAATGTTTGTGATGTCGAACGTGAAAGTTTGTAGAACGCTTTTGTTGATCGATGAGGGTAATGGGAAATTATTTAGTTGATGGAAATTTTATATTGAAATGACGATTTGTTTGTTTATCGATCTAACCTACCGATTGATTGAATTTGGGTACCTAAGCTTGAAAACTATTAATAACATTGAGAGGAAGCATACAAGCTGAGTAAACGATATCTAGACTCCGGAAGAGGTTATAATAAATTAAAACTTTTTTTGTAAAATAAATTTATAGTAACTGCTATGAATATCTAGCTGATTGCTTTACTTTTTTTAAACTGGAAGCCGACCCCAACATACTGTAGGTAAAGGCTAGGTAGATAAGATTAATAGGTTCAGTATGTAACTTCAGTAATTTTAGTTATTTATTTATTAACTATGGACGACTTACAGTTAAGATAAAGAGATTAAAAAAATAGTATGTTAGACTGACATCCAAATATTATGATTAATTATCATGAAATCCATCATAAGAGTTTAATTTTGTGAAAGTTATACTAACATAAATTACTTTTGTTGAAGTATGAAGATGGGCGATACGAAAACAAATTTTGATTTAAGTATTGCATAATCTGAAGATGATCGTGGCATGTGTAGGCTGGTTTTAAATTTGATTAAACTCATAATTACTAACATTCCGATCAAAATCAGCCTACATGTTTCATTAATAACACTTTCTGAAGACAGTTTTGCTATGTAAAGCTGTGATTTATCTTTAATAATAATTTTATCTTCATTTTCATCTATTTCGAAGGCGCTTTCGGCTTTTAATGTAATACTTACTAGCTGATGCCCGCGGCTTCGCCCGCGTCAAATTATATATCCATTGGTGAAAATATCATGAAAATCGGTGCAGTAGTTTTAGAGTTTATCGCGAACAGACAGACAGACAGACGCGGCGGAGGACTTTGTTTTATAATAATTATGTAGTGATAGTGATTTTTTATAGAATAGTTAGTATTTTATTGTGAGAGCCTACACAAACTGTTGAGTGATTTGGTTTTATAATATTATTCCGTGTTATCTTGGGATTTCACCATGACCGGCTAAACGTGGTTGTAATATTAGGTACACCTATAATCTAAGCCTAAACCTCTGGGTATAACAAGCTTTATTTTATGTTATGTTTCTTCAACCAATTCACGACTACGAAACCGTGTCCATTACTCAATTTTGACTCTTCAAAAGTGCGCTACAATATCGCAAATTGCACAAAAAATTATCTGAACGCACCGTGATATACCGTTCGATCACTAATCCAGTTCAAAAGATCGCAAGCGCCACAACAGTTACAGATTAATTCTGCCGTTATTAAAATTGCAACACACTTTCATAACAAACTTACTATTTGCGCACATCTAACTAAACTACATCACAATATTCACCTCTATTTCTTACAACACAAAGATGGTTAAAATTGCGAATTTAGTTGTTGAACAGCAAAATAAATAACAATAGAAAGCCACGTGGGTAGAATCATGTAATTTAATTGCGCGTTCGTGATATAAAGTAATAATAATTGCAACCATATATGTAACGGAAAATGTATATTATTAAATATATTGAAGCGCGTTAAAGCGATTAAAGGCGGATTTTTATGGAGAAAATAGTTATTTATATACCTAATACAGTTTCTTAATAGAAAAATAATATTATACACTTTGTTTTTACGAAAGTGAGTAAGTAATTACAAAAGTTTTTTTATATTTAGTCCCCTAAAATGGTTACATAAAATGGAATTAATCTATATTTATGTATTATATTTTTATATTTTTTTTATAATACGTTGCCCCACACTAGGAATTTCTCCTGTATCGTGGGTGCGTTCACAAACATATAAAGTCACTTACACAAATACCCAGACCCGAAACAACTATCTGCAGGCCATACAAATATTTACCGACAGAAAATTATCTCTGATGCTGACTGACGGCTTTGTATTAAATATTAAGCTTTATGTGTGATGAAGAAAACTTTTGAATTAATATTCAACACTGATGTCACTGTATCAAAATAGAAATCCACCAATAACTTCTTTGAAGAATTTCTTCGAGATTCAAGATACAGAAGAAATACTCTCCGTTCAGATGAAGAGAAAATCCTGAGATATCATAAACTTATCTTCAGATCAAGCTGTCGACACGAATTCATTACATAACTGTAAATCTTACACACTGTGTTTATTTTCCATACTTAATGACTACTTTCCTGCGCAAGATTCATTTGATTTTATTCGTAATGACTATTAAAGTTTACATAAATATTACTAGGACTAAGAATTTTCTATATTTACTGGCAGTCACTTGTACAAACATACCTAATTTTATGTATTTATGCCGTCATATGTAAATACAAGGAGGTGCAGATAGACAGAGGACATATCTTAGAACAAAAAAAATAGAAGACATGTGACATCTATCAACCCGCACTGGGCACGCGTGGTGGATTACAGCCCATCCCTCTCCTAGAGAGAAGGCCCCCCCCCTGCAGTGAAAACATTATAGGCTGATGATGATGATGATGCCATCATATAAATGCCAACTACTACAGTTACTGATAAAACAATAGGATACTGTAACATAATAGTTTTATATTTTCGCCTTCACAACATACCGTTCTTCAAAGTCCTGTTTGTTTTTGTGAATGGGATCTCGCCGTTCAACCTAGGACCGGACTTTACTGTAGGCCCCTTGAGTATAAGCCCCAAGCCAGGGCCATAAAACCTACAAACAAAGCGACTACACGCTAAGGGGTGCGAGCTTTGGCTTTGGGCGTTTGCTGTTGGTGGACAGCTGTCGAGGCTGCGGGTCGGTCGAACACGAAAGAGATACCGCGGCCTCGGCACAAAGTTCTAAGAAGGAACATGGGTGGTTTTTAGTCAGTAGAAGTCTGACATTCCCTTCCTCTCTGCCCAGAACGGGAGGAGTCATTTGATGATTTCCCACCCCGCAAAAAAGGGAGACAGACTGGATCTGAGTGGTTCAAAAGCCTGAGGATTTAAGATACCTTTTAAAGTACGCATCTTTTTTGCATACTGATATCAAAAACCATTAGCAACAAAAAAAAAACAATAAATTCTGATGAGCGGAGAAATACTATAATTAGCTACTAGTACAAACACGGCATTTTAAATTGTATCCCACATTTATTCCCAAGATTAGAATTTATAGGCCACCTGTGTAGAATTCTGTATTTTTTCCACGCAAGCACCATTTCAAATGACATATTTATCTTATGAACGAACGCATGGAACCAACTTAGGCTTCCAGATGCAATTATTACCATGGATACGGGCAGATGTTACCCTTTATAGAGCCCGGTTTAGCATATAAATTGGCGGCATGTGAACCGCCATATTTGTCCGCCATTTTCTATTATATTCAAATTAAGAACGCTTGGAGCGTTCGTTGCAGATATTATAATTTCCTAATTAATTGAACTGGTATTAGTTATTTTAATAGTTTTTCTTTGTATTTAGAAACATATTTTATGGCGATCCAGTACCTATTGATAATTCTATGATTCTTGAGTATTATTTTGAAATATAATCGGGAAAAAGAAACTAAAGATTGATTGGGTTACACTTAAAATAATATCTCGCTCTCTTCTCTAATCATCGAGTGGAGTACCAGTTCCATATTGCATAGGGCGACCTTATTACCAGCAACCGGAACCAAAATCCTGTGCCATCTCCTAAGCAATTCCTGGTGGAAAAACTCATTAACTCTTAGTACCGCACTCAGAGAGCTTTAATGATTACTTAGGCCATCACTTGGTAAAGGTTGTGACAGTTTTGTCATACAAAAATATGTCATACCTTTAACTAAGTGACGGCTTAAGTAATCACTAAATATCTCTGAGTACCGCAGTTAGTCCGAGTTGATAATTAAATTCAGGACTTCTTGTCATTAACTCGTATCTGTTGGTTTACACACAGGCAATGAAATAACTAATCATGAACAACATTTAATCTAACTGATGGTCACAGGAAGTAAAATACATCAATTCACTTCGTTTTCTTAGTCCGTGTAGTACTAATAACATTATTTAGTTTTATGACTGTCATTTATGGGGTTTAGCGCCATAATTAAATATTAATACCCTTCAGTATACATTCGTGAGTAATAGCCTATAAGTATGGTTTATACTCCCATAGATTTAACGTGGTATTAGATCACATTAACCGAGAATTATCTATTAAAAGTTCCTAGCGCGCGCTTATGCCACAGAGTAAAGAGTTAGAGAAGTCAGAAGGCTCACAGTGTCAACGTTCTTCATTATGATGTGGGTTATCTCTGGAAGTTGTTTAGACAAGAGGAAATACAGCTTGTCGTGTAACCGAGTGAATTTTCTATTGGTGGAAATAACGAACTTCCATACAAACTTTCATTTGGATGAAGTATCGCGCGTGGCGTAGTCCGTTTCATGTTTCTGTTCATGCCTGATTCATTCATAGCACGGTCATGGTATAGTGGGCAGAACCTTTTAATTCAGTTCATGTCATAATTATTGCGTGTTTGCTTTTCAGTCTTGTGCAGAGTCAAACTTTTGATAAAGCCTATATTTTGCATACGATAAAAGATATGTCGTTAAATAGAGTTGTCGAAATTAAAGTAGTTTATTGATACTTAATCGAGGTCTAAATCACGGTTTAACGTGTAGGCATTAAAATTGAACGCTTCATTAGGTAATGCTTCGTTTTAATTAAAAGGGGTTCTGAATATATTAATAAATAATATATGGATTGATGAAACATTTTTTCTTGATAAGCAGCGCCACCTCTAACTGTAAACTTAAAATGGTAATTCTGTATGTACACAATTTTCATCCTCATTGTCATTTTGTCTAGCTGGACCTAGGTTTAATCTAATCAGTTCAGGCATAGTTTTATAACCTTGTCGTCTTCACTAAGGAAACTACAAATTAATTAGATTATACAAACATGGCTTGAAGATAAATTACTGACATCGTAAAGTAGTTATCAAAGATCAATTTTACAGCCATTCTAAAGTCAATCACGGCACCTTATTCCCATAAGGTGCGAAGAAAACTCTATCGATAACGATTTTACCGTAATATTATGCATCCGCTCATTAATTACTCTGGGCAGTTTATCGTATCTCCATTACTCTACATAGCACTAGGTCAATAAGTTCCAAAGTCCCGTATTTGTTCACTGCAATGTTGAGAATGTAAAGCACAACATTGTTTCTCGAAACACTAAAGATATTACTCCATTTTTGTATACTCTGCAATAAACATGTCGCCAGCAACATAACATGTAATCACGTGTTAGCAACATGTTTCTGCAACAAAAAAACATGTTGCTGAAACTGTGTTATTTTTCTGTGAATAAAATGCCTTGGTCATACACCATCAACGTTCTAGGTGATCTCTATAATTAAGACTAGCAGAGCTTTTAGTAATATTGAATTAGAACTCAATTCTCTACAATTTACCGCTCTATATTTTACTTAATTATAATTAGGTGAAATGTAGAGCGGTAAATTGTAGAGATAATTTCAAAGGTTCGAGTTAAATCGAGTATAACAGTCCTCTTGTAATATTATTGTCAAAAATATCAGAAGCGGATTAATTCATTCACTGATCGGCCACGAGGCTACCTTCTAAGACGTTACATTAGTTTCTGGTATTTGGATTGAAATACTAGTATACATTTTGGTTACACATTGGACGATGGCATTTAGATCTAGATCAATATTTTCAGTTTCCTTCAAAGCTTACGTAGGATTTTTGTTGAGAAACCAATGAAATGCTTGACCGAATCTTTGGAATGGCAATGGCTTATTTTAACAATTTATGACGTTTTTTTATTAATATCTAGTTGTATTTTGCGTTGGGTTGCCCTTATGTTTCCGAAAACTTCCTTGGCATATTTAGATTAACTGTGCAACATTTAATTAAAATCGGTTTAGTGTGTACATAATTTAGTACCAACAGTCGAACAGATATTGATTTTTTACATTTAATAACTAGCACCCTATAATGTTCCCACTGCTGGGAAAAGGGACACAGGAGACTTACCGTAACATTAACTAACCACCACCTTCTCTCGTCCCCACAATCTTCATTGCCGAAGTCAACAATGCTGTGAATCAAACGTCAATTTCTATAATTTCCAACAATTTCTTCGCCATTATTTCCGCGAACTATTTCTCTTCGACGCATGCTCGTCTGGTATGTGTGAGAGTACATTAATTATCTTTAATGAAGAACACTATCGCGTTATAAAAATGTCTTCTAATAATACACGGAGTTCTTTAAAATCCTACCTACTAATATTACAAACGAGAAAATTTTTAAGTATGGATAGATGAATGGACGGATAGACGGTTGGATGGATGGATGGATGGATGGATGGATGGATGGTTGGATGGATGGATAGTTTGTTACTCTTTCACGCAAAAACTACGGAACCGATTTGGATAAAATTTGGTACACAGATAGTTTATAACCTGGATATTTTTATCCCAATTTTATTTTCCCGTGGGATAATTTTCGAGCGGGCGAAGCCGCAGGCAACACCTAGTATTAGATATTCGCAAGCATGACTGCTGAGCAAGAGTTTCGTTTTTTGGGTTGGGCAAAGTGCTGCTGGAATTTTCCATCAGGAATTTCTCAGTAGCATCCTCGGAGCCTAAATTTGTACCCGGTTGATGGCAATAGGCTCCTTTATTTGGGACTAGCATAAGTGGCGAAATCTGGGTGTACAATTAGGTACTTACATTTCTGCTTAACCCTTCGGGGATGGCCTGTTACTATGTTCTTTTAGGTTCCGTAGCTGCCAAATTCCATATAGAAGATCCTAATAATGCTTTTCCCGACCTGGGAATTGAACCCAGGAGTTCACGCTCAATAGGCGCGCCCAGCGACCACATAAATAGTGAAAACGTATGAAACACGCGATGTTCTCTTGTGCGTAAAAGGCAATTACAAATATAATTATAATTAACCTCTTAGAAGAAATTTATTGAATTCACTTTATGGCTAATTAACTAGCTTGACCTTTAAGGCCTTAGTAATAAGATATTTCTACTTAGCTAGATGACTCAATACAGCAGAACACAGGGGCGGATCCAGGATTTCTTTTCGGAATGGGCACATGGATGCGGAGATTTTTTTTCCAAAAAGTTCTTGTTGACTAGACTACATGTGCCCAAAAAAAATCCTATTCCAAGTAGTCAGCCAAGAATCTGGATTTATCCGGTTGATGGTAATAAACCCTATTACATGAGAGTTAAACATACCCGACAAACTGTGGGTGTACCATTAGGTTCACCTCAGTGTAACCCTTCGGGAAATTTAGACGTGATGCTGAACCTTACTATTGTATCGAGTTTCGTTCTTCTAACCTAACAGACAGATGTGTTGCTGAGGAGTTTGTTCCGCCACTTCTTTTTTCTACCAAAAACACTAGGAAGTGTCGAAGGGTGGGCGTTTTGGGGGACTGTCACTTGTAAATAAGTGAAGTGAATTTTGACGTTCAAAAAGTGCTGGTTATCAGCCTAGTTTGAATAAAACATTTTTAATTTTGATTTCACTGTCAGAAAACTACACCTATTATTTGCCGAAGCTAAAGGTTATTTAAAATTATATTTATGTCTGGCATATTAGCCATGCTATCACATTTTTTACGGACGAAGTCGCGGGCGAATACTAGACGTATATAAACTTGTTTTCTCTTAGGTGTCTATTGGCATGATAACCACGTATACCAATAACGCGTAGTCATTGACGGGTGGTTAGGGTACTTACTCATCTTAGTACATAACTAGTTTCTTTGAGTTTGCTCTTATAAGCTCGTGAGTTGATCAGTTTATTATATAGTCAAGATAGGAGGAGGGGAGGAGGTGGGAGGTGTTGTATAGTCAAGTTTTTATACAGGGTGGTGCAGACAATACGACAATCAATGAAACCACTGGTAGTTCTAGTCCATAGGAACATTATTAAACTATCAAAAAAGTTTTAACACCAAATAAAAAAATTAAAAAAAAAACAATAAAACTAACTAGCATAAAACTGTTAACGAAATACATTACAATTTACAAACAAATATTGGTTTACTAACCTTAGGAATAATTTGCACCGATTAACGTGTGGAAATAAAATGTAACAAACGAATTTGGTAAAGATATTTAGGTAGTTTGTTGTCGTATCGTCGGCACCACGAAGGAGTTAGGATTTATTTGATAGTTTAAAAATGTTCCTAAGAACTAGAACTACCAGTGGTTTCATTTATTGTTGTATCGTCGGAACCATCCTGTAGAATACAAGTTACAAAGGGTAAAAAACTGCTACAATGTAACGCCTTTTTTCACAAAATGTCATAATACAAGACAGTTTTTTTTGTTTGTCGGTTTTTTATTGTTTACATGAAGATTACTGGCCAAAAGTGCCTGAACATAGGATTATACTCAAATATAACGTAAATAATAATCGTAGTACCGTGTATATTCACTAAGATTATTCATTGTTCATTTATTTTTATTTTTTTTTTCACACTGTCGTCTACATTTCTTTTACATATTGTCTCCTTTTGCAGGTCTGCTGGCAGAAATTTAAACTAAATTAATAAATTTAATTTTAGAAATAAGCAGTACCTTTGTACTCACATGTTATATTATAATATTTTCCTGTGCTATCTACTGTGTGTACATAAATAGTAAAATAAGTAAATAATTCTAATATTCTCTGACAACAAATTACATTATGATGTAAAATATTTTTTTTACCTTGTCACGTGTTATTAGGTGTTACACTTTTATAAGTCACGTAACACACTTCATTTTTGTACCCATTTTGATACTTGTACAGTCGAACAAGCTAATAAGTACACATGTAGGGATTTTTTTTATAATAATAATTCTAGTACACTGAAAATATTGATTGCAATTTTGTTTTATAAAGCAGTTCGCATCAATCTCTTAATGTATCTGTATAATCTTAACAGTATGCGTTAAACCAGCTAGTCCAGCGAACAGAGACGCCTCCTCTGCAAGATGCGAACTCTGGCGGGAGCTGTTCAAGCCCCCCGATGGCTTCATCAAGCCGTCTGAAAGCCTTCCACCTGGACATGCTTTGCCGTGGCCGACTTGGAAATCTCTAAATAGACTCCGAACCCAGGTCGGCCGTAGCAAAGATAATCTCTTCAGATGGGGGTACATTGACGGCTCAGACCTCAAGTGTGTATGCGGCGTATCTCCACAGATAATGTCCCACCTTCCATCTTGCGCTGCATGCCCTGACACCTGCACACTTGACGACCTTATGACTGCATCAGCGAGTGGGGTCCGCATAGCTGAATTTTGGGCCAAAACGATTTGATCGTATAGAAATTTGCCATCGACACGCTAACAAGAAGAAGTATGCAAGTTAACTGGCTGTATACTTATTAGCTTGTTCCACTGTACATTATTTTTAATATTATTTTATATCTATTTATAATTGTCAAATACTAAGAGGACAAAATAATTAGAAGGAATTATTGACGTTTTTAACTAAAACATGGACCAGAAGGTGACACACACAAACGCAAAAACTTCTAGGTATTAACATAATCCTTCCTTTTGGCATCGTAGTAATCGAGTAAAGAGAACCTGCAAATACCACCGTTCCTCTAACAGTTCATCCATTTAAACAACAATTTACCTCCTAAAGGAAATACTAAGTCACTTGGAGCAAAACCTGTGATGTCGCTTAGGACATTTTTGTCTCCTATTTAAGTCAAGTGAGCGTGTCTGTCCGATGGCTAATTGGCGACACATTGCCTTTTACTGGCTTAAGGAAATATATGGTTTATGTACTACTGATACTACTTTCTGACTAGGGATTAATGTAATACGCATCAAGCCTGTACATTCCCAAAGGGTTGGGTAGACTTGTACTTATACAAGGTATATAGGGACCTTTTGTAACTCTGCGCAAAAATGATTCCTGGGTAACAGTAAAACACCCAAAAGAAAACGTTTTACCAGATCAATGTTAAAGTTTCTTGTAAAAGAGTACTGGTCTATTTCCACTACCCAGGCACAATATGGTATTTTACCAAAAAAATATTAGTCCGTCTGTTAGATTATCGAAAAATATTGGATATGTGTTTTTTGTTTTATCAAATTAATAAAAAAATTAACGAAAATAGCACGTGTCAAAGATTATGAGTGGGGGCTTGTGACGTCACTTTGTCGGTAAAAAATTACTAACCTTGTGACGTCACACGACTTGACACGTCTTTTGTTTACGTGGAAAAAGAAAAAATATGTGTCCAATATTTTTTGAAAATCTAACAGACGGACTAATTACATTTTTTTCGTGAATAAAATTGCCAAACACCCAAAAGACAATGGCACAATGCGAGACTCCGGCCTGAGAAATTATTGATGCAAAAACTCAATAACGTTTTGCCCGACCTGGAAATCGAAACCGGGACCCCATACTCAGCAATAACGTTTACGGCCACTAGACCAACGAGATAGAAGTGATCTATTTTTTTTTCTAGGGAATTATGTAATGATTTACGTAATTATTAGGGTTTTTAATTATGTATGAGTGGAAACGGGAAACGGTGTCATATTGAGTGTGTTAGAAATATGTTTGATTTATTAGTGATAATGGTTTTAATATAATGACATAATCTTATAATATAATAAATGATATAATATTATAAAGAGGAAAGATTTATTTGTTTGTTTGTAACGAATAGGCTCCGAAACTACTGGACCGATTTCAAAAATTCTTTCACCGTTGGGAAGCTACACTATCCGCGGGTGACATAGGCTACTTTTTATTCCTGTATTCTCACGGGAACGGGAACTACGCGGGTGAAACCGCGTGACGTGCGCTAGTAAATGATATAATATATATGTTATATGTTGCCCTTATGAAACTGTCCTAAAATTAAAGAGATGACTGTTTTATTTCGTTTTGGTTTCATTTCAAACTTTTATATAACTTGCAATGTTAAACTAACCAGGTCAAAACCCCAGGGCGGCAAAAATCTCTGACACCATGTTTGACACTAACCACACATTATTGAAGAAGATGACTTGCAAAGTAAATATGCAATATATTTGTTTGTTTAGGTCAAATCTTGCAACAGAATGTAAATAAATACTAACAGTTATCCCCAACCGATTTAGCGGACATTTTGCATACAGCATACCTACCTAAACGTTAAGTTAGGATGACAATGCATAGTTAGCTAAGTGACATAATTCTAAAGCAAATATTGCAAACCCCTATGTTATGGGTATCTACTAAAAGGTTTTGCAGAAAAGAATACGAAACAAAATACGCAATACATGCACATTTAAAAGCTTGTTTTTTTTTAATTATAATCATGTTTTTATAACCAAATCTCTAATTAAATCCACTGTGAGTGTGATTATTTAAATTATTAGTGATAAAGTAACTGGCATAAATCTCTTCGCTCACATCATTATACGGAATACCTTTCAGTCTAGGTGCAGACATCCACAGGGATTTGCCCGGTTAAGAAAGAAAGAAAGAAACAAAGAAAAAGAATTTATCGGTCAGCCAGTCTACTAGACTAAACTGCCAGATGGCACTAACAAAAAAAAATGGTGCTTTATTGTAATAAAGTAGGTACACAGTTCTTGTAGGTACATTTTTCTTTTTTTAAATTTTTCTTTAAAAACCGGTTGTCCTTTGAATCTCAACTCGAATCATTCCACCATTCACAACACTTCGTCACACACAAAAACTTAACCCGTTAAAGTTACAAAAAATCCGTGAACCATATCAAAATAATTTACCTCAAGACTTTTTTCTTCTACTTCTATAAAAAAAAACACCCACAATGCAGGCCCCATACCTAATTGCCGTCGACATACGTAGCTACCGTGGGTTTATTTACCTCGAGCACCGGCTCTGCGCAGTTGTTAAAACGGTACCCATTGGCTACTGTGGACCGCTGGACTATAGGCTAGCCTACATATTTTATGTCGGTAGAGTGAGGGTTAAAAATGTCAGTGAGATGTGCTTTTTTTAAATGATTTAAAATAAAAACTACAAAATGGTTGCTTGCGACTTTGTCTACGTATATATTTGTTTTTATTAACAGAATTTTATCGAAGATAGTAAAAGGGAAAAATCTAATAATAACAGTCTTTTTATGGCCAGTCGTGTAAAAAAAGTTACTTTCGCATTTTACATATAAAGTAAGAATTGACATACTGCATTAAAATATATTACATTTTTAATATAGATAGAATGTGTTAAGTATTCTATCTATTCTGTATTTGTTCTAGAAACAATATTTTTATTTTTCTAAAGAAAGTAGATAGGCTTTCATATTATGCTTAGTAATTTTGTAGATGCAAATGCATTCTAATGATCGGATTTTTTATTTAATTTTATTTAAAACAATTTGTTTCTTGTTTATAATGATAGGAATTCCAACAAAAATAATTAATTATCTAGAAATAAAGTATACGTGCGTATTTCCATTGAAATTCCGCGACTAAAATAAATATCAACGCATAAATAATGTTTAACGCATTCAAATGATCAAGCTTTGATTTAAATTAAATTAAATTAGAATTATTTGGTTTTAAATATTATTTTCTAGTTTATTCTATTATAACGAGAAAGTACATCAAGATAGTGTTTCCGATTCAAAATGATTAATTGTATCTATTAATTAACTTTTACCAACAGAACTCGCTAAGAAAGTGATAATACCTACTATACAAATAAACTTCACAGCATTTTCTTTTATTCTTAATGAATATAATCTCAAGATATCGCGTGAATCTGTCTAATAGCGCATTCAAAATACAGTAATATTCATTAAAACAACCCACTAACTTACTAATGTGCGCAAAAACAAATATTTTGACGTTCGTATGCGAAAATAACGAACGCTTTTATCCGAATTATGCGAAACTGGAGAAAGTCACTGTCACTTTTAAAAAAGTGAAGAATTTTTATTCGAAGACGATCGGCGGCGTTTCGTTTGAACGTGTTGTGTGGAGACACTAAAATTATACTTTGAGTAATTAATTAGCAAATAAACTACATCACTGTCTAGTGGTCGCAAGCGTCGTCTGCTGAGCATGAGGTTTGGGTTCGATTTAGGGTTGGACAAAGTTATACTGGGTTTTTATAAATTAGAAATTTCACAGTAGCTGCCACTAAGTTTGACTTAAAAAAACATAACTGGCGTCATGTCATTGTGTTACATATTAGAGTATACTCTTCTTAATCGATAAGGCTAACCCTTCTTAATGGAATCATAACACTAATATGAATTTCGCTACAATTTAGCAAATAATCACAAAATGGCAATCCGTTGTATCTGGATCTGTGACCATTGAAAGATTTTAAACGTGATTTATATTATTACAACAGAAATGTGAATGAATTTTATAACCCACATTATGGCCACTTCTACTTATTAGCATCATAATGCATTTCTCCGAACAATATCAAGCACTGCGATGCTCATCACGTACCTGACTGCTACCAGTTGCCAAAGCACGAGGACTGCTTATGAAATGAATGAGAACGAGAACTCTTTCGAACAACCAGCAGCCCCGACGGGCGCGTTATGTCACCTGCCAGTCGTTCTTCTACAAACTGTACTTTGGAGAGTTTTCGCTGGAGCTCCACTACCTAATCTCAAAATCCCTTTTACCAATAAACTAGCATACATACTGCGGTATACCATTCATCGACTTGGTTGGTTATCTCGACGAGTCGTACTCAGCACTTCTCCTTCACGTTTATTTTGCGCACAGGTTAACTGTGGAACTCTTTGCTCCTTATTCCATGCTACTTTTAACCCGATGTTTAAAAGTTAGAGTGAACAGGTATCTTCTGGGCGTGTTCGTTCCTTTATACTTCATACATTCCTTTCTATCAGATGTGATTGTGTTCAAGGGAAAACCCATTTTGGAATTTCAAAAAAGTGGTTGGTGGTGTTCTGTAATTTCTCCTTGCCTATCTCAATGGAAAAAAATACTTTCAAGAATTATCTAGAAAATTTCTGGATACAGAAATTAAAAGAAAGCGTTGCATGCGGAGTTGTCGCTTCTTCTGTGTTTGAACATTTTACATGTTTTTTTTTAATATTTCGCTATTCGACAGTAAAATCTATGCCAATATTGCACACGTAAAGCTTGTTATTTTCTATTTACACTTTCTTGCTAAACAAAGACAAAACCGTTTTAAAAATTCTGGCAGCTTTTATATTCTATTCGGCAGGTGCCACCAAACCCTTAACCGCGGCTAAACTTTTTATTCTTAACCATGATCAACCGCATTCCGTCAGCTTCCTTTGATGTTAGAAGTAGTTATCTTTACGCTTCTTTTTGCTTGAACGGATATAAGCGGTATCAACGTCAACTTGTTATCGGTGTTTGTTACTAAATGTAACTTGTGTATCTGCTATGTGCAAGTGAGCTTGAATTAGATTGAATCTGTAATTGGATATAAATAAGATGATTTAAAGATATCCTCTCAAACGTCCCGGTCGCAGTTAAAAGTGTTTAATTTTATTTGAGTACCTTACCTACTTTCTTAAGATATTTTCCGTGCTAAAACTAATATTAGAATTGGAAAATATATAGGTACAATTTAATATTTAAGTAAATTAAAAAAAAAACAATAGATTTCCATATTTATTTTCTATCTGGCATTCGTTTTTATAAATCGTTAAGTTAATATTCATAACTCTTAAGTTTATTCACATAAAAACTAAACCACAAACTAAATAATAGTTACAAATAAAACAAACGGTTATAGTTTCTTTACTTTTAATGATAATCTTTCTCAAACAAATAGAACGTTATGTTTTAAACTTTTGGAAAATAATTACAATTCTTTCGCACGCGATCCATTTCGCGATAATTATGAACATCATTATGATTTGTTGGAAACATGATTATTATTTTGATACAGAAACTTCTGGGAACGAGACATCACAGAGTTATGTCAGCTGTTTGGTCTAGAGGTTAAATCGGTGGAAGTACAATGAAGAGGGCTAACTAAAAATTAAAATATCATTGTTTTCTCCTTCATGCTTTTATAAGTTTACCCTTAGTTTTGTATTTTTATCTGACACTATAATTAGGTAAATTATGCTAGGTAAGGCTCTACCGTACTCTTCAGGTATTATAGACGTGATGTAAGAATAAAAATACAAGCGTGGCTTGATAACATAACAATGCTTTGTTACTGTAATTAACAATGATTAATTAGTAAAACGTTTTTTTTTTTTTTAACCCTACCTATATGGTAAAGGGAAAAAAGTAAAGTATTAACTGGGTTGTGGAGGTCAGATAGGCAGTCGCTCCATGTAAAATACTGGTATTTAGCTGCATCCGGTTAGATTGGAAGCTGACCCTAACATAGTTGGGAAAAGGCTAGGCAGATGATGATGATATGGTAAAGGGAATATCCGTGGCTGGCGTGAACACATTGACATGTCGACTTCTATGTTTTTTTTTTTATTGGCTTATTAGATCCTACGCATTAAGAATTTATATGAAAAAAATTGACAGTTATAGATATACATTATTTTTGGAGTAATCGACTTTGAGAATATGTTGATATCTCCCATTTTGACATGTCTAACTTAACAAAACCTCATGTCAAATTAACGATTCACATGTTTTTGTGATCGAACATTGATATTTTGTTATATCAACCTATACTCAGTACCCAAAATAATATTCGTCATTTGATATCTCAACTTATACACTTAAAAGTTTTCTTAAAGTACTAATTTTAAATTGACAAATTGAGGTGTCAAGCTATTGCCAGCTGAAGTATTTTTGCTTAAATCGTGACAAATTGAGATATCAAGTTATGGCCCACCGAAGAATTGCTGTTTAAATTGCGATATATTGAGATGTCCAGTTACTACCAACGAAGTTCTGAACCCTAAATCTAATAAGTATAGGTATCACTACTTGTCCGTTACAAAAAAGCTTTAACGTTAAATGTATATGTTTAGTTGACAACTTATGTACCCAAGTTGTATTAAAAAAATAATCGAGTTATCAACAAACTTTCGTAAGCAGTAATAATTTTTAAAATATCCTCGCTCGTGTGTTGGTAAACAAACGTCAGTTTCAGTGAAAAAACAAAAAAAAAGAACACAAATGAGAATCAATCATCTGGGGGCACGGCAGTGCTCCCGCCAAGTCGAGCAATAAAGCAGCACGGCCGTACCATCCTTTTCTATAACTTCGCTGTGGATAAAAGTAGAATCCTGAATTTTTAGTAACCAATTAGGCGTTGTATAAACTCGGTATATTTCAAACTTCGTTCAATTTGAACCAGTAGTTTAAGAATTATAACTAATCAAAGTTCCTTAGTTTTGTCACTCACTGACTGACTGACCGATCATCAAAAGTCTAAGGCACTTTTAGCAGACATAGAAGCTTCAAATTTAAATTGCATACACTAAACACTAATTGTGTTTAGTGTATACATTAAGGAAAAACTAAAAAAAAAAATGCAATTTGTCTAGTTTTCTAGATACACCGACTGCATAAAAAACTTTGTAATCCCATATAAATGTATAGGATTACAAAGTTAAAGTTACATTTTCAGTGAATGAATTTCACCGATTGATCTGAAATTTTGCACGTATATACAAATACGTGCATTGCCTAACAACGCAATATTATGATTACATGGAGCTAATCTGATGATGGAGCTGGAAGGTGTCCATAGGAACTCCGTTATATAACGATGCAACCCCATCGAATTTGGACTCGTTTGATTTGTCTTGACGTGTTCTTTGTCTTTAGATTATATCCAGGGTCTGATGATGGAACTGGAAGGTGGCCATAGGAAATCCATTTTAGAACGCCATAACCCCATTAAGTTTGTACTCGTTTGACTTGCCTTGTCAAGTACTTTGTTTTTAGATTATGTCCAGGGTCTGATGATGGAGCTGAAAGGCGGCGATAGGAATTATGTTATTAAACGACATAACCCCATCGAGTTTGAGCTTGTTTGATTTGTTTTGATGAGTACTCTATCAGTCAATTTATTCAGGGACCTGCTATGATGAACTTAAGGGACCTGCGATGCGATGGCCAAGTCAATCTATTTATTTAAAACATGAAATATTTTAAATATTGATATGGTCACTATAAGATGTAGTTAGGTTAGATTATTACGTAATAACTAAGATAAAAGGTCCCTTAAGTAGGGTCTGAATAAATTAACTGACTTGGTACTACATGGATCTCACTACTTTTTACGATAGAAGAACTGCAGTGCGGCTTGGCTTTTTTTACAGGTTTTGCTTTTAGTGGCATTTATATGATTGGGTGCAGCTGGTGAGGACTTGAAAAGTTCAGAAACCATTTAAGGTCGTGGCGATGACGGTTAATGATTTCTTGGATTTTTTCGAACTAAAATCAAAGAAAGGACCCTTTACTGTCAAAAATTGGCCGGTTCTGGGGACAAATTTCTATGGCAACCTATTAAATGGCTGCAATATAATAAAAACAGGGTAGAAAAAATAAATTTAAGGATAACCCTGGATCGCGAACCCCATAGATGCCTTTAGGTTGAGCCAAATCTCAAAGGAAGCTTTGCCAATCAGTGCAGAAAAAAATAGGATCTGATGGACATGATTGACCTGATTGACGGTTCGTTCAAAGAGTTTTATATTAATATAAAAACTGTCGGTGATGTCTCTGAATCTACTGATCCAGATTTGGACGAAGGCAACCCAGATGAAGACCTCAGAATGGATTCTGAGGTCCAATTAAATATGAACGGTCTGCAACGAGGTTGAGGAGTTAATGTTTTAGTTATATTCGTTGTTTAAATTTTTAGTTGTGTTAGTAACACACTTGTCTGTATGATGACGTTGTTTGTGGTCCAATAAAACAATGTTTTTATTACAAAAATACTAGGAAACTGATAGTTTCGTGGTGTTTCAATTAAATATTTGTTCAGTTAGAAGAACATTACTTGATTTGAGTGAGTAGTAGGTATTTCAGCAAACTAAATATTTTTTATGTTTGTCATCTGTTTGCTATCCAATTAAAATAATGTGTTTGTCATTAAAATAACATTGTTTACCTAATAATGAGGTGAATAAGTTGAAAACTGTTGGTGAACAAGTTGACAACTCGGTGAATAAGTTGAAAACTGTTGGTGAACAAGTTGACAACTCGGTGAATAAGTTGATAACTTTTCGGTGAACGACTTGACAAGTCTATTATTATGCAATCTATGGAAAATTTCGATTATTTATTGTCGTCATTTAAAAGATGGCATAAAATAACCTTTAAAACAACTAAAACATATATGTTAAACTAATTTACCGATTTACCAGAAGACGTCAAAACTTTAAAATGGCCGCCCTGACAAATTACAATTTTAGACATGTCAACATATTCACGCCAGCCACGGATATATTCCCACCATATTTTTCACTTATAAAATTACATAATTTGTTCCTGTTATGTATTAAATTGTTGTACAGAGCTTGTTTAAAGACTTATCACTCACTCATAAAATATTGAAAACTCAAAAACACAAAATGTTAAAAAAATGGAAATTTATTTTCAATCAATACCTATGTCTATTTGACATTATTTTCCGATTGCAAAATTGTTATAGGTTAAAGTATGGCTATAATGTCTGTATTTAACGTGTCATTGACATTTCCATTAGTTATCTTTCCAATCATTTTCTTCGTTTCCACTAAGATAATCAGTAGAAAGAAAATACCAAGTAAACGATTAAAAATACTCCAAACAAGTTTGAACTGTGCCCTCCCAGTGAAACGAGCGTAAAAGAGAGAAGACATTTGTTACAAACGGTTATTGTTTTTCTGCATATCATGATTCCCACAGCCCACTTTACACAACGCTAGAATGTGAAGAGGAGTAGTTACAATTATCAAAATTAAAATTATGACCCGAAACATTGAGAAAATATTTAAGTAAACTTTTGGTACAAGAAATAAAGCGATGGAATCTCGTGAATGAAATGTCTTTGATACCAACTTGGAATTTTTTAAATTAACTGATTGGCCCTCAGCAATGTCAATACACGTACATTATTAGGACATAATATTAATTGATCTGGTTAGATTGAAAGCTGACCCCAGCATATTTGGGAAAAGGTCACCATTGCAATGTCTAAAAAAGATTTTTATAAAAATATCTTCACAGTTTAGATGCCTAGAAAGTTCATATACTGAAATATCATTGCATGTATTATGTAGTTATGTGAAAACATAAACTAAGTACAAACATTATCACTAAACGATAATATTTAATCTCAGTTTAAGATTTCATTAAACACGGGACATTGATACCATCGCCAGTTAAAGTTATCACTTTATGAAAGCCGATCGCATCAAGATAAACCAATTTAACGCACTAACAGTAACTGCTACATATCCATAAGTAACGACTAAATAACTGTACTCCATCCAACGGGAGAAGATACTTTCACCTTACATCACCTTACGAGCGAACTAATCAATCATGTCCATACTTAACTTACGAGTACTGTAACAACATGACTGCCTCGCTGGCGTAGTATTCGTACGTGTTACTGCTGAGTACAAAGTCATAAGGTTGATTCTCGGCAATCGACCGCTGCAAAGTATTATTGGGTATCACGCATTTAGTATGATTTCTTTGAATTAAAAGAAAATGTTTTGTTAACATAAAAATTCGTTCAATTTTCAATTAATGCCCTAAAATGGAATAAGGGCAGGAAAACAATCCAAGTCAAAATCAAAACAAGAAGAATTCAGAAGCAGTCCAGTGTTTGTATTTGGGCCTGGTTGGTGGCAAGGCTTGCAATCTACAATATAATTTAAACGTTACTGGCGAAAATGTGAGTGTTTATCTAAAATAGGTACACCTAATGTAAAGCTTTGAGGAAATCGGCCATCACTGTGTAGTGTGTACACATCCATCATTATGTAGCAACATAATTAACAAAAGATTCAAGGCCAGAAACATCAATAGGCCGATTATTTATTTACAACCAATCATTCGTCCAAATGAAGTAACCGGAACGTTAAACACTGTATTTAACGGTAGTTTAACTGACGAAATGCGGTGCAATCGGCTGTTGATTGACGTTATGTCAACAGTATCGAAGATGGATTGTTGAAATTATTTTGTAAATGTTTAATTATTAAAACAGGAAATTAATGAAGGCTTGATTTATTATTTTAAATATTTTATGCCTTTGATGAGAAAATATTTCTTCATTTATGTAATGAACGACAAATATTGATGCTGGAAGACTAGTTGTTGTAACTACACTCTATAGATTATTTGCATGATAGTTAGTAGCTTCGAATACTTTTTTTTTGAAAGGGAGTGTCAGACTTTTACTGACTAAAAACCACCCATAATGTTCCTTTTTAGCCCTTGTACCGAGGCCGCGTTATCTCTAGCGAACAACCCGCAGCCCCGACGGGTTCGAATACTTTCATTATCATTATATCACTACGCTATATCCCCGTAAGATAAGGCAGAAGTGTTCTTATAGTGTAGTAGTATCGTGTGTAGTATTACGTTCCACCAGTTATGTTTAAGCCCCATGTAGGTAATGAAGGTTGAAATCACTGTTAACCGGGCACCGATCCAAATCCTGGTTCGCTATTATTCCTGATGATATTCGTTGAGAATCCTCCGAGTTGTAATGCTATTTTCCTCGATAATCTGAACCTAGGCACCTGATAGCCATAGCAAATCCCATAGGAAACAGTTATAACCCCATACCGAATAGCGACACGTTCCTATGCCAGCCATCACATATTAAAATGCCCTGAGCGCCTGACGCCGTCAGCGAAATCATAGTTATGAACTGCAACGTGATCTAACGTATATGCTCAATTATATAACTGGGTATTGCAGCTGGAAGCTACGTTTGTGTATATACTTCAACCCCATTGAAAATTCTTCTACAGGATGTAATAGAATACGCGCAATACTTCTTTGGTAATAATTCAGACCATTAAAAGTCAATGTACAGTCTGTAGATTGACTAACAATTTTTTTAAACGGTATTCTCATAAAAATACCTATTACATCACTTACATAAAATTACATCACGCCTGCAATTCTCGATCGGTAAGGTAAAAGTTTATCTAATAGGACACACATATTTCGCCAGTTATGTTTAAAATCCATATGATAGAGGTTGAGCCTGTTGCCATCAACCGGTCTTAAATCCAAACTCCGTGGCTTCTACTGAGAAATTCCTGGTGGAAATACCCAATAGCACTTTGCCCGACCCGGAAATCGAACCCAGCACATCATGCTCAGCAGTCGCAATGGCAACCCCTAGACAACACACAGAACACTACTATTTCAATAAACTGTTTTTAATGTTGACCAAAAAATGTGTTCCCATTGTTTGGATCAACTAGCAGTAAATTGCTGAGGATTTGTTTCACAATACTAAAAGTAGCCCGTATGGTGTCGGACGTAAAGAATAGCACCATCCCATATCTTCCCGTGGGAGTCGTAAGAGGCGACTAATGGACTTACCAGAGAATGGGCAGCAGCGTTCTCTGTGCCGTCGTAACAACCATACTGCGATCGCCAACCCGCCTGCCAAGCGTAGCGATTATGGCAAATCCCCCCCTTCTGGGGGAGGCCAGCAGTGGACGTTTTATGGCTAAAATGATGACTAATAGTAGTAAGTACCTAGGTACTATTAAACTTTCAGGATACCTAATATAATATCAACAATCAGCACAAGTTTTAACCGTCAACCTAGACCCGGAGCGGTATTAGTTTGTAACTCCACTTACTGGGGCAAGCTGGGTTTAACCTTACAAACTAACCGGCTTAATGAATGCTATTAAGTGACGAGGCCCTATTAATCCTATGGGGTTAGTTAGAAGACTCATATTCCAGATTCAGCATAGCCTTATTTACCAGCGAGGTTATTTTGCCACCCGGCTGTAACGTGTACATAACCATATACTACAAATAATAATTGTAGCTCAAATAAGGTTTTTGAAAAAAACGCGCTGAATACAGTCATCATAACCTACATTTTAAGAAGTCGGTTAAAAATATAGGACTTTTTTTTTTTTTTTTTTTGGGGGTTGGGAAATCATCATCCCGCTCTTGGGCAGAGCGAAAGGGAGTGTCAGACTTCTACTGACTAAAAACCACCCATGTTCCTTCTTCGCCCTTCATGTCGAGGCCTCGGTATCCCTTGCGGACAACCCGCAGCCTCGACAGGCGTCGGCCCTTGCGGGCCCCTTCCATGTTGCTGACATCTCTTTGAGGCGCGCGTGGAACACGAACGCGCCGTCGACACGGCCTGTTGTCGTCATAAGACGGACGGACGGTGAGCTTACCCATCACTCACCGTCCACAGGCCCGCGTCTACGGTGGCCGGAAGCCATCACGTGGCCCCCGACGCCCGGAGCGCCTCCCGCGGCGGCTGGGACGAGAGGTTCTCTCCCTCTCACGTTCCGCCACCTCCTTCGCTAGCATCACTGCTTCGCAGAAGGAGGCGACGGCGTCCCATTCCTCCTCGCCCCGGACCATGGCTTAAATATAGGACTTTACACAAGCGATAATGGTTTTTACTGGCCTACGTTTAACAGTAAGAAATTTTAACAGGATTGCCATAATTAAGTTGTCCACCATCGTTTTTCATTGACAACATCGCTTATTGATTGTCGCCTCAGATATATTATGGAGATGTACATAGAAAATGCCAGTACCTATAATGATCCGTATGAATTACAAGCGTCCCATTTTAATCACTTTAAATAATACAGTTACTATACAAAATAGATTATTGAGTTCTTGGGCTGTTAATTTAAAAAAAATGCTTTCTGCGACAGTGCCCACGTTAAGAATAAAATGCCGGGCACCCGAAGTTGTTGCAGTCGCGTTGTCTAGGGATATCTATATTTGGGATTGACATTTTGTCGTCACCCTAAGCAGGTTAAAACCACCATGTTGTACCATGTGCTTAACAATTTTGAACTCTAAAACCGTTAATTAGCAGGCAATTACAAACGACATTATAACACGAGTTTTAAGACCGGAAGTCGTTTGAATTTTAACATAGAATTTCATTAAAGCGACTGGAAATATGGAAACGTTCTGTTACGCAACTTTAGATAGATTAGTTATGTATGTATTCATGGTTGGCGGTCTGCTTTGTGGAGATAGTAGTAAATATTTCACATTAAATGATCATCTAAACGATTTTTAGCTCAAAGTTTTTTTTTTTGGGGGGGTGGGAAATCATCAAATAACCCCTCCCGTTCTTGGGCAGAGTAAAACGGAGTGTCAGTCTTCTACTGACTAAAAACCACCCATGTTCCTTCTTAGCCCTTATGTCGAGGCCGCGGTATCTCTTGCGAACAACCCGCAGCAAATTTAAAAGGCCTAAGGTGTTCCTTAGAGAATAGGTGTACTCTAAGGTTCACCTTAGGCCTGGGCCATTCTGCCAAATATATTTAAGCCCCATGTAATAGGGGTCGAGCCTATTGCCATCAACGAGTTATTCTTATGGGAAAACCCATTATCATTTTAACCGAGCTGGTAACGCTTGCGACCGCTAGACAACAATAGAATCAATTTTTAGGCTTCCATACCTAATTAATTAATTAATTAAAAAGCGCATGGTTCATTTAATTTGGTTAATTGTGATGAATTAAATATGGACTGCATGTAAGATTTATAATATATATCTAGTAATAGAAATTCAGTTACAATATGAAAATTGTTATTGAATATATGAATTCAATTGAATTGAATTAAATAGCAAGCCCGTGTTAATTTGTTTCAATTTAATGTAGAATCATTTATAAATCTTTGCGTATATTAGTCTATTCTAATTGTTAAGCTAAAAACGTTACTATCACAAACATGTATCTCATAGGAATTACGTTTCGGTGATGCACCTTTGAGTTTTTTTAGACGCAATAAGGAAAAAGTTTTAAAAAATCATTGGTAGGTATGAGAAAAACATTAAAAAAAAAGGTCCAAATTCTTAAAACTAAAGTTAAGTAAAGAAACTAGCCTGTTGCCTACAAAGAAAAAAAAATCATTACACACATTACAGAAGAAAATATCAGTCATCATCGAAATAGGATGATGATGATTATGATACATAATTTTACACTCCATAGTCTCTGCCGTATGCCCGACGAGTTCTGCGCCAAAATAACCACGTTGTAGTTCCCTTTTTTTTTTGGGGGGGTGGGAAATCATCAAATAACCCCTCCCGCTCTTGGGCAGAGCGAAAAGGAGTGTCAGACTTCTACTGACTAAAAACCACCCATGTTCCTTCTTAGCCCTTCATGACGAGGCCGCGGTATCTCTTACGAACACCCGCAGCCCCGACGGGCACCCGCAGCCCCGACGGGCACGTTGTAGTTCTCTGACACAACCAATATCAACGCGGTAGACCTGGCAGGAGGTTGCGGGACGAGCTGCACAGAACATTGGCCCTAGACCGAAAAATTTGAGGGTCATGAGGTAGGCCCTTACCCAGGAGTGGGATGACACAGGCTAACAGAAGTAGTAGAAGTGTCGGATTAACCTCTTTGAGTGGATTAAACACCAGCTTATATTAGCGAATCAGCAAAATAGTAGGTACGATAGATTATCGACGGTTTAACACTTAAGTATCGTCACTTATCCAATTAACCATGGTTAGTACCTTTCATAACTCAATTACTGCCGTATTGCCCTACCTACCAATTAAACAAAAGAAAAAGCGTGAACGATCGATAGCACCGTTTCTAACCAATTGCTTAACTAATCAAGGTTTGAAGAACCTATGGTTTACGACTTTACGTTTACGTGCGCGTTAACGTTAGCCCTATAAGTGCTTAATTGGTTTAATGTGCTAGAGGAAATTCATTTGTCATGCTTCTAGTGGGCACTGTGGCGTAAGGTTTTGTTAATATTTATATTTTGAAAGAAAGGAAAAGTAGTAGCAGATAAATGACGTGCATACAAATCGATAAAAAACAATAAACATACAACAACGTAAGTATAACAAAGTAATATTTAAAAAAAATACAATAGCGCCGAACAACAAAAAAAAAATTAACGGCTTGCACGTCAGGACTACGATGCTGATGCTTTGGTGTTGAGTATGAATGTAGATAGCTATAAGAGTAGAAGAAGACCAAAGAAACGATGGGTGGACTTTTTTTTATATGGAACGAACCCGCCACACTATTTCCAAACCACTGTAACTCCTGTTAGCCAGAATCAAAAGTGGTGACCACAGGAAAAGCGCCGAGACAATGAAGCTCGACGAAGTCCCAAAGAAACGATTTAACTGTGTTACGATGGATGGACTGTGTGAAAGATGATATGGCTAGAAAAGAATTCACCGCTGAGATGTCGAGTAATAGAGAAGTCTGGTAAAAGAAGAAATGTTACGTTAAATTGGGATAAAAACAGAAGAATGGTGCTGATAATTTGGTTGCCCAAATAAATTGGGATAAGGACAGAAAAATGGTGCTGATAATTTGGTTGCCCAAATAAATTGGGATAATGACAGAAGAATGGTGCTGATAATTTGGTTGCCCAAATAAATTGGGATAATGACAGAAGAATGGTGCTGGTAATTTGGTTGCCCAAATAAATTGGGATAATGACAGAAGAATGGTGCTGATAATTTGGTTAAGGAAAGTTTAATAATTAAAATATCAGTTATCTAATATTGCCAACTTTTCAGTTTGAAACTCGTGCCCTGAATCTAACAACATCTTCATTAGAAGTAAGTTCAAAACTGTCGAAAGCAGAGATGTTGGGCTTACATGGGGCTGAATCATAAGTAACGAAGTATGGGTATTCTACTTCTTACACCTCTGCCTTACCTGTCTCTGGGAATTACACGCGTGATGTTGTGTTATGTTAGTTGACCTTAAAGGCATAGAAAAACTGACTTAAAAAACCATTGATAGTCTCTGTAGTAAAACTGCGATTTAGTTTTAATTTATTTAAAAATGCAGTTTAATATTATAAATGAGGCCTATTTTTCATTTAACCGTTACGTTAACGCACATGTAACGCAATTTAAATCAGCTAATAAAGTAATAAAATGACATTAGCATAAAACGAAAATTGTACGAATTCCGTTCCCTTGATAAACAAATTATGTAATTCCCAACCAATACATAAGAAATTAGATTTATGTTAAAAATTAACAGAATTTTATGTAAAACGTTAATCATATGATTTATTAATCGCTTTCTCCAGTAGTGAGTATTATTCCGTCATTCGTAGATTAATTAATTATGCGAATACGTGCCATCCAAGAGGTAGTCCTCTTAAGATTTATTACCTACATGCTTCAATGTTGTGAGTGAGATTGCAAGTAAAAAAACATGGCAATAGAATTTGCATAGAAATCTCTAACAGGAAAGAACTATCGTTCAGATTTTACATAATATCGCGCCTGTAATGTCCGAACGGTTAGGCAGAGGTGTACACCCTCATTTCACCAATAGTGTAGATAACAAAAAAATCTAATTAGCCCGTCAGATAGATTTGCAAAAATATTGGACAATTTTTTTTTCTTTTTTCACGTAAACAAACAATGAAGACGATACAGTGCTTTGAAAACTCGTGTGACATCATAATCTAAGACATTAGTATGTCATTTTTTACCGGTGAGTGACGTCACAACCCCCCACTCAAATTAATCTTTGATACGTTTTTTCTTCGTCAATTTTGATTGATTTGATAAAACAAAAAATACGTATCCAATATTTTTCGATAATCTAGAAGACGGACTACTTAGAATCATATTTTTTTTAGCCAGGAAATATCCTCATTCATAGCTGCTGCTGAGAAATTCCTGATAAAAACACCAATAACACTTTGCTCGACCGGAAATCGAACCTTGGACCCCATGCTACCGACGAGGCATAAATGGCGAGAGAATTTGCATAGTAATCTCTAGCAGGAAAGAACTATCGTTTAGAACTTACACATTATCATAATTAACTGAGATTGACGGTATTACCTAAGTGTTCATCCGGTATACACTGGGCAGTTAGTAGCTAAACCGACCTCCAAGATGGGTGGCTGGCTTTACTTTTTACAATGCCATAAGAACCAAAAAATTCGAAGACATGTGACATCTACCAACGCGCACTGGGCAGTGGGCACGCGTGGTGGTTTATAATAGCCCATCCCTCTCCTAGAGAGGAGGCCTGAGTCCCTGCAGTGGGAACATTATAGGCTGATGATGATGATAAAGCAAGTTCTTCATGTAAGCCAAAGTAATATTTTACTCTCGCTTTGCTATTGCAGAAGATTAGTAAAGTTGGGAACAATGCTAATACCGACAATAAATCAATTATTTTGACTGCCTCGTTGGTCTAGTGGTCGCAAACGCGACTGCTGAGCATGAGGTCCTGGGTTCGATTCCCGGGTCGGGCAAAGTGTTATTGGCTCTTTCCATCAGGAATTTATCAGTAACAGCTACGGAGTCTGCTTTGTGCCCGGTTGATGGCAATGGGCTCGCCCCCTATTACTTGGGACTTAAACATAACTCGCGAAATGTGGGTGTACTATTAGGTACACCTCTACCTTACCCTTCGGGGATTACAGGCGCAATGTTATGTTATGTTAAATCAATTATTTTCATTCGTTTACGATGTTTTTGATTTATGACTTTCCGATGAAACTTGACTCGAAAGTCCATTGCTCAATAACTAAAGACATCATCTGCCCAGCCTTTTGCCCAACTATGTTGGAGTAGGCTTCCAGTGTTACCAGATGCAACTGAATAACAGTTAACCCCAACTCGTTTGTTCATTTTTAGGGGTTCCGTACCTCAAAAGGAAAAAACCGAACCTTATAGGAACACTCGCGTGTCTGTTTGTCTATTTGTCCGACCATTCGCAGGCATAGGTAAAGTGCCCAAGAGACTGGCAGCGTTGCCACGTTGTATGGCAACGCTTAGCCTCTGGCCAAAGAAAAAGCCAGCCCTTGTGTCAGAGGAAGCGTCAACAAGGCGTTTAGATATTTCCTTAAACAGGCTGTGGGCACTAGGACTCCACGGTCACAGAGTTTCAACCACAAACGGCTCGAAAATATAATTTCCACAAGGGTTTCTGTATTTGCACCGCTTGAGGTTCTCCGCAGTCGCTGCGGCAGCGCCAGCATAACACGAAGAGCTTGGAAGATGCGATAGCGCAAGAGTATCGACGCAAGTTGCGTCCCACACTAAAGGCCTACCCATCTTTCTCAAACCACGCGCCCACACCGGCGCCCCGTAAAGGGCCATGGACCGCACGATCCCCGCAAAAGCCACCTGAAGGCAGCCCCGGCCCACTCCAGTCTTGGAGCCAAACGTCGGAAATGCTCCACGATGTTCCACTGGCTGTCGAGGACGAGTCCTAGGTACTTCAAAGTACACTCGACGCCGATGGGAACCCCTCCCACCGTTAGCTGGGATCCCGACGTTGGCACATTCCCACGCCCATAGAAGCACATGGCCTCGGACTTGTGAAGTGCCACCTCGAGACCCAGCTGCCGGATCCTCTCAACGACATGCCGTCCGGTACCATCGTCGCGTGCCAAGGCTGGCTCTAAGACAGCTGATGATTTGTGTGCAGACCAATGAAATCAATCTACAAAACGTGTACCGCATAAGTTCATTATATTGAGGTACTAGCTGATGCCAGTGGCTTCGCCCGCGTGGATTTTGGTCAAATTATATATTAAAACCTTCCTCTTGAATCAATATATCTATTAAAAAAAACCGCATCAAAATCCGTTGCGTAGTTTTAAAGATTTAAGCATACATAGGGATATAGGGACAGAGAAAGCGACTTTGTTTTATACTATGTAGTTATAGTTATTTGGTACACACTGACTGGCGCGTGCTACAGAATTCAAGGAAGTACCGTAAACAAAAAAGGAAACAATTGGCTCTAGTTTTTTTCATACGTAACTTTTGCAATTTAAAATAGGCTTCGCGTGCCAAAAGCTTTAGCAATAAGTAATAAAAAACTCGATACACACATTAAGAGCGATACAGTCGTTAACATCTTTATTGTTTTGAACATGAATTTCTTAATTGGCAAACCTCATTGCTTCAGTGGTTAACAGCCGGGTTTTCGAATTCTAGATCCTAGGTTCCCTTGTTGTTCTCATCATGTCTATGTAAGCTTAATCCAATACATGGATCCTAATAATGTTTTATTCTGAACCAGTTTATGCCTGCGGGTTTGCCCGCGTGGAGTGGCAATTGTCCCACGGGATCGCAGTACCGGGATCTTATGTGTTAATCTGAAGGCTATAAACCGATGTGTGTGCTAAATGTGATCTGAATCCGTTTATTAGTTTTTGCGTGAAAGAGTATCAAACATTCATACATCCTCACAAAATTTCGCATTTATTACATTAGTAGGGCTCCAACACACCGCTGCTTTAGACGGTTTTTATGCCTTGAAGAAACATCAAGATTTCTTTACTGTATGAAGTCTGGAATAAATAATCTAAAAGGTAGTTAGAATCTCATTGAAATTCCTAGCGTAATTTAAAAGTTCACATCGCCTTGAAAAGTCAATTTAATTTAATTCATAATACTAAGCATAGACTTTATTTACACCACCTTCAACTTAACCTAACCCTCAAACGCTTATATTACAAGTGGTGAACATATTAACAAGAATTAAGCCTATCACAGGCATCATCTTAAAATACCTCTCAAATTGCACCATAAAACTCCATTCCCAAAAATTATCACAGAAAATCTCCATCAACGTAAAATGATAGATGAACAAAGAAAGCAATTAAAACTCATTTACATAATTCTCATAACGTAAACATTCGCCTCGTTACCGAGCAATATCTTACGTCCCACCGTTGGGCAATAAATCCCGTTACCAATAAAGAAAAGTCAACGACCACACTGCGGTAGAATTGGGTTACAAGTTCGGCTGCATTCAATTTTGTTTACTACTCAACGGGTGTAAATGTTTGTGGTTATTTAACTGCCACGATGTGGCATAACATCACGCTTGTATTCCGCTAACGATTAGGCAGAGGTGGACCTAATAGTATAGTCCCGAGCAACACATGTGAATCCTTAGCAATCTTCAAATCTATTTTTTGTGAAATAACGATTTGCAAGCTAATAAGTTACTTTACCGGCGGAAATATTTATAATTCTAGTACACTAAAAACATTGATTGCAAATTGTTTTATAAAGCGTTTGGCATTTTTTTGTATAAGTAAATGCAAGTTAACTGGCTGTATATTTTAATAGCTTGTTCGACCGTACTTTGACTTAACACCTATATTTCGTGAAACTATGGCTTCCAAAATACTATCGTTCGTAAAAAAGTAAAATGTTTACCAACACAGTAACCGAAAAATTGATTTGTGAAAACGTAACGGTGCTCGTGACACCCATATTTCGCCAGGTATATTTTTGTTTAAGTCCCATGTAATAGAAGGCGATCCTAGCGTCAACCGGGCACACATCCAAACTCCGGGCCGCTCCTTGAAAATCCCTCGTGGAAGAACTCAATAAAACTTTTCCCGACCCGAGAACCAACCCAGGACCTAGCCCAACAGCATTGTTTGCAACCACTAGACGAAGTTTATTTAGTACTTATTCAGAGTGTAAATGTTTGTGGTTTAACTAGAGGAAATAATTGTAAGCCGTCAGGTAGTACTGATTAATTTGCCTCTAACGGGATGTAGAAGCAGAAAATTCAATTAGAGTTGGAATAAATCTTTGGTTGAAAGTGTTTAATGTTGGTGAAATAAAAAATTAAAACTGTATTAGAATTTTTGAATTATATAAATATTGTTTTTAATTCCTACGGTTTTCTTTTGTATCCCAGCGAGACTCATGGGGACCTAAACAAATAGGTTTTACAAAGGCACACAATTTGGCTTTAAAATGCAGCTAAAATATCATGTTCTCTAAAATTTGACTTTTAAAATAATACTCATGAACCAATGTAGACATTTGACCGGTATTTATAAACTCCAAATTTAAAAGAAAAAAACAACACTATACAAATTGATTCAGACTGAAATTTAAAAAAGACAGTAATATTCAATTCGCAACATTCAGAACCATGAATCACGATTTTCTCCACAGTAAGTAGAGCTTAGAAAATAGTTTTATTACAGAAATCTTCAGTAACTGCTAACTGCACGCACATGCCTTTGCAACAACTGAAGTAAAACAAAAAAACGAACACATGGGAATCTTCGAACAAGACCCTCATGGATAACAATGTGCTGAAGAAAAAGATGAAAGAGTAAACAAAAAACTAGCCAAAGAAAAAGAAATAGATCCTATTCCTGATACCATAAGTCCTATTACAGTAATTAATTGTCTTAAAATCGTAGAAGAAAACGTCAATGATAAAGCTGTTACTACTTTTCTTTTAACCAAAGATGTCACTGCAGTTTTAAACCGGCGAAACCGTTTTAACTGCACGCGAGTTTTAAATTCAAAAAACTATAATTAAAAACATAACTTACCGTAATAAAAATCACCCAAAAGCAGAAGAGACAAATATCCCAATTCACAAAAAACACTTTTTTCACAGCACAAACACGCACACCATTTTTTACCGACTCCGAATCTTGCGACAGACGTGCGCCGGCGTCCGTTGCGTCTTTGCGACTGGTTCGATGTCAAGTTTACGAAGCTATTCGGGTTATGTAGCTTCTGTGTCGTTGGTATATTATGTTGGAGTGTTATGTCAGGGTATATTATAGTGTGGTGCATAGGTAATAATGATTTTGTTTATAACCACTTGAGCCAGAGGTTGATCAAGAATGTGCAGGGTGTGAGTGAATTAGATATTTTGTTGACGAGTTGTTGTTTCTAAACATCCAGTGTATTGTGAAGAAGTAAACAAAACAAATCAATCTATTGTTTAATTAGTAAAGAAATGATACAAGACAAGACAGATTAGAAGAAATATAAGACATTTTTAAATTTTACAAACTATGCTAATAAGACTGATTGCAAACTATTTGGTAGGAAGCACATGATTCAGGGTAACAAAATTTGTTCGAAAGAGTCACAGTAGCTCTGGCACGCAAACGGCATTAGGAGGAACACGAATGAATTTTAGTCAGTAAGACTCTGACACTCCTTTCTGCTCCGCCCACAGCGGGAGGATTCATTTGATGATTACCCATCCTTAAAAGAAAAAGATGCACATGAACAAGCAAAAGAAATGAATCCTAATCAAAATGATGGTTTTGGTAATAATCCCATACCCTTTAAAGAACAAAATAGTAACCAGAATCCTGTTTTAAATTATGGTGTTTATATAGTAAATTCTGAAGATAATATACTTTCTTTTCAAGCGCAGACGAACTTCAACGTTGAACTAACTACCAGTTCTCATTGATTATACGCACTGATGGCTGCAAGCAAACTACAAATGGATTGCACCTCTATTTAATTATCGTTAAAGATTTTTTTCGACTGCAGTATCTGGTGAGGGAGACGAACTTTATAATTATCTGGAGAATATATTTGCACTAATTGTTTTGGCTGCTTCTTTTTGTCTAATGGTCACAAGCACGACTGTTAGTCATCCTCAATTTCTAATACTCAACAGTCTTACTTGCGGCAATGAATTTTATGCCCAGGGTTGGGACATAACATAACTGGAAAATGTGGTTGTACTTTAAATACACCTTAACCTAACTCTTCGTAGATTACATAATTGCGTGATGTAATATGTAATTAATATCAAAAAGTACTGGTGTATTTTCACAATAATTTGATACACCTAGCTAAGGAAATAAAAACCTTTAATTCTGGTTCAATAAGTAACAGAACCTAATGAACCTCAAAGCCGGAATGTAGTCACGCGCTGATGCATCTTTGACCCTGACTAATGTCTGTGATGATTTAGGAAGCGGACCTTCCCTAAAACCGGTAGCTTTGACCTCGGCAGGAGGGTCAATGTTACCTCATTATTAAGTACTGATGAGCATTGTGTGAGGAATGATTTAAAGAAAGGTGTAAACGACCGCGTTGACGCAGAAGAATTAAAGAATTGTGAAACATGATTACGTCGACCCCAAATGACAGAAAAATTGTGATGATTTAAGTAAAGATAGTGAGAAAAAAATAATGAATGTCTACATAACAAAAGTGTTTAGATTCCCTTCTTGAAGTCACGAATGTGAATCCAGAAATCTTCGTTGGCAGCGTAAATGACAAATCTGCTGAAAATGGTGTTAAAATTTTCCAGGTAGCAAAATATGGTAGTGGAAATTAATGCCCAAGGCGATCAGGACTGGGCTTTTTGTCCCAATCCCCATTATAGAACCCGTGAATACCAGGTTCCGAATGCTTTTAGGCTTTTGATAGCACCTCAGAATTTGAAAGGGCAATAACGCTAAAAGTACGATTGCCTTTTTCAACCTTATTCGTGCAGCTGATAATATTTACAATTTAAAAATAAAGACACATTGTGCTTTAGGTCATCATGTTTTGTAACTCTGAAGTAATGGACTCTAAAGTGGGCCTAGCAAACACGTCGCGTGCTTGCCAAAGCCGTTACATACGTACGGAATGACAAACAGCTTGACATAATTTTAGCAAATTCATAGAAATGACGATGATATTATGTTACAGTAATATGTACATTCTTGAGAACGAAAATAGGGGCATTTTATGAAAAGATGAAAATGCTGTCACGCACATACATACCTTTTTTTTTTTTTTTTTTGGGGGGTGGGAAATCATCAAATAACCCCTCCCGCTCTTGGGCAGAGCGAGAGGGAGTGTCAGACTTCTACTGACTAAAAACCACCCATGTTCCTTCTTCGCCCTTCATGTCGAGGCCTCGGTATCCCTTGCGGACATCCCGCAGCCTCGACAGGGCACATACATACCTCTGTTATGGTTAGGTAATTCTATGACGGACTACCTGTTGCCCGTGAAACGAATTACGTTTTCTTCCTAACGAACCCTAATCCTCCTAAAGTATCTTAATTTACGCCGTATATCATGTTTCGTCAAAATCAGTCCAGATGTTTTGGAGATTAGCCGGAACACACAGACAGTAAAAAATTCTTTAATTTAATTTATTTGCAAAGCTATAAAACCAGTTACTTGATGTTTTTCTTTTGTTTCTGTAGAATAACATGGTTTTTGGCAGTTAAGATTAGGAATGCGTCTATCTGATGGGTAAATTCTGAGTAAGGTGAGTGGTCAGTATATAGGTAACTGTAGTTTTTGTCAAAATTCTAAGAGTATTTTACTAAAAAAATCTAACCCATCATCTGCTTAACCTTGCTAGGATCAACTGATAACAGGATTCAGTTAAGTCTGACTAGTCTGTGGCCACTGGTCAAGTGGACATCAGTTTCTAGGTATTCTTAGTCATAACTGAAGTAAAACCGGTAGCCATATTTCTACACAAACATGTAACTCAACATTACATCGCGTCTGTTCCTTTGAAGGCTTAGGTGCAGCTTCCGTCTGCTACTGAGAATTGCTAATGGAAAAATAAAATAACACTTTACACCAGTTGGGAATGTGACCACTAACAGGAAAAATAGGATAGGTAGGGAGTGGTATTTCCTGCCTGCATCGGTGTTCCCAAATTCCTATGACCCCAATCTGTTTAAGTCGCGAGTCAATAGACATCTTTCGGGTTAACTCCTTTCATTGTCAACCTCATTTCTGATCAATTTGAGGCCAAGAGTCATTTATTAAAAGAAAATGAACAAGACTTCAACATTGCCGGCAAAACTTCACAAGAAAAATAATATTATTATGTCACTAAAATAAACACAATAATTTCAAGATAAAACACAATTTGTAATCCGGTACTCTAGTAGCGTGTTTAAGTCGCTAAGTAAAACTCGACATGTGGAAAGCTTGTAAACATGAAATCATCGCGACGCCCGGGGGGCAGACATGACAGTGGTATGCGTCCCAGGTCTGATTGTAAGCGGAAGCGTTAGCAGTTTTGGTTTAAGAGGTTGTTTTTTTAGGGCTTCCAGTTGTATACGTCCTATTGCGCCTATTGGCCTGGTTCTGTTCTGTCTTCTGCTGATATGGAGGGAGTTAATCCTCTGCTGTTTTTTTCTGATTAATTTCGTTAGGGGATCGAGGACGGTTATTTTTTTTCTCTTCTACTGTCTCGGCGCTTTTCTGGTCGCGAGTGTAGATTCTGGCTTTCAGAAGATGCAATTATGTTTGGACAGTTTCAAATATATGAACCATTTTTAAACGTTATATACAAAATACAAAAAAAGTAATTAAGGCCGTTGCAATGGTCAAATCCCAAAAACGACGTATGTTTAAAGAAATTTGTTGAGGAATCCTTCCGTACGATTTCCATATAAAAAATATATGTTATACTTAAAGTCATCACAAATAATTCGTATTGTTTAAAATTTTAATAAACCTTCACATTATTTAATAAAAAATCGTAGTATGTCTTAACCTAAATCGAATTTTGTCTCTGTAACGGCTGAATAGTTCGGTATGAATTTTATACCCAAAAATACGTAGTGATGTATTTAACAATCCGTATTGTTTACTTTCTCTGATTTGTAATAAAATTTTAAAATAATAAATTAATCCCCGACATTTTGAGGCAAAAGCGGCGCGAGACCCGTCGCGCATACTTGGAACGCGCTGCGCCAGTGTCTCGATGACTGTTGTCACGGGTGGACTGCACGCATGTCATTACTTCACAAATAAAATTCAAAAGTTCACGTTTTTAATGTTTTCTGAATTAAAACATATTGTAAATTGTATAGTTATCAATATTTCGTGAAATAAGAACAGAAAATAAGTTTGTAAATATATTTAAAGTAGTTTGTAATTTCGTTTTGTTGTTTGCACCTATCATAGACTAAGCTGACTGTGCCTAATAAACGTAAAGTGACGCGTGGCCGAGCTCTCCAAAACTATTGGTAAATTACCTACGTTTCTTAGTAGATATTTTGCTATATAAATATATCTATGATATTATTTTAATTTTGGACTGCCTCGTTGGTCTAGTGGTCGTAAGCACGATGCTGAGCATGAGGTCCAGGGTTCGATTCCCGGGTCGGGCAAAGTGTTATTGGGTTTTTCCATCAGGAAATTATAAGTAACAGCCACGGAGTCTGGATTTGTGTCCGGTTGATGGCAATAGGCTCGCCCCTATTATATGGGACTTAAACATAACTGGCGAAATGTGGGTGTACTATTAGGTACACCTCTGCCTAACCCTTCGGGGATTACAGGCGAGATGTTATGTTTTCTACTGGTGTTTATTGTTTTATCGCTTTTAACTATTTTGTCTTGAGAATTTCGTTTGATGGAAGATGGAAATCTGGATGACTGATGATGTCTCGTACCTAATGATGGACTCTCATACTACATGATACATTTTGAAGGTCTGATGAAGACCAGGTAACTGCTTATCGGTTTTCAGTCACGGAAATAGTCAGAATGCTCCAGCTTTCAGCTTTTATCTAATTGAGCAGGGATGCTAATAACATGATACATTTTGAAGGTCTGATGATGACCAGCTAAGTGCTTACCGGTTCTCAGTGACGGATGTAGTTAGAATGACCTAGCTTTTATATTTTATCAATCTGAGCACGGATGCTACTACATAACACATTCTGAAGGTCTGATGATGACCAGCTAAGTGCTAATTGGTTCTCAGTGACGGATATAGCTAGAATGACCTAGCTTTCAAATTTTATTGATCTGAGCACGGATGCTACTACATGATACACTTTGAAGGTCTGATGCTGACCAGCTAAGTGCTTATCGGTTCTCAGTGACGGATGTAGTTAGAATGACCTAGCTTTCAGATTTTATCTTATTGAGCACGGATGCTACTACATGATACATTTTGAAGGTCTGATGATGACCAGCTAAGTGCTTATCGGTTCACAGTGACGGATATAGCTGGAATGACCACCATCAGGTAAATGGCACCATCAGTCTCCAAGGCCTCTTCAAGCTCTTTCAAATGAGTCCACACGCGACGGTTCTACGTGGTGCCATCAATGAGACCCTATACTTACCTTCGGAGTCTACCATCAGGTAGCTGGTACCATCAGTCTCCAAGGCCTCCTCGAGCTCTTTCAAATGAGTCCAAACACGATGGTTCTACTCAGTGCCGTCAATGAGATCCTATACCCACCTTCGGAGTCCACCATCAGGTACGAGACATCATCAGTCATCCAGATCTCCATCTTCCATCAAACGAAATTCTCAAGACAATATAATTAAAACGATAAAACAATTAACACCATTAACAATAACATACATTACATAACATCACGCCTGTAATCCCCAAAGCGTTAGGCAGAGGTGTACCTACTAGTAGGCGTGATGTTATGTTATGTATGTTATTATTTTAATGACTTTAATTGTTTATCGCTTTTAGCGATAAAACAATTCAACAAAAAAACCTCTGCCTAACCCTTCGGGGATTACAGGCGAGATGTTATGTTTTCGACTGGTGTTTATTGTTTTATCGCTTTTAACTATTTTGTCTTGAGAATTTCGTTTGATGGAAGATGGAAATCTGGATGACTGATGATGTCTCGTACCTAATGATGGACTCTCATACTACATGATACATTTTGAAGGTCTGATGAAGACCAGGTAACTGCTTATCGGTTTTCAGTCACGGAAATAGTCAGAATGCTCCAGCTTTCAGCTTTTATCTAATTGAGCAGGGATGCCAATAACATGATACATTTTGAAGGTCTGATGATGACCAGCTAAGTGCTTACCGGTTCTCAGTGACGGATGTAGTTAGAATGACCTAGCTTTAATATTTTATCAATCTGAGCACGGATGCTACTACATAATACATTCTGAAGGTCTGATGATGACCAGCTAAGTGCTAATTGGTTCTCAGTGACGGATATAGCTAGAATGACCTAGCTTTCAAATTTTATCGATCTGAGCACGGATGCTACTACATGATACATTTTGAAGGTCTGATGATGATCAGCTAAGTGCTTATCGGTTCTCAGTGACGGATACAGTTATGATGCTACAGCTTTCTGCTTTTATCTTATTGAGCACGGATGCTACTACATGATACATTTTGAAGGTCTGATGATGACCAGCTAAGTGCTAATTGGTTCTCAGTGATGGATATAGCTAGAATGACCTAGCTTTCAAATTTTATCGATCTGAGCACGGATGCTACTACATGATACATTTTGAAGGTCTGATGATGACCAACTAAGTGCTAATTGGTTCTCAGTGACGAATATAGCTAGAATGACCTAGCTTTAATTTTTTTTAGATCTGAGCACGGATGCTACTACATGATACATTTTGAAGGTCTGATGATGATCAGCTAAGTGCTTATCGGTTCTCAGTGACGGATGTAGTTAGAATGACTTAGCTTTCAGATTTTATCTTATTGAGCACGGATGCTACTACATGATACATTTTGAAGGTCTGATGATGATCAGCTAAGTGCTTATCGGTTCTCAGTGACGGATGTAGTTAGAATGACTTAGCTTTCGGATTTTATCTTATTGAGCACGGATGCTACTACATGATACATTTTGAAGGTCTGATGATGATCAGCTAAGTGCTTATCGGTTCTCAGTGACGGATGTAGATAGAATGACTTAGCTTTCAGATTTTATCTTATTGAGCACGGATGCTACTACATGATACATTTTGAAGGTCTGATGATGACCAGCTAAGTGCTTATCGGTTCACAGTGACGGATATAGCTAGAATGACCACCATCAGGTAAATGGCACCATCAGTCTCCAAGGCCTCTTCGAGCTCTTTCAAATGAGTCCACACACGACGGTTCTTCTCAGTGCCGTCAATGAGATCCTATAACCACCTTCGGTGTCTACCATCAGGTAGCTGGTATCATCAGTCTCCAAGGCCCCCTCGAGCTCTTTCAAATGAGTCCAAACACGATGGTTTTACTCAGTGCCGTCAATGAGACGGTGTTTGAACGTTTTATGGCTGGATAAACATAAACAGTAATTTAATTGACATTTTAATTCTCAGTTGATTTATGTACGTAAAATGGAAAAGGTATGGTTATTTTTGTGCTTTATGATTTTTTGTTTATTTTATATTTGTTTTTTTTTTTTGTATGCTTTATATTTGATCCTATTGCTACTTTTATGATTTTATATGTACCTAATTGTTTTGTAAAATTCTAACACAATGAAAATTGTTTGATGAATAAATAAATGAATGAAATGAATGAATGAGATCCTATACCCACCTTCGGAGTTTACCATCAGGTACGAAACATCATTAGTCATCCAGATCTTCATCTTCCATCAAACGAAATTCTCAAGACAAAATAATTAAAAGCGATAAAACAATTAACACCATTAAAATAATAACATACATTACATAACATCACGCCTGTAATCCCCGAAGGGTTAGGCAGAGGTGTACCTAATAGTAGGCGTGAGGTTATGTTATGTATCTTATTATTTTAATGGTGTTGAGACCTCGAGGACGCCTTGGAGACTAATAATGTCATTTACCTGATGGTGGACTCCAAAGGTAAGTAAAGGATCTCATTGACGGCACTGCGTAGAATCGTCGTGTTTGGACTCATTTGAAAGAGCTCGAAGAGGCCTTAGAGACTGATGATGCCATTTACTTGACGGTGGACTTCGAAGGTAGGTACAAGATCTCATTGACAGCGCTGCGTAGAACCATCGTGTTTGGACTCATTTTTATTTATTTATTTATTAATATAGGTTTACCAACAGCTTCTGTGTACAACATATCATAAAGTATATAGGTTTTTTAGTCTCAAACTTACACAGTCGCCAATAACTGGTTAACCAGCATTCATAAACATAAGTGATAACATAATATAAAACATACATCAAAAATTAAAACGAAATAAAGGTCTTGAAAACTGTATCGCTATAAATTTATCAACTAATTACGACTAAAATCTAAAAAGAGACATAAAATTATTTAAAAAAAAGTGTATGCTAAAACAAAAAATAATTTCATTTGAAAGAGCTCAAGGAGGCCTTGGAGACTGATGGTGCCATTTACCTGATGTTGGTCATTTTAGCTATATCCGTCACTGTGAACCGATAAGCACTTAGCTGGTCATCATCAGACCTTCAAAATGTATCATGTAGTAGCATCCGTGCTCAATAAGATAAAATCTGAAAGCTAGGTCATTCTAGTTATATCCGTCACTGAGAACCAATTAGCACTTAGCTGGTCATCATCAGACCTTCAAAATGTATCATGTAGTAGCATCCGTGGTCAGACAGATAACATTTGAAAGCTAGGTCATTCTAACTACATCCGTCACTGAGAACCGATAAGCACTTAGCTGATCATCATTAGACCTTCAAAATGTATCATGTAGTAGTATCCGTGCTCAGATCGATAAAATTTGAAAGCTAGGTCATTGTAGCTATATCCGTCACTGAGAACCGATAAGCACTTAGCTGATCATCATCAGACCTTCAAAATGTATCATGCAGTAGTATCCGTGCTCAGATCGATAAAATTTGAAAGCTAGGTCATTCTAGCTATATCCGTCACTGAGAACCAATTAGCACTTAGCTGGTCATCATCAGACCTATAGAATGTATCATGTAGTAGCATCCGTGCTCAATAAGATAAAAGCTGACAGCTGGAGCATTCTGACTATATCCGTCACTGAGAACCGATAATCACTTAGCTGGTCATCATCAGACCTTCATAATGTATCATGTAGTAGAATACGTGCTCAGATAGATAAAATTTGAAAGCTAGGTCATTCTAACTACATCCGTCACTGAGAACCGATAAGCACTTAGCTGATCATCATCAGACCTTCAAAATGTATCATGTAGTAGTATCCGTGCTCAGATCGATAAAATTTGAAAGCTAGGTCATTGTAGCTATATCCGTCACTGAGAACCAATTAGCACTTAGCTGGTCATCATCAGACCTTTAGAATGTATTATGTAGTAGCATCCGTGCTCAAATCGATAAAATTTTAAAGCTAGGTCATGCTAACTACGTTCGTCACTGAGAACCGATAAGCACTTAGCTGGTTATCATCAGACCTTCAAAATGTATCATGTAGTAGCATCCGTGCTACAAGAACGACTACAATTGTTTTTTGCTACAATTGTTTTATCGATAAAACAATTAAAATCATTAAAATAATAACATACATAACATAACATCACGCCTACTATTAGGTACACCTCTGCCTAACCCTTTGGGGATTACAGGCGCGATGTTATGTAATGTATGTTATTGTTTTAATGGTGTTAATTGTTTTGTCGTTTTAATTATTTTGTCTTGAGAATTTCGTTTGTTGGAAGATGGAGATCTGGATTACTGATGATGTCTCGTACCTAATGGTGGACTCCGAAGGTGGGTATAGGATCTCATTGACGGCACTGAGTAGAACCATCGTGTTTGGACTCATTTGAAAGAGCTCGAGGAGGCCTTGGAGACTGATGGTGCCATTTACCTGATGGTGGTCATTCTAGCTATATCCGTCACTGTGAACCGATAAGCACTTAGCTGGTCATCATCAGACCTTCAAAATGTATTAAGTAGTAGCATCCGTGCTCAGACAGATAAAATTTGAAAGTTAGGTCATTCTAACTACATCAGTCACTGAGAACCGATAAGCACTTAGGTGGTCATCGTCAGACCTTCAAAATGTATCATGTAGTAGCATTCGTGCTCAGTTAGCTGAAAGCTGGAGCATTCTGACTATTTCCGTGACTGAGAAGCGATAAGCAGTTACCTGGTCTTTATCAAACCTTAAGAATGTATCGTAGGAGTACCTGTGCTCAGTGAAATAACGAATGAAAGCTAGGTTATTACTTCATTAGTCAAAGTGTATAATTTATTATTAAATATTTTATTCATACATTATGATGTAGATTCTCCAAGAGAAACAAAATATGTTAGGCAAATACGATGACCACTCTGCGACACATTTCTGTTCTTTGGTACGATTTTCTGTAGTACAGTCGTTTGCCGGTAGGGGCCGAAAAATAAACAAAAGCCAGTACAGAGGTCAAATCGTCAAAGTCATCCACTGCTGTGTTCCCCTTAAAAATAAAACTAAAAGTTAATACTTACATAATAATATATACACGGCACGAATTTGACGGCACGGTTGGCGCAGTGGCTGGGCGACTGGACTGCTGCGCTGCGTGTCGCGGGTTCGATCCCCGCACGGAACAAATATTTGTATGGCCTACAGATAGTTGTTTCGGGTCTGGGTATTTGTGTATGTCAGTTTAAATGTTTGTGAACGCACCCACGATACAGGAGAAATTCCTAGTGTGGGGCAAAGTTTTTTTAAAAAAAAAAAAAAAAACAACGACCAAATAAGCCACTTCGGCGTTTTAGTACTCCTCTGCATCGCTGACAACCGGGAATGTGCACAGAAGACTGACAGCATTGTCACGTTGAATGGCAATGCTAATCCTTTGATCAAAGAAAGAACCAGCTCTCTAGTCGCGCGAAGTGTCGACTAGACGACGAGATATTTAAAATATATTGATTGTACTTACAGTGATCTAGACTCACTAAATTAGCATACTACATAACAACACGCCTGTAATCCCCGAAGGGTTAGGCAGATATGAACCTAAAAGAGGGGGCGAGCCTATTGCCATCAATTCAATCAATCATTAATACTGAGAAATTTCGGATGGAAAAATCCAATAATACTTTGCTCAGCCTGGGAATCGAACATGCATAATTCAGTTAAATTAGCATACTATCCGTGCTAGAGAACAGGATATCCGATAGTTAATTTAAGTTGAACGATAGATCAAGCCCATATTTGGATACAATGCTTTTGTAATACTAAAAAAAACTGAAATTGTTTTTCAACATAATATTGCAATACCAATTAGAGACTATTTGGCAAGACTTGGCTCATTGACGGTTTTAATCACCAATTATAATATCCTTTCTTTGAACTGAATATCAAAAGCCAGCTATATCATTTCCGTTTACATATTTGTAGTATTTAAATATTTGGTAACAAATTAAGATACTCGTAGATAAAAATCCAGTTTTGGCAATAGACTCACTCTATTTTACGTGGAACTTTATCTGTCGAAATAATGATATACTCCTTGGTCAAGTATATAATTAATATTCCATTAATTAACGCCAATTTATAAAAATACTAGCTGACCCACGCAACTTCGTCTGCAACACATAATATAGCTTATAACCTTTCTAGATAAATCGACTATCCAACTTATTAAATTGAGCTATATCGTACAAACAAAAAATTTTACCTTTCCTCTATAAAATACCTATTAGTTTAGATTGACTTCGATTACATTATTAAAGTAACAATTACTATAGGTATCTCTTACTGTTTAATATACAGTAACACCTTGTACTTGTAAACATTATGGTGCAGTAAATATTTTGAATTTAAATTTCTCCAGAGTCCCCAGAGGCCAGAATCCCCACGTACCTACCGCACCGGACCGAATGACTGCCACGCGCTTATTATTTTGTCGCCCGTATATTTTAACATTGCGATATCTTCTAAGATATTTGTTTAAACTGTATAGAGTAAAGGGCACAAATATTCTATATTAAATTTCCGTGCTAGTAAACACATTTATTTAGATATAGATTAATACCATATGGGTTAAATAAGCTTCGCAAAATATAATTCTTTTTAACCTAACATTTTAATATAAAAAATGGTTACAGTGAGTCAATCTTAAAAGATAGACATATTATTATGCTGTCGCGGACTTTTTTTTAGAACTTTTAAAGAGGAACAATTTCTTGATACATGATATTTACGTAACTTAAACCGTTTTCGCAGCGCACGCAACGGAAGCTCTCAAAAAGGAATATCTTTTCCCGTTTTTGCAACATTTTTCATTTATGCTCCGCTCCTATTGATTGTAGCGTGATGTTATATAGCCTAAAGCCTTCCTCAATATATGGATTATCCAACACTAAAAGAATTTTTCAATTCCAACCAGTAGTTCCTGAGTTTACCCCGTTCAAACAAACAAACAAACTCTTCAGCTTTATAATATTAGTATAGATAGAAGTATAGATATAAGGCATAATTCTTTGCCCGTCGGGGCTGCGGGTTGCTCGCAAGAGATACCGCGGCCTCGACATGAAGGGCTAAGAAGGAACATGGGTGGTTTTTAGTCAGTAGAAGTCTGACACTCCCTTTCGCTCTGCCCAAGAGCGGGTTATTTGATGACTTTCCACCCGAAAAAAAAAAGTATAATTCTTTGAATTTCTAGTCTTCGCATTCGATTAGGGATTTAATAATATCTGTCGAACAAGGACGTGGGAATGCATGCTACCATCTATTATGTATGAATGTCTTATCGTTAGAAATCTGCAATGTAATAAATGAGAAGAATTGCTCAAAGGTACTAACATAACATAACATCACGCCTGTAATCCCCGAAGGGTTAGGCAGAGGTGTACCTAATAGTACACCCACATTTCGCCAGTTATGTTTAAGTCCCATGTAATAGCGGGCGAGCCTATTGCCATCAACCGGGCACAAATCCAGACTCCGTAGCTGTTACTGATAAATTCCTGATGGAAAAAGCCAATAACACTTTGCCCGACCCCGGAATCGAACCCAGGACCTCGTGCTCAGCAGTCGCGCTTGCGACCACTAGACCAACGAGGCAGTCTAAGGTACTAATTGTACCAAAGTCTTGAAAGTTTCGTTTTAGTACCTATGGTGGTGGTACCTTAATGGTGTACTATCCCTAGGTACTATTGATCAGTAATGTCGTGCCTGACATAACGCTGTTAAACATGCGATGGTTTGGTGTTGGTATGTTTTTTTTATTGTAATACATTATATTATAATAATAAACGATAAAAATAAACTATGAAGGGACGCGGTCCACATTAGCCCTGGATACAAACAACTGGAAGTCATATAGACATGCCTTTTCCCAGCAATGGGATGACGCGGGCTAACAGTAACAGTATCAGTTTGTTCAAATATAATAGTTTTACTGTAACACCCCGCTCCGCTAGCAGTCACACCTCATCCCACATAACCAATCATTATAATACCAATAGACACTGAACAGTGGCTTCCAATCACGCAATACCGTTGTGTTTATCTGTACCATCGCTACCACCTCTACAGACGCTGTTATCGCTTCTAGCGCTGCCACCGCTACTATCGCTAGTGGCTGGAATCTTAACAATTTCATGGCATTTTACGCGTTTTAGTGCGAACATCTGGTAGATAAGTATGTTTGGGGATGGAGAGAAAGGTGGCCAAATACCCCGTCGGGGCTGCGGGTTGTTCGCAAGAGATACCGCGGCCTCGACATAAAGGGCTAAGAAGGAACATGGGTGGTTTTTAGTCAGTAGAAGTCTAACACTCCCTTTCGCTCTGCCCAAGAGCGGGAGGGGTTATTTGATGATTTCCCACCCCCAAAAAAAAAAGGAATGAGTACATTGAAGAGGAAGTTTGAAAGTTGTACTAGTTACAGAAAAGTTGAAAGGGATTCGATTGTCTTGGTATGGACATAATATTATTAATGATGACGAGAGACGAATCGCGTGTGACTAAAAGAGTAATGATTAGGAATGTTGATGAATGAAGAGGGAAAATGAGACCAAAGAAAAGATTTTAAGATTGTGTGTAGAATGATATGTAACAAAAAAACGTGCTCCGCCGACCTCAAATAGCTTGGGACAAGGGCAGGAAAATGATGTTATTTTCTTGTTTTAAAAAAATATTTCACTGATGGGAAGTACATTTAGGCACTGAGTGCCAGATGATATTTTTTTGCATCATTCTCACTAGTTCCACCAGCAACTAGTTCCATGGAACTAGTGAGACTTTTTTTTTTAGTAGTTCCATGCACTTTGATAATGGAACAAATGAAACAAAACTAAATCGAACTCGTCTCACTAGTTCCACCGTTGTTGTCCCATGGAACTTATGAGCTTTTTTTAATTAACATCATTCTCATTAGTTCCTCTTTTTAAAAAATTATCATCAATTACGAATAAAGGAATAAAACGCACAAAAAATATAAAAAATTAAGTAAAAATGTTGGTTTTAAATTCCCACTACTTTTACTGGTCCTATTAAACAATTTATAGTAGAACTAATGGGACTTTTTGTTCCCACTAGTTCTACGATATAAGGGTAGGTAATCTGGAAGGTAATCTAAATTATTCCTTCCTAATACCATGCACTTTTTTTTTGTTGGAGATAGGAAACCAGGATAGTAGTTAGAAATGCATAATATAGATTGATTTAAAGATTCCAATACCTCCTTATTACTTTTGTTTTCCTGGTAGTTTGTGGGACTTTGCTACTTATCCTTTATTTTTCATTTCCAAAAAATAATGTTTTCAATACCTCCTGCCTACTTCTATTCTCCTGGTAGTTTGTGCTGTAGCTGTAGCCTAAACTGTGTGATAGAACGAATGAGAAACTTGAGTCCCGCTGGTTTTACGATTTTGTAACACCCTTATATCGTAGAACTAGTGGGAACAAAAAAACCCATTAGTTCTACTATAAATTGTTTAATAGGACCAGTAGAAGTAGTCGGAATTTAATACCAACATTATTACCTAATTTTTTTATATTTTTTGTGCGTTTTATTCCTTTAAGTATTCGTAATTGATGATATTTTTTTAAAAAGTGGAACTAATGAAAATGGTGATAATGGAATGTAAGAAATGTAAGGTGGAGTTTTTTGGTTTCTGCCCCGTGCGATTAAGGCATGTGTTTAGAGGATATGAGGAACAGGGTGTATGGTTCCTCATCCCCCATAGAAAAGGGAGGATCCTCCAACCAGGCAGGTGTTGTGTCTGGTGGGCTAATTGTCCAAAATATGTAAGTCGGGATTTTCTAAATACGTTAATGTCGCGGATAAAGTTGATAGCGCGATGTAGGATTTGCCAAATTAGTTCGCATTTGTTGCGATAGATGTCGCTGTCGCCACAATGTACTTGTTTGTATTATAGGTTACTAATAAAGAAATACGTGATCCACGCGAAAGCAGAAAATCTCTATTTACAAAACATTTCGAACCACAGAAGCCAAAGCCACCTTTTAATATATCGATCAACAAAGTAATATGGTTTCACCGAATCGCAGATCGACAATAACCGTTCCAAGGAAAGTTCACCACAAATATACCGTTCAAGTAATAGCTTCATTTTGCAGAAAGCTGTTAAATGATGCCTCATTGTTGTGGAAAATTTCAAGCCCATGCTTTTACGTTTTCGGAGAAATTTATGACACCACAAGTAACGTAGGTAACTCACAAGGAAGAAAACGTAGTGAGATTATGACCCATAAAAACTGGTCTTCAGATGCTTCTGGTTATACTGGAAGACCACCCCAAAAAAGCTTGGCAGCTGATGATGATGACTTAACCGGACAATCAGTTTTGGTGGATATTGTCTAAAACCAACTTACGAGTTCGCTGGTCCAATTTTAAACAGAGTAAAAAAACACAGGGATAAATTTGTGATAATTATTTCTAAAAAGGAATCCGTCGGAATACGGCCCCAGTTATGTGCGCGCCATCTATGAATACAACATAGAACTACTTCGTTGCTTAGCTTGGCACTTGCAAGTTGAACATAGTGAACGTTGTTTGAGAGGCTTTTGTACTGCGGCAGCGGTTCTTTTAGAGTACGTAGAGTTTCACACTTTAATTTGTTCAACAGCTACTAGATGGCGTTTTTATCAGTAAAAGGTAGTTTGCTTGTAGACGGTGCTTAATAGCGAGAGTATAGGAGTATCACATGGTTAAAATAATAGGCAGACGATTTAATATGAAACGCCTCAGCTGAACCTGGCTCTGGTGCTTTAACAAAAGGGGATAGTTATCTAGTACCATCTTTTTACCGAGGTATATGAGTACATGTATGATGTAATACGGATAGGGCTCGGTAAAAATATGGCTTGATCGAAATTCGATCCACAGAAAAACTTACTTTGACGTTTTTTTTATCATTTAATTTTGTCAGGATCAAAATGATGATTAATTCACATTTTTTTTCTGATAATTACAGAAAACACGTTGTAGCTGTCTCTTCCATTTTTATGCAAAAATCTTCTTCTGAGTTATCAATCAATTTCACAAAATAAAGGTATTTATTTTAGTTTCTTTTGAAAAAATAAATAAATAGTGTATTGTTTCGAAGCTAAGCATCCGCATTATTTTGCTTTTATTTATATTAATTTACAGTCCTGGTTTAAAACCAGGACTGTAAAGAAGATTTTAGTTTTAAAAACTAAAATCTTAATTTTTGTGTATTTCTCTTATGTTTCTTGTGTCGGTGACTGCAGCGTTCCTGGTTTGTTTGCTGAAAAGTCTTATTCTCAGGTTTTAAGTTCTTTCTTGATTTTTTAATATTTTTCTTTTTTAATAAAAAATACGTTGGGTCGAGCAATCATAAGATGACTTACAAAGTTTATTGCGTTTTCAAATTTGTTTATAAGATTTTAGAGACACTAAAACAATTAAAAGGTTAAACGTCCAATTTATAAAAACTGACAGAATAATGTTTAATTTAAGTACAGCCGGACCACATACAAAATTGAGTATTTTTCTTTTTTCGTGAACTCATTGATATTGAAAGCGCCTTCAGGCGATAACCACTTATCACAAGTTTGACCCAAGCTTATAGAAACCTTTTCACGAATCAAACTCATTTCTGAAGTTCGGGGCACGGAATATTTTATGAAAAGCAAAATTTTTCGAACTTGACTTACATTTCACGTTCCCCACATAATGATTATAATTATATAAGGGGTTCGCACAATGTTCGGGTCAGCAAGAATCGGGAAGCAAAAAGGAAGAAAAAAATCTACATATTATATTTGTATATTCTTTTAATTTATTATTAAGTAAGCCTGTTGCAGTCTTCTGCTGGACATGGCCTTTCTCAAGCTGTGTTACATCACCCTGTCTTCCGCCTTCCACAAATCGACATCCAGTCTGGTCCTGGACACCTGCCTTTGTAAGGTAGTTGGCCGATCTAGATTTAGGGTCCTCTAAGGCGGCGCCTGGAGACCGCAAATCGTCCTGGGCCTCCAGGATGTAATGTGATACACATTCGGGACAAAACAATTAAGGTTACGATCCAGCCGACCCGAAAATCATTCAGCAATGGTAAATGCCGAATGAACGTTGCCGATTGATTTTGCTTCGGTTTCGATGTTCAAAAGATACTGTCAAAACGAATGCGTCGACCCGAACTAGTATGTGGCACTAATTCCAATAATTGTTGGCATAATTACCTATAATTACACAAAATTTTGTTGCTCTTGTGCAAATGGGTCCCGGGATATTTTTTTTTTTAAATTTTTCGTTTTTATTTTTTTATTTCAGTTTAACAGCGTAGTAGTTCGTAATTTCTATATAAAATTATAGCTTAAACCCCATTCTATGAGCGATATTAAAATCACAACCTAACTCCTTGTTAATCAGGAGTTATTGATTTTGTTTATAATTTTTCAGGGTTGTCACTTTGTGTGTATCCGAAAAAATAATAAAAGACTAAAAAAAGTGTAAAATCCAGCTTGATACGGAGGTATCAAGTCTATACCTTCGAGCTGTGAAAAAAATCATACTTCTAAGCCATCGCACCCAAAATATACAGCCGTTTATGCCGCAAATTTTCGACACTCGCAAGGGAATCAAAACCTACAGGGTACTTCCCGTGAACTTAGAATCTTGAAATTTGGTACGAAGCAACGTCTTATAGCACAGATAAAGGAAAAATTGCGAAAACCGTAAAATTTTAGGTACATCATCATATATTATAATAAAAATATTTTACTTATATACCTACAGCTTTGTACGGAACCCTCGGTGCGCGAGTCCGACTCGAACTTGGCCGGTTTTTTTATTATTGCGGTTATAGTGTTAAAATTCATCTTCATTACATATGACTGTGAACTATTAAGAACGAATATAATTATGTTTTAATAGTTTTTAATTATCAATGAACTTTCCTTAGTCTGTCTACAATACAATTGATTAAATTAGTAAAATTGGGTCAGTTTTTGTTTTTTTTTTGTCACGGGAATGACACTTAAATATCAATTTGCAAAAAGTACTATTCTGATTTACTTTTTAATAAAAATCCCTCAACTTTTACAATTCCTTTTACATAAACGAAAAAAAGAATTTTTAAAATAACGTGAGAGCTTCTCAAAGTGTATTTGTGAATATTAATATTTTGTTTGAAAACGTTTCGACCTAAGAATCCCTTTGCGTCTTCCACAAGATTATAGAACATGTTCTTAGCTTTGAAGTTATAAGATTCTTTCCGCAAAGATATTAACTGTTTGCTTTGTGTCAGTAATCGCAGGAAAATAGAGAAATTTTTAATCTTTTGTGTTTTTCTGTTTGAGATTTGAGCAGCTGTTTCACAATTTATTTCATGAAAGTCTTTCTTTTAACTTGTATCATTGTTGCAGGTATTTTCTAAGATTATAATATTTGCCTCGTTGGTCTTCTGGTCACGACTGTTGGGCTTGAGGTCCTTTTTTTTTTTTTTTTGAGGGTGGGAAGTCATCAAATAACCCCTCCCTCTCTTGGGCAAAGAGCGAAAGGGAATGTCAGACTTCTATTGACTACTAAAAACCACCCATGTTCCTTCTTAGCCCTTCATGTCGAGGCCGCGGTATCTCTTGCGAATAACCCGCAGCACCGACGGGGGGCTTGAGGTCCTTGGTTCCATTTCCGAAAGGTAAACATTCCGTAATTGAAATTCTTTTTCTTTTTTTTTTTTTTTAAAACGATGCCCCACACTAGGAACCTGTATCGTGGGTGCGTTTACAAACATTTAAAGTCACATACACAAACACACCCAGACCCGAAACAACTATCTGTAGGCCATACAAATATTTGTTCCGTGACACGCAGCGCAGCAGTCCAATCTCTCAGCCACTGCGCCAAACGTGCCGTAAAATTGACTTTTTATTAAAAAATTGTCACTTACACTGCGCAGTCGTGCGAATCCCAGTTTAAAAATTCTTCTCTTCACTATAGTAAATTAGCTAGCCAAATTAGTTAATACTATCAGTTGAAAGTAAAACGTACTAGCAGAATTCAATCAAAATCTCCCTCAAACAAAGAGAGAACCAGACAAAGCTAACCCCAACGATGTAAGAAGGTTTGTTACTAACTACGTTAGAAAGGAATTAAAAACAAAGAAAGCAATGGAGCAACAACCAGACGGCTGTGTGCAGATAACCGCTATTTTAGTTCAGCAGCTTTCAACACTAGAATTTAATTGTTTTGTGTTTAAAACAAGGTGGGGTTGCAGTTACTACAGAATAACAAAAGTTATTGAGGAAAAACACATTTTGTCTTTAATACGTTGCCCCATACTACGAATTTCTCCTGTATCGTGGATGCGTTCACAGACATTTAAACTCACATACAAAGACACAGAACAACTATCTGTAGGCCATGCAAATATTTGTTCCGTGTAGGAATTGAACCCGCGACACGCATCGCAGCAGACCAAGTACAAGGACCAGTAGACCTCGGTCTTCCACAGACTGTACTTCGGAGAGGACTGTACTTCTGTACACCATCTCCCTTCTTCCATCGGGAGACTAGGCGTACTGCAGGTTATCACCCATACCTAGTCGATGTTCCACACATTCGAACGAAGCGCTTTGCTAAGTCCTTTATTATGCGCACAGCCAAGGAGTGGAACTCCCTGCCTGCGTCGGTTTTCCCGAGTTCATATAACCCTAATCTATTTAAGTCGCCAGTAAATAGGCTTCTTCTGGGTAAGCTCGTTCCATCGTCGATCTCATCTTTGCCCTTAGGGTAAGATTGAGGTCAAGAGCAAGCCCATTGCAAATAATAATAAAAAAAAAAAACAATCGCTCAGCCACTGCGCCAATCGTGCCGTCAATTTAAGCCATTTTAAAAGACCGTGGAGGTTTTTGTCGGGTCTTCTCTATAGGAAACGTCTCGAACCGTGCAACCGAAGCAACTGCCTGTCTGACGTCTACCACCCAGATATTACTGGGTAATGCGGCCACTGACTACCTGTAACAACTGTCCCACATCTCCTAATTTTAATGACATCCAGGACTTAACATGATTTCAGAGGAACGGAGGAAACTCGGTAAGAAATGGGTGGTCAAACCGCCTTGGACCAACCTTGGACCAATCGCGGCTTGACCTGAAGATTGACACGAGTGGTTGTTATAATTTAGCCACGAGCTCCTCAGGCTTTATATTACGCTGAACCTATAAACCTTACTTAGAGTGTTTACACCATGAGCTTGACACACGTGGGACTGTAACTTTATTTTAAGTAACGTTTGTCGATGTCGGCCACAGAGATTAGGAAAGATTTCATGAATCTGAATAACTAATCGGATTAATAGAACCAAGATGTTGAACTTGATGAATTATTGATACCTAAATCAATTAAGCATTGTATCAAATACCACACTTTTGCCTATTTTTTTGGGACAAGCCCGCCACACTATTCCCAAACCACTGTAACTCCTGTAAGCCAGAATCAACGGTGGCAACCACAAGAAAAGCGCCGAGACAATGAAGCCCGACGAACTCCCAGAGAAACGATTTAACTGTCTTGGATCCTGCAACGACATTTATTAGAAAATAATAGCGGAAGAGTAGGAAAAACATAATTTCCACTTCCCTCCATATCAGCAAAAGACAGAACAGAACAAGGCCAATAGGCACACAGGGACGTATACTCGTATACAACTGAGATAACTTTTGCCTTGCTTTAACTCAAAACCAGGATACTTCAATACTATATTATTTTAGTCAAATCTCATAGCAGCAGTTTAACCAGAATTAGGGGTGACGACTCCATGTTTTAGTTTATATTTTTAGTTTTTAGTAGAATGTTGTTGATATTGTGTTTGCAAAAAAAATAAAAAAAAATAGAAACTATTTGTTACATCATGCATTCATATATTAAAAAATACAGTAACAATAACGACCAATTTTATTAAAATAGCGATTATGTGCGCTATCGATGTGCTGTTGAATGTTGTTGTTTGTTGTTGTTGGTTGATGTTTTGTCCTGTTTGCAATTTTAAATAAATAATATGAATAAACTCACAAAAACACAGGCAAAAACATGTAAAACTGATTTCCCTGAAATATTTTCTTACACACACTCATAAATTCATGTAAACCTCTATAAATCACACTGAAATATTCCTACTTAACCGTACCCCAAAACTTTAGTAGAGGGAAGAAGCAAAAAATAAAGAGTTTTCTAACATTGTAGAGTACGGGCGTTCATTACGTAATAGCTCTAATAGTAAGCTCTAAGTAGAGCAAAAGTAGAGAAAGGGGATTTTTGGTTTTTACTAAAGTATTTGAGACGGAGGATGTGGTTTTGTTAGAAACTTATCTTACGTTTTAAAAACATTGCTGCGAGCTTTTTGCTCCTTAGTGAAAATGGGAGAGGAGGGTTTTAGGTTAAGCTTTTGAAACAGATGGTATACAGGCTGGGGCCGACAATACGACAATAAATGAAACCACTGGTAGTTCTAGTTCATAGGAACATTATAAAACTATCAAATAAATCTTAACACCAAAATAAAGAATTTGAAAAAAAAAAACAATAAAACTAAGTAGCATAAAACTGTAAACGAAATACATTACAATTTACAAACAAATTTTGGTTTACTAACCTTAGGAATAATCTGCGCCGTTTAACGTGTGGAAATAAAATGTAACAAACGAATTTGGCAAAGACATTTAGGTAAGATTTTTGTCGTATCGTCGGCACCACTACGGTGTTATGATTTATTTGTTAGTTTAAAAATGTTTCTATGAACTAAAACGTACTAGTGGATTCATTTATAGTTGTATTGTCGGCACCATCCTGTACAGTCTTTACTTCTATACTAATATTAAAAAGAGGTAATATTTGCTTGCAAGTTTATATGTAGGGGGTAATTATCGGAATTCATGGGCGTAGCGAGGTACGTGGTAGGTGTGCTTCTAGGGGCAGCTGCCCCCTCCCCTTAGAACAGCTTTATTCTGACGAGCTTCATAGTTACAGTTTACCAACGAACGACCGCTTATTTTTTAATAAATTTTTTAATCAGTACCTCTACTGTTACATTCCTGCTCATGTGAAGGTTATGTTAAAAACAACGATCAAAACAATAATAATCTATAAAATGTAGGGCTTCGCCCTTGGGAACTACTGATGTGATTTAAAAAAATCATTAATAAACACATTATTCTCAAGTGTATAGGTAACATTTAAAACATTCCACGAAGTCGTGAGCAAAAACTAGTAATGTTGTAAATTCAGAAAGTAAGTATTCACAGATTAACGGCTGAACGAATTTCGGATAAATTGGGCGACAATAGTATTTTAAAACCATCGTTATATTTTCTACACATGATGCCTTTTCACTCATTGAAAGTGACATTTTAGGTTTCCAGCAAGGAAAATTCTTAATGTAGAATGCATCAGCTGGCTTTTCCTCGTATGTTTTTATAAGAAAAATGGGTACCTATAAAGCTTGGCTTTGCATCACTTAAATCTGTGGGTCTGAAACATCGTTTTCCTCTCTCTGAAGATTTATATTACTAGTTTATGCGGACTTTAAGTGAAACTTATTTGCTTATTTTATAAGTGTGCGCATTTTTCCTGAATCTTGTACAGTAAAGTTTTAATATTATAATTATAAGTAGTTTATTAACTTAACCTTATGAGTAAATTGGATTTACCATAGGACATCATCCTATGGTTAATATGGTTGGCGCAGTGGCTGAGAGATTAGATTGATCGCTGTGTGTCGCAGGTTCGATCCCCGCACGGAATAAATATTTGTATGGCCTATAGATAGTTGTTTCGGGTCTGGGTGTGTTTGTGTATGTGAGTTTAAATGTTTCTAAACACATCCACGATACAGGACAAATTCTTAGTGTGGGGCAACGTTTTTAAAAAAAATAAGACTAAAATAAAGATGTCTCATATGATGACGAGTACAGAAGGAAAATAACATACGGCGCTGACGCCAAATGAATTGGGACAAGGGAAATGATTTTATAAAGGACATTAGTTTTAGCTAATTCCTAACAATGTTAGCTTTCAGTTTAACCAAGCTTAGTACCAATATTTCAATCCTAACGGATGCCCATCTAACCTCGTCAACCTGGTTTGGATAAGCAACGTTGTTTTCTCCGTGCGTATCGGGCACTTCGTGTTGCGGGTTATTCGAGAGATACCACGGCCTCGACACAAAGGGCTAAGAAGGAACATGGGTGGTTTTAGTTAGTAGAAGTCTGACACTCCCTACCGCTCTGCCCGGAGCGGGAGGAGTCATTTGATGATTTCTTGCCCTCCAAAAAAAGGCACACCTCGTGGACGTCACTGACAGCCGTTACAATATTTCTTCAATCGACACTGTTAAGGTTTTCTTACCTGAAATTAAAGAAAAAATAAAATGTTAGAAATCGTATAACAAAATATGATTGATGCAGACAGTCTAAAACTTCAATGTAAGATTTACCTAAACATAAATCGCAGGAAATAAAAATAAACTAGGTTAGATATTAAATGAATTGCCTATAAAATTGACACGCTTGACACCCTATATCACTGTATTATATTGTACAACAGTTAACAATTTGAAAGGACAGTTTAAATTGTTTTTAAAAAAAAATGCCCAAGTGCAAGTCGGACTTGCATATGATGGGTTCCGTACCATTGTAGTAGATATTAACAGATTTTCCATATTATTCTATCACAATAGACTTCTTATAGGTTTTCCTGTAGTCTATAATATAAGTGTTGAACTAATTCCTGTATTTTTTATTAAATTTTAGGCTCAGTAGTTTCGGAGATAAGAAGGGGGGGGAAAGGTCGGACAGACATACAGACACACGATGATCCTATAATGGTTTCGTTTTTACATAAAGGGCTAAGAAGGAACATGGGTGCTTTTTAGTCAGTAGAAGTCTGGCACATCCTACTGCTCTGCCCAGAGCGTGAGGAGTCATTTGATGATATTCCACCCGCCAAAAAATAATGACGGAGATATGCGATAACAAACATACAAAAAAAAAAAACATAGAGACGAATTGAGAACCTCCTCCTTTTTGGGAAGTCGGTTAAAAAAAGTCCTCCTTTCCCTCTTTCCACTTTTCGCGATTGTAGCTTACCTAACCTAACCTAACACAATGAGGAGCTCGTGGCTTAATAAGAACTGCCACTCAGGTCGATCTTTAGGTAAAGCTGTGCTTGCCTAGGTCGGTCTGTGGATGGGTGACCGCCCGACATACCGAGTTTCCTCCGTGCCTCGGAAAGCACGTTAAGCTGTTGGTCGCGGCTGCCATGTATAGATCTTTGGCAGTCGTTACAGGTAGTCAGTGACCTGGAATTCTGACATCTAGTCTTACCAAAGAGTATCGTATTACCTAGTATTAACTGGGTTGTGGAGGTCAGATAGGCAGTCGCTCCATGTAAAATACTGATATTCAGCTGCATCCGGTTAGACTGGAAGCCGACCCTAACATAGTTGGGAAAAGGCTAGGCAGATGATGAACTTACCTAACACAATCTTGCGCGCACTCCCTCAGCCTGCAATAGCTGCAACTGCAGGTGGAGTAGCAGGATCCAAGGTCTGACTCAGCCATGCTGATGGAGTCAAAGCGCTGAGCAAGACCCTCGCCCGAACTCGGCACTGTGTGGGAGCCGCGCCATCTGGAATTATAGATTAATAGTATTAAATATCTTTCACAAAGGTAAATTGACAGCATCTTTGGTCTAGTGGTTGCAAGGGCGTCTGCTGAGAATGAGGTTGTAATTCCTGGGTCAGAAAAAGTGTTATTGAATTCTTTCATCATTAATAATTGCTCAGTACCACCTCATCATCAGCCTATAGTGTTCCCACTGCAGGGACTCAGGCCTCCTCTCTAGGAGAGGGATGAGCTATAATCTACCACGCGGGCCCAGTGCGGATTGGTAGATGTCACATGTCTTCGAATTTTTTGGTTCTAAGACACAAAACATCGTGAGGAAAACCTCACGATGTTTTCCTTCACCGTTTTGAGAGCAGTGGTGATTAAATAAATTACACAAAGTCAAGCGCCTGACTGGGTTCGAACCCATGACTTACTGTTTGTAAGTCGCGGCCGCCACCACTGGGCCACCACTGCTTCTACTGGGCCACAACTGGTCCTCAGTACCACCTACGGACTCCGAATTAGAGCCCAGTGTGGAAGAGGCCCGTTTTGGGAATCAAACTCAGGGCTTCATGCAAATCAGTCGCGCTTGCAACCACTACGGGGGAGTCGAGGTATTAAGAAATCTACAGCAAATAAATACTGTTACGACGGTCATCTAGAATCTTCAGGAAACCTCGCTAATAAAATATTTGTTCCGTGCGGGGATCGAACCCGCCACACGCAGCGCAGCAGTCCAATCGCTCAGCCACTGCGCCAACCGTGTCGTCTAATGTTACTCGTATGAAGTCCATCTCTTTCCCACAAAACTCATGCTTCATGAGGTAGTGGTACAGGCTCAGAACGTAGTAGCAAGTTAAAGCATTTGAGGCAGCACACAACATTACGCCTGTAATTCCTGGTGTACCCATATTTCGCCAGCATGCAGAAAAAATTAAAACATAAACAACAGAAAAATACTTATAAAACAGTCAAATCCATATTACCTGGCACTTTTCGAATCAACATGTTCCACGACCACATTCCAGGTCCTGTGTATCAAGTACAGGAGGAACAGCACTCTCGAAGACTCAGCATGTGGTGGAGGAGGTGCCTCCCGCTTACGACCTGGCCACTTGCGACTGGTGGCCGTACTGGCACCGCTACCCATTGTGTGTGATATCACTTCATTTCTTGATGAGCATTCGTTGAGTTTTCATGTGTCCTGGAATTGAGAAGATTATCATAGTTTATTTAGTTTTAAAGCTTATCTGTTTTTAAAAAACGAAAAAGTGACAGGAAATTTCCTGTGTGATCATAGCTTCATTTGGTTACACAAGAAGTCAACCCCAACAACGTTTGGAAAAGGCTAGGCAGATGATGATGGATTAAGTTACTTAATAACTAAATAGGTAGGTACCACAGCCATACGATATTCATAAAACTATGTTAATTCATTGATTGGGTACCTATTAATAATTTAGTTTACTGTCTTATAGAACTTTTAGCTACGACAAGAAAATAATAATGTCTTTAAATTTTTAAGATGAGTCGTTACAGGTAGTCAGTGACCTGAAAGTCTGAGAACCAGTCTTACGGAATAGTATTACCTAGTATTAACTAGGTTTTGGAAGTAAAATAGGCACTCCATGTAAAATACTGGTATTCAGATGCATCCGGTTAGACTGGAAGCCGACCCTAACATAGTTGGCAAAAGGCTAGGCAGATGATTTTTTAAGATAAGTACCTAATTGTCATATGAATGTGGTGGTGCTTGTGGTGTACAGTAAAGATATCATCATCACTACATACTCGTAGTATAAAACAAAGTCTTCTTATAAAATAAATCTTTAAAACTACGCAACCGATTTTGAAGCCGTTTTTTTTAATAGATAGAATGATTCAAGAGGAAGGTTTTACCGACATACACGCGGGCGAAGCCGCGGGCATCAGGTAGTTAATAAAAAAAACGAATTAAATGATGAATGAAAAAGATATACCGTTTTTAGGAATTCCACTACACCGAACAATTTTTCAACAAAAGAAAATTCATCAATACATTTACAATATCTAGAGAATACGGAACATTTTCATATATTTATTAAATACAATAAAAAGAAACAGCACAGTAGCTAGATACTCTCATAATATAATTTCTAAGGAAACGATACTATGATTGATGGCAGGAAAACCCTCACGCACGAGCAGATCACATTTGTCTGGAGTATTTCTTTTGAGCAGTTCATACGGAGAATAATGTTGAAGAATTATGTGCGAAGCTATTTCTTTATTCGTTTTTATTCGGAGATCAAACGGTTTGATAGTTAAGAAATAGGGATACGGCTGACGGATATCGATTGATGTTTGAAAGGGTGAATATAACTAATAAATTATGCTCAAATATTGCCAATCCAGCCCAGTATGTTACCCGAGTGCCATAGACAGGACACCAATTTTAAATTTTGTCGGGAATAGGGATGTTTACTGACTAAAAAACATATGACTCTAATTAGTCCGTCTGTTAGATTATCGAAAAATATTGGATACGTATTTTTTATTTTATCAGAAGAAATGTAAAAAGGTGTCAAAGATTTGAGTGGGGGTTGTGACGTCACTCACCGGTAAAAATGTCATACTGATGTCTTAGAATATGACGTCACACGAGTTTTCAAAGCACTGTCACATCGTCTTCATTGTTTGTTTACGTGAAAAAAGAAAAAATACGTGTCCAATATTTTTTGGAAGTCTATCTGACGGACTAATGAGGAGCTCGTGGCTTAATAAGAACTGCCACTCGGGTCGATCTTTAGGTAAAGCTGTGTTTGCCTAGGTCGGTCTGTGGATGGGTGACCGCCCGACATACCGAGTTTCCTCCGTGCCTCGGAAAGCACGTTAAGCTGTTGGTCTCGGCTGCCATATATAGATCTTTGGCAGTCGTTACAGGTAGTCAGTAAACCTGAAAGTCTGACAACCAGTCTTACCAAAGGGTATCGTATTACCCAGTATTAATTGGGTTGTGGAGGTCAGATAGGCAGTCGCTTCATGTAAAATACTGGTATTCAGCTGCATCTGGTTAGACTGGAAGCCGACCCTAACATAGTTGGGAAAAGGCTAGGCAGATGATATCTGACGGACTAATTAGATTTTTTTAGTTAACCTATTGAACGTAAGACCTCATACCCAGCTGTAGGTACTAGGTATAGTTTCGACCACCTAGTGCCTCAGAAAAGAGAGTAGGCAATCATAATGTGTTGGTTCTAAGTCTTAAAATAATAGACATCTTTTGCTAATTCCATCGTAAACTCCATTTCTGTCCTCAGAACAAGATTGAGGTAAGAGAAGGCCCACTGAATATGAAACAATATAAATAACCCTACTTAATATTATAAATGCGAAAGTTTGTGAGGATGTATGTATGGATGGATGTTTGTTACTCTTTCACGCAAAAACTACTAAACGGATGCGGATGAAATTTAGAACACAGATAGTTTATGACCTGGATTACCATATAGGATACTTCTTATCCCGGTAGTATGATCCCGTGGGACAATTATCGAATTCCACGCTGATGAAGCCGCTGGCACAAGCTAGTATACAATAAAATCTCAAACAATATTCTCGTAGAATACGTTATCATATATACAACATCCACGTTTACTACTAATAACCACATAGAGCATAGTTAACCTCACAAACAATAACCGACTCAGCGAAACTTTAAAAACAACTATTTCAACTTACTTTAAACTTTACAATTTCTTCGAAGAATTTCATTAGAAAGGATATAAAGCTATCTGCTACGGCTCGTTTATGAAAAATGTTTGTAACTAGGAAACTCTGTTATTTATACGGGGATTGTAATAAACTGAAATTTATCTGCACCCGTTTGTATAATCTGTATTTTTATTACTCTGTGCCCGCAGTTGTGTTGATAGCAGTAATGTAAGTTGGTTTCGTTTTTGGAATTGAAGTCATCATTACTGTTTTTGTATTTTTGTTTGGTTGTCGATTACCATTGTCATTGAAGACTTTGCTGTCTTGTTGGTTGAGTGGTCGCAAGTGCGACTGTTGAACATGAGGCCTGGGTTCGATGGGTAAAGTGTTATTGAGTTTTTTCCATACGGATGTTTTTAAGAGCAGCCATCGGTTCTAGATTTGTGTCTGGTTTATGGCAATAATTTCGCCCCCTATTACATGGGATTTAAAACATAACTAATAAAATGTGGGTGTACTATCAATGTGCCTAACCCTTCGGAGATTACAGACGTGATGTTGTTTTTCCTAACTACGATGAAACAGAGACAGTACGTATCTATATTTCTGATCGACATTCATCATCAGCCTATTGCAATCCACTGCTGGATATAGGCCTCTTTAATCTTGCGCCACTCAACTCGATTTTCGGCAACTCTCATCCAGTTGTTACCAGCCACTCTGCGAAGATCATCGCTCCACCGAGCCTGAGGGCGTCCCACCTTACGCTTGCCGTTTCGCGGTCTCCACTCAAGAACACGTCTACTCCAACGGTCATCGGTTCTGCGGCTAATGTGGCCGGCCCACTGCCACTTCAGCTGACTTATTTTGTGAGATATGTCGACAACTCTGGTCCTCTGTCGGATCACCTCATTTCGAACGTGATCCCTGAGAGATACTCCTAGCATAGCTCGCTCCATAGCTCGCTCGACATTACTCACATCATAATATGAAAACGTTCTTACTAAACCCAATGTTTCAAGCACTTATCGTATTCTACATAGATTTCAACAGAATTCACTCACAAAACCGCTTAACTCACAGCCTGCAGTTTGACGTTTTGATTTGAATCAATTTCATAGCAGCCTGTGAGATGAGACTTTGATGGACTTAACGGAATTGCTTCGCTCCGAACATTGCAATCTAAGCGATTTCTGAATACTATGTTTGAAGTACGGATCTATTTGCATGAGTTTAATTAACTAATTGAATTTACTGGCTTTGTCGTTGCGAATTCAATGTAAACGCACGATAACATCATGCATGTTATTTCTGGAGGATTAGGCAGAGTTGTTTCTGTAGTGAACGGAAATATCGCCAGATTTGTTTGTCTTTTTTTTTTTTGGGGGGGTGGGAAATCATTAAATAACCCCTCCCGCTCTTTATTCACTATTTATTATTTCATTTAGTTAGTAGATATAGTTCACCATTTTAACAAGAAGTTGCAAACGTGGCGATTAAAATAATAAATAAACGGCGACAAGCATGTTTGAATTATGAACCATAAGCTATGCAAATCCACTGCTCAAAATAATCTCTTGTTTTTTATAAATAAATGCTACCAACTGAATAAATAAATATGAATTATGCTAAAACATTTCTCTTTCTATGTATAAATTTGCTACCTAATTTATAACAATCTAAAAATAAAACTAGTTTACATACTGACATCAGACTGATGAATCTATACTAATATTAGAAAGCTGAAGAGTTTGTTTGTTTGAACGCGGTAAACTCAGGGACTACTGGTTGGAATTGAAAAAATCTTTTTGTGTTGGATAGTCCATTTATTGAGAGCGGAGCATAAATGAAAAATGTTGCAAAAACGGGAATAGTTATTAATTTTTGAGAGCTTCCGTTGCGTGCGCTGCGAAAACGGTTTAAGTTACGTGAATATCATGTATGAAGGAATTGTTTCTCTTAAAAAGTTCTAAAAAAAAGTCCGCGACAGTATATGTCTATCTTTTAAGATTGACTTACTGTAACCATTTTTTACTATTAAAATGTTGGGTTAAAAATAACGATATTTTGCGAAGCTTATTTAACCCAAATGGTATTAATCTATATCTCAATAAATGTGTTTGTTAGCACAGAAATTTAATATAGAATATTTGTGCCCTTTTCTCTATACTGTTTAAACAAATATCTTGGAAAGATATCGCAATGTAAAAATATCCGGGCGACAAAATAATTACGCGCGCGGCAGTCATTCGGTCCGGTGCGGTAGGTTAGTGGGGATTCTGGCCTGCGGGGGCTCCGGAGAAATTTAAATTATTTACTGCACCATAATGTTTACAAGGTACAAGGTGTTACTGTATATTTAACAGTAAGAGATACCTATAGTAATTCACACTTTATTATAATCAAAACTAATATTATAAAGAGAACAGATAAGATTTTTTTGTTTTTTGCGATTTAACCCAATTTATGTTGACATGATTTGTTAAAAGCTATCTTATGTGGCGCAGACGAAGTTGCATGGGTCAGCTATTATATTTATATTTTGTTACCGTGTTAAACAAATTAACATCATTTATAGATCAGACTAATATTTGACAATATTTTGACTCGAAGCGTTGTAAATATAAATAGGTATGTCAGCCAATCAGAAGCCAGCAACGTCTCTATCAAATTAAAAGTGAACAGTAATGATTAAATGGCATTATATAATGAAAAGGTACGTATAATATAATAATAAATATATAAAAATTATTTTTGTTGCCCACCACTACAACTACGGATAAGGGGCTCAATTTTAAACATGAGTATTGTCGTTGGCCATTTAAACAGTATGGACAGTAAGCCAAGTAATTATTTAGATAATATTTTACTTCTTCTTAGCGTGTCGATGGCAAATTTCTATTCGATCAAATCGTTTTGGCCCAAAATTCAGCTATGCGGACTCCACTCGCTGATGCTGTCATAAGGTCGTCAAGTGTGCAGGTGTCAGGGCATGCAGCGCAAGATGGAAGGATAATATTTTACTAATTTCTGCAGTCTTTTTACTCTCCTGTAAAGTTGCTATTTTTGACTTACGTGGTGTTAGAACTTAGTGACGCTATATAATTATGGTTCCAATACAGCATGTCTCAGAAAATTGTGGCCATACGGGGTATATTTCGACCATCAAATTAATTTTTTTTTGGCCTTGGTAAATCATCAAATAACCCCTACCGCTCCTGGGCTGAGGGGAAGGGAGTGTCAGACTTCTACTGACTAAAAACCACCCATGTTCCTTCTTAGCCCTTGCGCTGAGGCCGCGGTATCTCTTTCGAACAACCCGCAGCCCCGACGGGGAAATTCATCTTCGGTTTAATGAAATTGATTTCTCAAAAGTAACAGATCACAGTTCACTTCAAATATAAAGTTGGTGTGTTGGTGTTTTTTTATATATAATCATCATCATCATCATATGCGTAGCCTTTTACCAACTATATTCCTTCCAGTCTAACCGAATGCAGCTGCCATCGAGTATGTACCATAACCATAATAAATCATTTACTTACTACCTATATGTACAGTAAGTAAATTATTAATTATGGTTGGTTGCTTAATTATTTAGTTATTTATTTAAACTTCATGCACAATAGTGAAACATAGGCGGACTTAATACCACAAGACAACTAAGACGACCAATCACCAAGACCAAGACTTTAATCAATCAAAATAAAAACACCGATTAAAAATCTCTTATTTCTTTCGGTTACTTATTATAAAGCTACGTTTTTAAACATTATATCTCTGCTTGTCTCCAACTGTGTCCACATATCGCGAACGCTCTCCGCATTAATTATGTCCAAGTGCAAAATAATGGACAGAAGTTTTTGTTAATGCAACCCCACGCATATCGTGCCGGTTCCAATTTAAATCGCTCTTACGAGTATTTCAAGCCTTCGGTTTTTCATTAAAATGTCAGCGAAAATGCTATTTTAACGAAACCGGTTTTATTGAAAATGCCAGTTGGATGCGGTTTTCATTTTATTGATGAATGGGGAAGCTTTAAAATGGGTTGGTTGACAATGTGTTTTCGAAACAAATTGATGTATTGAATTCAGATTTTGGGTGTTTACACGAACCAATGTGTACAGTTGCTTGTCCTTTTATTTTCGTATCTGTATGTATATTCTGTAATGTATTCCCGTTTTTTTTTTCTTAAATAATGAATTTAGAGTACTCTACTTGTAGATCTATAACTGTGGCCACCGTAGACGCGGGCCTGTGGACGGTGAGTGTAGGCTAGCTCGCCGTCCGTCCGTCTTATGACGACGACAGGCCGTGTCGACGGCGCGTTCGTGTTCCACGCGCGCCTCAAAGAGATGTCAGCGACATGGAAGGGGCCCGCAAAGGCCGACGCCTGCCGAGGCTGCGGGTTGTTCGCAAGGGATACCGCGGCCACGACATGAAGGGCGAAGAAGGAACATGGGTGGTTTTTAGTCAGTAGAAGTCTGACACTCCCTTTCGCTCTGCCCAAGAGCGGGAGGGGTTATTTGATGATTTCCCACCCCCCAAAAAAAAAAAAAAAAAAGGGTTAGGTAGAATTTTACCATAAGTATACCCAAATTCTGCCAGTTATGTTTAAGTCCTATGTAATAGGAAGCGGGGTCTATTACCGTCAATCGGGCACAAGTCCAGCTGCTACTGAGGAATTCCTGATGGGAAAACCCAAGAACACTTTGCCCAACCCGGGAATCGAACCTAGGACCTCATGCTCAGCAGACACGCTAGCGACCCCTCGCCAAACGAGGCAGTCAAGTTTTAGTCATCATTTCAGCCGAAAGATGTCCACCGCTGGACATAGGCCAAGTAGCTACAAGTCTTAGTACTTAATAAGAAACGTGCTTCTCACACATTTGCTGGTAACCGTAAAATAATAGTCAGACACTTTTAATTAGATATTATAATCTTAGATTTAGCAGAATAGGTTAATTTGATTTGATGTGCAACATAATCATTACTTGTCAGTATAATGTACACTTAATGCAAGCGTACTAGTGAGCTTCTCTACTGACCTAGTCATTGAAGCCATGTCAATTATTTTAGACCGTTATAGTAATATGTACTAATGTCATTTTCAACTAGGAAGATGACAGGCTCTTATACAGGGTGTAAAAGTACCCTTAACGCAAACGAAGGGTACTTTTTCTCCCCACCACTGCGATAATTTTTTTGTTCTAGACCATACCTGGGAACCTCCTAGTTACGGAGATATTGGGGTCAAAGTTCCAAATTGTTCACAGTTTGTAAATACTAGTTTTTCAGGTTTTATCTTTACTTAAATTACCTCCATGATCCGTTTACTATTCAAAGCATCCACTAGCACAATGTTTTAACAGTGCTACATTGAGTTTTACCGTAAAATATGATTTTTGACCCAAAAAAAAAGTCGTTTCCCTGCAAAATTTTTTGCGTAGTACTTACTCGTAGTTTGATGTACAGAATGCTTGGTTGACGGCTGTGTGATGGGTTGACAAACCCTGTTTAAAGAAAGTATTATGTGTCTATCTGTCTGCATAAAGGATTTAACCAATAATAAATAACAAGTCCAACTTTACAAAGCATGACGATAGTATTTGGTATAAAAGAAAAACGCACAATAAACTGCAAAAAGCGTGTCATTTTTCCACAGGAACCTACTATGCTCTGACGATCCAATTTTTGGGTACGTCTGTCACACTATTCCCAAACCAATGCAACTCCTGAAAGCCTGAATCAACAGTGGCGATCACCAGAAAAGCGCCGAGACAATGAACCTCGACGAAGTCCCAGAGAAATATTTTAACTGTCTTGGATCAACAACGAAAACTGCCGATCCAATTACATGAGAAATCAAAAGTAACCTGTTGATGGTATAATCGAAATACATACTAGGAGTTTGATTCTAATGCAATAGTTAAGCTTTGGCCTGTTGTCCTGTCTTATGCGTGCAGATGCCTGCAATCTACAAAAATCGACGGACTACAGAATTTAAAATGATTTTAATAGCAACCCAAAGGTAAAATTGGCGTCTAATAAAGACAATGTCTTGCCGTCTATGATATAATACTTATATTAGACCTTTGTAACATCGTGAACCACAAATCAAGTGAATATAATTAAAAATTCTTAAATGCTCAGAATTAAAGTTAGTAGACTGCCTCGTTGGTCTAGTGGTCGCAAGTGCGACTGCTGAGCATGAGGTCCTGGGTTCGATTCCCGGGTCGGGCAAAGTGTTATTGGCTTTTTCCATCAGGAATTTATCAGTAATAGCTACGGAGTCTGGATTTGTGCCCGGTTGATGGCAATAGGCTCGCCCCCTATTACATGGGACTTAAACATAACTGGCAAAATGTGGATGTAGGTACTATTAGGGAACATCTCTGCCTAACCCTTCGGGGATTACAGGCGTGATGTTATGTGTGTGTGTAAAGTTAGTATAATAACTAACTGGGTTGTAAAGGTCTGCTAGGCAGTAGCTCCATGTAAAATACTGGTATTGAGCTGCATCTGGAGGCAGTAAGACTAAAACAAAAAAGAAAAAAAGGCTTGGCAGATGATGAAAATATAACAGTTAAATTGAAGATGTTTTAAATATACTAAAACACGTATCTCTTAAAAAATACGAGCATGATGTTATGTTACGTTCAGTCTGTCTGTAAGAATATTTGCTTTGTTTGCCTGTTTGGGAGTGTGCCAATTGGGGCAAGCTGCTTCACTTAAAGGATGGGGTCGTGCGTCGGATTTTAGATTACAAAGATGCTTTTTGACGTATGGTTTCTGTACTTTTGTCTGCAATTTTGTGAAAAGCTTTTGGTGTAAGGCTGTATTGTTTTTGTTATTGTCAGTCGTTGTTGCTGTAAAATAAATCTTATCAGATCACCTTAACGCTCAATTTTAGAATTAGGGAGAACATTTTGTCATTAGCTTTCTAAACAACACTCGTAACAGTTGGTCTAGTGCTTACAAGTGCGACTTCTAAGTATGAGGGGTTCAATCCCCGAGAGGAGCAAAGTGTTGTTGAGTTTTTTTTATCAGGAAATTCTCAGTATCTACGGAGTAGACTCTGACTCTGAATCTGGCGTGACAAATCTAGATATTTGTGCCTAGTTGATGGCAATACGCTCGCCTCCTATTACATGGGACTTAAACATAATTGGCAAAATGTGGGTGTACTATTAGGTACACTCACCTGCAAAATTGCATGTATACCTTTTTTTTGGCGGGTGGAAAATCATCAAATAACCCCTCCCGCTCTTGGGCAGAGCGAAAGGGAGTGTCAGACTTCTACTGACTAAAAACCACCCATGTTCCTTCTTAGCCCTTCATGTCGAGGCCGCGGTATCAGCAACCCCGATGGGCGTCGGCTCTTGCGGGCCCCTTCCATGTTGCTGACATCTCTTTGAGGCGCGCGTGGAACACGAACGCGCCGTCGACAGGGGCCTGTCGTCGTCATAAGACGGACGGACGGCGAGTTAGCCCATCACTCACCGTCCACAGGCCCGCGTCTACGGTGGCCGGAAGCCATATTGCATGTATACCTTAATGTGTATTTTCCTGTGAGCGTTTATAGTCGATAACTAGTTTACGTTTGGTGGCGTTATTTCTCGCTTCACACGATTTTAGTTCTGAATCGGCCATGCATTTTTGCAGGTGATTACACCTCTGCTTAAACCTCTGGACCCTGGGGATTACAGGCGTGATGTTATGTTATCTTCGCGTTCAGTTTCATTTGTGAATTTCACTCTATTATAATTAAATTTCAGCCCCATATAGACATACGGGGCTGAAACGTACACACGGTACGGTTGGTCCATAAATTTAAGGTCGCTCAGCGAGCTATGGAGCGAGCAATGCTAGGAGTCTCTCTCAGGGATCACGTTCGAAATGAGGTGATCCGACAGAGGACCAGAGTTGTCGACATAGCTCACAAAATAAGTCAGCTGAAGTGGCAGTGGGCCGCCCACATTAGCCGCAGAACCGATGACCGTTGGAGTAGACGTGTTCTTGAGTGGAGACCGCGAAACGGCAAGCGTAAGGTGGGACGCCCTCAGGCTCGGTGGAGCGATGATCTTCGCAGAGTGGCTGGTACCAACTGGATGAGAGTTGCCGAAAATCGAGTTGAGTGGCGCAAGATTAAAGAGGCCTATATCCAGCAGTGGATTGCAATAGGCTGATGATGATGACAATTAAATTCTGTGATTAGACCAACCACAGCTTAACCACAGAGCAACCCAAGAAAATCAACTAGTTCATGAGCTAGCCACTAGCTTGCAAGCTTGGGGAAAGTGCGTTGGCCAGTAACTAGAGAAGTAGCCTGTTAGAAAGTGCAAATACCTCATGTGATGCCTTATTAAGCTCTAATGAGGTAGGCAGAGCTGTAGGTGGTAATGTTTACTTTGAGGTATCTGTGTTTGTTAGTAGTAATGATGATAAATATAGTTATTGAGGTAGGGCGGGACGAAAGCTTTTTTTCATTATGAAATAGACTGAGTATTTGGATGACTACATTTATTTGGTTACCGTATACTTAAGGGTAGCATGATTCGACAAAGCAAAAAAGGACATAAACCTTTTTTTTTTTGGCGGGTCGAAAATCATCAAATAAGTCCCGCTCTTGAGCAGAGCCAAAGGGAGTGTAAAAACCACTCATGTTCCTTCTTAGCCCTTGATGTCGAGGCCGCGGTATCTCTTGCGAATAACCCGCAGCCCCGACGGGAAGGAAATAAACCTTATAGTTATACAAAAAAGGCACATTTGCAAAGCTTATCTTACTGAGATGCAATGACTTACAGCGGCAATATTGTTGTTCCGATTTCTCATCTCCGAATTTACGCCACTTCAGTGGGTTTTTGTTATTAGATATTACTGCTAATAGGTTAAACCTAAGAGGTTAAAATCAATATTTTTAGGATATTAAAGGGTAAAAAAAACAACTCACTACTTCAAAAGAAAAAAATACTTATAACCAAACCTCTAACCGGATGAAAGACACAATATTTACTATGAGAATTTCTCATACAATACAATACTGCATACAGTAAGTTGGAGCCAGATTTTATGAAATCCAGGCACAGATGCCAAAAACAATAAATAACAGATACACAGCGATTCGTCGCCATTTTGTGGAATGCATCATTCTCGCGCCATCGCTCCACAACAACATGGCGGCCGTACAATTTGGGAGTCGTATTGACCAGACCAGACGTTATTGACCATGACAATTGATGGACTGTTCTTTATGGAATTATTTTAAGAGGCACTAGCTTAAGCACGCGGCTTTGCACGTGTGGAGTTGAATCGTGTCCACGTGGATAAAAGATATCCTATAAGTTAATACAGATTACAAACAATTGACGACACGGTTGGCGCAGTGGCTCAAGCAATGGACTGCTGCGCTGCGTGTCGCGGGTTCGATCCCCGCACGGAACAAATATTTGTAAGGCCTACAGATAGTTGTTCCGGGTCTGGGTATTTGTGTATGTGAGTTTAAATGTTTGTGAACGCACCCACGATACAGGAGAAATTCCTAGAGTGGGGCAACGTTTTTTTTAAAAAAAAAAAAAAAAAAAAAAAAAAAAATTGTGTGCTATAAATTTTATTCAAATCCGTTCGAAACTTTTGGCGTGAAAGAGTAACAAACATTTATCTACTGTTTGAGATGTTTGTTCTCCAAACAATAATACAGAAAGAAAAGTATTTATTGTCTCGCATTGTATGTTATCTAATAGATGGTCACTCATCCACAGACCGACCTTGACAATCGCGGCTTAACCTCGAAGGTGAATGCGTGTAAAAAATACATAGGTAAAGTCGACTTAGAAACTTCTTATTTCTACATTTTCTTCCCCTTTTTCTTTTCTTTCTTTCTTATTTTCATGTTAAATGCCTCGTTGGTCTAGTGGCCGCAAGCGCGACTGGAGTGCATAAGATCCTTGGTTCGATACGATGGTCGGGCAAAGTGTTATTGGATTTTTCCATCAGGAATTTCAAAGTAGCAACTACGGAGTCCGTTTTTGTGCCCAATTAATGGCCATAAGCCCCCTATTACATCTACACTAATAATTATTATAAAGAGGAAAGATTTGTTTGTTTGTAGCGAATTGGCTCCGAAACTACTGGACCAATTTCAAAAATTCTATCACCGTTGGAAAGCTACACTATCCCCGAGTGACATAGGCTACTTTATATCCCTGTATTCCCACGGGAACGGGAACTACGCGGGTGAAACCGCGTGACGTCCGCTAGTTGAATATAAACATAACTGGCGAAATGTGGGTGTACTATTAGGTACACATCTGTCTACTCTTCGAAAATTACAGGCGTAATGTTCGTACGTTCGTATTCACAATCGCCAGCCATCTGAGGACTGACCTTCGGGGTCGATCAATTCGGCTTTTCATTGAACACAAGCATCATTGCCATATTCTTCCTGTTCCTATTTCCAGCCCATCGGGCGTATACCATATATTACTGGCCTGTATCGCCCCGCTAATTTCCGTTCGACATGCTAATACCATTCAATTGATAATTTATAGCGCATTGTAGTCCAAAGATTTACACCCTACATTGTTCTGGGGTATTTGTATTAATTTATTAACGTTACGCCCTATTTTCAACCCAAATTATACCGTATTTTCGTAATGCTGGAATAGATTTTTCGGTGGTGAACTTTGGGGGTTAGGCCCCTTGGTGATTGGATAAGTATTTTTGTTATAGATTTCATTATTTTAATTATTTCCGTCCGCTTTTTTTGGTTCCGGAGAACGTTCGGTAGGTATAGTAACTGCGTTAAAAGCTCTTTATTAATGTTTCTATTTTAATAAAATTGTGAGAATTCCCTGAAGGCATAAACAAAGTGGCTGTGTAATAAGTTAATAACATTACATCATTGAGTAATGAATTTTTGATTTAGTATTTATGTTGCATCAGCTAGAAAATATCCAAAAGTATCAAATAATAAATAATAATAAAAGTTTATTTAGGAACAATAACACGAGACATAAAAGACAGTTAAAACGATGGAAGCTGCAAAAGTATTTAATAAACTGTAGCGCAGCTTCCAACGCCCTTTTCCAGTACAGACAAAAACTTTATATTATAATTTAGTAAATCCACTTTTAAGATAAATTGGTAGTTGTGTACTTTTAATAAATAAATTAAAAACATTAAAATAATTAAGTTTGGCGGAAAGATTGGTAGCCAACATCTACAAATGCGCTAATATAGCACTCTATTGGACATTTTTATTATAACCTTTTTGTTTAAAGCAATCCATGACACGGAAATAGGGACTATCCTGTCGTAGAGAAAAGTACCTCTTATAGAGAGGAGATCTGTGTCCCAGCAGTGGGAACATTAGAGCTTGGATATGTTATGCTTATGCTGTCAAAGGCTTACGAAAGATTCGTTCATTCATTCGTAATCGAATCCACAACCGCATCATAACTTGCTCCTAAATATCAATGCGGCAGTAATATCTATAAATATGATGATGTTTGAGAGTGTGAGTGAGTGAAAGGAAAATAGAGTGGGTACATCAACCACATAAATCAAATAGTAAAAGTCTTTGATAATAATGTAATGTAATGGAAATGTAAATACTTCTTGTAATAACTTTCTTTGATCTTGACTTTTACGGGATAATATAACGACTTCAAACGAGGAAATATGTTAGAGAAATAATAGTATTCTAGCTTGTGGTTTGTTGTAGGTACGGTCTGCAATAGAAGTAGCTTAACAATACTTAAAGTTTCAAAGCAGATTTTTTGATACAAACTTGTAGATATTACTCGTTACTAACAAATTATTGAAGAGTAAGGAAAATTTTAAAAGAATAATCTTCTGAAACATTAAAAATAACAGCTAGAGTCCTATACACCAAATAATTAAAATTCCGAAATGTTAAGCAACTTCTGTTGCTGACCGTAACAATGATTGGTGAATGGCACTATAATAAAATTTTCTCACACGGAAGAAGGAGAGGCATTGCTCTGCGTGCTGTTAACTACACATAACATAACGCCTGTAATCCCCAAAAGGTTTGGCAGAGAGTGTACCCATATAAGTAATAGGGGGAAGATTCTATTACTGTCAACCGGGGACAAATCCAGTCTCCGTGGCTCCGTGGTGACCCGGGAAGCAAACCTAGGACCTTATTACTCAGCAGTCACGCATGCGACCACTAAAACAATGAGGCGGTCGATAGTGCTTGTCTGGATTTGAATTGAACCCACTATAAATGCATTAAACACAGTTTAGTACTCCTCAAACTAAGACTGCATTGTTATTCCAGCTTATTTTATGTACCTACCTACAATTTATGCAAATAAATTTTTACTTTACTTTACTTTACATAATTATTAGAGTACAGTACCAACTTAATAAACCCAAATACACCTGCAATATAAAAACATTTCGGCTGCAGTGCTACCAATCTAAGTAATGAAGGTGTATGCTTTGGCAACGTTCCCAAATCTGGATCAGCACGCGAGTTGCACTTAGATTGAAAAGCGCAGTGCATGTCTCGAGGTACGGTCAAACAAGGTATTAAGTTAACAGCTTGCATTTACTTTTAAGATTATACAGACACATTTACTGCCGCACTCAGAGAGCTTTAATGATAACTTAGGCCATCACTAAAGGTTTTGACAGTTTTGTCATACAAAAGTATGTCAAATCTTTACTAAAGTCCATTTCACGAAAGAAGTCCCGCAGACGCAGCCTGTATGTCGCGCGACATAATGTTGTTTCACAACTTTTGGCATCGTAAATAAACCTTATAACGCACTAATCCAATAATAAACTCACAAAATATCTACCACAACAAACGCACCTTGATAACATCGACAAACGACAACATGGCCGATCTGTTAAATTTAGTTCCACAATTGTCCGCGGGACTTCTTTCGTGAAATGGACTTTAAGTGACGGCTTAAGTAATGATTAAATATCTCTGAGTACCGCAGTTAGAGACTGATGTCAAACGATACAGCGTTTGACATCAGACGCTTTTATGGTGCAATTTCATTGGTCGTTAACTCGTTCGGTTTGTTCGGTACACAGCATACGGGGAGTAAATATCATACATAAATTATAAACGGTTCCCTGAATGCGGGCCCTTTTGTTCGCATTCCCGCACCCCGCATGCGGGCCCTATTGAGTAATGAAATTGCGCCATTAATGTCAAACGCTTTCTATGTAATAAAATTGCAATCAATATTGTCAATGCACTAGAATTATAAAGTTTTCTGCGTGTATACCAGATAGCTTGTTCGACTGTACGTGCTTAAACCTAGATTAGAGAGATAAGTGTATTAGTTAGATTGGTTCAGAATGGTTTTGGTGCTAACGGCTGTGTTTTAGACGCAGTTTAACAGAAAGTCGATGTTAAATCTTTCGTGGTGTAACTGTACCTACCTATCTTAAATTATTGTCTCTTAGATCGGTTCAGTGTGGTTTAAGTGCTAACGGCTGTGTTTTAAACGCAGTTTAACTTAAAGTGGATGTTAAATCTTTTGTAGTGTTACTGTCTTTTTAATGAAGTGAGTCCTAGAATTAGAAATGCTTTTTGCCTATTTCTTTTGGTAATGAGCGCTTGAGAATGGCCTATTTCTGGCTTTCCTTTTCATTTTGGCGGTCTATTTCTATACCAACGAATAAGAATGAATGAGTTTAAGTTATTAGCAGTGATAGTGTTCTAGTTATAATAATATGCCCGTCGGGGCTGCGGGTTGTTCGCAAGAGATCAGATACCGCGGCCTCGACATGAAGGGTTAAGAAGGAACATGGGTGGTTTTAGTCAGTAGAAGTCTGACACTCCCTTTCGCTCTGCCCAAGAGCGAAAGGGGTTATTTAATTTTGATGATTTTCTACCCAACAAAAAAAATAATAATAATAATTATGGTGGTGGACTGCCTCGTGCCTCGCGAGTCGCAAGCACGGGTTCGATGTCCGGATTGGGTAAGTGTTATTGGGTTTTTTCATAAAACATTTCTCAGTAGCAGCCACAGAGTCTAGATTTGTTGGATGGCAATAAACTCGCCTCCATTACATGGGACTTAAACGTTACTGGCGAAATGAGGGTGTACTATTTTGCCCGTCGGGGCTGCGGGTTGTTTGAAAGAGATACCGCGGCCTCGGCGCAAGGGCTAAGAAGGAACATGGGTGGTTTTTAGTCAGTAGAAGTCTGAAACTCCCTTCCGTTCCGCCCAAGAGCGGGAGGGGTTATTTGATGATTTCCCACCCCCCCCAAAAAAAAAAGGGTTTACTATTTTTTTTTTGTCCTGGCAGGAGTGGAAAATCCCCAAGGACACCTCGACTGCCCCACAGTCTGTGAGGCAGTCGAGGTGTCCGTGGGTGACCGGCTTAAACCACTCCTGCTCTGCTCCTGTCCTCTGACTTGGGTGATCAGAGACCTTTTTAAACATTACTCTTATGTAAGTACTTTAGTAAGGATTATTACGACTTTACTAATTTTATTTTGTTGGCTGATACTTTATTATTTTTTCTTGGTTTTATTGACTAAATTTAAAAACAATTCTTTTAAATTCTCTATTATTTTACAGCGATAACTTTTTAAAGGGTATTAAGTACTATTCCCGTCGGGGCTGCGGGTTGTTCGAAAGAGATACCGCGGCCTCGGCGCAAGGGCTAAGAAGGAACATGGTTGGTTTTTAGTCAGTAGAAGTCTGACACTCCCTTTCGCTCTGCCCAAATTTGATGATTTTCCACCCGCCAAAAAAAATAAAGGGTATACTATTAGATTGAGACACCTCTGCACAACCCTTTGGGAATTACAAGCGTGATATTAATTACATTTACGGGTGGTCCACACCAGGAAATCAAGAACTAAACCACCGTTCTATATTATTAGTTAGCGACCAATTAATGGTAACACGCGCTTCAATTAATTTAACCGGTGTTTATAGCATTATCTCCAGTTATTTGTCGGTTCATCAAAATTAATCGGCCGTTAGTGGTGGTTCAAGCCGTTAGGTTGATCGTTTGTGCATTCCATTGACACGTTCGGTTTTGATGAAGTGATGATAATATATGTCTTTTGGTGCGTTGAATGACATATTTGAATGACATATTTTATATTAAAAAATATTAAACAATTAATTATACAGATCGACGTCAATTACGATGGTAAGTACAGGGCAGATTAATTTTGACTCGGTTAAAAACAGAACAGAAGGTTTGAAGAATAAAAACGTAAACTTTTTTTTGTATAGTAAGTGATGAAACGTTTGGTTTTATACGGATCGTGATACATGCGTTATCTTTGTAGGTATATCTATCTCCTGTGGTTAAAATAATCGATACGTACATTGCATACCAAAAAAAATTTAAACCCACTTAAATAGGTTTTTATGAGACACCTCATTAATATTTTATAAGATGAATTTAAAAAACGAAACTTAAAGAAGCTCTTGTGGTAATATGAATTTTATGCTTCTAGAGTCTGCGGCAAAAAATATACTAGGGATAAGTTTAACTAACAGTTTAGTTTAATCTATAACTAGCTGATGCCCGCGGCTTCACCCGCGTGGATGTCGGTCAAATTATATACTAAAACCTTCCTCTTGAATCACTCTATCTATTAAAAAAAAACCGCATCAAAATCCGTTGCGTAGTTTTAAAGATTTAAGCATACATAGGGATATAGGGACAGAGAAAGCGACTTTGTTTTATATATGTAGTGATAATGTCTATGTCGATTTAACCTTAAAATAAAATAACTAACTGTTAGTTAAAACACTTTAAAATTCCAATAGCAACCCTGACCTCTCATAAACATTTTACCATTTATTATTAAATTAAAAACGTTATAACCGTACACTAAATTAATAGCATACAGCCAGACGATAACGGAAAAAGATATTCACATTAAATTCTAGGTTTATCATAAAATAAACATATTTTATACATAAATACGATATCCATGTAATAAGTTGAGCTATTTTTAAACCACAATTTCTTATTACTGCTTTATTTATGTGTGTATTTGTTTTTAACATATTTTTCATGCTGATTTCCGCATTTGATCTAGCAGCTATCGTTTGGTGCGGTAGAAATTCCTTAGTGTTTTAAAACTTTATCTCTCTGACTATAATTGATGACTGTTATAATCTAATTACACAAATGCAACTATGAGTGAATTAATAATATATTCAATCGTGAGTTTTAAAAGTTTGTATAATACTAAAGCGGGTTTTAACAATAGATTAAGACGTTAGCTCTCGCGGCAGCGGCGCGGCAGCGCGGTCGTGTACCACGCGCCTCAAAGAGATGTCGGCACCACTGAAGGGGCAAAAGCACACACAAAAGGCTAAGAAGGAAAATAAAGGGTTTTGAGTCAGTAGAAGTCTGACACTCCTTTCCACTCCATCCAGCTCGGGTAGAGTCATTGGATGCGTTCCCACCCACCAAAAAAAGGTATTTAGTTCTAATTTACCTGATCACGAATACAGTAGCCACAACAGCTTTAGAGTAAAACAACAATGAAAAAAAATACAAAGAAAGTAATTTGAATAACGTGAGATAAAAGATAAACGTGATTCGTAGTAAACAATGCAAAAGCAGAATAATTCTCGTCGTGGGAATCATTATGATCATTAATGATAGGGAAATGTCCCCTGTTGTACTGGTTTCCTATTTTGGTTACTATGGAAACTGGTTTAGCCTACCTAGGGCCATATCTAGTATTCCTACCACGTCTTGAGTGATTGGCATCCTTTCTAGGATCGTATTATGATCTTAAAGGAAGACTTAAGCTTAGTTTTTAGACTGCCTCGGTGCCCGCAATTACTTGATTCTCAGGTAACGCTGTTATTAGGGTATTTCTCTTAGGTGTTTCTGCCAGCCTCGGAGTAAGGATTTGTGCCGGGTTTTTATTTTTATTATTATTTTTTATTATTACATGGAACAACTGGCGAAATGTGGGTGTTTTGTTAGGTATGCCTCTAACTAACCCTTTGGATTACAGAGATTTTGTAATGGTGAGTTTCGTTTCTTAGTTGAAAATAACGAAAATCATGTTCATGTTTTCATGATGTTTTTAGCCTTTTTTTTTTTGGCGGGTAGAAAATCATCAAATAACCCCTCCCGCTCTTGGGCAGAGTGAAAGGGAGTGTCAGACTTCTACTGACTATTAACCACCCATGTTCCTTCTTAGAACTTTATGTCGAGGCCGCGGTATCTCTTGCGAACAACCCGCAGCACCGACGGGCGACGGCCCTTGCCTTACTAATATCTTACTTACTGAAGACAATTGAATCTTAGTCAATTTACTTGACACTTTCGTAGTATTTAGCAATACAAATATAATTCCGTCACAAGACGGAAAACAAAGGCCTACACGATCGATTGTTAAGAAATTAATGCCAATAGTACGCCGAGAATGGCTTACACAATCAGCCCGCAGATTTTTATGGCAAGACCAACGCGCAACTAGAAGATACGAAAGACAAAATGACAGTTTGAAGAATTATAGATAGGAAATAATGTCAGTTCATCGTCGCAAAAGTCATCATTGTAGCCTTGGCTGCCACTCCAACCAGATACTGCTAACAACAGTACCAATATATCTCATGGAGCGACTACCATTTGACTTCCACACCCCAGTCAATACCAACTGGACATCTTCACGTGGTAACCGTTTGTGCGTCAGAACGAACGAACGAAGCGCTTTGCAACATCTTTTACTTTGCGCACAATCAATGAGTGGAACTCCTAGTTTTTCCGAGTTCATATAACTCCAATCTATTTAAGTCGCGAGTAAATAGGCTTATACTGGGTTAGCTCGTTCCTTCGTCGACCTCATCTATACCCTAAGGGCTAGATTCAGGTCCTTTTCCTGTGTGAGACCCTTTACCTGAGTGATTTAGGTACCATACAGGGCATTACCCTGTAATGCCCTGTATGGTACCTAAATCTAGTTGTGAAGATAAAAGTAAGCCTATAAATCCCTATCTTCTCGGTCTATTTTGCATCTGGACCAATAAAAAACAGAAAGAAAGTGACAAGATCGTGAGAAACAAAAAACTCCGTGATCGTTAAGTAAACAGTTGAAATAATAGTGAATTAAGTATAATTGTTTTTGTCGTGGGAGAAGTACTATTGTGGTTGAAGGTATTTGATGTTTAGGGAAAGTTTTCACTTGAAGGTGATAAGAAACTTGAAGAGTACGCAAATGAGGTGAAGAAAAAAGAAAATACTACATTGTTAAAATCTTGTCGAGGCCGTAGTATCTCTTGCGAACAACCCGCAGCCCCGTCAGAGCGACCCTTTTTTTTTCCAAAAAAAAATCATCAAATAACCCCTCCCGCTCTTGGGCAGAGTGAAAGGGAGTGTCAGACTTCTATTGACTAAAAACCACCCATGTTCCTTCTTAGCCCTTCATGTTGAGGCCGCGGTATCTCTTGCGAACAACCCGCAGTCCCGACAGGACCCGCAGCCCCGACAGGGTACGAGCGACCCTGACATAGAGATTCTCTATCAACGATAGAAAAGTCAAAATATTTTGAATTGACACGATCATTCCTGGTGTCCATGTCCACCCCGCCTTGAAAGCTTTGGTTCGTTTCCACGAGTTCTACTAAACAGTTCTACGGTAGAACTAATGGGATTTTTTTCCATCCCGTGTTTTCTTCTCTCGATAAAGTTTTCTCGATAATTAGCTGAATCCGGTTAGCCTGGAAGCCGACCACTACATAGTTGGGAAAAGGCTAGGTAGATGATGTATTAACAATTTTAATTATCAATCGTCTACTTAATACAGTGCAATTTCAGTCGACACTTAAGCCGAAGAAAGTAAAACGTTCAAAATGAAAACTTACCAAGAACCTAACCCAATAATTACCACCTTTCTTTAAGTATACGTTACTACAAACGAGAGAAACGTATACATTTATAGAAACGAAGCAATTACGACTGATCTATTATGAACGGTACATTAGTGTTCAACCGTTCACTCTCTCATACGCGCAGACATGCAAATTATCCTACATGTCCACTGTACCTTGATTTATCCAGTAATAACGTTATTATTATGCAAATTATTTTATTTTCAGCCAAAGATCTGCTGATGACTTTTTTTTGAATAATATAAAAGTCGCTATTATTTTTAATACCTATTAAAAAAATATGATTCTAATTAGTCCGTCTGTTAGATTATCGAAAAATATTGGATACGTATTTTTTGTTTTATCTAATCAATAAAAATTGACGAAGATAAAACGCGTCAAAGATTTGAGTGGGGGTTGTTACGTCACTCACCGGTAAAAAATGTCATACTAATGTCTTAGAATATGACGTCACACGAGTTTTCAAAGCACTATCGTCTTCATTGTTTGTTTACGTGAAAATAGAAAAAATACGTGTCCAATAGTTTTTGGAAATCTATCTGACGGACTAATTAGTTTTTTTTAGTTAACTACCCTATTGCTGCAAGCGCTAAAACTGCTGAGCAGTCCTGGGTTAGATTCCCAGGCGAAGTAAAGTGTTATTGGGTTTTTCCATCAGGAACTTCCCAGTAGTAGCCGGGGAGTCTGGACTTGTACTCGGTTTACCGTAATTGGATTGTTTCTTATTACGTGGGATTTAAACATGACTGGCGTTTTAACGTTGGTGCACTATTAAGTCTGTGTACCTCTGCATAATCCTTCGGGAATTACTGGCGTAATGTTATGTTTATGTAATCCACACGTGTTTTATATAAAGCCATTGATCTCGTGATGACCTTTTAAAAATCTAAATAACTTTATTTTAATACCTATTGAAAGTTAATTATTACGTTTTAGAGCGGTAAAAGTAATTAAATAACCACAGACATTTTTGTTACTTATGAAATAAAATCATGAAACTAACTATCACAAACGATTAGTATGCATCGATGTACGTAGAAACTTCCTGTTAATAAGCTTCCTTTCTAAAACATTATATTATTATAACCTATTATGTCCACTATTTAATTATGATGCTTTAAATAAAAAATAAAGAATAAGTATATATTTTTTTTTAATCTTACCTAATGTAAATCGTGAAGGGAAACATCCTGAGGATTTTTCTCTATGGTATGTAAAGCCGTCAGAGTCGCCACGCAATGGGTGCCAGAAGACGGGCGTCGTCGCCGAGGCAGGCGAAAAACGTTGGCGTGACGACCTAGAAGCGTTTGTGACGAATTGGACGGAGAAAACCATACTGGGGGAAGAGTGGAAGGCTATGGAGGAGGCTTTTGCCCAGCAGCCTGAAGCCAAGTCAGATGCCTATAAGCGGCAACTCTGAACTGGGTACACACCATCACCACCCACACGAAAAAGAAGAATGAATAAAAAATAGAATCTGTTGTGATGATATTTTATCCCATAATATTTTATATCGTGCTCAAACGTGATTGAAAATTCTAACTTAAAACTTCAATCACTATATAGAAACTTGTCATATTTTCCATTAAGAATTTAATTATCAAACGCCTAACTATTTTTAACGATACACATTAAACAACATGGCAACTCCTTTGATTTATAGCCTAATGATGACAAAAACCTCATCATTATTGCCCGACACATAACACGGGCAAGAAACTGCAATCATAGCGAACAAGCATTGCTGTGGAGTGGATATGCACGACTGTCGCATTTGTAGCGATGCCTTGGTTCAACCCGGATCGTAACTATATGATACGAATCTAGGATCGAATTGTCCTCAAAAAGAATTATGTAGGTACTTATCAATCCTGTTAACACTTGCACCATTTTTTTTTTACCAATTTTTTTTTATTTATTATTTTTTTTTTTTAAAGAGCACACATAAAAGTCCAACAGTGATTAATTTTTTTGATTTTTTATTTCATTTATTACTTTTTTTTTTTTTTTTTTAATTTAGTGATTGAACTTGCTTCTGGTTTCACGTAAGACATACAATCCGAATTATTATGTTTTTGTTTGCATTATTTGGCAGTGTGTATATTTTGTTCCACATTGTATTTATACCAGACAAGCTCTAGACGTGAAGACTTGTAATTGGCTGTCTGATTATCATAATGTTATTTATCACTATTGTATCTAGCTGTAAGTCTTCCAAAGTCTTTAAATAAATAAATAAATAATGACTTGACATGATATCAGATTAAATTGGTTGATTGCAAAAGCTTTCTAAATCAAGTCAATTAGAATATGACTTTTTTTTAATACATATTATATGTTTGAATCGGAGTTTGTATTCCGGTTTTCGAAGACGATTTATTAAGAAAGCTAGTGACTACCGAGATGACGATAAATACAGATTTATGGCGCAAGAAGACTTACGAGTTTACGTTATAATTAAGAAAACCGCACAAAAAAAAAACTTTCAATACAGGTTAATAAATTGAGGAGCTCGTGGCTTAATAAGAACTGCCACTCGGGTCGATCTTTAGGTAAAGCTGTGCTTGCCTAGGTCGGTCTGTGGATGGGTGACCGCCTGACATACTAAGTTTCCTCCGTGCCTCGGAAAACACGTTAATGTGTTGGTCCCGGCTGCCATATATAGATCTTTGACAGTCGTTACAGCTAGTCAGTTACCTGAAAGTCTGACAACCAGTCTTACCAAAGGGTATCGTATTACCCAGTATTAACTGGGTTGTGGAGGTCAGATAGGAGGCAGTCGCTTCATGTAAAATACTGGTATTCAGCTGCATCTGGTTAGACTGGAAGCCGACCCTAACATAGTTGGAAAAAAAAAATATGTGGCGTTCATCTTTTAAGCTGTATGGTTAGTACATGGTACCAATTTTTATGCCACTCATGGGCGTCTGACGTTTTTCTCTCGGACTCCTTGCTCTCTTCACAATTACTATCTCTACTATCAATTTTTCCATCACCGAAGCAAGTGATAGATACAATACGCACATACTTCCGAAAATCAGACATGTATGTCATGAATCTCAGGTAGGAACCCAAGTTTGGTCACACGTCTAGCATATCACTTCTAATATGTTGCATTAGAAACAGATAAACATAGAGATAAAACTCGAAATAAATAGCAAACATGGTAAATATCCCGTTACAAGTATTAATAATAAGGTATTGTGAGAAACCATAAACGAAATATATTAAATAAAGTAAAATACATCCGTTGCCGCCAAAAATCAAACTAATCTGAGCGCGCGTTTACTGACAAGTGACACTTCAACTGTCATAGTTGCCTTGCTTCTTTTTTCTAAACTTCCACCCGCACCAAGGAGGTTGGAAGAAGTAGTTTCTAACATTATACATAGGTTGCAAAGAAAACAATCCATATATTTCCTTAATTTCTGCCAAAAATCTCATAAAACTAATACTCTGCAAACAATACCAATAAACATGTTCAGTAGTAGAAACGGTGCTATATTGCTAATAAGTAATAATATCATACAAACAACACACTCACGCTTGACCGCTGTTTATTGAACACACATTGTTTCCTTCCGTATGTTATAACTTGTGACAGTTTTATGTGTGCACGCTTCATAAGCTGAGGCGGGGCAAGGCATGAGCGGCGAGCGGATTACTACTGGGATTCTAGACAGGGTCATGAAGGATCAATGACCTCTATTATATTCAATGCATGTCGTTGAGTTTCGATAATTAGAACAAAAATATTATTATATAAAAATAGTCAAGTTAACATACACAATATAACCACAAACAACAGAGATAAATGACAGGCAGTTCTAAAGTTCAATTGGAAACCAGGATCAGGGGGTTTGGATGTAAATCCGTCCGCTCCGTCTAAAGCCAGCTTCTACCTAGCTTGTCGCTGACAATTTGCATTGAGACGTTCTAAAACCGAGCTTCGAGTTTAACTCAGTAGCGTCCATCAGTTCTTGCAGTGAAAAAATAACAACATACCCCAAAAATAATCCCTATCATTTGTGGAAGAAAATCACTTTTACACAGAGCAGTGTCATCAATATATCTCAATCTATGCCCTATCCTAGAAAGTAGGCCTGAGTTCCTGCAGTGGGAACATTATTAGGCTGATGAAGATGATGATGCCGGTTTATGCTCCTCCAAGTATTCCACAGCCAAGTGCTCCTAAACTTATCTTAAGGCTCCTCTCTCGAAAAAGCTTAAAAACAGCGTGCAGATGAAGCAGTTTTTCACCGGCACTTACAGAGAAATTACATCTGAGAAAAATTGTTAGTAATCTACATGATATGACACGTAATTTGGTTTAGCCATAATTTTTGTATCGGTATCACATAATAAGAAAAAAAATCCACAAAATCACCTCCAAATCGTTAAATGGAACCATTTTACTCCTTTATTTTTTAACAAAATAATATAAAAAAATATCTACTGCTTTGAAATACAAAGGAAAATAATTTGGTTTTGTTACTTTTTAAAAACATGTATTATTTTAATTATAATAAATGAAAAATGCGTCCGTTTAAAGTCCGTATCTACGACCGAGAGGTGTAGTTTGTATGCACAAGGTCATTGGCGTGAATACAAGCCTTAAGGAATCGTCAATATGCCGAAGATGAAAATCCCGCTACTCGCTCATAACTCACTCCACACTTGGAAAGTCGATGGATTATTCACAAGGTGCGCGAACGCATCCGCGCACGATCGATAACGGGCTGCACGGCGCACGCGCCAACCGATATGTTTGATAACCTCAATGTGGGGTGTAATTACTTTTAATTTGTTTACTTTTTGTTTAAGTTACGAAGAAACTAAGTATAATGTGGAGAGAAGCGGAGGAGGCTGGTGTTGGCTTTTTTGTTAACGGAGAAAGTCTTGTAAGTTAAGTTTGCGTAACTGTTGGTAGTTGATTCAAGTTGTTGATTAATATGAAGGTAAATGTTGACAAACATATTGGTAATTAAGTGGTTTAGATAGAAGTTGATGATAATAAGTATGAGCAGCACTGACCCAGTGGTGGCAGCGCCGACTTACGAACAGTAAGTCGTGGGTTCGCACCCAGCCAGGTGCATTAGTTTACGTAATTTATTTCATCACAATTGCTCTCAAAACGGTGAAGGAAAACCTCGTCATGTATTAGAACCACAATGAAACGAAGACATGTGACAACTACCAACCCGCACTGGGCACGCGTGGTGTATTATAGCCCATCCCTCTCCTAGAGGGGAGGTCCGAGTCCCTGCAGTGGGAACATTATAAATGATGATGAATGATAATAGACCGGTCAATGTGGCGACAGGTGGGGGAGGTCTGTGTATAGCAGTGGTCGACTTTCAGCTGAAATGAGGATGATGATGAGCAAAATAGAAAAGTTATTGGTAGATATTAGATAGAAGTCGCTAACTTAATCATTTTCTCACCCTTGTCCCATTTTTTTTGGGTCGGCGCACTCTTCAAATGGAAGCCTTGCTTAAAATGTTGTGAGAACTGACTACGTTACATACTCGTACACACGACCATTTATGCGCTTATAATATAATTCAAGAATCACTTATCCGATTTACGTGAAATCAATTTTAATAGGGTAGTTGAGTGAGTGGGGGATGGTGACGTCACTTTCTGGTAAAAAGTCTACCAAACTATGACGTCGTGTGACTTTTCGTCTCATTTACTGTTTACGTGAAAAAAGAAAAAATACGTGTCCAATATTTTTTCTAAAAATCTGACGGACTAATAATTTTTTTTAGTCAAATACCCTATTACTTATAATACTATAATTTTGTAACTTAGCAATGAGTCCTTTCAAATGTGAAAAGTAAGGTCACTTCTGAATAATTTAGATGTATATTCTGTAAATTGACGAAATGTAAAATTAATATCGTTTATTTAGGCAAACGTTCGTCGGATATTGAGATACTTACCTGACGACATTTGCTTATAACGTGATCGATAAAGTGCATCCTTTTATGACGTTTCGATATTTTAACGCACTTAGAATACCTTGACACACACAGATAAATTAATGTCATGTTATTGAAATGTCGAATACTCGTGAATGCATCCGTTAAAACATTAAGTTCAGATGTGTATAGCCCAAAACTCAGTCACATGAACCCGGTCACTGATGCAGTAAGTAGATCATCAAGTCCAAACCTAGGTCGGCCGTAGCACCTGCCGGGGCTGCGGTTTATTTAGAAGATATACCGCGGCCTCGGACACACAGGGCTAAGAAGGAACATGGGTGGTTTTCAGTCGCAGAAGTCTGACACTCCCTTCAGTTAATTAAGGAGTCATCAAATGACTCCTTCATTTGATGGTTTCTCACACTGCAAAAAAAAAAGTCGGCCGTAGCAAAGACAATATCTTCAGATTAGGGTCCATGAACGGCTCAAGTCTGCATTAGTGTGTATGCAGCGTATCTCCACAGACAATTAAATGGCCCACTTTTCACCTTGCGCTGCTGCATGCCCTGACACCTGCATACTTGACGATCTTATTACTGCATCAGCGAGCGGAGTACGCATAAGTGAATTTTGGGCTAAATTTATTTAATGAAGATTTGCCATCGACTCGCTGAGAAGTAGGCATACGGTTAAAAGGAGGTTAAAAGGAACTGTTCCTTTTAACCGTTACTGTTAACACTAAAACGACATGTTATGACGTAACTACAATTTAGTTTTACCGTAAACTAAGCCTACTTAGAACAACTTTGTGAAAGTGTCAACTATCGGAAACGGAAACGAAGCTCGTGCAATAAAACGCGTTGCCAAGAGGAAATCCTATTAAAACTGGACCTCACAAAAGAATTGATTCATTCAATTGTTTTTTTCACGATCCGTCACGGAGTTTCAATGTTATTGTTTTCTTTTAAACAAGTTCGACGTTAACAAAATCATTAAAAGGCAACGATTTAAATCGTCAGATGTGCCCGTACCGTATTGCGTGTTCAGGAACTGCAAAGCATGAGGACCTGGACAGAATTTGTTGACCAATGTGGTTAGCCACATCACAGCAACAGTTTAGTGGTTGCAAGCGTGACTGCTGATGAGGTCCTGGGTTCGATTCTTGGGATCGTACAGTGTTATTAATTTTCTTTCAAAAATTTCATAGTGTGGATTTGTATCTGGTTGATGAGAAGAGCTTGTGGTATAATAATAACTGCCATTCAGGTCGATCTTTAGGTTAAGCTGTGCTTGCCTAGGTTGGTCTGTGGATGGGTGACGGCCCATTACATACCGAGTTTCCTCCGTGCCTCGGAAAGCACGTTAAGCTGTTGGTCCCTGCTGCCATATAAAGATCTTTGGCAGTCGTTACAGGTAGTCAGTGACCTGAAAGTCTGACAACCAGTCTTACCAAAGGGTTCAACAGTCCAACCAATATTACCCAGTATTAACTGGGTTGTGGAGGTCAGATAGGCAGTCGCTCCATGTAAAATACTGGTACTCAGCTGCATCCGGTTAGACTGGAAGCCGACCCCAACACAGTTGGGAATAGGCTAGGCAGATGATGATGGTAATAGGCTCGACCCCAGTTACATAGCACTTAACCATAACTTTCGAAATGTGGATGTACTGTCAGTTACACCTCTGCTAACTCTTTAGGGATTCCAGGCGTTGTTATTATGGCTGCGGGTGTTCGCAGGCTGCGGGTGTTCGCAAGAGATACCGCGGCCTCGACATGAAGGGCTAAGAAGGAACATGGGTGGTTTTTAGTCAGTAGAAGTCTGACACTCCCTTTCGCTCTGCCCAAGAGCGGGAGGGGTCATTTGATGATTTTCCACCCACCATAAAAAAAAGGCGTTGTTATGTAATTATCAACTGAACAGAAACGTGATTATTTTCCGACACGCTATGCCGAATTTAACAATTTAAATATTTGTTTACAGGTCTCTTTTTTCGCACCAGCCTTGTTTATTGATGCGTACAACGAACCAAGGTTAATTTCATGACTACAACTTTTTGTTTGCCACTCTGATAATGTAGAACCACTCTAAATATACGATGATACTAATTTCCTAAGTTTAATTAGATCTACTGTTAATTTAAACTGTCTGAAGTTAGTTCTAATTAAAGTTAGAGTATATTAAGTTAGGTTTATGTTCGGTTTAAGTTATGTACTTAGAAAATCTAGAGTTATTAAGTGGTAGCCATGACTCGATGTCATGGTTAATGTTTGTGGAGGTAATGAGTTTGGTCTTATTTTTTTTATTGCTATGAAGTTGTTGTTCTGTGCAACGGTTCACGGGTTTTGGTCACACATAAATGAAAATATATTTCGATGCTTTTCTAGGTTTATACCTAGAAATGAATTTGTTTCCTTTTATTTTAAAATCTAGCACTTCGGCCGCGACTTCGTCTGCGTGAATTTTGAACATAACATATTATAGCCTGTGTTGCTTGATACAAACGAATTGAGAACCTCCTCCTTTTTGGGAAGTCGGTTAAAAATGCATCTGTCTAATGCTGAAAGAATTTTTAAAATTGGTTAATTAGTTTTTGGGTTAAATCGGAACAAACAAAATAATCTTTCCTATTTTTTTTTAATATTAGTGTAGAAGTTAACATGTATGTAGGTATGAACGATTATAATAACTCGATACTAACTATTTGAAATAAACGAATTGAATGGAATTTACTGTTTTATAAAAAAAAAATCATTTACTAAAATTAAATTTGTTAACAAAACAGTAGTAGCTCTTTTGAATTATAGAAGACTCTCTACTTATCGGCACAATTCATACTATTGCAATCCCAAAGCCTGTCTAATTGATAAACCAGCTGTCAATAAAGTCTACTCTTACTTCAGAATCGCAGTCGCAATCGCAATCGTGAGCAGACAGCAACCGCCCGGGTCGGCTGTCAAATGTCAACAACCGTTGGGCGAACGCGATTTGAAATTCAAATTCGGAATGGTCATGTTCGGAAGGACAGTTAAACATGGTGGATGGATGGATCAAAGGATAAAAGTTATTCTTTTAATAGGATTATTATTATGCTTAATGGATGGTATTAATATTTTATTTGAAAACATAATTTAGATAATTCACAGACTGTATATAAACCTACTTCCTTATTTCTGTTTAACTGCCTTGTCGGTCTAGTGGTTGCAAGTTCGACTGCTGAGCATGAGTTCTAGGGTTCAGTTCCCTGGTCGGGCTCGGCGTTATTGAGCTTTTCCAATAGGAATTTCACAGTACCAGCCACGGAATCTGGATTTGGCACGATTTGTGGCAATAGGCTCCCCCCTATTACATGGGACTTGAAACATAACTTGCGAAATGTGGGTGTTCTATTAGGCACACAACTCTGCTTAGCCCTTTTTTTTTTTTTGGGGGGTGGGAAATCATCAAATACCCCTCCCGCTCTTGGGCAGAGTGAAAGGGAGTGTCATACTTCTACTGACTAAAAACCACCCATGTTCCTTCTTCGCCCTTCATGTCGAGGCCGCGGTATCCCTTGCGAACAACCCGCAGCCTCGGCAGGCGTCGGCCCTTGCGGGCCCCTTCCATGTTGTTGACATCTCTTTGAGGCGCGCGTGGAACACGAACGCGCCGTCGACACGGCCTGTCGTCGTCATAAGACGGACGGACGGCGAGCTTACCCATCACTCACCGTCCACAGGCCCGCGCTCTGCTTAGCCCTTCGAGGATTACAGCCGTAATGTGATTTTAAATAAACTTAAAATTTTAAAAAATACGTGTAAAAAGGAGAAAAGTATTAAAGTGAAAAAAAAATCGATTAATTTTGATTTATGTTCTTACAAGCTGTACGCCTGATTTGATTTATTTATCGTCGCAAATGACAAACTTCACAAAAACTGGCGTGTTCGATTTAATTCTTAAAGGATTTACTAAAAAACACCTTTCTCTCTTCTGAATGTACTCGTGCCTTATCCGTCAGTGAGAAATGAATGAATTAAATATTTCTATTAAATCTTTCTTTAAATGTATAAAAATCGTATAATCGTAAAATCTCCGATTCCATCTCTTTTAATCAATTGAAGATGAGAGAGAGAGAGACTGATGATAAAAACGATATAATTATGGTTCAATTTGGGCCTTAAACGCATCACAAGCACATGCTGCGCCAGCCTCCTATAAATGGGAATAAGAACCCTACCACCTACCGTGGTTCGCACCTTCGAACCCTACTTAAATCCCATCCTCATAAATCCAGCTATTACTCATATTCCTTCTCTGTCCAGTGTCCATGATGTAAGGTTGTGGAACTCTCTTCCGCCTAGCATTGAGACTTAAAGACTATATCATTGTTTAAAAAGAGAGGTAAAGAACACTATTTTTCCTCTCCAATAATATTCATTATCATCATCATCTGCCTAGCCTTTTCCCAACTATGTTAGGGTCGGCTTCCAGTCTAACCGGATGCTGCTGAATACCAGTATTTTACATGGAGCGACTGCCTATCTGACCTCCACAACCCAGTTAATACTAGGTAATACGGATACTCTTTGGTAAGACTGGATGTCAGAATTTCAGACTACCTGTAACGACTGCCAAAGATCTAAATATGGCAGCCGGGACCAACAGCTTAATTAACGTTCTTTCCGAGGCACGGAGGAAACTCGGTATGTCGGGCGGTCACCCAGCCACAGACCGACCTAGGCAAGCGCAGCTTTACCTAAAGATCGACTCGAGTGGCAGTTCTTATTAATATTCATTATACGAGTATATTATTTGTTTAAATATCTTAGCTTTATGTCTTTATTTAAGTATATATCTATTTTTATTTATAGGTATGTGTATTTTATTATTTTAGGTTAATTTAGTTAAGGCACATATACACTTTATTCTTTTCCTTTTCTCACACACTATTAGATAGAGATAACTTTATTTGCTCAAACATGTGTGTACATACAATTAACAGAAGAAAAATGCATGCAAGGTGTTATAAGTACATGGAGTTGTGCTAACATGAATACCATATTGTCATGGTGTGCAAATATTAATACAAATTTAGTTAAAAAGTTAATTAATAATACTAACAATCATGAATACTGACAATGCTGACATAAGTAAGTATATAAATTATATTAAATCGATTGATCAAATTGTCAATTTTATTCAAATAAAAATAAAAAGTGTCATACAAAAATTGGCAAAATTTTCAATAATCAGAAAAACCGAAACAAATTACAAAAATGTCAATCGTAGGTCATAAAAAAATATATATTATTATTATTATTGTCTACATTTCTTGTTCATTTCTCCTTTAGCAGGTTAGCTGGCAGAAATTTCTTGAGAAATAAGCAGTACACTACTCAAATATTATTTTATGTTATTTTCCTGTGCTGTCTACTGTGTGTACATAAATAGTAAAATAAATAAATAAAATTGAGTTCAGAAACTCATTTTCGTGTCTTCAATCTTATTCTAATTGAGTCAAAATCAAACCCAAGCTCTGTTTAACCCATCTAAAATATCACGATACGGTACCAAACATTCTAAAATCATTTGAAACCAATTAAAAAACGTGATTTACTCGTAACTTAACAAAAACCGGTAGAGATGATAGTGGTCCAATAGTTTTTCGGTCATAGCTTGGTTCACTTTTTTAAAGGACAAAAATAACAAGATTAGCGTACTAAAATGATTGATTTAAATTAAAAACGGGTGGAGTATACGATTTGTCTTGTCGTTGATATATTGTAATTGGCTGTTGATATACGTATATTCTAGATATTTAAATAATGCATTATTAATTAAATAAAATTAGTGTTTATTTGTTCAAATACATTTGGGTACGTATTTGAATATCGAAGATTAAAATACCTACGCTTAAAATATCGATGTTCAAAACATCGAAAATGGAAATATCGAACGACCATAAAACCGAAACATAAAATATCGAAAGTTTATATTATCGAATGGTTAAATAACCTACGTCCAAAACATCTAAAATCTAAATATCTACAAAAGCTACATCGAAATACAGATTATCGAATGTCCTAAATATCGAAGTACAAACTATCGAACGTCCTAAATATCGATGGGTACATATATTATTTGAACATCGAAAATTTATTTTTGATGTAAGTACTATGAGTGGAAAAAGGTTGCTTCTGCAACGTCTCCGGCGCTACGGGAAGTGCAACCCCTTCGCCCTTGCGTAACAAAGGATAGGCACCCATGTCCACCTCCGCAGCTTCGGCTTGCTGGTCGCCTCCGGCGACCAGCCTCAGCCGCTACGGCTCCCACGGGTGCCTATGCTTTGTTACAGCGAGCGGGGGTTGCCCTCCCTTCGCGCCTCCGGATTTTTATATACACTCTAGGGGTAACAGCCAAAAGACTACGTAAATTCGGGGTACCCTAATTCGGTTTTGAAACAATTTCGACCTATTTTATCCATGAAAGTCAGTGTCCAGTGTACAAGCATAGGTCAATCGTGAAGGTATTATTTAGGTCTTTAAATTAAAATATATTTTTGAAAGTCAATATGCTGTGCTACTAAAGTTAGTGACAGAAACGTATCGCTGCAAAATCGACTCCACGTAGTCTTGTATGCCCTACCCCTAGAGTATAATTTAGAATCGCGTAGGCGCGGAGGGGCGCGGCAGCCCGCGAGCTGAGGAGCAGGTGGTTTTAACGCCCGCCACCGCAGCTGAGGCTGGCCGGCGAAGCCGGCCAGCAAGCCGAAGCTGCGGTGGTGAGCGTTTAGATCATCTACGACGTTAAGCTCGCGTGGGACTGCCGGAGCCCTGCAGCGCCGGAGCCGTGACAGAAACCATGCTTGCTTGCATGTTGCATAATTGCTGCAAGCTTGTTTGCTAGATGGTAATCAGTTACTAGGTGGGTTACAAAAAAAAAACAAGGAAAACTTCATGTAATGTAGGTACTTTAATTATTTTTACATAATAAAAACCCAAAATAAAACACATTTGTACGCAAATGTACAATATAACCACTGCGATAATTGTTTTGTTCTAGACCATACCCCCTAGTTACGGAGATATTGGGGGTCAAAGTTAAAAAAAAATCCCCAAAAAAAAAACGTTTCCCAGCAAAAAATTTTGCGAAGGGGTACTTAGTTTGATGTATAGAATGCTTGGTTAACGGCTGTGTGATGAGTTGATTTACACCCTGTATAATTTTTTTTCGGTATTTTAACTAGTAGGTATTTTGAACGTAGATATTATGAACTTAGGCATAATGTCATTCGATATTTTGAATCATTCGAAATTTTAATCATTCGGAATTTTAATTTTCGATGTTTTAAGCGTAGGTATAACAATTTTCGACATTTTGATACAATCGATATTTAAATTTTCGATGTTTTGAACATCGATATTTTAAGCGTAGGTATTTTAATCTTCGATATTCAAATACGTACCCATACATTTATCTCTGAAATTAGGAAATCAAATGCAAAACAAAAATTGTCAGGCAGTTTCAGTTTTTGTTTTGCATTTGATTTCCTAATTTCAGAAGAAAGTAATACCCCACACTCTTCTCTTCTCTTCTCTTCTCTTCTCTTCTCTTCTCTTCTCTGGGTCTTTGAGGAGCCGAGTGTAGTAATCCGAAGGACACAGCTAGGTTTAAATAACACGTTTACATTATTGTTATGTTATGTTTCATTGTTTAACATCCTCTCTGATGTTTTCCTTCACAGCTTTGAGAGCCATGATTATTAAAGGTGGAGAACCAGGTTCTTGCCTAGCAATGACTGGAACAAGCTGGGTTCATTGATTGGCCAAACCCTTTCACCTTTTTTTCGTTCAGTGCAAATTTTTATCAAAATAATGAAAGAAAACATAATTATTTAGCACATGCCACAAGCGCACACAATAAAAAATAAAAATAAATTAAAAATTAACAGAAAAAAAGAGTGTGTGCATCTCACGGCTGCGCCAAATAGGCCAAAACAAAGCTTTTCGTTCAAGTCAGTTATAGGTACTTTAGAAGCATAAAAAGAAGACAAATAAGTCAATAACACAACATACCGTAATCGTTATAATTAAAACCTAACATCACGCTTGTAATCCCCAAAGGGTTAGGCTGAGGTGCATCTACTTTCATTTCGTCAGATTTGTTTTTAATAGGAGGCAAATCTAGACTCCATGGTGCTACTGATATACTTCAAATGGATAAATCTAATAATACTTTGCCCGACCATGAAATCGAAGCCTTTTTATTTTGACGGGTGGAAAATCATCAAATAACCCCTCCCGCTCTTGGGCAGAGGGAAAGGGAGTGTCAGACTTCTACTGACTAAAAACCACCCATGTTCCTTCTTAGCCCTTCATGTCGAGGCCGCGGTATCTCTTGCGAACAACCCGCAGCCCCGACGGGCATGAAATCGAACCCTTGTGCTCAGAAGCCGGGCTTGCGACCACTAGACCGAAAAGTTATATTTTTTCATTTATAAGTGGTTTATAAATACACAGACAGTTTTGTAGACTCCTTCCTTAATGATGTCACAAAACACAATGATTGATAGAGGTGTTACCCGACCGCGACGAAGCGAGACGATTACGTGTTACTTCCTATGTGTATGTATGTGTTTTTGTGCCGTTCTCGTAAACTCCTGCATCGATTGCAACAATGATGTAGTGTTGATGTTTGGGACAGGAAGTTGCTTTTTGTTGATTGTCTTTACGATCTACCTACTTCAACCAACCACTTTTTCCGCATCGAAACATTCTATGGCATTCGATAATACTACCCAGTTTTATCAAGGGGCATTATACAGGGTGTAAACGAACCCTTTACGCATCCGTCAACCAAGCATTCTGTACATCAAACTAAGTACCCCTACGCAAAAATTTTTGCTGGGAAATGACTTTTTTTTGGGGTCAAAAATCACATTTTACGGTAAAACTCAATGTAGCACTCTTAAAACATTGTGCTAGTGGATGTTTTGAATAGTAAACGGGTCATGGAGGTAATTTAAGTAAAGTTAAAACCTGAAATACCAGTATTTACAAAAACAGCTGTGAAAAATTTGGAACTTTGACCCCCAATATCTCCGTAACTAGGAGGTTCCCAGGTATGGTCTAGAACAAAAAAATGATCGCAGTGGTGGGGAGAACAAATGCCCTTCGTTTGCGTTAAGGGTACTTTTACACCCTATATTACACACAACACATAACATAAACTCACGCCTTTTTCCCATGGGGGTAGGCAGAAACCACAGAACGCCACTTGCTACGATCCTTACATACTCCTTTTGCCTCGTCCACATTCATACACCTGGTCATACACGCACGCCGGTTACGAGTACTACGCAGTTACGCACCTGTTCTTACAGAAGAACGGCACCAATAAGATCAGTGTATGTCTTTCTAGGGCGTCCCCTCCCGGCATTACCACTCACATCTGCCTTGTAAATACCTTTAGCTAATCGACTTTCATTCATCCTCTCCACATGACCGAACCACCTTAGCATACTCTTTTCAAATTTTTGTCACTACATGTTCTTTTAAACCCATATTCTTTTTTTCTTTTCTTTGAATTTTTTAATTTAGCTTAAATAGGAGAGTTAAGCTATATTGAAAAGGGGTGAGAGTAAAAAGCGAAATTTATATTTTTTACTAAGTCCTAGAACGACATTTTACGAAAGAGACATTCTGCGAAAACGACATTATGAGAAAAAGACATTTTGCTACCAGTAGACATTTTGCGAAAGAGACAGAGACTGAGCCAAAGAAACAAGATGGGCAGACAATATAGTCGCGGAAGAGGCTGGCACAAGCATATGGAGATTGGCACAAGAAAAGAGAGGCCACCAGCAGTAGTCGAATTCGGGCTGTAGATCATGTGGTAAATGGTGAAGTTAAAATTGTATTAGATCCAAATGGTTGAAAGTTGTCATAGAAATACAAACGTAAGGTATTTAAATTACTAAAGTATCTAATCTAAAGTATCTAAATCATCTCCACATGACCGAACCACCTTAGCATACTCTTTTCAATTTTTGTCACTACATCTTCTTTTAAACCGCGCGTTACATTAGCCAGTACCAATTGTGTTGTGGAGGTCAGATAGGCAGTCGCTCCATTTAAAATACTGGTATTCAGCTGCATCCACTTAGACTGCAAGCCAATCCCAACTTAAAAAATGCAGGTAGATGTTGATGATGATTTGTGAATACTAGCTTTACATCTGTGTAATAATTGTAGAAACCGGGTGAGGAGTTTAAGAGATTTCCTCTTACATCTTAAGTTACAAACTTTACATCTTTAGAATATTAATATAGATATCTGGCTGGTCTGTGTTGACTCAAACTGGATTAAACTACTATTTCAGTCAAGTGAAGTTAGGTGAGTGTCGTAATATCAATGTATTTTCTAGTCAGAATATAGACACGTTTTGCATTTACGACCAGTTTTCTGGTTTGAAAAGAGACATTGCATTTACAATCAAAACTTTTACTCATTGTATATAGAAATATTGTCCACTGGTGAAAAATAGAAGAGTTAAAAGAAAGAAAGAAACTGTATTTATTTGGCACATACCACAAGAGCACACACAAAAAAAACATACAGATCGAATTGAGAACCTCCTCCTTTTTGGAAGTCGGTTAAAAAAGGAAGAAATATTGTCTTGTATAATTTTCTCAATGGATAGGTATCCATACGGTTTCATGTCTCTAAATACAACAGTATTCATACAGATTTACCTACTTATTCACATATTTATGTATTACTAGCTGTGCCCGCGACTTCGTTCGCGTGCTTGTCGGAAACTAAAATGCGTCGCTTAGATAAAAGTACATTTAATCATTGCCCTGCGTTAACTTACTGACGCTAGAAAATAAGAACAGAGTAATGCAAAGTACTGACTATGTCTCATACTAAAGTTTAGATGGATGGGTGTTTGTTAATCAACCACGTCAGAACGGCCGAACGGATCTTGAAGAAATTTGAAACAGGTACATTATAGTCGACAGGCAGACAGATTGTCGTTGGCGCGTTCGTGTTCCACGCGCGCCTCAAAGATATGTCAGCAACAATTAAGGGGCCCCAAAGGGACGTCTGCCGGGGCTGAGGGTTGTCCGCAAGAGATACCATGGCCCCGAAACACAAAGGGCTACGAAGGAACGTGGGTGGTTTTTAGTCAGTAGAAGTCTGACACTTTCTTCCGCTCCGCCCAGAGCGGGATGAGTCATTTGATAATTTACGAACCACAAAAAAAAGGGGGATTAGAGGGTGTTTCGAGAGGGTACCTGTACCGAATCTGGGACATCGAATCTGAAATGGCCGCCACCTCCTTCTGCGAAGCAGTAATGCTAGCGAAAGAGGTGGCGGAACGTGAGAGGGAGACAACCTCTCATCCCAGCCGCCGCGGGAGACGCTCTGGGCATCGGGGGCCACGTGATGGCTTCCGGCCACCGTAGGCGCGGGCCTGTGAACGGTGAGTAACGGGCTAGTTAATCGTTCGTTCGTCCAATGACGATGGAGGCGCGTTCGTGTTCCACGCGCGTCTCAAAGAGATGTCAGCAACATTGAAGGGGCCCCCAAGGACCGACGCCCGTTGGGGCTTCGGGTTGTTCGAAAGAGATACCGCGGCCTCGACACATTGGGCTAACAACACACCACATCTATATGACGACATGGTTGGCGCAATGGCTGGACGATTAACAGTAGCACTGCGTGTCGCAGGTTCGATTCCCACACGGTACAAAAAAAAATATGTCTTGGGTTTTATCTAATTTTAATTTAGTTTAAAAAAAATATTATTTTAATACTGTGTAATTGGTAATTTTTTATTTGTTGACTATTCACGAAACATAATGTGTGTATGTTTACTATCACCGCGGTTCAGAAAATGACATCAAATGAATAACGCCATCTGTCGAAGACGAAGATAAACTGCTAAAAAAGAGCGATCAAACACTATAAGGTTTAGGCTATGTAGATTTTGAAAGCAGCGTCATTTAGACTTATATCTACGTACCTTTTGCTATCATAACTTTTTTAAAGTTATCTTGTGAAGGCATTTAGTAATAAGTACCATATTCGTTCAATAGATGTCGTTGCTTGTCTCATTCTTGACCATAACGATAAGTTCTTCTTGAAAACTATAAATTCATATATCTTTTGATAGAGAGCACCGATTACGATGAAACAAAGACTAAGTAATAGCCCAAGTTACGCATAATATTTATGTATAAAAGTTACCTACATTCGTTTCGTAAATTTGACGTGATGCTTAGTCATCGAAACAGACAAACAGATAAACAGACAAACAGACAAAAATTCCAAAAATGCTGGAAATGTGTTCTGTTGGTTATACTTTAATACCCTGACAATTTTTTTTTAAAATATTTTCGATGTACAAAAACGATTTCTCTACAGATTTATTATATGTATAGATATAGATATAGAAGATAGATTATATCAGTACCGTATCAGTAGTATTTGTGTACTTTCTCGTTACTAAACTTAACACTTTTCCAACTTATTTAGCTTAATAAATAAGTTGGAAAAGCGTATAAATAATAATATCATCATAAATTATTATGCACTTACATTCACATGGTTGCATGTGGCCCCCTGACCAGTTTTATACTAACTTACGATTTAAAATAAGTGTCAAATGTCTTAGAAACACGTTTGGTATTCAGGCGTGGGTAAATGATTATAATAAACTGCATTGAAGTCAGGTTAATAGATGTCTCTCAAGCATTTGAATTATGAAGAGAAACGAGTTATTTAAAGAGTTAAAAATGAATACAAAAATAACATACTCGTAAATTAGTAATATTACGATTATGACTGAAATGAATTTTTGCTTTTCAATTTGTTTAAAACAGATCGAATCGAAATACTTCAGTCGACATAATTATCAGAAAAAGGTGAAGTAACTTGAAATTAATCCGAAATTAATGGAACTTGAACAAATTGTTTTGGAGTACACTAAGAAAACTATCCTAAATTCCTTTCCTAATCTCATTGTGTTTGTATACCTTTAGTGTTTATTTAATTAAGTGAGTATTAAATTTTATTTTTGTTAGAATGTATTTTGTGTCCGTAGGTGTGACCGTGACATCACAGTGGCCCCTATCAGAATACCAGCACTGCGGTATTTGTGTCTCATCTATCGCAGCACCATGCTGAGATAGGAGCCTTTTTGGCCTCGCACAGGTCTTTTTTTTATTATTTAGTTTTCGTTTGTTGTTTATTCTTTTTTTTATTATTTTTGTAGTTCCTGTGCTTGTCCCAAATAAATATTTTTTCTTCGTTCTTTTCTTTCTTTCTTTCTAAATTTTCAACCTCGAGAACCTGTGCTAACTTGGAGGAGGGACAAAAACAGTTTAGCTTATATCTTGTAATCTAAGCACATCTTGTGTACCACATTAAACGACAAACAAATACAAAGACAGTCTTATATTATATTGAGGTTTCAGGTTTATCCTCTGTATATTTTGCATATACCAAGGTTCTAATCTATAAAGAAATTGTGTGTGTGAGAGGCGACATAGATCGTCATTGCGTTTCTTTATAGTACACATTATTTTTCTTTTTTTTAAACACTAGGAATTTCTCCTGTATCGTGGGAGCGTTTACTTACATTTGAACTCACATACATAAATACCCAGACCCGGAACCACTATATTTAGGCCATACAAATATTTGTTCCGTGCGGGGATCGAACCCGCGACACTCAGTGCAGTAGTCTAATCGCTCAGCCACTGCGTCAACCGTGCCGTCTTCTTCTTCATTATCCATTGCATAAAATGGTTTCAAAAGTAATTTCATTAGCTTCAATAGCACAGTAATAGTCTAGCTTGGCTATAGATACCACAGTAATAGTCGATCTTGACTCAGTCTATGCGCAGCCTAAGTGCTATGTTCAGTGTGATTTATTACTACTGGTAATACTGACGCTAACCGACCGATGGGTATAATTTATATTGACGTTATTAACACTTTCTACGAACGAGTCGCACGCCATTTACTAAACATTTAAAACTCGTTCTTACCACCGTATTTAGAGGAGCCATTCGTTAATTTAACAGAATATCACGCTTGGAAATCCCAAAAGGTTAAGCAAAGGTACTTGTATTTAGGTCGCAAGTATTGTGGGGTCTTTGTCATATGTATCAAAATCCCATGTAATAGGGGGCAAGCTTATTGCCATCAACTCACAAATCCAGTCTCCGTGGCTACTATTGAGAAGTTCCCGACGGAAAATCCTAATAACAATTTACCTGACCAGAGAATTGAACCCAGAACTTCATGTTCAGCAATAGAGTTTGAGACCACTTGACAAACGCCATGTTGTTATCGTTGTTGGTATAATATGTACGAGTCTTTGTTACCTGAAATAAATGAGTTTTATTAACTTGAACCTTATTAATTTATATTGTAATCTTACCAATGCGTATATTTACATCTCAGTAAATAATCATAATGGCATTAAATTCCTCACTCTCAACATAAACACAAGTATTGAAATAACTTGCATTTCCTTCTGTTAAAGATCCTTCATTAACATAAATCACCATTTATGAAAACAATTAAATAGTTTATACTCTTTCATACCACAGTGGGTAAAATCAAAAAAAATCAAAATCAAAATCAAAAGTCATTTATTCAAACTAGGCTGATAATCAGCACTTTTCGAACGAATCAGCACTTTTCGGTAGATGTAAGACTAAGGATCCAACCTGCAGAGCTAGATATGCTTCGGCTGCTATAGGGGGCATTTTATTCTTTGGAGGTTGAGAATTCATCTTCTTAACCCTTTGTCTCCAGGGCTCTATTTCGAACAACCCGCTGCCCTGCTATAAGGGGGTCTCATCATCACTGCATATTAACATGATATTAACCAAGCGTGTGTTTATGGCGTTTCGTATCAGAAGTTGTCCCGGCTCTAGACTTTTTAGTTGATTAAGCCATGGCCGAAATCCGACGGAAGACGTGAGATGGCTGCGGGTTGTACGAAAGAGATACTGCGGCCTCGACACAAAGGGCTAAGAAGGAACATGGGTGGTTTTTTAGTTAGTAGAAGTGTGGCACTCCCTACCGCTCTGCACAGAGCGGGAGGAGTCATTTGATGAAATGCCACTAGTTACAAAAAAAAGGCGTGGGTACTTCAGTGTGGAATGGGGGTAGCGATTCTGAAGTGGAGGTAGGCGTAACGGAATGTTACGCAGGATGTGGAGAAGAGCCCTCACTGAATAGTTACCAAGAGACAGCAGAAGAAGTATGTTGGCAGATCAACAGCCAAGGGTGGGTGACGTCCTCTTGGTGCTGCGGTTTGTTCGAAAGAGATACCGCGGCGTCGGACACAAAGGGCTAAGAAGGATCATAGGTGGTTTTTAGTCAGTAGAAGTCTGATACCTACCGCTACGCCCAGAGCGGGAGGAGTCATTTGATGATTTCCCACCCTCCAATAAATAAAAAAAGTGTGGGTGACGTTCAGTAGATTGCAAGTAAGACCTGTTTGAGGCTCGCGCAGACCGGGGAAGATTGGTGCAAATAGGGATGAGGTCTTCCCAAGGGACACCCTGCTGAGTATGCTCAGCAGGCTCAGCTGTGTTTGGCACAGAACAAGGTTGCCTATGATGATGATGATGAACGTGCGGTTGGCGAAACCAAAATCATTCTTTTAAATACACCAAGCAAACCAAATTGATTTCTTGATTTTACTTTTATGGCTTCCCATCATCCTATAAAGTCTGCAAATAATAAAAACTTTACGAATCAATAGCGCTTACATTTCTGCTATTTCTAGGAACATACTTAAAGAGAACTTTATAACAAGAAGTGTAATTGCAGTATATGGATAAATCTCTAACATAAATGGAAGACTTTATTTCTTAGAAGACTTGTCGTAAGACCTTGGTCACAACTTCGGGTGTCGCGAGTTATGATAACGTGCGACTTTTTGTTGGGTCTAAACCCGTCTTAACTAGTGATTTGTCAGATCACACTCGCCGATTGCACCCACTCTACAGGATGAAAAGACGTCGCAAAAACCACGTACTCAGTACATCTTCGTAAACCCGCCCAAATCGAAAATTTTCACGGTAATGAAAGAAAAAAAGCATCTGTAATATAGGGTGTAAAAGTACCCTTAACGCAAACGAAGGGTACTTGTTTTCCCCACCACTGCGATCATTTTTTTGTTCTAGACCATAACTGGGAACCCCCTAGTTGCGAAGATATTGGGGGTCAAAGTTCCAAATTTTTCACAGCTATTTTTGTAAATACTAGTTTTTCAAGTTATAACTTTACTTAAATTACCGCCATGACCCATTTACTATTCAAAGCATTCACTAGCACAATGTTTTAAGAGTGCTACATTGAGTTTTACCGTACAATGTGATTTTTGACCTCAAAAAAAAAGTCGTTCGTAAATTTTTTTGCGTAGGGGTACTACTTAGTTTGATGTACAGAATGCTTGGTTGACAGCTGTGTGATGGGTTGATTTACACCCAGTATATATTTTGATCGTGGAGTATACAATGAAAAATTTGTATCGGGATATTATGGGGCATTCAGTATGGTGTACTGAGTATGCACGTGGTAATTGTTTTCGAGTCAGAGTCCCTTCCAGCCTGTATAGTAATGACTATTGTGCTGTTAACTAGTCGGCGCTTTCAATTACCCGGTGCGTCTAATCGCTCGTCATCTGTTTTCATCGCGCGAGTAATACTTTGTCTGATGGCATCCTTTTTTCTTTTTTTTGGTGTGTATAAAATCATCGAATAACCCCTGCCGCTCTTGGGCAGAGCGAAAGGGAGTATCAGACTTCTACTGACTAAAAACCACCTATGTTCCTTGTTAGCCCTTCATTTCGAGGCCGCGGTATCTCTTGCGAACAACCCGCAGCCCCAACGGGAACCCGCAGCCCGGACGGTCGGGTCTGATGGCATCCTCGATAGACCTTGTTAACCCACGAGGTCTTTCAACAACATTTGTTTTGTAGACGTCAAAGTTTGTCAAGTCGTATGTCGCTTGCACTTGTGTGTTGTGGCCAAGGGGTAAAAAAGCTTGGAATCAATAAAATACTCGATAAATCTTTTATGTTCGCCTTTTCTTTTGTAGTGTTTAATAGAAACATGATGGTGGTTGATAAAAGATAATTTAATGTTTTATGTCCAATTTAAGCTGCAATGGACTTGTGAGCAATTTTCATTTTTCCATTAGGTATTCTCAGTATGAGATTAATGTCTGAATTAATAGATTAACTAGAAATGTGATTGGGACTTAAAATCTAGCGAAATACGGGTTTTGTTACTATAAATGTACACTTCTGTATACTCCATCGTTGGTGTATGTACTATGACTGTATACTTTACTAGCGGACGTCACGCGGTTTCACCCGCGTAGTTCCCGTTCCCGTGGGAATACAGGGATAAAAAGTAGCCTATGTCTCCCGCGGATAGTGTAGCTTCCCAATGGTGAAAGAATTTTCGAAATCGGTCCAAACAAACAAACAAATCTTTCCTCTTTATAATATTAGTGTAGATTATAATATAGATATTATAGTGTAGCTAATGTAGACTGGAGATGGGGAGGTTGTGGGTTCGAATCCCGCCATTTAGACTGTCGACACGATCCCTTCTTCTGTCAGAACCATTAGGTACTTGGTCCAGTAATAAATATGTAAAGAATTTTATGAGCATAGCTTTTTCATATTCGTTTAGCGTTATTGTCATAATTATAAGGAGGTGATTTTAATTCGGGAGTTCTCTTTTATCTAATTAAAATCTTCTGTATAATAATGGCCTATCGCGTTGATCTAGTGGCTAAGTATTAAGTCCTGGGTTTGATTCCTAGGGCTAAGAGTGATTTGGTTTTCCCATCAGGATATTTTCTGAGTAGCACTCACGGTGATTTCTGCCCGGGTGATGGATTGCCTTCAATCGGACAAGTCTATTTAGACTTGCCCTCTACTAACTGCGATACTCAGAGATATTTAATGGTTACTTAACCCGTTACTTAGTAAAGATTTGACATACTTTTGTATGACAAAACTGACAATACCTTTATTAAGTGATGGTCTAACTAATCATTAAAGCTCTCTGATTGCGGCAGTAAGACTTACAAAAGACTATAACATAAATGGTAAAATGTAGGTGTAGGTACTATTAGGTGCACCTCTGCTTGACCCCGTGTCGATTACAAGGGTGATTATAATAACATCTAGATTAAACAGGTTTTCGTTTTCAAATCTGCAACCCGTTCTTAAACTTTGAGCAGGTGTGTTGGCGTCTGGTTCTGGAGGAGGAGCCGTTCATTGAATATTCTTCCCTTTTATATAGAGTCTAACTCGATTATATGATTACGTTTGGGCCTCTTTGGGTGGTTGATTGTCAGTAATAGGGTAGTTAACAAAAAAAATGTGATTAGTCCGTCAGATAGATTTCCAAAAAATATTGGACACGTATTTTTTCTTTATTCACGTAAACAAACAATGAAGACGATACAGTGCTTTGAAAACTCGTTCATATTCTAAGACATTAGTATTACATTTTTTACCGGTGTGTGACGTCACAACCCCCCATTCAAATCTTTGACGCGTTTTAACTTCGTCAATTTTTATTGATTTGATAAAAATAAAAAATACGTACCCAATATTTTTCGCTAATCGTAAGATAAAGTAGAATTATATTTTTTTAGTCAGTAAACATCCCTATTCGGTTGCTAGAGGATTCGGGTGATTTGCTAATCTTTGTTTGTAGTTAACCGAATATTGCTGTATCTCTTCGGTAACTGTTTTAAGCCTTAGCTCGTTATGAATTCCACAATTTCTTAGATAATACAGGTAAGTTATTTTTTGAGAGTTAAGTTCTCTTTACTCAGCTTTCGTAATAAGTTCAGTCAAGTAAGTTTCCTGGCTAGATAGGGTCCTGATGCTGTGAAGTGGAAGTTAAGATAAGGAATGCGTACTCTATTACAATGTTGTTTTAGGTGAGAGAGCGATAAGTTGATAACACGTTGCATCAATTAAAAATTAGGACAGTCTTGCTAACGACCCATTTTTTAGGAACGAAAGATTATGGTTTCAATGAAGATTTTTTTCTTCTGTTTTTGTTCTAGTCTGTGATGATTCGAAGTTTGTAATATTGAAGTTAATATTTTAATCTACTGCTGTTAAGAAAAAAAAAATTGTGTGAAATATTGGTAGATAAATTAATCATCTAAATCCGTTTTAGATGATTCAAGCCCGAATCAATTTCTAATCAATAAATCGTGTGTTTTAGAGGTGTTGTAAATTGACATAAATAACAACGAAAACATTTAAAATTGACTTCGAGACTCAACGGCTAAATCAATTTAAATCAACTCTTAAAACACACAAAATTATAGGTAAACAAGAATCGTACAATACCTTTCAGTAATTATAAGTTTTTTCCAAAAAACAATGTCAAGTAATCACCAATATCACCACTAAACACTTCACTTTAAATCAATAAATCACCAATATTTTTCAACACAATTTTCATCAAAATTTTTCCAACACAAAGCCTCAACGACCTACTCCAAAAATTTCATTCAGTTCGAATTTAAAATCGTTTGTTTTCGTCGTCACTTCGTTCATTCACGACTGAGTGAAAGACGAGCTACCGCGAGTGACCTAGAGATACTGATACGAACGAGTGGTGCGCAGACGGCGCTCAGTATTCGAAAACACGGTTTGTAGATGGATCGAGAGGTCTTGAGAGTTGAGGTTTGTTGCGGTCATGGTGGAATGACCATTCCATTGACACAGATTAATAACAAAAACGTCTACAAGATTATATACTAAGGTTTACTTCTGCATACACACATAGTTTACGACAATGTTCACGCTCCTTTTGGGAAACTAATGTTATTATTTATTTTACCTACAAATACCAATTTGTTTTTGTGCTATTCAACTAAAATAAATACTGATGTTTCATATTTTAACAGTCTGTCGTTATCCTGCATGCATTCATCTTCCCATTTTCGAATAAAGGTTGTTCAGTAAGTTTATCGATTGAAATATATATAACCTCCCCACAGGTGGGACACAACCCCCTTTCTGTGTGATGAAACTGGTCATTATCTACAAAGAGCTCAGTTTGGTTTGACCACATGCCTTCGATTTCTAGGTTGATGATTTCCATGATAATACTTAAATTCGTTTTACAGCATATGTTTTCCAAAGAGTTTGTTAGCATTGCCATCCAACGTGACAGTACTCTGGGCACGTTTCTGGGTGACAAAAGAGAGTTTGGAGAGAGTGTTAGGAGGAGTACTTAGACGCGTAAGCACTTTGTTGTTTATTTAGTTTATTCTTTTAATTTATTAAAATAAGTCCCCTGTTTTTGCAAACATTTAGTCTTAGGTTAATATTCTAAAAGGTAAATTGTATTATAGTTTTAGTTGTTAATTATTTTAAAGCTAAACATTGTTTCTTCTACTCCAGGCACAAAAAACACCAAAATAAATCAGCTGTAAAGAAATTACACCAAGTATCAACTCCTACCGGTCGTCGTACAATTTTCCTCTAACCGCTAAGCAGAAGACTGCGCACGAGTTTCTACCGGCCACGCGCCGATGTAAACAATTAACACATTGTAATTGATTTATTTCATAAAACTACTGGGTGTAGTAATGAATGCTTTATTCATAACTGTTACATTTGAAATTCAAATGAGCCATTTTTTTACGTGTCAAAGATTTTTTATTGTCTTTATGATCGCTAGTTGCTAGGTAATGGATGGAAAACACGAAGTGTTCTTAGGTACACTTTTTATTGTGATTAGAAGGTTTTTTGAAGTACCAACATAGTGTCATTTCAAAAAGAGGAGGAATGATAAACCGATGTAACATTAAAATGCCTGGAATGTGATGAATGTAGGTAAATAATATATAAATTATGAATAAATAAAGCAACAAATAATAAATAAACTACATAGATTTTAAGAATAGTTTTAAACCTTCCACAATCAGAATCTACGTCAAATATTTATTTTTATTAATTTGATTTCAATTAATTATCATTAGAATGCAATTTTGTAAATAAAATAATTTTGTTTATAAAAAAATAAGGAACCTAAAAAAAAAAAATCTTTGCCGCTCTATCTTTTCTCTTCCTCCACTAATACAGGCTTCAATAAAAAAAAAAGTTAATTTGAATATTTATTGTAGTATTTATATGTGAGAGCTAATTGTACTTAAAGCGTGCGCCCTATGTATGATTAGGCTACAACGCTGAATCCTTGATCTATCGCATGCGATGTGGCCTAATACTGTCAAAAGTAGCGACGAGGAGTGAGTTAAAGACGGACAGACGATATTAAATCGAGCACACAGAATTGCAAGAAACCGTGGCAAGTAGCGCAGAAAACCAATAGCACAGTCGCTATGCCAATTTAATAGTTTTTATACAGGGTGTAAACGAACCCTTCACGCATCCGTGAACCAAGCATTCTGTACATCAAACTAAGTACCCCTACGCAAAATTTTTTGCTGGGAAATGACTTTTTTTTTTGGGGTCATAAATCACATTATACGGTAAAACTCAAAGTAGTACTCTTAAAACATTGTGCTAGTGGATGCTTTGAATAGTAAACGGGTCATGGAGGTAATTTAAGTAAAGTTAAAACCTGAAATACTAGTATTTACAAAAACAGCTGTGAAAAATTTGGAACTTTGACCCCCAATATCTCCGTAACTAGGAGGTTCCCAGGTATGGTCTAGAACAAAAAAATGATCGCAGTGGTGGGGAGAACAAATGCCCTTCGTTTGCGTTAAGGGTACTTTTACACCCTATATATTACGACGTATTTCTAATCATCGTCTGCCTAGCATTTTACCAACTGCTAACCAGCCAGGTCCAAGAACAGGGAAAAGAAATGTAAGTCGCCCGGGCGACGGCCAGATGGGCAGACGATATAGTTGCCATCGAGAGAAAAACTTGGATGAGACTGGCACAAGAACGTGGCGATTGGCACCAGAAAAGAGAGGCCTATACTAATCTGTGCCCACCCAGCAGTGGGTGAATTTGGACTGTGCATGATGATGACGAACCAGCTGCTGGCTTCCAGTCTAACCAAGTTTAGTTGAATAGCTGTTTTTTACATGAAACGACTGCCTATCTGACCTCAACAACCCAGTTAATACTGGGTAATACGATATTGTTTAAGTTAAATACTGTAAGATCTACAAATAACACCCGAAACCAACAGCTTAACTTTCCGAGGCACAAACGACACTCTATATGTAGTAGGTGGTCACCCATCCACGGATCAGCCCAGGCAAGCACGGCTAACCTAAACCGTCCGGGCGCCTGTTATTATATAATAATAATAATTTATTCTCAGACAACACAATGGTCCATAATGGTTAGTAACAATTGGAGCCACGAGCTCCAACGTTTTCCTAGTAATATTTCTTTTTTTTGCCATTCGGGTCGATCTTTAGGTTAAGCCGCGCTTGCCTAGGTTGGGCTGTGGATGGGTGACCGCCCATTACATACCGAGTTTCCTCAGTGCCTCGGAAAGCACGTTAAGCTGTTGGTCCCGGCTGCCGTATATAGATCTTTGGCTGTCGTTACAGGTAGTCAGTGACCTGAAAGTCTGACAACCAGTCTTACCAAAGGGTATCGTACCTACCCAGTATTAACTGGGTTGTAGAGGTCAGATAGGCGGTCGCTCCATGTAAAATACTGGTATTAAGCTGCATCCGGTTAGACTGGAAGCCGACCCCAACATAGTTGGGAAAAGGCTAGGCAGATGATGAAGATTTATTTTGTCTTTACCCATTCGAAAGTAACACAAGAAATACAGGTGAACGGGGCATTACTGTTTAAATTGATACAATAATAACATGCAATTATCTGCAGTAAAGTTAGATAGTTTTAGTGCGTCTATATTTTTTATTACTTAACAGTGATTGAATTAAGTTTTACTCATTTTCCGGCCAATTACGTAGTCACGAGAAATGAAAATGTAAACGGGAAAGTAGGTGAAAAGTAATCAAATTGTAAAGTGATTTTCTTCTACAGTTTTTAATAATAGACCAGGTACGTTTTCATGATTATAGTAATTTGGAAGCCAGTCTCTAGAAATAGGTCTTATCTCAAGAAGAAACCACAATTTCACGAGAAAATCAGTATTTCTTCTTTCTTTCTTTTTCGTGTGTATAGTGCCTAACCTGATGTCAAAATTTTTATGCCGCACAAGGCGGTATCCGGGTTAACGTAACATTATCCGAGTTTTTATGGAAAGCGACTATTGTTACGGCTAAAAGTCGAAGTACGGCTACATCTAGTTCTAGCCTTGTGTCTAGGTGTAGGTAGATGTTAGCAGTCGGTTAAACTTCGGTGTATTATTTTTATTGGTAGGGCAAGCCGACCAAATGAGTTTGGTTATGTTAGTACTGTTACAAAATGGGCGCAAGTTGAGCGAGCGCAGCAAGCGGTGAAGAGGGCGCTAGTGCTACATCCAAGTTCAGTAAAAAGAACGCTTGACCTCCAAATTCAAAATTGTAGTGTATTCGAACGTTACCCAAATACCTTTTTTTTGGAGGATGGGAAATCATCATATGACTCCTCCCGCTCTGGGCAGACCGGTAGGGAGTGTCAGACTTCTACTAAACAAGAACATCCTATGTTCCTTTTTAGCCCTTTGTGTCGAGGCCGCAGTATCTTTTAAAAAAACCCGCAGCCCCAAAACAACCTTAGGTAACTTAGAAAATATTTAATTTACTCGGATAATCCTAAGTATATAGATAGTTTAAATTGCTCATGACTGTACTAATAACTGTCAACTGTATCTTATGATTCACAGATATAAAACATAATTATGCTGTTGTTAATTATAACAGCAACTGAATGAATCTGGGATGATAATTTATGTATGTCACTGCTAATTGAATAGAAATTCACACAATGTGTGTGTCACATAAATGATAATTATTGTCATTGTGCGATTACAGTCGAGTGTAATTGATGACTTCATTCAAATGAAATATGTGTTATACGCATCTTTTTTCTAATGATCAAATCAGATCTGAATGTCTAAGATGTAATGAATTCATTGTTTTAGGTACTTAATTGATGTGATCATTATTAATTTGTTTCTATTATTGTAATAGTTTATTCTGTACTCATTATTTTTTTGAAATTATTTATCTTTTTAATTCATGATATTTTTACATTTGTGTTTGATGCTCGATTTAATGTATACTGATGTGTGTATTTAGCGACCTGGTACATCTATGTTAATTTGGAAAGATAAAATGATCCATTCTTTGTCCTGTCCCATCTCAGAACCTACAAGAAACGCGTATGTTTGATACAAACATGTATAAATCCAAGAGCGTGTAATGACGCTGGTCCAGTGCCCTCGAAGAGTACGCAGTTCCCTGGCGTATCCTTGTTAACTAACGGTAATTAGCGTACCATGTGGTAGGGTGTAAGTGACACGATGTAGCTATAATGAGGTAGCTTTGATAAAAGAGTTCGTTTTGTACGATTCAAAAGATGTCAAGCACTAAGTTAAGTTCTTTAAATATTAAATTAAAGTTTCAAGATTTATCTAAAAGATTCTTTACACCCCCATTAGGGATTGAAAAGGCTCGAAAAACACGTTAAACGTTAGTGCGGCACCGGTTGTGTCGGATTGCGTTCCGTCGGACTATGACATCCGTATCTTTAAAAAAGTCAAAGTGATTACTTGAGAAAAAGTAACGATTCTCCGTAGTTTAGTAAATGCTTGAAGTAAAAACTGTCAATAGTTAGAATTCTAAGCTTTGCTTTCTTTGACGGTGTTTGATAAAAATGGTTCCATAAGTACTAAAAAACTTTTTTACAAAAAGTTATTTTTTCACTTTTTAGTGGTTCACATGTGCTTACCCCTTCAAAGTGTACCGACGTGATGTTATGTTATGAACTGGTGTAAACAATAGACAGACATGAGATTTCAGCAATCCCAGTCCATTTGCTGTCATTTATTGAGGAGTTCCGTTGCCCAATTGCCTATCTCCGAAGTTCTTCATGAGATCTTCACCAAACTGAAATGGGATCACTCTACTCTTCCAAAAACTACTCAAATCACTTCAAGTGTGCCTACAAAATTTGAAGTGTTCTCTCTATTTCTCCAGGATCCCATCATCAGATCCTGACTTGATGATTATGGGACCACCTAAGAGGTGAAAAATACAAAAAAACCCTTTAAAAAAATACAAAAAAAAATCGAAATCAGCTCAGCCATCTTCAAGTAATCGGGGAACATACATATAAAAAAAAGGTCCAATTGAGAACCACCTCCTTTTGGAAGTCGATTAAAAACTGGTACTTAAACTCAAGTGATCAGTGTATGAGAGACATGTATGAGAGAATATGAGAGGTAGAAAAGAACCACCTTTGTTTGAGTTCACATTTCCTGCCTCCATTGCTACGAGTAGTCTTCGGTAACATCGGCCGCCATAATCGAAAGCGTTCAGTACTATTATTATGACTTGAAAAGCTTGTCCCTTGTCATCATCTGCCTAGCCTTTTCCCAACTATGATGGGGTCGGCTTCCAGTCTAACCGGATGCAGCTGAATACCAGTATTTTACATGAAGCGACTGCCTATCTGACCTCCACAACCCAGTTAATACTAAGTAATACGATACTCAATGGTAAGACTGGATGTCAGAATTTCAGGTCACTGACTACCTGATCTATATATGGCAGCCGGGACCAACAGCTTAACGTGCTTTCCGATGCAGGGAGGAAACTCGGTATGTTGGGCGGTCACCCACCCACAGACCGACCTAGGCAAGCACAGCTTTACCTAAAGATCGACCCGAGTGGCAGTTCTTATTAAGCCACGAGCTCCTCCCAAAGCTTTTCCCTTGTACTACAACAAAACTAGTAGTAACTAATAAGAACTAATTTAAACCTTCACGAGTAGTTTTACTTATAAAGTGTGTGACCATGTTTGTGCCGAGATATATTTACTATAGTTTATAGGATATACGCCTCATTGTTAGATTACTTTGTTATTATATGCTATTTTGTAAATGGTGGGAGGTTTTGAAAGAATGGCCTGGTGCCTGGTTTGAAAGAATAATGACAGGTATCTGTGAAGGCAACTAGTAGAGAAATGTTTAAAAGAAAATGTGAAAAAAATGTCTATGGAGTTTTTCACTTTTTTTTAGAAATTTAAGTTTCCTATGTTTGAACAGCTTATATCTTTTACTAACTCAATAATAATATTGTAAAGTGCTTCTCAATGGCTTAATTGCAGTAAATGCTTTGCGTAAGAAGTAGAAACCGTCGGGGATGCGGGTTGTTCGCCCGTCGGGGCTACGGGTTGTTCGCCCGTCGGGGCTGCGGGTTCTTCGAAAGAGACAACTCGGTCTCGGCACAAGGGCTAAGAAAGAACATGGGTGGTTTTTAGTCAGTAGAATTCTGACAACCCAACCGCTCTGCCCAGAGTGGGAGGAGTCATTTGATTTTTACCATAAAATATTATGCAAGTTGTTCTGAAAAAGAAAAATTGGCAACTCTCCAGGAATTGGACTAGAAAATATTAGGGTAAAGTAAATGCACTTTTAATTCGACGGCATGGTTGTGGCAGTGGCTGAGCGATTGTTTCCTGCACTATGCGTAACAGGTTCGATTGCAGAGCGTAAAAGGTTTAGTAAGAGTGATGCATTTAAATTTTGATGGATCGAGAGGAAATAGCTAGAAGGAGCTCGTGGCTTAATAATAACTGCCACTCGGGTCGATGTTTAGGTTAAGCCGCACTTGCCTAGGTTAATCTGTGGATGGGTGACCGCCCATTACATACCGAGTTTCCTCCGTGCCTCGGATAGCACGTAAAGCTGTTGGTACCGGCCGCTATATACAAAACTTTGGCAGTCGTTACAGGTAGTCAGTGACCTGAAAGTCTGACAACCAGTCTTACCAATGGGTATCGTATTACCTAGTATTAACTGGGTTGTAAAGGTTAGATAGGCAGTCGCTCCATGTAAAATACTGGTATTCAGCTGCATCCGGTTAGACTATTTATAACACAAAAATATATATATATATTTTAAAACAAAGTCCTCTGCCTCGTTTGTCTGTCTGTTCGCGATAAACTCAAAAACTACTGCACCGATTTTCATGCTTTTTTCACCAATGGTTAGAGTGATTCTCGAGAAAGGTTTTAGTATATAATTTGACGAAGGCGAAGTCGCGGACATCAGCTAGTATAATGATAAAAAGGACAAAGATAAGCCAAGAATTTTATATTTTTCTTCCCATGCTTATAAAAATGTTGTTTTTGAAACAGGAAGATTGCAAATGAAATTCTTAAGCCAAAACACCGAGAAATAAGTTCCATTTCATTTTGTTAAGCCAACCAAGAAGTCAAGCTTAACAAATTGCTGTTTGTTTCACACAGGGCTTGCAATGAAGAACTATGTTTATCGTCCGGGCTTAGCTCGGGTGCAGACGGACGACAATATTGGTGGACAGCAATTTTGTAGGAGACCTTGGAATTAAGGCAAAAATTTGCAGTCTTTGTGTGAATATAAAATATATAAAAGCAACTACGGTGTGACAGTGTAGTTTTTCGGCGTATAAAAACAGTTTGTCAGTATTATTAAGTGTGAAAATTCATGCAATTAGAAGTTTCTTAGTTAAAGATTTTTGATTTTTGCAGACGAACTTTATTTTTTGAGGAATCTCAGGTACAGGCAGGCATACTTCTTCTTATCGTGTGTCAGAGTTTCTAAACCGCCTCAAAGGCCTCTGACATAATTTGACGACCGCCATTAGGCGGCCGTGTCCACCGGCTTATACGTGCCTTTCGAAGCACTGAATCATCTATTTGTTAGACAATCAAGTGATTCAAGCCTGCAATGTCCTGGCTAAACTGGAAACAACTTTACAAAGTGTGCTTCCCGTGGAAATCGGACCCACGACCGGTCACAACGCTTATGCCTAAACTACTCGACACGGAGGCAGTTGCCAACAATCATCATCTGCCTAGCCTTTTCCCAACTATGTTAGGGTCGGCTTCCAGTCTAACCAGATGCAGCTGAATACCAGTATTTTACATGGAGCGACTGCCTATCTGACCTCCACAACCCAGTTAATACTGGGTAATACGATACCCTTTGGTAAGACTGGTTGTCAGACTTTTAGGTTTGCTGACTACCTATAACGACTGCCAAAGATCTATACATGGCAGACGGGACCAACAGCTTAACGTGCTTTCCGAGGCACGGAGGAAACTCGGTATGTCGGGCGGTCACCCATCCACAGACCGACCTAGGCAAGCACAGCTTTACCTAAAGATCGACCTGAGTGGCAGTTCTTATTAAGCCACGAGCTCTCGAGTCGGCAGTTGCCAACAATATAGGGTGTAAAAGTACCCTTAACGCAAACGAAGGGCATTTGTTCTCGCCACCACTGCGATCATTTTTTTGTTCTAGACCATACCTGGGAACCTCCTAGTTACGGAGATATTGGGGGTCAAAGATCCAAATTTTTCACAGCTGTTTTTGTAAATACTAGTATTTCAGGTTTTAACTTTACTTAAATTACCTCCATGACCCGTTTACTATTTAAAGCATCCAATATCACAATATTTTAAGAGTGCTACTTTGAGTTTTACCGTAAAATGTGATTTTTGACCCCAAAAAAAAAAGTCATTTCCCAGCAAAAATTTTTGCGTAGGGGTACTTGGTTTGATGTACAGAATGCTTGGTTGTGGTATTCGTGAAGGGTTCGTTTACACCCTGTATAAACCAGGACCACAAAAGTCGACCGTCTACTGCCCCTTAAGTAAACTGAAACAAGTTTACTTAATACTGATGGATTCAGAGCTATAAAGCTAGTCATTATTTATGGAATGTTTGCGTGGTTTTTACTCCTCATCTTAGTGGCCAGTGTTTTCTAAATAAAGGAAGTTTTACTATGCGGACGGAAGGAATTATGTAGTAATGAAAGTAAATGTAATAAGTACCTATTCTATGGACGCCTTAGAAGACATTGACTCCCGTCGGGGCTGCGGGTTGTTTGCAAGAGATGCCGCGGCCTCGACATAAAGTTCTAAGAAGGAACATGGGTTGGTTTAGTCAGTAGAAGTCTGCCACTCCCTTCCGCTCTGCCTAAGAGCGGGAGGGGTTATAAATTTAATGATTTCCCAACCCCCAAAAAAAAAAAAGGTAATAAGTTCTGAGGTCCTAAAGAAAGTGATGTTCTCGTTGATTCATACTGCCTGGTTGGTCTAGCGACTAGTGAATATGACGTCCTGGGTTCGATTCCCGGGTCGGGGAAAGTGTTACTGGATTTTTCTATCAGGAGTTTCTCTTCAGAGTCAGAGGTCGTGCCCGATCGATGGATATACCTCATCCTATATTACATGGGACAACAATATAACTGCTGAAATATTGGTGTTCTATTAGTAGCTTTAAATGAATTTATAAAATGCTAGTCGTAACTTGCATTAATTAATTTTGACACGTCGTGCGTCGATATAATTTTCGTTCCAGATACCAGTCACTAACCAACTTGCCTAGCGAAAATTAACTATCAGCTCTATAATGAACTCTATTTAATGCTACTTTATACCACAAACTAGCTCTTTTCCTTATTATTTATTTATTTATTTATCTATTTATGTACACACAAAATACAAAAAAAAGGTAAAAACAAAACATAAAAAAAAAATAAAAAAAATAGTAGAGCACAAAGGTACTGCTTATACCTCCTTCCTTCTCATACTTTACTCTAATACAACTCATAAACATACAGCTGTATAAAATTACTTTCATAAACATAACCATCCAATTCAGAACTATCCATACAATACAAGAATTTACATTTAATGAACTCCGTATATCTGTTTACAATCATATTTATTCTGTTAATAGAATTCTTGGTTCAGTTATGCATCCTTTATAGTCCCAAGACCTCACCCAATCAAAAATGCGCCGTGGCCCACAAGATCCATGGTTCAATTTTCAGTGGTAGATGAGTTTATTGAAAATGCATACAGGATGAGGTTCTGATTTGCTGTCCGTATCTAGATTAAACACAAGATTATGTTTGTAGGTATAATAGGTTTTGAAATGGGCTACCGTATGGGCTTTTATGAGTGTAAATTTAATAGTCTATGTTTGTCTTGGAGATTTCAATAGTTAGGGATGGTAAATCGTATTCAGCTAGTGAATAGGCTATAGTGATATTTATGTTTTTTTCCTACTCCTCCGCCATTATTTTCTGATTCATTTTGTTGCGGGATCCAAGACAGTTTAATCGTTTCTCTGGGACTTCGTCGGGCTTCATTGTCTCGGCGCTTTTCTTGTGGTCGCCACTGTTGATTCTGGCTTACAGGAGTTACAGTGGTTTGGGAATAGTGTGGCGGGCTTGTCCCAAAAAAAAAAAAAGGCTATAATGACTGATAGACTTAACCTTAAAGTGCTACTTAAAACGGGTAATGGAGTTTGCAGATATTTGGCTCAACGGAAACTATCTGTTCTAAGGTTTTCTTACTTTTGGAACCATTTTGTAATTTTAAAAGCACCGTTGTAGAGTCGAACAAGCTAATAAGTATACAGGTCTTTATCTCGGTCGTTTTTGATCTTGTGCATACAAACTACCCCTCTCGGTCGTAGATACGGACTTTAAACGAACGCATTTTTCATTTATTATAATTCAAATAATACATGTTTTTAAAAAGTAACAAAACCAAATTATTTTCCTTTGTATTTCAAAGCAGTACATATTTTTTTATATTGTTTTATTAAAAAATGAAGGAATAAAATGGTTCAATTTAACGATTTGGAGGTGATTTTGTTTTTCTTTTTTCTTATTATGTGATACCAATTGAAAAATTATGGCTAAACCAAATTACTCAGTACTCAGCAATAAAACAAAATACAGTACCCGGCGATAAATATTGCACATCGACCTTTGGAAAAATCAATGCAATTTATTCGTTAATTAAGTTCTTATTTTGTATTTAGTATGCCGTGAAACATTTTCGAACCGACCTAGCTTGCGGCAGTTATATATAATTTTAAAGCACAGCGGAAAAGAGATGTCTCGAACAGTCATTTCGTATATAGTTTCTCGAAAGGTTGATGTGCAATATTTATTGCCGGGTACTGTACTGTCTTTGCTCAAGTTATAAAACGGCAACCATGGTAATATAGTCTTTGAATCTTTGAGTCTATTTTACTATCATTTTTCTCATGAATAAGCTCAAAGCAAGTCGATAAGCCAAAGCAATCACGGAGTCTTTCCAGCAACAAACAATGCAGAGGAAAAGCCGGTAGCTTCTAGAACTACATCTTGTTTTAAAAATATCTGGTACAAAGAAAAAGATTGAAAATAAAAAAAAAACTACATGACTTGTAGAGCACTGATGAATTGAATTTTGAGATTTGTTGTTTGCAACACATTAATCATAGTTAAGATCTTGATGATGAATTTTATAATCTTGTTTTTAGCCAATTTTTATTTTATTGTTCATGAAAAATGACATATTAAGACATTGTTGTGCTTTGTGCGAATGTGAGGTTCTTCGTTCGATTCCCGGGTCGGTGCTAAAGTGCTACTAGAGTTTTCGGTCGAGAATTTCTCGAAGTTTGAGTTTGAAAGTTAGCGGTATGATACCCCCGAAAAAACGTTAAGCCGCGTTAACCTGCTTCGATCTCGCTCCAGTCGTATCGGATGTCCGGGTGCCCCATCGGAGTATGAGAGTAAAGTACTTTAAAATTATTATCTAAGATTGACCGCTGTGACCGAAAAAGTTAATCACCGTTAGTTAGGCATAGTTGAAGCCGTAGCAGATTTTTGATAATAATTTTATTAAAAGTACAAATATGGCTGGGATAAATCAGGGACTTTCGCAAATAACCAAATATCTACTATGTAGAACTACTATAACACCCCTAAAGAATTACGTCGAGTTACCAGCAACCCTGTGTCATCATCATCATCAGCCTATAATGTTCCCACTGCAGGGACTCAGGCCTCCTCTCTAGGAGAAGGGAGGCTATAATCTACCACGCGGGCCCGGTTCGGGTTGGTAGATGTCACATGTCTACGAATTTTTTGGTACAAATCCTGTGTGTTGAACCCAAAATATTGTTATTGCTCATGACCAGTTCTTACAGGTACGAGCGAGTGATTGCCTCTACAGTGAACCCAATTTACCTGTTCTTTCCACAGATCAAAGTAAAACTTCACATTCCAGTCCAATTCTAACAAATAAAACTTCACTCCGTGTTACAGGAACTACTAAATCCATTTTGAAAGTTGATTCTCTTTGCGAATGGTGCGAAGTTTCCAATAAAAGTTTCACCGAAGCACTTCTAGATCGGTAGCCACTTCTGCCGAAGTTATCTGATGATACAGAGTACCTTTCAGGTTGGGTTTGATCACAATCTTTTGGGTTTTAGGAGTTTAAATAGGGTTGTAAAGTAAGTTGGGCAACTACAGTACTTTCACAAGTTATTATGCCTTTTTTTTTTGGATGGTGGAAAATCATCAAATAACCACTCCCGCTCTTGGGCAGACAGCAGTGTTCGTTGTGGCGGGCATTCGGCGGCGTGTGGTTCGGCGTGGTGGCTTTCGGGATGACGTATTGCACTCGTAGTTTAGTTTTGTTTTATGAATTGTTCTTCTGACATTCAAAAGTGCCTGTAATGGTTTAATTGAAATAAATGCTTTGAGTTTGTTGTAGGTAGATATTTGTGTCTAGATCTGTATAGTATCTGTTAGCTGCCTCGTAAGGAAAATGCGCATTTTGTTCATCATCATCAGCCTATAATGTTCCTACTGCTATCCAACACGCGGCCTCAATGGGGGTTGGTGATGAAATAAATTACACAAAGTAATGCGCCTCCCTGGATTCGAACCCACGACTCGTGAGTCGTAAGTTGCGATCGCCACAACTGGGCCATATTTTCTTAAGTTTCCGATAGATATTTCAAAACTGATAAACACTATGACTGCAAAATGTTGAGATAAATGATGATGACGCCCCCACCCACTTTTCCAATCAAATCAGCTTCAAGAATTCTGACTACGCACCTATAATTGAGTCATCGTCCTCTGACTTTATCCCAATTCATTTGGGGATGGTACTTCATGACTTCTTCTTCCAAACTTCTCTATTACTCGTCATCTCATTAGACACCTCCTTCTTTGCCATAATTATCATCCTTGTCACACACCTTTTGAGTAATAAATACATTTAATAGAACGGAAATCTCTAAATAGACTCCGAACCCAGGTCGGCCGTAGCAAAGACAATCTTTTCAGACAGGGGTTCATTGACGGCTCAGACCTCAAGTGTGTATGCGGCGTATCTCCCCAGATAATGTCCCACCTTCCATCTTGCGCTGCATGCCCTGACACCTGCACACTTGACGACCTTATGACGGCATCAGCGAGTGGAGTCCGCATAGCTGAATTTTGGGCCAAAACGATTTGATCGAATAGAAATTTGCCTTCGACAAGCTAAGAAGAACTTCTACAAACACCCATTTAAAGTAATTGCGCATACTATGAAAATAATACTTAAAATCCTCGCCTTGCTACGTTTTATTTTAAAATTCAGCCGGATCGAGCAATCACATTGATTCGACAATCAGATGCACTCGAATCAATTGACGGGAACGCTGAATTTTATGTCGAACGAAATTAATATCCGAGTCGTATGCTTTTTAATTAATGAAGTTCCTGAAAATGGTACAGTTTCAAATCAAGATATATTTTGTTGTTAATAAAATTACGGGAAAAAGCTGTAATTTATGATTGAATAGATATTCGACTAGTGTTCCGTGGGTGCTTATAAAAGCATCCACGGAACAATACTTCAACAACGACTTTATAGTTGTTGTTGGTTTGTCATAATTATAATCAAAATCTTTCCGATAAAGTTAGTTTATTTTGATTTATATTTTTTTATTGGTACATTGTTTATTGATTATAAGAGTTAACTTACCACGTACATTAATTAAAAACTATTAAATAAACTAATAAGAAACAAAAACTTGAGAGGTGTCAAGGAACACCCGGATAGTGTACCCAAAAGAATGGCGGCATTGCCACGTTGTATGGCAACACTTAGCCTCTGGCCTAGATAAAAACCAGCCCTTGGGTCACGAGAAGCGTCAACTAAGTCAATATTATTTTATAAATTAAAATAATATTTTTTTTATATAAATTCACTCGAACCCGAGACTAGTGCATCGTACGTAAATTCTAACAAAAATGTACTTTTCTTCCGAAAGCTCAGTATCAGATACAGAATGCTGTTTATAGCTACACATCTGCATCAGATACACACCTACCTACCGCTGTACTGGCACACGATCTGAATATCAACTAGCCCTGCACTTCATAATATTAGATTATATTGTGCTCCCTTGTGAAATTGCAACTCAGTACGTTTGCTGGAATTAGTTTTAGAACCGTCTTTTGACTACGTTCGTATCTCATTTGGGACCAGTCTGCCAACCATTTTTCATAATTATTATGTCACATATTTTGAAAAATGGTCGGTAGATTTTTCTATTCTTCCTTGTAATCTTTTAGCAGTGCAAAATAAACATTTGCTATAGTAGATTGTTTGGAGTCGGCACACCATATCGGTATTTTTCTTCGGCTATTCTGTATTAATCGTCATTTCAGTGGTGGACCGTTTCTATGGATTTCCCCTACTCTAATAGTTAAGTGTGGATTATTTCAATTTTGAAAGTTCACATTCTTTTAATAGCAATAGGTTTTATCTATGAGGCTGACTTCTGCTTAATCGAACAATCATGTCTTGAATTGAGAGACTTGATGTTTTTTATACGCATACGACCAGCCCAGGCGGCGAGATGGGCAGACGATAGTTGTCATCGAGGGAAAAACCTAGATGAGACTGGCACGAGAACGTGGCAATTGGCACCAGAAAAGAGAGACCTAAATCCAGCAGTGGGAGAATTCGGGCTGTGGATGATGAATGATGATATGAGCAGCCCTAGTAAATGACGTCCTGAAAATGAATATAATTCAAAATAACACAACAAATTCTTTAAAAAATGTATAATAATACTCTTACATCTCTTTTTGTATCTAAATACAATATTTACAAGCTTAATCACTTAATTAACTAAAATATTTATAATAAAACTCACGTACTATCTCAATTTTGTCACTGAATTACTTCGATCAGTGTCTGTGGCCCGTTTTCTATGGGCGGCTGTGGCAGGCAGTGTAACAGCTGTTTTTGAGTATTCCGTATTTTTAAAGTACAAAAAGCTTCGGTTTGCTACTTAAAATTATTATTATGATCATAGGTACGGTCCCAAAGATACATTATTTTGGTTTGATTTATCAACTTCTTTAACAGAAATATGTGTTTCAATTTCGATTATGAAGACTAGGCAGTGATTCTCCAGATTTAAAGGTGGGTTTTTGTTTTAAAAAACTTGTTAATTGTCACTATAAAATATACTTTTTGTTCTAAAAAGTATTGGTGCTTTTTCATTTTATACATTATTTTATTCGAGGAGCTCGTGGCTTAATAAGAACTGCCACTCGGGTCGATCTTTATAGGTAAAGCTGTGCTTGCCAAGGTCGGTCTGTGGATGGTCGACCGCCCGACATACCGAGTTTCCTCCGTGCCTCGAAAAGCACGTTAAGCTGTTGGTCCCGGCTACCATATATAGATCCTTGGCAGTCGTTACAGGTAGTCAGTGACCTGAAATTCTGACATCCAGTCTTACCAAAGAGTACCCAATTACCTAGTATTAACTGGGTTGTGGAGGTGAGATAGGCAGTCGCTCCATGTAAAATACTGGTATTCAGTTGCATCCGGTTAGACTGGAAGCCGACCCTAACATAGTTGGGAAAAGGCTAGGCAGATGATGATGATGACATTATTTTATTCGAAATCAGAAAAAAAAACAGCAGAGGAGAATCTGAAGGATAGTATCGTCTTCATAGAAATAGTTCGTAATTATGTACCTTTGGGAGAGTAAATAACTTAGTCTAAGAAATATAATTTAACAATAGATACAGCTAAGAAGTTTCAATAGTAATGTTAAAGAAATTTACATTTGTTTATCACACAATTCCTTTCATCCACTATCCATGAAGCCAACTAACGCCAATAAATAATGTAATACATAAGTTACTAACATATTGGTGGTCTTCCATGTTTTTTATGAAGTTAGAGAATCACTCTATGCTATGAAAATTCTTCTAATACTTCTTCCATTTGAATCTTCCACAGAATGCCAGATCTTTAAATGTACTAAATTTGTTTAAAAATGAATTTAAATGTTGGTAAAATTGTTTGGAAATGTTTCGAACTACTTTTTATTTCAAATCAAATTAATTAAAATTATTTTCCTGCAAGAATTTTTCTATTACTTCGACCACTATCTCTCATTATATTTTCATCGGCCTGACAGTGGCACTTTCTTAAATGGCGCGTATACCTTTCTTAAATAAACTCCAATTTCAATATAAAAATACAAAAACAATCTAACACACCTTTGAAGTTTGCAAAAGTTCACGAAAAGTTATCTGAGAAACATAACATCACCTAGATAAACCTAATTTTGAACACTATGTATTTATAATTATTGCGATTTACATAGCTACAATGGGACCTAAAAACACCGAATATTAACTAAATACTTCAACAATGATTTTTAAATGTTATTTTTATAAGCAAACGTGAATTTAATAGTTTATCTTTACTTGATGATAACCTAGTCTATCGTTTAGCGGCAGGAGCTTGAGTGTGGTGGGTGCATCCTTCTACATTTTCTGGCCAATCACAGACGTTTTCGTTGTAGTTGAAGACCAGGTTTTGTGGACAGGGCATGTGATGTTTTCTTTCTCCTTCGCACATGTAATACATCGTACAATCAGCTTTGTCAGCGTGGTAAGATATGTGACCCTCTTCTTCTTCACAGCTGACTTCGTTGGCTGGAAAAAATAATTGTTTTATTTGAATTCTGGTACCCAGAATTAGGTAATTTACAGGACCAAAATGCCTATAATCCCAACCCTAGTAGGTCTTTTGTTACTGGGACAAGCCACACTATTTACAAACCACGGTAACTCCTGAAAGCCAGAATCAACAGTGGCGACCAACGGAAAGGCACCGAGACCATAAAGCTCGATGAAGTCACTAAGAATCAATTTATCTGTCTTGGATCCCGTAATGAAATTACCCTACTGATTTAAAAATAAAATAACTATTTCAGGAAGATATTGTTTTTTATACTAAGAACGAGAGAGAGTAAACAAGGAGTTATTTCTCAATAAAGGGTAAGAACTTTTTTGTATTGACCCCCCGCCATTTAGATTTTTTTTAGAATTCACGGCCCACGATTAAATTGGTAGGTATGTATTGGTAGAGGACACATAGACAAACAAAAAATGTCATAAAATATAGTACTCCAAAGTGTCACGTTATCGAGATTTGAAGGTAAAGATCGACATATAAGTACATTGACCACACAAAAAAAATACCTTTTACGTGTCTATAGGCGTTGATTATTATTATTACTGTTTATTGAAAGAGAGTACATTACATACAACTAGGAGCACGAGAAATCTATTCTTTGACATAACATAGCGATTCATTGCGATGCGAAGTGATTTTCTCGTGCACAAAGTTAATCAACTTGAGAACAATTATTTAGCCTACACACGTAATAAGTCTATTTTTAATGATTGTCGTTGTACTCATTTGTCGATCTTTACCTTCAAATATCTCGGTAAAGTGACACTTTGGGGTACCGTGTTACTGGACATTTTTTGTTCGTCTATTTGTCCTATAACCATACATACCACTTTCATTGTGGGCTGCGATTTCGAAAAAAAATCAAAATGGCGGGCAGGTTAATATGCCACATCGGTAGGTACTATTCTCTTAATAACAGGCATAAAGTACTTACGATCTTTAGTGGTGTACTGTCCATTGGGTTTTGTTGATTCGTAAGGACCATCGTATTCCAATGTGACTTTGTAGTCTCCGAGCTCCTGCTTCATGGCAGTGATCAGAGGGTACTTTCCAGTACCGCAGGATCCTCTGAAGTCATCCATGTCTACGGACCAGACCATGATACCACCGAAACCTTCTTCCTTTAGCCATGCCATCTGTAATGCAGAAAAGATTTGATTAATTTCGTTTGAAAGAGGAGACGGTGAAATTTTTGACAAAAGGTTTTCAAATATTTTCTAAGTTCAATTGTTTTTAGAGAAACGATTGAACAAGCATTCACAAATTGTAACTGATGGAAATTATGATTATCTTGTTAATTGGTTTTAACACATGATTAAATATTAACAAATATTCTATAAGCAGAGGTCGATGTTTCCAATCCGACTACTTTAAGAAGAATCAACTGATCATAAATTATTAGCTAGCTTATTTATGCCCGCGGCTTGGCCCGCATTGACTTTGATAATTATCCCACGAGATAAAAAGTATTAGTTGTGTTAATTTAGTTCATAAACTATCGTTGTCCAAAATTTCACCCAAATCCATTCAGCAGTTTTTGTGTGAAAGAGGAACAAACATCCAAATATCCTTACAAACTTTCACATTTAAAATATTAGTTGGATGACGTAAATTCAAATCAAGCTTCACCTTTGTCTTCAGCGATCTCTCATCATCAAATCCAACCCATTGGTCGTCTCTGTAAGCGAAGGGCACCATCTGTTCGTTGTCCCAGACCAGAGTGGTGTTGTCCTCACGAAGGAACTCGCAGATTTCATAGTACGACATGAAACCAGCTTCGTTGGTGAAACGTCCTGCGGCACCTGAGAAGAACACAAAAAAATGATAAGTGATGTGATGTATTCTTGTAGTTGTGAAACAAGATGAAATCTACTGCTCTAAAGATTGGAGAATACTAAGAAAAGTCGACTTTGTGCAAAATGTTACAATGCAACATTTCGGACTTATTATGCAAAGGTATGTAATTCCGCAATACCAATATCTACACTAATATTATATAGAGGAAAGATTTGTTTGTTTGTAACGAATAGGCTCCGAAACTACTGGACCTATTTCAAAAATTCTTTCACCGTCGGGAAGCTACACTATCCGCGGGTGACATAGGCAACTTTTTATCCCTGTATTCCCACGGGAACGGGAACTAAGCGGGTGAAACCGCGTGACGTCCGCTAGTATTTCATAAAGTGACTGCCTATCTTAGCTGGTATTTGCGTAATACCACATTCCTTGGTTGGACTAGATGTCTGACTTTTGGTGTCTGACTTCTCGTAATGTCTGTCAAAGATCTAAAAATGACAGTCAGAACCAACAGCTTTGCACCTTCCGAGACACGGAGGAAACTACTAACCTCGGCAAGCACAGCTCAACTGTGTACCTTATAATAATGATAATTCTAAAAACTTACCACCACCAGACGCAGGGGCTCCAATGTCAAACTGCGTATCATTGATCAAGGTGAAGGATCTTCCATAAGTCGGCATACCGATCATAAGCTTCTCTTTAGGAGCACCCTGGCGGACCCATTCGCGGGCAGAATAATCCTAAAAGATAAACAGAAAATTATAATTAAAGCGATAAAGAGTTCTTGATCCTGTGGCACAATAAAAGGACCAAAATTAATTAGGCGGGGTATATTGTAGGAGAAAACAATTTTACAAGGTTAATACAATCCTATACAAATATTAATTTTCGTTAGAACAGGACCTAATTTTTTCTACTTTTTATGTTAGATACAAGGTTTAATAAAGTCTGGATGGAATATTTTATCTAGACAAGAACTTGTTTTTTAGACATTATTTTGCGTGTTTTTGGTTTTTTCGTTCCAAATATTTTAGTAGCAGCCATGGTTTCAGTATTTGTTTACGGTTGTGGAAAATTTGCTCATCTCCTGTTACATACTTAACATAATACCTATAATTCACAAAGGGTAAGGTAGAGGGCACAAATGCAGTCTCCGTGGCTGCTACTGAGAAATTCCTGAGAGAAAAAATCAATAACAATTTTCTAGAACCAAACCTAGGGCTTTGTGTCACTAGCCTAACGAGGCAGTCCAGTGGGTGTACATTCTGCCTAACCCTTCGAGGAGTCAAGCGCGATGTTATAAAACATAATATAAATACATACCACAGTGAGTTTCTTCTGGTAGCTGGTGGCACTCTCGAGAGGGAAGAGAGGGCTGTTGTGTCCGACCTGGCGCTCCCATTGTCCGTGGAAATCGTATGTCATCACGTTGATGAAGTCCTGTGAAAGAAAACACGGATATCAGCTTTATGCTAGGTAAGAACAATCAAAATCTGTGCGGGATACACTTGACCAAGACTAAATTTTAAAAGGGAACTTCGTGAAAATATTATTATGCACAATGATTGTCTTGCACTTAGCAATACAATCATTGTGCATAATAATATATTCATTTTCCGTAGGTACTACACTAAACTTTTTATTTCCATGCCAATATCTTTAATCGGGACTAGTAGCCTACTAGTAACGGAAACAGTGTCCAAGGTTCTGGCGGTCAGAGCTCTAGAGAGAGGAACAGCTTTCTAAAACATGCCCTTGATCCAGCTACCTAAAGATAGCCTTTTCGCGTATTGGTTGAGACTCTTGGCTTTTAAGCCATTGGCTGAAATGACTATTGGCACAATTTACATAGTTACATGAGGGATATACTATGAGAATAAACAATTTATGAAATAGCAAAACTTAAACCCTACTAAACTTCCTTAAGGAAAGACTTCCTCACTTTATTTCCTCTCTATTACCTATTTTTACCTATCACTGAGTTACGAAATAAACTTACCAAGTATTTAGAAATCTCAGGGACATCGTATCCAGCAGCGATAGCTTCAAATGAGGCTGGCACAGCGGCTGACAGCAGCAGTCTTGGCTGACCTGATGTTTTGGCTTCTCCTTCAAAGGCAAGACGCAGTTCCTTGAGTAGGGAAACAAAGGCTGCACGGTCGTCGGCTCCTCTGTAATGATTAAAGAAATAATAATTATAACAAACGCATCTACACTAATTAAAAAAAGAAGTAGGAGGACACATCTGAAACTACTCCTGTGATTTAAAAAAATATATTTCACTGATAGAAGTTTAGACTATTTCCGAATTACAGATAATAATTATGTTTTAGATAAAAATAAAAAAAACTTCACGCGAACGAAATCGCTGAAAAGCTAGTGGGATACATTAAAAAGGTCCTTTGCGTTTTTCAGAAGTTGGTAAAAAATTACGATCTAATATATGTCGACCAAATTAATTCGGAGAGATGATTTGTATATTTTTTATAGAAACGAATTTTGGCATTTGGAGATCGTTAAATTAGTTATTCAAGGAACTCAACACAAGTAGCTTCTAATGACAAAGGTGGCTTTAAGGTTGCGATGTTCCATCACAGTTCACAAACATTGACACACTAATATTTACAAACACTGGCCTGTTGGTCAAACGACCTTGACTAAACTAAACAATTTCTTAATCCGTTCTTAATTTCCTTAAACTTCTTAATCTTTTGACGAAACCTATGGTAATTTTTAAACCTTGAACTGAACTGTGGATTAGTTAAAGCTTTGCGTAATTTGGTTAAATAATACTTTCTGCTAATGTAACATTTGTGTTAAATTTTTTAGTTAAGTGAGAAGACAAATTAAGTAACAATGAAGTTGGATGAGGCAAATAAAGCCAGGTTTGTGGAAAAATACATTGATTATGTAAAGCTTATGAAAGACTTAATTGTTGAACGTAAGAGTTTACAAGCAGCAATAATAGTACAATAGAACAAAATTACGAACGGATTTGGTAAAAAAAATATTTTTTTTTAACTCTGGGGTCAGACAAGGTTTAGTATAGTAAACAGCGTAAGTAAACTTAGAAACTTGTCTTAAAACCAATCAATCGAAGGCATGTGACAACTTCCACTGGGGCTAAAAGAGAGGAAGCCTGTGTCCCAGCAGTGGGAACATTATAGGCTGGTTATGCCACTAAATCATCGATAGTTGCATCAAGTAACAGCAAAAATAATAAATATTATGTCTTTTCTTACCTGGGGTACTCCCAGTCTACATCAAGACCGTTGAACTGGTAATCCCTGAGGAATTCGATAGCTTCGTATACGAACTGATTCATACGGAACACATTGGAGGTCAGCTCTTTGAAGGGGGTGGAGCCAAAAGCCCAACCACCGATGGCGAGAAGAATCTGTGGGGAGAAGAAGATAAAAATGTTAAAAACCAACTCGTGGAACTAGATGAAATGTAGACAAATGATACGAACCGTAGCAGGGTACTTAATTACTGCGTTCAACTTTCAAACAGAAGATAGTAAAAAGAGCGAAGTTCAAAGGCGATCATTATTAATGAATCTTAACGTTTTTAGAGAAGCATAATAAAATGTTGATCATTGAAAAATAAAAGTTGCTTGAGGTTAAAGTTTCTAAACATTCTCCATCGTCTCCGTAACACACTGATGGTATTCAGCAAAAAAATAGTTATTTTAACACATTTTTTTACAAAATTTGACGACAAGTTTTTCGTAGTCGCTGAGGGATTGGCTGCTACGCTGCGTATCATGGGTTGTATCCTAGCACGAAACATATTAGTATGTCCTACATGTAGTAGAAAAAAAATTACCTTCAAATTAGGGTTCTTCTCTCTCAAAGCCACAACCTTGTCGTACATTTCAGCGTCCTTCTTCTCATCTCCTTCAGCCAGTTTATGGTCCTTGAGGGTAGCGAATGCATAGATGATGTGGGTGCAGAGGGTAGGGTCAACGTTCTCGGGGAGGAAACGACCAGCTGATGGCCTCTTTGAAGACCAAGAGGTCAGGTAGCAGAGGATTTGTGGATCACGTTCTGTACAAGAAAGAGAATATCTACGTTTAAAAACTGATTTTTTAGTGGAGGAATTGTTTGTGGTTAGTGACGATAAGTTAAAAGAATACACTCAAAGCTACTACATGAAAATGGTTTCCCTGAAGAATAGGCTTACGTTTACTTGTGGTAAACCACACTAGTTACGTTATACAGTAGAAGAATTTATGATGGTGACTCATGGCTGCAACTGACAAATTCTGGTTGCAAAAACCACACTAAACACTTTGTTCAACCTGAGCACCGAACCTGGGAATCTTATGTTGAGTTATAAACTAAATTATGAATTTCTCGAAAAATAAATAATTCCTAATTATATCTTGTGAGAGTAAAAACATTATTATTTTGTTCATGAATTGAATAGTTATTTACAACATTTATCATTATCATTATCATAAATTGTTTGACTTTCACCAAATGACTTTACAAAACACTAATAATAACAACCTTCGCTCTAATAAATACGTTTAAAGTTACAAACCGTTTACAAAATAATAAATGAGATTGCTTAAATGAAGTGGTTACATTAGTTGCTAGTGCAAGTCTAATATAGTTTTAATAATCGTATGCACTGACAACTTAAAAAAAAACTGCATTTGGATAGAAAAACTTGTTGCAAAGAAAACCACAAAGTGGGTAAAAATCTGGTGTAAGTTATCAGTTATCACCGTTTTTTATGAAATTTCTCTGGGAACAATCGGAATGAACCCTTTCATATAAAATACGTATATATTATGAAATCGGTTCATAAATGACAACCTTAAGAGGGAACAAAGAGAAAAAATACAACCAAACTGAGAATTTCCTCCTTACTTTGAAGTCGGTTAAAATCGTTTTCTATTTTCAAAAATTACAAATCGCTTTCAAATCACCCAGGTCATAAATTAAATCATTAGTAAGAAATCCATTATCACTATAACGCAATTTAGTGTTCGTCAGAGAATTTTTAAATAAATATCTCTCCCATCAGACGTGGGATAGCAATCATAATTGAATCAATTATGGAAAGTTGCTTTTGATTTTTCTAATATTCTGCAGAAAAATTGTTAGCTCATTTGTCTTACTGATTTTACGTTTTGAATATGGCTTTGGTCTTTATGTTGTTGCTAAGCTTCTAACAAAACAAGACAGTTGGGTACTTTCAAAATAAATAATACTTTTGGGCAATGTTAAAAATCTTTTCGACTAGCTTTTCTCTTTAACATTTTATATTCTGAGACTAAAAGGTAACATTAATATTCTCCTCAAAAAAAATAGTGTCCTGAAACCGTTTCAAAGCAACGTTCGTGTCCCAAATAAAAAGTTTCCTTCCACAAGAATACTTAGGGAAGTATAACATAATGCTTTACATTGAAAATATGTTATTTATTACAATCTCCCCACTTGAAAGGCCGTAAAACTCCTACCTACTTGTTAAGATGTCGGTTGGCAATGTCATAAACTTGACGGCATTAAATCACAAACCCCATTTGGGCCACCTTACCATCTTAAACAGACCTTCCCCTATCCTCCCAAACACCCTAAAATATATCACCAAAGTGTCTGTGAACTCATTCTCAGAGATCTTAAGATTCTGGTCGTTGATACCACTTCAACGTAAAAGCACTCGATGTTTCAAACTTTTAGCAACTATGTCACGAATTGTCGACTTTCCTAAGCCATTCTTGGCAACAACAGAGGGCCTAAGAATGACCCTTGTGGTACTCCGTGGAATGTCGAGCTTTTAGTGTCAAATACACTTTCTGTTGTTTTTGTTCCATCTGTTACGAGATTTCGACTAAGAATGTTTGCTGATGGAAGTTTATAGGGTCGAAGTTTCCGACCTTAATTTTTTGGGTGTTATTGAATGGAGTTCTGAAGTTGTTTGTATCGGTATTACTTAGGTCGGTTTTTCTTGTATCGACATAAAGAGTCTATTTTATGCCCTAAAGAGCTTCTAATATGCTCGGCTTGGTTTGGAACATCAGATTGTTCCTAAGTAGTTACAAGTTTCTTTCACGAATTCGCTACTAAAATGTGTTCACCTTGTACTAAAATCTTTAACGTAAGACTTGGTAAACTCGAAAAGGCAACCTGTCGATACAGGTGCCAAGTGAAGCATTAAGGACTCAAAAGTATCTTCCATTTGCTTTCAGACGCTGTTTATTTTTCCCGGTGTTAGAAAATTGAATTTTCCAAACATGTTTACATCGAAGCTTTGCTCCTGACGTGCCCAAAACAGTTTGTCTAAACGAAATCGTAACTTTATACGCTTTGAAGTTTTTCGAGATAATCCTTGTTTTAAGTTTTTTTTTTTGGTTTTTCCTGTCTTCGTGAGACACACACAGCCTTTGAAGCGAATGGAAAATTCTAAATTAGATTTTTTTGCTTTAGAATACTAAAAATTGTTGGTTGTCTACTAATTTCTTTTTCTAATAAAAATATAGGTACCTACCTAACTTATTATAGTCTACCGTTGACACAATCAAAAATTACATAACACCAATCAAAATATTCGACGTTAAAAATAAAAACATAGTTAAAGAATTTTAGAAAGTTAAACAGTTTAAACTAAAATTATAGATAGCCATTGTGGATTTGGTAAACGTTGCCAATTATCTACATGTGAAAGTGTTATCAAAGCGTTATTTAATAAAATGCTGATGTTTCCTTGATGACAAATTACATAGTAAACATCAAAGTAGATAATAGGACATAGGCAGTTCCGGTATAATTATGTTAATTGGCTTTAGGAGTTCAACAATGTTCCACTTTTCATTTATATACAGCTGAGAAACTTTTAGCGTTTGCAAAATATTAAACTACCTATCTGTAAGGTAGATTAATAATAACTGAGAACTATGATAGGACGTCATTATGATAAATTTTTCTATGCCCAACGCAAAAATTGGAATGAAAAGCCTTTAGTAAAAAAATTTAATATAACAAAATGAAGTGGCCGATTCTTTGTCACGATTTCAGGGTTGCTCCCATAGCAAAGCTATAAGTTTTTCGTAATAATTAGTAAACCCTGTTTCTCATTGCTACTGGTTTCAATTATTCCTTGTCTGCAACAACATACCAAGATAAGAAAGAATATAAAAACAAAGAACTTACTGTTCTTATCCGAACCACCATTATTATTGTTCTTGATGATATGGCTCTTGATCGGTTTCTTGACCCTCTTCATGATGTCAGAGAGGCTGATCTTGATGGGTTCAGGTTTCTCGGTGATCTCGACGAGAGCGTTAGAAGCGACGACGGACCAGTCAATGTCTTTAGCGTCCTTACCACGGGAGATGCCGCGGAGTTCCTCTCTGAAATACATGAAGATTTTTAGAACGTTCCTACTGCTGTTAGTAATGTTGTTACTGGCGGTACTTTTGGTATTGCTTTGATTTTAAGAACGGTTAGTAAGTCTAGTCATATTGGTTATGGTCATGGAGCAGATGAGACCTTTATTAAAGATCGCCCAGTGTACTAGGACAGACTGTATGTAGTATGTAATCTTATTTGGTTCTATGCGGGGTGTGCGAGTGCACTCCGCTCAGAGTAAGTACTTTTTTGAGTGACCTAAATAGTACGTCAAGCACATCAAACTATTTAAATATTTGCTACTAAAGTTCACACTAAATCAACTTTGCTTACCTCATAGCTCCGATAAGTGGGTATTTGACGTCACCGCCACACGCGCTTCCGCTGAAGTCATCCATGTCTACGGTCCACACCATAGCACCTCCAAAACCATTGTCCTTGATCCATCTACAAATAAAAATTATGTTAGATCTATACTTTGTGGTCATTGTTATAAAGATAAGAAGAGGGAGTCGAAACTGCATAATCAGCTACTAATGTTCTCTCTGCGAGGAAGTAGGCAGCCCAGTGCGGTTGTCTAATGTCTTCGATATTTTGGTTCTAGGACATATTAATTGGGCCAAGTCAAGTCATAGTCAAAGTCAATTTTATTTGTGTAACATAGGTAGTGAATACAGTTCTTAAATTAATGATAGGCCAGGCCTATAAGGCCAGGAAGTGAACATGATTCAATGGTAGACGCCGATTGGAGTTTACCGATCGGCACACGCCGTTTATTGCGGGTCGATTTCATTGTTTAACAAATATTGTCGAATCAAATGCTTCGATTCCCAAAACCTGAGTAGCACCCCTTGCTATTAAATAAATTGGAAATAATGTCAGAAGCATGATGATAAAAATGGCTTTACATATTAATGCGACTGTGGCAACAACATAAAATCTCATTTGAGAGCTCTCTGTGGCGCTGTTTTAATTCATCAAATAAATCATTTTTACTGCCGTGTCGAGATTTATTTTTTACACTGAAACCGCAGCGTCGATTTGTAGGACAACATTATTTTGTCGGTAATTTATGGTTGCAAACGCTGCAGCTTAGCATGAGGTTTTCCCAGAGGCATAGTGTAAGTGGGTTTTTCATCAGAATTTTTTCAGTAGCAGCAATGAGTCTAGTTTTGTGCTCAGTTGATCGCAATTTAACATGGGACTTCAAAATTACTGGCATAATATTATTGGTGTACCACAGGGACACCTCCTTTGCCCTAACCCGGCCGGGAAAACATGCTTGACATTATGTTTTGATTCATCAAAATTCCAAAAAATCTTACCTCATTTTGTTCCTGATAGACTTCTCGTCGTCAAAGCCGACCCACTGGTCTCCGTTGATGGCGTAAGGCACTTTCATTTCGTCGTCCCAAATGTAGGTTCCACCGTTTCGTAGTAAGTCGCATATCTGTGGAATTTTTCATTCACGTTTATGGGTGTAATAACAGGGTTTGCCTTTTTTGCTGGAGTTTTTCATTCCTCTTCCACACATACACTCACTACTCAAATATTTATACACTTTAGATTGTCTAAGTACCTACTCTCTAAAACATCTGCAAAGATTTACTTGATGTTTCTGAATTTCATCAATGTTTCTGACAGATTCAAGCCAATAATAGGTACGATGTTGGCAACTTTGTGTGAACATGAATATAGGAAGTCAAAAAGTTGTAATTGTTGATAAGGTTGCTTTTGCGTTGGAATTTAGAACTTGTGTAATATTTGACAGCTGACAATTAATAACCTGTTCAACTATTTACTGTCGCCCTCAGATAGCTTTAATGATTACTTGGGCCACCACTTAGTAAAGTTTTTGACAGTTTTGTCATACAAAAGTAAGTCAAATCTTAAGTAACCATTAAATATCTCTGAGTACTGCAGTGAATGTTGTTCATATAAAACCTTTTACTCACTGTCTCTACTAACGAAGCAATAATTAACATTGCGAACCAAACTGTGTACCACAACATCTTTTTAATCGTTCTCATCAACCAAATAAATCTCCTCACTTTGTAACTCCTAAAATACAGCATCATAAACACCATCTAAACAAGCATAAATCACCTCATACTTGGGGCACAGTGTAACTTATTACAGTGGTTCAATTGCGAACACACTTGACAGGTCCTGAAAAACGATTTTTACCTTAAAGTACCTTTATAATGAGGTTATGATAAATTGACTATACCTTTATGGTTCGATTCACAGAACAGATAAAAGAGATTAGAAAGGAAATAGTTCCTGATTTGTATTAGAACGCCTGTCGCCGCTTGTCTCCCACTCTCTATATCCACTACAAGCAAGAGGCTAATACGTACGCGCATAACGCACACAAATAAACCGCACTCACTTAGATCGCGAGCTTGCTACTGGTTGTCACACTAGCGCAAACACTGCGTATGACGTACACTCACACACGCTTTAATTTCTCATACATGTTCCGGCGACCAAAAGGTCGATAATTTATGTCGATAAAATTACTTTAGTTTTGTAACTTTAAGTTTTGCAATATTTTGCTTTAATTTCGGAACGGGATAGAAATAATGAAAAGGTATTTATTTGTCTCACACAGATACAAAATTAAAGATTAAAAAGTAAAATCAAAAGTAAACATACGAGAAACACTTAAAAATAAGACATACATTCAATTAATTACTACATTTAGTTAGTAGGTATCTATTCAATTCTACCGGTTGCCTCTAGCCATAGTGTTCTTGTATCTGGATCTGTTGGAAACCTAAAAACAAAACTTTGTTGTGTTATGTTTCCATTTTAAATGACTAACCTCAAAACAAATTTTAGACGAAAACCAAAATTAATAACCCACAATAAACAATAATTGACAGTAATAAACGAAGTTATTTAATCATATTCATAATAATATCATTTGATACTAAATATCGACATTGTCTACAACTTGGTACAACACAATCGAAACGCATAGATTTTGCAGAACTCAAGCTTTGGCTCGTCGTACGCGACGTTCGCAGTGAACGAAATACATCGCGCAATCGCCCACGCAGTACAAGATGGTACCCACGTATTGCAAGCAATGTACGTAATTTTTTAACTGCTTGCGACAGTATCATTTTTTCTACCAACTACATAATACTATTGTAATAATTACAAATATTACTTGTATTTTAAGGTATTTGGACTTACCGGTGATAAGAAATCCCTTCTTGAGGCACACTACACACCCTGGCTTCTTTTCCGACACATTATAATAGCGCAAGATGGCATAATTCTTTTTTTTCGCGGAGCTTCGTACGCTGTCAGTGTGAGCGCGATTGTTGGCCGGTAAATCAAATTTTGTCGACATTTGAGCGTTTGCGACATATGAGCGGCGCGCCTGCCCCGCCCACAAGGCCCTTCTAACCTCTTTTATCTGTTCTGTGGTTCGATTAAAGTAATCCGATTAAGTATAGTATAAGTTGTGAATCGGTAATTTGTTTGTACAAACAACCACAATACATCAATTTCAACAATTTGTTCGTTTGTCTGCTTTAGTCTTAGTCAACCTCGACTCGGATGCGTCTATCACTTTTCACATGAATGTCCAAAAATTTAAATCAAAATATTTATCACAATAAATAACCATTGACGTTTGAAGATGTAGTGCAAGTGTCAACCAAGTAGTAAAGAAATAACAAGGCCACATATACCTGCTCAAGTTCCAAACTGAATGAAAGTTTTGTATATATATGCATGTAACACGGACTTACAGACGCCACCACATCAAGCCACCCGAACCTGTCATATTTTCCCAATCAATATTGAACCCAATGCTTTAGTAATAAAGTTGAAAATCTATTAAAGAAAGCAATCTTGTAGTAGTTTGATGTACTAGCATCTGTACCGCCCCGACTTCGCACGAATAAAATCGCTCCAGTTGAACCACTGCACCCAGCTACACTATATTTGAAGCAATATTTTTTAATTATAATAACCTCGTAATAGGCGAGAAAGCCTCCTTCCTTTGTGTACTCTCCCGCTTTTCCTCCCCCGCTGGCAGGAGAATTCACTTTGTAGTTGTTAGTGTTTGACAGAGTGAATGTTCGTCCGTATGTTGGCATACCTGAAAATGAAAATGTGCGTTATCAACATTGTCCTTGAGAATTCTTGGAGATACTGGTTCGTTTGTTAGAGAGTGCGTGGGATGTTTTGAGATTAGTCTTAAGAATCTTCTCCATTTTCCTTGTTGATAAAGGTGGTTTTTGGCAGAGAATAATGACTAATAATATTCTAAACTCTAGTTAAGTAATTACAACATTCCTGTCACTTTGAACTCATGAACTGAATTGCATTATGTTTCGACTAACCAAGTCATTATTTGTGCTGTTATTGGATTGAACGCAGACATACATGTTTACGTTAAACAATGAGAAACTATCTGACATGTTTTCAATTCCGGGACAGGCTATAGGGAGTCCCACCCAGTGCGTTTTGGTAGATACCACGTCTTTGAATTTATTCTTTGAATGACTTTTCCCCACTTTAGGAATATCTTCTGTGTCGTAGGTGCGTTAACAATATTTAAACACATCACAAACAGCCAGACTTGGAACAACTTCCTGTAGCCGTACAAATATTTGTTCCGTGCGGGGATCGAACCTGTGACGCGCTCCGCAGCAGCCAGTCGTTCATTCCCAGCGCCAAACATGTCGCCAATGGGATGTGTTATAACACATCCCATTGGCGACATGTTTGGCGCTGCATGGAACACGGATGATCATCATCATATCATGGGATGTGTGTTATAGAACATACCCGTTTACCGACACTATTTTCCTTCACCAGTTCGAAAATAACTCACCAATGATAAGTTTTTCCTTAGGAGCTCCAAGCTTGACCCACAGATGAGCAGCGTGGTCTACAGACAGCTGTTTCCTCCACTCAGAGTCAGAGGAGGGCGAGTACAGAGGAGCGTTGTGGCCCGTCTCCTTCTCCCATTTGCCGTGGAAATCGTACGCCATGACATTGATGAAGTCGAGGTAGCTGGGTGAAAGAAAAATAACATTATTATACGTACAGAGAAGAGAGAGCTGACTGAGCTGTCGAAAAGTTTGTTATAATGATTAAATCCTACAACTTTTTTTTTTATAAAATTGCCCCACACTAGGATTTTTTCCTGTATCGTGGATGCGTTTACAAAATTCACATACACAAACATCCAGACCCGGAACAATTATCTGTAGGCCATACAAATATTATTTTGTTCCGTGCGTGGATCGAACCCGCGACAGGTAGCGCAGCAGTCTAATCGATCTCCCCACTGTGCCAACCGTGTCATCGTATCGTCGTGTCGTCGTTTAAACTTGCATGGCACAGTCCAATATTTAAAGTCAGATGGATTTATGAAGTGTTGGTCTAGATCCAAACAAAAGAGTGAAGCAATACAGTATGATGCCACTACCCTAACCTCTTGCATTTTGTTATTATTGTTTTCATGAAAGACAAGCTTTCAGCTTTTCCTAATGCAGTTGAATACCAATATTTTATATTGACCAAAACGTAAGTAAGACTCTTACTGTATATAAATTAAAATAATTTAAATTCAAGAAAAAAACACATTATTTGAAAAATTTTCCACCATAACTGACGTTTCATTCAAAACATTGCATCAACAACTCAAAATTTAATACAAAGTGCTTCAAAATGTGACAGCACATCTTTGTAAAAGGCAATATTTAAATGTTTCTGATAGACATGTCTAAAGGGCGATAAGAACACATCAAAATATACGTGCCTAGTTTGACAACAATATCTTTACAGTTACCGAACAGAAGGACCAAATTTTGTGGTCCTTATTCCCGCGTGTTACAATAGAAGTTAGAACGACATATTCTCAATCAATGTTTTCTGTACATTTGTTACCCATACAATGTGTTTGAATGTGGGAAATCGCATGGTGTCTGTGTTTTAAACAGTGAACAATGTCAAAAATTTATTAATAAGAGAAAATTTTGCAACGTTCGTGCGACACGAGTTATTCCGACCAATAAAAAATATTTGGGTCAGTATTTAAATACAAATGGACTCGGAAGTTAATATCTAGGGTTGGCAAAGGATAAACTTTTTGGTGAATTATAGGGAGAAAATGGATGTTTTGCGAATTTAAATGCTGGGGTCCTTGTGAATGGACTAACTCTTGTGAAATTAATAGCAGGATTCGTGATGAAGTTTTTTGTTTCAATGTTTAATTTGTCACATTAATTTTTGCTAAATATTATTCTCAACAAGAAAAGGTTCATTAGAACGATAACCAGCAATAGGTGGCAAAAAACAGTAATTTTGTGGAGGTCAGATAGATTGTAGCTCCATGTAAACGGAAACCCGACCCCAACAAAAAGGGAAAAGTACGGAAAAGGCTAAGCAAATGTTAATGATTCACATCATGCGGATTGGGGCTAAAAGCAAGCCTATTTGAGGCAATAAAAAGCAGGAAATATTTTTTAAATAGGAAGTAACGTGTCTTACTGCCGCACTCAGAGAGCTTTAATGATTACTTAGGCCATCACTTAGTAAAGGTTTTGACAGTTGTGTCATACAAAAATATGTCAAATCTTTACTTAGTGACGGCTTAAGTAATCATTAAATATCTCTGAGTACCGCAGTTAATATTGTTGACGGCACGGTTGGCGCAGTGGCTGAGCGATTGGACTGCTGCGCTGCTTGTCGCGGGTTCGATTCCCGCACGGAACAAATATTTGTATGACCTACAGATAGTTGTTTCGGGTCTGGGTATTTGTGTATGTGAGTTTAAATGTTTGTAAACGCACCCACAATACATTAGAAATTCCTAGAGTGGGGCAACGTTTTTAAAAAAAACATATTACCTAGTGCTGGTGATTGTATTTACGCGTGCCCAGTTCGATAAAGAAAGGAAACAGTAGCAGATTCCTCAAAGTGAGATAGTACCAACCTAGCAACAGCAGGTACATCATATCCTCCCTTGATGTTGTCAGGACCGACGGGAACAGCGGCAGTGAGCAGGAGACGAGGTTTCTTTACTTCTTGGGCTTCCGCTTCGAATGCTTCGCGTAATTCTGCAACAAGAGATATTAAGGTTAGGATTTTATTGACAGTAACTTGAACTTCTTAGTACTTGAAAGCTTTATAACAGCCTCTTACTGCATTAGTGGAATCAATGAACTTTGAATAAAGCACAAATATTTTAATAACACCATTTTTTTTTGGGGTTTGGGAAATCATCAAATAACCCTCCCGCTCTTGGGCAGAGCGAAAGGGAGTGTCAGACTTCTACTGACTAAAAACCACCCATGTTTCTTCTTAGCCCTTTGTGTCGAGGCCGCGGTACCTCTTTCGAAAAACCTGCAGCCCCGACGGGACTCGCAGCCCCGATGGAACCCGCAGCCCCGATGGGTAATAACACCATCAATCAAAATAATGTAGTTGCAACAAAGATCATGAACATGTTTATACAACCAAACACAGTTAACCTAACCATCCTAAACATAGTTAACTCCAACTCTGACTGACATTCGATTATCTTCTGTTATTTCCACATTACTGCAGAATTAAACTTAAAAGGTTAACTTAGACAAAAAGTGTCTAAAGCTGCTGATACTATTAAGATAGCTTAGCGTTAATATAGACAAGGTATTGAAGGAATTTTCGAAAGGTTTCCTCTCTAAATGTAGCAAGGACAATGACTGATGTGGTACAGGCAACTATACGGTATTGGTTATACGTACTTTGGGATCGAACATTAGTCTGAACATGTCTTTTCTGCGGGCTGAAAAACGTATGATATCACCAAATAATGCTTTAAATCGAGGCTAAGTGAGTTCGGGGATCTTTCAAAACTTTATGGGAGGATTTTTGGGATCACCATCAAGCCGAAAGAATCTGCTTTATGGCAGTGAGGCGAATGAGCATCAGTCGTGTAAATTACATGATTTTATTCGATGGCACATTGGTCTATAATCAAAACTATTGGCAAGATGATGACAATAATAACAATAAGATGGGGTTCAAACATAACTGTTTTACCCCTTTGGAGATTAGAAGCGTGCTGTTATGTTTTGAAGTCAATTGATGACTGATGATGATGGCACTTTTGATTGTCAGAACAACAAAGAAAACGAAGTTTCAGTCACCAGGCATAATAACTTGTGAAAGTACAGACTGTAGTTGCCCATAATACCAAAGCGTAGATTTCAATGGGCAAGAAATTGTTGGTGGTTGTAGGTGCAGTTGACCGTACTATGTATACTGTACTGTCTATAGATAGTAACGTCTCGATAGCTTATTGTTTTATTGGAAGTACGAGATTCAATTGTTTTTGATCGCGGAATGTTTTCAATGAAAGAATCGTGTATGATTCCTTCATTACATAACTCAGGGTTGTGTTGCATAAGATTATAAACAGAAGTCTCAACTGTGTTTTTATACTTATATAGCTTTATTGAAGTTTATTTATTAATTTTAACTCTTTATTTTATTATTTCTAGGAGTTCATGGCATAGTTTGAAAATGACGGGGTCTGATAAAAATTGTTGTGTATTTGAATAAAACTGAAACATGATCATCATCATCATCATCTCAGCCAAAAGACGTCCACTGCTGGACATAGGCCTCCCCAAGAAGGGGGGAATTTGCCATAATCCCCACGCTTGGCAGGCGGGTTGGCGATCGTAGTATGGTTGTTACTTGTTACAAAGGCACAAAGAACGCTGCTGCCCATTCTCTGGTAAGTCCTTTAGTTGCCTCTTACGACACCCACGGGAAGATATGGGATGGTGCTATTCTTTACGTCCGACACCTTACGAAACGAAACATAATACTTGGAAATAATTATTTCTTGTAAAGCATAATAACTTATTATTTTAACCGAACTTAATGCTATAAACTGGCATAAATCCACACTCCATGGCTGCTACTAAAATATTCCTGATAGAAAATCCAAATCACATTTTGTCCCACATAGGGATCGAACCCTGGACGTCATGATCAGCTAGAACTAAACCAACCAGGCTGCGTAGACAATCTTAATCGTTTAATGATAAAAAAATAAATATTACACACCAATATTATAACACAATAAAGAAACACAATAAAACGTCAACAAGTTTATTGAAGACACATCTTAATCTCATACCAACAAGTCTTTAACTCCAAAATGAATCACAAATCTAAGTCTAGACATTTAACATTAAAGGAATACATAACAGATTCAATATCTTCGAAGGCTTTGTGGACCATGATTGTGAAAGGATGCTCGGTGAGCGTCCGAACAACCTTGTTAACCTAGATTCTGTTCTGTCTGAGTTAGACACGGTTTTTAGTAGTTTGAGGGGTGAGCAGGAGTAGCGGAACGTGAGAGGGAGAGAACCTCTCGTCCCAGCCACCGTGGGAGGCGTTCCGGGCGTCGGGGGCCACGTGATGGCTTCCGGCCACCGTAGAAGCGGACCTGTGGACGGTGAGTGATGGGCTAACTCGCCGTCCGTCCGTCTTATGACGACGACAGGCCGGGGCTGTGGCTTGTTCGCAAGAGATACCGCGGCTTCGACATAAAGGGCTAAGAAGGAACATGGTTGGTTTTTAGTTAGTAGAAGTCTGACACTCCCTTTCGCTCTGCCCAAGAGCGGGAGGGATTATTTGATGATTTTCCAAACGCCAAAAAAAAAGGGGTGAGCAGGAGTTGCGGTTCTCTAACTTTAATGACAGATCAAATTGAAAGGTGACTTATATAAACTGTGGTTAATATTGAAAGGGTGGCTGGACTGGGAGCAACCATGTAGTGTCCGCAGTGAGTAGTAACGAAATGTTGTCATAATGAAAGCCCGGTTGATTGTAATAGGCTCGCCCCTATTACAAAGGTCCTAAACATAACTGGCTAAATGTAGGTGTGCTTATGGGTACACCTCTGCTTATTCCTTTGGGAATTACAGGTATGATTGGTATGGTTATGTTGCAATGGGAAAAACACAGAAATAGAAGACCAAAAACATGATAAGAGTTAACTTGTTGAATAAACTCTCTAAGCAACTAAATAATAAATTAAAATCAAAGACAACTTTGCAAATAAAACGAAAAATTAAATATTACCTCACAGTGGATCAATACAAAGTCCCTCCAGATCTTTCACAAATAAATAAATAAATAACAAGCGAGACGCCTCACTCGCACATAACCTTACAGAATTAAGTTTAAGCGATGTGTGTTTACCCAAATTAATGAAATGTTTTTGATTTCGTCTGTACAACAGAATTATATTTGGTTCACACATTATGACAAATTCGGAATCCTAGACCAAGCCAACAACGGACATAACAGTATTGAATCTCATTTAAATATCTAAAAGCAACCTGGCTATCTGCCACAGTAACTGTAACACCGACACTCAGTATAGTCACAAGCGGAAACATTATTTCTTGGAAACTTTTAGAAGTGATTTTGTCCTGTAATTAAATTTTAGATTGTAAGCAGTGATGGCCAAGTGGAAGGACGGTCTTACTCATCATCATCATTCTCTTGCCCTTATCCCAATTCATTTGGGGTCGTCGCAGCATGTCTTCTTCTTCCATACTTCTCTGTTTCTCGTCATCTCATGAGACACCTCCTTTCTTACCATCGTTTCTTTAGTCTTCCTCTACCCTTATACTCATCTACATTCATATTCCAAACCTTCCTCACGACATTTTCCCCATTCCGTAAGGACCGTCTGACTGCCAAGGCGTAATTCTTAAATTCGAATTTAAGACGCAACTCTGTTTTTTCGGATTCATGTGGTGCATATTGTAATTATTATTTTTTTTTTAAATGGGACAAGCCCGCCACACTATTCCCAAACCACTGTAACTCCTGTTAGCCAGAATCAACAGTGGCGACCACAAGAAAAGCGCCGAGACAATGAAGCTCGACGAAGTCCCAGGGAAACGATTTAACTGTCTTGGATTCAGAAAAGAATAGCGGAGGAGTAGGAAAAACATAATTTCCACTTCATTCATTCATTGTAATTATTATTATCACTTGCTTCGGTGAAGGAAAATATGGTGAGGAAACCTGCTTGCGGTAGAGATTTTTATTGACAGCATGTAAGCCAAGCCATCCCAAAGGCCCCATAGGTGGCAAGTGGTCCCATATGTGGCATAAAAACTCTGAGACCAGGTTAAGTACTAACCACACAAGAAAGGAAGAAGAATGTATGATTGCATGTAGGATTGCAATTTCATGATGAAATGAAAAATCAAATGAAAATGAAAAAAAAATGAACTGTGTTTTGGAACCCATTCTTTATTGAAATAGGTTTTATTTGGTCAGTACTATACAATGGTAAGAGCCCACCTGGCATTGTTGTCATGAGTGAAAGAATCTGAATGAGGTTATAATATGTTGTACAACAGGGCTATTGCGTATCTTTTTAAATGTCAGTGGCTATCATAGTGTCCATCGATTAACTGTCAAATGCTTCCATTTTGTACCAAACCATAACCACTTGACAGTAAATCGATGGACAATAAATTGATGACGGCACGGTTGGCGTAGTGGCTAAGCGATTGGACAGCTGCGCTGCGTGTCGCGGGTTCGATCCCCGCACGGAACAAATATTTGTATGGCCTGCAGATAGTTGTTTCGGGTCTGGGTATTTGTGTATGTGAGTTTATATAATAAGTTTGTGAACGCACCCACGATACAGGAGAAATTCCTAGTGTGGGGCAACGTTTTTAAAAAAAAAAAAAATATGATAGCCACTGACATTTAAAATGATACGCAATAGCTCTGCTGGTAGTCGTATTGGTGTTTGTGACTGTACAGTTGTTACGTCTCACGAATTCATATTTCATGTTATTTTGGCACTACATTTTTATTCTACACACTACGTGCTAAAGTTTGACTGTAAAATTTTACTTGATCATGTAATATGAATCATAGTGTGGTATTTTGAAAATTTGATTAGATTTTTATCGTAAAAGACTGAGAGGAGCCAAGAAAATTTATGGAGTGCGAAAACTTTGGCATTCAAAGTACAGTAAAATGCAGTGTTATGAAAGTTTGAAGTATAGGTTGTTGTCGGACATAAAATCAAAGATGTAGGTACTTTAATATCGGGGCTGCGGGTGGTTCGTGGGGCGGCGGATTTTTCGAAAGAGATACTGTGACCCCGGGCACAAAGGGCTAAGAAGGAACATGGGTGTTTTTTAGTTAGTAGAAGTCTACTCCTATATATATTTATAGGTGTCGTTAGAAGGACTAAATTAGACACAAAGATAAGCATATTTTTTATTTTTATTTTCACTTTATCCTGCTTTGATTTGTGACCAATTGACGGCAACGCTCAGGCCTCCTGTTACTTGAGACTTAAAAACATAACTATCGATACATCGGTGTACTATTAAGAAAACTTCTGCCTAACTTTTGTGTCATTACAGTCGTTATGTTATAATACCATGTCTTTCTAACAATTCCGTAACTCACCGAACAATATATATATCAGCACACCAATATTACTTAATACAATTTATGTTACACCATAAATAAAGTCGGAACATTATATTTATTCGGAATTGCGAATATTTTCTATTTATTTATTCACCCGGAAAAGGACCCCTTTTACGTAATACGTCTTTACGTTCTTAATATAAAAGGACTTAAGATTTTCTATTAGTACAGATTTGTTCCTATGTTGTATTTCTAAAGCTATGGTCATCATCAGCAAATTGGAAACTTGCTTAACTCTTTCTAATTTATGTTGTGGTCGGTTTTCAGTCTACTTGTATTTTACATGGAGTGACGGCTTATCTGACCTCCATAACTCAGTAACTAGGGGACAAGATACCACTTGGTAAGACTAATTAAATGATCTCTGATATTTATTTAGCAAATTAACACGTTGTATGCTTTACGACCCACCGGTGGGCCTAGTGTAGGATACCATTCGGGCCAACTCAAAATCAGGAAATCGGTAATTTACATCAACTTGAGATTTTTATTCGAAAGTTTATAAATTAATTTAATTATTTTATTTTTAATTTGTACAGAAAATGAAAAATAGCGACTAATATCGTCTAGTTTTTTAATAAGTTTTTGACAATCTCTTTTTTACAGATTAGTTTTTTAAAACTAGATGGGGCAGGTGTTTCGTATCTTCTGACTACTTTGAGACAACACAGCAGAAACAAACTCAGAGGGTCATAGTCGCTTTTAAGGTTCAGACGTAATCTTTCTCAGTTCTTATGGCTATCGGGTTTGGGCTGCGGGTCTCGTCGGGGCTGCGGGTTGTTCGAAAGAGATACCGCGGCCTCGGCACAAAGAATAAGGATAAGAACAATTTATTTGTCAAACATGCGTTTACATAATCTTATCAGTTGGGCCTTCAGCATCGAAATGCTATTAATAGATGCAGGGCTCTGGGACTGTGTAAGCGAAAATTTCGTTACTACCAAACCGATTAATCAGACATGCAAGGTAAAAAAGGTGGTAATTAATAGATGTTGTGAGCGTCTATATTTTGCCAATAACGGCGTACAAATTTTGTAGGTATAAAAAAAAACATTTAATTGAATTTTACATAATAAAGGCTAAGAAGGAACATGGGTGGTTTTTAGTCAGTAGAAGTCTGACACTCCCTACCGCTCTCCCTAGAGCGGGAGGTGTCATTTGATGAATTCTCACCCTCCAAAAAAAAAAACAGGCCATCGTGTTTCTGAGAAAAACCAACAGATCCTTCAACATACGAGTATACTCAAAAATCAATCAAAAGGCCAAGACATACTCGTCAAAACTTTATCAGCTTGACCTTTTATCATCTTACTCCAAAGATCAAAAACTTAATAATCACAACACACCATACAAACTTACATCACGTACAATCAACAAAAAAAAAGTAGAAAAATTGCATAAACACCAAACATACCGGTACGGTCAGCACAAACATGGTAAGTGGCAGTGTCGCAATTAATTTAGTTTTTTTTTCACGTCATAATTCACACAGGGGCGACCGTGGCCCACTTTTGTGTGGCCCCAAGTGGTCATATCGTGAACTTTGTGGTTTTGTACAGTTATGATGTGGAGGCATAAGTATATCAACATTGGACTTTGTTTGGCTAGGTAGGTCGTATAAACATGGTGAGGAAATAAATAGGCAGGTGATCTTTACTATGCAAAAAAATAAAATTAAAATTTCAAAAAAATCATCTTTTTACTGAATGCAGATTACAGTATATCAGAATGACACTGTTTTTTTACTGTCTTTCGGTCTGTCTGTCTGTTTGTTCCGGCTAATCTCTGAAATGCCTGAACCGATTTTGACAGGACTTTTAATAACTTGAAGGAGTAACAAAGGTTTTTTTTATTTTTATTTTAGGTTCGTGCAACAAAATGATGATGAAATGAAACCTTTGCAATTGTTACCAAAATCATTTTTATAATAACATGTTTATAATAATTTCACGCGAACGAATGTCATTCGGTACAGCTATTAATTATTAAGGGCTCAGCGCATCATGTCTTCTTCTATTCCTTTGGGGCTTTGTTAGACGACTTCAATGTCATTGTGTGGTCGACATTTTCTTTGACATTTCCTCTAAGAGCTTCGATTTTTACACGACACAGATATTTGGCTAGTAATGAGGAAAATGTTGAGTATGAACGTAGGTGGCTATAAGAGTAGAGGAAGACCAAAGAAACGATGGATGGGCTGTGTGAAGGATGATATGGCAAGAAAGGAGGTGGCTGCTGGGATGACAAGTAGTAGAGGAGTACTAAATAACAAGACACGCGACCCTAAATAAATTGTGATAAGGGCAGGAGGAGGAGGAGGCTTGCCACAGGTAGCACAAATGCTGGCGAGCGAGCTCCTCTCCGCCGATTACTAGAAACATTCAACTCACATTTTATAAACATTGATATTTTTGCGCATAATCAGACCCAATTTAAAAAAATGGCTATTGAATTACTGGCTGGTCATCTTTAACGATGAATGCTTCTTGTTGATGTAAGGTTTGTAGTTTAATTGGTCTCTGACTAAGTCTGGTGTGATCGTTCAGGTTTATATTTTATTTACTTACGGACGTATACAGAAAGGGACAGCCCTTTCTGTATACGTCCGTTTCCTTATTTCTTTAAAACCGATTCCGTGGACAATAGTGTGGGTTATGCGTTTGTTTACTATTATATCCAAACTAAATATTAATATTGTAATGTGTAACTGTTTTTTGTTCCAAATAAATAAAAATAAAGTAGCGAATCACTCACATGAGAGGAGACACTCAAATCAAGGCACAAAAATACCCAGGAAGTATGAAAACCTGATTCTACCAACTTTAATAGAGGTTCGTACTCGAATACAACCGGAACTAAGAGGTCATACATGTAGTTGTTGCATGTCCGATATGACCCGGCAAAAACATGAAATTAAATATTAAACTCTAGGTCAAGAGCCTTAAGGTCAAATTTGTTAAGCGTGCGGTTTGGATCGCGTGTTTTGATTTAGGACGTATAGTGTTTAGATGTTTTGAAAATAGTTTCTTCACGTTTACGAGGAAAAGTCAGAAGGTAAACTGGGAAAATACTTAGATAACCATAACATCACGCCTGTTAACCTCAGAGGCGGAGGTGCTTAGGCAGAGGTGTACCTAATAATGGGTTTTCGCAAAGTTAAGTCTCGTATCATAGGGGGCGAGCCTATTGCCATGAACTGGTCACAAATCCAAACTCCGTGGACTAATTAATGAAATTCTTGATATAAAAACTCAAAAACACTTTGCCCGACCCCGGAATCGAATGTAGGACCTCATGCTCAGCAGTTACGCTTGCGACCACTCGACCAACGAGGCAGTCACCCAGATAAACTAAACTTTTTTTTTTTTGGGGGGTTTGAAATCATCAAATAACCCCTCCCGCTCTGGGCAGAGCGAAAGGGAGTGTCAGACTTCTACTGACTAAAAACCACCCATGTTCCTTCTTAGCCCTTGCGCCGAGGCCGCGGTATCTCTTTCGAACAACCCGCAGCCCCGACGGGAGATAAACTAAACTTAACTGTTACAAACCTAGACCCCGCTTCTTCGGGTTGTTCACCAACTGGACACAAGAAACTGGACACCAGCGTGTCCAGTTTCTTGTGTCGAGTTGGTGAACAACCCACTTCTTTAAGCTGCATTTCCAACCATTCAAACAAATGAAACGGTTACGATTTTGTAATTGGCTATAGTTTTTTTAACCCTGCAAGTAAAATAGCGTGATTACGAAAATTAAATGCACTTATGGCTATTAGGACGGTTGCACAAGAGTATAGTGCGCCACGCTATGCCAGTTTTTAGTCAAGTTTTTGTTAGGCGACCTGCACGCGATTGAAGTCAATCAATCATCATTTCTGTACATTGCAACAAAATATAATTTAAATACACGTGTTTAGATTATAACCTTAACATTTGAGGAGGCAATTATAGCTATTATTTCATGTAAATGTAGAAACACATTATTGTAGAACATAACATAACATCACACCTAATAGAGCACCCACATTGCGCCAGATATGTTTAAGCCTTAGGTAGTAAGGCGTGATCTTATTGCCATCAACCGGGCACAAATTCGTTGCTCCTGAATTATTGAAGAATTTCCAGTAAAAGTCACAGACTGCCAAAACAAGGAACCAGTCTCATAGACACTTAATTGTAATTAAGAAGACACACAAACAAATTGTAAACATAGTATATTTCCCGTTTTTGGTGCAAATGATAATATTCGTGATCTCACGATCACAAATATATCATTACCATATCAGTTTTAATACTTACAAATACCTGGATAATTTTACAGTATTCCGTTTCTGGGATGTTACAATACTCCGTAGGTAAATGTGGACATACCAATTAAAAAAAATGCTTTTCATAATAATTATACAAAAAAATGTCGACCACTCTTACACAAGCCTTATTTAAATGTTACATACGCATTAAGTCGTAACCCGATTTCCTCATATACCACCGTTTCCGTACGGAACTTCCTCTGTGTTTCTTGTAAAGCCTCTTACTTAATACGTAATTATAATTATTCTGTTGCTTCAGTGTTAATTAGCTCCACAATTTTATTAAGAGAGATAATTATCGTAAAGTGTTATTAATTGGAAAATATTGATGCGATATTTTTCGTAGTATAAAGTTCAAAAATAGACTTAGTGATTAGTTTTGGTAAATATTGACCTGAACGAAATTCGGTTAGAACTACATAGTTTTATATGAAATTCAACATCATTATTTACCACTATTTGACATTTTTCTTTACTTTTTTCCTAAGAGACTTAACTAAATCTACCAAACTGAAAATAGGTCTGTTCCATGATAATCCTACTTCCTACTAATATTATAAACGCGAAAGTTTGTAAGTATGGACACTCTTTCACGCAAAAACTACTGAACGGATTTGGATAAAATTTGGTAGTCAGATAGTTTATAACCTGGATTAACACATAGGATAGCGGGCAAAGCCGCTGGCCACAGCTAGTGTGGAGATATAAAAGCTATTAAAGTACCAAAAAATATAAAAGATATACTTAAACAAATTGGTGCTTTTTAACATCACAATTTCTAAAACTCTATTGCCTGGCCTAAACACAACCAATCGATTCCAAAAAAATATGTTCTTTCATAAATAAAATCATTTAAAGCTAAAATGGGACATTTTCCACAACGAACACGTCTAAAGGAGGTATTCCATGAAGCACACCCAAACGAAGCACACCAAGACGAAGCACACCTAAAGTATTCCACTTAGCACACCCATAGGTGGGCTTCAAATAAAAATTTAAAATAATTAATTTCCTATTCCACGAAGCACACCTACGAATATCACTCGCATAGTGCGGGGACTAAGAAATAAAAATGTCGATAGAAGAAAATATTTAAAGACTAACTTAATATCTAACATCTTTCAGTTTCATTATAATAATGTGATACAATACTTGTAATTTTCATAATGTTCATATATAAATCCCATAGACAAGACGTATACATGATGCGCTAAAAGACAACGCGTGCGCCCGCCACTGCATTCCCGAGCCAACCCGAATTCAGCCGAGCATTTCCGGAACTTGTTTACTTAGTAACAATCGCTCATTACACTATCGCAACGTCACAGGCTGAGTGTATGCAATTGTGCGGCGGTCTTGTTGTTGTTATTTTTTCTGTTTTTCGTACAATTTATTCAAACGAAATAATGGAGCCGATGGCAGGTCCAAGTAGTAGAAATTTTAACCCATCTATTAATTACGTACTTGGCCGGAAGGGGACACATGTGTTAGTGTATAATGACAAACAATATAGTAAACACAAGATTTATAAAAACGGTAATGCTTAGTGGCGGTATATTAAAAAAGGGTGTAATGGCTTACTCACATTAAGTAACTTGGAAGAAGTTGAAAATAAAACTAATAATTATACAGAGTCTCATTACTCTGAAATAAATAAAATTTTCAATAAAAACACTCTTTTTTTTGGGGCAGTCGTGTAAAAAGAGCCATAAATCTGGCAAAACTTTTAGATTGCTTCCAAAAAAATTGCAATAATTATGCCGAAATTAGAGTAAAAATGGGTGTTTCAAATCATCAAAAATATGCTGAAATAAAAAATTATATAATCGAAAACACAATAAAAGATTATAAAAATGGCTTACTTTCAGTTGGACATTGTCTAGAGAAATTAAGATTCTAATAAAACAATAATTTATTTAATTGATAAGTTTAGATACTAAATTGCCCATTTCTTCAAGATTATTTAAGAATCTTAAAGATTGTTATTTGTAATTTTAAACGGTCTGTGATTTTACAAAAAAACTATAGTATTTTTATTATTAGTTAAAAGGTGGCTATAAGAAAACTTCAACATAGATCTCTATAGAAAACTATATTTACAATGTTTTTTTATATTTGTCCAAGTTTTTATTGCAATTATGAAACAATCTGTGATTTTTTCTGTTAAATTAGAGTATTTTTATTATTCACTAAACAGGTAGCTATAAGAAAACTTCAACATAGATCTCTATGTAAAACAATATTTACAATGTTTTTGATTTTTGTCCAAGTTTTTATTGCATAATTATGAAACAATCTGTGATTTTATTAAGAGCACGAAAAAGGAAAATATTAGAAAAATAGTTAAAAAAAAAATAGTTTTTTGGAAAGATAACTAAGAAACAATCTGTGATTTTAAATAGTAAGATAACAAAAATGACAAATATTGTGTCACATTATTATAATGAAACTGAATGATGTTAGAAATTTAAGTTAGTCTTTTAAATAATAAATATTTTCTTCTATCGATATTTTTATTTCATAGTCCCCGCACTATGCGAGTGATATTCGTAGGTGTGCTTCGTGGAATAGGAAATAAATTATTTTAAATTTTTATTTGAAGCCCACCTATGGGTGTGCTAAGTGGAATACTTTAGGTGTGCTTCGTCTGGGTGTGCTTCGTTTGGGTGTGCTTCATGGAATACCTCGTCTAAAGAAGTTAAAACTGCGTGAAATTGAGCTGACATCGGGCTTCCAATCTCTCCGTGTTCACTTGCCAGTAATTCCACATAGTAATCAATGTAAAAGCTAAGGGTGCAGTGTGCTTGAGAGCGGAATACTTGGAACTGAAGAAAAGACTTAACGGAGTCTGAATTTGTGCCCGGTTGAGGGTAACAGGCTCACCCCTATTACACTAGTCTGAAACATAACTGGTGAAATGTGGGTGTACTATTAGATACAACTCTGCCTAACCCTTCGGGGATTTGAGGCGTGATGTTATGGCATGTTATGATAGAATTTAATATTGCGATAGAAAAGCTTTTCATACATCCGATGCCGAGAGTGTTTCTCCTTTTTTTCGTTGGAACTCTTATACAAGGAAAACCGACGAAAAATGACATGTCAAATCATAGGATTATTATCATGTATCTAATAAAGTCAAAGCATTTATTTCAATAAACCATTACTGGTACTTCTGAATGTCAGAAGAACAATTCATAAAACTAAACTACGAGTGCAATACGTCATCCCGAAAGCCACCACGCCGAACCACACGCCGCCGAATGCCCGCAACAACGAACACTGCGAGCACGAAAGCACGCAGCGACGCACACCGCAACAACGAATGCACAAGACTCCAAATCACGAAACAACGAATGCACGCCGCAACGCGCAACCGCCGCCCCTCGACCCGGAGCCCCGCGCACCCACCGCCACGGCACTCGCCGCTGCAGACATCCAGCGACGCGCAACTCGACGCAGCAACCCCCGGTATGACGCATTGCACTCCTAAGCTACAGTCACAAGGCATAATAACTTGTGAAAGTATTTTAGTTGCCCATTCCCTAGCGTAGATCTCTATGGAGAAGAACGGGCCAGAAACTCCATGGACACTCTTTTAAATCAGAATATTGTTACAAAATAATGAAACAGATAATAGTGATAGTAATGGAAAAGCTGCTCCGATCATTATGGATATTGTATCTGGACGGGATATTGCCTCATGGTTGTAATCGGAACTCCGTATGCTAAATGCATGAAACATAGTAATTTTCAGGTCAGTTTAGTTTCTATGTGGCGATATACATTACAAATCGATTTAATCAATGTAAGTACACATAGTTTTTCCTCACAAAAAAGAAGGCCCATTCCTTTATGCAGAAAAGAGACCTCTCTCCCAACTATGGGATCATTAAACTGGATCAATCATACGTTTAAATAGAATCTTAATTCTACCAACACAGCACGCCATCACTGGTCCCACACCCGCGATTCTTCGTCAATGTTTGAGCATGCTCCTGATTGAAGTCTGCGCAATTGTTCAGTGTGTCGACGAGCACGTTTGATCACACACCGTTATTGCCTTGTCTACAAGGCTTAACATCCCTTAATTGGACCGTCGAATGGAAATCCAGTCTAAGTTTCCAACATACATAAAGCAAAGACTAGCAAAGGAAATAATTTATTTCTTTATATCAGTAATAGGGATGTTTACTGACTAAAAAAATATGATTCTAATTAGTCCGTCTGTTGGATTATCGAAAAATATTGGATACGTATTTTTTGTTTTATCAAATCAATAAAAATTGACGAAGATAAAACGCGCCAAAGATTTGAGTGAGGGGTTGTGTGTGTATCACCGGTAAAAATGTCATACTAGTAATGTCTTAGAATATGACGTCACACGAGTTTTCAAAGCACTGTATCGTCTTCATTGTTTGTTTACGTGAAAAAAGAAAAAATACGTATCCAATATTTTTTGGAAATCTATCTGACGGACTAATTAGTTTTTTTTGTTAACTACCCTACTAATAGAACTCCTGGTAAAATCTGGGTTACTTGATAGCTATGACCAGAAATTTTTACAGTTCCATTTATCACCAGTATTTGATCTGGTCACTGCTTACCATCTGGTTAAGACTCTTATCAGGTTTAAGATGTCTTATCAAACTCAATAAAAAGCTATGAGTATGTCTTCGCACGAAAATATTAAATTGCCATAGAAAGAATACTACGCAACTAATATAAGATCAAAACAAAATGTTAATAAAGAAAAAAAATTTAAAAAAATAGAGAAAAATTATCCATTCCACGTAAAATTAAGATTAACATTCGAACTTTTATACATAAACAATACAGCCAAAAACACGAAAAGAAAAACATTCTGCGGCGTCCAAGAAAAAATAAGGAACACATCAAATGATATCATTTACATAGAAAACGACACTGAATGACCTTAAGTAAATGTCGAGGTGAGGATACAACTGAGTCAGAATTCTTTTTATAGTCAAAACATATTTACAAAGATTTATTATGACCAAATCTGGGAAATTAGACGTAAAAACTAAAATAGGATTGTTGGGTAGGCTAGGAATCGATTTTGGAAGCTATTAGATTCTTTATTGCGTGTTTGACTTTTGAATTATTTAAGGTTATGTAATTGAAGTTTGTTAGTGTGAATCATTGGGTTTTAAAATAGATTTAACATGCAGTTTTGTTGTTGTTAAAAATATAGGCTAGAATGACTTAAATTGCTAGCTACAACTCTGCCCTGATAACAAAGAATGCAGTAATCGACATTTTTGAGATTTTCACTTTTTTCCAGAAATGGCATCCCAAGAGGTTCATGTACATGAAAAAAAAATATTTTCATAAGAAAATTCACTCGAAGTATGTTTTTTATGTAATGATTTTCGCCGTACTTGCATAAAAACTGCTTCAATGATACGAAAAAACGCAGTATTAGACATGGCCTAAGAAAGAATGCAGTACTTGCAAGAATACCCTAAAACAGAATGCAGTAATATCCACTACTTTATTATTTTGTTTTAAATTCAGTAGACAAATTGCTAAATTAAAACGCAGTACTCCACATTACTGTATTTAAGTGTAGTAAAGGCTTGCGAAGACGTAGCAGTGCGATCCATTGCCGCGTTTTGTCTTAGTAAATCAGTTCGGCGACGTCATTCGGTGGAGTAATACGTGTGCCACGAGCGGGACTCCGGTGCGCCTCTTGTTGTTTTTTTGACGCAACGAAGTTTGGGTGAGTATACCTAATTATGATAGTGTACTCTAACTTCGATCGAGTAGTTTACAGCAATTTAATGACATTCATATTAGTTTGATATCAATACCAGGAAAGTTATAGGTAGATACAGAAGTCAATCTAATACTCGAAGGTACTATCTAAATTCACGTCCCAAGATATTTGTTTATCTGAACTTTGTAATGGAAAAATTGAGCCTCAAAAACCAAATTCTAACTAGGTATTTAGTGGATGGTTGTGAATTATCGTTTTCAACCCACTTCTCTAAGACACTATTAGTTCTTTTGCGCCGCCAAATATTACGTAAGTTGAAAACATGATTTTTTGTTTACGTATACATTGTGTTGGTGTTAGTGTTATTTGATTGGTTTAGATATAAAAACGATAGGGCAAAAGAAGTTATGCAAATAGATCAATCTGTTTTAAAGTTATTAAGGGTCTTGCATTTAAAGAACAAATTGTCAAATGTACCTACAATTTGATTTAAGTATGTTTTATTCTGTAAACATTTTGTTTTGTAATAGTTTGTTAATATTGGAGAATAAGATTTTTGCAATGCGGGTGGGTAGGTGTACTTGCGGATTCAACAACACTAGCGCGAGCGCATGGCGCCGTGCGTAGGTTAGGGTATGAAAAGTGAAGTACCTACATAAACGAATTTGACTTCGGTACCTATCTATTTCTTTTTTTAATGCCTTCTTCATAATTCTTCCTTAAAATTATTCCTATCAACTCTTACTTAATCCATATGCAGTATTTAATAAATCAATCTGTATATGTAAATCAGTGTTACGAAGTGCGGATGTTTTAATTTTGTTATTTTTCGATCAATAAACGAAACTTCCTAAGCAATACACTAACTTAGTACCGATTTCGACAGTGAGTAGTGTAGGTATCTTTAGTAGTTTTATGCTAGTTCTTGCTTAATTAGTATCTCATAGATGTCTTATATTTCAGATCATTGTTTTGACAATGAGTACCAAAAACTTCCGCAGTCGAAGCATGTTAGACATGGTGCTGGGAAAATCGAATGAAGTCGCTGAACCACCTTCTGCTTCAAATGTTAAAGTCACGGAACTGCCTTCTGCTTCAAATGTTCAAGTCGCGGAACTACGTTCTGCTTCAAATATTGAAGTCACGGAACTACCTTCTGCTTCAAATGTTCAAGTCACGGAAATACCTTCTGCTTCAAATGTTCAAGTCACGGAATTACCGTCTGCTTCAAATGTTGAAGTTTTTCCGGTCAACGAAACAGAGTCATTTTCCTTGTTATGTGATGAAACGTTCCCAAGTTCTTTGATGGATTTAACATTCACAGATATAACATTAGGATTAGATGAATCCGTGAACAGCTTAGCATCAATGGAAAATACACAGCAAACGGAAGATAATTTAAACTACAACATGATTGCTATCGCATCTAATTCAAAGGATTCGTTAAATCAAGAGCCCCAATATAATAACTTGAACCACGATACAGTTGAAACTGAATCCAGTTTGCAGAATGTTGGATATATAGAGCCAGAAATTGATGTCGAACACGCTGATCCTACGAACGGAAAAACAAAATCTGGCAAACCAAGAATCAGGCGTAAATTTGAGAGATCTGTAGAAACACGGTTAGAAGAGAAGAAAAAAATAAAATTGGAGAAAATGGCGGTGAAACCTGGATGTAACGAAACGTGTACTAAAAAATGCATGTTAAATTTTACGGAATTAGAACGCAAACGTTTAAATGAATTATTTTGGGAGTTTAATTATGAAGCTCAAGGTTTGTTTGTCAAGTCACTGGTTACAGAAAAAGAAGTTTATAGACGTGTTAAGAATAGCCAGCAGATGCGAAAGACCACTTATGTATATTCTTTTCAAATCGACGGTAAGAAGAAGGAAGTTTGTAAGACATTCTTTCTGACGACTCTGGGATACCATAAAAATAACGATAGGCGTGTGCTTGACATTTTGAAAAAACTTCCAAGTGCTCAAAAAGATCGACGTGGGAAGCATGATATTTCGAAAAAAATGGACAGAGAAAAGCTCAAAGAGCATATTGAAAGTTTTAGACCGGCCATTGCACATTACAGACGAGCACATGCTCCTAATAGAAGATATCTACCTAGTGATTTAAACGCAACCATGATGCATACTGATTTTATTGAAAAGAATCCAAACTTTATAGTTTCTTATGATCTCTACAGGAAATTCTTAAAGAAAGATATGAACATATCTTTTGCACAGTTAGGTAATGAAGAGTGTGAGCAATGTGAGAGTTATAGACTGCATCAAATGTCATGCAAAGATACAGAGGACTGTACCGATTGTACATCATATCGTAACCATCGTGAAAAATACGAAACAGCACGAATTCATTACCAACACGATGTAACGGAATCTTTAAAAGGACCAGAATCCTCAAAATGCTACTACTCAGCTGATTTACAAAAAGTAATTATGCTACCAAGGTTAGACATGTTCAAAGTTGTTATGTTCTGCCCGAGAATAATTGCATTTAACGAGAGCTTTGTTCCTTTGGGCTCCAGTAAGGAAAAACCTTTTGCAGCGGTATGGCATGAAGCAGTATCTGGTAGAAAACAAGAGGACATAATTAGTACATACAGAGCTTTTTTTGAAAGTAAACGTGATTGCAATGAAATTGTTGTTTGGACCGACAATTGCACCAGTCAAAATAAAAATTGGGCATTTTTTACATTTCTGGTACAAATTATTAATAGCCATTTAATCAGCGCAACAAAAATTATTATTAAATATTTCGAACCGGGACACACGTTTATGTCTGCAGACAATTTTCATCATCAGGTTGAAAATCAGCTTCAAAAAGCAAAAAAAGTGTATGATTTTTCCGATTTTATTGATTGCGTACAGTTAGCAAATTCAGGTAAAGTTAATGTAAAGCCCATGGAAGTTTCCGATTTTTTTCAATACAAAGATCACTCATCTCAGTATAAATTAAAAAAATGTGAAGAAAGAACCTATTTAAAAGATATTGTTTGTGTCGAAGTACAAAGAAATCGTATGACACTACTTGCTAAGACAAGTCATGATGGAAATACGTTGGAAATAGATTTTCTGAAAAGTCAATTAATAAAACAATCTGCTGTTCCTGAGCCAGTAAGAAATCAAAAGCCGCGAGGAATAACATTGGAGAGAAAGACTGGTATACTAAAAAAACTAGCTAACATAATACCTGAAAACAGACTGCTGTTTTGGCAAAATCTGCCTGTAAACGATGCCTCTGTAGATCTCATTGCAAATAGAGAGTCTGCAGAATGAATATATATATATTTTTTTTTTTAATAGGATTTTTTCTTTGGATGTTTTTTTAAGTTTATAATCTTAGATTTTGTTTGATAGCTAGTATTTAAATAATGTTTTCAACGTTTTAATAATGTTGTTTAAGGTTTTTATATTAAGAACATACCTGCATATAATGATCTGCCTTATTGGAATGTGATAAGTAAATAGTTAACTAGTTTTTGCTACTAAGTCATGCCAATGAAAACAAAGACTGAATATTAGAATTACATTGAAAGAGTCTGATTTAATTTAGAAGTTAAGAAAGCGCTAAATGGTTCCTAGATGATGCTTAATTAATGTTAATTAACAGTCTGGCTGAATTTTGTTATTTTTAGTTAATAATGTCGTGATAATTATTTTCTTATTAAAACTGAATTTGCAAAAACATGTTTTTTTTTATTTCACCCTAATGCTGCATATTTAAGAACATGAAGTAGGTTTTAAACATCCGTATATTTTACTCAATACTTTATTTGCATTCCACGATGTAAAAACTTGGGTCGTAGCTAAGAGACTAAAAAAACCTTAACCTTAAAATGCACCTATATAAGTCCTTGAGAAGACACAGTACACTTCAACTTAGTTTCGAGCATATAATAATGGCAATAATTACTAAAAAATAATGCAGTAATCGACTTGTGCTACGACATAATGCAGTAATACGCGCAAGTGCTGCTTTTAGTTTTAGTCTCCTGTGACTCGGAAACGACCTGATACTAAACCGAAACGCAGTAATACGTATTATAATTGCATATATTAGTAAATTAAATAAAGGAAAATTATCTTGTAAAAGCTTGATTTTTTTCCGAATTTTTAGATATATATTATGACCAATAAAATACGAATATCTTGCTCAGATGATATGAAATATGTTTTTTGCGTTTATCTCGTAACCGCCATTTTGCGATTACTGCATTCTTAGTTATGTGGTCAAAGTGTCAAGTCACGAAAAGAAATGCTCCGCGTATTTAATTAATTTCTAATAGTAAAAGTTAACAATTTAGGACAAACAAGTTAATTCAGGTGTAGTACACAACGTAAATCATGTGCTCAAATATTGGTGACAACCCATAAGAAGACTATTGGGAGATATACGGCAAGAACTTCACAGTGAACGAAACAATACAAAAGTGTAATAACAAACTATGAAAGCAAGATTAACAACAACTCTGGTACAGTAACGCTATAGAACGTGGTTTTGACGATCCCAAAACTGTAAGTTAATCATCAACAACAACATAACTTCATAAAATAGTGACTCAAAACGGTTTGTTTACATTCGTAGATGACAAGTAAAATTCGAATTGTACTACCGTTCACACTGTGTTGCCAAATCCGAAACAGCGTTGCCATACTTCAAAATTCAAACAACCACAACTTCAAACATCTACAACGCGCAACGGGAACACAACGCCATCTATTGGTCACTCAAGAGCGTTGCCATACTTCAAATAGTCAACATCTTGAACACAACGACATCTACTGGCCACTCAAGGAACCATAATCTCAGGACGCAATCGATCAACAATTTCACTGTCATATTCAACAGTGTCCGTAGTCGAGTGGTCTGTGAACTGGATTCACACGTTGGACGGCGCAAGTTCGATTCCGACAGAAACACTCAAAACCAAATTTTCATTTCTTACGTTTTGAATCCTCACACAATCGACAAACTAAATCTACATAACATCACGCCTTGCTTTCTTTGAGGGGTTCGACAGAGGTGTATACCTTGTACTATTTAGTAGTCTAATAAAATAAATAGATTACTAAAACCACAATGGATAGTGCAAATAGAAATGTCACACTCCGGAGACATAAGTCCATGAATAATATGTTAAACGATAATAATTCTATAGACTCAACATTGTCTGAAGACATGTTAGGTAGAAGCTTAGATTTGTCATCCAACGTACAAAACCATTGCACAGAAGAAATGAGAGCAGAGTTAAAACAACTGAAATCGAGTCTAGAAAGCACGCAAAATGAGCTGGATAATATCATCCTCGAAAATTCTGACCTGAAAAAACAAATAAATAACCTGACTCAAGAAATGACCATATTAAAACAGTTATGTTCTAGCCCACTTTCATCATTTAGAAAAAACATGTCATCCAGTTCTACAAAAAGTGCAAGACGACGACTCACTGATAGTTTTTCTAATAGCCCTATAACCTTGACATTGACAAAAAACGACGACTCCCTGACGAAGGAACTAAATAAAAATGAAAAACCAAAGCCAAAGAAGGAAAAAGGACATATCACTCAACCTGTCATAGAAACAGAAAAAGCTTCCGAACCAATACCGAACCTAGTATCTAAGCCCATACATGAAGTACCGCTGCAAGCGCAATTAGGCGCGCCCGTAGAATCACAGCCTACTCCACTATCAAATTCTGTTAGTAGAAAGAAGATGCCTAACAAAAGGGTAATTATTTTTGGTAGTAGTCAATGCACGGGATTGGCACAACGTATGATAGAATCAAGACAATTCAGCCGCTACAACAGATACCAAGTTATATCTATAGTAAAACCAAACGCTAATGCAGAAGAGATACTAAATAGCGCAAAAATGTTCGAGATACTACCTGAAGACCGTGTTATACTATGTGTTGGCGAACATGACACTGACCCGTTTAAAATTATGACTGAATTATGTGTATTTTTGAAATGTATAAAATGTCCTAGTTTAGTGCTTAAAGTTCTTAAAACTGACCACTTAAATGAAAACAAAGTAAACGATACTTTAAGACTACTTAGTAAACAATCGAATGACTGCACATTTGTGGATTACGCTGATCTGAACGTTTACAGCGCTTATGGGTTATGCGGCAGAATTAATTCAATTCTAGACCAGATAGACTATGAGTCAAAATTTTTACATTTTTATAAAAACACTGAACATACAAATCGATTATTATATCTCAAAAAACATCCCCCAGCTCCAATACATAATCTATTGACACAAAGGCGCCTTGTGGAGTCTAAACCTATCCTAAAAGATTCTAGTACTCAAACGAATGAGGTGGTCTCTGTTGAGGAAGTCATACCTAGTACCTCGAACGACAACCATATTAGCATACAGTCCCAAAGGGATGACCTCTGTATCGCGGATACACAAACGTTTTTTCGAGCCTAATTTCTTAAGAATAGTTCACCAAAACATCGCCGGTTTACTAAGCAAAATCCATTTGATAGAAGTACACTTATCAGAGCTTTCGGATCGTAACATGTGCCCGGATATTATTTGTCTGTCCGAAACTTTCATAGAACGAGGTAATGAAAGTCTTATAAAAATCTCTGGTTATAGTTTGGCAACCTCCTACTGCAGGAGAAAGAAACAAAAGCGTGGCGGGGTCTCTATTCTGGTAAAAAAGGGCACAATATTTAAAGAAATTTCCTTCATAAATCAACATTGTATTGACAATATCTTTGAGTGTTGTGGCATTGAGATAGTGAACCAAAATCTATTTATCTTATGCTTATACAGAACCCCAATTTCCAATATTAACAAGTTTTTCGAAATATTTGAAACAGTGCTTCAATTTATATCACGTAAATTTAAAAAAAAGATAGTTATAGCAGGTGACTTGAATATAAACACGATACAAACAAACAATAAATCTAAGACGTTGATTGAAATTACCCAAAATTATAATTTAGTGCTCCATATTCAAGAACCAACAAGGCAAAATTCTTGTATTGATCACCTAATCAGCAACATCAAATCTGCTAAAGGAGAACTTTTGCACCTGGGTCTTTCTGATCATAATACGGCGCAGTTATTAAGTATACCTGTAAGAAACAAAGAAATGGCTTTGATAGAATATTCAACATTTAAGAGAGACTATAGGAAACAACACATCATTAAATTTAAAGAATGTATGTCCGCACTATCGTTTTCAGAAGTATTTACAGAATCCAATGTCAACGTAGCTTACGAAAAGTTCTACGAGTTAATTTATCTTTTTTACAAATTATGTTTCCCAATCAGAAGAATAAAGATGTTAAACAGAGATCGACCCCTAAAATGGATAACCAAAGGTATTAAAGCAAGCTGCAAAACCAAAAGATCATTAAGAAACAAATACTACGCAAATAAAACTGTGGAAAATAAGGCAAAATTCAATAAATACTCTAAACTTCTACGGTGTTGCATACATGGGTCTATTAAAAGAACTAATCATCAGTTTATTAGTAACTCGACAAACAAATGCAAAGCAGCATGGCAACTAATAAAGAAAGAGTCCACCGGTACGTGGAGTAAACAATTCATCGACAACGTAAGAAACAACGGTAATGTAGTTAATAGCCCGGACAAAATTGCTGAAATATTCAATGACTATTGGATTAATCTAACAAACGATACCCAAAAAAATACTCGTATCAGCCTTAGGCAATCTGTTAGTGACAGTATTTTCTTAAAACCGTATGGATATGACGAGACACATAGAATTATATTATCTTTAAACAACACAAACTCCGTTGGTTATGATGAGCTAGCGACAAAAATCATAAAAAGTTGTTCAGTTGAATTAACTCCAGTTATAACATTCTTAATAAACTTATCTTTTGAATCTGGATGTTTTCCTAGCCTACTTAAAAAATCGATTGTGAAACCTTTACACAAAAAAGGTAACAAGGATGATCTCGATAATTACAGACCAATTACTCTCATACCTATCATATCAAAAATCTTTGAAACTGCCATGCATAAACGCCTTACTCAATTCATCAATAAGCATGATATCTTAAGGGAAGAACAATACGGGTTTCAAAAGGGAAAATCCACAACACTAGCATGTTTTAACTTGATTGACACAATAGTTACTAATTTAGATAAGCGAATTAGCACAACAGGCATATTTTTTGACATGTCTAAGGCGTTCGATTTCGTATCACACAAATTGCTAATAGACAAGTTAGAAAAGTGTGGCATACGGGGTCCAGCACTCCAATGGATAAATAGCTATTTAAGTAACAGAATGCAGTGTGTAGAAATTGAAAAAGTTGATAGTCAACGAACACTAAAGTCATACAGATCTAACTATAAACATAATAGGTCTGGTGTGCCCCAAGGGGGTGTGCTGAGCTCCCTATTATTTATACTTTATATAAATGACCTTCCTGATGTTACTAATCACCCCTGTTTTTTGTTCGCTGATGACATATCGTTAATAATTACATCTAATAATAATGACATTGATAAATATACTACTGACATAAATAATACAATTGAATCGATAATTACATGGCTTGACGATAATAATCTATGCGTAAACCTGACAAAAACCAATTTTATTCAATTTACTACTTATGGAAAAGAAAATAAGACACTAGACATTAATTACAGAGGACTTAAACTAAATGAAGTAAACGATACAACATTCCTCGGTATCACCATTGACAAAAACTGCAACTGGAAGGCCCACGTCGATAAAGTATGCAATAAAATAAATAAATTCGTGTACGTTTTATACGAACTCGCAAAAACATCGGCGTTAAAAACCGTATTATCTGCATACTATGGGTACGTTGATTCTGTGTTGAGATATGGTCTCATCACCTGGGGTAACTCAACAGAATGTCAGCGAGTGTTCATCGCGCAAAAAAAGTGCATCCGCGCCATAGCGGGAATACGCCCATGGGAATCTTGCAAACCCTTTTTCAAAAAGTTCAAGATACTAACCCTTCCATGTCTATATATCCTTGAATGCGCCAAATTTGTTAAGAAGCACCCAAAATTATTTAAGAAACACCATGAAATATTTTCAAAAAGCACTAGGCACAGAAATAGAATAGTTTTGCCCATAATTCCAAGGACAGCGCTATACAGTAAAAACAGTTATGCAATGTGTGTTCGTATATTTAATGCTATACCTGACAGTTTTAAATTCTTGCCCACGTTTAAATTTGCAAAGTGTCTTAAAGTATGGTTAAGGGAAAAGAATTTCTACTCAGTGACTGACTTATTCAATAAGAAGTTGGAAAATAAATAATTACCATTATCATTAATTTACTCTCTGACATTAATAATATTATTGAAATTTATCTGATAATGACATTACGCTCAATTTGAATTAGGTATAATGAATTATTATAATGAATTAGGACTTCAAAAATAATTATAAACCCAAATGTTTGCATGTCACATTATTATGACAAAGTGTTATGGATCTAGACTATGATTTAAGACCGAAATTGTACCAATACTTTATTGCGAATAAATTTATTTGAATTTGAATTTGAATTTGAATATGACGGCAGAACTGCCATGACTGTTTTCTAACTTTTTGGTGGCACGGTTGGCGTAGTGGCTGAGCGATTGACTGCGCTGCGTGTCGCGGTTAGATTCCTAGAGAAGAGTAACGTTTTAAAAAAAACTTAATTCAATTAAGACTCCATGGAGGTTTTTTCCCGTTCTTCCCTATAGATATATATGTTTTGCAACGGAGTCTTCTCGTTCAGAAATACCCTTAAATGGTTTAAGAGAAACAAATGATTTGATTTTGAGAATTATTCGCAGGAACTTGATTAGTCATTTTGTGATGTTTAAGTTTATTTGTAAGCATCGTTTTATTTTGTTCTATGTGTTTACTGTTTTATTACAATAACCAGTTCCTTTTGATTCGACCTTTTCTTGAAAGTGACTTTCAAAAGCGCGTGTTCTTTCTTTCTTAAAATAAATTAAAACGTGAATTTTATGAACTGCAAAAAATAGTGCGCACTTAACGAACACATAACAAAACTATAATTAATAAAAGCAAAAATTAAGGCAAGTTGATAGCATAATTATATGGTTTTTAAAAGGCCAAAGAATTATGGTATAATTATGCAAACAGAGTTATAAACTAGAGGATGCCCGCGACTTTGTCTGCGATAAAAGTTGGCCGGTTGACCGACCGTTTTTTTTTATGTTCCCGAGTTTTTAAAATGGCCGCAGCCTGGTGACGTCATCAAAGGAATTCTCGTATTTCGAATTTCACGTTGTTTTGGTTACATGACATTTTTTTTTCGTATTTTGTGCTAACATTATACAGCTTTGAGTGATCAAAAGACGTCCAAAAATATTTTAATAAAAAGGTGTCTGTTGATTTCATGGCAATCTTAGCATAAAAATATAATTAATAAAAAAAGGTTAATTAACGTAAAATATGACTTAGCTAACTTTTTTTGGAGGCACCGCCTGTGTCAGAAGTTAACGAAAGACGAACTATTCCTTTTTATGGTGATGCTGTGTGCCGATTTACTGTCACATTTATAATACTAACATGATGATTGAATAATATACTTGACCTTACCTATTTATTATTATAAGTACCAAAATAAAGTATTGCAAAACAATGTTGCAATTCACATAACTTTTAACTACACGGTGACAATCAAAATTCAATGTCAGAATACGTATAAATAGGTAACGATGTGTTAATTTACTTACCATTATTATGTCAATAAACTTTTGTTTTTTACACGACTGCCCTAAAAAAAAGAGTGTTATGTTTTTAACGTTCATGTATGTATGTATGTATGTATGTTTGTTTGTGAGTTTCTTTATTCCACCATAACTTCTAAACGCCTGAACCGATTTTGATGTATGTAGTATCGTTAGATTCATTGCGTCACCCCGGGTAACATAGGCTAGATAAATTATCAAAAAACGTAATAAGGTGGCCATGGTTTAGAAATAAAAATAACTTTTAATTTGTTTTTATTGAAATTTCAATTAAAAATATAATCATCGTCTAGAACTTATTAAGTAGATTACAAAAATATACCACAGTAGTATTCAATACCTATTGTTTACTAGTAATACTACTCAACAAATGAAATGGTGACATTTTAAACCCGGGATTCGATACGAATAAACTACATATCAATAGATTCTCGGTAATGAAAGAAATAAAACTGGCTAGGTTACAACTCCCAAATCCATCTACGACGGCACCTAAATGGTTTTTAAGTTTGTATGAAAAGTCAGTATGCGTGAATCAATTTACTTGAAACATTCATTACGTGTGTTATAAAACAGTAGTTTAATTAAAAAAAAACCAGCCAAGTGCGAGTTGAACCCACGCACCAAGGGATCTGTAAAAGTTTTTTGGTACCTACTACACTTAAAACTGTTTGGCACTACACTTGAATTTCTTAGACTGTTACCAAAATATTCATAGTTCTTATCATTGTATGTAAATAGCATGTATATATTAAATTCAGCGTAAATTGTTTACAAATAGATACCTACATGAAATGAAAAATGTTTGTAGGTATAAATTACGCAATTAAGTCATTCAGATCATTTCACACGTTCCTGAGGAACAGGGTCTTGATTGACGGATAGGCATACGGACAGACAGACGGAAATCAAAGTGTACATATTATTAGGGTTCCGATTTTGCCGACCGGAATCCCGAGAAATGAAAAAAACACATTTTAATACATACAACAAACTTAGTAACCTTTATGAACAATTCACCCCCCCCCCCCAATTATAAAACATTCAAAAAAAATTCGAGCTCGCTTCGCTCGCGCATCCATTCATTGTACTTTCTGGGGGCTTGAACAGGGATAACCCAAGTCCCTTTTAACTCAAATTACTTTTCTACAATACTTAGTATATTTTGAGCTTCGTGAAGCTAAAATGAGATTTGGCAATTCGCATTTTCGATCCACGTTATCCCAACTATGTTGGAGTCCGCTTCCAGTCTAACTACTAGATGCAGCTTAAAACCGGTATTTTACATGAAGCGACTATCTTTTTGACCTGCACACTAAACACGGGTAATACGATACTGCTTGATAAAACTGCTTGTCAGACTTTTAAGCCACTGACTACGTGTGACGACTGTCAAAGATGAATAAATCACAGCCGCCCTGGCGGTGATGTGTAAATGTAACGTCTAACGTGCTTTTCGAGGCAATGATAAAACTCAGTACTAACATAAACATAATTATTATAATTAAGTAAATCATTGCGTCTCGTAGTGTTAATCAATTTACCCCTTACAAGATTAGGTCAGAATGGTACACTTTTACAGATCGAGAAGGTATCAGTCGCATCTTTCAAACCTCCGTCTTAGGCGCTTGATTCCGAAATTGGAGGATTAATGTCAATTATGATAAGAGTAATAAGCAGTTCTCTTCTTGAAACCAAGTGAAACAGTTCTTTATCCTCTTCCCTCCCTATGACAATATATTCCCCCCCCCCTCCCACCTCCAATTATCAATATATAAAAAGTGTACAAAAAATTTCGCGCTCGCTTCGCTCGCGCATCCATCCTGTTCATTTTCCGTTCTGTCTCGCTTGAAATGCTCATATACTTCTATTATTTAATTGTCCATCCAGGAAAAAACTCCAACGCTTTATTATCATGGATAATTCTCATTGGCTAGCACTTAATAAAACAGTTTGATATTAACTTCGTGTTTCAAAGATTTTTCATAATTATGTAGTCCTTGTTAACGGAGAAGATAATATCAAGCGGCGCTAGCTACCACTCATATTATGTTAACCTGTGACAGTGCACACAGTACACACAACATTGGACAGAAGCATAGTAAATCAAGACGCCTGATACAGTTAAAAAGTTTCCTAATTTACGTGTCACTAAAATAACACACTAAAATAGTATCCATAAAAATTATCGATTTAGTATCGCATTATCCTTAGCGCGACATTGCTTTCCTGAAAAATAAACTAATATATCGTGCCATATTGGTTATAGGTGTGTGGTGTCGGACATAAAGTATAGCACCATCCCATATCTTCCCGTGGGTGTCGTAAGAGGCGACTAAGGGACTTACCAGAGCATGGGCAGCAGCGTTCTCTGCGCCTTCTTAACAACCATACTGCGATCGCCAACCCGCCTGCCAAGCGTGGCGATTATGGCAAATCCCCCCTTCTAGGGGAAGCCTATGTCCAGCAGTGGACATCTTATGGCTTAAATGATTGGTTATAGGTCAAAATACCGATACTTATATTATCACTAAAAGATATGAAATAAAAAATAAATAATTAAAAAATTAAAAAACACGCCTGCCATGACAAAAAGTAAACTAAAAAATAAAAAACAAGTCAAACGAATTCAGTGATGAATGGGAGCAAGGTCCCGTAAATGTATTCGAAAATGGAAAACTGAAAACTAAAACTTTTATTGCAGTCGGGGGACAGTTCGGTGGAACAATTCTTTACAGGTCCCCCGACTGCAATAAAAGTTTTAGTTTTCAGTTTTCCATTTTCGAATACATTTACGGGACCTTGCTCCCATTCATCACTGAATTCGTTTGACTTGTTTTTTATTTTTTAGTTTACTTTTTGTCATGGCAGGCGTGTTTTTTAATTTTTTTATATATAATAATCGTGTATATACGAAATGATGTGACCTACACAGGAATTTTTTACATTGAAACTAGTCTCCAGAACATTTTTTTTAGTCAGAATTTTTTTTTGAACATTTTGTTTAGTCAGGATTTTTTTTTGTATAGACTTTTGAAAAACTTGTTCCAACAACATTTTTAGTCTTATACTCCCAATCAAAGAATATTTTCTTAGATGGTGTAGTATTAGGTACACCTAACCAAGTTTCTAACCCATTCGTTTCACCTGGTGAAAATCTCCAACCTGAATATAACTTGCCATAGGATCGTGGGAAATCATCAAATGGATCCTTCCGCTCTGGGGAGACCGGCAGGGAGTGTCAGATTTCTACTGACTAAAAACCACCCATGTTCCTTTTAGCCTTTTGTGCCAAGGCCACGGTATCTCTATCGAACAACCCGCAGCCCCGACGGGAAAGAAACCCTGCTCAGGTGGAGATTCATTGATGACTCTACCCTAGAGTGTAAATGTGTGCACCGACGATGGGGCACATGATATCGTGTCCTGTTGTTTGTTCACTACAGAAACTGGTGGACGCTACCGAAAACTAGGCCGACACAATTTAGATTGCCATCGACACACCTAGACGAACCCTTCGGAGATTATAGGAGTGACATGGTGTTAGTTTATGTAATTAAGCCATTAGTGGCACACGAATGACATTGATAGGGGGGCGCGATATTTCGTAGGTAACATTTCTGAATAATAATTAAATTAATATCTATTGTACACCCAAAATTTTATGTGACAGCAGAAATGAAATTACCTAATATGAAGCTGTAATATCTATATAATTATATACAATTAATCAACAGAATAGTTTTTTTTTTAAATATTTATTGCAACAAAAGTTACATGAGTGGGTATCATACAAATTTTCTCCTAAACTGCAAGACAGTTTGTCGGCAGTGTTCTCGTGAATACAGCTCTTAGTTAAAATAAAATTAAATATTACAATCATCATAACGTTAAAGGAACTCATAATTACTTATAATCTATAATCTAGTTAGGGCTGATTTTAGGAAGCAGCACACAAAAAAACGCAGTTGTCTTATTTTTAGGGTAGGTACGTTTTCAGGAAGAAAACAACAAATTAAACGAATAATCTTCATAATTTAATTTAATTAAACTAACGGCCTAGTTCTAACCTCATTTAGTGGGGCAAGCCAACATATATAGCAGCTGAAAGTTACCCCGACTATTTGTCATTGGGGGTGTAATTAAGATCCCTAATGTTTCTTCTTAATGAGCCGTGGTATATGGTTGAATCATGGGATACCATTTATTTACGAAGTGAAGAATAGGTTGCTAATGATTGCATCCCGCTACGACTGTCCCATACAGGCTCATTGTGTGGGAATAGTCACGGGAAAATTGTGATGTTGTGTACCTACTAACATAGATCGTAAGAAAATTGTTACTAACACTTATATGGATTCTGTCCGAAATAAATGATTAATAATAATACTAAGTACATTGCTTTTATTTGATGCATTAAAAACGCAGAAAAAGATGGGCGGAAAAAAATTAAAGTGACTACTTCATACGATGATTGCTTTGGAAAAATTAACTAAGTTCAGTTTTTCATCTGAGTGCCTTTTCTTAAAGGTTAGACGTTGCGATTAAAGTTGCTGTATAGTGAGCTCAACAAATTTAAACAAGTCGTAGCATCGACACAAAAGAAGACGACATCGTATTAAATTGTTAGTAGTTATTAAATACAATTTATTTGTAGTTACGTAACGACCAACACTTGTAGTTAATTCATAGTTGTGATTCATATTTTTTTATTACTTTTACAAATCATATCACAAACAGGAAAACTATTCGCCATAAATAAGAATATAGTTGTATGTTATCAATATTAAATAATTATATTTTGGCAAGCATAGCTAATAATAGTCATCATTTATTTTATTTATCTACTAGCTGACCCACGCAACTTCGTCTGCATCACATAATATAGCTTTTAGCCTTTCTCGATAAACCGACTATTCAACATATTAACTTAAGTTAAATCGTACTTGTATCAAACAAAAAAAATTACCTTTCATCTTTATAATACCTATTAGTTTAGATTGGCTTCGATTATATTATTAAAGTGACAATTACTATAGGTATCTCTTACTGTTAAATATACAGTAATCCATTGTACTTGTAAACATTATGGTGCAGTAAATATTTTGAATTTGAATTTCTCCGGAGCCCCCGGAGGCCAGAATCCCCACTTACCTACCGCACCGGACTGAATGACTGCCGCGCGCGTAATTATTTTGTCGCGCGGATATTTTAATATTGCGATATCTTCTAAGATAATTGTTTAAACTTTATAGAGTAAAAGGCACATTTATTCTATATTAAATTTCCGTGCTAACAAAAACATTTATTTTGATATAGATTAATACCATATGGGTTAAATAAGCTTCGCAAAATATCATTCTTTTTAACCTAACATTTTAATAGTAAAAAATGGTTACAGTGAGTCAATCTTAAAAGATATATATATGCTGTCGCGGACTTTTTTTTAGAACATTTAAAGAGAAACAATTCTTTCATACATGATTTTTGCGTAACTTAAACCGTTTTCGCAGCGCACGCAACGGAAGCTCTCGAAAAGGAATACCTTTTCCCGTTTTTGCAACATTTTTCATTTATGCTCCGCTCCTATTGGACTTAGCGTGATGTTATATAGCCTAAAGCCTTCCTCGATAAATGGACTATCCAACACTAAAAGAGTTTTTCAATTCCAACCAGTAGTTCCAGAGTTTACCCCGTTCAAACAAACAAACAAACAAACAAACAAACAAACAAACAAACAAACAAACTCTTCAGCTTTATAATATTAGTATAGATATAAAATAAACCAACGTTTGCAAATAGATAAAATAACAAATGTTATGAACTAAAATGAACCAAACACATCATAGTTTTACATTTAGACGTAGCTAATAACATCTACGCCACATTTTCAAGTCGTCTGTTAATCTAGCCGGTTTTGCAAATCGCTTCTCTCATGACCATGTTTCAAGTCCCCTAATGACTTAGGCCAAAGTGAGTTCTTCCGCACCTCGTAATTAAAGTACTCAACTTAAGACTCACTAAGTTACGGCCTTCAAATAACAATCTATGTATCTTGGTGCTTAGTTTTGTCTTATGGTAATGAGGTGGCACTTACAAGGGTCACGGGATTAGTAAGGACGGTAATGACGATATTTGAATATGTTAGGATAGTTTTGGTAGTTGTAAGGTTAGAAGAAAGGATTGACGACCTGCTGCGCCGACCCCAAATAAATTGGTAGAAGGGCAGGAGAGCAATGATGATGAGTCGGACATCAGATGCTTGACAGACAGGCTATCACCATATCTGATGGAAAATGTTGTCACACTCATCATCATCTGACTACCGTTTGCTCATTTATGTTGGGGCCGGCTTTCAAACTGAAAAGACGCAGCTGCCTATTAGTTTTTTACACAGAATTGTCGCATACCTGCATTGTGAATTGGACATTTTCCGCCCAAAGGGTCTGACGTAGGTACTGGTGGGTTAGCAAGACTGGTTGTGTTGTGGTGGACCTCTGACCATGCATCGTCTCTGCCAAAGATTTGCAGACGACAGCTGGGGCCAATGGCCCCAAAGCACATACGTTGCTAAGCAGGCCAAAATGACCCTTATCTAATACTGCGGAATGTTTATTTTCAAGCTTTACCATAGCTACCACTAAACCATAACGATACGCTCTAAAACAAAAAATCTTCGTGATCTCTCAACAATTTACAGTAATTTGAGTTTGAAACTAAAGCCTACAATCTTTTGTCCATCTCCAGTGTTTCGAAAGGCTGATAATTTAGTTCTAAGCTGTTCGTTATGACTGGGACACGACTAAGTGTTGTCGTGACGAAGCTGTGACGAAACGTGAAGCGAGTTCTGATGCCACAAAGGATTTTAGGGATGGGAAATTTGAGAAGGATTATATCGATAATGAGGTCGATAGTTTACATTCTTGACAATTGAGTTAAGCAACTCCGCTTAAATTAAATTGGAAAATTAGATTTATAATTCTGAGGAAGTTCTCATTGCGTTTGATAAGTTAGTAATAAATTGATAACTTAATAAATAAAAGTGTCAAGTGAAGTTGACTCATTCATAATTATTTAATTTTATTTATTCGTGTTATCAAGTTGTTATAGTAGTCGCATTTATATCTTAGAATATTTATTATTATTTTTATCTAGATTTATGTGTTCCGAGCTAGGCGCCACTGAATTATGTTTTTAGCACAGACATACTTTATGGATTTAGTATTCAAGAGAAAGTAGTTTTTACAGGTTTAAAGATTAATTTTATCATGTTTTCTTGAAAAGCAAATCTTTGTCTTAAACGAATCTTCTATTACTACTATTAACCCGTGAGAAGGCGCGCTATGAGCAATTTACTCACACAAAAATGTAAAGCAAAAACTTTTGGTGACACTGACCCCCTAACGTCTCAAGTGCCTAGGTAGCTTCCTAACTATTCATCCCCTCCCCCCTGACGCAACTCTCTTAGCGGTCAATTCCGTTGCGACCGCGCAGCCAAGTGTTTGTGGAGCCCGCGGAACATCGTGCGGTAATTTGCTCATCACGCGCCCATCCGTGTAAGTATTTATTTTTCTAATAAAAACATATCACATATATATGTTCAATGTGTTTCGATACGCACACTCGTATAGATCTCATGGAAGGCTATTTTTTTAAGTTTTTTGTTATGTAAGATTTTTTATTGTGATTTATATGAAAACTGTCAAAATTAGAAAATAAAAATAAGTTGATTTGTTATTTCTTTTAGAAGTTGCATTTATGTTTCATAGTTTTAATTAAAATACTTATTTTCTTACTTATGAAACCTTGTTTTATTTATATAAATCCATTATAAGCCAATAGGTACTATAAAAGTAGAAATATGAGCATTTAAAGTAGTGTGAGTAATTTGCTCGCGCGCGCCTCTCCGTGTAACTAACTGAGGCGCGCCTTCTCACGGGTTAACTCCAATCTACTATTACCAGAAATTGCTCCTGTTTCGGCGAGATAATAAAATATTCAGCAAAGGTCGGTCAAGACGTTGATAGCCTAGTTTACGATGTTTTTAAGTAGTCGTTTAAGTATTGTCCAGTTTCGTTTATATTACGTTGTAACTCCGCCATAGAAATGGATGTTCGTGTCAATTAAGGTGTAAAACCAATAAGTCTTTGACCTTTGGTTACTGCAATCTTTGTGAGGGGTCACACAAAATCTACTGGGCTATCGGCCATCTCATTAACAGTTAAAATTAACATCGTTTCTGCATTTCATATTACTCACTATATTAGCATATTTTACTGCGTCGTTTGTCGAAGGTTTTTTTTTTTGTCATTCATAAGTTAATATCTCGAATCGTTGCCTTGAACAAAATCACATTAATGTTACGAATTTTAATAAAATGAATGACAACAATCGATTTGTCTATAATTTATTATAATCCTGACCTTATTTCTTATATTGATTGACATAGTAATAAAGATTGATATTCGTATACCAATTTATTATAATTAGGTAGTTTTTAATAGTTTGGAATGTATTGAGGACTGTAAAATGGTAATTACTTGTAATATTACCTTTTTCATTGTTTACACGATAAACACATTAAAGCTTTACGGAATAAACAAATGTTCCGTTAATTAAAACTCGCCTAATGTAAATAACCAGAAATCACAAACGAGCACAAGCATTTAAGGAAAAGGTGAAAATTAAAAATTCCTCAAAACTTCGGCTCCATTTTAATAAAAGCAAATTAAGCGTCGCACCGAATGGCCATAAATAGTAGTTATAAAAACCGAAAACTTTATCGATAAACTGTTTTTATGGCACTACACTGCCGGTGCCGGCGACAGGTGCATCCGAACAGCGGTAGCGACACGGTCTATCGATATATCGATAAATTGTATTTTGATAGCGCACAGCTCTATGACTGAAAATAGATGCGGCTTCTTTGTGTTTAATTTTGTAATCAGATTTGTTCTCATGATTATGTTTATTGGAGGATTAGAACCTTACCCAATATTACAATAACTACTGCGAAATATTATTACTTTTTACACGCCTGACTTTAATAAATATGCATTTCTTTATAATTGCGACTCAGCAATATAGAAGAACTTCTATGTAAAAAATAAATGGTTACCCATCCGCAAAACATCCGTAACAAGAGCAGCTTAACCTCATTCAAACTGTAATTTAACCCTAAACCTGCCACATTACTGGAGCACAATAATATAATATTGATTATAGTGTAAATATTTTATTCAGAGAAGTCAACCCTCTCCGGCTTACCTCAGTCATCTCTTATGTATGCCACATGGGGCGCTAGGGGTTGGTCCATCATTCAATATTTAAGTTAATTGATATCACACTATATCACTTTCGGGATCATACATTTTTAAGTGTGTTAAGCTCACTGGATTTTAAATAAGGAATGGCGACAATTAAATTGTTTACCTTGTTCCGTAAGCTTTTGTTTTGTAATTGCGTAAAATTTCAGGGGGTCTTCGTGATTTTAGGGCTAATCCCATAATAAAAGTTCTTCATAATGATGAGAACAATGACCACCTTGTTTTTTTTTTGGCAGGTGGAAATCTTGGGCAGAGCGAAAGGGAGTGTCCGACTTCTACTAACTAAAAACCACCCATGTTCCTTCTTAGTGTCACTTCCTCTGCGTGTCGAGGCCGCGGAATCTCTTGCGAAGAACCCGCAGCCCCGAAGCCCCCTTTGTTTTATAATAATATATATAAATGTAGTGACAAAAAAGTCGTCTCTGTCTAAACCTTCCTCAGTCTTCCTTAACAACGGGCACCTGAGTACGCCAACCACAGTCGGACATTGGCCAATATTTAGAAGATCCACAGCACGGACACAGATATTGCAATCCCGGCCAGATTACATTTAAAATGAATCCCGGGTATATAGCGGTAAAATGGCGGAAAACTGCCGCTTTCAGTTACAATGAAACGTGGAATAAAATGTTTTGATGTATCGATATTGTTTTCTTGTTTGGTTTTATTTTCGTACAATTGGGCCGTATCGTATACGGAATCTGAAGTTACAGTTTTACACATTATTAGTAGCTTAGTTAACCTGGTTCAGTATGTGTACAGCCATAATATAACCTACATTATTTTTGATTCCCATATAATAGCGGGCGAAACCTATTTCCATCAAAAGGGCACAAATTCATGCTCCTGGATGCTACTGACAGATCCCTGATGCTAACTAAATCCTTTAAACATTTGAACCCAGGACAGAACACGTAAGTAATGCAAGCATAATGACATATGCACATACATACATAAACTCACGCCCTTTTCCCATGGGGGTAGACAGAAATTCTTACATCCTTACAGCCTTGTCCACATTCATACATCTGCAGGGCTATTGCGTATCTTTTTAAGTGTCAGTGGCTATCATAGTGTCCATCGATTAACTGTCAAAAGGTTATAGTTTGGTACAAAATGGAATCATTTGACAGTTTATCGATGGACACTATGATAGCCACTGACATTTAAAAAGATACGTAATAACCCTGCTGGTCATTCACGCACGCTGGTTACGAGTACTACGCACCTGTCCTTTCTGAAGAACGTCACCAATAAGATCAGTCTTTCTAGGGCGTGGGGACGCCCTAGAAAGACATACACTGATCCCGAGAGGAACTACTACTGATCGGGAGGGGTCCCGGCGTTGTCACTCAGCGAACTCATACTTTTTTCAATTTTTGTCACAACATCTTCTTTTTAAACCGCAACGTTCTCGTATAACCTCATTAACTTTCTAAAATTAAATACTAGTAACTACTACTATTTCCATCTTCTAACCTCTTTGATGGTAACATTGATAAATTTACGACCTTAAGAGTATTAGATGAAAGTGCTACAGCAACAAAGTCTGTATATTAGTTAATTACGAAGATGTTAACGGTGCTTCAGGTAATTTACTGTTGTAAGTTATTTTTATTGTACTTAAGTACCAATGTAATGAATGTGAGCCTTCCACCATTCTGTAGGCTCTAACAAGTTTTGTTCTTATTTAATCGAATTACTGCTTTTAAAGAAAAAGGGTGGGCTGTGAATTCTTCATACAAATGTGTTCCTCTTTTTTCATATAATCAAGGTTTATACACGTCGGTCGCACGTCCCTATAATTTTTTATTCAGCAACTCAAGTAAAGAAAATAATTATGACCGTGGTAAGAGGACTAGCAGACAAATTCTAATGTCAAAAAATAATTGAATCGGTTCTGTTTTCGAAGAGATAAAAAGGGTTCACGAAACGTCGATCTGGTAAATTTTTTGTGATGTATTCAGTCACAGCTGCAGCTTCCATTGCATCGCACTCTACGGGGATAGACTTGACGCAGCACGACCTCAATATGGTATCTTCAAATACCTATACATATAATAGGGTAGTTGACAAAAAAAACTAATTAGTAAAACTAAGAGAGATTCCCAAAAAATATTGCACACGTATGTTTTCTTTTTTCACGTAAACAAAAAATGAAGACGATACAGTGCTTCGAAAAGTCGCACGACGTCACAGTTTGGTACATTTTTTACCAGAAACTGACGTCACCTGCCATCATTCACGATCTTTGACACGTTTTATTTTCGCCATTTTTTATTAATTTGATAAAACAAAAAATACGTATCCAATATTTTTCGATAATCTAACAGATGGACTAAACAGAATCATGTTTTTTGTCAGTCAACTACCCTATTCTGCCCTGTTCACTCTTAACATCGCACTCAATTTCATCTAACTATCTGCTTCCTTCTCATTGATGTCAACAAAAGCTCGAATCATCTCTTAAGCTCTTACCTTTCAACAGCAGCACGAAGTTCTTCTTGTCCTCTCCACCTTTGGGGTACTCCCAGTCCACATCCAGACCATCGAAGTTCCTGTCGCGCATGTACGGGATAGCGGAGTAGATGAAGGTCTGACGGGCGTACCGGGTCGCTGACATCTCCTTGAACTTCTGGGTACCGAAGGACCAGCCACCTGGAGAAAGGAGGTAGTTTTATAGAACTAAGTAGAGAGATGCGTTGATGGGAAAATTTCCTCAGCTAAAACACTAGGAAGTGGCGAATAAATAAAAACTAATAAAATAAAAATGATTAAACTAGTGATAGTAGTGAAAATAAATAGCGGGCGTTTTTGACATTAACTATGTAACTTTTGATTGTGAATATTTGATAGAAGGTCTATCCTAAAATGTATCTCAAATTCGCTGACAACCTAAACATTTTTGTCAGAATTCGAAAACACAGTGTGCTGTGTAGTTCTGCGAAAAGTTTTCTTTTTCACACTTTGTTGGGATGACTGTGTTAAGAATGAATGCTTTAGTTATTTTATCAAATTAATCACGGAACTAAAGAACTTTACGCATCAAAAACTTGTTTCCGCTGTTTCTTACATAAAATGTTTGCTTGGGGAGTCATTTATAAAGCAAGGTGATGGCTAAAGTTGAGGCACTAAAAATGTTGTAAAATGAAGTTAAAATAAATAGGTGAAACTGAGTTTCATGACGAAAATAAATATTCATGGAAAAAAAATGATTATAAAAAAGTTATTTATTTATTTAAAAATCCCTTACAACTATCATTACAGGTCCCTAGAAGTTTAGGTTTTTTAGATAATATAAATAAAAATCTTTTGTTTTATTTTGTAACTAATATAGCTAGGTAACATAGCTAAGTGGTGTGTATTACAAACATAATATGGATCAAGGTTTGAAATAAAGTATTTTATTTTAATTTTTTCTGATCGCTGCATGATAATGTTACAAAGGCAGCTACAGGGTCTGATCAATAAAAAACTAAAAAATACTCCAGATTCCGTAAAACAAAACCAATTAATTTTTCGTTTACCTAGCCAATTAAAGCCTAACGTTCAATACCTATTATCTCAACCAGAATTATCTCACACTAATCTATAAACTCACACTAATTAATAAAATCGCGAGCGAATTTTCGCAACTGAATAGTGAAGTGAAACGACAAAAAAGTGGCGTGTCGATTTCTTTAAGCACTCATAATGCATTGCAACACAACTGCCAGGTAGGTCTCATGAAAACAGGCGCGGTTTTTGTAGGCATTCCCGTGAAAATAGGTGAAAATGTCGCGCGAATGCGCTTTGTGCCGTGGGAAAGGCGCCGTAGTGTGTTCGCATGTGGCTAGTGAGGCGACAGGTTTATCGATGTCGTTTTTATTGTGCTGTTTTATAAAAGTAAATAATAAACATGGATCATTCCTCTATAGCACATGTAACTTAATTTATGAGTGATTAAAATAACGTGTCGATTTATTTAAAAAAATGCTTGTTTTACCTATATTTATGATTCATTTGTTAGATAAAAAAGAACAAACTAAGGGGCAGAACCGATGTGGCATATCCACCAGCCTGCTTTTTTGATATTTTGTCAAAATCGCGGCCCACGATGAAAGGGGTATGTTTGGATGGAGGACATTTAGATGAACAAAAAATGTCCAGTAACACGGTACCCCAAAGTGTCACGTTACCGATATATTTGAAGATAAAGATCGACAAATGAGGACAACAACAATCATTAAAATAGACTTATAAAAGATAAGACTACGTATATTCGCTAAATTGTATCCAAATAATCGTTCCCAGGTTGATTATTATTGTGTGCCCGGGAAAATCGCTTCGCATCGCAATACAAACCTATGTTATGTCAAAGAATAGTTTTCTCGTGCTCCTAGTAGTATGTAATGTACCTACTCTCTTTTAATAAACAGTAATAATAATAATCAACGCCTATAGACACGTAAAGGGTCGATTTTTTATGTGGTCATTATATTCATATGTCGCTCTTTACCTTCAAATATCTCGATAACGTGACACTTTGGGGTACCATGTTCCATCACATTTTTTGTTTGTCTAGGTGTCTTCTACCAATTTCATCATGGGCAAAAATCAAAATGGCGGTGGGTCGATATGCCAGCTTCCATACAAAAAAGTTCAAACCCCTTTACAAATAATATCGCACACCTCAAACCATTTAACTTTACACACTCTGACTACCATTAATACACGTGCCATAAACCATAACATTAAGTTATTAGAAAGTTGTGTTGCCATAAAAACCCGAGTCATAATATTTATATACCGATTGATTGCTTCAACTGGTTGATTGAACCAATCGTTATGTAAGTGACTGTGTATGAAAGTGAGGTGTGGTATTGTTGTTTTTGCGACGTCATTTAAGTAGGTACGTGTGTATTATTAAAGTTTATTTGTATGATATATAAATAGAATTTATTTATTTATTAACTTGGTAGTGAAAATTATTACTATGTAAATGGTTTGGTATAATTTTTTTCGTGTAGTTAGTGCCTAATTTGGTATCAGAGTTTTTCATCTGTAATGAAGTTACCTAATAAACATTCAAAAACGTCATTAAAATCATATTAATTAAATGTCAATTTTATAATGACAAGGATACAAAATCACTATTTCAGAAAGTGATCGCATTTTAGAATAATCTAATATGGGTATTAATTAAAATTATTCATCAGTTATTTGGATTCGTTTTTAGCTTTAAAACGATTAATCATGATGTCAAATTAGATGAACATTTATATTAGAACGAATAATCTTATCGATACATCATGGGACATCACGAATCGTATCGATTTTAAAACAGTCTGTCTGTCGAATGCGATATCTCGTGTATTTTGAATCGTCTATTTATTCGAATGAATAATCAAAGTGTTCTTCGTGAAATATTAAAGCTGTACTCAACATATTTTTGACGCGATTTTGCTTTGTGCGTATTAAAGCAAATGAGCTGTGAAAATATTAATGTTTTTTTGAAAGGGAGTTCTGAAAAATGGTAGCGTCGCAAATATCTGACTAAAGTTCTTTGCTGTATTTAAAATATTTATTAAAAATTGTAATTATAAATTTTACATTGATTCTGTAGTAGATTGCTACCGACACCGACGGACCATTATATTTATACTTTTGTAAATGTTTTTTTTATTTATAAAATGTTGTAGAAGTTCTTTTTTAATAATTTATGATTTAATTAATAAAGGAAATCTTTCGATGTACAAAAAAGCTCTCAGACGACCTAACAGTGACACAATACCTGTTTCAGCCATTATAGTTCATTTTGCATCTCCTAATAATCAGAACATTAATTGTAGCTTCCCAAGAAATAGAGTTATTTAATTTAATAAATTATTTAAATTAAATGGATGTTTTTATTTGTTCTTATTTTTTGCCGTGTAAAAGTGAATGCTTTTTAATTCTGAATTTATTAACAATATTATGAACTCTGATCTTACATAATTAAACTATTGTGTTTGGGTCAACAGGTCGGAACATTAAATAACTTGTAACATTAGATAATTGATTTATTTTATTGCTTATTTCCTCAATTAATGTAGATGACTTAACTTGTTTAAGAATACCTGATGCATTTAGTGCCTTGTTTTCTATAATGTGAATGCATGCATAACTTTATAATAGGTGTTACTAGACAATTAAAATTGATAATGATTTAACTTTATCTGTCTGATATTATAATGTGTAAACATAGTCATAAAATATTGCAATTAAATTGTTTAGATGATACTTAATACGGAAAACATGATTATGAAACATGTTGTGAATATTCTAAAAGCTTTATAATTATAGACGTTTGTTATGTAAATCTGGTACATCTCATTGAGCGTAATTAATTATAGATAGCCAATCAAATTCATTCACTTAGTAGGCACTTAACTAGATAAATGTAATAAGGCGTTTCCTTTCCTACGCATAGAGTTAAATTTTTAGATTCGCGCTGTCTTAAGTACGGCCTAGAGGTTTACTTCTTTGTTTCTGAGGAAATTCGGCAGGAGTCAAATTCTATTCTTCTATTCTAATAGCAGTATTTATATTTTTCCAAAGTGGGAAAGAGATGACACTAGACGTTCTTTATAGCTCCGTCTATTTCCCACACTGGAGTGACATCAAAACGACACTGCTATAAGATGTAATCAATTAGGACCAATCAAGCTATGAAAAAACCAAAATAAGCTGATCTCTCATTCTACGGGAAGCTCATACAAAGCATGGTCAGGCGATACTGGATGCTTCATGTGTCTAACTAATCTTCTTTTATTTTGGTTTAAATGTGTATTATACATACCAATAGCCAAAAGAGTCTTCAACTTCGGATTAGCCTTCTTCAAAGCATTAATTCTGTCGTACAATCCAGTCTTCCCATCCTTAGTCTCATCGTTGGACTCGAAGGAGCTGAGCTTGCCTTTCTTCAACCAGCCGAAAGCGAAGATGATGTGGGTGCAGAGATCGGGCTGAATGTCTTCCGGGGTGAACTTTCCGATCTTCGTACGGTATTGGGACCAGTTGGTATAGTAGCAGACGATCTGGTGGAAGAGAAGAATTGTTATTAGTTAAAGAGGAATGTAATGATGGTGATGACGAAAAAGATGGAGATGTAGTATCTTACGGATCAAGGCTTAACATACCAAGTTCTCGACTAAAAATGCACTCAAAAAGTCCTTATGTAATGTCCATTAAAGTATACAATAACGAAGAAAAAACTTATATTATATTTAAAAAAAAACTTAGAAAATGTTTGCTAAATAAAAGCTACTACTCATTAAATGAATATCTATGTGATAGAATTATAAAGTCATAATTTTAATAAGTAAGTAGTTACTCAAAATTAAATATTTATTTATTTATTCATTAACACATACATTATGACACATTATATTATTTGATTTATTATTAATTATTACTAGATCTCCCAAAAGATACCTATTTATATTATAATTCATATTTTATACCTACTATTAGTTTGTCTTAGAAATTACCTACCAACTATGTTTTAATTATAATTTACAAATGCTTCCTCTCTCCTAACTCACTTATTTTGCTGTGCCCGACAGGGTCCATGTGATCTAATTTTAAGTTTTACCACCTAAGTACTACATGTGGAATGCAATAAAGTATTGAGTATGTAATTAGAATTAGCTGTAGTTCACGAATTTTGTTTGCCTATCATGTTATTGAATGGACCAAAATAAACGGAGCATAGGTCCTTTAATCACTTATTTAATCTAGCATATTTCCGGGACATAAGACGTGAAAAGAAAGACAGGCGAAGCTTTTTCTGTGGTCCTTTGCTATAAACAGAACATTGTGAATAATGATCAAACCACTTGCAAAACAGTATGCATCCATTCTTTGTAAGGATTTCATGACTTTCGTTTAACTCAAAATAATGCTAACAACCTTTTTCAATGTCATGACGTAGCTGTAAAATGTAAGGTTTAAAATAGAAAGCCTTAATGACGCATGTTAAGGTCTTAATAATCTCCAGTCCTCCTTAAGTTCCCAAATCGTAAGCTACGAAATTTCCAATTTTAAATGGTCCATATTTGTATAATTGAATCAGTGCATTTAATTATAATAATAAGGATTTTAAAGATTAAACTATGTTTTGCAAATTGTATGACTCATTTTGATAAATTCATAAATGCTCTACATAGAATTCTAAACAAGGCGAACGGTTTGAATAAATTTTATTATGTTAAACGATTCTAAGAAAATTCACATTTAACTGCATTTTTAAAGCACACAATTATCTCCAAGGATTTAGTGCTCAAACAATATTAAACGTATATTTCTAGATTCATATTCTTTAGCAAAGTTTACGTTGAGGCACTCAGTTTTATAACCCACTCCCGTATACTTCTTAAAAATACCAGCTCATTTAACATGAAAAGTTTCCTGAGCCATCCGTTCAAATCTGAACTCTACACATCCAAAATAGGGTAGCTTTCAGAAGACATTATAATATTTTCAAAATTCAAAAACCTATCTTCAAGACATGCGCGTAACATTAAATATATGAAACGAGAATAAACTATGCATTATGGCCTTTATTTTCATATGAATAAAGTTTATAAATACCGAATAAAAATCGTCGAGTAGGCAAATACTTATTTCGAAGGCTAACAACTTCACTTTTACGTTCGAAAAGTTCGCTTATATCCGTGTTGTACTATTATTTTACAAAATTACTTTTGCTTGTCGGAAACTGATACGGACACTTCTATTTCAAGAAGTTAGGAACTAAAATTGTATAAACAGTAATTATTTTAAGTGCAATGATCAGTTGGTATTTGGGTTCCTGCAAGGCTCAATTCTCGGCCCGCTGTCTTTTGCTTCCATATTTTATTAGAAGGAAATAAAACCTTTCGAAATCGAGACTTAATATTTTTATTATCTCTTATATTGGATTTTAATTGAATCGGAAGAAACTTGACTTTCTAAATTGATTTTATTAATTGTTTTTTAAAAGGCCAGGTGATAATTGGAAAGCATATTAGTAAGCTGTAATCATCATCTTTAATTGCTTTAATATTTATGTCTGATTCTGACACTTCTACAAATAGGTAGTATTAATTAGTTTAAATGCGAAGATGGATTGATTAGAATATTTCGTACAACCTGTGGTTTACCAATCTCAGCAGTTGTGTCATTTCGTCAACTTGCATGACAATTATGAAAAAAACTGTTGACCTAACTAAATATTATCACTTTAATGTATTTGAGAAAGTAAAGATGAGCTGATTTATAATAATATGAGAACCTCCTCCTTTTTGGGAAGTCGGTTAAAAAACACCTTTAATATAGCTTACCTTATAGCCATCTTTGTCTTTATGATTATCAGTACCGACAGAATTATCGAGGATTGCAGAAGATTTTCTGCTGGCAATGGTTGGTCTTCCGCGGATTTTGGGCCTGTTCACACTAGCTGCTATGATCTGGTCTGAAGACCTGGAGACGCTGGATGTGACTGAAGTGGACACTTTGCTTGGTTTACGGAGTCTTCTGCGAACAGCTGTGGAAGAAAAAAAGATTGTTTTAAAAAGTGTTTTGCGGAATAACTAATTTTGTTAGTAGTAGGTTATTTAGACTTTTCCATCAAAAATATCCCTAGAGCACCCGGGATTCTGAATTTGAGCACTGAGAACCATTGATGGATTAATAGCATAACTGGCGATAAGCTTAAAACCGTAACTGGCGAAGTGTGGATAGCGCAACCACTATAGAACTACCGACTTTGCCCAACCCTCCCGGGATTGTATCCCTTAACACGTTAAGTACGTTTGGCTAGCCTTTAGGCGAGGGGTAGCCAAACATGATGATAATAAATTTAATTATAATTAAAAAGTGGTCAGCAGGCTTCGTAAATAATTGTGGGTCATAAAAGATTTGGCGAGCAGTAACTAATTCCTGACTTAAGTCTTGCAACGTTCATTATTAAAGAAGGGAACCCATTACTCCTTAGTGAGACTCCACAAGGTCTACCAAGCCATGTAAAGTTGAGTAAGACCTAAATATCAGCACCATTTAGAGTTCTACTGACCCCTTTATGTGCAAAGCGTGACACATCAAATTAGAAACATATCAACTGGCTGTCATTGCAAAAGATTATACAAAAGAGGAACAAAGGCAGTTTCATTCTAAATTATATCGTCTTGCAATATGTCTAGAAGAAATAATTAAACTTATAATGGAATTAATTGGCTTCGTTACTCAGCATTTTTTTTCGTTGCCAATTCTAAAAGTAGTGTCGGAAGTTAGATATATACCTAAAGGTTTCTAATTAATATGTAATATTAAAATTAATCTTAAATTAATGGATCTGAATAAAGGGTATAAAATAAACTTGGTTTAAGTTCGACAAACATCATGAATAGTAAATGAATCTGAAATTGCTTGTTTGCGTATGAAGATTAAAGAAATTAATTAATCTGTTTGATAATCATTACTTTTGACCAGACCCAGAAGCGAGCTTAAATCAACACTATTGTCTATCTATTATTGAATATTGAAACAATTTTCATCTTCATCATCGTTCATCATCATCATTCCCGGACCTTATCTGAATCTATTTAGGGTCGGTACAGATGACTCCCGTTTCCGAAGTTCTCTATTCATGATCATTCCATGAGCCAGTTCCTTTCCCTCCCTAGATTGTTTCATACAGTCCATCCATAGTTTCATCTTTCTTTTTAAATATATTGCTAAAGACGACACATAATTTTCATCTTCATCTACCAAGACTGCCTAAGTGGTCTAGTGACAAGTGCGATTACTGCGTGAGCATCATACATTTAATTTAGTTCAACTTTGTCCATTATTGTCAGTAACTTTCTTAAAACTACGTTAGTATTTCTCATGCTTTTTTTATGTTTTAGCAATTATTTTTTTTTATTTACTCCCTTCAACTGTACCATATATATTATTTTCTATAAACTTTGCTTCCTATAATTACTCTTCATTCTTCCTAGCTTTCTCAGTTCCAACGTTAGTTATAAAACTTTCTCTAACTATTTATTTTTCTAAACCTTTTCCAGGAAGTATGCTTAAACTAAAAAGCTTCAATCTTTACATCAAAGACTTTGTGCTCGCACCTAATATTTCCGTTCGATTTAACTTCAAAGGTTGCGTTTTGTTAAGTTGGCTTAGTGATTTATTGAGCGGTAGTTACAGGGTGGGTAGGATCTGTTATCTTTACGCTTGTCCCGTCTTTTGGGAGGAGTAGAAAGGTTCATCGATTTCGGAGGTGTTAACTTTTGAATTTGGTAGAAGTTGCTTGAATTTTTGTGTTAAATGATGTTGCCATTCACGGTGTCTTTTATCCGTGTAACTTTGAAACCAATTAAGTTATCGCCATCTAAGAATTGATATGGAAATGCGATCAAATTGAAAAAAAAATCTTTGTACGTCTGTAGGTATATCAATTTCACCCTCTTCTGAAAATTCTTCTATAGTAAAATATCTCTCTCAGACGCAACGCATATAAACGATAAATAAGCAAGTATTTTAAAACAAATAGAATTTCAAAACTAAAGGTATCCTTACAACATTTTTCCAAAGCCATTCCTCCAATATGTTCCGAGTAATAAACTTCCTCCACACTTAGAATTCCAAACACCCTTATGGGACACCCTGTTACTGATGGCACACACTCCCACTTGAAATTCTACCTCAAACTTGGGACACTACAGTTGAATTTTGTGTGGCTGGAAAATATATTTTTGTCACAAAAGAAACAGTTGCATAGTTGTAATGTATGAGTTTGGCCAGGGTGTTTGTTTTGTAAACGCTAGCTTTGTCCAGGAACAGATGAAAAGTTTATTTTGTATGATGTATGAAGGTGTGTTGGATGGGTGAGTGAAAAGGATATTGTCTTCGGTTTGGATGTCAGTGGTATAGTTTTAATTTTGTTTAGGATTTTGGATAAAGGATGCAAGGTGAATAGTTGCAGGTGTTCTATATTTTACAGAAATGGTTTTTGTTGCAGAATTATTTTGAGGTTTATGATGATGACATGATTTATAGTGATCAATTTTATTTATAAACAATATTTTTTAACTTTTACTGAGATATCCATTATTTTATTAAATTATTCATTATAAAAAGGTGAGCAATATTAACTCACATTTTCAGGATTTAATCCATTTATAAGAATTCAAGATACCAAGATAAAGAAAATTAAAAAAATGACTTCACAGTTTTTCTTTGCTTGTTAGCGTGGATTTATGAAAAAATAAGTTCGAGCATCCATTGGAAAATCTTGTAGACTTACTGAGGTTATAAAAATATTTGAATCTAGCATGATACTTTTAAATTTAAGAGTTAAACAGAGGATTATTGAAGATTATAAAGATTCAGTGCTAATATTTAGGGTTTGTGGATCGACACGTCCTTGGACAAGTGAAAAAAAAATACAATCACAGTTATGCAGTAAAACATAATATACCATTACGCCTAAAATTCCCGAAGGGTTAGACAGAGGCACCCACATTTCGCCAGTTATGATTAAATCCCATGTAACAGGGGGCGAGCATGTGCTATCCACACACAGTAGAGAGAGAGAAATTCTACTGAAAAATTTCTGATAGAAAACCCAATAGAAGTTTTCCAGACTTGGGAATCAAACCCAGTACTTCATATACAGCAGCCGCGCTTGTAACCACTACGCAAACGAGGCATTCAAAACATATTTTAATTTATTTAGTTGAAGTTGTTCTTATACGAAGGTGAAGTTTATATCCGGAGGCGCTCCGGGCGTCGGGGGCCACGTGATGGCTTCCGGCCACCGTAGACGCGGGCCTGTGGACGGTGAGTGATGGGCTAGCTCACCGTCCGTCGGTCTTATGACGACGACAGGCCATGTCGACGGCGCGTTCGTGTTCCACGCGCGCCTCAAAGAGATGTCAGCAACATGGAAGGGGCCCGCAAGGACCGACGCCCGTCAAGGCTGCGGGTTGTTCGAAAGAGATACCGCGGCCTCGGCGCAAGAACTAAGAAGGAACATGGGTGGTTTCTAGTCAGTAGAAGTATGACTCTCCCTTTCGCTCTGCCCAGAGTGGGAGGGTTATTTGATGAAATCCCACCGCCCCAAAAAAAAAAAAATAGGTGAAGTTTATATACTAAATTAATTCATAGTCAAATCATGTAATTTTAGGTACTTCATTTTCCCTATTCCCTTTTCACGTCTCACCTGACCACAAATACCCGACAAAACCAAAACCAAACCAACAAAACCTCCCCTGTAACATTAAGTAATTTCAATAAACCCCCTCAAAGGCAGAGATCCGTCACCGATCCAATTAATATGGCCAGCTGTCTACCCCGCAGTAAACACGAAGGGGATTTGCATAAAAAAACAGCGTCGCAACGAATTCTGTCCGCGTGCGCGTTTCAAAGCTATCACGCGTACATTTTAGACAAATCAGACGGTAAACACGTCTGCTCTTTCATGAAATACATAAATCTAAAGAGAGAATTTTAGGGATAAGCTAGTAAGTTTTTTTTAGATTTTTTTTTATTTTAGTTTTTAGAGTGAATGCGGCTCGAGTCAATCTTCAGGTTAAGCCGTGCTTAGCTAGGTTCGTCCGTGGATCCATTACATTCAGAGTTTCCTCCGTGCCTCGGAAAGCTGCGACTATCAATTTTAGATCATTGTCGTGACAGTTAGTGACCCGAAAGTCGGAGAATCAGTACTATATCACTCAGAACTAACTGGGTTGTGGAAGTCAGAACGACAATCACTTCAAGCTAAATCCTGGTTTTAAACTGAATTTGGTAAGACTGGAAGCCAGCTCCCAATAAAGTTAAGAAAACGCAAGGCAGATGATGAAAGATCATGTTACTTATCATGATGTGAACTTTACTACCTGATTGAATATTGACACATCACAGTCACATAAATGTCCTAACACACATACATTCTAGAATACAAACGACTAAAACCAAGTAGCTCAACACATTACGTAACTAATTACGTACTTAGCTATCATTAACACACGGCTTCCTTTCTTGTCTATTTCCAAGGTATACCAGAGTAATCAAATCAATTTGCATCAGTAATTAATATGGGCTGTAGAAATATTTTTTTGCTTAATTTTATGAGTGAATTTTCAGGGTTAATGTTGGTAGTAATAAAAAATAAATTGAGAAAGATTTGCTTTTGTTTGGTACACGCATTTGATGAGAATCCTCGCAATTTTTTTTTGTTTTTAAGAAACTGCCCCACACTAGGAATTTCTCCTGTGTCGTGGGTGCGTTCACACACATTTAAACTCACATACACAAATACTCAGACCCGGAACAACTATCAAACAAATATTTGTTCCATGCTGGGATCGACCCCGCGACATGCAGCGCAGCAGTCCAATCGCAAAGCCACTGCGCGAATCGTGTCGTCAAATATAATTATGCCTGTGTTGCAAGGATTTTTATTAGTACCTTATCACTCCGGAACTCCATTATATAAATGCCTTATACGAGTAATTTGAAGGGAAAGTTTTTAAAGTAACTACAAGAAAGCCAGCTATCACTACCATCAACTATCCCAATCTTCATTAGGAAGTCCTAACATATTAACACACAGACAGAACATAGAATTTGTAAGCTTAGATTTTTATAAAACCTCGTCAACTACCCGTGTAATGTGCACATTCAAAGGAGCGAGCAAAAAGTGCCTGAGCCAATAAATTATTTCTCTATGCATAAATTCCACGAAAGCATTAATAAATAACTCATAAACAATATATTCAACAGCGGTAAGGTCCACCCTAAAACCGTCTGCCGATAAAAAACTCGTGTTTTTAGGTAAATAAATTGCTGGATTATCAGCAATATATCTTTGACCGTGTCCAGTCAGGGTATGTCAGGATACAGCCGCATAACCATAGCTTTGGGCAGCAAACAAATCGCTGGCAGGATTTGTGGGTATCTAGTGCCTATCTAGGTTTTTGTTGTTTGTCTGGCAGAATCTATGGCATGAGTTTTTAGGGTTAAAACGGAACCCAATATAGGATCACTCGTGTGTCTGTCTGTCCGACCATTCCCCCCCCCCCTTATCTTCGAAACTACTGAGCCTAAAATTCTAAAAAAATACAGAAATTAGTTCAACACGTATAGATTACAGGAAAACCTATAAGAAGTCATGGTACGGAACCCTTCATGTGCAAGTGCGACTTCCACTTGGCCAGTTTTTGTTTGGTTAAACTGCAAAAATGAAGAGCATAGACAAGTAGTAGCCAATGAAGAGATGCTAGACATACTGCCAGAAAATACGTCCTGGAATTTTATAATCAAAATGACTGCCATGTTTGTCTAGTGGTCGCAATCGTCTGCTGAGTATGAAGGTTCGATTCATGGGTCATACAAATTGCTTTGGTATTTCCATCTGGGACTATTTCTCTGGGACTTAAACATAACTGGCGGAATGTAAGTCTATTATTAGGTACACCTCTGCTCAAACCCTTTGGAGATTACAGGCGTGATGTTATGTAAATGACAAAATGATTACCAAGTTTGACACGTTTTACTTTTCCCGAAACCAACCAGTTGGTTATTGCAAGTAAATTATAATGTTGTTCGCTTTGAATCGTCGATATTCAGATGTTTTCTCATGGTTTTGTTTGTACTGCATATTTATATGTACGAGACTAAAAGATTAAAGGAAGACACAGGGTGGCTTAGAGGTTAGGGCACTCATGTTTATTACATTAATCAGATCCAGAGATACCTTTTTTTTTGGCGGGTGGAAAATCATCAAATATCCCAATCCTACTCTTGCGCAGAGCGAAAGGGGGTGTCAGACTTCTACTGCGCCAAGGCTGCGGTATCTCTTTCGAACAACCCGCAGCCCCGACGGGATCCAGAGATACCTTTGTTTGGAGACAAGGGAACAACTATAATACTCGTACTAAAATGATAAATTTTTTGGTTTTGCTAAATAATTATCAAAAAACTAACACGTAAAAAACGTACGTTGTACGTTTTTCTTAAAATGCAATTCGTTTGTCTAATAAACGAAATTCGTTTAACTTAAAACATAAAACTTCAGAATATTATAAATCCAAAAGTGTTTCTTTTGCACAAATCTGGATTACATGCGGTTACACAACTGGCGAAAAGGTGTATTAATAGATCATCTCTGACAAAATCATTCGGGGATTATAGTACTAATAAAAATAAATAAAAAAATAAATAATGTTTTGTTAAAATGTGTGTTATGTTTAAGTAAATCTGGAAAGAATTTAGCAGAACAGGAATTTAGAAATGAATGCGATACATTCATTCATTTATTTATTTATGAACAATTCACAATGTGGTGAACATTACATTGAAAAACAGAAATAACACATGTAGAAACCAATACATGAATGATAAAATTCAGATAAATAATATAAAATAACCTTCATGTTCATGGACCATGTAACCACATTTTCTATTTGTCATGATGTCAGTTCAGTCTAACAATCCAGTCCAGTTATAAAATGCGGATGGCATACTGTCTATCAAAGTTATTTTGAAAAAAAATAACCGGAATGTTCGGACGCCATTGGACAATATATTTTAGTTCTATCCTTTGTCTGTGTCGGAAAATATTTCGCTGAATTTTTAGTTATTGGAATTTTGTGTAGAGTCTGTTTCAAATATGTTTGCGTATGGCTTTATTGACTGTTTGTTTTTGTATTTTATATTTGTTCTGTGTATCAAATCCATTCCAGGAATTAGTTAGTCCCTTTTTTTATGGTGGGTGGTAAATCATCAAATGACCCCTCCCGCTCTTGGGCAGGGCGAAAGGGAGTGTCAGACTTCTACTGACTAAAAACCACCCATGTTCCTTCTTAGCCCTTCATGTCGAGGCCGCGATATCTCTTGCGAACACCCGCGGCCATTAGTTAGTCCCTTTGATACTGTAGACACTATATTTAGAATATTGAGCTTTTATTTGAACAAATTAGGTAATTTAGTTTGTGACATTTGGAAGTGATAAAATAATCACTGATTGTAATCAGTGATTATTTTATCACCCTAATAAATCCCCCAATTATATTCCCACAGCAGAAACACAAGTCCTAGTATGAAAGTAAGTGAAATGCTTGATAGGTGAAATGGTCCGGACTCACGATTGCTGCTTTAATTGGCAGGTAAACATAATGACCCCAAAACAGACACCAGATAAAACACCGTTAGCTTCGGACAAATATCTGTGCTGTCATCTCTAGTGTCCATTTATTTTGCAAGATTGATCTAGACTTTTGTCTTTTGTATAGATTATAGATCTAAGTAAAAGGCTATTGTAGCTTTCACTCGTTTTATTTTTGTTTTCAATTATAGAAAGTATACTATTTTTAATTTAATCAAATTGAAGGCGAGATCAAAGGTTCTGAAATCCAATAAGTTTTTTCTGTGGGTAAAATTAATATTCTATTCAGGTATTGAAAACAGTTTTCAATACCTGCATAGAATTTAGTTTATCCTCTTGTCTATAGATTCTAAAGACATGTTCTGTCTTTTAAAAAGGAAGCCTAATATGGTGCAACCCACCCTAAGTCTGTACTTAGGGTGGGTTGCACCATATTACTATAACGATAACCAAACCGTAACAAGCCATAAAAGCATTAAAAAAGTATTATTTGATGGCTTGTCACGGTTTGGTTATCGTTATAGTAATATGGTGCAACCCACCCTTATTAATTATGAATAATTTTATTTTATACAAATTAACGAACATTGAGTATCAGCAAGATGAACCAAATTCAATAAGTGGCGTCCAAAGACTGTGAAAAGTAATGTTTGTCGTCGGGCGGTGACATGGGCAGACGATATTGTTGCCATCAGTGAAAACGTCTGGATGAGGCTGGCACGGGCACGTGTAAAGTGACACAAAAAAAGAGAGACCTTTACCCAACAGTGGGTGAATTGGTGACGATGATGATGAACCTATGAACTGGTGAAGACCACGTGGTTCCACTGAATGTGAAAAGAACAAGACAGATCGACGTGGCAACGCCTAAATCTAACAGTAGACGTATTTTGTTTGATATTTTGATGATCACTGACAATGAGTTAATATGATGATGATCTATACATAGTCATTCTACTTAATCTCTACGTGTTAACGAATTAAATATGAATTTAAACTAAGCGTTACTCCAGTCACTGTCACGCAAGCGTCACGTAAGTCAAAGCTCGCGTTAAGTAACGTTTACAGATCCCAGCATAAGATACTAGCTCATCCTGGGAGCAAACCTTCCTAATGACTAGACTGTTTATCATTCCACCCAGGTAGTGGTTCCGTAAGGGGTAAGCGAAAGGTTGGCAAATTGACACTACGTGGAGTTGCTACCCCGTCAACTTGAGGCAGACCATGTTTTATGTTGAATTAAATTAGGAGGGGAGGTGTGGTACGGTCAAACAAGGTATTAAGTATACACCTAACTTGCATTTACTTTTCTATTCTATTTTTGTTTAATAGCAATTAAAGCCGATGTAGACTTTTGTGCCAATGGCCAGTGAGTTGGAAAGCATTTACTTTTAAGATTACATAGATACATTTAACAGGTGTCAAATGATACGATTCGGCCACGGTCGATTGTCCCATGAATCGTTGGTCCATAGTATTTTTAAACCACTAACTTTTCATCCAAAGAACGATTGACCCACGAACGATTCGCTCACAGAACTATACGTCAGTGAATACTAAACCAACAGAATGATTACACCAAAAACTTTTAAGGCGCAAGTAAATAAAAGCTTGTAAAAATACATTTTAAAAATATGATAGTTTTTTAAATGCAAAATTTTGGTTTTGGTGTCAAACGCTTTATAGAACAAAATTGCAATCAACATCGTCAGTGTACTAGAATTATAAAGATTTCCGCGTGTATACCAAATAGTTTGTTCGAACGTACAATGTGTAGCTTTATGAATTACCTTAGATGAGTGTTGTAGGTATTTGTTTGTGCTAACAATGTCACATTTGCATGTAAAAAGGAAACAAGCAATTCCGTGAATATATGAGTATGAGTCTGAATGAACAAAGTAGTTTATTTCAATTATTATACGCATTACATTACGCCTGTATTTCTCGGGAGATTAGGGACAGGTGTTCGTATTATTGTGCATCTACATCGTGGGGACCCATGATTCAATTTTATATTAGCAAATGAATATCACCGGATTTATATCAATTTGTTAGTATAATACCACGTAAATTTCTAATCTGAATTATTTTGTTAAATTCTACGTTAGCCTTTATGATCCTTGAGTTTAGTCGAATTTGAATACCAATAAATAATTATCAAAATTCCCAACCTGACAACAGCTCATAAATTAACAAAATCATGTTTGAATAATCGATGTCAAAGCCCAAGACCTAGCCTTTGACATTAAGGCCTTACGAAACACTTCCCACAGCTGAACAGAGTCAAATAAAATAATAAACATTTACATATATTCGACCATATCAGTGTACAGTTTTGGTACTAATTTACATATAGTATGGCCTAGTATGCAAAACCCAAGATAGTAGGCCAGCCAAAGAGCATACCTGAATAGTTTTGGGGCTTACATCCTAATTTAACTGTTCAAATATTCTAGAAATTTCTATGACCGTTTTCGGCTTCGTGGCTAAGATTTTTGGTCTAGAATTTTGATTGATGTGCTTGGGAACTCCCACACTATATTTTAGTAGATTAATTAGAATCAGGATCTTCCTCTATGATTTGGCACCGAATTATTGCCGAAAAATGCGTATGTAATAGTCAAGAGCATAAACACAATAAAACCGACTTCAAAAACACAAAAAAGTGAAAAATAAACTTCACAAGAAAAAGCAGCTTCTGAAGTCGGTGACATTTTGTTTGTTTGATTTCGTTTTCTTTGCCACCGACTTCAGAAGCTGCTTTTTCTTGTGAAGTTTATTTTTCACTTTTTTGTGTTTTTCACTTTTTTGTGTTTTTGAAGTCGGTTTTATTGTGTTTATGCTCTTGACTATTACATACGCATTTTTCGGCAATAATTCGGTGCCGGTAAAAAAATACATACACACGAACATATAACCTCCTCCTTTTTTGAAGTCGGTTAAAAATAAGTAATACCATACTGCAATCCTGCGTATAATTTCGTTCTACATAATAATATCGACAGCTTACTACGAAAATTGCAGAATATTATGATCATAAATCCATGAAACAGATTCGTATAATAAATATTCGTATATTAATATTCTGTAAAAATAATGTATTCTACTCCATTTTAACCCCGCAAATGCAAAGTTTTTTGATAATGATAATTTGTGTGGTAGGAGCCACGTCTCTATATTCTAACTTTGTTAAGGAATACTAATAAAATAATTATTTATTTATTCAAAAGTAGAATTGGCACAAATACTAACATGGGTTATCTATTTGAATTCAAAATAAAATATAAAGGTTCGAAAATCTATGTTCGTATAAACATTGAAATCCAATTAAACAGTAGGATACGATCACCTCACTCAGCAAATTAGTGCTCGTAAAGAACTACAAGTACAGATTTCTGACTACAGATTTGGGGAAGACACACAAAGACATCCCCTTCTCTCATCTCTCTGGTACTAAAGTTAGATGGCTGTTGAACTTGCAGTACTAAATAATAAATTATAAAGGTTCGAAAATCTATGTTCGTATAAACATTGAAATCCAATGAAATAGTAGGATACGATCACCTGTGACTCAATCAGCATATTGGTGCTCGTAAAGAACTACAAGTACAGATTTCTGACTACAGATTTAGGGAAGACATACAAAGAAATCACCGTCTTGCATATCTCTGGTACTAAAGTTAGATGGTTGTAGAACTTGCAGTACTAGCTGCAAACCACGACCGTCATTGATATTCGTATCATAGCGAGATCAAAATCTTCTGAAATGAATCTTCAAATTCAGATCAAATTGAAATTCAGCATGCAAGCTGTTTGCGAAATGATTTCAGGGAGAAGCACTCAATTTTGTTTTAGATGTTGCAAAAGTTAAGCCGTTCTTGAAAATTTTGTTAGTTGGTGGAGGTCGAGGACCTTTAAAAACTTCAAAGTTTGCTTTTGGCAATTATTTGATATTGTAACGTTGTGTATTCTAAAAACAAATAGTTTCGTATCTTTTTTTGAGTATGAGCTAATTAAAACATGTGACATGGGCCAAATGAGGTTATTCTTACTTTAATAAAAAAAAAGTTGACCCCACATTAATAGGATTTCGCATATGTTTACAAAACATTAACTCCCATACTAGGCTCGGAACCTAAATGTCATACAAACATTTATTCCGTGCAGGGATCGAACTTTCAACACGCAGCGTTGATATTCGTTTATTATATAAACCTCTTAAGAGGCTTTGTACTCACCCGTCGGGGCTGCGGGTTGTTCGCAAGAGATACCGCGGCCTCGACATGAAGGGCTAAGAAGGAACATGGGTGGTTTTTAGTCAGTAGAAGTCTGACACTCCCTTTCGCTCTGCCCAAGAGCGGGAGTTATTTCATTATTTCCCACCCCCCCAAAAAAAAAAAAGGCTTTGTACTCATCTGCGGATGAGCTGAGCGGAGCTGAATACCAGTATTTTACATGGAGCGACTGCCTATCTGACCTCCACAGCCCAGTTAGTACCAGGTAATACGATACTCTTTGGTAAGACTGGATGTCAGAATTTCAGGTCACTGACTACCGGTAACGACTGCCAAAGATCTATACATGGCAGCCGGGACCAACAGCTTAACGTGCTTTCCGAGGCACGGAGGAAACTCGGTATGTCGGGCGGTCACCCATTCGCAGACCGACCTAGACACACAGCTTTATCTAAAGATCGACCCGAGTGGCAGTTCTTATTAAGCCACGAGCTCCTCAGGCGGTGCAGTCAATATTAACCTGAATTTAATTATAGAATGATTTCATTTTCTTATTCAATAATTATTTCGATGAGTGTACTTACTGGTTGAGTCTGATGATGTAGGAGCAATGACAGCGACTATCAATGCAACGGTGACAGCCCACCGAAGCAATCTTGGTGGCAACTGTAACAAAACAAAATATATCGTGAATATTTTATGAAACATAACATCACGCCTGTAATCCCCAAAAGGTTAGGTAGAAGTGTAACTAATAGTGCACCCACATTTCACCACAAAATTTTAATGTAATAAGGGGCGAGCCTATTGCCATCAACTGGGCAAGAATCCAGACTACGTGACTGCTATTGAGATATGCTTGATGAAAAACCCAATAACAATTTACCGTACCAGGGAATCGAAACCAAAACCTCATGCTTAGCTGTCGCGATTGCGACCACTAAACCAACTAGACAATCTATATAATATTTTAATACCCAATTAATATTAATACCAATAATCAAGATTGAATCTAGTTTACGATGAACCCTGAATAATAAAGTGGCTAAAATTAATGGTTTTGTTATAATCTTTAATGAGAAACGGATTCTGAAAACCGTCGGGTGGTACGGGAATTATAAAATAAAGCTAGGTAAATTGTTTGCCTTTGTCTGGATTAAGGCAAAACAACTTACCTAGATTATCCTTTACACGGGCGGGCTTAGTTCTGTAGTTATTTAATAAAATAGGTTAAAGTTTTATGTACTTGTGTTTACTTCTCATTGTTACTTATCAAATAAGTCACAAACGTTCGACCGAGTTACAAGTAATAATATCTACTAAAGTAAGTCTCGATCAAAAAAAATCTAATTAGTCCGTCAGAAAGATTTCCAAAAAATATTGGACACGTATTTTTTCTTTTTTCACGTAAACAAACAATGAACACGATACAGGACTTTGAAAACTCGTGTGACGTCATTTACTAAGACATTAGTATGACATTTTTTACTGTTGAGTGACGTCACAACCCCCCACTCAAATCTTTGACGCGTTTTATCTTCGTAAATTTTTATTGATTTGATAAAACGAAAAATACGTATCCAATATTTTTCGATAGGTAATCTAACAGACGGACTAATAAGAATCATATTTTTTTTAGTAAGTAAACATCTCTATTAACAGACAAAGCTCTCATCACCATTAGCCTATAATGTTCCCACTGCAGGGACTCAGGCCTCCTCTCTAGGAGAGAGATGGGCTATAATCCACCACGCGGGCCTAGTGCGGGTTGGTAGATGTCACATGTCTTTGAATTTTTTGGTTCTACAAGACTCTTTCAAGCTCTCATCTATACTAATATTATAAAGCTGAAGAGTTTGTTTGTTTGTTTGTTTGTTTGTTTGATTGTTTGTTTGAACGCGGTAAACTCTGGGACTACTGGTTGGAATTGAAAAAATCTTTTAGTGCTGGATAGACCATTTATCGAGGAAGGCTTTAGGGTACATAACATCACGCTACGATCAATAGGAGCGGAGCATACATAAAAAATGTTGCAAAAACGGGAAAAATATTCCTTTTTGAGAGCTTCCGTTGCGTGCGCTGCGAAAACGGTTTAAGTTACGTAAATATCATGTATAACGGAATTGTTCCTCTTTAAAAGTTCTAAAAAAAAGTCCGCGACAGCATATGTTTATCTTTTAAGATTGACTCACTGTAATCATTTTTTAATATTAAAATGTTAGGTTTAAAAGAATGATATTTTGCGAAGCTTATTTAACCCATATGGTATTAATCTATATCTAAATAAATGTGTTTGTTAGCACGGAAATTTAATATAGAATATTTGTGCCCTTTGCTTTATACAGTTTAAACAAATATCTTAGAAGATATCGCAATGTAAAAATATACGGGCGACAAAATAATTAAGCGCGTGGCAGTCATTCGGTTCGGTGCGGTAGGTAGGTACGTGGGGATTCTGGCCTCTGGGGGCTCCGGAGAAATTCAAATTCAAAATATTTACTGCACCATAATGTTTACAAGTACAAGGTGTTACTGTATATTTAACAGTAAGAGATACCTATAGTAATTGTTACTTTAATAATATAATCGAAGCCAATCTAAACTAATAGGTATTATAAAGAGGAAAGGTAAGATTTTTTGTTTGTTACGAGTACGATTTAACTCAATTTAATATGTTAGATAGTCGATTTATCGAGAAAGGTTATAAGCTATATTATGTGACGCAGACGAAGTTGTGTGGGTCAGCTAGTAAATATAATAAAACATAATGCCTGTTCACCCGTAGGATTAAACGGAAAAGCTCTTGAACTACACTTCGCTAGTTATGTTTAAGTCCCATGTAATACAGGGCGAGCCTATTGTCATCAACCGAACCCAAATCCAGTGTGTAGGCTGCTACTAATAATAATTATTTATTTAATTCAAGTGAGATACATACATGAAGTAACTAAAAACTGGTTAAAATGAGCTTATACAAACATACATTTGATAGGACATCTGTGTCTGAACTAGATAAATAAATATCTGTAACTCAGACAACAGCGCTCTTCCTTAAAATTATACATTTTGAAGTTTGAAGTTCAATTTGGCTATAATTATTACATCGTTAGATTTTAATAATTTATGAGCAAATTAAATAAAATAAAAAAGAGGTAAAAGTAAATTATAACAAAGTGGAGCTGTGACCTCCTTTTGTGTAGAATGTAGATGAGTGAGTGTGTGTGGGAGGGTGAGTATATGAAATTTTCAAAAATTCGTGATACATGAACAAAATATCACCTTGCCAGTCTTAAAAATCGAAACGAATTAAACAAATCAGGCAGTCAGGTCAAAGAAAGATTTTCAATATATTCATGTTGTTATTTTTCTAAAACCTTTGAAACCCCCAAAAAGCCTCAAAAGACATAGTACTTCATACATATTTAAACCCAATTCTGAAGGTCAATGTTTTTCCTGAATTTTGCAATATATCTCACGTGACGTATGTCGACAAGGCTGCGACAAAAATGTGTAATATTTTTACCATATCTTGTCACACTCCCCGCTTTAATATTTTCGTAAGTGGTTCTTGGCACAGGACCTTTGGGACTGGTCATACTGTGAGCGATAAAAGATGTTTATTTTTGTTTTATGTTTGGGCTTTTCTTTAGTTTTAGGAAGGTAAACTGAACAACTACATAAAACAAAGAGATTTAAGTTAAGAATATTGAAATGACATAAAACAAATTGCGGTGTAGCATTATCAAAATCGGCTCAGGTATTTTTCAGCTATGTTGAGGTCGGTTTGGCGGTAGCGGCTGATGACTAAGAAGAAGAAGGAACGCATAGGCAAAGGGTATATTATAACACTTCACACTAATATTATAAAGGCAAAAGTTTGTGTGTGAGTGTGTATGTTTGTTACACTTTCACGCTAAAACGATTGAAAAGATTGGATAAAATTTGGAATACAGATAGTTTATAACCTGGATTAACACATAGAATAGTTTTTATCTCGATTTTATCTTCCCGTGGGATAATTTTCGAGTTATAGCGGGCAAAGCCGCTGGCAACAGTTTGTGTTATATATAATAATATGCTATATACTGCTGCCACTATATGCCATCCCAACCCACTTTCAAGAGTAAATGACAGAACTTCAGAAAGACACTTCATTTAACGAAGTATTATGCTGTAATAGTAAACCTAAACTGGATGATGATTCTTTGACAATACCACAATATTTTGATTCTTAAGTGTGAGTAAATTTATTGTTATTCATCCTTCATTTTAAAAACTTTTTCAAATCTAGTTGTTTGATATAGGTACACATGACATTGACTCTTTTCAATAGTAAAACGACCCTATTTCACTTCTTATGTTACCTCTTAGTTTATTCATTTCCTTCCCCGCTAATCGCTCCCTTTACAACCTCCCCCCACTTCAAGATTACAGTTTCAGTTGGCCGTCAACACGTCACGGCTATGAATAATGCAACATCAACACGGGACCCCCGTATTGAGATTATACAACCAGCATCCACGTAGGGGACTTGTAATAGTTGCCCTATGAAATATGCAAGCGATGTTAGGTCTTATATTGATTTTGGGAAGAGTGTTTTTTGTTCTAAGATCTTTAAGAAAAATCACACGACTAATCGGGAAACGAGCATTGTAATGGGGTAGTAGATAAAAAAATCTAACACAATTTTATCGACACATATTTTATCTTTTTTCACTTAAACAAAAAATGAAGACGATACAGTGTGCAGTGCTCCGAAAAGTCGTGTGACGTCACAATTTGGTACATTTTTTACTAGAAAGTGACGTAACAAGCCCCCACTCATGATATTTAATAATAATAATAATAATATTTATTTAATTCAGACACAGTCCATACAAGAAATACAAAATAGAATCACATACACAAAACACAAATGCAATATTAAAATAATCAAAACAAATTAAGTTACACATACACGTACACGTATATTTGAAACGTTATATTTTCGTATTTTTTTATTAATTTGATAAAACAAAAAACACGTATCCAATGTTTTTTGATTATCTAACTGACGGACTAAACAGAATCATATTTTTTTTATTCCTTTTCTGTGTAGGCGAATATACACCATAATATGTATATAATTTAGACTAGGTAAAATAATATTATGTAAGTAAGTTTAGGCCTGTAATGCGGAAGAATGATGAAAACGGATGAAATGAAAATGAATGTAGATGGGTATAAGAAAAAAGGAAAACCAAAGAAACGATGGATGAACTGTGTGATGGATGGATGGATGGATGGATGGATGGATGGATGGATGGATGGATGGATGGATGGATGATATGACAAGAAAGGAGGTGTCTGATAAGATGACGAGTATTATAGAAATATGGAAGAAGCAGACATCTGCGTCGACCCCAAGAGAATTATGATGAAAGATAACTTGAAGAAACTATATTATGAGTACCTAATTTACAAAGGGTTCACTATAACAGTAAACAAATACGGTCAGGTCACCCTAATCAAGATACCTATTATTCCAACATCCAATTAAATAAGAAACCTCAATGCATTTCATCTGATCCGGTCTTTTTCACTTCGTTGCCTTAGTATCAAAGGACTGGAGAATCAATAAAGTCTCCAGACAGCATCCATTTAATTAGTACCTACCTCTACTGGACAAGTCTTTTGTTCTCTTAGACAGATAGAATTGAATTTCAGACAAGCTGTTCAAGGAACTTAAATGTTGAAGTTTTCAAGTAAATATATAGTTTTTCACTTCTATCTAGCTTTTTTTTAAACTCTGGTTAAACTCAGTGCGGGATGTGGGACAAAAATTGTTCTCGTCGTCTTTATTAACTAGTATGGATGTGTTCTAACGGGTGCTAATTTATCACCCACAAACTCCACACTTCTTCTAACAGAGAAAAAGCCTGTGTTCAAGCAATAGGAATTCTCATCATCTGCCTATCTTTTCACAATTATGTTTCGGTTGGCTTCCAGTCTAACCTGATATATTTGGTTACCAGTATTTTATATGGTGCGACAGTCTATTTGACCTCCACAATCCAGTTTGTACTAGAGAATATAATATCCTTTGGCTGGCTTGATTGGTTGTCAGACGTTAAGGCCACTGATTACCTGTAACGACTGCCAAGCTAGGCAAGCCCGATTTAATATAAATATCGACTTTAGCGTCTATTAATATTTAGCCACGAGCTCCACACTTTATGCTTCCCGACCCGGAACTCAACAAGAAGTATCACAAGAATGAATTCAAAGAAACAAATTACCTATTACGAATTATGCAAACATTATTATGGTGAAAAACTTTGAAACAAAACTTTTCAATACTCATTAAGTCTCAAAAACTTCCTTTTATTAAATTATCCATGTTTAAGGAAGTCCGGGAGAGGATAAAAAGCATTTCTAATAGATTCGGCAAATACGGAACCAACTAAGTTTACCGAGGGCTTGGGGCTCAGTCTTTCTGCAACCCTAATTACGGTATTTAAATGGAGATCCTTTTCCGAAGTTTCGGTTTTTATGTATGTTGTTTTTATTTGGATTGTTTATTCTGGTATTTAGTTTTGGGTGTCGCAGATGTGTTTGTGTATCTTGAGATATTGAAGTTCTTTACTGGTTTTGATTGAGTTGCTCGAAGTGAATTTGGATGAACAACTTCAGTTTTGTTAAGTTGCCCTTTTTTGTATTTTTTTGGTTGTTGGGAAATCATCAAATTATTCCTCCCGCTCTGGGCGAAGCGGAAAGGAATATATATACGAGTACATACTATACCCAGCTTTGATTTTGTTTTATTAGTACACAAAAGAAAAATATTTACCTACGAAAACAAAACTTCAATATTAAATAATAACAAAGGAACATTGTTCTAGTAAACTAATATCAATATTATTACATTTTTTCTTCGAAAATCTATTCCCTCGAGCCAATATCATAATTGCTGTTTCCAAAATAAATGTATTTACTTCGTTCAAGAGGAAAAAATACTCTTTTAATACGAGAAAATACTGCTTGTTTCTGATGAGAGAATTCCGATTCACATTACACATGGAATATTTTTCTGTTCAATGAATTGTATGAGTTAATTATTGGTTGAATAATAAGATAGGAAAACATTGGATTTACATTGCAAATGGGCTGTTTTATTTTCAATATCGGTAATTTTGAGGAGAGGTCTCTTGCTTCTGAAAAGATTATCAGGACATGAAAATCTTTCGGAAGCAAATATGATATGGTACATTGAAAGACGACACACATTGAAAACACTGGTTATGGGCACCGGAAAGTCAGTTAGTCGGATAAAGATTTAACCTGAATATTTAGGTATGTGACTCGCAACCATCCCATAACGCATAATCATCCTACACCATTCCCACTACTGGGACACTGGCCTCCTCTCTGTGAGAGATAGGGCTATATTAAGGATGTTTCCAGATTAAAAAGATAATGATTTCAATTAGTCCGCCTGTTAGATTATCGCAAAATATTGGATACGTATTTTTTGTTTTATCAAATCAATAAAAATTGACGAAGATAAAACGCGTCAAAGATTTGAGTGGGGGTTTGTGACGTCACTCACCGGTAAAAAATGTCATACTAATGTCTTAGAATATGACGTCACACGAGTTTTCGGAGCACTATATCGTCTTCATTGTTTGTTTACGTGAACAAAGAAAAAATACGTGTCCAATATTGTTTGGTAATCTATCTGACGAACTAATTAGATTTTTCTTGTTAACTATCCTATTCACCACGTGGGCTTAGTGAAGGTCGGTAGAAGATGTCACACTAGGACATACCGGTTTCCTCACGATGTCTCATCGTTTGAGGGTAGCAGTGATGAAATAAATTACACAAAATAATGTGCCTGCCTGGGGTCGATCCCACGACCTATTTTTCGTAAGTCGGGGCCGACATCTCTGCACCCGTACAACACATTAACAAATTAATATCAAGCGATTTTTTAAACGAATAAATAGTAAAATATTTTATACAAAAATAAAGTCATTTATTTCACGTAGCTAAAAATAGTACAAAAAAAAGGACAATGCCCACGGGTCTTTTAATTTAAAATCACTATCGTACTGAACAATAAGGGTGGTACTGATTGCAGAAAAATTATGACAAATGAATCTCTCGCCGGGAAAATATATTTAATCTGTATTTAAACGTTTTGCTTGAGTTTTTTGTTAATAAAGCTAGAAGTTAAGGTCAATTTTTCATTTTCAAGGAAAAGACGGAGTTTTGATTGTGAGTTTTAGAATTTTCTTTCAGATTATTGGTAGGCAGTTTATGTATTCAGATAAAAAAGCGCGCGCGCACTTAATTATTTTCTTCAAGAATAGACAATATTAACATTGGCCTGACTTAGATAAATAATTAATGTCTTTTACAGCTTACAGAATTTAGAAAAAATCTGGTTTTTACCGTTTCTTTTAAATAAATATGACTTTATTTGGCATACATCGCATATAAAACATGTGTTCTGAAAATATATGAATTGTAAATTTCCACACAAATTATTTCTTAATCATGTTGAGAACGCATGTTTAAGAGCACATTACTCAATGTTTGGGTTCGATGCTCGGGGCAAGGCTATCACGGTTTCTTGTAATTAAATAAATACTTGAGAAAAACATCAAATATCATAACTATTGCAACCTTTTGCTTGCTCGTAACCTTATCATTGAGATAAATAAACTTTATTTTTACCTATTCAAATTCAAGCGTCATTACACTGGGTGTACAAGAAAAATATAGTCATATTACAGAGTTTTCAGTATCCAGACCATCAAACTGAACAACTTGCTTCATGGGATTATTGAAATTGTGAAAAAATAATGAGCAGTCCCTTACGAAGCTACAATACCTTTTTAATCCCAAATGAGTACAGCTGATTATTTCACCTACACCAATATGGGCTATTTTTGTTCAATATTGTTATATATATTTGGACATCATCATTCGCCTAACCTTTTCTAACTATGTTGGGGGCGCCTTCCAGTCGAACAACAGTAATAATGTTTGAATCCCCCAACGAAATAAATTAGACAAAAGTAACAGACGAGTAGAAAAACAATATTTTCACTTCACCAGTTTGTATGTGGCGGTATACAGGGTGGTGCCGACAATACGACAGTAAATGAAACCACTGGTAGTTCTTGTTCATAAGAACATTATTAAACTATCAAATAAATCTGATCACCAAATTAAAAAAAAAATTATAAAAAACAATAAAACTAAGTAGCATAAAACTGTAAACGAGATACATTACAATTTACAAACAAATATTGGTTTACTAACCTTAGGAATAATTTGCACCGATTAACGTGTGGAAATAAAATATAACAAACGAATTTGGCAATGACGTTTAGGTAGGTTATTGTAGTATCGTCGGCACCACGACGGTGCTAGGATTTATTTGATAGTTTAAAAATGTTCCTATGAACTAGAACTACCAGTGATTTCATTTATTGTCGTATTGTCGGCACCACCCTGACTGTAGGTTAGACAGATCGTAGTGACATATTTTTAAGCTCCATGTTATATACACATAACAAGCTTACGCTAAACCAACACGTACAATGTACAGTACACAAAATAGCTAGTTACTTATCTCGTATACCCAGGTCATCAAATAAACTTCAACACGAAATTAATTACGAATTTATCTGCTCACGGTACCCGACAGTACAAATATTAGCTGAAATCGTGGCCCAGAGCGTTGTAATTTATTAAAAACGTCATGCACTACGGTGTGATACCACAGACACATTGAAAAATGGACTGTATTGCTTTATACTCATACTGGATGGGTTTTACGAGGATTTTACATCATTGGAAGGCAGGATCAATATGAGAGATGGAAAATTTATCAAACACAAAATATTTTATTGCACATGGGCACTTATAAAACATCGAAAAAATGTGCACCTTTACAAAGCAGTGAAATAGTAAAGCCTAAATAAAAATCTTGAGAGGTGTCTAGGAACACCCGGATGGAACGAAGTTATTGTTATTATTTTTTATTATGTAAAAAAAAAAAAAAAAAAAAAAAAAAATGTAGAAATGAAAATATCTGGCTTGCTTTCTATAAGATAGAAAGAGACAGACAGAGAAACATGCGACGCCGCACTGCTTACAATAGCTTACTATAGCAAAAAGTGTCGTGACAACTTTTCGTAAGAACTTCGTTCCAAAAATGTACCAGGGTGGTCTACTAAGTTACTAAAACGTAAAACGCAGAATCTTTCTGGGATCCTGTAAACGTTCGCTATAGAGGAGATCGTGTTTTTCTGAACGAAGCTCGTAATTGTACGATCAAGGATCGGTACGATTACAAAGCTTGGCATAATTATAGATTCGTGATTGTACATCATCAGTCTCCTATTGATCAATAATTATACATCTTGAGGATCCATTTGCAATTCAATGAACGTAGAAATTACATAAATATTTGATGATTCAATGCAAGTCTTATCGAGGGGTATCGTATTACATAGTACTAACTGGGTTGTGAGGTCAGATAGTCGCTCCATGTCAAATACTGGTGTTCAGCTGTCTCCGGTTACACTGAAAGCCGATCCAAACATAACTGGGAAAAGGCTTGTCAAATGATAATGATATTTTAATGATTTAATGCCTCTTCACTCGACACTACATAGATGGGAAAAGGCTAGGCTTTAAAAGAAAATCTTTAGCATGTCTAAAGATATTTGCTAGTCAGTAGCATCAATCCGCACTGGAGTAATGGAGTGCGTCACGGCACGCTCATCGGGTTTGTCTGGAAGTCGACCATGATGAAAATGCAAGGCATATCATGATGCCCTGGACAAAAGCATATGTACCTATGGCCACTCGTTTTAGCGATCAATAACAAAATGTCGACGAGGTCAATAATGTCAGTAAATATTACGTCTTCTTATTTACTCAACCAACAACGTTTTTATATAACCCAAGTACATACGAGAATCTTGTGTGAATACTGATCAGTTGCATCTCAGAAAAAAACATGTTGACTCGCCCGGAGAGGTAGGCAGATGTGTGCTCTTGTATTGCCTTAGTTAGACCAATAAGGTCAAGATAATTGCTTAGTTGAGCGTAACGTGTTTATTTGTACATTGTGTAGTCGAACTGTGAATGGAGGATTTGTTTGAGAATTGGTACGAAACTATTAGCTATTTACCAGCTTATAAAATTTATTGATTATAAGAGAATAGTAATTAATATGTACAAGTACAGGTAAAAAATATTAAATAAACTACCAAGAAACTATAAAAAGGCATCAAAATACTGGTCCTCAACACTGTCAGCCGGTAATGTGCCCAAAAGAGTTGGCATTGCCACGTTGTATGGCAACACTTAGCCTCTGGCCAAGATAAAAGCCAGCCGTTGGGTCACGAGAAGCGTCAACTAAGCGTTTTGAAATTTCCTTAAACAAAAAAAAAATACAAAAAAAAATGAATGTATGCTTATAAAATGTATTTACTAGTTACCTGTCAACTTAAATTATATAGATTGAATAGGCTGTCTCGTTGGTCTAGTAATCGTAAGAGCAACTTTTGAGCATGCGGTTTTGGGGCCGATTCCCGGGTCGGGCAAAGTGTTATTGGGTTTTTCCATCTGGAATTTCTAAGTAGCAGCGACGGAGTCTGGATTTGACAACGGTTCGGCGAGTATAGACTCGCCTCCTATTACATGGGACTTAAATAAAATTGGGAAACTGTGGGTGTACTGTTAACTGTCTATAGTTTCTATCTAAAATGTATTTAGATCCCGTCGGGGCTGCGGGTTGTTCGCAAGAGATACCGCGGCCTCGACATAAAGGGCTAAGAAGGAACATGGGTGGTTTTTAGTCAGTAGAAGTCTGACACTCCCTTTCGCTCTGCCCAAGAGCGGGAGGGGTAATTTGACGATTTTTCACCCGCCAAAAAAAGAAAGTGTGTATTTAACACGTTCACTGCGATATAAGGTCTAAAAACCCGATGCATGTGCTCTCACTCCGTGCGGAGGTGAGAAACACTGTACTTTACTCTGGTGCGGCAGCCGTAGCATGAGTATTTCTGAATGTACGAAAGAGACAAGTATAGGTTTGAGTTTAGGACCTTAAAGTCAACTCGGTAAGGTAATAAAACTTTGCTAAGGTTTTCCGGCCCGATAACGCACTGATTGATATTTTTTTCTATTCCTTGCGGAGAAAGGGTCGAAAGGCCCGTCATAGACTACAAGGTCTTTCTGCCCCCTCCCGCACTGATCTGGGTGATTGCATTTTTTACTTCCGACTAGTGTTGTGACATAATTAGCGGGAGCGCACGTACATTACGATAGTGCATAATTCATAATATTTGAGTGTCAGTGTGTGTTTATGTGTTGTTAATTACTGTAATAATGCCTCGGATAAATAAACGATGTCGAAAAATGCTAGAATTATCGTTTCAGCAAACAGAAAATAGTGAAAGTGAAAATTCTAATGAGGATAAGTCGAAGTGTAGTAAAGATTTTATGAAGACAAAAAAATAATGGCTCTCAGCAAAATAGCTCTGATATTAATGACACCAATCAATCGAACAAACAAAAATCGATCAAGGGATGAGTCGAAAACCACCCGAGAGCTCAAATCAAACCACGTAAGTAGAGGAACAGCAAGCACAATTTTTATTACCGCTCCTAAAAAACGCAAATATACTCAAGATACCACGAATGTTACTACTATGAAAAGTGATTTAGAAAAAACTCCTAAAACTCGATAAGTGCAACTCTTGAATCAAGAAGGAGGCTTAATTTACGTTAGTCCTAGTACTGGTAATTCTCAATTCTCATAATTAAAAAGTACTTTTTATTATTTAATTGTTGTTGTTATTGGAATGCTATACAGAGTGTATCGTTAGCATAATAACATATTATAAGACTATTACTTGTAGAATGCAATCGTCTAAAATCACATTATTCTTTCAGATCTTCAACACGATGTTGTCCTGAAGACGAAACACACATTCCAGAAAAACGGCGACTAAAGGAGAATGTGTGCTGGATGCTACTTAACGCTGCGAGTTACACTCAGCAGCCGAGAGGCAAATAAAAAACTTAAAAAAATTTAATCGTTCTGTGTAGAATGTAAGAAAGGGTACTGTCTATCATGTTTCTACAAAACACATTTGTAATTTTTTAATAAATGATATTATAAACAATGTATCGATAACTTATTTCACATCACTAATAATCCCTCGATTAAACCCCTTATTCAGTGCGGTTTCAGGTCATAAGACCTTATACTTATTTTTACATTATATCTCTTGAATAAATAGCAGGATCCGGGGGCGAGGTGAACACTGTGACAGCTAACTCGTCTACTAGCGATATTGTTAAGTAGGTATCAAAAATTCAAAGGTTTCACAAAGGGATAGTCATTTATATCCAACGATACCTTACTAGGTCTAAGAGCCCCTTAACGCAGGGGCGGAGAGTTTAAGTAACAGGCCAATCGGCCCACTAACGCACCAAACAAAAAAACGCTAGTTTCAGTCCCGCAGTGAACGTGTTAAATAATGCGACTTCATCTTGAATTCGTGATTTCGTAAAATAATTTCACGCCCTGTTCTACAACATATAAAGGGTGTGTTTATCTTTCCACTTCGTTTAGGGTACTTTTACACCCTTTATTCACTTCCACAACGGCACAAATACCTCTTTTCCTTTCCCGTTTAACTTGGGGTACTTAGTCTGAACGGCCCAAATCGAATGGCACGTGGGCCATTCGCACGTAAACAAAAATCGTCTACGTTCAAATGGCCCGGTGGTAAAATGAATTTAAAAATAATTCAAAGTACAGTCGCAAACATTGTATTAGTCACATAGTTTATGAATTTTAACTAAATAAATATTTAATTATTTAAAATCGTCGAAATAAACGGAATACATCTTCATAACCTGTCGGTACGATTTCAGGTAGCTAGATAAACAATGACCCTTTCTTGTCATCCAATCACAAGCAGGATGCTTATCTGTGACGTCAGACGACTGTGGAGAAATATGTTTAATATGCAGCTTAGTAACACCACTGTTAATTTTGCAATTGTCTAATAATGTTGTGCGTTGAATTTTTACTTTTGAAGTTTTGTGTTTTTGTTTACTGTTGGATCCTGGTAAGTTTTTTTTATATAATAATATATTATAAGGCTAATTGCATATACTGCAATATTTTTCTCAAAATGTTTCTTCAGTTAAAGGCGTTTCATATGTACATTATATTCTCTATCTTTTTGGGTCCATGAACATAATATGATCGAATTTAATAATATAAGTATTTCTCTCTAAACTCGTTTGCAAACAACATCAATATTCGGGCTAAAGACTAAGCTACCAGATTTTAGAACATAAATAATATATGACCGGGACTAGATTTCGATGCATACAATATACAAATCTGCTGCAATCTACTTTCACACTTCTAAGGCCCATATTGTATATTCTAGGTTTAAATAATCAAAGAAATGGATGACGCACATCCCTCTACATCACAATCTACAAGTGAGGGTAAATCAAGAAAAGGTGGTCGCCTTCTACGTAGAGGTGGTTATGAATATAATTGGAAAAGGCTGAACAAAGACGGAACAGAACATTGGCGTTGTGCAAAAAAAAGTACGTGCAGTGCTTCTATTAAAACCAAAAGTAACCCTTTAACAGTTGTACGTGAAACATCACATAATCATGGACCTAAAGACTTAGAAACAAGGGAAATTAAAGAGCAAATGGAAAAATGTATTAACGCTGTTCAACACGATGTATCTATTCCGATTCCTCAAATATTTAATGAGCACATGCAAATACTTACACAAAAAGGAGTACAAATTTTACCTAAGTTTGAAAATATAAGCAAACATCTATACCAAAAACGAAATAGCTCAATTGGAGCCAAGAGACTTTGCTTTAGAAAAGGAGCTGACGTTATTATCCCTCAAAAATATTTATTTATGTTATTTGCGGATTATCAATACAGACAAAAAAGAATATTAATATTTGGACATAAGGATTTCATTGTTTATTTGAGGCAGTCAAGAAGTTTCTTCTTTGATGGGACATTTAAGATCTGCCCGAATGGATTTTATCAAGTTTTTACAGTTCATGCAGATATCGGAAGCACTCAAGAATTTGTTAACGTGATTCCTATTTTGTATGCTTTACTACCTGATAAGAAGCTTGACACATATCAGTTACTATTTGAATTAATAAAAAGTCAGGAACCAGAATGGAAACCGACTTATGCCACTATGGATTTTGAAGCGGCTACCATAGTTGCATTACAAAATATGTTTCCAGATGTTAAAATAACAGGGTGCAATTTTCATTTTAATCAATGCTTGTGGCGTAAAGCAAAGAAATTAAATTTACACAAGACCCATTCAGGCAAGGCACATATAAAATTATGTACAGCATTATCACACATTCCTCCACAATTCGTTGACGATGGTTGGCTTTATATTATGGCAGAAAGTCCGTGCAGTGATAATTTTACAAAATTCAACGATTATTTTGTTAGCACATGGCTAGAAGATAAGGTGAATTCAAGTATCTGGTGTACATATAATAAATATCATAAAACAAATAACATTGTAGAGTCATGGAACAATAGAATTAGAAAATTCATAAAAGTCAAACCAAATATTGGTCAACTTCTACAAGGGTTGCATAACGACTTCAAATATTATTCAAATCAGATAAGGAAACCTGATGGGATCAAAATTTCAAAAAGGAAACCTGAAACTTTGACAAGAAACTGGAAAATTCAAAGTACAGTAGAAGAATTATTGACTGGACAGATAAGCTTGGGGCATTGCTTAGAAAAATTAAAGTTTTAATCAATAATGTTGTATTTTCTTTTTACTTTGTTGATTTTTTATATTAAAATAAGCCCGATTATAACTAAATCTTATTGTTTAATTGTATTTTTATATTTTGTTGATTTGTTTTTCTAAAATAAGACTGATTTTAGGTAAATCTTATAGTAAATTCTCATATTTTGTTGATCTGTTTCCTTAAAATTGCTGGCAGGTTTTGACTGAACATTGTTGTACAATTATATTTTTATGTTTGTTAATTTGTTTCTCTAAAATAAGACTGATTTTCACTAAATCTTATTGTTTAATAGTAAATTCTCACGAATTGAGGATTTTTATTATTTAAAATTAGGCTGCTTTTAACTAACTTCTTAATTGTATTTTTTTATACTTTGTTGATTGGCCTATTTTGGCTTATTGTTTTATTTTATCTTATTGTTTAATTTTTTTATGTTGATTTGTTTCACTAAAAGTTTTTTTTTAAATATGACTGCTTATACATAACATAATGGCTATATTTAACTTTTGTAAACATTTTATATTGTTGTTGATTGTTTTATGAAGATAATACAAATCTAAGAAAAAAAAATATTTTATTTAAACTTTTTACTTTTGCACCCGAATGTACATAATGTAGTTTATCCATTGAATTAAGATAGATTTTTTAACCAACGGGCCATTTGAACGTAGACGATTTTTGTTTACGTTCGAATGGCCCACGTGCCATTCGATTTGGGCCGTTCAGACTAAGTACCCCTTGTACCCTTATAAGGACCCTACAAAACTACCTAAAGTCAAACCATAATAAAATGAAAATCCTTTCCTTATAGCTTCACAGTCGAACCATAACGAGGTAAGCAGAAAGGGTGTCTAATGGACTGGAAGTCAATTTAGAAAATACTTAGCTGGCGATGTATCAATGTCGCCGCAGTTCACTTATATAGCTGACAGATGGCGTTGGCATCGATTTAAGCGATATAACTTGAAATCAAGTAGCGACTTATGCTAAGATTGATCGAATAATTTAAATAGTAGTACTACGAATAGAATTTCAGGGATCAGTTTATTTTATTTCATAGAAGTGCGATTGTCAACAAAACCATTCTTATTTATTTATTTTACTATTTATGTACACACAGTAGACAACACAGGAAAAATATACAAAATATATATTCTAAATATGTATTCTATAATATGTATTCTTCTTAATTCTTTTTCATTTTGAAATGCACAACAATTGACATAGACAAATGTTACGTTGATCAAAGTTCTTTATTTATTTTTCTAATTACGCAATGTCACGTCAGTTAATTAAGGTTAGTAAAAGTACTTAAACAGCATAGTATCTGCAAGCATGTAAAGTTAAAATGTCATCAAAACGGTTCAACGAACTTTCTTCCCTCCCCGAACAAAACGTTCAATAAAACCGAATACGAAAAAAGGGCCAATACCACCGTAGTCCAAACCTCTACTAATGTCTTATTACTAGCGTTAACCTAAATTTACTACCACAAGACTATTCCAGCACTACAAAAAATGGTGCAATCGACCCCGTAATATTTAGGCAAACGGGTCCAAATGGTACTTTCCCGGTACTTGTCCCTCTATTTACCATGTTCGGATAAAGATAATCGTTTTATGGAAGAGCCTTTATAGGGCCTTTGAGAACCCGATGGTAAATATAAATAGACCACAAGCAGTCTCGAGGACTTTTAGTAAGGGAAATTGGAAAAACAGACCCTTCTTGGTAAACATGGTAAAAAATGGTGGAGTGGCGAAAACTGTGATATTAGATGAAGAGCGGTTGAATCTGTATTTATAGACGCTTCATGTAAGATACGGTATTCAGTTGGAAGTGGTTAAAATGGAAGCTGATTCTAACATAGTTGAGAAAAGGTTAGGCAGGTCTAATGTATTTTCAGTAACAAAGTAATTTTACTTTCAGACTGTTTCGTTGGTACAGTGGTATCAAGCGCGACTGCTGAGCATGAGGTCCTGGGTTCGATTCCCGGGTTGGGTAAAGTGCTATTTTGTAGTTTCATCAAGAATTTATTAGTAGCAGCCACGGAATTTAGATTTGTGCTCGGTTGATGGCAATAGGATCCCCCGAATGTGGGTGTACTGTTAGATACACCTCTGCCTAACACTTCAGGGATTTTAGGCGTGATGTTATGTTATTTTCAGATACAATAAATTGTTGGTGCACTATTGTGTCTGATTGATTCCAAAAATACTTTTCCATGTCGTTAAATTATATTCAAAAATAGACGTGGTCGTATTTAGACGTCCATGAATAATCGCTTGTTAATCGATCATTAAAATTAATGAGCAAGTATAAGTGCGGATGTAAGTCCCTTACAATTATTTAAGTACTTTTAAATTACAAGTGCTTACTTTTGTCACATAATAAATGAAGTTTCTTAACCTTTATTTCAATGACACAATCAAAATAATTCCGGTGATGTGATCAACCATAGAATAGGTCAACCTTTTTTGTGAATAAATGATGTAATACTACAAGGAATTATGTCAGATTATACCCATTCATTTACGTTGCTATACAATGCAAATAGTATCTGGTTTCGCTAACAAATAGAGGTATCAAGTTGCCTCTACAATAGCAGGATATATTTCAAAGAGATCTTGACAGCACATACCTAAAAATCTTTGTAAATCTAATCTCGAAAATACCACATACACTTGTATATCATTTTTTTTACTGCTACTGAGATTTTTATGTTTTTTTTTGGCAAAAACTTTATGCCCCTGACTATAAAAAAAAACATTATTTTATTAACATTTTGTTTACTTACTATCAAAATATGTGAGCATGTCGCTTTTCACACAAAAACAAATTTGATGGAGAAGAATATTAGAACATGCATGCGCCACTTTTGGTCTAAACCAACCTTAGGATGATTCCTAGATCAACCTGGGTTCAAAACACATTCACAAAATCATTTATTAGCGTAAATAAGTTTCAGAAGAATCTAAAAGATCGGTCTAATAAAACATCCCTAATCCCAATTTAATTGGGGTCGGCGTACCACGTCTTCTTCTTCCAACACTTTTCTTTTATCCTCATTTACTGGCTAATAAACTAAGACAAAAAACCCAAACTAACCTCGGACCTAAATTATCCGAACCCAAACTTCGCACCAGAGGAAATACCAGCCCCAACAACTACCTACTAAAGTAAAACAACTAACAATTAGCAAGTAGTTCGCACAGTGTATCAGTGTATTACTATTGTGGCACGCACGCAAGGTCGAATGAAAGGAAAAGGTGCTGCCAACTGCAAAAAGTTTGTACAGAGTAACTTGGACACAGAGGCGGCGTATTTTTGCTTTTTTTTGTTCGGACCTCTGGGTCTAGGTGGAGGTGTTGGTTTGTCAAAATGTATGTACTGCAGCCTTATTACATAATAATATTGGGGTATTTTAAATTTATAATAATTTAATTAAGGAACAATTGTGGTGTCATTTAGGCAGTGTGGATTTTAATTTGCTATTGCAATTTTAACGTGCATTTTTTAATTTTGTAATACTGCAGTAGTCTTATTTTGATTCCGGCATTGGTTGTTGAATTTGTACCCGGTTGGTAGTAACCGGGTCGCCGCTTAATAATAATATTACAGGCTAGTTATTAAGTACTTGCAAAATATGAGAATACCAAGATAAGGCTAGGCAGGTGATGATGACCAAGAACTACAACTTTAGTTAACCTTTCTAGAATTGCAGACGAAACGTTATGCTATGCATGAATACCATTTACCTATACACACGTATATTTAGTATGTGGAGTATTGCCTTAGGAATAATTAAAATTAAACGACAAAGTTCAATACTTCTTTGAAAATAAGAACAAGAAAAAAAATATGGACAGCTTGAAATAATCTGAAAATAATATAGGTTGGCATGCGGAAGCATTGTAGGTCGTTATGATTTGTCAGTAAACTGAGTGTTCGTATTTACACGGAACCGGTAACATAAGCGCATGTGCGTCATTTCAAGAGAAATCGCATTTATACTTTTAGAACTTTTATTAAACGTTAATTCTTATAAAATGTATTAAGGAAAAGGATGTTTTTCTTCGAAAAGTAGTGTTTAGAAGCAACAACGACTGATTTTTCTTGAATCGGTTTGTATGAAAATGCAGCTTTTCCAAATTGCACAACAGCAATTTGGTAATCTTCGACATGGTGGCACCGTAACTATCACACCAAACCCTAAATGTTTTTAAACTTCAAAAAAAAAACTTCTGACAAAGATTGAAGAAGACCGAATATTTGAAATTATGTTTAACGCTAAAATCGATTGCTATTCGTGGAATATTTTTGTGATTTATTTTACAGTGACGCATCACCTTTCTTACAACTCATTGAAAATGACAACATCAACAAAATCAGAATGACTCACACCTATGAACTCCAAACAAATGACTTTCCCCAGGAAGTGGGCACAATGGCCAATAAATCAGATTCTCTCATCTTGTGGGCGTTTCGTGTTACTTAGCCAGATTACCTCTTTATTGCCCACCAGCGATTGTGTCATTTAATGAGCCCACTAGCTTTTTGTCGCGGCTTCACTCGTGTTATAGTAGGAAATTATGTCACGAGAACGTTTAAATATATCCTATGATACTTGGTGTATCCCACGGAGAACAGGGTCCAAGTTACAGGTCCGGGCTCCAGAGAGAGGAACCTCCTAACAGTACGAGCCGTGCACAGGAGTACCGCTTTGTAAAACCCTTGATCCAGTCGCCTAACTAGATCCTCTTCAGTTATCATATTACCTAGTACTAACTGGGTTGTGGAGGTCAGATAGGTAGTCATTCCATGTAAAATATGGCCTCATTCCGCCTGCCGGTTAGACGGGAAGCCAGCCCAAATATAGTTGAAAAAAAGTTAGGCAGATGATGCTAGTGAAAGAATATTTGGAATCCGATCAGTAATTTCTAAGATATATACAGATACAGCCCTACGCTTACAAACAGACAAACTTTATTTCTTTACGATATTAGGTGTAGAAGACCAGTTATTATGTCATTTTATGGGCCTATTATGTTGAACTTTTGATTGTTCGAAGCTATTGTATAATATCTGCTATGGTAATGGCGCTTTGGAAAATGATGTGAATTGGTGATAAATAAAGATAGCTGTCACAATGGTTTGTGTTTACAAAATTGAGAGTTACGTTTTATGGTGTATTTTTTAGAAGGTATCTGTGAACGAAAACTTAAATATTAAGAGCTTTGATAAATACAAGTGGTGTTTTTTTTGTTATTATTACCAAATGCTGTATTTTTTGCCCTTATCCGCGCTATGTGATTTGACTGATAAGTGATAATGAAACTAATAATGAAACGACATGTCTACTTGACGAATGCTATACAGATTATAAGGGTATTTAATTTTATTTTGTTAATCTATACATATAATAAATCTGTAGAGAAATCGTTTTTGTACATCGAAAATATTAAAAAAAAAAATTGTCAGGGTATTAAAGTATAACCAACAGAACACATTTCCAGCATTTTTGGAATTTTTGTCTGTTTGTCTGTTTATCTGTTTGTCTGTTTGTCTGTTTCGATGACTAAGCATCACGTCAAATTTACGAAACAAATGTAGGTAACTTTTATACATAAATATTGTGCGTAACTTGGGCTATTACTTAGTCTTTGTTTCATCGTAATCGGTGCTCTCTATCAAAAGATATATGAATTTATAGTTTTCAAGAAGAACTTATCGTTATGGTCAAGAATGAGACAAGCAACGACATCGATTGAACTATGGTACTTATTACTAAATGCCTTCACAAGATAACTTTAAAAAAGTTATGATAGCAAAAGGTACGTAGATAAAAGTCTAAATGACGCTGCTTTCAAAATCTACATAGCCTAAACCTTATAGTGTTTGATCGCTCTTTTTTAGCAGTTTATCTTCGTCTTCGACAGATGGCGTTATTCATTTGATGTCATTTTCTGAACCGCGATGATAGTAAACATACACACATTATGTTTCGTGAATAGTCAACAAAAAAAATTTACCAATTACACAGTATTAAAATACTATTTTTTTTAAACTAAATTAAAATAAGATAAAACCCACGACATATTTTTTTATGTACCGTGTGGGAATCGAACTTGCAACACGCAGTGCTACTGTTAATCGTCCAGCCATTGCGCCAACCATGTCGTCATATAGATGTGGTGTGTTGTTAGCCCTATGTGTCGAGGCCGCGGTATCTCTTTCGAACAGCCCGCAGCCCCAACGGGCGTCGGTCCTTGGGGGCCCCTTCAATGTTGCTGACATCTCTTTGAGACGCGCGTGGAACACGAACGCGCCTCCATCGTCATAGGACGGACGAACGATTAACTAGCCCGTTACTCACCGTTCACAGGCCTGCGCCTACGGTGGCCGGAAGCCATCACGTGGCCCCCGATGCCCGGAGCGTCTCCCGCGGCGGCTGGGACGAGAGGTTGTCTCCCTCTCGCGTTCCGCCACCTCTTTCGCTAGCATTACTGCTTCGCAGAAGGAGGTGGCGGCCATTTCAGATTCGATGTCCCAGATTCGGTACAGGTACCCTCTCGAAACACCCTCTAATCCCCCCTTTTTTTTGTGGTTCGTAAATTATCAAATGACTCATCCCGCTCTGGGCGGAGCGGAAGAAAGTGTCAGACTTCTACTGACTAAAAACCACCCACGTTCCTTATTAGCCCTTTGTGTTTCGGGGCCGTGGTATCTCTTGCGGACAACCCTCAGCCCCGGCAGACGTCCCTAATTGTTGCTGACATATCTTTGAGGCGCGCGTGGAACACGAACGCGCCAACGACAATCTGTCTGCCTGTCGACTATAATGTACCTGTTTCAAATTTCTTCAAGATCCGTTCGGCCGTTCTGACGTGGTTGATTAACAAACACCCATCCATCTAAACTTTAGTATGAGACATATTCAGTACTTTGCATTACTCTCTTCTTATTTTCTACAGCGTCAGTAAGTTAACGCAGGGCAATGATTAAATGTACTTTTATCTAAGCGACGCATTTTAGTTTCCGACAAGCACGCGAACGAAGTCGCGGGCACAGCTAGTCCAAAATAAACCTCAAAAAAAAATGCCGCAGACAAGTCGCTATTCCATGCGGATGAAGTCGCAGGCACAGCTAGTTTTTTAATACTTTTAAGTTCAGGGGTTGGCTATTAGCTTTGCTAGAGGCTAAGTATTGCCGTACAACGTGGCATAGCCACTCTAGCCTCTTGGGCATATTACCAACTGACAGCGTTGAGGACAAGTTCCTTAAATGCATTTTATAGTTTGTTGTTAGTTTATTTAATCGTTTTAAATTGCAATAATTTACATGATTACCTAGCTTACCTAATAAATTTATTAAATATAAAAAAGTATGTTGTGTCGTTTTAATAAATAAATCTTGGAACCTCTGTCATTCATTACTCTGTATTTGATCGGGCAGTAAGGTCACAAGCCGTATCTTAGATAAGCCTTTTCATAAAAATTATAACGAGTATATCTTGTGGCATGCGATACAGTAATTTTTATATTGGTTAGGTACTTAACTTGTTGTTATAATAACTTGTTTATTTTTGTTATTTGAAGGCAAACTTTAAGCGTACAAAAGTAAGTTCTCAAGATAAAAATAAGTTGGTCTGGGTGGTTTTTGGTACTTTGATGTTTTTTTTTACTGGTTCTTATCTACTTTCATTCTATTTTTAAGTTTAGCAAACAACTGTATTACAATTTAAAGTATTTTTTACCAAGAGAAACCTCTGAACTATATTAGGATAGTTTACATTTTAAGTTACCCGCAAGTAATATATCCCGATTCATTCTGTTGTAAGAGAAACTTACTTATAAAGTTTTAGCACGTTTAGGTATAATCAAAAATCGTGTTGCTTTTCTAAGCATTAAAACAATACCTAGTAGTTTAAATTGACCTTAAATCTGGAAACTGAGGTCGAAAATACAAGGTCCATAAATATCTTTAGCTATTTTAAAAAGATTTGAACAAAAGTTTCTAGTTTTACTCAAAGTGACTTCTATGACGCCCTCTAAGTTTTGTCTGGAATTAGAATTATAAATATAGCAGTCCCAAGATATTTTGGCGCGTGGCTAGAATTAGAAGTTCTAACACCGCCACTTCGTATTTCATTTTGTTCTTATTTATTGGCCTATATTGTCGCACTGCTGGACAAAGGCTTTTACCATAACCTTCAACTCTTCTCTACGTGCGGTGTTCTCAGGCCAATCTCACGCAAAAGCCTCTAAGTCGTCACGCCAATTTTTCTATTGTCAATACGGTTTAAGAAATGATTTCCCTTATGTAGACATTATTCTACATAAGATCCTTGCAACACTTATAGGTGCTATTTAGCATTATTCTGCGGCCCATGGATATCTGATTCTCCAAGGGGATTGTCGATGCGTAACCAATCTTACATCAGTATCGTATAGTATCGCAGCCGACCTAGATACAAAGTTAAAACGTTTCAAGTGATTTCTATTTTCCTGGCATTGCTGACTGAACTCGATTGACATTATACACATTGACATTGACATAAACTTTAGTGTTTTGTATTCGTATTCGTTAGACACTTACTTGTCATTTTGGACCAGACTCTAAAATTTGTTTCCACAGCGTATGACTAAAGACCGTTTTAGCGCCCGAACTACCACACTGGGCTAGTGAAACGTGGTTTTTCCATTAAAATTTTTCTGTAACAGTAACGGAGTCTAAATTTGTGTGGGGTAATAGAAGCGATGTTATAGATACACTTTTAACCCACGCCTGACAATGTTCTTCTTAGCTTGTCGATGGCAATTGGTTTGGGACAACACCAACACCTATTTGGGACTCCTGGATAGACGCAACTATGAATATCCACTTGAACACAGGTTACCTGACATTTGAAAATAAGTACCTAATGTTGTGAATGTTACGATGATTCATGACTATTACAATTAATTTTACTTCAAAACGACATTGCCCCGACCTTCAAGCTGTAACTACACTAGTTTCATATGTCTCGGAAAAGCTAAGGTCTAAATAATTACCCCATTCATATCTAGAGGTAACAATAATTACTACATTATGGTCATTGACCTTGCTTTCCATATGTTCGTCTGTATGTTTATGTGTAGGTATGCAATTAATCATGTGCTAATGTGAATTGTGAAAGAAAAATTACAGAGATTATTGAGTCGTTAATCAAAGAATTAAGACGAGAATTAAATTGTAATATTTTTGCAAAAGATTAAAGTGTAAAAGTGTGATGTTATGTTGTATAGTTTGATATAATACAACTTTACAAAATCACGTTTGTGTTTTCCGAAAGTGGAGGCAGAGATATTTAGTGCACATAGGATTTTACCTGGGATGATGATAATTTAGTCAAAAACCATCATCGTCTTCCTGTCTTTTTTTATGGTGGGTGGAAAATCATCAAATAACCCCCCCTCTCGCTCTTGAGCAGATCGAAAGGGAGAGTCAGACTTCTACTGACTTTTCCTTTCTTTCTTTTCTTCTACTGACGTTTTCTTTCTTTTTTTTTCTTCTGTTTTCTTTCTTTTTTCTTTCTTTCTTTTTCTTTGTTTTTTTCTTTCTACTGACGTTTCCTTCTTCCATTCTCTCTCTTTAATAAATTTCACATACAATTCACTGGGAGTGTGAGTCTTACAAACTAAAACCCGTCAGTGTTCCTTTTTATCCCCTTTGCGTTCCAGATTTGAAGTAACTCTTTCAAACAATTCCACAACCCAGCCAGGAATCTAGGACTCTACGTTCAACAGTCGTACTTTCAACAACTAGACCAACGCCGCATGAACCAGTATTATAATATATTCTAAGAACCCAAGTAAAGTGCTTTTTTTTGCTTACGCTAGTTTCAACAATTTAAGAAACCACTGCAACAAAACATCTTAATAATCCTACGTTACCTGTTCCAAAGAAATTTACATCATCACGACATTAAAGAATATAAATTGCAGAATTAGCCTATAAGCAATACAGCAACAGACAGTTGACATCTTTCTTAAAAGATGTTTCTAATTACCATCTATATTCTGACACGGTTGCTATCAAACCTGTTTGTAATTACAACACTAGTTTGTATAGACATTAGCTCACTTGGATGCGATGTTTAGTGATGGGCGATTACGTTTCAATCATTATTTTATCGATAAATAATATAAAAGACGACATGATGAATAGTTTTTTTTTTATTTGTTAGAAGTAGTCTTAAGTGGGAAATTAAAAAGACATTACTTTCAAAATTGTGGAACCAGGCGTGAACAAATATTTTTTTTTTGAGATCGATCCCCCAATCTGTCAAAAATCTCTCGACCTTACAACTTTTTGTAAATGATTTCCGCTGAGATTGTGACTAGATTGAGAGCGTTTAATTACTACGGAAATTGGCTTTCAGATATCCTGAACTAAGATATTCTTTATAAATCACTATCTATAAGTAGTTAATTTAGTTGTTAGCAATTTTCTTTCCTTCTATATATGAAAAGAGACATTTACACTTCAGTGGAACAGTAACTTGTCTTGTCAGAGATAGCTTACGTCAGTGACTTGTCTAACGCACTAACATTACCATCCATGTCCAAATAGCACTTAAATAAAGACTCATACACCCGTTTACCGTTCCGCTGTAAAGCTGTAAGACTTGCAAAGTTGCAAGCAATATAACTTAGTGTTGTAACATCTGTTAAAGATAGCACGTTTAGCAATACTAAGCGCTCTAGAATTCCAGTTAGAGTTGTTCATTTAGATATTATTTTTTATTAAAGTTTTATGTTAATATAAAATGACTACACTGTGTTTTTTACAATAGTGGCAACAAAAGACATCTTGTGTTTAATAGCGAGTGTTTTATTATTTCTTTGCATTCTTTTCATGTAACTAATAAGTAGTCCAAATTAAATCTGCTGAGGCGTATCACATCTGCATCTGGGGGGGGGGGGGGCAGTCTTGGGACTGCTCTACTAAGATTGTCACGAAGAAGAAGATGATCAATAAAAAACAAACTAATAATGCGAATTGTTATTTAAATGAGGCAAATGACTGAGCTGTCCAAATTGCTACGTAGCCAAAATATAAGTAATCAACTTTCGAAGAATATGATGATTAACACGTAACATTATAAATTTCTATCGCCAGAATCATAATAACTTAATAAAAAATAAAAAATAAACTCGGGTCAGTACAAACTGTAAAAAAAGCTAATCTTCCTTCACCATCTTCAGAATTAACTTTCTTTCACTTTCAAGCACAACCCGTTAAACGTTTCTCATTTTTCATTTCCAAATCCAGAACGGCAATCAAAAACACATTTAATTTCGTAAACTTGAGCCAAATATGGAAGAAATTTTTCCGACATTTGGTATAATTTCGACTGGAAATTAAACAGTGCGCGAAAAAATGTGGTTCCTCGTCGAAATTTCATCAGTGCAGTGCTTTTGCAGTGCAACAACATTAGGTCGAATGCTGCGGCGAATAAATATCCAATGAGACTTTTTGCTGGACTCAGCAGCTTGAAATTGTCGTGGGGTAGTGATGTGGTGTCGATTTTCGTTTTCTGTCGATAAATTGAACACCTGGAGAGGGTCCCATGTCTTCTTTTTCGTAATTAAATTACTGAAAAGTGGTGGACGGCTGGTATTCTGAAATGCGGTCTAAATTGATTTTGATATTCTAGCTTGCATTTGTAAAAAAAATTGTTCTTGTTTGAACATTCTGTAGAGTAGCAAATGGAGAATCAACTTCTACAAAAAACTGGTGCAAACTTAGTAACGTAACTTATTTTCAAGGTTAGGATAAGTTATTTTTTGCATGTCAAAATAATTGCCTGTAGTGAACTAGATTTACGTCTAAATATTTCAGACCGAAACAAAGTTGAATTAAATATCTAATAGGCTATTGTGACTTCAGTTTTTCCTAGATTATTTTAAAATGCATGGCTTAATGCCTTGATAAAAATAAGATATTATAATTATATCGCAGATTATCTCAACATTTTGCAATAGTAATCTTAGAACGTTTGCAAAATAATATAAAAAAATGCTAAAGAAATAAGTATTAAATGCATTTAGTTTTTTTAATCATCAATGACAGCTAATTTTGTGGTGAAGGCTAATGGCAGACAAAATAAAGAAATAATGAATATGATGTCTTAACTATGCAGTGTGATACTCAAAGTAATTGTTAAAGCACTTATTGTACTTTTTACCTAACACTTATAATAGCTACTAATGTTCCTTTGTTAATTATGGTGCAATTAGCGTTCTTGGCTAATTTGGGGCATGGTTTTTCATAAGCATATCACGCTTTACTCCTTGGGATATGAAATACGCTGTCTGTCATAATAAGTGTTGCATAAATGTGCTGGAAGCTAAGCTAGTGTAGTTAGTGTTAGATATTACGTTAACATTCCTACGTCAAACTAGGATATCAAGTTTTAGATAATTTTGGCGTGTAACAATTTATTTAAACAATTTTATTATACATTCTCAATACTGTTTTTAATTTGTTAATTTCTCATTCTGATGCTATGTTATTCCTGCCCACAGTATTTGTATAAAATAAACAATATCTTTCTTTCTAAAATTGTTGAACGATTAATCTAGTATTTTATCGATACAATTAATGTCCCTTAATCGACACTCGCACGTCACTAACAGCACATTTGGCCAAAAGGCATTGCGGAACACTGCGGTGCTGCTAATTCAAAATGTACTGTCTATGAAACATTCAGTGGGTGGCCTAATGACTGCACTGTTTTGCCTTTACTGCTGCTAATTGAAATGACGACAAAGATGACTTAATTAGTGTTTTGGTCATTAAGGTAAAACTAATTTATATCTAGTGTTCATCTTGAGAAATTACCATGTGTATGGGAAAAGGGATCTTGTTGCCTTAGGTTTCGGCTAAGAAGTTTCACATAATTATGTTTGACAAGGATCATTCAGTATTCATCCTTAGTTAATTTACATGAGGTCGACGGCCTTTGCGTTTAAGGAATACTCTATAAAACGAGAAACATCAATTATGATTTAAATTACGGCATCAAAATAATAATTATTTCAACTAAAGCATTACATCAAGTCAGTAAAACACTAATTTAATTTGCACATCAGCACGCCATAAAACGTGGTAATTAGTAGCCAAGTCTATGATTACCCCACTAACTCACTTCTGCCGTCTTCACGATTTGACGCCATGATAATTTATGTTTTTCTTCCATCAGCGTGATTTAAATCATTTTCATTAACACTCCAACAAATCGCCACAAGATAAACATCAAGCATTTCTCTTTCGTACCCACAAACATAAAAAATGGACGGACTAATTAAAATACGAGTTTCCAATTAAATGTGAAATTCTCCATTTTGCTTATAAGCGTCTACAAAAGGTAGATATTTGAAATATTTACTTAGAAATTGACAAGTGTTACAGTTGAAGTAAGTAGAGCGTGGTGGATTCCGACACGCAGCGGGTGGCGCACTGTGGTCCAAATCGTGAGCGGAGGTGGACAAAATCTTTTTTTTCCAACAATTTTTTTATGTTCACTCTTTTTTACTAAAATCGATTCGTGTTTTGGTTTCTTTGTGAAGATTGTTACGCGCTAACTGTAACATTGGTCTTTTTAGTTTTGTCTGAAAACTGTGTTCACGATTATTCGCTTTTTTAGGGCAGAGGTATGCCTGATAAAATGGTGCACTGAGATTAGTTTTGTATTGGTGTAGCTATGCCACGATTTTGGTTTAGTTTCGTGACCAAATGCCGTATTTAATTTATTTAATGGAATGGATAAGTAGCAACAAGTTAGGTTTAAAATTGTACGTAGCAACAACGCTGTCTCCTATAACTTGGACCAACATAAGTGCCAAGTGTAGTTATTAACTTAATCGAATGTAGCAATCGTTTCCATATGTTCCGTTGTCTTACTTTTACCAGTTTTTACTATTTGTGTTAATCTTCTAGTTTGTCATTTATTTTGTTTTTACTTATTTCCTACATTTTTAGGACTGTTAAAAGAATTTAAGTTTAAGTGCGGTAAAAATATCCTTAAGTTTAAGCTTTGGGCCTTTTATTTTCCATATTACGTTGCTTATTAAAATCAAAAGCTACTCAGAATAACCTTTTAAGGGACAAGACTCGTAAAACAAAAATAAAGACTTTCCTAACGAATTTATTTACGAAAAACCTTCTTATTTTTTATTCTCTTTCCCGAGAAGATGCCTAAATTGATCACCATACCGCGAACGCCCGGCCATTATACTTTGTTTACGATTCGGAAATAAGACACAGGGGCTCACTGCCATCCCTCCCTTTTTTCCGAACCGTTTGTAGTACAATTTCATTACTCGGAAAAGTATCCGAATTTTCGTAATGTGCCCTTTTTGTCCTCATGTGTGCTATTTTTTGCGCACTGTGCTTTAAGGCCTTAGGTTCCGTAATTTGTTTTAAATGGTTTAGTGGAGATACGGGACTAACTGATGCTATTTGTTTTTACTTTTATTGCTGTAGGTATGTGATCGGAAAAATTGAATTGGTTAATATACAAATTCATAATGAACATTAATGTATGATCGCGGACGACGCAAAGGAGTATTGAGTGCTTAGCAAGTGGTGTACGGTGGTTTTTGGTTGTAAAAAATTAAGAGAAAAAAAAATAATACGTAAGTATTTTTTTTTCTCCATCTATTTGTTCTTTAATGGAAATTAGATAGACCACTATACGTTTTTGTTTAAAGACATCCGAAACCAAAATGTAAGCATTAAAACTTAAATATGAGTAAATCTAGTATTATTGAAGTCGTAAAAACATCAGCTATCGTAAAATTCTAGTCTTTCCTCACAAGTCTAAATATTCAACGCTCAAAAATTCCCCAGGCAAAATTATTCACATCGGTTCGGGCAGGGTTGGGTAAAATTTTTAGTATTTTTATTGCTTTCCTAGCATAACCAAGGGAATTGAGTAACTCCCGTAGAATATACCCTTTCTGCCAAAAATTTAAAAACTTTCTGGACACGTCCTGTACATTAATCTGTGCCATTCAGCCGGGATTTGAGAAGGCAATTTTCAGCCGTCACTTTGGTTTGTTCTGCGTATATTCTTTCGGAAAAAGTTTTTTTTTTATTCAATTGGTTTTTTTGACAGGTGATTTGTGTGTAAGGCTGTTATATTAGGTGTCATATTTTATTTCCTTTTATAAGACAAGTTTTGGAAACAATACTTTCTGATGAGACACTGATAGATGGAGACTGGTTTTTCTTTTCTCAGGAAGTTTTCTTTTTTCCTAAAATTGTGGAAGAATTTTGACAATCTAATAATATAAATGAATAAAGTTCTTGTTGTACTAACAAACTGCAATTCATTTCATGAAATAGGTTTTTCTCTCGGTTTTTCATTACCACCAGTTTCATTGGATTATAATTACTTATAATATCTTATAATATAATATCTTGAAAGACATCGTATATAGGTCAGCAGGGCTATTCTGTATCTTTTTAAATTTCAGTGGCTATCATAGTGTCCATCGATTAACTGTCAAACGGTTATGGTTTGGTATAAAAAACTGACCATTTGATAGTTAATCGATGGACACTATGATAGCCACTGACATTTAAAAAGATACGCAATAGGCCTGCTGGACTGAATCGACCTTGACAAACCGTGGTTAATGATGCTTTCGTCATCTTTACATGGGACGAGGCGAACCCCTGTACAGATACAGGATGGTATTACATAAATGATGTTCCGCATTGCTGTTGGCATAATTATTATTGTGTCACTTACTCAATACTACTAATCATCACCTTCCTGCCCTTATCAGATTATATTTGGGGTCAGCGCAACACGTTTTTTTTCCATTCTTCCCTGTTAGACGTCACAGTGACATTTACTCCTTTCTCCTTCATATCATTCCTCACACAATCCATCCACAATTTCTTTGGCCTTCCTCTCCCTCTCCATTCGTCAACATTTATATCCATCACCTTTTTAGTCACATGCGATTACTCAATACTACTAAATTAACAATATTCCCGGTGTCCACCCCGGCTTGTCCTCCAGGGGTGGACAGCGGGAATGATCGTGGTTGGGAATTATAACAAATAACTTTTTTTTTTTTGCGGGTGGAAAATCATCAAATAACCCCTCCCGCTCTTGGGCAGAGCGAAAGGGAGTGTCAGACTTCTACTGACTAAAAACCACCCATGTTCCTTCTTAGCCCTTGATGTCAAGGCCGCAGTATCTCTTGCGAACAACCCGCAACCCCGACGGGATAACAAATAACTTCTATTTGCGTTAGATTACTGGCCTTCTAATATCCGTATTGCACAAGACTTACATTACTTGGTGCATTCACTGCACTTTTTATTACCCGATGGATCTGTTACCTTTCTAAAATCAAATATAATTACCAAACTATCTTCTGCCTGTGTGTAGATCATATAGAGCTTATATCTATAAGGTAGAACCTTATAGATATAAGCTCTATATGATCTTAAATAAGCTTAGTATTTGCTTGCACGGTATCATTTTGTTCACTCTAATTTGGGAATTAGAGAAGAGATCCGTAAGACTGAGATCATGTTACGGATCTCTTATGTTTGAAGTTGAATGTAGAATTGTAGATAATTCTACTGTATCGTTGAGCAGCTCGCCCCGGACTAAATTACCGATTGCTTATAAAACTGTTATATTATAAAGCAATTTTTTTTTGTATTTACTTTAGACACCAGGTGAGGTTGAAATAGTAATAGAAAACTTAATTTTTTTCTGATCGATTCAAACTGATTCTCCGTCGATAGGAGTCCACACTCCCTGGAAACATCACGGAATTGATTTATTAGTAGATTATATAGGTGTACATAATACCTATAGTTTCATAAAACACTGTTACCTACACGTAACAGCACAATCTCAATTGCATTCATGTTCCGGCATCGAGTCAGCAACCAGTGGCTACATTTGGCAATATATTCGCAACGCCAATTTATCGGTTGCCGCAACCTACTAATTGACTGCATTCTTTTGCTACTGATATTTTGTTTTATACGGTTTATGGAATTTAAAACTTGAGTGTAGTAACACCTATGGGTAATCCTTTGGAAAAAATAAATGTGACTTCATGTGTTAATTGTGCTCGTTGATTTTTACAAGTATTTTGAAGGTTGCTACCAGCTTAACCAGATACAGCTGTATAACATTATTTTACAAGTCATCGTGTGTATATCCTTTTCTCACCTATGTAGGAGACAGCTTCCAGTTGTACCGAATGCAGCTGAGTACCAGTATTTTACATGAAGAGAACAGTCTCTTGTGAAAGTCAGATAGACAGCTATCTGACCTTCACAACCCAGTACCTGGGTAATACGAAATCCCTTGGGAAGACTGGATGTAAGACTGTTAGGCCCGTGTATTAAGTGCCTACTATATCATTATAATTTTATTGAAACTGGACAACTGCATACCAATTTAACATTACCAAAACCAATTTAACTTGCAGTCCACCACCAAAACGTCGACTGCAGTCTTTAGGACCAGCTTAAAAAGAAACAATCAACTACAAAATGGCGGCCATTAGACGAAACGAAACAAACTTACTCTGTTCAACACTTCGCTATTTGCGGAAGAAATTTCAGAAGGAACATTGTTTCTGCACAAAGTCTTCCCACGCAGTTTTCGTTTTCCCAAGGCAATCTGGGGCCAGATTCGAAGTAATTTTGGTACACGTTGGAACTGTTATTCAACCTGTTACTGTGGCTGGGCTTTTGAAAGTAAAAGTGGTACAAAATAATAGTGTTGTGTAATGTTTTGGTTGTCGTTGTGAAGTTGTTAATAGATTTGTAGTGTTTTAGTTTAAGTTGTAAGACAGGTTCAAAGACTAAAATAGTTGGTATTGGATTCGATTTGACCTTATTAACGTTATAAATCTCTGTTGGTGGATTCTGGGTTCGAATTCAATTTATTTTATCACCACTACTCTCAAAACGCTGAAGGAATACTTAGTTAAAAAACTGAAGTGTCAAATAGAACAAAAAAATCATGTGGCGTTTTCAAAATGAATGAATATTAAATGTAAAACTAGTTGGGTTGTGGAGGTCAGATAGACAGTCGCCCCATGTAAAGTAATGGTATTCCGCTGCATCTGGTCCCAATCCCAGCATAAACGGGAAAAGGCCAGGCTGGTCATGGTGTGAAATACACAAGCCCACACTGGATCCGCGAGTAAGTCTGTGTCTTAGCAGGGGCATATTGGCTAAATGAGGTTAATCTTTATCCCGTCGGGGCTGCGGGTTGTTCGCAAGAGATACCGCGGCCTCGACATAAAGGGCTAAGAAGGAACATGGGTGGTTTTTAGTCAGTAGAAGTCTGACACTCGCTAAAAAAAGTGGTTTAGTACTCGTGTATCACAGTACATCCTACTAATAGTAGCCAGAGATTATTCAAATCGTGTGTTGTTGCTAGGCGGCTAAAGTTTATATTGTAATGTCAACTCGTGAATCAAGCTCGTCGATAATGTTAGATGTCAACCTAGAATCAAGTTATTATCCGTTATCCGGCACGAGATGAATAACTGGAAACCTATTTGGTGCAGCCTTGAGACACTGGTTTTTCTTAGTTATAATATGCTGGCGTACATAAAAAAAAAAACAATATTCCGCACAAGATCTTTTCAGACAGAGACGGCATGGTTGGCGCAGAGGTTCAAGCAATGGACTGTTGCGCTGCGTGTCGCGGGTTCGATCCCCGCACGGAACAAATATTTGTATGACCTACAGATAGTTGTTCCGGATCTGGGTATTTGTGTATGTGAATTTAAATGTTTGTGAACGCACCCACGATACAGGAGAAATTCCTAGAGTGGGGCAATGTTTTTAAAAAAAAAAAAAAAAAGACTTTTTCGCTCAGAAGAATTCCGTGTAGGCTTTTTTGCCACAAACTGTTGACTTTCTGAATTTGCTCTTTTATCAACTGCCCCAAATAGGGTAACAAAAAAATCTAATTAGTCCGTCTGCAAAATTTCCAAAAAATATTGGACACGTAAATCCAATATTTTTCGATAATCTAACAGACGGACTGATTAAAATCATATTTTTTTTAGTCAGTAAACATCCCTATTCGACATTTGTCTTTCTTGATGTTCTTTTATGCCGACTTAGTTCATTGAGAAGCTTAACTTATTAGGTAAATAGGTAGGTGAAGGTCATCACTACCTAGCCGTTTCTCAACTATGTTGGGGTCGCCTTCAAATCTGACCTCCACAGCCCAGTAAATACTTGGTAATACGATACTCTTTGGCAAGACTGGTTATTAGAGTAGGCTGCTGACTACCTGTAACGACGTACGTACCTAACAGTGTAAGTAAAGTTAACTCAAAGCTGACCAAATACAACATTCGCATAACAAGCTCCAAGCACGAGAACACGACTAAAATTAATACAATTTCAAAACATAACCCGCTCAGCAAACGGTCGAAATAGCAACACATCTGTCACAAGTTTACGCAACAAGTAATGCAGCCACAGCGTAGCAAATGTCAGTAGTGGACCATAGAGCAAGGAGATGATGCAGTGGTCAGTGGTAGAGGTGGCAATGACAAACGTTTTCATCCAAAAAAAAGTGTGTCTTCGTTTACTCGCACTACGACACTCATCTTCTGCCAAGCCTTTTCTTAACTGTGTAAAGGCCGGTTTCCAGTCTAACCAAATCCAGCTGTATCCTAGTATTTTACAAGGAGCGAGTGAGATTTTGAATCCTACGACACTGGTACTTGTAATACGAAACACCTCTAAAAATATCACTGGGACTAAAGCTCAAACATGCTTTCCGAGGGACAGATCAGCTCTGATAGGTTGGGGGTCACCCATCTACGGACCAGTCTCGGCAAGCGCTGCTTAACCACGAAGATCGACCCTTGCAGCTATTTCTATTTAGCAACGTTCATCGAGGTTTAGAGACGTACGAAGCTTTGAATGCAAGACAATGACTGACAAAGCTCAACGCACGTCACGAATTAAAAGTACTACTGCCATTTCTAGACGCTGCAATCGATTCTATGCTCTATGGCAGCAGACCAGCAGTTGTCAAACCAAAAGTTCCGTTGCACACACAGCTTATGGGTTCAGTTTGACACTCTGTTTTGATCTCGTTTTGATTATAACTGTATTACTAGCTGTATTGTTTGTGGGTGAAGAAATGCTGGTACTTTCTTTTTTGATTAATGGTTGTGCTGTCGAAGTAGGTGTTAAAGTAGTATTGGTAGCAAAGTAGCAATATGTAATATATTATGTGGGAACTGAAGCATCCACAGAAATAAAGACAATGAGCATCAATTGTATTGAATTATAATTTCTGTGACTATGACATTTCTTGTGTTTTCTAAAACATTCCTATTCAGGATAATAGGAATGTTCATCATGAATCATAATTATCTACAAGATATAAATGTTAGTAGAAAATGACCATAATATTTTTAAATCCGTCGTTTTAACCTTCCACGTCACAATCAGCAAAAAAAAACTATTAAACCTCCATAGTCTGTGCCTAAATTTAAACAAAAAAAAACTTGTTTAATTAATTCAAAAATATTTAATATCAGTTATTTTATAAGCACACCCACTTCTGTTAGCACGTTTGTTCAAATTCTAAGTAAATCCAATCCCAACTGGTTTGAAAGCCTACGCCTATATAATAAATTATTCTTCTCCACTTCCGTGTTTTAATATTTATGACAAGTAATTATTTCCAAGTTTGCGCCTGATCAATTTGAATTCGTGTTTTATGTGAAACTGAGAAGGTTATGTCTATCAACAGCTGTTTAATGATTTAGAATATGAGTGTTGAAAAATCGGAGACTATAAGATTTATGGTTCAAAGTGTGAAATAGTTTCTTTCAAAGCTTTAGTTTAATTGTTGAGAAACTGCATCCAGAATGTTTTGTGACCTTATTTATCCCATCATCATCAACATTATTGTGATATATTAAAACTGTCTACTTATCTTCATCATCATCTACCTACCCTTTTTACAACTATGTAGTGGGGGGCTTCCAGTCTAACCGGATCCAGCTAAATATCCTCCACAGCGCAGTTACTAGTGGGTTATACTATACCTCTTGGACTTGGTCACCTCTTGGTTTAGACTGGTGGTCAGACTTTTGGACCACCGACTACCTGTTTTGACTCAACTGTCTCCATAGATAAAGATGATTAAGATAGGAATCAGGAAAATACTGAGAGACGAATAAAAAATTGTTCGTCTTGTCAAATTGTTTACGTTAAACATAATTCTCAGACTAACACTTAAGGTACCACTATTAAAACATGAAACGATAATGTCAAACCGCAATCAGATAACCTTCGACCTCAAACACTTAATTCGTCTCCAAGAAACAGATAATTTTGGATAAATTAATCGTAATTGCTAACTAAATCAACACAGTATGAGTTAATCAAGAGATTAAATGCTGGATAAAATGGCTGACATTAGCCGAATCTACTTCGCCATCTCGACCTGAATTCATGGAGTGTTTGTGAGGCTGTGGGTCTTATGACTAACAGTGTTAATCCGTGGAGGTTCTATGTTGGTACTTATCTATGGATGAGGTATCTGTAAGTCTGCTTACCTGAAAAGAGTGAAAGTAAATCATTAATACACTTGATGTGAACGTAAAAAGAATGGATGAATGGCAAGGGAGATTAAAAAACAGTTTGCGTCGACCCCAAGTTGCACAGGACAAGAGCAGAGAGATGATGATAGTAATGATACTTACTGCCGCACTCAGAGAGCTTTAATGATAACTTAGGCCATCACATAATAAAGGTTTTGACAGTTTTTTCATACAAATGTATGTCAAATCTTTACTAAGTGACGGCTTAACTAATCATTAAAGAGTACCGCAGTTAATGTAAACGGTAGAAGGTAATGGTAGTTTTAATAACCAAATCATAGAGTAAAAGAAACATCATCATAATAAATTTAAAAAAATGAAAAAAAAAAATGGACGCTGTTGATCAAGAAGAAGAGATAATAATGCCGTTCACGGTCAAATTCTTCTGCATATCTTTTTCCTCTTTTCCTTTACGGTCTGATCCATTTCCGCTCTCTAAGTTATCTCTATTTAAGCCTTTTAATGTATGTGTGGAAAAACAACAGCCTGTACCTATCCAATAATATTAATATTTTTTTTCTTATACAAATCTTCCAAAATTATACCACCACTTAGACCACCACAGTAGATTCCATAAGACATTTACACAAATGTAATCAAGTCTTCTTCCCACATTTTAACATCTTATCCTAACAAGAAAACACTTTTAATACTTATTATTTTAAATAGATAAATACCCATAATTGGTCAGTAGTACGATTATAGTTATGGTCACTACTGAGTCACTCCCGGTAACCTTGATCGCGAGGTATTTGCAATATGTCCAAATGACGTCAACCTATCTAATAATATTGTTAATTTTGTCGCTAGTTAATAGGTTGTTTTGATATGGGAGGAAGTAATAACTAAAGATAACACAAAAAACGATTTGCGTGAAGCGCAAATCCAGCAGTTGGCTGTGATAGATAAACTACCTGATGAATATTGATGAATGATTTCATCAATGCATGATGAGTAACTATTTTCAATACTGTTATTCTGTGAATGCTATAGATAATCTGACAAAGGATACTGAAGTGAAAGCAAATGATTAAAAATAACAAAATCATTGACGATCGACAACGCATTGCATTCCGTGATGTTCATATTGAAGAAAGATTGGGTTTACAAGAGCTTAATAAGTTTATGTAAATGAAAGTGAAGGTCTTGCCTACTATAATGTTATCTATCAAAGATAATGAAAATTATGTTGCTATTGAGACCTTTTGAATACTTCAATTTCTCACTGATCTACCAAACCCAACCGGGGAAGAAACCATTACCAATAACGGCAGCAATTATAATTAAAGCAAAAACAACCTAATTACTACTAATAAAGAAGTCAATAATTAAAAAATATAACACTCAATTATTCGGCCTACCGGCCACGGCAAAAACAGTTTTTGTACCTCCATTAATTAATTAGAAATTCAATTAACATCATTCCGACAGAACATTGAAGCTTCAAAACATAAAAATCCCATTAACAAAGGCCAAAAATTACCAAATTAACATTCACAATCACAAAAACGACTATTACCTTCAAATCATTCTAGATTCCGCGAGATATGACGGCAAAATTAATTTGGTAATCTAAATTCATGTAATTTTTTATCCCACGCAGAACCGAACTTTAAATTCAGGTGCAAAGAACTGAAATTCAAACAGCACGGTCCTAATACTATCAAAGTAATAACCAAATTCGTATTGCAATTTAGCTAATGCAATTTGATGCTAAGTATTCTCATGATAAAGTCCAAGTTGATAGTAAAGTTAAAGTGGTAGAGGTTTCCGGTAGAAACAATAGTGAAGGATATTGTCCAGTAAGGGAGATCGGAAGTGATATGAGTATCTTCACGGCTCGTTGATTTGGATTGGTAAGGACAGGTTTTGATTTGTTTCTTGAGAACTTTATTACGGAAATAATAAAGGTGTTTTCAAATGAACATACAAAACACACCTGTATTTTCTAGAGGGTTAGACTGAGGTGTGCCTATTCTTATTTTTAAAGTGTTGATGAACTTAAATTGTGTTAGTGTTAGTGGGTGTACTTAAACAACACTCATATTGCACTGGTTACTCGTATGTTTTAGTTTCTTCAAATGGAGCACGCTATAGCCAACAGGACAAAAACTAGACTTAAGACCGATAATTACTGAGAAATTCCTCAAGAGAAACACAAATATCGCTTTTCTCAATCCGGAAATCGAACTCGGAATCTCATGATCAGCAGTAACGCTTTTGACTACAAAACCAACGATGCAGACTATACAATAAAGTTTTAACGTGGTTATTGGCTCTGATGGTGTTACTATTGACGGCCTTCCGTTCATTAGAAATACCGAACGGCTCTAAGGAACTAATTTTTAAAGTCAAAGAAACCTAGTTTCCGAAAACTTCGTCAATATCCAAAGCTAATATTTCAAGAACTATCAAAACTCCTGCATTATTATTGATCTTCAAGCAAAACAATAAAACTGTTTGCTGCACTAAGCTCTAAAATTGCGACGAAAACAAACAAATATTTTGTGAAGTTTTACTAGTTTGCCTTTATTTGCTTCTATAAGATCCGCTGGTTCCAAATCTATCTATAGAGTTATGGAGCTATATAGCAATAGATTTATCTCTTACTGCCGCACTCAGAGAGCTTTAATGATTACTTAGGACATCACTAAGTAAAAGTTTTGACAGTTTTTTCACACAAAAGGTTGTCAAATATTTACTAAGTGACGGCTTAAGTAATCATTAAATATCTCTGAGTACCGCAGTTAGATCTTTATTAATATTTTAAAGAAAAGATAAAGTTTGTACTGTTTGTGTTTGACCGCCTCGTTGGTCTAGTTGTTGCATGTGCTACTGTTGAGCATGTGGTCCTGGGTTCGGCTCCCTTGTCAGACAAAGTGTTATTGGGTTTTCCATCAGGGAAATTTGTTAGTAGCAACCACGGAGTCTGGATTTGTTTTTCGCACGGTCAGCTTTATGTAGCTCTGTCACGTTTTAGCAGTCCTAGCAGCCTGTATGCTTTGATCTCCACTGGCCATACGTCTAATATCGTGTATAGAGAAGCATTACTGTAAAGAAGTTTTTTTTCACCTACCCAAACGACACGGTGTTCATAATCCAAAATAAACCTCAAAAAAAAAATGCCGCAGACAAGTCGCTATTCCACGCGGATGAAGTCGCAGGCACAGCTAGTCTTCAATAAACAAGGAAACATCTTACAAAGCAAGTCTTAAATCATATTCTGTTTACTTTACTTTATTTACTTCTATTTCTTAAACCGATCCCCTATTATCCGTTCGGGGCCACAGAAAAATAATCTGGAACTAATGTCAAAGGACCGATGTGATCCAAAAGAGGTCGGGGTCAATAAACTCTCGAAGGTCCCTGTAAGGTCTCGTTTGGAGTCTTTGAGCCTTTAAGACAGTTTTGATCTGACGATTTTATGGATCGGAAGGTAGTCGTAGGGTCAAGAGTGGGAAGTAGATCAAAAATGTTTCTGAATTTGCTCATGAAAGTTATTGATAGCATTAATCTTTCGTATGCCGTGTAATTAAAGAGCCCTTGTGTCTCGCGTGATTATAATTGCAAAATTTAATCATCTAGCTAGTAAATCCTAAAGAAATCATTCATAGAACCCGTTTTTCTCGTCACAACATTGCAGATTCTTCATTTTTGTATATGCTTGGCATATCGTAGCAATTCAATGCTTTTGCATCAAGATAAAAATGATTTATTTCTTAGATTTTCATTCGTTTGTTAACGCATAACTTATTGCCATAATTCCTCCCGGCAGTATTTTGTTTAGATGATTAATAAAATATCATCGGCGTACCATCCCACCCACTTGGAGATTTGCGGCGATTTGGTGTGTCATGTTTAATTATATTATCATACCCTACTATTACATGACTATCACACTCTTTATCTTTAATTTTCAAATCGATATAATCAAATCGTTAAGCAGTCGTGTAGTGAGCAGTAACATCATTTTCTTCAGTATGATTATCATCCCCTGCTAATACAGGGTCATCACTTTCTTTACTTTCTGAATTATCATTGATATCATCATCAAATCGTATAGCAATCGTGTCGTAATCAGAGAGGCAAACTGTCCCGACACATAAGTTCAACTTTTTATGTTCGCTCCTTAACACATCGGAAAGAAATTGAATGACGCCTTGTTGAGGAAATTTTAAAATTAAGTACTGACAGGGAGTGACTTGCTTTTGAATGATTGTTTTCTTGTTTTGTCTCGTTACGGCTGTTAACATTGCTGAGTGAGTAAGGGTCTCATGTACAAAAAATGAGGTAAAAGGATGAATAATTTTACTTTACGACCAGTAAAGTAAAGTAAGTCTTTGTTAAATTCGAATTCAAGGATATCTTCTTTGGGATATTTTGTGGATCCAGTTACTCTTAAAGAAGATTATATTGATGCATTTTTGAAATGCCTTTTGAAATTAATAATACGACATGTTAATATTTGTAAATATTACCACGCTTGGGAACAAGAAACTAAAATTAACTTTGTTCATATTGTAATAGTGAGTTGTTTAGTTTTAGTACTGTGCATTCATATTTAACCTGGCGAAATGGGATTCCTCACCACAATCATAATGCTATTATTCATGTTAAAATAAAGAAGACCATTAATAAAATAGATAACTTTAGATTTCTGAATCGAATAGGACCTAGTTGGTATCCTGGATGACTCATGAGCCGTAAAAACTTCCGTGGCGAAACTCTGAGATAATTATAGACATTCGTTTTATTTTATCACTACCTATTTATTTAAACGTGTCTTTTATAAATATAATGCCGGATCAATTTAAAATTATTAATATTATGCAAATTCACATGTCTTTGCGAATTGTTGATTACATGATAGATCCTCTTACATAGGTACCTACTGCTTAAAATAATTTTATAATGTTTTCCTCAAACAATTTCTTTGAAAGACTCACTTTTGATAAATTGTGCGATTATAACCACTAAATCGAGACATATTTTTGTGAAATAATGTAGAACTAACTTAGTTCAAAACAGCAACTGCTTCAATGATTCAATTCTTTCTCAAAAGTGACAAAGAAAGTTTAAACATTCCTTTGCAAAAAAAAAAAATACATAATTTTGTGCCACAAACATTTAGACCTATCCTATAAAATAAATTGCAAACAATTCAAATTTCTCTCAATAGAGAGACGCATTTAATTCTGATTCTACAGAGACATGGCTTGAACTAGATTCTTAAACTTTCTATAACAATTGAACTAATAGTTTTAGGAAATGGAAACAGGTAGGTATCACCAATCATTTGCAAAGCTTTTCCTGCATCATTAGCTTGGTCAGTGTCTCTTAAACGGTGTTATCCGGTATAGGTTCATCCGGGAGGTATTTAAGCCCTTCCGGTGATCTCTTTTACATACTCGATATCACGCCCGTACTGCTGGAAGGGTTAGACAGAGCTGTATCTAATAGTACACCTGCTTTCACTGGTTATGTTTAAGGCACGTGTAAAAGAGTGCAACCTTATTGCCATCAATTTGGTACCTACTCCGAAATGATAACATTTTTAGCAACAATTTTGGGATTGGCTTCCAGTATAACCGGAGGCAGCAGAATTTCAAATTTTTTACGAAGCGACTGCATATCTGACCATCGCAATACATTTAGTAATATCTTAAAGATACTCGTAAGCATACAAATATTGGAGTCATACCACTCATATCACCTCTTGTGAAGGAATCTTGAAATTGTTGGTAAACTTTACAATTTGGCTAACAACCTCATCATTACTATGTACAAACATTGCAACTATTAAAACTTCTGCAATCAGATACCTCTTGCAAACATTAAGAAGACATTGATTATTTCAAATCAGTTTCTTTGTAAATCTTCTTTTATGCACAAATCAGTGTAAAATTACAATAGGTAATCTATCCAAAAAAGAGACTTGAGAAACAAAATCAATGTTCTAAAAAAAAAAAAAAAATGTGATTATTTTATTGTTCATTATAGGTACTGGTCTAGCTTATGCTCACGACTTCGCTTGCGTTATAGACGGAAATTATCTGATAGGAATTTAGCATTCTATTATACATTTGAGGATACTGTAGCTTCCTCTTAATTCTCATGACCTTATCTCAATTTATTTGGGGTCGGCGCAGCATGTCTTCATAATAGTGAAATAACTTTTGAAATCAGATCAGTAGTTTCAAAGATTACCCCCTAAAAACGAACTTATAAACTTAACCTACAAAATTAAAATAGACAAGACTCTAAGGGTCTTTACGATGCGATGGTCAATTCAACAGCTGACATTAAAAACAAAAAAAAAACAACGAACCGTTACGATGTCTTTGATCCGTGTGTCCTTGAAATCTTCGCCACTTTCTTTTTTATTCAAATCTTGACTGTGTCAGTGTGTCATCGTACTATTCATAGCTAGGTATATCTTGAATAGTTTGTTTTCATTGGAATATTAGCGGGTAAATATTAACTTCTTGAAGAACCTTGAATCAAGTTTATCTACCGCTTAGTATTTATATCCGTTAACTTGGTACCTTATTTAGTTTAGTACTTCCTCTTACAATTCCTAGATAGGTTTACGGTTGAGTAAACTAGTTTTATTATAACTGTTAGACATCACATCTGCATAGGCTTTTACCAGCGATGTTGGGGTCAGCTTCTCATCTAACCGATAGCAGTTGAGCCAGTATTTTTCAAGGAGCGACTGCTTATCTGACCTCCACAACCCAGTTAGTACTGGATGATACGATACCTCTTGGTATGATTGGTTGCCAGACTTTCGACCCACTGGCTGCCTTTAACGACTAGCAAAGATCTACCAATGGCAGTGGAAATCAACGGCTTTACATGGTTTCCGAGGCAAGGAGGAAACTCGGTATGTAATGGGTGTGGACAAACCTAGGTAAGCACGTCTTAACAAAAATATCAACCCGTGGTACACATTTGTTTAGTCACGCGTTCTTCTTCGAAATCAGAACCAAATTTTATGTGTTGTTGTTCCAGCTTTTCGTTTCAAATATCCCAATTAAAAAAATTTAAATTACTCTCAACCTTGCCAAACACGACACTGTCTAGTAATTAAAGTGTTTTATAGGACGTAGTAGCTAAAATTACATTTCAAAGGCAACAGGGAGTACAATTTGAGTACCTAAATCAAATAATTAGAAAACGATATTCTTTAGGAAACCCGATATTTGATGGGCCTTTTATTAGGCACATGAGCAAGTAAGGACAGAAGTTTTGATTGATCAAAAAGATAGGATTTTGATTCAGGTTATGTTGTTCGTAATTAAATAAACATATTGGGTCACGAACATGTCTATTGTATCTTTGTCACCAACAAAATTCTGTAGGACCGATGATTCCCCGTGTCCACCCCGAGCTTGGCCACCAGTGTTAGACACTGACATGATTTTTTGGAGGGTAATGAGGAACAGGATGTAAAGTTCGTCGGGAAGGTCCTCCGACCAGACGGGTGTTGTGTCTGGTGAGCTAACTCCCCGTCTGGTCGGAGGATCCTCCCTATTCTATGGGGGATGACGAACTTTACATACTGTTCCTCATTCCCTCCCAAACTGGTGACCCCGACGTGATCGTCACCGCAGCCTTCGTGCAGCTACTTCAAAGGTCATCATCACTTCCTCGAGCCCCTGTTACTTATACCCCCATTTTTTTTTAATATTCCCAATTCTATTCAATTTTAAACAAGGCTAATATTCCTGTTGTCAACGAATGACGAAAGTGACTCAATAATATTATTCCACGCCTTGGTGGATGGAGAGAATTATTCTTAGAAAATTATTACTCTCTCCTCCATGGTGCACAAATTGGCGATAGACACTGGGAATCATCACTGTCATCATCATCATCATCATCATCAGCCTATAATTTTCCCACTCCAGGGACTCAAGCCTCCTCTCTAGGAGAGGATCGTCACTGTGGGACAGTGGTTTCCGTTATATTTACTTTGCATGGGTTTTGGGGGCTGGTCTATCTATAAAAGATGCACCAATTTATTCGAAAAACTTAAACAATATTCAACAGAATAATATTTGGCTGAGGATTTATTTCTACCGGTCTTTGTGGTTCTATACTTGCTTGCTGATGTTCGTGATTACGATATCAAAGTGTCCTTCAAATGTAAATAGTAATGATTTCATGAGCGAAATTATAAACCTCACACACATTACAACAGCCAAACCACAACGCTTTCTGCAATAATTTTTAAGTAGGCATACAATTATATTATCTAAGGAAATGCCAGTAAATTACCAGTATTAGTTTTAGCTAACAAGCGTCAACAAATTCAACCACATTTTTAGCTGTGAAAGGTCAACAAAACGTAAGAATTTGAAATTAGCATACTGATTACGGCACCTCATAACCAACAGCAACTTCAACGGCACACCAATTGTTTGCAAACAGCAAATAAACTCCATCACTCAAGTACGGCCCAACAAGGTATTAAGTATACAGCCAGCTAACTTGCTTTTAGTTTTAAGATTACACAGATACGTTCACTGCCGCACTCAGAGACGTTTAATGATTACTTAAGCCATCATCATCATCAGCCTATAATGTTCCCACTGCAAGGACTCAGCCCTCTTCTCTAGGAGAGGGATGGGCGATAATCCAACACGCGGGCCCAGTGCGGGTTGGTAGATGTCACGTGTCTTCGAACTTTTTGGTTCTAAAACACCGGTTTCCTCACGATGTTTTCCTTCACCGTTTTGAGAGCAGCGGCAGTACTTTAGTGAATGTTTTGTATGTCAAATCTTTACTAAGTGACACTTTAAGTAATCAGTAAATATCTTTGAGTACGACAGTTAGAGACTGTTGTCAAACGATACAGCGTCTGACATCAGTCGCTTATTGCCAAACGATTTATAAATCAAAATTGCAATCAATATTGTCAGTGTACTAGGATTATAAAGATTTCTGCGTGTATACCAAATAGCTTGTCCCACTGTACCTTGGGTAACACTGTTATGTAATAGGCAAACGGCATACTTTACCATGTCATTTCTGTTATATAAGTAGGGTCGGTACTCTGTCAATATATAAATGACACACTTTTGTTTCAATTAGAGTATCAACTGTTATATAAGTAACTAGTTCTGTTGGGGTCAATGTACTTAGTGGTACCAGTTTGGAGTAACTTAATAGGGGTCTACTAAAAGTCAGTCACGAATTATGATATTGCAAGCTTGGTCTGGTAGGCTGTGTCAATTTCCATAATATTCTCCAGAGTTGAAGAACTGGATTGGCCTGTAAGTCAAAGAGCAGTAACTAAATAAATCTGTTTTGAAAAATCAAGGAATGTGTAAAATTATCTGTTGTGTTTTTTCAGTACTTGCCTACGCCTGAAACGCACATATTGTTTAAAAAGCCCTAACATGGATATTGTTACTTTTATAAGTATATCTGATTCAACATGTTTTAAGTAATGGGGTGCAAAAAGCAGTATTTTTCTAAGATACAGCTTTTTACCTTACGAGTCAAATTTGCAACAAGCATAATCAGTAGAAGAGTCTATAGATACATATTATTATTCAAACGAGTTAAATTTAGGTTTTATAGCAGACCTAGGACCTCACATTAAACACTAACATTTACGACCTCCTAAATCCTTCACTCCAAAATCAAGATAGGCTCAGACTTTATCTTCTGCCCTTCCCCTCCTAACGGCAGAAGGTAATTAAGTTAGCACTGTTTAATCAAAAAGTCGGATGAAGTTTGCTTAATTGTCAGTAATTTGGGGGTAATTGGCCTTTTGATGTAACATCATAATTAATAGCACCGGGTGATGTTATAGGGCCTGCTGAGGTTTCGGGTGTACCAAAGAGGTTGTCTTTTTAATTTGAGACGGGTTTTCAACATTTTGTAGTGTCTTTAATGGCTTCTTTAGGAGTCATAAGAAGCTGCAGGTTGTTCGAAAGAGATACAGCGGTCCCGGACATAAAGGGCTAAGAAGGAACATGGGTGGTTTTTAGTCAGTAGAAGTCTGACGCTCCCTTCCGCTCCGCCCAGAGCGGATGGAAGCATTTGATGATTTTCCACCGTTTAGTCAGTAGTTCAGTGATTGGCATAATTGAGCTTGTTGCTAAATAACATCAACCATTCGGATTGATCTTTAAGTAAATGACTTACCTAGGTTGGTTCTCGTTACCCAGTATTTACTGGGTTATGGAGATCAGATAGACAGTTGCTCTATGTAAAATACAGGTATTCAGTTGAATCTGCTTAGACTGGAAGCCGACTGAGGCTGAAGATGATTTGGTTTAAGAGAATCTTAGTATTTAAAGTTGCAAGGTGGATAATTCCGGTATGGACTTTAAGTAGATGCGGTATAGTCATGGTAGCTTTCCAATTTCCTAGGATCACTAGAATTTTCTGTTCTTTTTTGGAAAAAAACGTTATTGAAACATTTTTTGACTTTTAGAAACTTCTTCATTTGTTATTGTCAACTTTTAAAAATAAAGAGGAGGTTTGACAGGAAAATATGCTTCTATTTACTCAAAAAGTTAACATAAATCGGCAAAAAGAACGTGAAATTACTCATCTTCACAAGTAGCACAATAACTTATGAGAAAGTCGAAACCAAATCCTCATTGTTCACACAAGTGAAAGCATTTCTGAACCAGGTCACCATTTGATATCTTTGTTTTCGTAAAATTAACCTTAATTACTTTTTAATAGGTTTGTATATGCATAAATTGCTTGTTTTTCTGTATTTAAAATGCAAGAGGTCAAGTAATAACGGTAGATTGAAGAAAAGGCAGGAAGATCCACTCAAAGTGGAGCTGTTACGAAAATTTAAAAAATTTCAGAATAAGTGAATGTGCTTTATGACTTATGTTTTTACTGCTTTTGGTGTAAGCAGGATGTGCATAAAGGATTGGCTATGAGGAAAACATCGTAAAACGCGGAGTTGTGATGAAAAGATAAGTCTTTATGATGTGGTTAAATTGTTGGTAATTTTAACATCAACATTTTTTGAGATAATTTCAGTGAGCATGAAAACAATCTGAACATATTACCTACTTCTCAAAAAAGATCTATTGAGTGAATATGCTACAGACTTGAATGAATTATAAATAAGAAATGCATAGTAAAGTTACTGGATTATTAGTCTAGTAACCGCAAGTAAGAGGTCCTGGGTTCATATCCCAGATTGGGAAAACTGTTATTGTGCTTTTCTAGTAAGAATTTGTCAATATCAGTCACAAAGTCCCAATCCATGCCCGGTTGATGGCAATTGGCAATAGGGTCGCCCCCTTTGAGGGACTTAACAATAACTATACTGGCTTACTACACGGTTACATCTATACCCAGAAGTTATAGTCATACTTTAAAAAATACCGTTCCGCCCTTTCGCCACATTGGCAATGATACCTTAATTATACATAACATTACATATCATTACGTTATTTGACTATCATTTAAACTTATTAGATAATCACCCACCATTGTGTCGAAAACAAATTAACATTTGCAGTCATAGCCACTAAAACAACACTTAACGCCTACGCAATAAAAACTAATACGGTAGCAAAATTAAAATTTTCCCAATTAAAATGCGGCTTGAGAAATTTTATTTAAGTGAATTAGAACTCTAACAGCTTGTTATAAAAGTGTGGGTAGTTTTTAAGGTAGTATGTGTTCTGGTTGCGTATGGCAATCTATTGGTCAACGTTTAAGTTGGTATTTATGGGCGGTGCAGACAATGTGCAATGTCCGTTGTGCTATGTGCTCGCCTTTATAATGTTCTATTGTAGAACCTTTGTAAAGGATCGTGGCAGGATGGATTTATTTTGGGAGCGACATAAGAGGAAGATTATAACATCTTCCTGCCCTCGTCCCCATTCTACCTGAGTATGACATCAAAATTTCATCGCAACCAAAGTCGTGGGCAGCAGCTAGTTTATCATCACTACATAGTATAAAACAAAGACGCTTTCACTGTCCCTATATCCCTATGTATGCTTAAATCTTTAAAACTACGCAACGGATTTTGAAGCGGTTTTTTTTAATAGATATTGTAATTCAAGAGGAAGGTTTTAGTATATAATTTGACCGACATCCACGCGGGTGAAGCCGCGGGCATCAGCTAGTTAGAAATAATCTACACACATATACACAGCAATAAAAAGGTCGTATTGTACCCAATACGGTCTTAAATAATTGCTTATGAAGAAACATCAACCTTTACCTACAAGAAGTAAACATTGTATGATGCAAATATACATTACACTACCTGTATTGACTCTTCAAACCTTATTTGGAAGAGCTTAGTAGAAGGCTGTGCCAGGAAATGTTCTGCTAAGTAGTAAATAAGCCAAAGTACATTATATCCTTGTTAATTTCATTAATGTGAAAGTCAGTTTGTTTGTCTTGCTTTCACACCTTAACGTTCTAATCAAAAGTGTAATACCCAAATGTAGAGAATGCCTGCACAATTGTGTGCTTGACAACATAACTTTTTTACATTGGGTGCTGGGAAATCGTCAAATTAATGACTCTTCCCGCTCTGGGCAGAGTGGTACGGAGTGTCAGACTTCTACTAACTAAAATCCACCCCTATTCCTTCTTAGCCCTTTGTGTCGAGTATCTCTTTCGAACAACCCGCAGCCCCGACGGGACACAAGCATAACCTTTTCTTGTTTTTTGGCGTGTGGAAAATCATCAAATAACCCCTTCCGTTCTTGGGCAGAGCGAAAGGGAGTCAGTCTTCTACTGACTAAAAACTCCCCATGTTCCTTCTTAGCCCTTTGTGTCGAGGCCGCGGTATCTCTTTCAAACAACCCGCAGCCCCGACGGGACACAAGCATAACCTTTTCTTTTTTTTTGGCGTGTGGAAAATCATCAAATAACCCCTTCCGTTCTTGGGCAGAGCGAAAGGGAGTGTCAAACTTCTACTGACTAAAAACCACCCATGTTCCTGCTTAGCCCTTTGTGTCGAGGCCGCGGTATCTCTTTCAAACTACCCACAGTCCCGACGGGACACAAGCGTAACCTTACGCCTGCAATTCACGAAGGGTTATTGTAACTTTTTTTTTTTTTTTTTCTTTAAAAAAACGTTGCCCCACACTAAGAATTTCTCCTGTATCGTGGGTGCGTTACAAACATTTAAACTCACATACACAGAACACCCAGACCCGAAACAACTATCTGTAGGCCATACAAATATTGTTTCGTGCGGGGATCGAACCCGCGACACGCAGCGCAGCAATCCAATCGCTCAGCTACTGCGCCAACCGTGCCGTCAAACTAATATTATATCTACATATCTCTTTTAATGTTCTATGGTTTTCAAACACGAACAAATCCAAATTCCGTGGCTGAAACCGAGATATTTCTGATTGGAGAATCCAATTACACTTCTTATGACCAAATAAATAAATTGCGGTCACAATGGAGCAGGCAGCAAATACATCTACACTCAAAGTGCAATAAAAATACCGCAGTTTTACCACTTACAGATATCTACTTACCCGTTGCTTATTAATAATTTAACCAATATTGTGACTGGACATACCTGAAACAATAAAGAAATAAAACATAAGAAAACAGTTGTACATAATAACGTATTAAAAGCAAAAACATTCCTACAATTAATTTATAGTGTTCCTATTGCTCCGATATCATGTTTCTGTAATAAACAGAGAAGTATGGAGAAAGAAGACACGCTGCGCTGCCCTAAATAAATTGGGATACTGGCAGGAAAATGGTGATGATAATTTAGCATCATCATCATCATCAGCCTATAATGTTCCCACTGCAGGGACTCAGGCCTCCCTAGGAGAGAGATGGGCTATTGTCCGCGGGCTCAGTGCGGGTTGGTAGATGTCTAATATCTTCGAATTTTTTTGTTTCTAAGACATGCCGGTTTCCTCACGATGTTTTCCTTTACCGTTTTAAGAGCAACGGTGATGAAATAAATTACATAAAATAATACACCTGCCTGCCTGGGTTTGAACCCACGAATAACTGTTCGTAAGTCGGGGCCGCAACCACTGGGCCACCATTTCTCTTATAATTTAACATATAGAATGATAATTATTGTCAGCATTGCCTTGATTTAAATTATTTAACCCGTCAACTAGGTTAAAAACAACTTTAAATCTCAATTGCTTATGTTGACCCTTGCCAACTGAACTGTTAAATGTTTGGTAACCATTTTGTTACAATTTGTTGTTAGTTTAGTCACGAATATTTTTGTTGTTATCTAGTTGATGACCGTGATATTGTCTGTTATTAGATCGTTTATGGTTCAGGTTTTGTTATAAATCTTTGCTTTGACTGCATTGTTGGGACAGTGGTTATACGTGCGACTTTGAAGCGTTAAGTCCAGGGTTCGGGTAGTTCGAAAAGGTTTTATTGGGAATGTTACATAGCATCACGCCTGTATTTACCGAAGGGTTAAACCGAGTTTTATCAATTGGAAACTTTAATTGGGATGTTTTCAGTGGCAGCCTAGAGACTGCGGAATGGGAAATTACCAGCAAAAGGTGGATGTCTAAAAACCTTATCCTATTTATTCATTGTTTTGGAGGTCTAAAAATTTATTGATAATAGTTTGTATTGTAGATTTCTTTATTAATTCAAAAGTAAAAAAGTGTCATAATGGCCTGTCGTTGCCTGCACGTATTTTGACCACATCAATCCACTATCAGACCACACCGAAGGTTGCTTAACTTAAATATTATTCAAGACATGGGCTCTACTGATAATTGCGACCAATGGTAGAGCGTAACGACTCTATCAGCTACGGATATGATGTAAACAGGGCTGAGGTCACTCTGCAAGCTTTTGAAGGTGATAAAATGTAGAGTATTGTAGAGTATGCTAATGTCTCTACTAATATAGTGTAATCATGATGGTGTCTCCATATAGATATTTAAGGGTATGCCGATTCCGTCCGATGCCCGTCGGGGCTGCGGGTTGTTTGAAAGAGATACCGTGGCCTCGGCGTAAGGGCTAAGAAGGAACATGGGTGGTTTTTAGTCAGTAGAAGTCTGACACTCCCTTTTGCTCTGCCCAGAGCGGGAGGGGTTATTTGATGATTTCCCACCCCCCAAAAAAAAAAAAGGGTATGGCGATACGATTTTTCATAAACATGAAGAAAAGAAAAAATAACACATACATTTGCACAGATATATTTGCGATTAAAAATCATTATAAGGATTATTTGGAGAAAATCTTATAACCAGTTTTACCATGTTGTTACTACCGAGTGGGTCAAAGGTCATACAAGCCGTCGCTCCAAGTCAAACTGGTACTCGTGTACAGGTATAAACATGGAGCGTTGAGTTGCATCCAATAGACAGAAACCCCAGAGAGCACTGGTGGCCCAGTGGTTGCGGCCGCAACTTACGAACAGTGAGTCGTGGGTTCGAACCCAAGCAGGCACATTACTTTGTATAATTTATTTCATCACTACTCCTCTCAAAACGGTGAAGGAAAACATCGTGAGGAAACTGGCATGTGCTAGAACCAAAAATTCGAAGACATGTGACATCTACCAACCCGCACTGGGCATTATAGCCCATCCCTCTCTTAGAGAGGAGGCCTGAGTCCCTGCAGTGGGAACATTATAGGCTGATGATGGTGATGATGAGACAGAAAGCGGACTTTAACATCATTGGGAAAGGCCAGCCAGAGCATTAAGACTTTATGAGAACTATTATTTTACTGGTGGAACTGAATCAACTTATCCTTTTTTAATTGCGACTATCCCACCACTTTATTCCCAATGCACTGCAACTTCTGAAAGCCAGAATCAACAGCGGCGACCACCAGAAAATCGCCAACACAGAACAAGAAGTTCGACGAATTTCCAGAGGAACAATTTAACTGTCTTGAATCCCGCCACAAACCAAGTTCTGGCTGGACAGCTTTTTTTTTTTGGTCGTTGGTCAAATCATTAAATAACCCCTCCTGCTCTTGGGCAGAGCGAAAGGGAGTGTCAGACTTCTACTGACTAAAAACCGACCATGTTCCTTCTTAGCCTTCTTAGCGTGGTATCTCTTGCGAACAACCCGCAGCCCATTTTACACTCAAGATACCCACAGAATAGTCATGTCGAGCAGACAACTACCTCCTACGTGAAACTGCGAGATGCCACTCACAAAAAAAACAACGAACTGACTTATAGCAAAGAAATGTTCAACACCGGATTTACAAACTGATATAATTGCGGAAATCATACTTATATATTACCTACCTACATATATACATGACCGGTTGCAGAATATATGCTAGGGAAGTCAGTAAAAAGTTAATGTATGTGAGAAATTGTAAACCTAGTAATAATTTGAAGTGTCAGCGGATATGGAGCAAGCTGTGAGGTCGATGTATCGAGCTGAAGGTAAAGAATTTGAAGGTGAAAATTGTAATGTAATTATTTTATGCCTGGCTGGTCTAATAGCCACAAGCTCTACTGATAAAAATTAGGTTTTGCCAGATTTGGAGACTTCCAAATCTGGCCAAAACCAGCAACCATAAAGTTATATTAGGTTTTTCTTTAAGGAATTTCTCTGTAGCAACCACGGAGTCTGGATTTGTGCCTGGTTGATGGAAATAGGCTCGCCCTATCCTCATCATCATCATCTGCATACTCTTTTCCCAAACTATGTTGGGGTCGGCTTCCGGTCTAACCGGATGTAGCTGGCCCTGATATGAGACTTTAACATTACTGACGAAAGAGTGTATTTGGTGTATAAGCTGCTGCCAAAAACTAGAATTTGGAATAAGAGATAGAAGTTCACAGTAGTTTTAGTCCCATTTTTTTTTTAATTACTTGTTAAAATTACTACTTTGTTGAGGTGGAAAATTCAAACAAAAAGTTGGCATTTTTTATTTCTCTTTGCTATTATAATTTTAATTGATCAAAGGTCAAAGGTGTCAACACATTTTTTACGTTGCAAAATGGTTGTGTACTTAGTAGCAGATTTAATAATAATGCGATCATAAATTTTAAGTAGCAGATTTAATAATAGTGTCAAAAGAAACCAGAAACTTATGCTATTTATTTGATATTCTTTTGAATGACATTCTAGCAGCTTTAAGGATTCCACCTGCTTACTTATAAGTTCCCTCACGACATTTCCTCGTTTCTAAAAACAGAACTTGCAGGGCACAAGCTATCAACATCAGATTTCTCGGTACCGATAAATTAACCATAGATAAGGACTCACTGGACTCTTCAAAGAAATACGACCACGATAGACATAAAGCTTCTTCTGATGGCAATTATTATTATACAATTATCCAGCCCATAACATACCATTTTCCGGAGTTATTATGATGATTATGGATAAATTCTTAACTAATATTGTAAATGCGAAAGTACAGAACCCGGCGATAAATATTGCACATCGACTGTTTGAAAGTGGTGTATTTTACCTATACAAAGAATTATCAAAAGAAGCAAATCATAATTGTTTTAACAGCTCCAGATACCGGACTGTTTGTATTTCGTGCGACAGAGATAACGCTCTACGAAGCCGAAATTAACCGATTGTCTCTTCCCAAAGGTCGATGTGCAATATTTATCGCCGGGTACTGTAAGTTTTTTTGTTACGTTTTCATGGTTTGATCACTAAACCGATAATCCTGAAATTTTGCACTTACGTGGTCAGGTGTACTGTAACGGATATGGTGTAGTTTCATCACGAATAAATACTGTTCCCGAGGAGAATATCATTAACCTGGACGAAAGTCAGGGTTCAGCTGGTCTATTTTAAAGTTGTTTAGGTCTGTTGACGTTCATGAAAAATGTTGGTCGGATGTATTCGAATGTAACAAAATCAACAAAAATTTTGTCGTTTGGCTCATTCTTCAAAATGGTAGGACTTCATTTTGAAGAATGAGCCAAACGACAAATTTTTTTAGTATGGTCACTCCCTAACTCAATGCTTAAAAGCGGACATGTTCCAAGGCTCCCCGGCTTGCGCAAGCGCCACACGTCAAAACTGTCGTCCTGCCTACAAATTACTGTTGCACCACACAACAGAAACAATCGGTCTTGTCGGACGTTCGATGTAAGTCCTAATACATTCTGAACACTAGATTGGTAGGTTGTTATCCTGTCTATGGTAGCAGTTTGTTATTAACAGCGGTTATATTTTATCTTGTACCACTAATAGCAGTTATTGTAGCTTAATTTTACATAGGCATAACGTTCTGATCAGTATAACGATAGAAAATCATCATATGTCTCTTCCTAGGCTGGGAAGAGCAGAAGAGAGCGTCAGATTCTTACTGACTTTAACTCATCCGTGTTCCTTCTAATGCCTTTTGCGTTCCAGGCCCGGGTTTACTCTTTCGGACAAATTGTTTTGATCACTGTATTTACAAAGCCCAATTTATTGTAACTTATTACTTTACCTTTTGCATTGGTCTATACATTGAAACAGGATGTGTTTATTTACTACTGTTAAGACCCTTTTGATTATAATGACTGTTATTGTAACAGCGTCCATCTGAGTACCGAACAATTTTGATCTGGTGTCAATAATATCCAGGTAGTTACTTTTTTAGACCATTTTAACATTACACAGCACAATTATTATAACACTGGCTTTTGCCGCGACTTCGTCGGAGTGAAAAGTTGCTTAAAGGCTTCCATGATAAAACGACTATCCAACACAAAAATATTTTTTAAATTCCTACCAGTACTTCCTGAGATTAGCATGTTTAACCAAATGAACAAACTCTTCAGCTTTATAATGTTAAAATATAGATTGTTCAAAAGGAATTTAAAGTTGGGTACCTGGATTGTTATCTGTTTTGTTGACTGTACATAGGTAGATACTAAATCTGTCAATACAAAGTAAATATCCCATTTCTAAACCCCATTTTTGTCCGAAAATCATACAAGACAGGAGAAAGCAAACTAAACACACATTATCTAAATCCAACACAGCTATGTAACACACTTCACTCTCTCTGCGAAGAAGGTGATAAGTAAATAAGTTATTTCATTGCACTTACTTATGCAGTGACCTTTATAAGTGTGAACTTTGGCCCAGCACCTTAAAGACTGGACGGACGAGATTCAAGATGGCTACGTGAGAAGAGAAGGGAATATCGTTGAAGATGGGGTATTATTAAATGTTACTTTAGCACATTGGTATTACTATATCGGTATTATACCTTAACTTACGGAGGAGTGGGAAAAAAACATAAGTGGAAATTATGTTTTTTTCCTACTCCTGCGCTATTCTTTTCTGATTAATTTCGTTGCGGGATCCAATTAAATCGTTTCTCTGGGACTTCGTCGAGCTACATTGTCTCGGCGCTTTTCTTGTGGTCGCCACTGTTGATTCTGGCCAACAGGAGTTACAGTAGTTTGGGAATAGTGTGGCGGGCGTAAAAAAAAAAAAATACCTTAACCTGTAATGAAACTTTGAGTGTCTATTTTGGCTGGCTAGCAATAACAGTATCTATGTAAATTAGTTTCTTGTTATTGAAACATCGCATAACATAGGTGTTATGCGATGTTTCAATAACAAGAAACCCATAATAGGTTATGGGCGAGCCTATTGCCATCTACCAGGTGCGAATCCCTGCTTCGTTGCTACTATCTACTGAGAAATGCCTGATGGAAAAATTCAACAACACTTGTCCGGCTTGGGAAGCAAACCACGACCACCATAGTGTTTTAGTGCGTTACATGGACTTCTAGAGACAGTTTTCTCAATGGAGGAACAGCTCTCTCATGACAATAAACTCCCACAACAAATCTGTTAAGGGCTGATCAAGCCGATCGCAAGATGTTAAATGGAAAAAAAAAAAAAAAAAAAAAAAAAAAAAAACATGGACTTCTACAAATTTATCACCTGAAAAGCAGGTTTTCAGCAATGTTTTTGCGTAGAATTACTTAATTTGGTGTACGGAATGCTTTATTGCCGGCTTTGTGAAGGTACCGTTTACAACTTTTATATTCTACACTTAACAAATTTATTATCATCTGCCTAGCCTTTTCCAAACTATGTTGGAGTCGACTTCCAGTCTAACCAAATGCAGCTGAATACCAGTATTTTACATGGAGCGTATGTCTATCTGACCACAACCCAGTTAATACTAGGTAATACGATACCTCTTTGGTAAGACTGGATGTCAGAATTTCAGGTCACTGACTACCTGGTTCAACTGCCAAAGATCTAGGTATATATGGCAGCCGGGACCAACAGCTTAACGTGCTTTCCGAGGCACGGAGGAAACTCGGAATGTCGGGCGGTCACCCGTCCACAGACCGACCTAGGCAAGCACAGTTTTACCTAAAGATCGACCCGAGTGGCAGTTATTATTAAGCGACGAGCTCCTCAAAACAGTACAGTACAAAATTAAAATCAGAATTAAAAGTAAAGTTAAAATCAAGATCAGAATTAAAATTAAGATCAAAACATACTACTGTACTACCTCTAACGACTGTCAAAGATCAATTAATTAACCTATCAATATTTAAATCCCACTTAAACACGTAAAACGTCAACAAACACAAGCAATGACATTAAAAATCGTAGTACAAAGTGACAAACTAACATACAGTGTCCTTACTAAGACCCGGCGGCCTTGTATGCGCGTGCGCAAGCTTTCAACATTGAGTTACTCAACAGCCACCAGTATAGCAAGGCATCTTTTAGTGTTGTGTTTACTCCGTGGCAAGGGTCTGGTCAATTTGGTGGGTAAGACCAGTGTTAGTTGAGCTTGGCTAGTAGTGAATTTGGAGCAGTTGGACGTTGATTCAAGTTTTGGTAATGGATTGGATCAAATTGTTGGCCAACAATGCGTAAAAATGTATTGTTGCTGTTTGTTTAGCATGTAAATCAGTTTCTTTAGGACTCACTGCAATAAAATAGTTGTACTATACCACGCCTAAAAGTCTTGTAATATTCACCGATGATGGGCTACTTATATGCTGATGTAATTCATATTGTAATTACTTAATATCGATTTTAAATCTCGACTTACATCAGTGATTGGTTCAGAAATATTTAGATGCTCTATTTTGTAGTCAATTTTATTATATCTACACAAATGAAGCGAAGCTAAAGCGAAGCTATAGAGCCTTCTGACCTTTTCCAGTTTTTAATTTCAACCCTACAATTATGTTTTTGTTGGGTGGGTGGAAAATCATCAAATAACCCCTCCCGCTCTTAGGCAGAGCGAAAGGTAGTGTCAGACTTCTAACCACCCATGTTCCTTCTTAGCCCTTCATGTCGAGGCCGCGGTATCTCTTGCGAACAACCCGGAGCCCCGACGGGCACGCCCAAGGGCCTAGCTAGTCCATAACCAATCCCATTTTCCTTAACACACGTTTGCATTTCATCAAAGTCAAAAGATCAAGCTGACACAACTAGAACGATCTTTTCATTCTAGAACACTATAGAACCAACTTAACGACCAACTGGACATACAAATACAGCTCTTAATAAGATGGTCGTACTGACCAGTTTCGCTCACAGCACAAGAAGTTTGGTATTTTAGTAGTGATTGAATAAGTTTAGCTGCTTATTATTGGTGAAGTTAATTTATTGTGGAAATTATTTATTATGTTGTTATGAAGCCTCAGGCAAGTATACGGGGAGTTTCAATAAGGTCCGTAATCGTTTATGGCAAAGGAAACTTAATATGGAATTAACAAATCATAACTCTTTTCGACATCACGAACTCTATCATCATTCATCATTTCAGCCATAAGACGTCCACTGCTGGACATAGGCTTCCCCCAGAAGGGGGGGGATTTGCCATAATCGCCACGCTTGGCAGGCGGGTTGGCTATCGCAGTATGGTTGTTACAAAGGCACAGAGAACGCTGCTGCCCATTCTCTGGTAAGTCCCTTAGTCGCCTCTTACGACACCCACGTGAAGATATGGGATGGTGCTATTCTTTACGTCCGACACCATACGGAAATACGAACTCTATGCGCTGGTTTAAATAATTATGTGAAATCTTATACAGAGAACAGATCACCTCTGCAGGTTAGATACCTTTTATCATGGCTATCACTGAGACATTCCTGGTAGCATAATACTTTGCCCGACCAGAGAACGCAAAAGCTCCTATCCTACAGCTTCTGCTAAATACAACGTTGTCGAAATAAGTATTGAATTTAATTTTTGCTTTGTCACAGTTATACCACATTTAGATCTTAATGAAATATCTGTGGTTATTGGGAAACTAATACAAGTAAGACTTGATTTAAGATAATATGATTAATGACTCCATAAAACGCAGTTTGCGGTTATGACTATCTTAAACAGCAAGCAATAATAATGACACTTACCGAGACAAATATTCACAATACATTTCTCAATCTCAAACGAAGTACATTCTTATATCAATAAAAACATCGCATTTATAAGGAAAAGTCAGGGTCGTTTGATAGTCTGGATACAAAATCTATTCAATGTTGAATGGTGGACATAAATGCAACGGTAAAATTTAGTAATATGTCGGCTAATATTCACATTGGTATACTTTGTAGGTTGCTCATACGATAATAATGTGACTATTTATAACTTAACTGTAAACCTAGAAGACTATTTGGTTCTAGAATTTTCGGCAACCTTTATTTGATAATAATATGTTTTTATGAATCATCTAATGCATCAGGTCAGAATAAGATTTGTATCTAATTATGCATTGCATTTGAGATTAACCCAAAGCCACAGAATTCGGATATAGTGTTATATCCGTCATACCATACAAATAATACTTGGGAATGTGATCGACAGACACCTATCCCTCATTAACTGAGTTATCGTTAGTTGATGATTGCGTCATACAAAATCAATAGGTACTTACTCCAAAAAAAAAAAAAACTGTGGTATATTTACTCATATTCATAAAAGTTAGTCCAATATTCCTGCTTTGAAAAGCGCAATAAATTATGATGCAAATTGGTTTGTTGTAAACTAAGGGTAATTAATTTCTAAGATTCAGATTGGACTGAACTGGTCACGTCTACCGCATGAGCTGATGGCAAAAATAGACAATTTCTGGAGCACTGACGTAGCCACAACGAATTACAGCAGGTCTTCTGAATTGAACAACTGGAAGTTCCGGAGAGGAGCCTATGCCCAGCAGTGAGATGACGTGGGCTAACAGTATCTGTATCAAACCAAACTATGAACGTAAGCATTGTTCCAATCATGGCTTACGAAAGCGTGTATTTTCAATTTTAGGGCCTTTTGAAAATAAACTTTGAACTTGACTTATCACTTCAAGAACTCCTTTTTTATTAACGTGGGAAATCATCAAATGACTCCTCCCCCTCTGGGCAGAGCAGAAGAGAGTGTCAGACTTCTACAGACTAAGTACCACCCATGTTCCTTCTTAGCCCTTTTTGTTCCGGGGCCGCGGTATCTCTTTCGAACTACTCGCAGTACCTGGCAGTTCAGGAACCTACTAAAATAGAACCAAACTAGTACTGCTACAACATTATGCAGAAAGGAGCCATTAACGTGTACGCACGCTAGGTGTCGCAGCCGCAGGTAAGGTTGGCTAAACTTTCGCCAAGTTCAAGTGATACTTTCACGAGTTCAACGAGGTTAATATTGCGGACTGTACCGCGAGGTTGTTTTGTTTTTGCTAGCCGTACTTGATCAGTTTTGACGGAGTTTGTTGGTTGTTCTAAAGTTGTTGATTGTTTTGTTATTTTTTTACTGTTTTTTGTTGTTCTATGGATTTGTTAGGAACGAGAAAGAAAGAGGTTTGCCATAATGAGTTGATGATTTTAGATTTCTTTTTGGAGAATTTCTCATCATAATGTTTTTAGGTAGCATTAAATCCAGTTGACTTAGGTTTAAGTGTGAATCATACCAACTTCTATTTTTTTGACCTAGGGACCAACACAGTTGACGCAGGATATAATATATTTGGTATAGATATTATTAAGAATACTGGTATGTGGTTAATTGTTTATTGATTTCACAATATACAATATTGTTGTGTTGTTGTTGTGTGTGTTTGTTTGTTTTTTTTTGTTTTGTTTTTTTTTTGTTTATTTATTTGTTGTATTGTTTTTTTTTTATTGTTGTGGGGTTTTTCAAAAAGAAATTTCGGAGTAGCAGACACGGAGTCTGAATTTGTGCCCAGATTGAAGCAATAGGCTCCGCCTTCTATATCTTGGATTTAGACATGACTGGCGAAATGTAGGTACCTATACTTTATGGTACACTTAGCCAGCAAGATATTAAAAATGACATTGCCTGCCTAAACATTCAGGGATTACAGGCGTAATGTTATGTTATATCTTAAGTAACTGCGGTACTCAGAGATATTTAATGATTACTTAAGCCGTCACTTAGTAAAGACTTTTTTTTGTATGACAAAACTGTCAAAACCTTTACTAAAGTGATGTCCTAAGTAATCATTAAAGCTCTCTGAGTGCGGCAGTAAGCCTTACATTTTAAGACGTTGATTTATATATTTCTTAAGACTCGCTTAACGTTTGAGATAAAACTAGCCTTTCGCCACTTACGGATAATGATCTTTTCTGATCTTTTGAACCCACAGCTTGCAACTGCATCTAATCCGGGGAGCCTGCAAATATTTAGCTTTGACCTGCATTCATATTATTGGTTGGAGTGATAAGTAGAATCCTTGATTGGTAAATTAGTTTGTTTGAAATTCAGAATTATTTAATTGGAGATTTAATTTATTGCCAGTAATGCTTGGTGCAATGTTTAAAGATAATTTATAATGTAAGATAATTTGTGTATGGTTAGTTTACGAAAACTTTGAAGCTTTTCTTGATTTTTAAAATCTTGATATTTTAATCTACTACATTTCGTTGCGTTAGTCGAAATAGTAATTGTAAAGTTATTTTTTGTTGTTTAATTTATTGGTTAACATTTTTGTTTTTGTCTCTATTTTCTTTTTAGGAAATAGAAAAACCAGTCCTTCAAAATTTATTCACTTTAATCGCTAGGTCCCCAGTATAGCATTAGGTTTACAAACTCCTTCAAACTCGCTGGTAAACAAAAAAAAACTAAATCGCTTCCTAATAACAACAATTAATCAACCAAAACACTAACATAGATAACCAATCAGCATAATATACTCCTTACTGTCTTCATAAAGCACGTATCACACGACACACTTTCGAACTACCTTTTCAAAATAACTGCACTCGCAAAATTACGCCGCGTTCGTCCCACTTCATGGTAAAAAAACGGCCATGTCTATCACAGGCGTACAAGGAAGCCAGGCTATCAATGCGTGTCTGTGACTTTACCACGGTACCCACAGGTATTGTCATGTAATAAGTACGTAATGAGTTACGTTATAGTTTTGTGGCGTAAAAAAATGAGTGAGTCGTGGGAGGGGACCTTAAGTTTAGATGCTAGCTTTACGCATGTATAAACAAGAGGTGATGTATGATGGTGAAAATGAGGGTTTTACTAAAGTGAGCTGTTGGATTTCAAGATTAGAGTTTAAATTCCAACAGTACAATCTTTGTCTAGTTAAGTGACAATGAAAACCGTCTAACAGACTTTTTAACACTTTTTTGCAATAAATGGTAATCGTAGTAACTTTTTGAATCAACGTAAAATAGTTCAAGTTTAATAAACAAATGGCATTAGTTTAATAATTAAAGGAAGGTATTGAGTTAATTGTTTCCAATGTAATCAAATTGATTGATAGAATTTACGAAACGTACATAATTAGACATCGTTTATTTATTGTGTAGTAGCGCTTCGCACAATTGTGACAGGTTGACTAATATGCATAAAATAAATATAATTTATAATTGTAACCCACAAAATGTATCTTTTAACTAGTGAAAAAAAAAGTGTGGATCGTTAGTTCCGGAGATAACCACCTACATTCAAACTTATAAACTAATTTTACATCTTTCTAATATAAGTATAAATAAAATGACAAAATAATATTAAACTAAAATCTTCTAGGGTAACAAGTGTCAAATCAATACGCTCTACTTGTAACCACAAGACACTATTGAGAAACACTCAGTTTTGATAACGGTCTGCTGAACCTCGAAGATGCTTGTTATTTTGATATTATTATCTCAATATTCGTCGTATTATTATTTGCTTGAGAAAATATTTATTAAAGCTACGTATTAAGTAACATCACTTGTCTGCCTTGATATATTTTTTTTTTAAGTCGACGCCGCAAGTATTTTTCTTCCATACTTCTTCTTTCAGCTATATCATCCTTTAGACAGTAAATTTTTCGTCGTTTTGGTTTTTCTCTACTGTTACAGTTAATATGACTATCTATTAAATAATCATATCTACGAAATAATTAATTTATCTATTATTCCTATTATAAGATAGACAAATGAGTGAAGAAGAAAAATAAAGTACCCTGATATATATCCAAAAGTACCAGTCAACTTATCTACAGTAAATCTATTATTCCAAGAAATATATATATACATAGCTGCACTGTGACTGCGATTGATGAAATAGTTTTAATATCGAATTTCCTTTTAAAACCACCTATAACTACGCCAAACCAGTTTATTTCAAAACTATCCTCGTGTCTCACAAAATCTAGTCAGATACAAACAGTTTCGAATCAATTTGTTGTCTCCAATATTTTTGCTAGACCTCGTTGAGACACACTTCAGACGGTTCCGATATATCTCTGCTCGATCTCAAGATATTGCTTATTATAACGGTATTAAAATATTTGGTTTATTTATTCAAAATCAATTTTAGAGCTTTGGCAATATAATACTTATGCCACAGATCAACTTGGAAATAATTTAATGACTAGTTTTACATCCTCGTCAAAATTCAGAAGACTAATTAATTTAAATTATGATACCTTGTTGATGGCAACTTATATACGCCGTTTTTCAGTTGTTAAAATAATAACTGAATTTTTGAATGAGCCCCGGGTGTGAAGCAACAAATCATTAGTATTTTCCTACATCATCATTTGCAGATTTGCGGTTTCCAAAAACCCACGATTCATTATTAAAACTACATCGTCAAAGAATTCGTCATAATTATATTCACCTTATTTGCCATCAAATTAATAGTAGTCAAACAAGTTTACCCAATTTGGCAAAAATTCGAAGATTGGTGTTTCATTAGGAACTAGTTTAGCAAAAAAAATATAAATGCGTGGTAGCTCTCATTAGTGACCAGTTTTTTCTTTGTTTTTAGCTCGCTTTTCCTGTCTAACGCCGTGGTTATTAGCTTTTGGCTGTACCTATAAAAAAAATATTAGTACTGAAACCCCTTCATGAATATCATCATCATCACCAACTGTGGTGAAATAATTAGTCACCGAGATTTTGCATTATTGTCAAGGATGGAAGTCCAGATGTAGTTCTTTAATTTTATTTAAAACAGTGACGATGACTCATGCTTCTTTAGTTACCCAATTTGTACTTAAAAAAGCCCTAGTAACCACTTAATTCCAATTAATCTTTATGATACTTTACAAAATATAAACAAAAAACGCTAAAATATGACTGACAGATCTAAATCAAAAACTAAATTAAAAAAATAAACAGGTTTGAATGACGCAATAAATTATGTTGCACAGCAACAAATATCTGGTCCATTGCTAACCAGTTTCCAAATTGTCTACGGAGCAAAAAACCTTAGAAACTAACCCGGTAGTCTTTTAAACTAATAACTCACGACTTAAATACCAATAATCAATAGGATATTACACAATTAAAACAATACAATAAATTAAATAAAAGTGATGGAGGCATAACCAAGTAATTGGTAATGCAATTATCAAAATTGAATCACGATGTTATTTGCAGGCAGTTATTTGGTTATGTAACGGTTTAACTGTAGTTCACCGCAAAACGTTACTTAACAGGTGGTTTAGCATTTTTGTATTTTACTGTGTTTTTTCATTGTTATGAAACTACCATAATATTTATATAAAAACAGACAGGTTTGTAAGTAGAAAGGGCAAGTCTTTGTCCAGCTGTGAGACAACGTATAGGGTATGAAAATAAAGAACCATTAACACGCCTGTAATCCCCTAGGGTAGACCCGAGGACCACCTCGGGTCTACCCTAGGGGATTACTCTCCAACTCTGTCCAATGGGTAGTCCCTTAGGACCACCTAAGGGACTACCCATTGGACAGAGTACATAAGATAGGAGCGAGCCTATCAACCAGCCTGCCGGGGCTGCGGGTTGTTCGAAAGGGATACCGCGGCCCCGGACACAAAGGGCTAAGAAGGAACATGGTTGGTTTTTAGTCAGTAGAAGTCTGAAACTCCCTTCCGCTCCGCCTAGAGCGGGAGGAGTCATTTGATGATTTCCCATCCTCAAAAAAAAACTGAAGAAGACTTTCAACCAGACACAACTCCGACAGAAATCCATAGTCCATACCCACTATAGAAAAATTATTAGTTAAAAAAATCAATAACTCATTGGCTGACTTGGAAATGAAATTCAAGAGCTAATCACGTCAGAAAAGAGTTCCTTAAAAATAACGAAGATGTGCAATAGATATTTTTGAAAATTCTAATTCGTAAATTTACTTTTAAAAGAAATATCATGACCAGTATCCTGTTGAAATAAAAGTCTCGTCTTTTGTGAAATAAAATTCATTTTATGGCTATGACATGTCATGTTGTATAAGATTATTTTTAGATGAAAAACTTGTCCCCTTGTATTCGATGTCAAACACCTTTTTCACACATTCGTAATATTTTATGCTCTCTTGCAGGTATCGACTTTATTTATTTTATTTTGATTATCTGATTGCTTCTATCCGATAAAATTGTAAAGGTTTTTGCGGAGGTTTAGGTAGAGATGTATCATGGAATAATGTGGGTTTTATACATTAGGGTAGTTAACCAAAAAAACTAATTAATCCGTCAGATAGATTTCCAAAAAATATTGGACACGTATTTTTTCTTTTTTCACTTAAACAAACAATGAAGACGATACAGTGCTTTGAAAACTCGTGTGACGTCATTTTCTAAGACATAAGTATGACATTCTTTACCGGTGAGTGACGTCCCGACCCCCCAGTCAAATCTATGACGCGTTTTATCATCGTCAATTTTTATTGATTTGATAAAACAAAAAATACGTTTCCAATATTTTTCGATAATCTACCAGACGGACTAATTAGAGTCATATTTTTTTTGGTCAGTAAACATCCCTTTTCTTCAATTACGAGTAATTCCCATGGCATAGAAAGCGAGCCTATTGCCACTGAACTATAAAATGGGAAAATACAATAACAATTTGCCTGACCAAAGAAACGAACATAATATGAAGAGATACAGCGGCCTCGGCGCAAGGGCTAAGAAGGAACATGGGTGGTTTTTAGTCAGTAGAAGTCTGACACTCCCTTTCGCTCTGCCCAAGAGTGGGAGAGGAAAAAAAAAGAAAAGGATATAATTATGTAATAATTATTTAATTATCCTAGTTTTATTACCATAGTCAAAAAAATTAACTAGAAACCCCTTCTTTAACTAGCTATACTCGAAATTAAAATATCCGTCTTCATCACACATTTTGTGATGGACGCTGCGACATTTTATGATCATAGGTAGTCCCCTGACTGATTTAAATAAATTAGCGGTGCTAATGTTATCTAACGGGCAAACGTGTTCGTATATAAAAGGTCAAACTGCTTTGATGACGTCATTATGGTCTGTTGTTTTATATTTTGAGTGCTAAGTATGAGGTCCTGGATGTGATTCCCAAGTCGGGTAACTTGTTAGTGGGATTTTGCTGTCAGAAATTTCTCAGAATTAGTTTCTCTCTAGATTTTTGTCTAGTAGATGGCAATAGGCTCGCTCCCTATTAGATGGGACTTCAACACGCGAGAAGTGTCCCCCTTTGTCTAACCCTTCCGGAACATCAGGCATAAATAATGTTGTCTTATGATTATCATTGTCTTACAAAATATATTCTGATAGAAACCAGCCAAGATAATGACAATAGTGTTTTCTTTTTTGAGGTTATAATAGAAACAAGACATCCCAATTACGTTCAACAAGAATCATGCTAGAAATCGTATAAATACGAACATTTTGTAACCAAGTTGGTTGCCATGACATTTGGCATACATGGACATTTTATAATATCTGTCGAAAAACGACTAAGTTCAACACAAAGAAAATCTAACCTTATAATGATGGAGATAAAGTTGAATTCAGATGTTTGAGTCGAAGTTTGGGAGCAAACGAGTTTTGACGAAATATAGTAAGTATATGACAACGTAGTGGGAGGTATTATGACGATTGTACCAACAGTATTGGTAGCTGGAGGGGAAATCGCCAGGCTAGCCAGAAAAAAAAATATTTTCATAAATTTTCTTACGTTTTTTTTACAATTTTCAGAACAGTGTCAGGTTGTATTTTGATTAAAATATGTGTCGCGACCGTAACAAATATGGCTTTAGAATTCTCATCATTAAAATCTGTAATACTCCGTTAACCCTTTAAGTTAGTTTAATTCCATTTAATGATTATTTCATGAAAAAGTAATTAAATGTATAAATGAAAAAAAACAACGTAAACGTTTCAAACTTTTTACTTTACCCCCAGAGCGGTTGGCATCGGGTATTCTCGATAACAGACTGCCATGATAATTAATCAGTCAAATTATATCTGCTTTTCATTCTATTCATGATTCACCAAAAAATCAGTCCCTTTTTCCCAATTAATTAAATAATTCCTAGACCCAAATAAAATCACAGTTGATTTCAGCCAAAAAACATAACAAAAAAAGGTTATTTTTTTTAGAGATTTATCTAAACATTAACACACAGAAGGTAGAACCAATCATCTTTGAGGGTCAAAACAATCAGTTATTTATTGCCAAAAAAGCGGTTATTAAAAAAACGGTTATTCAGAAGCGATTACTTAATCGCCTTTATCCTGACACGGTCTAGTCTATAGCCAAGCAAAGTTACGTTAGATTACTTAATAATAATGTATTTATCTGGTGTTGCATGTTTCGCATGAGGTAATCAAAGTATATTTAGATGAAGAATATTTTAAAATTTCAGGTTGAAAAACTGTGTGTACTAAAATTTGTACATCTTAATTTTAACAGTAATGTTAAAGTCTCATGTAATAGAACCTATTGCCATCAACCGGGCACACTGCTGCTGAGAAAAACCTGAAGGAAAAACCCAATAACACTTTGGCCGACTCGGGAATCGAACCTAGGACCTCAGGCTCAGCAGTTGCGCTTGCGACTACTAGACCAAAGAGGCAGACTTCCAGCACGCGTTGCATGCCACCGTAGAAACGGGTTTTGTCGACGGAAGAATCGACAAAATGACAGATTGTAGTAAAATTTCATGTCAAATTGTATGGAAAAAGCTTTGTCTATTCTTGGTAGAATAGAGATAGAATCGCCATACTACGCGTGCTGAAGATAAAGGAAAATAGACAAATGACAATCGATTTCGAATCTCTTCGAGCATTTTGAGGCCAATACTCACTAGGGTCTTACCTCTTCATATAAGCCCATCATTAAACGTTGAGCAACTAGTACAAGTTGCAAGCCTACCGGCGCTTGCACACGCTAATCACACCTTTCCTTGTTCCGTATCAATAACACGCGGACTGGGGTTACATAAGGAGTACTATCAAACTGACAGGTAGACCGTACATCGTATGGATTGCTGTTTCCTACATGCTTTTACTGCAGAGTTTTATCGTTTGTATTTAGTGAGAATTTGATTGGTATTGTTGGCAGTTGTGTTAGTGTCCATTGACTACTTAGAATAGGGTTTTGTATTAGCGTCTATGGTTGAATCTTATTGATGAATTAAGGTATTGGCTCATGCCCGTCGGGGCTGCGGGTTGTTCGCAAGAGATACCGAGGCCTCGGCATGAAGGGCTAAGAAGGAACATGGGTGGTTTTTCTGACACTCCCTTTCGCTCTGCCCAAGAGCGGGAGGGTTATTTGATGATTTTCCACCCACCATAAAAAAAAAAGGTATTGGCTCATTGCTTCAAAATTATTTTTGACTCAATCAGGCTATGTGTTCTTTGCAACACCTAACTACTACGTACGCTATGATAGCCTGAAATAGTTATTCAATGGGATTAAATAAGAATAAGAATAATTTATTTAGGAAAATAATAATACAAAAAGGTGTACATTTAGGCACAGTACTGTTGCTTCACCTACAAAATTATAATTAGTACTTATAAGTAAACTATAACTAAAATATATGTAAGAGTTACAAGTAGTGGTAATTTTAACTTCAAATGTTTGTATAAAATAAACTGATAAATGAACTGATTTTAATGAGTATATTTCTGTAAAGCAATATTTGTTGCTGTCACGAATCATATTGTAACCAATATACAACCTGACATAGACCTGTAATTGCAAAAACCGTAAGGAAACTTTGAATTTCGTGGGTCATGTCGCTTTTTCCTTAAGAGCTGTCTATGTCATCATTGCCGTAGAATTTTCTCAATAACAGTTCTTGAAAATAGTTTGAGAATGCCATTCAAATTCATTGGTGGAAATCGACCTTAATTTAAACTGTCCTGTTACTACGTTGTATCAACAAAAACACAACAATTATGTAAAATAATGAAACTTCTGTTAATTCCCCTTTTATCATTTGTCTCATTTGCATCGAACAATAAAAACAACAGCTTAAAATTGAGCGCGGCTTTTCGATAATCAGATTAATCGCGCCAATGAACGCAGCAATCAATGTTTTTAATATGAAGGAAATGTTGTTAACGCTTTCAGGAATTTCAGGAAAACGAGTTGTTCGAAGTCATATTAAATGTAACATAGTTTTTAAGTCGCTACTAACAAATATTATGGACCAAACTGTTTGAAATAAAAATACTTTTTTTTATTATCGTACTTGTACATGATCATACACGTGTCAACTTGAGAAAGCATTTTTTTTCGTCGGTTGAAATTTGTATTAATTGTTCGGAGACGAGGTGGGTAGATGACATAGTTGCCATCGGAGGAAAACCTGGATAAGGCTGGCACAAGACCCTGGAGATAGGCACAAGAAACGAGAGGCCTATACCCAGCAGTGGGTGAATTCAGGCTGTGTATGATGATGAAGCTTTGGATATTTTATTTCTATCAAGTAGGTATGATTGATGAAATATTTTTAGAATTGGCAAACTTACACCTTTAATTGTAGTTGGAGGTGACAGATGGTTTTTCGATATGTTTGAGCTAAAGGCTCTTTAACTGTTTAACTGAATTAGGTACATTTATGCCTTTTTTTTTTTTTTTGGGGGGTGGGAAATCATCAAATAACCCCTCCCGCTTTGGTCAGAGCGAAAGGAAGTGTCAGACTTCTACTGACTAAAAACCACCCATGTTCCTTCTTAGCCCTTCATGTCGAGGCCGCGGTATCTCTTGCGAACAACCCACATTCCCGACGGGCGTCGGTCCTTGCGGGCCCCTTCCATGTTGCTGACATCTCTTTGAGGCGCGCGTGGAACACGAACGCGCCGTCGACACCTGACGTCGTCATAAGACGGACGGACGGCAAGCTAGGTACATTTAAGCCTTTCCGTAGTCATAAAGTGCGATGGTTTAGCGGCCATCTACTAGCACAATCACATTTATTTTATTTAAAAAAAAAAAAACAAACACTAATATAGGTTTTATAATGCTATATATATTTTTATAAATTAGTAGGTCGACACTTGTAATATTCTATATTTATATCTGTATTTAGTTTTACTTGATAAAATGTTTATATTGTAGTTCTATCTTTGTATGATTTAAAAAGCTTGTATTTTTTCTTATGTATTCTGTGGAAAATGTAGTTGGTAACACATTTGCTCATACTCGCCTTTATTGTTATTTTATGTTTAATGTAAAGTGTCAGTTTTTATTTTCCCCAATAAATAAAATTTTAAAAAAAAATTAAATCACCTAACTACGAGAGCATCATTTGCCGACATAGCATTCCTCAATCACCAAGAAAGCGATCGGAAAAAGAATCCTTCTTCTAAATTATTTTTAATACATCATCAATAGATTTCCGAAAACAAAAGAAAAGCAAACTCCAGCAGAACTGATCCTTTAAATCCTAAGGGGATCATGGATTCCCCAAAATTCCACATAAGGGGGATTTCAACTTGAAATTCATTGGTAACAATTCAAACTCCGCGATAGTCCCGCGATTCCGGGATAATCCCCGGGGAACGGGAACGTGTTTGATGGGGATCCGAATAAGTGGGCCAATGTTTTTAAAACGTCCCTTTGATCAAATGGTTTGGTCGTTTTTTTCCACTACGATTACCTCGACGTTCCTTTACGTAACATAACATCACGCCTGTAATTCCCGAAGGGTTAAGCAGAGGTTTACCTAATGGTACCTCATCATTTTACCAGTTATGTTTAAGTCCCATGTAATAGGGGCAAACCTATTGCCATCAACAGGGCCCAATTCAAGACTCCGTGACTGTTACTGAGTAATTCCCAATGGAAAAAGAGAATAACATTTTGCCCGACCCGGGAATCGAACTCAGGACCACATGCTGAGCAGTCGCACTTGTGACCACTAGACCACCGAGGTACCTACTACGCCGACGTACATAGATGTCCGTACGGTTCAAAATTGTAAAACCTAATGATTGTGGCTATAAGGTAGTATAGTGGCAAAGTTCAAATTGGAAAGAAAGTTTTTAATTGCATAAATGAAAAATGGTTAATTATTTTAACACGTACATTCTATTTGAAATTTTCTACTTCTTAATGCAAATGAAGTAATTAATATGTAAGTTAATAAGTTAAATAAATGTGTGTATACCGTTCCGCTCTTAATGCGTGTGCAGTCACAATATCAGAACACTACGTAGATAATAAAAACAGTGATGAAAGCCTATAAACTTAGTGATAAATTCTGTTACAAATAACTTACAGTACTCAGTTACTTTCCAAAAATAAATCATCAACTGCTTAGCCTTTTCCCAACCATGTTGGTATCGGCTGCCAGTCTAGCCGGATGCAGCTGTATTTTTAACCGACTTCCCAAAGGAGGTTCTCAATTCGATCGGTATGTTTTTTTTTTTAAGTATGTACACCGATTACGCTGAGATTTATGATCCGATTTAAGTGATTCTTTTTTCGTTTGATGCGGAATAGTTGCCATTTGGTCTCATAAAAAATTTACATAGTTTGGCCCAGTACTTTTCATTTTATGAACATTTTTTGTAAATATTTGTAAAGGATATTATAACTAAAAATGAAAAAAAAACAAAAAAAGTTTTTTTGCAAAAAAATTTTTTTTTTTTTTACATTTTTACAAAGTTTTTGAAGTCGGTTGTTTTTTTTGCAAAAAAGTTTTTTATTTTTTACATGTAACGACTACCTATCTTCCATAACCCAGTTTGTACGATACCCTAAGAGGTATCGTATTTCTATTACTGACTAGACTGACTATTTGTAAGCTAATAGCCGCTGACTATAATCTATAAATTACTACAGGGACCATTAGCTTAACGTGTTCTCCGAGGATCGAATAAAACTCGTCATGTAATCGGTGATCACCAATCCTCAAACCAACCTAAGCAAGTGTGGCTTAACTTGAAGTAACACTCCCCATTTTCCAAAAATAAGTAAACACAAATATCTGCAACGATATTAATTTCCACCATTTTCTTTCTTATGATCTCGAGAACCCGAAATATTATTATGATAATCACGTTAATGTGATTCCTACTTTTCCTTTTATCTAATAAAGCGTCATAATAACTCAAGAACCTTATATCGACGAATAGAGATATCTTCAATTAAAGATCAAAGGAGCTATTTCCATAAACACCACTTACTGCGGTACTCAGAGATATTTAATCATTACTTAAGCCGTCACTTAGTAAAGATTTGACATACTTTTGTGTGACAAAACTGTCAAAACCTTTACTAAGATGGCCTAAGTAATCATTTAAGCTCTCTGAGTGCGTCAGTTAGTATGTTATTTTGGACGACGAGATTAATAAACATAACATTGGATTTTTCCATCTGGATCTTTCCAGATTGCCTTAGTTGGTCTAGTGGTTGCAAGCGCTACTGATGATCATGAGGTTCGGGGTTTGATTCCCGTGTTGGAGAAAGTTTTCTATCAGGAAATTCCCAGTAGCAACCACGAAGTCTGCCGCCTCCGTCAGCCCATTTGACGGCTATAGGCTCGCTCACGAAATATTATGGGATTTAAACGTATCTTTAGATACTCCTCTGCCCGTCGGGGCTGCGGGTTGTTCGCAAGAGATACCGCGGCCTCGACATGAAGGGCTAAGAAGAAACATGGGTGGTTTTTAGTCAGTAGAAGTCTGACACTCCCTTCCGCTTCGCCCAAGAGCGGGAGGGGTTATTTGATGATTTTCCACCCACCATAAAAAAAAAAAAAGATACTGCCAAACTCTTGGAGGATTTCAGGCACGATATTATAATAATCTGTTAGATGTTTTTAAATCAAGAGAAGAATAGGTCCCAATATAATTCTTACATGGTGTTCTTTCTGCCTTCATCAACCCACCCCCAAACTACACTAGTTTGAACATAGCAAGTTTGGAGGGTATGAGGAACAGGATGTAAAGTTCCTCATCCCCCATAGAAAAGTGAGGATCCTCCGACCAGACGGGTGTTGTGTCTGGTGGGCTAACTGCCCGATAACTGTAAGTCGGGATTTTCTATATAGGCTAATGTCGTGGATAACTTTGATATCGCGATGCAGGATTTGTCATTTTAGTTATCATGTGTTGCGCTAGATGTTGTTGTCGCCACACAAGTATACGACTCACAATAATAAAGCTGGCTCGTTTTCACCATGCACCACGCTTGGCCAGGCACGTCGACGAAGCATAGTGGTCATTTCTGACGGGTATTATTAGATAGTGTGTGTTTATTAGGAAAATAGGCAGTTTTTACTATAACTACTAACTTTGGTGCCAAGGATTAAAGGGAAAACTTCTAGTGCATCTAGGGGAATATTTTTAAAGAATCCTTCATTTTTATGGTTCCTTACCCAGTGGGTAACCCAATGGAACCCGATTACCAAGCATCAGCTGTTTATCATAACCCATGATAGGTAGAAAGTAGATTTTTTACAAAATGTGTGATTCTGTTGCTGATAAAATGACAAATTAAAATAAATTGAAAATTAAAGGGGACTCGTACAACGATGGTAAGGAAGCCTTCATGCACGAGTCCGACTCGCACTTGGCCAGTTTTTTTAATATTTGTAATGAAAAGATACAGCGTAGTTTAATATTTTGTCAATAATGAATTCACATACAGTATAGTATTTTCATTTGGAAAACTGTTTCAGGAAAAATATTTTCACCAATTCTGCAATAGACCCCTATTTTTCGGTACAAAGCCAAAGCAAAATTGGTTTCCTTTTGCAAACAGTGCAGTGTTGTGACCCTTTTGGAAAGCTCAAAAAATCCGGGACGTATTCCCGATTTTTTAACGCAATTCTGTGACTGCAGAAAATCTCAAATCCGTGACAAAGCTTGCAGTTCGTGTTGGAATTATTCTGACAAAAGAGAGTAGAAAGAAAACAGTGGATTCTTTGCATAGTTTCAAGAAAAAATTAGGTTCTATAAACAGCATACTTAAATCATGTAGTGCAAGTGAAAATCAAATGCATTATTTGGTAAGATACCCTTGTATAACTCTTGGACGTCCTACTGCACGTTTACGGTAAGGGCTGGTAGATGTCACAATATTATATTTTTGAGTTTTTCGGTTATATGACCTACCAGTTTCTTTACGTTGTTTTTCTTAACCGTTTCTTCTTCTCTACAAATTGCGTTTGTCTTAACTGAGCCTACCTATCTGACCAGGCCTTTAATAACTTTACAAAGACAAGACAGCATTATATCATCTCCAAAAGACAACACAGACCAACCACAAAAGCAGTAATTTAAAGCACCGCAACTAAAGTTTCTGCAACCACAATCAATACATCAAATAAACGAGCTGTAACATACGATACCAATGATACACACATCCTCGAATCAGTAGCACAATACACTTGGACGCAACGGTTGGCCAACAGTCAGTCGTTACGGACTCGTTGCGTAATCGTGTCGAAACCGTGCCGTAAGGACTGGGTGAAAGGGATCCCGGGACTGATAGGGAAGTGGGGGAAGGGGGCATTGGGCATAGAGTAGAGAACCTAGGAGCTATAGGCAAAGGCTAGGTTGCTAAAGAGGTTTGTTGTGTTCTATCACTTGGTGTAGGTTATCGAAATATTGGAAACGTGTTTTTTGTTTTATCAAATTAATAAAAATTAACTAAGACAAAATACTTCAAAGATCATGAGTGGGGGTTTGAGACGTCACTACGTAGTAAAAAAAGTACTGCAATGTGACGTCACACGAGTTTCCAAAGTATCGTCTTAATTTTTTGTTAACGTGAAAAAAGAAAAAATATTTTTTTAAAAGAACAAATATTTTTTGGAAATCTATCTGACGTCCGACCGATTGACTATCATATGTTGTTCGGATTTCGAAACTAGAATTATTATTACACGTCTAGCAAAGTTCGATATCCCCAGAAGGAATCTGATTTGGTGAAATTTTGGAGGCCATACATGCAAGCTGTGTAAAAATGCACAACAATTTTTTATTTCATTTGAAGATATTGGTTGTACCAAACTATAATATACTCCTTGTTTATTATTTAAGGAAGTTGCGTTTAGCACTCACAGCGCACATCATCAGCCTATAATGTTTCCACTGCAGGGACTCAGGCCTCCTCTCTAGGAGGGGAATGGGGTATAATCCACCACGTGGGTTCAGTGCGGGTTGGTAGATGACATTTCTTCGAATTATTTTAGCACTCGCCCACAAATAAAGGCGTTATATTTCAAATCAACTCTTTGTAATAAGCTTTTCTAGTTATTGCTCAAAAGCTTTTTAAACCTAAGCCCGATTTTGCAAGAAACGGACGGCTTGTAATTTAACACAGCGATGTTTTCACAACCTCTCTCAAACTTCACGATTCCAGCCCAATATCAATAACGTAACAAAACCAATTAAACCAAAAACATTTTAGCTCCGAAACAATTTAGTTTGAGCTTTACAATAAACGTGCCATTTAAGCTGGCAACCCGATAGCCATTGCACCATTGAGATGCCATAACTGTAATAGCGTTGCGTAGACCACGACACGGCACAGTTTTGTGATGTAAATGTCGCTTTAATCTTTGATGTGTGTGATGTGACAATTTTGCTGTTAGTCTCTGATAGTTTAAGTCTGTTGATTGATGCTATCTGTGTTGGGAGTTGGGCAAATGAGAGGTTTGTACGGTCAGTCACGAAACTGGTTGCAATTGACCTGAAATTGTGTTGATGTTTCTAAGTTTGAATAGTGGGAGAAATTCGGTATTTTGGCTGGGGGTTGGACGACTAACTGCCGCACTCAGAGAGCTTTAATGATTACTTAGGCCATCACTTAGTAAAAGTTTTGACAGTTTTGTCATACAAAAGTATGTCAAATGTTTACTAAGTTACGGCGTATGTAATCATTAAATATCTCTGAGTACCGCAGTTAGACTTTAAAAAATAATATGCTAGTTAAGTCAAAATTTTCTACTTGTACTTGTAGTGTATTCTATCTTAGTCATCCGATGATTTTTTTAAATTAATAAAACTGTTGGAAAATGTTTGGTTAAATTAGCAGTATTAGAAGATTTTCATCGCTTTTCTTTTTTTTTGTTGGGGGTGGAAAATCATCAAATAACCTCTCCCGCTCTGGGCAGAGCGAAAGGGAGTGTCAGACTTCTACTGACTAAAAACCACCCATGTTCCTTTTTAGCCTTTAGCCTCTTGCGAACAACCTGCAGCCCCGACGGGACAATCCGCAGCCCCGACGGGACAAACCGCAGCCCCGACGGGACAACCCGCAGCCCCAGGGTCATCGTTTATCTGATTTCATTTTCGCCATTTTAAATCTAAAATTATATCTCTGTATTAGTGCTTGTCGTAAAACTTGCTCCCAAAAGCGAAATATCAAGATTTAAATAAAAACAACCGGTTACAAAGTAAGGTGACAAAGTTTGTTCAGGTCACTAAAGTTCAAACAGAATATTCAGACAGGCACAACCTACAGAAAAAGTGTGGAAACAAAGAAAGTTTGTTCTTGAACTAGTTATTTAAATCTGAATATGCATAAGTTACGCAAAAAGATTCTTAATGCCTTCATTAAAAATTGTAATCAGTTTGCAAACCAAATTATGTCAGATGCGAGTCGAGTGCAATGCTTTTTAAAATGTCACACGGAATATTTTGCGGCCTATAATTAATCTTCACACTCGTTTTCTTAATCAGGTTGACAGGAGCAGTCAACCTGATTGAGGAAACGAGTGTTCAGTAGATATATCAGTCATCAAGGATCAGAACCGAAAGGCTGATGATAATGTTTAGAGATGTGTGGTGTTACGCGAATGTATAAAGTAATAAATGAGTTCCTATACAAGAGGAAACTTTGGGACAAGCCCGCCACACTATTTCCAAAACATTTTTATGAAGAGGAAGTCTGAAGGTGGCGCTGGTGACGGTCAAATTTCTTAAATAAATATACCTATAATAGATAGAACTTAATCACTAAAACTTAAGGTTTAATGTTGATTGGATAATTTGATAGTTTCGGGTAATTTGATGTGCTGGCGTCTGTACGTTCATCAATCATACAGTGGTGGTCAGGGAATTTGTGAACATGCGTTAATTAATTTAGCTTTTAAATCGAATGTAGCAACCCGCACTTGGGCCGCGTGGTGGATTACAATCCATCCTTCTCCTAGAGAGAAGGCCTGAATCCCTGTCAGATGGTGCAAATTGTGTGGCCATCTGGCATTATGCTGAGCTGAGGCCCTTTTGGCATTATTAATTTTAATTATATTGAATTTGTTTTGTTAATTTTTAAGGATTTATTGCCAAATAAACACAAATTTCTTTCTTTCTTGATGATAGCTGGGTACATAAGGTATGTGTGTAACTAAAGCCACATTAAACACAATGTTTAATTAAGACGATGCCGATTATTCTGACGAAAACTATAAAGGTAACCATTTTGCACAAATAATTACAATTATCCGTAATTTGAATGACGGTGCGTGTATCAATTTATTAGATGAATGCAAATTCATTATTGCAGGAAACAATTAATGGATTTTAATGATAATTGAGTATCATTATGGCTGGCGTACTTATGTGTGTTTGTTTACTGTGTCGATTGTCCGATTTAAAAGGTTGATTTGGACATATTCGACGTGGTAAATAGTTTTGAAAGCATTTAGGTAGTTCTTTGTCCTTTATTTTTGCCCATTAAACTAGGGATAACTTGTGGACTAGCTGCGGACATCAGACACTAGAAGCTAACTTCTTCAGTAAAGGTCCCAAACAGTTTATCTTTTTATCATTAACTAGCTGATGCCCGCGGCTTCGCCCGCGTGGATATCGGTTATCGTTATAAATTATATACTTAAACCTTCCTCGAGAACCTCTCTATCCATTGGTGAAAACAGCATGAGAATCGGTGCAGTCGTTTTTGAATTTATCGCGAACAGACAAACAGACGCGACATTGGACCTTGTTTTATAATTTGTAGTGTTGATAAAGGAACCGAAAACTTTACAATTATTATCATTACTTTTCGGTATAAAGCTACTAGTCCATTCTAAAACTTTATCACTAATATTATTCTCTCAACTTAACCATCTCACTCGTACAACCTTATACATTAATATAAGTATACACCTATGAAATAACAGCCCAGCTGACATATATCAGATCCAGTTGCCAAGCACCGTTATATACTTATAACCCAATTCCCTCTATTCCAAACAACTCAGGCGCAGTAAGATTAATGTTACCATCGATCTTCACTACGTCCACAGACCAATGTCTTAGAAACTTCATCCATTGCTGGGCTTGTATGCAATAAGGCCCTTGAAGTGCATGGGGAAGGAGCAATGGATGTTATCCATGAGGGAATATGTGAGGGCAATGTAACAGTAAATGTAAACGTCTCCAGTATACAGTAAATTCTAGTTAGTGCATTGTAGGTCGGATAGAACTTGAATTGAATTTAGAATTTGTTTGTGAATTTGAATTGGAGATTTTAGCAGTATCGAATTATTGATTTGAGTTATTAAATACTTCTAAATGATCAGATTTGAGGGAAGATAACATCTAAAATCATTTTTTTCCTCATTGCGTCCGCTTTTGATACATTTCGGTGCTCAGACCCAAAACCATTAACCATTTTGAATTGCCGCACAACAAAAAGTCGCGCATCAAACTTTCTCATTGTTTTTCTTTCTCAAACATGTGCTTTCTATACTCCTAACACTTCATAATAGCACGTACGAAAAAAACTAAATCAGCGTTGTACACACGAGTGCTGCTGCGCGAATGAGCCGATTTCTACGAGACCACTGTTCACTTTCACTGAGAGAAACCGAGTCTTTTTGTTCATTGTCAGCGCTACAACGGTTACCGATTTCGAATAGCGATAGCGTACCGCAAAGGATTTCGAATTCGAATCGAATTCAGAGCAGAATAAAGCGGTGGATTTGAATTTGGAGCGGAATGTGACTTGTGAATTTAGAATTAGGAATAATTATGCAGTTTGAAAATTGGAATACGCATTTTGAAGAAAGAAGAATTGGGGACGTTGTTCAAATTATAACTTCTTTTTTATAAATTGAAAATATAATTTTTTTGAAGGTTTATCAGGATCTCGTGTTTTTGATACTTTACAACAATAAAACAATATAGAATAAAAAGAATAAGTAGATTGTGTAAAATAAATGAGACGCAGATTGTGACATTTCGTGTTTTTATGCAAAAAAGGTATTTACTCAAACAGGTCCAAAAGTTCTTGGACCTTGTTATTTATTTTTGTAAAGTTTAAGGTGATTTAAGATAAAATGAATGTTGAAGGCGACGCATAAAATGTTAATTAATGTGTTTTTTTACCACAAAAAAGATGAAAGTATCGTTAATTTTGCAATAGAGCAACTTATTTTTAAGGATTATTCGTGATATATGCAAATAAGTCATTTAGCAGCTATAAAAACTTAGGAATACTAAAACTTATCTAGATAAGATAAATTATTATTATATCAGTGGCTTAACAACACAAAACTTTCTAAGAACTTTCTATTTTCACAAAAACAATGTAATTATTACAAATATTCTCAAAAAGTTTTTTTTCCATCAAAAAACAAAATTTACTTACCATTTTTGCGGGTTCCCACGAAAACCACAATACAAGAAATAAATTAGAAAACCAAATATCCGCACAACACAGTACCGCACTCTGTACAGTCGGTCACAAAAAACACGTGAAAGAAAAATCACAATTTTTTTTTTGTTCGTTCACTTTGCTATATAAACTAGATTCGTTTAGACAAATTTATATAAAAATCGTTTGGTATAAAGACATGTCTGTCCTGTCGTCTGTCCGGGTTGAGAGACAGTCGTGGACTGGCCGTGCGACGGAAAGTCTTGCGTTTCGTGGTTGTTGGTTATTCAAAGGGGCGTTTGCGCCGATATGCGGACCTAACTGACTTGACGCTTTGTCTTGAATTTTGATTGGTATAAAATCGAGAGTGCTTTTTCAATGTATATTTTTATTATAACTCCTATTGTTTTAGTGAATGCCTATTTGAATAGTATTCATTTGCTTTCTTTTTTTTTGGGTGAATGGTATTTAGCTATGACACCTACTTGTAAAAGTTTAAGTGGGTTAAATCAATTATGCGCAAGTAATTACTAAATTAACAAAATTTACTATTATTTAATTACGGAATAATAATATGTAGTTCTTAATTTATTAATCACGTTTCAAAGTATTCACGAGGATAGAGAAGCAATTATCTACACAATGTTTTTATTTCTTTATTCCCGGGTCAACCCAAAGACATTATTATTATCAAATAATACGAGAATGTTACAAATAGTAAAATTATGCTAATGATACAGCCAGTTTTGCAAGGTAGCCATTTGAAGGTCAGAATGTCGAAACGGCGGATAATATTTCTTTGGATTAAAGTTACCGAGAGCAAAAACTAACAGACTTTTTGGGAAAAGACGTTGAGTTACTGCCACAAATTGAGAAATGATGAATTATTGAAAAATAATTGTTTATACTTGTTTTTTTTGCAATCATTTTTAATAAGTTTTGTGTTTACATTAAAGTGTATGCCTGTGTGGCTCTGTTTAATTTCATACCAACCTTGCTTAAATGGTAGCTTATGGTGTCACAAAATTCATAAATGTTTTATCTAAATTCGGTAAGTAACACAATTTATAAAGCGAGCTATATTCCTGTGTCTGTGTGCTATGTTCTCAGTCTTCTCACAAAGTATCAAGACCACTTACGCTCTGAATTCCACACGTTTTTTTCAAAGTAAAAATCAGTACGGTTCCTTTCACCCCTTGCGTACGCGCCGTGAGTGCGAAAGAGACAAAAAATATCACATTCAAGACACGACCGCAACACTACATTAGTTCTGTCAATTAACTTATTGACAGTTGTAACTTAAATTACCGTAAATATTTTAGTAAGACATGCCTAAAGGGCCTGTTGTATTGCCACAGTTGTATGGCGGCTGCGAGAGCAGTTTAGCCGTAGGCCCTGGTGTCAATTTTACGTTTGGGGGTTTTTCTGTAAGAACATCTTATAAAATTTGCTAATCTTGGAACCTTTATCAATAATTTCCAACTGATTGTGAATTAAAACCGAAGATTAATAAATGTACATTTAAGCTCTCTGAAATAGTCTTTTCTTTCTTTTTTTTTAAGAAACGTTGCCCCACACTAGAAATTTCTCCTGTATCGTGAGTGCGTTCACAAAGATTTAAACTCACATGCACAAATACCCAGACCCGAAACAACTATCTGTAGGCCATACAAATATTTGTTTCTTGCGGGGATCGAATCCGCGACACGCAGCGCAGCAGTCCAATCGCTCAGCCACTGCGCCAACCGTGCCGTCAATACTCTAAATTCACACACCCTTTTTTTTGGCGGGTGGAAAATCATCGAATAATCCCTCCCGCTCTTGGGCAGAGCGAAAGGGAGTGTTAGACTTCTACTGACTAAAAACCACCCATGTTCCTTCTTAGCCCTTTATATCGAGGCTGCGGTATCTCTTGCAAACAACCCTCAGCCCCGACGGGTAATTCATACACCCTTTACAAATGGCATGAATTGGGTTAATTTTCTTATTCCAGTTTATTTGGGGTCGGCGCAGCATAATATCTTGTTTTATTCTTATCTATTACTATCTCACATTATCAGTTAGTCAAAGAAACGACTAGAACATTATTTCTAGTCATGTTTCATTGGTCTCATCTATTCTTATCAGTCATCCACATTTATACCTAAAACTTTTCTTACGACTTGTTTCTCATTCCTTATCTCTCCATCCCTCAACTTTTCAATCACCTACACCACTTGCAGATATCTTCCTATGTACTAATTTATTTTGTCTTTGCCTATAATAGATGAATTTAGAATGCACTTCAAATTAACAGACCCTGCATAATAGTCGAACATCATAAATCGATAAAAGCGCCTACTTAAATACTGTAGACTTAAAACGGTACCTAAGTTGTAAATAAGTAAGTATACTTCATATATATCCTACGAGCTAAGTACTAAAGCTTGCAGTTTACAATCAAGTCTAAGTTATAATGTTAAAGTACAGTTTACGACAGCTCAAGTTTACCGTTACTGTATTAAGAAAACTGTTTATCTTGGTAGACTCTAAGCTATAGCAATTTCCTCTAAGTTGTAGCTTTTAACGCTTCAAAGTATGTTTTACTAGTTTCTGCTTACAACTTCGTCCGCGTCTGAGAAATATATATGCTTCCTTTATCTAATAGACGGGCCAAAACGAATTAAAATCATAATTCAATACTTGTAACAAGAAGAGAGCAGTGGTGGCCGAGTGGCTGCGGCCCCGACTTACGAACTGAAAGTCGTGTGTTCGAACCCAGCCAGGCGCATTACTTTGTGTAATTTATTTAATCACCACTGCTCTCAAACGGTGAAGGAAAACATCGTGAGGTAACCGCATGTCTTAGAACCAAAAAATACGAAGACATGTGACATCTACCAACCCGCACTGGGCACGCGTGGTAGATTATAGCCCATGTCTCTCCTAGAGGGGAGGTCTAAGTCCCTGCAGTGGGAACATTATAGGCTGATGATGATGAACAAGAAGGTATGTCTCCTGTCATACCCTTGTTTGTCAGGTAGCATTCATGTGTCAAATAAAAAGTAATTTATTCAAATTAGGCCGATTTATCAGCACGTCAAAATTTACAAGAGACAGTCCCCCAAAACGCCTGCCACTTGACACGTCATAGTGTTCTAGCTGGGAAGAAAAAGTCGCGTAAAGGTAAGATATTAGGCTAGTGATAATGATAACGGATGCAGGATTCTAATCTTCTACCATCATTGTGACAAAGCGATCGGCTGCTGCACTGTGCGTCGCGGGTTCGACTCCCCCACGGGACAAATATTTGTAAGACCTACAGGTGGTTGTTCTGGGCGTGGCTGTTTCTTTGTTTTAAATGCTGGTAAACACACTCACGACACACGAAACCTACCTAGAGAGCATTTTTTTTTTTTTAACAAAAACTATCATAAGCAATCTGCAATAGACAGGAACCAAGCTTACTATTCTCTAATCGTTCCAAGATCACGAAGAAAGTTGTGACAGATTGCCAACACCTAGATCTTGTCAGACTGCCAGCAACACCTAAGCACTAACACTAACTACGTCCCTCTTGAATTAAACACCACTTTCCATGCAAAAGTCATGGAAACCAGGGTATTAATGTATTGGCAGACAACCAAAATGCTGAATGTGTTTTGTAACGTGAAACAATCGATCATCGCCGTCATCAGTGAAAGTACTATTTCCACAATGCGTATTGGACTGACGGACCAAATGTGGCTACCGGATACAGTTCTTGAAGACTAGTAATTACTTTGGTGGTTTTAGTTAAGAATAGCCCACGGCTTAATCTATATATATAAAAATAAATTGCTGTTCGTTAGTCTCGCTAAAACTCGAGAAATGCTGGACCGATTTGGCTAATTTTAGTCTTGAAATATTCGTGGAAGTCCAGGGAAGGTTTAAAAGGTGAGAAAGTGGTAGGTAGGTAGGCAGGGTAGTAGGTAGAGTAGTGGGTAGAGTAGTAGGTAGGGTAGTAAGTAGGATAGTAGAGTTGGTATGGTTGGTAGGTAGGATAGTCGGTAGGGTAGTAGGTAGGTAGGGTAGGAGGTAGTAGGTAGTAGGTAGCTACCTACCTTACCTTGGTAGGTATTTGGTAAGAGAAAGAGCATTGCAACGCATGCGGGTACAGCTAGTATTATTATAATTATTGCTGTGGTTGCAGACGTTGAAGTCTTTTACTTGAACTGAAATATACGTGTTAGTTTTTGCGTAGTTCAAAACCATTCCGCACTTTATATAATTTCGATTACGTACTAGTACCGAACTCATATCTGCGTTGACGTGTTTATAAAGTAGACCCTTAGGCATACATATACGGCCTGTGGACGGTGAGTAATGGGCTAGCTCGCCGTCCGTCCGTCATGACGAAGACAGGCCGTGTCGGCGCGTTCGTGTTCCACGCGCGCCTCAAAGAGATGTCAGCAACATGGAAGGGCAAGGGCCGACGCCCGTCGGTGCTGCGGGTGGTTCGAAAGAGATACCGCGGCCGCGGCGCTAGGGCTAAGAAGGAACATGGGTAGTTTTTAGTCAGTCTGACATTCCCTTTCGCTCTGCCCAAGAGCGGGAGGGGTTATTTGATTATTTTTCACCCGCCAAAAAAAAAAGGCATACAGATATGGTAAATGCAGTGCATACGCGGCAGTCTTCTTGAGAACTTTTTGGAATAGTAACTATTTTCTTGTTTTTCATCATACGTACGTAAACTCACGTCTAGGCTAGGTGAGTGTAGAAAAAAAAGTAGGGTTTCTTGTTTTACATAACATAACATCACGCCTGCAATCTCGGGAGGGTTAGGCAGAGGTGTACCTAATAGTACACCCAAGTTTCGCCTGTTATGTTTAAGTCCCCGCTAGTTTTAAAAAGCTGATTGTAATTTTAACAAAAGTTTGAAGTTTGTAATAACTTTCTGGGTTCAAACCCTCCTTTTCTTGTTAGCTGTGGCCACAACTGGGTCTTCGGCTTGATTGAATCTGATACTGGCAATTAAAATCTTTAGAGATCATACTAAAAGATACTCCATGTTAAAAGAAGCGTGCCGACAATGTTAGTTAGAAGTTATTAGCTCATACTACACCTGCGTTCAGTACAACACGCGAACTGCACAATTATGCCGAATTCCGCGGTCATTGCTATTTGGTGTTCTTACAATGTATCAATTATAAAATATGAAGATAACATCAAGCTTGTAATGCCAGAAGAGTTAGTCAAAGGTGTAACATCTTTTCTTTTTAGGATGGAAAATCATCAAATAACTCCTCCGGGCGGAGCGGAAGGGAGTGTCAGACTTCTACTGACTAAAAACCACCCATGTTCCTTCTTAGTCCTTTGTGGCCAGGCCGCGGTATCTCTTTCAAACAACCCGCATCCCCGGCAGGCGTCTGCCCATGCTGGCCCCAGCAATGTTACTGACATCTCTTTGAGGCGCGCGTGGAACACGAACGCGCCGTCGTCGTCGACACGGCATCAAAGGTGTAGGTACCTAACAGTACCCTCACATTTTGCCAGTATTGCCATCAATCGGGCACAGATTCAGGCTGATACTGAAAAATTGAAAAAAACAATACTAGTAACACTGCCCAACTGGACCTAAGTAGCATTTGCTGTTTGAGTCAGTAAATCAAATAATAGGGTCAAATAACAGCTGACTAAGCTGTAACTGTGAATGTAGGTTATACAAACTTTAATTCAATAACTTTAACCAATTATTATTATTCCCTTTGTTACTAGCCATTTTTGTCCCACTGCAGGGCAAAGGCCTTCCTTCCCTCTTTTCACGTATCCCTATCCAATGCTGTTAAATGCCAATCCCTGCGAAAAGAGTCGAGTTCGTCCCGCCATCTTCTTCTGGCCCTGGCGCGTTGCCGTTTACTGCTGTTTGGGACCCATTGTGTGGTTACTTTAGCCCATAGCTCCTCCGGCATGCGGCAGATATGGCCAGCCCAGTTCCATATAAGCTTGGCAGCCGTGTGACCCACGACAGCAATTTGAGTTTTGGAAAACCAATTAAATAGGATATTGTTATCCTATTTAATTGGCTCACTGTAGCTGAGACGTCTCGTTAGAAACAGAGAAAAACAAAAAAAAACAATGTTTACTTAGAGAGTCTCTCCGATTCCAAACCACGAACTTCCCTCACGATTTCCTTCAAAGTTTTTCAACAAGTATAAGTTATTACTTGACATTTCTACCTGCGCACACAGATTGCAAATGGAGGACATAATGAGGTTGAAACGAAAGTTGGAGTCACGCTGATTAGTGCTGTTTTCTCAATGTTTACAGCATTATGTTCTACTCACGATGTTGCCTCTTTAAAGGTAATGAGAGTAACCTTTGAATGTTGTTGTACTTAGCCGTCTTCAGGCTTGTGTTGTGGGAAAATATTTGTAGCAATTCGTTGTACAAAAATCTACAACGACGCAATAACTTCATTGGTAGTTACGTGTTTGAGCCGTTTGGAGTCGAAACACTAGAGCCCCGAAATATTTCGGGATATCGCCAAGTGATTGGTTAATTCATCACGTGGCCTATTTGCCAAAAAATTACCACTGGAATCCAACGTAGCCATGCTGCATGCTTCTGGGCACTTTTTTATTGAAAGCTATGTGCACGAATTTTTTGTCACCATGTAGTTTTTTTATTCTTCTGCATATTATTTATTGATGTGTTGTCGTTTGTAAATAATGTAAATATTAATGAATAAAAACTTGTTGTAGATTTGTCTTCAAAAGGAAAGAAAGTGTCAATAATGTGTCATGAAATTAAAGAAATTCTTTGAAGTTTAGTCACGGCGGATGACAAATTGATGATAATTAGGTACACACACAAGCTACTGTGTATCTAATGGATTGATGATTATTTCGGATATTTAATTGGCTCTCTTTTGATGGTAATACAGGATGATGTGGTTAGAAAGGAGGTCAATGCTGAGATGACTAGTTTTAGAGAAGTATGTTAAAAGAAGACATACTAGATAGTATGTGTCCTTACCACAGGATTTTATCATCACTTGACCATATTATCATCTCTTGACAAAATTTCATTTCGATCCGATCCACCACTGACTGCCGCATTCAGAAATGTTTAATGATAACTTAAGCCGTCACTTAGTAAAGATTTGACATACAAAACTTTTACGAAGTGACGGTTTAAGTAAAATCATTGAACGTCTCTGAGTACTGTAGTGACTCATGAAAATATAACAAACAAAAAAAGTTAAAATCCCATTCATAATTTTAGTACTCATATGGATGACGATAGTAAAGTTTTGTTTAAGTTTTGTGTATTAGAGAATGAGTCTATTGCCGCAATATCTCTTAAATAATCTAAGAAGAGAATTTAAGACACATTCACGCAAATAACACTAACATACATACCTATATATTTCTTTTTTTGGCGGGTGGAAAATCATCAAATAACACCTCCCGCTCTTGGGCAGAGCGAAAGGGAGTGTCAGACTTCTACTGACTAAAAACCACCCATGTTCCTTCTTAGCCCTCCATGTCGAGGCCGCGGTATCTCTTGCGAACAACCCGCAGCACCGACGGGATACCCATATTTCATCCTAAAATCAGCGTATAATTCCATGTACACACACGGTTATGCTATTAGCTACATACCAAATAGTAATCTACCATAACTAATTGAAATCAATAAGCGAACTTGCGAAAGTGGGTCAGACCTCAAAATACACTCTTGAACACTGCCGGAATACATTAAGGTCAGGTAACCTAGTGCTTAGTGATCGAATGTATGCAGTTTTGTTGATGGATTGTTTTGTAAGACTTTAATACTGAATGTAACGATTGAAAGCTAGCTATTGCAGTTCTAATCAACACATAACATAACATAACATCACGCCTGTAATCCCCGAAGGGTTAGACAGAGGTGTACCTAATAGTACACCCACATTTCGCCAGTTATGTTTAAGTCCCATGTAATAGGGGGCGAGCCTATTGCCGTCAACCGGGCACAAATCCAGACTCCGTGGCTGTTACTGATAAATTCCTGATGGAAAAAGCCAATAACACTTTGCCCGCTCAGCAGTTCTAATCAAGTTGTATAATAATATCATCGTCATCTACTACAAAGGTTTCAAAGTAAAACAATGAGAGCCATGTTCAATATTCCACCGTACGTAAGCAACAAATATGTGAACCTAGATTTGAATCTACGAACAGTGAAGGAAGAAATTGAGACATACAGCAAGAATTATCAAGCCAGACTAGACCATCACATTAACCAGTTAGCTGCTGAACTGCAGGGAGTGGGCAGTCTAAGATACTCTCGCCTTAAAAGAAATAGTATACGAGACCTAACAACAAGATTCCCAGACCGAACATGAGAATGGCATCAATGGACGCACAACTCAGCTGAAAATATATCTACCGATGAAAATCTGACATCATATTAGATTATTGTTTCATAGAAACAGATTGCTAAGTAGCAGGATAAATAAAAAAAAAAAAAAAAATATCATCGTCATCATCATCTGCCGAGCCTTTTCCCAACTATGTTGGGGTCGGCTCCCAGTCTAACCAGATGCAGCTGAATACCAGTATTTTACATAGAGCAACTGCCTATCTGACCTTCATAACCCAGCTCATCATCATCATCATTTCAGCCATAAGACGTTCACTGCTGGACATAGGCCTCCCCCAGAAGGGGGGGATTTGCCATTATCGTCACGCTTGGCAGGCGGGTTGGCGATCGCAGTATGGTTGTTACGGAGGCACAGAGAACGCTGCTGCCCATTCTCTGGTAAGCCATAACATAACCCAGCTAATACTATGTAATACGATACCCATTGGTAAGAGGTTGTCCTGCTGACTACCTGAAACAACTGCCAAACATCTATATATAGAAGCTGGGACCAACAGCTTAACGTGCTATCTGAGACACGGAGGAAACTCGGTATGCAATGGGCGGTCACCCATCCAGAGACAAACCTAGGCAAGCGAGGCTTAACCTAAGGATTGAACCTATTGGCAGTTATTATTAAGTCATCATCTTCATCGTATCAGCCTGGAATCACCCACTACTGGGTATAAGCTCCCTCTTGTTCTGTCTCACTTTCCGGTCCTGTGCGTACCTTGTTCATGTTCAGGTGTTTCTCGCGATTTTCATGATATTGTCAATTGAGCTAGAGTAAGGACGGTCCTGGTTTATTTGGCCTACCCTTTTTTTTTTTTTTGGGGGGTGGGAAATCATCAAATAGCTCTTGGGCAAAGCGGAAGGGAGTGTGAGACTTCTACTGACAAAAAACCACCCATGTTCCTTCTTAGCTTCTTATGTCGAGGCCGCGGTATCCCTTGCGAACAACCCGCAGCCTCGACGTTTGGCCTACCCTTGCTTACTATTACCCAGTCAAAGTCTTGCTCTATATAGAATTTGTGAAAGATTAAAGAGGGGAAAATAAACAAAAAGAAAAATAAGTGTTCTGAAAAATGCAAAGACCCTATTGGTTGGTATGTTTCTTTAAAAACATCAGGTGCGTAGTACACAACAAGCTATACATTTCTATTAGCGTTACAGCCTTGTTTTGTAGAGTGGGATATCATCAAATGACTCCTCCCACTCTGGGCAAAGCGGTAGGAAGTGTTAAACTTCTACTGACTAAAAACTACCCATGTTCCTTCTTAGCCCTTTGAGTAGAAGTCGCGGTATCTCTTTCGAACAACCCGCAGCCCCGAATTAGCATTTTAGCGTCGCTTTGTATACGTTTCCTGTACAATGAGAGTCCTCGTAAAGTCCTCGTTTTATGAATCAGAGGAATATGTTAAGATCTTGAAAAAGTGAGGGTTTCTTTCATATACCTCGGCGTGCAATTATATAATATATAAATATTTAAATCTGTACGTTTATTATGGGAATCGAAGCCGTATTCAAAAACCTAGAAACTGGTCACCAACATCGCTGGAGTTAACCTGGTCGATTTTTGTGGAAATCCTAGTAATCTAAACTAAAACTCGAGGTACATTTAACATTAAATTATGACGCAATAATCGGAAAAATGACGCAGGCCTTTTAACATCCTTTAATAAATCAGTATTTTTTTGTAACGTTCTGATTCATTCATTTCTTTTATCACAAAAAATAATATTTATGATTTTACGTCATTATTTCATCTTACCTTGTGTGTTAGAATACAGAAATGGTTCTTATCCTCATTTAAACGGAAATAAGTAATAAAAAGTTTGACAAAATTTTACTACACTAAGATATTATAATTAAAGGGAAACATCGTTGAGAAATCTGGATTAATCAAATTAATATTGGTTTGGAATTTGAAATTCACTTTGAACAATTGTGGTCATCATTGTTTTCAACATCTGCCTACCTCTTCTCAACTATGTTAGGGTTGGCCTGTAGTCCTAGTTGGATGCAGCTGAATACCAGTATTTTAGATATACTTACTTTACTGACTTTACTTTTTTTTATTTTTTTTATAGTGACTGCCTATCTCTTACTACTTGGTAATATAATAACCCTTTTTTTTTTGGCGGGTGGAAAAACATCAAATAATCCCTCCCGCTCTTGGGCAGAGCGAAAGGGAGTGTCAGACTTCTTCTGACTAAAAACCACCCATGTTCCTTCTTAGCCCTTTATGTCGAGGCCGCGGTATCTCTTGCGAACAACCCGCAGCCCCGACAGGAATATAATGCCCCTTGCTAAGACTGTTTGCTAGACTATCGGACTACTACAACGAGTGATGTACAAATGACAACCAGTACCAACAGCTTAAAGTGTTTTCCGAAGCACGGAGTAAACTTTGTATGTATGTGGAATAATATGTGGTCACCCATCGACAGACCAGTCTAGGCAAGCGCGGCGTAACTTAATAATTCGTCCTATAGGTTTTTTTTTTCATATGAAATGGGCCTACTCTTGAGTAGGCCCATTTCATACGAAAAAAGCCTCTCACCTCAATCTTGTCTTATGGGCAGAGATGAGATCGACGATGGTAAGATCTAACCCAGAAAAAGCCTATTTACTCGCGACTTAAATAAATTGGGGTTATATGAACTCGGGAAAACACGCAGGCAGGGAGTTCCGCTTATTTATATCCCTGCTTTAAATAAGCAGAAACTAATAAACACTTTGACAAAATCAAGTTATTGTGACCAACAAAAAACCACAGACAGGTATTTGCAATGTTGCCAATAGCATTAGACCACAAATATTACATTAGTGGACAAGAACAGGTTTTACAAATATTGCTTAATATGATCTAAAGGTAACGGTATCGACAGAGACAACTTACGAGTATATTAATAGACATACCTTTTGTGCAATTAGTAAAAGAGAATTGATTTGCACTTCTGCATAGAGGTATAAATAATTAGGTTATAAATTTTTTGATATTGTTTTATGTTTATTATTGTTTGAAGTTATGTATAGGGTGGGTATTTGATATTAACAGAATAAGCTCAGGTGAAAATAGTACTCTTGTAATTTGCTTAAAAGCTTGTTAAGTAAAACTTAGGTTTTTTTGTTTTTGGAGGATGGGAAATCATCAAATGACTCCTCCCGCTCTGGGTGGAGCGCTAGGGAGTGCCAGACTTCTAAAAACCACACAATGACATGTTCCTTCTTAGCCTTTTGTGTCCGAGGCCGCAGTATCTCTTTCGAACAACCCGCTGCCCCAGATCTTACCTCAACTACATTTCAAATCTATTGAAATAAAGAAACCTACTCTGCTTATAACACCAATATTAGTATTTCCCAGTAGATTAAATTATTTAAGGATATAAGAATTCTTATGAGAGGATGTTAGCTATTGGTTCTACGTAAAATTTTCGATTTTTGCGTCATAATTTGATCTTCTTCGTGTTTTAGATTAACGATATTATTTTATAACGATAAAAATAATAAGAAGTCTACCGTCTTGGAAATGGTAGGTATAAGGAGGAATGAATATTAAAGTAATAGATGGATTGGAGAGGTCGATCTTTAGGTAAAGCTGTGCTTGCCTAGGTCAGTCTGTGGATGGGTGACCGCCCGACATACCGAGTTTCCTCCGTGCCTCGGAAAGCACGTTAAGCTGTTGGTCCCGGCTGCCATATATAGATCTTTGGCAGTCGCTACAGGTAGTCAGTGACCTGAAATTCTGACATCCAGTCTTACCAAAGAGTATCGTATTACCTAGTATTAACTGGGTTGTAGAGGTCAGATAGGCAGTCGCTCCATGTAAAATACTGGTATTCAGCTGCATCCGGTTAGACTGGAAGCCGACCCCAATATAGATTGGAAAAGGCTAGGCGGATGATGAGATTGATGAAGAGTGAGAGGAAAACTAAAAACAAGTTGGATGGATGGTGTAAGGAATGATATGAAGGGATAAAATGATAGCGTGTCGACTGACAGAGGATGGTAGAAAATAAATGTGTTGCGCGGACCCCAAGTACGATTGTACAAGGGCAGGAAGTTTACAATGATGAGGAGTATTTTCCAGTACGAATTTGTAGTTATAATATATGTCTTTGAATGTTTTTATATTGAGTACCAAACTGTTAAAATAAAAAACCCAAAGTAAAAACTGTGTCTGGATTAGAACCCACAATAAAACTCAAAAGCCGAAACTGACACCACTGTGACACCATTGCTTTTTTTTATGGTTGGTGGTAAATCATCAAATAACCCCTCCCGCTCTTGGGCAGAGCAGAAGGGAGTGTCAGACTTCTACTGACTAAAAACCACCCATGTTCCTTCTTGGCCCTTCATGCCGAGGCCGCGGTATCTCTTGCAAACAACCCGCAGCCCCGACGGGGTGACACCACTGCTTCTGTCTGCTTTAAGCTAACAAAATTAACATAATTTTCAGAAATTGGCCAACTAGCGTCAGGCACAAATAATATAGTGCTCCTTTTAGCAATGGGTATTTTAGCATTTTGCTTCGGCAATAGTAAATCGACCACATTCCTCAACCATTCAAATTAAGACAGCCTATCGCATTTCGATGCTGGATATAGGCCTCTCCCTAATTGCGACACGATCCCTAGATCCCTGCCATTCGTATCCAGTCCAAGCTGTCCGTAAGGACTTCCATTTAGGTCCCTAGTTGAAGGAATTCTAAAAGTACAGACCACATTATGTATCTAATTATGATCTGTCGCTGGTAAATTATCGTATTTTTATTCATAGACCTAACATACTACCTCCTCCTTATACATTACTTCTAGAGTTCAAAGGGTTAGGCAGAGTGCCCCGATTAGTACACCCACAGTATATCGCCTTTTTTTTTTTTTTTTTGGGGGGTGGGAAATTATTAAATAACCCCTCCCGCTCTTGGGCAGAGCGAAAGGGAGTGTCAGACATCTACTGACTAAAAACCACCCATGTTCCTTCTTAGCCCTTCATGTCGAGGCCGCAGTATCTCTTGTATAGTATATCGCTTTATGTTTAAGTTTCATGTATTAAGTGGTGAGGCTATTGCCATCAACCTATCACAAATTCGGACTCCAAACCCACTCACAACTAACACACACTGACTAACTTGTAACTTACACACTGCAATTATTACTATGTTATCATTACTCGTAATAACAATGATAATAAGGTATGTCGGAAGCGTTAGGTATTAACGTAGCTGACATGAAGCAATCGTTGAAGGAGCGCTTCTTCGGACGCCTAAAGAAGGTTTTAAATAGCCTTCTTTCAGGTGGCAACAAGGTGCGCGCCTTCAACGGTTGGGTCATGCCGGTTTTAATTTACTCTTTTGGCATACTCAAATGGACTCAGACTGAACTCGACGCCTTGGATAGGAGAGTCCGTACATTGCTGACCGCAAATCGGATGCATCACCCACGATCATCGGTGATGAAACTGTACATCCCGCGGAAGTGCGGGGGTCGAGGCTTTTTAAACGCGAAAACCCTCCACAACCGCGAGGTGTGCAGTCTCAGAGAATATTTTTTAAAAGCCGACGTGGGTATGCACCGAGATGTGGTCGCAGTGGACAAGGGACTCACCCCGCTGTCCATGGCTAACGAGAACTGGCGCAAACCTGTGGTGCTTACTGCTGATGACCGCAGGAAAGTATGGCAAAGCAAGGAGCTTCACGGGCGCTTCTATCGGGCACTTCACGGGCCCGATGTAGATTTTCTAGCGTCCGTGTCGTGGCTACGTTTCGGCGACCTCTTTGGGGAAACTGAAGGTTTTGTCTGTGCAATTATGGACGAAGTTATGTTGACGAACAATTACCGGAAATATATTATGAAGGATGGGACGGTTGACGTGTGTCGGGCATGCCACCGTCCGGGTGAGTCCATCAGACATATTATTTCTGGTTGTTCTCGTCTGGCTAACGGCGAGTACTTGCACAGGCACAATCAAGTAGCCAGGATTATTCACCAGCAACTTGCTTTGAAATATAAACTTGTGGAATCTGAGGTACCGTACTACAAGTATGTGCCCGACCCGGTTCTCGAAAAAGGTCATGTTACGTTGTACTGGGATCAGTCTATCATCACTGATAGGACTATTGTTGCCAATAAGCCTGACATAGTGGTGATAGACCGATCAGCGCGCCGCGTAATGATAATCGATGTCACCATTCCACATGACGAGAACCTCGTGAAAGCTGAAAAAGAAAAACAAATAAAATATTTGGACTTAGCACACGAGGTTGTCGATATGTGGCATGTGGACTCGGCTATCATTGTGCCGATAGTCGTAACGGCCAATGGTCTTATAGCCAAGAGTCTGGACGACCACCTGTCCAAACTCTCGCTTGGCGGTTGGATCAAGAGCCTGATTCAGAAGGCAGTACTCCTCGATACGGCTCGCATTGTGAGGAGGTTCCTGTCTCTGGGGCCCTAACCACCGGTAGCTTGGACCCTGCTCCCGTCACCGGTGGACGACTATTTTTTATATTTTTAAATGTTTTTTTATAAGTTTTATATGAAATATTTAGAAATGTAAATTATATGAAGAAAATAAATAAAGGACATGATAATAACATTCTATTATTTCGTGCTGATCACTTTTTCAAGGATTCATCCTAATTCAGCTTAGACAATTCTAAATTGCACAAAATGCTCTTAGACGTATCATTACTAAGAAAATAATCTGTGCAGTGACGAAACACTCAAAATTCAGTCAAATTACCGATCATACGATTATAATGATTAACGTATCATTCATCAAGACACAATCGTAAAACAAGAATCGAGTATTTGCTCAACTATGTTGTTCCCAGAACCAGATCGAAGACCTCTAACTTGTCCTACTCCTCTTTGACGACATACTGAGTCAAGAGTTCTCATATTCTGGGCGATAACAACCAGTGCAAAGACCCGTCGCTACTAAAGAAATTGGAGGAATAAGGGGTCTTGTGAACTGGAGCTTTAAAACTACTTTCACTCAGTACATTTTGCAACTGACCTTATTGTGGAGTTACTGAGCAGATTGTGACAATTATATCAGTGCAATGCATGCAGGAAGCATTGGTAAGTGTATCACATATTAAAATGCCAGCGATAATATTTAAATGAGGGTAGTAAAAAAAATTGGCGTGTTCTTGCGAAAGGATTCTAGCTGCAGGGCCGATCTTTGCGTCAAAAGGTCGTTATTCACCATTATTGAACAGGACTACTTCTTCTTTGCTATCAGTATTGTCAGCCTGGAATCATCTACGGCTGGGTATAGGCTTTCTTTTCGGTCTACCATTCTTCACTTTATTTTCTGGCCCATGACTTTTATGGACGGTCATAAAACTATCAGCGTTATCTCTTGCCAGTTTGGTGATCGCGATATTATGCATCTGTTATTTCAATAATTAAGACGTTGCTTTTAATCTATAGTTTTCATCTCTGTTCTCTTTTTAAATACCTTACGTTTGTATTTCTATGACAACTTTCAACCATTTGAATCTAATACAATTTTAACTTCATTATTTACCACATGATCTACAGCCCGAATTCGACTACTGCTGGTGGCCTCTCTTTTCATGTGCCAATCTCCATGTGCTTGTGCCAGCCTCTTCCGCGACTATATATCGTCTGCCCATCTTGTTTCTTTGGCTCAGTCGCTGTCTCTTTCGTAAAATGTCTACTGGTAGCAAAACGTCTCTTTCTCATAATGTCGTTTTCGCAGAATGTCTCTTTCGCAAAATGTCGTTCTAGGACTTAGTAAAAAATATACTCACCTCTTTAAGCTAAATTAAAAATTCAAAGCCGTTTAGTCCCGAGTAATTTTATAACCAGTACGAAAAGAAAAGTGGAGCACCTCCTCTATTTACTATTCCGTAAGGTGTATTGAGAAAAGTGATGGTATTGGATGATTGCCAAAAGCTTCTCGGGGACCATGAATAGGATTACCATCTAAAATATGGTGGGTTTTAAGTTTACGGGACGTATTAATATTTTCTACTCACTTTCAGGCTACTTTTATAAGTTGTATTTAGTACGCCTTTACTTTTTTCTTCCATATATCCGCGATGGCTAGAAAAGCGCCATTTTAGCATAATTATGATTTTAAACATTTGAAAGTTGCAAGTATTCAGTGGCCTAAAGACCTGTTCTACAAAAGGGTATCTTCTCAACCTTTAACTGGATTACGCAAGATAGATGAGAGATCATTTCACGTATATGCATCTGGTTGAACTAAAATGTAACTTTCTGGAATATGATGTCTCCAAGGATATAATTAAATAGTTCAATACATTGTCAAATTGTCTAGAATATATTTCAAGTTGTTCAGTTTGTTGTATAAACAGCTGGTAAGCAAATTATTGTGAAAGTGAAACACTTTACACGACATATACAGAAAGGTTGAACCCTAAAATTTTATGTACAAGATGCCACAGGTGTAAATGTCTTTGAACCAAAAACTGGCACACCTGTTTCTTAAACGTTTATGCAATGAGATTTAAATAAAAACTTCAATGAATTTAAAACACGTAATATTATTATGTGTGAGAAAGAAGAAACTGTGTCATCGAAACCAGATCATTTTGCGATGTTTCTTTCGATGGATTTTTTTTTCTGTTCACCGACAAGAATAAAAAAAAATGAATTAAAATAAACGTAGATAAACAGGATATACCTATTTTCTTATTAAACATGGCCATAGATTTGATCATGGCTCTATTTTACCTGCCGTAGTAAGAAATAGGGCAAGAAATCCAAATGGAAATATTTTTCCGCTTACTTGTGTTTTAGAGTTCGGAATCAAATTTATGTTCTGCAATCTTCATCGATATTTCTCCCTTAATCCACACTAACAATATTATAAATAGGAAAGATTTGTTTGTTTGTTTGAAACAGCTCCAAAACTACAGGACCGATTTCAAAAATTCACCGTTGGGAAGCTACACTATCCGCGGGTGACATAGGCTACTTTTTATCCCTGTATTCCCACGGGAACGGGAACTACGCGGGTGAAACCGCGTGACGTCCGCTAGTAGTTAATAATTAGTGATTTGGGTTTGATTTTCAGTTCAGGCAAAGTGTTGTTGGGTTTTTCCATCAGGAATCAGTAGCAGCCACGGAGTGGATTGAACCTGGTTGATGGGAACAGGCTCGTTCCTTTTTACACGAGACTTACACATAACAGACTGGCGAAATTTGGGTGTGCACCTTTTCCTAACCCTTTGAGCATTACAGGTCTGATAACTTGACCTTGGCGGGTGGAAAATCATCGAATTTAACCCTTTCCGCTCTTGGGCCGAGCGACAGGGAGTGTCAGACTTCTACTGACTAAAAACCACCCATGTTCCTTCTTAGCCCTTTATGTCGAGGCCGCGGTATCTCTTGCGAACAACCCACAGGGATACCCACTAGCCCAAGTCTCAAAATAGATTAACCTTCCTTCCATCCAACATACTTCACCATTTCCCTCCACGCAGCACCAGATGCACTAAAAACCAGTATATCAAGTGATTTAAATCATAACGATGAATGCAGCCGACATTTACAACTCGGCTGCTAGTTCACCTTGGTCGGTTAAAGACATATAGGTAAAAACAATTCGATGAAGGCTGATAGATTATAACTGAGGTAATTGCAGGTATGTAGAGCAATGTATTGTACGTATATTTAGATATTTTATGTTTTATTTATTGTTGTACCAATGGACAATAATAAATGTGTAAATCGAAATCATTAAATGATTGAGGTAAAAATACCTCTTTTTGAAATTTAAAGCTGTTGTCTAAAAACGCTTCTGAAGATCTTTGTGAATAATTATCACTAAGTATTCAGTGAGTGATAGCTTTATATTCAAATTATTTAAATATATTTTATTTTACCTATACTTTCAATTGGCACTATCTCTCGTCAATATCCTGGGTTAACTTAAGTCGTCCTTCGAGCCGGATCTTTCAATCCTTAGTATTAACTGTATTAACACTCACAAGACCCAAAAGTTATCGTCGAATTCTGCAATATTATAATGCAAATCAAAGAAAATGTAAAACTTGTAACATTGATTCATATTTTATATTTCCTTAGACACCTTCCGTAGCAACGCCGCCAGTCACTTGGGCACATTACCAGATCACAGCGTTGTGTAGTTTATTTATGCCTTTTATAGTTTATTGTTAATTTAGTTTATTTTATCGTTGTTTATGTGTTATATTTGTTGTCTGAATTCGTATCTCAAAAAATCAATATTGCTCTAAAAATATCCTACAATTTACAACACTGACATGACGCCTCTCTATATGAGTAAGTTGTCTTATATCTTAAGTGATAAGGGTGGTCCACCCCAAACATTTTTTTAGTCACACATCAAAATTTCAATGAGAAGTATATATTTTTAGTCTATGAAAGTTCAACATTGCTCTAAAAAACAAAAAAAAAACAAAACAAAAAAAATCTACAATTTATAACACTGACATGACGCCTTCATATCCTGCCAATACGTCATCCCGTCATCCGTCATGTCACCAATGGTGGTGTTGGACAGCAGAAACACGTTCCCCACAAATTGGAAATGCATCTATCATCTGTCAGGCTATCTTTGACGGATCTATTTTTGAACAACGCCAAAAATCGAGTGACTACTATGTAGGTTATGATTGATGTAATGATATACTACACTTATGTGAGTGTTTTGGAAAAGTGACAAACAGAGTAATACAATTATTTTTTTTTATACAAAACACCTTTGTTTACAATGCAAAGAAATTTATACACAGGTACATTGGTTTTTGTAAAAAGGCTGCGCAGATAGTGAAAACCCTGCATCCTAAACCCTGTAACTTAGGAGTCAGTGTTCTACTGTAACTTGGTGTACAAAATAAACCTTTATTTGTCTGTGTTAATAAATCCGAGAAGACCTGTATTAGCTATTAGCTATGAACATGAATGTGTGAGTATGTGTGTAATGGGGGGTGGCTGCGTGAGTGTGGTGTGGTGTAAGTGTGGTGTGGTGTGGTGTGGTGTGGTGTAGTGTGGTGTGGTGTGGTGTAAGTGTGGTGTGGTGTGGTGTGGTGTGGTGTGGTGTGGTGTGGTGTAGTGTGGTGTGGTGTGGTGTGGTGTATGAGAGGGGTAAGGGTGTGTGTCGTCGCGCAAAGTGTATTCTTGTAATGTTGAATGTTTAGAATGTAATGATTATTCCATGCCTACATTATTTTCGAAATAAGTTCTTCTGTTTCGGGTCTGGGTATTTGTGTGTGTGAGTTTATATGTTTGTGAACGCACTCACGATACAGGAGAAGTTCCAAGTCGGGGGCAACGTTTTTTCTTAAAAACAAAAAAAAAATGTTATTTCCCGAATGTTTATTACCAACACCTTCTGTAAATGCCATTCAAGCAACGAAAAATGTCTGTTAGAGGCGTAATCTACCGAAGTGGAGACTACACATCTCCGTACAGCTTCGGTGCATACACTCTAGCTCTAACGCATCCTGTCTCCTCTCCGCTTTGCGCATCTCCACTCGTCTCCACTTTGGTGGAACCTTGGGACTACACCGAAGTCTATAGGTAGCAGTTTTCAGGGACACCCTAAGATTAATGCCACAAAATTCTTTAAACCAAATAATCTATTTCCATCAAAAACCAAATAACGTATGATTCACCAAAAGAAATGAGCGCCAATCATATTTTTATGTTATTTCATCGAATCTCAGTGAAAGTCCGTTCACCAGTGATTCATGTAGGTATTATAGTATTATATTCATTCACTCGTAGGTACCAAGTGACCTTTAAAACAGGTGTATTTCCTTCCTGAATCTCGCTCTTTAGCAAACTGGTTTAGTATGTAGATTTTTATGAGTCTTACATTTGTGGTAAGCAGTGATACATGGTGGACTGGTGGTAGTATTTTTTTCTTTCAAAAACGTTGCCCCACACTACGAAATTCTCCTGTATCGTGGGTGCGTTCACAAAAATATAAACTAACATACACAAATACCCAGACCCGAAGCAACTATCTGCAGGCCATACAAATATTTGTTCCGTGCGGGGATCGAACCCGCGACACGCAGCGCAGCAGTCCAATCGCTCAGCCACTGCGCCAGCCGTAAATTTAATAAGATTTTGCGTCGAATCAGGTCTCACCTTGTAGTAATTAAACATCACATGAGCTCGTGGTTAGAAAATATTACCGCCGCTCGAATCAATCTTCTGGTTAAGTCGCTCTTGCCTAGGTTGGTCTATAGATGGGTGACCTTCCATTACAAACCGAGTTTCTTCCGCGCCTCGGAAAGCACGTTAAGCCGATGGTCCCGGCTGCCATATGTAGACGTTTGGTAGACGTTACAGGGGATATCGTATTACCCAGTAGGTAGGTACTGCGGGGTTGGCTTCCAGTCTTAACGGATGCAGCTGAATATCAGTATTTTACATGAAGCAACTGCCTGTCTGACCTCTAGAACCCAGGTAATACTACTTTCACTTTCAGGCCACTGACTATCTGTAACGACAGCCGGGACCATTGAGGCATGGAGGAAACTCGGTATGTAATGGGTTACCCATCCAAGGACCAACCCAGGTAAACACGGCTTAACGACAAGCTCCTCAATAATGTAACCAACGATCTCAATATATTTTTTTTCTCACATAAAACAGTCTAGTAAACCATTTGAACGCGGCCGGTATTACCCACGCTGCAGACCGAGGCTTTCACGGCAAACCGGTACTCTTAGCTTATTGGTTCATTTCCTGCACTAAATGCCGACCCATATCCGCCTACGATATAGCATTTGGCTGTTGTGGTCAAATATCATTGCATGCTAATTTAGTTGCTTGATTTGAAATTATTGACTAAAAGAGTGTTAAAATTAATGTATAAGATGGATGGAGAGGGAGAGAAAGACCAAAGAAAATATGGATGGAGTGTGTGAGGAATGATATTTTGGTGATAATATTTTGGGGGGTCATGAGCAACAGGGTGCAAAGTTCCTCATCCCCCATAGAAAAGGGAGGATCCTCCGGCCAGACGGGTGTTGTGTCTGGTGGTCTAACTGCCCGACACCATGTAAGCCGGGATTTTCTATATGAGCTAATGTCGCGGATAACTTTGATAGCGCGAAGCAGGATTTGTCATTTTAGTTCTCATGTGTTGCGATAGATGTCGTTGTCGCCACAATATGAAAGAAAAGGGAATAAATGATAGCGTTAAGACTGACAAAAGCATGTTGCGGCCACCTCAACTAAAATGGGATTAGGGCTTTATTTATTAACTAGCTGATGCCCGCGGCTTCGCCCGCGTGGATGTCGGTCAAATTATACACTAAAACTTTCCTCTTGAATCATTCTATCTATTAAAAAAAAACCGCATCAAAATCCGTTGCATAGTTTTAAAGATATAAGCATACATAGGGATATAGGGACAGAGAAAGCGACTTTGTTTTATACTATGTAGTGATTTGAAATTAACAGTGATGAATACAATGTGACATGACATGTTCATTAATCCAAGTCGCCAAACCAAATTATCTTTTATAACATCACGAATAGGAATGTTTACTGACTACAAAAAGTATGATTCTAATTAGTCCGTCTGTTAGATTATCGAAAAATATTGGATACGTATTTTTTGTATTATCAAATCAATAAAAATTGACGAAGATAAAACCCTTCAAAGATTTGAGTTGTGACGTCACTCACCGGTAAAAATGTCTGAGAATATGACATCACGCGAGTTTTCAAAGCACTGTATCGTCTTCATTGTTTGTTTACGTGAAAAAAGAAAACATACGTGTCCAATATTTTTTGGAAATCTATCTGATGGACTAATTAGATTTTTTGTTAACTACCCTATTGTGACACATGTCTGTGCAAAAGACTAATAGCAATCATAAGGAACTCTCCACAACAAAAAAGCTCTTGACAATTCAACACATACAAACTAATTGTTTGTTAGTATGTCCGTGACTAGATTATTTGTGTGAGCGACCTTGCCTGTACGTGCACAAGAATGTCAGATCAAATCTGTATTACAGTCGTCTTATTGTACATACTAATTGTGACTTTGAATGGCGCTTATACAGGGTACATTTTCTAGTACGCGTGAATTAACAAATCCGTAACCATGAGGAAAAGTAAAATGTACCCGTTTGAGTACGTTTCGGTCGTCTTTGGCTTGGATTTTGATGAAACCTTATACAGAATCTTTGAATTTTCATATAAATAAATCAGTTATTATATAACAGGTGATTAATCTTAATAGAAATGAGTTTTTTTCTTTAGTTTGCTCTATCACATTACTTCACCGAAGTTGAGTATTTTTCGCTATTCTTTAAAGTTTGAAAGAAAAATATTTATTTGGGACAAGCACAAGAACTACAAAAATAAAAAATAAAGAATCTAAAACTAAATAATAAAAAGAAGACCTGTGCGAGGCCAAAAAAGCTCCTATCTCAGCATGGTGCTGCGATAGATGAGAAACAAATACCGCAGCGCTGGTATTTTGATAGGGCCCACTGTGATGTCATGGTTACACCTACGGACACAAAATACATCGGGTAATAGTTTCGGGTTCGGCCATCCACCTCCACTTCAAATATTCACTCTGTATATTCATCGTCATTCTCATGCCCTTATCCCAATTTATTTGGGGTCGGCGCAACATGTCTTCTTCTTCCATACTTCTATTTCTATCTATTCTATAAAATTTTAGGACAAATACTTCTATTTACATGATGTTAACAGTAAAACAGCTGGTCATAATAACCAGTATTTTACATGAAGTGACTGCCTATCTGACCTCCACAACCCAGTTAGTAATAGGCGCTAGGTACCCCTTTTTTTTTCTTTTTGGGGTGTGGGAAATCATCAAATAACCCCTCCCGCTCTTGGGCAGAGCGAAAGGGAGTCTCAGACTTCTACTGACTAAAAACCACCCATGTTCCTTCTTAGCCCTTCATGTCGAAGCCGCGGTATCTGCGAACGCAAGGAACAACGAAGGGCGTCGGCCCTTGCATGTTGCTGACATCCCTTTGAGGCGCGCGTGGAACACGAACGCGCCGTCGACACAGCCTGTCGTCGTCATAAGACGGACGGACGGTGAGCTTACCCATCACTCACCGTCCACAGGTCCGCGTCTCGTTTGTTCTTTTTTGGAGGGTTGGATATCATCAAATGACTCCTCCTGCTCTGGGCAGAGCGGAAGGGAGTGTTAGTCTTCTGCTGACTAAAATCACCCATATTCCTTACTGACAACCTGTAATGACTGGCAAATATCTACAATTATGACTTCCGAAACCAACGACTTAACATGTTGTCCGAGGCACCGAGGAAACTCGGTATGTAATAGGTTACCCATCCACGAACCAACCAAGGCAAGCGCGACTTAACCGACTAGAGTGGTTGGTATTATTAAGCCACGAGCTCTTCTAACTCATTAGGAACATAATAATGTTGTAAAAATTAATTATCTGTAGAATTTAAAAGCATAGAAAAGTTTTTTTTTATGTAACTGGCCATATTTTCAACTGACCACAATGTCTTTGGCATTTTTTAATAGCTTTAGAACACAAATTATGCACGTATGTCGTTATACAACTTATTTTGATAACGCTCATTATGTAAAAAAAAACAATTAACGAAACGACCTGTGTTTATTGGCTGTGGCTCTTTATTTTCATTCTTTTAAATTAAGCTGGACTGTATAATTTTTGTAACTTTTCGAAATTATAATACGCTTCTATTTCGGCATCGCTCTTTCGAAGTTAACCAAACCTAAAATAAATATAAAATGAGCTGATTTTATATTAGTGATCAATAACAGGGCTATTGCGTATCTTTTTAAATGTCAGTGGCTATCATAGTGTCCATCGATTAACTGTGAAATGGTTCCATTTTGTACCAAACCAAATCATTTGACAGTTAATCGATAGACACTATGATAGCCACTGACATTTAAAAAGATACGCAATAGCCCTGCTGATTCAACATTGTTGCATTTTCTCGCCTACTCTTACAATCGGCATAATATCTTTTTTTTTTTTTATTTTTTTTTTTTTTATCATTTACCTATTGATCGATATATTTAATTAAAAAGGCAATGTTTGTAAATTTTATAAAATTTTATCGGCATTATGCGAATGGAAGAAAACTAAAATGAAGCGATCAGACACGTCACTAAAGCAATTATAATTTTCTTAGTCAGCTTTAATAGTACGTACAGAGGGGTGAAGCATAGAAAAGCAAGGATAACGTTGGCAAAAACACATATATCGAAATTATACAGTAAAATTGAGCAAAGAAAATTGAGTACCTTGTTTGGTAACCTATCATCATCATCTGCCTAGCCTTTTCCCAACTATGTTAGGGTCGGCTTCCAGTCTAACCGGATGCAGCTGAATATTTTACATGGAGCGAATGCCTTTCTGACCTCCACAACCCTGTTAATACTAGGTAATACGATACTCTTTGGTAAGACTGGATGTCAGAATTTCAGGTCACTGACTACCTGTAACGACTGCTAAAGATCTATATATGGCAACCGGGACCAACAGCTTAACGTGCTTTCCGAGGCACGGCGGAAACTCGGTATGTCGGGCGGTCACCCATCCACAGACCGACCTAGGCAAGCACAGCTTTACCTGAAGATCAACCTGAGTGGCAGTTCTTATTAAGCCACGAGTTTGGTAACCTATCAAATAAATTAAATGTTAAAATCCCTTTCAAACTTTTGTCTCTTTTCACACCAGCGCATCTCCTTATCCCGTTTTACCCAGTAGGAATCCGTTAGCATCACTTCGACAAAGTACACATTTCCAATCACGCACCAACTGCATTCAAAACTTACCTCCTTTTTCACTGTTTCCAAGTTGACAACGAAAAAAACATGTCAATATATCGGAATGACAAGTGACAGTTCAATAAAACAGTAACGTGTTTATTCGAATTATATTTTTAATTACTACTAAACCGCAATGTCTCGAAAAGGTGGGGACTCTACGAATTCTGTGCATGGGTTTCAGGTGGATCCTCTGGATTGTCCTTTCAGAGAGTTCCACGACAATGAGTTACATGCAGAAGCTTGGGGTCTGGTGAGTCTTTATAATTTGCTGTACATTATAATTTTGGGGTCGTTAGACCTTACTGCCCACACGACAAGAAGAAGAATTATAATTTGAAACTGCTTCGTTGGTATAGTGGCCGCAAACGTGACTGCTGTGTATGAGGTTCTGGTCTCGGTTCCCTGGAGCAAAATGTTATCGGATGTTTCCATCAGGAGTTTCTTAGTATTAACCATTTTTTTTTTGGGGTTGGAAATCATCAAATGACTCCTCCCGCTCTGGGCAGAGCGGTAGGGAGTGTCAGACTTCTACTGACTAAAAACCACCCATGTTCCTTCTTAGCCCTTTGTGTCGAGGCCGCGGTATTTCTTTCAAACAACCCGCAGCCTCGACGGGCTCAGTATTAGCCTCAGGGTCTGAATTTGTTCCCGGTTAATGGCAATAGGCCCCTTTACATGGAACTTAAACATCATCATCATCATCATCATTTCAGCCAAAAGACGTCCACTGCTGGACATAGGCTTTAGGACTTAAACGTTACTGGGAAAATATCGGTGTACTAATGGGTGCACCTCTGCCTAATGTAATGTTGTGTTGTTATAATTTTAACCGAAAGACGTCGACTGGTGACTTAGAGTTCATCTGAGCCTCGTCATATCGATCGATCGATCGTGTGATTCTCGCATCCAGCAGATTTATCAAGCTCCTTCCTCAGCTCATCAGTCTATCTTGAGAGGCGCTCGAATGCTTCATTTTTTATTCCTATGTGATCTCCAGTTTAGAAATTTGCCACCCAATCGGCCATCCGTATTGCTGCCAATTTATCCTGCCCACGGCCGCTTAAGTTTGGCAATTCTTCAGGCAATATAACTTGGCTTTGCCTGAAAAAATATCGTTTATATTATGATAATGTCGGCTGTTATCGTACTTTTGCTGCAGATCTACAAGTTTGTTTCGATCAAGTAAAGAAACTAAAATCACTCCTACATTGGTTTTGCTTAACTATGTCCATAAAACCATTTATTTTTCTAGAGTACAGCAGCCTTCAAGGCGTTGTTACATGCCCAAAGTATTAAAGCATCTACGAAGCATGACCCTCGTTCTACATTAATTGCCCAGTTGGCGAAAACTCAGAATTCAGGCCTTTGGGTTGATGACCAGACCCAACCGCTACCGAGGTCTGTGCGTCAGTACCTCCATGGTTGGGTCAGAGCTGAAGATCTGGCAATGGAAAGATGGGAGGCTGAGCTCAGTATTTTTGATGTAAGCTTACCACATATTCCTTTGTTGCTCTGCTTATATGGACCTTCATAAACGCTATGTATAATAATTAATTTAAAAAAACCGGAACCGATTAATTTTATTTCGATATCTTCAAGGTAACTTCCATGTGTTTTTTGACTGATGTTGATTGTTTGATTGATTAACAATCAAAGTCAATGAAGAAAAGAGATGTTGTGACGAACTGGGCAGGTTCCGTCAGAGCTGTAAGCAGGACGCGCGGGTTCGTGAGAAATGAGAAAGTTGTGGGAGTTTTTGGCTGCTTTTCCACCACCCTTTGACCCGGAGTAGGATAGAGCTAACAAGCAAAAAAATTTCGAAACTGGGACTAAATTCGGCGCCTAACTAACGTTCACACTGCTCTGTCACACTGGTGTGACGATGAAGAATGTATTTTCTGAATCATCCCACCAGTATTATAGTTAGGAAGTAAACTTTACTAAACTTAACACCGATGACTTATAAAATAAGTCGCGATTTCACGTTCACGCTTCACGACGGACTAACCTTCATACTATCATAACATCCAGCACATCCACCAGTGTGACAGAGCAGTGTTAGGCCTCATTTACGGACACGCGGGGCGTCGCGCGGAGCGTTGTGCGTTTTTAATTCAAACACATGGCGATGTATGAAAACGTTAACGATTTCAAACGTCGATTTTACGAGAAGAGATTTTTTATTCGTTAGTTTAAAATGCAGCGGTCGTTGCGGTGGACACGACTCTCAGTAAATGAATAAAAAAGGTTGAGACGAGCCTTCTGCACGCGCCGCGCGACGCCGCGCGTCTCCTTAAACGAGCCCTAAAGGTTAGTCAGGCGACCTAAATTCGTTAGTCCAGGCCAAACCGCAGGTCCATCTTTAATTTGTTTATCCATTTTCAGGAGGTAGACCCCGGTAAGATGTCGATAGCAGACATGCAGTTGTGCCACGCTCAAGTACTCCTCAGATCCTCATTCTGCAGACAGGTCCTGTCTGCATGTTTTTTGTTGGAGAGAGTGGAATTTATTGTTAGTATATTTTAGTAAAACTTTTCGCTGTCGAGTCGATGATTTAAATTCTGACCAACCGGTGCGTAGCAAATCAGGCCTCAGGCCTCTTCTCTAGAAGAGGGATGGGCTATAATCCACCACGCGGGCCCAGTGCGGGTTGGTAGAAGTCACATGACTTAGAATTTTTGATTGTAAGACATGCTAATTTCCTTACGATGTTTTCCTTCACCGTTTTGAGAGCAGAGGTGATGAAATAAATAACACAAAGTTATGCGCCTAGCAATGGGAAAATATATCACTCAGTGGATACCAAAGACCAGGAAACGCCAACGTAGCAGGCTCAGAAGGAGATGGCGGGATGAGCTGGACTCCTTCTCAAAGGATTGGCCTATAATCGCACAAGATCACAAAAAGTGGAAGGAGGGAAGGGAGGCCTTTGCCCTGCGGTGGGACAATATAGGATTATAATAATATGCGCCTGACTGGGATCAAACCCACGTCTCACGGTTCGTAAGTCGGAGCCGCCACCACTGGGCCACCACTGCTCTCAGTAAGATGGTCTATAGTCACACGGAATTTGAAATGATTCAAACTCCATTATTGAAACAACGAACGGACTTGACGGTACGGTTGGCCAGTGGTTGGGCGATTGACTGTTGCGATTGAGTGGTTGTTGTTGTCGCAGGTTCGATCCCCGCGCGGAACTAATATTTGTATGGCCTACAGATAGTTGTTTCGGGTCTGGGTGTTTGTGTATGTGAATATTTGTAAACGCACCCACGCTACAGGAGAAATTCCTAGTGAGTGGCAACGCTTTATTAAAAAAAAACCGTTTTGGCAGACCGTTCTAAAAATTCATGGTGTATTCCATTTTACAGGTGGAACATCAATGGGAATTATTTACGTGTGCCTTTGCACCAGAAGGTTGGCGGGCACGGTATCATATATACTCCCCTGGACTGAAAGCAGGAGGCGGACTACAGCATAAACCTATTTTGTCTAAAAACGGTATGAGTTTTACACCCATATTAGTACTGTAGACTCAAGTCCATTTTTAAGTCGACTGTAGTTGTCATGACAACAGGGAGTTATCGTTCATCAAAACAATCCCGAATTTCTTGGCTGCAATCGGCAGACCTTCCAAAAAGGTACTTTCTCCGTGTATTTAAATTACATCCTACAAGCTAAGCTATTCATCTTTGGGAGAACGGCGCAGCCAAGAGGTCGAGTGGCCATCATCATCATCATTTCAGCCATAAGACGTCCACTGCTGGACATAGGCCTCGCCCAGAAGGGGGCCGTTTGCCATAATCACCACGCTTGGCAGGCGGGTTGGCGATCGCAGTATGGTTGTTACGAAAGCACAGAGGACGCTGCTGCCCATTCTCTGGTAAGTCCCTTAGTCGCCTCTTACGACACCCACGGAAAGATATAGGATGGTGCTATTCTTTACGTCCGACACTATACGGATCCATGGCCATGAATAGACTCAAATTTTTTGCGAAACAATATTTCCTTTAGAATACACATGTCCATTTCTAAGTAAACCATCAAGCTGTGCAATGAGAAAGATTTGTAGGAAAAGTGTTTCCTATTCGCTGAATATGGTATTGTTCGAAAGCAGGAAACGATTATTAAATATCACTGTGCTTAACATGTCGTTTGAAACACTCGCTAGTCATCGGAAGGAAAAGATCTACAGTATTTAGTTCTGAGCTAGCAAATTAAAAATATATTTGTTCTTACCCTTTATTGTGCCTGTACCACACTGATGCGCAAAGGGCCCACCTTTCTCCTTCTAAACTGCCTCTCGTGCGATATCTGGCCATGTTTGCTATAAAAACAAGAGATCGTCACACAACCAAAGATAACAAAAATATTTATCTATGTATCATCATCTGCCTAGCCTTTTCCCAACTATGTTGGGGTCGGCTTCCAGTCTAACCGTATTTTACAATACCAGTATTTTACATGGAGCGACTGCCTATCTGACCACCACAACCCAGTTAATACTAGGTAATACGATACCCTTTGGTAAGACTGGTTGTCAGACTTTCAGGTCACTATGTATCTATTATGTATATATAAAAGGCAGAACTGACTGACTGAAGATCAACGCACAGGCCAAATCTTTTGGGTTAGAAACTTAAAATTTTTAATTTTGCACACGTATTCATCTTATGACGTAGGCATCCACTAAGAAAGGATTTTTCAAAATTTGACGCCCAAGGGGTGCCACAGGCCCGTCGGGGCTGCGGGTTGTTCGAAAGAGATACCGTGGCCTCGACATGAAGGGCTAAGAAGGAACATGGGTGGTTTTTAGTCAGTAGAAGTCTGACACTCCCTTTCGCTCTGCCCAAGAGCGGGAGGGGTTATTTGATGATTTTTAACCCGCCAAAAAAAAATTTAAAAAAAGAAGAGGTGATTTTTGATACTACTCGGGCGACGACGCCGCGGGCAAAAGCTACTACATATATATTTTTCAAAATTGTCGTTTCCTTCCTCGGTTTTTTACGAATGTTCTGATATATTTTACCTTAGTTTTTCAAATAATTTCAGTAAAATTTAGGGCAAGAATGACTGGGAAGGAAGTTTACACTGTACGATTACGATACTACAATCGAGTTATATGCAAGGAAATGTTAAACTTGTTTCGCCGATTTTAAATACATTTGATTGGGATTTGAGTAAGGGGACAAAAATAATGACGATGTTTTGCAATTGTGTGTCACTCAGTTTTAACAGATGACTAATTAATTGACAGTAATACCTACGTAACTAAAGGATCTTGATTCACAGTGATTCAACAAAACATTGACTCATCAAAGAATTTTTGGCACTTCCACGTTTTTTAGGATTCCGTACCTCAAAAGGAAAAAACGGAACCCTTGTAAGAGCACTCGTGTGTCTGTCTGTCTGTCCGACCATTCCCCTCACCTTTTCTCCGAAACTACTTAGCCTAAAATTCTGAAAAAAATACAGAAATTAGTGCAACACTTTTAGATTTAGATTACAGGAAAACGTATAAGAAGTCTATCTATGGTGCTAAAATAACATTGAAAGTCTCTCAATATCTACTACAATGGTACGGAACCCTACATGTGCACGTCCGACTTGCACTTGGCCAGTTTTTTTTGTTACTCTACGTTATACTTTTTCATACATGCCATAGATTTTAATCGCACACACGTATACACCCTGAGAAAGGTTAGCTCTCATACATGGAGTCACGCGTGCACGGAGATCACTTTAAGTAGAAACAATATTCGGTATGACTAAAGGTCACAGGGAGTCAGTGAGTCGAAAGTCTCATAATGAGTCTTACCAAAAGGGTTTCGTATTCCCGTCGGGGGCGCGAAGAGATACCGCGGCTTCTACACAAAGGGCTAAGAAGAAACATGGGTGGTTCTTAGTCAGTCATTCGATGATTTCCCACCCTCCAAAAAAAGGGGTTTCGTATTACCCGGTATTAACCGGGTTTAGGAGCTCAGATAGACACTCGCTCCATGTGAAATACTGGTACTCAGCTGCAGCCGGTTAGGTTAGATTAGGTTTTGACCCATTCAGTAAAAAGGGAGGCATATGATGATGTGTCAAATTTCGATGTTGACCGCAACTTTAGGCATGCTAGGGTCCCGTCGGGGCTGCGGGTTGTTCGCAAGAGATACCGCGGCCTCGAGAGAAAGGGCTAAGAAGGAACATGGGTGGTTTTTAGTCAGTAGAAGTTGTCACTCCCTTTCGCTCTGCCCAAGAGCGGGACCTATTCGATGATTTTCCACCCGCCAAAAAAGAAAAAAAAGAGCATGCTAGGGTGTGGTTTTTTGTGGGAAATCATTAAATGACTCCTCCCGCTCTGGCCGTAGCGGTAGGGAGTGCCAGACTTCTACTGACTAAAAACCATCCATGTTCCTTCTTAGCCCTTTGTGTCCGAGGCCGCGGTATCTCTATCGAACAACCCACAGCGTGGTAAGGTAAATCTAACGATACATCTTTCCTTGCAGGATGCTACCTAGTTCGTCTATACTACCTAGGAGCGTGGCGTTGTGTGTGGGTGAATGACCAGGTCCCTGTAGACACTTCTGGTGCTCCTCTGCTGCCGTTCTCTCCCCTCCTGACGCACCCTCCTGCTAAGCCTGGTTCAAAAAGGTTACCTCCACCTGTTACAGCTGGAGTCATTTACCTGTGGCCTTTGTTGCTGACAAAGGTATATACTGCGTGCGGCAGTACATATTTTGATAACTCCCAATAACACAAAAGTGTTATTGGGAGTTATCAAAATATGTACTGCCTCTTTGGCCTAGTGGCCTAGTGGTCGGCTATGCTTTGTGTATGAGGTTCTGGGTTCGATTCCCGGGTCAGGTAAAGTGTTATTGGATTTTTTGATCAGGAATTACACAGTAGCAGCAACTGAGTCTGGATTTGTGCCCGGTTGATGGCAATGGGCTCGCCCTCTATTACATGGGACTTAAAACTGACTGGTGAAATATGGACGTGCTATTTGGTACACCTCTGCTTAACCTTTGGGGATAGCAGGAGTGATGTTTATGTTAGGTTTTCGAAATATTTTTGTATATTGGCATAAGCAAGGAAAGTTAGATATCTGTTCCGACCAAGGCTGAAATCAGGCTGGTGATGGAAGGGATGAGGTGAATTTTATTATCGCCATTGAAAATAATAAAATTGCTTTGAGTGAGAGTCAAACCCGTGACCACTGGTGATACACTGTGCTGGTATAATGACTGCTGGAATACCATATCATACTCATCGTGATGCGTTAGATTCCTCATTCTACATAATAAGTAACAGTCTGAACCGCTAACTTGTGTAATCAACATCTATAGGTTCGATTTGGTAACCAAGTTTAAGAAAAGAAACCTTAAATAAAACTGCTAGTACCTAATTAAAGTTACGCAAAAATAAACTCAATATTCCATTTATTCGATTTCTTAGAATTCACACGATGCTAATAATACTTTATGATATCGAGACTTAATTACCTATCTCGAAGTGCAAATGAATGTTGTTGAATGCCCCTGTAACACCCACTCCTATCAAGATCGGAGACTCTACACTTGAAGTTGTGGATGATTATGTCTACCTGGGATAATCGGTCCAGTTAGATAAGTCTAACTTTGAGAAAGAGGTCAATCGTTGAATCCGATTCGGCTGGGCAGCATTTAGGAAGCTGAACAGTATCTTCTCGTCCAACTTACCGCAGTGTCTCGAGACGAAAGTCTATGACCAGTGTCGAAACGTGGTCGCTCACAATCATGGGGCTCATCAGAATGCTTAAAGTCACCCAAAAGGCAACGGAGAGGGCTATGCTCGGAGTTTCCTTGCGTGTTCGAATCAGAAATAAAGACATCCGCATGAGAAACAAGGATATCGACGTAGCCCGAAGAGTTGCCAGACTTAAGTGGCTTTGACATTGCTCACAGAATGACCGATGGGGCCGAAAACTTCTGGAGTGGCGATCGCGAACCAGAAGACGTTGCGTTGGATGGCCTCCCACTAGGTGGACCGATGAACTGGTAAAGGTTGTGGGGGTCCGCTAGATGCGAGACGTACGGGACCGGTCGATGTGGCGACACCTGGGGGAGGCCTATGTCTAACAATGGCCGTCTTTTGCCTGAAATGATGATGATGATTGTATCGAAGTCGAGATACTTCTTCCCGTCTGTCATTGCGATATTTTTTTGCCACGGACCATACCTAGAAACCTTATTGTTACGGAGATATTGGGACTCAAACTTCCAACTTTTCCAGAAGTTTTTTTTAAATTCAGTTTTTCAATTTTAAAACTTTACTTAGCCTCCACGACCCGGTACTAGTCAATACATGAATCTACACAATGTTTTGAATGCGATACATTGAGCCCTACCGCAAAGCAATACTTGATTTTTCACCCCAAAAACAAAATGTCCTTTCCAGTAACATTTATGCTTGACAGCTTCTTGAAGGGTCCGGTTACACATTTTATATCAATGATAGAGCTCTCACAGTAAAGTTAACGATACAAAATCAAAATCAAAAGTCATTTATTCAAACTAGGCTGATAATCAGCACTTTTCGAACGTCAAAATTTACTTTACTTTACTTTACTCATTTACAAGTGACAGTCCCCCAAAACGCCCACCCTTCGACACTTCCTAGTGTTTTTTGCTGGAAAGAAGAAGTGGCGGAACAAACTCCCCAGCAACATATCTGTCTGTTTGGTTAGAAGAACCAGACTCGATACAAAGGTGTACCTTAATATTACAATTGACTACAGACACAAATACAGAATGACCAATATTCTTTACCAACCTCTACAAGAAATAATTGTGGAAGACTTTCAAGTATTTCAGTTATTTGATTGAATCAACAAACGAAATTATAACCTTTCTTACACAAAGGAAACTAGTTATAGACTTATCGTTACTTTAATAATGTCGTAAGCATTTTGTTAGACTGAAAGACGAAAGGTGTCATTTTCTGTTGCGTGGTTCTTTTTTTTAGGGTAAAAACCGGCAACACTATTCCCAAACCACTGCAACTCCTGTAACCCAGAATCAACAGTGCCGACCACAAGAATAGCGCCGAGAAACGACTTAACTGTCTAGGATCCCGCAACGAAATTAATCAGAAAAGAATAGCGGAGGAGTCGGAACTCATTCCTCGCTCATCTCTCAACGGCACCTGGCACAGTAACCGTTGGTTTATTGCGAAATAAATTGGAGATTTATACCCGTTCACCACAACCGTCGGCAAAGTAATCGGCGTTGTGGTTCCGCAGAATTCCTAATGAGAAAGTGTTCTCATGGCGACAGCACAGCTAAATTACTTGATGCTTGCAAATTGGGTTACTTTCCTAGTGGCACAAAAAATTATGTAAAATTGAGGATCTTGTCTGGTCTGAATTATTGGATAATTTTTGCTGTTTGTGGTCAAGAAAACTAGACCATGGTGGCTATTATAGTTCGTTAGTTTTTTGTCTGAAAAATATTTTTTCTTTACTTTTATACCTTATTACTTCCAGTTCATAACAAGTTCGACTTAAGCAATGTAAATTATAACCAATATTTACTACAATTTTGTCGCTTTTAATTGCCTATAACTTACATCGAGTACGTTTACTGAATTCCCGCGTCGAACTACAACTGGTATGACATCTACCTGACTCATCCATCCCCTATTCATTACCTACACAACAAACATTTAAACTATCTCAAACTGAAAACTGTCCCACCCAAACTAGCGCCTACAACAATAACAATATATACATTCGTATCACGCGAGCAACTAATTGCTAATCAAATTTAAACAGGCGCTGCTCAAGCTTGCCGCACCAGACATGAATTCTGATGAGGACACGGAGGTCGTCGAAGATGAACCGATTCCGGATTTTGACATCTTGCACGCCCTTACTGGAAGTATGAACATCCAATACCTTATACCTGAAAGTAAGTAAACAAATATTATTAACGGAGTTCAGATTCTTGTTTTAGAAACAAGTTAGTTATAATGGAAATAGAATTTATTACTGATTATGAAATTAGAAGGATTATACTAAGTGTGCTATAAAGTTACGCACATAGATCAACAGTGCGTTAACCCGACAAACATTGTATGTACATAAATACTAAGAACGTGTAAGTTTGTACACAATAATACAAAGTATGCCTACTTGAAAAGAAAACAAAAATATATTTTTTTAAACTGTGGGCCCCTTAAGAGAAGTGGGCCAAACTTCTACTGACTTAAAACCACCCATGTTCCTTCTTAGCTCTTATGTCGAGGCCGCGGTATCTTTTTCGAACAACCCGCAGCCCCGACGGGATCGGTATGCTGATTATTTGTAACGACTGTCAAAGACTGACGACATACAGCCAAATCAAGACCAAACAAAAAATTACGCAACCTTATACTAGCACGAAAATCATTCAATCTTTAATTACAGATTCCGAAGACTTATGGACGCGTATTATTTCTGAAGTGCCATTATTTGCTTGGGATGGTGGAGACGACAACAGTACGATTAAAACGAGAAGCGTTAAGAAGCCTACAGCTAAAGATTTAGCATCGGTTGTTAAAGTAAGCAAAAAAATCTAAATTAACTTTGACCAGTGGTTAGATTTTCAGTGGTGGCGGCCCCGACTTACGAACAGTGTGTCGTGGGATCGAACCCGAGCAGGCGCATTAATTTGGGCAATTTATTTTATCACCACTGCTCTCAAAACGGTGAAGGAAAACATCGTGAGGAAAGCGGCGGCATGTCTGAGAGCCAAAAAATTCGAAGACTGACATCTACCAACCCGCACTGGGCCCGCGTGGTGGATTATAGTCCATCCTTCTCCTAGAGAGGAGGCTTGAGTCCCTGCAGTGGGAACATTATAGGCTGATGATGATGAGTGGTAAGAATTGAGGATTCGAAGGCGTAGTGGATAATTTAGCGCTCTTTTTGACAGAGAAGAACCCTGTATCCAGTGGAAACTGGGCTACAATGACCATGACTAAATACAAGCGGTAGCTTTGTGTCAGTTGGTTTCAGAGCACTATACAGAACGATGGTCATTTTGCTTTTTCTGAATGAACTTTACCTTTAGGCTTCATGGGAATTTTTTATTTTATTTCATTCTATGGCTATGAATGTTCAACATTGAGTTTGTGGATCTAACCCTACTTACATGCATAGGACCACGGATCACCCATGGAAGTAGGCAGAACCTACAGAACGTTGGGATCCTTTTTTTTGGAGGTTAGGAAAACATCAAATGACTCTTCCCCCTCTGGACAGAGCGTTAGAGTGTCAGACGTCTACTGACCAAAAATAACCCATGTTTCTTTCTTAGCCCTTTGTGTTGAGGCCGTGGTATCTCTTTCGAAAAACCCGCAGCCTTGAGAGGAACGTTGGGATCCTAACATGATTATTTTGCCGCATCCACGTTCATTCATCTGGTCAAGTTCTACGCACCTGACATTTCTGAAGAATAACACCAAAAAGATCTGTGTATATCTTTCTAGAGCGTCCCTTTCCGTCGCTAGCCAAATCTTTTTTTTTTGGCGGGTCGAAAATCATCAAATAACCCCTTCCGCTCTTGGGCAGAGCGAAAGGGAGTGTCAGACTTCTACTGACTAAAACCACCCATGTTCCTTCTTAGCCCTTCATGTCGAGGCCGCGGTATCTCTTGCGAACAACCCACAGCCCCGACGGGAGCCACATCTGCCTTGATTTTCTTTTTAACCGCATCTTTGTTGTATCACACCATTCCTCAATTTATCATCCCTCTGCAGGGACTTAGGCCTCTTCTCTAGTAGAGGGATGGGCCACAATTCACCACGCGTGGCCAGTGCGGGTTGGTAGATTTCACATGTCTTCAATTTTTTTGGTTATAGACATGCCGGTTTCCTCACGATATTTTCCTTTACCGTTTTAAGAGCAGTGGTGGGCTCAATTTATAAAGCCAGTTAATTAATAATATTTTTTCGGTTCTAGTGTAATATTTTTGATGGTTTCAGCGACCTGGTGCAACGACGTATGCCATCCTTAAAGATACGAAAGATTTTCCACCTTATCACCTTCCGGGTATAACTCCTGGGCATGAAATGAGTCTACTCATCACCATGGCTCGAGACCTCCCCATAAAGAAGCCTTTACCAGAGCCAGGTAGACCTTAACTTCTTTGTCGACTTCCAGTCTAAGCAGATGCAGCTGAATAGTACCGTGTGTTTTTTTGTATTTAATTTAATATTTTAATCATTCCTGTGCAATACATATAGCTTGGATTTATTCTATCGTGTTGTCCATGTTTTCCCTCAAATAAATTAATGACCGTACGAGGAAATCGTTCTTCTAGTTTAGAAGAAATAAATAACTATCTTTAAGTTTGAATATAATGAGATGCTTGTGGTATACGAGATATTACGGAAAAAATCTTGGTACTTTTGGAGTAAACCAGATGAAATACACAGTAGTAGGTGCTCACACGGTTACAATAGGGTTTATGTATGTTTTTTTTTTTCATTTAAATCAGTAAAATACAGTATAACAACCCAAGCAAATAATTAAAAGTTAAGTTCAACTACTGCTTGCCGCTCAAAAAAAAATCAAACATTTTTATTTTCTACAAAGAAATACTCGTTTTGAGTTTCCGTTCCGTTTTACAAAATCTCGCTACATAAAATTAATAATTAAAATTAAATTATGAAGTAAGTGATGTATTAAAAAATTAAACAAGAGTGCATCACAATGTTAGTATCGACCAATACAAGGCATTTTTAAGAAATTTAATGTTTTATATGTCTCGCATTTTCCTATTGCCTTTTATTTTTTTTTGGAATGTGGGAAATCATCAAATGACTCTTCTCACTCTGGGCAGAGCGGTAAGAGCGGTAGGGAGTGTCAGATATCTACTGACTAAAAACCACCCATGTTCTTTCTTAGCCCCATTTTTATAGCCTCTATATCACTATTCCAGAGGTAGCCTTGTGGAAATACTACCGCTGGGTAGACTGGGCGAGAGCCCACGGCCTGTATGCGGACTACGACTGCCCTCGTGACAAGTTCATCAAAGTGAACGGCCTGTTGAAGAGTTCCTACGCTCCCCATCTGCTAGATGTACAGAGCACAGAATCGGTAAGCATCATACTTTACCAGAATTGACCGAGTTCCTAACGCCAAGATCTGAAGATGTACAAAGGTTACCGATATTGGAAATCGCGTTACGAAACTCAAATGAAATTGGGCAAGACGCCTGGCCAGGCGCAGTGATAGAAGGTGACTAAGGCTATCACCGAATGGCGTTCGAGAATGGGGAAAAGAAATGTAGGTCGTCCGGCGGCGAGATGGGCAGAGGATATAGTTGCCATCGAGGGAAAAACCTGGATGAACCTGGCGATTGGCACCAGAAAAGAGAGGCCTATACCCAGCAGTGAGTGAATTCGGACTGTGGATGATGATGAGGCCCTATATCTTCTTGTTCAATCCCACCCACCATCAACTTATTACTCATTTCCAACTACTATTTAGCAATTTTACAAAATCCATCCATTTTTATGGTCATCTTTGTATTTTTTCTAACTATGAACTTCGTTTCATTACAGATAACAATGTACTTTGTAGAAGAACATGTCAAAAGTGTGGCACTGGTTAGTAAATTAAATATTACAATATATCAACTCGGTATAAACAACACTACTGTCTATTTAAGAGCCGCTCTAGAAATCATTCTGTCGTGTACAATCCCATGGCTAAAAAACTTATAACACCCTGTTTTTGCGTCGGGGGTTAATAATGACAGGCGTGCGTGTCGATCTTCAAGGTTAAGCCACGCCTGCTTAAATTGGTCTGTGGATGGGTGACCATCATTATATACCGAGTTTCCTCCGTGCCTCGGAAAGCATGTAAAGGCGGTGGTCACGGCTGTTATTTGTGTTATCTGACGACCGTTACAGGTAATCAGTTGCCTGAAAGTCTGACAACCAGTCTCACCAAAAGGTATCGTATTTTTCAGTACAAATTGGGTTGTGGAGGTCAGTTAGGCAGTCACTCCATGTAAAATACTGGTATTCAGCAGCATCCGGAAGCCAACCCCAAAAAAGTTGGAAAAAGGCTAGGTAAATGATGGTAACCTATTAAATAACTTCACAGAAATTTGACGGAGACAATGACGAGGAATCAAGGAAAAAGAAAAAGGAGATAACAAAATCGCAAATCCAACAAACATTCGTCGCATCGCAGCAGGCCAAAGCAGAACTTCGAGAGTGGATACAGTATGAGACGGTATTCTAAACTTTAGTATTGTTTCCCTTGTTTTAACCACTTTTCCACGACTTATACGCTCAACCAACAAGCAGATTTTTAAAAGCTTTGAAAGCTTTGTGCTTTGATACCGCGGTCTCGACATAAAGCGCTAAGAAGGAACATGGGTGATGGTTTTTAGTCAGTAGAAGTCTGACACTCCCTTTTGCTCTGCCTAAGAGCGAGAGGTGTTATTCGATGATTTTCCACCCGCCAAAAAAAAAAAGAAGGCCTCATTAGTCAAAAAAATGAGTAATGAATATGAGTCTTGTATCGACACAACTGGAAGTCATCATCATCATTTCAGCCAAAAGACTTCCACTGCTGGATATAGGCCTCCCCTAAATAGGGTTGGCGATCGCAGTATGGTTGTTACGAAAGCACAGAGAACGCTGCTGCCCATTCTCTGGTAAGTCCCTTAGTCGCCTCTTACGACACTCACGGGAAGATATGGGATGGTGCTATTCTTTACGTCCGACACCATACGGAACCGCTTTACCACGACATAAACGCTCAACCAACAAGCAGATTTTTAATAGCTGTGAAAATTGCTTCAGAGGCCTCATTAGCCTCGCATCGACACAACTGGAGAGGCGAGGCTTTTATCCAGTAGTAGGCTGATGCAGGCTAACAATAGGTACTGCTAGCTTGCATCAGCCCACTTTATTACTACGTGGTGGTCTGGTGATGATAAATTGGTGAAGCCGTGAGCCAAGAGGGCGTGAACGGGGTTTGCGTTAAAGTAATGTTAAGTGACATTCCCTGTGGATGGTGAGTAATGCCAGCTTGCAGTCTGTCCGTCTTTTCACGATAAACTGAAACGACGCGTGCGGCGCTTTCTTGTTCCACGCACGATTGAACACATATTTTTTATTTTTTCACGTAAAGAAAAAATAAAGACGATACTGCAGTGCTTCGATAGTCGTGTGACGTCACAGTTTGGTACATTTTTTAGCAGAAAGTGGCGTCACAGGCCCGGACTCATCATCTTTGACACGTTTTATTTTCGTAAATTTTTATTAAGTTCATAAAAAAAAAACACGTATCCAATATTTTTCGATAATCTAACAGACGTACTAAACTGAATCATATTGTTTTTAGTCGGGAAACTTCTCTATTTTTCCAAAGTTTACGGTAAATTTCATGTTTCAGTTCTTTCGTCTTCTGAAGTGCATCCAAATGGTATTTGCCCCATCACAGTTCAATATGGTAGTAGGAAGCAGTATGCCTCTTATAAGATCCAGCAAATCGGGAAGCGTGAAAACATCACATGTCCTCGCTCCATCTAATGGACCTTTATACTTACAACTTGATGGTCCCGAAGAAAATATACTAAGGATATCCCTAGCCACTTTACACCCAAGAATTCTCATGAATAGCGGTTCTCGAATAGATGAGTTCATAGAACCTGGTCATATGGTCCTAGAGAAATTTGCATGGTTTAAAGATACAGAAATTCCATTGGCGAAGGCGTTTTTAATGACGAGACGGTATGATGCAGTTGAAATTTCTTTCGAGCCCGGGAGACACTTTTTCAGGTGAGCAGCTGAGTTTTTTCGTGGTTAGGAAAAAGAAAGAAAGAATAGAAAAAGTATTTATTGGTCTCATACAGGACAAGAAATTAATAATAAAGACCCGCGTCGCCCCTCTATTTATTACCCGACTGCAAGGGAAGGCTAATGTTTTTCGCGACTATCTTTGTTTGTAATATTCTTTATTTCATCATAATTATCTTCCAAACCACTCGATGGATTTTTACATAATGTGGTCTGTAGTTCCTAAAAGGTTTAATCAATGGTGTACGTAATAGATGTAAAAAGACCCATAGCGAGTCCAAATGGCATTTGTTCCCCAAAATAAAGTCGTTACGCAGTAATTTTAAGCATCGAGAGAAGTGGAAGAAACGGGGAGAGGCTCCTGGGTAAAGACCCAGGACTGGGACATATCATCATCTTCCTGCCTTTATCCAATGTCATTTGGGGTCGGCGCAACACGTTTTTTTCTTCCATTCTGCCCTGTCAGTCGTCACGTTATCATTTATTCCTTTTTCCTTCATATCACACCTCACACATTCCATCCATTGTTGATTTGGTCTTCCTCTCTCTCCACGGAGTGAGACAGATCATTAAAAAAAAAAACATTATTTAAAGCGAAAAATATCATCCTACTTTTGGAGGTACTGTAAGGTAATTCTAATAACATTTGCTCCATTTTGACAGGATCTGGACACATTACCGGGTCAACTGGCACATGGTTATCCTCAGTGAATCCTCACTACTGCTCAGCACAAGAGATGTGATTCAGGGTGCTGCCGTCCGCGAATGTCCCTGGGCGTCGAGGTTTCTCTCGAACCTTGGAGCGGCTTTCTCAAATTGGATCAAAATAAGCCGTGTTGGTCCACCTCCAATAGCTACTGATAGAGAATTTTTCAGGTATTAAATAATTTTATATTAGTTGTAGTTACATTTTTCAAGTTACTTGGAGCATCTCAAATGACAATGAGACTGCCATTTTGAGTGCCACATGCCAGATGCCAAGCCACCATGCCATCATGCCAACTTAAGGTGACTAAACTCGCCACATAATATTATAAAACATAGTTAACATGGTGTGTGAGGTTGAATTGCTTCACGCGTTGGTGCAAACTGTAAGTGTAACAAGTACCTGCTTAAATTAATAAACAATGGTTAGTCGCCGCCTCTGTCTGTCTGTTCGCGGTTTACTCAAAAGCTACTACACCGATATTCATGCTGTTTTCACTAATGGGTAGAGCGGTTCTCGAGGAAGATTTAAATATATAATTTGTATCGTTTTTGTATACATTTGCTAAAATATCGACATACACGCGGGCAAAGCCGCGGGCATCAGCTCTTTTAAATTAAATATCAAGTGCGAGTCGAATTGCACACAAAGGGATCCGTAGCACTTAACAGTATAATGACTAAACTTAGTTTGTTTTTCAGAGTCACGGAAAAACAAAATACAGTTTTACAAAAAGTCCCATATGTCATGAAATCTTACGCCAACTAATTTTCGATAAAAGTTCTTTTCACATTCTACATTTTGTTTTCACTTTGTGACAATTCTACGTTATTCACGATGTTCAACTGATACTTTTCAGATACCTTATGAGTGAATTAATCCATTTAAAACAATTTGTCAAAAAAGCACCCCTACCTTTGACAATTGTGTGCCCTCAATTTTTGTTCTGATACATTCTTGAAACGTTCCCTTGTGTTAAGTTGTGTTTCGAGCACTTTTCTCAAAATAAATGTAAAACACTTGTCATGTTAATTACAGGGACACTTTCTTGACTTTCGTGTCTCCTTAGCTTCCTAAAATCATACTACAGTGCCCACTTTTACCAAGTACATGACCAGCAGTACTATTGCGTATCTTTTTAAATGTCAGTATCTATCATAGTGTCCATCGACTAACTTTGAAATGGTTATGGTTTGGTACAAAATGGAACCATTTGACAGTTAATCGATGGACACTATGATAGCCACTGACATTTAAAAAGATACGCAATAGCCCTGCAGCAAACAACTCATGTTAAAATATAAAAAAAGTTATGAAGTCTTCTTTGTTTCAACAGGTCATATCTACCGGACTTAACTTGGGATGACGCTGTGGTGGGCTATGACAGACATTTTCTGCATTGGATGTTTAGACAAGCTCTCCAGTCTCTTCTTTCGAAGACCATGACTCCGGCGGAATGGAAGACAACAGCCCATGTCTTAAGAAAATATTTCTGCGACCCTGATTTTGGATTTCCTCCAAAACCTTGGCCCCCTAGATCTTTAAGAGACATCGCGAATTTAGATATTTCTGATTATTTTACGCCAGAGGTCGAGGAGACAGGCTCTATGAAGGAAGATCAAGATAATACCGGAGAACAAGCAGTAGTAGGTTTTTGTTCCATTTGATTTTCCACATAATAGGTTCAACATTTAATATCCGAAACGTTAACGAGAAAAGATGCGATGATGTGATCCAGAAGCAACACCCACATCTCGCTAGTTTAAATTAAGTTTCAAGTAATTCTGGAAGAACCTTTTGTCATTAACTAGGCACAAATGTAGAACCTGGGCTGCTGGTGGGAAAAACACATTAGCAGTTTGCCCAATTCAGAACCTCATGGTGAACTGTAGCGCTTGCTACCACTAGACCAGTCATCATCTGCCTAGCCTTTTCCCAACTATGTTGGGGTCAGCTTCCAGTCTAACCGGATGCAGCTGAATACCAGTATTTTACATAGAGCGACTGCCTATCTGACCTCCACAACCCAGTTAATCTAGGTAATACGATACTCTTTGGTAAGACTGGATGTCAGAATTTCAATTCACTGACTACCTGTAACGACTGCCAAAGATATATAATTATGGCAGCCGGGACCAACAGCTTAACGTGTTTTCCGAGGCACGGAGAAAACTCGGTATGTCAGGCGGTCACCCATCCACAGACCGACCTAGGCAAGCACAGCTTTACCTAAAGATCGACCCGAGTGGCAGTTCTTATTAAGCCACGAGCTACCACTAGACCAGTATCCTATGGAAATATAAAAGACTAGCCTTTGACCACGGCTTTGTCAGCGTGGAGTTTGATAATTGTCCCACAGGATCGTACTACCAGGATAATAAGTATTACTGCGTGTTAATTCAGGTTATAAACTTACTGTGCGCCAAAATTCGTCTAAATCCGTTGAGTAGGTTTTCGTTTACAAAATAACGAGCAGCCATCAATCCTCACAAACTTTCGTATTACGCTATATCTTTACATAGTTTAAAATAAAGTTGCTCCCGGTGTTTGTGCGATTAGATCTTTTTCAACACACTTGCTCATAAAGTGGCTCTAATTTCACCGCAATTAGGCATATAATGACACCTGTAATCAAACTGTGAATTTTTCATTACCATTATTCACAAGTGAGTTATAGGTTTTTTTTTTTTTATTTTATTGGTTGAGCTGCTTTGTTCTTAAAAAAGTTTCGATACTAAAAAAATTGTGTTCAATACTACAAATAAATTAATGTACCTATTGCTTGCTCTTTTCATACAAATTCGAATTTAAATAGATAATTTCAACTTGTATGTACGTTTTTAATAAATAAAACTTTTGTTTTCTCTGTAATAAATAAAACTTTGAATTCCCCATTTTGTACGTGGCCGCAACGCTATCCGCGAAAATTAAAAAAAAAAAATTTTTTAGTCTATAGCCGCGTAAGTGTGTTGAAAAACGTCGTATAATACACGTGTGTATTGATGATTACCGTCCTCGGCTCGCTTAAGACCCTCACCTGACGGCTTGGGTCTCAATGGCGCCTCAGCGGTAATCACCAACGTTACACACTTATACCATAATGTACTATTAAATTACGTGCGATTTGAATGCAGTTTTCAGCAATACATAGAGTGAATCAAGAGGAAAGTTTATATTTCATTGCACCCGTGCGAAGCCGGGGCGGGTTGCTAGTCTATACTATCACTATAACTATAATATTATAAAACAAAGTCCTCCATCGCGTCTATCTGTCTGTTCGCGATAAACTCAAAAATCACTGCACCGAACCACCACTCGGGGAAGGTGTTAGTATATAATTTAACCGACATCCACGCGGGCAAGCCGAGGTCATCAGCTAGTAATATCATGAAGAGGAAAGATTTTTATTTTCGTATGTAACGAATAAACTTAAAAACTACTAGACCTATTTGAAAAATTATTTCACCGTTGGGAAGCTACAATATTCCCGGGTGACATAGGCTTTTTATCCATGTATTCCCACAGCAACTACGCGGGTGAAACCGCGTGACGCTCGTTAGTATAAGGCCTTATTTACGGACACGCGGGGCGTCGCGCGGCGCGTTGTGCGTTTTTAATTCAAACACATGGCGATGTATGAAAACGTAGACGATTTCAAAAGTCGATTTTACAAGAAGCGATTTTTCGCTCGTTAGTTTAAAATGCAGCGTTCGTTGCGGTGGACGCGCCTCTCACTAAATTAATAAAAAAGCTCGAGACGAGCCTTCTGCACGCGCCGCGCGACGCCCCGCGTCTCCTTAAATGAGCTCTAACATAAGTAAGGAAAATCAAAGTATCTTTCTCATGAAAACTAAATTACAGACTTATGAAGAAAAACCCATGGTATCACCAGTAGTGATGGATCAGTTACTAAAGGGACTTGAATCGCCTGTGGTGTCGCAAGTGTGTGAGCTAACCACCACCACCAGTGAGCTACACCGCACGATCTTAAAAGAGGAGAGGGCGAAAATGATCAGAAAACACGAAGCAGCGATTGTTCTTCAAGCCAATTGGAGGGGAACTTGGGTTAGAAAAGTCCTTGCGGCTAATATAAGTTTTACTCCAGAGGCTACTAAACTCGTAAGTTGATTTAAATTACTGGGTACCACAAATTACTGGGTTGCACATGGATATTTTATTTCTAAATACAGGGTGAAGACGACAATACGACAATAAATGAAACTGCGTATCCTGCTTTCCCGTCTTTATACAAAAAATAATCGAATATATATATTCTGTAGTTTAGTCAAACGACATTTTGTTTTTCATTTTCTTTATGAAGCATCGGTTAAATAGGCTAGCACTGATAGCTTAACAAACCCCGTTTTTATTTTAAGTTTCAAAGTCAGGATTTATTTGATTAAACGAGTCTGGTTCTTCTAACTAACCTAACAGACAGATGTGTTACTGGGGAGTTTGTTCCGCCACTTCTTCTTTCCAGCTAAAACACTAGGAAGTGTCGAAGAGTGGGCGTTTTGGGGGACTGTCTCTTGTAAATAAGTAAAGTAAATTTTGACGTTCGAAAAGCGCTGATTATCAAAATCAAAAGTAATTTGAATAAATTACTTTTGATTTTGATTTTGTGAATAGCTTTTGCCAATCGTTCGATCCAAAAATCTGATATTCGAAAAAGTGTCAAGATCAATTTTATTCGACTTCGATTCGATTGTTTGTGAATAGCTATGCTGATCTCGCTTTGTATAAGCTTCCCATACAATGAAAGATCCAAGAAAAGAAACTTTATCCCATGAACGTTTACCCAGGTAATGGAACGAGCATTTGGTACCCATGAAGCACTATCAAGCCTTATGAACGAATTCTTTTTGATGTGGCCTGGTACCATATACTCTTACTCAGTGGCCTCGGCTTTAAGTGGAGTGTATGGACTACAACAGCATACCGGAGTAACTGAGGTCACGCCTAAATGCAAGTGGATCCCACATTTTCAAGGAGTTTTCTACTGTCATGCACCTGTCAAAGTCCATTTTGATGTCCAGAGCAGCGTATCGCATAGTACAGTGAAAGTTTATAATAATGATACTTGTAAGGCCTTGCCTCAAGTCTATAATTCTCATATCACTTTCGATATTGAACCTAATTATCTTGGGTAAGTTCTTGTTTCTTTTTCAAATTTTTCTTATGTACTTATCAAGTGTCCCACGGCTGGGCAAAGGCCTCTCTTTTCTTCTTCTAAACCTCTTGTATCTTGTGTTAAATCTGGCCCTGTTCGCTCCGCAAAAACGATTAATTCTTCTTAGTAAAGAATATTTTTAATGTAAACAACGCACAGCCATGTTTTTGACACAAAAGTGTCTCATTTATTTTTTGTATTGTCTGTTAATTTGTTCAGGCTAATCTCTAAAATGGCTGGTCAGACTCAGGAGAAATTTTACTAGCAGAAAGCTGATGTTTTATGGAGTAACTTAAACCATTTATTGAGAATAAACAATCGTGTTCCGTGCAAAAATCAGGGTAGATTTTTTTATAATAATTTCACGCGGACTGTATCTAAAGTCGCGATATAGCTATAGTGTAATTTATTTTATCACCACTGCTCTCAAAACGGTGAAGGAAACCATCGTGAGGAAACCGGCAAGTCTTAGAACCAAAAAATTCAAAGACATGTGACATCTACCAACCCGCACTCAGCCCGCGTGGTGGATTAAGCCCATCCTTCTCCTAGAGAGGAGGCTTGAGTCCCTGCAGTGGGAACATTATAGGCTGATGATGATGATGACACACACATAATGTTATCCGCAGCTACACCGTACTAGGCCATGGGACGCTCGCCCAGGTACCCGGCACTAGCTATGATGCACACTGGCAGCTCACAGTCATGACCAGTCTCAACAATGCCTTCCATGTCTGTGATAACGAAGATCCCTGCAAAGAGCTGCCTCTCTCTTCATCAACCAAACTTCATATAGACGAGATATTCTTACCTAACAGAAGAAATATCTTGGGAGGGATTCAGATATCGGTGTCAAAGTACGCGACAGTCAGTTTTAGGGCTGCCGCTTCTTCAAGTGATGTATGTCTGTTTTTTATTATTATGGATAAAGTAGTTTTTTTCAGGGACTGAATTACCCAAAAATTACGGTACCTTTAAATTTCGGTATGACGTCATACCGTTAAATAAGGGTTACCGAAATATTTCGATACCGTTATTTTTTTCAGTAGCGGAATTTTGAGGTTGGAAATGCATACCGGTATATTTCGGTAGAAGTTCCGTAACCGTTATAAATGTATCGGTAGCGGTACCTAAACCTTAATAAATAGGGTTTTTCTTTGACGCACCGCCTCGCCACTAACACACAACAAAGACATAAGTAAAAGAGTAGCAAGCAAAATGTACAAAATACACAAGTTCTAACGTTTTCCACCACACACGCGCGCCGCGCTCCGTCTCGTATGCATTTCGGTATCAAAATCGTCGTAAAGGCTAAATAATGGTTTAGCCCAACCTTTATTTATAAAGGTACCGGTATAGATTAACCTTTATTTTAAACCGGTACCGGTATATTTTTGAGGTACCTTAACCTTTAACCGTAACCGCTTTCAGTCCCTAGTTTTTTTCCTACCCTTTAGAAAGGACAGGTGCAAAGTACTCGTAACCGGCGTGCGTGTATGACCAGATGTATGAATGTGGACGAGGCAAAAGTAGTATGTAAAGATCGTAGCAAGTGGCGTTCTGTGGTTTCTGCCTACCCCAATGGGAAAAGGGCGAGAGTTTATATATGTAGTTACATTACCAAATATCAGTCAACCTAATTATCAAACAAAAAAATCAGCCAAGTGCGTCAACTGCAAAAACAAGTTTCATTTTCATTGTTTGTATCGGAAAACTGTGAATAACAAAGTTATTTCTGCGGTTGTAACCGAAAACAACCAACGTCACACATCTTCAAATATGTCAGATTACACTGTTCCACTGCTGGGCAAAGGCCTCCCTCATTCCTTTCCGATTTTCCTGGTGTTTTGTATTCTTTAGTCAATTAGTCAGGAACAATATTAATATAAAAATTCTCTCACTCTGAATCATCATTATCATTCTCTTGCCCTTATCCCAATTCAATTGTAGCATGTCTTCTTCTTCCATACTTCTCTGTTTCTCGTCATCACATGAGACACCTCCTTTCTTGGCATATCATTCTTAACACAGTCCATCCATCGTTTCTTTGGTCTTTCTCTACTCTTATACCCACATTCATATCTCACTCTGAATTATAAAACAAAACAACTATTTAATTCTTTCTCTTGTCTGTTTCTATCTCCCAGTTAGAAATGGTGGCTAAACTACGCTCAACAACTCCAGATGGTGTAACGGAGGAGTTAGGATCATGTTCAGGCAAGGGTGAATTATACTGGCCTTTCATAAGACTGGAACCAACTTTAATAGCAAAATCACTGCAAAATGAGATTGTAAGTAAAATGCTAGAATTTTATTAGCTCTTCCAATAATTTATATCAAGGTGTAAGAAAACTTAGCAAGAGGTTTTCATTTTTAACAAAACGTATTCAGAATTAAGATGTTGCTGCGGGTTGCTCGAAAGAGATACCGCGGCCTCGACGCAAAGAGCTAAGAAGGAAGATGAGTGGTTTTTAGTCAGTAGACGCCTGCCCTACCGCTTTGCCCAGAGCGGGATGAGTCATTTCAATATGTCATGTTCAATATCTACCTACTTAAAGGTGCTTATAAACGGGCAATATTTTGATACACTTGTGCCTAACCGTTCGGAGCTTTTAGGCGTAGACAATGTTACACACTTAGTATATGACTCCTCCCGCTCTGGGGGGAGCGGAAGGGAGTGTCAGACGTCTACTGACTAAAAACCCATGTTCTTTCTGAGACCTTAGTGTCCGGGGCCACAGTATCTCTTTCTAACAACCAGCAGGTCCAGCAGGATACACTTTCACCTTCGCCTCTATTATAAAAGGATTATATTTAAATTTTTTAACAGAGTTGCAGGGAATTAGGAAGGGGTTCGTTTCTTACAACTACCCCAAGAACTTATCCAAAAGCTGTTCAGGGCAAGCGCAGGTCTAATAGTTCGAAGGTATTTTTTTTTTACTATTGCACTTCTTTTTATTTTTGTTATTTGTGGGAGAAAATTATTTATGTATTATTATTTTTCGTAGCACCCAAAATTAGAATTATTTAACCACTGCTATTGGCTATTTGACTACTGTTAAAAAATCACGAAAATGTTATGTTATTTCAAAGAACTAACAGAAATTACACGATGTGTGAAAAACTTTATAAACAGAATTTTATAGACCGAAGCATTATACAATATCACCACTATACCTGGCAAATTCGATAATGTACATTTTTTTATTTTTTGAAGACAGTGTAGTCTTCAAAAAATAAAAAAGTGTACATTATATATTCAAAATAATATTAGTTTCAATCTCGACGTGTTGATAAAGTCTTTTTTTGCAATATTTGAACTAGGCATAAGTTGAACCAGTTACTTAAACATTAATAGTTTAGCAGTTTCCGTTTATTTATTCAATAACACGATTTTTGTTAGTTCCCAAAGCCTTAGAAAAATTACATTATTATGGAACTTGTCAAGTGCAGTGACGATATCAACTTTATTTATAGTCCATTGAAATGTTACGTTTAGCGTGCGTATTAATTTTATGCGTCCAAAAATTGCGTCCTTTAACAAATGCACGCTAAACGTAAAATTTCAATGAACTATTAATAAATTCTACAATATTAATAAACATTTTTAAGCTGATTTTTCTTATTTTAGTTGAGGCTTAATGTTACTGAAACAAGGATGTATACCATTGAGTAAGTTTCTTCTTTGCAATAATTCTAAACTAGATTTTGCTTAATATAAAAAAAGAACAATAACAGATTATAAAGTTATCTATTTGTATACGCGTACATATCAAATAACTGCTCCAGCTCCTGGGCAGAGCGAAAGGGAGTGTCAGACTTCTACTGACTAAAAACCACCAACCACCAACTATGACATTAGGGCGTCTCCCCGACCCTAGACCTTACTGCCCACACGATAAGAAGTAGACGACATTTTCCGACTTTTTTGACAGTAAATATGCAAATGCTTAGTCAATAAAAATGTATCTATTCCAGAGTTACATGTCCAAAAGGCTGGCCATTAACTTTAGACCAATGGAAAAGGGTGGACGAAATTCGTAACTCCACAGCAGAACCACATCACCCACCAGTAGTACAGCAATTACAATCGAAGAAATCATCTACCAAAGGGAAAGAAAAAGTAAGAATCAGGAAACTTATACGGCTAACAGAGTCAGCTTTATAATGGGAGAGGGGAAACGGTCACATTACATCCAAGGATAAACAATGTTAGTCCTGGTCAGTCTGAAGTGACTGAAAGTAGTGTAATTTTCCGTGACCTGGTTACCGGACCCGGTTAGGTAGAAGCCCGTATGTATGACAATCGGTTTTGGCATAATGGGTATTGTATTACCCATCACTAACTGGGTGGTTGTTCATTATGCTTACCTATTTTTATGGGTGCACCAATTAAATACGCTTTCCGAAACACGGTTTCTATTCCAAATTGACTCATTGATGAGATCCAACTAGTATTATAAATGCGAAAGTTTGTGAGGATGGATGGATGTTATCAGTGTATAACCTGGATTAACACATAGGATACTTTTTATCCTGGTAGTATGGTCTTGTGGGAAAGTAACCGAACTCTAAGTGAGTGAAGCCCCGGGTTTGAGATAGTAAATATATCAGCCAGTCCCTCAGTAATTGTTTGTACAGCCAGGGAGAGGTAAACCGGAGAAGGACCCGCTCAGCACAGCGCAACAACCATTACCTGGTGATGCCTTCGTGGAACTGGAGTGCGCTACAGTAGTAGGTGGTGGAGCAGTTCTCAAGGGAGACGATGAGAGGGATCTGAAATTTAAAACTGCCAGGAAGCAGTGGGCTGCCTCCGATCCTGGCAGGAATCAGAAGGGAGTGCAGATCAGGTCAGTTCCACAAACACATGCTTGTGACTAAAAAAGTGATGGATATTAATGTTCATGGATGGAGAGGGAGAGGAAGGCCAAAGAAAAGATGAATGGATTGTGTGAGGAATGTAGGAGTAAATGAGACATCTGCCAGAGGAGAATGGAAGTAAAAATGTGCTGCGCCAGAATCGGACAAGGACAGGAAGATGATGACGACTTTTAAAAGTTCCGGAAAGTTGCACCTTTGTTTAATTAATCCTAAATTGTCGTTTAAAGTTTTAAGAATAACGTAAAAATGGCGCTGATAGTGGGTCATAAATATTTAAATTTAAATGACTTCGTATTTTCTTCAAAAAATATTCATTAAAAAATCATCATTCGGTCTTGTATTAAAGCAAAAACTGTTATTTCACGTGAAAAACGATTTTAAATATTGCTTAGTACATATTTACATTTCATTGATTCATGAAGCGCTGTAGCCAATGACCTAACAGGCAAGAATATGAACCTACAGCTAAGGGGGGTTACAACATGTTATATTGTTTGTCATATATAATCATCATCATCCACAGCCCGAATTCACCCACTACTGGATATAGGCCTCTCTTTTCTGGTGCCAATCGCCACATTCTTGTGCCAGGCTCATCCAGGTTTTTCCCTCGATGGCAACTCTATCGCCTGCCCATCTCGCCGCCGGGCGACCTACATTTCTTTTCCCCGTTCTTGGACGCCATTCGATGGCAGCCTTACTCCACCTGCCATCTCTGCGCCTTGCCAGGTGTCCTGCCCAACCCCATTTGAGTTCCATAACGCGCTTACCAATATCGGTAACCTTTGTACGTCTTCGGTATACCGAAGACGTACAAAGACGTACGTGACGTACTATTTGTATACTGTTTTATACTGTTTGTCATATAGAATCAAGTACTAATAATTAAACAGTCAGATGCGTTTGGGGGGAGGTTGCCTCGATAATTTTTCTTTCCAGAAAAATAAAACTAGGAAGTGGTGGGGACTGCGTGTTTTGAGGGACTTTCTTATGTCACTTTTGATGTTCAGTGCTGATTATAATTTAAAATTTTTAGGACGGTGAGATTAGTGACACAGTAGCGTCCAAGGAATGGAAACAGAAGTGTGTGTCGTCCGGTGGTGAGAAGGGTGACATTGTTGCTAATGCGGCAATATCCTGGATGAGGCTGGCACAAATACTGTCGGGGCTGCAGGTTGTCCGTCGGGGCTGCTGATTGTCCGTCGGGGCTGCGGGTTGTTCAAAAGAGATACCGCGGCCCCGGCACAAAGGCTAAGAAGGAACATGGAAGGTTTTTAGTCAGTAGAAGTCTGAAGTCTTCCGCTCTGCCCAGAGCGGAAGGGGTTATTTGATGATTTCCACCCCCCAAAACAAGGCTGGCACAAGAGATTAGGAGTTTGGCATAAACAAAGAGGGGTCTATACTCAACCGTGGGTGAAGTCAGGCTATGTATGATGATAATGATGATGATGATCGATGTCTTAATAAAAGTAGTGGGACTTCTAAACCCGGCGCATATCATCATGATACTGATAAGTTATCTGTTAGATATAATATCCTTATTTTCGTTTGAAGGAAAGACTTTCGCGCTGAATTTCTGGTAGCTCCTCCAGCGCCGAAAGAGTTGACGCCGTCAGTGACCGAAAGCCAGCGTTCAAGCTTTTTTTTCCAGGTTAGTTTATTTTATTACAACACTACCTTTTGCTCCCGACTTATTCTGCGTAGAAGAAATATAAATAACGGAATATGATAAACTGGCTTCTGCCCGCAGCTTCGCCCGCGTATATGCCAGAATATGATAAATGACGATTTTCCGAACAAAGTTTCATTCCCTATTTCAGCCCCTTGGGGTTTGAATTTTGAAAAATCCATTCTTAGTGGATGCCTGCGTCATTTGATGAAGAATACATGTGCAAAATTTTAAGTTTCTAGCCTTAAGGTTTGGCCTGCGGCTGCAGGTTGTTCGAAAGAGTAGAGAGATATCACGACCTCGGCACACCGCTCTGGGTGGAGTGGTAGGGAGTGTTAGACTTCTACTGACTAAAAACCACCCATGTTCCTTCTTAGCCCTTTGTGTCCGAGGCCGCGGTATCTATTTCCAACAACCCGCAGCCCCGACAGACGTCGTCGGTCCTTGCGGGTCCCTGCAATGTTGCTGACATTTGGTTTAGGCGCGCGTGGAACACGAACGCACCGTCAAACTATAACACCTGAGTTAATTATTAACTACTTCTATGTTTTCACAGATAACAATAGAGTATAACGTCATAACTTTTAATATGTTGTAGAAAATATCGTAGGTTATATTTGTAACTCTTGTTTATTTATATCTTAAGTGTCAGATTTAAATGTATCTAGAATACATTTAAATCTGACAGAATAAAATTAAATGGATAATTCTGTTTTATAGGAAGTATTGTTTGAGGATGCTGGAGTAGAAGAGATTCACGGTAAGAATTATACCTACCCAATTGTTTCATATATATTCTTTATTTATCTTCGTTTTTAACCGTCTTCAAAAACAGAAGAGGTTCTCAATTTGACTGTTTTTTTGTGTTACGTCATAACTTCGTCATTTATCAACTGATTTGAAAAATTATTTATATAATTTTTAAATGGAAGGATATGCTTTACGATCGGTCTCATAGAAATTTCGTCAAAATCGATCGACTACTTTATTTTTTTCCTCCTGAACTTTTTAGCATAATTACTTATTATATTTTTTTCTTAGCACCGAGTCCATCTTTGCAACCAACTTCTGAATTGGAAACTGACTGTAAGTTAAAACAAAAGTGAAACTAATACTAGTATAATCCTCCAATCGGAATAAACTATAGTACCTAAAAAGAATCAATTTCACAATCATCATTCTGTTGCCCTTCATCATCATCATCATCAGCCTATAATGTTCCCACTGGAGGGACTCAGGCCTCCTCTCTAGGAGAGGGATGGGCTATAATCCACCATGCGGGCCCAGTGCGGGTTGGTAGATGTCACATGTCTTCTAATTTTTTTGGATCTTAGACATGTCAGTTTCCTCACGATGTTTTCCTTCACCATTTTGAGAGCAGCGGTGATAAAATAATATTAAACGAAGTATCAACTGCCTGGGTTCGAACTTACTGTTCGTAAGTCGGGGCCGCGTCTGAGTCGATTGTAATAGAATCACAACTAGCGAAAATAATTATTATAATGGTGTGTTATTAGATCATGTGAACGCACGATATGGTCAGGTTCTTAGGGTACAACTCTGCTTAATCCTTAGGGGATTACAGGCGTGAAGATGTCATTTCATATTTCTATTATAGTGGTTGATATGTCGGTGGAGGTTGAAGAAGAGGCTCTTTATCTGCTGATGCCAGATGCACTACGAGATAAATTCATTCCTCTCGACTTTATGCCTTTGTGTACGAAAGAGAAGACTGAGGAAGACAGGTAAAGATGAGAGTTTTGTTAATGTTTAGTTTTTAACCGACTTCCCAAAAGGAGGAGGTTCTCAATTCGATCGGCATGTTTTTTTTATGTATGTACACCGATTACGCTGAGATTTATGATCCGATTTACGTGATTCTTTTTCCGTTTGATGGAATAGTTGCCATTTGGTCCCATAAAAATTTAACATACTAGTTTAGCCCAGTACTTTTCATTTTATGAACATTTTTTGTAAATATTTGTTATAGGATATTACAACTAAAAATTGATGAATTAGGTGCATACTATATCGCTAATTCACTCAAACCAAATCCGAGCAAAACACAGTCTTGCATTTTTCACCTTCGAAACAGAGAGGCTGGGCGCAGACTTAACATCGTCTGGGGTGGAGTGTCTATTGAGCACAGTGATTTTCCAAAATATCTTGGGGTTTCTCTGGACAGATCATTGACCTTCAGCAAAAACTGCTATAACATCAAGCAGAAGTTGCACACCCGTAACAATCTCTTACGGCGACTAGTCTCTTCAAGGTGGGGTGCTTCGCCTCATGTTTTGCGGACTACAGCGCTGGCGTTATCTTTTTCAGCTGGTGAATTTGCGTGCCCCGTGTGGAGCCGCTCAGCCCATGCAAAGTCGGTGGATACAGCTCTAAACGAAACGTGCCGGATCATCACTGGTTGTCTTAAACCGACCCCGGTACAGATGCTGTACCCACTGATAGGGATAGCGCCGCCTGAAGTTCGCAGAACAGTGGCAAGTTCTGGCGAAAGAGCCAAAATGGCTTTAGACACATGACACCCATTACACCTAAACAGCCTTGTATCGCAAAGGCTGAAAAGCCGAAACAGCTTTCTGAAGTGTGTCACCCCACTCACTGGCGAGTGGTCTACGGAAAGATTGAAGCTGTGGCAAGGTAGTGCATCCTTACCTTACCCATTTGTGCCACCTGCTGAACATCTCCCACCTGGACAAGAGTTGCCGTGGCTGACCTGGAAGTCTTTAAACAGGCTCCGGACCCAGGTTGGTCGCAGCAAAGAAAACTTGCTGAGGTGGGGACACATAAATGACTCTGCACTGGAGTGTAAATGTGGTGCTATTCCTCAAACAATGGGGCACTTAATATCGTGCCCTGCCTGTCCTGCTAGTTGTTCACTACAGGAACTGATGGACGCTACCGAAAGCGCCAAACTAGTAGCTCAATTCTGGGCCAACACAATTTAGATTGCCATCGACACGCTAAGAAGAAGACAACTAAAAATGAAAAAATGCAAAAAAAAACTTTTTTGCAAAAAAACAACCGACTTCAAAAACACCAAAAAGTGAAAAATAAACTTCAGAAGAAGACAGGGCCAAAGAAACTAGGGCCGTCTAAACACGCGGATTGTTGATATTGTTGAAGTCGCTTGTTGAACGGGAGCCCCCTTATACATTTATTTTATTCTGTTTTTTAGTAATTTTTGATAGAGCGACAACAGAAATACATCATCTGTGAAAATTTCTACTGTCTAACTCTCACAATTCATGAGATAAAGACTGGTGACAGACGGACAGACACAGACGGGTGGCAACGGTGTCTTAGTAATAGCGTCCCGTTTTACCCTTTGGGTACGGAACCCGAAAATGGACCGATAAAGGCTGGTGATTCTGGGCTGAAATGATGACGATGATTAAGATCTTAATGCTTATTCTAGTGTCCTCATAACCCCGGACATGGCAGAAGCTGCTAAACAAGATAGACATGCTCGCATAGAGGCATCGCTGGAGCGCATGCGTGAGCTACAACTCTTCAATGAGGAGTATGTCATAGGCAGACAGAGGAACCGGATGAAACTGCTGGAGAAACTGTTTGTGGGTATGTACAGATGTTAGGTTTTCTCGGAATAGAGTATTTGATTGACTTAAAAAAACATATGATTCCGTTTAGTCCGTCTGTTAGATTATCGAAAAATATTTTGGATTCGTGTTTTTTGTATCAAATTAATAAATATTGACCAAAATAAAACGTGTCAAAGATCGTGAGTGGGGGGCTGGCTGTCGACGTCACTTTCTGGTAAAAAATGTACCAAACTATGACGTCGCGCGACTTTTCGAAGCACTGTATCATCTTCATTTATTGTTTACTTGAAAAAAGAAAAAATATGTGTCCAATATTTTTTGGAAATCTATCTGACGGTCTAAATAGATTTTTTTTGTCAACTACCCTAAGTCGTACGGGTTAAAAGATTCTTCTCTACTGAGTTGTATGACGATGACCGTCTGATGGCTTTAATTTTGCTAACTCAACATTACTTAAATGCTATTATAAATAATGTTCGTCATATTTCAACCAGATTTTTACCAGTGTAAAAATTGAAACAAAATTGGAACATTTCTTATTTTTTATAAGAGAGAGATTTATTATTAGATATTGTTGTCGGTAAAGATACGGTCCTGTGACAGACAAACGGATGCCGTAATAACAGTGAAAGGATCTCGATTGTACCCATAAACAAAACGACTTTTTTTTCCCGTTATTGGCCTATTTTCAAATCTACAACAGGATACTTGTTGTTAACCTCAGCTCTTTCAGTCCTACTGCAAAGTCCTTCGGTTTCCCAGTATCCCTCGTCGTACGGTCGAAATTGCAATGGCAATTATGCCGCTGACGCCGCGCGTGCGTACCTACGGGAATGTACTCGACTTTGTAGGTGTAAATCTCGATACTAACTGTGTAGGTAACACAGTATCGAGATTTCTTGACGATTCCAGATGACCGTCGTAACATTACTTTTCCTTCTAGATTCCACTATAAAGCCAGCAATATTAGAAGTGATGGAATTAAAGGCAGAAGCTATTACACAAGAAGTTAATCTTAGAAACTTGTCTGCTACCAAAAAGAAGTTGGAGCAGAAGAAGAAGTAGAAGCTGATGAAGAGAAGAATATTATTGTAAGAGAAGATTCATTGAAGTTATTTAGTTTTATTTTAAGGTAGGCTACGTGGTACGATGTAGCGGGAGTGAGTGTAAAACTATGGATATGGCATATTATTATATCAAGTTTTTGAGATACGTTACAGTCGTCATCAAACCAGTGCTTGAAACAACGTCGTAAAAACTTGTAATTTTTGTGTAATATGGCCAGGAATTATCGCCTAATAGAAGTTTAGGGTATGTGTACTTTATTGCAGCAAATTATTATGAAACTAGAACAGTGGTGGCCCATTAGTTGCGGCCCCGACTTACAAACAGTAAATCCTGGGTTCGAACCCAGGCAGGTGCATTACTTTGTGTAATTTATTTCATCACCACTTTTCTCAAAACTGTGAAGGAAAACATCGTGAGGAAACCGGCATGTCTTAGAAACAAATAAATATTCTCATCAAGTTTAATAATTCATTCATGATTCGAAAGACACGTAGCGCCATCTATTATCATAAGAACGTTATTGTTACGACACGGTTGGCGCAGTGGTTGAGCGATTTAACTGCTGCGTTGCATGTCGCGGGTTCAATCCCCGCACGTAACATATATTTGTATGGCCTACAGAATATAGTTGTTTCGGGTCTGGGTGTCTATGTATGTGAATTTAAATGTTTGTAAACGCACCCACGGTGCACGATACAGTAGAAATTCCTAGTTAGGGGCAAAGTTTTTTTTTTAAAGTATATACACCTGATACCTAGTGTATGTATAAAATTTCAATAAAACAACCTTACTACCCCCCAATTAGCTGTGCTAGTCTAAAACAGTCAGTTTCTGGAGTCCTGACAGCCAGAAGACGGGGCGGTAGACCTCGTATATGACAGGATGATCTGGACAAGACTAACAGCCGGATTGGCGTTGGATGGAAACAAATGGAAGTCATCGGGAGAGGCCTTTGCCCAGCAGTGGGATTGAGCATGTTAACAGTATCAGTACTTATACGTATTATGAGTTATTATAGCTCTGTTCAAGATCTACTGAAATGTCTCGCTAGGAGAGCATACTGCTTTTCGAAACCGCTCTCGCAACCGCATAGTACTTCACACGCCCACTCCCGCTTTATCGTGAACTGCATTCTTAGATTTTGTCATTCGATAGTTTTCGATAGTTACTAATTTATGTTTCTATGTTGAAAATGTTTTATTAAATAGCTCAAGAACACCCAATGTTTTCTTTTGTCTCTTAACCCGAAAAATGACAAAGTCATTGACTTTACTGCGTAAGGACTGGGCGGACCGCATGTTAAAATGACGCCTCGAACTTGGTCCTAAAACGGTCTTTCCTAAGCCGAAGTGAACTGGTCCACGATCGGCTCTCTTCGGGTGCGGTCGTAAATTTTATTAAAAGCTTTATTTATGTTCTTTATACCTCGAAAATACCACGCCGCTTATACAACGTTACGTTAACGAGCAGACTACACCAATTCTCTGTATAGCGAACGCGTCGAGCAAATGTTCGGACGACCGTATCTTTAGTTTGTATATCAATGGACAAAGCTAAACTTTAGTGAGGACACTTTGTTGATCTATGCAGAATGATTATAAACTCTGTAGTGTTATCGTCATCATTCATCTTTCTAGAGTTTCCATACCTGAACATTCACCTGTAAAGTATAACAATCCAAGATTCGATTTTGAGCATCATCATCTGCCTAGCCTTTTCCCAACTATGTTGGGGTCGGCTTCCAGTCTAACCGTGTGCAGCTGAATACCAGTATTTTACATGGAGCGACTGCCTATCTGACCTCCACAACCCAGTTAATACTAGGTAATACGATACTCTCTGGTAAGACTGGTTGTCAGACTTTCAGGTCACTGACTACCTGTAACGACTGCCAAAGATCTATATATGGCAGCCGGGACCAACAGCTTAACGTGCTTTCCGAGGCACGGAGGAAACTCGGTATGTCGGGCGGTCACCCATCCACAGACCGACCTAGGCAAGCACAGCTTTACCTAAAGATCGACCCGAGTGGCAGTTCTTATTAAGCCACGAGCTCCTCGATTTTGAGCATCACGTTTCAAAATTATAGAAATTTCGCTACTTTAACACTGGTGTGAAAGCTCATAATGAAAGCGGGCCAACCGCGAACTTTTTTACAAAAAATGTAGGTCTTTTAAGTGGATATATTTTGCAATAAATGCACAAGTCTAGTCAAGTCCCAACGCCCGCCCCGATATACCCGCACGATCACACCGGCGCACAAGTAACAGTAGAAATACCTGGAATGCTGCATTCTAAAGCAGTTTATAGAATTTCAATATCGGAAGCGTTGGCTGAGATTTTCGGGTAGCGACATGAACGCAGCGACGTGGACCGAATGCTTCGAGATATTGGATCACGAAGTCGGTACCAGGTAATATATTCAAAGTCGATGAGTCATAGTCGCTAGGTTATATTGAACTTTGAATATTGAGTTACATGCTTTGGATTCAAAGTTTGTTTGGAGAATTTCGTTGAAATGGAAGTTGAGTTTTGAAGTTGTACTTAGAGTTTCTAAGGAACTGTAATTGTATTGAGAGACGGTAGGTTGAACGTGTATAGACCAACAGCTAGATGGGAAGACGACTAACAAAAAACCTAGATGAGACTCGCTTATACCTTTTTAAGCTATTGCATAGCTTCTATCGCGGGCCTTGAGCGTGGGGACCGAATCCAGAAATTCCGTAACGAAAATAAATCCTAACAAATTGACACTTGACAATGACTTTTTGAAATATCACGCTTGTCTCTTTAGTTCAGCAACCCGCCTTTAGGTGGCATTGGTTGTATTGGAAAACTACTGTAATCAGCTGTTTGTGAGAAAGTATATAGGTGTACAGGTATTTATCATCTATGTACAACAGTGAATATCTGTGCTCGTATAATTTGTGTACAAAGTGTTTTAAATATGAATAAACAAAGTGCATTTATTAATGAAGAAAGTCACGAAAAAATAGTGAAAGAAAATGAGTTAGTACTCTATATACATTCACTTTATTATTATTATAACAAATGCAGTATTATTTTTTGTTTTGTTAATTTATATATAATACTGCTATAAAGATAACCAAAATGTTGGGGAAATATAGTATTTCTATTTATACTTACACTTTTACTAATCATCCTCATCTTTTATAAAATATTAAATCTTATAATTTTTCAATGTTTAATTTTCATCTGACATTACGTCAGTTGCCAAGATGTCATTTACTTTTTCTTTTAAATTGTGTCATAGTTTTTCTTAGTAATTTCTATTAATAGTATCTTATCTTACGCTTATAAAATTAACTAACAAAAAAATGCTATGCAATAGCTTTACCGCGGCAGTCTCCAGTGCCACACGTCTTTTTTTTTTTTGGGCGGGTGGAAAATCATCAGATACCCCTCCCGCTCTTGGGCATAGCGAAAGGGAGTGTCAGACTTCTCCTGACTAAAAACCACCCATGTTCCTTCTTAGCCCTTCATGTCGAGGCCGCGGTATCTCTTGCGAACAACCCGCAGCCCCGACGGGCAGACTCGCTTATACCTCAGAAGCACAAATGGTTGGCTCAGCAAATTGGTGAAATACAACACTGAAAATGATGATGAAGATTATGATGATGATATTTAAAACTTCTAGTGTTAATATTGTGCATCCCGGATATCACCATGATCATCACTTTCCTACCTTTATCTCAATTTGTTTTGGGTCGGCGCAGTATGCCTTCTTATTTCCTAATTCTCTATAATTCTTCATCTCATCAGACACTATCATGGGCTATAAAAATTGCTGCCAAGAGAACTGATTAAATTATAAACAAAGACGTTTTTCATGTCTTCTTGACCGGAGGCGAGGGCCTGTGGACGGCAAGTATTGGGCTTGCTCACCGTCTGTCCGCCCTATGACAATGACAGGCCGTGTTGGTGGCGCGTTCTTGTTCCACGCGCACCTCAAACAGATGTCAGCAACATTGCAGGGGCCTGCAAGGGACCGTCGGGGCTGCCGGTTGTTCGGAAGGAATACCGCGGCCTCGAACACAAAGAGCTAAGAAGGAACATGGGTGGTTTTAGTCAGTAGAAGTCTGACATTCCCTACCGCTCACAAAAAAAAACCAGACGCATTAGCGTGGGCAAACCGAAAGGAGTATTTTTTTTTATATGAAAAGTATGTAAGGATTATAACATTCTGTGTTTTCTACCCCAATGGTCAAAACCATGTATTTACATATACATGTTGGTATGAAGTTCTTTATTTTAAAATTATTTGCAAAACTTATCACGTCTGTGAAATTTCGCTAACTAATTTAATTTGACTCTATACTTCATAGTTGTAGTATTTATTCCTGTAATATCAGAAACTATTACGAAAGCAATCTAATAAAGTTAACGCCGCCCGCCGCCGGCGCCGCTGTCTAGAGATTTTCAGCGCGCTTAAACAAGATGTGATGTAAGGCAAGTGAACAGTTTTCAGCTCAGCGCTGAAATATTGGAGCCCTAAGTGGTAGTTGACGGCGCCTTAATAGAGAGTGACGAAACTGGTTTAATTAATGTAAAGATGGGAATAGTGGACAAGATTATTTTAGCATTTGAACGATGCTAACGGGAGGGTGAGCTATTGCGCAGTTATTTTATAATGTAAAATCAAGATATTTATTAGAGCAAACTAATTATGTACATTAATTAAAAACCATTAAATAAACTGAACTGAAATATATATATATATACAAGTCAGTGTTTAGACCTGTCGTACTGGTTCAGAGTGCTGGGCTTTGAAAAAGATGGATGAAAAATGATTGCATGTAGCGGAGATGAGAATGTTGAGATGGATGTGCGGAGTGACAAGAATGGATAAAGTAAGGAATGAGTACATTAGAGGAAGTTTGAAAGTAGCACCTGTTACAGAAAAATTGAAATTGAGTCGTTTATCTGGGTATGGTCATGTAATGAGGAGGGATGAAACGCATGTGACTAAAAAAGTGATGGATATAAATATTGATGGATGGAGAGGGAGAAGAAGGCCAAAGAAAAGATGGATGGATTGTGTGAGGAATGATATGAATGAGAAAGGAATAAATGCCACCTTGACGTGTAACAGGGAAGAATGGAAGAAGAAAACGTGTTGCGCCGACCCCAAATAAAATGGGATAAGGGCAGGAAGATCTCATTAAATAAACTGAACTAACAAGAAACTATAATAAGGCATCAAAAAACTGCTCCTCAACGCTGTCAGCCAGCAATGTGCCTCTGGCCAAGGTAACAGCCAGCCTTTGGGTCACGCACGAGAAGCGACAACTAAACGTTTTGAGATTTCCTTGAACAGGATATGAGCAAGACAGATAGATAGTTGCAATTTAGGCAAAGCGTATATTGATGGGCAAGCCCGCCACACGGTTATCAAACCACTGCCAGTTTTGAAAGTCAGAACCAGCAGTGGCGACCATTAGAAAAGCGTAACTCAATTAAAACTGAAAGGAATGCTGAACACTGCTGCTGAGTTAGCTGATGTTGAAAGGCTTGTTCTTCACTTCTTGTGTTCGTGAGCGTAGTGACATGTAAAAATAAATCTTACAATGACTCTAAACCCTGTTTTAAACGTGATAAAAATCTGCTCTCCTCTCCGAGCCGGTCTGTGTGTCCCTTATCTAGTCGTCGCGGCTGCTGCTCAGCATTTGGTCCGATCCATAAGGTTTATTACTCGCCATCCCAGCAGTCACCACCTTTCTAGCCATGGAATCCTTCACGTAGTCCATGTAGCATTTCTGTGGTCTGCCTCTACTCTTATACTCAACAATTTCCTCATGTCTTTCCAACATGTCCATGCCAATTACCACGAGAACCGCATACCTCACAACTTTTCAGTCACTAGCGCCAGTTTCAGACTTTCTCTTAGGCTAGGAAGCCCAAAGGTATCGAATTCAGAACTCAGAAACAGACAGCCGAAAAATATGATCAAACAAGTTATAATGCCCTTTCCAGTGAAGCACTCAAATTGTCGCAAATACATCAAGCCATACAATTTAACATTTTTACTACAAAGTATCCCACTTCTGAAGGCACCATTAGGGAAATTATTGGTCCCATTAAATATCACTTAGGTGACGATTTTGTTGGAGCCGTCATATTGAGTTAAGTAATAATAAAAAGAAAAGAAAAATGTCATGTCAGCCCTGACTCAAAGCTGTTAAGTGGTGGAAACCGATTGGTGAGAAAATTGGAGAACACTGGCAAGGATTGATAGCTTGGAGAAAATTGTAGAATATAAAAACACCCGTGAATTCGTCCGCGGAGCCACGGAGTCTGAATTTGTGTCCGCTTAAAGGCAATCGGCTCGCCCCCTAATAAGGGACTTAAACATAACTAGCGTAATATGGTGTACACAGGAGGTAGGTACACCCGTCGGGGCTGCGGGTTGTTCGCAAGAGATACCGTGGCCTCGACATGAAGGGCTAAGAAGGAACATGGGGGGTTTTTAGTCAGTAGAAGTCTGACACTCACTTTCGCTCTGCTCAAGAGCGGGAGGGGTTTTTGATGATTTTTCACCCGCCAAAAAAAAAGGAGGTAGGTACACCTTTGCCTAACGTTTCGAAGATTACAGGGGTGATGTGATGTGTGATATTATAATATTAGAAAGTAAGTTGTTAATCGAGCAAAGTTTCTTTAAGCTTGTAATCGCGCACATGATAGCTTACAGACCAAGTTTTCTCAAAGTTTAGCGAACGCATGTCATACTCATTAGATATACATTTTTACATTGACTTTGCAACTCTGATCTTTTATTTTGACTATTGAATGTTTATTGCTGTAATCATAATTACAGGATCATATAGCAGTCGAATGACGTGAAGATGTTTTGTTAATTTCATAATAGAAATGTTTTCAAAAATCAAGATGGCAGTATTAGTTTCAATATTAACGTCAAAAGATCCTTGTACAACTATACAATTAAAGCCTGAACTTCCATACAGCACTGATTCAACTATAAATAGACAGAAATATATAGGTTGCCTACAAATAAGTACAGAACATGATTTCACAGTCAAATTTTGCATGCTGGTGTAATAAAAATAAAGAAAGAGAATCCTTGAGAAATTTCTTCATAGTATGTCCTTTTAAGATTTAAAGAAGTTGTACTATTGCAGCAGCACACATCATGAATTCATACATAATTGGAACGTGAATCATACTATTATCCTATTTTGATTCTGCTAAATCAACCATTTTGGGCCTCCTGTACTGTAACAGTGAAAAACCTCAACCAAGTAATAATCAAAAAAATATTTCAGAAAAAAAACCAATCACAACCCACGTTGATTCATTTACACAGTTGGTCAGTGGTCATGGATTTCATCTCCCGTCACAGCAAACTAATAAATCCCAGTGATCCGAAGCTCGTGCCACACTATATGAAAGCCGACTGCAATACCAGATATTGGTTCTCTATCTCGTGTCAAAGAGTAGGCAGGTGAGTGATAGATGCGACACTGGAAATAGGGAACTACGAGTAGTGTTCGTACCTGTTGGTGGTATTGATTTTTGCGTAAGCTGCGAATGTTGAAGCTCATGGTTTGGTTCCATTTGCACGTTTTGATCTGTAATTTTTATTGTTGATTCATCGTCGATTCTACCCTTTAGCTGTACTCGTAGGTCATTATATATTTGTATTTTTATAATGATTTTTGAGATATTAAATACCAGTACCAGTAAGATGTTAGGCCGTATACAGAAAGAAAGCTGGTAGCCGGTGCCGATCTACCAGCAATCTACCAGCGCTTGTCGGCGCTGGTAGATCGGTGTCGTTGTTGTCGTACTTGTTCATTAATTTTATATGGCTGGTGGCGCCAGCGCTGACCGGCGCGTGTCGAAGATTTTCGGAACTTGTCGGCGACTTTCGGCGCTTATCGGCGCTTGTTCATATAAATGCCTGCGCCGGTTACCTGCATGGACCGGTTCCTATAAGCGCTGGTAGATTGGCGCTGGCTACCAGCTTTCTTTCTGTATACGGCCTTACGTATTGTTGCTCCGATGCCAAGTAACGTGAACATATAGTTATACAATAAGCTGGATTTTATGTAAGTAAAAAGTGGCGTGGATGGCTTAGTATCCGATATATGCTTTTTTTTATTTGTGTTGGAGACTGCGGTTTGGTTGCATCTCCATTTAACTTTTTGCCAATTGGTTTGGTTTGTTTTAATTCTTTTGCAGTAGGGTAGTAAAGAGTCTTTTATTGAAGACTAGCTGACGTCACGCGGTTTCACCCGCGTAGTTCCCGTTCCCATGGGAATACAGGGATAAGAAGTAGCCTATGTTACTCAAAGTGAATGTAGCTTTCTAATGGTGCAAGAATTTTTGAAATCAAGCAGTAATTTTTGAGTTTATTCATTACAAACATACACACACACAAAAATACAAATCTTTCCTCTTTATAATATTAGTGTCGATGTAGAAAAAGCTCGTTGCTATTCTTTTGAATTGTTAACGCAACAAAATTCAAGCATCTAGTCAATATCCTAAAATACTAGGTGGAATGGACACCGCAGAACAATCGGTTAACACGTAAAAATATTATGTAAGCAACAGCTGTTTTTTTAATGGTTGTTGAAAAATGATGCACCGAATACGTGATAACCATTGTGCGTTGTCCTTTCCATCCTTAAGGTCATAGTTGGCAAGATGACGTGAGTTTTTGTGCGGAAAGAATTTTCCAAAGTTCACATCTAAAACTTACACCGCATTTACACACGCCAAAAATGTCCCACAAAAAGCTCCATCGCATCTGCCTTACATACTCTATCATAATCTTGGTTCTCACAAAATGTACGCGGATCACTAGCGTTATTGGATTCTGTGATGTTCGTCTGGTCGTCGCCTTGGATGGACAGTGCGGTTATTATCATAGCCGATGAGCCAGATTTATAGGACCAAAATGTTGGCTGTTACGGGTATTCGGGAGGGAATGGAGAGGGAATTATTTTGTGTGATACAAAGAGGTATCATATTAGCCAGGCTTAAGAAGGTTATGGAGGTCAGATAGGCAGTCACTCTATGTAACATCATCAACAGCCTATTAATGTTCCCACTGCTGGGACACAGGCCTCCACTCTTTGAGAAGGAATGAGCTATAAACTACCACGCGGGCCCAGTGCGGATTGGTAGATGTCACAAGTCTTCGAATTTTTGGTTCTAGGACATGTCGGTTTCCTGACGATGTATTCCTTCACCGTTTTTAAGAGTAGTGGTGATGAAATAAATTACACAAAGTAATGCACCTGCCTGGGTTCGAACCCACGACTTACTGTTCGTAAGTCAGGGCCGCCACCACTGCTCTATGTAACATGGGACAATAGAAAAATTATAATGAAGGAAAATGTCATTGCTAATAATAAACTCACGCCCTTTTTTAAGAGGGTAGGCTGAAATCACAGAACGCCACCTGCTACGATCCTTACATACTCCATTTGTCTCGTTCACAATCATATATCTGGTCATATACGCACGCCGGTTGCGAGTACAATGCACCTGTCCTTTCTGAAGCTAATTGGTGTGTTTGGCTAAATCTGAATATACAAGGAATAAACAAACACTTCACGAAACCGTCACCTAAGCATTCTGTACATCAATGTTAGTAACCCCATGCAAAAATCGTTGCGGAAGACTTTTTTTCTGCGGTGAACATAACTGGAAAAATGTGGGTGTATCAATAGGTACACCGCTGTGTTCCGTTTCTGGATAGAGCGAAAGGGAGTGTCAGACTTCTACTGACTAAAAACCACCCAAGTTCCTTCTTAGCCCTTCATGTCGAGGCCGCGGTATCTCTTGCGAACAACCCGCAGCCCCGACGGGGGAATTACAGGCCTGATGTTATGTTATATACATACACCACTTATGCCATAAACCACATCTACCAACAGCTTCATTAGAAATTTTGTAACCACACCTCTTTGATAGAACATTCCACAGGCATACACGTTAGCAAAGTTAAAAATACCTGCTTCAGAGACTGCCTCGTTGGGTTAGGGGGTTCAAATAACCGGTTCGATTACCCGGTCAAGCAAAGTGTCATAGGATTTTTCCATCAGGAATATCCGAGTAGCATTCAAGGCTTTTTCGGATTTGTGCCCAGTTAATACGTCATGCGTCCTGGCGAAACCACCTTTTCCTTAACAAGTACGAGTTACATAAAAAATTCTATAGGATGTCTATAAAATTCTAATCCTATTAAAAAAAGACCATAATATTATCTCTAGTTTCGACGTAAACTTTTATTTAAAGTGCTGTTGCGCTGCAGAGTATCCTGCCCGGCGAAACCACCATAATATTTCTGGTACGCCCCCTTTTAAAGGGGACTGTTCATAACTGGCGCAATATAGATGTACTGGTACTAGTAGGTACAAATTTACCTAATATTTCGGGAATTACAGGTCTGATGTTATGTTATACACATATACCACCTATCCTATAAACCACATCTACTAACAGTTTCATTTAAAAGTTCGTAACCACACCATTTTGACAGAACATTCGCAAAGCATAAGTTAACAAAGTTAAAAATACCTGAACAAGCTGTAAAGTACAAAGTAAACTGCTACACATACAAACATAATGTACGAAACGTTGCACCTTTAAGTACTTGTGAATAGTTTACAGAACTGTACGTACTCGTCGAGACAGATGCTAAGTGGACTTTGATGGGCGGCCGCTAATGGTGGTGAAGATGAAAGCGAGGAGAGATGAGCGATCTTGCATGATTCATCCTTGGGTATTTTGCTTCAGCAAAATTTTTTTGGATAGCAGCGGTGGCCCAGTACACTCACCACTGCTTTCAAAACGGCGAAGGAAAAGATCGTAAGGAAACCGGTATGTCTTAGAACCAAAAAAATCGAAGATATGTGACATCTACCAACCCGCACTGGGTGGTGGATTATAGCCCATCCCTCTCCTAGAGAGGAGGCCTGAGTCCCTGCAGTGGGAACATTATTGACTGATGATGATGATGATTTTTTTTCAGAGATATTACTTTCAGAGATTTCCTAATAAAAGTTGCGTTACGCGGTGATGTTTTGATTTTAAAACTTGGAAAATAAGCTTTTTGTGGTAAGTGCCTAGCTAGAATTAACATTAGTCTTAAAATGGTGAAGAAAACATCATTAGGAATCCGATTAAACTAGAATTCGAAGACTTGTGACATCTCCTGTGTGAACTGCACTGGACTCGCGTGGTGTATTATATTATAGCCCATTTCCTCTCATAGGAACGTGGATTGTGTCCCAGTAGTGGGTACATTATTGACCGATTATGCTATGCATGCTTTCCCAAGTGTGTATAACGTCCAAAGCCGTAAGTGCCAACTCATGCTACCCGCTATATCCTGTGAGTCGGCCCACAGCGACCGCCATCGGCTGCCACTCATTATTACAGAACGCTACGAGGTCTGCACATCTTAGAGAAAATACTTAACAACTTGCCGACTCATCACATTAATTGTTACACTTAAATATGGGTAGGTCGCTCCTGTTTTGTGATTCAGTTTTATATCTATGCGAAAGACGTAGTGAGGTTTTGCAAATTTGTGATTTTAGACCTGAAAAGGTTTAAAACACGGTAAATAGGCGTCGCCGCAAACCTCGTAGAAGGTGACGTAGGACGAGCTAGACCAGTGTTTCAAATTGACCCTGGATCGAAATAACTGGAAGTCATGGGGAAAGGCTTTTGCCCAGCTGTGGAATGACGCAGGTTAATATATAGTATCATTAAGGTTTAGGAGAGCAAGAGTGCCTCAGACCCCGTCGGGGCTGCGCGTTCGCAAAGAGATACCGCGGCCTCGGCACTTGGGCTAAGAAGAAACATCATCTTCCTGCCCTTATCCCATTCTATTTGGGGTCGGCGCAACACGTTTTCTTTTTCCATTCTTCCCTGTTACACGTCAAGGTGGCATTTATTCCTTTCTCATTCATATCATTCCTCACACAATCCATCCATCTTTTCTTTGGCCTTCCTCTCCCTCTCCATCCATCAATATTTATATCCATCACTTTTTTAGTCACATGCGTTTCATCCCTCCTCATTACATGACCATACCAAGATAAACGACTTCCTTTCAATTTTTCTAAAAGGGCTAAGAAGAAACATGGGTGGTTTTTAGTCAGTAGAAGTCTGACACTTCCTACCGCTCTGCCCAGAGCGGGAGGAGTCATTTGATCATTTCCCATCTCCAAAAAAAAAAGAGTGCCCCAGCAGCAGTGTTGACCTAATTGTAGTGGTAGTGTGATTCAAATTTCAAACCATAAGTTTAAGTTTTTTTACTTTTTTATGGTTATTTTATTACGATTCACCTGTGTACTTTTGCTCGTGGCTAAAAATAACAGCCGCGCATATTGATCTTCAGGTATAAGCTGGCGTACTTAAGTAGATCGGGGGAGATTGATTGGAATTTTCTCAGTAATACTTTTCTTTTTATTTTATTCCCGTTTTCCAACATTTTAATTATACGCTTTTTATGTTCTATATGGTCAATTTATGTTCTAATTATTTACTACTTTTATAAAAGTAACTTTATACGTCTGTTTTTTTATTTAATTTGCTAATCTTATTTGGTATTCTAATCAATCTTATTCTAAAACTTAATTCCAAACTTTGTGGTACAATTTTTCCCTTACCATCTTCTAATATAACTTGGTGTTCGCGCCATGTTTCGTTAAGCAAGTTAGGTACGTCATCTTTTGTTCAAATTCATCGCGTGTCCGTTGAAAATTGAGTTTGCCTGGAAACGCATCAAACTTCGGCCGCCATGTTGATGGAAGACTGTGTTGTTTTTGTATATGTATACTTTTACTGAAGAGTGTTAATGGCTTTTGTTAAGGCCTGATCTATAAATCTAGGTAAATGTTTATTGTTAAAAATGGTTACTTTTAAAGGTTATGCAGATGCTGAGTAAGTGTTATAAGCATAACTACCAAACGAAGAAGATCATATTGTCACATTACTACTACACTATTTGTTACACGACTTTTTACTGATAATAATACTTTTCAGTTATCGATAAAGCATCTTCCTTTTAGCAGTTTATTTATTTTTATTATGTAATTTATGGACACACAAAGGGAACCAGAAGAAGCATTATAACATAACTAAGACTACAAAGGCACAGCTTATTTCCAAAGAAATTTCTACCAGCAGACTTGCGAGAAAAATGAAAAAATAAATGTAGACAGTAGTTTGGGCGAGCTTCTGTTTTAAAAATTCGTCTCCTCAACAACGTTTACGGAACAAAATGTTGCGCATTGTTCCAGCACAATCCTCTAAGCTATCTTTTTTATCCGACAAAACATTAGACGCAAAATAACCAACCTCAAACCTAAATAAACAAGAAGCCGGCTAGGTTTCACATCATATAAGTCTCATACACGACACTAAATGGATTCGGGAACAGCCACACAGGACAAGACCCAGACGTGCTCGCACTTGATTAAAAACAGAACGTGCAAAACGAACCGACAGAATTATACTCTCTACAGTGGGTCATGGTGTTGTAAGATAAGATGAGGAATTAAATCTCTTTTGCTTTATGCCCTAGTTTCATTCTTTTCCTAGTTTTATTTTTAACCCCCGACGCACAAACGACGGGGTGTTATAAGTTTGACGTGTCTGTGTGTGTGTATGTGTATGTGTCTGTCTCTGGCATCGTAGCTCTCGAACGCATGAACCGATGATACTGTTTTTTTTTGAAAGGTGAATTAGTCGAGAGTTTTCTTAGCTATGTTTGATGAAAATCGGTTCAAGATGGCCGCCGCCACAAAATGGCGGATAACACAGTTTTTCACAACTTTATCACAATATGGGTATCAAATGAAAGGACTTGATTAGTAGAATACTATACACTATGACAAACTTGAAATCCAAGATGGCCGCCGCCACAAAATGGGAGTTTACATATTTTTTCACAACTTTATCACAATATGGGTATCAAATGAAACGGCTTGATTAGTAGAATACTATACACTATGACAAATTTCAAATCCAAGATGGCCGCCGCCACAAAATGGCGGATTACATATTTTTCACAACTTTATCAATATGGGTCTCAAATGAAAGGGCTTGATTAGTAGAATACTGTGTAATACAATATGACAAATTTCAAATCCAAGATGGCCAATTTAGATATAGATTAATACCATATGGGTTAAATAAGCTTCGCAAAAATAATTGATTCGGGGGTTTTTAAATTTTTAATTTAAACTTGTTTCATTTTCTCCTGTAAGATGTCACGGTATCATTAACGCCTCTCGCTTTCATATCAATCATTCCTCACACAATCCATCAATCAACTGCCTAGCCTTTTCCCAACTGCGTTGGGGTCGGCTCCCAGTCTAACCGGATGCAGCTGAATACCAGTATTTTACTTGGAGCGACTGCCTATCTGACCCCAGTTAATCTCGGTAATACGATACCCATTGGTAAGACTGGTTGTCAGACTTTCAGGTCACTGACTACCTGTAACGACCACCAAAGATCTTTTTGGATCAGCAGCCGGGACCAACAGCTTTACGTGCTATACGAGGCACGGAGGAAACTCGGTATGTAATGGGCGGTCACCCCTTCACAGACCAACCTAGGCAAGCGCGGCTTAACCTAAAGATCGATACGAGTGGCAGTTATTATTTAGGACCCGATTTTATTAACTGAACCGAAACTGCAAGTCTAAAGAAAATATCCTAAAATCCGCAACCACTGTAGAACGCCCCAGTGGCAGTGTATGCAGAATGTCCTGATATAATGAACACCCCGCGAGGTACAACCTTAATTGATTCCACAATTCACAGCGTCGGCACAGATTAGAATATATACTGTTGCAATTTATTAGAATTTATCGCGGGATGCGCTGAAATGGGGTAGGATGTACCTAGGTAGAATGCGTTGGAATAGGGTGGGGTTGTAATTAGGTTTAGGAAATACGCTGCTCTGTTCATGACTGGTAATTACTGCTTGCTCATAATTTAGTTAGTGTTTTGGTAGTGGTTGTTTCTATTATTTTATCGTTATGCTTAGTTTCCGAAATCATATTCAAGTGTTGCTTAGTGCTTTTTAAATCACTGAGCAAAATTCACATCGCTATCACTATAAGTAGAAGGCTGGCAGCATTGCCACGTTGGATAGCAATGCCACGTTGGATAGCAATGCTGATGCTTAGGCCAAAATATTGGCCAGCCCTCTAATCACGTGGAGAGTCGACCAACCGCTTGCTGATTTCCCATATACCTATAACCCATGACCCTAGTGTTTGAACCCCAAACGGCTCAAAGAGATAGGAATTTTATTTTTTTTATCGAGTTGACCGCTCCTCAAAAGTAGTACACCTACCATTCTACATGAAGTGAAACGTCTACACGTCATCATTACAGCCATAAGACGTCCACTGCTGGACATAGGCCTCAGTAGGTATAAATTGGGGGTTCTGGATCACTTGCTCTCGCGTCGCTCGAGCGCGTGATCCAGAACTCCCCAATTTATACCTACTATCATGATGGGAGTTCTGGATCATTGTACTATCATTAACTAATCGATGTCTTTTTATCCACGGCGGTTTTTAACTGATGAGCGAATGTTGCTACCGGTACGTTGTATTTTCGACATAGTATTTTCCTTTCACAGCATTTAAATAAAAGCAATCAGGAAAGTTTTGAACATGCTGCAACCAAGGATCATCGTAAATCTCCCAATCTTCTATAACACCTCCACATGAGAAACAAGCTGCTTTATCATTTACACCATTTCCACAATAAAAAAATCCTGCGTCAGCCATTTCCATCACTAATCTTCTCCTCGAATCAACCGTTGCCCAATAATGATTAAATGATAATTCGCGCATTTTATACGTGTACGGCCCATTCACGACTTCGGTCTTAGCGGCGAGCGGCGCGGCAGGCGGAGCGGCGGCGGCAAGCGGTGCGTTTTACACGCCACGTACCCTCAGTAGCGGCTAGCGGCAGCGGCCGAGGTGGACGTATTTAGGTAGTCAGAACGTGCTCAAAATTATGGCGTTATCAAAATTATCCCTTCTGTGTTCAGAAAGCAGTATATTTTTAAAACAAGATATTCTTAATATGAGAGAAGGAGTGCACGAACTGAATAAAGATCGATATTTAAATGGCGAATTTCGTGACCTATACATTATCTACATAACATACTAGAACTATGTCTATTGTCTCTGTAAGTACCTACTTACAGAGAGTTACTTGTCAACTACCTACGTTACTCAAACATACCGGTAGTTTCGTCTGTAGGTACCTACCGCCAATATATTGGTAGCTTCGTTTGTAAGTACCTAGGACTAGGTACTATGTTTTTGTGTTATCAATTTAAATTAAACTTACCATCACATTCCGGAAAACATTGTTTTATTTCTTCCCACAACCTTTTTATAACGTTTTTTTATTTATGTTGGGGATGTTTTGACATCCATATAGGGGGTCGATTTAAAATTTCGGTTATAAACGCCTCGGTATCCATTACCTCCACAAAATCGTCTAAAATTTTATATTTATACGTTCGCCACCGAGTCCGTCACACCTACACCGCTATCCGCGCCGCTCTGTTTCGTGGCGTCGCATTCATTCGCTTGTACTTTTGATCTCGCCGCTCCCCGCACCGCGCGCCGCTGCAGCGATTCGCTCCGACAAAACCGCGCGCGTTTTCGCTATGAGCGGCGACTCGTGGCGTGCTTCAAACATTTTCATACTTTTGTTCTTACCGCTCGCCGCGCCGCGCTTAGCCGCCGCTCACCGCGGCAAGGTCGTGAATGAGCTCTTATACATGTCATAGCGCGGATTGTATTTATTTTGCGACATGTTCTGTTTACTTATTTTCTACTTCTTACTGTAGATAATTATAAAAGCATAATGGGGTTGTAAAGTTGTTGCTATCAACTTATATAGATTAACATTTATGGGTTTGGGAGGGATAAGAAAAATTAAACAAGGAATTATTTATATCAAAATTTTATTATCTATACACCATCTATTTAAACATAAAACATTTTTTAAAGCACATACTGAATCATGATAAATACAACTATACAAATCATGACAATCTTCATATTTTTTGTACAAGCTTATCAAACTAGGACAATATTTATCTTCTAAATTATTTACATTATTATTATTTGAAATATCTTTTAACCATAATACTTTTTCTATACCTTTGGTGTAAACACATTTATCTTTTAAAATATTTTCAATCAAATTCTGATAATTTACGTAAGACACAAATCCTTCATCCCAGTATATCTTCCTATTGCATTCAATCCAAGTAACTTGACGTTTTTCTGCCTCCGTCAAACCGCGAAATGGAAATGGGGGCTTAATTAAAAACACCTGAATTTTATTATTACATAATATAGAAATTTCTTTAATGATAAATAAATTTGATTCTGTTTTGAACCCTTGAACATCTACAATGGCAGTCATGATAACCTGCGCACTATGTTACTCAAAGGTTTGTATTCCACAAGTCGATCGTTAATAATTAAACAATAACCAGTTGTGTTGTCTGGTATTGGTGCTGAACATTCAATCTCCAAGCGCACATCGACGGGACCTTTTTTTAAACTATCGTTTTGCCTTGAACAGTCTATAATAAAGAGAGGAGCCTTCTCCTTGAAACCGGTTAAGTCAAGCAAGGGGTCTGCAGGACAGTTGTAATATGACTGACGAAATTTCACATACATTTCATATAATATACTGTATTTGTTCTCGGAAAAATTTAAGCATAGAGGCTCGTAAGGATAATATTGTGAATTCAAAAACAAAGTTACGTTAGTAACCCCACAGTGATCGAAAAGAGAACTGTCTTTCGTTTTACTATTTTTTCTACTGGTTTGCAAGCAAAATATTACATACCGAGGTTTCTCTAATTGTGAGGCAGTCTTAACAGACCAGCAATGTTTTGTAGTTTTAGGGAGCAAAGGATACTCGTATAAATCCCAATTTCTAAAGGCTATCTGAATAGATTTATCTCTTTCTAAATGTTTAAGTAGTGTCAGTCGTTCCCGATCTGATACTTTTATATGCGGCACCCGCCATTGCACTTTTTGCATATCTATTTGAAAATGCGCAACATCGTCAGTTAATATAAAACTGTTTAAGTTAGAGTTACTTCTATTCAGAATAAGTTCATGTTTACAATTTATTACAATTTTATTGTAATCCTCAGCAAATCCTAAAATCTTATTAAGAGGAACAATAGCACTAAAATAACCATCGCTTTTAAATCCAACCATGTTCCAACCCCACAAGGCAGCGACTTTATTTTCTCCATCATTCATTGAAACGTATGACTTTATTGTTGATGTTATTCCAGAATTTTTAATTCGATCTATTTCTATACCATTTATTTCGTATCTGATATCTTGAAACAAAAACATAACAGGGTTGTTACTGAACGTAATAGTTTTCTTAATAGGATTTCCATCTTTACCGAAGAACCTTGCTTGCCCTTCGACGTAAATTGAGCTGGCTGATGGCAACACATAAACGTCTTGCTGGTGTATGGGAATTCTGATTTCATCGTTTTCTCGAAAGCTGTTGTTGTAGGGATTGTACGAATGGACTTCATAACTTTCAATCGAAGTATCGAAGTGTGGTAATTCAGTAATCTGTAGCATATTCATACTTTTAAACCTAGGGCTTTAAGAAAATCTTTATTTGCTTTAGTTAAATTTATAACTTTTTTCTTACGTCTTTGCACCTTAGTGGTTGTATAAGAAATAGGACGCTTTTTGTTAACTACAGGGTTTTTATAATATAATATCATTTTATTTTTCTTATATGAAGGCGTAGTTCAATATTTTTGTGTTCTTCTCTAAAGTTAATACAGAACCCAAATTGATCAACTATCTTAATAGATATCGATGTAATAGTATTTTTGTTCACTGGAAAGTAAATAAGGTTTTGCGGTATTTCTATGATTTGCTGACCTGTAGCAGCATTAGATACAAATTCATGAATTATATGAGTTGGTAACCCGTTAGAGTATGAGCCGTGTATAAGATCGCATTCGATTCTGATCACCGGAATAATGTCGTGATTAATACGCACATTTGGTATTGAATTTAATACTGAAAAGTATAACAAACCACACTCATATTGACCAGATAAATACAGAGGTGGTTGAAAAAATGTATCCAATTCTGATTTATTTCCAGAGATGGTTACCGTTATAGACATGCTAGTAGACTGAACACTTTTAGGAGATCCTGATCATTTTATTCCTGGACTACACCAAAAATTATTTAAAAAATGTAAACATAGGTGTCCGCAATTGTAAGGGTGATCGCGCTGTATATTATCAAAATTATAGTGTACTTTAGCACCGATGTATTTTATAAACTCCTTTGGTGGTTTAAGATTTCCATAACTATCAAAATATTCAATATAATCATTGTTTTTTGCATAGGCTACCCAATGAGAACCTGGATTTTTAGAACTATCTAAATTAACAACTCCACACTCTTTTTTAAAAGGTTTTTTAGGGAGCTCATCTCTCATAAATACACCTCGAAAATAAGGAATATTATTTCCATACTTCAAAATGTCAAAGTTAGTTAAGGCTCGTTTGGGTAGCCGATATCTTAGTTTTTTTCTTTTGATATAAAGATTCCAAGCCCATGTTTATGCGGTTTAAGGTGTAAACCTTTTCCAATGCAAAGAGCTTCCATTTTTTCATTGTGTCTCTTCGATTCAGTCAATTGCTTTTTAGCTATCTTGAATTCATTTATAGTTTTGGCAATACCAGCTGCACCGCCTGCTAATGCTCCCACCGCCGATAATCCAGCAAAAATAGGAATCAAAGGTAATACACCACCACTTTTCGGTATTGGAATAACCCGAGGAAGTTTAATGGATGAATCGTCAGCTAATTCTCTGGCGGCCGCCATAGCTAATTCTATCGCCACTTTTTTGCATTTTGGCTTTAATTTTTTAAAGCGTCTTTTCGTTTTACTAACAATATTTTTAAATTTATTTTTTAACCCTTTTCCCGATGTAACTTTCCGAGAGCGCTTTTTGTTGCATATTTTTATGCCACAGCCAGTTTTAATTTTGGCAGACATTGCCTTGCTTACTAAACGTGCCATGATTTTTTCGCATACACTCGCATCCGAGGCAACTGCTCGCTCTTTTGCCCTTTTTAACAAAATTAAATCAGCTTTGTGACGATCCTTTAAGTTTGATGATTTGTGATAGGCAATATCGTGTTCTTTGCAATATTCGTCTAATTTATTAATACCTTTATCTCTATTTGCAAGCCTTTTAATTAATTTTGTACCAGGGCCGCAATAATTGTATCCGGGTAAGTGTAATTCAAATGGTAAATTGTTTATAAGCCAATTGAGAAGACTACTCTCTCCAATACACATCATAAGACTAATCAAACTGAATCGAGCGCTATAATAAATACTTACACACTTCATCAATCAAATGACTAACTTCTGAGTTAATTTTTTTTTATTTATAATACTATATTCGATTTATCAATCCAACTGTTTTCAGCAGAAGACAAACCCAGCCATTTTACTAAAACCCTGTTTCCTTTTCTTTTAAGAACTTTCTCGACTAGATAAACATTATGATGTTTTGTCTTTTGAAGCTCTTGCGCATAAAATGCCCCTAAAATAGGCTGACCTCTGATTGTATCTTCAATTAAGTAGGTGATAGGAGTTGTATTTTGTATTTTTCTAATTTTAAATATTTCCGTTGACCAGTTAGGGGTATATCCTTTTTCAAATGTTCCTTTGTACTTACTGATACGTACATAATCATCTACTTTAAACTTGCTTCTTATACTATCATTTTTTACCAACCTTAAGTATCTTTCTAATATTCGTTGTTTATTACTGTTATCCACGTTAGCGGGGATTTCATCAATTGTCCGATGGTAAGTGTGATTGTATTTGTAAATAACGTCATTAAGGGTATTATCTACCCAATTATAGTTGCCTTTTAAACTAAATTCCTTATAAAGTTTAGATTTCAATGTTCTGATAAATCGTTCAACTATCGAAGCTTTTTTTGTTGAGAATGTTGAATAGTGATTAATTTGATTTGACTTCATAAGCTTTTGGAATTTATTATTATAAAATTCTGTCCCATTATCTGTTTGCAGATTTTTAGGAACACGTCCTTTAACTAGGAAAATTTTGAAACAGTTACACACATCATCTTTGGTTTTAGTTTTCAGAGGAAAGGCCCAAGCGTACTTTGAAAATGTATCAATAACAGCAAGAATAAATCTACAATTTTTATTTTCTTTTGAAATTGATTGCATATCAATTAAATCTGCTTGCCACAGGTCGTCTATATCTTTCAAAATAACATGTCTTCGAGGAAAGTTTACCCTTACATTTTTATGAATTTCGTTTACCACATCGGCTTTGCTCATGTTCAGAATTTAGTACATTTGTCTTGAATTCATGTATAATACTGAATGTAAAGCATATTGTTACGACTATTTATTCTTGAATTATGCCGGCTTCTTTTAATTCTTCAATTATTGATAAAATTTCATTATCATGGTTCGTATTGCCAGCATCTCTTGAAGCTACTAATAATTTCAATCTCTCGACTAATTCGTTAGGATCATCCCAATATACCAAGTCGGTGTTGTTTTTGTATTTTTTTAGCGTTGGCAAGTTTCCACCAAGTTTAGTGTGAGAAAGTTTATCATCGTTTGACGATTCAGAAAATAGGGGTTTAATTATTTTACAATATTTTATACCTTTGTCACCTCTTATTTGACCTTTAGGATTAAAATCTCTTTTATGCGCATTTGTATAATGTAACATATCTTTATAGACAATTTTATCTTCGCTCGATATTACCTTTAAATCAGGTTTTCTTCGAAGTAAAAGTTCTTTTAGACCAGTTGTTAAATTGTAAGCTTTGTCGCCAATTTTGATCAAAATGATAGTATCGTTATTCAAACTATCAATTTTAGAAAATGATACCGCTGAGTTACCCATCATTAATGTTTTGTTTTCACTTCTAATTCCAAATGGTATACTAACACCATCATAAATACCAAAGATATCATCACCCTCTAACGACATTTCTAAATGATCTATAGATTCCTTTTTATCATTTTCTTCAATGAATTGGGCCGAATTTAGATTTGCATCGTAATAGTCATCGATCTTTGTAGATGAACTAGTATTATTTTCATCGGATTCGATTCCTTCAGAGTTATTTAGAGTTGTATTTTCAATTTGATTCGTTTTTTCTTTAGATCTATTGGAATCAACTAGAGTTTTTAGAGGATCTGTGACAGGTTTTAGCATTTTATCAAGTGACAAGTTCATTGTATGTTCCTGATTTTTCATTTGTTTTATTTTGTTCTTTATGGAGTCGACAGACTTCACTAATTCCATTTTAATATTTGTCTCCATCTTTCAATAAAAATAACAACTGTATTCAGCTAAGAAAGAAATAATACTAACGGCATTCATGCATGTAATTCATATTTAAGTATGAACCTTCATTCAAAGTTTAAAAAAATATCAAAATTCTGTCTATACCTTCCATTGTTTAATGGTGACTCTTTGTTAATAAGAAGAAAGTTAAAAGGGTTACTCCAAACAGATTTACAAATGTTTTTAAACTGATGCCATAGTAGATCAGAATTTACATGTTCTTCATAGATATGCTTTAAGTTCACATCATCTTGTTTAAATATTATAAGAAAGTTGGCATTATCGCGTAACAACTGTTTCGGAATTTTTGAGTAGGTTTGCGATAAGTAAAAGCAATCAATTTGCTTATGTCTACCCATACAGAAATAATTCCGGATGTTTATTTGATTTTCACACACGACATCATCAAATATAAACACAGAATTTGGTAAAGCTTCACTCGGAGATATGACATCTTTATCGTCATTGAACTCATTGAATTTTATCTGAGGTACTCTTCTTATTACTTCTCGTAAAAAACAATCTTTTGGCTGAAAATTAGTCTTCGAGTAAAGGTAAAGGTTTTGAAATTTGAGCCCATTTTCATGCAATAACAAACTGATCACAACGTTTGTTTTACCGCAATTAGAGGGACCGCAAATAATACAACGAATCGTATTTGGCAACAAAGCACTATGTCTAATCTCTTGAGGAGACTCGCCAAAATGTATATTCTTAACGTTTAGTGATATGGGTTGTTTGATCAACTTCATCTTGTCAATTAATTTAATTATTACCTAACATATACATATATAGTTCATTTTGCACTATCTTTAGACTTGTCACTACAGGAACGGTTCTAGTCTCATCTTGTTTACACATCGCGTGCCAAATAACTTATGTATGCACCTATCATAAAATAAGCGATCACTTCGCAGGCGTTCTTTGCATTAGCAGGTCATTTTGTTTACGATTTTATATTTTCAAGGTAAGTTTTTTTTTTTAATTTGTTAAATTAATTATTTAAAGTAATAGTAATAATTAAGTATTGCATCTTTTTTTTTGTTATGCAGAATCATGTCACACTCGCCATCCTACAGCCCCGTCGACCCGCAACATTTAAGGGTATGTAATTTTTAGGATTATCTTAAATCAAACATTAAATCCATAGTTAATGCTGTTTAGTTATAATATTCTTGGTATTCTTTCAGAATTTGATAGACGACTCAGACCCAGTTACCAATCCATTTTATTATGCTCAAGATAGGGAGACTTGGTACTCTGAAGTAGCAGCAAAGGCCTGTGAGGAGAGTCGGATAAATAAACAAAAGGAACAAACTTTAAAGAAAAAAAACAAGTCAAAGTCTCTGCAAAATACATCTTATATCATGAAGAGAGATACAGGACGCATTCGTCACATAGTCAAAATTATAATACATGATTTGGATGATAACAGTGAAATAAACTGCAGTGATCCCGATAGTGCAAGTGTAAATGTGCAATATTTAGTAAGAAGTGACTATGATGATATCATGCAAGAGACTGAACATTTAGTTGGTAAGATAGTTAAAAAATTAAGTGTACCTAATTCTTTGTAAGTCTTGACAATTAGAAACTTAATGAGAAACTCCTATCAGCCTAATTATTGAAAGAGCATTATAATATAACTATTATTAATAAATCCTTAATATGAACTATTTGTAGTTTGATTTCTATTCCCAGTTTATATAAAATAAAAAAAGGCATAAGCTAGTTATGACAAGCTTAGTCTTAGATATAAAAGTAATCTTTCGGAAAGGAAGAAAAAAAAAAACAAATAAATATTGATTGTATATTTATTAATTTTATGTAGTTACATTCATTTATTACATATTTTTTTATTCGATTATACACTTATTACACATTTAATTCAATTGTTATTAGCTTTTGTAACTTACAACATAGTTTCAGCTCAGTAGAACAAATAGAATAACCCTACAAGTACTAAAGTATTGAACTATAATGTCCCCAAGGTAAAGTGTGAAAATTACGTTCAATTCTCTGCCTTTTATCGTCATCACTATTAAGGATGAGCTTATTTAATTTTTGTGTAAATACTTGATGATTTTTAGATCTTATAACATACATATCATTAAACATTAATGCCCTTTTATATTTTTCAATATCCAATTTTTTCGTTATCGGCTTTGTTACTCCCTTTGCTTTCTTTATAGTTTTTTTTTCAGTGCGTACACAATACAACTTAGCTCGTAAACCTACAAATTCTGAAATAATCTCTCCACCCAATTCGTCTTTGAAATAGCCGGGCATTTTCATGTTGGTTTTAGGTAACCCATATATATTGTTATCCTCAAAATTGCTTGTGTCAAAATAACGAATATTGTTTTTCATATCCTCATAAAAATCATCAGTTTTTACAAAATAAAGTAAACTGTCAGTATCAGTATAACATAAAATTACATTATTTCCATACATTTGCTTAATTACAGAATAATGAAAATGATATAAATGTGTTTTAGAAATTTCAAGAATAGAAAATCCGATATAAATAGGACGATCTAATATAACTTTTGTCTTATTTAATTGAATAGCTACTAAATTTTCGGATATAATTGACAAGTCTTTAAAATGCGGTGCACTAATATACCTTTCAGCGCCATACAATTTGTTGGTTGTATTTAACTTATCTTTCCATAATTTTACGAGCCTTACATCAACTTGTTTCCGCTTGTTTTCAATTGTTTTTCCAAAAATAGAATTGTTTTGTTTCTTAAAAAAATCTTTTTCAAAATCCGATTTAGCTTTTTGCCTAAGAGAAGTATTTAATAAAATGTATGGTTCTAAAAACTTATCTTGATAGAATGATAATGTTCTATATATTTTTAACAATATTAAACCATTTTTTAAGCACTCTTGTAAATGTATATAATGGATAACAAAACGATGTTTGCTGTGTAAATTTGCAATTAATTTTTTACATTTGTTTTGCATAGGAGAATATTTTTCGGCAGCAAATGGCAGATCCGAATGAGCATTATGAATGTTAGGTGGGTAATATAAATCTACCTCTAAAATGTATCCTATATCATCGTTTTTGTCAACATCATTTATATTGAAGTTATTTATTTCATTATCATTAAGAAATCGGAAGTTACGCATTGGAAGTTTCTGCATCATTGCAAAGCCGTATAAATTCACACAGTCCAGATAAATAAGGTATGTGCTTGCCTTGTCCTTATTATACGATGATTGATATTTGTTATTAGCTTTGGCATATCTTAATGAGCATTGGGCAAGACCTCCTCGAATTCCATTTTCTAACATTTGGTACATTTCTACATCAGATATTAAATCAAGCTCTACTTTAGTATACATTAGCATAGCATCCCAACTTAACGATGGTGATGAAACATAAATAGCATGGGTCTAAATTATAATAAAGTAAACTCATTTCTCGAAACTTTTCGAAAATATCGCATAATAACAGCACATCACATTTTAAATAAAGGTCTGTATACTCTCCTAAATTTTTTATTTTAAAAGTTTGCCATACTTTTAAAGCGTGCTGATAATTTTCAGCTGAAATATTTTCTCCCGTTAGTTTATTGAAAAATTTTGACTGTTCTGGCAGTTGGGTTTCATCATATTTTTCCCATTTGTCTACATAATCATAACAATATACGCCTTTTCTACACGCTAAATTAAATAAACGATCCTGATTAAAAAACAAGCGCATGTGTTGAAAATCATCCGAGTGTAACATTATTACCAATTTATCTAAACTAGTACTTAAAAAGTTAAACGAATCAATAAATTTCATCTGAACTATATTTTTATTATCAATAGGCATGATTTTAGTGAACGATATGTACTTTTCTTTCGATTTCGGAATTAAAGTTATTTTGCCAATTATATCCGACAGCTCTTTTATAAATAAATGAGAATCATATCCAGATAGATTGTGAAAAACTATAGGTATGAACTGGCATTGTTTCAAATTTAAATTACAAGCATTGTGGGCAGGACCTCTATATTTACCTGTAAAATGATCATGATCTTTAACTTTTATATCATTTTGTGCAAACTTGGTTTTACATATGTGGCAGAATTGAACTTTTTTGAATGATTTTAACTCATCAGAAGTAAGAGGTAGCATTGGTACTTTATTTTGTAAAATTTTATACAGCCTTTTTATGTCATTTGTAATGGTTTTAACAAATTTTTGTGCGCAGTTTGGACCTCTATAACTAACAAAACCATTTAATTCAGGTTTAGATTTGCAACAAATATAATAAGCATACGACGATGCTTGATGTGACTGTACAGATTCAGTAAAAAGTGATTTATTTTTGTCTGAGTAATTGCAAAGCAAACTTTCAAAATCTCCATATATAACAATTGGAATTCTTTGGGTTTTTTCAAAGTTTGAAAATTTTAATTTGCTATGTTCATCAGGCAAAACTGTTTTTATTCTACTACAATTGTGATTTAATAATTTATCTTCATTGTCATAATACAAAAAACACTCATCACACAAAAATACTTTAGATTTATGTTTCGTTAATTGTCTATGCACAAGGCGACTAAAGTTTTTTATTAAACAAAAATGGGCTTTATCGTCTTTCGTTATGTACAACAAATTGACATGTGTAAGCTTTCGTTTGCGTGTCAAATATAGAGGACCCGTTACATGATTATTAGCTTCAAGACCATACACATTCACACTTATAGAAGGATTATTTTTCTCAAAGATTTTAATATCATCGAAACTTGGTGGAAAAGACATATCATTTATGTTTAAAAGCAACGTATAGTGTGGGTACGATTGCATTCTATTAGCATTTAGTCTTTTTGGGAACATATGGGCAATAATACACCACAAAAAACAATGATTGTCATTGTTGCGTATATTCAAACATGACTTTGTGTTTTTTATAACCTTAGGCAATTCTAAGTATGTTCCAGCTCTTAAAGGATTGTACTTATTTATGTTTATTTCCAAATGGTTTATACAAACAATAGTCCAGCCAGATTCGGCAAGTTCAAACTCTAAACATTTAGATATTAAGTTTTCAGAGCATTTAAAATACATGTTATAAATATTTGTATTCGGAACTGCTATCATATATTTGGTATTGAAAGATTTCATAGAGCTTTCATTATTTTTTGGCAAAACATATGACACAAATAATTCAAAATTGACTTTAATTGCTTTATGTTTTTGAATCATAAGATTGATAATATCACATACAGATTTGGAAATTTGATTTAAAAACGTTTCTGGAGTTATTGTTACTTCACTAGATTTAGGTGGATTCACTTTGTAACTTATGATTCTATTTTTAAACGCTGTAGCAATAATTTGAATATTTTCGAATTCGGAGCAGAGCAATCGATTAGATTTATGAATATTTGTTCTACTGTGTGCTGATAATTTTGAAACATAAATATTACAGTCTTTACAAAAAAACATGTTTAAAATTTATCTTAAAAAAAAAAAAACTATTTTTTCAGAATTTCTTATTTTGTGTTTTTTTTAAAATTTCTCAGTTTTTAATTTCAGAATTTCTTATTTAGGGTTTTTTTAAAATTTTTCAAGTTTCAATTTCGAAATTTCTTATTTCAGGTTTTTTTAAACTTCTCAGTTTTTATTTTCAGAATTTCTTATTTCGTGTTTTCAAATTTCGAAGTTTTTAATTTCATAGTTCGAGCCTCTGAAAAAGTACATGTAAAATAAAAGTTTCAATTTCGAAATTTCTTATTTCAGGTTTTTAAACTTTTCAGTTTTTAATTTCAGAATTTCTTATTTTGTGTTTTTTTTCAAATTTCGAAGTTTCGAAGTTTCAAATTTCATAGTTCGAGACTGAAAAAAGTACATGTAAAATATAAACTTCTCAGTTTTTAATTTCAGAATTTCTTATTTCGTGTTTTTCAAATTTCGAAGTTTCGAAGTTTCGAAGTTTCAAATTTCAGAGTTCGAGCCTCTGAAAAAAGTACATGTAAAATATAAACTTCTCAGTTTTTAATTTCAGAATTTCTTATTTCGTGTTTTCAAATTTCGAAGTTTCATAGTTTCGAAGTTTCGAAGTTTCAAATTTCATAGTTCGAGCCTCTGAAAAAAGTACATGTAAAATATAAACTTCTCAGTTTTTTTAATTTCAGAATTTCTTATTTCGTGTTTTTCAAATTTCAAAGTTTCGAAGTTTCAAATTTCATAGTTCGAGCCTCTGAAAGAGTACATGTAAAATAATTATTTTTAATCCAAAAAAATACTCTCACATTTCTTTGTATAGATTATTATAAAATATTTCAGTTTGTTTACTACTTATAAAAAAAAAAGATTAAACAGACTTATATTAAAGTTATTAGCAAATTACAAAAACTTGCACAAAAGAAGTGTGGTTACAAAAACTGAATAAAATGAAATTTAATTTAAGAAGGTTTACTGTATAGAATAGGCTGAATTTCTATAAATTCAGCTTTTCCAGTATTCACAAGGTGTGTTAAAGCCTTCCACACAACATTATCTTTATCAGTTGATAATTTTAACGTTGCAAGCGATTGTTTCCAACGCTCGTTTGGAGCAAGTTTTTCCACTTCGTTCGTGTTATAAACTTTTAATTCAAAATAATATTTTCCAACCCTGCCCGGGTCTGATTGGTAGGTATAGCCATCAGCGACTCGTTGAGTGAAGCAGTTCTTCAGAGTGGCAGCACGGATCAGCGGTCGAGATGATTCATCCTGAAATACATAAGATATCTAGTTTTAATTAAAAATAATAAGCGCGAGAGCAAGTAATTAAAAACAAATTTAAAATAAGGGTTTGACGCAGTATGTGCACAACGCAAAATGTGCACTTCTCAAAAATGAGCACTTATTAAAATGAGCACTACCGACAAACGACTAAAAACGTTTCTATAAATGTTGCCTATGCAAATTTCGAGACTTTTACATTGTTTTATCTACCGTTACCATTACTATAAATAATCTAAGTATTAGAAAAGTCTATTTAAACTTATGTCTGCAAAAATAAGTATACTGATAGTTTATGAATGTTTTATAATGAAATGAAAATTTGATATGTTTATAAAAAAAAATCTTACCTCAGAATCTGAAACGATGGTATTTCGTTTTCTTTTTGGAACCGGTGTTGTAACAACTGGTGGGGTGTCGCTATCTGACGATTCTGAAGCGAAAGGGTTTTTAGAAACCAAAGCCTTCTTCTTCTGAGTCACTTTTGTAGCTCTCTTCACAGGTTTTTTTTTATTTTGAGCCGCCGAGGGCTTTTCTTTTGTTGCTCGAGACGTTGAAGGCTCGATGTCCTCTTCTTCAAACCAAAAAGGATTATTCATCGACTGAGCCCTGAAAACATTATTAAAAATGCAATAAATATTTTTGTTACCAAAGTTCGTAGCAACATGAAACAACAGCACCCGTATTCTTCAAAGGCTAGGTAGAGGTATACTGTTCGCCCCCGTTGTGAAATCTCATCGAATAGGGAATAATATATTTACAGTATCAGAAAAATAAAATACTTTGAATAACTTAGGAATCGAACCCCAGGTCTTATGTTTATTGCATGATATAGCAACGAAGCAAGAGTTATTACGTTTGTAATAAAAATATTAATATGAAACAACAAATACAGTACAAGTACCAACCTATAATAGTTTTTGAAATATTAAACGAATAAAATACATATTATCTAAACTTAATTAATTTCAGTCGTAAAACAATTAACTATTACAGTCGTATATATTGCTGAAAAAAAAAAAGAATAAATAAAATAGAATACTCACATACTTTGTTTCAACTGCAACACTTATGAACAACCACAAACAAATTTAAACTCACTGTCCAGTGAAATGCACTTCAGCACAACAATGTCAAGATGTAAGGAATGATATCTTAGATGCTTATTTTATAGACGTAAATCCTAAAGCCTTAGTCATAAGTGAGTTTACAACAATAATTACTTCGAAATTTTATTTAAAACAATACTTGTTATTAGAATTTCATCTCTAACACCTGAGCACTTAAAGTAGATTTTATTTTATTCATTTCTCGTACTGAAATCGCAATGTGAATGCATCCGAATACTCTAGTTAAGGAAAGTGTTTTCACAGCACTTTATCCTTATTAGAGTTTTTGGAGGCGACTTGAGACGAACATCGTAAAAGGAATGAGGTGTCCATTAACTCTGGCGGAATACATACAAACATATAAGAAACCAATAAAATGAGGTCTCTGGTAGTTATTTGTCATGTATAAAGAAACGCTACCTTATTCTACGACTGGCTTCGACTGGCCTGTTGGTCTAGTGGTTAGTGACCCTAACTGCTATGCCGGAGGTCGTGGGTTCGATTCCCACCCAGGACAAATGTTTGTGTGATGAGCACGATTATTTGTTCTGTGTCTGGGTGTAATTTATCTATAATATGTATGTATTTAGAAATATATAAGTATGTTTATCAGTTGTCTAGTACCCAAAACACAAGCTCTGCTTAGCTTGGGACTAGATGGCGTTGTGTGATAGTTGTGGAATATTATTATATATTATTATTATTCTTTAAACTCTCAAGTCGTAAAGGCTGTGTTAGATATAGCTATCCTGCTCATTTTTAATATTAATGGAAAGAGATTGCAAGAGCGTTGGGAAATTAAACATTCAGAATTTAGTGTAATTACAAAAAGTATAAGCTCCGCCATCTATGACACATCGGATGAACTAAAAACCTCAAATCCTACATCTCACAAGCAAAGTTTTCCGCGTCGTAAGACTATAAAAGAACCATCTGGTCGTCATAAAAAATGTGTTTATATCAATATGCTCACAAGCTTGCATGAGCGGATCCTGGTTGATCCAGAGGACCAAGGCGGTCAGATAGGCTAATATGATTACATTAATTTATGATTACGTATAAGATTTCAATTTCTCTTTCCCCCCCCCCCCCCACTACTGGCACAAAGGCTTCTCTCACAGAGAACAGTGGTGGTGAAATAATTCACACAAAGTAAAGCGCTAGCCTAGGTTCGAACCCACGACCTGCAACTTGTAAGTCGCAATCGTTACCACTAGGCCACCACTGTTCCCGCTATAACTCTCAAATATGTTTATCTAATGTTATTTTACGAAGCGTCTTGCCGCCACACTGTCTACTTCGCGATCGCCGTTTCGTTGTTTCGTAAGCAATATGAACTATAAGCTTGTAAAAATTAGATCTATTTTAGAACAACTGGAACAATTGAAGTCCAAAGCAAAAGGTCTTATCTATAATTTTTTGTTGCACTGGAATTAGAAAATTGCTGTGTTACATTATGTTTGTAGTCCCAAAAAAAAACTTAATAAATTAAATATTAAGTTTGTTGACATCATTTCACATTGCTGATGAATACATTTATTGGATGCAATATGCTGCTAACGTTTTGTTATTAATGTTTTTATTTGAACGCGACGTACTTTTACACACGGCTTTGCACACCAAGTTATAATTTCCAGTAAACAGTCCTTAACTTCTCATTAACGGAAAAAAAAGCCTAATACATTATGTGTGCCAGGTGCACCACATCGTTTCGATTCAACGCGGTGCAGTTATCGACCCATGATATTGTTGTTTATAAATTACACGCGATAATTTTGCTCCACTGTAGTTCGACGCCGCGCCAGTGATCGAAACACATTATTCAATCATTCAGCTGTATCGTAGACCGAATCACAGATCACGATGGTACACGACGGTATAAATTGAGGAGTTCTGGGTCATCCGTTCGAGCGAACTGCCGTGAACTGTTGAGGCAATTACAACGAACCGGTAGCAACATTCGCTCATCAGTTAAAAAACCGCCGTGGATAAAAAAGACATCGATTAGTTAATAGTACAATGATCTAGAACTCCCATCATGATAGTAGGTATAAATTGGGGAGTTCTAGATCACTTGCTCGAGCGACGCGAGAGCAAGTTTATAAACAACATGATATTGTTGTTTATAAATTACACGCGATATTTTTGCTCCACTGTAGTTCGACGCCGCGCCAGTGATCGAAACACATTATTCAATCATTCAGCTGTATCGTAGACCGAATCACAGATCACGATGGTACACGACGGTATAAATTGAGGAGTTCTGGGTCATCCGTTCGAGCGAACTGCCGTGAACTGTTGAGGCAATTACAACGAACCGGTAGCAACATTCGCTCATCAGTTAAAAAACCGCCGTGGATAAAAAAGACATCGATTAGTTAATAGTACAATGATCTAGAACTCCCATCATGATAGTAGGTATAAATTGGGGAGTTCTAGATCACTTGCTCGAGCGACGCGAGAGCAAGTGATCCAGAACCCCCAATTTATACCTACTGGCCTCTCCCAGAACGGGGGGATTTGCCATAATTGCCACACTTGGCAGGTGGGTTGGCGATCGCAGTATGGTCGTTACGAAGGCACAGGGAACGCTGCTGCCCATTCTCTGTAAGTCCCTTAGTCGCCTCTTACGACACCCACGGGAAGATATGGGATGGTGCTATTCTTTACGTCCGACACCATACGGACGCCTACACGTACAATTAACAATCCCTAGCGTCCTCCAATGCACTCTACTGTTTTCCCCGTCCCCCATACATGCATATTACCCTATACATATGTATGTATTGTAATTCAAACTAGAGGGGGTTCAAAACTGTGCTAAATCAATAGTCTGATGTAGTGAGAACGCATTGTGTTGGACCCTTGTCTGCGCGACGGTACGACAATCATTGTCACAACAATTGTTTGGAGTAGGGCTGGTAAGTTGATGTGAATATTTGTTTTGTTAATTTTTCAAACTCAAACTAATATCCACCTCAATAGCGATGTTTACTGACTAAAAAAAATACGATTCTAATTAACCCGTCTGTTAGATTATCGAAAAATATTGGATACGTATTTTTTGTTTTATCAAATCGATAAAAATTGACGAAGTTATAACGCGTCAAAGATTTGAGTGGGGGTTGTGACGTCACTCACCGGTAAAAAATGTCATACTAATGTCTTAGAAAATGACGTCACACGAGTTTTCAAAGCACTGTATCGTCTTCATTGTTTGTTTACGTGAAAAAAGAAAAAATACGTGTCCAATATTTTTAGGAAATCTATCTAACGGACTTATTAGATTTTTTTTGTTAACTGCCCTATTAGACTATTGCAAGTACTTTTGAATGTCAGAAAGCAAAGCTACCAGTCACAAGGCACAAGGACTTGTGAAAGTTCTGTAGTTGCTAATTCCAAAGCGTAGATCTGAAACTTCATAACTGCGTCCTCCTTTTAAACTATGTAGTTATAGCAGCATTAAGAGTTTTTAAAAGTATTTGCCTTGTGTTTTTGTATCCAAAGATATTTCACTATTTTCTTTTCGATTTAAAAAAATAAGACACAATATCAAAATATTAACGTGCACTGGTAAAAATAAAACGTTTATTATTAATCCTTATGTAAGACACCTTTATATAACATAACAATACGCATAATATCTAAAAGATTAGACAAAGGTAACCCGTGATTTTATGTATGATTTGAAGAAAATAAAGATGAAAATGAATATTTAATTTGTTAGTCTTCGTGCCAACCCTACAACTCAGAAGTCCAGAACTAGAAGTGGTACAATACGCCATACAGTGCCATAAGTGTACGTAATACGATACTCTGCGGACCAAGTTTATATAGTTCGATACTGCCACTGTTTCATTTGCTCTGTGGTTTGCTGGGACAATGCTGGGCGAATGGGAATGATGGAATGGAATAGAATGGAGTGTTATTTACTTCGACGAGACTGTTGTTGGGGTAGGTAGAAGTGTAGTAAAGGGATGATTGGATGCCAAATTGAATAATCATAAAGTATTTATTGAACATGGACAAAACCAAGGTTATGTTGAACGTCCATGTATCACCCACTCCTATCAAAACCGGAGACTCTACAGGGTGTAAATTAACCCATCACATAGCCGTCAACCAAGCATTCTGTACATCAAACTAAGTACCCCCACGCAAAAAATTTTGCTGGGAAACGACTTTTTTTTTTGGGGTCAAAAATCACATTTTACGGTAAAACTCAATGTAGTACTCTTAAAACATTGTGCTAGTGGATGATTTGAATAATAAACGGGTCATGGAGGTAATTTAAGTAAAGTTATAACCTGAAAAACTAGTATTTACAAAAACAGCTGTGAAAAATTTGGAACTTTGATCCCCAATATCTCCGTAACTAGGGGGTTCCCAGGTATGGTCTAGACCAAAAAAATTGCAGTGGTGGGAAGAACAAGTGCCCTTCGTTTGCGTTAAGGGCACTTTAACACCCTATATACTCGAAGCCATAGACGATTATGTCTACATGGGACAAACGGTCCAGTTGGGTAGGTCTAATTTTGAAAAAGAGGTCAATCGTCGAATCTGACTCGGCTGGGCAGCGTTCGGGAAGTTACGCGGAATCTTCTCGTCCAACTTACCACAGTGTCTCAAGACGAAAGTCTATGACCAGTGAGTGTTGCCCGGGATTACATACGGGATCGAAACGTGGTCGCTCACAATGGGCCTCGTCAGAAAGCTCAAAGTCACCCAAAAGGCATTGCAGAGGGCTATGCTCGGAGTTTCCTTGCGTGATCGAATCAGAAATGAAGACATCCGCATGAGAACCAAGATTACCGACGCGACATAGCCCGTAGAATCGCTAGACGAAAAGTTCCAGGAGTGGCGACCGCGAACCGAAAGACATTGCGGTGGAAGGCCTCCCACTAGGTGGACCGATGACCTGGTGAAGGTTGCGGGGACCCGCTGGATACGAGAGGCACGGAACCGGTCAATGTGGCGACACCTGGGGGAGGCTTATGTCCAGCAGTGGACGTCTTTTAGCTAAAATGATAATTTATTGAACCTCACAGATTTGACAGGAATATTCCAAACTGTGAAGGTATGCCATTATATCAAGTTATGAAAAAACACGGATTTTAACCCCCTCATAACACAGTGGAAATATTAATTAATTAACCCACTCTTCTCCTATGTTAATGATAAACACTACATCTAGTTCTGCTTACCCAATTACTGCTTACAAGCGTGTTATTCATGTATTTATGTAACAACGGTGTTACACGCACGCCACTCATCCGGAACCCGACCTCAGCACGTTGCTTAACCGCAGATCGGAGTGGTATAACTAGGAAACTAGTGTTTACTGTTATGTTGGAATTAACACCTTTTGATTACACTATAGGAATGTTAGTTTGACGTTGAATGGTTGTTAACATTAATTAGTTAAGACTAATTAACTTGGAAGTTACACGTAAGCTATGAAAAATAATGCAAAAGCTTTATTGCTAAACGTTTTTGTTTATAGTAACAAAACAGGGCTACTTTACAACATGGCATGTAATCCGCAGAGGGTTAGGCAAAAGTTTACCAGATAGTACCCACATATCGCCGGTAATGTTTAAATTTTTTAATCCCATGTCATAAGGAGCGAGCCTATTGTCATCAAAATAATGGGAACTTATCCAGACTCAAAGGCTGCTTCTGAGTTATTCCTGATGGAGGAACCCAATGACGATTTGCCCGACCCTAATTTTTTTTAATTTTTTGGCGGTTGGAAAATCATCAAATAACCCCTCCCGCTCTTGGGCAGAGCGAAAGGGAGTGTAAGACTTCTACTGACTAAAAACCACCCATGTTCCATCTTAGCCCTTCATGTCGAGGCCGCGGTATCTCTTGCTAAAAACCCGCAGCCCCGACCCAGTCACGATTGCGACCACTAGACTAATTTTCCTGGTGTAAAAAGTCGGTATAAAATGAGACAGCTCTTTCAAAACAATTTTTGTTCATGTCTCTCTTCTTCTCTACTAACTTTGGCATGAAAATAACATAACAGTACCTAATAGCTTAAGCTGTGGTAAAAACAACAATAAGTAGTTGAAAAAGGCTTAACTGAACAGGGTGTAATGCAAATAAAATTTAATGATGTTAAACAATACAAACCTTAAGTGCACAGTAATCGAACCTACGACCTGTAACGTATAGTTTAATGGCTCGCCAGTCAAGCTGTAATGGTTATGGCAACCATCACCATTCTATTGACAAATAACTATTAAGTAAGAATCTCTACGTACCTTTAACTCCCTTTATGTATGATGGCACATTATTTTCCACTAGCGGACGTCACGCGGTTTCACTCGCGTAGTTCACGTTCGCGTGGGAATAAAGGGATAAAAATTAGCCTATGTCTCCCGGGGATAGTGTAGCTTCCCAGTGGTGAAAGAATTTTTCCAATCGGTCCAGTAGTTTTTAAGTTTATTCGCATTACATACAAAAATATGCAAACACAAATCTGGACTTCTCTCTCTTAAATCAATAACACTTTGCCAGTCCCGAGAATCGAATACAGGACCTCATGCTCAGCAGTCGTGCTTGCGACCACTAAACCAACGAAGCAGTCTTTATGTTGCGATGCAATGATAATAATGCAGGGTCATAGAGCAACAATTGAACATAATTACAGAGGGGTCAGTGGGGTAAGTGGCCTTATTGCTCACTAGTCGCTGTGCCTTGGAATCTTGACAGATTCAATCTTATGACTAAATCAAGAACGGAGAATGGTTGACGATTATTTGTTTGTTGTTCAAAACGCTAGTGAAAACTAAAATCATTTATTCAAATTAAGCTGCATTTTTTAAAACGCAAGTTTACAAGAGTCCTCCAAAACGCCCGCCCTTCGCTACTTCCTAGTGTTTTAGCTGGGAAGAAGTGGCGAAAAACTCCCCAGTAAAGGGTGCCAGTGTATGTTCTAGTTCCTCAAAAGGAAAAATGGAAACATCATAGGATTACTTGTTCGCATGTATGTCTCTCTATTAAGATCGTCTTCGCAAGAACGTGGTTGGTTGAGTTGAATTACTTTGATATAAAATACGGTAATAAGAGCTAAAAAAAAATCAGGTGTAGGTATCTTAATCAACGTCATAAAAACACATGGACAGAATATTTAATACAAAACTTACAAGGTACTTGTCGCTGACGTAGAATCATGAAATTTCCTAAGAAGCGAAGTTTCACATCTACTTGATCCTAAGTTCCTATAAGCCTGAACCACCTCAAGTTATTCATTAATCACCAGCATTTAGGCAACCATTAAAAAGAAGCTGTCCGAAATCACACACAAGCTTACATGTAAACTACAGTTAATAATAACCAAAATACGAAACGTTAACAAACTTCCCGATAACTAGTCGTTACCTAATCACTGCCTCGATAGAAAATATAATCACATCGACGCCTCTGCTGGCTCCTATAAGGGTTAATAGTAAAATGTATGTATGTGTATGAGAGCTTGCACCTGCCATACATACATGTATGACACGAATCATTTACTTGATGTCTCTGTGAGGACAGTGTGCGTTTCCATTGACGGATGAACGGGTTGGTTCTGATTTATATCGTAGCAGTACAGAATAAGGGTGGAACTCACCAATGAAAAATGGAGATTAATAAAAACTTGAGAGGTGTCAAGGAACACCCGGATGGAACGAAGTTATTGTTATTATTTTTTATTATGTAAAAAAAAAAAAAAAAAAGAAATGTAGAAATGAAAATATCTGGCTTGCTTTCTATAAGAGAGAGAGAGACAGACAGAGAAACATGCGACGCCGCACAGCTTACAATAGCTTGCTATAGCAAAAAGTGTCGTGACAACTTTTCGTAAGAATTTTTTCCGTCTAGCCCCCTTTCACAACGCGCGATAAGGAACTTCGTTGCAAAAACTCATTGTGAACTGAAAATAATAAAAACCAGTGGTGGTGGCTCGACTTACGAACAATAAATCGTAGGTTCGAATTCAAGCAGGCGCAGTACTATGTGTAATTTATTTCATCACCAGTGCTCTCAAAACGGTGAAGGAAAACATCGTGAGGAAACCGGCATGTCTTTAAACCAACAAATTCGAAGACATATGACATCTACCAACCCGCACTGGGCCCGTGTGGTGGATTATAGCCCATCCCTTTCCAAGAGACAAGACCTGAGTCCCTGTAGTGGGAAAATTATGGGCTGATGATGATGATGATGATTGTAACCGTAGCATTTAACATTATACTGAATACTATTTACTCTTGCAACTTATTATAATCGCTGTTACTTTTTCGCGTGATTGACTCGGCAGTTATACAAAACATTTAGAGGTATAATTATAATGCCTTAAGATTATTTTCTATGAAAAGAAAAGAAAGAAAGAAAAAATATTTATTTGCACCCGCAGAGGTGGATAAACTTGGTCACTTACTGGATGTCTAACGGAGAAAATGGTCGGCTTGGTTAACAACGGCGAAGGTGGTGTGACGATGTGATCTTGTTTGCAAACATGGCCAGATATCGCAAAAAATACAGAAATTTTAGAGGAGAAAGGGGAGACCTTTGCCCAGCAGTGGGACACATAATAGGCTAAGAAAAAAAAGAACTAACAGAAGCAATAATAAACCTTTTACTTCTAAAGTTATTTTTTTAAGCATTCCTACATTATTGTTACTAGACAAACCTATGCTTTTACGGTGTCAGCTGACGACCACGGAAACCTGACAATAGCACCTGGTAAGGGTCAAAAACTGTGTCATCCGTCAAACAAATTCCCGTGACACAACGCGAACGCTCTCCACTAACCTAACTCATAATACTAAACGGTCAATATGCATCCATGTCGTCGATACACAAACACTGGTGTGTATGTGTGTGTCTATTAGCTGTCTATGTGTGCGAGCCCTTGTTCGAAGCGGCTGGTCGGCAGAAGACTGTATGTGAGAATTTTTTTAATTACTATTATTTTTTAGTATTTTGGTGAAGTAGTGAATTTGAAGGAAGTGTTTGGGGTTTGAATATAATGATTTTTGGTAATTTGGTGACGGTGAAAATTTTGAATTTTTGTGTTGATTTTTCGGTTTGTTCTATCTGGGTACATCACGCCTTAGTGATGGACTCTCTGTCCTCCTCCCTAGGAAGACAAGGTGTTGTGGTGCAGCTTCGGAAAGGTCTACGTTCAGGATTATGATAGATTGAGTTGGTTGATTGTCTGTCTGATGTAGATTTCTGGTTGTATTTCATCAAATCGAGTAATTAATATAAAGGATGGTGGTAACGTCAAATAATATTAACTTTTCAATGTTTGTTCAGGTGATAGACAGTACTTATGCAACGACCATTATTTTTCATTGTATGTTATAAACGTGACTCAATTATATTTAAGTGCAAAACAATAGTTGTTAAAATAAAATAATGTTTGTTTCTCTGTATTTAAAACGAAGAAACAAAAAACAATAACTACATGCAAACTCAAATGAAAAACAATGTAAAGATTTCTAATACCGTACCGAATCACGCAATAATAGAATGCAAATTGACATCTCTTTTATTTTTAGCACTACAAAGCTAGAATATCAGAAGTTGCATGATACATTCTTGGTCAATTAGAGCGTAGAGCGAGCAGTAGCGGCATACGGGGCCTGTATAGTGGCACCGGCACTCAAGACAGACGGTACGTTACTCATAACAGAACACAGTGAAAAAACAAACGAAAAAAAAACACGATAATCTATACCAACATTACGAAATAAACAAGACGGCGGAAGAAAAAAAAAGAATATATTTAAATTTCGCGCGCGATTCGAAAGTAGTTCGTTCTATTTGACGTTTTGAAAAATAGGTTGACACAAAAGGAGGTTCGAGTTTTTGAGGTTGGATGTTACTTTATCCATTTTTCTGTGTGTGTGTGTGTGTGTGTGAGTAAGTGGAGGGCAGACAGGAGCTTATTGAGGTAATCGAATTAGTGTTAATTAAATTAGTTTTGCGGCAAGCCCGGTAAGTCACGCTATGAAAAATATAGGTTGAATATTTCGACGGTGTTAAGACTTTTTCACTGTGTTTGTGTTTATTAATTACTTGTTGATTTTTCTTGGAAAATACGATCCGTTCATCGCACGTAAGTTGTATTTTTTTTTTCTTTGTATTTTGTCGTCGCTGTTATGCCAGTAATATCATTGTTCATATAATCTTTACCTTCATTATAGACTACGTAAGCATAAAGTTCTTTGAATATTCAGATTATTTTCTTTTTCTCACAAAAAATGATCACAATTTGTATTAAATATTTACTTAGGGACCCAATTAATTCCTTTGTTAGTTCACAACGGTTCCAAAAAAACTTTAGGAGCTTCCACAGATAATTTATTACTCAAACCTATTTACATTACCTGGTGTACGCTCGCCGCTCGCTAACATTAATTACTAATTAACATAGGTAATTAGCACAAGTATTGTCGGTGAATATATTGTATTTCACGCGGTTTCAATTGTGTTATTTGTATCAATTACGTTCACAGTGTATGTTGGATGCCTTATATTAGTTGTAATTATAAAGATTTAGAGTACTAAACCACGTAGTAGGTATAATGATTCGATGTCTAAGCCCTGTGGTGTAAATTAATGAATAGGATATACAATAATTATTATCGTTTAGAATTTTAGTTAAATGGTTTGCAACAAGCACAGTTAGTATCATCCATAGCTACGAATAAATTCGGACTGTAACTGCTATATTGTCTGCCTCGTTGGACTAGTGAGTGGTCCATGTGTGTCCATGTGGTGTTATTGGGTTTTTCAATCTAGAATTTCTCAGTAGCAGCCACGAAATCTGTATTTCTTGCCGGTCGATCGCAATACATACACATTATGACATATTATGACATACTAGGCGGTATAGTACCAGCGGCTTCGCCCGCTACAACTCGAAAATTATCCCACGGTAAGCTAAAATCGGGATAACAACTATCCTACGCGTTAATATAGGTTATAAACTATCTGTGTATCAAATTTTATCCAACTCCGTTCAGTAGTTTTTGCGTGAAAGAGTAACAAACATCCATCCACCCATCCATACATACATATTATTATGTACATACATACTTACAAACTTTCGCGTCTATAATATTATTATATTAGTAGGATTTACAGCTTTTTTTATGGTGGGTGGAAAATCATCAAATAACCCCTCCCGCTCTTGGGCAGAGCGAAAGGGAGTGTCAGACTTCTACTTACTAAAAACCACACGTGTTCCTTCTTAGCCCTTCATGTCGAGGCCGCGGTATCTCTTGCATACAACCCGCAGCCCCGACGGGACTGAGCCCTATCTTGCTTAGCAACTAGTCTTCCTTGACCTAAATGCGGTACAAGAATACATCTACTTACTTAGTGCATGACGAAAACAGTAACTGGTTTGAGGAGAGCTGGTGGTTAACCTTCGGAAGTTGCACAGGTTTACTGGTTTTACCTAAAGAGGTTTTCAGCGACTCGTAGTAGACGATAAGTTACTGATGGGATTTCTACATAATTACACACAACATATTATGACGCCTGTAAACCCGAGGGGTTAGGCAGCAGTGTATCTAATAGTACTCCCACTTTGCGCCAGTTATCTTTAAGTCCCATGTAACAGGGAGCGAGCCTATCGCCATCAATCGGGCACAAATCTAGCATCCGTGGCTGCTACTGAGAAATTCCTGATAGACAAAACCCAATAACACTGCCCGTCCAGGGAATCGAACCTACGACCTCATTATCGCAGTCCAGCTTACGTCTTCTAGACCAAAGAGGCGGTCATATTAGTTTACCTATATTTACCATTTTTAAACAGTTTTTCAGACTAACTTTTTGAAAGTGCCTCGTTCCTCCAGTTTTGAATGCGCTTTTGATGAGGTTCTGGTATCGTTTCGCAGGTCAGAAAAAGCAGTCTTGATTTTTCCATTAAGAACTTTGAGTAGCAGCCCAGAATCTGAATTTGTACCTGATTATAGCCAATAGATGCATCCCCATAACACAAAAGCTAAACAAAATTTTCAAAATGCTAGTGCACTATACATTGACTTATATATTACTGCCTAAGGACTGGGCGGACGGCATGTTAAAATGACGCCTCAAACGTGGTCCCAAAACGGTATTTCCTAAGCCGAAGTGAACTAGTCCACGATCGGCTCTCTTCGGGTGCGGTCGTAAATTTTATTAAAAGCTTTATTTATGTTCTATATACCTCGAAAATACCACGCCGCTTATACAAGGTTACGTTAACGAGCAGACTACACCGATTCTCTGTATGACGAACGCGTAGAGCAAATGTTCGGACGACCGTATCTTTACTTTTTATATCAATGGCACTATAATATTTTTTTTTGCCGGGTGGATCATCAAATAACCCCTCCCGCTCTTGGACAGAGCTGAAGGGAATGTCAGCCTTCTACTGACTAAAAATCACCCATGTTCCTTCTTAGCCCTTGTGCCGAGGCCGCGGCATCTCTTCCGAACAACCCGCAGCTCCGACGGACTATAGTTCCATACTGTTTACCTTTCAGGCAAAAACAGATGTTGAGTAAAAATCTATAAAGTCTCTTTTTTATCGCAGCACTATATAAAATTGCAACAGCTGTCTGACAAAGGCTTTACATAGCTCCGATTTATGTATATAACGCTTCTACATAACAATCCTTTTCAATAAACCCCATTCCAATCCATTCAGTAGTTTTTACGTGACGTCGAAAACAGAAGGCTATCGAAAATATTTTTTATTTCAAATATAGATTTAAAGCAATCATACAAAACTGTCCAGTATTTTTGTATTTCTCTTTTTTTGTCTATTTTTTATTTTAAATCCGTGTTCGTGTGCACAATGAACGTTTCCAGGAAAAATAATTTCGATATGACACGTGAAATATGCACAAACAGATTAAGAGCTCAAAAATGAAAATGGATGCTTTTGTATCTGCACTATTCAAATTAAAGTTTTCACGCTTTTTTTCAATGGGGTGAGCAAAAACCACAGAGCGCCACCTAGGTTCCTCATATTCCTTTATAAATAGTATTTCACGTCAATCGTTTATAAAACATAACATCGTGCTTTTTATCCCCAAAGAGTGAGGCAGAAGTGTGCCCATTACGACACCCACATGTCGTCAGTTATGTTAAGTCCCATGTAAAAGGCCGCGAGCCTATTACCATAGGAATATACCACATATCACACTAGGAATTTCTCCTGTATCGTGGGTGCGTTCACAAACATATAAAGTCACATACACAAATACCCAGACCCGAAACAACTATCTGCAGGCCATACAAATATTTGTTCCGTGCGGGGATCGAACCCGCGACACGCAGCGCAGCAGTCCAATCGCTTAGCCACTGCGCCAACCGTGCCGTCGATATACCTTTGGCAGTCGTTACAGGTAGTCAATGGCCTGAAAGTCTGGCAACCAGTTTTACCAAGGGCTACCACATTACCCAGTACTAAATGGTATGGTATGGTGGAGGTCACATAGACAGTCGCTTCATGTAAAAAAACTTTTTTGCAAAAAAAACAAACGTCTTCAAAAATACCAAAAAGTGAAAAATAAACTTCCGAAGAAAAATCAGCTTCTGAAGTCGGTGACATTTGTTTGTTTGATTTCGTTTTTTGCCACCGACTTCAGACTTCCCTTATTATTACTTTCAACTCCTAACCGTTGAGGAGTAGTACCTTCCATCATCAGCTCATCAACATGAAGTGATGACTGCTGGATGCGAATACTTGAATAGCGTCAGAAAAAGTACGAAACAAGTAATACGTGCCTATGAAATTTGAGGGTTGGCCTCGATTTCTGTGGGATCCCATAACCAAAAAAAATTTTCATAAAATGAAAAGCACTGGGTCAAACAATGTCAAATTTGTATGGGACCAAATGGCAACTATTACGCATCAAACTAAAAAAGAATCACGTAAATCGATTCATAAATCTCGGCGAATCGGTGTACATATAAAGAAAAAAAAAAAAAAAAAAAACATTCTGATCGAATTGAGAACCTCCTCTTTTTTGGGAAGTCGGTTAAATACTGATATTTAGCTGCATCTGATTAAAATAGAAGCTGACCAAAATAGTTTAGAAAAGGCCCGGCAAATGATGATGGCTTGAATGGTTGTAATCTGACTTCAAACACTAAATAACCCATTATAGTCTAACAGTTTTCCCTCTATAGACCTATCTTATTATTCATTCTATGCGTGCAGCGTAGCTGGCAGTATGGGGTCATTAGTTATTTAATTATGTAGTGACAGCGACAGTTTGCATTCAAGGTGAAAGGTATACTATCAGGCCCTTAGGACTGCACTCTCTCAGGGGAAATTAAACAGTATTACTTACTGTTATTAAAGATAGGCGTGGGTTGTACTATTATAATAATTATAATAATCATTTTATGGTATCTGAGTTTATTGAAATGCTTACCAAAAGAAAAACATGACAACAACAACAAAATGAGGGAAATAAAATGATTAATCAGCCTCTTTGATCTTGGTCGCAAGCACAACTGCTGAGTATAAGATCCTGGATTCGATTCCCGGGTCGGGCAAATTGAAATTTAGCAGTAACAGCCACTGAGTGTGAATTTGTGCCCGATTGATGGCACTAGGCGCCATCTATTATATGGGATTTAAGATACGTAACTGGCGAAATGTGGGTGTATTAAAAGGTACACCTTTGTCTAATCGTTTAAGAATTACAAGCGTGACGTTATGATGTAGGTACATATGATTTAATCAGCTACATTGAACATAATATTATTATGAGATGTGGTTCTGGTCTAAGGCTGGAGCCCACCGAACGACCACTGGGCTAAAAACCCGCAATGAATTACGTACCCCAGGGTTCAATGATGGTCTGCCCTTTTTCACGCTTATGCGCTTTGTGATAAGGTTGAAAATTGGTCTACACTCAATGAACTTGGTAGTACCTAACTATTTGTATTTTTCTACGTCTTGTTCTTGAAATCAACAACCGTTACAAATCCACTTTGACAGACAGGCAGGTCTCAGACACAGGCAGAGTTGTTTGAGTTTCTACTTGTAAATATTTTCACATTGAGATGTATTTTCAAGTAATTCATTTGCAATGTTTTTCAACAAGAACACAGAAAAATTGGAGTGTTATAATATGAGTTGGTGCTGTATGTGCGTTTACTAATTTGCTCACGTGAGCAGTCATGCTATGCAAAACCAGGTTTATGTGGATCTCTCATTGGGAAATGATATAATAGGGTATTATTTATACTGAAAACGGGATATTTACTATGTTACATGATAAATATCCCGTTTTCAGTATAAATAATAGTGCTAGTGATCATGTCAGTTTAAATATAATAGGAGGGTGGTTAACAAAAAAAATGTAATTAGTCCGTCAGATAGATTTCCAAAAAATATTGAACACGTATTTTTTCTTTTTTCACATAAACAAAAAAATGAAGACGATACAGTGCTTCGAAAACTCGTGAACTCCTCGAAAACGTCACATGTTAGTATATTTTTTACCCACAAATGTCATGATCTTTGACGCGATTTATCTTCGTAAATTTTTATTAATTTGATAAAACAAAAAACACGTATGCAATATCCGATCAGGGGATCGGGTTGGTCAGATTACTAATAGGGATTACTAATCTGAAAAATTTACAATATAACAGTAACAAGTATACATGCAGTAATCCTGTGCTGTATGAATGTCGATTATGTTGAAACCTGATAGGTGTCGCGGTGTTGCCAAAATCCAACTTAGTACCTAGGTAATCGGATTAGCTACGATTGGCCAGTTAAGATGGCAACACACTTATAAAAGTAGACCACCGCTTGTTAAGGCAATATACTACCGTGCTTTCGTCATGAAGGATATTAATAGGCATTACTTAGTATAACAGCCACACAGCAAGGTAAGCCACGCTTTCTTAGGTTGGTTCATGGATAGGTGACCCATTACATACCGAGATTTCACCTTGCCTCAGAAAGCATATTAAGCTATTGGTCATATTTTGTGGGAGTGTAGTTTTTGGCAGAATGAACGTAATATTATGTTAAATAGTGTACAGGTTACATCCGGAGTTATTTACTATACGGACCTTGTAGAAACTAGAACAAATTTCCGTGCGTTTAAGCATTTTTGTCATACCTATTATTGGAATCAAATATAACAGCTCGCAACTTAGGACCCAGTAATATTAACGACAATAATATCCATGGTGCTAGGCAACTGGGCTTATCCCAGTTGTATGCGTCCCTGTGTGCCTATTGGCCTTGTTCTGTTCTGTCTCCTGCTGATATGGAGGGAAGTGGAAATTATGTTTTTCCTACTCCTTCGCTATTCTTTTCTGATTAATTTCGTTGCGGGATCCAAGACAGTTAAATCGTTTTTCTGGGACTTCGTCGGGCTTCATTGTCTCGGCGCTTTTCTTGTGGTCGCCACTGTTGATTCTGGCTTACAGGAGTTACAGTGGTTTGGGAATAGTGTGGCGGGCTTGTCGGCGGAAAAAAAAAAGCTGTTGGTCTCACTGTCTTTTGTAGATCGCTAGCGGTCGTTTCAACAGGTAGTCAGTGGCCCGAAAGTCCAACAACCAGTCTTATCAAATGGTATCGAATACCAAGTTTTTTTTTGGTTTTTGAAACATTGCCCCACTCCAGGAATTTCTCCTAGAACGTTGGTCAAACATTTAAACTCACATACACAAACACCCAGACCCGGAACAACAATCTGTAGGCCATACAAATATTTGTTCCGTGTGGGGATCTATCCCGCGACACGCAGCGCAGGAGTCTGCTCGCTGTGCCACTGCGCCAAACGTGCCGTCTGTTACTGGGACAGTTACTGGGTTGTGGAGGTTTCGGCAAAGTGTTGTTAGGTTTTCCTGGAGGATTTTCTTCTTTCCTGTTCCCGTGAACAGTATCTCGTGAAAGCCGAGTAAGATAAGCAAATGAAGTATCTTAACTTGGCTCGCGAGGTTGTCCATATGTGGGATGTGAATCTCAACGGTCATTGTCGATAGTAATTTCAGCCAATATGCCTTAATTGCCTTTTTTTTTTGGGAGGTGGGAAATCATCAAATAACCCCTGCCGCTCTTGGGTAGAGCGAAAGGGAGTGTCAGACTTCTACTGACTAAAAACCACCCATGTTCCTTCTTAGCCCTTCATGTCGAGGCCGCGGTATCTCTTGCGAACAACCCGCAGCCCCGACGAGACCCGCAGCCCTGACAGGTGCCTTAATTGCCTCGAGCCTTGATCAATACTTTAGTAAGCTCTCGTTAGGCACCTGGATCAAGCACGGCTCGTATTGTTTTCTTTATATATAGATTTTACACTGGTATACTAACTTATTACAAAATGTAAAAGTCTGTTACAATGTCTATAACTAGCTGATGCCCGCGGCTTCACCCGCGTTTTATAAATATATACTAAAACCTTCCTTTTGAATCACTCTATCTATTAAAAAACTCCGCTTCAAAATCCGTTGCGTAGTTTTAAAGATTTAAGCATATGTAGGGACGGAGAGACAGCGACAGCGACTTTGTTTTAAACTATGTAGTGATAGTGATAAATAATTAAATGCTCGGATGAGATCTAAAGATAATTAGCAAAATATAGGTACATGTGTGTACAAGTCAGCCGCACTATTAACGAATTACAGGCTAAGTTATTTCTGATAACCACAAAAATATAAAAACAAGCAGCCAAAACTACAAACGAGTCCATTGATTAATATGTTAACGTACCTACGCTACGAGCTACGGTGTCACATCAACCTATATATTTCCAGTATAATAACATCAACATCAGCAAACCTATTTATAATCCCACTGCTGGGACACAGGTCTCCTCTCTTTGAGAGGGAATGGGCTTATAACCTACCACGCAGGCCCAGTGCGGCTTGGTAGATGTCAAAAGTCTTAAAATTTTTGGCTCTCGGTTTACTCATGATGTTTTCCTTCACCGTTTTTGAGAGCAGTGTTGACGAATTAAATTACAGAAAGTAATGCGCCTGTCTGAGCTCGAACCCGCGACATATTGTTCGTAAGTCGGGCCGCTACCACTGGGCCATCGCTGCTGTCAATATACATATGCGGCTAATATACATAAATATATATTGAATAGATTTCCCATAGAATGAGAGATCCGCATAAACTGGTTAAGTATAATTTGATTGGTCGCCTTGAGGACTACCAAGGTCATTGACGGTCGACCACTTTCTTCCTTATTATTTTAAGTCATAAGGTTGAAAAGTGGCAAACCCTCAGTTTAACATTAGAATACTATTACAAAAATGTAATACGATAATTACAAAAAATATTACTCTTAAACAACAAATTTAAATCAAAAGCATTTTCCTGGTGACCAACAACATTTATTGCCACAACTTTCCTTAAACACTAAAACGGAAAACAATCCCCTTGGATTGTTTTCCTTTTCCTTCCTTCCTTTTCGACACTAGTGTTACAATAAAATATTCATTCCGACAATTATGTTGCAGACGGCTGTAAGCTTTGACGGACTAAGCTGGGAGGACACTAAGCTCAGAGAGGGAAGAGGATCTGTTGAGGAGCAATTAGAAGAAAGGTGAGACCTTATCAAATTGTCTTTGTTTTTAAAAGAGTGTTTTATTTTTTAAGTGGCGTTTGGTTTTACGGTAAGTGTTTTTGTATTTCTTGTTTATTTTATTTTATTTTAAGAAAATGAAAACGGTTGTTAAAATTTTGTGGAATTGCGTAGTGTTAAAAGTTGATAAAATATTACCATGAGGTGCCGAGAAATTACTTTTTACGGGGTGAATATCACATTTTTGCCACTGTGACTCTTGCCCTTTGCGAGGGTGTCAGTAGATAGGTAGGTAGGGAGTTCGTAAATGATAGGCAAGGTGGTTATGGTTCACCTATCATTTATTCACCTAAACTTCCGTGGCCGTCTCACGTCTCAATTGCAGAGGTTAAAGGTGGTAGGGTACACCCCCCACCGAACCGACTCCCAGGATGATGGTCTTCCTGTCTCTGGTGGCTGTTCGCAACCAATGGCTCCAGCTCCAGGATCTGTCTCCGTCGTCAAACTCAGCGTAGGGTAGGAGGGTCACCCTGCAGCAGGGCTCTTCTTCCAAGCGTCCTTGGGACCACAAAGTGGCGAAGGGTTGATGAGTAGACTAGAAAATCCTGGAAATCCAGACAGAAATAGAAGCGTAAGCAAAGCTGTCGGCACCACGTTTCAAGGTCCAAAGGTCCACATTTAAAAAACCGCAAATATAACTTTGTCATTCATACAAACACTATGAAAAACAAACTTATCACAAAATATGTTTTTCTGATGTTGCTTTAACAAGAAATAATACAAATTAAAAGGGATTACCTATTACGATGGTATGGAACCCTTTATGTGCAAGTCCGACTTGCACTTGGCCAGTTTTTTTTTTAAAAAAAACGTTGCGCCACACGAGGAATTTCTCCTGTATCGTGGGTGCATTCACAAACATATAAACTCACATACACAAATACCCAGACCCGAAACAACTATCTGCAGGCCATACAAATATTTGTTCCGTGCGGGGATCGAACCCGCGACACGCAGCGCAGCAGTCGAATCGCTCAGCCACTGCGCCAACCGTGCCGTCAAGTTTCATGCCTACATCTCCCAAAATTGACACCACACAAAAGAATCGATGTGAAATAATAAGATATCACATTCTCTAGAGACGTATGGCATGGTATTCTCTCAATAGAATGGGATTCAGTTCCCACGACAAAATTCTATTTGTCAATCCATTTATTTTGATTATGCTTCCTTATTGGCTTTACGGTGTTATGTGTGCCAGTATTGTTATGCCATCGCCCTTTGAAAATGCGGGTAAAAAACTTTCTTGATGTTCGTGATTCAAATTCACTTGAAACTGTTGCTGTATTCATTTAGTTATGACTAAACCATATCAGAGGTCCTTTTTTTTGGGGGGTGTGGGAAATCGTCAAATAAACCCTCCCGCTCTGGACAGAGTGAAAGGGAGTTTTTTTTTTTTTTTTAATGGGACAAGCCCGCCACACTATTCCCAAACCACTGTAACTCCTGTTAGCCAGAATCAACAGTGGCGACCACAAGAAAAGCGCCGAGACAATGAAGCTCGACGAAGTCCCAGGGAAACGATTTAACTGTCTTGGATCCCGCAACGAAATTAATCAGAGTGAAAGGGAGTGTCAGACTTCTACTGACTAAAAACCACCCATGTACTTCTTAGTCCTTTGTGTCGAGGCTGCGATCTCTTTCGAACAACCCGCAGCCCCGACGGGATGTCAGAGGCCCTTGAGGCGGTTTAGAAACTAGGGTGTGTGGGGTCGTTAGACCTTACTGCCCACACGATAGGAAAAGAAGTTATGACTGCCTCGCTGGTCTAGTGGACGCAGGCTCGACTGCTTAACATGAGGTCCTGAGTTCGATTTCCGGTCAGGAATTCCTTAGAACCTAGGAGTCGTTTTGTGCCCGGTTGATGACAAGAGCCTTTTTTTTTTCGGCGTGTGGAAAATCATCAAATAACCCCTCCTGCTCTTGGGCAGAGCGAAAGGGAGTGTCAGACTTCTACTGACTAAAACCCACCCATGTACCTTCTTAGCCCTTTATGTCGGGGCCGCGGTATCTCTTGCGATCTTATAACTTATGAGCGTTTTGGGGGACAGTGTCTTGTAAACGTTGAAGTCCAAAAAGTGCAGCATAACTCGAATTTCTTGATTTTGATTCTCACTGTTTCCTAATCTACACCACATTATCCATTTCGTCCACCAAGCACATACGATGACAACACCGCTATCAAAACAGAATCAACACATACACAACGTGTTGTAACAAACAGGCAAAATAAAACGTCGTCTAGCTAGAGAAAACATCAAAACGTAAGTCGTCACAATAATGAGACAAGACGGGCCATCTGGAGACATACAACAGTGAATGCTGACAAACAAACAAATCTTGTTTAGTAAATAGTACTGCCTCTTACACACAAGTGTTCAGCTCGAGTTTCTGTGAAAATCTTTGTAAATAACGCCCGTGGGAAAATAGTGTGTTGAAGGAAATTTCTTACTACGAGTAACATAACATAACATCACGCCTGTAATCCCCGAAGGGTTAGGCAGAGGTGTACCTAATAGTACACCCACATTTCGTCAATTATGTTTAAGTCCCATGTAAAAGGGGACGAGCCTATTGCCATCAACCGGGCACCGGTTTCTGAGATTTAAATTTCAGATGGAAAAGCCCAATAACACTTTGCCCGACCCGGGAATCGAATCTGGGACCTCATGCTCAGCGCAAGAGATACCGCGGCCTCGACTTGAAGGGCTAAGAAGGAACATGGGTGGTTTTTAGTCAGTAGAAGTCTAACACTCCCTTTCGTTCTGCCCAAGAGCTCAAGGGGTTATTTGATGATTTTACACCCGCCCAAAAAAAAAATTGCCATATTGCCTATAACACTGTTTCTTAATGTAACTGACGAAATATGTGTGTGTTAAGAGTACACCTCTACGTAACCTTTCGGGGGTTAAAGTCGTGATATTATGTTATGTAATCTACTTCTATCTTAGCTAAAAACATTAATTCACACCAATTTGTCCCACAGCATTCCTAAAAACTTTTCAGAACACCCTCCAACTTTTTCAAATAGTTGAAACACAAACAACTTTTAAACGAGGGTTTAAAAACTTCGTTAACGGAAGGTTTTCGTGACGTTACGGCTTTACTGACGCAGTTCAAACATATTATATGTAACATAGTTTTACCGTCATGTCCCTTGATAATGATCAGTGTTCGTCATTCCGTGATATCGCGACCATTAAAATTTATGGAGAATACAAGTGTTTGTTGTGACATAACATCACGCCCGTATACTCTGAAGGGATAGGCAGAGGTATATCTAATAGTACACCCACATTTCGCCAGTTATGTTTAACTAGTAATACAGATTTGTTCAAAAAATGGTTGTTTTTGGTTGAAAAATGTTACTACTACATCCAATTTATGACATTAGAAAAAACTTGACATTGCATTGAATTGACATTGATTTGAATTATTGAAATAGGACTGATATAATTATTACCCCTATGTTTATGTGACAATTAATGTATTTGTGTGTGTAAAATTATTTGACTGTAATAAATAATCTAATTGTTAATTTCTAACCATTCTGACATTATGTAATTTTCGTAATTTGAATTTTCATAGAAACTGATTATAAACATCAATTTAATTTGTACACTTCAACGCAAAACATAGACGGAATTTCTATATTTAATTGTAACACCACTGTAAAACCTATGTTTACATTATAAAGATTGCATTTTCATTTTATGTAATAGGGGCGAGCTTATTGCCATCAACCGGGCACATATTATCCAGACTCTGTGACTGCTACTGAAAAAAAATTGATGAAAATACTCAATAACACTTTGCCAGACCCGTGAATCAAACCATGGACAGCTCAGCAGTAGTGCAATCTAGTCTGGCACAAGTCAAACATATCACACTAATATTATAAAGGCGAAAGTTTGTGAGTGTGTATGTTTCTTACTCTTTCACGCAAAAACTATTAAACGGATTTGAGTTACCTCGCCCCACTCGCTCGTTGGTCTAGTGGTTGCAAGCGCGACTGCTGAGCATGAGGTCCTGGGTTCGATTCCCGGGTCGGGCAAAGTGTTATTGACTTTTTCCATCAGGAATTTATCAGTAACAGCCACGGAGTCTGGTTTTGTGCCCGGTTGATGGCAATAGGCTCGCCCCCTATTACATGGGACTTAAACATAACTGGCGAAATGTGGATGTGCTATTATGTACACCTCTGCCTTACCCTTCGGGGATTACAGGCGTGATGTTATGTTATGTTATGTGGATGTGAATAAAATTTGGTACACAGATAGTTTATAACCTGGATTAACACATAGGATAGTTTTTATCCCGATTTTGTCTTCCCGTGGGATAATTTTCGAGTAGTAGCGGGCGAAGCCGCTGGCACAAGCTAGTTATAATATAATAATGTAGTTCAGTTTCAGGGAAAGGTCCCTTTTTTTTTTTGGCGGGTGGAAAATCATCAAATAACCCCTCCCGCTCTTGGGCAGACCGAAAGGGAGTGTCAGACTTCTACTGACTAAAAACCACCCATGTTCCTTCTTAGCCCTTCATGTCGAGGTATCTCTTGCGAATAACCCGCAGCCCCGACGAGGCCCGTCCCTTGATAACGATCTGTGTTCGTCATTCCGAGATATCGCCACCGTTTTATGGAAAGTACAAGTGTTTGTTGTGACAATAGAGACATTTTACGTATTAGAGTTTGTTGTTTATTAATCCATTGGATAGGAGAATTAGATACTATTTCACTGGTATATCTGCCTCAATAACTTTTATAGGTTTTTAGCTATTTAGGCCAAGGGAAATCAATAATTAGCATAATCACTAACAAATTGCGACTAAGCTATTCCGCGCGGTTTCCCTACTGCAACGTTTGCATAGCACTCGGAACAGTATCCTGAAAATGATTGTTGGCCGAGTGCACTGCCCCATCCAAAGGCACTGGGTAAAATTAGGAATAGGTTTATGTTAAACTAGTGGACGTCACGCGGTTTCACTCGCGTAGTTCCCGTTCCCGTGGGAATACAGGGATAAAAGCCTATGTTACCCGCGTCACTCGCGGAAAGTGTAGCTTCCCAACGGTGAAAGAATTTTTGAAATCGGTCCAGTAGTTTCGAAACCTATTCGTTACAAACAAACAAATCTTTCCTCTTTATAATATTAGTATAGATAGAATTAAGTACTAACAACATTAACATAGCATGTAAATCATCAAATAACCCCTCCCGCTCTGGGGCAGAGCGAAAAGACGTGCCAGACTTCTACTGACTAAAAACCACCCATATTCCTTCTTAGCCCTTTATGTCGAGGCCGCGGTATCTCTTGCGAACAACCCGCAGCCCCGACGGGGCAAACAATAGTCCTTTAGTCTATAACCATAAACTGGAGGCTCCTAAGAGAGATACAAATCCACATACTACCTACCTGTACCTTGTCAAAGCCTTCAAAGGCTAGTTGGGAATCAATACAAATCTCAGACCCATGGACTAAGATTGTAATCCAATAAACTGGTACTGTATGCAACAAGGAGTTTCACTTGAGACTTTGTATCTGTAATGAACTGTTATCGGTCAAATTAATGACTGTATTACGTTACTCCGAAGTTCGAAATACCGATGTACGGTATACAGAAAGTTTGTGAGTCCGAATTACGTGACTCAGAATGTACGCTATGACGAAGTACGGTATTTAGAATGTTCGTTACTCCGAATGGCGTTAAATGCATGGTCAGTGCTAACTGAAAAGTTTCAGCTAAGCAAGTACGGATGCCAGCACAACAAGGTGCACGGAACTGTTAAGTTTTAAAAATCAACATTTAACCTTAAAGCTTTATTGTTAGCGTTGAAAATCTTTTAAATAAATATTGTAATAGCTTGATGTGCCGTACTTACATGATTCCTTTATCTGACTCCCATTCGAGCTGTTGCGTGTTGGGTCTTGGTTAACATAGACAACCTAGCTTCGTCCAGAAGCACCGAAGCTATCTGGCAATAAGGTAGTTGGCAAAAAAATCTAATTAGTCCGTCACAAAGATTTCCAAAAAATATTGGACACGTATTTTTTCTTTTTTCACATAATCAACAAATGAAGACGATACAGTGCTTGGAAAAGTCGCGCGACGTCACAGTTTGGTACATTTTTTACCCGAAAGTGATGTCACCAGTCCCAACTCACGATCTTTGACACGTTTTATTTTCGTAAATATTTATTAATTTGATAAAACGAAAAACACGTATCAAATATGTTTCGATAATCTAACAGACGGACTACACACAACAGAATCATATTTTTTTAGTCAGTCAACTACCCTACACGGTATCGTGGAGCAACTTCACTGTTTCAAGATTTGTTACTGTTAGGAAGACACGGCCTCACATTCCTGAATCGAAGGATAGCAGGATATAAGGTCAGGCAAAGTGCCTTATATACAAGCACCTTAGACTCGCCTCCTATCACATGGAACTTAAATAAAACTAGCAAAATTTGGGTGTACTTAGGTAAACCTCTACCTAACACCTAGGGAATTACAAGCGTGTTGTTATGGCTACCTCTTTTATTCTTCTCCATAAACTTAACAAAAAAAAACACAGATTGAATTCTGCTCTATTTCCCAGCGTTGTATTAAAAAGAGAACCATGCTATTGTTTTTATCTTAATAAAAATCTTATCGCCCATTGTACTTTTAATTAATTATTATCTCAAAAAAAATGTCTTGCTTTAAGAGCTCACTAATTTATTGTCGCTTACCGTTGTGTGAGAAAGAGATAGCCAGATAAACACCTGTGTACTCTTTCTATTTGGTTAAGATGTCCCATTTTCACATCTTCAAGGATCTTCAGGTTAAGCCGTTCTTGCCAAGATTAGTCCGTTGTTGAGCAACCACTCGTTACATACGGAGTTTACTCCGTGCCTTGGAAAGCACGTTAAGCTGTTGGTCCCAGTGGCTCAAACGTCTTACAACCAGTCGTACCAAGAAAGAAGAAAGAAAGAAAAAATATTTATTTGTCGCAGAAACATAACGAGCATACAAAGAGGGGATCAAGAGGTATCGTATTACCCAATATTAACTGAGTTGTGCAGGTCAGATAGGCAGTCGCTCCATGTTAAGTACTTGTATGTGACTGCAGCTGGAAAATCATCAAATAACTCCTCCCGCTCTTGGGCATAGCGAAAGGGAGTATCAGACTTCTACTGACTAAAAACCACCCATGTTCCTTCTTAGCTCTTTATGTCGAGGCCGCGGTATCTCTTGGGAACAACCCGCACCCGACGGGGTTAGACTGGAAGCTGACTCCGACATGCTTGAGAAAAGACAATGTAGATTTTGTCACATTTTCACAGCATCAAAGCATGATGAATTTGATTAACCCTCAAGGTCACTGAGGCGTTTCAAGGCCATGAAAACTCTGTCTCAGTAGACATTAATTAACGTCTGATTAGCTACCTAATTACTTTAAACTTTACCTATAAAATCTTTATAACTTAGCTACAGGGAACGGTGATATAAAAATCTACCGATGCGAGTATAATGAATGCGTACAGAGCCCTCTATGACAGCCGGCCGAAAACAAAGAATGATGGTGTACAAAATGCCAAGAACTACCGGGCATTACGCTTTAATTCATTAATTTTACAACTAACCTGCCAACTGAAACTCAACTATAAGTAGCTGGAAAAAGGGAAGAAATTACAGTAGTGGTTTGCTAACTAACTTTGCGCAAGCTAACTTCAGTATGGCTAAAGGGGTTGTCATAGAAACTGAATTTCTGCGCGCGCATCACCTACACGCTTACGCACACTCACACATAGAACGGTTTCCCCCAGTGAGGGAAAGAGAGGGCGATATTGTACTGTGTTGTACAAAAGTGTTGAATTAAAATATATTGTTTCGTATGGTTTTAATTTGGTTATTTGTTGTAAATTGAAATAGGGATACAGGTTAGTGGAAATATTTGGTTTTAGAGGAAAACTGAAGTAATCTTGTTATCTCTGTGTACAAGTTATTTGAGGATATTGGGTTCCGATTTGTCTCTTTTCATGGTGATTTTATCAACTTTTTACTTTACTATAAAACACCAACTACGTTAATTAAAATAATTAATTCTCAAATTGGTGTTATGACATTTATGTTTTTATTAACAATGTTTTCTTGTTGCTTGATTACTAATTAATTGTATGTAGTATACAGTGATTCATTTTTATTTGATAATTCATTACTGAAAATAGTAATATTTTTGTGCACCTAGAATTAAATCATTTTGTATGTTACATCTTATTATTAGCATAAAATAATAATTTATCAAATCCAACAAAACAATACACTGTCGGTCAGTGCTACTATTTTTTTTGTTATTATTTTCGTTATTAATTAGATGTAAACAACATACCAAATAATATAATCACCCTATCAACAGATATAATAAGTTATCCGAAAAAACGAACAACAACTTTATCCACCGCCACAAAAATAACAATTCCAACCAAAACCCCTCTCTACCGAACTGTACTCGAGTCGTCCCTCTCTTACACAGACACAGTATGTTCTAACTATGTGTGCGTGTTTTACACCACAGATTCTGCGCGATGGACCCTAGTATTCTCGCAGCCATGGACAAAGAAGCACTCAAAAAGCAGATTGAAAACATGAAGTACCAAGCGTCTATGGAACGCTGGCCGCTTTCAAAAAGCATTGCAGCGTGAGTAATTCTTTATTTAAAAATTTTAAAAATATTAGTTTTGTGAGTGACTGTAATGTGTAGTGCAAGGGAACGGGAGTCGCCCTAATGTGTGTGCAAGCGATAATAGTGCTTTTAACAACGGTTCAAAGGGACAAAATTGCGTGGAGGGCGTGCAACGATTAAGGGATTATGTATGCTGGTTTTTTTTTCTATTTAATCGATGTGATTAGATTCTGTGTGTCCTCCATGTTTTTTTTGTGTATTTTGGTATTGTTATCTTTCTGTCAGTCCATCTATGTTTTAACTTAAATATCGTCATACCTACGCATTCATTCTGTACAATAATCGTTTGCGTCAATTAAAATGTGTCATATTCGTCCTATTTTAGTAAATTCCAGTAGTGCAAAAGTGTTTCATCATATTGCTCTGGGTTGGGTTCAACGTTTCCTTGACTCCCAGTAATTTCTACTGTAGGAGCATGGGGCAGCATTAATCGATAATTGTGTGCTCCACATGCCTCCTGCTTGGAAATTCCCCTGTCCATTGCAATAACTTAAAGTCTGTGAATCACAAAACTACGCTTAATCGATACGAATTCTCTATGACTAACAATAAAGTGAAAGTGCTATTTTGCACCTTGTCAGTGATATAATTTGGTTCATTTTCGGTGTACACGGTGTACCCTAATACAACTGTCAATGAGTTTCCATGACAGGTGGAATGACGTCATTGTAGGGGACTTTAGCCCCAACATTTGGGTTTTATGTTTTAATAATTAATACTCTTTGGGTGTTGTATCCTTGAATATTAGTGTGACTGTATTTGAGTGTATTGTTTTCTACAAAAAAATTAGCTTAAATTTTATCATACCTACACAAATCTTTGATTTCTATTAGGTATATTACTAATGTTAGAACACCTGTACCTGTAATTGTCAAAGTTGAGTACCTAGTATTGTACTTAGACGTTACAGATAATAAAATTTCCCCTGAAATTATGACAACCAGTTTTAACAACGGGTATCATACCATACTACTACCCAAAACTAAATGACTGGAGTGGAGTTCAGATAGGCAGTCGCTCCATGTACATACTGGTATTCAGCTGCATCTAGTTAGACTGGAAGCCGACCCCAATATAGTTGGGAAAAGGTTAGGCAGATGATGATTTGTTAATGTTGAGTCCACTATATTTTAGTCTCCCAAATATACAAAAATGAGTCCTCTAAAATACAGCATATCAGATCTTTGGAGTAAGCCAAAGCAGTAGTCTCTTCTTCATAGGCCCAAATCCACTTTAGGTAGGGTCGGCTCTCCTTGTTGTCTAGCGCCAGAACTGTATGCCTTGGGTTGTTGGGTAGGTCAGTTCTTCTTCCAATAGGAGCTTTGTCATGCTAGTCCACCATGTAGCAGGAGGTGGTTGTCTAAATCTTTCTTGTCTTCAGGTATTTTTTGGTTTTAGTACCATTTTATTCATGATGATTCTCCACGCCTTTTTGGTTAGATGTTCCATTTAATTAAAATGATACATTTTTGTGTGTTACGTTATTTGAGGAAGTATTTTAGTTGTAGTTACATTCATATTGAGGACGAAGTAGTAATTATTGATATGTGACTGTATTTTATAAGCACATGTTTCCTTATTATGACTTCAACCGTAACTACCGATAATATTGTATGGGTATTTAGTTCAATAGCGTTGTTAAATTGTTTACCTGTACAATACCAAACGGTTTAAGAATATTTTTCAAGGTAAACTTTTCTTAAGTTACTTTTATTTTGCAAATCTTTGTCATTATCATTATACTCCCCTTTTACCGACATTTTGGGCACGTGCAGTAAATCTTCTTCAAAATACAAAATAAACTAAGCTACAGTCCAAGTCATAAGGCATAATAACTGTGAGTGTACTGTAGTTGCCCATTCCAAAGCGTTAGTCTCATGAGAAGAACGGCAAGAAACTTCTTCCATACTTCTAAATTACTCATCATCACAGCTGTCACCTCAAGATCAATTCAGGTCTTTATCAGAATACTGTGAACTGGGCAATTTGTTAGTCAGAAACACTGCTTGGACAAAAACACGAAAAGGCATTGGATTTCAGAAAGTTTATTCAAATATGCTCGTCTGTTTTGCTACTTAGAAATACTATTGTTTTAGTCAAATCTCCATTGAATAGTGTGCCACTTCTTTAGCAAATATTATTTCTCCTTTCAATTTCATTTTATTCATAATGTCCCAAGCATCTTCATGTTTGTATGCAACCGTACAATCTGCACAAAACCGTGTGAACGATGGATTTGCCGCATCATAATCATGACTTTTTACTGTATCTACTAATTGTCCAACTTGTCAGCTTCTAAGAACAATACTATGACGTGCCTTCGTATCATCCATCGTAACAACGATCATTAAATTCATATGTCTATTTTTATCTAATAAAGACTCATTCACGGTGACTTTATTATGGTTCTCATACTTAAAACCGTTGATTTACTAACTACTGGTACTGGTTCACATGCTAAAACTACCGTTGTTTGTGAAGTTATAAGTCTTCCAGTATCGTTTTTATTAATATTAGTATCAAATTCAAGATTCTAATTCAATTTCTGTTCACCTACATTATCTGCTCAGTTTTTATCAGATTTCACTTAACTAAGAGAAATTTCATCGCCTGATTTTTCGGGTAGTTGTGACCTGTTCTATAATATCTTTATCATTCACTGTATAAAGAAGAAGAAGAAAGAAGAAAAATATTTATTTGGGACAAGCACAGGAACTACAAAAATAATAAAAAAAAGACCTGTGCGAGGCCAAAAAGGCCCCTATCTCAGCATGGTGCTGCGATAAATGAAAAAACAAATACCGCAGCGCTGGTTTTCTGGTATCTGCTTAAAATCTTTAAAATAAACATGTACCTACTGTATTGTATGACGGGTTGGTGTCCGCAAATTCACGTCAAAAGCGCGTATTTTGCGTACGGTAAAAAAACGTATACCTACTGCATTGTCAAGTTCTGTCTTGACTGCTTTTCTATACACCTGATCGCTATCTAAATCTCCATCTTATGCAATGGAAATAGATCTACCTAATAATCTATTATTAGCCAAAAATTACACATTCTCATCGAATTCAGAATAGAAATACCCCATCACGCCTGCCACATATATCAAAAATACTCTCAGATCTAAATGAAATTTCTTTCTTTCATTCATGCTTGCTGTATTTTTAAGATATTTTTATGAAAGCATGCGGTAAGGAACGGCGCGAAACGATGGTTACCACACTCAAAACAGATTGACTAGTACAAACAAATGCCGCTGCCCACGCGCATTTTGTGTTGCTAGACTTGGAATCCAAATGTTTCTAAGTGGTAAAATTATGTTACTTTTTTTTGTTATTTCGGGAGATCATAACATCACCCATGTTTAGGGTTTTCTTGACTTAATTTATATCGTTATCCTGTCAGGAGACATAGAATTATTGATTAAATGATGATGCTCTAAAAATAATTTAAAAGATGCATTTAAAAATGTTGGTATAGGTACATACCATGGTAAACCAACCTTTTGCAAGGCATATGAAGTCCGATAAAAAAGGGATCTCGGGCGATATTTTGTTACAATCATCTTGAACTTTGTACCTAGTGAAATTGACCTTTTCGAATGATTGTGACTGTGACTGTTTTCTAAAGAAGTGTTTGGTAATATCGCTACTTCTGGATTTTCAAGGTTCAGAGGTTATCAAAAGGATTATTGTAAAGCTTCTTACGTTTTCATATTTTCGAAGAAACTGATTTTATTTGATCTCAAAGAGTCTTTTTCCAAGTAGATTGTCGATAAAAGGCAATATATTTTGTAACATATTCTATGTGCAATGAAATGTTTGGGCGAAATAGTGGGGATATTGGCCTGATATTGAAAAGGGTTATATATTGAGAATGGAGCGCTGTACGATGGATACATGCGATTAAATAGATACTTAAGTTCAGTCAAACGAAAGCCGTTACCTTCATTTGAATTATAGTGCTTAATATGGAAAGGTTTTTATTCTGTTATAACACTTTTTACAATTAATGTTTTACTCCGATTTATTGATGATGTTCATCATCATCACTTTCATTTACTGATGTTTGCCACCAATCACAGTCCTTAGCTACTGGCATGTGGGTGCGGTGAATTACACCTCAACCACATACAATTTAGATTATGTTTAAACAAATTAAAAAATATATATTATGTTATAAACATCAGCAGCCGTGTTAAGTTGAACTATAACTGGTTGCAAGTGGTCTTTGGCTCGACTCTCAGTTCAGATAAAGATGTATTGGGTTTCCACTAGGAATTTCTCGACTGTAGCAGTCCAAAGATTGGATTCGTGTCTAGTTGATGACCGTTTATGACTTAGGACTTCCACACATTTGGTACAACATGAAGGTACTCAGTACTATAGATCTACCTCTGCCCGACTATACAGGGATGTGAACTTAAAAATAAATCACATTTTTCATCGAAGGATATTTTTTTTGAAAATCCATATTTAGACACTGCCCTCATATCTTCCCCGATTTTTCTCACTTTGCCCATACTTCGGGGTAATTGCCCGCTGGCAACACAGCTCCAATCAAAACAACTGTCAATACACGATTGAGTGCGCCTACGACTGCGCATAAGGAATCGTTCTATAATTGAATGCGCCTGTGTTTTATTTGTGTCCGTACATTGACTATTATGCCAGCCAAGGTAGATCGGGTTCTGATAGCACATGTTGCATTGGCACTGTTGTTTCTTCTCTTTTTATGACTTGGTTGTGATAATATAGCGTTATCTTTAATACTGAGATTGATTTTTATTTCTTAATATTCCGCACTTAGCCTTTTCCCAACCATAGTGGGGTCGGCTTCCAGTATAACCGAATGCAGCTTAATACCTATATCATTACACGGAGCAACTGACTACCTGACCTCCACCAGTCTGCACTAAGTAACGTCAGAATATGTGGAAAAACGTGTTTTATTTCTTAAATAATCTCATCGTCATAATTTTACTGGAGATACACTGAAATCGTAAAAAGAACAACAGTCCAGTGCCATCGCAGAAAATGTATAGGTCATAAAAATTTTTCACGGTTTCTGTACTGTGTGCCTAATAAAGTTGTTCACAAAGATGAGTACTAACACGTGTTTAATTAATACCTATCTGTCGCTATTTATAATTACCAGTCACCCTATTTATTTCATTTAATTTCTCGCAGTTCATCTTCATTATAGAAGTAGACAAAGTCCATGACCGTTCACAACGAACTTTAGTATTCACAAAGTACTCGTTCATTAAATTCATAGTTCATTCTAAAGTACAAACTCCTTTAGGGAAGTACGAACAAAGAACTCTAATTGATAGGTTCCACGTACAGACTAGAAAAAAAACAAATTCGAATCACAACCTGATTTATTTGGACAGTGGATCAGTCAAATCCCACACATTCAATCAACACTGTTTTAAGAATAGAATTGTATTAGGAGTAGCACCAAAAAGTTTCTCCCACGGAGTATAGAAAAATAAACAATACGAAATACGGAATTGACTGGAATGATTTCGCACGCTGATAACAAACTGTGCCTTAACGTAACGGATTATTTATGTATAATGAAGGCATTAGTATGAATTTAAATCAAATGGCGAAGAAGATGCAATAAAAATGTAAAGAATATATGGGAAAATTCATAAAATTTCGACGAAATAGCTTCTGAATAAACAATGTAAACGTCAATAAATAATTCAAGAAGACATGTGTTTTACAGTAAACTCCCAGAAATCAAATATTTTTTTTAAGTAACAGTTTTTGAATGACATATAAATATAAAGTAGGTGTGGTTTAAGAGGAAGACCAAAGATACGATGTATGGACTGTGTAAAGGAAGCTATGGCTAGAGAGAAGATAAATGCTGAGATTTCGAACCATCTGCGAGCTTCTTCTGGGTAAGCTCGTTCCATCGGCGACCTCATCTCTGCCCTTAGGGCAAGATTGAGGTCAAGAGCAAGCCCATTTCAAATAAAAAAAATACAAAAATATGGAAGAGGACATACTGCACCAACCCAAAATGACGTGACGTGACGGCACGGTTGGCGCAGTGGCTGAGCGATTGGACTGCTGCGCTGCGTGTCGCGGGTTCGATCCCCGCACGGAACAAATATTTGTATGGCCTACAGATAGTTGTTTCGGGTCTGGGTGTGTTTGTGTATGTGAGTTTAAATGTTTGTGAACGCACCCACGATACAGGAGAAATTCTTAGTGTGGGGCAATGTTATAAAAAAAAAAAAAAAAAATTAATAGGGATAAAATAAATATGATTCGGATTGTGTTTAGAGGATGATTATAACTTGGATACTTAATGTGCTACTTGAACTAAATTGATTGAAAATCAGTATAAATTTTAATAATAACTTAGACCTCCATGTGTCTTCATAGTATTGAACCGTTCAAAATCAATACACAAACAAAATGACGATCATTATGGTCAGCTGTACTATCATTTAGTTACTACCTAATTAAATAACCATAACTCCGTCATAATTTGCTGTGATGTAACCACAACTGATTGTTTAACACGTTCACTGCGGGACTGAAACTAGCGTTTTTTTGTTTGGTGCGTTAGTGGGCCGATTGGCCTGTTACTTAAACTCTCCGCCCCTGCGTTAAGGGGCTCTTAGACCTAGTAAGGTATCGTTTGATATAAATGACTATCCCTTTGTGAAACCTTTGAATTTTTGATACCTACTTATCAATATCGCTAGTAGACGAGTTAGCTGTCACAGTGTTCACCTCGCCCCCGGATCCCGCTATTTATTCAAGAGATATAATGTAAAAATAAGTATAAGGTCTTATGACCTGAAACCGCACTGAATAAGGGGTTTAATCGAGGGATTATTAGTGATGTGAAATAAGTTATCGATACATTGTTTATAATATCATTTATTAAAAAATTACAAATGGGTTTTGTAGAAACATGATAGACAGTACTCTTTCTTATATTGTACACAAAACGATAATTTTTTTTAAACTTTTTTATTTGCCTCTCGGCTGCTGAGTGTAACTCGCAGCGTTAAGTAGCATCCAGCACACATTCTCCTTTTGTCGCCGTTTTTCTGGAAGGTGTGTTTCGTCTTCAGGACAACATCGTGTTGAAGATCTGAGAATAATGTGATTTTAGACGATTGCATTCTACAAGTAATAGTCTTATAATATGTTATTATGCTAACGATACACTCTGTATAGCATTCCAATAACAACAACAATTTAATAATAAAAAGTACTTTTTAATTATGTGAATTGAGAATTACCAGTACTAGGACTAACGTAAATTGAGCCTCCTTCTTGATTCAAGAGTTGCACTTTTCGAGTTTTAGGAGTTTTTTCTAAATCACTTTTCATAGTAGTAACATTCGTGGTATCTTGAGTAAATTTGCGTTTTTTAGGAGCGGTAATAAAAATTGTGCTTGCTGTTCCTCTACTTACGTGGTTTGATTTGAGCTCTCGGGTGGTTTTCGACTCATCCCTTGATCGAGGATTGGTGTCATTAATATCAGAGCTATTTTGCTGAGAGCCATTATTTTTTTGTCTTCATAAAATCTTTACTCCACTTCGACTTAACCTCATTAAGAATTTTCATTTTCACTATTTTGCTGAAACGATAATTCTACCATTTTTCGACATCGTTTATTTATCTGGGGCATTATTACAGTAATTAACAACACATAAACACACACTGACACTCAAATATTATGAATTATGCACTATCGTAATGTACGTGCGCTCCCGCTAATTATGTCACAACACTAGTCGGAAGTAAAAAATGCAATCACCCAGATCAGTGCGGGAGGGGGCAGAAAGACCTTGTAGTCTATGACGGGCCTTTCGACCCTTTCTCCGCAAGGAATAGAAAAAAATATCAATCAGTGCGTTATCGGGCCGGAAAACCTTAGCAAAGTTTTATTACCTTACCGAGTTGACTTTAAGGTCCTAAACTCAAACCTATACTTGTCTCTTTCGTACATTCAGAAATACTCATGCTACGGCTGCCGCACCAGAGTAAAGTACAGCGTTTCTCACTTCCGCACGGAGTGAGAGCACATGCATCGGGTTTTTAGACCTTATATCGCAGTGAACGTGTTAAGTTAACCAATTAAATTTAATAACTACATATCCTGTTTTCTGTATTGTTTGTCTGTTTTAATTTGTATGACGTCAGGGAACGCACATGTTTCTTAGTCTGGATGTTTAACACACATTGCCGAACATGGCTTCTTGAAATACACTCATTGAAACAATTTGAGAGCATTCATTGAAACGCCTGTGGAGTATCTTGTTCCTAGTTTTTTATTTGGGGCTAAAAAGTTGTATAATGAACGCCATTACGTTCAGAACTTGATTTTATTCCGTCTATATCTTCTCGATAATGGATGAAGGAAGAGGCCAATGATTTTATCCTTCCAGATTGTCATAATCAGAACCATTAGGACGGTGGCATAATTGTTTTGTGCATCTTAACCCAAAAAAATCAAAGACACGACGACGTGACGTGCCAGCGTGGTGGTTACGATCTCAAAGAGAATTTGCCTGTATCCCAAGAGTGGTAACATTTATAGACTGTTATTAGTACAGTTCAAAAACGGATTAAAAACAAAAAGTATAGCAGCACCACTTAGTACAGTACTCCAAAAACATGCAACAAAACATAGAGAAAAAAGAAACAGCAGTGCTGCCATAAAAAAATCACTTGCAGTGATTTTATTTTGTCTGTGCGCTTTGTCTGTCCGCCATGACTTGAGCTTATTATCGGGATTTTCTTTCAGTACCGTTTTAATTTTGGAACGAAAAATACTGGAGCATCAAAATAACGTGAAAGGTATTTGCAGGTCCATTGTCTGATTTTATTTGTTACAGTCTTTTAAGGTTCATTATTGAACGTACCACTATGCTTAAAAAAAAAACAATAAATAACATTCATTATTTTTAATGATGGACTGAAAATTTCAAATTTATATTCAAATAAAATTCATTATTATATAAGTAATACAAAATTTACAAATTAAAAACAAACTTTAAATAAAATTAAACATATTTAAAAGCAGAAAAGAACGACAGGACGTCAAAAAATTGGCACTTGGCAGCACGTTGATTGGCAATGCTGATTTTTTGCAAAAACAATATAATTGAAAGTACTAAATTGTTGAAAATCTTGACGGTACACGTCAAGATTTCGATGCAACTTGTTCAATTAAATAATGATGCAGTTAGAAATTTATTTTTCATGTATTCAAAATTCTACTGGAAAATTTATTGTTATCGGAGTAATATTCTTATCAATATCGTTTGCAAAGAGGATTATATAGTTTATCGAGTGCAGTAATAACTTTCATGCAGTATGATGATATGGGGAACTTATCACATTTTATCGGTTTCTGTTGTTACCAGGTTATGAAAACTGTGCACTATTACTTCCAACAAAAAAGTAACGTGGCAACACTGCTAGTCTCTTGGGCACTTTACCTGCTGATAGCGCTGAGGAGGAGTTTTTCGATGCCCTTTTATAGGGTAGTTTGTTTTTAGTTTAGTTTTTTTTATTTTAAATTCTTTTTTTTGGCTTCACCACTATCGTTATCGACGAAAAAAATTCGTCGTATTCTCTATGTTCAGACCTTACCAAGAAAGTAATTTACTAACATACATGATATGAGTATCGATACCTTATTTAGAAAACATTCTTCATCATCCTCTTGCCCTTCTCCAAATTCATTTGAGACCCCAATTGCGTAAAATGCGCATCATCTCTTTCTTTCATACTTCTTTATTACTCGTCACCAGACCCCACCCTTTTAGCCATATCATTTTTCACACAGTCCATTCATCGTTGTATTTGGTCTTGCTCTACGAAAAACATTAATTTTGATGTTTTCGCTCTAGTGAAGTTTAGTTCCAAATTCAGTGGCATCTTTCGAAGCTATTTATACTCCAACAAAAATACTTCACTATTATTGTAAACTAAATCTATTCTCAGCAGTAAACTTTGAACCTTAACCCGACCGACTTGGTTTAATGTTCAAACCCACTGAAGCATTAGCAGTGTAAGATTATTTACTAAGAACCAATGACCTCGATACACACCCTGACCTTAACACACCGATTTATTAACCCCTGAACGAAAGCAATACAAAAGCTCATAGATTTCGAATCACATGGGAATATTTCACATTACTTTTACCTCCGTAATAAGCGTCTTTCCCATCGGTTATATTTCATCTGTGGCTGATTTATGGCTTGTGTTATTCAGAAAGTTGCGAGTAAAAGGGTTTGGCAATCTCCTTACTGTTTCTTCTAAATGGGTAGTATTTTTGGCGACCTTTTCGTGTAACAGTAAAAGTAGTGAAAGGGACTGTTGGTTTTCTAGTTGAGGTTGTCGTAAAATGGTATCGATCAGTCGACGTACAGTGTGCTTTACACTTGTTCAAGTAGGTCGATTCGGCAGTATACCTGAAACAATTACTATACATTCGGCACACACCCATTGAAGTCTTATATACCACTGTATTATGTTTAGGTCCTCTCGGAACATTTATAGCTTAACCGAAAAGCGCCCGTTTTGGTCTGAAACATTTTAAATATAGCACAAGATTCTCTGGGGATTTTGTAACTTCTCATCAGTGAAGAAATTCTTGGAATCAGATCATTACGTCTTTAAAATATTAGAATGGATTTTGTGCGTAGCAAGCCTACAGCAGCTTAGCAGCTTGATTCTCTGGAATTTCTTCAAACTTCATTATCTCCTCGCTTTTTTAGTGGTCACCACTGTCTGCTGATTCTGAATTTCAGGAGTTGCAGTTTGTCTCAAAAAAACTTACAGCAGAAAGATAGTAACAATATTAACGGCCCAGTGAAAGTAAAAGCCCCCTCGGTTGGTCAGTCATTCATTACCCTCCATGCGGATAATGGTTTCCCACTTGAATGTGTGTTTTACACCAATTGGAAGTAAGCTGACCGACTGCGCTAAATGAAAATAATAATAAAATTTATGTTCTCAAAACCTACTTGATTTGAGTTTTCGACTATTTGCATCCTGACAACTTTTTTCTCCTGGCCGGCTCCTTGGACTAGCAAAGCATGAAACGTGAAGTCCTGCGTCCTATTCCCAGTTAAGGCAATATGTTATTCGGGTTTACCATCAATCATTTCTCAGCAGCAGCCACGGAGGTTAGTTTACTCCGGGTTAAACATACTTAGCTAAAAGTGGATGTTTTTTTAGTCACACTTCTGCCTAACCGTTCAGAAATTAAAGACAAAATATAAAAATATAATGTTAAAACTTTTAAATTCCCAAAAACTACATATAATACTATACTAGTGTACCCTTTTTTATGGCTGGTGGAAAATCGTGTCAGACTTCTACTGATTAAAAACCACCCATGTTCCTTCTTAGCCCTTCATGTCCAGGCCACGGTATCTCTTGCGAACAACCCGCAGCCCCGACGGGCAATACTAGTGTACCCTTAACACTATTTTCTAGATCCCTGGAACTGAATATTTGAATTCTCACACATTAATCATTTTCTTTCTTTATCCTGTTACTATGCTCACCCTCTGCCGAGTCCTTTTCTTCTATTTTTGTTTCATTACTTCGCTCTTCACTCTTCCTATTTTTGCAATTACTTTTTCTCTTAACACACTCAATTATTTCATCCTTATTCGCCCGGAAACGTATTTTTACCTTCGTGAGAGGCAAATACAATTGTCTGATTATAACCTTATATGATTTCTACCTTGGAAAGGTATGACACTTAACCTTATCCTTTCCTGTCTTCGCTCCGTCGTATTTGTTTTCGTAGACTAGACAATTTTACTTGTAAGCATTTATTTTCTGTATTAGCCATGTTTCGTGAGGTTTCTGTAAGGAATGGTAATGTTTTGCTTCTTTGTAGCTATTAGGATGGCGCTTAGTTTGATATTCAATTCATTTAATCGTCCACACTTATACTTTCACTAACGAGATATTATCTTCCGTGGTTATCCATTATTATGAGCTCCTTATATTTTGAAATAGTTGCAAACACTATGATCGCAGGATGACTAGTCGTATTAATGGATAATCACGGAAGATATCCTTCAAATGACAATATAAGTTTAGTCATAAACCGTGGAAGCTTAAAACAGCGGATCTCATCCTCTGCGTCGTAGAGTATGTTTGCTGTTAAAGCGTACTTTGCGTCGTTTGATTTATTTTGTTCAAGCTCAGTACTTAGTTGGTTTCCGCATTATCTAGTTTTACAATGACTTCGTACTGCTTCTCTGATATGCTAATCTCCCCCTATGTAGTCAGGTCTGGTTATTACTAAGCAAAAAGTTTTTCAGCTGCATTGGTTTTGGTCTAAGTACCTTACTAGGTAATAAGATGCTTAAACCTCTTTTGCATTATGAGACGACTTTTATTCAATAATTTTTAACGATGAGTTTAGCAATATTAAGAAAGATGTGGTATACGTCAATTATGAAAATGGTTGATACTTTCAGTCACCTACAATTTCCCTGCTTGTACTATAGTTCATTCAGTCTTTGATTGACTGAATCAGAGACTATACATTCTCTTGTAGCAGTATTACCGCTATGTTACTTAAGTGAAGAAAAGAGATGGAGCTTTAGAGAACGTCCAGCTGCTCTTTCTCGCTCTAAAGTAACAAAGTTGCTTTAAAAGTTAGTGGTTAGCTTTAAGGTTACTTCTTGCAGCATTTTTGACAAACCATCAGTTGTTCAAATGCAAATATCAGTCATCTGAGGGGTATAATGTTCCTTAATGGTTGTTTACCGGCAGTTGATGATCATGGTAATGATGTCAATCATCTTGATATTCACACGCATTAGGTATGATATTTATAACTTCTGTACATTTTCCTTTATATGTTTTAGTTTTGATCAATTTGCTTTAAAATATGGTAAAATGTTAAAAAATGCTACCTGTTGCCCGCATCTTCGTTCGAGTATTAATTTTGATGAGTAAGCTTGATAAAAAGTACTCTGTGTGAAATCCCAGATTATAATTTATCTCTGCGTCAAATTTCGTCTATATCTGTTAAGCCGTTTTGACATGATTGAGTAACAAAAATCCTGGATGGATGTTTATTACTTGTAACTTTTGCATTTATAAAATCAGTATATTTTATTTTCTATGGCATACTAATAATAAAATAAGTAGGTAAGTATAAGTAATAATTATATATATTTAAGAAGTATAATAATTATTATTGTTTATCTGACTAATTTAATATGTCCATATTTCCTCATTTACATTAGCAAACGTTGTTCACGAGAAAATCAACAAAAAATGGAGTTTGAAGGTCATTTACAACAATGAGTGGCGTGTATTTGATATTTTTAGAATGTTATTGACTTTAAAGAAATCTGAATATTATTATTATTAATAATTTAAATACATAGTTAGTGACGAGACAAATTTTGTAATAGAAGTGACTATAACTTGATAACTTTTATGTCATGCGTAACTGAAACAGTAACATAGTAACGAATCCTAATAAAAAAAGAAACAAAATATTTTTAGGATAACTAACCCCACTGCATAATAACCAGCAGAAGCTATCAAATACGTAAGCCGAAGAACGGCACATGCTACCACTGAAACTTGAAACATCACACCAGCGTTGATAGTTTAGCAAAAACATATCCAGACGTTAAATTCACTCCATTAAAATTTAGTTCCATATTCCGCCACATACCAAGATATATCGGGCACTTTGTACTCATAAACATAGATAACAAAAAACTTCACAGTATAAAACGTTTCTCTTAAAATTTTACGAGCGGCATCAGGTGGTCTTTCATGTGCCGCGTTTCTTGTAAAAAAAACGACAAATGCTTCGGAAAACAGTACTTGATCACGTACGATGAAAGTAAGCCATCAATATATCTCGTTTATTGTGTTATGTGGTAGCTATACCAGATTTTATTTTTGCGGCAAAACTCTGTTTTTTTGGGAATATATTTTCTACTACAAACCAAAGAAAACATTTAGATTTGTTTATGAGCTTATATGAGTATCAAGTTTACTGTATCCTCTTCTTTACATAAGCAGATTTAAATGTTCGCGAGAAACAAAATAGTTCACAAAGAACATAAAGATATCATAAGGTTAAACATGACATATTATTATGTATTATTATTAGAGTACGAAAACAGTCTAGTCTGAATACAAACTGTTCTACCTAAAATGCGAGAATCTGAATACAAGGAATAAAGACACAGTATACGTTTAAATACACAAACAGACGAACATAGGTATATACACACATATACTTACGAAGATTGTGATTCAACACATAGACGTCCTCTACCAAACATGGGTCCTGCGTCTCACACAGCTATATTATACAACATAATATACATAACGACATAGTTACATGTTACAACTGACCCAAAATTCCTCTGTCTTTGTGAGGGAGGTTTCACTTACATTTATTGCAAGCATTCTGTCTTTTCATGAATATTTCGTTTGTAAAGATATCATTATTCTGTTTTCGCTAAAATGTTGGGCCGACCATATTGCCTTGAAGAACACCCTATTTATTAAACTCGATAATTTTAGCATTTAGAGTTAGTCTAAAAAGGTGGTTTCGAATTAAGTATAAAATGTGATCACGAATGTGGCCTCAAATTTCAATAGGAATCTGTTGGAATTTGGGATCACTTTTCAAGACTAATGGAGATAGCAACGAAATCAAAAGCCTTCGTGAGAAACCTACAACATACATGTATAGACTACTACCGTTCTTAATTGTGACGGAGGTTTTGTTCACGTCTGTTGTAAGAATTCAGACATTTTTTTTTTTTTTTTTGGAAGATCTTATCTTACTTCATAGAAAAATTTTATTCAGAGTACAAAAAAAAACGAATAATTAAGTCATGTCATGTGCGTACTTGAACCTTACTAAGCCACACAAGAAAATTAAATTATTTTATTGTCGCCTACATTATCTGAAGAATCCTCATTATGTTTGCCTTCTAACTTATACTACTTATTTTAATTGGATCTCACTATTATGGAATTCATTAGGAATGTGGGAATCTTACTATGAGCATTCTTAAAAATAATTCAAAAATTTTCGCAAACAAAAAGACACTTAAAAGCTTGTCACTTAACATCAAGACGTACAACAAACAGAACGCGCCTCTCCAAAAAACCATTCCTCAAAAAACAGGGCACCAATCGCTTACTTAAAAAACCCCACTTATACACGTTCTCGTGAAATAAGAACGTCATCAACATATCGCCGTTTTACGCAGAATAACTGACCTAGAAACCGAGTCACTCTGCTACTGACAAGGGGTGGAATTTGACTACCCCTTATACACCCGCCCCTGCTATAAGGCTGCCCATTGATGTTAACGGCCCTACTTTTCAAAAAGGCTGTTTGACGAACCTCAAAAAGTAATGGTGTTAATTTGATGGGTTCGGTTAGCAAAGGTGGTATTGAATGGGGTTAATGCTTTGAAGCTTTCCAGACCATTGGACTTACCCAAAAAATATTTAGTAACGCCAATTTTAGTGAAACACGCATGATAGATCATGTCGTTATTTCTGTCACTAGCTGTAAAACTTTGCAAGTCGTAGCAATAGGTAAACCGTTAGGATAAACTATGAAAGCAATATACATAAGTAAAAACAGTTGTAATGATTTTTCATTTTGCACAAAATAGGAAGGCGTGTGTTTTTGGAAGTTCTCTTAAAGCGAGATTTAAAGTTGTTACTAATTTTCGAGATTAGGAGTCCATGAGGAAAACAGTGACAATAAGCAAAAATTTGCTTCACAATATTTCATACGCAGTTTTAATTAAATATTCATTTGATTTTCTGATTAGCAAGGTCAGTAACTAACACTAAATAAAGATAAATTCATAATCAAAAGTAAATGTATTAGATAACGACATCGAATATCTCAATCCTGATGAAAATCTATGCAGATCTAGAAACCACTTTGAAACCGATCGCACTTATTCAGGCCCTCTACTGGTCCAAATATCCAAAGTACCGTAACACACACAAGTAGCACTCCACGTAACGACCCAAATATTGCCGCGACAATAAACACAGCTCCGAAGAAAAACCCTCAAAAGGGAAATTTACACGACAACACAAAACACGACGTTACTTGTCAATAACCCGTGTCTAAAGTGGTGATTATAATATTCTAAATACATAAACACATTGCTTCACTCAAAACGGTTGACCCAAATATGGAGTGGTCTCATTTTGTAAATGTGATAGGGAGGATTTTGGCAGGGCCCCCTCCTTCGATAGGACCGTTTACGGCTTGAGAAAAGAAAAGCTTCCACATTTAAGATGTGGTTCGAATGGTTTTCCGTGATTTCGGAAGCGTGATGCGCATTCTGTTGAGATGTGTACTTATTTTGATTTGATTCTATTATATTACTACACCAAGTCCAATGAAAATTTATTGTTCTAAAAATCATTTCGTCTACTTATTTATTCTTTATCTGAAGCAGAGGATCTTCTCTTGCCGCCCACACTTTTTGTTAATTAGATTTTCTTCCTCTTGAGCTAATCACTACCCGCCATTTTGATTTTTTGTAACGATATTAAAACTTTTCAATAATAATAAAGAAGAGTGACGAATATAAATGTTGATGGATGGAGAGGGAGAGGAACTTTATATAAAAGATGGATTGGTATGAAATAATAATAATATGCGACAAGGTCAGGAACATGATTATTAGGGTAGTAAAGTTGATTCAAAAATGTACACTTAAACGCACTTTCCGATACCTAACAGTTTAATCAAAGGGTCAATCAAGGTCATGCTCATGTCCAACCAGTCGATTTTTGTCGAAGTCTTAAAAGCTTTTAGGTTGGTCTAAAGGTCCAACCGTACCCTTAAACCCATTGGATCGTAAACGTGCCTTCTAAGGCAGACGGGAGATTACTCTCGTTACTTTGGTAAAGATAAAAGAATCAGGGTAGCTCTTTGTGTGGGCAGATATATTTATAGTAAGTCAGTGGAGCGGATGGTTATCTTGAACTTGAACTAGGCTTTTATGTGTAACATCAAAGTTTTTACTGTAACAGTAGGTAGATTTAACTGTAAAATGTAGATCTTTGATAAGTATCGTGAGATGTTCACAGTTTATGTGATTCTACAAGAGTACCTATAAGTTTTGAACTGTTTCGTTAGGCGAGTGGTTAATAATGCAACTGCTCAGCATGAGATCATGGGTTTCAATCCCGTGTCGAGCAAAGTGTAATTGGTGGTGTGGTTGGTTGGTGTTTTGTGGTTTTTTCATCAGGAATTTCTCAGTAGCTGCCACAGAGACTGGATTCGTAGCCACTTGATGTATTTAGTTTTAGACTTGAATAGTTGCAGTGATTTTTAGTTTTCTATTTAATCTTTTCCTTGTTCTTTCGTTAATGTGAATATTTTTCACTCTTACGAACACCTAATTAAATTATGGCTTTCTTCCCTAGCAATATTATTCTCTTTGTAAACGCTATAAGGCGTTGCCAGGATAAATATTTAATATAAGTGAGCTGTTAGTTCAATATTCAACTCCCTGCGGACAGCTGAGCGTTAAAACTCCTACAACGCGTTTTATCTTTATATTTATATATAATTCTTCTGTACGTGTGTATGTCACTGAACGGCTAGACCGATTTTGATGAAAATATTTTTGTGTGTTCAAATGGATTCGAGAATGGTTTAGATTTGCAACTGGACCCGGTAGCTGGCGCTGCTGTCCGGGCAGCGTATTGCCAAACTGTATGCTGACCCAGACCGGGGTTGCTCTGAGTTCGATCGCAGTTTGCCTTTGTAGTTGAAGAGCAAACTGTATACCTATTCAGAGAGTGTCGGAATCAAAATACATTTTGCTTTAAAATACTAGAGCAAAATACATACGACTCCAGACGTCCAGCGTGATTGCGTGATTGAAAGATTGATAAGGACTCGATGAGTCCCAATAATGCACGTCACAGTAATGCACGTCAAGAAACTGCCGAATTAAATTGTACTCCATGACGCGCGCTCGCTTTGCTCGCATATTAAATAACACTAATATCTTTTGTCCCCGAAGTGCCGGGCCTCCGCCGGCCTCCTTCGTCGGCCTACGGCCCGGTGCCCATGCTGCCCTGAAACACGTTGTATAGTCAGTTACTGATATTCGTGTGTCACAGTTTGCTTTACATACAAGCGAGCAAAGTGCATACAATCTCAGAATGCTCTGAGCTCGTATGTACTTTGCTCCAATTTGTTTGTGATTTCAATGAGCACGATGTAGTTCAGTACAGACTATGGGTGTCTGGGTCAGCATACAGTTTGGCAATACGCGTCCGGGCAGGACGACGTCTGCCAGGTCCGCTAGTATACGCATATATTTTTAGAACTACATACGTATAATGTCTTCAATACACAATACTACAGGCCTACAAAACCCAGTCATAAGAATAATTTTCCATTTATCTGAGAACAAAAAAAAGAGCTACAAAAAATAAGTTTATTTGCCAGCCCTACTGTTCCGTATGGTCTGGTCATTAGTTTTTATGTATATGATTGTATTGTCTGGACTCGTTCTTATATACTAAGCTCATATACTCCATCTGTATTTGAGGATAAAAAGGCCAGACTAATAGCATGTGCTTCAACTTTATTTTCGGTTACATCTCTCGTTTGACCTTGACGACATAACGGGGTGAAGGGTTGGTTAAGTTTTACTTGTGAAAGAATCTTTTTTGTAGCTTTTGTTCGTACTTTAGGGCGTTTTGAAGAGTTACGTCGTGAATCGCTAATCATTTCATTTTCAAATGTCTGAGAAGAATGATGGCCTTCTTGATATTAGATTTCCCAACAATTTTTTTGTTCTTCTTATCGTGTGGGCATTAAGGTCTAACGACTATGTAACCAGTTCAAAACTTCCCCCTGCTCCACACTACATCACACCGGCAGAAAAACTACCCCCTGGCCACGAACTGCAGTAGCCAATATGGAAATCTTTAAATAGACTACGCACCCAAGTTGGCCGCTGCCGATCCAATCTGGCTAGATGGGGTATAATCGACCCATCTCTCATTGAATGTGAGTGTGGAGCCCCAACACAGGACATGCCACACCTTCTCTCCTGCCCGTCGTGCCCAACTTATTGCACGTTCAAAGACCTAAACGAGGCAAACGAAAGTGCTATCCAGGTTGCTACGTACTGGTCGGACAAAATTTGAGTTGTCGAATCGAAAAGAAGAAGAAGAATACCTGTGTTTTACATGGAGTGACTACCTTTCTGGCCTCCACAACCCAGTTTTTTTTTTATTAGCCTTTATTGTCCCACTGCTGGGCAAAGGCCTCCAGATTGTCTTCCACTCTTCTCTCCATGCGGCTTTCTCCGGCCAATCTCGCACAAAAGTCTCTAAGTCGTCACACCAGCGCTTTCTAGGCCTTAACAACCCAGTTAGCACTAGATAATATGATACTAATGGTAAGACTGGTTGTCAGACTCTCTGATCACTAACTTATGTAACGTTATATCAATAATTTATTTAGTTAACGACTGCCAAAGGTCCTACAATGACCGCCAAGACGGAAGGCTTATGAAGCGTCCAATAACTGTTTCATAATATTCCATGTTCTAGAACAGAATTAAACTTTAATATTAAAATCAAGCAGGAGAGCAGTGGTGGCCCAGTGATTCCGGCCCCGACTTACGAACAGTGAGTCGTGAGTTCGAACCCAGTCAGGCACAATAATTTGTGTAATTTATTTCATCAACACTGCTCTATAAACGGTGAAGGAAAAACATCGTGAGGAAACCGGCATGTCTTAGAACCAAAAAATTCGAAGACATGTGACATCTGCCATTCCGCACTGGGCACGCGTGGTGGATTATAGCCCATCCCTCTCCTTGAGAGGAGGCCTGAGTCCCTGCAGTAACGTTATAGGCTGATGATGATTAAAACCAATGTAATAGAAGAAAATCAGTTTTAATTGTTGCTTCATTAATGCTCATAACAAAACACGTATCACCCAAGAACTACACATTTAATTATGTTTTTTTTTTTTTAAACTTTGCCCCACACTAAAAATTTCTCCTGTATCGTGAGTGCGTTTACAAACATTTAAACTCACAAACACACCCAGACCCGAAACAACTATCTGTAAGCCATACAAATATTTGTTCCGTGCGAGGATCGAACCCGCGACATGCAGCGCAGCAGTTCAATCTCTCAGCCACTGCGCCAACCGTGTCGTCAAGTTATTACAATATTATCTCAGCATAAACATCCACACAGCTGACACTCAACAGACTACTAGATATAATAATAAAAAACTTGAGAGGTGTCAAGGAACACCCGGATGGAACGAAGTTATTGTTATTATTTTTTATTACGTAAAAAAAAAAAGAAAAAGAAATGTAGAAATAAAAATATCTGGCTTGCTTTCTATAAGAGAGAGAGAGACAGACAGAGAAACATGCGACGCCGCACAGCTTACAATAGCTTACTATAGCAAAAAGTGTCGTGACAACTTTTCGTAAGAATTTTTTCCGTCTAGCCCCCTTTCACAACGCGCGATAAGGAACTTCGTTCCATTATAGAATTGAGCCTTGAAGAAATAACGTATTTATCTCACCACACGTGTCTCTAAGGTAATAGAATTATGTCGTTATTAGCCCATATGAGGACGCTGTCCATCCCCGCGAGGTAAGCCCTCTTTATATAATAGAAAGGGAGGTTGCTTGTTCTTTGTTAACCAGATGGAAAAGTCTAACTGTGCGTGAGATAGATTTTTTAAAAGAATAGCGATATTTACATGCTAGAGGACAATTGAAAAATTGTATTTGTGGTGGTCGTAAACTGACTGCAGTTTTTCTTTTAATACCGTTTATTAACTGCGGTACTCAGAGATATTTAATGATTACTTTAGCCGTCACTTAGTAAAGATTTGACATACTTTTGCATGACAAAACTGTCAAGACCTTTACTAAGTGATGGCCTAAGTAATCATTAAAACTCTCTGAGTGCGGCAGTAAGTCTTCTTAATTGCTAATAATTCGGTAATTTGCAAAAGATGTGTATTTTCTAAGTTTCGTGAAGAGTTAAGCAGAGGTGTTCTTAATGGTACACCCACATTTCGCCAGTTATGTTAAAGTCCCATGTAATAGGGATCAAGCCTACTACTAAATTTTTTATTTATATTGATGCAGTTCAAATATAGAAATCGCCGAACCATATTATTATAGGGCGAGTTGGTATTTCCCGAGGTGACTCACGGCCTATTCCTGAATTTCGGAAAAGGTATGAAAGGGATTGTGTCTCGAAATAAATACAGGACCTTTTAATCCTGATGATTTTTTACCCTAATGCCACTTACTCTTCGTAGCGTGGGTTTTACGGCTGAATCCCCGCGTGGGCAGCGTATTCTTGCCAGCAGCCGTTAAGACTTATTTGTTGCCAATAGGCTATTTCCTTGATAAACGATTATTTGTGAAATGTGGGTATAAAATGCACTAACTGTTCCTTCGGTATAAGCATAAAAAGATATCAGAAATAAGATGTAACTTTGATGACTTCTGATGTAGCTTTATAAAAAAAAAACTTGAGAGGTGTCAAGGAACACCCGGATGGAACGAAGTTATTGTTATTATTTTTTATTATGTAAAAAAAAAAAAGAAATGTAGAAATGAAAATATCTGGCTTGCTTTCTATAAGAGAGAGAGAGACAGACAGAGAAACATGCGACGCCGCACAGCTTCCACTATAGCAAAAAGTGTCGTGACAACTTTTCGTAAGATTTTTTTCCGTCTAGCCCCCTTTCACAACGCGCGATAAGGAACTTCGTTCCAAAAACTTTTGAGTTACATATTTGGACCTTTGACCCCAAATATCTCCTAAATGTTTTGATGAATAAATAAATGAAAATGAAATGGTCTAGAATCTAGAACAAAAAAAAATTACAATGAACAAGAGCCTTTTGGCGTCTTTAAGGGTATTTTTATACCCATTACACAGTAGCAATGCTAAACTATCATTGCGTGTGTCGCACGTTGCAAATATTACAAACGTTCGACAGCATCGATGCAGAAATTCGTTTACAAAACACAGTACAACATTGCTGCAAAAAGTGATCGTAAGACTTAATTTCTTACAAGTAATTTAAGACAACGTAGAACCATTAGTAACCCTATTGAACCATTAGTTTTTATGGTAAGCTCACGATTGTATTCTCTGGTTAGATCTAACCGATATTGTCGTAATAGTTTAGGCAATGGAGCTGTATTAATACAATTACTTTTATTGCTCAGATAATAATATAATAGTTAGAAGTTTTAAGATCTGCTAAGGGTTGCTATTTACTCTCTATTTTTTTAAATAAAGATGAAAGCATATAATTTTGCATGAAAATCTGCCGGGGCTGCAGGTTGTCCGAAAGAGATACCACTGCCCCGGAACATAAAGGGCTAAGAAGGAACATGAGTGGTTTTTAGTCAGTAGAAGTCTGACACTCCCTTTCGCTCCACCCAGAGCGGGAGGGGTAATTTGATGATTTCCCACCCACCAAAAAAAGGGGTACTAAAAGGGGCTTTCAGTGCAATATTGTAACCGGTTTATTTTAGTTCTCTTATCGAAAAACTGTACCAAATTAGTACTGACAATCTTCATCTTCCTACTCAGGTATTATTTAATTATTCAAAACTGATATAATATTATGTTTTCTACAATGACTGACAGCTCAATAAAATTAAAACCTCAAATCAGCAAAAAAAAAATCCACGTGTCAAACGAACAACATCATCGTAAATCGACGTCTAAAAGTGAAACAAATTCGATAAAGTCTGCAGTGAAAGAATCATCAAAGTCAGCCTAACTTGTACACAGTCACTGCCCAACATTACCTGACCCTCCATCTTACGCCATTTCCCCTCTTTATATGAGGGGTCAGGTAATGCTGGGCCCTGACTCTACTAATTCACGAGGATGGTCGTAAAATCCCCTGTCTCCCCCTGTCAGTAGGATGTCAGTGAACTTGGACAGTAATTGGGACAATCTTAACTTTTATAAATGATGCTACTAGAGTAAGTTAATTGACGTTTGAGTTTAGGTGACCTTTTTATCTTTAAATACATACAGATGACGTTTCGTAGTAAATTTTGCAGAAGCAGAAGATTTTTATTGACTGTGATAAATAACTTTTGTAATTCAGAAAGAGTTAGGCTGTCAGCTATGTTTTAGTACCACGTGAGAACTTTCTGATGATAAAAACTAGCAGACCACATGCTCAGCAGTAGTGTTTTCGACTAGTAGTCGCAAGACAGATAGTTATAGTTCACCTTAAATAACTTTGCCCCTCTGAAGTTAGCCATTTGCAAAGATCGTGCAAGTGCAGTCACGTAGAAAATATTTGAACAAAATAAATACATATTTTTAAAAGAAAACATAGTTTCATAATGCCATAATGCCCGCCCCCATGACTCGCGCATGCGCATTTGCAGTTTTGTTCGTAATTTTGAGCCACTCGTAGCCAACTTCAGAGGGGCACAGTTATTTGACGCGAACAGTACTTAACATAATATCATTATAACGCCTGTAATCCCCGAGTGATTAGGCAGAGCTGTATCCAATTACGCCAATATTTCACTAGTTATGTTTAACTTCGAGTATTTTGCCAGCAGTAGAAATGGAGTCTGGATTCTGATTTAGGCCCCGTGATTGCTGCAGACAAATTTCTAATGGAAAAATCGAATAACACTTTACCCCTCCCGCTAATCAAACTCAGGATATCTTACTCATCAGTCGCGCTTGCGACCAATGAACCAAAAAGACAGTCCAAAAAATACATAATTAGATACCTGTTCTAGAACGTGTCTCTTTATAAACAAAGCTGTCAGCCAGCTCTAGAAGTACAAACACAAGCTAACAGTAATTAAACCTGTAGGCTGTACTGTACACAGTAAAACAATCATTAAAGTCAATGCGTAACGTGTACTAATTCGAGCGTCTGCTCGTAAAACTCCCTGTCTCCCCCCTGTCACTATAGGGCTGTCCCACGTCAGTGAGTTTTTGTTCCATTTGTGAGTGATGACCAGCAGGGCTATTAAGTATCTTTTTAAATGTCAGTGGCTATCATAGTGTCCATCAATTAACTGTCAAATGGTTTGGTACAAAATGGAACCATTTGCATTTGATAGCACAGGTTGCTAATTAGGGTGGTAGTTCTGTGGTCAAATGTCACTTGAATTATAATCTAGACCAGGTTTTGCCTGCGGTTTCGGCCACTTGGATGGCGGAAATATCAAAAATTAACATTTTCCATACAAACTTTCATCCCCTATTTCACCCCTTGGAGGTTGAATTTTTGAAAAATCCTTATTTAGTGGATGTCTACCTCATAAGAGGAAGTTAAGTTTCTTTTGGCCTGTGCGTTGATTGGCGTTGATCCTCAGTCAATCAGCTTTGCCTTTTATTATAATCTAAATTAAACTTTCTTTTAGTAATATATCTCGTTCCTCGTTTTGACTGCCTCGTTGGTCTTGTGTTCGCAAGCGCCACTGCTACGCATGAGCTACAGAGTTTGATTCACAGGTCGGGCAGTGTTATTGGATTTTTCCGTCAGGAATGTCTCAGTAATAGCCACACAGTCTGCATTTGCGCCCGGTTGATGGCAATAGGCTCGCCTCCTATTACATGGGATTTAAACATTACTGGCAAAATGTGGGTGTACTATGAGCACCTCATCTAACCCACATTTCTGCCTAACCCTTCGGGGATAACAGGCGTGAAGTTATGTATTCATATAAAAATATTATAAACGCGAAAGTTTGTAAGAATGTATGTGTGGATGGATGGATGTTTGTTACTCTTTCACGCAAAAACTACTGAACGGATGTGGATGAAATTTAGAACACAGATAGTTTATAACCTGGATTAACACATAAGATACTTCTTATCCCGGTAGTATGATCCCGTGGATCAATTATCGAACTCCACGCGGGCGAAGCCGCTGCCACGGGCTAATACAATATGATAGACACGCTATTATCATGTTTTTATAATCAGTTTTGTTTATTATTTCTATAGAACAATCAGAACATTTCCAAACTCGACTCGTTCTTTAGACTCGACTGCCACCCCTGGCTATGAACCACCCTCGCCCCCACAAATACGTGACTTCATTGGAGAATTACGCAAATTAACTTCTCGCTGAACATAAAAAATAACGTTGCTCCGAACAGAACGTGGCTCGTGTTCCGCCAAATTAAATTATGAGTTGAGACTTAAAACTTTATGACAGTGAAGAACGAATAGTGCGATGAACAGATGATGTTGCTGTTTTATTTTATATTTTAGAGAAAAACAACGTGTTTTTAGAAGCGAAATGTGTGATCATTTTGTTTTTTGTGGGATGCATAAGGCGTTGTAGTCTTACGGTAACAGGGCGAATAAGGGGGCACCCGTCTTGGCTGCGGGTTGTTCGCAAGAGATACCGCGGCCTCGACATGAAGGGCTAAGAAGGAACATGGGTGGTTTTTAGTCAGTAGAAGTCTGACACTCCCTTTCGCTCTGCCCAAGAGCGGGAGGGGTTATTTGATGATTTTCCACCCGCCAAGAAAAAATAGGGGGCAACTGTCAGTAAAAAGATTGACCTGAAAGTCGTCCGTTTATTTTAAAGAAGACGTGTTAATGTCAGCTCCACGAAAACATGTAAAAAAATATATATATATATTCTTGTATATCTGCGAAGACACGTTCTACATATTATAATAACTTTAGAAAAAAAGCAACACTAGAGTTTTGCTATTCAAACGTACTGATATAATTATAAAATGTTTCTTGAGAATATAAAGCGTATGTTGTAGAATCAGACGTTCGTTTGCGGAAAACTATGGCATTAAACGGTGGAAAATCAATAACAATTTGCACGCCATGCACCCAAAGCGGTATCCAGGATTTTTGACGGAATTAAAACTAAATATTTATCATAACATTTAAAAATAAAACGTGTTTTAAGTAAACACATTGATCCTAAATAGTTATCAGAGACGATCAAAAATCAAGCTAGTTTTAAGATAATTAATGATGTTTCTCATTATTTACTTACTTAAAATGTAAAATCTTATCAATAACTTCTACAATTTTAATGGCAGCATTGTCCATTGCCCACAGACTTACTAGTAATATGACGCTTTTCGTTCACCCAAGAGTCAATGCACCTAGCGTCTGTTATCGATCGTCGCAACTTACTTCTTCAATAAGAGTTCGTGCTAAAACACACCCATAAACCAACGTAGTAACAGGCAATTCATGTAATAGTGCTGATAACGACTCTATATCGATATAGATAAGATTTTATTTCAATCGTGTGCCCGATGTATTTGAATAGTATTGATATTGCCGGCTTGTTAGTTGGGTACAGGTGGTGGATGTGAGTTTGGAGTTTATTGCCCAGGTGTCTAGGTTGTGTTTTCTTTGTTTGAGGAATTTTCATTATGTTTTTAGTGCTTATTATACATATAGGTACTAATATAAAAATATATTACAATAGTTAATGGTGAACCGTCACAGTCTGTAAATTGAATTGGTTTTGAACTCGTTAATTTTTAAGAATTGATTTTAAAAACGAACAAGTGGCATTTAAAAAAAGTCGATATCTCACATATTTTAAAATATAATCTAACATTACAGTAAATGTTTTTTTAAAAAAACGTTGCCCCACACTAGGAATCTCTCCTGTATCGTGGGTGCGTTTACAAACATTTAAACTCACATACACGTAATATAGTAAATGTGATATAAAGACAAGGATAACTCAAATCTCGTAGCGGCGATCGGCGGCGGCGACCTCTCGCGTCCGACCCTGGTGCAAGCCATGGTCCGGGGCGAGGAGGAATGGGACGCCGTCGCCTCCTTCTGCGAAGCAGTGATGACAGCGAAGGAGGTGGCGGAACGTGAGAGGGAGAGAACCTCTCGTCCCAGCCGCCGCTGGAGGCGCTCCGGGCGTCGGGGGCCACGTGATGGCCACCGCTCTGCCCAAGAGCGGGAGGGGTTATTCGATAATTTTCCACTCGCCAAAAAAAAAAAGGGATAACTCAAATCAATTGTTTTATCAATTCAATAAAAGTTGACGATCACAAAAAGCGTCAAAGATTTGAGTGGGGGGTTGTGACGTCACTTACCGGTAAAAAATGACATACTAATGTCTTAGAATATGACGTCACACGAGTTTTCAGAGCACTGTATCGTCTTCATTGTTTGTTTACGTGAAAAAAGAAAAAATACGTGTCCAATATTTTTTGAAAATCTATCTGACGGACTAATTAGATTTTTTTTGTCAACTACCCTTTTTATACATTGTCATCTAGCAGTATTCGCTTACATTCTCATTCAAAGTATAGAAAAAAAAAAAAACGTTATACCTATGTATGCAACAAAACATCCGCTACTATCGACAATTTGAACTCCTATCGACAAATCATTCCAATCGAATCCAATCCGACTAGGGGAGCCGCATTCAGTCTAACAAGTTGTGGTCACAGGGACTCACAGAGCGACACTGGACTGTCTGCGTGTGACCTCCGCAATCCAATTAAGCCCTGGTACATACTGTGACCGAATACTATCTCTGTTACACCATTTCTGTAGTTTTTTCTACCCGACTGTGGTGAAGCCTAAAATGAAGGTTATTAAGTAAAAACATTAATTGAAATATGACAACATTTCTTTCTTTCTTATAAACGTAACAGAGTATTGTTGTACAGCATTTCAAGCTACCCGAAACTAATATTTTTCTCCAATCAAACTTGAATCTAATGTTTAAGATATTAAGTTGAATATCTATTAAAAAAAATTAACAGATTGTAGTAGCTTGATATAAAGCTGCCGTCGGCATTTGTTTGTTACTACAAGAACTTATGTTAAAGCCGACTCTAGTAATAGCAAACCATAAATGGACTAGTTCCATTTTTGCCTGTTTCACAGTTACTGTGTTTTGTACTAAGCATCATAATCATTAATGTATGCATGCCAACTTAATGACGAAATGTGTCATTGTACTACATAATTATTAATTTACTATCTTTTGTACCACATTTGTTGCAAATAAATAATTTTGACTTTGTCTTTGACCTTCAAACTCTACTTGCAATTCTGCTCTTGTAACTTTTCAAATAATTAAAAAATTGTTTTATGGTTTTGGTCGTGAGTTCGATTCCCGGGTCGGGAAAAGTGTTATTGAGTTTTTCCATCAGTTATTTCTCAGCACGGACAATACGGAGTCTGGATAATATATTATGTTCCCAGTTGATGAGCAATGCCCCTATGTCGTGGGACTTAAACATAACTGGCCAATTGTGGGCGTTCTTTATGCTTAACTCTTTAGGGATTACAGGCGTGATGTTACGTTATGTTATGTCAAACCTAACTCTACTTGCAATTCTGCTCTCGTGATTTTCCAAATAAAGTAAAAACTTTGTGAGCCACATAGCCAAATTTTTTTTTCTATATTTTTTACAGACTTTCGCAATAATCTATAAAATAGTATGAAGTGGACAAAATGAATGTTTCCTTAGACTACCTATCGATAAATCATTCCAATCCAACTCTCAAACGGTCTAACAAGTTGTGCTTATACATAGTAACACGAACGGTCTGGGTGTAGCCTCCTTAATCCAATTACGCCCTGGTACCTACTGTGACCTAATACTACGGTTGTGAGACTTTGTCAGGCTTCATTCCACCTGTAACGACTGTCATATTTAATGTTATTAACGGAGAACGGATAATTAGAAGGCTTTTTCTGGGATTAAGGACTTTTTGCGAAAGATATTTATTTTGAGAAATTTTGTTACCGGGCAATTTAGATCCTCTTATGTCGTTTGATTGGAATAATTATAACATACAGGACTGCGTTTTTTTAAGTTCGACAAAAATATTTTCATTATATCTCATACTAGCTGATGCCCGTGGCTTTGCCCGCGTCAAATTATGAACTAAAACCTTACTCGAGAACTACTTGATCCATTGGTGAAAAAAGCATGAAAATCGGTGCAATAGTTTTTGAGTTTATCACGAACAAACAGACAGACAGACGCGGCGGAGGACTTTGTTTTATAATATATAGTTATGTAGTGATTTGGTAGGTGCATTGCATTGTATACAGCTGGTACTTAATACCAATATTTATCAAAGATAAATGGTTTTTTACGTATCTCGTTAATTTTATTTTCAGCTACAAACAACATAAAAAATCTAAATGTTGAGTTGAGTTATGGCATCCTAGTCGTAAACAAGCCTAATTATAGTTTTTTTTATATCTTTGCACTTAATTGGTGATTATGTAAGGGGTTAGGTGGCTTAAGTCTATTTACGCCACCTAAGTTAATATTGAACCTAACGATGTAGACGGTAGGTAATTACTTTCAGAGCGTCTAGAATGTCTTCGAGAACATTCAACAGGATTGACTTTACCTTTAGGTACATTTATTAGCGTGTTCATCTTATAATTTTTGACTTTTTCATCAACATTAGCGCTGATTGAATGACACTTTATATGGACGGATGGAGCTGGTCTTCATATCGATTCCCTCCCACCTGTTAGATATTGAGCTACATCATTTATTGCGTTTTATATTGTACTAAATATTTTCTTTCTTACTAAAATTCGGGAACTTCAAGGCGCTTTACACATGGAGCAACTTAAGTTGAGGCAACTATCAACATTTTAAATGTTTCCTGTAACTAGTTGATAGTTGTTAGAAAGTTTACGGTTGCCGCAATTGTGAGCAACTTTCATAGCCGAGTGGCTCAATCTACGCAGCGTTCAGAGTGACGATGGATATCAAAGAAGCAGCACTTGCACACAGCAAAACAAATTATTCGCAGCAATCATCGGTTTTGGATTCATCCCTTTTTCTAGATCGATCCCAACTTATTACCCTAAAAGATTTGCAAAATTATGTGTGAAATCGCCCGACGCGTTGCGATTGGAGGTTGAGGAAACCGGCCACTTTAGAAACCGGTATAATATTTAACAGTTGCTAGTTGCGGCAATTAGGAACTAACTTAATCATCGATTACAGTAACTGAAAACGGTTGACGATCATCGGAACTCGAAACTCGAGTTCCTATGTGTGCGCAGTCCAATTAAAATATATGTTAACAGCTAGTTGCTGCAATAGTTGCTCCATGTGCAAAGCGCCTAAGATAAACGCACTTGTCCGCGCTGAAAGAATCGACCACACTGAACGAACCGTTCTATCATACGTATAACGTTACCTTGTCTGTCATCCACATCGGTGCGGATTATAATTCGAGATACCTAATGATTTCAAACAAATCATTCTAAAATTCGTTTCTTTTGGATCCATCTACTCTGATAATGATATGCGTTTACCTTTTCACGTCAACAAAAGTCTGCTTCAAAATACATCCGTACATATAGTTATGTTTTTATCAGGCGGTGGACACTCAAAGGTTTAATTATTGAGTATTGATTATCTGATAAAATAATGCAACAGGTTCAATATGTTCGTGAAGCATACATTTTTTGCGAGTCTATTTTGCCTTCATCCAGTTTTGACCTAAATGTTTTACTGAAATAATATCGATAAGCTGATAATATACTGTCCTAATATTGTGAAACTTGTATGTAATTAAGTAGGAACGCATTTTCTGTTGTTCAAGAGTTCATATACATTTAAACATAATAATATACTAATTAAAACCGAGCAACGGTGGCCCAGTGGTGGCGGCCCATACTTACGAACAGTAAGTCGTGGATTCGAACCCAGCCAGGCGCATTACTTTGTGTAATTTATTTAATCACAGCTGCTCTCAAAACGGTGAAGGAAAACATCGTGAGGAAACCGGCATGTGTTAGGACCAAAAAATTCGAAACTACTACCAACCCACACTGGGCCCGCGTGGTGGATTATAGCCCATCCCTATCCTAGAGAGGAGGCCTGAGTCCCTGCAGTGGGAACATTATAGGCTGATGATGATGATGATGAATTAAAACCAGGAAAAGACTTATCTATCTTTTTAACTTGGTTACAACTCAACTTAGAAACTTACTTAGTTTGAAATTAGTAGGTAATCTTATAGTATTTTTTATTTTACTTTTATCTAGAATACAGTACAGTTTTATAAAATAGTATACAAAAAAGTTTTATCTTTTGGCAGATGTCATTCCATAGACATACAAACGTTCAAGTTATAACACCTCTGTACTTTCATCAAGAGCTTAAAATTTTATTGAAACAATCAGCTGTTATTAAATTATTTAACCACAACAATTTAATTTTCGATCCCACAAAAAACAACTAACATACACCACCCACCAAACCGTTTTAAATCTACCAAACATTAATGATGAATTACCTTGTAATAAATCTTCATTTAAATTTAAAATCCCTACCTTTTACCAACATGAGCCAGCTTATTTACATGTGCGCACACAATGGCCACCAAATTGGTCTTTAATTAAGTACCAGTACCATAGACAAATGTGCGACGGAAATTCAGGACAAACAAAATGACGACTGTGTTTATTGGTTTAGGAAACACGGTTTAAATTACATTCGTAATTTTGAGTCGGCTTTGAGACAAGTATGCTGACAAAGGCTTATTTGTCATTGTGTGAAAATGACGAAAAAATGTTGCGTAAAGCTCCTTGGGTTCTGACTTTATGAGTCGAGCAACACGATTACTGAAAAATGATTGCACTGGTTGGATAGTAGTGCACATATCTGTGTGGTTCTTTCTTCAAAAGACCACCTTCAGACACTCGTATATCCATTGACTTATATATTACTGCGTAAGAACTGGGCGGACGGCATGTTAAAATGACCCCACAAACGTGGTCCCAATAAGGTCTTTCCTAAGCCGAAGTGAACTAGTCCACGTTCGGCTCTCTTCGGGTGCGGTCGTAAATTTTATTAAAAGCTTTATTTATGTTCTTTATACCTCGAAAATGCCACGCCGCTTATACAAGGTTACGTTAACGAGCAGACTACACCAATTCTCTGTATGGCGAACGCGTCGAGCAAATGTTCGGACGACCGTATCTTTAGTTTTTATATCAATGCGTATATCCCTCATATTACTTGACCAATATCTGGACTTTAAATTAAAAGAGACTATGACCTCTGAGTTGGTTTGGGCTGTTTTTTCTCAGAGTGGTCAGGCACGAAACACCGGCCCTACTCACATATAAAATGATAAATGTTCTGTAAAACCACGTTGTAGACATAAAATAATATGATGTAAGTAGCTCACTGAATGAACTCATAATTTCTTGTCCAAAAAGTTTGTTTATAAACGTTTCAATTTGCTTAATATCATTATTACTTTCTGTATAATACAGGTTATTCCAATAACAGAAAAAAAATGTCCCTAAAATGGCACTGTTAAGTGCCATAGCCATTTTTAAAACACCAAGTCGTTAAAGCTAGATACATACAGGGTGTAAATCAACCCATCACACACCCGTCAACCAAGCGTTCTGTACATCAATCTAAGTACCCCTACGCAATTTTTTTTTGTGGGAAATGACTTTTTTTTTTGGGGTTATAAATCACATTTTACGGTAAAACTCAAAGTACCACTCTTAAAACATTGTGCTAGTGGATGCTTTGAATAACAAACGGGTCATGGAGGTAATTTAAGTAAAGATAAAACCTGAATAACTAGTATTTACAAAAACAGCTGTTAAAAATTTGAAACTTTGACCCCTAATATCTCCGTACCTAGGAGGTTCCCAGGTATGGTCTAGAACAAAAAACTGATCGCAGTGGTGGGGAGAACAAGTACCCTTCGTTTGCGTTAAGGGTACTTTTACACCCTATATTTAAAGAAACATAATCCGTATGTAATGCACAACACACGCTCAAATGACTTGGTTAGTCACACACAAAGCTCAGTAGCAAAGGTACCTAAATGACCTGTCTCCTGTCCACTGCTCATACATACATTATTTAAATAACATGACGTCTATTTGTATTTGTTTAGGATGCCATGCTAACTGACATTCTATTTACCTACAGCTCCATACAAAGTTAAATATTTAATTAACAAGTTCAATATTATCATTGACACTGAAAACGGGATATATTTACCATTATTTACTGTTACAGCGCAGAAATATCTGGAAAACGGAATAAGTAAACAGTAAACATGGTAAATATTACGTTTTCGGTATTAATGACCATGTTAGTGATCATCATCTGCCTAGCCTTTTCCCAACTATGTTGGGGTCGGCTTCCAGTCTAACCGGATGCAGCTGAGTACCAGTATTTTACATGGAGCGACTGCCTATCTGACCTCCACAACCCAGTTAATACTAGGTAATACGATACTCTTTGGTAAGACTGGATGTCAGAATTTCAGGTCACTGACTACCTGTAACGACTGCCAAAGATCTATATATGGCAGCCGGGACCAACAGCTTAACGTGGTTTCCGAGGCACGGAGGAAACTCGGTATGTCGGGCGGTCACCCATCCACAGACCGACCTAGGCAAGCACAGCTTTTCCTAAAGATCGACCCGAGTGCCAGTTCTTATTAAGCCACGAGCTCCGTTAGTGACCACGACCATGTTAGTGATCATGTGTGTGAAATCAGTTTAGAATTTAAGTTCAATATTTTAGCTCGCCTACTTTTACACAACTGGTGAAATGTGAGTGTACAAATGGGTACACCTCTGTCTAGCCCTTCGGGGATTATAGGCGTGATGTTATGTTGTAAAGTGCAGTTTAGATTCCACGTCTCATGAAGTATCTTGTAGCCTTTTTGCTCACTCTGTGTAAAAATACTAATATTCAACTGCATCCGGTTAGATTATTGAAAGCCGAACCCAACATAATTGGAATTGAAAAGCTAAGCAGATGATAAAAACGTTGATGAGAAGTCTTCCATCAACAGGCTTTTCCACTACATCGTACATAATTCACGACTTCGGCTTTAATTTGTAGATTAAAATCTCTCTCATCGTAAAAGTTTTATCTTATAATCCATCTACAAGACATTCTCATGATCATGTGGAATCCCCCAGCATCCCACGAGCCGCGATCTCTACTACCTTTTGATCATTAACTTCATTACGGTTCGGCCAGACGATAGAATTTTATTTAATTATTAGTCTATCATATCCAGCATTAAAAACGTTTTTAAAACTACACTGCTTTAGATTAGTGTCTACGCTTGAAAGTGTGATAAAACTATTATTATAAGTTCTTAAACGGACATGGTCACTAACAAACAAAACACTAACAAACAAAACACGAACAAACAAATAGTAAATATCCCATTACAAGTTTTAATAATAAAACCATTATCATTTAAAACTATTTAATGAAATGGAAATTAAATTAGGGAAAGGTCACGGACAAAATGGATAGAAATAAAGATACGTTGAGGTTCAAAAATGGGTATACAAGCCATTTGAACGAAGGCTTCATGTAACTAAAATTACAGCCTACGCTTCGTTCATCCCAAAAAAGGACAGAACGAAAGATAAGACCCTAAAGTGTCATCCCAAGGATGGACAGTGATAAATTATTCACCATCCCCGTCCCACGATTTCCAAACATTGATATTACAAGATCTGTCGACCAAAGGAAATTATTGTTTTCCGCAAATATCGTTTTTGTATATTTTATGTAGATATATTCAAATTGTGAGATATTGGATTCAGGTATCGGGTTTTTGTCTGAAAATATTGTGTTTTTATGTTACCTCGCCAGGTTGGTTTTGCGTTGTTTTGGCTTCCGTAATCCTTAAATTCTTCACTGTTGTAGAAAAGCTGTAATTTTTATGAGATTATACTGCTTTCGTACTTCGGAAAGCATCTTAACCCGTTGGACTCGGCTGTCATTTACTGTAGATATTTGACAGTCGTTACAGAGGGGGTATTGTATAACCCAGTTCTAATTGAGGTCAGATAGGCAGTCATCATCATCTGCCTAGCCTTTTCCCAACTATGTTAGGGTCGTCTTCCATTCTAACCGGATGCAGCTGAATACCAGTATTTTACATGGAGCGACTGCCTATCTGACCTCCACAACCCAGTTAATTATAGGTAATACGATTCTCTTCGGTAAGACTGGATGTCAAAATTTCAGGGCACTGACTACCTGTAACGACTGCCAAAGATCTATATAATTATGGCACCCGGGACCAACAGCTTAACGTGCTTTCCGAAGCACGGAGGAAACTCGGTATGTCGGGTGGTCACCCATCCTCAGACCGACCTAGGCAAGCACAGCTTTACCTAAAGATCGACCCGAGTGGCAGATGATAATTTTATGCTTAACCGCACGATGACGACGATGAAATTATATTGAAAATATCACTGGGAAATACAGGTTGCCAATAATGATGACACAGCCAGCTAAGGCGGCTATTTGAGAAGGAAAAATGAAGTTCATTTACCTAACTAATCAAAAATTCTGAGAAAAGAAAAAACAAAACGTGTTATTTCGTTCAATTCTCTGAATTCTGGCACTCCTACCTAAGCATATAATTTATTATCGAAATATAGAAATGAACCACAACAAAAATGACGCATAACCTTCCGATCTTGTAGGTAATCACCTGAAGACGTAAAAAAGCGAAAAACTTTATAAAAACAACAGGAAAACCACCCGTAAATTGGCAATTAGGGGAAGCAACAGTTTCCTTTTACAAATTAAAACTGTACAGGGTCGTTCCCGTCTGGGCTTACAATAGAAAATCGAATCCCGCTGTACATCGACGGATTAATTCTGCTACACTAATCATGGCTGATGGAATCTGTAGGGAAACGATTAAAAATTTACGAGATATTCCGAATTATAAGCAGATATTCGGGTTTTGGATAATCGAATTTGTTTCTCTATTATTAGTTGATTGTATTAGCTGGAGATTAATTGGCGAGTCAGCGATGTGTAGCAGATTTTGTAATTATATTTTGGGTTATTGAGTTTAAAAGGAAATTGGTTTAGTAATAACATTTTAATGCTTTTGATCTCCAATATCACCGGAACTAAAAGGTGCTCATAACACTGTGATGAGGAAAACAAATGTCCTTCGCTTTTGATAAGGGTATTTACCTTTCTTTTGAGCTTGAGATCAAATTTTGTAAGTCCTCTTGCGTGTAGGTGTAGTGACATGAAAATGATGAGTAACATAACATCACGCCTGTAGTGTCCGAAAGGTTAGGCAAAGGTATACATAACAGCTCGTCGGGACTGCGGGTTGTTCGCAAGAGATACCGCGGCCTCGACATAAAGGGCTAAGAAGGAACATGGGTGGTTTTTAGTTAGTAGAAGTCTGACACTCCCTTTCGCTCTGCCCAAGAGCGGGAGGGGTTATTCGATGATTTTCAACCGGACAAAAAAAAAAGGTGTGCATAACAGTACACCCACATTTCGCCAGTTATGATTCATCATCATACACAGCCTGAATTCACCCACTGCTGGGTCTCTCTTTTCTTGTGCCATTCTCCTCGATCCTGTCCTGACCTCATCCAGGTTTCTCACCTATGATAACTATGTCGTCTTCCCATCTCGCCGCCGAACGACCTTCATTTCTTTTGTCAGCTCTTGAACGCCTTTCGATGACAGCTTTAGTCCACCTGTCATTACTCTTCCATGATAATATGTGTCGTGCTTACTCCAATTGAGTTTCATAATGCGGTTTGAAATATCGAAAAAGTTATGTTTAAGTCCCATGTAATAGGGTAGAAATTATAGATATTAGCTAATATTAATACTATTTACATATTAACAAAGATAAATCTAGTCTCCCATTAAACCAGACGCAAAGGAAAAACCGCCTGCTTTACGCTCGCTCAAATTAAATCGTTTCATGTCTATAAAGTGTCTATATGAAGGCGTTACTGCCGCATAAATTTATTTAATGCTCAGCATAATGCTGAGTGAATGAATAAATCATAATTGTCTTTATTCAGTAGTATATTTGATTATGAAATTTTCCTTATTCTTTGTTCTTATCTCAACAAAAATGTGACCTTTTAGAGAGATTATTGAATGAGTTCGTTAAACATTGCTGAATGCTTAACATAATCAGCTTATGGAGTTCCTTTTTCTGATAAATAGGATTCTTCTTTGTAGAAGGGAATGAGCCATAATACATCACGTGGGTCCATTGCCGTTAGATGTAGAAAAAATACTCAATTCGCACAGGTCAAAATAAAATAAAAAATATTAAATAAAAAGAAAACAAGATTTACAGAAAGCTACAATACAATGCATTGGTCCCGTACGAGGTCAAAAACCTCCTATCTAAGCGTGGTGCTGTATCATTAAAACACATCACAGCGTTGGTATTTTGATAGGGCCAAAGTTGTGCGTAAATAGGCACCTACATAAAATAGTATCAGTGTCATGTAGTCAGTCTAAAACGAATTCAACAAAAATTCTAAAAAACCACACAAACAAAACATTAAAACAATCTAAGATTTTAAACTGACATGGTCACTAGCACTATTTTTTATTTATTTAGCTTATCCGTGATCATGGTGCTTGTAACAGCGCCGAAATATTGGGAACTCGAAACAATCAGTAAACATGGTAAATATCCCGTTTTCAGTATAAATAATAGTATTAAAACAATGGTTATTAATATAACAACAGTCCACATTCCACAAGTTCTTCCTCTTGAAATGTAATCGAAGAGCATTCCCATTGAAAACTTCGCAGACGCTATTCCTTTAATTAAAGTTTGAGTATTAATTGATTTCGTTTAGATTTCTCTTCATAAAGGAACTAAAATTAAACTCAAGTGCCACATAAAGGTGCAGACGGGAGATATAAAAGCGCTTTCGTGATTATTTAAATTGGAATAGTTTTGAGAAGTTTTAATTATTATATATAAGTACTACCTGATGCCCGCGGCTTCACCCGCGTGGATGTCGGTCAGATCATAATACTAAAACCTTCCTCTTGAATCACTCTATCTATTAAAAAAAAACCACTTCAAAATCCGTTGCGTAGCTTTAAAGATTTAAGCATACATAGGGACGGACAGTCTGCGACAGCGACTTTGTTTTAAACTATGTAGTGATCTGTAGCGATGCTGACGCGCGTTTGTTTTGTGGGCGTGGGCAAACAGTTCCCCGTCGGGGCTGCGGGTTCTTCGAAAGAGATATCGCGGCCTCGGCACAAGGGCTAAGAAGGAACATGGGTGGTTTTTAGTCAGTAGAAGTCTGATACTCCCTTCCGCTGTGCCCAAGAGCAAGACAAAATTCAAACAGTTCGCGACTGAAATGTTGCAAACGCGAGACAGCATCGCCACTGCATCGCTACAAAAAGTCACCGTGGGCGAGGGGGCTTAGCTTTGTCGAAATAAAGGTTTTTTTTGTTGAAAAGCAATAATATACCCAAAAATGGACGTATGTACATAGTGGATGTAATAAGAAAGACATATATCAAAGGAGAGATAAATGTTTTGTGTAAGTGCTAAGCCTATTTGGAAGTGAATACTAAAATATAAAAGCTAACAGACATAATTATGGTACGAGAGTCGAAATGCAGCTGTACAAATAAGAAAACGCTTATGTAGGTACGCAAATGATAGTTTAAATGACATGTGTGACCATTGTATAATGAAAAATGTTATTCGAATATTTTTAAGTGCTATTTATAAATTAGTAATTTTGAAAAGTACTTAATGTCTGCTTTTTGTAACTTAGCAGCATCATTGCATCACATTATTTTGGTGTCAACGATTAATTTATTTTAACCAAGTGTATCAATGTTGAAAATAAAGTTAAAGTAAACACCATAAGAAACTTATCGGCTTATAGTGGACCTAATATGGTGGATGTTAGTCGATACCGTCAGCTTTTGTGGTGACAACCATGATTAATCGCCATGACACGGCCATATCGAAGCCCTTGCATTTTCCCAATAAGTTATATCATTTTATAGAAGATACATTGCGTGGTTTCCTGTTGATAATAAATCTTTTCCAAAGAAATAAGGACCATTGAAGAAATATCCTAACACCGAAAGTCACTAATTGCTCAACACACAAACTAAGAGCAAAATCGGTTTATTTCGCAACCGTGCTCCCCAAGTTCTTAATAAAAATAATATTGGCAACAGAATAACAATTTATCCAAAGAAAACAAAGTAAAAGCTGTATTAACATGTCTAAAAGGAAACCCGCATGATTCACCAAAAATAATGTTGCCAAAGAAAATATTCCAAGTTTTCCCTCCATATCTAATAATCTGACCTTTTTGTTACAGGATGCGGGAGTATGTGGAGGAAAACGAGAAGAACGACCCGCTCATACACGCTCCCGACAAGAAAAACAACCCTTGGGCTGAAAAAGGGAAATGCATCATTATGTAATCATACTACACATAAGTAAAAATATCACCAAAATTCTAAATAATATATTCAGTTAAAGATGGAGGATCTGAGTCTGGTACATTCTGACCGACGAGATCTACATTCTATTCAACACACGATGGTTACGGGATTAATGCCAGACAATATGAACATGTAGAAGTACCACCAAACTTAGAAAAAAACGTCGAAGATTACTTTAATTTCATTATTATTTTGTTTATGTAGTTTTTGTTCCCAAACGAATCTAGTCCCTTATAATTCTAATGTAAAGAATGTACATTTAGACTGTGCGAGAAGCAAGGATGTACTTATGAATGTTTTTTGTTAAAAAATGAAGTTTTAAAAATGGTTGTAAATACGTTAAATTTTGTATTTCTAGTAATAGAATGTTCGGACATGATACTATCGGTAGAGGTTTATGGAAAAGTTAAAATGAATGGGATAAAGAAATTGTAATGTGGAAAGTGTAAGCTAATCTTAATTGAACGTTGACAACCGAGTATTATTTATTTGAAGGAAAACTAGACGAGTATTACCTTGAAAATTGTTTAGAATATATTTTTTAGAGAACCCATGCAGTTCCATACGAATATAAGCAACTTCCTTTTTCATCTGTTTGTATGGATTTGGGATGGATTCTATCAAACCAGGCAAAGTGTCTAATGTCACTGGGCCTGGTTTCAGACAGATTTTGCCACAAGTTTAGAGGATAAATAAAAATTAAATGTGAAGATTCTCCGAGCTCACGAATCTTCGTATTTAATTAAAAATATAATGTTAAACTATAGGGATAATCGCAAATCACAACTTAATACATATTCGCTGAATCACGGATTAGAAAATGTTAAACTATTGGCAATAAAGGGAACGTAGGAAGAATAAAGTTAAACGATTAAAAAAAGGTAGAGAAGATGAAAAAAAATGTAAATTTAAGAATAATGCAACATAATCTTGTTTGAAACTTATTGTTAAGCTGGTAAGGATACTTTTTTATAAACACGGTACATTCCACAGTGCCACGAACTTAGTTGCTTCTAGCTATTAAACTATCTTCTACTCTCCTGTTCTAAATATAATCGCTACTAAGCAAATCTATCATTTATTTCCCGCTCTCTGACATCTATGATTTTCATCCTGATATAAAATGTATTTAAACACAAACTATCAAAATACAATTTAAAATGATCTAGCACTCAATTAGCTTAGTATAATATTCAAAATTAAACCGATGAAATTCTACCTAAGTCATTGAAAGTTTACTTATAAAGCGATACGTAGTTTCCATATAAAATTCTTCTAAATTCGTAATCTAAGATTTCTGTGACTGGCCCCAAAATTGTTCCGTGAAGAATTCCAATTTGGATCGGACCAATTTTGGTGTTGCCAAGTCCAAGTAGCGCTACTAATCTAACGTTCCAATTAAACGGATTGAATTAAATCCTAATTTTTGATTAAAATAGAAAATTTAAACTTACGCACTGTAGATAATTATAGATTAAAAAAAAATTAAATCTAACTTTAAACTTAAAAAAAAAACTCTTTTAAAATTTAAAACTTCCTCTACCATATCTAGACACGGTGTATGGAAAATCATTCTGGCTGTGAAACGATTCTTGATTTATTTAGATGATTCGTCGCTAGGTACATATCTACACGACATCTTACACTATTGCAACTCACATCGGCAGTAAAATCATGCGGGTTATCTCCACAGATCACAGCTTTCTTCACAGCATCAATGTCTTCGGAACCTATGTCAATTCTTTATACGTATTTTTCTATGTTTTTCATTTACACTGGCCATTTCTGCTTCCCATTTTTTTTGTTCGTCTTTCTAAACACATAAGTTCAACTATCCTTTAGGCATAAAAATAGTTATTAAAAAGTTAGAATCTTTAGTAAGTAAAGTAGTGTTAGTTTTAAGTAACGAAAAATCAACAGTTGTTTGTTAATCAGTATAATAAAAAATGCAATTCAGAGATTTTAACCTTAGATTATTAATAAACTGTTTAAATTAAATTTAGTGGATGATAAGGAGTTTATAATTATAAATGTAGTGGCAAATTCTGTCATTGATTTCTATGTTAGCGGGTTGGGGAATTTTCAAGGGAGTACTTTTATGATTATTTTATGTTTTTTTTTGTAATAATTTTATTTCCTTGTTATGCTATGTTATTGAACCAAAGATTTTCACGGGCCGAGGTCCTGAAATTAATGACTATCACGCTATCAACTGTCATAATAAAATTTTAACACCGACGTATTAGTCGTTAAAACGTCTAAATGTTTCACTTGATTACCTTTGTTTAATTTATTAATATTAAGAAGTATTAAACTGTAATTTTTAATGGATTTATCCGTTATTAACTAGGTAAGGGTGATATTGGAAATGATTTTTTTAGAATCAATAGTTATAAGGTATCGTATGTTATTATTAATTATGTAATCAGTAATCACTGAAATAAATGAAAATCTGTAATGTGTGACGTTTTATTGTATTGCCTTAAACGCATCCCACGTTAATAGTGCCTTGTTCCACTATTCCTAGGGGGCAAACGGGGCTGCGGGTTGTTCGCAAGAGATACCGCGGCCTCGGCATGAAGGGCTAAGAAGGAATATGGGTGGTTTTTAGTCAGTAGAAGTCTGAGACTCCCTTTCGCTCTGCCCAAGAGCGGGAGGGGTTATTCGATGATTTTTCACCCACCAACAAAAAAAATGGGGGAAAGCTGGACCCGAATGTAAAAAAAGTCCAGGTAGTCCCAGACTCAGGTCTGTTACTAAGACATGATAAGTAGAAAATTGCAAAGATATTTTACTACATCTAAAAACCGAACCTAGTATGATAAATGATATTTATTTTGCAAATAGGTTTTTACATTTTTCCAATCAAATATGTGTGGTACTTTCTTCAAAAGACCATCTCAGACACTAATCTGCATAGTCTTCATGTGTGTATACCAAGATTATGTCTGGACCTTAAAAGACACTATGACCTCTGAGTTTGTTTCGGATGTTTCTTCTCGGAGTAGTCTGGTACGAAACACCCGCCCCATCTTGTTCTAAAACAAAGTAATAATAATAAGTTTAATAATAATAATAATAAGTTTATTTCGTAATCAACAGGTATCAACAAATACATTGTAGAGGCCTCCTTTTAGGTATGGAAATACCTGTAACAGAAGACCTCCCTCTTCTATAGTAATGTGCAAACATTTAACATAGCCTGTTAAGTATAAAATATGTAAAAACATTTTAAAAACAAAAATAACAAAATACAAAGAAAACTTAGAGTAGAATAAAAACAAAACATAAACATAGGAAAATTATGTGTTCGGGAGTGTGTATGTGTGCGTGTGTGTGTGCGTGAGTGTATATGTGCGTGTGTGTGTGTGTGCATGTGTGTGTGTGTGTGTATGTGTGTGTGTATGTGCAAGGAAAATAATCTAAAAGCATACATTTTTCAGTATTAAGCTAAAGCAAGCTTCTGATAGGTGTTTTATTATGTATCTGGATGTAGAAGAGCCTCTGTTTCTTCATATGTAAGGAACTTTAGCCAAACAGTCAAGGTTTGCTTACATTCGTGATGTGATTTGTGGTATATGGCAAGGTTTTTGTTTATGGTGTTGTAAACAAAAACAGTTTGAGCAAGATATTGTCGCCTTGCGAATGCAGTACGGAATCTAACCACAGGTATACATATGTGTCTCCTTCTTCTCCTAAGAATATTTGGAACAAATATTGTTGTTTTGTGCATTTTCAGGGTGGAAACAAGAATATACAACTTTCTTACAGTTAAGAGATCAGATAATTTATAAAGCTCGTGTGTAGAATAACGATACGGTTTAAAATATATAGTTTTGAGAAGGGCACGCTGTGATCTTTCCACATCTAGGAATTTTGTTTTAGAGGCACCCCCCCAGATAGGAATGCAATACGTTAGAACAGATTGGGCTAAGGCAGTGTATATTTGTTTAATTAAATTTTCTGATGCTACGTGTCTTAATACTTTGAAAATCCAGACTAATTTTCTTAAACGGTCACTAACTAATTCAACGTGGCTATGCCAGGAGAGTCGCTGATCAAGTAGAATACCCAGGTATTTCGTTTTCTCTACTTTTTGAATAGTCGGGCAAGCGCAATTAGTGCCTAAGACATTGTGACATTGGTGCAACTTTACATTGAAATTAGTGTCAGGCTGGGTTCTATTACTAAGAGAAAAACACATATAGATAGTCTTCTGGCTATTTAGCGTAAGTAAATTCGTTCTTAGCCAGGAATCAACTCGACACAATCCCACTTCCGTGCTCTTCCGCACGGAATCCCAGTTTTCACCTATAAAGACCAGCGCAGTGTCATCGGCATAGGAGAAGACCCGAGCCCCACCTGCCTCCAAGCCACATAGGCCATTGATATAAATTAGAAACAAGGTGGGCCCGAGGACGCTCCCCTGTGGCACACCGAAAGTGATATTAGTGTCTCTGCTTGAATGCAGACTAATTCTAACCTTTTGCGTTCGGTGTGTTAGATAGCTTTTGAACAATTCCAGGGGTGTACCTCTTATTCCTATGTATTCTAGTTTGCGTACGAGAATGGGAACAGAGACTGTGTCGAAAGCCTTTTTTTTGTGTGTGTGTAAAGTGACTTGTAAAAGTGTTTGTAAAACCTATTTGCAAAGTAAACATAATTTATCATTATCATTTATAAGTCACGTTTTCACTCTGAGAAGAAGCAAACTCAGAGTCTCTTTTAAGATTCAGACAATAAATCATATTATACAAAACTTGTCATATGGTCTTTTGTAAAAAGAACCACATATATTTGAGTGGACCTGTCCAGTCAGTGCAACCAATGGTCAGTTATCGTGCAGCTCGACTTGTAACGCCAGGAGCTCAACATGACACGCTGAGGAATATAATTACTTGCGACCACTCGACTAAAATACCTCTCGAGATTATGTAGACAGTATTTTTTTTTAATTTTGACATAACAACAGTATGAGGTTTTTTCAGAACAACTGACCTACCTAGCCTTTATTTTTCCACTGCAGGACAAAGGCCTCTCCCCATGACTTCCAATTATATCGATCTAAATCCAATGTGGGATAAAATAGCCACTTTTTGGAGCCCTGACACAATCAAAAGGCGTCGCGGTAGACCTCGTATAAGATGGCGAGACGATTAAGACAACACATTTAAAATTCCAAATAAACTATAGTATGAGAATTCAAAAATATTAGAACATTTTATTTCACACTAACTGTTGCCAGCGGCTTCGCCCGCTACAACTCTAAAGTTATCCCACGGAAGATAAAATCGGGATAAAAACTATCCTATATGTTAATCCAAGTTATAAACTATCTGTGTACCAAATTTTATCCAAATCCGTTCAGTAGTTTTTGCGTGAAAGAGTAACAAACATACACACTCACACACAAACTTTCGCCTTTATTAGTGTGATAAACTTACCTGGACACTTATAAAAGTCGAGAAAAGTTGCACGGTTCTGGTTTCTCGTTTCCTATGAAGAAGAACCGGCAAGAAACTCGGAAATTGAAAGAAACCTCATCAAAAGAACTTCAGATCAAGAACTACAACTACAAGAACCCGTTTAGAAGCGTAAGTATGAAAGTACTATAACAATGTTCATAAAGAAAACAAACAGCTGCTTTTTATATCGAGAGAAAAACTAGTAAAAGTTTATAGATGAAAGGGTACTCGTTATGGGGGCTCCAAGTAATAGTCTGGCAATCTGATACCGATAGTTTCAACAGCTGTAGTGTGCTTATTTATGACAGGCAAAGTTAAGAGATTTTACCTTAGGTGGAGCTCGTGGCTTAATAAGAACTGCCACTCGGGTCGATCTTTAGGTAAAGCTGTGCTTGCCTAGGTCGATCTGTGGATGGGTGACCGCCCGACATACCGAGTTTCCTCCGTGCCTCGGAAAGCACGTTAAGCTGTTGGTCCCGGCTGCCATATATAGATCTTTGGCAGTCGTTACAGGTAGTCAGTGACCTGAAATTCTGACATCCAGTCTTACCAAAGAGTTTTGTATTACCTAGTATTAACTGGGTTGTGGAGGTCAGATAGGCAGTCGCTCCATGTAAAATACTGGTATTCAGCTGCATCCGGTTTGACTGGAAGCCGACCCCAACATAGTTAGGAAAAGGCTAGGCAGATGAAAGTTAAGAGATTTTACCGGTGTCGTTAAGATTCTTTCTAAAAATAATACATCGCGCCTGTAATCTCCGAAGGGTTAGGCAGTGTACCGTACCCATTAGAACATTAAATATATATATATATCTTTATTTCAGACAATAATCCATACGTCCATGCTATGTTAGTGTTGTTAGTACTTAATTCTATTTAACATAAACCTATTCCTAATTTTACCCAGTGCCTTTGGATGGGGCAGTCCACTCGGCCAACAATCATTTTCAGAATGTTGTTCCGAGTGCTAACCAAACGTTGCAGTAGGGAAACCGCTTTCTTACGCATGATGGCGTGAAAGCCATCCGTACGTGCTTCAGCAAACATTCCCGACGCACTGCAACGTCGCGGCCACCGCAACAGCATCCTGAAGGCATTGTTGTATTGCACGCGCAGGACGTTGTAGGCTCGGCTCTAGTGATGGGCGGAGGATAAATTCTCGGTGGATAAAAACTCGAGTATTTATCAGAAATGGATAAATACTCGTTATTACTCGTTTTTATCGGATATTTACTTAAAATGATGGATAAATATTATTTTTGCGCATGGGTTGGTTTTTCGTATTGAATGGCTAGTATATTTAGTTGGGCTTCCCAAAACATTACATTAAAATTACGTTATTTGGAAAACAGTAACGAAATCAGCCCTTTAACCTGGTGGAAAGGAATATGTTCTACGACAAAGTTAAAGAGCGTAAAAGTTAAGGCAGACAGGGACAGTTATGATGAAGATGTTCCATCACCATGTCCAGTACAGACAAATACTGATGAAGAATCAGTGGATTTGAGAGAATCAAGAAGCGAGTTCCAGTTTGTGAATTGATGAATCGCTGCATGCTGGTGGTCAGGATACCCGTTGAAGTCGTGGTCGCTTATATTATTACTTTAGTCATTTTCTTTGTGTATGTGGCGACAGCGACATCTATCGCAACACATGCGAACTAATTGGCTAATCCTACATCGCGCTATTAACTTTATCTGCGACATTAGCGTACCTATATAGAAAAGCCTGACTTTTTTTTTTTTTTTTATTGGGACAAGCCCGCCACACTATTCCCAAACCACAAAAAAAGCCCGACTTATATATGTCAGGCAGTTAGCCCACCAGACAACACCTGTCTGGTCGGAGGATCCTCCCTTTTCTATAGGGGATGAGGAACTTTACACCCATTTCCTCATACCCCCCAAACTGGTGACCCCGAGCACGAACGTCAGCGCAGCCTTCATGCCGCTACTGCAAACGTCATCATCACTTCCTCAAGCCTTCGAGCAGCGAGTCATACCGCCACCCAGCAACCACGGCTTCATCGGGTATCCTGACCCCCAGCTTGCAGCGGAAGCACATACCTGGTCCTCAGCCTCATCAGCGACCTTGGCACAGCACTCTGCACTTCGGCCGGTCAGCAAGCAGAGACGCACTTCTCTCCTGGTCAACGCAGCAGCCAGCCACTACGCAGCACTGCATCACTGTACATACTATGCAGCAGCAGCATCACCCCGACACACTGGGGCATCACCGCAGTCAGTTTCGACTCACCGAAAACTATGCGGCATTCGGTTCCAACTCACCTCCCACTGGCTTGGCAAGGATCAAGACTCAACCTGCTATCGACCTCCAGTCTTGGAGGGGAGCGATGTGGCGACAGCGACATCTATCGCAACACATGAGAACTAATTGGCTAATCCTACATCACGCTATAAACATAAACCGCGACATTAGCCAATATAGAAAATCCCGACTTACATATGTCGGGTAGTTAGCCCACCAGACACAACACACGTCTGGTCGGAGGATCCTTCCTTTTCTATGGAGGATGAGGAACTTTACCCCCTGTTCCTCATACCCTCCAAATATATAACAATTATTTAAGTATCTCACAAAATACGTATATTTTTTTCTGATTTGGATAGTGATTGGCGAACATTTTCATGATTGGGTGAAATCATTGTTAATAAAGGCTTTTCATAATTGTTAAAGTGATTAATAAAGTACGATACATATCAAATTTTCAGGATTTCATTTATTTCAATTCTTTTGTTTGTAAATTGATAAAATTTACGTTACAAAAAATGGAGATAGTATTTATCCGCTGTTTTGGATAAATACTCAAGTAAAAACGGACATTTATGAGTATTTATCCATTTTGAGTATTTATCCGGATACAATCCCAACACTACTCGGCTCGTATATGACACCCATAGGCCGCTCGTGTAGAAGGACTGACAGAACGCTTTAAATAAACTGACTTTGACGTCTGCCGTGCAGCGAGCAAACCTATGGGCGAGCATATTGCTCCTCAACGCCAACGCCCTGCGATCACACACACAACATCAACAACATTAGATTGTTTATATTGAAATTGTACATTTTTATTTTAGACCAGTACTCGATACAATTAACTTATAGATATGTTGGCAAAAAAAATATTTTGGACATGCACAAGCGACCAATGCCTCAGGATTTGGCTGTGTGCATTGTCAGACACCACGCTCAGAAATGTATTGGTGCTACCCTTCACCCGAGACCACAGAGAGGCTGTTCTTCTGCAAAGCACCGCTTAAAAGCTGTCCCTGCTAAGGTCGGCGAAAATGCTGGAGGCACTACACCGCCATGAGCAACCACTCTATTTCAAGTTCAGTTGAAAACCAGCGCCAGGCATTAGTTGCCCGGCATTTTGCTGAATTGGGCCTTCTTGGCGCAGCCGTGAGGCACACAGTGTTACGATTTGTTTAGTTGTAAGTTATTTCTTATAATTATTATTTTTGTTTTACATTGTGTGTACTTGTGGCATGTGCCAAATAAATGCATTTTCTTTCTTTCTTTCCATGGGAGAACCAACAAACCCCTGGACGCGTTATAGATACTGGATATCTGTTGAGTGTAATTGTTCCACAGGTTACACGTGTGTAACGATTAGCTTTTGAATAGTTTGACTTTAACGTGAGCCAGTTTATACATATAGGGTGTAAAAGTACCCTTTACGCAAACGAAGAGCACTTGTTTTTCCCACCACTGCGATCATTTTTTTGTTTCAGACCATACCTCGGGAACCTCCTAGTTACGGAGATATTGGAGGTCAAAGTTCCAAATTTTTCACAGCTGTTTTTGTAAATACTAGTTTTTCAGGTTTTATTTTTACTTAAATTATCTCCATGACCCGTTTACTATTCAAAGCATCCACTAGCACAATGTTTTCACAGTGCTACATTGAGTTTTACTGTAAAATGTGATTTTTGACCCAAAAAAAAAATGTTGTTTCCCAGCAAAAATTTTTTCGTATGGGGTACTTAATTTGATGTACAGAATGCTTGGTTGACGGCTGTGTGATGGGTTGAATTACACCCTGTATACATTTTATTTTATTTTAATTCCCAATAATAGTAATCATCTCTTTAGCAGTGAGTACAACATAGGCTGAGTTATGCTTTAACTCACCGTGACAAGGAACATGGCTGCTATTTAGTCAGTAGAAATGACACTCCACATTTTGAGGAGTCATTTGATGATTTCACAGTACCGTCTATACATCTTGAGTAACAGTTGGACATTCACAGCTTTCTAGCCTAGCAATAAGGGTGATTCTCGCAGATCAAATACCGTGTCTTCGAGTATTTTCCCCAGACAAAATTCTTTCACACAAACAGCTCCACTATTAGACACTCATTACGGGTATTGATTTTGACATATGAGTTAATTCCCACCGTCCCCTAAAGACTGAAGTGATTTGATTGGATGGCTATAAATATGTATACTTTATTGATCAAGTATTTGGCTACTTAATTAAATAATTGAGTAAACAGGTAAATATCTAATAAGGTAAGGTAAAATAGAAACATATTGATAATGAGTACGTAAATAGACAGGTTTGTATGTAGGTAGGTATTTTGAGTTTGAGGTTTTTTCTGTACGTAATGTACTAAACTTTTTGACTTGATTGCGAATCGACCAGTATCACCAGTGGTGGGGAGGCTACACGTCTCCTGATGAATGTAATGTTTTATTGTAATCTATTTTATTTTTTTATTATTATTCCCTTTATTTATTTGTAAACAAACTTTATACATTTTTAATTATTTCTTATAAAAACAATAAAAAAACATTTAAAAATATATAAAATTGTAGCCCACCGATATCGGGAACAGGGTCCAAGCTACCGGCGGTCAGGGCTCCAAAGAAAGGAACCTCCTAACGATACGAACCGTGTCCAGGAGTACCGCTTTCTGCATCAAGCCCTTGATCCAGAAATTATTATTATTATTCTTGTTATTTCAATTATTTTGTATCTGTAAATTGTCATAATTTGTTTTAAATTCAATTTATAATTTATTTGCATAATATAATCTTGTCCATTTCAATTTATTATTAATCATGTTATTTTAATTTAATTCATTAGTATTCATCATATCTTTATTAATACAGAAATTTCCACTAACTTAGTCTTAAGATAATTTGTTACTAATAAAATATGGGGAAATTCATCAGGAAATTCTTAGTAGACGTTTAGAATGAAGAGTTTTGTAAACGATACGGGTGATACAACATCCTGTAATCCCCGAAGAGTTAGGCAGAGGTGTAGGTACCTAACACTGGGGCTGCGGGTTGTTCGAAAGAGATACAACGGCCTCGACATAAAGGGCTAAGAAGGAACATGGGTGGTTTTTAGTCAGTAGAAGTCTGACACCCCCTTTCGCTCTGCCCAAGAGCGGGAGGGGTTATTTGATCATTTTCCACCAGTCAAAAAAAAAAGGTGTACCAATACTGGGGCTGCGGGTTGTTCGGGGCTGCGGGTTGTTTTAAAGAGATACCGCGGCCTCGACATAAAGGGCTACGAAGGAACATGGGTGGTTTTTAGTCAGTAGAAGTCTGACACCCCCTTTCGCTCTGCCCAAGAGCGGGAGGGGTTATTTGATCATTTTCCACCAGCCAAAAAAAAAAGGTGTACCAATACTGGGGCTGCGGGTTGTTCGGGGCTGCGGGTTGTTCGGGGCTGCGGGTTGTTCGGGGCTGCGGGTTGTTCGGGGCTGCGGGTTGTTTTAAAGAGATACCGCGGCCTCGACATAAAGGGCTACGAAGGAACATGGGTGGTTTTTAGTCAGTAGAAGTCTGACACCCCCTTTCGCTCTGTCCAAGAGCGGAAGGGGGTTATTTGATGATTTCTCACCTCCCAAAAGAAGAAAAAGTTGTACTTAAATACTACATCCACATTTCGCCGAAATATTTTAAGTTCTATGTTTCTCGAACCAGGAATCGAAGCCAGGACTCGACTCACGATTGTGACCACTTCTACAACGAGGCCAGCATAAATGGCAACACGTGAGTATACCATAGGCACACCTCTGACAAACACTGCAGACAAAGTGGGCGTGATATTACAAATACCAAAGTGCACAATAGGAGGGACAAAAAAACATAAAAAGACCTATATCTATACTTAATATTATAAAGCTGAAGAGTTTGTTTGTTTGTTTGTTTGTTTGAACGGGGTAAACTCTAGAACTACTGGTTGGAATTTAAAAAATCTTTTAGTGTTGGATGAAGGCTTTAGGCTATATAACATCACGCTACGATCAATAGGAGCGGAGCATAAATGAAAAATGTTGCAAAAACGGGAAAAGATATTCCTTTTTGAGAGCTTCCGCTGCGTGCGCTGCGAAAACGGTTTAAGTTACGTAAATATTATGTAAGAAGGAATTGTTCCTCTTTAAAAGTTCTAAAAAAAAGTCTGGGACAGCATATATTTATCTTTTACGATTGACTCACTGTAACCATTTTTTTATATTAAAATGTTAGGTTAAAAAGAATTATATTTTGCGAAGCTTATTTAACTCATATGCTATTAATCTATATCTAAATAAATGTGTTTGCTAGCACGGAAATTTAATATAGAATATTTGTGCCCTTAACTCTATACAGTTTAAACAAATATCTTAGAAGATATCGCAATGTAAAAATATACGGGCGATAAAATAATTAGCGCGTGGCAGTCATTCGGTCCGGTGCGGTAGGTACGTGGGGATTCTGGCCTCAGGGGCCGTATTTTTGAATCAATAGAATTCCAAATCGTGTACGAAATCGCACAATTCGTATGAGAATCCCTAAAATCGCTATTTTTGAATATTCATACCCGTGAATTTTGCAACGAGTGGTCCGACCCACTCGTTTCCGATATTCTACCAGTAGAAATGAGAATGACACTGACAAGTGAAGATTTGTTGACAGATACGTTACGTTGACTTTATCTAACCTATAAATCAGTGTTTTCTTTCGCTTTTCGCGATGGTTAGCCTCGAGGAGTATATCCTGATGAATTACATCAGCGACAGAAAAAAATATGTAAATACTAAAGAAAAAAATATCGAAATCCCAATGACAGACGTCAGACAATGACATTATAACTTTTTAATTTACGTTCCGTTCCACCGTAACTCATTACCGGTTTTTAAAATCAACGAGTTATGGCTTTCCGGTTTTCATTTTTCTGCGTGAAATGAAAAATGTTGAAGATTCGAGTTTTAGGGCAACACTAATTTCTATTACTTCAAAAATACGTAAAATTTGGAGCAATCGAAATTCATTTCGTATACGTTTTGCTTTCGTGCATGAATTTAAGATTCACTTCGAGTGATTCAAAAATACGGCCCCTGGGGGCTCCATAATGTTTAAAAGTACAAGGTGTTACTGTATATTAACCAGTAAGAGATACCTATAGTAATGGTTTCTTTAATAATATAATCGAAGTCAATCTAAACTAATAGGTATTTTATAGAGGAAAGGTAAGATTTTTTGTTTGTTACGAGTACGATATAGCTCAATTTAATAAGTTGGATAGTCGATTTATCTAGAAAGGTTATATATACCTAAGCTATATTATGTGTTGCAGACGAAGTTGCGTGGGTCAGCTAGTCATAACATAAACATAGAACATAACATCACGCCTATAATCCCCGAAGGGTTAGGCAGAGGTGTACCTAATAGTACACCAACATTTCGCCAGTTATGTTTAAGTCCCATGTAATAGGGGGCGAGCCTATTGCCATCAACCGGGCACAAATCCAGACTCCGTGGCTGTTACTTATAATTTCCTGATGGAAAAAGCCAATATCAGTTTGCCCGACCCGGGAATCGAACCTAGGACCTCATGCTCAGCAGTCGCGCTTGCGACCACTAGACCAACGAGGCAGTCAAAAAGAGCTATATCCTTGAACCAAAAAGCCAAGCAATAAAGTTAAATAAGAATTAACTTTGACACCCTTCAATTCTGAACCTTATTTTCCTTCGTAAGTGAAAAATAACCTCAAATAAATATGTTTTCCACCATTCTGAAGTCGAAATGAAAACAATAAGTATTCTGAGCGCGGAAAAGGCAAATAACTCAATATTCATCGGGACAAACAATGGGACTTAGTTATTTTTATCCCGTTTTAGAAGATTGCTTGTTAATATAAATGTGAATTTTAAGACCAGATTTTGTAGATTTTTTTGGTAGATTTCTTGTAGAAAAAAAAACCGGCCAAGTGCGAGTCAGACTCGCGCACCGAGGGTTCCGTACAAACCTGTAGGTATATAAGTAAAAGTTATGGTATTTTTATTGATAAATGAAATCCATAACATAACAATGTGGAAAGCTGACGGTACCTTGTCAATACATAATTATATGAAAACATTATGTATGTTCGGAAAAATCTTCATCTCTTTAAGAAGAGAAGTGATAGACATAATTGAACCGATTTGCATGAAGTTTTGTGTGCATATCGGGTAGGTCTGAGAATCGGCCAACATCAGTCTGTTTTTTTTTTTAATCGCTGAACAACGTTTGCTGGGTCAGCTAGTAAGTTTATGATTATTAAAAAAAATATACTATGTGATGTAACTAAAAATTTAAGATTTTCGGAATTTTTCCTATATGTGTACTTTATAACGTTGCTTCATGCCAAATTTCAAGATTCCAGGTCGTCTGGAAGTATCCTTTAGGTTTTGATTCCCTTGCGAGTAGTTGCGAGTTTCAAAATATGCGGCTTTAATTGCTGTATCTTTTGATTGCGTTGACGTAGAAGTTTGATTTTGTTACAGCTTAAAGGTATTATAGATTTGAGTATTTGATATGAATTTCAATATAATACCACTACGCGTTCATGAGGAAAGGGGTAGTAAGTTTAAAATTATTAAAAATATTTTTATTATATGATATAACTAAAAATGTATACTTTTCGCAATTTTTCCTATATCTCTGCTATAAGACGTTGCTTCATACCAAATTTCAAGATTCTGAGTTCACGGGAAGTACCCTGTAGGTTTTGATTCCCTTGCGAGTGTCGAAAATTTGCGGCATAAACGGGAGTATCTTTTGATCGCGTTGACTTAGAAGTTTGATTTTTTCACAGCTCCAAGAGACCATAGACTTGAGTATTTGATATGAATTTCAGCTTGATACCTCCACGCGTTCCTGAGAAAAAAGGTCTTGACAGACAGACAGACAGACAGACAGACAGACAGACGGACAACAAAGTGATCCTATAAGGGTTCCGTTTTTACCTTTTGAGGTACGGAACCCTAAAAACAGAGGGACGCTATTTGAAATCGTTTTTTCCGTATTCCGTATCCGAAGGGTAACCAACGAGACTCTATTACTAAGCCTCCACCATTCTTTCGTTCGTCCGTACGTCTGTCAGTGGGCTATATCTCAAGATCTGTAATAAGTAGGTAAACAGTTGAATCTTTCACAGTTTTGTGTATTCCTGTAGCAAAGGCGTCCTCCATAGCCTGCCACTCTTCTCTCCGTGCAGGTTTCTGTGGCCAATCTCTCAGTAACGCCTCTAGTGTGCGAACCCATTCCTGGTGAAGAATCCCATCACACTTTAAATGATTTAGTTATTTTTATTGATTATTTTGAATTATTTGAGGAGCTCGTGGCTTAATAAGAACTGCCACTCGGGTCGATCTTTAGGTAAAGCTGTGCTTGCCTAGGTCGGTCTGTGGATTGGTGACCGACCGACATACCGAGTTTCCTCCGTGCCTCGGAAAGCACGTTAAGCTGTTGGTCCCGGCTGCCATATATAGATCTATGGCAGTCGTTACAGGTAGTCAGTGACTTGAAATTCTGACATCCAGTCTTACCAAAGAGTATCGTATTACCTAGTATTAACTGGGTTGTGGAGGTCAGATAGGCAGTCGCTCCATGTAAAATACTGGTATTCAGCTGCATCCGGTTAGACTGGAAGCCGACCCCAACATAGTTGGGAAAAGGCTAAGCAGATGATGATGATTATTTTGAATTATGATGAATTGAATTGCGAGTGTTGTGGAATTGTATTTGTTTTGTATGACTTTATCAAAGGTTTATCTAATGTTTTAAACGTTGAATATGGGTTATATTACTTGAATTAAATGAATTTTATTTTTTATTTTATTTTACTTTTCCCAACCAGGAAATTGAAGCCAAAACCTGCTCAGCAGCCACACACCAACGCGGCAGTACATGTATGTATTTCAATTAAAACTCGAACAATACAGTAAAGGAACTTTCTCGAACTTTCTGCTAACATCCACACGAACCATGGTTTAATGTAATTTGTATGTTTCGGTAAATGATGAGTAATGCTCATTTTCCGCCGTGTTCTACTAACTACAGTTAAAGGTTGTTCTGTAGGCTTCTGTGGCCAATTTGTACTTTCATATGAGTAAGTTATAGGTATTATTAAATGAATGATAATGGTTGAAGACGATACGTGTAGAATATTTTTAACCTGATGCCATGGGGGTACGTGACTACTCATTCTGGAGTCCTGGGTTCAAATTTATGGGTCAGGTGAAGTGTTAATGATTTGTAGAAATTTAGAATTTGATGCTGTAGGTACTTTTTGTATTACACAGAAGCTTTGGCGGAAATCGAACCTAGGACCCCACGCTGAAGAGTCCAGTTTGCGACCACAAGAACAACGGGAGCGTCGATGAATGTATCCAATCCCATCCGGAGATAATGTAGCCTCTTAATGAAATTATTTTGGGATTGGGATCAGTAATTCCAAAGATTAGGTACTCCCTACATCCAAACATACGAACTTTACCTCTGTACAGCACGATGTTAGTACAGGTAAGACCCCTAGAACACGGCGTATTTTAAACGCGCCGACGACGCACGTTTCAGAAACGCGCGTCGTCGGCTCCGTAGATGCCAATTTTTGCGTTTTTATAGAATCAAACACGCTATACAAACGCGCGTGTGTAGCACGTTCGAAACTCGTTTGAAGCGCGTACAAAGGGTCGGTTTGGGATCGCTGTATCTGCGCGTATACGCGCCGACGACGCGCGTTTCATGATCGCCCCGTGTACTTAGGTTACAAGGTTGCGTTCAAATCTCGTTTGAAGCGCGTCGTCGGCGCCGTAGAAAATACGCCGTGAGCCAAGGGCCTAAGTAGAAAGACCACCACCACGCTTCCTGATAGGTAAGTAAATATAATTTCCCAACTTCCAGAATAGAATCTAACGTTCAAACCGTCAAGGACTCTTCACATAATTTTGTTTACAGCTTTACCGCAACTGATGCCATGTTTTTCTTCTCAGAATATTCACAAATCGGCTTATTCTAATGAAGAAATATACGAAAAGTTGCTGACATGATTTGATTCAGAGAAAGGGAAATTAGGTTTATAGAACAACATTACAATCACACCTGTAATCCCCGAAGGGTTAGGCAGAGGTGTACCCACATTTGAGCATCATGAGCAGTGGTGGCCTTGTAGTGGCGGCCCCGACTTACAAACAGTGATTCATGGGTTCAAACCCAGTCAGGACCACTACATTGTGTAATTTATTTCATTATCACTACTCTCAAAACGGTGAAGAAAAACATCGTGAGGAAACCGGCATTCGAAGACTTGTGACGTCTACCAATCCGTACTGGGCCCGTGTGGTGGATTATAGCCCATCCCTCTCCTAGAGAGGAGGCCTGAGTCCCTGCAGTACACTACAACACTCATCCACAACCTAATGGATCTTAGTTGTCTAAATAAATCATCATCATTATCATCATTTCAGCATAAAACGTCCACTGCTGGACATAGGCCTCCCCCAGAAGCGGGTTGGCGATCGCAGTAAGGTTGTTACGAAAGCACAGAGAACGCTGCTGCCCATTCTCTGGTAAGAAAAAGTAAATGATTATTATAATTAAACGTAACTGGCGAAATGTATACTATTACTACACCTTTTTTTTTTTTTTTTTTGGGGGGGTGAGAAATCATCAAATAACTCCTCCCGCTCTTGGGCAGAGCGAAAGGGAGTGTCAGACTTCTACTGACTAAAAACCACCCATGTTCCTTCTTAGCCCTTCATGTCGAGCCGCGGTATCCCTTGCGAACAACCCGCAGCCTCGACAGGCGTTGGCGCTTGCGGGCCCCTTCCATGTTGCTGACATCTCTTTGAGGCGCGCATGGAACACGAACGCGCCGTCGACACGGCCTGTCGTCGTCATGAGACGGACGGACGGCGAGCTTACCCATCACTCACCGTCCACAGGCCCGCGACTATTACTACACCTCAGCTCACCTTTCGGAGATTACAGGCATGATGTTGTGTTATGTACTACTAAGTTTTGCCTTTGTCTGTGGTTGCTTTGTGGAATGATGTTCGTGCCAATACGGAAACACAAAGGTTACTGAAGCGTATACCTGTTCTGGTTGAATTGTAGTGCTTAGTGTTGTGTGTAGAAAATGCTTTAGAAAGCGTGTAAAAGTAGTTTTAACGAAGCCTGATTTTCTACCCTAAAAAAAAGTCGTTTCCCGGCAATATTTTTTGCGTAGTGGTACTTAGTTTAACGTACATATTAATGCTTGGTTCACGGCTTCGTGAGTTAACAGCCTGTATAAGATAGTAATTTATTCATCATCATCTGCGTTCACTTGGGGTCGGCTTCCAGTCTTACTAATGCCAGTATTTTACATGACCCGACCAAGGTTATGTTGAATGCCCATGTAACACCCACTCCTATCAAGATCGGAGACTCTACACTCGAAGTTGTAGACGACTATGTCTACCTGGGACAAACGGTCCAGTTAGGTAGAATTGCCAAACTTAAGTGGCAGTGGGCAGGGCACATTGCTCGCAGAACGGATGTCCGATGGGGCCGGAAAGTTCTGGAGTGGCGACCGCGAACCGGAAGACGTTGCGTTGGAAGGCCTCCCACTAGGTGGACCGATGACCTGGTGAAGGTTGCGGGCATCCGCTGGTTGCACACGGGACCGGTCAATGTGGCGACACTTAGGGGAGGCCTATGTCCAGCAGTAGACGTCTTTCGGCTGAAATGATGATGATGATGATGACTGCCTGCCTGACCTCCACAACCCAGTTAATACTAGGTAATACGATACTCTTTGGTAAGACTGGCTGTCAGATTTTCAAGCCACTGACTTCCTGTTACGACTGTCAAAGATACTACTAATAACAATCGAGACCACGACTTAACGTGCTTTCCGAGGCATGGAGGAAAGTCGGTATGTAATGGGTTGTCACCCATCGACAGACCAACCTAGATAAGCGCGGCTTAACCTGAAGATTAGTTCACCAGCTGTTATTGTCTAACCACGAATTCCTCTAATAAGTTCAAGCTACAACATTTTCGTCAGCACACACAAAACCTCATATCAAAAAATACATTATTAACATAGTCATATGTTAATAATGTATTTTTAATGTCAATGTACGCAAAATTAAGTACTTTATAGGTCCTAAAATTTTATCGCTCCGTTCTTCATAGCTTTCCTACATAACTTTCACGTTATAAATTCACGATTCGAAATAAAACTGTTTGTTACAAAATAAAAAGAAGCTTGCTTGTAATAAAATCATTAAGCTTGTAAATCATAAAAAAGCTGTTAAGACTCGCAGACGCCTATTAATGTAAATCTTTCAATTACTTAATCAAATCATCCCTTGGGAAGTCTGCTAAGCATGAGGTCCTGGGTTCGATTCCCGGGTCGCGCAAAGAGTTTTTCGGAGTTTCCATCAGGAATTTCTCGTCATCAGGAAGGCTCGCCCCCCTATTACAAGGGACTTAAAAACAAAACTAGGAAATGTCGGTGAAGAATACGGGATCGGACAAAAAAAAACTAATTAGTCCGTCAGATAGATTTCCAAAAAATGTTGAACACATATTTTTTTTTTCACGTAAACAAAAAATGAAGACGATACAATGCTTCGAAAACTCGTGAACTCCTCGAGAACGTCACATGTCAGTACATTTTTTACCTACAAGTGACGACACAAGCCCCATCTTTGACGCGTTTTATCTTCGTCAATTTTTATTAATTTCATAAAACAAAAAACACGTATCCCATATTTTTCAATAATATAACTGTCGGACTGAACAGAATCTTATTTTTTTTATTTAGTCCGATCCCCTATTAGGTACATATCTACCTAACCCTTCGAGGTAGGAACAAGCGATATGTTACGAGGAATAAACAAAAAAACGAGTATTTGTAAACACAAAAGCCTAAATTAATAAAGCACCACCATAAATAGTAGTGACTTCCGCGCCACTAGCATGAAAAAAGTCCCGACTCTAACACGGAACATTGAAATAAATTCATTTGTAGATTACCCAAAAAACGCCAGGCTTGTAAAATTTATATTCCTATCAGCAATGCTTTAAAAACCCACGTTGACCTGGCTACTGGCCAAGCCGTGGCCGCTAACATAATATAGAACGTGATTGGTCAAAAGTGGACAATACTGGACAATTTTAGATGACAAAAAAAAACTAAATAGTCCGTCAGATAGATTTCCAAAAAATATTGGTCACGTATTTTTTTTTTTTTCACCTAAACAATAAATGAAGACGATACAGTGCTTCGAAAAGTCGCGCGACGTCACAGTTTGGTACATTTTTTACCAGAAAGTGACGTCACCAGCCCCCACTCACCATCTCTGACACGTTTAATTTTCGTCAATTTTTATTAATTTGATAAAACAAAAAACACGTATCCAATATTTTTCGATAATCTAACAGGACTAAACAGAATCGTATTTTTTTTAGTCAGTTAACTACCCTATTCTCTAGGGAAGTAATTCCATAATTATGAATAACATGACTGTAGGGACTAATTATTATCAAATACGAGACAACCGTTTCCAAAAATCATAGAGATTCACATAAAGGACCGGCTTTCGTCTATTGTACAACTACGAATAGTAAATTTCTTTGGTCACGTCACTAGAAACGAAATCTCGATAGAGAGACTGGTGGTTCAGGTCCAGGTGGAGGGCTAAAGATCACGCGGCCGGTCACCAACTCGCTGGACTGACCTGATGAAAGAGAGAGAAAGAGCCAAAGAGCCGTACTATGGTCCAGTATACTCGCAACGTCTCCAACCAGCAGAAATGCAAGCAGATTACTGAAAGAGCTATCCTCGTGGAAGTCAACGACCCACCGAACATTCCTGCCGGTTCCTCGTCTACGCAACCACGACCACTCTGACAAGAACTTTTCGTCTAAGAAGAAGTTTCCGAGACACGGAGGATACTCGGTATAGAACAATTGCTACCACATTTCCAACATGGCAGTCATGACCAATAAAAAACAGACTTTTAAAATGTATCCCCTCATCAACGCCATTTAAAAAATCCACGTCAACCTGGCTCCCAGCCAAGCTGTGACCGCTATAACTCCCATATTTACTTAAATACAAACTGAGCTGCATATTTATACAAGCTGCAGGCAATTAGTTTACATTATGTACACGGGAGGTCACATAATGATCTCCCGAAGCCACCATTACACGACCGTTTACTGGTTATAACCGGATATATCGGTTTTCATTAACTTTTAGGGGTTGACGGCCGTTTGCGGTCGAGTTTGTCAAATGTGTGGCGAAGTTACTTCATTGTAGGTAGGTGAGGTAGGGGAGGGTTAAATTCTGGAATTACTGTGGGTCAAAACAGTGCCTTTGTAATTTTGAAAAATACCTACATATCACTCTTCTTCTGAAGAAGAACTGTCACTAAAAATTACTGTAGAATATCAGTATTTTTTTGGTACTCATGCTGAATGTAGCAATAATGATGACAATGATGATCTTGATTTGTTCACCACCAGTGTTCCTAAACTACAATCAAATAATGTCTAACATTGAAGATCACTAATAAAAATTACCTATTCAGTATTTTCTTAATTCTTTCCGAGTGCTAACTTATTCTTATTCATCATTGTCACCGAAAACTTTAAAATGGCCATCTTTCACTAACTATCAACTATCTGTATCCTAACTTGAAGTTTTCTTAAGAAATAAAATAAAATAAATAATATTCTTATAGTTTTACAAGACGAAGACATTCGAAATCTAATACTTAATACTACTTAGTAACAAGTTGGTCTGTCTAGTGTCGTATTGCCAAAATTGAAAATGTTCGTGATCAAGAGTGAGTACCTATAAAAATATGCCTTAAGGTCTATAATCATCTGCAAAGCCTTTTCCCAACTATGTTGGGGTCAGTTTCCAGTCTAGCCCGCTCTATAAATCTTTTAAATTTCTATGGTTTTTATAAATATTTCCCCAGTGTACTACATATGTAATGAAAGGATGAATATACCTGTAGTTTAGAGACTTTAATCCTTCGAACGCCTTTCACGATATTACATGGCTCATCTTTTACTAAGTCGCAAAGATTTATGTCCACATACACCATTTCCATCTCACTACCAAATATATAATATATATATAGACTGATGAACACCGGTGATCCTCTAGCTTCGGTTACTACCCGTGAAATCCGGATTTATCCGGTTTTACGAGACACCCGGGTAAGTATTGCACCGGCGACGACATGCATTTTATCCGAGAAGAGTATCTCGCTAGGTCTTTGTCGGAGCTACGGATTTTGTCCGACTTTAGATTGAAAATTGTTTGAGCGAAAAAGATGGGATTATTATGGGTAAATGGAGAATATGAAGAAAGGTGTACATTGTTGTGTCGTAATCGTCAAAAGGGTGAGCGAATAAAAGATATCTTAAAATATAAGACTCTTGTAACACGAATGTGAGCTCATTGAAAATTAAGTAGGTACTCTAGTGCAATTTTGTTATATTTTTTTTCAAATTCAAATATTTATTGTTCAACACAGTACATAATATTGCATTCATAGGTGTCAAGTGAATGCGCTGCACTGTGATGTACCAAATTAGGCATGCAAAATTTATAGTTAAAATTATACACATTCTCAACCAACTAAAATAATATCAATTAATACCATAAACCGGGCAAAAAGAAAACTGAAATCGAATTAATTATACAATGTCATAAATACATACGTTGTAAATTGTCATAAATCTATACTAATATTATAAAGCTGAAGAGTTTGTTTGTTTGTTTGTTTGTTTGTTTGTTTGTTTGTTTGTTTGTTTGTTTGAACGGGGTAAACTCTGGAAGTACTGGTTGGAATTGAAAAATTGTTTTAGTGTTGGATAGTCCATTTATCGAGGAAGGCTTTAGGCTATATAACATCACGCCATAATCAATAGGAGCGGAGCATAAATGAAAAATGTTGCAAAAACGGGAAATGATATTCCTTTTTGAGAGCTTCCGTTGCGTGCGCTGCAAAAACGGTTTAAGTTACGTAAATACTATGTATGAAGAAATTGTTCCCCTTTAAAAGTTCTAAAAAAAAGTCCGCGATAGCATATGTTTATCTTTTAAGATTGACTCACTGTAACCATTTTTTAATAATTAAATGTAAGGTTAAAAATAATGATATTTTGCGAACCTTATTTAACCCATATGGTATTAATCTATATCTATGTAAATGTGTTTGTTAGCACGGAAATTTAATATAGAATATTTGTGCCTTTTACTCTATACAGTTTAAACAAATATCTTAGAAGATATCGCAATGTAAAAATATACGGGCGACAAAATAATTAAGCGCGTGGCAGTCATTCGGTCCGGTGCGGTAGGTACGTGGGGATTCTGGCCTCTGGGGGCTCCAGAGAAATTCAAATTCAAAATATTTACTGCACCATAATGTCCGTGGCTGGCGTGAACACATTGACATGTCGACTTCTATGTTTTTTTTTTTATTGGCTTATTAGATCCTACGCATTAAGAATTTATATGAAAAAAATTGACAGTTATAGATATACATTATTTTTGGAGTAATCGACTTTGAGAATATGTTGATATCTCCCATTTTGACATGTCTAACTTAACAAAACCTCATGTCAAATTAACGATTCACATATTTTTGTGATCGAACATTGATATTTTGTTATATCAACCTATACTCAGTACCCAAAATAATATTCGTCATTTGATATCTCAACTTATACACTTAAAAGTTTTCTTAAAGTACTAATTTTAAATTGACAAATTGAGGTGTCAAGCTATTGCCAGCTGAAGTATTTTTGCTTAAATCGTGACAAATTGAGATATCAAGTTATGGCCCACCGAAGAATTGCTGTTTAAATTGCGATATATTGAGATGTCCAGTTACTACCAACGAAGTTCTGAACCCTAAATCTAATAAGTATAGGTATCACTACATGTCCGTTACAAAAAAGCTTTAACGTTAAATGTATATGTTTAGTTGACAACTTATGTACCCAAGTTGTATTAAAAAAATTATCGAGTTATCAACAAACTTTCGTAAGCAGTAATAATTTTTAAAATATCCTCGCTCGTGTGTTGGTAAACAAACGTCAGTTTCAGTGAAAAAACAAAAAAGAGAACACAAATGAGAATCAATCATCTGGGGGCACGGCAGTGCTCCCGCCAAGTCGAGCAATAAAGCAGCACGGCCGTACCATCCTTTTCTATAACTTCGCTGTGGATAAAAGTAGAATCCTGAATTTTTAGTAACCAATTAGGCGTTGTATAAACTCGGTATATTTCAAACTTCGTTCAATTTGAACCAGTAGTTTAAGAATTATAACTAATCAAAGTTCCTTAGTTTTGTCACTCACTGACTGACTGACCGATCATCAAAAGTCTAAGGCACTTTTAGCAGACATAGAAGCTTCAAATTTAAAATGCAATTAGTGTTTAGTGTATACATTAAGGAAAAACTAAAAAAAAAATGCAATTTGTCTAGTTTTCTAGATACACCGACTGCATAAAAAACTTTGTAATCCCATATAAATGTATAGGATTACAAAGTTAAAGTTACATTTTCAGTGAATGAATTTCACCGATTGATCTGAAATTTTGCACGTATATACAAATACGTGCATTGCCTAACAACGCAATATTATGATTACATGGAGCTAATCTGATGATGGAGCTGGAAGGTGTCCATAGGAACTCCGTTATATAACGATGCAACCCCATCGAATTTGGACTCGTTTGATTTGTCTTGACGTGTTCTTTGTCTTTAGATTATATCCAGGGTCTGATGATGGAACTGGAAGGTGGCCATAGGAAATCCATTTTAGAACGCCATAACCCCATTAAGTTTGGACTCGTTTGACTTGCCTTGTCAAGTACTTTGTTTTTAGATTATGTCCAGGGTCTGATGATGGAGCTGAAAGGCGGCGATAGGAATTATGTTATTAAACGACATAACCCCATCGAGTTTGAGCTTGTTTGATTTGTTTTGATGAGTACTCTGTCAGTCAATTTATTCAGGGACCTGCTATGATGAACTTAAGGGACCTGCGATGCGATGGCCAAGTCAATCTATTTATTTAAAACATGAAATATTTTAAATATTGATATGGTCACTATAAGATGTAGTTAGGTTAGATTATTACGTAATAACTAAGATAAAAGGTCCCTTAAGTAGGGTCTGAATAAATTAACTGACTTGGTACTACATGGATCTCACTACTTTTTACGATAGAAGAACTGCAGTGCGGCTTGGCTTTTTTACAGGTTTTGCTTTTAGTGGGATTTATATGATTGGGTGCAGCTGGTGAGGACTTGAAAAGTTCAGAAACCATTTAAGGTCGTGGTGATGACGGTAAATGATTTCTTGGATTTTTTCGAACTAAAATCAAAGAAAGGACCCTTTACTGTCAAAAATTGGCCGGTTCTGGGGACAAATTTCTATGGCAACCTATTAAATGGCTGCAATATAATAAAAACAGGGTAGAAAAAATAAATTTAAGGATAACCCTGGATCGCGAACCCCATAGATGCCTTTAGGTTGAGCCAAATCTCAAAGGAAGCTTTGCCAATCAGTGCAGAAAAAAATAGGATCTGATGGACATGATTGACCTGATTGACGGTTCGTTCAAAGAGTTTTATATTAATATAAAAACTGTCGGTGATGTCTCTGAATCTACTGATCCAGATTTGGACGAAGGCAACCCAGATGAAGACCTCAGAATGGATTCTGAGGTCCAATTAAATATGAACGGTCTGCAACGAGGTTGAGGAGTTAATGTTTTAGTTATATTAGTTGTTTAAATTTTTAGTTGTGTTAGTAACACACTTGTCTGTATGATGACGTTGTTTGTGGTCCAATAAAACAATGTTTTTATTACAAAAATACTAGGAAACTGATAGTTTCGTGGTGTTTCAATTAAATATTTGTTCAGTTAGAAGAACATTACTTGATTTGAGTGAGTAGTAGGTATTTCAGCAAACTAAATATTTTTTATGTTTGTCATCTGTTTGCTATCCAATTAAAATAATGTGTTTGTCATTAAAATAACATTGTTTACCTAATAATGAGGTGAATAAGTTGAAAACTGTTGGTGAACAAGTTGACAACTCGGTGAATAAGTTGAAAACTGTTGGTGAACAAGTTGACAACTCGGTGAATAAGTTGATAACTTTTCGGTGAACGACTTGACAAGTCTATTATTATGCAATCTATGGAAAATTTCGATTATTTATTGTCGTCATTTAAAAGATGGCATAAAATAACCTTTAAAACAACTAAAACATATATGTTAAACTAATTTACCGATTTACCAGAAGACGTCAAAACTTTAAAATGGCCGCCCTGACAAATTACAATTTTAGACATGTCAACATATTCACGCCAGCCACGGATGTTTACAAGGTGTTCTGTATATTAAACAGTAAGAGATACCTATAGTAATTGTTACTTTAATAATATAATCGAAGCCAATCTAAACTACATAACTAACTACATTAAAATAGGTATTATAAAGAGGAAAGGTAAGATTTTTTGTTTGTTACGAGTACGATTTAACTCAATTTAATATGTTGGATAGTCGATTTATCGAGAAAGGTTATAAGCTACCTATATTATGTGACGCGGACGAAGTTGCGTGGGTCAGCTAGTTCAAAATAATAAGGTAAGTAATGTCAAAGATTCAAATCAATAATTACGTAATGTCAAATCATTATAATACTCTGCCTACTCAATGTCTCGGAAAGCACGTTAAGCTGTTGGTCCCGGCTGCCATATATAGATCTTTGGCAGTCGTTACAGGAAGTCAGTGACCTGAAATTCTGACATCCAGTCTTACCAAAGAGTATCGTATTACCTAGTATTAACTGGGTTGTGGAGGTCAGATAGGCAGTCGCTCCATGTAAAATACAGGTATTTAGCTGCATCCGGTTAGACTGGAAGCCGACCCTAACATAGTTGGGAAAAGGCTAGGCAGATGATGACAATGTCAGAATAATTATGAGATAATTCCAATATAGTCATCAGATATTAAGAACACATAAAATTATTTTGTATGAAATAAATGGGACTCAGGTTTTCACCATAACTTTTTATCACAATCAACGTATTTTGAAGAAAATTTCTAATCGAATACTTGGTGGTTGTGGAAAAAAATCGTCTACTAAACAATGAACGTGAACAACGCACTAAATACAATACAATAATAGAATAATCTTTATTACACAAGAAAGTGGTTACAAAATAAAATTGTCTAAAGTCTCTAACTCCTGTGCTAGGTGGTGGACTTTTGTTGTTGAACTTTAAAATGAAAGGCATTGGTAATGTCCCGTCGGGGCTACGGGTCCCGTCGGGGCTGCGGGTTGTTCGCAAGAGATGCCGCGGCCTCGACATGAAGGGCTAAGAAGGAACATGGGTGGTTTTTAGTCAGTAGAAGTCTGACACTCCCTTTCGCTCTGCCCAAGAGCGGGATGGGTTATTTGATGATTTCCACCCCCATAAAAAAAAAATGGAGTTGTATGTCGATTTATCGAGAAAGGTTATAAGCTACCTATATTATGTGACGCGGACGAAGTTGCGTGGGTCAGCTAGTTCAAAATAATAAGGTAAGTAATGTCAAAGATTCAAATCAATAATTACGTAATGTCAAATCATTATAATACTCTGCCTACTCAATGTCTCGGAAAGCACGTTAAGCTGTTGGTCCCGGCTGCCATATATAGATCTTTGGCAGTCGTTACAGGAAGTCAGTGACCTGAAATTCTGACATCCAGTCTTACCAAAGAGTATCGTATTACCTAGTATTAACTGGGTTGTGGAGGTCAGATAGGCAGTCGCTCCATGTAAAATACAGGTATTTAGCTGCATCCGGTTAGACTGGAAGCCGACCCTAACATAGTTGGGAAAAGGCTAGGCAGATGATGACAATGTCAGAATAATTATGAGATAATTCCAATATAGTCATCAGATATTAAGAACACATAAAATTATTTTGTATGAAATAAATGGGACTCAGGTTTTCACCATAACTTTTTATCACAATCAACGTATTTTGAAGAAAATTTCTAATCGAATACTTGGTGGTTGTGGAAAAAAATCGTCTACTAAACAATGAACGTGAACAACGCACTAAATACAATACAATAATAGAATAATCTTTATTACACAAGAAAGTGGTTACAAAATAAAATTGTCTAAAGTCTCTAACTCCTGTGCTAGGTGGTGGACTTTTGTTGTTGAACTTTAAAATGAAAGGCATTGGTAATGTCCCGTCGGGGCTACGGGTCCCGTCGGGGCTGCGGGTTGTTCGCAAGAGATGCCGCGGCCTCGACATGAAGGGCTAAGAAGGAACATGGGTGGTTTTTAGTCAGTAGAAGTCTGACACTCCCTTCCGCTCTACCCAAGAGCGGGAGGGGTTATTTGATGATTTTCCACCAACAATAAAAAAAAATGCATTGATAATGTAAGTGTGTTTTAAAGAAATAAAATATATTTATTTAGCACATGCCACAAGTGCACACAACAAACAATAAAAAATATATTTAAAAAAACTAAAAAACTAAACTGAAACAGTGTGTGCATCTCACGGCTGCGCCAAATAGGACCAGTTCAGCAAAATGCCGAGCAGCTAGTGCCCGACGCTGGTTTTCAACTGGCCCTGCGATGGTGATGTGACGAACGTAAAACACTTTTGTACTTTGCGTTTATGTGTATGAGTAAGTACTTTTATAAGAAAATGGGTGTAAAATAATTTATAAGTAATACATATCAGAATACCACCACACACCACACACCACCACCACACAAAACCACTACAACACACCACAAGAAACCACATCTACAAACAAATAATTCCACAAAATGCACTACCACAAACCACACTATTTCATTCCCATTATTTACTACACAAACTTATAGCAAAGACACAAGTATTTTATATACCTGAGCCATTGTTCTAGCACATAATATATAACGCTGAACACACAGTTGGTAAGTAGCCAAGTCACACAACCCAGAATCTTTGTCGCCGTACTCTCTGCATAGTTTGAAGTTAACTATTTCGATTTCTGGAGATTTGTTTTGTTATGTTTTAGAGTATATATGTGAGAGCTAAGATTCTTGGTAAGCTGTATGTAATATGAATATTAGTGTTTTAGATATTGAAGTCTACTTTTTGTACGGTCGGGCAAAGTGTCATTGTCATTTTTATCAAGAATTTCTCAGTAGCAGCCTGGAATTCTGAATTTATGCCTGGTTGATAAAATGGGACTAAAAGGTGAAATGGCGAAATGTTGGCGTACACCAGCTCTGCCTTAACCTTTGGGTGTTACAGGCGTGATATTATATTATGTTTTTTTTAACACACATAACATAAATCACGCCTGTAATTCCCGAAGGGTTAGGCAGATGTGTGCTTAAAACACCCACGTTTCGCCAGTTATGTTTAAGTCCCATGTCATAGGGAGTGAGCCTATTGCCAGCAACCGGGCTCATATCCAGACTCCGTAGCTGTTACTGATAAATTCATGATGGAAAAAGCCAACAACATTTTGCCCGACCCGGGAATCGAACCCAGGACCTCATGATCAGCAGTCGCGCTTGCGACCACTAGACCAACAAGGCAGTCGATGTTTTTTTTAATAAAACAAAATTTCATTAACACTTCTATGTGTTCGTCAATATAATACGACAGTCATTTTCTTTAACATCATAATTATTTGTTAACCCTTTTCTCAAATACTGGCTAATACGGTGGGTATGATTGGAAACCCTGGTTGTTAGACGATAGGGCTCCTGAATAACTCCAAAAAAGAACCTTTTAACACACTAGAAAATTCCTAAAGAAAAAGTAACCTGTGCTTCTGATGAATAAATGAGTAACTTCATTCCGACTTAACATTAAATGTAATTAAAATACACTTCACTTTTAATTAAAAATACTCATTTCTTAACAGATAATTTGCTCCGCAATACCTCTTTCATAAACTATAATTATGAAACATAATATTTTGAGCTTTGCAATTAGTATGATAGTTTTCATGCGACTGACACGAACTGGTCGTGTCAGTCGTAAAAATTAATGTAATTATGTCATACTCTAAACTAAATTGTTTTGCGAAGTAATTCTGTAATTTCTGTACTTGATTATTTAGATAATGAAGTGTGGCTTTACGTTTGTTTGTTATTTATGCTTACATTCATACTTTTATCATACATGCAAAACTTGTATACATCACAATAAATAAAATGTATAATTACAATGCTTAGCAAAAGTCGAATCTTACATTTGTTTTTTTTTTGTTTGCCTGCACTGTTCCACTGCTGAGCAAAGGCATTACATTTTTTTAATCAAGTACCCTATTGAGGGAATAGGGTACTTGATTAAAAAAATGTAATTAGTCCGTTAGACAGATTTTCAAAAAATATTGGACACATATTTTTTCTTATTTCACGTAAACAAAAAAATCGGGCGATACACTGCTTCGAAAAGTCGTATAATGTCACAGTTTGGTACATTTTTTACCACTAACTGACGTCATAAGCCCCCACTCATGATCTTTGACACGTTTTATTTTCGTCAATTTAAAAAAAAATTCATCAAGAAACACGTATCCAATATTTCTCGATAATCTAACAGACGGACTAAACAGAATCATATTTTTTTAGTCAGGCAACATCCCTAATCCTCCAAGAGCTCTTTTCCTGTGCCGCCTCGAACCAGCCCTCGTGCTGCGCGTCCAGATCGTCTCCGCCTCTTTCTGGGCCGGCCTCGGCAGCGTCACATCCATCTTCCGGCAACCATCGTGTAGAGGCCATTGTTGACCCGCCAATCCCATTTTAGCCTAGCAGCCTTCATGCCAACGTCCACTATGCCCGCTTTGGAGAGTGTAATACTATGTTAGCGAAAACCTTAAATCAAAAAATAAAATAATAATAATTAAATTAGACAATTACTTTTGAATTTGACTATATTTTATTTGTTCGTGTCTGTACCGAAATCTTCCTGTCTCTCCAACCTTTTTACGCCAATAAACAGCTAGAAGATTTCGGTATTCCAGGATAGTTTTTTGTTCCGGTGGTACGTTCCTGTGAACAAATACGAATAGACAAAGAGAATATCATTGGTCATTAAACTGAGTACGGAAATGTCGGCGAATTACTGCGGGCGGTTTCGTGTTCTGTGGGCATTACACTTGCTCATTAAGGCCCGCTTGCACCACACATTATTGAATTTCAAACATATCATATAACTGAAGATTAACGAGACGTTGGCCTAAGCCTAGTTTAATCTAAATGCGTTTTTAAAACGTCAGTCAATGCTATCACAATAATTATTTAGTAAGTCCTCCAAGGGATTATAACCCTATCTCACTAGTTCATCATCACTTCAGCCGAAAGAGTGGTCCGGTGCTGGAGGCCTCTCCCAAGTGTCGCTACTTTGACCGGTCTTGTGCAGCGAATCCCCCCAACTTTAACCAGGTCATCGGTCTCACTACTTCAAACGCTAAAAATAACTCAACCCACAATTTTCATGGAAAAGTTAACTAATTCAGGATGCGATAAAATCAACATTTTTTTGTTCTAAATACACCAAAAAAACTAACAGTCATTATGAAGTGGAATCGGCTGAACAAATTTACACAGGAGTCTAATTAACGAAGAGTACTCCGCTCCTCCAAGTTGTCGATCTAGCGGTGCGGTGTAACTGTAAACGGTAGCGAGATGAACTATAGAATGGCAAGAACAAAGTCAGCTATCAAAGTTATTCGACTTCAATTGACGGCACGGTTGGCGCAGTGGCTCAAGCAGTTGACTGCTGCCCTACGTGTCGCGGGTTCGATCCCCGCACGGAATAAATATTTGTATGACCTACAGATAGTTGTTTCGGGTCTGGGTATTTGTGTATGTGAGTTTAAATGTTTGTGAACGCATCCACGATACAGGAGAAATTCCTAGTGTGGGATAAAGTAATTTTAAAATAAAAATAAAAAGTTATTGGATTTGCGACAACAGCTAAATAACGGTGAGTGACGGTGAAAGGGTTTTTCTCCGCAAACCCTTTTAAATGATACCCATATCACGAGGGTGCATAATAAATAAATGGTCCGCCGTCTTTGGGAGTCCACCATATTGCATTCAGAATGCCGCCATTTAGTTAACCATGCATTGTCCAAATTAAACGTGAATGCAACATTATCAGCTCAATCGTTTGGGGATAGCTGTTTTAAAATGCACGTTTGGAGTAATGGCTGAGCGATTGGACTGCTGTATATTTGTATGACCTACAGATAATTGTTTCTGGTCTGGGTGTTTGGTTTGTGTATGTGAGTTTAAATGTTTGTAAACGCACCCACGATACAGGAGAAATTCTTACTGTGGGGCAACTTTAATAAAAAAATTAAAAAAACTGTTTTGGGGGGTGTGAGGAACAGGGTGTGAGGAACAGGGTGTAAAGTTCCTCATCCCCCATAGAAAAGGGAAAATCCTCCGACCAGACGGGTGTTGTGTCTGGTGGGCTAACTGCCCGACATAATGTAAGTCGGGATTTTCTATATACGCCAATGTCGCGGATAAAGTTGATAGCGCGATGTAGGATTTGCCAATTTAGTTCGCATGTGTTGCGATAGATGTCACTGTCGCCACGCTGCTGCAGCTGTCCCACAGCTGGGCAAAGGCCACCCACACTTCTTTCCAACACTCCCGGTGTATTGCCTTCTCTGGTCAATCAGTCAGAAACAAGTCCAACCCGTCACGCCAGCGTATTTTGGAGATAGTCACTCAAATTATCTGTGCTATTATGAAACACAAAAAACACAATAAATGTCTAATATATAATAACAATCGTTTACGCGAACACATTTAATATCTTCCCTACTTCTTCCCTATAACTTGCACCCCCCGTTGCCACGGTAACTCAAATGGTACACTTCACAGATGAGTTTGCGTGGGAATTCCGCCGCGACCACAAACACAGGCCGAGTTTATTGCACAGTTCAACTGCCCATAGCCTGGAGATAATAGATATGCTATTAATTTGTTTGTCAAACTCTTGTAAGTTAATTGTGAGTGTGGCTTGTGAGGGTAAATATTTTAAGTGTTTAAAAACATTTAGAATACACTGGGGTTTTTGTTGTGGACGCGATTTATGAATAACTTTTTGATGGCACGGTCTGCGATAAGGCTGAGCGATTGGCTGCTTTACTGCGTGTCGCGGGTTCGATTTCTGCGATACAAGTAGGTATTTGTATGGCCTACAGGTAGTTGTTCAAGGAATAGCTGTTTGTGTATGTTAAAAGTTTGTAAACGGACACACGACATTTTTATTTAAAGAAAAAACTGATTTAGCAAGGTCGACAGCATCTTCCTAACCTTTTCCCAAATATTTCGGATTTCACAACCCGGTTAGTACTTGGTAATACGATACGCTTTGGTAAGACTGGTTGTTAGAGATTCAGCCCATACTGCCTACCTGTAAAAAATGTCGAAGATCTACAAATCCCCTTTCCGAAGCACGAAGAAAACTCGGCATGCAATGAGTGAGATTTAGCAAGGTCGTTTATAAAGATATTTTATTACAAATAACTATGAATCATAACTAACACTACAGCAATTATATTACATCAAAGTGTTTGCGGTATCGGTGGTCGCACCGGTGGTAACTGCGGTCTGCGGTGTCACACTGTTACGGCGGCTGTGGGGACTAACCAGCTAATTAGGAACGGTAATGAGCTGAATCTGTTGATTATTTTACAGTATGTAATGCTATGTTTATGTTAAAAAGTAGGTACGTATGCAATCACAATTCACCTAAATAGCTGTGGCATTTAAGCATGGAAAATGGTTGTACCTGTCCGCTAAAAACAAATGCATAATTTGGCTACCAACTTTCATGATATTTTTTAAGAGAAATTTCTCCATGACACACAATACAAATGAGTTTCAGCTCAGACTTTGCAGCACATTGTATACTACTTGAGTAAGTCCCATGTAAACATAATTAGCGAAATGTGAGTGTGCTAATTAATGAGTATCCCTTTTGCCTAATTCTTTAGGGATTACCAGCAGCGTGATGTTATGTCAAGTTGAGTTGGTAGCTGCATGTTGAATGCAAGCGTTGAACTGAAAGTATATACGCGTGTATACATGAAACAAAAACATATTTGTAAATATTATGTGGGTCCTTACTAAGACCTGCACATACTTAGGAATTAATCTATGTGAATCAATAAGGGAGGTTAACGTAAATAATAAGATAATAACAACATGTTTTGATGTTTATAAAGGCGATATGTTTAGCCAATGTAATAAAATAAATCCATAATTGTAAGCAAATATAATAAGATCGCTTGTAAGCAGTTTGTATCAAATTATTAGACGGCACGTTTGGCGCAGTGGCTGAGAGATTGGACTGCTGCGCTGGATGTCGCGGGTTCGATCCCCGCACGAACAAATATTTGCATGGCCTACAGATATGGGTGTGTTTGTGTATGTGAGTTATTTTTTTTTAATTTATGTATTAATAAAGACCTTATAAAATCAAAAAATCAATAACAAAAACAAAAAACTTTACCTTTTCCTTGCAGTCGGGTAATAAATAAAACCAATCATGCTAAACCAATTGCCAGATTATCAAAATAAAACACAAATAAATACAATTGAGGTAACGATACGCCAACTCCAAAATCAAAACAACCCGTGGCGTATGTTTCACGTCGCCTCTCTAACTCTTTTGTTCACAATTCTAACACAACAATGGGTAAGCAGAGTCTCAAATGGGGTAAAGGATTAGCCGGAATCACAAAGCTTTTGTTTTAACACAAAAGGTGAGATTTACAATGACAGTGAAGTTTAGTAAGTCGGTCAATGTGTCGTGTTGTGTCGCAGCGTAAGACCATTGTGTTTTTGTTTTATTCTTATGCGCAAGAAAAGGAAAGTTTTCTGACGAAAAGTTTGGAAACTCTTTTGGTCTAGTTGTTAAGAGTTGAGAGGCTGTTGTCAGTTTACTGGTCCTAAGTTCGGTGCACGACTTGGGCCGGAATTTTTTTCAGTTTCAACAAAGGTACAAAATTGAGGATGAAAATATGTTGTATGGAAGTTTCGTAATTATTGGCTAAGGGTGATTTTGTTCGCGATTCTAAAATTGATCTTCATACCAACGTTAAAATGGTTTATCTCGATCAGTTTACCCCTTTTCGGAATTTGAGTAGCCCGACCAGGGAATCGAATCCAAGACTTCATACTCAGCTTTCGCAACCACTAGACCAACGAGGCAGTGTGAACTTGTGAAGTTACCTAATTAAAATAAACTTTGAAAATATTTTGTTCAAATTCATGAACCAAAAACAATTTCCAAAGTTTTAAAGTACCACAATGTTTAATGCAAGAATAGATTATTCCTGAAGCCAACACTGCCGTCGGTTTAATATCTGAACAGAAACTTGCCTCATCAGCGCCTACGTAAATATTAATAGCAATACGCCTTCCCGAGACTTCATGCTTATTAACTCTGACAGGTTAACCGTAACTTGACGTTGGTTGTTAAGCTTTATTTGCACTGCTTTTATTCCCGGGAGAGAGAATGTGACATTTATTGTAGCGAAAAAAGTAATTAAAAAAACTAAAGGCAGATCATGAGATACAGTCCGCTGACAGACAGGCGAACGGACGGACGGACAGGTTATTAATAGGGACTCGTTGGACACCATTCGGGTAGGTACCCTAAAAAAACAGCTGTTACATGCATTTTGACTTGGTACCTAGTTATGACTATGTTTTATGTATGTACGTGTGCAGTGTAAGGAACATCGTAACGCATTTTTCGTTGAAATTGGTTTAGTCAACAGATGAATATGTACGAGTACATATTTGATGAAAATAGTATATAAATATCATGGCATATGGCGGCGTTGTTATGTAATTTCTGCCTACACCTTTGAAAAAAAGCGTGGACAAATGTACCTTCATGATTCGTCCCATCACACCATGAAAGTGAGGGAGGAAAGCAAAAGTATATGTACCTTTCTTTACAATAACATTTCTAGCTAGATTAATCTCTCTCATCGTCATCATAATTTTGACAGCACGGTTGGCGCAGTGGCTCAAGCAATGGACTGCTGCGCTGCGTGTCGCGGGTTCGATTCCTACACGGAACAAATATTTGTATGACCTACAGATAGTTGTTCCAGGTCTGAACAAATATTTGTGTATGTGAGTTTAAATGTTTGTGAACGCACCCACGATACAGGAGAAATTCCTAATGTGGGGCAACGTTTTTTTTAAAAAAAAAAAAAAAAATTCAGCTGAAAGACGTAGAGACTTAGGCCTCCCCCAAGTGTCGCCACATTGACCGTTCACATATGTCTCGCATCCAGTGGATCCCCGCAACATTCACCAGGTCATCCGTTCACCTAGTGGAAGTCCTTCCAACGCAACGTCTTCCAATTTGCAGCCGGTCCACTTCAGAATTTTTCGGTCCCATCGCCCATCCGTTCTGCGAGCAACTTTCCCACTGCCACTTAAGTTTGCACTTTCATCATCATCATCAACAGCCATAAGACGCCCACTGCTGGACAAAGACCTCCCCCATAGAACGCCATAAAAAACGGCAGCCTTTTTTTTTTTTTTGGCGGGTGGGAAATCATCAAATAACCCCTCCCGCTCTTGGGCAGAGCGAAAGGGAGTGTCAGACTTCTACTGACTAAAAACCACCCATGTTCCTTCTTAGCCCTTCATGTCAAGGCCGCGGTATCTCTTGCGAACAACCCGCAACGGCAGCCTGCCGTTTGCATCCACCGGCTACCCGCGACTCTCACGATGTCGTGGTGGGAGGCCTGCCAACGCTGCGCCTTCCAGTTCGTGGTCGCCACTCGAGAATCTTCCTTCCCCATCGGTTTGTCGATTCTTCGAGCAATGTGCTCTTCCCAATGCCATTTAAGTTTGCAGTTTAGTTTTGTTTTAATTAATCTCTTTTGTTTAATTAATCTAGAAAAGTTAAATTGTTCCTCTATCAAAATAATTCTAAAATTCATAGTTAAAGTTTGCGTGTTAGCATACATTGTCTTTTCCACGAGTTTGGTATTTATCCTTGAAATGGAGCGTTATATTATACAAAGCGTGTCTATCATCATTTACTACGAAAATTTGTTAACAAAAACAGCTTCTGGGAAAACTGGACAAAAGCTACTACTGGGAAACACGGTTCTATAATAAAGTGTTTGGTTACCTTAAATAACAGCAAATTACTCAAATTCCGAAAAGGGGTAAATTTATCGATATAAAACATTTTTACGTTGGTATGAAGATCAATTTTAGAATCGCGAACAAAATCACCTATAGCAAAAATTACGAAACTTCCATACAACATTTCATCCTCGATTTTGTGCCTTTGTTGAATGATATTATTGGTTACTAGCGGACGTCACGCAGTTTCACCCGCGTAGTTCCCGTTCCCGTGGAAATACAGGGATAAAAAGTAGCCTATGTCACCCGCGCATAGTGTAGCTTCGCAACGGTGAAAGAATTTTTGAAATCGGTCCAATAGTTTCGGAGCCTATTCGTTACAAACAAACAAACAAATCTTTCCTCTTTATAATATTAGTTTAGATTGAAAGAAATCTTCTACAAAGTTATATTACCATGTTTTATATAACTTTGCCCCGCCACTTTGTACAGTACGCTGCGTCTCAGTTTATGAATGAAAATTTTTGTGTACAAATTTTTGTTTAAATGTACTATAGAGAGAATAACTGAACATTTTGCCTGATCCAGAAATCGTGCTCCGTTGTCGCGATTGAGACCACAAGAATAAACAGAACATTAATTTATCTAAGTCATTTATCTAGAACTAACCGATTAGTCACAGTTATTTTAGCCCAAATAAGTAAACAAGGCTTACAACATAATCCCTGTACTTTTTATTCCTTTAATTACTTATCTTCAACATTTTACCCAAAAAGATAATCCGAGCTTAAATAGATTCAAAAAATCAGCAAAAACTCTAAATTGAGACCCCTGGTCCTCGTTAAAAGCCAAAATGACATCGCGAAACAACTTTTTAACACGAAAACCAACCCTTTACGTCACAAGCTTGTCAAAGGTCCCGTTTTTTGACGAAAAAAAAACCATTAAGACCGCCCAAGCCGTATCCGCCCAAATAATGTTGGGCGGATTGTGTATTGTGTAAAAAGTGACCCGTTTATTATGTCGTGTGAGTGTATTAATAAAGGTGGTAATGTTGGTTATGTTAATTCTTGTGGTTGGGTCATTTACATACTTTTGTGTATCCGTCTATTGGTGATTTGGATTTTCGTGCAGACATTTGGTTAGTTACAAGAGGAGGTCGTGGCTTAATAATAACTGCCACTCGGGTCGATTTTTCAGTTCAGCCGCGCATACCTAGGTTGGTATGTGGATGGGTGACCACCCGTTTCATATCGAGTTTCCTTCGTACCTCAGAAAGCACGTTAAGCTGTTGGTCCCGGCGGCTATATATATACGACGGCTATATCTTTGGCAGTCATTACAGGTCGTGACCTGAAAGTCTGACAACCAGTCTTACCGCATGTGTATCGCATTACACAGTAAACTAGGTCGTGGAGGTCAGATAGGCAGTCGCTTCATGTAAAATACTGGTATTCAGCTGCATCCGGTTAGACTTGAAGCCGACCCCAACATAGTTGGGAAAAGGCTAGGCAGATGATGATTTGGTTATTTTTGGGGACAAGCCCGCCACACTACTCCCAAATCACTGTATCTCCTGTAAACTAGAATCAACAGTGGCAACCACAAGAAAAGGGCCGAGATAATGAAGCCCGACGAAGTCCCAGAGAAACGATTTAGCTGCCTTGGATCCCGCAACAAAAGAGTAAGAAAAACATAATTTCCACTTCCCTCCATATCAGCAGGAGACAGAATAAAACAAGGCCAATAGGCACACAGGGATGCATACAACTGGGATAAGCCCAGTTGCCTAGCACCACGGATATTATTATCATGAATATTACTGGCATTCCGTGGTTTCGTGCAAAAAGCAATTCCAGACGAATTTACCCATGAATTTATTAGAAAAAGTGAACTGATTTTTGCTTAGAGGATAAAGACAATAACTTTAAAAGTAGTATCGCTAATATTACGTTTCTTTTTAATAAATATTTAAAAAAAAACATGTAAAACTGTCTGTAAAATCATTCCTCTCCGTTTCCAACTAGGGACTTCGGCAGATCTTTCGAAGTTTATTTGTCTACATTCGAAATTATGACTTTAACTAACACGCAATATTAAAGATAAAGGCCTGAACTACAATTTATGTATTTAAATTTTTAATTTATTGCAATCTATATACGTAAAAAGCTCCTTTTTCGAATTGTCACAAAAAAAACTTCATTACCATCCGTACACAGAAACTTCTTAATTTAAGAGAATTCGAGACGGTCTCCGATACGATTCACGTCAAAACGTGTTTATACTGGTCAGTCGGCCTGGTAACAGAGACGAGTGGACGTGCGTGTATTGTGGATAAAATTATTTACGATCTTCGAATTGTAACCAGTGTTTCGTCCATAAATCAGCTCATCACCTTCCTTCGATTTCACAAGGTACTGTAATAAATAAATTAATATAAATACGTAATATGTATATCTCTTAAAGCCATATTGGTCCTGTTTTAAAATCAAATTTTAAATGTATTCTATAACGAAGTTATCAATAAAAATGGTGAAATTTTTCATTCATCTCCTCTGCATTACCATCCGTTCCATCCATTTTTTTGTGAGAAGGTAATGAACAATTTTGGAAGGAAATGAAGAATTCTTATTTTTATTTAAACACTAGCTGACCCACGCAACTTCAAATCACATAATATAGCTTTTAGCCTTTCTACTTCAACATACCTATTAGTTTACACACATTGTACTTGTAAACATTATGGTGCAGTAAATATTTTGAATTTAAATTGCTCCGGAGCCCCCGGAAACCAGAATCCCCACTTACCTACCAATTACCATCTCACCCTAGTTCATAACAATCCATACAGTTTTCATCACCATCCTGTAGATGATTTTCAGCTAGCTATATCTCCGTAAGTAGATAATATAAAAAAGTGCCTTCCACTTTTTATAAATGTGACAACGATTTTAACCCGAATTAAAAAAAAAAAAAGTTAAATCTAACATTTTTTTTTTGATTCCGCGGGTCGTCGCAATTTGCACGAAACGACGGAATCACCCGGGTCCTAAGTTGTGAGCTGTTACATTTGATTCCAATAATAGGTATGACAAAAATACTTGAACGCACGATTTGGTTAGTTACAATCACGGAACAGAAAGAACAGGTTCCAACCATGGTCAATGCTGATGATCCCAGGTATTCCCCTTTATACTAATATCAAAACTAAAATACTACGTTCACGTCAAGCGTACATTACGGACGCCACTATAAATTAAACAACATAATACGTCATCTAAAATCAGTAAACAAATTGGGTATTATTTGAGAATACCCTTAGATCCCGTCTACCCCAATTTAGCGGCCAAGGGTTTACACGTGTATCAGGCAACTTAAACTTAATAATGTGGTGTTTGAAATACAAATAAATGTCTTACTTGTCCATGAAGTAAATTCGATATTAAAATTCATCCATGCTTTTATTTCTTTTATCTGGCTATACGGCGGGTTATGATTTCAGATCGTAAGGTTGTTTGTATGTTATTTATATGTATGTACAATTTCATCTGTACTAAGCTACTTTTCATAGTTCGACAAATGAGGTTTCGTTACACTTGTATTGGTTGTTTATTTCGTTCTTAATCATTATACTTGTTACACGATAATAATCATTGAAATAAATAATAATAAATTTGTCTTCATTTCTTACAATTATAAGATTTATTTATAACTAGCTGTTGCCCGCGACTTACAAAGTTTCATGATGATCGGTTAAGTAGCAAATTCACATTAAATGTGAATGTGAGTTTTCTAATATTAAAGTAGGGATTCTAACTTCTGTCGAGGCTGCGGGTTGTTCGCAAGGGATACCGCGGCCTCGACATGAAGGGCTAAGAAGGAACATGGGTAGTTTTTAGTCTGTAGAAGTCTGACACTCCCTTTCGCTCAAGAGCGAGAGGGGTTATTTGATGATTTCCCACCCCCCCAAAAAAAAAAAAAGGGATTCTAACTTGTATTGTTAGTATCGGTAACTGGACGTTTGGAACATGTCATGTCATGGTCATGGAACAGCTTGTCTGTCAACAAAGGCCTCTAAAGATTTCCTCGCATTCCTGCCTCTTGCTAAGCGGATCCATATCGGACTAACCATTCTCTTGAATACTTAAATAAACAACATCAAATGATACAACTATTGATAGAAAAAAAACAATGATTGTGAAAACATCTAGAATTTTCCTAGATATGTCATGTTTCCCAACTATATATGAATTGAATTCTAGTCAAACTGGATGAATACCAGTATGTAACGTGAAGCGACTGCCTGTATTTTCCAATACATTTACCAATTATAACGTAGATATAATTACACGTTATATTAATACTAATTAGTATCAAAAGCCTAGAAGAACGTCTATCATGCTGATTGATAGATACACTCTGTCACTATGATTGTACTTGCCGACAATGAAATATGAGAACAACTGATGGCGTAGCGCGTAGACAGGTCTACGAGCTACGAAGTTTCGTAGCAGCGTAGCGGTATGAATCTCTGTTATTGGAATTAAGTAGTTTCATTTACATCCTATACTATTAAAATACCAATATTTGTACACATGTATGCAAGAAGGAAGGGACACTGACCCTAAAACGATTCAGTATGTCATTTTGAACGCCTCACATGGAAATTTTCCGTCGGTAAGTTTGGCTAATTTGAAGGAAACAGCGGTTATTTTTAATTAAAGACGAAAAATTTCTTTGGGGGCCTCAGAATGATCTGCTGAATACGTGGTAACTGTTTTGACGTCGGTGTCGGTGTCTTTTCCAACTTGTATTTAGGGTGTAAAAGTACCCTTAACGCAAATGAAAGCACTTGTTCTTCCCACCACTGCGATCATTTTTTTGTTCTAGACCATACCTGGGAACCTCCTAGTTACGGAGATATTGGGGGTCAAAGTTCCAAATTTTTCACAGCTGTTTTTGTAAATACTAGTTTTTGAGGTTATAACTTTACTTAAATTACCTCCATGACCGACCGGAACCAAAAAAAAAGTCGTTTCCCAGAAAAAAAAATTGCGTAGGAGTATTTAGTTTGATGTACAGAATGGTTGGTTGACGGCTGTGTGATGGGTTGATTTACACCCAGTATTATATTTATAATCAAGTTCTCAAAAACGGCTCTGACGACTTCGATGAAAGTTGCAGAAATGTCTCATTTCTAGTCAAATTCGTTTCTCTTTTATTTTTATTATTTTTAGCTCGGTCACCTTGGTGAAAAATACATAGATTTGTTTTACTATTTTATAGTTACAAAGCCTAATTGTTCTGTAACCCATCTTCCAATATTATACAAAGGTTTTTTTTCTAAGTAATTCTACTAGCGAATGGCAAAAAAATGGAACCCCAAATTTTGTCTTTTCTGTCTCCATCTATTCTTCTGTCATAAACATGTATTTATTATGTTTGTGAATTGGTAATTAGTCGAAAGATAATATACTCGCCTCCTATTACTTGGGGCTCAAACATAACTTGGGAAATGTGGGTGTCTTATAACCAAACCTCTGCCTTCTGCTTAGAGGATTACAGGTGCTGTTTTATTTGATATATTCACGAGCTTTATTTCCTTCACTAGTGGGTTTCACCCGCGTAGTTCCCGTTACCGCGGAAATACATGGATAAATAGCCTATGTCACCCGCGGATAGTGTAACTTCTCAACGGTGAAAGAATTTTTGAAATCGGTCCAGTAGTTTCGGAGCCTATTCGTTACAAACAAACAAACTAATCTTTCTTCTATATAGTGTATTAGTGTGGATAAAAGTAATGCCATATCTTCCATTAAAATCTTGATTACCACTCCTAACTCGTTGCTAAAATGATTAATTAATGCGAAATATTAATGTTGTAGTAAGGTTGTTGATCTATAACTAATCTGTGTCTCTACTAATCTTAACGGTTATTTGTTGTTACGTAAGTGACAGTGGCCCAGGGATATAATTTTAGGGTGACTGATGATTAATTAATGATAGTTTAACTCGTGATTGTACTCATGAAAACAAACAACTTTCCTAAAGAAATATTTTTGTCATATTACCAAATATTTTTTATAGAATAGAATAGAATTTTTTTTTTTAGGTAACAAAGACCCATAGATTGATGAAAAATATTTTTATTTAAACATAAAAAGAAAAAAAAATACGAGTACCTTAACATAAATATACATACTAAACAGTTTGTGTTAGTAAATAGAACCTTAAATCTATATTAAAATCACTACACTTGTACACTATGTCACTGAGCTTTTATGTGGCACTTGCCCGCGGAAGCGATGGAACACACCTCGCTGCGGCCTAAAGTCCTCTTCCAAGACGGGGTGCAGGTAGCATGTCGGTACTCACACCACAACAATCCTTTAGTCTATGGAATTATTATTAAAAACACGTCTACCAAGCAATCAAATAGCTCCGTATGTTATTGAAATGGCCTAAGATCAAACTTATTGTTATTTAGAAAATTGAAAATTATCAGTTTGAAAAGATCTTTGACAGTATTTGAGATCTATCTGGATTTTATTGAAAGCATCAAAAACACATCTATCTATGTACCTTGTTTCTGTATTATCATCATCATTTAAGCCGAAAGACGTCCACTGCTGGACATAGGCCTCCTCTAAGTGTTACCACATTGACCGGACCCGTGCGTCTCGCATCCAGCTGGTCCCCACAACCTTCACCACGTCATCGGTCCACCTAGTGGGAGGCCTTCCAACGCAACGTCTTCCGGTTCGCGGTCACCGCTCCAGAACTTTGCGACCCCATCGGACATCCGTTCTGCGGGCAATGTGCCCTGCCCATTGCCACTTAAGTCTGGCAATTATTTGGGCTACGTCGGTTACCTTTGTTCTGATGCATCTCCGAGCATAGCTTTCTGTATGTTGCCCACTTATATCACATTCTAAAACCTATTAAAAACCTAAATAAACACATCCCCAAAAGCATCCCAAATTACAATTTTAATCAGCACTAGTTTAAAGTTCCTAGAACGAGCCGGTTTTCTTTGTCTTCCGCCGACAACCACTCTGGGGTTCTAATGAACAAACTTCAGCTATTTACCGCTAGAACTAAAACTGGAGACTTAGCATATTAATTAAAGTGCCATTACTCTTAATATTCTTGTTGAATGGCTCTGACTGGCCATTTCGCCTCACATTTTAGGATTTTCGGAGCAATTTTCGTAGTCCCAGATTTTTGGTAGGGGGTTAATCTAAACTTCTTTGAGAAACGGAGCTTTATAAAAGTAGTTTATCGAGGTTCTTTAATGTTCGTTTAAAATAACAATGTGTCGAACGAATAATAGTGTGTTAAGTTCATTGATTTGGTCAACGTGACATAATAATATGCTATGTATGTGATAATTTAAATGTCACCAATCATTGCATTGTAATAGGCGACATCTACAATGCATGTAACGTTTCAAATGTCACCAAACCTTGGCCAAGTTGGTGCGCATCATCTTAACTACACGCTAAATCCTGCGTCAGTTATCCATTAAATTAGGATAATATATGTGACAATATCTGGCAGTAGCCAACACAATAACACAACACTCTCCTGGGGTCAGAAGATCTTCTTTAGCCGGATTAGGTACGTTACACCCTGTTGCTTATAACTGTGAAGGTTTTCAAAGTATCGATTCTTCAATATAATATCAAAGGATTATAAATAGTAATTTAACGTTTGACAATTAGAGTACGATTAGGTTACTATCCATTCTCGCGATGTTTTTTTCCTTCATAAATTAGCTAGAGCATTAAATTAGGTACCTCATTCGAACAAGGTTGAAAATGAGACGTTGTGCGTTCGGCGGCGGCGACCTCTCGCGTCCGGCTCTGGTGCAAGTAATGGTCCGGGGCGAGGAGGAATGGGACGCCGACGCCTCCATCTGCGAAGCAGTGATGCTAGCGAAGGAGGTGGCGGAACGTGAGAGGGAGAGAACCTCTCGTCCCAGCCGCAGCGGGAGGCGATCCGAGCGTCGGGGGCCACGTGATGGCTTCCGGCCACCGTAGACGCGGGCCTGTGGACGGTGAGTGATGGGTAAGCTCGCCATCCGTCCGTCTCATGACGACGACAGGCCGTGTCGACGGCGCGTTCGTGTTCCACGCGCGCCTCAAAGAGATGTCAGCAACATGGAAGGGGCCCGCAAGGGCCGACGCCCATCAGGGCTGCGGGTGTTCGCAAGAGATACCGCGGCCTCGACATGAAGGGCTAAGAAGGAACATGGGTGGTTTTTAGTCAGTAAAAGTCTGACACTCCCTTTCGCTCTGCCCAAGAGCGGGAGGGGTAATTTGATTATTTTCCACCCACCATAAAAAAAAAAAAAGACGTGCGTGTTTTTCTGTACCGGGATTGTAAAAATTAAGTTGTTAATTTTATACCAGAACTGTGTACCCTCATAAAATTAAATTGAACTCCCTGTAAATAAAAAAACGTCGTCTATTAATAACATCAAAAGGCTGGCCACAGCACCCAATCAATTTGCCCAACATTGGAAAGAAAATTGGCCATTGTGTAACCATATTTAATTACTTTTTTGTACGCAATATATTACGGAACAGTTTCATATAAAATGCACCTGTTTCCGAGCCCTGTTTTAAAGGAACATTTTGAAGGCGTATTTTAAGGCTTATAGTTATGGGGGAAACGTGACGATACACAGCGGTGACGTCACATGGGGTTAATGAACTTGACATAACGTACCATCAGCAGGAAACTAAGATGGTTTATTATTTAATTCTTAGACAATTGCTGTCAGGACTTTTTGGTACATTTTGTAATTTATATCATCACTATTACTTTTAAAATTTTGAATGGGTGATCACCTATTACGAGTACATACGGAGTTTAATCCATGCCTCGGAAAGTACGTTAAGCTGCTGGTCCCGGCTCTCATTAGAAAATCTTTGAAATAAATCGTCAAGAATATTAAGTAATTGCAATTTATTCCTTTCATTCCTTTCTTTTAACCTTATGATATACCACCAAATAGTCGTGGTAAGTAGTCAGTGGCTCGGAAGTCTGACCACAAGTCTTACCAAACAGTATCATATTACCCAGTACTAGCCGAGTTGTAAAGGTCACAATGCTGGTATCCAGCTGCATCCTGTTAGACTAGAAACCGACCTAAACATGAAAAACACTTGGCAGAAGAATGGGTAGATGATATTGCTTTCAAAAAGTGAAGAAATACCTCGTGTGGTATGATTTCCACTAATAAGGTTTACTTTACTTAGTGCCACATCTCTAAAAATGTTGTATTATCAAAATTTGAAGAGATGTGGCAACTATCAAACCGCACTGGGCCCCCATGGTAGATTGCAGCTCACTGCTACTTACAAAGAGGAAGCCTGTGTACCAGCAGTGGGAACATTATACGCTGGTTAGACTAAAGACGTTGAAATATTTTGAAAATCTGTTGACATTGCTGACAGCATGCTTGAATTTCCTAAAAATTGCAGACTACAAACCTTTGTTATTTCAGGAGAGATTTACATTGTGCTAAACTGCATACATTTACACTTAATTAACCACTTTTATTTTGTGCCAAACAAACAAAATAAAATAAAATACAAACAAATCTGTAACGGATATGAAGTGGAAAAACAAATATTTCAGTTCTAAATCCGGAAAACAATCGCTTTTATTTTACCGTTTCCGATAGGTTTTGTACAAAAAATTGTTTTTGCGTTCAGTTTTACTGAAACTAAAAACTATTGTTAGATTCTTTTTCATAAAACTGCGATTTTTTCGTAGATTTTTACGCAATACTGTTGTAGAAGTCTATAACAGTAAAACATGTGGATTATAAGATCATAATCATCATCATCATTTCAGCCAAAAAACGTCCACTGCTGGACATAGGCCTCCCCCAGGTGTCGCCTCATTGACCGTTCCCGTGCGTCTCGAATCCAGCGGGTACCTGCAATCTTCACCAGGTCATCGGTCCACCTAGTGGGAGGCCTTCCTACGCAACGTCTTCCAGTCTTTCTTCGCCTCTCCAGAACTTTCCAGCCCCATCGGTCATCCGTTCTGCAAGCAATGTGCCCTGCCCACTGCCACTTAAGTTTGGCAATCCTTCGGGCTATGTCGGTAACCTTGGTTCTCATGCGGATGTCCTCATTTCTGATTCGATAACTCAAGGATTATAAGATCACCGATTCATATTAGGCAAATATTATAATTCTTCTACTTGTATCCTAATAAATTTGAGGTTGGCACAGCATGTCTTCTTCTTTCGACCCTCTCTAACCAGAAATTCTGCTTTAATTTACCCCCATCATACCTCGTGGCTTAATAAGAACTGCCACTCGGGCCGATCTTTAGGTAAAGCTGTGCTTGCCTAGGTCGGTCTGTGGATGGGTGACCGCCCAACATACTGAGTTTCCTACGTGCCTCGGAAAGCACGTTAAGCTGTTGATCCCGGCTGCCATATATAGATCTTTGGCAGTCGTTACAGGTAGTCAGTGACCTGAAATTCTGACATCCAGTCTTACCAAAGAGTATCGTATTACCTAGTAGGTATTAACTGGGTTGTGGAGGTCAGATAGGCAGTCGCTCCATGTAAAATACTGGTATTCAGCTGCATCCGGTTAGACTGGAAGCCGACCCCAACATAGTTGGGAAAAGGCTAGGCAGATGATACCATGAGAACTAATTTGAAGTGTAACTTCTTTTGATTACGATCACAAATAAAGACATACAACTCCTTTAAAAACATTTCACTCAGCATCACAGACACTGTGACTCAAGCTCCGTACAGTACACAAAACTATTCAGGACACGTCGCAAATCGAGCCTTCACATAAAGCTACGTTGTTCTGCTGTCGCTACCTCGTCTGGTGCATCAATAGCGTATAGGGCTGCTTTGTATGCTCATTTCGAGTCCCTGTGGGTTCTGGCGCACCGCACTTTTCAACCGCATACGGGGAAGTGCAAGGGAAAAGTGTGGTGCGGGTTTAGGTTTTTTTTTTGTATTTATCGCTGTTATTAAAGCTAAGCACAGTAACTGCATAGCTTTTTTCCTTTCACCATTTGTTTAAGTTGTATTTTAAAAGTTTGAGTTTAAATCTCTATCAACTGTTGTGTGCATAAAGGCGAAAGGCAGGGTTGTATGGGAGTTTCGTACACCTAATAAAATATCGTGTTTAGGGATATTTTTTGTTTTAATTGGTAGTCAATACGATAGGCAAACCCTTTTAAAATTCTTAGATTTTTAGAAGTTGGGACCTAAAAGTTATAACCACTTTTTTTTTTGAGGTTATGTCCCAATAAATATTATTACGTATAGGATCATTAACACTGATTTGGTGAAAGAGGATATATTCTAGATAGCTGGTGCTATCTATGTAGTGTTTTACTTATCATTAAGTTGGCAAATTGACTCGAGAATTGTACCTATTCAGTAGGGTGCTTTAAGAGAGACCTACTTCCAGCAGCGGTCTGCAATAGTTTGATAATGATGAATGGTGAAGTGCTGATGGAGTTTTGAGTGTGGGTAAATACAACAACTTTGTTTTTGTAGGAACTTACATTTATTTTATTGTTCTTATCTAATCGATTTTTAATATTATTTCATCTAAGAAAGGGGCAGGTCGGGTCATACCTTCATGGCGAGCGTAACTAAGGTACCAAATAATGCTCATAACATGTGAGCAGCATCCCACTGTTGTTAAACCTACAATGCAATTACAGATGGCGAAAATAATTACTATCATTAAATAGTTAATTATTAAGACTGTATGCAATAATTATTCATTGTAAGGTATAATGTGTAATTTGTTAATTATATTTACTGTTATTTCTATTTTTAAATAATTAATTATCATTTTGAGCTTCGTGATTTTTTACAAATTGCAACTTCTAAAAACATAACTACGTTTAGTTGCGTTTAGTTCAAGATTATATTACGTTTAATTACTTAAATCTTTTAATTGATATAATTAATTAATCCGGACTTCTAAAAATACTAATGTTACATGAAGATGAATACAAGCAACATGATGAACTTCTAGTCCATAACACACATAAAATAAAGCCTGAAATACCCAAAGGCTTAGACAGAGATGAATTTAATAGTACACCCACATTTTGCCATGTAATAGGGGGCGAGCCAATTGCAATCACCGGACACAAATCCAGAATTCGCGGCTGCTACTGATAAAATCTTGATGAAAAAACCTAATAACACTTTTCCCAGCCTGGGACTCGAACCCAGGTTGGAGCTCGTGGCTTAATAAGAACTACCACTCGGGTTGATCTTTAGGTAAAGCTGTGCTTGCCTAGGTCGGTCTGTGGATGGTTGACCGTCCGACAAACCGAGTTTCCTCCGTGCCTCGGAAAGCACGTTAAGCTGTTGGTCCCGGCTGCCATATATAGATCTTTGGCAGTCGTCTTACCAAAGAGTAGGTATCGTATTACCTGGTATTAACTGGGTTGTGGAGGTCAGATAGGCAGTGGCTCCATGTAAAATTCTGGTATTCAGCTGCATCCGGTTAGATTGGAAGCCGACCCCAACATAGTTGGGAAAAGGCTAGGCAGATGATGGACTCGAACCCAGTACCTCATGCCGTGTCGTTAATTAAAACATTTCCTTTATAAACTCGTACGCCATTAAAATATCATAAATTACCATTTATTTTATCAATCAGGCAGTCTAGTCTCGTAACCGTAAAAGATACGTAACTCAGAGCACGAGATTCTTGAACTACAAAACTTTCACTTGTAACAACGGGAATAACAAAACAAAACCGGTCATCCCTCCTAACTTGGACCACAAAAGTAAGGCGTATAACGTGCGCGCATTATCCTGCACACGGCAAGGCAGCACCAACATCTGTGCGCTTATAGTCACGACCTGCATCCAGCACCCTGCTCCCTGTGCGATGTGTTGATGAAAATACTAAGCTGGATATCCCTCTAGGTACGTGACAAAGTCAGGTATATTGAAAAATGGGAGGTTTATCAGAGGTTGCCTTTGCGATGGGTAATAGAATATTTTTACACAACTAGCTGTTGTCCGTGACTTTGTTTCGTGTGGAAATTTTGAAGTAAAAGTTTGAGAAAAAAGTATCCTATGTGCTATTCCAGAATATTACATCATCATGATCATCAGCGAATTAATGTTCAAACTGCTAGGGACACAGGCCTCCTCTCTTTGAGAGAGAATGGCCTAAAATCCGCCTCGCAAGCCCAGTGCGAATTGGTAGATGTCACAAGTCTTCGATTTTTATTCTGGGACATGTCGGTTTTTTTTATTGTTTTTGAGAGCAGTGGTGATGAAATAAATTACACATAGTAATGCGCCTGCCTGGGTTTGAACCCACGATTTACTGCTCGTAAGTCGGGGCCGCAACCACTGGGCCACCGCTGCTCGCAATATCTTATAATCATCACTACATAGTATAAAACAAAGTCGCTGTCGCCGTCTGTCCGTCCCTATGTATGCTTAAATCTTTAAAACTACGCAAAGGATTTTGAAGCAGTTTTTTTTAATTGATAGACTGATTTAAGAGGAAAGTTTAGGTATATAATTGTATATAATTTGACCGACATCCACGCGGGTGAAGCCGCGGGCATCCGCTAGTCAATCATAATATATAATCAGTTACATCTGTGTGCTTATAGTCACGACCTGCATCCAGCACCCCGCTCCCCTGTGCGATGTGCTGATGAAAATACTAAGCTGGGTATTACCCTCTAGGTAGGTACGTGACAAAGTCAGGTATATTGAAAACATGGGTTTGCCGGTGTTTGTGGTGGGTAATGGAATATTTATTACACGGTAGTGGCTACATCATCAGTGTCATTGTATTAGTCTTTGAGACGACAACCGACCCAACATAGTTGAAGAAAAAATTGGTCATGAGAAGGTTAAAACACAAATACTATGTAATAGGGCATAAGGGGCGAGCCTATTTCCAAAAACCGGGCATAAATCCAGACTCCGTGGCTGCTAATGAGAAATTCCTGATGAAAAAGCTTTTTTAAATTTGCCTACTCGAAGGACCGAAACCGGGAATCGAACCCAGAACCCCATGCTCAACAGTCGCTCTTCTAACCACTGGACTTTATCAGTCAATCTCATATTATAATCCTTTGTATCGAAACAAGAGTAGAAAGTCAAACACGTTTCAAAACCCGGTACAAATAGCTGCAGGCCATTTATATATTGATCCGAACGAGGATCAAACACCTTTGATACAAAGCCTTCTGATGGGATTACAGAACTCTAACTGAGTATTATATTCTATATTAAGGACTAACGTCACGCCCATAATCACCGAAGGGTTAAACAGAGATGAATATACGCAGGAAAATGCAATTTTCTCGTCGAACAACGGTTTCTATTTTAAAGTACGACCTATTTCGAACAAGCTAATAAGTTTACAGGTAGAGTTTTGATAATAGGGGGTAGTTTACAAAAAAATCTAATCAGTCCGTCAGATAGATTTCCAAAAAATATTGTACACGTATTTTTTTTTTAACAAACAATGAAGACGATACAGTGCTTTGAAAACTCGTGTGACGTCATATTCTAAGACATTAGTATGACATTTTTTACCGGTGAGGGACGTCGACAACCACACTCAAATCTTTGACGCGTTTTATCTTCGTCATTTTTTATTGATTTGATAAAACAAAAATACGTATCCAATATTTTTTGATAATCTAACAGACGGACTAATTAGAATCATATTTTTTTTAGTCAGTAAACATCCCTATTCTAGTACACAGAAAATATGGATTGCAATATTGTTTTTTATAGTGTTTCGCATTAAACGACTGATATGAAACGCTGTATCATTTCACATCAGTCTCTAAATGTATCTGAATAATCTTAAAAGTAAATATAAGTTAGCTGGCTGAATACTTATAAGCTTGTTCGATTGTACGTAACGATATAAAATACAATCAATACAGCAGAGAAAAATCACATTTAAAAAGTTACTGTGTGTATCTATATATAACTGCCCGTGACTTGCATTACCACATTTCGCTAGCTATGTCAAGTTCACGGAGGTTCTCATGTTGCCATCAATGAGGTATAAAAGGCTGTCCTTAAATCCTGTTGGAAATACTCATTATCAGTTTGGCCAACCTGGAACTGAACTCATGACCACAAGTTCACCACAAGAACATGAGGCAATTTCAAAAACTAGAGTATAACATAATTATAAACTAATTTAATAGGACCAATTTTGCGGGAAAACAACACATTATAATAGAACTTGACCTCTAATCACAATGAACAATTTACCCTTCTCATTTCAATAGACCTCCAAACAAAAGAAGACCTTTCAACCCAAACAGATTAATTAATCAAAATATTTTATTCAGTTTAACGTTATCAAATATTGATAAATCATTTTCTATCTGACCCTCATACACTCATCTTTTACAGCACTAGTGACCCAACCCGGTTTTGCACATATCTTTTGAGCAAACTCTTATTGAAATCGGTTAGCGTGTACGTATTACTACGTATACATAGTGACACATGATTTGGAAAAAACGGGACTCTATTACTAAAACTTCGCCGTCTGTCCGTCTGTCTGTCACCAGGCTGTTTCTCAAGAACCGCTATAGCTAGACAGTTGAAATGTTCACAAGTTACGTATTTCTGTTGCCGCTATAACAAAATTGAAACCAAAATAAAATAAATAATTATACAACAAACGTGATATTTTTGCCATTTTGGTACGGAACCCTTCATGTGCAAGTCCGACTCGCTTTTGGCCAGTTTTATATATTACTAACTGTTGTAACGGTGGAGGGGAATATCGTGAGGAAACCTGCATGTCCTAGAACCAAACATTTAAAGACTTGTGACTACCAATCCGCACTGGACTGACACTGAGAGACGTTTATTGATTACTTAAACCATCATTTACTCAAGATTATGACAGTTTAAGTTAAGGTTTTGTATGTCAAATCTTTACTAAGTGACGGCTTAAGTAATCTTTAAATATCTCTGAGTACCGCACTTAAGACACTTCAATTTTATTTATTTCTACACGAGATTCATTTTATAACAACAGCATGGAAAAGAGATGGAGCTGTAAAGAACATCGCTGCTTCTCTTTCGCACACTCAAGAGTAAACTTACAATAACACTGCTTTAAGAGGTGATGGTAGAACCCAGTTAACGATCAATTAACTTCGACCCTATTGACCACAGGTTACGGTATACTTTTGCTATAAAATTTTAACGGTACCGTTACTAAGATCGGCTGCAATTCTGCTGAGCTAGTTATCTTTATAGATGCGTAAAGTTTATAGTGTGTGAACCTGGCTTTACGATGTCACGGCTTGTGTGTTGAGGGTTTTATGAGGTTACAAAGGTACGTAAGCTGTACCTAGAAATTATGTAGATGTGAAAATGTTAGGTACGAAAGTCCGGATGTAATGGAGAGGCTGCTTCAGGCTGGAAGTTGGGAACCTAACTTTGGAGGTAACTTTTAAATCTTCGAAATCTTTGTTGATTATTATTTCCTTTTAAAAAAATCTGAATTTCAATGCCCCATTTTACAGCGAATTTATACTTTCAAACTAATATTATACAGAGGTAAAAATATAAGTATCTATCGGAGGTGAAAGGCCTCCTCCATTTTTATCAGTCAAATAATTAAAATTTAAATAACAATTACGGAGCAAATTATTATATAATTAAAAATTACATTTAAATATAATAATCAAATAAAAAATTAATTAATAATTATGAAATATTATCTATAAATTGAATTATATAAAAATTGTTTTTAATTGTTGCATGAAAAATAATTGTAAAACTGCATGACATTGAGAAATAATAAAAGGCTTATTTATTTATTTATTGGAGGTACTTTTCGGAATTAATGATCCAATTCTATTTTTACATTTCACTTATTTTTTTATAGTTTAGATTAATTATTCGTGGGTGCTATAGGCTATAAGTTATATTTACATCCAAATAATTATGTATTATAAATGCGAAAGTTTGTTTGGATAGAAAAATGGATGTTTGATATTCTTTGGCACAAAAACTACTGAACGGATTACGAACAGATAGTTTATAACCTAGATTAACACAGAAAACCTATAACTTTTTATCCCGGTTGTTTGATCTCGTGGGAAATCGCGGGCGAAGCCACGGGCATTAGCTAGCCATTCATAAACGCGAGCAAAGTGCTAATTTCAAACCATTTGCCTAACAAAATCATAAATTCTCTAAATGACAGCAGAAAAACTTAAGGCACTGGATCCAGAAGACAGAAGTTTTGTCCAATAGTTCTTTATTTGCCAAAGTTGACGACGTAGGTAATTTTTTCAATGGCATTCCCTATCGAAGTTTAATTTCTCAAAACCTTGCATCTATGTTAAATCTGTATTATATAGGTAAACGTCTTACATCTGCAAATAATCTTGAATTAAGTTTATTTCATTTCATTTATTCATTCACATAACAATTCACATTGTGTTTGAAATATTTAGTACACTAATTAATTTATTACAGTTAAAAGCAATAAAATATAAAAATCAAACAGTAAACATTAATAATAATATCAGGAATTTATGTCAATAGGATGTCAATAGAGTTTAAACAGTTATTTATAAAATGATTATTAATATTATCATGTCAAATTATGTATATAAATCTATTCTCTAAAATTAAAATTAAAAATAATCTCACAGCTACTCATTGCAAACTAAAATATTCTCCCGTAAATCTTCCAAACTCAGTCTGTAAACTTCATCTCGAAATCTTTTAAAACATACACAGCAAAATATTATAAGTTAAGTATAGAAAGCGACACAAAACCGTAAGTTTTGGAGCAAAAACTAACAAAAACAACTAATTAACAACGCAGAGTCTGAGAAAGTTCGCACTTCATTACCGAACGGCTTGGTACGGTTAGCAACAGAAGTAGCTTTACATGTCTGTCGGGGCTGCGGGTTGTTCGAAAGACATACCGCGGCCCCGGACCCAAAGGGCTAAGAAGGAACATCAGGTTTTTAGTCAGTAGAAGTCTGACACTCCCTTCCGCTCCGCCAAGAGCGAAAAAAAGTAGATTAACATTTCAGAATTTTAATGATTTGATGTACAGGACTCCAGCTATTAATTTTAATGTTTCAGAAGATTATTCTTTAAAATATATCTTACTCTTCAATAACCTAAATAGTAACGAGTAATATCTATCAAGCTTTTATTAAAATACCTGCTTTGAAACTTTCAGAAGTCTTAATCGACTTCTGATGCTGGCTGTACTTACTCTAGGGAACGCGGGTTGGAGATAATTTTATTATTTCTCGTTTATTTATTCACTAAGCAATGCCTGCTGTACCCACAAATTTACTACTTTAAAGAATAAATAGATCAAGGCTGTATTTTTAGGGCGACTGCTGAGTTACAAGTTCTGGGTTCGATTTGGGGTTTTCAATCAGAATTTTTTTAGTATAGAAGCCACGGAGTCTGGATTTGTGGCAGAATCGCCCCCTGTTACATGGGACTTCAGCATCTGATAATATGGGTGTACAAATAGGTACACCTCCGGATACTTCTTCGGGCATTTAAGGTGTGAAGTTATGATGATGAATAGATATGTGGGATACCTACTTCAGTGCGACAAACGTATCATCGAATTTCGTTTCTTCGAAAACCGTTCATCGATATCACTATACTGCGATGCTTTGTTAAATCGACGCCTTGTTACTGCGATGCTTTATTACATCGAAAAACTGTACTAAAAACGATTTAACTTCGTGAGTATCATACTGCGAAGCCTTGTTTAAGGCTTGTATTCACGCCAATGACCTTGTGCATAGCTAACTCTCTAACCCCTCTCAGTCGTAGACACGGACTTTAAACGGACGCATTTTTCATGTATTATAATTAAAATAATACATATTTTTAAAAAGTAACAAAACCAAATTATTTTCCTTTGTATTTCAAAGTAGTAGATATTTTTTTTTATTATTTTGTTAAAAAATGAAGGAATAAAATGGTTCCATTCAACGATTTGGAGGTGATTTTGTGGATTTTTTTTCTTATTATGTGATAGAAAAATTATGGCTAAACTAAATTACGTGTCATATCATGTAGATAACTAAAAATTTTTTCAGATCAAATTTCTCTATAAGTGCCGGTGAAAAACTGCTTCATCTGCACGCTGTTTTTAAGCTTTTTCGAGAGAGCAGCCTTAATCGAGGTTTTGTTACTGAGGTATTCTGTTACTTAAGAAAACCTACATTGATTGATACAAGTACCTAGATTGATTTTCTTTTTCAAAAGAATACCTACATTTTTATCATTTCTTGCACACTAAGCTTATTAATTTTCTTATAATTCTCATTACAAAACACTTTGCTCAAAATTGTAGTACAAATCCCAAACAGTATAATTAAACCAAGAGTTTGTCCCACCCCAAAATTCACCAACGCCTTTTTCTGGAAACAAATAAAACATAAACAACGCGCCGAGAGAATTCTCTTTAGCACGAAGAAGTTGCTCTATTTTACTTTAATTTACCTTTAGAATTTTCGTGGGAGAACTGTGTACATTCCTGCTTACCCCGCGGAGCAATTTACGCGCCATCACGTCTGTTTTCCGTTAGTCTTGTTGTTTTGCTACTTAATCACATCTTATAAGCTTCCGAGTTTAACTTTGTACAAACAAGAGGGTATTTTTAAGCCAATCTCATGAATATTCAAGTGTTTTTGTTGTTAATTTCTGTGGTAAGTCAAGCGTGTGAGATAGGGTAATTCTTGAGGTGGATGGGGCATGCTTAATATAATAATATTTAAGTCGCTTTTAAACATAAAGTTCGGTTCCACCTTAAGGGGCTCAAGACGCCCGTCGGGGCTGCGGGTTGTTCAAAAGAGATACCGCGGCCTCGGCGCAAGGGCTAATAAGGAACATGGGTGGTTTTTAGTCAGTAGAAGTCTGACACAACCTTTCGCTCTGCCCAGAGCGGGAGGGGTTATTTGATGATTTCCTACACCCCATAAAAAAGGTGCTCAAGACCCCATCGGGGCTGCGGGTTGTTCGAAAGAGATACCGTGACCCCGGCGCAAGGGCTAAGAAGGAACATGGGTGGTTTTTAGTCAGTAGAAGTCTGACACTCTTCCCTTCTACTCTGCCCAAGAGTGGGAGAGGTTATTTGATGATATACCACCCCCAAAAAAAATTAAAAATAAAGGGGCTCAAGACACACCTCCGCTGGCTGGATATCAGCCCCAAATGGAGCTATCAATTAAGTCAAATGTAATCCTCATTCATCATCATCATCTTCCTGCCCTTATCCATCCCATTCTATTTGGGGTCGGCGCAACACGTTTTCTTCTTCCATTCTTCCCTGTTACACGTCAAGGTGGCATTTACTCCTTCCTCATTCATATTATTCCTCACACAATTCATCCATCTTTTCTTTGGCCTTCTCATCTATCTATACATATAATAAATCTGTAGAAAAATCGTTTTTGTACATCGAAAATATTAAAAAAAAAAAAATGGTCAGGGTATTAAAGTATAACCAACAGAACACATTTCCAGCATTTTTGGAATTTTTGTCTGTTTATCTGTTTGTCTGTTTGTCTGTTTCGATGACTAAGCATCACGTCAAATTTACGAAACGAATGTAGGTAACTTTTATACATAAATATTGTGCGTAACTTGGGCTATTACTTGGTCTTTGTTTCATCGTAATCGGTGCTCTCTATCAAAAGATATACGAATTTATAGTTTTCAAGAAGAACTTGTCATTTTGGTCAAGAATGAGACAAGCAACGACATCTATTGAACGAATATGGTACTTATTAATAAATGCCTTCACAAGATAACTTTAAAAAAGTTATGATAGCAAAAGGTTCGTAGATATTGGTCTAAATGACGCTGCTTTCAAAATATACATAGCCTAAACCCTAATAGTGTGTTTGATCGCTCTCCATGCATTAAATTTTAGCAGTTTATCTTCGTCTTCGACAGATGGCGTTGTTCATTTGATGCCATTTTCTGAACCGCGGTGTTATGAAACATATGTTTCGTGATTAGTCAACAAATAAAAATTTACCAATTACACAGTATAAAAATACTATTTTTTTTAAACTAAATTAAAATTAGATAAAACCCACGGCATATTTTTTTTGTACCGTGTGGGAATCGAACCTGTGACACGCAATGCTACTGTTAATCGTCCAGCCACTGCGCCAACCATGTCGTCATATAGATGTGCTGTGGTGTTAGCCCTATGTGTCGAGGCCACGGTATCTCTTTCGAACAACCCGCAGCCCCGACGGGCGTCGGTCCTTGCGGGCCCCTTCAATGTTGCTGACATCTCTTTGAGGCGCGCGTGGAACTCGAACGCGCCTCCATCGTCATAGGACGGACGAACAATTAACTAGCCCGTTACTCACCGTGCACAGGCCCGCGCCTACGGTGACTGGAAGCCATCACGTGGCGGCCGACGCCCGCAGCGTCTCCCGCGGAGGCTGGGACGAGAGGTTGTCTCCCACTTACGTTCCGCCACCTCTTTCGCTAGCATCACTGCTTCGTAGAAGGAGGTGACGGCGTCCCATTCCCTCTCGCCCCGGACCATGGCTTGCACCAGGGCCGGACGCGAGAGGCCGCCGCCAATCGCCGCTATGAAAACATGGTGGGGCTCCGCCCAAGCAGAGCAGACCTTCACGGTGTGCTCCACCGTGTCCTCCGGCCGATCCTCACATTGGAAGCATCCGGGCGTTTCTTCCCGCCTGATTCGGTCCAGGTACCTCTCGAAACAGCCTCTAATCCCCTTTTTTTTTGTGGATCGTAAATTATCAAATGACTGATCCCGCTCTGGGCGGGGCGGAAGAAAGTGTCAGACTTCTACTGACTAAAAACCACCCATGTTCCTTCTTAGCCCTTTGTGTTTCGGGGCCGTGGTATCTCTTGCGGACAACCCTCAGCCCCGGCAGACGTCCCTTTGGAGCCCCTTCTTTGTTGCTGACATCTCTTTGTGGCGCGCGTGGAACACGAACGCGCCAACGACAGTGCCTGTCGACTATAATGTACCCGTTTCAAATTTCTTCAAGATCCGTTCGGCTGTTCTGACGTGGTTGATTAACAAACATCCTTCCATCTAAACTTTAGTATTAGACATAGTCAGTACTTTGCATTACCCTCTTCTTATTTTCTACAGCGTCAGTTAGTTAACGCAGGGCAATGATTTAATGTATTTTTATCTAAGCGACGCATTTTAGTTTTCGACAAGCACGCGAACGAAGTCGCGGGCACAGCTATCCTCATTATTTATGTAAATACTTAATATTCAGATCACCAATACAATAAGTACTCGTTAATTAAAAGGATTCGAAAAAATCTCATAATGTCAAAACCTTTAAAATTTTTTGATTAGTTAGGTAAAATAATGAGCTTCATTTTTCCTTCTCAAATAGCCGCCTTAGCTGGCTGTGTCATCATTATTGGCAACCTGTATTTCCCAGTGATATTTTCAATATAATTTCATCGTCGTCATCGTGCGGTTAAGCATAAAATTATCATCTGCCACTCGGGTCGATCTTTAGGTAAAGCTGTGCTTGCTTAGGTCGGTCTGTGGACGGGTGACCCCCCGACATACCGAGTTTCCTCCGTGCCTCGGAAAGCACGTTAAGCTGTTGGTCCCGGGTGCCATAATTATATAGATCTTTGGCAGTCGTTACAGGTAGTCAGTGACCTGAAATTCTGACATCCAGTCTTACCAAAGAGAATCGTATTACCTAGAATTAACTGGGTTGTGGAGGTCATATAGACAGTCGCTCCATGTAAAATACTGGTGGGGCTGCGGGTTGTTCGCAAGAGATACCGCGGCCTCGACATAAAGGGCTAAGAAGGAACATGGGTGGTTTTTAGTCAGTAGAAGTCTGACACTCCCTTTCACAGAGCGGGAGGAGTTTTTCGATGATTTTCCACCCGCCAAAAAAAAAAGAAAAGGGCATAAAAATAAAGACCAATACATTTTTGAAAACAATATTTTTAAGTAACTTATCATACTTTCTTCAACATTATCGAGCAAAATACTAACTTCAAAACAATCTTCTTCTTCTTCTAAGTTTACCAGAGTCAGCTGTATATTATAACACTCTGTTATAGCGGATAAGCAAAAACGAGTTGTTGTTTTGACAGAACAATAGATTTATTGCTCCCTCAACTGCTTAGGATTTTGTTCGAGAAGTATGACGTCCAGTGCGAAGCTAAACGATGATTCTAACTCAAATACAAAGTATTTATTTTTATTAGACCATTAAAAGCCAGGCTATCGAGTTAAATAAAAAAAAATTAAAGAAGCTGTCACAAGGCATAATAACTTGTGAAAATGCTGTAGATACCCATTAAAAAGCGCAGATCTCTATGAAGAAGAATGAGCAAGCATAGTTGCTCAACCGCCTAGTAATTAGTCTAGTGTTATTTGGTTTTTCTAAGTGGAATTTCTTATGGCTGCCACGGAGTCTGGATTTGAGCTCGGTTAATGGCAATAAGCTTGCCTTCTATTACATTAGTCTTAAACATAACTGACGATATGTACTACAGGTACACCACTGCTTAACCCTTCGGGGATTATTGGCGTGATGTTATGTATTTATTTATTTATTTTATTATTTTAGGAAAACTTACAGCTAGGTCGACACAATAGTTAGGTTTATAAAAACAATATGGCCAATTACAAGTTTTCACAAGTAGTCACACAATATTTAAATAAAGTAAAAACAAACAGACAGTGAAAAGGATTAGTAAACCTTAAATAAAACAAAATAATGAAAAAGAACACAGATTTGGCAAAGTACAAACGTTATGGGTTGTCGAAGAACTTATTACAGAGCGTCTTCTTCAACTTCGACACGCTTGTATTAAAAATGTCGATCTCAACCTCCTGGCAAGTCGCATTGAACACACGGCTCGTCCTAATATATAAATTATATACCTACAATGAAGATTTTTTTGGTATATGTGCATTATAGCAAACGCTTCGCTTCACCTGTAACCAAATCCCAATCCCACTCGTAACAAGAAGCAGAGCAAGTTGCAGCAACGTGCAACACGAGTTGGCTGTTCGCCACCGAAGCTGTAGCAAACAGATTAGGAATGTTAATGCAGTAGTTTGTCTTACGTGTAACGTGGTAGCTCTGTCGGTAGCGTGATCTGTGAGCTTTACGTGGCGTTAGTGGATGAATGGCTTTAGAATTAACTGGCTGATGCCCGCGACTTGGCCCACGTGGATGTCGGTCAAATTATATACTAAAACCTTCCTCGAGAACCACTCTATCCATTGGTGAAAACATCATGAAAATCGCTGCAGTAGTTTTTGTGTATATCGCGAACAGACTGACAGACAGACGCGGTGGACTTTGTTTCGGTGGATTTAGAATTTATGAGGCTTATTGTTATGAGATTAATGGTGTTATTACACGACTGCCCCAAAAAAAAGAGTGTTATGTTTTTAACGTTCATGTATGTATGTATGTATGTATGTATGTATGTATGTTTGTTTGTGAGTTTCTTTATTCCACCATAACTTCTAAACGCCTGAACCGATTTTGATGTATGTGGTATCGTTAGATTCATTGCGTCACCCCGGGTAACATAGGCTAGATAAATTATCAAAAAACGTAATAGGGTGGCCATGGTTTAGAAATAAAAAGAACTTTTAATTTGTTTTTATTGAAATTTCAATTAAAAATATAATCATCGTCTAGAACTTATTAAGTAGATTACAAAAATATACCACAGTAGGTATTCAATACCTATTGTTTACTAGTAATACTACTCAACAAATGACATGGTGACATTTTAAACCCGGGATTCGATACGAATAAACTACATATCAATAGATTCTCTGTAATGAAAGAAATAAAACTGGCTAGGTTACAACTCCCAAATCCATCTACGACGGCACCTAAATGGTTTTTAAGTTTGTATGAAAAGTCAGTATGCGTGAATCAATTTACTTGAAACATGGCAAAAATATCAATTTAAGGAAATAATAATATTTGCAATCATAGAATTTTCAAAATCACCCCTTAAAGGGTAGAAAAAGAAGATCAGGGTAGATTTTGGTATGGAAAAATCTGACTGCGAGATTCAACTTAAAACTCATTACTAACACAAATGAATAAAGCATTACGTGTGTTATTCCGATTTTGCCGACCGGAATCCTGAGAAATGAAAAAACACATTTTAATACATACAACAAACTCAGTAACCTTTATGAACAATTCACCCGCCCCTAATCTATAAAAACAATTTTAAAAAAATCTGGGGGAGGCCTATGTCCAGCAGTGGACGTCTTATGGCTTAATTTTTTTTTTTTTTTTTTTAAAAACGTTGACCCACACTAGGAATTTCTCCTGTATCGTGGGTGCGTTTACAAACATTTAAACTCACATACACAGAACACCCAGACCCTAAACAACTATCTGTAGGTCATACAAATATTTGTTCCGTGCGGGAATCGAACCCGCGACACGCAGCGCAGCAGTCCAATCGCTCAGCCACTGCGCCAACCGTGTCGTCGCTAAATGATTGGTTATAGGTCAAAATACCGATATATTATCACTAAAAGATATGAAATAAAAAATAAATAATTAAAAAAATTAAAAAACACGCCTGCCATGACAAAAAGTAAACTAAAAAATAAAAAACAGATGATGACAATGGAAAACTGTAAACTAAAACTTTTATTGCAGTCGGGGGACAGTTCGGTGGAACAATTCTTTACAGGTCCCCCGACTGCAATAAAAGTTTTAGTTTACAGTTTTCCATTTTCGAATACATTTACGGGACCTTGCTCCCATTCATCACTGAATTCGTTTGACTTGTTTTTTATTTTTTAGTTTACTTTTTTGTTACAAGTATTTACTGTTTTGTCTGCCTCGTTGGTCTAGTGTTCGCTTGCGCGACTGCTGCGCATAAGATCCTGGGTTCGACTCCTAGGTCCAGCAAAGTGTTATTGGGTTTTTCCATCAGGAATTTCTCAGTAGCAGCCAAGAAGTCTGAATTTGTGCCTGGATGGTGGCACTAAGCCCCTCCCTCTCCTATTACATGGGATTCTAACATAACTGGTGAAATATGGGTGTACTAATAATGTTACCTCTGCCTAACTCTTCGGAAATTTATATATTGGATTTATTTATATTTAGAATCAAAATCAAAAGCCATTAATTCAAATTATATTTAAATAATTTATAATCAGCCCTTTTCGAACGCCATTTTTTTTGAGACAGCCTTCCAAAACTTCTATTGTTTTAGCTGGGCGGAACAAACTCTCCAGCAAAAACAATTATTTCGAAAATTTGAGTGAGACCGTATGATGTTATTTTTGGAATGCCTCTTTGTTCTAGTAGTTTTGAGATCTTGAGTTGAACTCCCAAACCAAAACAAAAAATTGTTTGTAGGTTTCCTATCAAGAATTTCGCAGAAATTTGTTTATTTGCCCGGTTGTTGGGTAAGGCTCATTCACATGGAACACAATCATAAATAGCAAAATGTGGGAGTAGGTACTCTAGGTTCCCGTCGGGGCTGCGGGAACCGTCGGGGTTGTTCGAGAGAATTACCACGGCCTCCAAAAAAAAAAAAAAGCTACTCTAGGTTTACCTCTGCCATATTATTATTCTTAATCTTAATTGAACGAAACCTACCTTAATTGTGGTATTGTTAAGTAAAATATTTTTAAAAGAAAATTGGGAAAATCATCATCTTATGACTCTTCCAGCCCGTGTCCCATTACTCTGTCAACCCTCACGCTATCATTTACTCATTTTGTTCAAGAAAATGAATAAATGATTGCAAATTAAAATCAATTATCATTTTATTGATAAAAAATCCCAAATCCGAACACTGATGTTTGTACAGTACAGTTTACAACGCAAGTTTAAATCACTGAAAACTTTACTAATCTCGTGGCAAAACTTGGACCCGCCACTGTACGGGGTTCAAATAAAAAGTCTAAAAGTTTCAGTTTTAGTCATAAAGAGGATCAGAGGAAATGAGAGTCCAAGACGCTAGTGAAATGATTTGTCGGTTTGTGCATAAATATGTTTTTAAGTAAATATAATTATTTCCTTCCTTCATGTCGAGGCCGCGGTATCTCTTGCGAACAACCCCCAGCCCCGACGGGATCATGCGCATCTCACCTCAGCTGACAAGCAAAAGCGGGGAAGCAACGAGGGTGCGGGGGGGCAGGCCGGCCACCCGGGTCGACGATGACAGCACTCACAGCATCGTCTCGTCAGCGCGCTTAGCTGGTCGCCTTCATAGATATAACTTAATAATTATATGCTTTCCAATGTACTACATTTGTAACAAATATAATTGTAAGAAACGACATATTAAGAAGCAGTCATTGAAGAGTCTGTCTTGAATTACCTGACCTCACACACAAGAAACGCATCGCAAACACAGTTGAATATCAATATTTACATGGAGCGACTGCCTATTGGACCTCCACCATGTTAGCACTGGGTTATGCGACATCCCTTGATTGTGGTTTTCAAACTTTCGAGCCACTGACCTACCTTTAACTACGTGTTCATCATCATCATCATTCCCTTATCCCAATTCATTTGGGGTCGGCGCAGCATGTCTTCCTCTTCCATACTTCTGTTTCTCGTTATCTCATGAGACACCTCCTTTTTTACCATATCATTTTTAACACAGTCCATCCATCGTTTCTTTGGTCTTCCTCTACTCGTATATCCTGCCACATTCATATTCAAAACCTTTAACTACGTGTTAAGTCTTTAAAAATTACATCCAAGTTCAACAGTTTAACGTGATTTCAGAGGCACTGAGGAAACTCGGTATGTATTGAGATGTCACCAATTAGCAGACCGACCTAGGCAAGCGTGGCCTAACCTTTTCTATTTTTAAATTGTAAATTGTTCATACATTCTCTCGTCTGGGGCAAACAGAGGGTTTTCTCTGACTCCAACCGACTGAAAACCGACTTCCTTACTAAATATTACCACGTATCGGGGCTCGGAAAATAAAAGTACATTAGGAAGACACACACATACACACATACACATACACAAAAGAAGAAGAAGATCCGAGCGGTGGTTAGTATCTAGCCACGAGATCCTCCTAGTAACTACATATATTATGATAAAACAAAGTCCTCCGCCGCGTCTGTCTGTCAGTCTGTCTGTCTATTCGCGACAAGCTTAAAAACTGCTACACCGATTTTCATGCTGTTTTCACCAATGGATAGAGTGGTTCTTGAGAATGGTTTTAGTATGTATATAACTAGGTGTGGCCAGCGGCTTCGCTGACAACACCCCCGGTAGCAACAATCGGGATTGAAACTATCCTATGTGTAAATCCAGGTTATAAACTATCTGTGTACCAAATTTTATCCAAATCCGATCAGTAGTTTTTGCGTGAAAGAGTAACAAACATCCATCCATACTTACAAACTCTCGCGCTTATAATATTAGTGTAGTAGGATTATTATATTATTATTTGTAGGATTGGTCAAGTTCCGAAATCTACGCGGGCGAAGCCGCGGGCATGAGCAAGTAATATAATATTGTTTACCTAAAAATCCAACGAAATCCATAGCATCAATCTAAGTTCAGACAAAGTTTATAGTAGTGGTTGTTATTGGATATTCCCCATCGCGCGGCCGCACCATAGAGTTATGGCCGTTACGTTCATTGTCCTTTATTAAATTTGAACTCCACATGTTACCCTTCTTGCTATTATTATCTGTTTCTTGGAGATACTGTGTTATTTCTGGGTGAATACGATGATAAATCATATTTTAGGCTTCAGATGATTGAGATCATCATCTGCCTAGCCTTTTCCCAACTATGGCTTTCAGTCTAACCAGATGCAGCTGAATACCAGTATTTTACATGGAGCGACTGCCTATCTGACCTCCACGATATACGATACTCTTTGGTAAGACTGGATGTTCGAATTTCAGGTCACTGACTACCAGTAACGACTGCCAAAGATCTATATATGGCAGCCGGGACCAACAGCTTAACGTGCTTTCCGAGGATCCAGAGATTCCAAGTATCTACTAAAAATTCTGTAACCGACTCACAATAGAGCAAAGATAAAAAACATACTTAGAAAGAACTTGTATCAATGATGGTTTCTAAGGTACTTTTTAAGGCGAGGAGGAATGGGACGCCGTCGCCTCCTTCTGCGAAGCAGTGATGCTAGCGAAGGAGGTGGCGGAACGTGAGAGGGAGAGAACCTCTCGTCCCAGCCGCCGCGGGAGGCGCTCCGGGCGTCGGGGGCCACGTGATGGCTTCCGGCCACCGTAGACGCGGGCCTGTGGACGGTGAGTGATGGGTAAGCTCGCCGTCCGTCCGTCTTATGACGACGACAGGCCGTGTCGACGGCGCGTTCGTGTTCCACGCGCGCCTCAAAGAGATGTCAGCAACATGGAAGGGGCCCGCAAGGGCCGACGCCTGTCGAGGCTGCGGGTTGTCCGCAAGGGATACCGAGGCCTCGACATGAAGGGCGAAGAAGGAACATGGGTGGTTTTTAGTCAGTAGAAGTCTGACACTCCCTTTCGCTCTGCCCAAGAGCGGGAGGGGTTATTTGATGATTTCCCACCCCCCAAAAAAAAAAAAAAAAAAAAAAAGGTACTTTTTAAGAGTATCTTGGACATTGATATCGGTGACGGAAAACATCACGAGGAAACTTAAGTGTGCATAAAAATATAACAGATAAGGTTAATATCGACAACCTGCCTTGTGCAAGCGTTGTGATCAATGCTCGTATGGGAAGAGGCCTTTGATCATTAGTGGGTCAATTATAAACTGTAATAATGATTGATACAGGAATTAAGGCTGCCCCAATTTCGACAATGCACCTAAGTCAATTCTATATTACCTACATAGATACATAATGGCATAGTTTATGCTTCAGTAAGTCCCACTTAAGCTTAACTTAGCTCATGGCTTTCACATATACCTGGACGCAGATGTGGCCTTAGCATAAGTTAACACCTGCTGTAATTACTGTTTAGATCTAGATAATTATGCAATATTACCATTGTTAATATTACATAACACAGGTTAACATCACGCCAGCAATTCACAAAGGATTAGATACAGTTCTGGGGAAAGCAAATATCAGGTGGGTATATTGAGTGAAACAGCAGGTCCTGGTATACTGACTGGATCGTTTTCATCAGAAATTTCTTGGCCATGGGACCCTGTTGATGCCAATAGGCTCGTGGTACTATCAGGTAAATCTCTGCCTAACTTTACAGAGATAACAGTCGTGATGTTAATATGTAAATTGTATAATTATAACAATTACCACCTTTTTTTTTTAGTTTGGGAAATTATCAACATGACTCCTCCCGCTCTGGGCAGAGCGGTAAGGAGTGTCAGATTTCTTCTGACTAAAAACCACCCATGTTCCTTCTTAGCCCTTTGTGTCGAGGCCGCGGTATCTCCTTCTAACAACCGGAGTCCCGACGGGACAGCCCGCAGCCCAGACGGGAACAATTAGGATTTCATTATAGCTCAAATGTTATTATCACCTCAAATGGAAAAGAATGAGCAAGGTCACCTCGAAAACCTTCACAAAAAAATACTTGACTTTTCCGAATCTGTGCCAAAAAATCCTTTTAAACCAAAAAAGTACCTTACTCAGGTATTAAAAGAAACCTTAGACCTTACCTGACTTAGCCAATAGCCCCTGGACCTCAATGATACCCGCATAAATTGCCAGAACCGATGATATTTGACACGTTTATAGCATTGCTCCGAATCTTAGGGGCAATATATATTAGGTAGGTAGAAAATGGCGGATCGATTCCTTGAGCAAAGTTACTGGATAACGCGTCTCACGTACTTTGTAGAACAAAGATTGTGACATAAATTATTTTAATCGCTTCTGCATGTGTATGATTAGTTTCGAGATTTTAGAGCTGAGTCAAGTGGTAAGCGACTTCAAAGCGATTTGTATTCTCACGACCACTTTCAGAAGCATTATGGTGATATAATCATTACGGTCATCATTTTAGCCGAAAGTCCACTGCTAGACATAGGCCTCCCCCAAGTCTACCCACATTGACCAGTACCGTGCGTCTCGCATCCAACGGATCCCCGCAATCTTCACCAGGTCATCGGTCCACCCAGTGGGAGGCCTTCCAACGCAACGACGTCCGGTTCGCGGTCGCCACTCTAGAACTTTTCGGCCCCATCGGCCATCTGTTCTGCGAGCAATGTGATAGTTGTATTCATTCTTCGGGTTACGTCAGTAACCTTGATTCTCATGCGGATGTCTTGATTTTTGATTCTATCACGCCATCATCATCGCCCATTTTTAACCGACTTCATAATCATTACTGTAGCATTTGTCAATTTAATCATGTTAGGGTTGGCTTACAGTCTAACCGAATGCAGCTGAATACCATTATTACATAGAGTGATTGCCTATCTTACCTTCATAATCCAATTAACACTGCGTAATACGGTACTCGTCGATAAGACTGGTAGTCAGAGTTTCAGATCACTGACTACCTGTAAAGATTCTCAAAAATCAAAAAAAAAAAAAAATTAAAAAGTGTTTAAAAATGTGTAAAAAATTCTCAAAAATGTATGTGGTAATTGAATAAATAAATAGTGATAGTCACCGATCCACAAATCGACCTTGGCAAGCGCGGTTTAACGGTTATTATTTAGCCACGAGCTCTTTATGCTCGATACGTACGTATATACTGGAAAAAAATACCAGTCAATTCAGAATGATGGCAGTAGGACATAACTGTGGTCCGGACAGATTTAGTAAAGATTGTATTTCTTTTTAAAAGGTTGCCCCATACCAGGAATTTCTCCTGTATCGTGGGTGCGCTCGCAGACATTTAAACTGACATACACAAATACCCAGACCCGCAACAACTGTCTGTAGGCCATACAAATATTTGTTCCGTGTGGGCATCGAAACCGCGAACCACAGCGCAGCAGTCAACTGCTTGAGCCACTGCGCCAACCGTACCGTCTAAATTGTCCTCTACTAGTGCAGTCTTAAAATTACACCAATCTTCTTGTACACCTACCATTACCAAAATGAAGCGTCATAGAAATTATATCCAGAGCATTCTAGCGTAATCCCCTTGAGAATATGAAAACAATGTCTCCACCGCCATCACTTATGTATAGGATGACTTAATTCTGTGGAAACTCGTACGGGGGTGCTGGCGGAAATCCAAGCACCCTATATATAACTTGTCATCATTTTTGTGTGGTGCCAGTTATAAGAGAGGAGGGTACATAACAATAAAAGTAATTGGCTATTTGACTACTTTTAAAAATTCACGAAAATGTTATGCTATTTTAAAGAACTAACAGAAAAAACACCATGTCTGAAAAAGATAATAAAACCAATTAGAATATAGCTTAGTTTTAACCGATTTTAAATGTCGTGTTAGACAGAGACAGCGCTATATTAACGTGACCGTCATATTTCATACCGCCATAGTAACGTCACGGTTACGTACTACAAATGGCCGTTTCGCGTGACAAGGATTGAAAGTGCTCCCACCAATAACTTCTAAAGCATGTAACTACTTCATTTTTTTTATCGATATTATTACTTTTTTTCCAACATTGTGTTACTTCTGTTAGTTCTTTGAAATAACATAACATTTTCGTGAATTTTTAACAGTAATAAAATAGCCAATTGGGGACTTGTCTCTTAGGATTTTATGTTTTGGGTCTAGGTGTGTGGAGTCTAGGCTAGTCTTGGTGGTCTAGTGGTGGCAAGTGCGATTGCTGAGCAAGAGAACCTAGGTTCGAATCCCAGGTCGGGCAAAATTAGATTAGGTTTTTTATTTAGCAGCCACGGAGTCTGGATCTGTCGGGGAGTCAATAGGGGGCGAGCCTATTGCCATCAACCGAGCACAAAAGACTTTGTTGCTGCTACTGAGAAATTTGTGAAGGAAAACTTAATAACACTTTCCGCGACCTGGGAAACAAACCAAGACCTCATGATCAGCAGTCGCGCTTTCCACCACTAGACCAACGTAGGGTTCAATCAAGATAGATCTTAATATTTCTTGCCTCCTGATACTTTGTGGAACTTTACTAAAATTATTATATCATCGATAAGTTTTATTATACACCCCATCACTAGCAGCTACCGCACCGCAGGTACTCAAAAGGGAATAAAGTTAAATATTTTTTATTGTTCCCATTAGAGCACCACGTCAAAATATTGATTGGTGCTCTAATGGGAGTAATGGGAATAGCTTTGATGCTCTAAGCGTAGGTGCTCTAAAAATCGGTGCTCAGATTCCCATCTGAGCACCGATTTTTAGAGCACCTACGCTTAAAAAAAAATGCGCACAATAACAAAAGCACAATATACGAGGTATTCCCATACCTCGTATATTGTGCTTACCTCAATTGTCTTGTTTAAGTAAATTTAAATAATCCTGTGACAAAATCGCTACAACTGGCACCCTATCTCCCCTACCTTACAGCTTACATTAATCTTTCTAGAGACAATTTTAAAATCACCTGAGGATAGCCCGGTACGCGGTGTTTCAGCGATGCTCTAACTTACAATGTGTTATAAATCATAACTTTATACCTGCGACTCTTCAGTTATACTGGATTGGACGTGGCTGTCTGTGGAGATATGAAAGAAAAAAAATTGTATTTATTTGGCGAAAATACCTTATCTTTAATATAATTCTACTATACGTGTATGTCACTGAACTCCTCCTTAACGGTTGGACCGATTTTGATGAACATTTTTGTGTGTTCAAGTGGATTCGAGAATGGTTAAGATTAATTTTGAATTGGACCAAGTAGGTGGCGCTGCTGTCTGGGTAGGACGACGTCTGCCAGGTCCGCTAGTAATTTTATAAAACTTTAAAACAATCAAAACTAACACAAAATCTTAATTTTGAAACAAAACATTTTACATTAGTAGGTGATTGGAGCCTCCGTTTAAACAAGTAATGCCTGTGTTAGGAGACTCCGCTCTTCCACAGCAATATAATTAATTCAGAACCAATAAAAACAGTGTGTTTGTTAAAAACTAATAATGACAAAAGGGCCTTTTTTTGGGCAGAGCGGACTTCTACTGAATGAATGAAGCCGCGGACATAAGCTAGTCACTGCTAGTGTGTCATCATAAATCACAACTTTATACCTCCGACTCCTCAGTTATACTCGAATGGACGTGTCTCTATGTGGGTATATTAGTTACTTTAAAGTTTTACTGAGAAAAAGTTTGCTTAGAATGCTGCTTCGAGGTATTGACTTCCACTTCTTTTAAATCAACGATATTTATTTTCATAATCACATAATATTCTAGGTATGGTTTTCACTAAAGTAAGACTAAGTACCGGTTAGTACCGGTACTTCATAGGTCAAAGTGGACAAGTTGGACTGTGAACAAAAAATCTACTGTTGGGATTGTATAAAAGTCTAAAAAAATGTTATATTAAATTAGTTATAAGAAAAAAATTATTCCTAACAATCTGGACTAGCCCTTGAACTTTTGTCAGTAATATTTATTTTACTATCCCCTGCCCCCGAACGATCGAAACGCTAAAGAGTAAAAAAGTATCATTAAACCAGTCTTCCATACAGAATAGATATTTAATTCGTTTAAAATTCCACGGTTACATTTATCTTTAAATATCAACAAAGTTCAACCGAAACCGAGTGTTCTACCAAGTATTATAAGCAATTCATTACTAGGGCTTGTATTTCTTGTATATTATATATATATAATACAAGACTGGCTCTCCATAGTGTTAAGGGCTTTATTACTTCTAATGAGGCCGTTTGGGGACTATTTCTACCACGCAGCTTTCCTCTCACTCTCACGAAAGATGACCGTTTTCTCCTAATTAGAGACTTCAGAGCATCTGATGCTTCGGAGTGAAATATTAGTTTATTTTCTTAAGAGGGAACAAGGGCTGCGAAGAATTTGAAAAATATGTATTTGATTAAATTAATCCCACCGTGCTGCGTCAAGCCTGTCCCGGTAGAGTGTCATTTTAAGAAGTAAATATTTATTTCTCATCTAAAATTGACACGATTCAATTATTTAAGACATCAGAACTTTAAGAAAAGTATTTCTATTGTCAAGGTTTCTTTATGTTTATTTTAGCTTAAAACCTATTCACAATTTAAACTTAATGATTTCATGAAACAAAATTGCTTTGGAAGCTTAATTTCAAAAGAAAACAGCAAGAATCGCAGCCCCTGTCCCCTCTTAAATCATGGTGTAGAATCGTGATTGGGTAGTTGAAAATTTGAAATATCCATTAAATAAGTATTTGGCGTAAAATATTATATTTTTTTGAGACATTGGAAGACAGCTCGAGAGAGAGAGATTTGAAGGAGGCAAGCTAGTTGTAGGTTTTTGGTATGTTTTTCAGATCGTGTTTTTTTAGAATTTTATTAAAATCTTTTTAAAAATACGAATTACGTTCATTTCATACTAATTTATCTAACGTTGAAGGACAGTTTCTAATTAATTGCAGTTGTCAACTCTGGGAAATAGCATGGTGTTCTTGTCTACACCGAGATAATTAATTTTATGCTATGATCATACTTTTCGTGGGAATTGCTGCTTTAGTTATTCTAGAAATTTCTATTCGAGAAGCCTATTCTTTTCCTAGTGTCAATAATTAATAAATTGTGCTAGCAATGTGCATCATCTACATAAATTGACTATTTGACTACTGTTAAATATTCACGAAAATGTTATGTTATTTCAAAGAACTAACTCAAATAACACGATGTGTGAAAAAAGTAATAAAATCGATCAAAAAATGGAGTAGCTCTACATGCTTTAGAAGTTTTGGTGGGGGCACTTTCTATCCTTGTAACTATGGCGGTATGAAATATATTATGACGTCACGTATCTATAGCGCTATCTTTGTCTAAGACGCCATTTAAAATCAGTTAAAACCAAGCCATTTTCTGAACGATTTTATTACTTTTTTTACTTAATGTCTAAGAACCGAAATATTCTAAGACATGTGACATCTACCAACCCGCACTGGGCCCGCGTGGTGGATTATAGCCCATCCTCTCCGAGAGAGGAGGCCTGAGTCCCTGCAGTGGGAACATTATAGGCCTAGGCTAATGATGAATCACTACATAATATAAAACAAAGTCCTCCGCCGCGTCTGTCTGTCTGTCTGTTCGCGATAAACTTAAAAACTACTGCACCGATTTTCATTCTGTTTTCACTAGTGGGTAGAGTGGTTCTCGAAGTAGGTTTTAGTGTATAACTTGTTTGTGGGCGAAGGAGCGGGCATCAACTAGTAATAAATAAACCAATGTTGTTGTTGTTATGTTGTATTGGATAAGGATAAGTTTATATTTTTAAGATAAAATTTCAAAGAGCTGTGAATTTTGTGAAAAATAAATAAATAAAGTTCTTCATTATATCACCAATTCCATCTGTATCATATTATTTGAATAGCTATCTCGCCATCCATCTATTCGTAACTGAAACCCGTAGAAAGCACGTACAATGTCCTAAGAACGACCTAACTCACTCTAGAGCATTAGATCCGTAACCGATGAGCTATATAAATAAAATAAATGCTCCTGTCCCGGTTTTACCCCGGGACATTATTCAAGCTAAATCCCGGGATTTGCCGGGACTCTCTGCGAATCTCTTAACATTACCGTTAAATTGTTTTATGGCGGGAAAAATTGCGGACGAAATTAAATTTCCGGATAGATATTATGATAATTAATTTATAGGTGGACTAGTTTTGTAAGAGGAAGTCTGAAAGTGGCGCCAGTAGCTGAAAATTTGTTTGGTATAAGGTTATCGTAGTATGGACATTAAAATTTGTGATGCGATGGAAAAACGTAATGATGAAACTACGACTATAAATGTAGATGGCTATAAGATTAGTAGTGTGAAAGATGAAAATTATAAAAGAGGATAATTATAGAAGTTGATAATTGTAAAAGTCACCTCCTTTCTAGCCAGAAAGGAGGTGACTTCTGAGAAGCCGAGGAATAGAGAAGTTAGGAAGAAGACGACATGGAATGATGAAAATGACTAGTTTTTAGTTATCTACACTAATATTTGATAAGAAAAGTTGTAAGTTTGGATGTGGGAGGTAATATACAAAACTACTGATCCGATTTCAACTTTCATTGATGTTAAGTATTACCACATGCCATGGGATATGTTTTGTTGCCGTCTAACGCTATTGATACCATGACTGTAATCCCCGGAAGGTTAGTTAAAGGTTTACCCAATTATAGTACACCCACATTTCGTCCGTTATATTTAAGTCCCGTAATCGTTAGCAAACCAATAGGGATGTTTACTGACTAAAGAAAATATGATTCTAATTAGTCCGTCTGTTAGTTTAAGACGAATGTCTTAGATATGACGTCACACGAGTTTTCAAATCACTGTATCGTCTTCATTGGTTGAATATATTTTGACGGCACGGTTGGCGCAGTGGCTGAGCGATTGGACTGCTACGCTGCGTGTCGCGGGTTCGATCCCCGCACGGAACAAATATTTGTATGGCCTACAGATAGTTGTTTCGGGTCTGGGTATTTGTGTATGTGAGTTTAAATGTTTGTGAACGCACCCACGATACAGGAGAAATTCCTAGTGTGGGGCAACGTTTTTTTAAAAAATAAATAATACGTGAAAAAAGAAAAAATACGTGTCCAATATTTTTTTGAAATCTACCTGACGGACTAATTAGATTTTTTTAGTTAACTACCCTATTGCCATCAACCAGACCTACGAAGAAATATTGCAATGTTTCATGATAAATGCACCTAATTCAACTCACTTCCAGGTTCCTAAAAGCAATTTCAAATCAAGTAAACCGGTTGTTATTACGAAATCTCATTTAATATTGAACAATTTATTGTCTTTCTCACCAATAATAGGTAGCAACAGATTTGATGGTTGACATAACATAACATAACATCACGCCTGTAATCCCCGAAGGGTTAGGCAGAGGTGTACCTAATAGTACACCCACATTTCGCCAGTTATGTTCAAGTCCCATGTAATAGGGGGCGAGCCTATTGCCATCAACCGGGCACAAATCCAGACTTCGTGGCTGTTACTGATAAATTCCTGATGGAAAAAGTCAATAATACTTTGCCCGACCCGGGAATCGAACCCAGGACCTCATGCTCAGCAGTCGCGCTTGCGACCACTAGACCAACGAGGCAGTAGATGGTTGATTACTGAAGTTTATTAGATTAGCTAATTACTGAAGTCGATTGCTGGCCTGAGCAGCTGCTGTTTCCAGTTTAGTCAGTAAGGATAATGATCCATGATCACAGTTCCTTAAGATCTTACTTCTTAGTTCTTCTTTCAATTATAAATGCGACAGTTTGTGAGGATGGTTGGATGTTTGTTACTAATTCAGACAAAAACTACAGAACGGATTTGTGTGATATTTGGCGCACAGATAGTTAATAACCTGAATTTAACACAAGGTTAGTTTTTATTCCGGTAGTACGATTCCGCTGGACACTTACCAAGGTGCACGAGGGGGAAATGTTGGCTATAAGCTAATATTTCGTATTTACGATGAGAAGACATATTTGCATTGACCGTACAGTACCCGGCGATAAATATTGCACATCGACCTTTGGAAATTGGTGTATTTTATACAAAGAATAAAAGAATTATCAAAAGAAGAAACCATAATTGTTTTAACAGCTCCTAATAGATCCGGACTGTTTGTATTTCGTGCGACAGAGATAACGCTCTACGAAGCCGAAATTAGCCGATTGTCTCTTTCCAAAGGTCGGTGTGCAATATTTATCGCCGGGTTCTGTAAGTCACCACCTTGATTGCCACCCTCATCAACATCATCTGCCTAGTCTTTTCCCAATTATTTTGGGGTCGGCTTCCAGTCTAACCGGATTTAGCTGAATACCAGTATTATACATGGAGCAACTGCCACTCTAAATCTCCATATTCCCGATTCAAATGAAACCCTACCAAACTACACTTACGCCCCTTTCATTCAACACAAACGAGTTCGAACATTCATTCAAAATTAACTACTCGTACGGACTCAAAGAAAACTCCTCGCCCCGAACTAACAATTGCGAACAGTGGCCGGCTTCGTTTGAGTTACATTTACATATGATCAGCTGTGTAAGTACTTACCCACGTTGGAGCGAAGTTGGGCAAAGGATTCTGGTGATTAAATATGTAGAGCTTATTCGGTTTTTAGTTAGAGTAGAAGTTCCTGGCTAAATAATAAGCCGCTCAAGTAAATTTTCAGGTTAAGTCGTACTTGCTTTCCGTAGATGGGAAACCCATTACACGTCGAGTTTCCTCCGTGCCTCGGAAATCACGTTAACCCGTTGATCTCAGCTGTCATTCAATGATTTTTGACAGTCGTTAGCGTGGCGTGACATAAACATAATTTATCAACATAAATTATGGTTATTTTGCAAATAGGATTTTACAAAAACTTTTAAACGGTCGTCATTTTTAGGGTTCCGTAGTAAAACTCAAACTCAAAGCATTTATTGCAATTAAACCATTACAGGCACTTTTTAATGTCAGAAGAACAATTCACAAAACAAAGCTACAGTCACAGTCATGAGGCATAATAACTTGTGAAAGTACTGTAGTTGCACATTCCGTAGCGTAGATTATATGGAGAAGAAGAGCAAGAAACTAGTTAATATGGAACCCTTACGGTACGCGTACACCAAATCCGTCATCGGCCGAAGTATGCTCGGGCGTCATCGGCCGAACTCGGCCGATCAAATCAAACGTAAGTAAATGGAAGAGAGTGCATACACTGCTACAACCGACGTCGTCCGATGACGCCCGAAAACGGACGATCAACTGACGAGTCCGAACGTGTTTGGATTTTTGTCAGTTTTACCGACTTCTTTCTGCGATCGAGTCGTTATTTGGATCAAGAATGGACATTGAAAAATTAATTACTTGCATTTATAACAGACCGTCACTGTGGGACAAATATTCAAAAAGTTACAATAATCGAGATATTGGGAAACGTCTATGGGATGAAGTTCCTTCAGAAATGGAAGTATTTTCTAAAAAATACGTTTCTTCGAAATCCTCCATTTTTAAAAACACGTCTGTACTCTGTAGTTGCACAGTTCAGACTTCATAAGTTCCACCGACAACGGCCGTTATCGTCTGCAGTGTATTCAGTTGAACGTCCGAGTTACTCGTCCGAGTAGTTCTGTCCGCCATCGGCCGACAAAATCGGTTTTAGTGTACGCGTACCGTTATAGTTTCGCCATGTGCGTCTGTCTGTCCGTCCATCCACACTATATCTCAAAGATTCTTAGTACTAGAAAGCTGTAATTTGGCATGAATATACGAGTCACGCCGACAAAGTGCTAAAGTAAAATATTGAAAATATTTTTTTTAGGGTATCTCCAGTACCTCCGTACTAGCCTTTTTTTATGGTGGGTGGAAAATCATCAAATAACCCCTCCCGCGCTTGGGCAGAGCGGAAGAGAGTGTCAGACTTCTACTGACTAAAAACCACCCATGTTCCTTCTTAGCCCTTCAAGTCGAGGCACCGGTATCTCTTGCGAACAACCCGCAGTCCCGACGGATGTCGGCCCTTGCGGGCCCCTTCCATGTTGCTGACATCTCTTTGAGGCGCGCGTGGAACACGAACGCACCGTCGCCGTCGACACGGCCTGTCGTCGTCATAAGACGGACGGACGGCGAGCTTACCCATCACTCACCGTCCACAGGCCCGCGTCTACAGTGGCCGGAAGCCATCACGTGGCCCCCGATGCCCAGAGCGCCTACCGCACCTACGTACTAGCCTTACGGCCAAATTAGGAATGAAGCATTTTTGAAAATTTTAATCAATATTTACTGAATCAGCCATCAACATTCAATCACAGAATCCATTTAATTCGAGCCATAATTTATTTTATTTTGCCTCGAATTATATAGCTCAATATACAAAAATTAGATTGCATCACGAACTGTTCCAACCGTGGATTATTATTACAAACGGCAGAACATTATGTCGCATCTGCACGCGTTGATAGTAATCTATGAGATGACATGACACCCCCGCCTGCTCCGCTGTCATCAAGTGCGCGCACATTATTTTGTTTCAAATAGCTTCTCAAGTACGTAGTACATTATACCTCAATGCTTCAAACTCAGTTTTGCTAATAATATTTTTTGTGTTTATGCATAATCCTTCAGGAATAAATTCTCTAAATTATGGTGAAAATTTCAACAAAATTCTATAAAAGTTAAGCAATTATTGATCGCTGAAATAGTAGGTAGGTATTAACGGAGAACCTTTACCTTCTATTTTAGCACAAAAGAACCTAATAATCGCATTTCTAACTCATTAACCACGGAACATTTAAATTTTTGCTCAAACAAGAACTTTTACTTCAGATAAAGAATCTCTTTTTTGTGGAAATTCGTGTCGGAAAATGCTGATTAGTTGGAAAATATGCTGGTATTACGAAACTTACACTTGAACGCCTCTTTTCACCTTTTACCGTTAATTTAGAGTTAGGTAGCCATTATCAATGTGATATTTTGAATTGTATATTTTTTTTATTTGTTGTAACAAAAACATTATCATCATTTATTGTATGTGTGTTTTTTGTTTGTTATCTATTTGTTCCATATTTTTGTTGTATTTTAATGTGCGTGCCTGCCGTGGTTGTCTAGAGGTCGCAAGCACGACTACGGAGCATAAGGCTTTAGATTCTTGGGTATTTTTTTTCATTTTTGGACGAATGGTATGATTTTTTGAATTGTTATTGGGTTTTAACAGACTTCCCAAAAGGACCTCAATTCGATCGGTATGTTTTTTTTTTATGTATGTACACCGATTACGTGATTCGTTTCCGTTTGATGCGGAATAGTTGCCATTTGGTCCCATAAAAAAATAACATAGTTTGGCCCAGTATTTTTCTTTTTATGATTTTTTTTGTAAATATTTGTATAGGATATTACAACTAAAAATTTAAAAAAACTTTTTGCAAAAAAAACAACCGACTTCAAAAACACCATAAGCTTTTGAAGTCGGTGGCAAAAAAAAAAGAAATCAAACAAATAAATGTCACCGACTTCCGAAGCTGATTTTTCTTCTGAAGTTTATTTTTCACTTTTTAGTGTTTTTGAAGTCGGTCGTTTTTTTTTTACATCAGGAATTTCTTTTGTCGGAAGAGAAGACTGGCAATAGACCCCCCCCCCTCTATTACACGAGACTGAAACATAACTGTTCTGAGGGTATGTGGGTATTTGTATAGGTTACACCCCGGTCTAAGCCTTCGGGGCTTACAGACGTAATATTTTGAAGTCAATTAGTACGACAACAACTAAATTAATTCAACTAATATTAATCCTTTTTTTTTTTTTTTTTGGGGGGTGGGAAATCATCAAATAACCCCTCCCGCTCTTGGGCAGAGCGAAAGGGAGTGTCAGACTTCTACTGACTAAAAACCACCCATGTTCCTTCTTCGCCCTTCATGTCGAGGCCTCGGTATCCCTTGCGGACAACCCGCAGCCTCGACAGGCACTAATATTAATCCTTCTAAGATAACTATAATAGACTAGACTCCAAATTATATTAACTCAATGGTTTGATCTTTGATGTAATCTTGATAAACTATCTTCACTATAATATGGCGTAAGACATTGAAGCTTATTGAATTTGAGATGGTAACTAATAAACGCTCATTAGAGAATATTGTAAGCAATTAGTGGACTCGATTCCAGTAAACAGAGCTATGCAATTAAGTATATATGATTAACATAAATACCCTTGAAATTGTCCCTCAAAGTATACTTTCTAAAAAACCGGATATTTCTTAGCTTAGGTTATGCCACCGCTGGGCAAAGGTCTCCCCTTTCTCCCTACAAACCTCTCTGTGTTGTACAATTTCTGGCCATGCTTGGCCGGCGAACTAAATCAGATGATGATTAATTTAATATCCAAGCTCTGATAAAGAAGATGGTGCACAAAAACAATAACCAGAAGATAGTCCTCGTGAAAACCTCAAGAAAGAATAAGTCGTACACCTTCCGGCTACCACCACCATAAATCGTGACGACGCCATGGTTCCTACTATCATGAGTTGAGGGCATAAGATACACCTACCTGAACTTACATTAACGCGCACCACAGATATCAGGGGTATCAGAAAGAAAGAAAGAAAATTGCATTTATTTGGCAAGAAATCCTTAAAAATTAACAAAACAAATTCAATATAATTAAAATTAATAATTTATTATTTATTTTTTGGCGGGTGGAAAATCATCAAATATATATATATATCCCGCTCTTGGGCAGAGCAAAAGGGAGTGTCAGACTTCTACTGACTAAAAACCACCCATGTTCCTTCTTAGCCCTTCATGTCGAGGCCGCGGTATCTCTTGAGAACAACCCAAAGGGCCTCAGCTCTGATCACCCGACCCTATCTAATAAATGTGCTAATAGGCCCCATACACCCTTTTCACTAACTTTATCTAATTTCCTAAGCAAAATGCCCACATCCATAACATAATAATGATAATTTAAAAGCACAACTTACGTCCTTAACCACTACTCATTAAACTCGTACAATTTGCATGACCATTTTCTTTGCCGACCTCATAATTAACTTCCTACTAATATTCTCGTCAAGCGACCAACTCAATTCCACACAGGCAAGGCCCATTCAGTTAAGCCCACTCAGTTAGTACGAAGCTCACTTAGTTATTTAAGAGCCAGAACAGACGGCCTGACAAGTGAATATTGCTACAATGAGAATATATGACGAGGCACCAACTGTTCCGATAGGATATGACTGGGGTTGCTGCAAGAGATCTGGAATATGGATGAGGACTGGCGTTTGAGTCGAACGAGGGTTTAAAGCCTAAAATTGAATAAGCCGTTTGCAGTATTTCCATTTGTAGATATTAAAACGTACGACATGCACGTCTCGCTACACCGTATAATGTTCTATCTTAACATGAATGATGGAATCAAGGATTTTTGATGTAAAAGAGTGTTTGTTTTAAAAGAGATTTTGATTTTGAAAAATTTTCTGAGGCAGTCTGTTATAGTTAAAACCATAGCTGCAATAAAAAAATCGCATTTGTGCAGACATAGACACAGTTTCTCATAAATCAAAATCATGTTAGTACCTAATTGTAAATAAATTGAAATAATGTTTGCATATTTGGGAAATAGACAAATGTCAATTTTATTAGTTTTTGAGAAACAATCAATAAGTTTATGTTTCCCGATCTGACAATACAGTAGCTTAAGTTTATCTAAAGAGGTACATAAGAGGACTTGGCAATAAAGGCAGCAAAGTAAAAACGGCAACATTTTAAGAATTCCTCTGAGAACAAGCCAAACAAACACTCAAAAACCGATACGAAACTAATCAGCATACCGACCAATAGAATTCCTAATAGGAAAAACTTCAGTTTTACATCACTGAGAAATCTTTATTCTGTTTTAAAACTGCAAGAGTTATTGAAGCAAACTTGGCCGGTCATGCCGTAACTTGGCTAATCTCCACAACTTGGCGAAGTCTTGGCTGTGAGCGCAATGGCTGAAATTAAATTGCAAAGGGTTTTTGAAAATGATGTGTATTGAGTTTTCGGTCGTTATTGTGATATGGATGTGTTGGTTTAGGGAGCAGTTTAACGTAAGCAAAGTCGGCGTCATCCAACATAATAACCAATAAATTATATATATATATATACTACCAAAAATCTAAGACGTCTTGTTGGTTTTAATATGCTTATTGGTATATATATACAACCAGTCTTACCAATAGGTATCATATTACTCATTTTAGATGGGGTTGTGGAGGTTACAAAGTAATTTACAGGTTTAGGTTTCAATCCACCCGTTTCATTAATTTAGATACCTACCATAGTTTTTTGTTTTGTTCTATCATGCATTTTTATATTTTTTTGTTTAATATATTTTTTATTTTATTTTAATTACTAAGTATTCTTTTTGAATTATTATACACCTATTTCACATATATAAGTACATACTCATACACATACATATTTATAAACACACAAAGGACTAAACTGTTTTACGTTCGTTACGTCACCATCACAGGGCTAGTTGAAAACCAGCGTCGGGCACTAGCTGCTCGGCAGTTTTCTGAACTGGTCCTATTTGGCGCAGCCGTGCCGTGAGATGCACACACTCTTTTTTTCTGTTATTTTTTTAGATTCTTTTCATTTTTTATTGTTTGTTGTGTGCACTTGTGGCATGTTGATAATGCTGAATAAATATGTTTTCTTTCTTTCTTTATATTTCATGTAAAATAGTGGTATTCAGCTGCATCTGGTTAGGCTGGAAGCCACCCCCTAAATATTTGGGAGAAGGCTAGCCAGATGATAATTATATTGTCTAAGATTACAGCTTATTACTCCGAACAAAGTAATTGGCTTCATAAATGATCGAACAATAAACGGGTCAAAGGGATTTTGCTAGAAATTTATTAATTGATCATTGAATACAGACGTGGCCTCTCAAAAAAAACTCCTTGATTCGGCTGACAGTCTGGTAACAGTTTTCATTCGAACAAAATCCTTTACTCAAAAAAGGTTTTCCCCTAAAAACAAAACAAAACCCCAAAGCTTAAATATCCACTCACACGTTAAAAGCATACCTACTTAAACTTTGCCAAAAATCGCAGGAAATAAAATTCTATTACAACTCAATTACTCTGATACTTGACAGAAACTGTTAACTTGTTTAACCCTTACGGAATAAAGTGTAAAGTTTTCTTAGATAATCGTGCCAAAATCCACCCCAAGTACCGCTGATTCCCCTTAAATACGGACTGACAGCAGCGGTGGGAAACTTCCCCTTAACTTTTTACGTTAATTTTAACCAGCTCTCTGCAAGCGTTAAGCCTTCCGTACATTTTGCACTCGATGTGGTTCTGGATTTTTTGGAGTGAAGTTTCTGAATTATGCCTGTTATTAGAAATAAACGTTACTTATCCACATGCCTTTTATATGACATATCGCATACCTACCAGGAATTCTTATGACATTTGAAGACGAATCAAAAATTCTGTGAAACTATTCAGACCTTAATGTTGACTACAAATATTGTGGGACTGCTCACTGTGCCACTACTGCTGAGTACGAAGTCCTGAATTCGATTCTCAGGGCGGGCGTCTCAGTAATAGCAATTTAAACATTTTCTGATTAAACATTTTCGAATTTTTTGAAGAATAGGGTAGTTGACAAAAAAAATCTAATTAGTCCGTCAGACAGATTGCCAAAAAATTTCGGACACATATTTTTCCTTTTTCACATAAACAAAAAATTAATACGATACAGTACTTCGAAAATTCGTGTGACGTCACAGGTTGGTATATTTTTCGATAATCTAAAAGACGGACTAAATAAATACATATTTTTTTTAGTCAGGAAACATTCCTATGATTTGAAAACCAGAGTGCCTAGACTAGTCATATTTGACAACCTTTGCTCTCGGAAAAATGGTAAAACATTTTATAAATTCATAGAATAGAATATCTAAAAATCTGTATTTGCGTGAAATTACGTGTTAAAGATAAATAGGTTCTACATATTCCGCTTACCTTAACCTTCATATACAGACATCACAGCTAACTGAAAATAACATGCTATTTTCAGTCAAGGCTAAGAAACACTTATTATCTATCCTTCTTATCACAACCCACTTCGGTCCACTTTCAAAGACCCATCTTTTTCTCCCACTATTATCTCTGAAAGTACTCACAACTCCTTATATATGCCTCCTAAATTATAATAAGACACGAAAAAACAGAAACATAAGTTAATGTAGGACCCATATTTCTTGGAGCAATAACAAATATTTATTTGGGCTGAAAGGGCAAGACATGGAGAATCAGCTTGGCTGCCCGCCAGGCGTTTGCATTGGGAGACATTGGTATGCTAGCAGGACCTGAGGTTCTGTAAACTGTCGAGTTTAAATGTAGAGTTTTATATCGATTTTGTCGGTTTTCCGAAGAACAGTGCCATGATATAGAATATAAATATTTTTTTGGTGTCTTTCAGGTCTAATCAAATCTAAGTATAAAATTTATATTTCTACATGTCTTCAAAAAAACATCTCAGACACATTTTCTTTTTTTTTAATATTTATTTCATCAAAAGTTACATGAGTAGGTATCATACAAATTTTCTGCCAAACTGCAGGCCAGTATGTCGGCCGCATATTCTTATCTGCATAGTCCTCATGTAAGTTGACCGTGATTATGTCTGGATCTTAAAATAGAATAGTACCTCTGCGTTTGTTTCGACTGTTTCTTCTCAGGTTACTCAGGCACGGAACACCAGCCCATCATCTTCCTGCCCTTAACCCATTCTATTTGGGGTCGGCGCAACACGTTTTCTTCTTCCATTCTTCCCTGTTACACGTCAAGGTGGCATTTATTCCTTTCTCATTCATATCATTCCTCACACAATCCATCCATCTTTTCTTTGGCCTTCCTCTCCCTCTCCATCCATCAATATTTATATCCATCACTTTTTTAGTCACATGCGTGACCACCAGCCCGATCTAGTTTAATAAAAACCGGCAAGTGCATGTCAAACCACGCACAATGTAGGGTTCCGTAGTTGCCCATCACAATATGTGAACTTACTAAACTGATTTACCACCCTGCCTACCTGCCTCCGAACGATGATTTTTATTGTAAAAATAAAACAAACTTACATTTGCAGTTTTGAGACATGCGCTCCCATACATTATGAATAGGAAAATATTTCATACAAGTACATTTTATAAGTTGGTCGACTATTACTCGTAAACTTGTAAAGCCTATTTAGCTGTGGTAGTTTTCCTTTTATTTTTATTATATATGCTACTACCATGATTTTTTTCACAAGCCCAGACATAACCCATACAGGTGGTTTAGGTTGGCACACAAAAATTTGCACTTTAAAGCTTAATATTTCACAAACGAATCCCTTAATCGAAAGACTGTTTTAGCAAACTCGAAATGTTTTTAAAATACATATCTAACGACATCCCACTTTAATGATCATCTACACTTGGGAGCAAATAAATCGAGCCACTACCTTTTTTCACGTAAAATGGTAAATATTTTTGGTAATATGGAACGTATCAATTCGAACTATATATCGCCTAAAAGTTTAGTTAATAACCTTTACAATGAGGGTAAATTATTGAATAATAACCTTATTGAATGATAAATTATTGGCTCTGCAAGAAAAATGGTAATTTTGATAGAAAATTTAGTAGGGCTAAAACAGTCCATAAAAACAAAATTATTGCAAAAAAAATATTCTTAATAACTGGTATTACCCCCCCGTGCCCTGATACATTCTTGTAGCCTATTAGTCATCGATCTGATCAGCGTTACGATGACATATTGTGGTATGTTCTCCCACTCTTCAAGCACAGCGACTTTAAGCTCGGGAATGGATGAAACAGCGGGAAACCTGGCTCGGACTCTCCGTTTTAGCTCGTCCCATAGGTGTTCGATCGGGTTCAAATCGGGACTTCGTGCTGGCCATACCATTTGTTGAATCCCGATCGCAGACAAGTATTCCGTAACGATCTGCGCGGTATGAGGTCTCGCATTGTCATGCATAAACAAGAAATTTTCTCCGACAAAACCAGCATACGGCATTACGTGGTTTTCAAGAATGTCAGTTATGTATCGGTCAGCTGTTAATCCACGTCTACCACTGCCATCGTTGGCGGGGTCGACGAAGACAAGTTCCGTTTTTCCGTCTAGAGAAATTCCTCCCCACACCATACAAGAACCACCACCAAAACTCACAGTTTCTCGAATGCAACATTGGGCAAATCTTTCACCAGGACGTCTATACACTCGGTTTCTCCCGTCATTGCTAAAAAGACAGATTCTTGACTCGTCAGAAAACAAAACTGACCTCCAGTCTTCTAACGTCCAATTAATGTGTTCTCGAGCAAACTCCAAGCGAGATCGGCGATGAGCTACAGTCAATTTTGGGCCAGTTGCTGGTTTGTGTGATGTTAAATTTCGTTCTTTTAGTCTTCGTCTCACTGTCCACCTACTGATTGAGACTCCTCGAACGTCACGTAACGCTTGCTGTAGCTGAACAGCATTAAGTCCACGGTCGCGCAACGAATTGGTTGCAATAAAGCGGTCGTCACGTTCTGTTGTTGCCCGTGGTCGGCCAGTTCCAGGTCGCCGAACAAAAGCACCAGTCTCCAGATACCTGCGGTATACCCGCTGTACCTTTGAACGACTCAAATGAAGTCTGCGTGCCACTTCACGTTGTCCGTGTCCAACCTCAAGTAAAGCTACAACTTGGGCAGCTTCCGTCGGTGTAGTATCCATTTTATCAGGTTATTTTGATTACACAGACACAGATAAAGACAACAATAACAAGTAATATGGGTATGATTAACAAAAACCTCAAATTTAATCTTTTCTTAACAGAGTACAATAAAAATGTCATAAGCAAATTAAATGCGATAATTTTATTCTACCCTTTAAACTTTAATTTAAATAAAAAAAAAATGAAATTTTGACAACTAACTACCCTCTTTGTAAAGGTTATTTAATACCCTTTTAGGCGATATATGTTTCGAATCGATGCGTTCCATAATACCAAAAATAATTACCATAATGCGTGAAAAAGGAAGTGGCTCGATTTATTTGCTCCCAAGTGTATATATCCGTGGCTGGCGTGAATATGTTGACATGTCTAAAATTGTAATTTGTCAGGGCGGCCATTTTAAAGTTTTGGCGTCTTCTGGTAAATCGGTAAATTAGTTTAACATATATGTTTTAGTTGTTTTAAAGGTTATTTTATGCCATCTTTTAAATGACGACAATAAATAATCAAAATTTCCCATAGATTGCATAATAATAGACTTGTCAAGTCGTTCACCGAAAAGTTATCAACTTATTCACCGAGTTGTCAACTTGTTCACCAACAGTTTTCAACTTATTCACCGAGTTGTCAACTTGTTCACCAACAGTTTTCAACTTATTCACCTCATTATTAGGTAAACAATGTTATTTTAATGACAAACACATTATTTTAATTGGATAGCAAACAGATGACAAACATAAAAAATATTTAGTTTGCTGAAATACCTACTACTCACTCAAATCAAATAATGTTGTTCTAACTGAACAAATATTTAATTGAAACACCACGAAACTATCAGTTTCCTAGTATTTTTGTAATAAAAACATTGTTTTATTGGACCACAAACAACGTCATCATACAGACACAAATGTGTTACTAACACAACTAAAAATTGAAACAACTAAAATAACCATACATTAACTCCTCAACCTCGTCGCAGACCATTCATGTTTTATTGGACCTCAGAATCCTCTTCATCGGGGTTGTTTTCGTCCAAATCTGGAATAGTAGATGCAGAGACGTCACCGACAGTTTTTATATTAATATAAAACTCTGTCAATCAGGTAAATCATGTCCATCAAATCCTTTTTTTTCTGCACTGATTGGCAAAGCTTCCTTGGAGATTTGGCTCAACCTAAAGACATCTATGGTGGTTTTTCCTCTTTTCCGAAAATTTACTGACTTGAAAGAGGGTCAACAACATCTGACAAACATCTGGCAAAGCACAAAAAGGTCTACTGTGCCTTCGTAGACTTGGAGAAGGCTTACGACAGTGTGTGGAGGGAAGAGCTGTGGTCGACTCTATCTATGTATGGTATGGACAGGTGCTTGGTACGAGCACTAAAATCTTTGTACAAGGATTCTAGTGCTTGTGTTAGGATAAATGGGGCATACACTGGCTGGTTTATCATCTCAAAAGGTGTTAGGCAGGGCTGTGTAGCGTCCCCTTGGCTGTTCAACCTATACATGGATAGTTGTCTGACAGATTTGAAAGAGAATGACTGTGGATTAAGGATGAATGAGTTGCCTGTCAAATGCCTTCTGTACGCAGATGATCAAGTTCTTCTTGCATCGTCAGCGGAACAGTTGTAAGATATGGTAACTGTTATGAATGAAGCATTTAAGAGAAAAGGGATGAATGTAAATGTAAACAAGACGAATGTTATGGTATTTGAAAGAGAAGAGGATATATCGGTGTGTGATGTGGAAATAAATGATAAGAGTGTGAAACAAGTGAATGAGTTTGTATATTTGGGCAGTATGTTTACAAGAGATGGAAAGATTGACGCAGATGTAGAAAGGAGAGTAAACGCGGGAAATAGAGTAAATGGTGCTATGCATGCGGTGGTGACCAACCAGTCGATGTCAAAAGAGGCTCGGCTGGCTGTTCACAATGGTGTGCTGGTGCCTACTCTTATGTATGGCAGTGAATGTTGGGTGTGGCAAACGAAGCATGAAAGTAGGATTAATACTGTGGAGATGCGTTCTTTGCGAAGCATGTGTGGTGTAACTCTGAATGATAAGTTGAGGAATGAGGTAATACGAGAACGTTGCGGTTTAAAAGAAGATGTAGTGACAAAAATTGAAAAGAGTATGCTAAGGTGGTTCGGTCATGTGGAAAGGATGAATGAAAGGCGATTAACAAAAGGTATTTACAAGGCAGATGTGAGTGGTAATGCCGGGAGGGGACGCCCTAGAAAGACATACACTGATCATATTGGTGCCGTTCTTCTGAAAGGACAGGTGCGTAGTACTCGTAACCGGCGTGCGTGTATGACCAGATGTATGAATGTGGACGAGGCAAAAGGAGTATGTAAGGATCGTAGTAAGTGGCGTTCTGTGGTTTCTGCCTACCCCCATGGGAAAAGGGCGTGAGTTTATGTATGTATGTATGTATGTTGAAAGAGGGTTCGCGATCCAGGGTCATCTTGAAATTGATTTATTCTACCCTGTTTTTATTATATTGCAGCCATTTAATAGGTTGCCATAGAAATCTGTCCCCAGAATCGTCCAGGTTTTTGACAGTAAAGGGTACTTTCGTTTCGCGGTTCGCGTGCGCGTGGCTTCTGAACTCTAAACTGACGTTTTTTTACCAACACACGAGCGAGGTTATTTTAAAAATTATTACTTCTTACGAAAGTTTGTTGATAACTCGATTATTTTTTATACAACTTTTTTTATTTTATTTTTTTGGCGGGTGGAAAATCATCAAAAAACCTCTCCCGCTCTTGGGCAGAGCCAAAGGGAGTGTCAGACTTCTAGTGACTAAAAACCATCCATGTTCCTTCTTAGCCCTTCATGTCGAGGTCGCGGTATCTCTTGCGAACAACCCGCAGCCCCGACGGGCTTTTAATACCACTTGGGTACATAAGTTGTCAACTAAACATATTTATTTAACGTTAAAGATTTTGTAACGGACAACATGTAGTGATACCTATACTTATTACATTTAGGGTTCAGAACTTCGTTGTCAGTAACTGGACATCTCAATATATCGCAATTTAAACAGAAATACTTCGGTGGGCCATAACTTGATATCTCAATTTGTCAATTTAAAATTAGTACTTTAAGAAAACTTTTAAGTGTATAAGTTGAGATTTCAAATTACGAATATTATTTTGGGTACTGAGTATAGGTTGATATAACAAAATATCAATGTTCGATCACAAAAACATGTGAATCGTTAATTTGACATGAGGTTTTGTTAAGTTAGACACGTCAAAATGCGAGATATCAACATATTCTCAAAGTCGATTGCTCCAAAAATTATGTGTATCTATAACTGTCAATTTTTTTCATATAAATTCTTATTGCGTAGGATGTAATAAGCTAATAAAAAAAAAAACATAGAAATCGACATGTCAATGTGTTCACGCCAGCCACGGATATATAATAAAAAAAAAAACATCTCCACTTTAATGTGTAGGTACACACCGGGGCGAGATGGAATGGGAAGCCGTCGCCTCCTTCTGCGAAGCAGTGATGCTAGCGAATGCTGCGAAGGAGGTGGCGGAACGTGAGAGGGAGAGAAACTCTCGTCCCAGCCGCCGCGGGAGACACTCCGGGCGTCGGGGGCCACGTGACGGCTTCCGACCACCGTGGACGCGGGCCTGTGGACGGTGAGTAATGGGCTAGCTCGCCGTCCGTCCGTCTTAAGACGACGGCAGGCCGTGTCGACGGCGCGTTCGTATTTCACGCGCGCCTCGAAGAGATGTCAGCGACATGGAAGGGGCCCGCCCGTAAGGGCCGACGCCCGTCGGGGCTGCGGGTTGTTCGAAAGAGATACCGCGGCCCCGGCGCAAGGGCTAAGAAGGAACATGGGTGGTTTTTAGTCAGTAGAAGTCTGACACTCCCCTCCGCTCTGCCCAAAAGCGGGAAGGGTAATTTGATGATTTCCCACCCCCCCCCAAAAAAAAAAAGGCAAGACTTCCACCACTTTGCCGTATTAAATTACGTATGATAGATGTGTGATGTGGAAGTTTATAGTATACTCAATACTTTATTGCATTCCACATGTCAAACATAGACATAGCAAACATAGTCAAACTATCAATGCAATCTTCACATTTGGTTTTTGTTAATTGTCTTGATACATGTGCAATAAAATTTAAAAAAATATAATTAAGTTACTGGTGAAAAGTCCCTCCTTGACTTTTACTTACATTTTTTTTTTTTTTTAATTATTTTAACAGTATCTAAATGCACACGAAGGCATATTTTAGACCCTGTCGAGGCTGCGGGTCCTGTCGAGGCTGCGGGTTGTTCGCAAGAGATACCGCGGCCTCGACATGAAAGGCGAAGAAGGAACATGGGTGGTTTTTAGTCAGTAGAAGTCTGACACTCCCTTTCGCTCTGCCCAAGAGCGGGAGGGGTTATTTGATGATTACCCACCCCCCCAAAAAAAAAAAAAAAAATGCATTATTTTAGACAAGAAAACTTCACTCAAATGTGTCACGTCGCAGCAACCGCTCGGCATAGAGTAAATGAGCTGAAGTCTTTTTGGAATTATTTTTTTTTTAAAAAAACGTTGCCCCACACTAAGAATTTCTCCTGTATCGTGGGTGCGTTTACAAACATTTAAATGCACATACACAAATACCCAGTCCCGGAACCACCTGAACCTGTAGGTCATACAAATATTTGTCCCGTGCGGGGATCGAACCCACGACAGCAGTCCAATCGCTCAGCCACTGCGCCAACCGTGCCGTCAAATATTATTATACAGCTACACCTCTAATTTATAACCAACCCAAACCTAAAAAGCATCTTATTTACCGTCAACTGTAAACCCTACGAACAGTAAATTATAAAGGTAGGTAAAAACTAACGTCAACATTTTAGACCCCCAGAGGGGACAACATTCTTCAGATTTATTTCAGGCCTACATGGAGGTATGAAAGTTCTGTTTTAAGAATGGAGTAGGTATCTAAATAAACAGCGTGTATCAGAAAGTTGTTAGTCATATTAAAGGATGTTGTGGTCCGGAGGTACAAACTATTAAACTAAACTACTTTTTTTACTGGGTCAAAAATTTATAATACCGTACAAAACTTCAATCTACTCGACCGCTTTGAATGGGGCGTTTGATTAAATTTTGCGAATACACATGACAATGGTGAAAGTAGCTCAGTCGGATCGTTTGCCTACACCTTCAAATATTATGATTTATACGTTTCATGAATAATGTCTTGCTATGAAAGAGCGGGCTCTCCTAAAATAGGCACTTACTGCATAAAAGGAGGATTTAAAGAAAAATAACATTTTGTATGTATTATACCGAAACTTTTTTTTTGCCAATTAACAATCTATATTTAATTTTTTTTGACCACACTCTAGTCCAGATAAAATAGACATTTGTGTTGGCACTGATTCCCAACAATCTGGATTTTTCAAAAGAAATATTCCTGATACACCCTGAATTCAAATCACTTATTAAGTATTTTTTTCTTCTGACCACCATGTAAAATGCCACCTCCATTTCTTTCGTAAATCCCAGCATATCAGGTAAGGCCAGACCCTAAACCTTTATGACGTCAGCACTCGTGTGACGTTTCCTCTGAGTTATTGCGGTGACGTCATCATTTTAATGCCTTCTAAACTTCCCTTTTAGCCCTTTGAATGTCATACGGGAGGTAGACAGAAATGTAAGTGATATGGTGTCCAGTTTGGAAAGGAAATAAATTATGTGCGTGGTGGGGATTTAGAAGTGAAAATAAACGCTTTTCTTGTTGGGGTCGCAATTAATTGTGTAGCAAGGATTTATAAATCTACCTAACTGCAAGCTTTGGTTTTGCTTGCACGGAGATTATTTTACAACGTGTCAATTTCTGTCACCTTTTACTAAGCATGGAGATGACAATTTAAAGGCGCGGGCCCACCGCGGTGCACGGAGAGGCTACGCACGTGTATTAAGCTTCGCTTTGGAAGAAAATGTATGTGGTTGCGTCCACTGCAACCCACGGAGAGGCTACGCATGAATTGACGTCATTGATACATGCGTGGCTTGCTCGAATAGGCGGTTACATAGCTCAACGCTGTCGACGTGGGTCTACGTTTCCACTGGAGTACACGAATATGACCAGCTCACTTATCGCTGCGCAGTTTTCAGTCATACACCTTGTGGAACGGACGCATTTCATGTTTTCTCGCTTTCCCGCCCGTCTCACCTCCCCACACCTCCCGCAGTGAAGCCCGTGTCCGTGGATTGTAGTGGCACGTGCGTAGCCTCTCCGTGCGCCGTGCCACGCTATACATAGTCGTGGGTCATATTCGTGTACTCCAGTGGAAACGTAGACCCACGTTGTCAAACAAATTAATACATGCAGCTAAAATGCGCCGCGTGCCCGTGCACAGCATGCGCCGCGGTGGGCCCGCGCCTTTATTCAAATTGATTCAGCCCAAAATTTGGTGACTCGTCTGGCATTTTCAGTAGCGTCTATTAGCTCCTGTGATGTACAATTGTACAAATAACTCTTCTGATATAAAAATTATTCTATGTTACTTACTTATAACAACGTAGTTTTCTATCAGCATAACAACTGTTGTAACTAAATTGCTATTTTTAAAGATTACTTGTTCCAAAGTCATTCATTTAAATAGTCGGCAACATAATACTCGTAGTAGCATTTATTTATTAAAAGTTTCTACATGCTTTTATTAAAATTTTGAATATAACCTTACATAACAAAGACTAGCTTTTGCCTGCGGCCTCGCTCGCGTGAAAATGTCGATTTTCCATACAATGTTTGCCCTCCTTTTTCTTCCTCTTTTGAATTTTGAAAAATGTATCTTTAGTGAATGCCTACGTCACAAGAGGAATACGTGTGCGAAATTTTAAATTTGTATCCCTAAGGGTTTAGCCCGTGCGTTGATCCTTATCAAATCAAATCAAAATCAAAATATTTTATTTGCTAGAATATGGTACATAAGATGTTACAGTAGATTTGTTTCAGCATATCCTGCCATAACATGGCGTGCAAATGTCTTAAAATAGAAGCAAAGTCGATTAATCTAGCACGCAATTTACAGGTTCTATTGACTTGTCATCTAGGTATTCTTTAACAGTGTAATATCTTTTACTTAATAACAGTTTGAAAAGTATTTTTTTAAACATCATCATCGGTAAGTCTTGAAGACTATTTGGTAAGTGATTGTAAATAATAATCGACATGCAGTACACATTTTTCTTACATAGCTTCAGTTTTATTGGCGGCAGCCGAAGTCTATCTTTATGCCGTGCTCGGTTATTTGGCCTGTCCGTACTAGGTTCAAATAAATTATAGTTTTTCTTTACAAATGTACATATTTAAAAAATATATAAACAAGGCAAAGGTAGAATTTAAAGTTTTTGGAACAGTGGCTTACAGCTGTCTACAAAGTGAGCTCCACAAATTGCTCGGATACATTTCTTTTGAGCTTTAAAAACTCTGTCAAAATCTACTGAGTTACCCCATATTACAATTCCGTATCTAAGTACGGATGATACATAACCATGGTAAGCCAGCATTGCAGTGTCACAGTTTACTGTTTGTCGAATTCTTTTTAAGACATATATAAAACGATCTATTTTTATAAGAATTTTGTCAATGTGTGTCTTCCAATTACAATTTTTATCGACTGTTATACCTAAGAACACACAATTATCTACAGTGGTCAAAAGGAAATCTTTATAATTAATGTCTAGCTTATTTATGTTTGAATTGTATGTCTGAAATTGGATTATGTTTGTTCTTAGTGAGTCAGCTTTGCCTTTTATATATATACGCATAGATAATAATATAATAGATAGATATAAGATATATTATTTTTTTAAACGTTGCCCTATACGGAATTTCTCCTGTATCGTGGGTGCGTTTACAAACATTTAAACTCACATACACAGAACACCTAGACCCGAAACAACTATCTGTAGGCCATACAAATATTTGTTTCGTGCGGGGATCGACCCGCGACCGCAGCGCAGCAGTCCAATCATTGCCACTGCCGTCATATACTACTATGTCAACTGTATCACCTGGCTAATAATAACTAACGTAATACCAAATATCTTCCATGTTATAATTTGAATTCCCAAGCTGCGAATTGATGCGATACGTAAACAGAGATCATTGAATTATCTCGATTGGCACATGACAGACAGACAGTACACAGTTCAGATCTGATTTGATATTTCCTTTGTTTGTCCCTTGTAAGTTCGTATTCAGGCAATTGAGAATCTCGTCGGGGCTGCGGGTTGTTCAAAAGAGATACCGCAACCTCGACACAAAGGGCTAAAATGGAACATGGGTGGTTTTTAGTCAGTAGAAGTCTGACACTCCCTACCGCTCTGCTCAGAGTGGGAGGAGTCATTTAATGATTTCCCAACCACCAAAAAAAAAAGGATACATGGAAGGAACGGGTTTACAATCTGATGTAAATTTGTATTTTTACATAATATTCACCTGCCTAGCATTTTCCTAAACATGTTGGGATCGTCTTCCAGTTTAACAGGATGTGATTTAGCCGTATTTTGCTAGATTAAAAAAAAACCGACTTCAAAAACACAAAAAAGTGAAAAACACAAAAACGAAAAACACAAAAAAGTGAAAAATAAACTTCACAAGAAAAAGCAGCTTCTGAAATCGGTGACATTTTGTTTGTTTGATTTCGTTTGTTTTGCCAGGTTTTGAGGAGTTGAACCTTCCATCATCATCAGCGAATTCACATGATATTATGATGGTCAGACGCAAATACTTAAACAGCTTTAGAAAATAATTATATGAACATATTATTATATGCCTATAAAAATTGAGGGTTGCCCTCGATTTCCCTGGGATCCCATCATCAGATCCTGATTTCTTGACAATGGGACCACCTCGGTAGTATACCTATTCGAACACAAAAAATAATTTTGAAAATCGGTTTATTAATGACGGAGATATGCGATAACAAACATACAGACGAATTGAGAACCTCCTCCTTTCTGGGAAGTCGGTTAAAAAGTAGTAGTAGTATTAATGGTATTCAAAAAATATATTACCCAGAGCCACTGCCTCTCTGACATCAACGACCATAAACCAGTTATCACTGGGTAACACTTGGTTAGACTGGTTGACTACCTTTCTGGGGGACTAAAATGGCGTAAAATACGAATTTTAACGCAATTTATATTATTTTTATTTATTTATTTAAACTTTATGCACAATAGTGATACATAGGCGGACTTAATGCCACAAGGCATTCTCTACCAGTCAACCATAGGGTTAATCAAGACCTTAGGATTATTTTCATATTATGATCTATTTTTCGTAAATGGTCGCAGACGCAGTTACTATTATGAAAGGTTCATTTTACACTTTTTAACGCAATTCATATTATGATCGGCTAAAGTGGACATTTTAGACGCCCTGACCTCCACAGCCCAGTTAGTGCCGGGTAATAGGTGAATACAATATCATCGTCTGCGTAGCCTTTTCCCAACTATGTTGGGGTCGGCTTCCAGTCTGACCGGATGCAGCTGAATACCAGTATTTTACATGGAGCGGCTGCCTATCTGACCTCCACAGGTGAATACAATAATCAAGCATTATTTTATGTGAAAAATAATTATGTTAGCTTTGCTTTAAAGTCATATTATTATACCACGTATATATGGGCGCAAAACCATAATGTTGATTTTAAATTAGTTTATAATTAATTATTTAAGGGTAGTTATGATTTTATTTTGACTCATGTAGATTCATTAACGTATTTGAAGGTAGTTAGTTTTGTATTTGACATGTTTAGATTCACTGAACTAATATTCGTATTTCCGTCTATTTTGAATTAATTGTAATTTCCGTTTGTTCAATAATAAGGAATTATGTTGTCACACCCGTTTGATATTTGTAAAATATTGTTATATCAGTTTATTTTAATAGTATGAATTATTTTAATATGACCGCTAGAATAATGGTTATTAAGTATTTATTTTGATTTCTCCCGCCTTGCAAAGTGAAATATTGCTATATTAAGCCCGCCATTTCTGTGTATAAAAGACATTGTATTTCGAAAGAAAGGTAATTCTTGATTCACCTATCGTGAAATAAACACCCTAATCTGGAGTAAGTTATTTTATTCAAACTTGTGCTAATACTTCCTGCTGTTACCTAATTACTGTGTAATTGTGTGAATGCGTAATATATTGGTGTAAGCCAATATATTGTGAGATCTGACGACGACGGCGTTCACGCGCCGATAGCAGCGGTGGGATCCAACTCGCCCCTTCTGAAGCCTTCTGGATCCTGGGTCCGCAAACCTGTGCCGACCGCCCCAAAGATAAATATATATGGACCGCCCAGCCAGACCCAAGTTTATCCATGGAACAAGTGTCTGGTGACGCTAACCACGAAGCAAACTACAACAAGCTCCGTGACTGCAGAGCTGTCCGACCGATGTACCGGCGCCATCTCGGGATCGTGGCAATCGCTACCAATGGCCATTCGATGCCGATGTGCGTTCCTGCAGCGTGAGGGACTGGTGTGCCAATATCGATTAAACTGTTGCGTTTATTGGCATCACCACATGAAGATCGAATGAAAACAATACTGATGCTGAAAGGAAGAGCGAAGACGTGGGTGGATACGCGGTTTTTGCAATCCACCACCACCTGGAAGCAAGCTAGACCTGATCCAGACATTCGGCGAAGAGTTCCGGGACAGGCGAGCAGCTAAGCAGGTTACTCAATCACGGAATGGACGCTATCCATCAAGGGAATACAGCCCGAAGCCACGGATGACGAGGTAATTGATTCTGTTGTCACTATATCAGCCTTGATTTTGTGAAATGTGAATTATCACTTAATACGCCTGACTTAACTTTTCGTGTTACTTTACCATCTTTTGAAAGTGATCAACCGAAATCCAATAATACATACAAAAATCCCGGATTTCGGAAACACCTGATTTTATAAGTTGGTCATAGCCTATTTTAAATGTCAGTCTTCGCAACTGTAAGGAATATTCAATAATAACTTTTGAACCGGGTATTTCTGCAAAACCTACTTCCCAGGTTTCGCCAGACCTTATAGCTAAAATTGTATGTTAAATATTGCCATCATTCCGAGAAACCTGTTTCCGTAACGAAAAATGTAGGTCAACCGATTAAAACTACGTAAATTGTAGTAACCGATTCAAACTATGTAAATCGTTGCATGACAACAGTTCAAATTGAAAAGAATGCCTCTGATCCTGTCTATTCAAGACGCGATATTTTTATATCGGCGTATATTTTTTTTTGTTTAGTGAAGTTTTACTGGTTAAACTACTGTCAATACGGTTTTTTTTATGGAAATAGGCGGCGTAAATGTCACGTGTTCTGAGAGTATCTCGACCATTGTTGAAACCAGTGTAGAAATGAAACTTTGTGTTAGAAGATAACCAAATCCAGGTTTAATATTTTGTTTGGATTTGATTTAGTTAATGGTAAAAAGCTGATTATATCCAGAAATATGACTATTGATGAGTGTTCTTTAATCAAGACATTCACATATTTACGAGCAATAGACGGAGCTCGTGGCTTAATAATAACTGTTACTCTGATCGATCTGTAGGTTAAGCCGCGTTTGCTTAGGTTGGTCTGTGAATGGGTCACCACACATTACCTACATGTGAAACTTTCTGATTAATTTCGTTGTGGAATCCAAGAAAGTTACATCGTTTCTCTGTGACTTCGTCGAGCTTCATTGTCTCGGCACTTTTCTGGTGGTGGTCACTGTTGATTATGGCTTACAGGAGTTAGTGGTTTAGGAATAATGTGACGGGCATGGCCACCCATTACATACCGAGTTTCCTCCGTGTCTCGGAAAGCACTTGGGAGACAATAAGTGGTCTGACAATCAGTCTTACCAAATGTTATCGAATTACCCAATATTAACTAGGTAGTGGCGAATCGGTCTTAGGAGAACTGTTGTGGATTCGGGTTTTGGAGGTCAGATAGTCCGTCGCTAAATGTAAAACACTGGTATCTGCATCCAGTTTGACTGGAAGCCGACCCCAACATAGTTGGAAAAGGCTAGGCAGATGATGAGACGGGACAAGACGAAGAGAATCGTATTTAAAACTTATTACTACTTGGTAACAAGTCGGTTTGTCGTATTTCCTTTGTTGAAAATCGACCATGTTCTTCGGGACCGAATATTTCTTTTGTCCGCTAAGGTTTTTTAAAAATCTCTTTGTGTTTGACAAAGTCGAATAAAATTAAATACCGACCTTGATGATCTTACTATATTCGAATAATTAAATTAAATTTTATAAAAACTTTTTATTTTTGCCTCCGTTAAGGTCTCGAGAGGTAAAAACCTGTCAGTTGAGTATTAGAATAAAGAATGTAGACCGAATTGTTCAGTGTTGACACTACAGACTGTCGCCGTTGGAACATTTCTTTTAAACGATCTTGAACAAAACTGTATTTTCAGAGATAGTTTATTCCCGTTCTCTCATTTCGTGGGACTCATATTTTATGAGTTCCGACTATGCGTCGACTTAAATGTTGATGTCGAGAATTAAATTCAAACATACTTATGAATAACTTTTCATTACCACTAACTGCCGATAAGATTGGTAGATCAGGACAGTAAAGCGTGCTACTTTCCCTGTCTAGATATGACTACGCTTTTAGGAATACAAATTTCGTGCTTTTGCTAACTTTTGATTGCTAATTGCTTTCACTTTGTTATTTTCATGATCAATGTTGGAGCTATTGGTGTGATGCTGAAAGCTGTGACGTCTGCGGGTCGCCGGCTCGATTCAACAAGGGCTTTGACGACGTGCTGACTATTCTGGTAGCGGGGCCGAAAAACCTGCTGGAACAGCTTTGAAGCCATAATATTGTGGATGAAATTGAGCAGCAGTGCGAAATAGTTAATGTCGGTAAGGCCTTTCGAGGCTCTGTTTTAATATTTTGGTACATGAAAAAGTTGTACTAATGGATACACCTCTGCCTAACCCTTCGGGTAGTGCAGGCGTTATGTTATGTTCTGCAAAGTTTGATCTAACATGATTCTAGTCTTTGAAAGTTGAACTACTTTATCTTTAAAGTATTTGAATTACACTAACGAGATGATGAAGTTGAATATTGTTACATATTCCAAATGTGAATATTTTATTGAAGCTTGGCTTATAATTTCTTGTCAATATTAATATTTTGGATATTTTTAAGATCTGAATATTGTTTGATCATTATTAAAATTAAGGATGGACGAGCGATCATTTCGGGATAAATTAAGACTTGACAAAAGCAAAACTCAAATCAAAACATTTGAAAAGGGGGACTTTGTCCTTTTGCATAAGGATGAAAGACATACAACTAAACTTGGTCCTAACCTAAACATGAAGGTCTTATGGAAGTTTTTGTGTTACCTAAAAAATTGCTACCAAGTTAGCATGATAATTTGAATGGTTGTTCCGAAAAGATTGCTTGTCATGATTTTTGAGACCAGTAGCTCTGGCTCAAAAAGATCCATTTTAGATGACAACGAAAATGAACCGACCGTATGGGCGGATGAATTATAATCTTAAAATGTTTGTATTAACTGGTCCACCTTTCCCACCTATTACGCTGGCTGGCCACCATGCGTATCCTTTTTCCTGGTCTATACGGCTAAATCCAAGGCGGGTGATGCCATAAGGTATGGCTAGATCCAAGGCGGGTAATGCCGTATTAGGGTGGCTATATCCCAGGCGGGTGACGCCATAAGTATGGCTAGATCCAAGGCGGGTGATGCTGTATAAATGATTGTATGTTGTTTTATTTTATGTTAGTGAAACAACTTGGTTGAAATTATCGAGAAAATATTGTATTAGCTACTCCACCTTTCCCACCTATTGCGCTGACTGATCACCATGCGTATCCTTTGACCTGGTCTATACGGCTAAATCCAAGGCGGGTGATGCCATAAGGTATGGCTAGATCCAAGGCGGGTAATGCCGTGTTAGGGGGCTATATCCTAGGCGGGTGATGCCATTTGGTATGGCTAGATCCAAGGCGGGTGATGCCATGTTAAGAGGCTATATCCAAGGCGGGTGATGCCATGAAGTATGGCTAGATCCAATGCAGGTGATGCCGTGTTGTAAGGCTAAACCCTAGGTGGTTGATGCCGTTGTTTTGTATGTAAAATATTTTTGCGCAGAGAACGCGCTGAATCAGAATGGCCGTATGGGCGCAAAACCATAATGTTGATTTTAAATTAGTTTATAATTAATTATTTAAGGGTAGTTATGATTTTATTTTGACTCATGTAGATTCATTAACGTATTTGAAGGTAGTTAGTTTTGTATTTGACATGTTTAGATTCACTGAACTAATATTCGTATTTCCGTCTATTTTGAATTAATTGTAATTTCCGTTTGTTCAATAATAAGGAATTATGTTGTCACACCCGTTTGATATTTTTAAAATATTGTTATATCAGTTTATTTTAATAGTATGAATTATTTTAATATGACCGCTAGAATAATGGTTATTAAGTATTTATTTTGATTTCTCCCGCCTTGCAAAGTGAAATATTGCTATATTAAGCCCGCCATTTCTGTGTATAAAAGACATTGTATAGACATCAAAGGAAATTGCCATAATCAGTAACAGTGACATTCTGATTGAGGGCAGGAAATATTGATAACACCGTGCTGCGTGTAACATTACACATAGAAATTGTTACAACTGCATGACAATGTTTTACATAAACGCGGAACTTACTAAAGTTCATCATGCCAAAATAGCACAAAGGCTTTTGAACTTTTTAATTTATAAAAACACGTTTAAAGTGAAGATGACAGCGAAGTTACCCTAGTAACTGGGACGTTTCGGGCATACGGAAAAAACGTTGCTCTAGTAACTGGGACGTTTGAGTGGTTAAGTATCTTAACAATATTGAAAATGTTCGTAAGACGTCTTACGTCAACGTTACGTTTGCGTTACGTTAGACTTTTTGTTTTTCTGTGGCACCGTTGACGCGTTGTTCGTCTAAAAACTACGCCACGCATTTTGATACTCAATATTTATTCCAGAATAGTTATTTGTTCGCGTAAAGAGGATCTAATAATTCTGTGGTATTAAATAGTGACCTAGACAAGATTCCATTTCAACTTTTTTTTATTTTAATAAAATATATTTAACATAACATCAATCTCCGAAGAGTTACTCAGAGATGTGCCTAATAATACCCACATTTTACCAGTTATGTTTAGTCCCATGTAAATGGGGGTTGACCTATTGCCATCAAACGGGCTCAAATACAGACTCCCCCTCAATAACTTGTCCGACCTGAGAATCGAACAGAGGACATCACACCCAGCAGTCGCGCTTGCGATCACTAGACCATCGAGATACTTTAATAAAATATTTTAAAAAACTTACAAATGTTAAAGAAATTATGTTTTCTTAAGTAGTAAAGTCCTAAGCACAGACCAGTCGTTAGTAAACAATATGACACCAGAAGACAGGTCACACAGCATAATTATCTTTTACAATTTTCACAGTGTCAGAAAATCTTGCTGCAGCTGTTTTTATTAAACAAGACTAGTTCTGTTTACCTTGCAAAACACAGGTAGCGTGTTAATTACACCTCATCTCATAACAAAAACTTAAAAACAAAAGAGCAACACTACAAAATATCTCCCAGTTATTCTGTAGCAGTAACTACAGAACTATAAACTACAAATACTACAGCAAAGTTTATAGCGTTCGTGTAAAACAAATCTGTGTGAAAAGTAGTAGCGTGTTGTTTTTAGTGAAACCTCATCAGGGATTGTTTCCCCTGTTACTGTTCAGGTGCGCAATCGACTATGAAATGAGTAGGTAATTGGTTTTTGGTTAGGAAAAGGGACGATTTAGTTTGCTTTTTGTAAAGTTACAGGTTTGTTTACCAGTCTGGTAAATCTTAACTTAAATAACTGAATACTAACAAATGTTTATCAGTTACCTACTTAAATTATTTTAATTGAAATTACTTTAGCATCGTATGACGAGATTAAACCCAAATAAAAATAAAATTATAATCTCAAGTGAAAAATCGAAAATACTCAGGCCACCTCATCATCTGCCTAGCCCTTTACCAACCATATAGGTTGAATACTATTATTTTACATAGAGTGACGACATGAAGTGACTGCATCTTCAATTGCCTAGTTACTAGTCACCTTGGTAGGACTAGTTGTCAGACCTCCACCTTAATAAGGGCGGTTCCGACTAAGGTTGCTTCATAGGCAAAAATATAAGTGTTGCAGCGTAACGCCTCACGATCATGGTACTCCACAAGCATCTGGACTTATTAGCTGCCATGCACATTTTGGCAGGCGCATGCTGCTCACACGCAGCCCACAGATGTTCCATTTTCTATGTCATTCTACCGACGACACTTGCACTGTACGCAGCATTTTTGAAACCATTGTAATAATAAAATTAAATAAGTATTCCATTGTAGGACTTTAATTAGCCCCAGTGTGTACTCTAAATATACAATAAGGTTCTATGCGGTTGTCACATAAGATGAAAATCACCGTCTCATGAAACTGCCTGCAACACAGCGTCACAAATTCATATCCAATTCTTTAAAATATTTGCCAAAATTCGGTTAAAAGAAAATTTGTGACGTTTGGCATGGCCTGACAGGGGCAAACGAAATCTCCTGAAACTCGTCCAATTACATCGGGAATGTTTTCAGATAGCTACAGTGCCTCTGTGGGTAGGATGACCACAATTTAATAAAACAAGAGACAATGATAAAAACAATGGAAATAAGCTCGATAACAATTTGGTTGTTTTATGTTTGAAAATGTATCTATCTTAAAATATTTTTTTACAATATACAAGGTGTAAACTGGGTCCGTTTACACCTTGTATATTGTAAAAAAATATACGACTTTTTTTTGGGGGCGAAATATTATGTTTTACGGTAGAACTTAATGTAGCGCACTCAAAACATTGTGTTGATTATGTATTTAATAGTACGGGGGCCGTTGAGGTATTAAAAGTAAAGGTGGAAAAAAAAGGTTAAGAAAAACTTGAAACTTTAACCCCCTTTTTTTTGGCAGAGCGAAAGGGAGTGTCAGACTTCTACTGACTAAAAACGACCCATGTTCTTTCTAAGCCCTTGTGCCGAGGCTTTTGACCCCCTCCCAACTCGATTGGCAGATAGAACCTCGTACCGCGTTAAGGAAACCCTTCTAGTTATCAGAACCTTCAATTAAACTTCTGCTACTGGAGGTCTGTAGCATTTAGGTCGCAAAAACCTTTTGTTTTTAAACGTTGGCCCATTCCAAGAATTTCTCCTATGTGGTGAGTGCGTTTATAAACATTTAAACTCACATACACAAATACCTAGACCCGTAACAACTGTCTGTAGGCCATACAAATATTTGTTCCATGCGGGGATCGAACCCGCGACACGCAGCGCAGCAGTCCAATCGCTCAGCCACTGCGCCAACTGTGGCGTCGACCCGTAGTTACCTTTAACCATTCTGCTATTCAGAGTTGTGAACGATCTGGATTCTACTAATGTTTCCTATAAAAGACTTGATAATTAAAACGCTTACTCTGTCTGAGTAGGGGAATCTGAATTCCTAGAAAGCAAAAAAATATTTAGATGCAATCTGACACGTGGGAGGAATTACTGCGCTATGCTCCCCTGCCTCATTTAGGGAGCGGCACGTGTCAAAAGAGAGAACGATATCATGCGCATCGTTCTGTTGTTTGTTTTGCTTTAAGATAGTCCCGTCGACATTGCCCCAGTGCAAGGGGCTCCTATTTCAATGTATAGGGTTTACAGTAACCTAACAAATCTAACCTGTCAGAGTAAGGGAGTTATACGTTCCAAGCTCGCTTCGCTTACTCTTGTATCCCCAGTTTTTTGCTATAGGAAATCATATTCATAACGCTATTTTGACGTTTTCAGAATATTATTAAATTGAACGTTATAACTTTACTTTAAATACCTCCACGACCCCAGTACTATTCATTGCATCCGTCAGCACTTTTTTTAATCAGTGACATTGAGTTTCACCGTAAAACGCGACCCCAAAAATAGTTATTTACCAGCCACATTTTTTGCGTCGAGTTACTCAATTTGATGTACAGAATGCTGGCTTGATGGCTTTTTGAAATTCTGTTACTCCTTGCATTATTGATGCTATAAAAGAAATGTACTGGAACTGTCCAATCTCCTTTCAAAATCATGGCCACATCTCAAGCAGCAATACCTAACAATGCATTTACCAATGAATCGGTATTTTGAAAACTATTCACGACTGATTCGATTCCATCTGTTTCTATTCACGGCTTTGTTATTCCCTGATCTTCGAACGATGAAGGTTTGCAAGATGTTTGGTTGAGGATTAGTTTTGTCAGTTAATAGCAACTGAATTTTAAAACACTTGTCCATACAATTTAGTATTGCTGACATTTCATGGATAACTACGTGACATCATTCTAAATTCAATATGGCGGACTCCCAAATATGCCAAACTCCGAAACATAGCGGACTAGTTATTTGTATGCACTCCCATGTATCAATTAAAAAGGTTTACTAAGAAGAATATTAAAAAAATACGTCACATCTATATTTTAAAAGCTTCTTTTTATTTATTTTTTTGTTTTAGGAAAACTTATTAAGAGCTTGTTTGGTTGAGATGTAGGTAGATGTAGAACTGCGGAATTTTAATACATTTAACCTTGTGTACAAAATCGACATCTTTTCAATTTTATTTCAAAACCCAAGAAATAATTCACATTCCAGGTAATTGCTTTATTATATAAATCCAGCTGACATATTCACAACTAAATTCATCCTCAAAGGCTTCAATTATGGAAATTGCTAGGATTAACCTGGAAACTATTGATATCAAAGAAAAACAGACTTCAATAGAATTGTGACAAGTCAATTGCTTCAGCCATTTTGACGTCAAGTTTGTATTGAGTATTCATTGGTACGGTTGGCAAATAAATCTATTTATTTTATTTATTTATTTATCTATCAAGTTACATCTATCATTACAGGGTAACCCCAATGCGGTAAATGCGCCGTAATAACTTAATCCTAACTTAATTGCTACTTATAACTAATAACAAATAAAATCTAGTTCTAATGGCTCGTATTAATTTTTTAAACTTTTAATCGCCACGGTCGGGTTTAGCCGACAAATGAAAACGTGCCCAACACGCCACCGTCGGCTACAGTCGACAAAAAAAACGTATTTTTTTATAACTTTTTAACTGCTGTTTTATAGAAACAAGTGTGAAGTAAAATAATAATTTTGTAGGTATTAGTCCCTTGGCGTGGGAGGGGCTCCGATACGTTTACGCTCTGGCGTTCAAAAGATTTTGTAATCTTTTTACCAGCAGCATTAAATGTTCTTGTTGTAAACAACGCTGCCAGCTTTGATTCCACATATCTCATCATCTGCCTAGCCTTTTCCCAACTATGTTGAGGTTGACTTCCAGTGTAACTGGATACACCTAAAAACTAGTATTTTACGTGGAGGAATTGCCTATTCTGACCCCGACAACCCAGTTCGTAATATGCTCCCCTTGGTAAGACTGGTTGTCATACTTCCTGGCTTCTTCTGTAAAGGTTACGACTGTCAAATATCTTCAAATGACTGGCAGGACCAAGTTGCCGAGACACGTAGGAAACTTGGTAATGACTATCAACAACCTAGGCAAGCCCGGCTTAGCCGTTTTTTTTTTTGGCGAGTGGAAAATCATCAAATAACCCCTCCCGCTCTTGGGCAGAGCGAAAGGGAGTGTCAGACTTCTACTGACTAAAAAACACCCATGTTCCTTATTAACCCTTCATGTCAAGGCTACGGTATCTCTTGCGAACAACCCGCAGCCCCGACGGGAGCCCGGCTTAGCCTGAAGATTGATCTAGCCACGAGCTTCTTCTGATTCCCAATATCTACGGTTCTTAAAAAACAAAAACATTTTGAAGAAACAATGTTGTTCAAATTTGTTGTTTTAGCCACAAAAGCACAGATAAAAATACAGAAACAATTCGTTTTAAAAATAAACATTTACAGCAGAAACACTTTGTTTCGCAACTTTGTGTCCAAATGAACACTACACTTTGTATATTTTTATCCATAATCCCTTATTCACTCACGGGTGTCGTAAATCCCGCTATGGCTACTGAGGGAATTAAAATCCTCCAGTTGGCTAATAACAACACACTACTATCAGCCATTCGTTTGCTCAGTGATTTTGGAACCACAAATCTTGTCTTTAATGAGGAAAATGTCGTAAGAAAAGCTTTGAGTATAAATGTTGATGGTTGTAACTTTGTAAGAGTCTTTGTAAGACCAGAGAAACAATGGATGGACGGTGTAAAGGATAATAGGGAAAAAAGAGGGTGTCTGATGATATATTATATATGACGAGTAATAGAAAAGTATGTAAGAAGAAGACACGCGGCGCCGATCACAAATGAATTCTTCTTCTTATCGTGTGGGCAGTAAGGTCTAACGACCCCACACACCCTAGTGTCAGAGTTTCTAAACCGCCTCAAAGGCCTCTGACATGGTTTACAAATGAATTGGGATAAGGGCAAGATAATAATGATGAGATTAATGATTTTAGCAATATCCTCTGATTATTAAAGAGATTTTGGTATTTTTTTCAATAATCCTGCATTTTACTTTATTTGTACGGAGACCGGTACGTAAGGATTTGCCGTAATATAAAAGCCGTCTTTATAATTATATTCGATTAATGAACGTATACAGCTATAGTTATTTACTTTTGAAAGACCCAAAAGGTGCAAATAACTCACAGTGCACTGAAAATGTCCGTAATAATTTCCAACTCAAAACAGGAATAATTACTACCCTAAACATCTTCGTAAATGTATATTGTGTTTCCATGAAATCCTGTTAAGGTACCCGAGCTCATATTACAACGCAATGCAGCTTGCATGATTCCCGAGAAGCCCCGAGTAATTACGAATTCACCCGAACTGCCCTGTAAGCTGATATGAATCCCGGGCAGAGCTGGCCAGTATTGCATTAATAGTGCTGTAGGTGAAGTCTTGTGTCGATTTTATACAATGGAATATTCGGTTTCGATATTCGGGGAATTGTGTGAATATTTCAGATTCTATTATTAATTAATGCAGCTTCATTTTGTACCAACGCTATTAGGGAACAGGGTTTAAAGTTCCTCAATAATCCATGGAAAAGGATGGATCCTCCGACCGACCAGACAGGTTTTGTGTCTAATGGGCTACAGTCAAACAGTTGTTGTTGGGTTTTTCTATACAATCTTAAGTCGCAGATAACGTTTACTGGGTGATTAAGGATTTTGATCGATTAGTTCTTCATTTTTAACCGACTTCCCAAAAAGGAGGAGGTGCTCAATTCGATCGGTATGTATTTTGTTTTTTTTTCTATGTATGTACACCGATTACGCCGAGATTTATGATCCGATTTACGTGATTCTTTTTTAGTTTGATGCGTAATAGTTGCCATTTGGTTCCATACAAATTTGACATTGTTTGACCCAATAGTTTTCATTTTATGAACATTTTTTATCGCAGATGGTGCTTTATAATTTTTTGTTGTTAGTTATGTTGGTAAAGTAATTTGATTAGTGTCGCGGTAGGAAAGACGCCGCCGAAAGGACTATAAATCTTTAGTTCCAGCTGTTTCTTTTAGATTTTACAAGTCACCTTAGCCAATTAGAAAGCTTGAAAGTGTCAGCTCCAGTTTTACCAAGTGGTTTCGTGTTACTTAAACCAATCATGCATGATTCTATTTGATTGTATAATGATGTAAAGCGTCGGAAAGACTTAATAAACGTCATCGAGGAACCCGAGAAGGAAGGTATTAACTCATCATCATCCTGTCTAATCTTCATTATGACGAAACGGTTGGCGCAGTGGCTGAGCGATTGGACTGCTGCGCTGAGTGTCGCGGGTTCGATTCCCGCACGTAACTAATATTTGTATGGCCTACAAATAGTTGTTTTTGGTCTGGGTGTGTTTGTGTATGTAAGTCTAAATGTTTGTAAACGCACCCACGATACAGGAGGAATTCCTAGTGTGGGGCAACGTTATTTTTTTAAAAAGAAAAAAAAGATTCATCTGCAATATACAGCAATAGCTGGTCAAGTCCCGTTTTCACGCCACTGAGTTCAATACACAGGCAATAGGTATCTTCCAAAATATTCCTAATGTTTAATACATTAGATGTATATCGAAATGTAAATTCGGAGTACCCGAATAGGGATGCCAAAATATTTTATCATATTTCTTACCGCGGCGTTTGGCGACCACAAACATGTCATGGGCAGACCTGAAACAATTTATCACTTGGTTACGTTTACTATAGGATAGTGCTGTCTTCTAGGAGCTTCTAGGTTTGGATAAATCTTCACGTTCTTCTAGGAAGCCTCTACTTAGCCCTTTTCAAACTATGTTTTAGTCGGTGGCCAATCAAACCGGATGCAGCTGAGCACCAGTATTTTACATAAGCAACTATCTGACCGCCACAACCAAGATACTATTAAATAATACGCTATTCTATGGTAAGACTGGTTGTCAGACTTGACACTGGCCACCTAAAACGACTGTCAAACATCTGTAAATGACAAGTGGAACCAGAACCTTAACGTGCTTTCCGAGGCAATAAGGAAACTCAGTATGTAATGGGTGGTCACCCATCCACGGCCCAACCTCGGCAAGTACGGCTTAACCGACGCGAGTCCCAGTTATTATTTACCCACGAGCTCCTCTTGTTGATTTTTTGTTGTGTGCACTCAAAGCATGTGCTATAAAATAAATAACTTTAATTTCTTTCTTTCTTCGTGAATTTACATATAAACAGTATTCTATTAAATTCTTTGCTTTCTAGAAAACTATTCTAAAAATAGTATGAAAGCTTCTACTGAACCTTTCATTACAAAAAAGCTTTTGAATAGTTCTCTCGAGAGATGAAACTTGTTTGTTTTCCTATTTAATTTGAAATAGAAATTGCATGAAAGGATTAATTGGATCTGAGTGTTCCACTTTACGTTATTGGAATTGCAAAGAATAGAGAATTTTATTGGAACAAAGTCTTTAGAAGGAAAATACCGACTAAGTGCATGTCGGACCGAGCACTGTGATGAGATCCGTAGTTAGAATCAATATTTATTCATTCACAGTATTGTTTTTTATCAGCAACATGAATAAATTATTTCATGGCGGTAACAAACATTTAAACGCACATAAACAAGCAGCTAGACAACCACCAGAATGCCATGAAATATTTATTCGTTTCGGGGATCGAACCGACGACACACAGTGTAGCAGCCAATCGTTCAACCACTGCGCCGACCATGCCGTCATGTTTATTGTTTTATTAAAGGAACCCAAATTAATTATTTTGAAAAAAAAAGTCCGCTAAGTAAGGAGAACCCTCTAAATGGTTTTTTTACCTGACCGTACCTCGTTTGCAAAAATATAAAAGCGAAAAACAAATAAAATCTCTTCAAACATTCAGAACTCGATACCAAAGGAAGGTACTTAAAATTGGTATCAAAATGTGGTGTCAAGCAATTTTAACCTCTATATTACCTTACCTAGTTTTAGGTCTAGACCAAAATGCTTTGGTGTTTGGTATTGAATATTTTAAGTATAGAGATATAAAGTTTGTCTGCTTGCTAACTTGTGAAAATGATAACTCATGTAAGTTACGAACCGAACCAAGCATCACCTTAATTGGTACTTTAAAAGTTAAGCGTTGCCTAATTCCGTGTTATCCAAGTTTATAAAGGGCCTATTTTCGCCCAAATGAACTTAATGACGTCGCTGTTAATTTAGCTCATAATTAGTAATTATCGGGAAATGTGTTATAAATATATTACGAACCAGCACACTGTGATTAAATTGGTGATTACCATACACACAACTAAAATTAACGCATTTTATTTTATCAAAAGTCCACTAAATACTTATAATTATATTTGGTAGGTACTTAATTTTAGTCTTAAATTTGACATTTTATTTCTAAATATTTAGTCGATTCATAATAATATATGCAACGATTACGGACACCTAGGCGTCAAAGCATCATAGTATTATAGTACTCATCCGGGAACTAATAAAATAACAAAATAAACTATATCGTGATCATTTTCAGGGTCTCTTCAATTCTCAAAATCATCATCAAACCTTATGATGGCCGCGTCAGTTGTATCTGTAGACAGCTCTATTACCAACTTCAATAGAATTGAGAATTGCTTGCAGCGAAAATATTATCCAGTTGGAGTAATCGTAGATAGTGGTTGTGGGAAAACAGAAGCCCTTATGAATTATGTGAGTATAACCTCAACAAACCAAATTAGTAGCCATTTTTTTTTTGGTGGGTGGAAAATCATCGAATAATCCCTCCCGCTCTTGGGCAGAGCGAAAGGGAGTGTCAGACATCTACTGATTAAAAACCACCCATGTTCCTTCTTAGCCCTTTATGTCGAGGCCGCGGTATCTCTTGCGAACAACCCGCAGCCCTGACGGAAAATGAGGAGTCCTTGGTCGACCTTCAGATTAAGCCACGATTGGTTACGCTATGTTGGTCCGTAGAGTACCACCCATTACGGACCGAGTTTTCTCCGTGCTTCGGAAACCACGTTAAACCGTTGATCCAGGTTGTCATTTGAAGACTTTGTCCAGGTAATCAGTGGCCTGAAGGTCTGGCGACTGGGCTGTGGAGGTCAAATAGGAAGTCGCTTCATAAAAATATTGGTATTCATTCAGCTGTATTCGGTGAGAAGTCGACCCCAACAAAGTTGTGAAATGGCTAAGCATAATGGTGAATTGGAATGATGAATTGATGAATCTATTTATGTTTATGTCAAAGAAAAGCGCTACTATATTTGTTTGTAAGCGTGACTGATTACGGGATCAGCAATACAAACATTTATTGATACTTATAATACTGTGATCAACAATCGGATTACTAAGCAAGGAAATTGCTCAGGATTACGACAAGCTGTCATAGCCGTAACGGTGAGTAATGCGGGTGTGTTTTCGCAATGCGGGGCTTATATATTTAGTTAGCCTGCCAAGCTTGTATTTTTTCGTTGGAACTGAATGAATCAGTGTATATGTGCATATTTCACGGATAACTAAGGCCGGGATGTAGAAACAGTGCTTGTATTGTATAATGGACTTGAATGTTTTCATTAAAAAACTAAAAATATTACTACCTCTAAAACTACAGAAGTTCAGTTCAGAATATTTGGTGGTTTAATTTGTTGTATTATATTATAACCACAGTAAGCAAGCAGCAAAGGGTTTGTTGCAGAAAAAACACAATTGGCTACTTGCCTGACTAAAAGAAATATGAGATTCTCTTTCGTCCGTCAGTTAGATTTTCGAAAAATATTGAATGCATGTTTTTTGTTTTATGAAATAAATAAAAATTGACTAAGATAAATAAAACGCGTCAAAGATCATGTTTGGGGGTTTGTTAATTGTGACGTCACTTTTCAATAAAAAATGTACTGAAATGTGATGTCACATGAGTTTTAGAAGGACTGTATCATGTATTTATGTGTCTTTATTTTTTGTTTACGTGAAAAAAGAAAAAATATGTGGCCAATATTTTTTTGAAATCTGTCTATCATATTCAGATTTTTTTTTGTCAAGTACACAATTGATAGATAGACTTTCTTCCTTAAAATATAATACCTAGTTAAAGATATCCTCAAATATTTGCCAGAGAAGGTAAGCAAAACTTTTCCGAAGCATGTTTGAAACTATTTTTGTTTTAGCAAATCACTGAACGCCACGGCGTACATCTATGGAAGCAGTTACTGACACAGTGACCCAGTTTTTGTAAACCCTTTAAATCATGTACGTGATTCTGTTCCTAGTCAAGGGATTATCTCATAATTGATTACCTACCCGTACCCAGCGATAGAAACTTTCGTGTTAGGCGAACTTACAAAGTGCACTTTGTGCTCTTGAACGAGATTAGTGATAAAATCACGTAACTTTTGGTTTATAGTGGCGCCTGTGAATCTGTGATAATAAGGGTCCTAATAGAAGTCGGATTAGTAGTTCTGAAGATTACTCCCTACATACAAACCTATTCAAATACCTCTAATATTAGTATAGGCTAGCTTATTCCCGTGGTTCACTTGCATGGAGTTCAGTAATTAATTGTCGCACGGGATCGTGATTCGTACTATTAGTATGTGTATGATCCCTTGCTGGACCATATTATATTACTTTTAGATGATGGGTGAATTGAATGAAAGAAAGTAAAGTACTGAAACACTACTGTATTGTCCGAAAGGTGTTAAAAGTAAAATGAGCTTAATGGACTGATGGTGTGGAAATTAAATGAGTGACGCCGCCCTTGTTGGCTGTAACGAGAACGCGCGGCTGTCTTGAAAGCGCAACGCGAACTGAACTAAGTACAATGAGTTGAAATGAACGTGGCGTAAACTGCTGAATTGCAGATTGTGCGGTTGCACCGTACAGTATGTAATGTATGCTTGAAAGAGTAACAAACATCCATTCAATCATTCACACAAACTTTCTGCATAATAATAATAGTAGATTCTACATATAAAATTAAAATAATTAGGAAAAAACTCCTTCAAGTTTTGTCAAAATCAAGATCCTTGCTTTTAGATGTCCCATAAAATATAAGACCAGTTTATGTTTGTCTTATTTTGTACTTAAATATATTTTGGTTGTTTAATTATTGTTTTGACCTGTGAGAGTAAATAAAAACTTTATCTTTTTTCTTTCACAATTATTAAAATAAGAAAGAAAAAGTATAATTATAACTTAACTACAACTTACCTATAACTTAATCTAACTAACCTTAACTATAACTTAGTTTAAATTAACGATAACTTGTTTTAATCACAAGTAAACCAAGAGTGTCAATTTCCAGGCATCTCAAAGCATGTGGCTAGACTCAAATCACAAATGGCTCCTTATCGACGATGATGAAGCTGAAACCGAGAGCTCTAACGATACTGTTATCAATACGATCTTGTTTGCTAAGGACCGCAACACGACCCTAATTAAAGTGCTTGATAACCTGAACATTAGCGTGGATGCTGATATTGTGCTGGCTAAGAGAGGTAATGCTTTATAGTAATAGTTTTTTTTAATGACATTATTCGATGAACAGTCCAACAAGCTAATAAGTACACAAGTAGAGTTTTTTATAATTCTAGTACAATGAAATATATATATATATATATTTTTAAAAAAACGTTGCCCCACACTAGGAATTTCTCCTGTATCGTGGGTGCGTTTACAAACATTTAAAGTCACATACACAAACACATCCAGACCAGAAACAACTATCTGTAGGCCATACAAATATTTGTTTCGTGCGGGGATCGAACCCGCGACACGCAGCGCAGCAGTCCAATCTCTCAGCCACTGCGCCAACCGAAATATTGATTGCAATTTTGTTTTATAAAACGTTTAAGTGTTTTGTAAACGCATACAGCGTTTGTCATCAGTTTCTAAATGTATCTATATAATCTTAAAAGTATATGCAAGTTAGCTGGCTGAATACTTATTAGCTTGTTCGAGTGTCCCGCGACATATGTTCGCGTGTAATTATTGTAAAAATATGACTTCTCCTTTTTAATCGGATTTTGTTACTGGTTTCAAGGGTTTTTTTTTTTGCTCGAAACTCTGATTCTTATTCTAAAACTAGCTGACCCACGCAACTTCGTCCGCGTCATATATAGCTTATAACCTTCCTCGATAAATGGACTATCCAACACTAAAAGAATTTTTCAATTCCAACCAGTAGTTCCAAAGTTTACCCCGTTCAAACAAACAAACAAACAAACAAACTCTTCAGCTTTATAATATTATAGTATAGATAAAAGTTGGCTCTTTTATTCCTTGTAATATAACATCAGCTATTTGCCAGTAAAAGTCCAGTCAAAACTGGTCTAGCCATGGGAAACAAATAGATAGACAGAAATACAAAAAACACTTATATTAAAATCTTGTGTTAATGTTTTGTATTATAATTTTCAAATCGATTCAGTAAAAAGCTGTTATTTTGATATTACAAGCATACTTTTCAATTTTATTTATTTGTGCAGTTAAAATTAACCCGTAAGTTCATGTCGGAAGACTGCTAAACATTATAATAATACCAAGTAAATACAGGATACGAAGTGTACGGTAGTGAAGAAAATCAGCTCCGTCTACTTGAACGCCTTGACAACGTCATTTCCTGCCCTTTATACTGCTACTTCCGGCGTAGGTACAGATGATGCTGTGTTTAACTTTATATAGACACTCTTGCTTCTTAGATTTTAGCTTGTTTCACTCAAATTGGAGGAGTAGGAAATGGGCAACTACAGTACACTCACAATTATTATGCCTTGTAACTGGGACAGGAGCTTATTTTATTTTGTACTAGCTGTACCCGCATGCGTTGCAATGCTCTTTTTCCTACCAACTTACCTGCCTACCTACTACCCTACCTCCTACCCTACCTCCTACCCTACCTACCTACCACCCTACCTACTACTCTACCGACTACCCTACCTACCTACCACCCTACCTACTACTCTACCGACTACCCTACCTACCAACCATACCTACTCTACTATCCTACTTACTACCCTACCTACTACCTTGCCTACCTACCTACCTACCACTTTCTCACCTTTTAAACCTTCCCTGGACTTCCACGAATATTTTAACACTAAAATTATTCAAATCGGTCCAGCCGTTCTCGAGTTTTAGCGAGACTAACGAACAGCAATTCATTTTTATATATATAGATTTGTTCGACTATTCAAAAGAGCCTGTAACTGGCCTATTTGAAATAAATGTTTGGATTTTGAGTAGTATGGTGTTTCACTATCCTACGGTTATGGGCCATCAGCACATCACAAAATGGCTGCGGACTTAGATTACTTGCAATCCCTTTCTATGCGATTCGTATTTCTACTAAAATTTTCAACAGTATTGCTATTGTCTTTTAGGCAGCTTTCTTTTTTTTACTTTTTTTGGCGGGTGGAAAATCATTAAATAACCCCTCCCGCTCTGGGCAGAGCGAAAGGGAGTGTCAGACTTCTACTGACTAAAAACCACCCATGTTCCATCTTAGCCCTTCATGTCGAGGCCGCGGTATCTCTTGCGAACACAACCCGCAGCCCCGACGGGAGGTAGCTTAGGTCAGTTTACACTTAATGCGGAGAAATGAGAAAAATATCGTGGCATGAGAGTAGAGGAAGATTAAAGAAACGATGGATGGATTGTGTGATAAATTCTTCTTTCTATCGTGTCGATGTGAGTGAATTTAGCTACGAGTTTGCAGTTCCGACCATTAGCTCCCGTGATGTGCAAGCAACGGGACAGGCAGGACACGATATCAAGTGTATCATCGACTGTGGGGTAACATCTCATTTACAGTCCAGGGCAGTGATAGATCGGCGGCGGCGACCTCTCGCGTCCGGCCCTGGTGCAAGCCATGGTCCGGGGCGAGGAGGAATGGGACGCCGACGCCTCCTTCTGCGAAGCAGTGATGCTAGCGAAGGAGGTGGCGGAACGTGAGAGGGAGAGAACCTCTCGTCCCAGCCGCCGCGGGAGGCGCTCCGGGCGTCGGGGGCCACGTGATGGCTTCCGGCCACCGTAGACGCGGGCCTGTGTACGGTGAGTGATGGGTAAGCTCGCCGTCCGTCCGTCTTATGACGACGACAGGCCGTGTCGACGGCGCGTTCGTGTTACACGCGCGCCTCAAAGAGATGTCAGCAACATGGAAGGGGCCCGCAAAGGCCGACGCCTGTCGAGGCTGCGGGTTGTCCGCAAGGGATACCGAGGCCTCGACATGAAGGGCGAAGAAGGAACATGGGTGGTTTTTAGTCAGTAGAAGTCTGACACTCCCTTTCGCTCTGCCCAAGAGCGGGAGGGGTTATTTGATGATTTCCCACACCCCAAAAAAAAAAAAATAATAAAGGGGGGTGATAGATGATATGGTAAGAAAGGAGGTGTCTGATGAAATGACGAGTATTAGAGAAGTATGGAAGAAGATCTCATGTAGCGCTGACCCCAAATAAATTGTGATAAGGGAGAGAGAATGATGATGATGTTCCGTATGGTGTCGGACGTAAAGAATAGCACCATCCCATATCTTCCCGTGGGTGTCGTAAGAAGCGACTAAGGGACTTACCAGAGAATGGGCAGCAGCGTTCTCTGTGCCTTCGTAACAACCATACTGCGATCGGCAACCCGCCTGCCAAGCGTGGCGATTATGGCAAATCCCCTCTTTTTGGGGGAGGCCTATGTCCAGCGGTGGACGTCTTATGATGATGATGAGATCAGTTTTCACTGTTCTCTCACTGATTTTTCCATTTTTTCTAGTGGCTTTGTCTGTCCGTCATAATTCTAACCTTAGCCTAAGTTCAATTCACTGGATATTGTTGTTTAACTGCCGCACTCAGAGAGCTTTAATGATTACTTAGCCCATCACTTAGTAAAGGTTTTGACAGTTTTGTCATAAAAAAGTATGTCAAATTTTTACTATGACGGCTTAAGTAAATTTATACTAAGAGACGGTTTAAATCATTAAATATCTCTGAGTACCGCAGTAAGTGAATTTAAAGTTGAGTATAGGACCTCAAAATTGAGGTTTAGTTGAAATTAAGTCCAACTAAAAAGTTACCAGCCCTTTAGAACACTGTCAAATTAAGTCCCATCCATCCAGCTGACCCTCATAGATTGGGAGACAAAAAGTAAGTGGGAATTAAATAAAGTACAGGAAGAAAAGAGGTCCATTATCAGAACTCAAGGCTCTTATCTAGAGGAGTAGTTAACTAACGATGTGCGAAAATGGGACTTATGATCTTATCAATAAGAACTTATTGGGAAAAGGAGTAATTTACTTTTCTTTAAGAGCTGGAGACGTACAGTCAGTAACCAGCATTACTTGACCCCTCGTATAAAGAAGAAGAGGGCAAGTTGTGTGAGAAGAGGGGTCTGGTAATGATGGACACTGACTGTTCCTAACATAACATAATTAGGTAAACAGTTAATACGTTATAATATTGAGCTGACTCGTTAGTCTAATAAATTAGTGGTCGATTCTCAGGTAAGGCATTGCTTTCAATTTGCCATGACTGCTAAGAGTGTGGTCGTACTCGTGTAAAATAATGACAATAAACTCAGCCCTGTTCTAAATCAAATCAAATAGATGGTACCTAATGCATTACATAATACAACAAAAAGATCCTCATATAAACCATTTCTAGTATGCAAAACTTAAAACTTAAAATAAAAGTTTATAAAAATAATGAATTGGGTACCTATCAAATACATAGGTACACATAGGTAATTTTTTCTATGGAACATAATAAAGATTTTAATCTCACTCACAGTACCTCTCACTTCCCGTCGGGGCTGCGGGTTGTTCGAAAGAGATACCGCGGTCTCGGTGCAAAGGCTAAGAATGACCATGGGTGGTTTTTAGTCAGTAGAACTCTGACACTCCCTTTCGCTCTGCCCAAGAGCGGGAGAGGTTATTTGATGAAATGAAATTAATTATATTTTTTTATTATTATTTGCTAGAATTGTAGTACAATGTTGATGGTCAGGTTTCGTTACAGTAGCTTACACAATTCGCTAAAACTAGCAAGCAAAATTAAATAATACACTGAAACCGAATTTAATAATTGATATGTTATAATAATAAGAATGTCAATAATTTATCAATAAATTAATTAGAATAGGAAAATGTCAACGTAAATCTCTAAAGTTAAGGTACTCATTTATAGAATAAAAAGTTTTATCGATAAGCCATCTGTATACTGCTGTTTTAAAACGATTTTGTAGTACAATGTTGATGATTTTCCACCAGCCAAAAAAAAAAAAGTACCTCTCACTTCCCCAATTTGACTTTTCCACTATTTAACTAAGAATGAAGCTATCGCTGATAAAAATAATTTGTCACTTTTATCTCTTGTTAAAATGTCACTTTATTATGGTCCTTAAATGTCGTTTTGTGTGTGTTCTTTTCATTTATCTGGTGAATTAAGTGGCACGTTTGACCACTTCGACTAACTCAAATTTACTTAACTAGCCAAAACCAAATTACGTTGGTTAGTGTCAGTTTCCAATCTAGCCGAATGCTAGCCTGGATTGTAGGCGCTGGTAATCGGGTTACTAACTGCCTGTAATGGCTGACAGATTATTCGCATGACAAGGTAGATTTACAGTTTAATGGGCTATTTGAAGTAAGGACAAGTTTCAATATGTTGGGTTCTAATTTATTTACTGAATTTGATATTTTAGGCAATAACTACATAAAAAGTGTTAAGAACAGGCCTTGTTTTGACTCAAAGTTCACAGAACTTTTTCTTCAGAAAAAAATTCAATTATTTCAATGTAAAATTAAGTTCCCTGTATGCGACATTCAACAAATTATACAATATGTTAGTTTAGAAAACGAGGGACATATTGAAACCCGCAATGATACTTACATGATACTTATAAAAAACACTGTTATATAACAGACAGAACAAATATTTCGGAAAAGTCTCGCCACCCTTGCGCTTACCACAGAAAATGTTCGCAGGTCAATGATTTTTAGGTATAATTCATTTTCCTTTCGTACTTTACAACCACTTTACAACAATGGCAAAAAAGAAACTAATAAAGATCTGGAGAGCGTGTGGGGACCATGGCACAATTATGTCACAAATTAAGCTTATAGTTTTTTTACATATTTGGGACGAGAATCGATTGTCCCTCGTTTAACTTATCACACTGTATAGGTACTTGAGTAAATCTACAAATTAACTTTACGGTTCCTTCAGTAACCGTCTCAATCAAAGTTATAACTATAGGTACAAATAATTTTTATTCCTTTCAAAGATAACTCGAACTACACCCTCTACGATGTATACAACTACGGCAAGATCCAAGGCGGCAGTTTGATTGAACATGAAGTTGGGTCTTGGGATATCAATAATGGCCTTCATTTCGATATTAATTTGAATGGGTACAAGTATTATAGGCGATGGGATTTCCAGAATATAACAATGAAGATGATTTTGGTTGTAAGTACATCCATTTATGGTTTACGATGGTTTGACCTCGCTTGTATGGGTTTGAAATGACCCCACATAGATGTACAGCCGCTTTTATATATCAAGCAACTATGAACATGTAGCGTCAAGGAAAACTTATCCCTTAAAAAGCAATAGCGATATCAGCACGCACGTAAACATCGTTTCGTAGATCGTCCTATCACGAACACGTTTGGAGGTTTAATTAAAAATATCTATAAGACGGATGCGTTTGATAATAACGGGCGATCGCTTGAGTGGGCATCGTCAGATTTTTTTCTAGATAAAATATCTTAGCAGTTACAAGAATTTCTCAGAGATGCTATACATTTTTAGAGGATGAGTTTTCTTTGTCGCTGCATGTACAATCTCTAAACTTTAAAAGATTTTCAACTTTATCGCTGAAGCAGGTTGATTGAAAACATTTTGACAGTTTTGGGTAGCTTCAAGATTTGGTGTCTGTACTACCGGGATATAAATTATCATTATATCCTAACACAGGTCATGATCTTCTTATTTATAAAATTTTGTCAAAATCCGTTTCCCCGTTAATTTAAAAACGTAGGCATAAAGGCGGAGATTCTTTGGCATTTACGATCTTAGTATTTGATTTTTATTTATTTATGCAGGCCACGTCGCATACTAAACATTGTAAGTATTTTTTTTAACCATTTTTAGACCATTTTTTTAGGTACAACCAGCTCCAAAAAATTTTGACCCAGAATCGTTGACTGGTCTAGAAACCGTTCCTGGAGTTGCCATGATAACGCAAACAGCTGCTGCAGTACTGTATGCTGTTGCTAATATACATAACATTAGGTAAAATCAATTTCATTTATAAATTACCCTTTCTGGAAAGATTTACATCGCAAGATTCGCTCTATCACGTTACAAAATCGTTTATAAAACTGAAATTTGATAAAATTGAATTTCATTCACACATACACAATATTATTCAATAATAGGTGTTATTTTGCTTAATCATGCAGAAAATATCTATCGTTCTGTATGAGATGTATGAACTAACTTATATCAGTGCAATTGTAAACATTTTTAAGACCACATGGTGAGGAACATCTTACGATGTAATTATTTGCTTATTTGTTATTGAATGGAGCTGTACGATTTTTTTTAGGAGTGTATGATATAATTTAATAATTATGTTTATAGATATATTCCCACCATCACTGATAGATGGATTGGTGTATACGAGAGAAACAGCTCTATGGTAATTTTATTTACTTGTAGCTTACAATTAATATACCTGACATTACATAGCTAAAATATATTATACAACTGATTCATTATCGCGTTAATTAAAGTTGGCCTATAAATTTAGTTTGCTTTCAGGTGGTATCGAACTCTTTATACTTTCGAGAACAAGATTTGTCTCCGGTAATACGAATGCTGATAAGTGTCCAAGAACATATCGATGTATTGAATCCACCACTGGTTTCAATTGAGTAAGTTATTATTTGTTTTAATCAATTCAATCAAACGCGTTTAAAAATACCAATCTGACTGGTTTACACCAGTCAGATTTGTATTTTTTTTATTTTAAGTGGATATCTTTTTATTGTAAATATGTGCTCCGGTATTCTAAAAGGTTGGTGTATTTAATAGTACAACCCACATAAAACGTACCCAGGAGCTCATACTTAGCAGTCGTACTTGCGATTACTCGACCAACGAGGCCGTCAACTTCACACTTCATCGTGTTATAATTATTCTGAAGTGAAGTAGATAACCACGAGAGACCTACTGTATACCCAGCAGTGGCTGAAGTCAGGCTGTGGTTGATGATGGTGATGATGAAGTAGATTGCCTTGATGAATCGATACAATAAATCCATGAATACCAACGAAGTTCCTAACAAAAATAATGAAATAAAAATGAATAATGAATGAAACGCAAATTAAAGCAACAAAGCCTGAAAGAATTATGGTTTGACATGCAAATATTGTTCCGGCTGCGGGATTTAAATTCCAAACCGTTATCACAATACGTAAAAGCAACATTTAATTTAAGACTCACTTCAAAAGTCTATATTGGGAACATTGTATTTCATTGGTTTAAACTCCTCCCTCGCACCCTGATAAACTGGACTTAAAGATAACTGGCGAAATATGAATGCTGGAGGCACACCGCTGTCTAACCCATGGGGGTTACAGGCGTGATAATATTTATCTATGCAAAATGGGAAATCATAGAGTACACTTATCACTTTATCACCAACGTTGACTTTAGTGGTCTCGATTATGTCTGCTTAGACTGTGTTGCTGCTTGCTTCTGTCTGGTTTTGATGGCCAACCTTGGGTCTCGCAAAGTGTTACTGTGCTCTATCGTTAATTGGATTATTAGCAACCCAGATTTGCAGCTGTGGCAATAGAAACACTCGTTGGCCTCTATTATAGGCGAATTATAACCTAATTGAAGGTAAGGCGGGTGCTATATACAAAATGTCCCAGCTCAAACTCAAAACGACCCCTTTAACAAATTTGAGGACTTAAACAAGGTGCATTCAAACATTAAAAGTATTTTGTTCGGTTTTGTTTCCTTTTGATATGCAGGAAAATTATGTTTTCCCTACTATTCCGCTATTCCCCTCTGATTAATATCGATTGAATCCCTGAGATTTTGTTGGGCTTAATTGTCTCGGCGCTTTTCTGGCGGTCGCCACTGTTGATTCTGGCTTTTAGGAGTTGCAGTGGTTCGGGAATAGCGACGCGGGACAAAAAAAAACCCTTTTGAAAGTTATTGTAGGATATATACGGAACGAATACGAAAGATTTTGAGATTTTTCCAAGACGTCTGAACCTATAGGTAAAATTTTTACAACATAATATTTCTCTTCCAGAACACGCTATTACTACCGCATACCAACAGTAGGTCCGGGAAAGTTCGAGAACCAGTTTCTAAGACCACTCAGTCCTATAGCATGGTGGGCTGTGATAGCAGTCTCTGGACTATGTGCTGTTCTCCTGCTGCTATCAGCATTATTCGAACGACGTCCATCGTCGGTCCAGTATGCAGTGTTCTCTGTTGTTGCTTCGATTTGTCAGCAGTGTATGTAAAATATATGCGTATTTTCGTTTTGTTTAGTAATTTTGTACTAATGACATTGTGTTTAATTATTACATGGTGTCGTTTACAGTTTTCCAAGACATTGATGATGGTGGAACAAAAAGGATTTCGACAGGTAAAAGATGTTGTACTAAAATTAACTACCTTCACAATTTTTACATATTTTTCTTGGTTTGCTGTTAGACAATGCCTAGTGACAAATGTGCTTGTGAACCTACCACTCTTGTATAATCATGAAGGTTAATTTTACTATTTTTTGTGGCGGTCTGTCTGTACCGCTTGAACCTTTACATTTAGTTACCGTTTCCACCACGTTACGCGGTAGTTATTTGAGTAATAACATAATTTGTTTTTATTCTTCACAAACATCAATGTAGCACTTGTACTTGTACTAGAAGTTCCTGTACCACAAGAGCCAGGGAATTCTACGTTATTAAACCTGCACATACAATGGAAATCGATGTGTTTTAACTTAATGTGATTAGAACGAACACGAATACGCAATAAATGATAACGTATAATTCGATACGAAGCCTGGGTGGGTCTCTAATAACTATTTTCCCTAAACTCTTAACTTTTTTGATGAAACAGTACCTTTTTGTCCTAATCTGATAAATGACAGCGATCGCTGACGTAGCCTCTGAAAGCTATCATTTATTACAAAGAAGACTGACACGCGATTAACTTTCGCTGATAGTGATCAAATAAACTAAAATCGAGCAAAGTTATCAAAGTTGAATAATGTTCCAGACCTGACATAAAGGTCTAAAATTAGATTCTAACAACTAAGGCTCTAGGCTTTATTAGTTTAGGCTGAAATTCGATCTATGAATACTAGATTCTAATCTATTACGTTCTGGTAAATAACCTGAAACTTTCTGAATATAACATAGTGTTCTTAAAATAATATTTACAATCATCACCATCATCATCACCCTATAATGTTCCTACTGCAGAGACTCAGGCCTCGTCTCTAGGAGAGGGATGGGCTATAATCCACCACGCGAGCCCAGTTCGAGTTGGCAGATGTCACATGTCTTCAAATTTGGTTCTAAGACATGCCGATTTCTTCACAATGTTTTCCTTCACCGTTTCGAGAGCAGCGGTGATGAAATAAATTACACAAAGTAATGCGCCTGCCTGGGTTCGAATCCACGATCTACTGTTCGTAACTCGGGGTGACCACTGGGCCACCGCTGCTCTCAATATTTACAATACTGGTTCATAAATCCCTAGGATAGAAGATTAAATCACTCAAAAAAAACTCTTGCAGGTATTTTTTAAGGTTTTTTTTAATAGGTGATGTTAGTCAAGTTAGTAATTATTACAAATTAAGATGGTGAAAAACAGTAGCAGTAATTTAGAGAACCTAGTGGCAAAACAGAAAATGAGAATTTTAATCTTCTTACGCAAGATCCAAAAGTAACATTTCTCACGAAATTGCGATAGCAACTTACAGAATAGTATGTTTTCGAACATAGTTTTCGCATTTTCACGCGATAGTTCGTAATAGAAGTGCCTCGCTACTCAGGAGAGTGAGAGATAGTCGCAACAGCATCCTGAGAACTGTAGCGGAGAGCTATAGCTCTCCAATCCTAATTTTTCTTGTTCAGAGGTCAATTGGTACTAACACTAGATAATACGAGTAAGTTATTTAATATTATGTTACTAACACTCTATGGATCTTTTAGTGTCCGAAATAAAATAAAGTTATTATTATTATTATATTTAGGTTTAGGTTCATAAGACAGTTAGGAACTTTACGTAGTAAATATAAGAAATGAAAATATAATAAGCTCTAGAAGTTATTTATTTTTTAATTCTGAACCCAGCCCGTAAGGTGACAATCCTGGTGACTGGTCTGTCCTGCGTACTGCTATACAATTACTACACCAGCTCCGTGGTCAGCTGGCTACTGAACGGTCCACCACCTTCCATCAACTCCTTGAAGGAACTGCTCGAGAGTCCACTGGAGCTGATCTATGAAGATATTGGGTATACACGGTCCTGGTTACAGGTATGGTTTTTACTCTCATATCGGTTGAGTTATGGTCCTCGTGACTAGGTAGTGACTGTGGGTTCACTTACTTTGATCCTGCGGCTGCTGATAGCGGCCCCAAATTTGACTTTACAGAAACAAAATAGTAAAAATCGTTGTGGACCGATGCAAATGGTATATTTTTACAAAATCATTGGGGTACGTATTTGAATATCGAAGATTAAAATACCTACGCTTAAAATATCGATGTTCAAAACATCGAAAATGGAAATATCGAACGACCATAAAACCGAAACATAAAATATCGAAAGTTTATATTATCGAATGGTTAAATAACCTACGTCCAATACATCTAAAATCTAAATATCTACAAAAGTTACATCGAAATACAGATTATCGAATGTCCTAAATATCGAAGTACAAACTATCGAACGTCCTAAATATCGATTGGTACATATATTATTTGAACATCGAAAATTAATTTTTGATGTAAGTAGTATGAGTGGAAAAAGGTTGCTTCTGCAACGTCTCCGGCGCTACGGGAAGTGCAACCCCTTCGCCCTTGCGTAACAAAGGATAGGCACCCATGTTCACCTCCGCAGCTTCGGCTTGCTGGTCGCCTCCGGCGACCAGCCTCAGCCGCTACGGCTCCCACGGGTGCCTATGCTTTGTTACAGCGAGCGGGGGTTGCCCTCCCTTCGCGCCTCCGGATTTTTATATACACTCTAGGGGTAACAGCCCAAAAGACTACGTAAATTCGGGGTACCCTAATTCGGTTTTGGAACAATTTCGACCTATTTTATCCATGAAAGTCAGTGTCCAGTGTACAAGCATAGGTCAATCGTGAAGGTATTATTTAGGTCTTGAAATTAAAATATATTTTTGAAAGTCAATATGTTATGCTACTAAAGTTAGTGACAGAAACGTATCGCTGCAAAATCGACTCTACGTAGTCTTGTATGCCCTACCCCTAGAGTGTAATTTAGAATCGCGTAGGCGCGGAGGGGCGCGGCAGCCCGCGAGCTGAGGAGCAGGTGGTTTTAACGCCCGCCGCCGCAGCTGAGGCTGGCCGGCGAAGCCGGCCAACAAGCCGAAGCTGCGGTGGTGAGCGTTTAGATCATCTGCGACGTAAGGCTCGCGTGGGACTGCCGGAGCCCTGCAGCGCCGGAGCCGTAACAGAAACCATGCTTGCTTGCATGTTGCATGATTGCTGCAAGCTTGTTTGCTAGATGGTAATCTGTTACTAGGTGGGTTACAAAAAAAAAACAAGGAAAACCTCATGTAATGTAGGTACTTTAATTATTTTTACATAATAAAAACCCAAAATAAAACACATTTGTGCGCAAATGTACAATATAACCACTGCGATCATTTTTTTCTTCTAGACCATCCAGGGAACCCCCTAGTTACGGAGATATTGGGGGTCAAAGTTACAAATTTTTCCCCAAAAAAAAAAACCTTTCCCGCAAAAAATTTTGCGTAGGGGTACTTAGTTTGATGTACAGAATGCTTGGTTAACGGCTGTGTGATGGGTTAATTTACACCCTGTATAATTTTTTTTCGGTATTTTAACTAGTAGGTATTTTGAACGTAGATATTATGAACTTAGGCATAATGTCATTCGATATTTTGAATCATTCGAAATTTTAATCATTCGGAATTTTAATTTTCGATGTTTTAAGCGTAGATATAACAATTTTCGACATTTTGATACAATCGATATTTAAATTTTCGATGTTTTGAACATCGATATTTTAAGCGTAGGTATTTTAATCTTCGATATTCAAATACGTACCCAATCATTGTCTTGTTTAATATTGCTAATCATGGACATGATAATAACTAGGTCTTCAAAAAGCCTTCCAGAAATAAATCACTTTTGAATCTCAACTCAACTCCATAATTTTATTCCTCTCCCACTAAGCTACCGCTAACCCATTCGATGGCTGACCAATACCATAACCTTGCAGAACCCTTTATACTACTTCAACAAAAGGAACGCTCCTATCGAGGATGAGCTGCGCAAGAAGAAAGTATTCAACAAGAAGAAGGATGCTCCTCTATTGGTGGACCTAGTTGAGGGAATCAAAATGGTGCAGAGTGGAGGTTTGTCTGAAAGAAACGCTACCACGCATTTATACAATTTATATAGCATCAAATCAATACTATTAATTGTGTAAAGTAAGGTGATAATTAATACCGCGGCCTCGACACAAAGGGCTAAGAAGGAACATGGGTGGTTTTAAAGTCAGTAGAAGTCTGGGTGGGAAATCATCAAATAACCCCTCCCGCTCTGGGCAGAGCGAAAGGGAGTGTCAGACTTTTACTGACTAAAAACCACCCATGTACCTTCCTAGCCCTTCCATGTCGAGGCCGTGGTATCTCTTCGAACAACCCGCAGCCCCGACGAGCTAATTCTCGACCGCTTATAAAGCCAAGTCAGAAATCCATGGTTGACATAAAAATTCTGACACTAGATTAGGCGTCAACAACACGATAACTAAGAAAAACAAATAATTAAATAAATTAAAAAACCCGCCTGCCAAAAAAAAAAAAAACCAAAAAGCCAAAAAGTGAACTAAAAAATAAAAAACAAGTCAAACGATTTCAGTGATGAAATGAGAACAAGGGTCCCGTAATTGTATTCGAAAATGGAAAACTGAAAACTAAAATTTTAATTTCAGTCGGGGGACAGTTCGGTGGATCATTTCTTACAGGTCCCCCGACTGAAATTAAAATTTTAGTTTTCAGTTTAAAAACAATACCCTTCCCTTGCAGTCGGGTAAAAAGGCATGTTTCCTGATAAAAAAAAATTCTGTTAAGTCCGTCAGTTAGATTATCGAAAAATATTGGATACGTGTTTATTGTTTAATCAAATTTTACACGAAGATACAACGCGTCAAAGATCATGAGTGGGGGCTTGTGACGACACTGTCTGGTAAAAAATTACATGCAATATGACCTCACACGTCTTCATTGTTTGTTTACGAGAAACAAGAAAATAATTGTGTCTAATATATTTTGTCAATCTATCTGACGAACTAATAAATTCGTTTTTTTTGTTAACTACCCTATTCTATAACTAAAACAATAACCCCACACTATATTTTACACATATATTTAGGACTCCATAAGAGTAACACGATCAATTCTCTCCCAGTTCAGTCAGATCCCAAAGGTTTTTACACATAGACCCGAAATTGGAGTTCCGTAATAAATTGCCGTAATTTAGTACGACCCGGATCGTTTTTCTATGGTATTAGATTTGTAGAAAGGTCTTGCATGGAAAGAGTTCAAGGATTTTAGGTACATATGAACTCATTCGTTGATATAAAAGTGATTAGTCCTAGAGTATACAGTATTGTTATTGTTAAAAAAAAAAAACATACCTATCGAATTGAGAATCTCCTCCTTTTTGGGAAGTTGGTTAATAACAAATAGATCAACACCTTTTTTTTTTGGCGGTTGGAAAATCATCAAATAACCCCTCCCGCTCTGGGCAGGGCGAAAGGGAGTGTCAGACTTCTACTGACTAAAAACCACCCATATTCCTTTTTAGCCCTTGTGCCGAGACCGCGGTATCTCTTTCGAACAACCCGTAGCCCCGACGGGGGTATAGATATACTGCAATAGAGATATTTTGTAATTTTGAAGTTACTTGTACTTCTGCTCTTAAATCGGTGCAGGAGAACACTGAGAATATATGTTGATGACAACTCCTTGTCACGGAGAGGAGGCCCGTGTCCCACCAGTGGGAACATTATAGGCAGGCTGCTTGTCCTTATGCTTGAAGTAACTACTAGAATATTAGAATATGATGAACAGAACAATGGACTTACATAGTTTGTACGCTAACTTTCATGAACCAACTCTCCCAAAGGGCTGAAAGTTGGTATTTCTGCATGAAACTTTAACTTGATGAAGTTTATTGTAGAAATGATTAGTTAAACTTATAATTGGTTCAGTTAATTTTGTAATAGGTTCTGTAACTTTAGAACAAATCCTACAATATTGAAAATGCGAAAGTTTGTAAGAATGTGTGGATGTATGTAAATTACTCTTTCACGCAAAACTACTGACCCAATTTGAATGAAATTCGGCACAAAGATGAAATTAAAAACCTAGATTAACGCATAAGACAGTTCAGTCGTTATATTTTTTTTCTCTTTAATGGTTTGTGGTCTGTTATTTTGTAAATATCTTCCAAATTCTTTACTAAATGTCTGTATTCACAAAACCTTCCTTTTTTAAGATACTTTCCGAGATCTGGCTAACCATCTGTGAGAACTAAGGGACCACACTTTATGGGTCGTAGTTTTTAATATATTTGATTACAAATTCCTCGGATTTGTTCTACAATTGTTTTAAGTCTTCTACTAAATCTTAGGATTTTCATTTTGCGTATTCCCAGTTTGGTCCCTCAGTTCACACGCACATATATTTTTTACTCCGGTAGTACAATGATCTTCAGATGCAATCCGTTGGACTGAAAACTGACCCTAGCATAGTTGGGATAAGGCTAAGCAGATGATGATGATGATGATGATTATGTCAAATTAATATTTTACAGGCTACGCTTACCACACTGAAGTGAACAGTGCGAACGCCCTGATATCAAAAACGTTTACCCAAGATGAGCTATGTGAGCTGGGTTCCTTGCAGTCTATGGAGAAAACCGTGTTGTACACCGTTCTTCAGAAACGAAGTCCTTATAAGGAGTTTATGACTTGGAGGTACTCATCACAAAATACTCACCTCTAAATTACCAAATACCTTCAAATACCTTTAGCTTTTTGGAAAGGCTTTAAAACTAACATACTTCAAGAATTGATTTCTGGAGTTTCTTATTAAAACTCGCGATTTCTTTCACAAAAAGTCTTCAGACTCTTCGATATTGGTGCAAATGCAAAAGTTTTAATGACAGCTCAACGCACAATAAGAACTGCACTAGATCAGAACAACTGTAACTTCGGCATTATTTCTTTTGAACTCCGTAATACTGTACTGCGTGGTCTCGAATTGGCAATTTATTAACCCCACAAAAATCTACACAGTAATTATCCTCTTTTCTCTCCTACTTTCAGTCTGATGCGTCTATCAGAACAAGGCATAGTCTCCTGCATCCAGATACGCCGGTCATCATTTGAAGTTAAGTGCGAAGGTAGTTCCCCTCGAGCCCTGGCTTTGGGAGGGGCAGCACCTGCTTTCATACTCTTGGCTGGAGGGTACATGCTGGCTACAATCATCATGATGGTGGAAAGGTAATATCATTGAGGAGATACAGGGTGTAAGGGACAATAGGGGATCGGACAAAAAAAAACTAATTACTCCGTCAGATAGATTTCCAAAAAATATTGAACCCATAGTTTTTCTTTTTTCTCATAAACAAAAAATAAAAACGATACAGTGCTTCAAAAACTCGTGAACTCCTCGAAAACGTCACATATTAGTACCTTTTTTACCTACAAATGACGTCATAACCCCCCACTCTTGATCTTTGACGCGTTTTACCTTCGTCAATTTTTATTATTTTGATAAAACTAAAAACACGTATCCAATATTTTTCGATAATCTCACTGACGGACTAATTAGAATCATATTTTTTTGACTCAGTCCGATCCCCTATTCAAAAGACCATCTCAGACACTAATCTGCCTCTCCTGCCTGTGCTCTTATAGATGGACTTTGAGCCAATGCAATGTTTCAACCTCTGATATAAGTTTCGGTTGTTTCTTCTTAGAGTAGTCAGATAACTCAGGAACGAAACACCAATTCCATCTTATTTAAAAACAAAATATTATGTGACGTGTAAAAGTGTTTCCTAAAACCAAATAACTGAAATAAATATGATTATTTAAAAGAAGTCCTAAAACGATTAACTTTTTGTTTCAGAAAGGTGTACAAGATGAAACATAGTCACGATATTCTAAAATAGATTCATTGCAATGTGTTGATTACTGCTCACTGGGCACAGTGGGCACCGAGTTATACAATTTTGCACTTTGTAGCCTTGCAGTAAGCTACCTATTTGCACAAGTTTATACTGCACCTGCGATTATTTATAGATTGAAGAGTAACAGTTCCTCAAACTAACTAATATTTTAAGTTCACAAATAAAGTAAATAATACGCTGTTGACTTTTTTTAATTAATAGAGAATGCCTGTTATCACCTAAGTATTAGGAAAAGGTCCACCTAATAGTACACTCACATATTGCCAGATAAGTTTAAGTCCCATATGGCGAGTTTATTTGCCATTAACTGGGCACAAATTTAGACTCCGTGGCTGCAACTGAGTAATGTCTGACAGAAGAACCCAATAACACATTGCCACTTAGGACCCGGGACTTCAACCGTTTGAAGTAGAAGTTGAAGTAATTGTAGATTACAGAGACAACTCATCATCTGCCATCATCTGCCTAGCCTTTTCCCAACTATGTTAGGGTCGGCTTCCAGTCTAACCGGTTGCAGCTGAATACCAGTATTTTACATGGACGGACTGCCTATCTGACCTCCACAACCCAGTTAGTACTAGATAATACGATACTCTTTGGTAAGACTGGATGTCAGAATTTCAGGTCACTGACTACCTGTTACGACTGCCAAAGATCTATATATGGCAGCCGGGACCAACAGCTTAACGTGCTTTCCGAGGCTCGGAGGAAACTCGGTAATCGGGGGGTCACCGATCCACAGACTGACCTAAGCAAGCACAGCTTTACCTGAAGATTGACCCGAGTGGCAGTTCTTATTAAACCACGAGCTCCTCTGACAGAGACAGAATTATTATGCTTTATTAAATTTTATTAGTTGTGCAAGCGAGTCTACGCTCTAATTCAAATAACAATATATTTTTCTATTGAATGTATTTTCGTCCAAAATGAAAATAATTCCATATCTATTTATTTTCAATAACACCCGTTTAACACAATACCAAATTTTGGCACCGGACCCTACACTTTTACATCAAAAACAGAAAATACAAGTTTCAGAGCATCGAAGCGACGATTTTCAATAAATGGGCTGGCAGATCGCCACGGATTATCCACGATCTATTAAAATAAATCCAGTTGTGACTTACATACTGACATACAAACCCTTTGTTAGCTCAAATTGGACATGCATATTGCAGTGGAAAATTCGGCGAAGTTGAAAGAGGAAATTCATTTGAACTCGTGGCCTGATTGAAGGTTATTGAATCTGACGTGGAAAAAATTAAATGTGAAAGGGATCTGTCTAGTATTTTCGAGTGTTTCAACAGCCATTGTTGGTATTTTATTTTTATTTCAGGCTATATTGTTTACAGAAGTAGAGTGCTACGTACAGATAATGCAATTTACATTTTGAAATATGCGAAATGTAACTGAATTTTTTTTAAATTCAGGTGGAATATGATTCAATGTAAGGAGCTGAATGCAATGGTGTAGCACACATTTGCATACACAGCATTTTTATAAATCATTACTGTAGATTTTTATCTGAAATTCCCGCCGAAAATTTCTATGTGGCTCAGAATGACGAACTGAATACGTGTCTTTTCCACCTTGTATATTGCTAGCACGTTTCATCTACTTAATCAACAAAAGTAATACCACAGCGAAGCATAAAACGCTCGCACAACTGCTTGCCTTGTACAACTACTACTCGTACAGTTTGTGTTAATTATGCAACTCTCTCTCCATGTTGTTGTATGCAACTACAAGCTTTTATCCACGGCTTCGCTTGCGACGAGGTTGGAATTTATTGCACAAAACATCCCGCCGGATAAAAATTATCCTTTGTCCTAACACAATAGGGGATCGGACTGAGTCAAAAAAATGTGATTCTAATTAGTCCGCCAGTTAGATTATCGAAAATTATTGGATACGTGTTTTTTGTTTTATCAAATTAATCAAAATTTACGAAGATAAAACGCGGCAAAGATCATAAGTGGGGGGTTGCGACGTCATTTGTAGGTAAAATATGTAAATGTTTTTCGAGCAGTTCACGAGTTTTCGAAGCACTGTGTCGTCTTCATTTTTTGTTTATGTGAAAAAAGAAAAAATATGTGTTCAATATTTTTTGGAAATCTATCTGACGGACTAATTAGTTTTTTTTTGTCCGATCCCCTATTAGGGGAATTTCTCAGTCAGGGCCATTGAGTATTTGTGGTAATAGGCTCGTCCCCTATTACATGGGACTTTACATGACAGGCGAATTGGGGGTGTACTATATTATACCTCCTTTTCCGGGATTAAAGGTGTCATCATCATCTTTTCAACCTTGTTCCATTATGTATGGGGTCGGTGCAACCCCCGTTTTTTTCTTCCATACAGTCCCCTACCAGACGTCACGTACCACGGTATAATTTACTCCTTTTTCTTTCACATCATTCCTCACAAAATTCATACATCTTTTCTTTGGCCTTCCTCTATCTATCTATTCATAAACATTAATACAGATTACACGTGATTACAGGGATTACAGGTCTGATGTTATGTTATATCCAAATCCAGCCAATAGTCTATAAGTACGGTAAATGTAATCGAAATTCATTCAGCCATTACTGCGTGAAGACCCGACAAACAAACGAACTCACTTTCACAATATACTAATAGTTAGAATACATATACTTAATTACTTTGTGTAGTTTATCAAATAACCGGTTGTTGTTACAGTTCAGTTAACTCTGTTAGTTTAAACTTTGAAGTTAATTTGAACTCTGAGGATCATCTAGACGGTATGATGGCTTTAATAGAAACTTGGACTAGGTAGCGGGTAATTGGCTGCAATTAGGGCTCGTATTTAGATTGCTGGGAGATTCGGAGATGGAGGAAATTGTCTACTGCATGCAGGGTTACCCGTTATATTATATGTATGAAAGTTAAATGTTTCCTTTGCTAATTGCTGCTTCACTTGTTTATTAATGAGCGCAACCGATATGTTTATTTTGAATTTGTTACTAAGGAAACCCGAGCTTTGTATTAAAATAATAACCTAACAACTCAACGCAAGACAAGAATTTTATTGAACTTATTGTTTATTTATTTGGTTAACCAGCAATTATTGTTTGCACAATACAACTTACAAAACAATGGTTACAGGTACATTTATAAGTGCAAAAATTACTAATAGGTTAACACCACTACCACATTATTGGTAACCTCACCATTGGCCAATGTAATTGTTTTCTACCAACAAATTTTAACCTACAGAAAAAAGTAGTGCCATAAAATTCACAGAAAATTGTCGCAGCGCCCACATAAAACTCAAGGTTTGTATGTACTACAACGGCGTCATACAAATGATTTCTATACTACCTCCGAAGATTTCCCCGGTGACTGAAAGAGTCACAAATTGGACCCTAATACAATTACTGTAATGGATTGAGAATTGTGGAAACAACATCACTCCAGGTTTACTTGAGAGCTGAGTTCTGATTGAAACGACCTGCCGGGAAATTATGGCGTTTATTTTTAAATCTTAGTGAACACTGAACCAGTAGTAGGGTAGTTAACAATAAAAATCTAATTAGTCCGTCAGATAGATTTCCAAAAAATATTGGACACGTATTTTTTCTTTTTTCACCTAAACAAACAATGAAGACGATACAGTGCTTCGAAAACTCGTGTGACGTCATATTCTAAGACATTAGTATGACATTTTTTACCGGTGAGTGACGTCACAACCCCCCACTCAAATCTTTGACGCGTTTTATCTTCGTCAATTTTTATTGATTTGATAAAACAAAAAATACGTATCCAATATTTTGTCGATAATCTAACAAACGGACTAATTAGAATCATATTTTTTTTAGTCAGGAAACATCCCTTTTCCGAAGGGTAGAGCAGAGGTGTACCTAATAATTAGTACACAAACATTTCGCTAGTGCGTAATAGGGACGACCCTATTGCCATCAGCCGAACACAAATCAATACTTCGTGGCTGCTACTGAGAAATTCCTGATGAAAGAACCTAATAATATTTTGCCTGAACTGGGAATTGAACCCAGGACCTCATGCTCAGTAGTTGCCACTAGACTAACGAGATAGTCTCTATAAATCTTACTATTTTAGTTTTGTTTTGTTTTTGTATTTTTTTTGTCTCTATTTATCTTATTATTTTTTCACAAACGATTTTCTTATTTTTATTTTCATGGAAAATCATCTTCTGCAGGACAGTGTGTAAAATTAATATAGATTTACTTCACCAGTTTTACAGCACACAAATTAATATTTGAATTTTTCATGAAAAACTCTCCCGTAACAAGTTGAAAAGTTTGTACTTCTTACGATCTTACCACGGATGTAAGATAAATGGAGGAGGCAAAACAATATAATATATTTTTTTACATTAAGAATTATTACGATTATATTGTAATAAAGGGAAGTGGTGGCCAAGTGGTGGCGGCCCCAACTTACGAACAGTGAGTCGTGGGTTCGAAATCAGTTTGGCGCCGTACTTTGTGTAATTTATTTCATCACCACTGCAATCAAAACGGTGAAGGAAAACATTGTGAGGAAACCGGCATGTCTTAGAACCAAAAAATTCGAAGACATGTGACATTTACAACCCGCACTCGGCCCGCGTGGTGGATTGTAGCCCATCCCTCTCCTGGAGAAGAGGCCAGCAGTCCCTGCAGTGGGAACATTATAGGCTGATGATGATTGCAAGATTGGAAACATATACTGAAAAAATGAAACTAGGCCTCTATAGTCGTATTAGGCCCCATTGTCTAGAATGGTTTCGGAAAGTGAAAGCGAAATCTCACATCCACAGTCTGTGGAGTAACCAACAAACTGATAAGTAGAAGAATAAGGGGACAAAGAAACCACTGCTGAAGAAGACGCAGCATTTTAAACTGCTTACAGCATACTACAACTCGTAATTTTGGGCTACAGCGTATGACATTAAATAAATGTTACAGCACCATGCTGAGATACCTTTTGGCATCGTACGGGACTAATTTTAATTTAATGTATGTCTTTGTCTTATTTTTAAGTGTTTCTCTTATGTTTACTTTTTTTATCAATTTGTTTTGTCCTGTGTGAGACCAATATACTTTTTCTTTCGAACTTCCTAAGTCAAACGTATAGCACAGTTATTTTTCGTGGCTCCATGGCAATTCCTATTTTGTGCAGTCAACCGCATATGGGGTGATTTTAATGAGTGTTGAGATAAAAAGTTTGTTTCTTTGCAGCTTCCCGTCTTGTACATTTGAAAGTCCTTCAAATACGACCTTTTCTGGAGACAGTTTTTTTAAAGCACTAATTGCTCGCTTTAAGGCGAATTGTAAACAAAATTGAAAAGTCATGGTGTGGAGGCGGACATTAAAAAAACTTGAGAAGTGTCAAGGGACACCCGGATGAAACGAAGTTTTGAAAATAACTGGCTTGCTTTCTATGAGAGAGAGAGACAGACAGAGAAACACGCGCACGCCGCACGGTTTACAACTATAGCAAAAAGTGTCGTTATAACTTTTGGTCTTAATTTTTTCCGTCTAGCCCCCTTTCGCAACGCGCGATAAGGAACTTCGTTCCGAAAACTGCTCGCTGGTCGCAAACACGACTGTTGAGCGTGATGTAAGTTAAGTTAGTTAAGTTCCTGGATCGGACACACGGTTATTATAAGTGTGGCCGTTTATTGACAATAGGCTTGTCGCCTATTACATGGGAATTAATCATAACAGACAAAATATACTACTGTTAGGTATATCTCTGCGTAACCATTTGAGAATTAAGGCGTGTTGTTATCGAGGAGGAATGGGACGCCGTCGCCTCCTTCTGCGAAGCAGCTTGATGCTAGCGAAGGAGGTGGCGGAACGTGAGAGGGAAAGAACCTCTCGTCCCAGCCGCCGCGGGAGGCGCTCCGGGCGTCGGGGGCCACGTGATGGCTTCCGGCCACCGTAGACGCGGGCCTGTGGACGGTAAGCGATGGGCTAGCTCGCCGTCCGTCCGTCTTATAACGACGACAGGCCGTGTCGACGGCGCGTTCGTGTTCCACGCGCGCCTCTAAGAGATGTCAGCTACATGCAAGGGCCGACGCCCGTCGGGATTGTTGATGATTTTCTACCTGGCCAAAAAAAAAAAGGCGTGTTCTTATGTTATGTTTTTCGTGCGAAAATTTCGATAACACTCTCTCTAAATTGAAAATAAGTTGTTAGAATAAGAATGTAAAAAGTTTAAGTAAGTAATTGAATTCATCCAGTCACTCAGCTGCAGCTCCCTACATAATAACTTCATTTATATTCAATGGAACCATTACAGAAAACATAACACTCTGTTATGTTCTCAACGATAAAATATAATGTATTCCAAAGCTTTCCAACTTTGCTAGCTAAATTCGCAGTTTATTTTGATTAGCTTTTTTTTTATAAATGCTTTGCCCCACACTAGGAATTTCTCTTGTATCGCGGGTGCGTTCACAAACCAATTAGGGTATTTCACCTAAAAAAATCTAATTAGTCCGTCTGTTAGATTATCGAAAAATATACAAATAGACGAAAATAAAACGTGTCAAAGATCATGAGTGGGGGTTTTTGACGTCACTTTGTGGGTAAAAAAGTGACGTCACACTACTTGACACGACTTTTCGAAGCACTGTATCGTCTTCATCTTTTGTTTACGCGATAAAAGAAAAAATATGTGTCCATTCTTTTTTGAAAATCTATCTGACGGCCTAATTAGATTTTTTTGGTGAAATACTCTATTATCTGTAGATCATACAAATATATTTTATTCCCCGCGGGGATCGAACCCGCGGTACGCAGCGCAGCAGTCCAATCGCTCAGCCACTGCGCCAACTGTGTTGTCGAAAAGAATTTAAAATTACTTCCGAGACCAACGGCTTATGGTGTGGTCACCAATCCACATACAGACCTAGGCAAGTGCGGCTTAACTTGAAGATCCACCCAAGAGACCGAACGATCGAGAAGACGTTTTGTCCAGCAGTGGAATGGAACTTACTGGTGTTCTTTAATTATGTATCACCAAACCAAATATTTTAAAAAAATGTCTAGATTTTTCCCATCTACATTTCCCTTGCTTCTATAAACCAGCAAAATAGTGAATACAAATAAGACGTCAGAAAAACAGAAAATTTAATTATATATTTCCCCTTTTCCATTTGAACACTATCTCGTCCCGATTTATGCAAATAGCAGTCCTTTTCCATTCACACTCAGAATAAAATAAAACTAAAGTTTTACTTCGAACTGTAAAATTGAAAATATTTCCAAAGTTTGCAACTGAAATGGGATTCTGTGCTGAAATTTATTATATCTTGTGGATCCTGGAGTTATCCTGGCTACCTTCCAGGATCTTTTATCATCAGTCCAGAACTATAAGTACTTTCTGAATAAAAGGCATGACACAGGCCCACAGCCCCTTTTTTTGGAGGGTCGGAAATCATCAAATGACTCCTCCCGCTCTGGGCAGAGCGGCAGGGAGTGTCAAATTTGAAACTTGAAACTATTGACTAAAAACCACCCATGTTCCTTCTTAGCTCTTTGTGTCGAGGCTGCGGTATCTCTTTCGATCTTTCGAACAACCCGCAGCCAGGAACACTGCCCTAGATTGGGCATACATGAACGTTTTATTATGTAACTGCCTCGCTTCTAAGGGTGAGCCTAACCTACCCACACACAGTTAGGAAGAGGTTAGGCAGATGATGAAAACGATAAGGGTAAGCCAATTGCCATCAACTGGGCACAAATCCGGACTCCAAACTACTACGGAGAAATTCATAACATAACATCACGCCTGTAATCCCAGAAGGGTTAGGCAGAGGTCTACCTAGAAAACCTACATTTCACCAATTATGTATAAGCCCCTTGTAATAGACACTGAACTGAAGAAAACCTAATACTACTTTCAACGACCTGGAAACCAAAACAAGGACCTCATCCCCAGCAGTAGTCCTTACAACCGTTACACCAACGAGGCAGTCGTTTAATGCTATTATTCTCATAAACTCGTAAAGAATACTTTTATTTTATTTTACGACACAGAAAGCTATTACACTGAAGTACTAATACAAACTCAAATAACTTGAATAAAAAAAGACTTCAATTAAGGGAGGATTACTTAACGGAGACTTGCATTAAATTAGATTAGGAATTCCAGAGATAAAATGTTCTAGAATGCTGCATTTTAAATTTTATTACAGTTTTTAAATCTAGTATTTGAGCCACGTCGTCGGTCTGTTCTTCAGCTAGCTCTTTCATTACAAAGGAAAATGTGGTTCGTTCAAAATATCTTGTTTTATTTCACTGCTGAATTCAGATAAGTTTTTGGTATAACATATACTTACACCATGAGGTAGCTAGCTTTAGCTCGGAATAAAACAGCAGCTCAGATCAAGCTCCAAGTTAACCCGTACTTACCTAGATTGGTCTGTGTATGGGTGGTCACCCATTACGCCCGCTTACCTAGATTGGTCTGTATATGGGTGGTCACCCATTACGCCCGCTTACCTAGATTGGTCTGTATATGGGTGGTCACCCATTACGCCCGCTTACCTAGATTGGTCTGTGTATGGGTGGTCACCCATTACGCACCGAGTTTCCTCCATGCCTAAAAAAACGTAGTTCTTTTACTGTGGTTTCAAGAAGTCAGTGGCCCAAAATTCTGACAACCAGTCTTACCAAAGAGCCCAGTACTAACTGGGTTGTGGAAATCAGATAGGCGACTGCCTATGGAGCGCCTGCTCCATGGAAAATACTGGTATTCAGCTGCTGCCGGTTAGACTGTAAACCAACCCCAACATAATAGGGGATCTGACTGAGTCAAAAAAATATGATTCTAATTAGTCCGTCAGTTAGATTATCGAAAAATATTAGATACGTGTTTTTTGTTTTATCAAATTAATAAAAATTGACGAAGATAAAAAGCGTCAAAGATCATGAGTTGTGACGTCATTTGTAGGTAAAAATGTACTGACATGTGACGTTTTCGAGAAGTTCACGAGTTTTCGAAGCACTGTATGGTCTTCATTTTCTGTTTATGTGAAAAAAGAAAAAAAATGTGTTTAATATTTTTTGGAAAGCTATCTGACGGACTAATTAGTTTTTTTTTGTCCGATCCCCTATTGGCAAAAGGCCTAATTAAATGGGAAATCTATTGCTTCAATACGTCTGGAACATGCGTTCGCTCAGCGCGATAAATGTCGCAGTGTAGTTGAATAATTGATAATTTCTCGTCAAAATGAAAGACATTGTCAATGTCGTAAGTGTGTTACGCAAGAACTCCGGTAGCTTTTTTGCGGTGATAAAGTCAATCCCAGTATCTCGTGAGTGTCGTAAATGAAACAAAAAAAACTTTATGAGGCAGAGAACATCGATTTAATCCTGTAGCGATTCCAATTGATTTCTGCATTATCTTCAGCCCTGGCCATCACTGTTGTTCCGTGTGTTAATCGCATTCTGAGGGCCGGAACAAATGGAAAACGTTTCGTGTTTCTAGAACGATTATTTAAACTACTGGCACAGATTGCTACTAGTGACCTGCTAGCTTGCCAGAGTGACGAGTTGTCAGTTGTTACTTTTATCTGACTATAGCTTTTTTTATATTATTATATAAGTATACAGGGTGTAAAAGTACGAGGAGCATGTAAGTAAGTAGGAGGAGCTCGTGGCTTAATAAGAACTGCCACTCGGGTCGATCTTTAGCTAAAGCTGTGCTTGCCTAGGTCGGTCTGTGGGTGGGTGACCGCCCGACATCCCGAGTTTCCTCCGTGCCTCGGAAAGCACGTTAAACTGTTGGTCCCGGGTGCCATATATAGATCTTTGGCAGTTGTTACAGTTAGTCAGTGACCTGAAATTCTGACATCCAGTCTTACCAAAGAGTATCGTATTACCTAGTATTAACTGGGTTGTGGAGGTCAGATAGGCAGTCGCTCCATGTAAAATATTGGTATTAAGCTGCATCCGGTTAGACTGGAAGCCGACCCTAACATAGTTGGGAAAAGGCTAGGCAGATGATGATGAAGGTGTAAAAGTACCCTTAACGCAAACGAAGGGCACTTGTTCACCCCACCACTGCGATATTTTTTTTTGTTCTAGACCATACCTGGGACTGGGAACGTCCTAGTTACGGAGATATGGGGGTCAAAGTTCCAAATTTTTCACAGCTGTTTTTGTAAAGACTAGTTTTTCAGGTTATAACTTTACTTAAATTACCTCCATGACCCGTTTATTATTAAAAGCACCCACGAGCACAATGTTTAAACAGTGCTACATTGAGTTGAAAAAAAAGTCGTTTCCCAGCAAACATTTTCGCGTAGGGGTACTTAGTTTGATATACAGAATGCTTGGTTGACGGCTGTGTGGAGGGTTGATTTACACCCTGTATATAAAACTGGTCACTCTGCCAAGCTAACAGGTATACACGCAAAGTACATACTAACACTAAATTATCTCATACATATTATTTCTGAGAAAATAAGTAATGTCTGGGGGCTCTGGGATCTTGCAATATACCGTATGTATATGTGGTTTTCCGTTGTATTTGTCAATCAGATTGACATAAACTATGAGTTGTTGGTGGAACAAAACACTGGTTGAGAGTTTCTTTGTACTCGTATGTAGGCTGTTTGGACTTATTCATAATACCAACTGCGTCAGTGATCATTTTAACAATTGAAACGTTATTCATTTCATTAATTATCTTAGTATGTGTCTATTAAAGCGGTCATTACAGGCTTCTTGTTCTTTCTTTTGGTCTCGTACACCAGAAAATTTGACAAAAATTTCCTGTATGAAACCCGATCAAAAAAAAAAAAATCTACCTATACCATGTAAGTTATATTTAACAAGCTGATGACCGCGGTTTTGCCCGTGAACCACTCTATACATTGGTGAATACAGCATGAGAATCGGTGCAGGAGTTTTTGAGTTTATCGCGAACAGACACACAGACGCAGCGGAGGACTTTGTTTTATAATACGAGATGTAGTGATTGTTTGAAGAAAACACAATTAATTACATCTGTACAAGAAAAAATATGAAAAAGACCTCGTTTACGCACTCCAAATGTTAACCTATATACATCATAATAGAATAATGTACCTGTATCAATATTAAAGTAAGCAACGGAGCAAAAAACAAAGGGTACGACCCTTCACGTTAACAAATCTCGAAGAAAGAACACATTTTATCGATCTTTCATTACGAGGGTATGGTTGCTGTGATAGCGAGGTTGTTTTTCATGGTCACTGTTACTGATCAGCTACACCCCACCTGTAGGAAGATGCCTTTCATTCCTCTTACCATGAATTTTATGTTAATTTTATTAAATCGTCGTTTCTCTACTCTCTACCTTCATACAATCCATCTATCTTTTCTTTTTTCTTCCTCTGATGGACAGGGCCATCCATCAACATTTACCTTTACCACTATTTTAGTCAAATGCGAAGTGCAGGAGAATGATGATGATGTGATTAGTCCCTCATCACCACCATGTCAGGACAGTCAATTATATTCTACTTTGCTGTAACTGGCGCAGCATTTTATGCAAGTTTTATTTAATCTTTTTTTTTTAATTTTATTTTATGTATTAGGGACAAAAAACAGTTACATGCCAAGCTTAAGTAAAAATCCTTAAGTTATCAGAACTTAGAAATACATTTATACAAAATCTACAGATGTTACCCACAACATTGTCCACGAATTCACAAAAATATAGTTCAAAGAAAACAGAAAAAAAATTTTCGTTTTATCTTTAGCGTCATGTCTTCAGCCGGCATCTAACGGGTGGATACAAACCAATCTTACAACTATTATTCAACTACATTTTATATTCAACTACATTTCACACATCCTCTTAGATCCTCGAGCCGCTCAACCGAGCCTAAAAAATGTCAACTTTCTAAGGGCTAGAAGCTTGAAACTTGCACTGTTTATGCTATGCGGTGTCTATCTCATACAACAGTGTAAACTAATAATCTAACTTCAACTTTAATTAAAAGGGAATCGCTATCACCACATCCTTGTACCCTCACAGTATTACACATAAAAACAGTACATTATATATACTTGTCCGACCCGTATAATTCCTGAGGCAAAAACTTGGGAGCTCTGATACAGGTAGCTGGATATATTTCTCTCCACACGCCCCTTTTCACTCTTTAAATCTTTACGTAAAGGTACCCCGGTATAAACATTTATGTTTATAGAATAATGGTTCTGTGTATACGGATTATCAAGTTGGCACATTAAATGAAGCCTACGTATTTAAGAGTTTGTATTTTATTTGACAACTGAAGTATTTATGTAGCTTCTTCAAAATCATCATCATAAACTGCCTGAATTCATGCACCTACTGCTGGGTGATTCTCTTTTCTTGTGCCAATCTCCACGTTTCTGTGCTAGCCTCAACCAGGTTTTTCTCCAATGGCAACTATACTAACTGCTCAACTCGCCGCCGGACGACCCACTTTTCTTTTCCCAGTTCTTTGACGCCATACGGTGACCGCCTTAGTCCACCTGTCATCAGTATTGCTAGGTGTCCTGCCCAACTACGATTGAGTTCCTTCAAATTGGTACAGAGCAATCTAATCAAATCAAACTAGCCATTTATGTCCCACTGCAGGGCAAAGGCCTCCCTTCCCTCTTTCCACTTATCCCCATCCAATGCTCTTAAATGCTAATCCCGGCGAAAAGAGTTGAGTTCGTCCCGCCATCTTCTTCTGGGCCTGCCGCGCTGTCGTTTACTGCTGTTTGGGACCCATTGTGTGGTTACTTTAGCCCATAGCTTCTCCGGCATGCGGCAGATGTGGCCAGCCCAGTTCCATTTAATGCATCTTAGAAATGTACTAGACTTCTTAAATATTTTTATAGATTAAATAGAATCCTGACGAAAACTACACAACAATTTCCACGTTTACATACACATCATTTCCACATTTCCACGGTTGGCGCAGTGGCTGAGCCATTGACTGCTGCGATGCGTGTCGCGGGTTCGATCCCCGCACGGAACAAATATTTGTATGGCCCACAGATAGCCTGCAGTTGTTCCGGGTCCAGTTTAAATGTTTGTAAACGCACCCACGATACAGAAGAAATTCCTAGTGTGGGGAAACGTTGAAACAAAACTGTTTTAGCTGTCAGCAGTCTACTAAAAATAGTTCGTTTACAAACCAACCTTTATGAACAAAGGCAACTCCACACGACACATTAGCGATCGTTTAAAGTCACAAGTTGGAAATATACGCGCGTTAGTTAGGGACGGCCGGCGACGCGTGCGGTCACACTAAATTAATTGTGATGGCCTTAATAGTCTTGCGGACTTGCGGTCGGTCCTGGCGGAACTGGAGTTGTTAAACTCTCTGTTTTCTACTGTACTATTGTTCTTTCAAAGTTTAGTTATCGCTTGTTATTAAGTTGACTTGAGAGGGTCAAGACACGCCACGATAGCGGCGGTAAGTCCCCTCTTTGAGGAGTGGCTGGAGAGGCGCCACGGTGCCCTAACCTTCCGTCTCACGCAGATACTCACCGGACACGGTTGTTTCGGGAGGTACCTGCACCGAATCAGGCGGGAGGAAACGCCTGGATGCCACCATTGTGAGGATCAGCCGGAGGACACGGTGGAGCACACCGTGGAGGTGTGTCCGGCTTGGGCGGAGCCCCGCCGTGTTCTCTTAGCGGCGATCGGCGGCGGCAACCTCTCTCGTCCGGCCCTGGTGCAAGCCAAGGTCCGGGGCGAGGAGGAATGGGACCCCGTCGCCTCCTTCTGCGAAGCAGTGATGCTAGCGAAGGCGGTGGCGGAACGTGAGAGGGAATACCTCCTGCCTACTTCTATTCTCCTAGTAGTTTGTGGCGTAGTTGCAACTACGGCACCATAAACTGTGCGATACAAAGAATGAGAAACTTGAGTCCCGCAGGTTTTACGATTTTGTAACACCCCTAAAATATATCGTAGAACTAGTGGGAATTTTGGTTCCCACTAGTTCTACGATTTCGTACGACCTTGAATCGTAGAACTAGTGGGAAAAAAATCCCACTAGTTATATAGGACGTAGGACGTGGGACTGTGCAGTAGAACTTGTGGGAATGATCCCAAATTATTCCTAAGGTTAGTAAACCAATATTTGCTGGTAAATTGTATTGTATTTCGTTTACAGTTTTGTGCTATTTAGTTTTTTTTAATTTTTTTAATTAAAAAAAAATCCGAGTTAGGATTTATTTGATAGTTTAAAAATGTTCCTATGAATTAGAACTACCACTGGTTTAATTTATTGTCGTATTATCGGCACCACATATAAGGACTACACTTCGATATAAAATAAAGGTTTTATTGACCCTTTGACTTCATTACAGTTTGTTTTCTGCAAAGAAAAGTCTCTTCCCTGTTACACAGTTTTTAAAGATCCATATTTTAAAGCTTCCAATTATTCAGTTAGAACATACCAGCATATGTACCCACAGATCTTCTCACCCATTACTGTATCACCACGAACAATCGCGCGTGCCCGCTACATTTGTCACCCCGTATATTTCCACTATCGCACCAAACGGTCAGATAACAATAGTTTACGATTCTATTCGTTCAGAACGTACACGTCCAGCGAGCGCAGTCGAAAGAAATCCATGGTTTACTTGGTTTTATGACCTTTTTAAACGAAAGACAAAATTAATAGATAAGCTTTAACTGGTCTTTGTTTTCTTAACGTTTTAAAGTACAGACTGCAAATATAGTGTGTTTATTTTTGGGTGGAAAAATATTGAAACACAGTGTATTACGATAAATTCAGTTAGTACATGTACATGTACCTTCAAATATCTCGATAACGTGACACTTTGGATTACCATGTTACATGACATTTTTTGTTCGTTTAGGTGTCCTCTATCTATCTTAAAAAGTTCAACTTTTTTGTATGGAAGCTGGCATATCGACCCACCGCCATTTTGATTTTTTTTTTAGAAATCACGGCCTACGATGAAATTGGTATGGATAGATAGAGGACACCTAAACGAACAAAAAATGTCATGTTACATGGTACTCCAAAGTGTCACGTTATCGAGATATTTGAAGGTAAAGATCAAAATGGCGGGCAGGTTGATATGCCACATCGGTTCTATCCCTTTTTTCGTCCAAAGTGTTAACGAGAAATCGCCAGACTTCAACAAAAAACTGCCAAGTAGTTACTAAACATAAGTAATATTCTTCATCATTCTTCTACCCTTATTTCAATTTATTTGGGGTCAGCGCAACATCTCTGCTTCTTCCATATTTCTCTATTACTCTCATCTCAGCATTCACCTCCTTTCTAGCCATTCCATCCATAACATAAGTCTTACTATCTACCTGTCGGGGCTGCGGGTTGTTCGAAAGAGATACCGCGGCCCCGGCCCAAGGGCTAAGAAGGAACATGGGTGGTTTTTAGTCAGTAGAAGTCTGACACTCCCTTCCGCTCTGCCCAAGAGCGGGAGGGGTTATTTGATGATAAAAAAATAATAAAAGTCTTACTATCTATCTGCCTAGCCTTTTCCCAACTTAGTTGGGGTCTGCTTCCAGTCTAACCGGATGCAGCTGAATACCAGTATTTTACATGGAGCGACTGGCTATCTAACCTCCACAACCCAGTTAATACTAGGTAATACGATACTCTTTGGTAAGACTGGATGTCAGACTTTCAGGTCACTGACTACCTGTAACGACTGCCAAAGACCTTTATATGGCAGCCGGAACCAACAGCTTAACGTGCTTTCCGAGGCACGGAGGAAACTCGGTATGTAATGGGCGGTCACCCATCCACAGACCAACCTAGGCAAGCGCAGCTTAACCTAAAGATCGACCCTAGTGGCAGTTCTTATTAAGCCACGAGCTCCATAAGTCTGAACATTTCGTAATTTACTTAGCTTTCTAACGGTACCTCACGGTCCTTTTCCAGTTTAATTTTAAACCTACACCTCTCGAGGAGCTGAGTGGTCCCAGGTTGTAACACCACTCTATCAACACCCTTGTGGGTAGGCAGTAGTATCGTATTGAGTGGCTGTGGACCTCGAAGGTCCGTTCCGTTAAACAATTTTGCGAAAGCTTCAGTTGCATTTCCCTTGAGACTTTTTGTAACAACGGGCAGTGTAGAAGTTTAGTTTTGAACTATCTAAGCCTTTCGATATATAAATTACTAGCTGATGCCCGCGGCTTCACCCGCGTGGATGTCGGTCAAACCTTCCTCTTGAATCACTTTATCTATAAAAAACCGCATCAAAATCCGTTGCGTAGTTTTAAAGATTTAAGCATACATAGGGATATAGGGACAGAGAAAGCGACTTTGTTTTATACTATGTAGTGTAGTGATGATATTGGTACTCACAAGTTGCCATCAATATGATGTAACTGAGTGCGACTTTTTGTGAGTGCGAATATGTATACGATGAATTCTTTAGTAAGGACATGTACGTACACGCGCGCGACTGAGCATGGGGTTCTGGCTTCGATGCCCGGGTCGGGCAAAGTGTTATCAAGATTTTCCAGGAATTTCTCAGTAGCGGCCACAGAGTTCAAATTTGTGCCCAGTTGATGGCAACATGCTCGAGGTGAGGTCGAGCTTGCATATAACTAGCAAAATGTGGGTGTACCTCATTGATATAAAAACTAAAGATACGGTCGTCAGAACATTTGCTCGACGCGTTCGCCATACAGAAAATCGGCGTAGTCTGCTCGTTAATGTAACCTTGTATAAGCGGCGTGGTATTTTCGAGGTATAAAGAACATAAATAAAGCTTTTAATAAAATTTATGACCGCACCCGAAGAGAACCGATGGTGGACTAGTTCACTTCGGCTTAGGAAAGACCATATTGGGACCACGTTTGAGGCGTCATTTTAACATGCCGTCCGCCCAGTCCTTACGCAGTAATATATAAGTCAATGGTGTACCTACTATTATGTTTTATATTATATCTATGGGTCTCTACCTAACCTTTTGGGGATTACAGGCGTGCTGTTAAATTATGATAAAATCTTTCTAAAAAAAACTGTTTCAATATACACTCGCTTGCAAAAAAGTAATAAAATAACACCCAATAAAAAAACACAGTTTTGATATTCTCTGCAGACATTTCATTTCCAAATCCTTCGAAAAGACTCGCCATCTATCAAGACGTAATCTTGAAAATCATGTTCTTTATATGCATAGCTTGCTTACCAGAATTTAGAATTATATGTACGACTTCAGGACCATTTTTCAGAAGATTTGGTCACGTACGCTGAAGGGTAGTTTTCATATATTCTTATTATTGTGACGGGGAGATTGAAATTGTAGAGGGTATATTATTTTTGGCCTAGTTATTTTGTTAAAGACAAATGATACTTTCATAAAATTAGTATAGAGCAGAATGAGTTTTTTTAGATCAAATATGAATAGATTGCCTGATTGGTATTGTGGTCGTACACGCAACTGCTGGTCATGAGGTACTGGGTTCGAATTCCAGATCGGGAATAGTCTTTGGATTCATCAGGGTTTTTTCAGCAGCAGGCACGGAGTCTGGATTTGTGTCGGTTGATGGTAATCATGGGACTCATGGCACTGGATTCAATATGGAATTTTAAAATCGTGAATTAAGCAGTGATAGAAAAGCTTTTCAGATGATTTCGAATAATAAATGTCATGTTAATGTTGCATTTATGTTTTAAAACGACACTACGTCGATCATAATTGTCCAGGATGCGGAAAAACCTTTTTTATTTATAAAGTTCTTGGAAAACTTGAAGTTAATGTTCTAATATTAAAAGTTTATTTAATTTTTACCATTTGGTCAGGTTAGGTAAGCTTTAGATCACTCCATTCCAAAAAAATGTTGGTTAGCCAAATTTGAACTAACGCCATCTTAGAATTATGTCGTCGAAATTCAGCTTCCATTGATTTTAATCACTTATCTACCTACAAAACAAAACTTCTTTTTCCAATACGAAACAACCAATTTCCCTCCAAGTCAATATCACCAAAAGCAATAGTAATTCATGTATAATATAATAACATCAATTTCCATTGGCCACGTATCTTTAAGGACATAAATCGTACAGAGACAGGAGGTACAAAAATTTATGGGCCAGAATGTGCCAGGAACTACGAGAGCGTTATTTGATGGACAAAGCTTGAGAGTAAGCGGTTAGTGAAACCTTCGGGAAGTGAAAAACACCCCTGAATAAAGAGTTTAAATGGTCTGATTGGGAACCAGGGTACATTGCTCACAGAATAGATGCTCCAAAGGCTGAGCGGTTCTGGAGGACCAGCCGCGTACTAGAAGGCACAGCTTTGAAAAGGGTGAACAAGGATGAACGCTGACTTGATGAAAGCTGAATCCAATTTCATTTAATTCCTGCAGTAGCCAAACTAGAAATATCTTAACCGTTTGCCCGCTGCTGTTTATAAAAATTCAGGCTAAAAAGGAGTATCCTTATACAATCCCAAACACACTTCCATAGAGACATCCTCGTTCCTTGAACGCGGACATCCTCGTTCCTTGAACGCGGACATCCTCGTTCCTTGAACGCGGATGTCCAGAGACGACTGGGAAGTTTGAACTGCTTCTGGGGGGAGGTGGGCTGGTTCGCAAAATGGACGCCATGAGCCAAGTACAATGGTGCACTTTAAGGAATAAGTGAGGAAACGAAATCCCTAACATATAACATACACTCTTTTTTGGGGGTGGGAAATCATCTTGGGCACAGCAAAAGGGAGTGTCAGACTTCTACTGACTAAAAACCACCCATGTTCCTTTTTAGCCCTATGTCGAGGCCGCGGTATCTCTTGCGAACAACCCGCAGCCCCGACGGGGATTGAAGTCATACACCATACATCCTTGTGTATCTCAGAACCTCGCATCTCTCACAACTTACAACCGAAAAAAACCGAAAACTTATCTACAACTTTTGTTATTGACGTAATAATATGAAGAGGGAAGGAAGCATGAGCAGTGTTCGAGGTCAATTGTCTGAACTAAACGTTTACTATGCCGCTCGCGTCGGCTGTTACATCGCGATTCTGTTCTCATGCCGATCTGGTATATAATAATATTGAGGAGCTGGATGATGTATTGTTTTGAGGTCACGTATTGTAATATATCGGATTTTATCCGACAGATGAATAGGGTAATTTACTGACCAAAAAAAATATGATTCTAATTAGTCCGTCTGTGAGATTATCGAAAAATATTGGATAAGTACGTATTTTTTGTTTTATCAAATCATTAAAAATTGACGAAGATAAAACGCGTCAAAGATTTGAGTGGGGGGTCGTGACGTCACTCACCGGTAAAGAATATCATACTAATGTCTTAGAATATGACGTCACACGAGTTTTCAAAGCACTGTATCGTCTTCATTGTTTGTCTACGTGAAAAAAGAAAAAATACGTGTCCAATATTTTTTGGAAATCTATCTGAAGGACCATTTTTTTTTTTTTAATTAACTACCCTATTACTTGATTGGAATTAATGGGTGAAAATATATTATTAATGGGAAAAGCAATGGTAATAACAGTAATGATTGTGATGTAACCGTCGGATGTCTCGAGTGCAAACCAAAGAAACGCGCTTCTGATTCTTCGAATCCATGTGCGTACTGTGTGATTATCACTTGCTTTGGTGAAGGCAAAACACCTGAATGAGAGATGCACAGGATCGGGCCATGTGGCGGAGGAAAGGGGCGGCCTATTATACAGGGTATAAATCAACCCATCACACAGCCGGTAACCAAGCATTCTGTACATCAAACTAAGTACCCCTACGCAAAATTTTTTTGCTGGGAAATTACTTTTATTTTTTGGGTCAAAAATCACATTTTACGGTAAAACTCAATGTAGCACTGTTAAAATATTGTGCTAGTGGATGCTTTGAATAGTAAATGGGTCATGGAGGTAATTTCAGTAAAGTTAAAACCTGAAAAACTAGTATTTACAAAAACAGCTGTGAAAAATTTGTAACTTTGTTTGACCCCCAATATCTCCGTAACTAGGAGGTTCCCAGATATGGTCTAGAACAAAAAAATGATCGCAGTGGTGGGGAGAACAAGTGCCTTTCGTTTGCGTTAAGGGTAGGTACTTTTACACCCTATATAGGCCACCACCCACTGCTGAGTATACCCACCAGTGGCTGATTCTGGGCTGATATGATGATGATGATTGGTGAAGGAAAACGTCGTAAGGAAACCAGCATGATTGACACATATTTCACGACGATAAGTGAAGCCAAGTTAGAGGCCCATGGGTGACCTAAAACTGACAACAAGTTAGGACACGATGAAGAAGAATGGGTACAAGTATTTAAACAGCTAACTACTTATTTTTCTTGTGGTAATCGATTGTCGTGGTATGGACATGTGATGCGAAGGAATGAAGAAAATGTTGTGAGAAAAATGTTGAGTATTAATGTAGATGGCTATAAGAGTAGAGGAAGACCAAAGAAACGATGGATGGACTGTGTGAAGGATGATATGGCTAGAAAGGCGGTGACTGCTGACATGACGAGAAATAGAGAAGTATGGAAGAAGAAGACATGTTGCGCCGACCCCAAATAAATTGGGATAAGGGCAGGAGAATGATGACTACTTCTTTTTCTTATTCTCAGGTTAGCCTATGGGTTAATCTACAAGAAGTTTCTTAGTAGCAGCCCGAAATCTGTCTTTGTGCTTGTTTGATGGCAATAAGCTCGCTCATTACTACATGGGACTTAACACAACTGGCAAAATGTGAATGTAGCTACTGAGGAACACCTCTGCATAACCCTTTGGGAATTACAGGCGTCTTCTTCTTCTTATCGTGTGGGCAGTAAGGTCTAACGACTCCACACACCCTAGTGTCAGAGTTTCTAAACCGCCTCAAGGGCCTCTGACATGGTTTGACGAACGCCGTTTGGCGACCGGGACCACCAGCTTATACGTGCCTTCCGAAGCACGGAATCATCTTTTTATCAGACAATCAGGTGATTCAAGCCTGCAATGTCCTAGCCAAACTGGAAACAACTTCACAAAGTATGCTTCCCGTGGGAATCGAACCCACGACCACCGGGTCACAAGGCAAACGCCTAAACCACTCGACCACGGAGGCAGGCGTGATATTATATTTAGATGATGTATTGTTTGGAGGTCAAGAATGGTAATATATCGGATATTGGATACGTCGGATAAGGCGCCAGATGAATTACTTGAGGCTTGAAATGAATGGTGGAAAAATTTCGTGTGGCTATTTTTGCCAAGAAATGTCGAGCATCTTAAACAATTGGTCGGCAGTTAATATATTGGCAGAATTTCATAAAAACACGTCAAAAATTAATCAGGGCCAAGATGGGCTTATAGGGCTGCGGGTTGTTCGCATGAAATACCGCGGCCTCAACATAAAAGGCTAAGAAGGAACGTTGGAGGTTTTTAGTCAGTAGAAGTCTGACACTCCCTTTTCAGTGGGGGGGGAGGGTTTATTAGATTACCACATTTGGGATCTTATTCTTAAAACAAAATATACTTCTAACCCGTAGATGTGTTATTAACTTTAAAGGTACCACAGTATTTTTGTTAGAGAGTGGGATATCATCAAATGACTCCTCCCGCTCTGGGCGGTAGGGAGTGTCAGACTTCTATTGACTAAAAACCACCCATGTTTCTTCTTAGCCCTTTGTGTCCGAGGCCGCGGTATCTCTTTCGAACAACCCGCAGAATTTAATTTAATTTCTGTCGGGGGACAGGCATCGGTGCTTGCGGGCCCTGGTACCACGCTGTCTTTGGCCAACACAAACTCATCTGCAAATGTTACTGAAATATTTAAAAACCTAGAAAGTGATACTAATACAACAACAAACTCGAAATTCAGTCGAGTCACGCCAAAAAAGCGAAAGTAATACACGAACACATTCTCAGTAACTACATCAAGTTCGCAAAGAGTCATAAAAACAAGACACAATAATGTACGTGCTTTGCGTACTCGGTATATCATATTTATACGTACTTGTCTTCAAACTTTTATACTGTAATGTGGAAAGAACTCGACAATATTATCGTAGTGATATAATAAAGGAACAGTCATATGTTTTAGGTCTTAACTTTGGATGGAAGATTTTTGTGGACGTAGAAAAAGTATTATATTATATTTAGGTGATGTTACTGACTTATAGTTCATGGCGATAATCATTATAAGGTCCAGTTTTATCCTGTCGGGGCTGCAGGTTGTTCGAAAGAGATACCGCGGCCTCGCCACAAAGGGCTAAGAAGGAACATGGGTGGTTTTTAGTAAGTCTGACACTCCCTACCGGTCTGCTCAGAGCGGGAGGAGTCATTTGACGATTTCCCAACCTCCAAAAAAAAATTTAAGGTTCAGTTTTATACTGACTGAAATAATTTAATATAACGTTAGCATAAACTTAAACGTTCACCACCATCATCATCATCAGCCTACAGTAGTCCACTGCAGACATGGGCCTCTTCAATTGCACGCCCCTCGACTAGATTCTCGACAACTCTTTTCTAGTTGCTACCACTACCTGCGAAGGTAGTCGCTCCACCGAGCCCGAGTGCTACTGAGTACTGCTGCATATGAGGTTCTGGGTTCGATTCCTTGGCCGGGCAAAATGTCATTTGGATTTTCCATCAAGAGTTCCTCAGTAGCAACCACGGAGTCTGAATTTGTGCCCGGTTGATGGCAATAGGCTCGCCTTATTACGTGATACTTAAACATAACTGGCGAAATGTGGGTGTACCAATGGGTACACTTTCACCCTTCGGAGATTAAAGGGGTGATGTTATGTTATGTTGTAACTATTCATGGCGCTGTAAGCCGAAATACAGGTTCTTCCTAGTTCGGCTATAGAGGCTAACACTTATGTGTACAACTACAGAGTTATACAGCATTTTATTTGTAATTTATAATAAGTACTTTTTGTGAAAGAAATAAATTAATAATATAACTCGTAACAAGATTCTAGCTCTATCTATCTGGAACCTTGTCTCAATGAATGTGAGAATCCAGCATCTGAATGAATATTCCAAATTAATGTTCTAAAGATAGAATTCAGGCACATTTCAGCATAGGCTAACAAAATAGTTCAAATTCAAATTCATTTATTTTGTGAACACAGGGTACAGAAGATGTTATAATAAATTAGACCCGAGCTGAGTCCCGCCAAAAGGCATACAAAATATACATGGTGGTTTATTCCATCACAATAATCAAAATAATAAATCATGCATACATTAGAAAAAAAAAACCGGCCAAGTGCGAGTCAGACTCGCGCACCGAGGGTTCCGTACAAACCTGTAGGTATATAAGTAAAAGTTATGGTATTTTTATTGCTAAATGAAATCCATAACATAACAATGTGGAAAGCTGACGGTACCTTGTCAATACATATATGAAAACATTATGTATGTTCGGAAAAATCTTCATCTCTTTAAGAAGAGAAGTGATAGACATAATTTTAATACTAGAAATAGGCACAATTTGGATCAATCTCGGTTTAGATTGGCTAAGGTACGAAATTCTTTTATGGGGAATTGTGTAAAATTTTATAATAAAATACCACTGCGGATTCTACAACTGAACGAGACAAAATTTAAAACATGCATAAAACGCACACTATGTAGACAAGCATATTATAAATTAGAGGATTATATCCTTGATAAAAAAGCTTGGCTTAATGCTGGTCCTGCTCCACAGTCACAGCCACTTGGGTCCACTAATTAGTTTTCTTTTATTTTATATTTGGATTTTTCCTATATGTGTACTTTATAACGTTGCTTCATGCCAAATTTCAAGATTCCAGGTCGTCTGGAAGTATCCTTTAGGTTTTGATTCCCTTGCGAGTAGTTGCGAGTTTCAAAATATGCGGCTTTAATTGCTGTATCTTTTGATTGCGTTGACGTTGCGTTGTTGAAGTTTGATTTTGTTACAGCTTAAAGATATTATAGACTTGAGTATTTGTTATGAATTTCAATATAATACCACTACGCGTTCATGAGTAAAGGGGTAATAAGTTTAAAATTATTAAAAATATTTTTATTATATGATGTAACTAAAAATTTATGCTTTTCGCAATTTTTCCTTTATCTGTGTTATAAGACGTTGCTTCGTACCAAATTTCAAGATTCTGAGTTCACGGGAAGTACCCTGTAGGTTTTGATTCCCTTGCGAGTAGTGGCGAGTTTCAAAATATGCGGTTTTAATTCCTGTTTCTTTTGATTGCGTTGACATAGAAGTTTGATTTTGTTACAGCTTAAAGGTATTATAGATTTGAGTATTTGATATGAATTTCAATATAATACCACTACGCGTTCATGAGGAAAGGGGTAGTAAGTTTAAAATTATTAAAAATATTTTTATTATATGATATAACTAAAAATGTATACTTTTCGCAATTTTTCCTATATCTCTGCTATAAGACGTTGCTTCATACCAAATTTCAAGATTCTGAGTTCACGGGAAGTACCCTGTAGGTTTTGATTCCCTTGCGAGTGTCGAAAATTTGCGGCATAAACGGGAGTATCTTTTGATCGCGTTGACTTAGAAGTTTGATTTTTTCACAGCTCCAAGAGACCACAGACTTGAGTATTTGATATGAATTTCAGCTTGATACCTCCACGCGTTCCTGAGAAAAAAGGTCTTGACAGACAGACAGACAGACAGACAGACGGACAACAAAGTGATCCTATAAGGGTTCCGTTTTTACCTTTTGAGGTACGGAACCCTAAAAATACATAAAATATAAAATTATGAAAAGATAATGTAATAGTAATGTCACAAATTCATCAGTAATAATCACATAAGATTAAAACAGATTCGAATATAATAATGTCACAAATTAATCAAAACAGTAATAAGTTAGGAGGAGTTAGTTACATATATTATTGGTGGCATTAGCTTAATATTCTAAAGATAGAAATTATATACATAGCTCTGGGAATTATATATTTAAGGATAGAAGTTATCCCGTCGGGGCTGCGGTCCCGTCGGGGCTGCGGGTTGTTCCCGAAAGAGATACCGCAGTCTCGGCGCAAGGGCTAAGAAGGAGGGCACGCCACGATAGTGGCGGTAAGTCCCCTCTTTGAGGAGTGGCTGGAGAGGCGCCACGGCGCCCTCACCTTCCGTCTGACGCAGGTACTCACCGGACACGGTTGTTTCGGGAGGTACCTGCACCGAATCAGGCGGGAGGAAACGCCCGGTTGTCACCATTGTGAGGATCGGCCGGAGGACACGGTGGAGCACACCGTGGAGGTGTGTCCCGCTTGGGCGGAGCCCCGCCGTGTTCTCGTAGCGGCGATCGGCGGCGGCGACCTCTCGCGTCCGGCCCTGGTGCAAGCCATGGTCCGGGGCGAGGAGGAATGGGACGCCGTCGCCTCCTTCTGCGAAGCAGTGATGCTAGCGAAGGAGGTGGCGGAACGTGAGAGGGAGAGAATCTCTCGTCCCAGCCGCCGCGGGAGGCGCTCCGGGCGTCGGGGGCCACGTGATGGCTTCCGGCCACCGTAGACGCGGGCCTGTGGACGGTGAGTGATGGGTAAGCTCGCCGTCCGTCCGTCTTATGACGACAACAGGCCGTGTCGACGGCGCGTTCGTGTTCCACGCGCGCCTCAAAGAGATGTCAGCAACACGGAAGGGGCCCGCAAGGGCCGACGCCTGTCGAGGCTGCGGGATGTCCGCAAGGGATACCGAGGCCTCGACATGAAGGGCGAAGAAGGAACATGGGTGGTTTTTAGTCAGTAGAAGTCTGACACTCCCTCTCGCTCTGCCCAAGAGCGGGAGGGGTTATTTGATGATTTCCCACCCCCCAAAAAAAAAAAAAAAAAGGGCTAAGAAGGAACATCTGTGGTTTTTAGTCAGTAGAAGTCTGACACTCCCTTTCGCTCTGCCCAAAGCGGGAGGGTTATTTGATGATTTTCCACCCGCCAAAAAAAAAAGGATAGAAGTTATGTAACGCTATTATTCGCTACCAAAATAACTCTAATCTTTAAACTAATAAATACTCTAGTTTGTTTGCTAAAAAGTTATTATAAAAATCCGAATCAAAGGATTTTATATTTTCGACTTACATTTTTTTTCACTGCATTTGGTTAAGTTTTGATTTTTATCATGTCTTTGGTGATACTTACATTATTAAGGCAAATAGATTGATGTAAGAATCATCAAAATTAGCCCCCTCTACAGTGCCAAAAAAGAAAAAACACATATTGACTGTTAAACACATTACCTTCCTCGAGTCGGGTAAAAAAGATCAAACAACTATTTAACGCTGGCTTCCAATAAATCAGGGACAGCACAAGTCCGTTTTCGATTAAACTCCCCCGACAATAATGCTATAAATCGTCCCCCCATTACAACTACCCCCCGTCTCGTCGCTACTTTTTTTGTTGAACCTACCATTTGACACTTTTGAAATGTCTTTTGTTCTACTGAAGATAGGTGGGGGCTTTGGCCCAATTGTGGGACGGAACGGTTAACAACAAAATACACTAAAACGTCTAAAATAACTTTACTTTCGGAAGTTGGTGGCAAAAACACTCAATGAATCAAATAAAGGTACTGGCTTCCGAAATTAAAATTTATTTCGAATTTTTTATTGTTTATTTGAAAGTCGTAGTATTATGTCAACAAAGGCCACAATCTACAACCATAGTACTGAGTCGATTTCGATCTTAATCGAGAAGTTCATCCTTAAAGGTTGAAGAAGAATTTTTCAAATCGGTTCAGAAATGCCGAAATGAGGTACAAATATAAAAAAATCGAATTGAGGACCTTTCTATGAAGTCGGTTTAAAATGGAATAATACGCCTATTCTCTCGACCACCTTGGTATCTCACAACACGTAGGTACACACAAGCAGCTATGCGTTGACATTTCAAGGAGTTTTCAATATATTTAACAAGAACTCTTCTAGATAGAAGAAAGAAGAAGAAGTGGGATAGAAGAAGTGATATTGTTTTTTTCCATCAGGAATTTATCAGTAACAGCCACGGAGTCTGGATTTGTGTCCGGTTGATGGCAATAGGCTCGCCCCCTATTACATGGGACTTAAACATAACTGGCGAAATGTGGGTGTACTATTAGGTACACCTCTGCCTAACCCTTCGGGGATTACAGGCGTGATGTTATGTGTTGTAACTCTTCTAGATATCATCTCGTACCATGTATAGTGGGAGAAAGAGGAGCTCGTGGCTTAATAATAACTGCCACTCGAGTCGATCTTAAGGTTAAGCCGCGATTACCTAGGTTAGTCTGTGGATGGGTGACCACCCATTACATACCGAGTTTCCTCCGTGGCTCGGAAAGCACGTTAAGCTGTTGGTCCCGGTTGCCATATATAGATCTTTGGCAGTCGTTACAGGTAGTCAGTGACCTGAAAGTCTGACAACCAGTCTTAGCAAAGGCTATCGTATTACCCGGTATTAACTGGGTTGTGGAGGTCAGATAGGCAGTCGCTCCATGTAAAATTCTGATATTCAGCTGCATCTGGTTAGACTGGAAGTCGACCCCAACATAGTTGGGAAAAGGCTAGGCAGTTGATGATATTCCCACCAATAACAAGAGCACAATTTCTCCCAAAAAATTGTGCTCTTGTTATGGAAATGCAAATGGATTGAAACATACATACATAGGTATGAAGGTTCGATCATAAAATATTGATGTGTCTATCCAGTAAATGTTCTACCTACGATAGTAAAGTCCCGTCCTATCGTAGGAGTATTCTGTTGAATTTCAATAAGTTTTCAATTTGTTTGAGTATACAATTTCAAAATTGACGACACTCCACAGATGTGATGGTTAGCGATACCTAAATATTATACAACAAAATAAATAATTGTTTTGTTCCAGTATTTCCAGAAGGAACTCGTGGTACAATAAGAACAGCCACACAAGGTCAAGGTTAATCTTCAAGTTTAAGCAGTGCATGCACTGTAAACCTGTCTGAACCCATCCAAGGACCAAACCTGGATTCCTTGTTTTTTCTGATATTTTTTTTTGAAAGGTGGGAAATCATCAAATGACTCCTCCCGCTCTGGGCGGAGCGGAAGGGAGTGTCAGACTTTTACTGACTAAAAACCACCCATGTTCCTTGTTAGCCCTTTTGTGTCGAGGCCGCCGGTCTCTTTCGAACAACCTGCAGCCCCGGCAGGAACCTGTCATGCCTGGTTTGGTCCTTGGATGGGTTAAGTGTGAGTGACCATTCATTACATCCCAAGTTTTATCATTTCTTTGGAAAGTTAGTGGCCCAAAAGTTTAATCTTTTCTTTCCTTATACCGTTTAGAAACGGGTCCTTAAACCTCATACTGATGAGGGAAAGTCTTCAAATTGAAGTAGTCAGATTACAACAGTATAAGGACTTGAATCAAATCAAATCCAAAGTCATTTATTCAAACTAGACTGATAAAATCAGCACTTTTCGAACTTCAAAATTTATTTACAAGAGACAGTCCCCCAAAACGCCTACCCTTCGACACTTCCTAGTCTTTAGCTGGGAAGAAGAAGTGGCGGAACAAACTCCCCAGCAACACATCTGTCTGTTAGGTTAGATTAGGTTAGCTTGCCTTCTCAAATCCTTATATATTCTAATTATCCATATTGACTGGAGTTTCAAAAATTAATACTGTAACCTCTCCGAATAGCATTATTTAATCCCTGTTATTAACATTGTTTGAAACAACGCTTTTAAAATAATCCCTAATAACTTTTTATGATGCGCAATTTGAAACTTTTTACGATAACGTTTTATCAAAGCGTGGTTATTGAGGTTATTTCGGTTACACTGTGATCAAACTGTAGTTTGTTATTTGTGGTTAAGGGAACTAGTAGAAGGCTCATTAGTTAGTTTGATGAAACCATTACGTATCTTTGATACAATACCTATATTGAACAAACAGTGCTATACAAACTTGTTTAATTTTCGAAAATAAAAGAAATATTGAAAATTCATTAAAATGAAATACGTCTATCGTTGCACATCGGTTTTCACACTCTCATATTCCTTTATGCCTTTTTTTTTTGGCGGTTGCTTAGGGCTCTTGGGCAGAGCGAAAGGGAGTGTCAGACTTCTACTGCCTAAAAACCACCCAGGTTCCTTCTTAGCCCTTGTGCCGAGGCCGCGGTATCTCTTGCGAACAACCCGCAGCCCCGACGGGATTCGTTTATACATCTCTCTCTTTTACTCTTCTACAGCTTTCACTCGCATCTTTGCATGAGGTTCCTTTTTCGCAAGACTCATTCTATAAAGATGGCTTTGGAAGGCGTTTAGAAGTTATCGAATTTGGACCAATTAAGATGATAAAGATATTATTATGTATGACCAGATGTATGAATGTGGACGAGGCAAAAGGAGTATGTAAGGATCGGGAAGGAGGAGGAAGGTGGAAGTTTATGTATATATGTATGATAAAGATACAGAAACACTTAAAACAGGAATACTCAAAAATGCAAAAAGGAACTATGGTATATGCATGAATGGTGGCGGTTATGTGGTTTTTTTAGTGAATCACAAGAACCAACATTAAATGATGATGCGTGATGATTGAAAAAAAAACGTGTTGCGTCGACCCCTGACAACATAAGATAAGGGCAAGAAGATGATAATGACGGATCACAAGAACCAATTTGATTTCCTAGTACAATTTATAACAATCCTTGTGCGAAAAGCACAATGCTTCAAACTCGCATACTTTTCCCCACTATTTCCTTCGAGAAAACGTAGTACCACCAAATTCGCCAATACGGCATATTGTGGTAATGTCCCCGGCGGCCGGTGATAAATATGTCAACTGAAGCCATCTCCTTGATGAGGGTACATGTTAATTTAAAGTCGATTACCGAACGACTTTCATTTCAAGCCCAAATTACCTAGCTTGTAATGTTTACTTTGCTTAATGGGGGCAATGGTCCAATTTTTTAGGGAGGTATCTTCGGATATTGATTTTATTTAGACGTGCTATGGACATTACCTTCATTAATAATGAAATGGCTTTTCATAATGTATTACAATATTAGTCATTTTTGCCGATAGTAAAGCTGACTTATAAGATTTACTATTAGAAAGAATGACAAAATGGTTGGAAGAGTTTTGTATGAAGCCTGGCCGGCTTAACTTTTGTCATTTTATTTTATTTAAAACATAGCGGTCACTTGTAAAACCTACTTTAATCTGATAGCTAATATTATGTCAGAAAAGTGATTTTTTAGAACAATTTGTCTCATACAAAACTTGTTTGCTTTGATACGAACTATCGATTAACATTTTACTGAACATTGAACTATTTATAACTTAAAATAAATAATAATGGCGGAAGTTTGGCAATCCATTTAATTCAAACCCCCTTTATCCTCCAGCAGGGCTATTGCGTATATTTTTAAATGTCAGTGGCAATCATAGTGTCCATCGAATAACTGTCAAATGGTTATGGTTTGGTACAAAATGGAACCATTGGCAGTTAATTAATGGGCACTATAATACCCACTGACATCTAAAAAGATACGCACTAGCCCTGCAGCTCTTATACCAAATATTATTATTTTTCTTTGTCCAGACTCTAAGCTCAACAATTTACTCTTTAACAAACCAACCACTTAAAATTTCCTCGTAGAATGACTACATACATATTACTACAGTTACTGTTATATACCCAGTAACAGTAACTCCAACAGTAATACAACAACAATAACAACTTGTACACTCGTATCACTCAACTCTGTTTTAATGTTGACCCGAAACTTCTGCAGCTTTTTGTTGGCTATTCGTGACTGGTTGTTTTGTGTGCTTGAAGCGCTTTTTTTGTAATGAGTACAGTATAAATTGTACATGAAACATAATGTTTTATCATCACGTTTGTATTTGACTGCCTCACTGGTCTAGTGGTCGCAATTGCGACTGTTGAGCATGGGGTTCTGAGTTCGACTTTCCAAGTCGGGCAAATTGATATTGGGTTTTTCATAATATTTCAGTAGCAGCCACGGAGTCTGGATCTGTGCCAGATTCATGGTAATAGGCTCGCCTTCTTGTACATGACTCTTAAACATACATCCTTGTACAATTAATCCATCAGTACCATGTTTTAAACGCATTTCATTGAGTCTTACCGTAAAACGTGAATTTTCACCACAAGAAAATGTCGTTTCCCAGCAATTATTTTTTGCGTAGAGTTGCGGTGATAGAGAGTGGCGGTTTCGTGAAAAGTTCGTTTATTCCTTGTATAAAATATTAATTATGAGTTTCAAAACAATCAATAGAAGAATCAGTCATAGAGTATCACAATCAATAGAGTATCTAACAAGACAGACAGACCAAAGTCAAAACTAGGTAATAATAATTATGAATAATCATCATCATCAGCCTATAATGTTCCCACTGCAGGGACTCAGGCCTACTTTCTAGGAGAGGGATAGGCTATAATACACCACGTGGGCCCAGTGCGGGCTGGTAGATGTCACATGTCGTCGAATTTATTGTGTGATGAAATAATTTACACAAACTTTTGCGCCTGACTGGGTTCGAAGTCGAACCCACGACTCGTTGTTCGTAAGTCGGGGCCGCCACCACTGGACCACCACTGAACACAAAATTGTTATTACGTAGAAAAATACACTTGATTTTACAGGTAAATGTAAGTAAGATCGAAAAAGCATCATCTGCGTCAAAATTCAATATTCTCTCCTGCAATGTAACATTTCAGATGCTTTCCTTGTTGTACTCTCAGTTCTCGACAGGCTTACAAACAAAACGTCGATCAGAAACCTGACCCGTTCCTTCAATTCACTTCAGAATGGAAACCAAATACCATTTCACAAACAACTATCGGAAAATGCATACACTTCAGCCTCGACCGGCTAAAACTTTCGACATACATTGCTGGCAATAGTCCGAATGGTTCACAAAGAATGCTAGGCCGGTATGTAATGGAAGCGTGGAAACTTGGAATTGTAGGCATACTTCGCGATGGCGCATTGGCGTAGTGTGGTACCATTTGCTCTCGATTGGTTCTCGACAAGTTTGGATACTAATAAGGGTTTGGTCGACTTTACAATTAGTACCTACAGGATTGAGAGCAACTGTTTGATTTGTAATCTGTTTGAGTGTTTGTCTAGGCTCTAGTCATGGGACCATTCGTGGATATTGTAAAGGTGTTTGGAAGGTATGAGGAACCCCGTCGGGGCTGCGGATTGTTCGCAAGGGATACCGCGGCCTCGACATGAAGGGCTAAGAAGGAACATGGGTGGTTTTTAGTCAGTATAAGTCTGACACTCCCTTACGCTCTGCCCAAGAGCGGGAGGGGTTTTTGATGATTTTCCACCCGCTCAAAAAAAAAGGGTATGAAGAACGGGGTGTATAGTTCCTCATCCCCCATATAAAAGGGAGGATCCTCCGACCAGACGGGTGTTGTGTCTGGTGGGCTAGCTGCCCGACATATGTAAGTCGGGATTTTCTGTGTAGGCTACTGTCGCGAATAAAGTTGATAGCGCGATGTAGGATTAGCCAATTAGTTCGCATGTGTTGCGATAGATGTCGCTGTCGCCACAGGTGTAAAGAGTGTGGTTTTATGATCATTTCCCGCCTCGGTCGCCATTGAATTTCTCTGTAGCTGCTCGGAGTCTTGATTTATGTTTGGTTAATGGCAAGCCATGGAGCGTTCCATGCTAGGCATTAAACTGGTAGACCGAGTTCCAAATGTCGACATTCGAAGACGTACAAAGGTTACCGATATTGAAAAGCGCGTTATGGAACTCAAATGGGATTGGGCAGGACACCTGGCAAAGTGTAGAGATGGCTGGTGGAGTAAGGCAGCCACCGAATGGCGTCCAAGAACGGGGAAAAGAAATGTAGGTCGCCCGGCGGCGAGATGGGCAGGCGATATAGTTGCCATCGAGAGAAAAACCTGGATGAGCCTGGCACAGGAACGTGGCGATTGGCACCACAAAAGAGAGGCCTATACCTAGCAGTGGGTGAATTCGGGCTGTGGATAATGATGATAATGGCAAATGGTTTGCACGGTGACATCACGCCTGTAATCCCGGATGTATTAGGCAGAGGTATACTTAATTGAAGGTGAGCCCACATCATCATCATCATCATCTTCCTGCCCTTATCCCATTCTATTTGGGGTCGGCGCAACACGTTTTCTAGGTGCGCTCACATATCACCACTTATGCTTTCAAGTCCAATAGGAAGTGAGCCTATTGCAATCAACTGACTCAGTGGCTGACCCAACCCGGGAATCAAATCTAGGACCTCATGATCAGCAGTCGCGGTCGACCACTCGACCGACGATGTAGTCACGTTGATGATTTCATAATTTATGAATGCGATAATAAGACGCATTAACTGTCCCGTCGGGGCTACGGGTTGTTCGTAAGAGATACCACGGCCTCGACACAAAGGGCTAAGAAGGAACATGGGAGGTTTTTAGTCAGTAGAAGTCTGACACTCCCTTCCGCTCTGAGCGGGAGGAGTCATTTAGTGATTTCCCACACTCCAAAAAAAAAGACGCATTTAAACTGTAACACAATTCATAAACAAAATCATTCAACTATTTCCTGATGCATGCTTTTGACGCCCGGTTGATGGAAATAGGCTTACCTGCTGTTACGTAGAACCCAAATATACCTGGCGAAATGTGAATATATACAAACTATATGGTACACCGTGTTTGAAATCTAAGAACACAACTGTTCTTGACAACAGATTCATACAAACTGTATGATGACGTCTTTTCTATTTTAGATACTCTATGGGTGGAGCTATTAATATTGTTTTTTAGGTAATTAGTAAATAATACATCATTACGTCAGATAAGTACCGAAATAATAATATGTTTGTTGATAAATTCTTGGAACTCATCGCTGAATTACCTATTTATGTCCAAAACTGTAATTAATGATATTGATTACTCGCGATATTTTCATATTAGCTGTTATTATATTACCGTAATTAACATAATGAGTAATCAGTTTCACTGGGCGAGAAATGAAAAGCACTCTCTAGAATTTTTAGAGTTGAAATTCAAACAGTGAGTCAAATTTCGACGTTTGTTTATGTATGCTTTTGCAATATTACTCAAAATGGGCGTGTGTAACTGTCGCTAGTAGTCATAATATCTTACACTTCCATGACTGGTAGTCAATGTAAATTAACCTTTTTTTTTTGGTGGGTGGAAAATCATCAAATAACCCCTCCCGCTCTTGGGCAGAGCGAAAGGGAGTGTCATGCTTCTACTGACTAAAAACCACCCATGTTCCTTCTTAGCCCTTCATGTCGAGGCCGCGGTATCTGTTGCGAACAACCCGCAGACCCGACGGAATGTAAATTAACCTTCGGTATGGAACGTGGATCCCCGCAATTCGATCTATGGAGAGTGTAAACGGACTCTTCACGAAACCGTCAGCCAAGCATTGCAATATGTTTTTTTTTTAACTTGTTTTAATTTTGGAACTAGACCTCCTATATTTCCATGACTAGAAGGCTCCCAGGTGTGTCTAGAATAAAAAAAATGAGAGGTGTCAAGGAACACCCGGATGGAACGAAGTTATTGTTATTATTTTTTATTATGTAAAAGAAAAAAAAAAATGTAGAAATGAAAATATCTGGCTTGCTTTCTATAAGAGAGAGGGAGACAGACAGAGAAACATGCGACGCCGCACAGCTTACAAAAGCTTACTATAGCAAAAAGTGTCGTGACAACTTTTCGTAAGAATTTTTTCCGTCTAGCCCCCTTTCACAACGCGCGATAAGGAACTTCGTTCCAACATATCGCAATAACAGAGAGTACAAGTGACTTTCGGCTTTGTTATGGTCACTTTTACCCCGGAACGCAGATCCATGACAAAACGACATCACGCATTAAATTTTTAGATAACTTTAATTCGTGGATTCACGTTCCAGCTCATAAATACCAAAAGTAAACAGAATGTACAAAGCTATTCAGAATTGTGCAAAACCAAAAATCACCAAGAGTATTAGCCAACTTAAGGTGAATGCTCCAACTAGCCCGCGAAATTCAATTTTTTTTACGTTTTTTGCAATTTGCAGGTCAGTGTTAGTTGGTATGTTGATTAGAATATTAATTGCGGCTGTAAGACGTATGTAGTTACAGAAATATAATCATCAACATCATCAATACAAGCCTCCAAGTTCATAAAGGTGTAAAAATTCCTGCACCTTTATGAACTTGGAGGCTTGTATTGATGATTTTGATGATTATATTTCTGTAACTACATACGTCTTACAGCCGCAATTAATATTCTAATCAACATACCAACTAACACTGACCTGCAAATTGCAAAAAACGTAAAAAAAATTGAATTTCGCGGGCTAGTTGGAGCATTCACATGCACTACTTACGTTTCCACTCCCAAATTTTCCTCTCTCACACAAAATCAGAACCAACATTTCCCCGTTTTAAAAATCTTCGGTACAAACCAACAAACACAGTTCCACGCCAGTACAATTCAGTGGAAAGTTGTCAAAGCAACCGGACCGCAGGTTGGCGCAACCCAGGCCGTGTGTTGCCAAAACTGATTTGGTTTTAAAATAAACCAGGCCTTGCTGCAGGTGTTTTCAACTAAATAGCTCCTGAAGTTTTGTTGATATAGTTGTTTTTCGTTTGATGTCGCATAGTATACAGACTGCCTTTTATCATGCACGATCGATCTATCACCACAATGTCAGGCTTATTGGCAACAATAGTCCTGTCAGTGACGATAGATCGATCCCAATACAACGAAATATTACAATCATCGAGAACTGGGCCGGGCGCATACTTATAGTATGGCACTTCTGTTTCCACGAGGTTGTATTTCAAAGCATGTTGCTGGTGGATAATCCATAAGCAGATACTAATGATTCTCGAACCGAATCAATATAATAGAATGATATGTATTTTTTTTGAACGGCGTTCCTTATCACTGCATTATTGTTTTAATTTGTGTGCGGACTGAGGGTCTAGCCTGAAAATTGTGTAACGATGAAAAATGCAAAAAACTGACATCTTTTTGCAGTGACTTTTCGATTACCTAGAAAACTACTTTTTTCTTTCATGCAAAAATATTTTATAATTTTAACGTCTAAATACAGTTTTAACTTCAATTTAGTGAATGGAAATAGTGTACCCACACCAACAGTATTGGAACAGTTACAAACTTATTCTAGAAAAACACCATAATTTCTGTAAACACGCAAAGAATGTAAGTTTGTATGTGACACATGTATGTTGCCAAAACTGCGGTATCTCGTTGCGCCACCGACTGCGGTATCCTATGCCAGATAGGTTTACGGAGTTCAGGAATTTAAGCTGCTACATATTATCTAGAATTTTCTTTGACTTTAAATTCCTCCATGACCCGTTTACTATTCAAAGTATCCATCAGCACAATACTGTGAGTGTGTTAGTATATTTTTTGTGTATGTTTACTTAGTTTGATGTACATAACGCTTGGTTGCCGGCTTTCGGAAGGGTCCGATTACACCCTGTAATATTGATGAAAACTTACGCAACACAAGAAGTCATTGCACATTTCTCAAACAATTTTAAATGTAAGTACCAGGAGCTCACAAGTCTGTCAGAGGTTGTCCCCAGTGACTGTGTGCACAATAAGTATGAGCGCTTACCTTTGACCAGTAATATTGGTGCGCAAGAGCTGTGTACACTAAGTACCAGGACAACACAAGTGTGAAAGAGCCCTAGAAACTGTGTACTTGTGTACACAGTCTTTGTAGCCTTGCCAGTGACTAGCGAGAAACTCACGCAACACGTGAGCCTCGCTCTTTGCAAAATCTTTACACACTTTAAAATGTAAGTACCAGGACACCAGAAGTGTGACAGAGCCTCAGCCTCAGTCACTGTGTGCACAATAAGTATGAGCGCTTGCCTTTGACCAGTAATATTGGTGGGAGTTCACAGGCATAAGAAGTCATTGGAGCAAGAGCTGTGTCCACTCGCAGTCGACTGGGACGTGCGATGGGGTGAAGAAGGAATAGACAGGACAGTAAAGATAATCTTCTTTTAATTTTTATTGGTTTTGGGCCTACATGGTTAAAGACTTTGATGACAAATTAAGCGTGAAAGAATCCATGCATTTCGCCAGTTACGTTTCAGTTCCATATAATAGGGGGCGAGCGTATTGCCATCAACCGGACATAATGATGGAAAAACCCAACAAACAATTTTCCCGACCAGGGAATCGAACCCAGGACCCACGCTCAGTAGTCGCGAATACGACCAATGAGGCACATCATGACAAAAGAAATCTGTATTTTGTTGAGACATTACATACACTCGCAAGATTTAATGGCGTTGTCTGTTGCTGAATAAGCATTTTAAGAGTGCACATTAATTAACAAAATGGTACGAATATTTAAAAGAATTATAGTATATTTTAGGGACTTTGATTATTCTACAAAAGAGTGATACCCTGGATTAAAACTTTGGCCGATAAATGGCAATAAGGCCGCCCTTTATTACATGGAACCTAATATCGTAACGACGAAATGCGAGAAAGTGACTGTAAATCTTTTCAGGGCAAAATTGGCTGAGTTACTGTAAATCAACCCCTAATGTTGAAGGTTAAAAGAAATTCTAGTCTTTCACGTACTTATAGGATTTAAGAGTAAAATCTAGAAGCCGAAAAAAACTTGTTCTTTACGTCATTGCGACCTTTTTTCAGGATCTAGAAACCACCCCGTTCCGGAAATATTGGAGGTCAAAGGTTCTTTACTTTTTGACAGCTGTACTATTCAACGCAGTTCATCTTTAGTATATATTTTTGCGTACTTAGTTTGATGAACAGAATTAAGTTTTGTTACTCAATCACACATTTTATCACTTACTTAAGGCGCAGATATAAGTCTAGAATAGTGCTATTCTATAATAAATTTATCTCTGGGCTATTTTTTATGCCAGATATATGATCCCGTGAGCTATATCCGAAATACTCGCAGGTGAAACCGCGGGCATTAGCTAGTAACACGACATACATACAGAATCAGAATAACATTTATTTGCCTACTTTGTGTTACAAAATATCTCCGTGGCCGGTGGGCCGTACAGAGGTGAGTCAGCTAACTTATGTCCTATTGGATCTGTGTTGGCTGTGTTCTGTTAATTAGCAATTGTTGAGTCTAAACAAACAAATTACGTGTTTTATCTGTTTAAGTTGTATGCGTATAGTTTAACAGTGTCTCAATCTACAGTTGAATTTGGTATCCAAATTCAATTTAGTTCAGTATAATTCTATTAAATTTAAATCAATTTAGTTCCAAATGATTTAACTTTATTTCATGTAGTTTCATTTCATTTAAGTTCATTTAATTTAATTTCATTTATTTTTATTCCATTTTTTTTTATATACATAAATCAAAGGGTAGACACACCACCTGCTCCAATCCTTACATACACCTTTCACCACGTCTTAATAACCCAGTTAATGCCTACTCTAGAGCCTTCCTAACTCTGCAAGTCTGTACCATCAAGGGTGTTCGCGATCAGTGCCTAGTCTAGCGGAAGCGGAAATAGTGCCCGTTTGATGCACCCACAAAGCCTGCCTGAAAGCCACGCTCAAACCTTTTACGTATACGATCGCTTTTCATAACGACACCTCTGTGGGTTTTCAGTTTCCGACACAAATTTTGTGGTGGTTTCAATGATGTTTAATATTTATGTGGAGCATCGTTGTTTGAATCTGAAAGATTTTGTACATATAAAGTGTGTAAAAGTACCATTAACGCAAACGAAGGGCACTTGGTCTCCCTTTTTTTTTTGTTTTTGTCGGGTGAAAAATCATCGAATAACCCCTCCCGCTCTTGGGCAGAGCGAAAGAGAGCGTCGGACTTCTACTGACTAAAAACCACCCATGTTCCTTTTTAGCCTTTTATGTCGGAACCGCGGTATCTCTTGCGAACAACCCGCAGCCCCGACGAGATGTAAAAGTACCCTCGCAAACAAAAAGCACTTGTTCTCCCCACCACTGCGATATTTTTTTTGTTCCAGATCATACGTGGGATACCCCATAGTTACGGAGATATTGGAGGTCAAAGTTTTTTATTTGTCACAGCTGTTTTTGTAAATACTACTTTTTCAGGTTATAACTTTACTTAAATTATCTCCATGACCCATTTACTATTCAAAGCATCCACTAGCAAAATGTTTTAAGAGTGCTACATTGAGTTTTACCATAAAATGAGATTTTGACCCCAAAAAATAATCGTGTCCCAGCAATATTTTTTTCGTAGGAGTACTTAGTTTGAAAGAATGCTTGGTTTGACGGCTGTGTGAAGGGTTAATTTACACCCTGTATACAGTTATACGGAAGAATAAGATATGCTGCTCCATCATCATCGGTACACTTTGCCCCAACCGTGTTTTACAACGCGGGCTATTTTACATGGACCGGCTGGCTATCAGATATCCGTTGACTTTAGTTACACTTGTTACACTTTCGGGATTCTGACTAGTAGTTATAGTAACGATTAGCAAAAATTTCTATATTTATATTAAATATAGAAATAATATAGAATAGAATATAGAACAGAATATAGAATAGAATATAGAATAGAATATAGAATAGAATATAGAATAGAATATGGAATAGAATATAGAATAGAATATAGAATAGAATATAGAATAGAATATAGAATAGAATATAGAATAGAATATAGAATAGAATATAGAATAGAATATAGAATAGAATATAGAATAGAATATAGAATAGAATATAGAATAGAATATAGAATAGAATATAGAATAGAATATAGAATAGAATATAGAATAGAATATAGAATAGAATATAGAATAGAATATAGAATAGAATATAGAATAGAATATAGAATAGAATATAGAATAGAATATAGAATAGAATATAGAATAGAATATAGAATAGAATATAGAATAGAATATAGAATAGAATATAGAATATAGAATAGAATATAGAATAGAATATAGAATAGAATATAGAATAGAATAGAATATAGAATAGAATATAATATAGAATAGAATATAATATAGAATAGAATATAATATAGAATAGAATATATAATAGAATAAACATTAAAAATATAGAATAAAAAATAGAATAGAATACATAGTTTTTTTTTTATATTTCTTTATATATATTTCTATTTCTATTTCTATTTTAATGGTCTGCTGGAAGAAATTTCTTATGAAATAAGCAGTACCTTTGTGCTCTCCTATTTTTATGTATTTTCCTTTTTACATCTATTCTATCTATATCTATATCTATACATATAATAAATCTGTAGAAAAATCTTTTTTGTACATTGAAAATATTTTAAAAAAAAATTGTCAGGGTATTAAAGTATAACCAACAGAACACATTTCCAGCATTTTTGGAATTTTTGTCTGTTTGTCTGTTTATCTGTTTGTCTGTTTCGATGACTAAGCATCACGTCAAATTTACAAAACGAATGTAGGTAACTTTTATACATAAATATTGTGCGTAACTTGGGCTATTACTTAGTCTTTGTTTCATCGTAATCGGTGCTCTCTATCAAAAGATATATGCATTTATAGTTTTCAAGAAGAACTTATTATTATGGTCAAGAATGAGACAAGCAACGACATCTATTGAACGAATATGGTACTTATTAATAAATGCCTTCACAAGATAACTTTAAATAAGTTATGATAGCAAAAGGTACGTAGATATTAGTCTAAATGACGCTGCTTTCAAAATCTGCATAGCCTAAACCCTATAGTGTGTTTGATCGCTCTTTTTTAGCAGTTTATCTTCGTCTTCGACAGATGGCGTCATTCATTTGATGTCATTTTCTGAACCGCGGTGTTATTAAATAAACATATGTTTCGTGAATAGTCAACAAATAAAGATTTACCAATTACACAGTATAAAAATACTGTTTTTTTGAAACTAAATTAAAATTAGATAAAACCCACGACATATTTTTTTGGTACCGCGTGGGAATCGAACCTGCGACACGCAGTGCTACTGTTAATCGTCCAGCCACTGCACCAAACATGTCTTTATATAGATGTGGTGTGTTGTTAGCCCGATGTGTCGAGGCCGCGGTATTTCTTTCGAACAACCCGCAGCCCCGACGGGCGTCGGTCCTTGGGGGCCCCTTCAATGTTGATGACATCCCTTTGAGACGCGCGTGGAACACGAACGCGCCTCCATCGTCTTAGAACGGACGAACGATTACTAGCCCGTTACTCATCGTTCACAGGCCCGCGCCTACGGTGGCCGGAAGCCATCACGTGGCCCCCGATGCCCGGAGCGTCTCCCGCGGCGGCTGGGAAGAGGGGTTGTGTCCCTCTTACGTTCACCTCTCTCGCTAGCATTACTGCTTCGCAGAAGGAGGTGACGGCGTTCCATTTCAGATTCGATGTCCCAGATTCGGTACAGGTACCTCTCGAAACAGCCTCTAATCCCCCCTTTTTTGTGGTTCGTAAATTATAAAATGACTCATCCCGCTCTGGGCGGAGCGGAAGAAAGTGTCAGACTTCTACTGACTAAAAACCACCCGTTTCTTCTTAGCTCTTTGTGTTTCGGGGCCGTGGTATCTCTTGCGGACAACCGTCAGTCCCGGCAGACGAACGGCAGCAACAATTATGGGGCCCCAAAGGACCCCTTAATTGTTGCTGACATATCTTTGAGGCGCGCGTGGAACACGAATGCGCCAACGACAGTACCTGTCGACTATAATGTACCTGTTTCAAATTTCTTTAAGATCCGTTCGGCCGTTCTGACGTGGTTGATTAACAAACACCCATCTATCTAAACTTTAGTATTAGACATAGTCAGTACTTTGCATTACCCTCTTCTTATTTTCTACAGCGGCAGTAAGTTAACGCAGGGCAATGATTTAATGTACTTTTATCTAAGTGACGCATTTTAGTTTCCGACAAGCACGCGAACGAAGTCGCGGGCACAGCTAGTAAATAAATAAATTTTGTAGTGCTCGCCATTACCAAGTGCTCAGTGTTCTATCAAAAGCACATAGGTGTCTTGGTATTAGACATGATAGTTTTTTTTTCCATTGTGTATTATTGCTTGCTTTAAGAGAGTAGCAAAAGAATTAAAAAAATCTCTTGAAAATTAATTAGTAACTACAACTTCTTCAAATAAAAGTTTTGGGTATCTTTGCAAAGTTGAGTACCACTTATACAGAACACTGATTAATCAATTGTTAAAATGCATCGGTAAATCTGCATCACGTCAAAATCTTGATTCGAACATCTAAGATTAGAGAATACGAAACGAATTCTTGCAAAAACCCGTTAAAAATTAAAACCTCTTTCGAAAGATACGGAGGACAACTTCATAATTCATGAATCTTATGATTAAGAAAATGCAGGAGTTTCTTTCTATAATTCGAAACCCAGAACTGAAAATGAGTAAGTTTTTGAAAGGCCCATATTTTAGCGCGAAGAAGGCGTGAAAAAGTTAAAAGGGCCGACTGAGTGAACGATTCCGCTCAAATGGTCGTGTGCAAGGGAGGAACGAGAAGCGATTTAGTTCAAGTCTCTTTGGGCGTTGGGCCACGGAACTAATGCTGCCATATTGTTTTTTCCATACATTTATACAAACCAACCTCCTTTCCAGGCATATCATCTTTCATACAGTCCATTTACCGTTTCTTTCCTCTCCCTCTCTTATTGCCATCAATATTTTCTTCATTCCTCTGCATCACAAATGTCCATACCACGATAACCGATTAATTACCACACAACTTTTCAATCACCGGCGCCATTTTCAGAGTTCCTCTTATGTACTCATTCCTCACTTTCAACCGACTTCAAAAAGGAGGAATCAATTGGTCGGTTTTTTTTATGTATGTTCCCCGATTACTCGAAGATGGCCGGACCGATTTCGATTTTTTTTGTTTTGTTTGAAAGGGTATGCCCAGGTGGTCCCATGATCATCAAGTCAGGATCCGATGATGGGATCCTGGAGAAATAGGGAGAACTCTTCAAATTTTATAGGCACACTTGAAGTGATTCGAGTAGTTTTTAGAAGAGTACCTTTTTGGAGGTGGGATGGTGGTAAATTGAAATGGGATCACCCATTTCAATTTGGTGAAGATCTGATGAAGAACTTCGGAGATAGGCAACGGAACTCCTCAATAAATGATAGCAAAAAAGTGAAAAAAAAACTTTAGAGAAAAATCTGTTTCTGAAGTTTGTTTCGGTTTTATCCATTTGCGATATACCTAACATCCCTCATAGCATTCTCATCTCAACCATAAATATGGTGCTTACATTAACAGCGGTACATTCAGTCAAGGCACCTTATGGCTGGAAGAAGGCTGTTCCAATCCATCTAACAAGTTTTAACATATTACCAAGTGGTATCTTTCTCCCCAAACTCTTTCAGTTTAAACCACACTTTCGACAATCATCGATCAAATAACTTCTTATTACATTCGCTTCGAGTTTCATCCGTTTGTCAGCCGAAGTCGGGGGGAATAACTTCCAGAAATATGCTACACACACATTTGTTCAACAAAATGAATAGGTGCAGAAGTTTTATTTCATTATTTGCCTACGTACTTTACTAGGTTTCAGTAATATATGGCAAATGGTGGAGGAGCGGTGGCCCACTTAAGTCATCGGTTCGAACACAGGCAATTACTTTGTGTAATTTATTTCATCACCACGGCTCTCAAAACAAAACGGTAAGGGAAAACATCGCTACCATCATCATTGTTTTGTCCTTATTCCAATTTATTTGGGATCGCAACTACTCGCAACATCATTTGTGTTCTTCTTCTATACAGGGTGTAAATCAACCCATCACACAGCCGTTAACCAAGCATTCTGTACATCAAACTAAGTACCCCTTCGCAAAAATGTTTGCTGGGAAACGTTTTATTTTTGGGGTCTAAAATCACATTTTACGGTAAAGCTTAATGTAGCTCTCTTAAAACATTGTGCTATTGGATGGTTTGAATAGTCAACGGGTCATGGAGGTAATTTAAGTAAAGTTATAACCTGAAAAACTAGTATTTACAAAAACAGCTGTGAAAAATTTGGAACTTTGACCCTCAATATCTCCGTAACTTGGGAGTTCCCAGGTATGGTCTAGAACAAAAAATGATCGCAGTGGAGGGGAGAACAAGTGGCCTTCGTTTGCGTTAAGGGTACTTTTACACCCTATATACCTACCTCTCTCTTACATTCGCCATCTCAGCAATTACTTTCTTGCTAGCCATATCCTTCACGGAGTCCATTCATGGTTCATTGGTCTTACTCTACCCTTATAGCCAAGTTCATTCATACTCAACATTTTCCTCCTTACGTCACATCACTTGCTACCACGATAACCGATTACTTCACAACTTTTCAGCCACAGGCTCCACTTTCAAACTTCCTTCCTTCTATGTACTCATTCCTTTTTTATCCATTTGCTTCACACCCCTCACCCCCTTAGCATTCTCATTTTACACACATGCAATTGCATTTGACACATGACATAATCAGCCTATAATCTTCCCACAGCTGAGACACAGACCTCCTCGCTTTGAGGGGAATGGGAAATCCACCACGCGGGCCCAGTGCGGATTGGTAGATGTCACAAATCTTCGATTTTTTTGTTGCAAGACATGCCGATTTCCTCACGATGTTTTCCGCCACTGTTTTTGAGAGTAGTGGTGATGAAATAAATTACACAAATTTATGCGCCTGCCTAGGTTCGAACCCACGAAGTTGGGACCGCCACCACTAGGCCACCGCTGCTCCTTTATTATTTCTTTTACCACTCTCAATATAAGACAAAAGATGGCTTATTCCACATATAATCGGTCGTTATCCCAAACCTTCTGTAGTTCATAGTTTATAGTACAAAAACATGGCATTACCGTCATCCGTCGACTAACAGCTACTGTAAGGATTATCATATAAATTGCCGATGAACCTGCGATAACGCGAACGTTCAGCAATGGAGCTTAATACGGGATGTTAGTAAAAAGATAGTTGAATATCTTTTGATAGCAGTTTATGGAAAAGAAAACGTTTTTCTATTACAGTATTTTTATGGAAGCGCTAATCTCACATGAAAGAAAAATGGGTTTCTTTGGTATTACTATACTCCTTAAAAAATATAAAAATACAAACAAAACTAATAATGCCAAAAGCGTCTCAGCTCGGCACAATCTGTGGACCACCTTTTTTTTTTTTTTGGGTGTGGGTAATCATTAAATAACCCCTCTCGCTCTTGGGCAGAGCGAAAGGGAGTGTCAGTGGGAGTGTGACTTCTACTGACTAAAAACCACCCATGTTCCTTCTTAGCCCTTCGTATCGACGCCGCGGTATCTCTTGCGAACAACCCGCAGCCCCGACGGGATCTGTGCACCACCTTTTTTTTATTTAATTTTTTTTATGTGGACCACCTTACGCTGATTTTCAGCTGCTGCCCGCGAGTGCCATGCGCTCGAAAACAGAAGCAAACACAAAAAGCCTAAAATATTCCACATGCAGAAATGGCAGAAAACATTGTTACTGTTATTGTTCATGCCACCGGATCATGAAATAAGTACTGCAAAGAAAATATGTGAATAGATCCACAACAAAGTACTTAATTAGTTCATTTGAACATAATATAATACAATCTTTAATCTGCGGACAAATGAAACCAGCTCTTTCAGGAAAAGACGATTTTTCTCTCCAGCCGATTTCATGGGATCTTGACACAGCAAATAACACACAAAAAAACTACTCAACTTACACGAAAGAAGTAACCTACTTACACAAACATTCCTTTACTGGCAATACGTAACAATATTCTCCCTTTTCTACGAGAATTTACCAAACGGGAGCTAACGAACCGTATCAGATGCCATTATAGATATCGTCTATCACGCTTCCAGAAACGTACAGACGAGGAAATGGTTTGGTTTACAGGCAAATGTATTCATCTCTGTTGACATAAGTATTTATTTCCCGAAGCCGAGGTGTATGGTACACCCTCAATTTTATGTCTCATGTAATAGAAAACCCTCGATGGTACACTAATCTACTACATTATGAATTCAGATAAACCCTACGTCTTTCTTTGCTGAGTTTTTTTGTCAAATTCAATTTGTTTGAGCTGGACTCTCACCAAAAGGATTGGGCCTAACCAGCCAAAGAGAGGGATAAATACAAAGAGGGAAGGGAAGCCTTTGCCCTGCAGTGGGACACATCAGGCTCATAATAAATTTATTTTGTTTGTCCAAACTCAAGGTTTGCCAACGAGCAATGGAGCGCAGTATAACTAGGTGTTAAATGCCAAAACAAAAATAGCTGACGTGGCCCAAAAGGCTGCCCAACTCAAATGGGACTGGGCAGGACATGTCTACCGCATGCCGGACAAACTGTGGGCCAAAGTAGCAAGAAAGCAAATAGCCCTGATACAGTGAGACGGGGTCGCGGCAGGCCAGGAAGGACATGGCGGGATGAACCAGATCGGTTCCTTCAAAACTGGAAGGAGGACGCGCGGGTTCGCGGGAAGTGGAAAGAGTGGAGGGAGGCCTTTGCCCAGGAGTGGGACAGAGCAGGCTAGTAAAAAAAAATATTACAACTGTCTTACTACCGTACGTGATATACAAAACCCTCACTAAATCGTCAAAATCTTTACTTAGTGATGGCTTAAGTAATCATTAAATGTCTCTGAGTGCTGCAGTCAGAATGCAAAATACGGACATTTAGGTTGGTAGATAATTTGTTCAGTTATTAAACTTTATTGACTTCTCAAAACTCGACTAAAAGCAGTTGCAGCTGTTGCAAGTTAGACACTAGCCGCCTTATTACAAAAGGTAATTGGTACCTGGTTTAACTTAGACTTGGTTTATCTCGCATGACGTCTCACTTCAATAGTATTTAAAAGAAAGTGATAGCATGCAAGATAAACCAAGTCTAAGTTAAACCAGGTACCAATTACCTTTTGTAATAAGGCGGCTGTAGACCAAACTCCTTTGCTAACTGTACTCACAAATAAAATAGTCCGTACATTTCCAGAGTATTTACACAAAGTGCTAAGCTAGGAATATTATTTCTGTAGAGAGCTCTGGGTAGTACTTTTCGAGGAACTTCGATATGACGTGTGAACTACTTAGTAATAGAACTTTTTGTTTTAGACTTTCATACTTAGAGAAATGATGTCAAATGTGGCTCAAGATCTTGCAGGTCAACAGGGCTTCAGAATATAATAGAACCTTTTTATCAGAGGGTTAAGACTGCCTCGTTGGTCTAGTGGTTGCAAGCGCGACTGCTGTACACGAGGTCCTTCGTTCGATTCCCAGGTCAAGAAAGTATTATTGGGTTTTCATCAGGAATTTCTCAGTACCAGCCACGAGGTCTGAATTTTGTGCCTTTTTCTCCTATTACATGGAACTTACACATTATAAGTACTACAGTACTTTCACAAGTTATTATGCCTTGTGACTGTGACTGTAGCTTAATTTTATTTGTTTTTCTGACATTCAAAAGTGCCTGTCATTACAGCAGGGCTATTGCGTAACTTTTTAAATGTCAGTGACTATTATAGAGTCCATCGATTAACTGTCAAATGGTTACATTTTGTACCAAACTGACAGTTAATCGATGGACACTATGATAGTCACTGACATTTAAAAAGATACGCAATGGCCCTGCAGGTCTGTAATGGTGTAATTGAAATAAATGCTTTGAGTTTGAATTAAGTGTACCCATGTATACTGCTGCCTAGCCCTGCGAGTATCACAGGCGTGATGTGCACAGCAGTCCAACCACTAGACCAAACGAGGTAGTCTTTAACTACTCACGAAAATATTAATAAAAAAGTTAAAGAATTTTTAATATTTTCATGAGTTTAGTTAATTTCTACTGAAAACTGTGTAACCCTGCCGGACCCATTCCAGGAAACGTTCTTAATCAGATTTTCGGGAAACTTTCCAGGAAAATGAACACGAAATAAAATGTTCATTTGCCCATGCGGTCACAATTTAAGTAATTTTTAAATAGGGATGATTAAAATTTCCCGGAAACAATTTGTGAACCACAACACTGTGTTTATTGATTTTAATAATGTAATGAAAAGTAGGTAAGTACTTCTCTTATACAGGGTGTAACATAATAATACGAGACTTTGCGTCTAATAGAAGTTCTCATGCCATGAAACATCTTTTGTTCTGACTCATTGAAATCTGACTTATGACTCATGAAAATTCATCATCATCAGCCGTAAGACGTCCACTGCTGGACAAAGGCCACCCCCATAGAACGCCATAACGAACGGCAACCTGCCGTTTGCATCCACCGGTTGCCGCACGATGGCGTCGGTCCACCTGGAGGGAGGCCTACCAACACTGCGTCTTCCGGTTCCGGGTCTTGAAAATTCTTAACTTTTTTATTAGTTTTACCATACATTTACAGTGATCAGTAATTGATCGCGTTAGTTTCATCTGGCTTTTGCGAATTTCATGACCTAATAGAACAAATTTTAATGTAGTTCAGCTTTATGTTCTGAGAGGACCACACGGGAGGTCTTGTGTTCATCGGGGCTGCGGGCTGTTTGCAAGAGATACCGCGGCCTCGACACAAAGGACTAAGAAGGAACATGGGTGGTTTTAGTCATTAGAAGTCTGACATTATACCGCTCTGCCCAGAGCGGGAGGAATCATTTGATGATTCCCCCCCCCCCCCTCCCAAAGAGAAGAAGAGAAAACCCCACTGAGAATGGTATCTCTTTGATTAAATAACATAACATCACATAACATATCATCACGCCTGTAATCCCCGAAGGTTTAGGTAGAGGTGTACTTAATAGTACACCCACATTTCGGCAGTTATGTTTAAGTCCCATGTAATAGGGGGCGAGCCTATTGCCATAAACCGGGTACAAATCCAAACTCCGTGGCTGTTACTGATTAATTCCTGATGGAAAAAGCTAATATCACTTTCCCCGACCCGGGAATCGAACCCAGAACCTCATGCGCTTGCGACCACTAGATCAACGAGGCAGTCTTCTTTGATTAAATAACGCGAAAATTCAGGACCACCGACTAAATATTCTATAGCAATATTCAAAGTTAATTAAGTATCGACACGCAGTTCACAGCAAATAGTGATTACCATGATAATTTATGCAATTAACTTTTGACGTTAATTCTGATTAGAGCAGGAGCGGATGTTTTTGCTTGAGGTTATATTAATAAGAGGAGTCCTCAGGGAATAAACAGGAGGCAATTTATGGCTTTCAAAGTGATTTCATAATCACTTTCAACAGGATTGGCATAACGCTTACCAGTGGCTTAATATGTCATTTATTTTTTAACCGACTTCAAAAACGAAGGGGGTTTGTTAACTATCGTTATCGCTGATAGAAAGTTGTCTAAACCAGCTTGTATTATTCTCTTAGGAAATGTTATGGAGGCAGCATTTTCAAATATCAACTATATCGGTTATAATAGAAATATTTCGCCGGTTATTAAAAACACAGCTGTTTTAGGTGTAGTTTTATATACACAGTTTCGCATTATTTTTGAAAAGTCGGTGTAACTTACACCCTGTATATTATGTGCCCCACTGGTCTAGTGGTCGCAAGCGCGTCTACTGAGTATGGGATTCGATTCCCGAGTTAGACAATATTTTATTGAGTTTTTTATCAGGAATTTCTCAACCGCAGCCACGGAGTCTGGCTTTGTGCCTGATTGATGGCAATAAGCATCGTCTCTGTTACACGGTATTTAAATATAAGTAGCAAAATGTGGGTGTACTATTAAGTACCCCTCTGCCTGACCCTTCGGGGATTAAAGGCGCAATTTTATGTAAAAAAAAAATTGCAGAACTTTTTTTTTAATTTTTTTTTTTTTATGGTGGGTGGAAAATCATCAAATGACCCCTCCCGCTCTTGGGCAGAGCGAAAGGGAGTGTCAGACTTCTACTGACTAAAAACCACCCATGTTCCTTCTTAGCCCTTCATGTCGAGGCTGCGGTATCTCTTGCGAACACCCGCAGCCCCGACGGGGCTTCACTTCTACTTTCTGTATGTTAATGTTTTGCTTAGCTAAATAAACTAGTTATTTAGTTAAGCAAAATTGAAACAAAATTTTTCTCAAAAACATAATTTCTACTAACTCATTACAAAATAGGATGGAAAGGAAATTGAACAAACACAGCACACTCAATTCGAATAGAAGACAATAAAACAATATTTATGGAAGCGTGCATCGAACTTATATCCGTTCATTTCCTTTTCAGAACTCAGCATGGCGTGGAAAGACCCTTAGCGACTTCCGGAAGGATACTTCACACTTTCCGGGTGAATTGACGGGTGTGAAATCAATTTTTGAAAATCCAAACCTACATCATTGAGTTACAGTTGCATATTGTGTAAACGTTTTATGCAATAATGCGTTATTGTTGTGTAGGTTATCAAGTTTTGTTCGTGTAGTGGTCACAAACGAGGCTATTAAGCCAGAGGCCTTTTTTTTTTGGGTGTGGGAAATCATCAAACAACCCTTCCCGCTCTGGGCAGAGCAAAAGGGAGTGTCAGACTTATACTGACTAAAAACCACCCATGTTCCTTCTTAGCCCTTGCGCCGAGGCCGCGGTATCTCTTTCGAACAACCCGCAGCCCCGACGGGCGTCGGCCCTTGCATGTTGCTGACAACTCTTTGAGGCCCGCGTGGAACACGAATGCGCCGTCGACACGGCCTGTCGTCGTCATAAGACGGACGGACGGCGAGCTAGCCCATAACTCACCGTCCACAGGCCCAAGCCAGACGCCTTAGGTTCGATTCCAAAATTCGGTCAGGCAAAGTGATATTGGGTCTATCCATTAGTAATTTTCTAGGTCTATTTCCTCTTCCATAACCTTCCACTCTACTCTCGCTGACGTGAGAAACCCCTGGGTGGTCGCGTCAGCGTTGTCTAGGTATCCCTTGCTTCGCTAGGCCTAATTAAATTAACATTTCAAAACTAAATACACACGTAATTAGCAATCTGTACTAATATCTTTTAAAGTGAACCATAAAACACAGTATTTCAATTCCAGCTTATTCCTCACAGCTAAAAGTTCAAAATCTAGATAGAAAATAATGTACCAGATCATTTATCATTTAAAATTACTTTCGAAACGGCATTTTTATGACCCATCCCGACGGCTTCCGATATACGATCTTATTGGCTTTTGGCACCGAATCGTCGCGATAATATTTCGAGATATCGCTTTGCAAGTAATAACGCCTGACCAACTTCAATTGCTGCGAGCGTTTGAAACAAAAGTTGTTGCTATAATAATTTTGTAAGGCAAACAATTGAATGGTGTTGAAATATTCATTCTTGAATAAGCAAAAACTTGAAGGGGTAACACAAAGAAGCGGTGAATGAATTGTATGAAGACTTATATGAATAGAAAATTTTCGGGTTGAAATTGGTAAAACCTTATTCGTTTTGGGGTTCTGAAATTCAGGAGGTATCTTACACTTCATTGACAAAGTTTCGGCCAAATAAAAGTCTCTAAAAAATACATTAATGTTCTCAAGTTCGTTAACACTCGTTTAACATAAATCTCTTTCTTGAGACTACACTGATTATAGCAATCTTGTAAAAACTTACCTACATGATTGCTTTTCTCATAGCAGGTAGTGGTGCAAGCAGGATTTAACGGTACTTTTTTTCCAGGAGCCTTAGAGCGAGCAAACAGAGCACCAAAATTTAGGCTATAATAACTTATAGAGATCGGATAGGCAGTTGATCTATTTAAAATACTGGTATTCCGTTGCATCCGGTTAGATTGGAAGCCAATCCAAAGGCAGATGATGATAATGATGAAGGATCGAATAGGTTTATTTTTATCTACACTAATATTATAAAGAGGAAAGATTTGTTTGTTTGTAACGAATAGGCTCCGAAACTACTGGACCGATTTGAAAAATTCTTTCACCGTTAGGAAGCTACACTTTCCCCGGGTGACATAGGCTACTTTTTATTCCTGTATTCCCACGGGAACGGGAACTACGTGGGTGAAACCGCTTGACGTCCGCTAGTCACTCATGTAGACATAAGAGCTGCCTTAACGGTATAAGCGGGGATTACAGGTATGAGCTTATTAATAGTCTTCAAGACATTCTAGTTCACCATAAATTGTACCACCCACCACAATATTAATCACACACTTTACATCACAGTAACTAAAGTATTAGAAACATTGCGCAAAGGTCTTTAGCACACAGACGGTCATTGACGTTCGCCCTTTATAGCACAGTCTATACCCAGCATTAGTTGACCCCTCATCTCACACCACTTGCTCTCTTCTTCTTTATACGAGGGGTCAGGTTATGCTGGGTATTGACAGTACAATTCACTAGTAAGTCATCTGTTGGTTAAATTTGAACCGAGTTGTTTATGTTACGTCTAGTCTTGTGATGTTAGTAAACAGTAGAGTTGGATGTAATTGTAGTTATTTGGAAATTAGCGATTCAATTAATCTTATTGCCTTAAGGCTTGTATTCACGCCAATAACCTTGTGCATACAAACTACCCCTCTCGGTCGTAGATACGGACTTTAAACGGACGCATTTTTTATTTATTATAATTAAAATAATACATGTTTTTAAAAAGTAAAAAACCAAATTATTTTCCTTTGTATTTCAAAGCAGTAGATATTTTTTTTATTTTGTTTTATTAAAAAATGAAGGAGTAAAATGGTTCAATTCAACGATTTGGAGGTGTTTTGTGGATTTTTTTCTTATTATGTGATACCGATAGAAAAATTATGGCTAAACCAAATTACATGTCATATCATGTAGATTACTAACAATTTTTCTCAGATGTAATTTCTCTGTAAGTGCCGGTGAAAAACTGTTCCATCTGTACGCTGTTTTTAAGCTTTTTCGAGAGAGCAGCCTTAATCTGGTGAACGTACTTTCAACTCAAACTCAAAGCATTTATTTCAATTAGACCATTACAGGCACTTTTGAATGTCAGAAAAACAAATAAAACGAAGTTACAGTCACAGTCACAAGGCATAGTAACTTGTGAAAGAACTGTGGTTGCCCATTCCTCAGCGTAGATCTCTATGGAGAAGAACGAGAAAGACACTCCATGGACACTCTTTTAAATCAGAATATTATAACAAATCCTTGGTTACATCATTCACTAATATTCATTCATAAATATTTTTGGATATCTTCGTCTGAATATCGGACCACAAAATCTGCTCATGCAAATATAAAATTGACGAGTTTTTTCTGAGTAACAGATTTAATTTTAAAAGGTGATGAATATAAATGTAAGATTGTGTGAGGAATGATATATTATGGAAGAAAAAGGAGTAGGTACAAACTTACCTATAGAATGGCGTAACGATTGACAGGGGAAGAATGAAAATAATGTGTTGCGCCTACCCTAAATAACATAGGACGAACGCAGGATGAAAATGATAGAATAATCAATAAAGCAGTTTTAAAAATCTGGCAGATGATTCATGAGAACGCATCATATGAATAAAATTACACAATACATCATAATTATGTGCCATATTCTAATTTTATAGCGTCCTTGTCTTCTGACCCATATTCGGCACAACATTCAAATTCAAATATTTTAATTCAGAATTAAATCCATATTTTGTTAGTAACAATAAAATAACTTAGCCTAATGTTAGTATTAAATTCAATTTACAATTAGAAACAGCACTGCACTACAAGTTTATTTGGATAAGTGTGTCTGAACACTTACCCGCTTATGTACATTATCACGAGTTAAAAGATAACAGGTCCCTTCTATCCTAGTATAAGAAACTAAGGATTGGATTTATTAGCCAATATTGATCTAAATTGGGATCTGCTGGATGTGAGACGCACGGGACCAGTCAATGTGGCGACACTTGGGGGAGGTTTATGTCCAGCAGTGGACGTCATTTTGTTGAAATGATGATGATGATAATCTAAAACTCTCTTATCCCTGAATATTCCTTCCGTGTACTCTTAACTTGCAAAATAAAAAAAGCAATCAAATTAGCAAATTAAAAACAACAGTGTACTTAATTTATAAATACGATTTATCTTAAAAGAGCCAGATAACAATGTCAAAGATCGCTGGCCTTACATTTTTACGCATTTAAAACTGGAGCAGAAAAATATTAGTTTTAAATTACATCTTAATAGTGCTAGTGTGTTCTACAAAATGTGGTTTAAATTAGCGTTGCTTTGTGTTCTCGAATTAAGTGTATCTGTGAGTACCAATTTATACCCATATTTCGTTTTACAGAGGAGCTCGTGGCTAAATAATAACAACACAATCAATCTTTAGGTTAAACCATGCATGCTTGCCCGTCGGAGCAAGAGATACCGTGGCCTCGACATGAAGGGTTAAGAAGGAACATGGGTGGTTTTTAGTCAGTAGAAGTCTGACACCCTTTCGCTCTGCCCAAGAGCGGGACCTTTTTTGATGATTTTTCACCCGCCAAAAAAAAAAGAAAAAAGAGGGCGGTATCGTATTATACAGTAACAACAGAGTTGTGGAGGTCCGATAGACAGTCGCTCCATGTAAAAGACTGGTTTTCAACTGCATCCGGTTAGACTGGAAGCTAACATTGTTGTGAAAAGGCTAGGCAGACGATGATGGTTAATTCTATCCTTATAATTATGGTTCCCTATGGTGTCGGACGTAAAGAATAGCACCATCCCATATCTTCCCGTGGGTGTCGTAAGAGTCGACTAAGGGACTTACCAGAGAATGGGCAGCGTTCTCTGTGCCTTCGTAACAACCATACTGCGAACGTCAACCCGCCTGCCAAGCGTGGTGATTATTGCAAATCCCCCCCTTCTGGGGGAGGCCTATGTCCAACAGTGGACGTCTTATGACTGCAATGATGATAATTAACCGATCCTTCCTCGAGAAGTTCAGAATTAATCAGATCCCATCAATCAACCTGACATTTAGGGTGAGGCCAAACGAGCGTAATTTTGTGAGTCGTTAGTCGCAGAAATTCTGCCCGGCAGAAATTCTATTGGGATCTAGACGAGCGCAGAAGAACTCATTTTGCCGTGTGAATCAAATAGGACTTTTTTATGAAACCTAATGCAGCAGAATTTCTGCGACCGAAATTCTGCGGCTCACGACTCACTAAATTACGTTCGTTTGGCCTCACCCTAAAACTTCCCCTTCTTAGGCAACAAAATATATCAAGTGAAGGCTACCAAAATACGTTATTCAGAGAACAGAGAATGCATATTGCTTCTGAATCAGCTATAAATGCAATAGTTACTGCAAATTGGAACAGCGTGCATTTGTGCATGTGTGTTTTCATCTATGAATCGTTGTGATCCCAGGGAAACAGGTTGATCAAAAGATAACTGGAACTATTGTTATGTTTATTTGGATTCGTATCATGTTTTCCTAGTATTTTTTGGTCTGTGTCTGTGTTGGTCGTTCGGCAACAAGATATGGTAACGTGGGTAATATTACTACTGGCAGGAGTAATTTTCATGGAGTCGAATTTACCCTCGCTAAGTTCCAGGGTTCGATTAGGTTGGAAAATGCCTTCAATAGTTGTTTGGAGTCTGGTTTAGTGTCGGGTTGGTGGCAATAGGCTCTTTCTCTATTAAATAGAACTTCCCAACACACCTCATGAAACGAGGGTCTAATTTTCAAATATTCCTTTAAGAATAAAACTTCCTAACCGTCTTCCGTACATAAATAAACTCACGCTTTTTACCACGGAGTAGGAAAAACGTACATACTTACTTACCTTCTATCATAAATATGATTTACCCTGTACTATATGATTAAAATGTCAAATCATAATCCATAGCTATCTAATGCTAGTAACAAGGAGCTCATTAGCCACTACAATAGACAATTATGGGAGAATATCACAATGGTCCTGCGCTTGACAGCCGATTAGAGCTCGTCAAGCCGACAGTAAGCAAATAGGCGTCTTTGATGCGGAAGGGACACGCTCATTGCTGTGATCCAAGTGAATTCAAATGACCGATAGGCACACTGAACGATAGAAGATGAGAAATTGAGTTTTTACCTTTATGAATGCTTATATTTTTTTTGCGTTTTATTTTTGCACACATACAAACACACATTAACTTATATATATAATATATACACACACTGTAATGTACCTATACATGTAAACACACAATTACGAACACATACACGTATACACCCACACACACACACACACACTAGAACACATACACGCACACATGTGCGCACGCATGCACATATTAGCTCATTCATCCGCTCACGTAAATCTGCTTACTCACGACGTCTACAGTCTGAGTAACATATTTTGAATGGGGGCCTGGAGCTCTAAAATACAGGCCTGGGCTTAGTTTGGACTCCAGATCTCTTACAAATTACACACTTAGTCAAAATTTCTGTGTCTGACTGTTTTGTGCTCACGTTGATATTATAATTTGTGGAGATTTAAAATAAAGATTTATTATTATTATTATTATATAGTTATCTAATATCGTACTTAAATAATATTAAAAAAAAGAGGTAAATATGGAAAAGAAAAAAATAGCTGGCAGCATAAGTAAGACGCCTGTAATATCCTAAGGATGATGCAGCTGTATACCTAATAGTACAAGCACATTTCGGCAGCTATGTTTAAATCCGTTGCAATAGAAATTCCTAATAGCAAAGCCCGCACGGAGAATAGAAACTTAAACCTCGTACTCATCAGCCATGTTTGCAACCACTAGACCTAAGACCAACTTAAATATTTGTATGGCCTGCAGATAGTTGTTTCGGGTCTGGGTATTTGTGTATGTGACTTTATATGTTTGTGAACGCACCCACGATACAGGAGAAAATCCTAGTGTGGGGCAACGTTTTATTTAAAAAAAAAAAAAAAAAAAAAAAACTAATAAAATAATAATCTTTATTAGTACTATTGAGAAATTTCTAATTGCAAACCCAGCAATCCTGCCCGCACGGAGAATAGAAACTTAAATCTCGTACTCATCAGCCACGTTTGCAACCATTAGACCAACGTTAAAATAATTATTATCTTTGTTAGCTACAGCAGAGTGTCGGAAAAATGTAGTAATAAATACCAGATCCTGTATTACCTTTTTAACTTCCAGTTGACAACAGCCTTCGATCTTCGCGGGGTCCTCGATGGCAACCGCATGGCTGCCGTCCCCCTAGGCATGACCCTGGGTTCCGGAGAGCTGGACGTGGAAGGCATCTGTACGAAGCCCGGTATGGCCTGCCAGAACTGCACCCACGCTGTGACTTGTGTCCCTCTACCTGTTGGATGGCTCAAGGTAACGGACGTTCACAAAGATATTTATTTACAGAGAAAAATATACAGGTTGTCGCTCAACTCAACGTCAAGCGGGTACGGGTTTGAGTGACAAACACAGTCCTGTATGTGTGATTCTAAAGTTTTGTCGGTTACTTCCCGATTTGCCAACTAAACAAAATACCATCATAAAAACTTGAGAGGTGTCAAGGAACACCCGGATGGAACGAAGTTATTGTTATTATTTTTTATTATTAAAAAAAAAAAAAAAAAAAAAAAAATGTAGAAATGAAAATATCTGGCTTGCTTTCTATAAGAGAGAGAGAGACAGACAGAGAAACATGCGACGCCGCACAGCTTACAATAACTTACTATAGCAAAAAGTGTCGTGACAACTTTTCGTAAGAATTTTTTCCGTCTAGCCCCCTTTCACAACGCGCGATAAGGAACTTCGTTCCAAAAATGCTGTTTCGTAACTACATATTTTGATCTTCATACTCCCATATTGAGTCTCGTTTCGTTAACTTTTGAGTACACGTGTTTTCATTCCCTTATGGTAAACTCTAGCGGTTTTTTTTATCGGTTAAGACTAAGGAGTAAGTAAGGAGTAAAGATTTTAATTCTAATATCTGCTTTCTTGAATCATGCCTAACGTAGTAGACACCCATAGGACCCTATCAATTAGACTAAAATTGACTAAGTAAATATACCTTCATTGACCATAAAAATTCTCTTCTCATGTTTACAGGTACCTTTAGAAGAATGTCAGGAAAGCTTCTCGTGCAACGCTCCCCTGGGGCAGTGCTCCAATGTGCCCGCGCCTGAATGCAGCGACGCTGCTCAGGAATTTGAGCATAGCTGTGAACAGGTAGGAATTTTATCATTATAATGGTTTTCAGTGTCAATAGTACCTTTTAAAACTTTGATATGTTAATTACAGATTTTTCACACAATTATCTGGTGTACCATCAAATATGTAGTCGTCTCGGTTATTACGGGTTTTTGATGTGATTCTTCTTAGCGTGGCGATGGCTCATTAAATAAATTTGGCCCAAAATTCAGCTATGCAAAATCTGCCCGCTGATGCAGTCGTAAGGTCGTCAAGTGTGTAGGTGTCAGGACATGCAGCGCAAGATGGAAGGTGGTGCATTCTCTGTGGAGATACGCCACATACACACTGTAGATCTGAGCCGTCAATGAACCCCATTTGAAGAGACTCCCGTTTGAACTGATTATATAGGGTGTAAAAGTACCCTTCAACCAAACGAAGGGCACTTGTTGCACCCCACCGCTGCGATCATTTTTTTGTTCTAGACCATACCTGGGAACCCCCTAGTTACGGAGACATTGGAGGTCAAAGCTCCAAATTTTTCACAGCTGTTTTTGTAAATACTACTTTTTCAGGTTATAACTTTACTTAAATTACCTCTAAGACCCATTTACTATTCAAAGCATCCACTAGCACAATGTTTTAAGAGTGCTACATTGAGTTTTACCGTAAAATGTGATTTTTGACCCCAAAAAAAAGTCGTTTCCCAGCAAAATTTTTTGCGTAGGGGTACTTAGTGTGATGTACAGAATGTTTGGTTGACGGCTGTGTGATGGGTTAATTTACACCCTGTATACTTACTATTATTTTCCCCAGGTCGGAATCTTCCCGGATGCACACGACTGCAGAAAGTTCCACCTCTGCTTTCCACCCGAAGGTCTGCCTGATGGGAGACCTGCAGACCACAGAGCCGCTCTGTGTCCAAGACATTATGGCTACAACCCTGCCACTGCCCAGTGCTCGGTAAGATTGGTTATGCTCTGAACTTTATTTGTTCTACTTTAACTAATAATCAGATGTCGATGGATATGATTTAGCTGTATGTAGACAAGCTCATAGATATAATTATTTATACTAACAATTAAGACTATTTTCACTACAATCCTTTTTTGACCTCCAGTGTCCCCCAATAAGATGGAGCGACGACCTTTAAAACGTGGCTTTGTCAGACTGAATGCAGAAGGTGGAGGACCTAGTTTAAAAAAAAAAGTTTAAGACGAGACGATTTTGAGTTTAAGTTTTACCTAGAGGATGAAAACCTACTGTGTTGTAGAGAGAGCCATCTCCATTATGAGACTGCAACAGGCTGAGTTGAACTTTCTTTGTATCAGAAAATACCTTAAAGCTACATTGCTGTAGTTAAAGGCTGGAAATTCCCGTAGAACTGCAATGGGATTCGAAATATTTTGGAAAACATTAATACTTTAAAATTGATGGATCCATCATGTAATCAAACTCTAAAGCCAACCTACTTTAAACTTTTCCAGATTAAACTAGAACACAGCCAATGCACCGACAGACCAGTCCCCGAATGCAAGACCATCGGCCAGCATGGAGTCCTGGCCCTCAGCACCAATCACTACTACGTCTGCCTAACCAAGGACGGAGTACTACATCCCCAGATCTTTATCTGTCCTCACGGCTGGCACTTCTGGGGAGAATACTGCCAACCAGAACCCGAGAAGAAACCAGCTGTGGAGCCAGTTACAACTGAGGAGACAGCAACTGTCAAGGATAGTTCAGAAGAAAAAGGATCAGAGGAAACTGCAGACACTACTGAGCCAGTTGAAGTTACCACGAATAGAATGGATAGTTTCTTCTCCACCGAAAAGTCGACCACTTATGCTGCTGATACCTTTTTGGCTGACAAGATAGATCTTGCTAATTATGACACTCCTGCTGATGACAATCAAAATAACAATAATGATTTTGCCATGTCTATTGAGTATGGTTGGTAAGGTCATTCTTTAGGTGTAGGTTAAAAATATTGTAAAAATATAGAGTAATAAAATGAAAATCGATTTTTTTTTTCAAAAATAAACAAAAATAATATAATATAATTAGATGATCCAAATGAAATTAATGTATCAATATAGTTAGAACTATGTAAGTAGGAGAAGTAATTGAATTCAAAATCGTCGACAATTTCAATAGATAAATAAAACCCTAAAAACAACTTAGTTTTCTTTCATTCACTTTTTTTTGGAACCACTGGATGCGAGAGGCACGTAACCGGCAAATATGGTGACACTTGTGGGAGGTCTACGTCCAGCAGTGGACGTCTTTCCGCTGAAATGATGATGGTGATTAACACTATGCTTCAACGCAAGACTAGTTAGACCTACTCTTGGAAGAGTAAGTAATAGGGTAGTTAACTAAAAAAATCTAATTAGACCGTCAGATAGATTTCCAAAAAATATTGGACACGTATTTTTTTTTTTCACGTAAACAAACAGTGAAGACGATACAGTGCTTTGAAAACTCGTGTGACGTTATATTTTAAGACATTAGTATGACATTTTTTACCGGTGAGTGACGTCACGACCCCCCACTCAAATCTTTGACGCGTTTTATCTTCGTCAACTTTTATTGATTTGATAAAACAAAAAATACGTATCCAATATTTTTCGATAATCTAACAGATGGACATTTTTTTAAGTCAGTAAACATCCCTATTACCTATTACGTTTTCTTCAATTCACTGCTTAAAATTTTTCATATTCTTCTCAAAGCTACAATTTTTTAAGCTCTTAGGTTCTATTAAACCAAAATAAAGCCGACCTATTAAAAATAAAGACTCCTCCAAAAGACAATGGCTTTTAACTTATCACCGTGAACCTCTGACGAGTACTGTTGAGCAAAAATCTAATTCTGTCATCATGGTTCACAATAGGACAATCGCGCCCGATACCGACCTTTGTGGTGGTACAAAGACGGTGTTATCGCTACCATCTCTGCCGAGCCCCGCCGCTGGCACAAGCGAGAAGATTTACGGCGAAATATCACACAACCCAAACTGTGAAAAAATATAATAGGAATATTGAAAAAGTACCCTTAACCGACGTAAGTGTATGACTTGATGTATGAAAGTGGATGAGGTGAAACGGATTTGTAAAGATCGTAGCAAATGGCGTTCTGTGGGTTCTGGCTACCCCTATAAAAAAAAGGCGTGAGTGCATTTAATGAGAAAAGTGTCAGAAAACTGATAATTAAGCTTACTCAGAGACATCATGCTCATGCAATCATCATCATCATCAGCCATAAGACGTCCACTGCTGGACAAAGGCCTCCCCCATAGAACGCCATAACGAACGGCAACCTGACGTATGCATCCACCGGTTGCCCGCGACTCTCACGATGTCGTCGGTCCACCTGGTGGGAGGGCTACCGCTGCGTCTTCCGGTTCGTGGTCCCCATGTAAAATACTTTAAGACCTACAGTATGTTTTACTGCTGACAGTGTAAGTAGTAACCGATGAGACTGGAAGCCGACCCGAAACAGTCGATAAATACATGGAAAACCACCTTTACTTTTCTTTTTTTGGCGGGTGGAAAATTATCAAATAACCCCTCCTGCTCTTGGGCAGAACGAAAGGGAGTCTCAGACTTCTACTGACTAAAAACCACCCATGTTCCTTCTTAGCCCTTTATGTCCAGGCCGCGGTATCTCTTGCGAACAACCCGCAGCCCCGACGGGAAACCACCTTAACTGGCGAAATTTTGATGTACACCCTTTTTTTTTTTTTTTTTTTTGGGAAATCATCAAATAACCCCTCCCGCTCTTGGGCAGAGCGAAAGGGAGTGTCAGACTTCTACTGACTAAAAACCACCCATTTTCCTTCTTCGCCCTTCATGTCGAGGCCTCGGTATCCCTTGCGGACAACCCGCAGCCTCGACAGGCGTCGGCCCTTACGGGCCCCTTCCATGTTGCTGACATCTCTTTGAGGCGCGCGTGGAACACGAACGCGCCGTCGACACGGCTGATGTACACCCCTTCGTTACCCTTCAAAGATTCATCGTAAGTAAGCTCATAAGTTCATTTAATGGGAAACTATAAAATTATAATTATGTTTACATAACATTTCATACAAATCAGTAGTTGAATAGGAATGGTGTTTGAATGTAATCCCGTCGTGGCTACGGGTTGTTCGAAAGGAGGTATTCCCATCTCAGCACCTAGTTTTAGAGCACCTATGCTTAGAGCACTAAAAGTATTCCCATTAGAGCACCAATCAGAGATACCGCTACCTCGACACAAAGGGCTAAGAAAGAACATGGGTGGTTTTTAGTCAGTATAAGTCTAAGGTGTGACCTGGTAGCTGGTGTTGGTGTGACCTGGTAGCTGGTGTTCCACAAGGCGGTATACTCTCCTCTCTTATTTTCATTGTTTATTAACTCCATTACTACTATCCTCAAGTGCTCTTACCATCTATACGCAGATGATCTACAACTTTACGCGCAATCTGACATTGCCAGCCTTGACAATTGCATCACATTGGTCAATGCTGATCTTCAGACTATCGGAGAATGGTCCGCCAAATTTGGGGTTGCTGTCAACGTTGAAAAGTGTCAGGCCATCCTCATAGGCAGTTCGTATTACCTGAGAAATTTAGACACTAGCCAACTAATGCCGCTTATGTTCGACAATAATGTGATTTCTCTCTCACCTCATGTAAAAGACTTGGGCCTGCACATTGACGACACTTTTAGTTGGAATAAGCAGGTAGCTCAGGTTAGCCAGAAAGTCACATACTCACTGCGGTCTCTCTATAGATTCAAACATTTTTTACCATCTAGCACTAAAATAACTTTGGTCCAGTCACTTGTGCTTCCCATTATCGACTATGCTGATGTTTGTTACTCTGACCTTTCCCAAGAACTTTTAAACAAATTGGATCATCTTCTTAATAATTGCATTCGGTTTATTTTTGGCCTTCGAAAACACGATCACATCTCTGCGTACCGTTCTCAGCTTAAATGGCTGCCTATCCGACTCAGAAGATTCCTCAGATCTCTTTGCACGCTCTTCACTATTTTAAAGGATCCCGTACTCCCGTTTATCTAAAAAAATACTTCAAAGTATTGGGCAGTTCACACAGTCTTAACCTTCGAGCTTCAAAGAACCTTCTGCTTGAAATTCCCTCACACCGTACTGGTTTTATGTCCTCTTCTTACGCTGTCTCAACCATAAAGCTCTGGAATGCGCTACCCTCTGGTATTAAAAAAGCAGAAAGCAAGTTGCCTTTCAAAAGGAAAGTTCGGAAATACTTTTGGAAATATGTACTTTTTGAAATTGGACTGAATTGCTCTCAATCAAGTCACTAGTCTTAGTAGGTAATTATTATAAGGTTTCTCGTTTTTTTTTTTACTGAATATACATATGTATTAAAATATCTATTAGTTTATTTAATTCTATCTGTATATACACACATCGACACTGTCTAGGGATATTTTGGATTTACTCAATTTACTCAAAATGTATTAAAAATAGCATACAACATGTATATATTTTTATAAAGCCCATTTATCAGTCTACACTCCAGAATAAAATAAAACAATGTTTTTTTGCGTAAACAAATTTTTATTCAAATAAAGAAAAAACATGAAATAATGGTAAAACTAACAACGAATGTGTTTCTCAAGAAAAAATTACAAATAAGGAAAAAATAATTTGTTTTTAACAGTTCTGTGAAAAATCAGTAGTCAGTAAAACCACCCATGACGTTAATAACGGTCCTGCAACGGTTTTTCATGCTTTGGATTAAGTTATCCAAGTCTTGCTGCGGTATATTGTCCCAGGTCCGGCTAAGATGCAAAAAAAGTTGCTCTTCCGTCGCAACGTTTGCAGGGAAATCCCTTTTTTTTTTTTTTTTTTTTTTGGGGGGTGGGAAATCATCAAATAACCCCTCCCGCTCTTGGGCAGAGCGAGAGGGAGTGTCAGACTTCTACTGACTAAAAACCACCCATGTTCCTTCTTCGCCCTTCATGTCGAGGCCTCGGTATCCCTTGCGGACATCCCGCAGCCTCGACAGTGCAGGGAAATCCCTCAAAGCCCTTCTTTGGAGCATGTCCCACGCGTGTTCTATGGGGTTTAGGTCAGGCGATTGAGCGGGCCAGCCTAAGACCGATACGTCGTGCTCCTGCAACCAGCTCGTCACCACTCTAGCTGTGTGCGGACGGGCGTTATCGTGCATGAGCGTGAATTCTTGGCCCATTTGTAGTCGATGGGGGTAGATTATTAGTACCAGCACCTCGTTACGGTATTTTTCAGCCGTCATGGTGTTTCTGATCCAAACGAGGTCTGTTCTTCCACCAACACGAATAACCGCCCAAACCATAGAATAGAATAGAATAGAATAGAATAGAATAGAATAGAATAGAATAGAATAGAATAGAATAGAATAGAATAGAATAGAATAGAATAGAATAGAACTCACTGAGGGACTCATCGGTAAACAGCACTACAGACCACTGGTTTTCTTCCCAGAGCAAATGTTCACGAGCCGACTCTAGTCGTCGTCCACGATTTCCTCGGCGTAGTGCTGGAGTACGAAGCGGTCTGCGAGCATGAAGGTTAGCTTCATGCAGCCTTCTCCTCACAGTTTGGTTACTCACAAGCAACTGGTGCTCTGACTGGAGCCTCTGAACCAACTGCATGGCCGTAACATTTGGTTGTCTTCTCGCGGCAACTTGCAAAAATCGGTCTTGTCGTTGAGTGGTTATGCGCTTCCCGCCTGGGTGTCTTTCAGCCACTTCACCAGTAGCACGATAACGTGACCATAACCTTGATATCACGTTTTGTCTTGTTCCAAACTCCTCAGCAATACTCTGTTGAGTAGCCCCAGCTTGGAGCATGACTACTGCTCTTAACATTTCTTCTCTAGTTAAATGGCGCCGCTGCATGATGCACACAATAACATTAATTCGGAATTAACCGATAACTTGTTATAAAACTTAAATTGGACACAAAAAAATAGCCACAAACTACTGTAGGTAAATGAAACCTTCGGACTTCGCTACCATTATGCCGCGTAAATCTTTTGTTTTTAATGTATTTTTTCAAATTCAAATTTAGAATCGTTCAAAAAGGCTTACAAAATAAACTTTCTTCAAAAGAATTTAAAAGTGGCCAGTATTTTTTGAGTTTAAGAACTTTATACAAAATATCCCTAGACGGTGTTGATGTGTGTATATGTACTGGTATGCACCTGTATAAGTATTATGTTTACAAAATGGTTTTATCATTATTATTTTTTTTTTTTTTGTACTCTACCACAGTGCTGTCCTATTTGACCCAAAGGTTAACTGGTAGAGAATGCCTTGTGGCATTAAGTCCGCCTATGTACCACTTTTGTACATGAAGTTTAAATAAATAAATAAGTCTGACACTCCCTACCGCTCTGCCCAGAGCGGGAGGAGACATTTGACGATTTCCGACCCTCCAAACAAAAAAATATTTTTCTATTTATGTATGTCCAATAGGACCATCAAAACCACTAATTACTAAGAAGCAGATACATCTGATTTATTAACTAGCTGCCGCTTTTGACTTGCACCACACAGAATTCTTGTTTTAAAATTAGACATAGAAAATGAATTCCGTTTATGGATTCTTGCTTCCCATACCTGTCAGACGCTTTCATGATGACAAGATATTTATTGAGAATAGCGAGTCTTTGAATACGTCTAGGTATTTATAGAAAGTGTGGTCAAACTGTCTTCTTGTTTGAATGACTCTGTACAGTACTGAGGAATGACATGTACACATTTAGCAAAATTTTAAAACAATTATACTTTACAAAACTAATAATTTTGAACATACCTACGACGATAAAAATATTTTAATCATTTTTAAAAAAATCCCCTGACACAAAGTTCTCGAAACCATGAAACACGTCTTCCTGTCAACGTCATTTGGGAGTCAAAAGATCCATGGCAATTCATAAGTCGTCGCTGCGACAATTTTAGAGACACTGCATGATTATTTCCGAGACTTCCGTTTCTGGAGATGGCGGTTGAGCTTAGTACCACGTATACGTGATGTTAAACATCCAATTAAAAGTAACGGCACCATAAAACAACTTTGCTGTCCCAACATTACCGATGACGATAAAGAATTAATCACTTAACTTCAACTGCAACCGCTTGTAACTTGCACCATACACCACGCGAGATTAACGGTAAACAAAAAGATGCACCTTTGACATTATACTTTGACACTGCATACAACTTCCCGCTTATCGCGTCCGCTACCTCCTCTGATTTAATCCACACATTTTCTGCACTTTGATTAACAAAAACACGTAAACCTTTGACATTATATTAAATGGAAATTTGTGTGATGAACTAATGATTTAACAGCCTTTAGTGTATTATTAACTAGGTACTGGTTACTGGTTACTGCCAACCGCTGTTACTGAGTATTTCTGATATACAGGATGGAAATTGGTACTGTTTTGTGGGGTTTCATACAAAAGCCTAAAGCCCAAAGTCTTATTGACTTCTAATGTACATTGTTTTTCATACAGACATACGAAAAAAACGATAAGATTTTGTTTTTACAAGCAATTAGAATTTCAAACAGTTATTTAACTTTGTGAAATTCTGATTGTCCTTTTATTGCACTCTGACTCAAACAGTATCTGAAAACGATAAGATTTTGTTTTTACAAGCAATTAGAATTTCAAAGAGTTATGTAACTTTGTGAAATTCTGTTTGTCTGACTCAAACAGTATCTGAAAACAAACTTTTTCAAGACAAAAGAAACGGAATCACTGTTGAGAAGAAATCGTAACAAATTTTATGTAACCCACATATTATGATAACGCTTTATTTTCCACACAATGTCCCACACATCATTTGTTTAGGGGAATGAGATTGTATATACAGCGGAGAAAAGTGTGAAAGTGACTACATACTCGCTACCACTTACAAAAACGCTTTATGTTCCATACGTATATCAAATAGCATTTGTATAGGGCTAACGGTCCAATAAGATCTTAAGTATTAAAATATAAAATTAATGAATTCCTTCATGAGCGGCAGAAATGTTGTACCGTCTTAGTGCTAAGACTCTAGCATGTTTGCCGCTACGTACCCCACTTCCGCTGGTGAACCCGCTCTCCGCTCCTCACATACACCACACAGCGATTCTGCAGGGCTAACGGTGTACAAAAAACGGGCACCTCTGACATTAGACACTAGAATTGCATCACAGTTCACCGTGGGAAGCTTACCTATAGACGCGTACGCCGCTAAGAGGTTGCAAGTATGGAGACGGATTCTTATAAAATCCAAGCAGTGGTGTTTTCTATGATTTTTTTAATCATTATCTGATCTTCCTAGTGTTTTCGAAATAGGGATTGACTTCCAGTCCAACCAGATGCGGCAAAATCACAGGCTATTTTACCATATTTCTTTTTTATTTTTTTTTATTTGACTGCCTCGTAACGAGGCCCTCGTTGGTCTAGTAGTCGCAAGCGCGACTGCTGATCATGAGGTCCTGGGTTCGATTCCCGGGTCGGGCAAAGTGTTATTGGCTTTTTCCATCAGGAATTTGTCAGTAACAGCTACGGAGTCTGGATTCGTGCCCGGTTGATGGCAATAGGCTCGCCCCCCATTACATGGGACTTAAACATAACTGGCGAAATGTGGGTATCCACTACACTGGTCCAGGTTTAGTAGGTTATCACATTGTTGGCGACGGTCAACCTTTTTATACTTTTTTCTTTTTAATTTATTTTTGAAATGTATTTAAATGTAGTATTTTTTTATTTTCTCTTTTGTTTTTGTTGTGTCACAGTAGTGAAAAAGAGTAGACGTGTTGTTAATGTTTCTTGGTAAGTAAACAGTCATATTTATTATATATCGTTTTATTGGCCCACCTTCCCCGACCAGCTTATATTCATCCTAATTAATTACAGTCCACAACTAACACACATGTTTCCGTTATTTTATTTCTAGAATATCCTCATTCTTCTAAACGTTTCAGCGATATGAGAGACATGGTAATGAAAAACTTACGGTGCTGTTATTACTAGGCCAATACTGATCCACGTTTCTCGAATAGATTCATCATTCTCTTGCCCTTAACCCAATTCATTTGGGGTCGGCGCAGCATGTCTTCCTCTTCCACATCTATCTGTTTCTCGTCATCTCATGAGAAACCTCCTGTCTTACCATACCATTCTTAACACAGTCCCGTTCTTCTCGAACAGATTGATTTAAATTATTTATTACCGATTCCATAAAATGTGCATGCACACAAGAAACAATTAAGAAAAAGAATGACATCATCCTATTTCAACCTATACATAATAAAAACATTATCACACCCACTAACACCTGCCATTATTATTATTATTAATAATAAAGTTAATGTTATTGTAAGATCAAATTAATAATCAAAAACCGTAACAATGTCATCAATTACGACTAAGATTACCATGTTGACCTTTTGTTAAAATGGATCACAACTTTGATAAATGAGGTGTTTTAAATGTAAAATAGTTTCCTCAAAATCTTTGCGATGTATCATGAGTTTACCTTGAATACCGCTAAGGTGTGCTAGAATAATATAAATGATTTGTTTTGAATATTTGCAACACTATAGGAGTAGGCGTTCCGTATGGTGTCGGACGTAAAGAATAGCACCATCCCATATCTTCTCGTGGGTGTCGTAAGAGGCGACTAAGGGACTTACCAGAGAATGGGCAGCAGCGTTCTCTGTGCCTTCGTAATAACCATACTGCGATCGCCAACCCGCCTGCCAAGCGTGGCGATTATGGCAAATCCCCCTTCTAGGGGAGGTCTGTGTCCAGCAGTGGACGTCTTGTTGGGCTGGGGTGATGATGATGAATACTAAGGAGGGATCTTGTTGATCCCTCGCCAAAAAAAACAATTTAACTGCGTTTGTGCTTCCACGACCACATTTTTTTTTCACCTTATGATTTATTGTGTGGTTTAACATGCCGTTGAGAAATATCCCCGGGAGCGGACGCCCTAGACTAGACGGGCATACACTGAGTTTACTGCTGAAGTTCTTCAGAAAGACCAGGTGTGGATTTAGGAAAATAGATCATAATAGGAAAATATGATTTGCGTTAAAATTCGTGTATATATAATATTTTTTTTATTATTTATATTTTATATTATTCGTATTAATCGTCACAGACGCAGTTACTATTATGAAAGGTACATTTTATGTAAACCACAGTATGATCAGCTAAAGTGGCCATTTTAGACCCCCAGATGTACGAACATGGACGATGAAGTATGCTAGGATCGTAGCAGGTGGTTTCTTTCTACCCATAATGTATTTACAGGGCTGGGACACACACTCCAGCGACATAATGTGCAAAAAAAATATTGATAGAATTATAAATTAAAATAAAATCAAATAGTTCACTCCACACTATACAGCTTCCGCGCGAGCGTTTTGTCAGCCAAAATGCCAAGTCGATTCGAGACTACAGACCGCTACACTATGTACTACTACTGACATGTCTTGATACTTCGTGACTGTGCTAAATTTCGATTTTGCAAAGAGTAACTTTGCACACCATCTTTTCGACACCATTGTTTTATTATATTTAACTCTTTTTTTTTGGATTTTGCACTGATCTGATAGTTATTTTTTTGTGATTAGATTGCTGTAGAGCTTAAAACATTTTTCTTTTTTTTTGCGACGGTAAAAACAGTCACAATAAGAGTCAGTATTTTTTTAAATGTGACAGAATTTGATATTGCTCTTACTCCTTTTATTGACGAAACAATTAAAGCTACCCATTTCTGTTCAATGCCCTAGCTAAGTAACATCAATTTCTACACACTTAATTAACGACACAATAGCACACTAACAACAAACAAACCCTATCAACATTAATTTAGAACAGCAAGAAAGACTCAACTAATAAAAAACACATAACTCATGATTTCGACAGTACCACCGCGCAAACACGCGAAATCCAATCAAAAGTACCAAGTAGAGTTGCGCCAATCACATTTTAAGACACACATTTACCGCCAAAGCCGTTCAAGCGGGCACCTTGCTTCACCATTCATTACTGTACCGTACAAACTGATGCACTCGTTGCTAGCACGAAAAAGCCCGTCTCGAAAAGCCTGAAAAACTTCTTCTATAAAAGCCTGTATCGCTCATTTTACCTCGTTTTGAGAGTCACTGTCCAATTTTGTTTGGCAATACCCCAACACTGTTAGTTCTCATTTTGAATTTGAAACTGACATTCGCGAGTTGTTTTCTTTTCAATTTAATTTATTTGGCTGCCAGTGTTTTTTTTTTTTTGTGGCTGTTTGATTGAGTTTTTGTTTGCGGAAGGAGGTGAGTTACTATTACTTTTTTGTTTTATTTATTTCTCTTTTCCATTTCAAGCGAGATTCGTTTCTTCAGTTTCTGAAAACGAAAACGTTATCTAAACGTAAATTGATATAATGTTCCTTTGTGTCTGCGTCATTAACTTTTAAATTAATTTACTTACGCTATTGTTAAATTAATTCAAAGTTACAAAGCAATCTATAATAGAATGTTTTAATGTTTATTGTATGTGTGTTAAATCATCGATCAACAATACAAAGCCTATCAAATTAGCATCGAACACAAAAAACTAATTGCGGTTCTACGTTGTTCAAACAAAAAACATAAATAGTAGCAAAAAATCTGTTTTTGCGTATGTTTATGTTTTTTACGACTTTATTTTGCGTTTAACTTGTTATTTTTTGTAAACATGTCTGTCTGGTATGTAACTGTTACAATAAATCAGTTTCTTTTATTTATTTTTATACCTATTTTAATCATTGGTTTAGTTTACTTTAGATTTCTCTAGTGTTTTTGATATAAAACTACCTAGTATACCTACATTCATCTGCTCTCACAACGGTGAAAGAAAACATCGTGAGGAAACATGTGACATCTACCAACCCGCACTGGGCCCGCGTGGTAGATTATAGCTCATCCCTCTCCTAGAGAGGAGGCCTGAGCCCCTGCAGTGGGAACATTATAGGCTGATGATGATGATGATGATACATCCATAGTAACAAATCTCACACAGGTACAGTTAGCCACGCAAATGGTTACTATTTAGTATTAAAAAATAACTTGAAGTCGGAAGCCGTAAGACTGACATTCGTAGTCCAAAAATTATACCACTGATGTGCAGTAGACTTTACAAATAATTTAGACCCAAAACAACGCATAAATATCTTTATACAATCAAATATTTGCACGGAAATTGAACCTATGACCTACATCATAAAGGCCATTGGCTTAACCACTGCACCATAAGACTTCCAACAACTGCTATTATTGTTATTTATTTGACACAGTTTCTGTAACTATTATTTAATTAAACTCAACGGTTATTACCAATAATAAAAACAACATACAATCCCGTTAACTCCTCCAACTGAGAGTGCTTGTGTTAAGTGCCTCAGCCGAGATCCGAACCTGCGACCTATCGATCGAATCTTAAAGTGCCAATTTACTTCGTTGTCGAAAGGGGTGCTGGAATCTAGATAGCCTATTTGTGAAACTGGCTTAGAATATCGAAACTATCCAAGCAAGTACCCATTTTGTTTTTGAAAATGTTTTTCCTTTCTGAAGGTACAGATTCTCTCTGCCTCGGACTGCCTTATAGGTTTAGTGGCTGCAAACGCAACTGCTGAGCATGAGGTCCAGGGATCGATCCCCGGGTCGGCCAAAGTGTTATTGGGTTTTTCCATTAAGAATTTCTCAGTAGCAGCCACGGACTCCAGATTCGTGCCTGGTTGAAGGCAAAAGACTTACCCCTATTACATGAGACTGAAACATAACTGGCGAAATGTGGGTGTACTATTAGGTACACCTCTGCCTAACCCTTCGGGGATTACAGGCGTGATGTTATGTATTTGCTGACAGACTCCTGTGTCTGGACCTGCATCAACAGTTTGATAACACACTTGACAAATTAATAACCTCCTCCTTTTGGGTCGGTTAAAAATAATCGCCTCGCTCCAAAAGAATGAATTCTATAACAGTATTCTAAAACTAAAAGTGAATCAATACCAGTATCGCGATTCCGATACCGTTTCAATACTTATTAATTTAAATTGTTCGACGAAATTATATGAAACCGCTTTGTTTTCATAGCGGCATTGTCGCTTTTGAAGTGGTAGTTAACACTAGCCCGCTACTTTAACTCTCAATTTAATTTGCCAATACTGTTAACTAGGTACTAGTTGTTGCCTGTTTCAAGTAGTTTTTTAGACAAAAAATAAAACCGACTTCAAAAACACAAAAAAGGGAAAAATAACTTTAGCTTCTGAAGTCGGTGACTTTTGTTTGTTTTATTCAGTTTTTTTGTTTCATTTTTCCCTTTTTTGTGTTTTTGAAGTCGGTTTTATTTTTTGCAAAAAAGTTTTTAATTTTTCCATTTTTAGTTGTAATATCCTTTACAAAAATTTGATATTCATTAATTTTACGTTGTTAACAATACATGTCACGGTAATAGGCTTATCCGCAATAAAATGGAACTTAACATACCTAACTCTCGAAATCTGGGCGTCCTGTACACATCTGCGTACCCCGTCAGAGCATACAGGCGTGATGGTAAGTTAAGATGTTGCGTAAACAATAAACATCCAAGCGATTGCAGCAATCACGACAGATTTGCCGTCTATTTTTGAAGAGTTCTATTGTATATCTCCGAAGATCAGGATCTGATCTTCACCAAATTTAAATGGGACCACCTCAGGAGTATACTCTTTCAAATAAAAATAAAAATTGAGAATCGGTTCACAAATGGAGGAGAAATCAGGTAACATACATAAAAAAAAAAAAAAAAAAACATATACGAACATAGAACCTCCTCCTTTTTTGAAGTCGGTTAAAAAGGGATCTTTTTTTCTTATTTAGCATCTAGAGCCGTTTGTGAGAGAACTGCTAAGAAAAATTGTGGAAGGTTACGGGGAAGACGTTTGCCCAGCAGTGGAACAATATAGGGTGTTAAAGTACCCTTAACGCTAACGAAGGGCACTTGTTCTTCCCAACACTGCGATCATTTTTTTGTTCTAGGCCATACCTGGGAACCCCTTAGTTACGGAGATATTGGGGGTCTTCCAAATTTTTCACAGCTGTTTTTGTAAATACTAGTGTTTCAGGTTATAACTTTACTGAAATTACCTCCATGACCCGTTTACTATTCAAAGCATCCACTAGCACAATGTTTTAAGAGTGCTACATTGAGTTATATCGTAAAATGTGATTTTTGACCCCAAAAAAAAAAGTCGTTTCCCAGCAAAAATTTTTGCGTAGAGGTACTTAGTTTGATGTACAGAATGCTTGGTTGGCGGTTGTGTGATGGGTTGATTTATTTACACCCTGTATAGGTTATTAAAAATACTTGGTACCTACTACTCTTCGACTGCCGCGTTACGGATTCCCGGTTCGGCAAAGAAGTGATAATGGGTTATTGAGGTTTTCTATTTGTCACTTGTAGCCCGAAATCTGGATTTATGCTATAGAGTCACTCTCTCTATATCTTCTACTCCCAATTTGCTAAGTTTACTCTCATGATACAAAATATTAACCAGCTCTAGCAGAATTGCGGACCGGCTGCGGACATAAGCCAGACACTGACACACTTAAGTACGTTATCCGACAGAGCCCAGTGTCGGGAGCCAGGTCTACAAAACACTAAAACCTTATTTTAATGGTACCTACTACTCGCCTTTTGCCTGCTCATGTCCCATATGTTACTAGTGGTTGGCGCAACACGTTTTTCTCTTCCATTCTCCCATTTTTTTTTTTTGGCGGGTGGAAAATCATCAAATAACCCCTCCCGCTATTGAGCAGAGCGAAAGGGAGTGTCAGACTTCTACTGACTAAAAACCATCCATGTCCCCTCTTAGCCCTTGCGCCGAGGCCACAGTATCTTTTTCGAACAACCCGCAGTCCCGACGGGCTTCCATACTCCACAGACAACCGTCAGGCTATTATTTACTCCTTTTTCTTTCAAATCATTCCTCACACAATCCATCCACCTTTTCCTAGGTCTTCCTCTTCCTCTCCATCCATCAACATTTATATTTACTACTCTTTTAGTCACATGCGATTCGTCCCTCCTCATAACATGTCCATACCAAGACATTCGATTCCTTTTTAACTTTGAAACTTCCTCTAATCTTATCCATGATCCCTACAACTAGAAATCAAATATTATTTACTAATCGATTCATGACATCGGACTGCATAAAATCGATAGCCATCGCATTCAAATATCCGCCCTCGAAGCTATCTAAAATTATAATCAATATACAGCATATCCTTTAATCAAATGTAATTCTAATACAAATAGCCCGCAGCTAAAATTAGTTCCCGTAGTCAAAATTATTAATACGAGTACTTAGTTGTTGTTTAAATGTTACTACGCTTTACGATTTGCGCCGTAAAACAGTAGTTTTGGTGATTGTAATCTAAATGTTAACGGCTTTTGAGTAAGACCTAAAGTACAGAAGTTAATTAGTAGTAAAAAATACAGTAAAACTCCAAAGAGTAAGGATTAGAGGTTCAGACTCCTTCGTGCTTAGAAGAGAATGTTTCAGATGCGGTTAAACTAAGTGGACTGCGGACTTTGGCAGATCATCATCTGCCTAGCCTTTTCCCAACTATGTTAGGGTCGGCTTCCAGTCTAACCAGATGCAGTTGAATACCAGTACTTTACACACAGTTTTTCCCTGCGGAGAAAAACAAGGAGTCAAAATCAAAGCATTCTTTTTTCAATTAGACCGTTACAGGCACTTAATTATTATTATAAGGCTATTCGTATATTGTCCCACTATAGGGCAAAAGGCTCCCTTCCATCCTTTCACTTTTCGCGATCTAGTGCGATAGTAGGCCATTCCTTCAAGAAGGAGTCCAGCTCATCCCGCGATCTCAGGCGGAGTGACATGACAGGCACTTTAGAATGTTAAAAAATACAAAAATGGACGATACTATCACAAGGCATAATAACCTATGAAAGCATGTAGTTACCCATTCCAAAGCGTAGATCTCTATGGAAAATAATGGGCAAGAAACTCTATGGACACTCAAGACGTTAAATGATCGGAGCGATGTTTAAAGTTGAACTAATGACCCGCAGGTCACAGAAAAACGTCGCATTAAAGAAAAGTCGGTTTGACATCAAGAACCTTTCCTCTCAACGTGAAATTCTGACCCCTTTGGGACACCAAACGACTCTATTTGGTACGTGAGGATTGGCTGAAAAGACACTATTTTCCAGTAGAAATCTCGATTTAATTCTTAGTCCTTTTCAATACGGAATGAACGGAGCTAAATTGGTAGTATCCCCTTATGACCCGCCGTTTATAGTGCACGGTGGGAAAGGTGAATAAAAACCTTTAAAAAAATAGATCTAACGATACTTATCTTAGGTATGTGAGCTTTTTATACGCTCAACATTTTTATACGAGACACAAAATCATAACAATTTTGTTTTTATCTTTTTTGGATACTTTCTTTTTTTTGGATAAGGACAAGAGAATGATAATGATGGTAATGGTACGCATCATCATCATATCATATCATATCATCAGTCGTTATGGTTAGGTGAAAGTATTACAGCCAGATTTACCAAGGATTGTCGTAGATTGGATAGGTCACTTTCCATTTAATACTTTTTTATAGTCGGAAGAAGACTAGACAAACGAAAATACTGGGATTTGACCGCTGCCTCACCTGATGGTAAGCGATGATTCTGGTGGAAACTCGTACACATCATCATCATCAGCCATAAGACGTCCACTAATGGACAAAGGCCTCCCCCATAGAACGCCATAAAGAACGGCAGCCTGCCGTTTGCATCCACCGGTTGCCCGCGACTCTCACGATGTCGTGGGTCCACCTGGTGGGAGGCCTACCAACGCAACTCGTGCACGCGTGGCTAGAAATAGCCTATACATTTGGATTGAAGTCTGGATACTTCAAACAGGCCGTTGTTGGTGATCTGTCACAGATAACAGATCAAAATTTAGTTCGTGAAATAATAGCAGCAGCTCGAATCAATCTTCCGTCTAAGCTGCTCTGGCCTGGGGTGGTGGAGGTCAGACAGTCGGTCACTCCATGTAAAGTACTGGTATTCAGCTGCATCCGGTAAGACTGAAAGCCGACCCCAACATTGTTGGGAAAAGGCTAGACGGATGAATTTAGTTCGTGATGGGTTTCCATCACGACTCGAGTGTAATTTGTGCCCAATTGATTGTTGCAAGTGGATACAAGCAAATTCGTTCAACATTCCATTAATTTATGTTTACGCAATTTCGAAAATGAGCAGTCTCGCAATTAAATAACCTAATAATGTACGCTGACTGCCTCGTTGGTCTAGTGGATGCAAGCGCGACTGTTGTGCTGTCCTTTGTTTGATTCCCAGCGCAAAATGTTATTGGGTTTTCCTATCAGGAATTTCTCAGTAGCAGCCACGGAATCTGGATTTGAGCCTGGTTGATGGCAATAGGCTCGCCCCCTATTACATAGGACTTAAACATAACTGGTGAAATGTGGTTGTACTAATAGGGATGTTTACTGACTAAAAAAATATGATTCTAATTAGTTTTTTGTTTTATCAAATGAATAAAAATTGACGAAGATAAAACGCGTCAAAGATTTGAGTGGGGGATCGTGACTTCACTCACCGGAAAAGAATATCATACTAATGTCTTAGAATATGACGTCACACGAGTTTTCAAAGCACTGTATTGTCTTCATTGTTAAAAATACTTGTCCAATATTTTTTGGAAATCTATCAGACGGACTAATTCGATTTTTTTAGTTAACTACTCCATTGGGAACCCTTTGCCTTATCCTTCGGGGATTACAGGCGTGATGTTATGTTCGCTGTACAGACAGCAACGTAAATTAGTACAGACTAGTAACAGTACAAATCAGTGGAGTTAGTAGAGAGTTTTAATTTCTTTGCCATCGGTACCATTAGGGATAAGACGATAAATGAGTGTGGAGCCATGAAACTAGCAGAGATACGGTCTTTGATGGATTTCTTTTTTTTTAATGTGTTATTTTTAGTATGGGTGAGATTCTTTAAAAGGTGGACTAGTCTGGGTGGCCGGGTCAGAATGTGGAAGATGGATGACAGGGTTTTGATGCAGCTTGGAAGAGTCTTATGATAATCAGTGGACTGTGTTAGGCAGAATGGATTGTTTGGTTAATTAAGTCATGGTTAAGTGGGTTTCTTTTATTATCGTAATCTGGACCTTCTATCTTAAGCCGAGAGTTTCAATATTAAATATTTTTGATTAATTTCACCAATGATTATTTTACTTGTCAACCTACGAGGACACAATATTGTCATATCATATTTTAAGACACAGTAATAACTAGGCCGTACTTTATGATCCAGTGTTATTAATAAAATCATAACAAGATACGGCAAAACTGATAAGATACAACTTAATAGTCCCATAAAGAGGATACAAAAAAAAATCAAGATCATCAAGGAAACAACACTATAATAAATCATTCTTATTTTATACGAACATGTTTGTAATCTTGCCTTTTATTAAATCGTAAAGTTTCAATGTTTTCAAGAAAATGTCAAATATTTTTGTCCGTTTACAAAACCAAGGCTGTACTGTTGCTACTTGTGAACATACATTGTCATTACCGTGATCAGGTTTTAAAAGATTAATTATATGCACCCAGATTTTGTAACGAAACTGTAATTTAATATGTATCAGTTGTATCGAAATTTACGAGTTTACTTGAGACTACAGAAGTCGAAATAATTAACAAGGTGATTTAAAGGACGACAGTTTTTTAAAATAAATTTAAGATTTAATCGTTTGTCTGTTTTAATAAACATGGACATTAGTCTTAATGACAAAAACACAGGAAAGTGTTGTTTAATAAATGGACTCTGTCATTTGACTCATTTTATTATGCATCTAGATGCAAATACCCTTTTAGGTACTATTTTTTTGCTACCTACTGGTGCAATAAAGAGATAATAATATTTATAATATTGCTGTTATTTATGGTTAACTTACTATTCAATATATAATACATAGATACTTTTAAATAATTTGACAATTCACAAAACACGTAAGTACTTGAATTTTGTACTTCTCGTTCACTCTTATTGTTCTCGTATATAGCTTTATATTCTTACGAGTATATAGCGAACTGAATACCATCATCTTTTATCTCTTATCAAAGATTTTTATAAACTACATTTTTTAAAATACTGCCCAATTGTATTCAAGTCAACACATATAATCGCCTAATCCGCGAACTTCGTAGCCGGAACACGACACCTTGACAAAACTGCTCAACAAATAAATTGTTTTATCGGCAATACCGTGATGTCGACTCCATGTCGTTTATTGTTCTGCATTACTGCTCTATTTCGGATATAAACGGGCTGTCGCAGGTTTATTAGTTCTAATGTCTTCTCTTGTGCTGTTTGATGAAGCGAACTTATTATTGGTATTATGGACAAGGATTTACTGATTTATTGTCTGGATTTTCTACTATCGTGTACTACCAAAGTTTCTCATACTGCCGCACTCAGAGAGCTTTAATGATCACTTATGTCATCACTTAGTAAGTGAAGTTTTGTGATACAAAAGTATGTCAAATTTTTACTAAGTGACGGCTTATGTAATCATTAAATATCTCTGAGTGCCGCAGATAGACACCAAAGATGCAAAGGTTTAAGTATAGCAATATAATAATATCTTTAACAAGTCAGGTCTTTCAAATCATACCGCTGTTTTTAATGCTCGTCCACTCTGCATCGGCGGATGATATTTGTCACGGAGCTTTCCTTACGCTAGTATAATTTAAATTGGTTATTTTTTTTTGTAACTCCTAAGCATGAGGGCTTGGGTTCGATTCCCGGGTCGGGCAAAGTGTTATTGGGTTTTTCCATCAAGGGTTTCTCAGTAGCACCCACGGAGCCTGAATTTGTACCCGGTTGATGACAATAGGCTCGCCCCTATTACATATGACATTAACATAACTGACGAAATGTGGGTGCACTATTAGGCACACCTCAACCTGACCCTTCGGTGATAACAGGCGTGAGCTTATGTTTTAAATATATTAATAGAGATACATTTTCATTACAGACAGTAAGCCAAACAAAACTAACTAAATATTACATCCAATGTAGCAAACACTTATCACATTAATGACTACAAAACGTTTTCCACGCTCGAGAAACTCACTAGTACTTTCTAGGTTCAAAGACCTAGCTTTCTCCTAGGTCTTGTGATGCTCTCGCGATGCCTAAGCTAGATATCTTCAAGTAGCGTCTCGGTGAGACGGGGTAAGCTGAGTTTGTGGTTTTAGATTTTATGTGCGAAAGGGAGAATGATAGTGTCAGTGTTGTATTAGGATTTATTTGGAAGGAAGGAATGATTGGATACCCCTGAGCGTATTTTTTTTTGCTACTTACTTCGCCAGCGGCTTCGTCTGGAAAAACTATGATAACTCGGTTAATATGACTGATCACTACAAAGTATAAAACAAAGTCGCTGTCGCTGTCTGTCCGTCCCTATGTATGCTAAAATCTTTAAAACTGCAACGGATTTTGAAGCGGTTTTTTTTAATAGATAGAGTGATTCAAGAGAAAGGTTTAAGTATATAACTTGACCGACATCCACGCGGGTGAAGCCGCGGCCATCAGCTAATATAATTAAGAGTAGAATGGATGGACTGTGTTAAGAATGGTATGGCAAAAAAGGAGGTGACACGTGGGATGGCGAGAAACAAAGAGGTATGGAAGAAGAAGACATGCTGCGACGACCCAAAATGAATTGGGATAAGGGCAAACGAATGATGATTAGAGCCTATATCACCCACGAATAATGTAGCTTTCTGACAGTGAATGAATTTTAAGCATTGGATCATTCGTTCCGGAGATAACCCTCTACGTACAAACTTACAAACAAATGTTACCTCTTCATAAAATTGGTACGAGTATAGATATCCTAATAAACACGTATTTCTCTGTTCATATAATATTATGTAATTCCAATATTTCAACACGTTCAGACCTTCGTCTGCTATTTTATTAAGAAAAAGGTTTTCTTCGGCTATTTTTCTTGACCATAATATTGTTGGTATTTCTTCGGAAAAGTAGAAACATTGGCTGTCAGTTTCTTATGATGATTGACACCGATTAATAGCTGGACAGTCGCTGGGGAAATTGTTGGATGCTAGCGTTTCCTGTGGCGAGGTTTGCTTTTAAAAACGATCGTTGGTTTTTTTTTCTGGTGAATTCGTTTAACGTTTTGGGATAGATTTTGTTTCAAGAGTGAATATTTTTCTGTTGTTAGTAGATTAAAGCTTAACTTCATTCAAAAAATGTTTTGCAACCTGTTTAGGTATACTTTTGGTCTTTCATCTGAAAAGGCATACATTTTGGAGTGTGGGAAATCATCAAATGACTCCTCCCGCTCTGGGCAGAGCGGCAGGGAGTGTAAGACTTCTACTGACTAAAAACCACCCATATTCCTTCTTAGCCCTTTGTGCCGAGGCTGCGGTATCTCTTTCGAACAACACGCATCCCCGACGGGAAATTTTCATGCCTTGTTGCTTGTTGGTAGATACAGAATAATAGTGGGATGTAAAGGTATATCCAAATACAATAACTGACTGTAGTATGAACTTAAACAGTATAAGTTGGTAAATATTAATAGTAATTATTTATCCTTATTACACAAGGAATGATGTAATTATTGTTTTTTAGGTACATTAAAGGAATAATGAGTAACTGATTCGTGATTCATTCTGCGGCCTTCGTTGACAAAGAAAGTGACTGAGCGTTGATACCGCGATAGCGTTACTCATTTGTTTAATATTAATTTTGTACGTATCGATGTTATGAGCTTGAGACAAGAGGAATTTGAAAGATATAAGCGGTAGTTTTATTTGTTGGGGCTCCTCAAAATTCGACTTTTTGGAACTACTCAATACGGTTTTATTTTCGAGAATTTTTCAGGACTGGCTTAGAATCATCAAATAACCCCTGCCGTGTCAGAGAGTAGAAACTGACTAAAAACCCACACATGTTCCTTCTTAGCCCTTTATGTCGAGGTAACGGTATCTCTTAAAACAACCAGCAGCCCCAACGGCGACTGGCTTAGGCATTTTTTTTTTTGGGGTGGGAAAATTGTCAAATGTTATTTGATTTTTCATCAGGAATTTCCCTACAGAGGCAGGATTTGTGCCCGGTTGACGGCAATAGGCTCACCCCTATAATATGGGACTTAATCATTACTAACGAAATGTGGGTTTACTATTTAGGTACGTACACCTCTGCAAAACCCTTCCGGGATGACAGGCGTGATGGTACGTGCATTCTTTACAAAGTTAATTTAGTATTAGCCATACCTTTATCAAGATACGACGCGGTTGGCGCAGTGGCTGAGAGATTGGACTGCTGCGCTGCGTGTCGCGGGTTCGATCCCCGCACGGAACAAATATTTGTATGGTCTACAGATAATTGTTTCGGGTCTGGGTATTTGTGTATGTGAGTTTAAATGTTTGTAAACGCACCCACGATACAGGAGAAATTCCTAGTGTGGGACAACGTTTTTTTTAAATAAAAGAAAAAAAAAAAGAAGATACAGTTCTAAAATACTAGATAGACAACTAACAGCAATAAAATGAGGAACTGAACCGTCGCCGTCGTTCCAACGTGTCTGCGTCAATCATGCACATTTAGGTATTACAATTTTCATCAGCCGACCTCGCCGCCTCTCGAGGTAAACTCGCGGTTTACAGGCATGCCGACAATCTACTGCCTTTTTAAAATCCTACAAATATTATAAACGCGAAACTTTGTGTACTTACAAACTTGATTGGATGTTTGCTACTCTTTCACGCAGAAACTACTGAACGGATTTGGATAAAATTTGGTACACAGATAGTTTATAACCTGGATTAACACATAGGATAGTTTTTATCCCGATTTTATCTTCCCGTGGGATAATTTTCGAGTTGTAGCGGGCGAAACCGCTGGCAACACCTAGTGGTTTTATATAGCATCGTGACCACTGCCTTAAAGTTCAAAGGTTTTTCCGAAGTGTTTTGTGGTTAGGGTTGATAGGAATTTGAGAATGTCATGATCTGTCATAAGCATAGCTACATAACATCACGGTTCTTTTCCATGGAGGTCAGTCAGAAGACTATGTGTGTATGCGTTTTGTTGTGTATGGTTGTTTGAAAGAGATACCGTGGCCTCGACACAAAGGGCTAAGAAGGAACATGGGTGGAAGTCTGACACTCCCTACCGCTCTGCCCAGAGCGGGAGGAGTCATTTGATGATTTTCCATCCTCCAAAAAAATTAAAATTACTATGTGCACTTACATCTTAGGAATTTTCAAAACCCTTGTATTAGGAGTAAGGCTATTTTGTTCTAATCTCTCTCAAATTTCTCTCTTTCTCTCTCTCTATCTCACCTTTCTTCTTTCAACTAACCTGCAACTACTGTCAAAGATGACAGCGACAAGTGACAGCCAGTACCACGCGGAGGAAACTCGGTATGCAATGGGTGGGCACCTATCCAAGGACCTGTCTAGGCAAGCGGGGCTTAACCTGAGAGCTTAACTACCGGAATAATTAATGCCTATATTATGTTCTTCCTAGTCATGGCCTACTTGTGGGCCAAATTTCATTGAAATTCAATCAGCCGTTAAGGCGTGAAAAGGTAACAGACTGATAGAGTTACCGTCGCACTTATAATATAAGATTGCAAGTAGAGATATTTTTTTTTTGTAGATTTTTTTTTTTTAGGTATGACACCATGATCATTTTTAATCATCCAAGCATTTCTCTGCTATTTTTAAATAACAAAATAATTGCACCAATTATTGGGAACGAATTATTAAGTGTATTCTTATTCCACAATAAAAAGACGTTTATACGAATTCGAGAAATTCTTGAAAACCCAATAACACTTCCCCGACCATGGAATCAAACCTAGGACCTCACGTTCAGTAGTCGCGCATGCGAGTCCTCGAACATCAAGGTAGTTCCAACGATATTTTCTTACTAGGTATTACCAGCGGCTTCGCCCACTACAACTTGAAAATTATCCCACAGGAAGATAAAATCCGGATAAAAACTATTCTATGTGTTAATCCAGGTTATAAACTATCTGTGTACCAAATTTTATCCAAATCCGTTTAGTAGTTTTTGCGTGAAAGAGTAACAAACATCCAGCCATCCATACTTACTACAGTAGGATAAACCAGTTCGTCTCTTATAAATGAAAAGAACTTCACCTACTTAGCTAAAGTAAATCCATTAGTATTACTGATGCTAATTTAGTAAAGAGGACACGGGCATATCTAGGGATAGCTTACAAATAAAATAGAAAACACATTCTAAGATACACTCCAAGTGAAAAGCGGGGAGCGGGAATACGATCAATAAAGTAAGTTTTTTCGACTTCAAAAACACAAAAAGATAAACTTGAGAGGAACAATCAGTTTCTGAAGTCAGTTTATAAATTTAGTACCTCCAACTTCTTGGAAGTCGGATGAAAAAAACCAAATAGAATCTGAATTATGGTTAAATGAGACTGATACATTCTTGAAAGTCTGTCAACCAGTCTTACCAACAGGTATCATATCACCCACTGTGACTTGGGTTGTGGAGGTCAGATAAGCAGTCGCTCCATGTAAAGGCCGACCCCAACTCAGTTGGGAAAAGGCTAGACATATGATAATGAGACCGGTATAGACATGACTCAGACTGCGGACAGCAGACACTGACTGATACTTTTTCAGTCTCGACTTCGAAAAAATACCCTAATGAACGCTGCACGCTGCACATACGTTGATTTAGAAATGTATTTTGTGAAATCTTTGTTTTTATTTGGTTTTTCCCCAAGTAGTTCAATTTTTATACAGTTGACAGAAAACGGTTGTATGCATTGATATAAAAACTAAAGATACGGTCGTCCGAACATTTGCTCGACGCGTTCGCCATACAGAGAATCGGTGTAGTCTGCTCGTTAACGTAACCTTGTATAAGCGGCGTGGTATTTTCGAGGTATAAAGAACATAAATAAAGCTTTTAATAAAATTTACGACCGCACCCGAAGAGATCCGATCGTGGACTAGTTCACTTCGGCTTAGGAAAGACCATATTGGGACCACGTTCGAGGCGTCATTTTAACATGCCGTCCGCCCAGTCCTTACGCAGTAATATATAAGTCAATGGTTGTATGATAAAATGCATGAATTTGGTAACCAGTCAGGAGCACCACAAAAAAAAGACCATTTCCTATTCTGAAAAGAAACGAGAGAAATATTGATTCCAGCAAATCCACCAGAAGGAAATGACGATTTAGATTCAGAATCAGATGACGGTCTCGAGGAGTCCAGCGAACAGCTTTAGGCACCAAATATTGCGAAAAAAATAGTTTTTTTTTACATCAGTTTTTTGTTTTTTTTTATTCTTTAGTAACAAGTTTAAAAATAAAGTTTTATTATAGAAAAAATATGGTGTCCGTCTAAAACGGTCAAATCAAGCTATGTGCGCTGGCTTGAACCAAAAAGTTGAAAACATGTGACATCTACCAACCCGTACTGTGCCCGCGTGGTGGATTATAAGCCCATCCCTCTCCTAGAGAGGAGGCCTGAGTCCCTGCAGTGGGAACATTATAGGCTGATGATGATGATGATGAGACACTGGCTTTAAACTGTTAATAAAGTATTATTAAAACTTCTTGTTAGCATATTTACGAGTACCATGTTTACTTCTTGTTTTTTTATTAAATTGATTTTAGAAATCGATTACGACAAAATATCAAACCATTGTTTATGTTTTTTTTTCAGTAAATTAACTCAACATGTTGACCTTTCCTATAATAATAGATATTTGTAAATTAACAATATTGGATACTAATAATTCATCGATTGACCTATCAATCGATGAATTATTAGTTGCACTAATGTGCAAGAATAATTTATTCTGTCAAACTAGTTCCTCTCTAACTTATTTTTGTATTGTAACATTTTAGAAAAGCATACATAAATATATTTTTTTCCTGACGACAAAAGTGATCGCTGTTATTCTAAAAAGGTTAGATAGAGGTGTAATTATGGTACACACGGCTACACATCAAGCTATACATTTCCAGTTTACACTGATCTCGCACTGTACGGAAATCCTATACAATGCGAGACCAGCTTATACTGGAAATGCATAGCTTGATATGTAGCCGTGTGTACAACCACAATAGGTGAAATCATTGAAACAGGCGAAAGTAGCTAAAATGACTTGGTGGATCATACCATATCTACTTATCACTCCTCAACATTATATACTGTACAAAAAACCGGCCAAGTGCGAGTCAGACTCGCGCACCGAGGGTTCCGTACAAACCTGTAGGTATATAAGTAAAAGTTATGGTATTTTTATTGCTAAATGAAATCCATAACATAACAATTAAAAATATTTTTATTATATGATGTAACTAAAAATTTATGCTTTTCGCAATTTTTCCTTTATCTGTGTTATAAGACGTTGCTTCGTACCAAATTTCAAGATTCTGAGTTCACGGGAAGTACCCTGTAGGTTTTGATTCCCTTGCGAGTAGTGGCGAGTTTCAAAATATGCGGTTTTAATTCCTGTTTCTTTTGATTGCGTTGACATAGAAGTTTGATTTTGTTACAGCTTAAAGGTATTATAGATTTGAGTATTTGATATGAATTTCAATATAATACCACTACGCGTTCATGAGGAAAGGGGTAGTAAGTTTAAAATTATTAAAAATATTTTTATTATATGATATAACTAAAAATGTATACTTTTCGCAATTTTTCCTATATCTCTGCTATAAGACGTTGCTTCATACCAAATTTCAAGATTCTGAGTTCACGGGAAGTAGGTTTTGATTCCCTTGCAAATTTGCGGCATAAACGGGAGTATCTTTTGATCGCGTTGACTTAGAAGTTTGATTTTTTCACAGCTCCAAGAGACCATAGACTTGAGTATTTGATATGAATTTCAGCTTGATACCTCCACGCGTTCCTGAGAAAAAAGGTCTTGACAGACAGACAGACAGACAGACAGACAGACAGACGGACAACAAAGTGATCCTATAAGGGTTCCGTTTTTACCTTTTGAGGTACGGAACCCTAAAAATCTAGTTTAATAACAATAGATTTTTACGTGACATTGGCTTTAATTTTATTTTATTGACATTATATTCCTGATTTATCGTTTTTATTTTTATTTTCAAATAACTGTTTAAAGGATTTGTATTTATCTCGTGTAATTTTAGTATGGGAGAACGTGAAATATATATATATATATTTTTTTAATAAGCAACTTTAAATCGCTTTCCGCTTACTCTTAGACCAATCCCTTAATAAAATCAGCATTGGAGTAGCAATTTATCTAAAGCGAATCTGTAAGCGCTAGTGATCGCTACTTGGCTTACGTAAATGTGCCACAGGGGGAGATTGTTAGGGTTGAAACGTATACGATACGATTACAATGCGGCCATGGCAGTAAAGCTTATCTTGAAACTTTTTACTTTTGTGGCAAGATCGGAAAGTTAAAGTAACATTGTGGAATGCAAAGTTGTTCTGTTTCAAGGTTTTCATTACAAAATCTTTTAATATTGTTGGTATTGTTTTCCTAAGTGTGTGTGTTACAATTAATCTAAAACACTAACAGATAATATATTCTTTTCAACACACTTGCTCATAAAGTGGCTCTAATTTCACCGCAATTAGGCACATAATGACACCTGTAATCAAACTGTGACTTTTTCATTGCCATTATTCACAAGTGATTTAAAGGGTTGTTTTTTTAAATTTTATTGGTTGAGTTGCTTTGTTCTTAAAAATGTTTCGATACTAAAAAGATCGTGTTCAATTGCTATTGCTTGCTCATTTCATGCAACTTCGATTTTAAATAGATAATTTCAACTTGTATATACGTTTTTAATAAATGAAACTTTTGTTTTCTCTGCAATAAAAAAACTTTGAATTCCCCATTTTGTACGTGGCTAAAACGCCATCCGTGAAAAGCCAAAAAAAAGAAACAATTTTTTTTTAGTTTATGGCCGATCATCGTTTTAACTGTTGAAAATTTTTTTGTATTATTTTTTTCACAAGTGTGTTGAAAAACGTTGATACACGTGTGTATTGATGATTATCGTTCTCGGCTCACTTAAGACCCTCACCTAACGGCTCGCGTCTCAATGGCGCCTCAGGGGTAATCACCAACGTTACACACTTGTACCATAATGTACTATTACTTTTGCTAATAGATAAAATAGCACATTTTTTTGACCACTTACTCCATTTAGTTAGACACAATATTCATTTCCGTTCCCAAACGTTATACAAAAAAAACTTCGGAATTGCATAAATTCCTTGCCTTCCCAAACACACAAACAAAACATCCCTTGCTCCTAGTGGAGTGTGTGTATGTGTGTGTGAGTGAGGTTTGCTAGTGCAAACCTAGTCAGTGTTCACTAACAAAATAATATCGGGTATTTGCTAAACAATTATATACGACGCTTACGGTGTCCAACTGTCCTCGAAATGTAGTATTAAGTTGTTTAGATTTTCCAGTTACCGACAACGATCTTAGGGGTCTTAAGGTGCCCGTCGGGGCTGCAAGTTGTTCGCAAGAGATACCGCGGCCTCGACATGAAGGGCTAAGAAGGAATATGGGTGGTTTTTAGTCAGTAGAAGTCTGACACTCCCTTTCGCTCTGCCCAAGAGCGGGAGGGGTTATTCGATGATTTTCCAACCGCCAAAAAAAATGAAAAAAAGTGGTCTTAAGGTTCACTTCTTACACTGTCATACAATTCACTGTCGGACAAAGGCGTCTCTCGCACACATCACCATGTCTGCCGGCTCCCGGATCCAGTCTGATTCAGCCATATTTAAAAAAATAAAAAATAAATTGGAAAATGAAGCTAAGAGCGTTCACTAATATAGAACCGAATGATAAACATTTAAAAACCATAGTGGTATTTTGAATCTAACAAATACACACAAAATTGCTCGATCATTTATTTGCCTACACAATAAAATATTGCTTGCAAACCAATTTTCAATTCATCAAATAGAATACTAACGAGTCTGGTTTATTAAGGGGTTGCAATAGTTAGTAATTCTTTTGTCAATAACAATAGTTGCAATTCTGTTATATAAAAATAACAGAAAAATGCTACGATAATTAAAAATGTTTATTTGAAACGTGGCATATCTCTAACTGCATTCTAGTATTGTAAATGGGACAGTAACTTTATAATACTTACGTTACGTTACGTTTTTACTCTTCATTCCGGCAGTATATTCCCGTGGGATAACTTCTACAACAAACGCGAGCGAAACCAAGAACAAAAGGTTGTAGATTTTCTAGTGCAAAGAAATTGAATATCTAAAACCTGTTGTGAGAGATAAACTTAATAAATTATCGGAAGACTATTATCATAATTATTAAAAATGTTAATTCGTAAATTTTTGTGTTTCTGTTGTTGTTGTTGACTGCTGTTTCTGGTCCCGATAATGGCATTAATAAACAGAGCCATATTTTGCATACTAAAGTCGATGAGAGGAGCTTTCTTAATTTTTAACACAAAGAAAGTTTTTAATTACATTAATTAGCAAGGAGTAACAGAACATTAGCAAAGTGGAGCTCGTGGCCTAATAATAACTGCCACTCGGGTCGAGCCGCGTTTGCCTAGGTTGGTCTGTGGATGGGAGACTACCCATTACATACCGAGTTTCTTCCGTGCCCCGTAAAGCACGTTAAGCTGTTGGTCCCGGCTGCGACATATAGATCTTTGGCAGTCGTTACAGGTAGTCAGTGACCCTGAACCAACCAGAATAAATTGTAATTGAGATTGTTAGAGTTTCCTCCTTGCCATGAAATATAAAGATCTTTAGCAGTCGTTAAGAGTAGTCAGTGACCTGAAAGTCTGACGACCAGTTATACCAAAGGTTATCGTATCGTTGTCGTGGTATGGGCATGTGATGCGGAGGAATGAGGAAAATGTCGTGAGGAAGGTTTTGAATATGAATGTGGAAGGATATACGAGTAGAGGAAGACCAAAGAAACGATGGATGGACTGCCTTAAGAATGATATGGTAAGAAAGGAGGTGTCTCATGAGATGACGAGAAACAGAGAAGTATGGAAGAGGAAGACATGCTGCGCCGAACCCAAATGAATTGGGATAAGGGCAAGATAATGATGATCGTATTACCTAGTATTAACTGGGTTGTGGACGACAGATAGGCAGTCGCTCCATGTAAAATACTGGTATTCAGCTGCATACGGTTAGACTGGAAGCCGACCCTAATATAGTTGGGAAAAGGCTAAGCAGATGGTGACCAAGAAGTAACATAAAGACCGTTGACTTTTTTTTAATCTGTGCGTAGGGTGTGATTTTTTGCGCTTTGCCCACCAACCAATATTATGAGGTTTTCAAATATTCCCCGAACCATGAGGTGGTCTATTGTGGGTGCACGCCCTCAGGCTCCGTGGAGTGACAATCTTCAGTGTGGCTGATACTCCTACGAGTATCTATAGTATCACGTCAGGTCCTCGACATGAAATAACCCCTATTTGATGATATTCCACCCGCCCAAAAAAAAAAAAGGCTATCATGACAAGGGCATGAAGAAGACCGGTCTTTCAGGTCATCTTTGATCATATTAGATCAACAACTGCCTAGTACGCTTAAAGCTATTTTCATATGGCAGTTGGCGCAGTGGCTAAGCGATTGGACTGCTGCGCTGCGTGTCGAGGGTTCGATCCCCGCACGGAACAAATATTTGTATGGCCTGCAGATAGTTGTTTCGGGTCTGGGTATTTGTGTATGTGACTTTATATGTTTGTGAATGCACCCACGATACAGGAGAAATTCCTAGTGTGGGGCAAAGTTAAAAAAAAAAAAAAAAATTGCCTGCATGAATTTCAAGCAGCAACATGATAAAAAAAAAAAAAAAAAAAATTAAAACTCGTAATTCAAACTCCAGAAGCAAACATCTGTTTTAATTCTGATTGAGACTCCTTGCATCCTCCCCCTTCATTTTATGCCAACCACTGACAAGCTGATGAACAAGTTATCGAAAGTGTAAGCTCCGTTACTAAAACACAATTTAGCATCAGGGTTCACAACAACAGGTTTCTACAACTAAGCTGTTACACGTGCGAGATCCGGATTTAACCGGATTTCATACGTCAAGATTCAAAACAAGAACGAAATTTGAGTCCTCCCGTTTGTCTATAGCGACCGCATCGCAACTGTATCGATGCGAACGCGCGGCAGGATTTTTACAAAAAGTCGCTTTAGTCGCCTGCTAAAAATTTATTTATTTTTAGCAGGGGCTTACATGTGCTGTATAGACATTCTTGCTTTCATGATTCTAGGTCAACAGGAAGTACCCTACAGGTTTTGATTCCCTTGTGAAATCGCAAAATAAACACGTTCGTTGATGACGTTGACTTACAAGATTATTTATGTCACTGCTTTAACGGGTAGCAGACCATTATTTATACGGGGTATTAGATATTAATTTCAGCTTTAAAAAATAAGTAACTTTTTGTCAGAAAAATAAGTGGAGGTATCCACTTATTTTTCTGACAAAAAGTTACTTATTTTTCTTGACAGACAGACAGACAAACAGACGGACGACAAAGTGATCCTTTAAGGGTTCCGTTTTTTGCCAACTTTACGGAAACCTATAAGATGCACATTTTGCACATACAAGATGGCGTCGTTAGTTCCGACTTTAGCCACGCGCCAATTTCACCATGCACCTCTCTATGAATGTTCTTTAAACTATGGTCTTGAATAGTGACTTTTTCTCCCAGGGTTTTTTTCACTTAAATCCCATAATAAACCCGGGTTTTCCCCCCACAATCGGTAGCTCCATTAACGGATGTCCCTATTATGTGACACGAACCCGGATGTGGTCAGCTACCGTTATATCATTGGCACCGTATACCCAATATATATACACAGACATACACAATTTTTAACTAGTATTACACTTACTCTGTGCTTGTCAATTTGTGGGTCAATTGTGAGTAACATTTATTTATTTTCTTTCGTAATTCTTTCAGTGTTAAAGTTAACAGTTTTCAGTTAATGTGTGCACGGTGATAATTTTTCGGTTGTATTTATGACAGGCTTGTGTATTCTTGTCGAGTTTTCCTCGAAAATTGTTATTTTTAGCCACATTTCCGGTTTTGTTTGTACTTATAAGTAATTTGATCCTATCAAAATATATCTCCAGTGAGTTTTATTTTATTTTTTTAAATGAGCAAAAACATACATAACAATAACACCACGCCTGCATTCCCTGAAAGGATAAGCAGAAGTGTACCCAATGATACCATATCCACATGTCGCCAGTTACATTTACACCCATGTTACAAGGTTTATACGATCGACCAGGCACAAATCCTGACTCCGTAAATTAACCAAATACATACATAATCGGCCCATAATAATCCCACTACCGAGCAATAGTCTTCCTCTCTATGTGAGCGTATTGATTTTTAATCATAAAATAAAATAAAATACATTTAAGTTCCCGCAACTGAAATCTGTTTGGGAAAAGTTCCGTTGTTCTTGCTTACGCGTGCAAAACTTTTGTAACAAACTTTTGGAATTTTCTGTAATGGATTTTCAGTTACTTTCAAGGTTACAACTTGAAGCAGATTTAATTTGAGCTAGAAAGAATACGCGTGTGTTGAATTCCGTAGAAAAAATAATTTTGAAATATTTAATCATCACATCATCCTGTAATTTTCCGTTTTTTCTGAAATGAAATGAAATTAAATTTATCATTTGCTAGAATTGTAGTACAATGTTGATGGTCAGGTTTTGTTACAGTAGCTTACACAATTCGCTAAAACTAGCATTCAAAATTAAATAATACACTGAAATCGAATTTAATAATTGATATGTTATAATAATAAGAATGTCAATAGTACAATGTTAATAATTTATCAATAAATTAATTAGAATAGGAAAATGTCAACGTATATCTCTAAAGTTAAGGTACTCATTTACAGAATAAAAGGTTTTATCGATAAGCCATTTGTGTAATGCTGTTTTAAAACGATTGATAGGCAAATCATATAGGGAATATGATTTTGGTAGTTTGTTGAATATCCTTACTTACCATTGGAAAGCAACTCCTGTGATATAAGTGACTTTTCATCGGAGGAATAATAAGTCTGTCAGGATATCTCGTTTTAAACGTAACAGTGTCTCCAAGACGTTGAAATAATTTCTCTAAAATAATTATTCTAAAATTCTCTCAAATTACTCCATTTTCTGTCATACTCGTACTATTCATCTCTCAATCCTTAAAATATATTAAATTAATATTATTATAGCTAGCCTATGTTGTCCCACTGCTGAGCAAAGGCCTCCCTCCATTCTTTCCAACGGTCACGATTCTGTGCAACGTCTCTCAAATTCTCAAGGAAGACATCCAGTTCGTCCCGCCATCTCCTTCGTGGTCTGCCAAGACCTTGTGTCACTGTTTCAGGGCACCATTCCTGAGCTTTTCGGGCCCACAGCTCGTTCGGCATGCGACAGACATGTCCTGCCCAGTCCCATTTAAGTGTGGCAGCCTTTTGAGTCACGTCAACAATTTGCGTTTTGGAGCGCAGTGTTGTGTTTTGAACCCGATCGGTTAATTTTACACGTAAGATACTGCGCTCCATACCATGTTGGACTTTTGGATGTTAGTCAAAGACCAAGTTTGTGCACCGTAGGTCAAGATAAAATATATACTCATCAACATACATCAACCTGCAAGTTTTCCACAAGATACTGAAAAGAAATTGACAGCGTAAAAAATAAAGTGAAATTTCCTCATCACTCACCCATTATTCATTAATCAGTTAATAAAGTTTGAAAACATAACATCACGCCTGTAATTCCCGCTCTTGGGCAGAGCGAAAGAGAAAGAAAGAAAACATATTTATTTAAGCACATGCCATAAGTGCACACAACAAACAAAAACAAATATAAAAATAAACTAAAAAACTAAACTGAAACAGTGTGTGCATCTCACGGTTGCGCCAAATAGGACCAGTTCAGCAAAATGCCGAGCAGTTAGTGCCCGACTTCCAAGAGAGTGTCAGACTTTCACTGACTAAAAACCTCCCATGTTCCGTCTTAGCCCTTTATGTCGAGGCCGCGGTATCTCTTGCGAACAACCCGCAGCCCCGACATTCAGACTCTGTGACTGCTACTGACAAAATCCTGAGAGAAAAACCCAATAACACTTTGCCCTAGCTGGGAATAGAACCCAGGACCTCATGTTCAGTAGTCGCACTTGCGACCACTAGACCAACGAGGCAGTAATTTATTGTTTGTGTGTTTATTCCACAAATTACCAGCTAAAGTGATTTTAAGGCGTGGATACACGTGATTTCGGGACCTACAGCTTATTTTTGCCAAAAAAAATCATATAAATAATTAAGAAAGTTATCTTAATTATTTATATGATTTTTTTTACGTAATCCCCTGTGCATAACGCACCTTCTTGTATGTATTTTATATGTTTTTTGATATCCTTTTTAGGGTTCCGTAGTCAACTAGGAACCCTTATAGTTTCGCCATGTCTGTCTGTCTGTCTGTCTGTCTGTCCGTCCTCGCTTAATCTCTGTGACCGTTAGCACTAGAAAGCTGAAATTTGGGACCAATATGTGTATCAATCACGCCGACAAAGTGCTAAAATAAAAATTGGAAAAAAATGTTTTATTAGGGTAGCCCCCCTATATGTAAAGTGGGAAGTGTTTTTTTTTTTAATTTTAACCCTAATGTGTGATATATTGTTGGAAAGGTATTTAAAAATGAATAGGGGTTTACTAAAATCATTTTTTGATAATGTCAATAATTTCGGAAATAATCGCTCCAAAAGTAAAAAACAAAGCGTCCCCCCCCCTCTAACTTTTGAACCATAAGTTTAGAAAATACGAAAAAAATCTGAAAAGTAGAACTTTATAAGGACTTTCTAGGAAAATTATTTTGAACTTGGATGGAAACAACAGATGGAAACTGCAGTTAACCAATATAATTTGGTCCCTGAATCGTATGAGCGCCTATACAATCCAGAGGTCAAGTTTCATTTGCCCGTATTTTTTTTTTAACTTCGTTTACATAATATTTTCTTATCTACGGAACCCTACACTGAGCGTGGCCCGACACGCTCTTGGCCGGTTTTTTTGTATATTGATTTTTATTGTTTAAAGTCAGATTAGATTTGGTTTTGTGCTAGCTTAAGAAAGTCAGTAACAATGACTACCATTTGAAAAAGCGCCTTTCTTTAATAGTTTTAATAAATACAGTCCATTCTCACAATAACAACCACTGTGGCGCCCAATAAATCGGGTGCGGGAGGGTGAATTGTCAGTGGCGTAAATCCAGCTCTTAATAGTTAGAGTAACTACATAAATCTACCATTTTGATTTTTCGTATGATTTTAATTTTACCCGTAATTATAATCCTCCAAGCAATAAAGCTTTAAAAATATTAATTATGTGACCAGCTCAAAATTACCCCCACAATAAACTCCAAACTTCCCCGGAAACTAGGGTTGCCATCTCAAAAAATTGGCAACCAAGACAAGATGCGTGAAAACCCCGGATTTTAGAGCCCTAAACCCTGACATGTCAACAGGATTGCAGGTTTTTTTGTTTGATTGTTTGTGTCGCGGGTGGCCCAAGACTTTAATTTTATAAACCCGGACTATAAATAAAACAACGCCCGGACGCCCTCTAAACTAGGACAAATCCGGGGAAACCCGGACGGATGGCAACCCTACCGGAAACCAGCACAACAACCTCCAGTAAAAGCAACTTATGATAGCGGAGCGCAGAAATAATCCCGGTATCATATACCAGATACCGATACCGGTTTGAACTATTCAGAGCATTAGGTCACCTCCAGTCCGGTGCTCCCGTTACTACTGCACTATAATTATTGTTTAGCGAATGACCTGACGATGCCTGTGCTATTCAAGAATTTAGGTTGTAAAGTGCAATGTTGATAATAAATTAACATCACAATATCTTGCTGTAGAAGATTGGTTGGGTTTAAGTTGGTTAAAAATATTCTGACACTATTAATCATAAAGTTTATTTTGTATTGATCAATTACAAGTAGTCATAGTAGCTCGTGGATTAATAATAACTGCCACTTGGGTCGTTAATTAGGTTAAGCCGCACTTGCCTAGGTTGGTCTGTGGATGGGTGACCGCCCATCACATACCAAGTTAACTCCGTGCCTGGGAAAGCACGTTAAGCTGTTGGTACCGGCTGCCATATATAGATCTTTGGCAGTCGTTACAGGTAGTCAGTGACCTGAAAGTCTGACAACCAGTCTTACCAAATCGTATTACCCTGTATTAAATGGGTTGTGGAGTTCAGATAGGCAGTCGCTCCATGTAAAATACTGGTATTCAGCTGCATTCGGTTAGACTGGAAGCCGACCCCAAGATGGTTGGACAAAAACCAGGCAGATGATGAAGTAGTCATCATCTGCTTTCCTATTCCTAACCAGCATTGTACATGCCGTATGGCATGCTTTATTCCGTATGGTGTCGGACGTTTAGAATAGCACCATCCCATATCTTCCCGTGGGTGTCGTAAGAGCGACTAAGGGACTTACCAGAGAATGGGCAGCGTTCTCTGTACCTTTGTAACAACCATACTGCGATCGTCAACCCGCCTGCCAAGCGTGGCGATTATGGCAAAACCCCCCCTTCTGAGGGAGGCCTATGTCCAGCAGTGGACGTCTTATGGCTGAAATGATGATGATGATGATTTTACATGGAGCGACTGTTTTTCTGAGTTCCACCTGTAACTACTCCCGTTTGAAGATCTTTATTCATCACTTTTTCATCGATATTACGTCAAGCCATTGAACTTTTTGTGTCAGACTTCTACTGACTAAAAACCACCAATGTTCTTTCTTAGCCCTTTGTGTCTGAGGCCGCTGTATCTCTTTACAATTAACCTACATACTGATCAGCCGGCACAGCATCCACAACGAAATCCGGCAAATCCCTTCTAAATTCTGAATCATCAATGTAATATATTTAAGTGGAGCACTCGATCGTTTATTCCACATAAATAATCCTTGATTCAATAAAACACGGACATCCTGTAATAGGTCCGGCCATTTTGTATTTAGATATTCATATATTAGGTCCGTGATGTAAAGATATTTGTTAATCTGTGCTGGTTATTCCAGATTTGTTTGTCCGATGCATTTGACAGATGTAATAACACATAAATATATATTTCGACATGTATGCCTAGACAACAATCACTGTAATGAAAAATGAAATGAAATGATGATGATGATAAAATGTTCATAATTATTTCTACAATGACTTTCATTAGAATGACGCCGATAACCACCGAAATGTAAGGCAGAAGTGTAGGTGCTGCGGGTTGTTCGAAAGAGATACCGCGGCCCCGGACACAAAGGGCTAAGAAGGAACATGGATGGTTTTTAGTCAGTTGAAGTCACACTCCCTTCCGCTCCACCCAAAGCTGGAGGAGTCATTTGAAAATTTGCAACCCTAAAAAAAACGGCAGAAGTGTAGGTACCTACCTACCTATAGTAACACCACATGAAAGGTACCACCAACACCAAAATGTATGTATAATTATAGGTAGTTAGCCATCAATCGGGCACTAATTCTCCGGGAGGTTACTGAGAAGTACCTGGTGGAAAAAACAATAACATATTTCCCGACCTGAAACGAACCTAGTCCCTCATGGTCAGCAGTACCATTAAACACCACAAGGCCAACAAAAAAACAAATCCATTAAACTAATCCAGACATTTCATCAAGCTTACACGTACGAACAATCGTCATACATTACACAAAAAATTGAATAGTCAAACGAACTTACCTGTAAGTGAAGTTCGACGGTAATTATACTTTGTTGCATTGTCCGAAGATGATTAGGATTATTAATGTAGTCACGGCTTTAGTCTGTGGCGCCAACACATAAGTTTAAAGAAAAAAGTTTATCTGTGCTAGCTTCCTGTCACCGGCTTCTGTAAATATCTTCATTAAGTTCATAGCAATTTATTGGTTTTACAACATAGGGTTCATGCTCATATGAATAAATAGCATGGAGATTTTGGGTCGGGTGGGACCAATCATCTTCGGACAATGCAACAAAGTATAATTACCGTCGAACTTCACTTACAGGTAAGTTCGTTTGACTATTCAATTATACTTTGTTGCATTGTCCTCGATGATTAGGATTATTAATGTAGATGTTTAAAGACTAGTTGTAAAATCAATAAACATTTATATAAAATCAATAAACATTTATACAAAATCAATAATCATTCATATAAAATCGATAAACATTTATACAAAATCAATAAAAATTTATATAAAATCCATTAACATCCATCTAAAATCATTCAGATGAATATTATATAACTTATAAGTCATATGTCATTTTTTAGAATTTTGTTAAGGCCACTTTAGTTACCTAAAGGTAGTATTTTTACAATTCAGGTTTAATCGTTACCAGTGTTATTAAAAAATTGCTTCAGGGAACCTTCTATTGTTCACTAAAGGTTTCATTTTAAAGTTTTAGTTATAAATCACTAGCTTGTGCCAGCGGCTTCGCCCGCTACAACTCGAAAATTATCCCACGGGAAGATAAAATCGGGATAAAAACTATCCTATGTGTTAGTCCAGGGTATAACCTATCTACATACCAAATTTCAACCAAATCGGTTCAGCCGTTTATGCGTGAAAGAGTAACAAACATCCACACATCCATTCTCACAAACTTTCACATTTATAATATTATATAAGTAGGATTAATTTAAACATTTGCTCGTCTAATATCGTCTATATTGAACTGCTGGAGGCAGCCAATGTTGTTGCATGGCGGGTGTACTGTTTATTGAGCATGTACTAATGTCAATTCCATATCTTCCAACACGTTATTGTAATTGAGTTCACACATCTTTAAGGCCTCTTGTGGATATTATTCATGAATTAGTACAGTCCCACAGGCCATGCGTTAATTTTAAATATTTAACCACCCCTATAGCTGGGTTTACATACTCCTATTCTATTGCTAAAGAAAGAAACAGTTATAAAAGGTTGGTATTCGTTTGGCCCACAAATTTAATTAGCGTATCAACCCTTAAAGTAATACGATTTTGTTTAATCACTATATCATAAGTATAAAATAGAGATAGGTATTGTTTGCACTCTTTCTGTGGCTAGCAGTAATATAGTTATCGCTTTTTTGGTAATTATTTGTCACTTTGTTGAATATGATCCAGTAGAGAGAAAATAAAAAACTGAAAAACATCCCAATTCCCAAGAATTCTCCGGATCTTGGAGGACAAGTCTCTGAACCGTATTTTGATACTATCATCTGTACCTGTATGTGGTCTTATAATTAGAGATAGCACTGAACTAACAGAATATGAAAATAGAGGAAGAAACCTTCATTAATCCTTAAAGCGAAAAAACTGAATAACTTCAGTGATGGTTTGCTAATGCTTATAATATTTTAATTACAGTATCTTGTCTTTACAATTGCAGGCAATGAGGCAAGTATTGGTATTGTGTACTTTTAGTTATTGAATTCCTAATAATATCAACAGCTTCAATACTAATTCCAAAATCTTAAAAAATGTTCCTGATAATACTCCTGCCATCAATCCCAGTAGAGAATAGTGGAAAAAGTATAGAATAAATGATATTGGTCTAAATACCATTCCTTCCAATGTCACCTTGTATTGGCAAGGAGCATCCACCACTTATCACCGCTACAACCCCTGGAGATACCGGGGCCACGATACATAACTGTGATACTTAGTGTTATTCCATGATACAATTAATCAATTGTAAGTTCACCAATACGGATATAATATTTTAATAATTTAAAACACCTAAGATTCCCTTTCACATTCAAAATATGCTGATATCATATTATTACCTTTGGTATTAATGTAAGTAATATCGAGTAACCATATATACCTAGATTCACACTATTGCCAAGGATTTTAGAAATTTATTTAACTGCTCCTTATTTAAATGAGTATGATACTGTATCCATTATGTACCATACTTATGTTTAACAAATAAAAATTCTGATTCTGATGTTATATTTTCAATTCTTGGCAAAAAATTTCACTATCTCATAAATGACTGACAGAACACTTTAGCCCAGAAAAAAGGGGCAGCACTCAATTTTGTTATTAAAAAACTGAGCTGAATCTACAGTCCATAGTCTGTTAGCAATCTATGAGCCACACAATATTCCGTACCATGCAGATGAAGCATATTTATATGTGTGTATTTTAATTATTAACTCAAAATAACTGGCTATGTCTATGGACCACAGTAAATGATACAATATATACAACATAGTGTTTATATCATAATTATCATAAAAAACGAACTGGCAAAAGTGTGGGTGTACTATTAGGTAGGTACCTCTCTGTCTAATCCTTCGGGATTACAGGCATGATGTTATTTTATCATTGTTATCACTTAGAACAAGGTTTTTGTGCCACTTGAGTTTCTTAGTGAATAGAGTCCTTTAGTTAATAACTGGGCAAGCATATTAAAGTTCTAATAGCCTTTTATCAATAAATTCTTATATTTCATTTCTCTTCAGTGATGTTAAAGCTTAGTGAATAGTATTAAAAAAGTAAACCTAGAAGTTTACTGTGTTGTTTAGGTATGAAATCACATTTCTCTTTGGTACTGATGATTTCATGTTTTCTAAACATTATACAGCCTCTCTGTCTCTAAGGAAGCTTTGAAACCTGTAATGGGTTTCAATGTTTTTGTAATTTATGTTTATGGGGCTGAAAATAAACCAGAAGGTAAGACATATTGAAAACATAACATTTGCCTTGAAAAAATAAAGCTTCCTATATCCTTGCCTATGTCTATCATGTAATAAGCATCCAATCCAATGTGCTAAGAAAAAACCATTATTCTGTAAAAAATTGGTATACTGTTGTATACAAGATTATCTCCAACCAAACTAAACATAATGTAATGTCTTTTATATAAAAGACAGTAAGTTTAATTTATTTCTGTCTCTTTGACAAGGAAAAAATGGTAAACAAAGTTGTTATTGTAAAGGGTAGGTAACAAACTTTAATTGCTATGAAAGCAATTCACTTCTTCATTTCAGATACTATCTGAATAAATTCAAGTATAGAATTTATCATCTAGAGGAGTACCTATAACTCCATCACCACCATCCAATTAAGAATAACTGGGTTGTTTGAGTGATTGGTTTCCAATCACATAAATTATATTTAAGTCCACCAACCTGTGAATTTATTTCTGAAGGGAATGATTTCTCCTGGCCATCCGCATTCTGTCTGCTGCACTTGTAGGTACTTTTGATGACAGCCCCCCCTTTCTTTGCACTTATGGAGGGCCCCGCCAGTTTAAAAATTTATTGTTGAAGCACATACGGCTCCCATGAGCTCACTCTATGAGTGAACTTTTATGGTACACTCATATTTAATCCTTAACCAGATTTATTTATAGATTTTGCTGATCTTATGTTTCCGTCTTTGATTGTAACAAACTCTTTTGTCTTTGTTGGTTACCAACAATAAGAGATCTACGTCCCCCTGCTTGTATATATATGTATACACACAAAACAGAAGCATCATTGAGCTTCTTCATCATCATCATCGGCCTGTAATGTTCCTACTGTAAGGACTCAAGCCTCCTCTCTAGGCGAGGAATCCACCACGCCAGCCCAGTGTGGATTGGTAGATACAACTTCTTAACTATGTCTATTTATGCCTTTTGGATACCTCATTCACCACTGTATGATCTTCAGAATTAATAAAACATTTGTTTATAAATAGAGAATGGCGGGTTTTCATTTTGTGTTTTACTTGCTTATTTAATATTTTTTATATGAATCTTCTCTTTCTTTCTCTGGGTATAGATCCACACCAAGTATTTCAAGAAACTTGATTATATAATAATTCTTTATATGGTACTTACCACCTTAATTCACTTTCATTTATCTTGATCTGCATTTTCAACTTCTCAACCGATAACGGGAGGATATTTTCTAATGACTGTGAAGGGACAATTTTATTGTCTTCTATAAGGTAACCTCCTTAAAAATGTTATAGGTATCAACTTCTCGAGGATAAAACACAATGCATGTTGTAGAACAACATTACACTTATATAACCAAGTAAGCTCCCGCAGAACTTCCCATGAAGGTTATAATAGAACAGTCAACCGTGTGTGCCCCCACAGGACACCCCTTTAGGGTTGCTGAGTTCACGACACTGCCGTTTCAGGCCATGTACACCCCCGCAGGATGACCTCAGGCCAGGCAAGTCGTTCATAATGTATCCATGAAGGTTATAATAGCAGTCAACCGTGTGTGCCCCCCCAGGACACCCCTTTAGGGTTGCTGAGTTCACGACACTGCCGTTTCAGGCCATGTACACCCCCGCAGGATGTCCCCAGGCCAGGCAAGTCGTACATAATGTATCCATTTTGGGCTTCATAGTTCCGTTGCAAGCTCCAACAGAGCGGTCTCAGGTCATGCTAGCAGCCAATAAAGGCAAACATTTTAATAGGTACTCTCTGAACTTCGATGTAATGCCCACGTGGCAGGCATGCAGTTAGTTGCAAACACGTGCAAAGCGCAAGGCATATAAAACATACCATGTTTTCGATGTAGCGATTATTGCCACACAACAGAGCTTTAGGCTTTTGATTCCAATTCTTCAGCAGTAGGCAAAAAACGAATCAAGGCACACACAAGGTAAGCCATTTTGTTTTCTTACTTAAAACAACACACTAATAAAAACACTTAACACTCGAATCAGAGCTAATTATGTTTAATGCGCTTTTCGTAATCTCTTTGATTTCTTCATTGGCCTCGACTTTGTCAATATTAACCTTATTTTTCCATTATAACTTTAAAATGAAGTTTAAAAACCTAAAAGAAATCTAAAAATAATCGAAAAGAGTGACGCCATTATGACATAAAATCCGAATGAAGATATTTACAGAAGCCGGTGACAGGAAGCTAGCACAGATAAACTTTTTTCTTTAAACTTATGTGTTGGCGCCACAGACTAAAGCCGTGACTACATTAATAATCCTAATCATCGAGGACAATGCAACAAAGTATAATGGCGACTTCCTCAACGAATTATCAAGAAAAAAGTAAGTGCTTAAATGCTAAGAAAAATGAATTTTTCATAATCCTTTAAACAGGGGATTACTTGGGCAAATCCGGGGAGGTTTTACACTGTTGATTGTTAGGTGCGCCCACTAGGTAAGGACGGCGAGTTTTCTTTCCTTTCTGGTAGAAAAGCTTTTAGATTTTGTGTCATTATTAGTGTGCTAAGCTCCTTGGGAGCGAATTTTGACGTGACAACGTCTTATAAATTGGTTTGCCGGGTGACACTTCAAGAAACTGCGTTACGCTCCGCTCACGTTATGCGCTCACAATGAGAGCGAGTGAGAGGCACGCGTCCAGAGCGAGAGAGAGAGAGTGAGAGAGATAGGCATACACACCGGTTCATGTCTTGCGCTTCTATTTTCGTTGTCACGTAAAACTTTCGCCCGTATACCGACTTTACAGGCAACCAATTTTTTTAGGGGAAGTAATACCACCATAGCTTCTGTTTAAGTTTATTGTGGGGTTTAAATATAAGAAAGGTGGGTGTTGCTGAAATCATACAAAAACATACAGGTTGGTGCCGACAATACGACAATAAATGAAACCACTGGTAGTTCTAGTTCATAGGAACATTTTTAAACTATCAAATAAATCCTAACACCGAGGAATTCAATAAAAATATTATATATTCTAGATGCACGAGTAATGCATAGAATTATGCACAGAATTGAATATAAAGTAGTAGTTACTTTTACATGTACTCTGCCATCTTTAACACAAATACATCTTTGGTAAACGTAAACACAGTTGCTCACCGTGAAGTCCTGCATTCAATTCTCAGATCCTTGCATATTCATGTGTTTAACTGCCCATAGTAATCTTTGATTTACTAGAACTGACGAGTTATTGATCTACTGAACATACACTTCTGCCTAACACTTCGGGAATTACCACCGTTAAATGTTTTACTAGACTGTTTATATCTACTTATTACCTTTCTTGTTTTTGGAGCATTGTGGCATCTTATCAAATGACACCTCCCGCTCAAGCCGGAGCGGAAGGGAGTGTCAGACTTCTCATGAGTAAAAACCACCCATGTTCCTTCTTAGCTCTTTGTGTCCGGGGCCACGGTATCTCTTTCGAACAACCCGCAGCATATTTCTGTTTCCTTGACAGTGTATTAACGTCTAGTAGGAATGAAAAGAAGATAAAAAAAATGAAGAAGAAGATGAAGATATAAAATTAGGAAAGATTAAAAAAAAATAATAATATAGGAAAGATTGATATGACCAGAAAGGGCTTATTTTTCTTTATGATTAGTGTTTAACCGTGTCAGAGTTTTTATATACCGCCCATGGGTTTGCCAAAATATGTTTATGCGTTAGGCGCGTTTCTCTTCAATTTATGGTTTGGATTTTAGAATGAGACTTCTTGGTTTCTCCAACATAAAATGGTTTATTTTCATGAGAGTTAGTTACTTGGTACAATAGAAAAACGGGCCAATTTAAGGGTTTCTAGTGAAGTTAAACAGAGCAAGGTTGAGATGCGAATGTGGGAATGGGTGTCGCAATTGGCTTTACATGGCGTCGATATATATCTGTAAGGCATGCTAGCTTCCTTACGATGTTTTCCTTCACCGAAAAAAGTGATACTTATACAATACGATAATATAGAAACGGGTTGATTCTTGTGATAAAGCCGACCCTAAATACATCGCTAAAAGGGCGGTAAAATGATAATAATCAAGGAAATCCAAGATATACTTCATCAGTCATCTACCATCCATCATGAGTGATAAATAGAGTTCATTGCTCCTAGACTTGACCGCAGCAACATTGCTTAACCTCGCGATCAAAACACGCGGTACCCATTTACGTAAATTAAAGTTAAAATTTGAATTCTCGTTACAAACTAACAGATACCTACGTATTTTGCAATGTTAATTAGAAACTCGAGTAGTCTTGTGAGAAGTCGAATTAAAACGATAGCTCAAAAGATAAGTTTCGTTTATGTTTTAATTGGTGCTAGAAGATTTAATTTTGCTGTTACTTTCTCTTTCACACCTCAGTTTAATGTCATCATTATCTGCGTAACCTTTTCCCAACTATATTGGGGTCGGCTTCCAGTCTAACCGGATGCAGCTGAATACCAGTATTTTACATGGAGCGACTGCCTATCTGACCTCCACAACCCAGTTAATACTAGGTAATACGATACTCTTTGGTAAGACTGGCTGTCAGAATTTCAGGTCTCTGACTACCTGTAACGACTGCCAAAGATCTATATATGGCAGCCGGGACCAACAGCTTAACGTGCTTTTCGAAGCACGGAGGAAACTCGGTATGTCGGGCGGTCACCCATCCACAGACCGAGTTAGGTAAGCACAGCTTTACTTAGAGATCGACCCGAGTAGCAGTTCTTATTAAGCCACGGTTGAAAAAGAGAGTACAGTTTTAGTTTCATAAACTATAATAAAAAACTGCTTCAGTGGTCTAATGGTCGCAAGCACGACTGTTGAACAATGAGGTCATGTTTTTTTTTTTGGTATGGGAAATCATCAAATAACCCCTCCCGCTCTTGGGCAGAGCGAAAGGGAGTGTCAGACTTCTACTGACTAAAAAGGAGGATTAGGGTGGTGGTGTTCCGACAGTGGTTTGTTTGAAACTGACTGACAGATTTTCTTGTTCTTAGTATTTATAGCATCGGCGGAAAACCTCTACACCGCGATTCAGAAAATCGTCATAAATCGATCATCGCCATCTAGTTACAAATGTATAAACTAATATAAATTTGACACATGACAATAAACCTTCTTGTTCCAACACTTACCTTGGAAACCGCAAATCGACAAACGTAGGTAAGCTATGTTAATTTGTAATTCGCGGTCTTAATCCAAGAATATGAACCGCAAGTCGCAACGGTCATCCGGTCTATGACTAAAATTATGACTGGCCAAATCACCCAAATTTTCTGTGGGGCTTTATAGATTAGGTAGTCGCTGTCGATTCTGGGTTTCAAGAGTTGCAGTGGTTTGGGCTCTCAAAAACGGTGAAGGAAAACATCGTGAGGAAACCGGCATATTGTCTTAGAACCAAATATTCGAAGACATGTGACATCTACCAACCCGCACAGGGCCCGCGTGGTAGATTATAGCCCATTCCCTCGCAAAGAGAGGAGGCCTGTGTCCCAGCAGTGGGAACATTAATAGGCTGTTGATAATGATGAGTGGTTTGGGAATACTGTGGCGGGATTGTCCCAAACTAGAGTCCATTGGAGATTACAGTCATCATAATTTTATTATGGTGAGGTCCAAAATAAATAAAATAAGCACGTTGTGGAGCCCTGACACAGCCAGAAGGCGACGTGGCAGACTTTGCAGGAGATGGCGCGACGAGCTGGACAGCACCAACGACCAGTGGTCCACTTTGGCCCTAGATCGAAAAATTTAGAAGAGATGGGGGGAGACCTTTGCCCAGCATTGAGGTGAAGTGAGCTAACAGTAACAAAATAAACTCGCGTGACTCCATGTCTCAATCACTTGCACTTTAAATACTAAACTAAGGTTTGTAAACCAACGTATAAACAGACCGTAATATTCTGGTTTGCATGTTTAATTAACCCAAGTGTCAAGTGGGATATAAAATTATGCAGAGTTGCCGCTGAGATTAGCGGTGTTGGACACGTATGTGTAACGACGTTGCGCGGAAAGTGTAGCAATATTCATACTAATATATGGGAAAGTTGCTCCGTCTGTCTGTCTGTTACATGTTTAGTCCTTAAGGACAGTTCACAAAGGTTTTTTTTTAAGTGATGCGCCCGTCACTTAGTTTTCCTACGTGTCTCAGAGAGCACGTTATACCTAAGCTGTCATAACTTAACATAACGCATTAAGCACAAATCCAGGCTATGGCTTCTACTCAGAAATTCTTGATGGAAAAACCAAATAACATTTTGTCCGACCCGGGAATTCAACCCAAGACCTCATGCACAGTAGTCGCGCTTGCGACCACTAAACTACTAAGCTGTCATATTCATATAATCGCAATCGCAATAGGAATCTAAAACATCTGAAGTATCCATGGCTTTGGCTTGGTCCTTTTTTCTGTCGAATCTGAAATGTATACAATGTAATGTAATTTTTTTTCTTTTTGTTAGTGGTTTGTATTGAATATTTCTTCATTTATTTTTTTCTTTTTGAACAACGTTGAAACCAACGTTTGACATTATTTTAATTTGTTTCGATTTTTCTGACTATTTAATATTTTGTCAATTTTTGTATGACACTTTTTATTTTTCTATTTGAATAAAATTGACAATTTGATCAATCGATTTAATATAATTTATTAAAAAAAAGTTATCTGTGTCTGTGCCAAAAGAAACAACATTCTGCAATATACGTTGGCTGCATTACTGCATACCATTTAACTTGCTTGGTTCCTCCGCTTTCCAAAACCAAATATAGCTTCAAAAGATACCTGACCACTCAAATAATCAGAGCAACAATCGAAAATACATTATATATACATATTATTATGCTTATGCATTTAATTTAAAAAGTAGGTATGCGGTATAATTCCGTGTTACATGGTCGCCAAGTCGCCGCAAAAACATTTTTTGCGGCCAAAAAAACGAAATCGCACCCTTGTGACATTAAATATAAGGTGCAAATAATTGTTGTTGGTGTGAAAAAGTTAATTTTGCAATTGTATAATCGCTCTATATTAAATTCGAAAACTGGTCCTTTTCAAGGTGATGTTCGGTTGCTAAGTGCAGTATGATTAAAAAACGTTGTTTTTAACGTTAAAAAGTCAAGAGTGGTAGCGGTTACCGAGATTTTCCACAAATGCTTTTGTCGAGGCACAAACGCGACGCATCGAGGCATGAGCAGATTACATTGTTGGTGTTTGCTGAAACCGAGGCATACACATTTAAAGCCACAATTGCTCGTTTAATGTATGTATAAAAAAACAAAAAACACTAAAACTGTATGCAGATTATGCACCGTGATTTAACAAAGACCTCCTCTTTAAAAGCCATAAAACTTTAAAAATAAAGATCAGCAAAGTATTTCAATACAATTAGTCATCTAGCAGACTAGCTGATATAGCAACAATATTTATAGCCCGTAAAAGGCGTTTTAATTCTCATAAAGAGTCACAAATTCATTGAATTACTCTGTCCGAGGCATAACAGCTTGCCAACACATCGTAACAGGAAAAATACTCTTTTGCCCCTTTTTAAAATGCTCATCCGAATTATAAAAAGCTTCGCATAAAAACGGCATTTTTCTATGTCGGTACAGTCAACAAAAAGAAAATGGGTAATCCATTTTGACGGAGCGCCAAAAAAATTCCTAGCACCCATGTCTGATGGCCAAGTTAGGAGCGGAAGCGGGTAAATTAACATGGCATTGCTAATTATAAATAGCTACTTTGGCGGTTACTTATAAATGACACCTACTATGTAGTTACTGACAGCAGGTAATTAACGGCACGGTTGCTAATTGACGGCACGGCTGACGCAGTGGCTCAAGCAATGGACTGCTGCGCTGCGTGTCGCGGGTTCAATCCCAGCACGGAACAAATATTTGTAAGGCCTACAGATAGTTGTTCCGGGTCTGGGTATTTGTGTATGTGAGTTTAAATGTTTGTGAACGCACCCACGACACAGGAGAAATTCCTAGTGTGGGGCAACGTTTTTTTTTTAAAAAAATAATAATAACAAGTAAGCTCGAGTTAACCAGAAGCCCAAATGCGTAAGAAATTTTAAATCGAAACCCAAACGATTTTGAAGGAGATTTCTTATCTTGAATAAAGCAATCAATATTGTCGACTTAAAGTAAGACTGTAAGCAAAAAAAGTCTAACAATAACCTTAATGAGGTTCTTTAGACGGTATAATCACATCAATGTAGGTCACACAAATCACGCTCAAATCATTCATGTCACTCATCAAACTCCAATGAATGAACGAATGAACCTATAATCGACCTGCCCCGTTACTTTGATCCGTCAACACGAATGAGTTCCAAATTTAGACCGTCATTATTCATTATTGAATCAATAAAACGATTGAATTCTGTGGCTATTTCTGTTGAGCAATAACTTCCAATAAGAAAGAAAACAAATACGAAATATGATTAGTGGAACCACCACCCTGCGCTCTATAACTCAAGTAGCTGACGTTGGCGAAAAAATACCCTGGTTGAAGTTAGAGTGGCCAGGTAACGTGGCACGGTTGCAACTAGAGAGATGGTCACACAGTGTATGCCTGAGGAAGGACAGCGCCTTCGAGATCGACCGCGACTAACATGGCCTGAGATTGCACAAAATAGAGAGGTATGGAAAAAGAAAGAGTAGATTTCTTTGCACGAGCCGATGCACAAAAAACAATCTTGTAATAATCCAGTCGTAGATTACCTCTCGCAGAGACCATTCAATACCGATTATAATATAATACGCGCTTTTAAAGCTTATTTAGGTAGAAAACATTGAAATAATTTCGGATCATCAATACATTATTTAGGTCCCATCCCAATTCACTGAGTAACCAATACAATATTTAAGTCAGGGAGTACCCAATTCACTATTTAGGTTTCAATCACTTAACACCAACAAACTTCCGAATTTTAGTAAATCAAAAGTATTACATAAACCTGGTACTTCGTAGACCGGTCGGCAAACTTCCAAATTGACAAATTCCGCCAAATGACAGCAGGGACTGCCGGCATAACATGTTCATTAAAATCTTAACATAAAATCTTGACACAAACAGCATGCCGATTGCACTGAACCAATGCACAATTAAAAACCGAAAGTGAACGACTATATAATTTAAAAAATGCATCCAGAACTAGGTCATTTCTCGATGTCTCACCGATAACAATTCGGTGGTTTGTAGTCGTAAGACTCTTGCTTTGATAAATACCTGCTCGAAGTAGTAGCATGCACTACGTGAACAAATTAAGGTTTTTTCTTTTCATCATCATCATCAGCCTATAATACTCCCACTGCAGGGACTCAGGCCTCCTCTCTAGGAGAGGGATGGGCTATAATCCACCACGCGGTCCCAGTGCGGATTGGTAGATGTCACATGTCTTCGAATTTTTTGGTCCTAAGACATGCCGGTTTCCTCACGATGTTTTCCATCACCGTTTTGAGAGCAGCGGTCATGAAATAAATTACACAAAGTAATGCGCCTGCCTGGGTTTGAACCCAAGACTAACTGTTCGTAAGTCGGGACCGCCACCACTGGGCCACCGCAGCTCTCTTTTTTCTTTTACTTCATAGAAAATAGGTTTCAGTGATGTTTTTTTTTATCAAAAGCGTTGAATACGACATTACGCATTTCAGTATTCTACTTTCACCCTACATGGTTGAGAATCCAGTTAACACCTCTTATTTTATTTTCATGACTCAGAAGGCCATAGCAAACATATTCTCCGAAACTACTTGATTCCAGCTTCAGCCCCTTTTAATTAGAAACAACAATGCCCGCTTTTGCTATGAAACCTAAACTAAATGTAACTAAAACTTTAAACTCAAGTATCCTATTCTCGCCTTCAACACCGCTTTCAGTCCCCTCTTAAACGAATTACGCCGAAACTGGTGACACTAGATGTATGTAACACCGATAGTTTATGTCTAACATTACAGTTTTCCGGCGATAGTTTCCCAGCGCTTCTATATATACTAGTAATAAATCGAGAAGATGCCAAAGATTTAAAACGTTAGATCCACTCTTATCGCGTCAAAATTGATAACATTTGATGTTGATGTTGATTGATGTTTGTGTATGTGAGTTTAAATGTTCGTAAACGCACCCACGACACAAGAGAAATTCCTAGTGTGGGGCAACGTTTTTATAAAAAAAAAAAAAGATGTTTCGCTGACAATGACATTCCACTAGTGTTGTCTCCCTCACACATAATGAAAATTGTATTCGTTATTCCATGCGGGATGTGCGCGCTCACTCTTTTTACTGAAGCTTCCCTTTCCTGAACCCAAGAACATTTCGGAGACATTATATAACATCACGTCTGTAATCCTCGAAGGGTTAGACAGACGTGTAACCTACAAAAAACTGTAACGTTTAACCCTCCAAGCTTATGGCCTTCAGCCAGGCACAATTCCAGACAGAAGATCATCTAACGATTTAAATTTTTAGAACATGTCTGCAATACGGTCGTGTTCGATGGGTATTGAATTTTCGACATCCTGATACTGATATATTTATGAGAATGAGCGCTGAAACACATAGGTAGAAGGTACTCAAGAAGTACTGTGAGAAAAAACATTGAATAATATTTAAATATAACGTGTAGTAATTTAATTTCATAATTTTTTTTTTTTTTTAATGAAATTAAATTACTTTTTTCATGAGTTAGCCTGTAAAAAAAAATGTTCATGTTACTAAGATTACAATATAACATCACGTTAATAGTATACCTGAGGGGTGAAACTGAGGTGTGTAGGTGTCCCCTCGGGGCTGCGGGTTGTACCGTGATACTGGATACCGCGGCCTTGACACAAAGAAGGAACATGGGTAGTTTTTAGTCAGTAGAAGCCTGACGCTCCCTAACGCTCTGCCCAGAGCTGGAGGAGTCATTTGATGATTTCCCACAACCCAAAAAAAAAATTATGTGTAGTAGTGATGTGTAGGGTATTGGACGAATCTATTGGCACCAACCGATTACAAACCCAGTCCCGAAGTTGCAACTAAATAAAAATATTCAGAGATCATTTTGAATAACCATTAAAAGGAAAAGTAAGTAGTGTTAAGTATTGTGGAAATATAAAAACAACTTAAAACATTTATTATTTCTTACTGGCCAACTAGCCCGCTACCGCTCATGGCTCGCGCCGCGTATTTAATTGTTCGTTTCGTGTTACAGTTAGTAACTGTACCGTCTCAGTTTCGGTTCGGCTGCTTTTTTTTAATTACCCCCACCAACGTCCACGCGAAGACATTGCAACTCAGTTCAGTTTTTTTTTTTTAATTTAGTATACATGGTGTTTATTAACTTATGTGCCATACATAAGTTAGATACATATTCAGTATGATAATGTATCTAATTAGCTCTTAGTTAATTTAGTTAAGGTCAGCTTCCAGTCTAACCTGCAGTTTACAGTTTACTTAACATTTTGTAAAATTAATGTGACACAGTATTTACACTTATCACTATTGCAGCTTTATGTTTTGTTGATATGATATGTGGTTTATTTTTATGTTATGTTCCTATTTTTATTGTTTACAACGCTAGTGTTAAAATTTACCAAATTGTTTCATTAAGTATCTGTTGAAAACGTGGTTGATTTCACATTTGTATTATTTGGTGTTCGTTCATTGATACTTAAACTTTGCCTGAACTATGGCTTGCAATTTAAATAACACCCTGTATAAGTGTGGTTAACTCGCTGTCGGTGACTGTACTTGGTTGGAACGCTATGTAAAGTGGGTGTGATGCTGCGAAAGTTATGCTGGTCTCGGTGGTCTCGTAAATAGGGCATTAGGTTTTAAAATTCTGAATTGAGCAGTAAGTCGTTCAGGGGGTCTAAAATGGCCACTTTAGCATATCATAATATGAATTGCGTTAAAAAGTGTAAAATGCACCTTTTTTTTTCTTTTTTTCTCTTTATTTATTTTTAGGGACTTTTATACAGGTGTACATGCCAGTCCCATCGGACCTTCTTAAGTAAATCGTAACAACACAAACTTAATTAAATTATAAGAAGATCCGGAGTCTAAAAAAATGCACCTTTCATATTAGTAACTGCGTCTGTGGCAATTGTACGAATTTTAACGCAATTCATATTATTTTCCTATTATGATCTATTTTCCTAAATGGTCACAGACGCAGTTACTATTATGAAAGGTTCATTTTACGCTTTTTAACGCAATTCATTATTATGATTTGCTATAGTGGCCATTTTAGACCCCCAGGTGTGGTGAGGACACTTTATTCCATAATGCATCAACTGATTGATTTCCTAGATTTTCGCTTTCTTACTGCGGTACTCAGAGATATTTAATGATTGCTTATGCCGTCATTTTGTAAAGATTTGACATACTTTTGTATGACAAACTGTCAAAACCTTTACTTAGTGATGGCCTAAGTAATCATTAAAGCTCTCTGAGTGCGGCGGAGTGTCACTAGCACGGTAATATTTTATACGTTGTTGGTCTAAAACTTAACCATTGACTTCCCCATTGAATAAAAAAGATACTCTGGAAGAGAATTAAAAGAATCAAACTCAAAGCATCAATTATTTCAATTAGACCATTTACCTGCACTTTTAGATGTCAGGATCTGCATTACCTATACCATAGAAATATAAATAAACAATCCAATAATTTTTGTAGATGTTTGTGAACTGTTGACCAAACTCACAAACAGCCAGACCCTGGACCATTTTTCCATAAAAATATAATTAATTATCCACGTACCTTGCTACAGACCGTTTAATAAATTAAAAAAATATATCTCATCATCTTCATCACTTCACTGCTGGACAAAGACCTCCCCCATATAACACCATAACGAACGGCAACCTGCCTGACTATCACGATGTTGTCGGTCCACCTGGTGGGAGGCCTACCAACGCTGCGTCTAAAACAAACATCTATTCAATCTAAAATATACTGTACTGTCTTTGTTCCTACAAAATAATTTTGCAAATTGTACGTTACTTGCAGTAAAAATCATTATAACAGTTTTAAGACTACATCTAACATTTACTAAAAACCACTAATTTAGACAGCTTGTACATATACAAAACTATTTTCGTTTCACTCATTATTAGTTGTCTAAATCCCGAATGAGAACAGACATCATTGGATATAAATTATTCTGCAGAATTAACGCCAGTAAAACTTCCCGAAATACTGAAATTCAGAAGCAACATTGCTTTATTATTAACGAATGACCTGTTAATCTAATTAGTGTCTAGACTAGATAATTAATATCTAAATCTGAACTCACTGACGTTTTATAAATGTCTGAAAATAAGTGCTTTTAGGACTAGGAGCGATTTAACAGTTTTTTAATGAAGTTTTCTACGTTAGGACACAGGAAAACGCTTAGTGCGCTTAAGGGCCTACTCATGTTTCCGGTGCGATCTCATGGCGGCATGGAGAGAGCGACTGTCGCAACCCCGTGCAGGGCACGCCACAATTGTGGCGGTAAGTCCCCTCTTTGGGGAGTGGCTGGAGAGGCGCCACGGCGCCCTCACCTTCCGTCTGACGCAGGTACTCACCGGACACGATTGTTGAATCAGGCGGGAGGAAACGCCCGGATGCCACCACTGTGAGGATCGGCCGGAGGACACGGTGGAGCACACCGTGGAGGTGTGTCCCGCTTGGGCGGAGCCCCGCCGTGTTCTCGTAGCGGCGATCGGCGGCGGCGACCTCTCGCGCCCGGCCCTGGTGCAAGCCATGGTACGGGGCGACGAGGAATGGGATGCCGTCGCCTCCATCTGCGAAGCAGTGATGCTAGCAAAGGAGGTGGCGGAACGTGAGAGGGAGAGAACCTCTCGTCCCAGCCGCCGCGGGAGGCGCTCCGGGCGTCGGGGGCCACGTGATGGCTTCCGGCCACCGTAGACGCGGGCCTGTGGACGGTGAGTGATGGGTAAGCTCGCCGTCCGTCCGTCTTATGACGACGACAGGCCGTGTCGACGGCGCGTTCGTGTTCCACGCGCGCCTCAAAGAGATGTCAGCAACATGGAAGGGGCCCGCAAGGGCCGACGCCCGTCGGGGCTGCGGGTTGTTCGCAGATACCGTGGCCTCGACATGAAGGGCTAAGAAGGAACATGGGTGGTTTTTAAACAGTAGAAGTCAGACACTCCCTTTCGCTCTGCCCAAGAGCGGGAAGGGTCATTTGATGATTTTCCACCCAACATAAAAAAAAAGGGCCTACTCATGTTTCGATCGCTATTAAATTGTTCTATATTTCTACGGAGACTTTGAATAGAATTTGCCATTAGGTAAGGTTTTTGAGAGCTAATGTCAATCCATTTTTAGGGTATCCGACATGTATTTGGCCGGGTTTACTGTTCAATCATTGTTTTCGCTGTTAGAATTTTACTTTGTCTACGCTGTTTGTCTTTTTGGGAACTATCTTGCTCACTAATTAACCAGTGTATCACGAAAATCACAACCCTCTTTTGGTCGTGCCGTAGTCGGGTAAACAGAACAAGACGGTAGACTTCGTTTTTGAACTTGACCACCAAGAAATCGCAAAGAGAGAGAAAAACTAAGTTCGTTTATGTTTGTAGGCCTCTTTAGACAAACCCAAACGTTTTCGTAAAATCAGGTGTTGTTTAACTACCAACAAACTTTTCAAATTCAAAACCACCACATCATAAGATTCCGTGTGGGTTATCCCAACCACAAAAGCCACAAACCACTTACCACAACACCCAAACAAACTTCTAGCACAACTAAGTGACCTTTTAACCCGATGTTCCAGTGAAGCCTACGTGTATTCCTATGCTCATTAGATTTGCGTCTGTTGTGTCTTCGACAAGGATATATTGATAGGCCTTTAGTTCGAATTAGTTTCTCTAATGTTGATCGTCATCAGAATCTCATTAACTATGGATTTATCTTCGGAGTAAATGTGAATGGGTATAAGAGTAGAGAAAGACCTGGATGGACTGTGTTAAGAATGATATGGCAAAAAAGAAGGTGTCTCATGAGATGACGAGAAACAGAGAAGTATGGAAGAATAATTTTTAGTTTTAAGTTTATATGTATGTGGAAACTTGTAATTGGCCTTCTTCTGCATGTAAATTAGATTACTCGAATGTTTTAGCTGTAAGTTTTCTTAAAATTAATAAAATAAAATAAAATAAAATAAGACATGCTGCGCCGACGCCAAATGAATTGGGATAAGAGCAAGAGCACGATGGTTCTTTTAACCATACAGACAGATGTGTTGCTGGGGAGTTTGTTCCGCCTCTTCTTCTTTCCAGCTAAATCACTAGGGTAGTCGTTTTGGGGGACTGCCTCTTGTAAATAAGTAAAGTAAATTTTGACGTTCGAAAAGTGCTGATTATGAGCCTAGTTTGAATAAATGACTTTTGATTTTGATGTTGATGATGAAAAGATGAAAAGATGGATGGATTGTGTGAGGAATGATATGAATGAGAAAGGAGTAAATGCCACCTTGACGTGTAACAGGGAAGAATGGAAGAAGAAAACGTGTTGCGCCGACCCCAAATAGAATGGGATAAGGGCAAGAAGATGATTTTGATTTTGATGATTCTGATGATTATTTTCGGAGAAAAATGGAGTGTAAATAAACAACGTGCTGTGTAAGGAGTACCATAACATCACGCCTGTAATCCCCGAAGGGTTAGGCAGAGATGTATTAGTAGACTCACATTTCACCCGTTACATTTAAGTCCCATGTATAATGGGGCGAGTTTATTGAAAACCGAGCTCAAATTAAATCCAGACTCCGTGGCTGCTACTCAAAAATTCATGAAGGAAAAACCTGATATCACTTTGCCCGACCCGAGTCGATACTCGGGTCGGGCAAAGTCGCCCAAGACCTTCCTGATGGATATTCTATATCACTTTGCCCGACCTTTGAATCGAAACTAGGACCCCATGCACAGCACTTGCAACCACTAAGCCAACGAGTATCACACATAACAACATAACATAACATCACGCCTGTAATCCCCGAAGGGTTAGGCAGAGGTGTACCTAATAGTACTACCCACATTTCGCCAGTTATGTTTAAGTCCCATGTAATAGGAGGCGAGCCTATTGCCATCAACCGGGCACAAATCCAGACTCTGTGGCTGTGCCAACGAGGAGTTACTATTATTTAAGTACTTAATATACATTGTATATTATACAATGTTACTAATAGGGGTTAGTAAACCATGACGAAACACATAATAAACATCCTCCAATTAATTTAAAACAATCCGTAAAGTAATAAATAGATGATGCAATATTTGTTTCATCGGGTCATTTCCGTAATCATTCGGAAATCGTTGGTTTTGAACAGTTTTTTCTTTTTAAATTGAGATCAAGGGTAATATTAAACCCGTCGGGGCTGCGGGTTGTTCGCAAGAAATACCGCGGCCTCGACATACAGGGCTAAGAAAAAATGATGCGTGGTTTTTAGTCAGTAGAAGTCTGACACTCCCTTTCGCTCTGCTCAAGAGCGGATGGGGTTATTTGATGATTACCCACCATCCAAAAAAAAAACCGGCCAAGTGCGAGTCAGACTCGCGCACCGAGGGTTCCGTACAAACCTGTAGGTATATAAGTAAAAGTTATGGTGGTGGTATGGTTTCCAAACTCCTCCGAAACGGCTGAACCGATTTGCATGAAATTTTGTGTGCATATCGGGTAGGTCTGAGAATCGGCCAACATCTGTTTTTTTTTTTTAATCGCTGAACAACGTTTGCTGGGTCAGCTAGTAAGTTTATGATTATTAAAAAAAATATACTATGTGATGTAACTAAAAATTTAAGATTTTCGGAATTTTTCCTATATGTGTACTTTATAACGTTGCTTCATGCCAAATTTCAAGATTCCAGGTCGTCTGGAAGTATCCTTTAGGTTTTGATTCCCTTGCGAGTAGTTGCGAGTTTCAAAATATGCGGCTTTAATTGCTGTATCTTTTGATTGCGTTGACGTAGAAGTTTGATTTTGTTACAGCTTAAAGATATTATAGACTTGAGTATTTGTTAAGAATTTCAATATAATACCACTACGCGTTCATGAGTAAAGGGGTAATAAGTTTAAAATTATTAAAAATATTTTTATTATATGATGGAACTAAAAATTTATGCTTTTCGCAATTTTTCCTTTATCTGTGTTATAAGACGTTGCTTCGTACCAAATTTCAAGATTCTGAGTTCACGGGAAGTACCCTGTAGGTTTTGATTCCCTTGCGAGTAGTGGCGAGTTTCAAAATATGCGGTTTTAATTCCTGTTTCTTTTGATTGCGTTGACATAGAAGTTTGATTTTGTTACAGCTTAAAGGTATTATAGATTTGAGTATTTGATATGAATTTCAATATAATACCACTACGCGTTCATGAGGAAAGGGGTAGTAAGTTTAAAATTATTAAAAATATTTTTATTATATGATATAACTAAAAATGTATACTTTTCGCAATTTTTCCTATATCTCTGCTATAAGACGTTGCTTCATACCAAATTTCAAGATTCTGAGTTCACGGGAAGTACCCTGTAGGTTTTGATTCCCTTGCGAGTGTCGAAAATTTGCGGCATAAACGGGAGTATCTTTTGATCGCGTTGACTTAGAAGTTTGATTTTTTCACAGCTCCAAGAGACCATAGACTTGAGTATTTGATATGAATTTCAGCTTGATACCTCCACGCGTTTCTGAGAAAAAAGGTCTTGACAGACAGACAGACAGACAGACAGACGGACAACAAAGTGATCCTATAAGGGTTCCGTTTTTACCTTTTGAGGTACGGAACCCTAAAAAAGGGTAGTATTAAACCCATCGGGGCTGCGGGTTGTTCGAAAGAGACACCGCGGCCCCCGGTCACAAAGGGCTAAGAAGAAACATGGGTGTTTTTTAGTCAGTAGAAGTCTGACACTCCCTGCTCCCGCCACAGCTCACGTCTTGCTGTGTTGGCATTGCTATTAGCTATGTCGGCATTGATATTGCTATAAAGTCCGTTATCCGAATCACTTCGGCTAAGACGATACTGAAATATTTATTTAGCACAGTTTCACTTTTTTATGATATTGTGATGTTGTTCTAGTCAATATTTAGAAGATAACGGCGCCATTATTGCTTATTTAGTCAAAATTTCATAGATCGTAAAAGAAAGATCAACCGAAATAATATTTTGGTATCTTTCAGTTTTATGTAGTTATGATCTAAACCATTTTATGATATTATCGTATTTTTATACACCGTGAAGAGGTCGTGGTTTAGTAATAACAGTTGTTTAGGTCGAGGTTAAGCCGCGCTTGCCCATGTAGGTCCGTGGATGGGTGACCACCTATTACATACCAAGTTTTTTTTTTCAACTGTCATTTTGTGTAAAATGAATAAAACGTATTAATCTTTCGCAATAAACTCTGTAACTGTATATGATAGAGAAAAACCATTGCGTGGTGAGGGATTTTGTTATAGTTATTCAACTATTTAATTAAATAGCGATAATTATACGTGACGTGTAACAGGGAAGAATGGAAGAAGAAAACGTGTTGCGCCGACCCCAAATAGAATGGGATAAGGGCAGGAAGATGATGATGATGAATTAAATAGTGATATACCTAAAATATAAACCACAAACCCACCCACCCAGTCTTACCAAAAGGGTATTACCCAACACTAACTGGGTTGTGAAGGTCAGATAGGCAGTCGCCTCATGTAACATATTGGTATTCAGCTGCATCCGGTTAGACTGGAAGCCGACACCAACATAGTTGGGAAAAGGCTAGGCAGATGATGATATATATGTAGGATGCACCGGTATTATTCTGTCAGATTCAGACATTACGTGGGCAGAGTTTGGGTCTCGTGCAATGAAAATACACTGGGTGCGGTTTACTGGTTTTTATTTTAAATCACGAATTACTTTAAACACAATTTAGTCCAATCACTCACAACGCTTATACTCGGCACAACGAATCGAGTACAGTTCCGGGATGTCTTCACAGTGCTGCGATCAGGCACTGAATGTCCTTCTCGCCGCCCTCTTGAAACATCACGACTCTGTAGAAGCGCGCGTAGATAGCGTGATGTTAAAAATGGCGCGCTTGCGATTCGTTTCTTGTCCGTACTATTGACCGGATCCGACATATATCTAAAATGAAATCCCTAAAACGTTGTTATTTTAGCGGTAACTTTAGCGGTTTTTATAAAACTCTCGGAGCAATCGGTCTTTGGGGATAAATTCTTCTCAAGAGTTACGATTATCTCAGTAATAGAGCACTAGTGGGTACTACCCTCATCCCTCGTATATTTACCGCTATCGCCTTTAAGATTACTGTAGAGTTACTACCAAACAGTTACGAGCATGTCTAGATAAACTGTGATAAATAACATACAAGAAAGCTCTTGTGATTTTCAACTGTTTTTATCGATTTTAGTTGGAAGAGACACCGAACGCCAAATGCTTACCATTTCTCATTTTTAGGAGTCGTCGGGAGTGTGGGCCCAGTGGCAGACCATCGGTGGCCTAGTGGTTGCGGCCCCGATTTACGAACAGTGAGTCGTGGGTTCGAACCCAGGCAGGTGCATTACTTTGTGTAATTTATTTCATCACCACTGCTCTCAAAACGGTGAAGGAAAACATCGTGAGGAAACCGGCATGTCTTAGAACCAAAAAATCGAAGACATGTGGATTATAGCCCATTCCTCTCCTAGAGAGGAGGCCTGAGTCCCTACTGTGGGAATATTATAGGCTGTTGATGATGAAACTCTCGTGATTTTTCAACTGAAAGTCTCCGTCAGTTTTAGTTGTTTACAGCCGGTAGGGACACCGAACGTCAAGCGTTTATAATGTCCCATATGTAGGAGTCGTGTGTACAAATCTGATGAATTTAGCATGCATAAACCTCGCTGTAAATCCCACCATTACATTAATTTCTTATCAGTCTTCATTTCCATACTCAATCATTAATCTTCTATATTCCAGAAACACAGGATGTCTCAAAACTGCAAATCGTCGTACACAGCTGCAACCTCGAGGGACGCGAATAACAACACGCTGTATCATGGAGGCACCGGGCAGGGATACGGGGGGAGGAGTTACGCACCCCCCAGTGTTGCCAGCAATGGAAACTATCAGGTGAGATGGGCTACATCTGCTTGACTTTATTGACGTCCATTATATCAGCTCAACATACCGATGTCCACTTTTGGGCATAGACCTTTTCCAAGCTGTCCAGAACACTCTTTCTGAACTGTTCAAAAAAATAAAACAAACATTTAATCAAAATAGTCTTAAAACAGCAAAACCGGCTGATCGCAGTGATGCAAGCCACATAAATATTCACACATGGAATAATCCTAATAGCTGTTATTTTCTTAAAAGCCTCTGTTGTGATCTTAACCGATTATCATACGTATACCGCTCATCCGCGCGATCGGGTAGTGAAATAGACTGACGTCACATTGCCTTGTATGATAGCTGTTGGCGCCCAACACACTGTCCGCGCGGACGATCGGCACTAACCGCTTATCCGCGCACTTCCACATAAATCCGTCCGCGCGGACGATCGATATTATGTTACAATAGTTACCCTATTGTAACATAATATCGATCGTTACAATAGGGTAAGTTGACAAAAAAAAATCTAATTAGCACGTCAGAAAGATTTCCAAAAAATATTGGACGTCATATTTTTTCACGTAAATAACCAATGAAGACGATACAGTGATTTGTAAACTCATGTGACGTCATATTGCATGACATTTTTTACCAGAAAGTGAGGTCACAAGCCCCCACTCATGATCTTTGACGCGTATTCTCTTCGTAAATTTTTATTAATTTTATAAAACAAAAAACACCTAGCCAATTTTTTTTTGATATTATAATCTAACTAACGGACTAAACAGAATCATATTTTTTTTAGTCAGAAAAAATCCTTATTGCCTTAGATTTAAAGCTAAACATCAAGCTATACAAATCCAGTGTATCCTCTTCTTGCTTTGTATGGGCTTACTGTACAGTGAGAGCTCAGCTTAATTAGGTTTTGTCTACTGGTAGTCGTATGTACAAATTAGATGTTCTTAACGATAGTATTAAATTTCCTTCGTTAATAATGAAAACAATAAATAAAGCAATACAATTATCCGCTCCATAGCGTTCATATTATAAGAAACGCCACATTTTTCATAAATTATGTATGGAATGTCTGACTGAGTTGCGAAGTCTGTCCGTCTGTGTGGATTTGCGCTTCACTGGGCAAATGTATCATACTCGTAGGTATGTGTAGAAATTTCTTATGAAGTAAACAGATATACAGGGTGTAAATCAACCCATCACACAGCCGTCTACCAAGCATTCTGTACATCAAACTAAGTACCCCTACGCAAAAAATTTTGCTGGTACTTTCTTTATGGGTTAAAAAACACATTTTACTGTAAAACTTAATGTACCTAGCATTCTTAAAACATTGTACTAGTGGACGCTTTGAATAGTAAACGAGTAATGGATGTAATTTAAGTAAAGTTATAACCTGAAAAACTAGTATTTACTAAAACAGCTGTGAAAAATTTGGAATTTTGACCCCCAATATCTCCGTAACTAGGAGGTTCCCAGGTATGGTCTAAAACAAAAAAATATCGCAGTTGTGGGGAGAACAAGTGCCCTTTGTTTGCGATATTGGTACTATTACACCCTATATACATGTGGTGATACAATAATAGACCAGTACAAATAAAGTTTCATACTAAAGAAATAACATAACATCACGCCTGTAATCCCCGAAGGGAAAGGCAGAGGTGTACCCAACAGTACACCCACATTTCGCCAGTTATGTTTAAGTCCCATGTAATAGAGGGCAAGCCTATTGCCAACAACCGGGTGCAACTTCAATCTCCGTGATTGCTACTGAGAAATTCCTGATGGAAAAACCCAATAACACCCAATAACCCAATACCCTGGGAATCAAATTCAGGACCTCATGCATAGCAGTCGCGCTTGCGTCCACTAGACTAACGGCGAACAAATATTTTTTTCTTATCACTACATAGTATAAAACAAAGTCGCTTTCTCTGTCCCTAAATCCCTATGTATGGTTAAATATTTAAAACTACGCAACGGATTTTGAAGCGGTTTTTTTTAATAGATAGAGTGATTCAAGAGATTTTAGTATATAATTGAACCGACATCCACGCGGGTGAAGCTGCGGGCATCAGCTAGTAATTTATAAAATTGGGAAGTACTGTAGCCTCATTATTTTGCAACAAAAATCTTTTGCCCCACATTGGCATATTTACTTTCTTGAATTCATTTTATCTCAAGCGTCTGTAATAAGAAATCTAGAAATTGTTGTTGCTCTATTTCTTTCAAAAGTTATTTATGAACTCACTCTTCCAAGAAATTTAATTTTCCAGTGAGCTTTCTTTGTACTGTCTCGATTTTCCAGCTTAAAGATTAATTCAGGTACTCCGCTTTCAATAGTACATATAAAAAAAACTAAACACCACAATAATCATTAGTCATCACATTTATATGAACCTATAAAACTCTCTTTTAATAATTACAACACTACAGATTTATCTTATCTTCCCATTTACGACAAGAAATCAAAAATCTTAATCACTCACAAAAACATGGAAAGTCGGTCAAAAATGTAACATTCATTATTAAGAATATTTTATTGAGGCAGAGAAATGATCCAGATCCGTAAGTTTTACATACGTAAGCGAATTACTTCGATATACCTAAAGCCCAAAATATAGCCAGTTATATGGCTATGTCGTTATATGGCCATGAAGCTGAAGATTGTAATTATTAAATGTGGAGCACCCAATGTTGATCGTCCACTTAAAATATAACGGTTAAGGCGACGCTTCCGGAGCGAAAATAAAGATACAACAATAATTTTTGGAGTTTGTTTAAATTGCACTGAAAACTGATTATTTGGGGTTTAAGGAGGACGCGTTTTTAAAACGCAGTAATAATAATATAATTCAAATAGGAAGTTGGATTATATTTCAACACTAGAAATAATAGCTTAGATTCCTATCTAAGCTATTAATTACAAGAACGAATGAATTATATATGTAGTTAGTAATTTTCCGGTAACTTGTACTCGACTACTGCATCAAAATAATCACCACCATCATCATCACTCTCCTGCCCTTATCCCAATTTATTTGGGGTCGGCGCAACATGTCTGTTATTAAAATAATCATGTCACACCATTCTAGACTTGGATAGAAATCTAGTTGGAAGACTTACTCGACGACCTCTATGACCAATGTCTGAACTTGATCATTGTCAGGACTTTAAAAGAGACAGTGACATCTGAGTTTATTTCGGCATCTTGTTAGAGTAGTCAGGTACGAAACACCAGCTCCATCTGGTTGTAAATCATAACATGATGTGACGTGTACGCGGGCCTGTGGACGGTGAGTGATAGGCTAGCTCGCCGTCCGTCCGTCTTATGACGACGACAGGCCGTGCCGACGGCGCGTTCGTGTTCCACGCGCGCCTCAAAGAGATGTCAGCAACATGGAAGGGGCCCGCAAGGGCCGACGCCCGTCTGGGCTGTGGGTTGTTCGCAAGAGATACCACGGCCTCGCCATGAAGGGCTAAGAAGGAACATGGGTGGTTTATAGTCAGTAGTAGTCTGACACTCCCTTTCGCTCTGCCCAAGAGCGGGAGGGGTTATTTGATGATTTTCCACCCGCAAAAAAAACGAAAAAAAATGTGACGTGTAAAAATTATTTTTATTATAATTTTTTTTTACAACAAAATAAACAAACAAATAAGAGATCCGTAAATTGTTAGTAATAAGTACTAGCATTTACAAGTAAATTAAGATTTAAGAAACATAAAAGCTCTAACGCAAAAATACGTATATAATGTAATGTAATGGGGCTTCCATTACTTCCCACGTCTCTAACAAAACCCAAATAGAAACCATCCCAAACAAACTATTAATTCTAATTCCCAAAACACTAATTGCTTAAACACAAGCCGAAATAATTGGGCTCGTCCTTTTGTCCGGCAAAGATCGATACACACCTTAACGGCCCTTTCTCTGTAGGACACAAATGATAATGGCGTGCCTAATTGCACCCGTTCGTTTCGACACGATCCAATTTCCAGCAGTTGGGCAATGCGTAATGTTTTTGGCGAAATGTGGATCCGGAATTGTATTGAGGCTGTTAATGATAGGTAGTTTGTGGATGTGTGATAAGTGCATGCCAGGAAAAGAGATTTAAAATGTAATAATATTATGTCTGATGTTCCGGATTCATGTGCGTATTGTATAATTGTCACTTGCTTTGGTGAAGGAAAACAGCGTGAGGAAACCAGCATGTCTGAGACATATTTCTAGACAAAATCAAAAGTCATTTATTCAAATTAGGCTGATAATCAGCACTTTTCGAACGTCAAAATTTACTTTACTTTACTTTACCTACTCATTTACAAGTGACAGTCCCCCAAAACGCCCACCCTTCGAGGAGTTCGGACAGCATGTAAAGACAAGTCAGACACCGATGCGGCGGCATAAAATCTCTTCTCTCGACACCAAGTTATGCACTAACCACACGATAAAAGATAAAAAGAATCACATCAATCCCTATGGGTTAGCCAGAAAGTATAACTAGGTTATATTATAGTACCTTTTTTTTTTGGCGGGTTGAAAATCATTGAATAACCCCTCCCGCTCCTCGCGTGTCAGACTTCTACTGACTAAAAACCACCCATGTTTCTTCTTAGCCCTTCATGTCGAGGCCGCGGTAGCTCTTGCGAACAACCCGCAGCCCCGACGGGATATTATAGCACCCACATTTCGTTAGTTATATTGAGGTATAATGTAAAGTGGTATTTTAAAAAAGTGAAAAATAAACTTTTGAAGAAAAATCAGCTTCTGAAGTCAGTGACATTTGTTTGTTTGATTTCGTTTTTTTGCCACCGACTTCAGAAGCTGATTTTTCTTCAAAAGTTTATTTTTCACTTTTTGGTGTTTTTGAAGTCGGTTTTATTTTTTGCCAAAAAGTTTTTTATTTTTCCATTTTTAGTTGTTCCCAAACAAATAATAGGTTTAATTTATCCCCAATAAATGGAACATTACATAATATCTTACTGTCCAAATCTGGGTGTACACATCTGCGTACCCCCTCAGATCATACAGGCGTGATGTTACGTCATGTTGTTGTATAAACAATAAACATCCAAGCGATTGCAGCAATCACGACAGATTTGCCGTCTATTTTTGAAGAGTTCTATTGTATATCTCCGAAGATCAGGATCAGATCTTCACCAAATTTAAATGGGACCACCTCAGGAGTATACTCTTTCAAATAAAAAAAGAATTTTGAGAATCGGTTCACAAATGGAGGAGAAATCAGGTAACATACATAAAAAAAAAAAAAAAAAAACATACACACGAACATAGAACCTCCTCCTTTTTTGAAGTCGGTTAAAAAGAAACAGATAGTAAGTCAGATTGATTAATGCACAAGCTCCTTCATCCTAGTCAGTGAGTACAAGGTTTGTTTTCGTATCATCGTATTACCGTTTGTTAATGCACTTAGGTTTAAAAAGTGCGAGGAATGGAATTACAAGCACATGGCACATTTTACTGAGTCCACTTTAGTCAAAACCATCTGTTGATTTCACCTTTATCAAGCTTCTTCTAGCTTAAAAGGTGATTTCCAATGTCTATTAAAGCATTACCTATGTAATTTAAATAAACTTTTTTTATGTCATTGCTCCCGCATAAGGCAGAATAAGGTGACAGTAACTATTTTCTAGGTAAATATTCCATAAGTTATTTTTACTGACATAAAGTCTAAACGCAACATTAATTCCCAATGGCTACTGCTTCGCAGACAGCGCAGGTGTAACTTGGACCACAGCCAATGCCTTCAGCACTTAATTTCGCATGCTCTTTGACAGTGTCCATTTATTTACGATTTGTATTTTATCTCACTTCTTCATCGATAGAATTATAATTATTATGAGTGCCCACATTTGTTTGATATTGTTAATTCACATATTCACTACATACTACTTCGCTGTCTGTCCGTCCCTATATAATAATATGCCTAAATCTTTAAAACTACGCAACGGATTATGAAGCGGATTTTTAATAGATAGAGTAGAGTGATTCAAGAGCAAGGTTTTAGTATATAATTTGACCGACATCCACGTGGGTGAAGCCGCGGGCATCAGCTAGTATTACCTTAAAATATAAAGACCTACAACTGAAAGGTAGTAACTATGGGGTTAGCCATTGTAAAAGAAAGATTAACACATCATCAGCTTTGCTTTCGGTAACTAATTTATCAGTCAAAATCATCAATTTTATCGTTTCATAACACTTGGTATTTAGACATTGACGGTGTAGAACACGGTAGTTCAGACATGGTATTAATATAACCATAATCATTACTTTATGCAAACAGACTGGAGTGTTCCCATATGAATTGATTTTCATCAAACTCTTGTCAGTGTAGGTACCTGTAACCGCAAGGAATATTTAGGTATCAATCATAGAACAGACAATTCCAGCAATTGTAACTGTATATCTAGAGAAATTTCAACCATAGCCTACTGATTATGTTACTATTCAAATTCATCCGCAGTAGCACTTGAAATTTTATTCAGACGACATTGAATATAATAGGCAACAGAAACACCCCTATAACTAGTATAATGACTAAGACGTTTACGTCTGCAGGGCAGAAATGGGGTTGCACCTACCCCAACCGTAATTAAATTATGACGGTACCAATTCAATAGGTAACATTTATTTACTTTGGCCCAATCAAACCAAAATGAAGCAAGTTCATTTGCATTTACAAGTGAACCAAGGTGTTCAATCAATCAAACCGCAATAGATATTAAGAAATAATTGTATTTTTGCAGCAAATGACAGCGAAAGTGCTGTTTAGCGGCGTCCCCACGATCAATGACCTCAAGCGGCAGGACAAGACGGAGCGGGAAGCGCGGCGGACACACTAGTGACATCTCGACTCAGGTGAGAGAAACGTAATTTCAGTTTCATAATAATAGATGGCGGTAGGTGTGCCTACATACACCTACCGCCATCTATTATTATGAAACTTAAGTTCTTAGTAGGTTTGGGTGTGCGTGACTAGATGGCGCTGCTAATAAATAAGGTTTTTTAATTCTAATTCAGACAGAGATATAGGTAATTTACAATCATGATCATTTATCCTTTTCACTGTCGAACTATGTTGGATTCAGATTTCAGTTTAAGTGGATGTATTGTGCAATTTAAGAAAGAGTAAATTATTTAAGGTGGAGTAATGTTTGGAATTAACATAAATTTAGTTTTGTTTTATGAATTGTTCTTCTGACATTCAAAAATGCCTGTAATGGTTTAATTGAAATAAATGCTTTGAGTTTGAGTTTGAGTTTGATTAATTGTGGATGTAATTTAAGGTACATCTCTGCTTAACTGTTCGGAGATTACAGCCGTGATTTTAGCAAGAATTATGTGTGTTGAACTACTTGCGTCCATATCAGTCCAATGTAGGTAAGGTGTAATTTAGGGATCACTAAGGACTTAATCGTCAGGTCAGCTGTTATAAAATAATTACTAGCCGCATTTTGTAGCGATCAAACCACTTCAGTTTCGTAACAGAATGATATGTATCTGTGCACAAAAGTTAATACTTATTTTGTTAAAATTCCAGGAGCTGATTATGTGATAAGAAGAAATTATTGGAAGCTAAGTAGTGATCTCGGAAGACAGAGTTTATGTCCATAATAAATATTTTTATATACATTTTTATAATACGATTAAGAAAAGATATATTTATAACAGTAACACTGATTTTAGAACCAAGTATGAATTCATAATTGAATACAGCGGCATCTATTGAGCGCTGCACCGAACTAAAATTTGTGTTACATATAAAATAAATATTTTTAATTTTAATTAGATTTTAGAAGAGATTATGTAAAATTTTAAGAATACCAACTGAAGCCATGAGAAATCTAATGTGTCCTAAATTACCGCCTCCTTTTATCAACTTTTAATAAATGTGTTATATTTTTCAAATTGTTTAAAGTTTTAATAAAATCCTTTTTAGACATACAAAAAAATGTATCTCTCTCCACACAATAATCTAGGAGAGCTAATAAGAAATCTGATTTTACGGAAAATGGCTGTTTCCTAATATTTTTTTCTAATTTGCCTGCATTTCATTTATGGACAATAATAATTCACAGTGTCAAGATTAGAGGTTATAAGATAACAATCATTCGTCAGGTTTTTGAGCTCAAACGCAACTTATTCGAAAAAATACTCAACCATAAAACAACTTAGACTTAATTTAATATAGTCAACAACAACGACAACACTTATCTGTGATCTGTTGTTTTTTTAGAGATTTTATTAATGTATTAAATACTTAATATTAAGTTTTATTTTTGTACTAACCAATTAAACACATTTTAAATTGAAGTGAGCACTTTTCTTTATAATATGAACGATAAAATAATACATACCTACCCATAAAAGAAATAAGGACGGCACTCTGTCCTTTATACATAGAGTCCATTTCACGAAAGAAGTCCCGCGGACAATTGTGGAACTAAATTTAACAGATCGGCCATGTTGTCGTTTGTCGATGTTATCTCACAAAATATCTACCACAACAAACGCACCTTGCGTTTGTTGTGGTAGATATTTTGTGAGTTTATTATTGGATTAGTGCGTTATAAGGTTTATTTACGATGCCAAAAGTTGTGAAACAACATTATGTCGCGCGACATACAGCGCTGCGTCTGCGGGACTTCTTTCGTGAAATGAACTTTACGCCTGTACGTACCTACATCAAGGTACCCGAAACTCTTAAATTTTTCCGTTCAACCTTCATGCTAATAGCTTAGCAATAAAAATTAAAATATTTTAAAGATATTTGACAGATTGTTGTAACTTTATAGAAAGGTAAGAAGCTCAATCGAAAATCGAACCAAATGCGAAAAAGTTACACCGTCCTGTATGAAGGCTGTAAAGGTACCCGTCGTGACTTCGGGTTGTTCGCAAGAGATACCGCGGCCTCGACATGAAGGGCTAAGAAGGAACATGAGTGGTTTTTAGTCAGTAGAAGTCTGACACTCCCTTCCGCTCTGCCCAAGAGCGGGAGGGGTTATTTGATGATTTTCCAACCACCAAAAAAAAAAAAAAGCTATAAAGGTATCCTTAACGAAGCCGATAGACACTTCTCATCTCCATTATTGGGATTTCTTTGTTCAATCTAAAGGGTGTACAAGTACCCTTAACGCAAATGAAGAGTACTTGTTCTCCCCACCACTACGATCATTTTTTTGTTCTAGACCATACCTGGGAACCTCCTAGTTGCGGAGATATTGGGGGTCAAAGTTCCAAATTTTTCACAGCTGTTTTTGTAAATACTAGTATTTCAGGTTTTAACTTTACTTAAATTACCTCCATGACCCGTTTACTATTCAAAGCATCCACTAGCACAATGTTTTAAGAGTGCTACTTTGAGTTTTACCGTAAAATGTGATTTTTGACCCCAAAAAAAAAGTCATTTCCCAGCAAAAATTTTTGCGTAGGGGTACTTGGTTTGATGTACAGAATGCTTGGTTTTCGGATGCGTGAAGGGTTCGTTTACACCCTGTATACCATACCTGGGAACCGTCTAGTCACGGAGATATTTGGAGACAAAGTAACAATTTTACCACATTCATTTTTAAATGAAACCGCTGTTGTACTTTTATTACCTCCAAGACTCCCGTACTATTCAATATATCCATTAGCACAATGTTTTGAGTGAAGTACATTGAGTCCTAGTTTCCTATCAATATTTTTTACGAAGAGTTTCTCGTTTTTATGAACAGACAATGTTTGGTTCACGGGTCTCCCGTTTACACATACAAGCCACCTACAAGCTCCACGGGTAGGTTACTTGCTAATTTTTTGAACTAAGGTAGTTGACAAAAAAATATAATTAGTCCGTCAGATAGATTTCCAAAAAATATTGGACACATATTTTTTCACGTAAACAAAAAATGAAGACGATACGGTATTTCGAAAACTCGTATGACGTCACATTACAGTACATTTTTACCGGTCAGTGACGTCAAAAGCCCCCACTTGTGATCCTTGACGCATTTTATCTTCGTCAATTTTTATTGATTTGATAAAACAAAAAACACGTATCCAATATTTTTTTAATAACTGACGTACTTATTTTTTTTTTTGTGAGGAAACATCCCTATTCTGCCGAAACCGGATTCCTGCTAATAGATAATTCCACCGGTACAAGAACACTACCAACCGGAATAATATAGCAAATTTCCTTGGCAACAGAAATGGGTTCAACACGCAATAGTTGTTTTGAAACTTGCAAAATGCTAAAAGATTAAAACCAGCTGAAGTGTAACTAAATCCCATTAGTTACGGTAGAATATTATAAAAAGCAATACTTGTCCGTCAATTTTAACTCAGTTGGAGTTTGGATATCAAAAAACTTTGTGATGGTTTTTGTAAAACAAATTTAAATAAAAAAAGACGTGTGGCACTCGGAGACTGCCGCGGTAAAGCTATTGCATAGCATTTTTTATCAACTTATGCAATTATAATTATTTATTTATTTTATTAATGCAGTATTTTTTTTCCTTTGTTTTTTTTTTCTTTGATATTAATTCAAGTTACACTTTGAGCGTGGTGACCGATAAAAAAACATTTTTTTTCTTTTATTAAATAAATGAGTGTTAGGTTTTTTTCGTTACGGAATTTCTGGATTCGGTCCCCACGCTCAAGGCCCGCGATAGAAGCTATGCAATAGCTTAATAAATAAAATTAATGAAGATTGGGGCGGTATCAAATAAAAAATCAACTGTGTCATGCATTTGGGTCATTAAAGGTATTGAAGTCTTGCACTGAACCGCTGATTTTTCGTGATTTCTATAGTGGTCCCATGAAGACTGAAGAAAGTTGTTCAATTTGACGGCACAGTTGGCGCAATGACGGCACGGTTGGCGCAGTGGCTGAGCCTGATTGGACTGTTGCGCTGCGTGTCGCATGTTCGATCCACCGCACGCAGAAAAAATTTTAATGGCCTACAGGCGATTGTTTCGGGTCCGGGTGCGTTTGTGTATGTGACTTTAAATGTTTGTAAACGAACCCACAATACAGAAAAAATTCCTAGTGTAGGGAACGTTTTTAAAAACAAAAAAAAACAATCGTTTTCTTTTAAAGAAAAAAGTTTGATAGTCTGAATCATACCCTGAAATATATATGACCAAATTATTCTGGTATCTGCTACATAACCTATTCGTTATATAATAAAAAAGTAAACTATCTTGTACTCACTAAATATCCATTTTGCAGCTTAGGCAATACCAATTCATCAACAAAAGACTGATATGAATACCAGAAGCCAGAAGTAACTATCATGAAACGTGATTTATAGATTGAAAACATGATGAATTGAATCTTGAAAAAATTGTTGCTTCAATTGATTGATCGAATTCATTTCCTTTTTTGCCCACACGTTGAAACCTAGACACGACAGCTACCGCCTCATAGTAGTGATTCACAGCATTTGTTGTGTTGTGGTGAAATCACATAAGAACTTCTAATATTTAACTTCTAATATCTTCCTAGATTTTAATGGTCTTTTTTTCTATTTCTACATTATGGGATAGTCCTGAAAACTAGAAACAACAGTGGCGACCACCAGAAAAGCGACGAGGCACTGAAGATCAACGAAGTCCCAGATAAGCAATTTCACTGTCTTGGATCCCGCAACGAAATTAATCAGATAAGAATAGCAAAGGAGTAGGAACTCTATAACTTCTATTCCATTGTTTTTAACCGATTTGAAAAAACGAGGAGGTTCTCAATTCGATCGGTATGTTTTTTTTTATGTTTGTACACCGGTTACGCTGAGATTTATAATCCGATTTACGTGTTTTGTTGTTTTCCGTTTGATGCGGAATAGTTGCCATTTGGTCCCATAAAAATTTGACATAGTTTGGCCCTGTAATTTTGAATTTATGAACATTTTTTGTAAATATTTGAAAAAAATAAACTTCAGAAGAAAAATCAGCTTCTGAAGTCGGTGGCTTACAAACGAAATCAAACTAACTAAAACTAATGTCACCGAGTTCAGAAGCTGATTTTTCTTCTGAAGTTTATTTTTCACTTTTTGGTGTTTTTTAAATCGGTTGTTTTTTTTTGTTCTATTTCTACATTCTAAATCAAATTAAATGAGTCAAAATCGAAACATATCGACTTCACAAACCAAAGACCTAATTATACATCAGTATATATTAACAATCGTGTAATACCATACGAAAATACGGCAAAGTACTTGGGCATGACGCTAGACGCAAAACTTCGCTGGAAGGCACATGTCAAAAAGAAACGCCAGGCGTTAGACCTACGCTATAAAAATATGTACTGGCTACTTAGCAGACATTCTACCTTGTCAGTGTATAACAAAGTACTTTTATACAAGCAAGTACTCATGCCTGTATGGACATACGGCATTCAACTTTGGGGATGTACAAAACGGACTAACGTTGAAATCATACAAAGATTCCAAAATAAGGTACTTCGGACTATAGTAAATGCTCCCTGGTACGTCAGAAATGATGACATCCACCGAGACCTTGGAGTGGATCTTGTAACTGAAGTTATAAAAAAACACGCCGAAGCACACGAGCAGAGGCTTCTTCATCATGTGAACGTCGAGGCTATCCAGCTACTTGACACCACGGACATAGTGAGAAGACTAAAAAGAACTAAACCGTTTGAGTTAATTTAGTAAAGTTAGTGTAATGCAGTGCAGTGAGTGCTTCGCTACGCTTAAAGAACACGAGAACAAAGTGTTTTCAACTTATTAGAGACTATAAGAAAAGTGCCAATGGACACGTTCTTAATTTTGTAAGTTTTAGCAAATTAGGTTAAATTTAAATTACTTATTAGCCTCAAGGTCTAGATTGTAATTGTATGAGTAACCGTTCAATAACGAGTACTTCATAATGAAAAAAAAAAAAAAATTTTTCTACATTTTACTCACATATTTAAATTCTACTGCAGGACTAATGTCTGACTTGATTTGAAAAGAGTGTCCATGGAGTTTCTTTCCCATTCTTCTCCAAGAAATTTACGATTTTGGACTGGGTAACTACTATAGAGCATTCACAGTTATTATGCCTGTGACTGGACTGTACTGTAGGTAGCTTATTTTTGACGATGTATGAGGAATATGTCACGGGTCTATTTGAAATAAATACTTTGGGTTCGAAGCATTATCCGACTCTCAGATATTCTTGAATTGTATCTAAAAGACAAAACTTTCCAGATTCATTGAAAGTAATATACCTTGTTTAATAACATAAAATAACGTTTGTCACATAAGGAATAGGCAGGGTTGTACAGTCACGTGGACCTATATTTATACACAAAGCATCTTTTAAATGTTATTTTCTGCAACCGTGTTGACTAACGTCCTACGTTTTCACGCACATCATAGCATTTTAGAAACCATAATTTCATGAAATTGGTCTTATCACAAAGTACAAACCGTTATTTCACAAGAAAATTGCACTTGAATTTTGATACGTGTATACCTACATATTTTTGCTCGTGACTATGCCCACAGTGCACCACATTTCACCAGTAATATTTAAGTCCCCAGTAATAACGGGGAGTCCATTACTAGTAACCGGACACAAATTACCAGTAACCGGGCACAAATTACCAGTAACCGGGCACAAATCACCAGTAACCGGGCACAAATTACCAGTAACCGAGCACAAATCCAGACTTCGTGGCTGCTAGTGAGAAATTCCTGTTGGCAAATTCTGGTAGATGGTGCTGGTTGCCCCACGATGTTTTTCTTCACCGTTTTGAGAAGATTGATAATGAATTCCTATTTTTATATTTGACACTGTACCACCATAACATTACGTTATCAATTCGCAACAAACTAAACAGGTTAGGGTCATCTCTACTTACCCACGTCACGTAGTGTCATACTCGTTGCGTAAACGCACCTTGGTTGTTAATAGCATACGTTGCGCACATATCAAAAGTGTAGCGTTTAATGATTAGGAAAGTTTGTTCATCTAGTCTCTGTCATTAATCATTTTCCTGCGTTTTGTTCATTGTTTAACACATAACATAACATCACGCCTGTCATCCCGTCAGGGTTAGGCAGATGCCGGCGGCGACCTCTCACGCCCGGGGCGAGGAGGAATGGGACGCCGTCGCCTCCTTCTGCGAAGCAGTGATGCTAGCGAAGGAGGTGGCGGAACGTGAGAGGGAGATAACCTCTCGTCCCAGCCGCCGCGGGAGGCGCTCCGGGCGTCGGGGGACACGTGATGGCTTTCGGCCACCGCGCGGGCCTGTGGACGGTGAGTGATGGGCTAGCTCGCCGTCCATCCGTCTTATGACAACGACAGGTCGTGTCGACGGCGTGTTCGTGTTCCACGCGCACCTAAAAGAGATGTCAGCAACATAGAAGTGTCGGGCTGCGTGTTGTTCGCAAGAGATACCGCGGCCTCGACATAACGAGCTAAGCACGAACATGGGTTATTTTTAGTCAGTAGAAGTCTGACACTCCCTTTCGCTCTGCCCAAGAGCAGCAGGGGTTGTTTGATGATTTTCCACCCGCCAAAAAAAAAAAGTGTTAGGCAGATGTATACGCACTAGTACACCTTAACTAACACCACAACATAACTGGCGAAATGTTCAGCTAACTTTAAGTCTCATGTAATGGAAGACAAGACTATTACCTTCAATCGGGTACAAATCCAGGCTCTATGACTGATGGAAAAATCCAATAATTCTTGGCCCGACTTGAAACTCAAACCCAGAAGCACATGCACAGCAGTCGTGCTTTATCATATTTCAAAATATGTATAAAAATACTAACCCACCGGCAACAAGTACAAGGTCCAAGCTACCGGGCGGTTAGGGCTCTAGAGATAGGAAGCTTCTAATAATACGAGCCTTGTTCAGGAGTACCGGTAACGGAATCAAACCCTGGATCCACCTGCCTAACGAGAGCCTACTCAGGTATGCAACGTAACATCTATTTACTGTTTCATTTGGTATGGGTATATGTCAATGCTAATTTAGATAAATATTGGAATCTTTATCTAGGCGGTATATACCCTTTTTTTGGGGGCTGTGAAATCATCAAATAACCCCTCCCGCCCTTGGGCAGAGCAGAAGGGAGTGTCAGACTTCTACTGACTAAAAACCACCCATTGCGCCGAGGCAACTTTATCTAGAGCGAAGCTAAATCAAGAGTTATTCTTCATCAAAGAGTGCTAATGTTATCGACTGCTTATGGTCGGACTGTCTGTGCACATTTTTATTTTCCTTCAATTGGCTTAAAAAGCTTAATTAAGTTATGTGGATAAAATTTTTGTGGTTGTAGGACGTACTGCATCGACGTGTTAATTTGTAAGTTTTGATTAAAATGTAAGTTGATCGATCGTTTTCCCTGAGGCATTTTCATCTATTTTTTTCCCACGAAATAAAAAGGTGTTTGACCGCCATGACAGTCGCAGGTACTCGTATGACAAATGAGTGTCCAACAAATTACCATTACCGTTCGGCACGCAAACTAATCTTGGTCCAAAACTCACAGACCATTTGTGACAATAGCTTTGTTTTTTTTAATATTGTTTTTTCGCGAAGCAAAGGTCTTTAACCGTTGGGCTAAATGGCTTATGTCCGGACTGTGATATATACAGAATAGAATCATTTTGCCTAAGGCGCTCTTCTGTGGCACCGAAACGAGCAAGAGAGCATTTTGTGAACTGTTTCTTGATTTAGGTTGATTTACGCTTAGTGTTCAAAATCTTAGGTGCAATGTACTTTCAGTAATGGTAACTGTGTGGCAATTGTTACAGCTGACCAATGAAAGAGTTGAGGTATGATTTTCAAAGAGAACACAAATACGGTTAAATTATTAAGGTAACTAGGGCTTCCCATATGACATGGGTAGGTACCGATAGTAACCTTTACTTGAAATATTGTGATATAAAAGGGTGTAAAAGTACCCTTAACGCAAATGAAGAGTACTTGTTTTCCCCACCACTACGATAATTTTTTTGTTCTATCCATAACCATACCTGGGAACCTCCTAATTACTGAGATATTGGAGGTCAAAGTTCCAAATTTTTCAGGTAATAACTTTACTTAAATTACCACCATGACTCGTTTACTATTCAAAGCATTCACTAGCACAATATTTTAACAGTGCTACATTGAGTTTTACCGTAAAATGTGATTTTTGACCCAAAAAAAAAGTCGTTTCCCAGCAAAAAATTTTGCGTAGGGGTACTTAGTTTGATGTACAGAATGCTTGGTTGACGGATGTGTGATGGGTTGATTTACACCCTGTATATGATAACACGCATACGTTGTTTGCCACTAGCATTTTTCTACCCACAGTTCCAACAAAAGCTATCCTAGCCGTTGTCATCGGAAAAGTTCTTGAACATTCTCTATTCAGAATCAAAATAAAACGACAACATAAACCAAAGTGTTCAGTCTAGTCTCTAGCAGTCTAGTTTCAAACAAATCCTAGAAAAAATAACAACAAAAATCGGTATTCGAACAGCTTTCAGTTAACTTTATTAGATTTCTTTCTTCACGCCCAATTCGGCGGAATGACATCACCAATTCGCCAAGAAAACACCACAAAAAAAGGCTATCGATTCCCTGCGAATAAAACAAGTATTCTATAACAATGTGGTAACGGGCGCGTCAATTAAAGTAACGTTTCTGACCACAGACGTTATTGATCGCAAAAAAACGGTCAAGTGAGCTTGGGTATTCGGGTCTGAATTCCGTCTAAAACAGTTTTACTATTATGTATGATGTTTCATCTTATACTGCTAAGGTTTCGAGGAATCCGTCGGGGCTGCGGGTTGTTCGTAGGAGATACCCCGGCCTCAACATGAAGGCCTAAGAAGGAACATGGGTGGCTTTAAGTCAGTAGAAGTCAGAAGACACTCCCTTTCGCTTTGCCCAAGAGCGGGATTATTATATTTATTTGATGATTTTCCACCCGCCAAAAAAAAGAAAACAAAAAAAAAGTTTTCGAGGAAAAAATAATAGAACATGGCTTCCCACTGCAGGGTAAAGGCGTCCGTTCCCTCTTTCCACTTTTCCCTGTCCAGTGTTGTCCCACCATCTCCTTCGGGGCCTGCCACCTTGCTGTTTGGGACCAATATATCTTCAGGTGTAATAATCCCTGTTCGAAAACAGTTTACTTTGTTGGGGAAAGGTTTTTCTGACAAACGAAAAATGCAGCACTCTAAGCGGTGGTAAGCTACGTAGTTGGTATTTTTTCTAGAACCTGAAAAACGGACTGTTTTTCTAGATGCTAGAATTCGACTCAGCACTGGAGCAAAAAGTGTAATCCGCAAATTTACGACATCACGATTCCATTTCCACAGACCCAGCTTTACAGGTGGATCGAACTTCACAAAATAAGATATTAAATCATCACGAATTGGAGCTTATTCTTCAGCTTCAGCAGTTATTAGAATACAGGCAAGAGTTACTGATTATAAGAAAGCGCACGTCCAAAACGTACAACTCGCCAAATTATGTTTTTTGCATCTATCTCCAAAACCTTCATAAATATTTATATTTCGGCTAAACACCGCATAATATCAGTAACAAGGCAATTTTAACGGAATCTTAAAAAACGTAACGCAACGGTGTGAGCGAGCCAAAAAAGCTCATTTCGCCACAAAACAAGCAAACGGACGTGAAGCGAGATCATCGCTCGATGCGAGGTCTTATAACTGTACTTTAATCATTCCAGCCTCCCGGCGTTATGTAACAGCTAGTCCAATGGCGCTTGGCTGAACCACAACACGCGCCTGGATCACAACGCGAACTTTAAAAAAAAAACAAGGATTTTTAATCTGTAGTCTGTCAAACTGTCAAATTTTGGCGGGAGTGGAGTTGTTGTCTGTGATTTTTTTGGTTTGAGGACAGGATTTGAATTTGGAGTGTGAATTATGGAAGTTTTAAGGTTTGTTGTGTTCATTTTATTTAAATTAGCTGTTATTGTTTTTATGTTTTAGCACTGCGCTCTAAGAAACGTAAATAATAACGCAGAGACAATAGTGATCTACTATCAATCGTTATCAAAATGATTAGTATCTTGAGTGTTGCTTTATGTAAAATAGTTTGTATCTGATAAATTGATATCTTGTTTAATACTAGCACGAACATCTCCCATGGAGTATACAGGATTATAAACTATGTAACACTTAAAATAACCGATTACCTCTCGTAATACAAATGACTACAAATAAATAAAATTGAACCTCCATTCATCAGCACATAATAACTTCAAATTAATTCGTTTAGCAAAAACTAAAACATTCATATTGCATGTCTGGTAATACTTGCAATTTGTCTTGCATTCATTCGTGATCTTTTAAAAGACTTGCAACTTTATCTTGAAGAGTTTAGGCTTTAGTTCAGGTTGTTTCTTACAAGTTGCACTGCCTGGACCAGTAATAGATCGGTAACTCATAGCTGTCAGACTAGGTAGAGATGAGTATGATTATATCAGTGTTATGTATAACTTCACGATGGCTTTCTTAGTGAGGTTCGCAGATGAGTAGTGAGTGGTGTGTTTTTACCCGACTGCGAGGGAAGGGTAATGTTTTTAAAAAAAAAAGGATTCGCATTTTACGTTTTAGGAACTCTTTCGTAACTATATATTTCGTCAAGCACCGGAATTTCTGTTGCAAGTATCTGAGTTCGAAAGAAATAGTGCGATCTCGACACAAAGAGCTTAGAAGGAACATGCATTGTTTATAGTCAGTAGAAGTCTGACACTCCCTACCGCTCTGCCCAGAGCGGCCCTCCCGCTCAGCAGGGCTATTGCGTATCTTTTTAAATGTCAGTGGCTATCATAGTGTCCATCGATTAACTGTCAAATGGTTATGGTTTGGTACAAAATGGAACCATTTGACACTTAATCGATGGGCACAGAGTCATTTGATGATTTCCCACAATCAAAATAAAAAAAACGTTATCTGTATATGAATCGTTTTAGTTATGCTGTCTCTGGGAGGGTTAGCAGTGATAGTCGTGCGCCACTGATTTTTCGGATTCCTGCGCGTATGTTATAATAAATTATTCCATTAACATCGTGTGGAAACCAGCATGCTTGTGAGATATTTCTCGACGGCATTTAAAGCCAAGTCGGAGGCCTATGGGCCATGAGGGAAGCTTAAAAATTCTGACGTCTGGTTAAGCACTAACCATGCGAAAAAGAAAGAAAGCAGTTCCTTTAACATTAGATTAAACCGGCACGTCTTAGCACCAACAAAATCGAAGACATGTGACATCTACCAACCCACACTGGGCACGCGCGGTGGATATAGCCCATTCCTCTAATAAAGAGGAGGCCTGAATCCCTGCAGTGGGAACTTTATAGGCTGATGATGATGATGATGACACCCCAGGGTTCAGAATGATGTACTGAATACGGGGTAACCGTTTTCGCGTCGGTTTCACTTCCATCCTGTAAAATCACCGGAGGTCTAAATGCGGCCTCGACACAAAAGACTAAAAAGGAACATGGGTGGTTTTTAGTCAGTAGAAGTCCGACACTCCCTTCCACTGCGCCCAGAGTGGGAGGAGTCATTTGATGATTTCCGACCATCCAAAACAAAGGTCAGAATAATTGGCTTGAGCCGGACGTATGTGTTATCAGAAGCTGCTAAAACGGGTCCAAACCTTTTACCATAAGATTATAATAAAAACGTTAATATATGCAAGTGAGGTTTCTCTCGTAAAGCAAGTTATTGTACATTTACATAACAACACAATACTTTCCTGTTTATGTTTCCCGTGACACGGAACTTGTACTAACTTTACTTGTTACTTATACTTATGTAAGTTATGTGTTTCTCACTTGAAAGTAGATCGATGACAAACATACGGATATGATGTTATTATGTTATAGGAAATTTTGTTTCACGTGGAAAATTGCATAATGATCATTGATGAAATCTAAGAAGTTATCCAAACAATGATGTTTTTCGAACTATTGTAGAAATGTTTGTCAAATACGTCTACGTACAAAGAAAGAACTCCCATTACCAAGATTCCTCCATGCCTCAGAAAGCACGTAAAGTCGTTGGTGCCGGCCATTTGTAGATCTTTGACAATCGTTACATTAGTCAGTGACCTAAAAATCGGACAATAATTAGTCTTACACAAATAGTATCGTATTACCTAGTACTAACTGTGTTGTTGGAAACCGACCGCACCATATTTCTCATGAAGTAACTGGCATTCTTTTTCTTTGACGTGTGGAAAATCATCGAATAACCCCTCCCGCTCTTGGGCAGACCGAAAGGGAGTGTCAGACTTCTACTGAGTAAAAACCACCCATGTTCCTTCTTAGACCTTTATATCGAGGCCGCGGTATCTCTTGCGAACAACCCGCCCCGACGGGCGTCGGCCCCTTCCATGTTGCTGACATCACTCTGAGGCGCGCGTGGAACACGAACGCGCCGTCGAATCGTCCTGTCGGCGTCATAAAACGGACGGACGGCGACCTAGCCCATTACTCACCGTCCTCGGGCCCGCGTCTATGGTGGCCGGAAGCCATCACGTGGCCCCCGACGCCCGGAGCGTCTCCCGCGGTGGCTGAAGTGACTGGCTATCTATCTGACCTCCACAATCCAGTAAGATACAGTTTAGTAAGACTGGTTGTCAGACTTTCGGGTTTTGGAATAACCATAACGACTATCCATGACACACATAAGGGACCTTTTCGATATCTTACGGGCGATCACTTTTTCATAGACCAACTTAGGCACGCATAGCTTAAAATCTATAAAGGTTCCGTCTACGATAATTAATAAAGTCAAATAAATAGTCAATTTAATCTTCTAATTTCGATCACTTCTCGGGTACCAATTTAAATACTTATCGCCAAATCATCGCAAAAAGTCTATCATCTAAAAACCACAGCGTGTCTAAATAAACACCATCTCAACCAATAATCATTCAATTGAGTTTTTATTAAATGCCAAAACACCATTTGGCAACCCAATTTGCCCGATGAGGTAAACGTTCATTAATTTGCCCAACAGTGGAGTTGGCCTCAGTTGGGCAACACAGAAAGCTTCGCAAAGACTTGCACTCTTAACTTACGACATTTTCAGGCGATCCTTATTAAAATTAAGAAATGTTTAATGCATCGATTGCTTATAATTAGGTCTAATTAGATCCTCATTATGCTTTTAGTAAAATAACGTAGCCATGTTGGCTGTTGTGTGCCTAATTTAAAAAACACTTAATACATCTGTCGACATTTTTTTGCGGTTCTAGCAATGATTGTCCTTTCTTCTTTTTAGATTTTTTAAAAGATCATTACATACCAGAAAACTGCGGGTCTCATGATAACAGCACGTCACGCCTGTAATCTCTGGTGGGTTTGGCAGAGTTGCACTAAATAGACACCAACATTTCGCTAAAGTCTCATGTAATTGCGAGCCTATTGCTATCAACCACAAATCTGGACTCGGTGTACTCGTGGTGTGACTCGGGTACACTTTACCTGACCTAGACCTCATACTCAGCAGAAGTTCTTGCGACAACTATACCAGCGAGGTCGAGGAACTTTTAGCGACTTTGTTAGTGTCAATGAAACTAACAAAGTCGCTAAAAGCTTTGTTTTGTTTTGTATTAAATAGCAGGAGACGACCTCGTTGGTATAGTTGTCGCAAGAAAAAAAACCCGGTGGAATACATAACATCTTCCTTTTCTAGCAGTCGGTTAAAGAGGCGTTCGTCAATTTATTTACCAAGCATAGCTGATCATGGGAATAACCCCTCAGCAGTCTACCAACCTTTCACTAGAAAACCCATGGTTAGTGGAGACTAACAAATTGATAACCATGGTACCAAGACATGTTCCACTTAGCTGTCACTTCGAACCCAATAATTTCATTGATAACACTGTTTTATCAATAAGTGGTGTCCAGCGATGCAGCGCTGCAATTCACAAATGCATTTCCAAACAACAAGACCGTGACAAAATAATACTTTTGACATTATACGTACTGATAGTTTACAATAACGAGTAGTACAGTCCGTTCGCTTTAATTTTACCAACAACTTTGCATCGCTGTCAAAATTATAATTTTATTTATTCTCGTTACATTGAGGCTGCTATTAGATTGTTGCCAGTGTTGCCACTAACAAAACTGTTAACATTATATTATTTATTCTGTTGAATTGCTACTTGTCATCACAAACTCAGCCTTTTCCTAGAAGTGTTGCGGTTGCCTTCCAGACTAAGGATACAAGTGAATACCAGTTTATAACATGGAGAGAAAGCCTATCTAATTTCCACAACCCATTTACTACTGTTTAGTATTGAATAAAACGAAACCCTTTGGTAAGACTAGTGGTCACACATTCAGACCTCTGACTGTAACGACTGCCAAGAATCTGAAAACGACAGCCGAGACCAACAACTTAACGCGCTTGCATGGAGGAAAGTTGGTATAATTATAATGAATGGTCACCCATTCACGGACCGATTTAGGCATGCGCTGCTTAACCTTGAAGATAGACCCATGCGGCTGATATTTTGCCCTGCTGGTAAAACAACTGTGACAAGACTGTACACAGAACAAGTTGTAGAGAAAGCATACTTTCCATTTCTGACGGACGGTCGCCGTCGAAAGTATGTGGTCGTGTGGACAATCGCGCGTAACCTATGACTGCACGCACGTAATGTGAACTTGTGTAATACTATGCTATTTGTCTCAGGATACAGTTAGCCGTAATCTGTGACTAAGTGAAGTTACACACATGCGAATATGAACTAAAGAAGCTAATAAATTTGCATGTAATAGGTACAAAAGTATGCCACGCTTACGTGTCATTATACTGAAACAGGAGAGGCTCGTAGTTAAGCGATAACAGCCTCATGGGTAGGTTAAGCAGTGATGGCTTTGTCAGTACCTGGATAGGTAATCATCAATAGGGGATCGGACAAAAAAAAACTAATTAGTCCGTCAGATAGATTTACAAAAAATGAAGACGATACAGTGCTTCGAAAACTCGTGAACTCCTCGAAAACGTCACATGTCAATACATTTTTTACCTACAAATGACGTCACAACCCCCACTCATGATCTTTGACGCGTTTTATCTTCGTCAATTTTTATTAATTTGATAAAACAAAAAACACGTATCCAATATTTATCGATAATCTAACTGAGAGACTAATTAGAATCATATTTTTTGACTCAGTCCGATCCCATATTCAAGGACCCATCCATGCTCTGGAAAGCACGTTAAGCCATTTAGTCCCGACTGCTATTTGTAGATCTCCAACAGCCGCTATGGGTAGTTAATGGCCCGATAGTCTGAAACGTATCTTGCCTACGGTTATCTGTGTACCCGTCGACTAGGTTGTGGGGGGAGAGACAGTTAGTCGATCCATGTAATATACTGGGGTTGACAGATTAGACTGGAAGCCAACTCTAAACGCAGTCACGATAAGGCTTCTTGTTATTAGAATAGGGTAGTTAACAAAAAAAAACGAATTAGTCCGTCAGATAGATTTTCAAAAAATATTGGACACGTATTTTTTCTTTTTTCACGTAAACAAACAATGAAGACGATACATTGCTTTGAAAACTCGTGTGAGGTCATATTCTAAGACACTAGTATGACATTTTTTTGACGCGTTGTACCTTCGTTAATGTTTATTGATTTGATAAAACAAAAAATACGTATCCCATATTTTTCGATAATCTAACAGACGGACTAATTAGAATCATATTTTTTTTAGTCAGTTAACATCCCTATTATGTTGACTTTCTCACCTCATTGCCAGCAAAATCACAAGGTCAAGGAGTATGTAGAAAGAGATCATAAATTAGAAGTTATTTATTCATAAGGGGCAAGAGTCAAGAATAATATAATCGGATACAATTCTCATTCAGATAAGGCGTATTAACTTGTTTTGTGAAATTATAGTGAAAATCAACATCTAAATTATTTGTTCTTTATTTTACAGGTACAAATACATCTTCATTGTGATATCTATTCTTCTTGAAAACGTCAGTAACGAGGAATTGAAAGCAAATTCTACTGTGACCACGCCTAACTGTCCATTCTCAAAAATTATAGAAGATGTATTCAAAATCAACAACAACACTTCAGACAAGGACTCAAACAAGAAAGATAAAGTCAAATTATTCCTGAGTACAATAGCTAATATCACAAACGAAAATATAAGCAGAAAGGAAGAAGATCTCATTAATGTTATCATAGCTTCAATAAATAGAATTAAAAATAATATAAGTGATGCATCTGATAATAAATTGAATGAAGCTATCATAGTGACATCCCCTAAAGGTAGCATTAGAGATAAAACTAATGACATTAAAAAAGTGAACCAAATAATCAAAAGTGGCATTGAAGAAAAGATAGATACATTTAAAAAAAATAATGATACAAATAAGGAACAGAGCACAAAAAAGACAGTTGAAGACACTACCACAACTGAAAGCACAAAATACGTAGAAATTCTGACGAAAGACCCTCATACTAAGAACACAACATCTGCAAACATATTAGAGATTTTAAAGCACTTAATGCCATTATTCAACAGTACTTTGACTAAAGAAGTACACAATATAACTATTATAGAAAGAGATCATACTAATAATCACTCCTTCTCTGCAACTAAAAATGTTTCAACTATAGTAGTTACATACTGTGACAATAATAATTTGACAAAAGCCAACAAGACTGTTGATAACAAAGAAAGTGATGAGAAACCTTATCATATCAGCCATGATGACTACTACGATGATGAACTGGGTCTGGAGCAGGATGAAGGGGAAGGAGAAGCTCGGAATATGACTATGGGAGAGAAGAAAGAGATGATGGAAGCCGCTGAGTACGGGATGCAGAAGATGCATGAATTGTACACAGTTTTGGAGCCTAAGCTGTATTCTATGGGTGAGTATTGTCAATTGTCATTTAACTACCAAATTTAAGACGTTCCAGTTACGTAGTAGATAGTTTTAGCTTCTCAGCTGTGACTCTGTGACGTCTCAATACGCTAGTATGAAAGAAAAGATGATTTGAAATTTCACTCTTCTTAATGATGTCTTCCACTTTAAACAGACATCTGATTGTATGAACTTTCTTAGATAACTTATTAGGAACTTAAAGAACCGTAATAAATGATCATCAACAGTTTCTTGAAATCATGATGAATAACTGCATCAAAATACAACCAAGGACAAAGCAGTCACGGTCGAGCCAGTGTATCGATTTCTTTTGTTTTCGTAAAACGTCGTCGTTCATCGTTATCTCCTGTTTCCCAGGTCTGTGGTTGGATGACTCCAGTCCAGCTCGCTACGTGGCAGCTTTCAATGCACCTTCAGAAGAAGCTGTCGAGTTCTCCCGGTACGGTTATGCTTCTCTGCAAGCTGCTACAAAGCTGAAAGAGCTGACCAGGTTAGTGATACATTAGTAGTAGGTTGACGAATTTTAATGTGGTTTTCCATAGTGATTTGTTGCCTTAAAAGTTTTGATAGAAATATTTATCGAAATTCGATTTAAAAGCCAAGTGCTAATGCATCTATTTTGACCAATATGTATGGTACAATAGTTTCTTCAGCGCGGCCTTCTTTTAATTAAAAAAAAACCGCGGACATCAATATAATGTAATCTACAAACTTGCAAATGTGTGATACCCAATAGGATATCACATTTGCGCAAGAAATTCATGAAAGACATTTTAGAGATTAAGTAAACTAATTTATAAATCAATCAGGTAGCAATTAAAGAGGCTTCACTCTAAATTTAGTGAGATCATGTCATTTGTCAACCTAAAATGGATAAATAATTTAGACTTAGCGCAATCAATGTGCAATCTTCACTAGAAATGTTACCAATACCCAGATGAGCATCAAACTCACATAACTTCGGCTATCAGTCCAACCAGATGCAGGTGAACCAGTATTTTACATGGAGCGACTGCCTATCTGACCTCCACAACCCAGTTAATACTAGGTAATATGATATTATATCTATTGGTAAGACTGGGTGTCAAGCTTTCAGGCCACAGATTATGGCTTACCGAGACACGAAGGAATCGTTGTATGTTCTGGTACTAATACACAGACCAACCCAGGGAGTCACGGCTTCACCTGAAGATTGATTCGAGCGGCTGTTATAATCTAGCTACGAGCTCCTCCTCCTCACGGCGTATTCTCAGTTAAAAGAGGCAAACTCGGGCCCAAGAAGAATTGGTACAAGGGAAACATCAAAGAGGTCATTGACTTCAAAGAGGGTATGGACCTCCATGACACTCCTAATATGTTATGCAATTTACTGAAGAGTATATCCGTAAATTGAAACGGCGATACGTTGGAATTTTAATTATTTACTGAGTAAGTGTGAAATTAAAACGTGTAGCTATGAAGTGAGTTTAATTAAATTCCATTTTAACTTTAAGTTGGTACTTATGTTTGTAAAAAGTATATACTTAGAAACTACAGAAAACCGAAACACGAGGATTTACACTGCCCTATTTTTAATGAAGAAGTACTTGCTTGAGATTTCAACTTATTATTTGGAGTAAACATGCTTCTTTTAAAGACGTAAAAAAAATTACGTTTACACTCTTCAAAGTTCAATATATCCTGCACCATCGACGGCTTACGGTCTAACTGGGTGCAGTAATATACTAGTATTTCACATGGAGCGACGACCTTTAAAATGTGGTTGGGTCAAACTGGATACAAAAGATGGAGGACAAGGTGTTGCAGCGCTGCTTGGGAGATGCCTATGGTCTAAGAGCTCGTGAAGATGGACCTTCACCGCTCTGAAAACCAGATAAGACGTATTTCTTATAAAATATAATTTATAAACAAATATGCCTATGATAACTTGCCTATCAAAAAGTGCTCATAGCAATATTTTTTTTTATAATGTGATTGGTTTTGTAATTAAAATATTATCTTACGTTTGATATCAATTTCGATTGGTTAGCAGATCGGTGTAGTTACCTATATTGACTGACCTGTTCACAGGTTGCCATGTAGCCATACACAGAAATGAGTAAGCCTACCTAAGCTTATTCTGTGTGTTAAAACTATCAGTTGAGACAAAAATTTATTCGGTTAACAAAAGAGTAAAGATGATGACAGAAAATTGTTTAAATTAAAAATAACTATAAGCACTTTTTGATAGGCAAGTTATCAAAGGCATATTTGTTTATAAATTATACTTGATAAGAAATACGTCTCATCTGGTTATCAGAGCGGTGAAGGTCGATATTCACCGTCTCCTCTACTACTATGACCAACAGTTGACTGCGTTATGCTGAGTTGTATGTACATTAACTGACAAAAAATTGAGGGACATAAGATTTCCTTAGGTAAATTACTTCAATCATTATAAAAATAAAATAATAGCACGAGCAAGATGATACAAAATCAAGCCTCGATAATGACCAGACCGCCATCCATCCGGCCACACACATTATGTTATAAATGACTTCCCATCCACATAGTGGTTGCATCCCAAGGAAGTCAGTGTTTACGTAATTAACTCATGTGCAGATGGAGCCGGCTATCTCAATAAAGACCCCTACAGACGGCGGCGTTTTATCAGGCGATTTTTGTTCGTTAAATAAATTGCATCAAACATTTATTTCAAGTAGGCCAGTTACAAGCACTTTTGAATTGTCGAAACAAATTAAATTAGCTAAAGTCCCAGTCAGTATTCATACAAAACTGCGAAAGTACTGTAGTTGAACACAAAACGCTTAAAGTAGCGCTGTCAAAAGTCCTTTAAAGAACTTAAGATATAGACCGAACAGGCGAACAGCACATCCGTACATTAGTGCTATCCGGTATAGTACGGGAGTCCCTTAAAAAATATAATTGAATTCGCTTTGGGGGTTTAGATTTTATGGATACACATACACAGTGAAGAAATGATCGCAACCCGTACATGCGTTGTAGACCAGGGTAGATAATTTTTGAAACCCAACAATATTGTAGTAGGATAAAACCCATTGGAAAAGGAAAAGAAAAAAAAATATTAAAAATAAATAAAAAAATAAAGAAAAAAAATAAAAATAATATCAAAAATTAGAAGAAAAATAGTTTACGGGGTGGGGCATTGGGGTTTGGTGGGGTTGAGGGGGGGATGTTGGGTTTAAGGGTAAAAAACGGTTAATCGGTTTACTTTTTACCTTTTTTGAAGGCTTCAGCCCTGGTCTATTGAGTCCGTGACAACTTCTAGGCGGACATTTTTTCGACGCTTTGAAGACTTCGACGTCCGTGGAACCTCGTCTGGGCATGCCTTAAGATTCAGCAGCGCAGGCGCCATTCCAATCCACGTAATTTCTTGATCATTCTCAAATGATACGGTTTCAAACTGCGCACTGGACTTTGCATAAACTCGTTTTGAATTGCATTTGTGTTTAACGAAGATTTCAAAAGTATTTTTCTGGTTTTTGAAACGTTTTGCCATCAAATTGCAATTTTTACCAATCTCGGCAAGATTGTTAGTAATCTTAATGGTGATTGCATTTTTCTTTTTAGATAGTATTCTGTTCAGTCTCTTGAAATAAGACGTATGAGAATCAATAAAAATTGTTTTTATTGATTCTCATACAATTATTATTACAGTTTTGTTTCAAAATTAAGTTATAATTGAGAGAATTTTTGTCGAAGAACATAACATAATATCATGCCTGTAATCCCCGATGGGTTAGGCAGAAGTGTAGCTAACAGTACACCACCCATTCGCCAGTTATGATTACGTCGCATGTAATAGAGCGCGATCTTATTGCCATCAACGGAGCACAATTCCAAACTCCGTGGCTGCTTTTGATAAATTTCGGATGGAAAAATCTAATAACAATTTGCACGACCCTGGAATTGAACCCGGAACCTCATACTTAGCAGACACGATTGTTAGTAATGGACCAACGAGTAAGCCGTAGAAGAATATAGGGTTTGTAATGTATATAATCATCATCATCATACACAGTACATCATACCTCTCTTTTCTTGTGCCAATCTCCATGGTCCTGAGCCAACTTCATCCAGGTTTTTCCCCAGATGGCAACATTGGCAACTATGTCGTCTTCCCATGTCGCTGCCAGACGACACATATTTATTTTTCCATTTCTTTCATTCAGTAACAGTATTAAAGTAAACCTTAAATTTTCACTACCTACACTAATATTATAAAGAGGAAAGACTTGTATTTTTGTGTGTGTGTGTATGTTTGTAATGAATAAACTTAAAAACTGCTGAACCGATTTGAAAAATTCTTTCACCGTTGGGAAGCTACACTATTCCCGGGTGACATAGGCTACTTTTTATTTTTGTTTTCCCATTTTTTCTTTTTCTTTTTGTTTTTTTTATTGTCTGTTGTGTGCACTTGTAGCATGTGCTAAATAAATATGTTTTCTTTCTTTCTTTCGTTTAAAACGGGAATTACGCGGGTGAAACCGCGTGACGTCCGCTAGTTATTCATAAATTGATTATTTAAAACCAACGTTTATACAATCTATGAGGTGGTCTATTTGCAAAGTTATAAATCATACTAATGATCTAATCTTGGTAGAAAAAACAAAGAATGTAGTTAATCTCTGGTATTCTAAGGATGTGAGTTATTGCACTCATATCGCGCTTACGATATCATAATAATTATCATTACCACTTATTAAAATAATATAAACCGTTGTACGTTACAAGCGTCGTTTTTTTCTTTTTTTAATATATTTTATGTTGACTAGGTTGCGTGGTCTTTTTTTATTTTTTGGCTGTGAAATCATCAAATAACCCCTCCCGCTCTTGGGCAGAGCGAAAGGGAGTATCAGACTTCTACTGACTAAAAACCACCCATGTTCCTTCTTAACCGACCCTAACATAGTTGGGAAAAGGCTAGGCAGATGATGATGTTCCTTCTTAGCCCTTGCGCCGAGGCCGCGGTATCTTTTTCAAACAACCCGCAGCCCCGACGGGAGGTTGCGTGGTCTTATTTAAATAACCTGCACCACGCAAACCCTTTCCGTCACAACCTACTCGTATACAAATAATTACAAACAGAAAACCTGACAACCAGTCTTACCAAGGGCTATCGTATTTTTCAGCACCTACTCGGTTGTGGAGGTCAGATCGGGCGGGCGCGCCAAGATGGAAGCCGACCCCAACATGGTTGGGAAGAGGCTAGGCAGATGATGATGATGAATGACAAACAGATTCTAATCGATTTGATAGATTGAGATCACTCCCTCATAAGAAGGACAAACATTTCTAATGAAATTCAAATGATATATAATTGGCTATTTGACGACTGTTAAAAATTCACGAAAATGTTAAATAACAAGATGTGTGATAAAGTTATAATATCGATAAAAAATGGAGTAGTTACATGCTTTAGAAGTTTTTGGTGGGGGCACTTTCTATCCTTGTCGCGCGAAACGGCCATTTGTAGTACGTAACCGTGACGTTACTATGGCGGTATGAAATAAGACGTCACGTTTCTATAGCGCTGGTTTTGTCTAACACGTAATTTAAAATCAGTTTAATCCAAGCCATTTTTTGATCGATTTTATTACTTTTTTCACACATCGTGTTATTTCTGTTAGTTCTTTGAAATAACATAACATTTTGCGTGAAGTTTTAACAGTAGTCAAGTAATTAATTATTAGCTTACTCTAGTCAAGCACAAAAAATAACGAATATAACAATTCCACCGTCGCATCGAAGAACATCTAAATAATATAGCCATCAGCGCCATTGCAAAATCCACCGGATAAAAGGAGTAATATACGTTTTTATTGGTGCAATACAGTGACATTTGACTCCCAGATCAGATCATTAAAAAATCTTAAATTAATAATTCAAAATAAACATAATATCTAGACACTTTTCAAAACCTAACCTTGGTGGTGATAACTAATGAGCCATGCAAATGTCTAACATCCCTACCTAACCTAGCCTTGCTATTTAGGATGGTACACCTTTCTAAGTGTTGCAAGATAACAAAATTCACACGAGATCCAATAAATCTAATTTCGATTAATTTAAGATGGTCGGAACAGCGTCAATTAATTTCAAGGATACAGGATTGCATTTGAAGAACTAGTTCAATCTAAATGATTTAGTGAAAGTGGTAGCAAATTGGGCTGAAAACCTAATTATATAGAATTCTGGAATTATGAAGAGCTTTGAGCAACCATTTATGTCTAATTCAGATACGTAATAAGAGTTTTCTCAACTGAGATTCACTAAAATTATTACTAATACTGAAAACGGGATATTTACCATGTTTTCTGTTAGTTTTGAATACAGTACGAGACTGATTGAAAGTAGTTTAGTAATCTTAATTCACAGAAATAACAAAAATAACGAGTAATCCTTTTCCCAAAACGATGTCATAATGAAAACTATTTTATTCTAAACCACAATTTACAGTATTATTTTTACTGAAAATGGGATATTTACCATGTTTACTGAGTGATCCCGTTTCCAGTACAAGTAATAGTGCTAGTGACCATGTCAGTTTAAAATCTTACAATTTACAGAACTAAAACTAAAATAAAATATATGCAAGTATCAAAAAGAGAAGGATTACAGGGCGTCAAAAAATGCGTCCACATTGCTGTCAACAGGAAAAGTGCCCAGAAGGCTGGCAGCATTCCCGTCGGGGTTGCGGGTTGTTCGCAAGAGATACCGTAGCCTCGGCGCAAGGGCTAAGAAGGAACATGGGTGGTTTTTAGTCAGTAGAAGTCTGACACTCCCTTTCGCTCTGCCCAAGAGCGGGAGGGGTTATTCGATGATTTTCCACCGGCAAAAAACAAAAGGCTGGCAGCATTCCTCCTCGTCCTCGCGTTATTTCATTTTGTTTTTTACAATTTTTTTTACAGAATATTTAACAATTTCAAAATCCAGGTGCATGATTCCAATTAACTATTTCCTAACTTTCAATAACATCAACACACAAAACTAGTTTTCTACAATCCAAATTGCTGCTATTATTCTATTATTTTTACAATTTAATTATTCAAATATTTTTTTACCTTCAGTTACAGTATCGAATCAATTATACTAATTGCCATAAAAAGAAGGAGATCCACAATCCTGTTATATTTTTCTTTTAACACGTTATAATTTGCCTTGGTGGTTTAGTGGTCGCTGGCACGACTGCTAACGACGTGGGTTCGATTTCCAGCAGGGCTATTGCGTATCTTTTTTATATGTCAGTGGCTATCATAGTGTCCGTCAATTAACTGTCAAATGGTTAGTTTAGTATACCAAACCATAACCATTTGACAGTTAATTGATGGACACCATTATAGCCACTGACATTTAAAAAGATACCCAATAGCCCTGCAAGTAGGGCAAAGTGTTTTAAAGTTTTTACATTTTGCATTTCCTATTTGCAGTCTGGATTTAAGCCCAGTTGATGGCAATATGCTCTATTCGTCATCATCATTATCCACAGCCTGAATTCATCCACTGCTGGGTCTCCAAGTTGCCAGCCTCATTCAGGTTTTTCCCTCAATGGCAACTATGTCGCCTGTCATCTCGCATATTATATTACATGGGACTCAAACATAACTGTCGAAATGTGGGTTTACGTACTATTAGGAAGACCTCTCTCTTCTCTATGTTATAATTTCGCAAACAGCTACAATTCTCATCACCTTAGAAACGAGTTATTCATTGATAGCTCACATCCGACCATGTTGTCGCAATATTTAGCATTTAGAACATTTTTTTTTGCAATTTTACAACCGGACAAAGTTGTGTAAAATGTCATGCAGTTTATTGAGATATAAATCTAAATGTATACATTTATGCAGCTTAATGTTCTCTGGCTGATTGTACAACTAATAAATCTATTCTGTTAAAGACTATTGGGATGACTTTACCTTGTTTAAAACATAATAGTTATAGCGTAGCAAAAATGGACGTTCCGCTAAATAACTTTTTCGCAATTTTTAACACTTGGCTAAAGTGATACACTAAGGGCTGATTTTTCAATAGTCGTTTGACAGGTTATCTATAGAAAACATGTCAAACCGCTATTTTTATTCCTTAGATAAAAGTTATCAGACTATTAAAAAATCAGCCCTAAGTCAGGCAATTAGGCAAGCCAGATTAAGGAGTCGGCTAAAAATCATGATTGCTGCAGTAGAATCTGCACCGCAATAATAAACTGCCATAGACTCAGACATTAATTCGTAGCATATCGCACATACAATGTATTTTTAGGTTAAAATATCTCCTACAGAAAACAAACCTATTCCTTAGGACACTGAATCCCATTTCACTCAGACATTTCTTACACATACATACATACATAAACTCACGCCCTTTTCCCATGGGGGTAGGCAGAAACCACAGAACGCCACTTGCTACGATCCTTACATACTCCTTTTGCCTCGTCCACATTCATACATCTGGTCATACACGCACGCCGGTTACGAGTACTACGCACCTGTCCTTTCTGAAGAACGGCACCAATAAGATCAGTGTATGTCTTTCTAGGGCGTGCCCTCCCGGCATTACCACTCACATCTGCCTTGTAAATACCTTTTGTTAATCGACTTTCATTCATCCTCTCCACATGATCGAACCACCTTAGCATACTCTTTTCAATTTTTGTCACTACATCTTTTAAACCGCAACGTTCTCGTATAACCTCACACACACACACGTGACATTAACACACATTTCACACACACACACATTCACACTTTTTTTTTTTTCTTTGACATTTTTTAACTATTACTAATCTAAGATTTTCCATATTTATAGTTACCTTAGCTATATAACCTACTATAGTATCCTGCTTACCCACCAAACAGGTCCTCATTGATGCGTCACATCCGCTTAGTCACGGCTGTTGCAATCTTGTTGCATCCAACGCTAGGCTATGTCCGGTTATAAACATACTTATTAGATTAAGCACACACGCATCCGCTGCTAAGATTACTAAGGACTATTAATACTTTCGTTGGCTATCGTCAATCTTTATGATCTGTTTATAGCTTAGCCAACATGAGTGTATGACCAAGGAGTATGTAGGGATCGTAACTGCTGGGATGCTAAAGTTTCTGCCTACATTTATAGGAAAAGGTGTGAGTTTATTCTATTGTATACCTTTTGTCGGGAGGAGCTCGTGGCTAAATAATAACAGATGCGGCATACTATTCGATTTACAAGGTTAAGCAACGCTTGCCATGGTGAATCTGTGGATGGGTGACCATTCCATTACACAATAATATCGAGACTTCTCCGTGCCTAGAAAAACACGTAAACCCGTTGGTTCATGACTGTTGTTTGGAGATCTTAGACATTTGCTACAAGTAGTCAGTGACCCGAAAGTCTGACAAACCAGTTAGTACTAATAAGTAATACGGCACTCCTTGTGTTAGGTTAATTTATCTATGGTTTTAAAATCGACTAAACTGACATATCGATTATTGAGAATATTATTTTTATGTGGCAACACCAAGCGGTGACGGTTGGTGGGAAAAGATGGCGCGTTCCGGCAATCGATTCGTTCACTTGGTTTTGGGGCGAGCTACGGCTCGGACTATCGGAAGTTATTTTAAGAATAATTATTGTAACTGTTGGATTATAATTCATAGTTCGTGATTGTAGTAGATTGCTGTAAAAAGGAATAATTAAATAATATTGTAATCTACCCAAGGAGTTTTATTACACTTCAGAAGTGGTAAGTACACATATGCTCACATTACTTAAGTATGTAATTTTATTGTGTAACGGTTCTCTTTGTGTTGCCTTAAATTATAACGGTACAGAATAACCTAGGCTGATCACTATTTACTAATTATAGCTTTTGATATTTCGCCTGTTAAAGTTAGTTTATTTTATTGTAGGTAGTAGGTACCTACTTAACGGTTGAAATTTGAATCAGGCGGTTACTTTTCGGTAATTTGGAAATATGTTTCTTTTTGGCCTTCAGAATATAATGATTGTTGTTTGATTGAAGTTTATTCAGACGGTATTATGTTGTTATAAATCAAGTTACAGTGGACGACAGGGTTGGTGCAGTGGCTGAGCGATTGGCTGCTGCGCTGCGTGTCGCGGGTTCGATCCCCGCACGGAACAAGTGTTTGTATGGCCTACAGGTGGTTGTTCCGGGTCTGGCTGTTTGTGTATGTGAGTTTAAATGTTTGTGAACGCACCTACGATACAGGAAAAATTCCTAGTGTGGGGCAACGTCTTTTTTAAAAAAAAAAAAAAAAAAAAGTGGGTACGTTACATAATTTATTTAGGGCGGATTTAAATTCATAATTATTAGTATCCAGGCACATTGCGGGGTGCAAGGGGAGCCCAAATTTTGGTTATTTTTGCGATTGGACTTACCGTTTTCGAGATATTTAGGGTTTTAGATTTTAAAACATTGAACATATACATAGTTGTTTTAATTTCGAGTTTCAGTTATGGAGCACGAGGCTCAAGGGCGACGGCGTTTAAGGACGCCTTCACATGGAAGATCACTGCGTCTCGACGAAGGTTCTGGGTGCTGCCGCAGCCGTAGTCGACGACGTATCAGTGCCAGAGATGATCGAAGTCCGCAGCGCAGTCGAAGTCCGCAGCGAAGTCGAAATCCGCAGCGCAGTCGAAGTCCGCAGCGCAGTCGAAGTCCGCAGCGTAGTCGAAGATCGCAACGCAGCGTCACTAGCAACCGAGCTGAACAACTCGAACGAGAACGCGAGGTGGCACAGGAGCGCCTGCGGTCCCTAGAAAATCAGCTGCAACAGGAGCGGAGCAGACGACGAGATGCTACAGCGACACGAGGTGGAACAAAGGTTAGAGATCATAGTCCTACGTTCTCCTCAAAAGATGTCATGAATATTTTAAATTCAATTAGAAACCAACCGTCAGCGGCTGGCCCACTCGATCACTCTAGTAACGTTGTTAAAAATCATAAAAATATTTTGCCTGATTTTGACCCGTCTTCGAAAAGTCAACGTGTAGATGTGTGGTTAAGAAAAGTGAACGAGTGTGCTACCGTTTATGGTTGGGATGATAAGACAACCATCCATTTCTCAATGCAAAAATTGCAAGGACTGGCCAAGACCTGGTATGAGAGCCTAGATTCAATTCTGTTTTCTTGGGTTCAGTGGCAGGAAAAATTGTCTCAAGCTTTTCCTTTTGAGCAAAATTATGGCCAGTCCTTGGAAGATATGCTTAGGCGCAAAAGTAAATATAATGAACCTATTGAGGTATATTATTACGAAAAGTTGGCTTTACTGAACCAGTGCGATATAATCGGCAAGCGTGCGGTCGATTGTATTATTCATGGTCTAAGTGACAGAACAATGAAATCAAGTGCTTTAACGTTGAGATGTTCTCAACCTGATCAATTGTTACAATTCTTGATGAGCAATAAGGAATTGACAAATTCTTTTGATCGCTCCAATACCAATGTTAAAGGTAGGTTAGGATCCGGCACTGTTACAACGGATAAATCTAATAATAAGGGAAACGCATCAAATGATAACGTAGCATTCTGTTTTAACTGTAAGGAACGGGGTCACATATACCGAAAATGTCCCAAACCGCTGATTCGATGTAATCAATGTCACAGGGTAGGCCACAAAGTCGATAAATGTCCCACAAAGCAGGAAGACAGCGACAGTAAGAAAGCGAGTACACAAAAGGCAATGTGCATATCATTAGCTAATCCTAATTCGAAATTTTATAAAGATGTATTAGTAAATGGGGTTCCCATTAAGGCCTTTATAGATTTTGGAAGTGAGGTCTGTCTACTAGCCAAATCAGAGTCGATAAACTTGATGCTCGAGTGTGATGGCGTGCGTAGCCCAATAAGAGGATTTGGGAATGACATTGTCTATTCTTTAGGTAAGGTGACGGTAGAGATTGATATTGATGGCGTTATTGCTAACACTAATTGTCAGGTAGTTGAAGATAGACTTTTAGATGTACCGTTGCTAGTAGGACAAACTTACACCGAACAGTCGCACGTTTTTGTATTGAAAACGGCAGAAGCGTTACAGTTTATTGATATTAATCAAGAAATACCTTTCAATAAAACTGAAATAGATGACGAACATTTAGTAAAAGTTATTTCCGCGGCTGATTGCGAAATCTATGGTCCTACTGTAGTCAAAGCTTATACTGAACCACGGTTGAACGGTCATATTGTAATTAATAGCAAGGTTATAGGGAAACCAACGTTTCAATACGTTGTTTGCGGAGGTGTCTATGAACTTAAGGACGGTTTCGTATATGTATATGTTATGCCCGCATCGAATCATTGTCATTTATACAAGGGCTCGATTTTAAGTCGTGCTAGCAATGTTCAGGTAGTTAATAGCGTTTTTAATGTAGATGATAAACTGATGACTGATCGTATTGATATTAGTAAGGTTTATATTGGCGATAATGTTAGCGATGAACATAGATCTAAATTGTTAGAATTACTTAATGAATTCAAGGATTGTTTTGCATCCAATTTAAAAGAACTAGGAAGTACTAACGTCACCGAAATGAACATTGAAATAAATAGCAAACGTCCAATTGTGTATAGGCCTTACCGGTTATCACATAAAGAACGCGATCTAGTACGTGAAATGGTAGGCGAGATGTTAGAAGCTGGGATTGTAAGAGAATCCACCTCTGAGTATGCTAGTCCCGTGATCCTCGTGCGTAAGAAAGATGGGCGAATGAGAATGTGCATAGACTATAGGATGTTAAACTCCGTGACCATTAAGGAACATTTTCCAATGCCGGTGATAGAAGACGAGATTGCCAGGCTTTCCGGTCAGGCGTTTTTCATCACGCTAGACTTATTTTCTGGGTACTATCAGGTGCCAATATCAGAGCAGTCAAAACCGCTGACGTCTTTTGTCACTCCAGATGGACAGTTCGAGTTTAACCGAATGCCGTTTGGATTGGCAAATGCACCGGCGGTGTTTCAACGTATGATGAATAGAGTCTTGGGGTCAGCTAGGTATAGCCAAGCCACAGCTTATATAGATGACGTTTTGATATACGGGAAAAGCGTAGAACAGTGTTTAGAGCGGCTAGAGCATGTTTTGAAACTACTAAAACAGGCAAATCTAACTCTAAACTTATCTAAGTGCGAATTTTTGAAAGATAAAATTGATTATTTAGGCTATGAAATTAGTGCTTTAGGTGTTAGGCCAGGTGACAAAAAAATTCAGAGTGTTTTAGACTTTCCTCGCCCTATAAATGTTCACACTGTTCGCCAATTTCTTGGACTTGTAGGTTATTTCCGCAAATTTATTATGAATTTTGCACACATTGCACAGCCCTTAAATAAGTTGTTAAAAAAGGATGTTTCTTGGATTTGGTCAGATGAACAAGAAAACGCGTTTAAAATCCTCAAGGAAAGATTAATCCAGCGTCCAGTTTTGGCAATTTATGACCCAAGTAGGGAAACGGAATTGCACACGGACGCCAGTAAATATGGCGTCGGTGGAATCCTGCTTCAACGTTTGAGGGGAAGTAGTGATAGTTTTAGGCCCGTGGCATACTACAGCCGACAAACTTCTCCAGAGGAAAAAAACTTCCATGCCTATGAACTGGAGACGTTGGCAGTAGTATGTTCTTTACGGAAATTCAGAGTTTATTTGTTAGGACAGAACTTTAAAATCGTCACTGATTGCAGTGCTCTTCGGTCCACATTTATTAAACGCGATATAATTCCACGGATAGCGCGATGGTATCTTTTAATACAGGAATTTCAGTGCACAATAGAATACAGGCCGGGGAACAGAATGGCTCATGTAGACGCTTTGTCACGTAACCCGATCATAAATGACGGAAACAATTTGGACGCAATATTAGATGTTACTGATCAGTATCCAAGAGTAATGGTTATTACCGGTGATGATTGGCTCCATACATTACAGTTAGGAGATAGTGAACTAGGCCGTATCAGAGATATTTTAACATCAAATTTAGATGTAGAAGGGCTTAAGCAAATTAGGGATAATTACGTAATAAAAGACAACAAGCTTTATAGATGCATTGATGGTGATAAAACAAATTTACGTTGGGTAGTGCCGAAGGGCGCGAGATGGCAATTGTGTCGTATGAACCACGACGACATTGGCCATTTCGGCGTGGAAAAGACTCTCGAACGAATAAGGAATGCATACTGGTTTTCTAAAATGTCAAAATTTGTAAAAAAATATGTTGAAGCATGTATTGAATGCGCCTACTCGAAAAGAACTTCATGTAATGAGGGTCATTTGCATCCAATTCCTAAGGTCGAGGTTCCTTTTCACACCGTACACATTGACCATCTCGGACCCTTCGTGCGTTCAAAAAGAGGGAATTCATATATTTTAGTGATGGTAGATGCGTTTACCAAATTCGTTTTCATAAGGCCCGTAAGGAATACAAAGTCCCTGGTTGCAATGAGAGTTCTAGATGAAATTTTTAGTACCTTTAGAGTTCCCGATAGAATAATTAGCGATCGTGGCTCTTGCTTCACTTCCCATGCATTTAAGAGGTTTTGTTTGGATAGAGGCACGAAGCATGTATTGAATGCGGTTGCCAGTCCACGTTCGAATGGACAAGTTGAGCGATATAACCGCACAATTCTTGCTTCTTTGACCGCTATCAACCTCAACGACAATGAAAAAGATTGGGATGATAAGGTCGGAAAAATTCAGTGGGGAATTAATAATACAGTTAATAAAACAACGGGAAGGATGGCTGCTGAAGTCATGTTTGGTAATTATATGAGTAGCGAGTTAGACCCGAGACTAAACGTAGTTCGGCAAGAAACGCGAGAAAATAAAAACTTAATAACTATTAGAGAGGAAGTTAAAGATAAAATAGATGAAGAGCAAGAAAAACAAAAGGAACGTTATGATAAAAACAGACGACCCGCCCGTATCTATTCTGAAGGGGAATTAGTTAAAATTACCAATACGAATTTCAAAAACGATGGTAAAAGTAAGAAGCTTCTTCCTCAATATACAGGACCGTATCGCGTCATATCGGTACTAGGAAAAGATAGATACAGAATTGTAGCAATACCAGGATTGAGTAGTAGTAGACATAAACGTAAAACGACCGTCGCTGCCGACCGCATGCAGCCCTGGGTACACGTGGCTGCATTAAATTTGAATGACAATGATTCAGAAAGTGAAAATCATGAGACTGACAGTAACTAGATTTATTATTTACAATTTACAGTTAGATAAAATATGTCAGTGTTGAGAAGTTATTTAGTTTACATTTTTTTTTAGATTATTTATTATTTAGTTTAATAAATTAAATTAAGCGTTAGTTTCAATTTTAAGTTTAGATCAATGTGTAAAGTAGAACTATTTATTTTTAATTTATGTGAATGTTTTACCAGTTTAGCAACCATGTGATTGGTTTGCCAGTTTAGCAACCATGTGATTGGTTTGCCAGTTTAGCAACCATGTGATTGGTTTGCCAGTTTAGCAACCATGTGATTGGTTTGCCAGTTTAGCAACCATGTGATTGGTTTGCCAGTTTAGCAACCATGTGATTGGTTTGCCAGTTTCAGCAACCATGTGATTGGTTTGCCAGTTTAGCAACCATGCGATTGGTTTGCCAGTTTCAGCAACCATGTAATTGGTTTGCCAGTTTAGCAACCATGCGATTGGTTTGCCAGTTTGCGACCAAGTGATCGACTCACAAAATTATGAAACATGTTAAGTAGTAATAAGACAGTGTGCTAATAGAATAATAAAGAGATTAATTTGATAAAACATGTAAGTAAATGAATTAAATAATGGAAAATGTTATTACCACAATTACTAGTTCGATCATATTATATACTATGTTGAAATATGCATACAGCAGATATTTTATTTTTATTTATTTTTTTGTTTGTTGTCTCTTACATATTTTGTAAAACGGATCGATTGCCCGAGTGTTAGGTTCCTCCTGAATTATGTGTATGAGGACATACACAAGGTCAGGATGGACGAGTGTTAGGTTAATTTATCTATGGTTTTAAAATCGACTAAACTGACATATCGATTATTGAGAATATTATTTTTATGTGGCAACACCAAGCGGTGACGGTTGGTGGGAAAAGATGGCGCGTTCCGGCAATCGATTCGTTCACTTGGTTTTGGGGCGAGCTACGGCTCGGACTATCGGAAGTTATTTTAAGAATAATTATTGTAACTGTTGGATTATAATTCATAGTTCGTGATTGTAGTAGATTGCTGTAAAAAGGAATAATTAAATAATATTGTAATCTACCCAAGGAGTTTTATTACACTTGGACTACCAAGGAGTGCCGTATTACTCAGTACTAACTGGATTTTGTAGTCCTGATAGGCAAACGCTCTATTTAAATTACTGGTATTGAACTGCATCCAGTAAGACTGGAAGCCGACCCCAATAAGGTTGGGAAAAGCTTAGGCAGATGATGACAGTGGCTCCGTATTGACTTCGACTTTCGTAGTTTAGTTCAGTTTATTTCATCACGTGATCTCTTAACATGTTTAACGGCAAAATAAGAAAACATGTGGTACCCACCAAGCCGCTTTGCGTCTGCGTGGTGGATGGCCTATGTGAGCCTATGTCCCAGTAGTGGAAACTTAAACGCTGATTATGCATAAGATAACTGCAGTCTTGCATTGCATTACTTATCCTCGATTTCTTGGTTTGAAATACGCTGCTTTGCATTTAAAGTTTTCTTAATCAAACCCATCACTCTTCCTTTTTTCCGCCACAGTCGAGTAAATAATATTACGCAGATTCAACGTTACTTCAAAACAATCGGTCATGGTTTTACGACATTATTTTATTTTATTACAAAAGTAGTTTCCTCAGCGGTGTCGGTGGCGATTGATTTGTCATTTGTCATCAATCAGTTCTGGAGTAAATTATCTGTATAAGATTTGCAAATCTTTGATTACTATTCAGACTATCGATAAATCGATTTTGATCGATAAATCGATAGTCTGAATGAATAGTACTCGTAGTAATAGTTTTCAGCAACAGATAACTGTTGCTGAATTTGCCATATTGATAAACAGGTTGGTTGGTTTGTTAAAACTGGTAAAGAAGAATTCCGGACACCGGACTCTAGCAGACTACACCAGCTACAGACTTGTTGCGAAATAATAACAGTCAGACGGGTCGATCTTCTGGTTAAACATCGCTTACCTAGGTTGTTTAACATACCAAATTTCTTCTGTGCCACAAAAAGCATGTTAAGCCGTTGGCGTCGGCTGTTGCATTGGTAGATCTTTAAGAGTCGTTATTGGTAATCACTGGCCTGAAACCAGGTCTGACAACCAGTCTAACCAAGGAGTACCGTATTACCCAGGACTTCTGGGTTGCGTAGGTCAGATAGGCAGTCACTCCATGTACGAACTGATACTCAGCTGCATCGCGTTAGACTGGAAGCCGACCCCAACATTTGTGGGTAAAGGTAGGCAGATGATGAACACCAGCTTCTTACGTATTTATCAGTTGTCCATTGTCCGTAGCCAGTTTACAATCTAAAAGTCCTGGTTTGTCCGACCTTAACATGTCTGCAGATATTAATTTAGTCTAAAAAACTGGCCAAGTGCAAGTCGTACTTACACATGAATGGTACCGTACCATTGTAGTAGATATTGAGAGATTTTCCATGTTATTTTAGCACCATAGACTTTTTATAGGTTTTTCTGTAATCTATAAGTGTTGAACTAATTGTTAAACAACTAAAAGTTCTGTACTTTTTCAAAGTTCAGTAGTTTCGGAGATAGGGGGGGGGGGGGAATGGTCGGACAGACAGACACACGAGTGATCCTATAAAGGTTCCGTTTTTTCCTTTTGAGGTATGGAACCCTAAAAACATTAGAAAATCAGACATTTCGCCAAAAAAATACGAAATAAAAGTCTTTGTTTCTTCCACACAAAAGACATCAACGCACAATTGTGTTCAAATCACTAACAATTCCGATATTATGCAAATCCTATTCGAATAAAACAGTTCTAATTGTAAATCAATAAGAGAAATACTCCGGTCCGTTACAAATCTAACTAACCGTGTTTATGACCTACTTGTCATTTGCACTGTGGGCCTAATACAAACCTGCGAAGTAAACGTAAACTTTTTATACGAACAAAGTACGATTCTTTAGTTGAAAATACTCGTTTCACACGTAATATTTACTTAATTTTATAAAGCAATTCATATCTATGGCTGAAAGACTGATATTTGTTTTCTTATCACCAACTATAAGTTATGTGAAATGCAATGGGATAGTTGTATTTACGATTAAAAACCGTTTAAATGTTTCTCGTCGTGTGTTCGCGCCGGGTCTCTGGTCAGTGACTTTATGGAAACAATAGCAATCGCTTTAGCAATGAAACGAATTTAGATTGGATTTATTGCAACTTTAGAATTGATGGGAAATGCTAATTCGATCGGGCTGTCACGCAATGTTGAGAGTTAATTATTTTATTTAAAAAAAAACGTTGCCCCACACTTCTAATTTCTAATGTATCGTGAATTCGTGATAGATCGATAGATCTAACTAATGTTTCGTGAGTGCGTTTAGAGATGTTTAATGATAGAATTGATTTGACATACAAAACCTTTACTAAGTGACGGCTTAAGTAATTATTAAACATCTCTGAGTGCGCCAGTTAAACTTACAAATACACATAGATGGAGCCGGAACAACTATCAGTACAGTAGACCATTCAAATGTTAGTCCGGTGCGGGAAGTGAACCCGTGACACGCAGCAACGAATCGCTCAGCCACTACGCTAAACATCCCGTCATAAAATTAAACGTCCATAACTGTCCCTATGTGGGCTAAAATGCTCCCCCTTTTTTATTTTGGATCGTGGAATATCATCAAATAACCCCTCCCGCTCTTGGGCAGAGCGAAAGGGAGTGTCAGACTTCTACTGACTATAAACCACCCATGTTCCTTCTTAACCCTTTGTGTCCGGGGCCGACGAGGTATCTCTTTCGAATAACCCGCAGCCCCGACGGGGAAAATTAGCCCCCTTCTTTTACACATTTAAAGAAAAAACTTCATAACCGCAGGTTTTTAGCAAATCAGCGAAGTTTAACATCGTAGTAAACTGTATACAACTTACCCAACAAACCAGTAAATCAAAATTGTAGCTTAATTTCAAAGAAACCTACCTGAGCGTGTAAAAGCCATAACAGGCTTTCTATTACCGAGACTCACAATGAGTAAATATAGAAACTACTGAATCGCGAAAATTAACATAAACTTCAAAATCATTTGTTTATATCGCGATGCGGCACAAGATACAACACTTAAGCTTGCAGAAGTGGGCGTATACTTGTACCCTGCAGTGGCTGCAACTTTCCCAAGCTCTGTGTATTTACTACCTAAAATAAAACACACGTTTGCGTGGGTAACCTTGAACTAAAAACTTAAGAAGATTACATTACAAATAAACAGAAGTATGAATGTACATCTATCTTCTTGTGCAAATGAGCATGAGCTTAATTATAGCCCTTTTGTACGTTGGGCCTCGGAAGCGGGGCAATCAACTCGTCATCACAAGTTTATGCACTATAGACTGTGATATAAAATTCTTTCTTTACAGTTATAAAAGGCGTATATAAATAGTACAGTTTAAAAATTAACTGTTATCTACCTCTAACAACAGCTTTAACACACGTAACTACACGCGCGCACGCTTTTACACTTCACAAACATGTTCTTAAACTGCTTCAACAAAGCTTACTGTATTTCCACTTGCCAGCTCAATGCTTGTGTCACAGACTAGGTGAATAAATCCTCTTTACGCTAGAAATGCCGCAAAGTTAAAAGTCACAACCTTTGACCATAAACAACAACTCACTCATTCTTCAAAGGAAAGCAGAAATGTTTACAAACGACATTCAACCTCAGTTATATAACACAAAACGCTAAAACATTACCAGCACGAACGCACGCACGACAATGAACTAGCAGGCGTACGCCACAAAGTAGATTAGTGCAGAAGTTTAACTCTTTGCTGTGGCTTGATCGACAAAGAACAAAAAAAGCACGCACACAAACACGCGATGAGCGACTGCAAACAATTAAGGTATGGTCATACCGACACAGATGACCTAGTGAAGGTGGTGGGGATCAGCTGGATGCGAGACGCACGGGACTAGTCAATGTGGCAACACTTGATTCGATGGACTATGACTAGCAGTGGACGTCTTTTGGCTGAAATGATGATAATAATGACACCGATGCCGCAAATTGCGGACGTGGTAACCTAACTCTTAACAGATACTATCCTGAAGTATCCGTCACTATCCGATCTTAAGGCACGACTAGGATACTACCGGCTCGGACTTTATTGGTCCTGGTTATTTTACTTGTTCAAAAAAAAAATACAAAAAAGTTTATTGGCAATACAAAAGAACGTTCGTTTCCTCTCTTGATATCAAAAAGAAAGATTAAAATGTGACATGTTCGAACTCTTTGTTTTACTGTAGGGGTATAAAAGCAGAAGGAGACCAGAGAAACGATGGGTGGACTGTGTAAAGCATGATATGGCAAGAAAGGTAGTGTCTAATGAGATGACGAGTAATAGAGAAGTATGGAAGAAGATATATGCTGCGCCGACCTAAAATGAAAGGCAAGAGAATCATGAATTTTCTAACAAATGTCTGGTTTCTCCGGTTCAATATAGCTTTGCGTCAATGTGTGCGTGCTTTTTCCGCTTCTTGTCTGGAGTCGACCTTCTCTATCATCTGTTCTGTGACGAGCTTCTCCTTGCACTGTTGACGTTTTGGCAACCACTTCGCGTTCACATCACAATGTCAGTTTGCGCAAGTGACAATGAAAATGGCGATTCTGTCATGACTAGGATTTGTGATCGACTATTGGTGTTTTAGGTCGAGTTAAGGAAAAGTAGAAGTACAGGACAAGATAATGCAAGCTGGTAGAGGGATCTCATAAGATAAGATTTTGGTTTGAAAGGCTCGATTGGTCATTTGCAGCGATATTCTTCCGCGTGACGTTGTTGCAAGCACAATGATCGCGGGATGACTGGACAATGCGAGTGTATGGTAAAAAAACAGCGTGAAAAAATTTATAAACACAAAACATATCCCGTAACACAGTTCAAGTTTAGTTATAAACCGTGGAACCTTAAAACAGTGCTTGCTACATACTACTGCCTTTTTTTTGGGGTGGGAAATCATCAAATAACCCCTTCCGCTCTGAGCAGAGCGAAAGGGAGTGTCAGACTTCTACTGACAAAAAACCACCCATGTTCTATCGAAGCCCTTTGTGTCGAGGCCGCGGTATCTCTTTCGAACAACCCACAGCCCCGACGGGACATACTACTGCCGCGGTTTCCCTTGCATCCTCCTTACGACACTTCAAAAGGGTCTCCCACGCCATAGTCTTGCCACAACCTCTCCATACCTGTCACAACAACCTGGTGATGGCGTGACTACTGCTTACTACTTTCGTTCACACACCACGTTCTCCTCAATGTCTGTTTGCGTAACTGGCAATGAATTTGGCGATTCCGCCATGACTGTGAATGATAAAGCGTTTGTGTTTGTTGATCACCCAGCAATTTTATCCATTGCGTAGGGAATAAGAAACAAAACAATTAATATCATGGCATTGTGAGGAAACGATATGGGGGCTGCGGGTTGTTCGCAAGAGATACCGCGGCCTCGACATGAAGGGCTAAGAAGGAACATGGGTGGATTTTAGTCAGTAGAAGTCTGACACTCCCTTTCGCTCTGCCCAAGAGCGGGAGGGGGGTTATTTGATGATTTTCCACCCACCATAAAAAAAAAAAAAAAAAAAAGGAAACGATACGGGGACAGCTGTGAAAAAATTAACCTATAAAGGGTTTTTTTATTTAGTGTTTATTTATTTATCAAAACAATATTTTATATTTATAAAACTTTACTTCGAACTATAGCCCACAATACCGATTTCACGGTTTCTCTGTGGGAACGGAACAAACGGTATTAACTAACTTACTAGTGCGGGCACTTAACCTGTACTTGTTTTACTTAGATCTAACAATGGTATCTCATATAACTTTTTGACGGCACGGTTGGCGCAATGGCTGAGCGATTGGACTGCTGCGCTGCATGTCGCGGGTTCGATTCCCGCACGAAACAAATATTTGTGTGGCATACAGATAGTTGTTTTGGGTCTGAGTGTTCTGTGTATGTGAGTTTAAATGTTTGTAAACGCACCCACGATACAGGAGAAATTCCTAGTGTGGGGCAACGATTTAAAAAAAAAAAAATCTGACATACTATTAAATGTTCTCCACAATTTGTAATCTAACTTCCTAAGAACATAATTTGCAAACTCATGAGGAAGAATAACTTAAGTAATTTGGTAAGTGCTAAAGTATAGCAGCTTAGTTTATTAATACAGTTTATAAGACGTAATAGTTTCCTTTATTATCATGATTTCAGTCAAAAAACGAACACAGATGAACATACCACATCCTTTTTTTTTTGGTTCGTGGGAAATCAACAAATAACCCTTCCCGCTCTGGGCAGAGCGGAAAAGAGTATCAGACTTCTACTGACTAAAAACCACCCATGTTCCATTTTAGCCCTTTGTGTCGAGGCCGCGGTATCTCTTTCGAACAACCCGCAGCCCCGACGTACTTCGTCAAATCTATCAGTCGGTCCCAAAAGTATCTTTACACCAATCTCTCTTCATACGCATTCGTAAAAGCCATCACAAATCTCTCTCATTATTTAACGCCAAAAATTCCATAGACCCACGTAAATCTACAATCGCAGCATCTTCTATATATAGAAAACGCGTTATGACAGTCGCTTGCGCAGGCACAGGTTGGAAAGCTGAGCTGTCTCTAGAAAGCACGGAGACATTGCGAGCCGCGACCGGTTCGGCAAAAACCGGTGTTTTGTACCTATGGGAAACGCGGTGAGATTCGCGTTGATAGTATTGTGTTTGCGCTGTTTGTGAGTTGAAGGTTTTTAGGGTTCCGTAGTCAACTAGGAACCCTTATAGTTTCGCCATGTCTGTCTGTCTGTCCGTCCTCGCTTAATCTCTGTGACCGTTAGCACTAGAAAGCTGAAATTTGGCACCAATATGTGTATCAATCACGCCGACAAAGTGCTAAAATAAAAATTGGAAAAAAATGTTTTATTAGGGTAGCCCCCCTATATGTAAAGTGGGAAGTGTTTTTTTTTTTAATTTTAACCCTAATGTGTGATATATTGTTGGAAAGGTATTTAAAAATGAATAGGGGTTTACTAAAATCATTTTTTGATAATGTCAATAATTTCGGAAATAATCGCTCCAAAAGTAAAAAACAAAGCGTCCCCCCCCCTCTAACTTTTGAACCATAAGTTTAGAAAATACGAAAAAAATCTGAAAAGTAGAACTTTATAAGGACTTTCTAGGAAAATTATTTTGAACTTGGATGGAAACAACAGATGGAAACTGCAGTTAACCAATATAATTTGGTCCCTGAATCGTATGAGCGCCTATACAATCCAGAGGTCAAGTTTCATTTGCCCGTATTTTTTTTTTAACTTCGTTTACATAATATTTTATTATCTACGGAACCCTACACTGAGCGTGGCCCGACACGCTCTTGGCCGGTTTTTTGTTTATGGGTATGAGACATGGTTATGATGTGTAGATGAGTATTCAATTTGTATCTTAAGTATGTTTAACTTTATCGAGGTTTCTACAGCTTTCAAAATTTTAAGAAGTTTCAAGAATTAGATCATAAATACCACTCGCAAAATCAAAGAAAAAGTCCTTTTCAAATTTCTTTGTCAATACTTTTTACGCACTAACTATTTATCCTACTTCCAATCCTACTAATATTATAAATATGCGAAAGTTTGTGTGGATGGATGGATGTTTGTTACTCTACAAAGCAAAAACTACTGAACGGATTTGGATAAAATTTGGTGCATAGATAGTTTACAACCTGGATTAACACATAGGATAGTTTTTATCCAGATTTTATCTTCCCGTGGGATAATTTTCGAGTTGTAGCGGGCGATGCCGCTGGCAACAGCTAGTTGATTATAAGAATAAACTAACTATGTACATTAATTAAAAACTAATAAATAAACTAACAAGAAACTATAAAAGGACATAAAAAATACTGCTCCTCAACGCTGCCAGCCGGTAATGTGCCCAAAATATTTTTTTTGCATCTTGAACCAAGTGTGGCTCCGTGCCAAGTTTAATTGACTGACTGACTGTTTTAATTTCCGTCTACCATTGAAATCAGCTAATTCGAGATCTGCCATTATATATATTCTGTTCTGCTTCTTTGGTTTAGCGGTCGCAACCTCAACTGCTGCGAGGTTCTGGGTTCGATGTGTACTGGTTACTGTAACAGGTGAAACGAAATCGTGCACGTGCATAATTTTAATTAGGCACACAAAATGTAATAACGTTTTATCTACATTAATTTAAATTATCAGATAAAGTGCTTGAAGCGTAGCGCCACACACTTCCTATTGTAATTAAATTATAAGCAAAAGTAGGTATTACGTAAATAGACTTACGAGATTATTTTACAATTATAAAATATAGTAATAATATTATGTGAGCAACCATTACTTTATTTTTATTTTACACTCATTAATTAATTAATTAAATTATCTTTCTAAATCGTGGAAAGTTTTATTAAAATTGTGTAATTATTCTAACTTATTTATTTATTTTCTAAATAAGTATAATAAATATTGCTATTATAATTATCATCCACGCAATAGTTAGTATGAATAAGTGTGCTTATTTATACGAGAACTGCATATCATACAGGGTGGTGCCGACAATACGACAATAAATGAAACCACTGGTAGTTCAAGTTCATAGGAACATTTTTAAACTATCAAATAAATCCTAACACCGTCGTGGTTACAACGATACGACAATAAACTACCTAAATTGTCTTTGCCAAATTCGTCTGTTACATTGTATTTCCATACGTATATCGGTGCAAATTATTCCTAAGGTTAGTAAACCAATATTTGTTTATAAATTGTAATGTATTTCGTTTACAGTTTTATGCTACTTAGTTTTATTGTTTTTTTTTTATTTTTTTTTATTTTGCTGTTAAGATTTATTTGATAGTTTAATAATGTTCCTATGAACTAGAACTACCAGTGGTTAATAAATTTATTTTTATTTATTTATTTATTCATTACACACACATACACATTACACATACACATTACACATTACACACACACACACACATTACCACATCATTACACACATACACATTACATTTAGTACAGCTTAAGCCATTGACACTAAATTAAGTAATCTTTTAATATATCCTTATAATAATTATATACTATTACGTAATTCCCGGAAGACACACGTCAAGCCCGGGATGACACCTTCAAAAATAAATAAGTTATACTAACTAATCTAAAATACTGATTATCTACTAACAGAAACTTCCGACAGTTCAGCACATAAGGTGTTACATAAGAACAACAAAATAAAATTCAGTTTACCTGCAACTTTATATAATCACTTGTTTATTTACTTTAGCGCACTTGGTGCATAAAATATTTACTTTTTTGAACAAAAGAATGTTTGAAAAGAATCTTTAGGCAAATTTTAGTCTGTCAGTGATCTAGACTTATTAGTATTTTAGTCAGGTATATCACAGTGAAGGAAATCGACGAAGCTGGCGCCTCTTGGTGACAGATTGACGACTATCTTTAACTTTAAAAGTGTATGTTATACGCACCAGCAATGAAATTTGAGAGAAATTGTAGAACATAACGAAGGGTTAGGCAGAGGTGTAACCATTAACACACCCACATTTCGGCGGTTATGTTTTTTTTTTCTTTTGAAAAAACGTTGCCCCACACTAGGAATTTCTCCTATATCGTGGGTGCGTTTACAAACATATAAAGTCACATACACAAATACCCAGACCCGAAACAACTATCTGCAGGCCATAAAAATATTTGCTCCGTGCGGGAATTGAACCCGCGACACGCAGTGCAGCAGTCCAATCGCTTAACCGTGCCGTCAAAACCGTCGTTTATAACTCATGAGGGGCTCATGATCAATAGGGGCAAGCCTATTGTCATACCGGGCCCAAATCTAGACGCCGTGGCTGCTACTGACAAATTCCTGATAGAAAAATCCAATAACACTTTGCCGTACCTGAGAATCGAACCCACAACCTCATGCACAGCAGTCACGTTTGCAACCTCTAGAACAACGAAGCTACCATATCCTCTATTTTAATTAAATGAGCTCAACACGAACTCTAAAACCATTAGCATATGACGCTTGTAATTCTCAATACTTTCGGCGTATCTACACCCATATTTTTCAAATAACGGTTTTAAGTTCATTATAAAAGAGAGTGAGGCTTTGGCCATAAACAGGGAACAAATTCTCGCTCCAGGCTGCTAGTGTGAAAGGCTTTAAAAACACCATAAGAAAAACCTACACTATAGAAAATAACCTACATCAATACACGCCAACATTAACGCGAACACACCACTATCAACAGCTCAACATAATATAATAAGGCTTAGGCTACACGCTACAGAACGGAACAACCTGTCTCTAAGGAAGAGGAAGCCACGCCCCGCTGCACCAGCTACAGTGTACTTTAGCTTTATATACACTTCATTATGTAGCCCGTAATTTATTTACGATAGCTATCACTAATTATTATGGAACGCGCAGTTTCTACTTGTAAAATATGGTTTTTAGTAGCGTCTAAATAAATTACGGAAAACCTGTTAAAATATTTAGTCATTAATTCTGCTGTTAAATCTTATGTAGGGTCAAAACACAAATAAAATTGAAGAATCTTTAAAAATTCGTTAATTTAGTTTCGGGATCCAAGACAGTTTCTCTGGGACTTCGTCGAGCTTCATTGTCTCTGCGCTCTTATGGTGGTCGCCACTGTTGATTCTGACTTGCAGGAGTTACAGTGGTTTGGGAATAGTGTGGCGGGCTTGTCCCAATAAAAAAAAACTCTTTATTCATATATCGGTATCCATATTTTGACATATAAGCAACAAGATTTAGCATAAATCTTCGCTAAGATTTCTGGTAAATTAATAATAATAAAAAATAAAAAACAATAATCAAATCTTTTTTTTATTATTATCAAAACTTATCGTAGATAAGGATGACGGTTAAGTAGCCCAATCGAACCAATAAAATCAACACTGATATTGTGCCATTACCAGGCAAAACCTGTGTTTGCTTTATAGTGGTGTTTGAATTTTTGAATTTAATTATTATTGTTTCTTTTTCAATTGGTACTGTATCTCTGTTTGCTTAAATTTAATTTTATTGTGCATGCTGTGGTCTCCTGTAAGTGAAGGAGTACACTTACGTGATACGTAACAAACGTATTCCACTATATATTTCGCATGATTGTGTATATTCTTTGTTGGAGATCCTAAACAAATAAATAAATAAACATAAGAAGACACGCATCTCTGATTTTTCGGATTATTGTGCGTATTGTATATTTTATCTCTTGCTCGATATGTGAAGCCAAGCCAGAGGCTTATGAGCGGCATAAAACTCTAACACCAGATAAGATAATAACCACACGTTAAAGAAAGAAAAACTCAATCTTAACCTAATTAATTCTGTAACAAAATAACTTAGTTCAGTTACAACATTATAACAAACATACATTCGTAACGGTTACAAGTTATAATTTATTATAACGGATATTACACGCCTACCTGATTTATTATATTACGCGTAACTTGTAGCACGCTTTGAAACATAAGTTATTAAATTGAATCATGTTTGGTGGGCAGAGGCAGTTTCTATTAATTCACATTAGCGAGGTGGGCGAATTACATTGTTGCCGTCGCGGGTAAAACGTGGATGAGTTATTGGAAACGTAACTGGCGAAACAAAGTTGAATAATGTTCAGGGCGTCTAAAATGGTCACTTTAGCAGATCATAATATGATTTGCGTTAAAAAACGTAAAATGGTGGTTCATAATAGTAACTGTGTCCGTGACCAATTTACGAATTTTAACGCAATTCATATTATTTTCCTATTATTTATTTATTTATTTATTTAGTACTTGGAAGACTTACAGCTAATAAAAACAAACAAACAGAAGAAACCATAGTCACCAGAAAGCCAATTACGAGTCCTCACGTATAGATTTATAATAAAAATGAATTTTGATGTGAGCACAAAACAAAAAACGCCTTATGTAAAATAAATACAATATAAAAATAAAATAAAAACTTAGTTCGCAAAAATTACGTGAATGAAAGTATGAAACTATATGTAGATAAATTAATAGAAACAATTAAAATAACCTACCGCTACTTGAAAAAATTGAGGCTTAAGCACCTTCTGGCCGAATTCACACTAGTTGTGAATGGATCCAAATCATATTCCTTGCATATGTCATTGAATTGTCTGCTTGCACGCACAATATAGCTGTTCTGCCTATAATTTGAAGATGTATGAGGTACACGTATGGGTGGGTTAAACCGAAATGTTTTACAAGGCACATTAAAATGAAATTTTGACAATAACTCAGGGTTATCAACATCGTTATTGAAGATTTTCAACAAAAATAAGCTATCAGCAATTTTACGTCGTTCCACTAGTGGTAGTAGGTGGTGGTTCTTCTTTCTAAACAGTCACAGACGCAGTTACTATTAAGGAAGGTACGTTTTACATTTTTGAACGCAATTCATATTATGTTGGTGGTTATTAAGGTATTTACAAGGCAGATGTGAGTGGTAGCACCGGGAGGGGATGACCTAAAAAGACAAGATCTTATTGGTGCCGTTCTTCAGAAAGGACAGGTGCTCAGTGCTCGTAACCGGCGGCGTGCGTGTATGACCAGATGTATGAATGTGGACGAGGCCAAAGGAGTGGCGTTCTGTGGTTTCTGTCTACCCCCATTATTTATGTATGTATGAATGTCATATTATGATCTTCTAAAGTGGCCATTTTAGACCCCAGGTCACCTTTGCGTAAACCAGCTGCTAAATCAGTCGTAATGCTCTGTTATTCACACGCTAAGCATTTATGAACATTTGCATACCGTAGTTCCGAATTTAACATCTAATTTCTATCTGGATTTTCCTTCATGCAACGGGGGAAAATCAAATCGTCATGTTTCGAATTCAGATTCATAGTTCCTTTATATACATGGTCGTAGGTGGAAATATACAGAAAGCCTGCCTGCAACGTATTATATTCGTCCCTGCATCGTCCCGGTTTGTCTACCACTATATTATAAGGAGGTAAAAGCTCCTCGGGGCTGTTGTTCGAAAGAGATTCCGTGGCCTCGTCACAAGGGGAAGGAACATGGGTGGTTTTTAGTCAGTAGAAGTCTGACACTCCCTACCGCTCTGCCCAGAGTAGTCATTTGATGATTTTCCACCCCCCAAAAATGTAAAAGGAGGTAAAAGCTAAGAATTTGTCGTAGTCTAACACATAATCGATTCTCTTGCGACTTCGTAAATAATTATTTAACCACTATCCAATTAAACCATAGTCATATCATTTCTCCTGCTCACTCTACCAGCCACAATAATAATTCAAACCCATCTCTAATTACACCACAGCTTACCCATAAAACATGATAATACCACTATATACTGTATCTAGTTATTTACGGCGTAAACAAGCTAACAATATGTTATGAGCACCTTTCGCTTTCAAGAGCAAGGTCCCACTTTCTCGCCGCACTTTCGATTTTATGCGTTCCTGGTCGGGCCAGTGAACTCGTGGGTGAATTTCTGATTGGTTTGGTGATGTGTGATTGACTATATTAGGTTTTGACGCGTATGTTTTATTCGTACTTGTAATTTGTGTAATTAATTTTTAATAAAAACTAGATATTCTAGCTATTAGAACAAAATATAACACGATGTCTGTAATATTTGAAGGGTTAGGCAGAGTTCTACCTAATAGTACACCCACATTAACCCATTTATGTTTAAGTCCCATGTAATAAGTTGTGAGCCTATTGCCACTCTAATCTTAGCTTTTAACCGGGCTCCGTGTTACCCTCCACAAACCCAAGCTCCAGGACTGCTACTCTGAAGTTCCTGATGAATACACCTATTAACACTTGGCCAGACCCAAGAATCGAACCCAGGACCTCATACAGGAGTCGCTCTTACGACCACTAGAACAAATAGGAGGTCTAGTCTAGCTATCAATGTATAAAAACTTCTTGAGGTTTTAATAAGGTTCTAGCTGTTGCCAGCGGCTTCGCCCGCTACAACTCGAAAATTATCCCATGGGAAGATAAAAACTATCCTATGTGTTAATCCAGGTTATAAACTATCTGTGTACCAAATTTTATCCAAATCCGTTCGGTAGTTTTTCGTGAAATAGTAACAAACCATACTCACACACAAACTTTCGCCTTTATAATATTAGTGTGAAGTATGATAAATATACTTACTTATGTAGCAAACTATAGTCAATTTAGATGATTATATCGTAGTTATTTTACTAAGTTTTAACCTGTTTTTAACCAGGAATATACACTAATAATAATCTTATTTCACAGTGCAATAATAAAAACTTGTATTTATTTATTTATTCGACGCAGTTTCTCGAACTTCAGCGCAAATAATGCTCTTCGTAAAAGGAGAAGGGGACTTCTGGGCCCAGCAGTTAACTAGTTGAAATATGTATCAAAAAAACCGTTATATTTTTCTAAAGGAAATCACAAAATATTTCTATCTAGGAAGCGAGAAAACTTTAAATAAGATATGAAACTAAATAATCGATTAAGTAATGCCTGAATTGCTGGTAATCGATTATGAATAAATCGCTAAAATCTCAGAATATGTATAAAAATCGAGTGACAAGGGATTTTTCGTAGAATCGATTCATAGCGAATAGAATTCCTTTTATTTTTTTTCTGGCAATACTTCTGCCTGACATCAGTCAGACACCAACTGACAGATGGCACTCGTTCGTTGTCTTTCTCGTTTTGAGTGCGCAAGTATTTTTTTCCTTGTTCTATTCTCGGCTTTGCATAGGACTTTTGACGGATCTTGATACAAACACGCTCCATGCATAAAACCATAACACAACCGAAGCCATTCAAGAGTATTTCGTGAAAAACATAAAAAAACTACAATGTTATAAATTTGACGGCACGGTTGGCGCAGTGGCTGAACGATTGGACTGCTGCGCTGCGTGTCGCGGGTTCGATCCCCGCACGGTACAAATATTTGTATGGCCTACAGATAGTTGTTTCGGGTCTGGGTGTGTTTGTGTATGTGAGTTTGAATGTTTGTGAACGCACCCACGATACAGGAGAAATTCCTAGTGTGTGGCAACGTTTTATTTAAAAAAAAAAAAAAGTCAATTAACCTTACTTTTACTAAACTTCATATAACTTGATTCCTGGATAGCCAAATTTCACCAAATTTTTAGTGAGGCCTTGTTATTATACCCTCTTACAAATAAGGCTAGTTTGATTCAGTTAACACCTGGGCCCAGGATTGTATGGAGTCATTCCCTTCTCCTTTCTAAGTTTTACGAGTAGAAATGTTCGTATTGAGAACTATAAAAAACCATTTAATTATGATTGTTCTAGCACCTAATTACTGCTTTGGCAAATTGGCACAATTATAATAAAATCATAATTAAAGCGTGTAATTGAATAACAAAAACACATTAAATAATACATAAAATAATCATATAAAAAATAATCTCATTTCAAAAACGCAATTAGTGTTATTGTAGTCATTAAAATCTCTAATACTACTAACATATGCTTCGTTAATTTATTACCCGTAACACTAAACACATTAAATTCCTTGGTAAATTATATTTTTATCAAATAACTGGCTTTTGTCAGCGGCTTTTCTCGTGTTTGGTTTGAAATCAACCGACGGGATTGTTTTAAATATCGTTTTTTTTCCCCGCCCGCTACATTATTCCCAAATCACTGTAACTCCTGAAAGCCAGAATCAATAGTAGCGATCGCCAGAAAAGTGCTGAGACAGTGAAGCTCAACGAAGTCCCAGAGAAACAATCTTGGATCTCGTAACGAAATGAATAAAATAATAATAGCGGAGGAGTAGGAAAAACATAATTTCCACATCCCTCCATATCAGCAGGAGACAGAACTGAAGCACATACCATAAGGTGTGAATATATCTTATGACAGTCGGTGATAGTATATGTAGCTTCCAGTTAGTGAAAGAATTTTTGAAATCGGATCCGTAGTTTCAAAGATTACCACCTTTTTTATTATTTTTTTTGGGGGGGTGGGAAATCATCAAATAACCCCTCCCGCTCTTGGGCAGAACGGAAAGGAGTGTCAGACTTCTACCGACTAAAAACCACCCATGTTCCTTCTTAGCCCTTTATGTCGAGGCCGCGGTATCTCTTGCGAACAACCCGCAGAACCCCCCTTACCCTTAAATACAAACAAACATAAAAGCTGTACATCTTAATAATATTAGTATAGTTAAGCTACTTTCTACCACATTGTGTTATAAACAATGGAGAGAGCACATTATATGTTGTCTTTGTAAATTATATCTCTCACTAACGACACGAATAACTACAATAAGCTATTATAACTAGATTGTGTGTGGATAACTACACCTGGTTCTTTTTAGATTCATTTGTTTTAATGCACTTTCTTGTAAAGTTTATTATCATTTTTACTTGTAATTTGCTAATCTGCCTCTACGGATATAGTCATGGTTTAGGTATTAATAGCTATACTAATAAATGTGTATTTTTAATTGTGTACGCGCTGCTGAATGGGTCGCACACACCTTGACTTGTTAGCTGAATGAAAGTCACGGATAGCTAAAGATGATTGTTTATTGATTGAACTTAACTACCACGTAACTATTGCTAAATGTATAATGTTTGAATGAGTACCGCTGTGTATGATCGCTGAATGTGTACTGTCGCCTTACACTATAATTTGTGCAAGGTGACGGAAAAGTGCTGATGTATGCAATGCGCGCGTGCCATGTACGATGCATGACTCGTACATATTCCCGGGCGAGAAAGATGCTAGTGGATGATGAGAGTGAGTTACAAAGTGCTTAAATGCTAAACTTATAAATTTCACCCAAGTTACAATTCATGACTTAAATCTATTCTTAATATATAACTAGACTTAGTCACTATCACCAGACACCGGTTTGGTGAATGCAGGCGGTGTCCTCTTGTGGCGCTTGATACTGTTGAGTAGGCTCGAAAAGTTTCTTAACTCCACCGCCTCTTCTGGTTGTCTCGAGTCTCTAGTGCGTGGCGTCGGAGCGACGAAGGGTGCCTCGCGCTGTGTACGCACTGGCGGGGGCGCCGGAGGCTGCGTCCCGAAGTCCGACTGTAAGTTGGTGCTTCTCTGCCGACGACGATAGACCCACCGACACAGATAAACTGCTACTGCTAGTACAGCGCCAGCCATCAACACGTAGATTGCTGAATATTGATGGATATCGTGGTTTGAAATTCCTGTGTTCAAGGCGTTTTCTGATTTCATCTGCTCGATCTGTTCCTTGATGTGCCGCAATGCAGTTTCGTGATCGGTGTCGTTGATTTCAAATTGTGGCAAGGAGACGTTGAAGAAATGGTTGATGGGTGCGATTTGTTGTGATTTCAGGTCAACCGCAGTTTTAATCTCTGAGTATCCCAGTTTGTGTGACAAAACGGTAAAGTCTTCGCCTTTAATTACGCAATCTGAATCCAATACTATGACCCCGGCTTTAACGATTTGTATTGCGGTAATCTGATGCTCGCATATGACTCGAAGTGCGCATTGTCCGCAACAATAATAAAGGTAAGTATTTATTTTGTTCAGTTCCATCCAATTATTACGGCATGCTGCTGTGTTTGTTAGACATCTGTTTGTACCTTTATCTTTGATACACATGCTATCTTCTGACTTAAACTGGAAAATGGGTTTTCGGGAGTGACAGAGGCGCGTAGATTCATCGTATTGGACACATTGTTGTATGTCTCTAGCCGTCATTGCCAGATAGGTGTCTTTGCGTAAGTTGATTGCGATGTAATCCGATATTGGCACGACGGCGACCGTTGTGTTACCATGTTGTTGTGGTATTGAAATGAGTTGGTATAGGTCATAGCTCTCTCTATTGACCAGTGGTATTCTGATTTCAAATATGAGGTACTGCTGTGTTACCCTTGTTTTGACCTTCAGAAGGTGGTAAATTTTTGATAGTTCTGTCTGTATGTTTTCTATCGGTAATGATAACTCTCGCGATAATTGTCCTGAGATTATGCTGAGTTGGTCTCGTAATTGCTTCGGCGTAAGTAAATGGGCGCTAAACATTCCATGATGAATATCTGTGATTGTGTCGATAACTGTATCTTGTATGGATTTTAGCTTCGTTAACATATTTGTAGCTATGATGGTGGACAGTGCTAGCTCGCTCTTTACTTCTTGTGTCTGCAAATTTCTGTTCAATATATTGGTTGCCTTCGTCAGGTTGTTTAGATGTTGATTGATGGCCTTGTGTTGCCGATTGATTGTCTCTTCAGTTCTCTTGAGTAAATTGTATTCTGCTTCTACTACTGAGGTCTGGTTTTTCCACAAGAGTGCTAAGTGATTCTCGTTTCCTTTTATAAGAGCAATATCTTGTTTGTATTGGTCGGCGAAACGTTGATCCAGAACTCCAAATAAACTGTTAGCGACGTAGCCCACACCATCGATGAGGCCTCGCCGCCGTCGTGTGCGTTCTTCAAAATGCTGGCTCAGTAACATTCCATTGTAGTACTTTAGTTCGTCATGAGAGTGACGTAGTTGCAGTAGGATGATGTCGCATAATGTTTTGTCTGTTTCTCTCTCACATACACCGTTTATTTGTTTGAGGTATTTGTCGCAGGTTGCCGAACCGTCCCAGTAAGGGTTCATGTCGTAGTACACGATGAGTTTCCATTCGTCTTGAATGAACTGCATGTTTGAGATTCGATCAAAATAGAGTGCTTTGTGTATTGTTGTCAAACTATATGGGGATGTTGACTGTTCGTGCCCAAATATGGATGTCATGAAGAGAAACAGTGTAATGATAGTTGCTATCAGATTAGACTTCGATCCAAGTCCTTGTTTTGCTTGTTTTTTGGTCTTGATATTTTGGCAGTCTGACCTTTTCCCTGTCTGCTCGGGTAGTGATTGGTGATCTGTCTGATCAGATACCAGCACCGACAGTTTAATCACTGGGCGCTTGAGGTACCCGTTTTGTGTTTTTAGGGTGACAACCCTGACCAATCCATCGCTACCGGGATGTAGCTCAGTGACTCTGCCTAGAGCCCATCTTCCCGCGGGGAGGTTAGGCTCGTGAATGATGACCACGTCATTTACTTGAAGGTTTTTCTGAGGTCTCTTCCATTTACTCCTTGTTGAGAGTGTTGCAAGATACTCGGATTGCCACCTCTTCCAAATGTCTTGGAAAATGTTCTGTGTCCGCTTCCATCTTGTCCTTTCATCTTGTTCGGTGTCTAAGATAGTCAGCATGGGGCTGCTGCTCAAAAAGTGTGATGGAGTTAGATAATTCAATTCATCTGGGTCCTCTGTAAGTGCGCACAGCGGCCGACTGTTGAGACATGCTTCGAGTTGAGCAAGTAAAGTGCTGTATTCTTCAAAAGTGAGTTTTTGCTCGCCAACAACACGTCGAAGATGATGCTTCAGACTCTTTAACGCTGCTTCCCATAGGCCTCCTGCGCTTGGCCAGGCGGGAGCATTAAAATGCCAATGAATTCCCAACTCGTTTATCTCTGTATGAAACTCTTCGTTGAATGTTTTGAGAAGTTCTGATGATCCCTGCTGCAGGGCTCTATTGGCTCCAACAAAATTGGTGCCATTGTCACTGTAGATATGATGTGGCTTTCCCCGACGTGAAGACATGCGTTTTAGAGCAGCTAAGAACGCAGATGAGCTCAGGTCTGAAACGAGTTCGAGGTGCACAGCTTTGGTCACCATGCACACGAACACCGCGATGTATCCCTTACTTGTCTTGACTCCTCGCCCTTTATTGAGCTTCACGTCGATGTATCCCGTGAAATCAACGCCGGTGTGCTGAAATGGACGAGAAGGATTGCTCCGAGATCCAGGTAAGTCCCCCATCAGTTGTTTTGGTATGACAGCTTTATGTTTCTTACACGTAATGCATGCATGCAAGCGCTTCTTTACAGCTCTGTTTCCGCCTAATATCCAGTAGTTTTGTCTGATACTGGCGAGCGTCGTCCGGGCCCCCGCATGAAACGTGCGGCGGTGGGCTTGGTCGATAATTAAGTCAGTAATGTGGCTGCTGTGTGGGATAATCAATGGATGCTTCATATCTTCGTCAATATTCGCATGTTTGAGTCTGCCTCCCACTCTCAAAAGGCCATCCTTGTCCAAAAATGGGTTAAGGCACAAAGTTTTACTTTTGTTGGGAACTTGCTCCTGTTTTCGCAGCTTGCTGATTTCTTCTGAAAACTGCGTTTCTTGTACATATTTTATAACCATATGTTTTGCGGTGTCTAATTCCTTTCCATTCAAGTAGGCAGTGCGCTCGCTGTGACGTCGTGTGATACGTAGCACCCAAGCCAACACGCGCACGGCGCGTGTCAAGTTGCTGTTTCTATGTAGTATAGAATCTATAACATCAGCGCTTTGAGTCTGACACATTGTGGTGTTGCTTTGTTTTGATTTTCGCTCCTCTTCATTCGTGATGTAGATGCTCTTCTCCGTTACAGTTGTCTCATCGAATCCGGGGAGGAATTGCGGGCCGCTCCACCACAGGTTATGTTGCTTCAATTGCTCTGTTGTGATGCCACGGCTGGCACAATCAGCTGGGTTGTCAGCTGATTTTATATAATGCCAATTATCTGATGGTATGACGTCTCTGATTTGTTTGACTCTGTTTGCTACGAATGGTGTCCAGCGGTTGATGTTGCCTTGAATCCAGCCGAGAACTGCGGTGGAGTCACACCAACCAAAAATTTTAATTTTTCGTCCGTTGAGGGCTTGCAGTATTCTTCGCATGAGTGTTGTAAGTAAGTGCGCCCCACTCAGCTCCAGACGTGGTAAAGTAAGCTTTTTGTTTTCTGGCACAAGTCTTGTTTTTGCAGCGACGAGTGTAATGTTGGTATCAAGTCTACAATACACGACACATGCGTATGCTGTTAATGATGCGTCGCAGAAGCCGTGCAGTTGAATTGTGTCCTGCTCTCCTGTCTGATACCATCTTCGAATTTTAAACTGGCTAATGTTTTGTAGCTCTGCTTTGATTTTTTCCCAGTCGGTGCTTATTTCAACCGGAAGCTGGTCGTCCCATTGAATGTTGGCCAACCAAACTTGTTTGAATAAAAGTTTCAACTTTGTTGTAACCGGAGCTAACCAACCGAGTGGGTCAAATATCTTTGAAATATCTGACAATAATGAGCGTTTTGTATGTTTTCCTGTAGACTTTGTTTCGCCGATTTTTAGCTCGAACGAGAATGTGTCTTCATTGGGGTTCCATTTCAACCCGAGCGTTTTTGTTGATTCTGCTTGCTTGAAATCGAATGATGGTTGATTTGAGGACGCTCTGGTGACGTTTTGAAGTAATTCTTCGCTGTTAGCCGACCATTTACGTAAATTGAAACCTCCCGACTGTAGTAACTGAACCAAATCGCCTTGCAGCTGTTTGGCTGATGACAACGTGAAGCTTCCACTTACAAGGTCGTCCATGTAGAATTCTTCTTGCAACGCTTGTGCTGCCCTGCTGTGCTGATACTTGTGGCCTTCATCAGCTGCCAACTGTTTCAAAGTCATCATGGCTAAGAATGGGGCTGCTTTCATGCCATAAGTGACTGTTGTGAGCTGATATTCACGTAAACGTTGGTCAGGACAGTTCCTCCATAGTATCTTCTGATAGGGCTGATGCTCAGTGTTGCAAAGTATCTGTCGATACATTTTTTCTATGTCCGCCGTATAAGCGAACTGATATTGCCTCCATCGCAAGATTAATGACATGAGGTCTTGCTGTAAATTCGGGCCACGCTTCATGAGGTCGTTCAAAGTGTAGCCCGTGGACGTTTTCGCCGATGCGTTGAATACTACTCTTAATGCCGTAGTTGCTGAATCGGCGCGTTGAACGCAATGGTGAGGTAAATAACAAGTCGGTGTCTCGTTACTAGTACACTCGACCATATGATTAAGTGCTTGATATTCATGAATGAACTGCTTGTATGCGTCTGCTAATTGAGGCTGTTTGCAAAATTTTCTCTCCAGTTGCCTAAATTGTGCCAAAGCCATGGGTTTGGTAGCTCCTAGCTTGTCTTGATAGTTTGGTTCGAACGGTATCTCAACAATGTAACGACCTTCTTTGTCGCGAGTTGTTGTGTTCTGGTAGTGCTGCAAACAATCCAGGTCATCCTGTGACATTCCCGAGCTTTCTGCTATGTCCTCTACTGTCCAAAATTGTTTAATGTCTTCGATGTTATTTATGACAACGTTGCATTGAAATGTTGTTTGCACGTTTCCGCATAATATCCAGCCCAACCGTGTTTGCTGTGCGACTGGTTGTGAACTATCGTGCCTGATGATACCTTCTTGGATTATGTTTGAGTATATCTCAGCCCCGAGTAAAATATCTACAGGACGACTCTCATTAAACTCTGGATCAGCCAATGTGATATTTTCTATAAATGTCCATGATTTTGGTTTAATGAACGTTTTATTAGGCAAATTGTTTATCAAATTTCGCATAATAAAAACATCGGTGTCAAATGTATAATCACCGTGAATGGCACTGCACGTAATTCGAATGACGCCTTTGCAATTATTTTCTTTCGCCCCGACACCGAATATGACCCCTTTGCAGCGGCCACGGGGTATCCGTAGTTTCTGTGCTGCTTTTTCCGTTATCAGGGATGTTTGTGAACCTTGATCAACGAGCGCTCGTAAAGTTATCAGAGACCCATCGTATGCTTTCACTTTGATCAATGCTGTGGTAAGCAGAGTTTCTGATACATCTTCTTGAGACACGTGGTTGCTGCTGTCACTTGTTGTTATCTTGCTATCAGTGCCAGCTGTTGTTTGCTGCACTGAGTTGCTGTTTGATATCTGCCCACCCCCATTGCTGTATGCGTCGTGAAGCAAAGTATTATGATCTGAGTTGCAGACGCGGCATTTTTTTCTTGATGCACATTCCTTGCTATTTGTATGTACGTTTAGGCAGTTTTTGCACAAATTGTATTTCGCAACTGCCTTCCGTTTTGCGTCAGGCTGTAATTCGAGAAATGTTTTGCACGAAAACATCCTGTGTTCTTGATTGCAATGTGGACATTTTGTTGGACTTTCATTATCTTTTGTCAATGAATTTGATTTAAACTTATTGTTTTTGTTCTGATTTGCGCTGAATGCCTTATATGAATGAAATTTCTTGTTTGTCTGTGTAGGCTCCGACTGAGATGATTTTGTTGTTTCTGGCTTACGACGAGATGTTTCCCATGATGTAAATTTTCCCTCTAGGAAATCCAGAAAATCTGCTATGTTTGGTAGCTCGCGCGGCTCGGCCAGTGACTCTAGGTAGTCGTTTTGAGTTACCGTATCCATTTTTTGTGAAAGCAGATGTACCAACAAGGGGTCCCACGAAGACGTGTCTACACCAAGGTTCTTGATTGCATTGATGCATTCTGTTGTCGTATCGTGGAGTTTTTTGACTGATGCTGCTGATAAATGTTGAGTGATAGGAACAGCTAGCAATGCATTGAGATGTGACGTGAAGATCAGTTTTCTGTTGTTATATCTGCGGTTGAGGATCTCCCATGCCGTCTCATAATTTTCCGAACTGATTGATAGATGCTGAATAAGTTTCTCGGCTTCGCCTTTTACTTTACTTTTGAGAAACTGCATTCTCTGTGCGTTAGAAAGAGACGGACTAGAATGGATTGTCTCAACAAATAAATCTTTGAATGCTGTCCAGTTTTCATAGCTACCACTAAATGCTGGAATTTCGATCTTCGGAGTCGACTTCTCTCGGTGAGTAACTGACCACATCTTGGAGTTGATGGTTGCCTTCATCTCGTTGTAAACGAGTTCGCACGTGTTGTAAGACATCTCGTATTGCACGTTGCCTTCGTTAGGCAAACTGTCGAGTTCCCAGTAAAGTGAATCAACCGCTTTCCACCTGGTTTCTAACACTTTTAAGGCGTCTTCAAACTGCCAATTTTCTTTGAGGAGGTCCACGTTGATGTTTGATGCGGTTCTTTGGAAGGCTTTGATATTGCTCCTTTGTTTGCGTAGCATTTCGTCTGTTTTGCTGTTACCCGCGATCTCCGCTACTTCAGGCACCTTTATTGACAGGGGTGATTGGTTCCCTTGCTCTTGAAGGAGTTTCGGCTCCGATGACTGCGAGGTTGATGGTGCGGGCTCAAAATTAAAGCCTGCTGGCTTTAATACGGGTGAAGCAGGTTTTACTTCTTGAGTTAAATACTTGATTAAGAATTCCCTAGTGCTTCTGTAAAACTGTTTTGTCTGTTCATAGGAATCTTGCACAAAGTATTGATGAGATGGATTTTCGCGCTCACTAATTTTCTCGTGGTTATTTTGAAATTCTGCCCAATACTTGTCGAGAATGTCTAGTTTTCTCTGCACACTGTCGGGAGTCTTGCGGCTTACTCCTTCTTTCTTGAAGTTGATCAGAAGTTTCTGCATTGCCTCCATGACTTGATATTGAGTTTGAATAACTGACTCCATGATCGGAAAATTATTGGTACGGGAAAATTCACCGAAGATGTTGTAGCAGTAGACGTCTTCTCTGCTGGTTTGTTAATAACAGGCACTCAGTGTAGCTCACCCTCCTGTACGTTATGTGCAACGTCTCAATGTTACTGGTGAGACCCGCTTGTGGGAGGCCAATAACACCGATTTGCTAACGTACCTGGGATATACCACGCTAAGGACTCTGCTGATGCTCGAAGGACCATAAAGATGTACGCGCTGCTGAATGGGTCGCACACACCTTGACTTGTTAGCTGAATGAAAGTCACGGATAGCTAAAGATGATTGTTTATTGATTGAACTTAACTACCACGTAACTATTGCTAAATGTATAATGTTTGAATGAGTACCGCTGTGTATGATCGCTGAATGTGTACTGTCGCCTTACACTATAATTTGTGCAAGGTGACGGAAAAGTGCTGATGTATGCAATGCGCGCGTGCCATGTACGATGCATGACTCGTACAAATTGAGTATCCATATCAAATCATCATCATCATCATCAGCCTATAATGTTCCCACTGCTGCGGATTGTACAAAGTATTGTGGTTCTGTGGGTTGAGAGTATTTTTCGGTTTTCCCCTTGGATTTTTTCAGTAGCTGTCTAGAGTCTGGACTTTACTCCTGTTGAAGGCAATTAAATAGGCTTGCCCTTTATAAACATAAATGGTAAAATGTTGGTGTTCTATGGTACACCTCTGGCTAACCTTTCGGTCAAGTCCTACCGTGATGCTATGTTATTTTAAAAAGCTTTTAGTGACGGGTTACAGCAGTCCACTGCTATGCAGGCCTCACCCTTTTAGTGACATAATTAATAACGACAATCGAATGGTAACCGAAACATTATGTTATAAAAGCGCCCACCTGTAACAAGTTAAATATAAACCTAAATTAAAACCGGTGGCCGAGCTAGTCAAATGTCATGAACTTCAAGTAAACAGGACTCGTCCAGTCGGCATGTACGTTCACTGATGACATTCAGTTACATGTTACCTTGTGAAGTAGATTCATTTTGTTAGCCTTTTATGTTGGCAGGATAATGTATAGTCCTCCTGACCGTTTTCGGTCACGATCTTAGCGGACAATACCCATCGGCGCGGGGGATAATATTATAGTGCAAAAGTGTGTGCGAGGTGCACTCTCCGTTCCTTTTCTCTCATAGTCTGATGGGACGGCAATTCGACACGACCGAAGAGAGATAAGCGCAGTACCAAGAAGCAGGGGGTTAATATATAAATAGATCTAAAATAATAATACAAAATTAAGACTAATAGTATGTACCTTCATATGAGGAGCTCGTGGCTTAATAAGAACTGCCACTCGGGTCGATCTTTAGGTAAAGCTGTGCTCACCTAGGTCGGTCTGTGGATGGGTGACCGCCGAGTTTCCTCCGTGCCTCGGAAAGCACGATAAGCTGTTGGTCCCGGCTGCCATATATAGATCTTTGGCAGTCGTTACAGGTAGTCAGTGACCTGAAATTCTGACATCCAGTCTTACCAAAGAGTATCGTATTACCTAGTATTAACTGGGTTGTGGAGGTCAGATAGGCAGTCGCTCCATATGAAATACTGGTATTCAGCTGAATCTGGTTAGACTGGAAGCCGACCCTAACATAGTTGGGAAAAGGCTAGGCAGATGATGAGTATGTACCTTCATACTGTATGTACCTACAACTGAAAACCAGCGCTGTGCTGTGGGTCCCCATAGCACAGCATCATGCTGAGTGGCAACCTACTTGTCGCAGGCACTACGTGCAACTTTCTTTTTATTATCCTTGCTTGTTGTATTTTTTAATATTTGTTATGCGTTATATGAGTATTGTTTTTTTTTCTGTATGACTCTTTGTATGCTCGTAATGTTTCTGCGACAAATATTTTTTTTTTTTTCTTACAACGATGACAATATAATTCTACACTTAGGTTAGGTCAAAGGTCAACGTACACCTCCGTCAAAGTATTTTTGATTACACTTCATGCAAAACATTTTCTAAACAAGCCTTTTTTCACAGATTCCCATAGAGCATACAATCAAGAAAAAGATGCTTTCTACCTAATTTCCAAGTGACATGCACAACACGCATCTCAACTTCTGAACACAATACTGTGACTATACAGCTTGAATGCGTTACTTTTTGCTGCACAAGAGTTTCCGATTTCTATATCAATAAAAACCAGTTAATAACAATAGGAAAAGTGTCATCGATAGATTGGATCGGCATTTTCTAATTCTCACAGTTAAATTTTATTGAATATCGTGTGGGATGTTGAAGTTTCGAATTTGGTTGTTTGATTTATTATTTTTTTTCTTTTGGTTTTGTGGCTAAATAATGACAGCCACACAGCTTTTATCGAATTCGTTCCGTGGATGGGTGACCATACTGAGTACCCTAAGTGCATCAGAAAGATCGCAATAGCGGTCATTGCCCTTTCCCTAATATCTCTTCGTACGAACCAAAACAAATAAACCATGTATCGTTTTTCATTAGATAAAAAGGTTGAAGATCACGATAGATGACGATGAATCGACATGAACTGGCTTATTTTTGGATTTCAAAGTTAAGAACTAATAAATGTAGGTGGGTCAATGACCGCTATTGACATCTTAATTGGCAGCACCTATAGATTGTGTACAGTCGTTTCGTGCTATTAAACTACATACACTAGGACCGGAAGCCGATACTAACATAGTTGGGAACAGACGACGCAGATGATTTGTAGGTTCTGTGGGATATGTCAATAAATCTTTGCGTTTTGCGTTTTGCGTTTTGCTGTACCACAACAATCGTCTTAGCTAACGGTTAGCATATAAAGTATGAGGTTTCCTCGCAACGTGTGGTGTTCGAGGAATTTGAAATGTCTGTGAGCATGGTGAATATGATCAGCTTTCAAAGTTGCTATCAAAACTAAGTAATTTTGGATCCTATCCAATCAACATTTTAAATGCATTAAAATGTGCTTTTAAATGCATTTAACTGTTTTTAAATATATCAAGTATTCATGCAATATTAGTACTGCTAATAGAGTAGTTTATTAGACAACACAAGATTAATAGCATTTTTTTCGATACCTACCTTATATTATATGTTTTTTTTTATATTATTATGTTATCAAGAACTTGTGAAGCTCGAGGCTAGGTTATTATCTATGAATGTTATTGGATACCTTCGGATCAATTTTCAGGTTAAGCCGCGCTTACCCGCGCTCGGTTGGTCTGTGTAAGTGCATAAGTAATTTATCTTTTTCTAGCATATCGGCCTTATTATTTCAATCCCAATCAATAATACTTAATGTACATAATTCCCATATAAGGCGTGGAAAAATCACACAAACAACAAAACTATAGGTTCAGGAAAAACTGTACGAATTTCCATCAATTATGAGCATTAAAAAAACTTAGTTCCCATGTGCCACAGAGTTTTGTAATACATAATGTGTGGCACACATACTGACAGATCGTTAGTCGTAGATATTAACGAGGTGGAATTGAGAATATCTGATCGGTTGCTTAATCGCCATGGGCTGAGCTGATAAGAGTAGGACTAGAGACCATGGAGTTTCTTGCCGGTTCTTGTCCATAGGAAACGACCAACGCGAACCGTGCACCTTTTTTCTCTACGTTTTATAAGTGCTTATGTACTTATGTAGGCCTATGTGAACTATTATGATTTTGATTAACTGAACACGTTGAAGTAAGAAAATGGAAAACAATAAGTTGTCTACGGGCGCTAGTCGTTTTGCATGGATGGGACGCATAATTATCCCCATACTTATTTTTTGTGTATTTTGTTTTTTAGAGTTGATCAAAATGTTTTCTATCTTTTCTTCATTCTTTCTTAATCATGGAATTATGGTGTATACGCGTCAAGCTGATAGGGAAATTCTTTCAGCTTAATAGGATCTAAGACAAAAAAAATATTATTAATTAAAGCAAATCTATTAGTCTGTTGTTTACTAATGTTATTGTTTGTAGTTGTGACAATATTTCCATGAGATGAGCTTTTGTTTGTCACTGAAGGAAAAGTATTGTGCACCCAACCTTTATTTATTGTCATTAATATAATCCTACATTTTTGATATCTTACTGCCGCACTCAGAGAGCTTTAATGATTACTTAGGCCATCACTTAGTAAAGGTTTTGACAGTTTTGTCATACAAAAGTATGTCAAATCGTTACTAAGTGACGGCCTAAGTAATCATTAAATATCTCTGAGTACCGCAGTTAGTCATTTACAAAAAACTACTTTCCTGTCTATTCATCAGCCCTTTTTTTTTTTTTGGCGGGTGGAAAATCATCGACAAACCCCTCCCGCTCTTAGGCAGAGCGAAAGGTAGTGTCATACTTCTACTGACTAAAAACCACCCATGTTCTTTCTTAGCCCTTTATGACGAGGCCGCGGTATCTCTTGCGAACAACCCGCACCCCTGACGGGATCCGGAGCCCCAACGGGAACGTCTATTTATCAGCCTTAGACACTTTCTAATCACATATTTTTTATACGCTCAGTAACCATGTATGCTACCGTTAAATCATACTACCGTATAAGAAACCAAATAAAACTAAATATGCCAATAAAAATTACGGACCTTATTATAGTAATCGAATCACATTTCATAATAGTTTTCTATTATATCAGCATAACTGTCACGTCACCGCACGGATCATAACGTGAGTACGCGACCGTCCCCGCACGTACACGTTAACGTTACGCAACCGTTCGCGCGCCAACGGAAACCTAACGTACACGTAAACGCTGTGTCATTTGCGGTTGTGGTACAGCGGGAGCAGTTATGCCTCAATAATAATAAGTAGAAAAAGTTTTGAAAATGGCTAAACTTTTTTGTATGTGTGTATGGCTATTAGGTACTCTATTTTCCTCAGTTGTGAACGATGTCTATTAAAACGATAATAATATCTTCAGATAGGAAAATGTAAAATAAGATAGGTACTCGTACCGATACACGATGTTTATTTCAGAAATTCGAAATAGAAGATGATAACATAACATAAAAACACACTTGTAATCGCCGCAGAGTTGTACCTTTTGTACAAGTACCATGTAATAGGGGACGAGCCTTTAGGTTATAATAAATAAAACTGAATATTCTAAATCTGATCTCGGTTCATTTGAGACATTTTCACGAAAGGAACAGTTTAAATATTCGTTCGGTGGTCGAACTTTTGTTTAATCAATCCCCTTTTCTTTTATTTTTTGTGGGGTGGGAAATCATCAAATAACCCCTCCAGCTCTGGCCAGAGCAGAAGGGAGTGTCAAACTTCTACTGACTAAAAACCACCCATGTTCCTTCTTAGCCCTTCTGCCGAGGCTGCGGTATCTCTTTCAAACAACCCGCAGCGTTTGAGCTGCGGGCCCATTCCATGTTGCTAATCAATCCCCTTAACCCTAATATATATGATTTATTTAAGAGAATTATTAAATAAAACTAGGCAGATGATGACACAGCACCCACAGATGTATTCGTGTGCCACGGCCGGTCACACTTTTCTCTAGCAGCGAAAGTGCTCATTACATATTTAATTATAATTACGTGCGATGACGCCGAAGTTATGTGCTGTTATGATTATATTGACTTACTACGACTTATATAACACACCTACATTTTTTGTCCCATTTTTTGCGCACACAGCCATTTTTTGTCCGGAAATCTAAAGCTAAATGAATGGACTTCATAATTATTCTGACGGATAAGCTCTCAGGCAGTAAAAAAAGCTTATAAAAAGATACTAACGTAACCTATTCGATTTCTGACAGTTTTTTTGTGATTGAAATCATATCAATATGTCAGTTGGGATGTCAAAAAGCTGAATTAGAAAGAGAAATGAATTATTTGAAGTTATCTAATCAATCTTTCAATCCGGTAATACTCTTTGCCAAAATGTTAATATTGATTATAATTTTATCATCATTTTCTTGCTCTTCCCAATTTATGTGGGGTCGGCGCAGCATGTTTACTTATTCCATACTTCTCCATTACTCCTTATCTTATCAGACAACTTCTCTCTTCACAATCTATTTGTCTTTTATTTGGTCTTCTTCAACTCTAAATACTCAAAACTTTCCCCACGACATTTTCCTCATTCATTTGGGGTCGGCGCAGGTTGTCTTCCTCTTCCATACTTCTCTGTTTCTCGTCATCTCATGAGACACCTCCTTTTTAACCATATCATCGATTATATTCAAACTATTATCTTTAAATACCTACCGTGGGTTGGGTTCCAATCACATGATTCAGATTTTCAGGCAACTCAAAGTCGTTAAATAAAAAGACTGCCAATCAAAAACCTACACTAAAGTCTGGAATGTTATAATCATAAATCCAGACAAGAGTCAACTTGACATAACATAACATAACGCCTTTAATCCCCGAAGGGTTAGGCAGAGGTGTATAGTACCTACACCTACACCCACATTTCGCCAGTTATGTTTAAGTCCCATGTAATAAAAGGCGATCCTATTGCCATATAAAGGTGATCATATCAACTGGGCACAAGCCCAGACTCCGTGGCTGCTACCGAAAATTTTCAATGATGAAAATACCCAATAACACTTTTCCCGATCCCAGAATCGAACCCAGGGCCTACTTTTTTTTTTTTTTTTTTATAATGGGACAAGCCCGCCACACTATTCCCAAACCACTGTAACTCCTGTTAGCCAGAATCAACAGTGGCGACCACAAGAAAAGCGCCGAGACAATGAAGCTCGACGAAGTCCCAGGGAAACGATTTAACTGTCTTGGATCCCGCAACGAAATTAATCAGAAAAGAATAGCGGAGGAGTAGGAAAAACATAATTTCCACTTCCCTCCATATCAGCAGGAGACAGAACAGAACAAGGCCAATAGGCACACAGGGACGTATACAACTGGGATAGGCCCAGTTGCCTAGCACCACGGATTGTCATTAATATTACTGGGTCCTAAGTTGTGAGCTGTTATATTTGATTCCAATAATAGGTATGACAAAAATGCTTGAACGCACGGAAATTTGTTTTAGTTTCTACAAGGTCCGTATAGTAAATAACTCCGGATGTAACCCGTACACTATTTAACATAATATTACGTTAATTCTGCCAAAGACTACACTCCCATAAAATGTGATGTGCAGGACCTACTTGTGAAAAGTAAATATATTTTTATCTGTTGAGTACTCGCCAACTACCCAACAAACTTTCTTTAACACAATACCAGGCCCAATTTACACTTGCACACTAATGGCTACTTTCAGTACAAGCTAACATTCTAAAAAAAGACAAAAAAACACCAATCTATTACCGTAACAAGTGACAGCAGATCTATTGAGATGGCCAAAGCATTTGAATAGTTTCTAATGAGTGTACTTACTTACGTCATTTTCGGTAATGTTACGTTAGAAAAGAGTTTTTACTCATAATTTTGTTTTAAATTATCATCATGGCCTACTTTTTGTGGTGTTGGTTTTTAAAAAAGCTGTTGAATCATCATCGTGCCTAGCCTTTTCCCAACTATGTTGGGGTCGGCTTCCAGTCTAACCGGATGCAGCTGAGTACCAGTATTTTACATGGAGCGACTGCCTATCTGACCTCCACAACCCAGTTAATACTAGGTAATACGATACTCTTTGGTAAGACTGGATGTCAGAATTTCAGGTCACTGACTACCTGTAACGACTGCCAAAGATCTATATATGGCAGCCGGGACCAACAGCTTAACGTGCTTTCCGAGGCACGGAGGAAACTCGGTATGTCGGGCGGTCACCCATCCACAGACTGACCTAGGCAAGCACAGCTTTACCTAAAGTTCGACCCGAGTGACAGTTCTTATTAAGCCACGAGCTCCTCCGAAAAAGCGAAAAAGTTGTTAAATACTGTGAGGAAATTACACAAGTTCGATTGAATCGGATTTTTCGCTTCCAATCAGGCCAAACAGGCCTAATTAGGGTTCCGTAGTCAACTAGGAACCCTTATAGTTTCGCCATGTCTGTCTGTCTGTCTGTCCGTCCTCGCTTAATCTCTGTGACCGTTAGCACTAGAAAGCTGAAATTTGGGACCAATATGTGTATCAATCACGCCGACAAAGTGCTAAAATAAAAATTGGAAAAAAATGTTTTATTAGGGTAGCCCCCCTATATGTAAAGTGGGAAGTGTTTTTTTTTTTAATTTTAACCCTAATGTGTGATATATTGTTGGAAAGGTATTTAAAAATGAATAGGGGTTTACTAAAATCATTTTTTGATAATGTCAATAATTTCGGAAATAATCGCTCCAAAAGTAAAAAACAAAGCGTCCCCCCCCCTCTAACTTTTGAACCATAAGTTTAGAAAATACGAAAAAAATCTGAAAAGTAGAACTTTATAAGGACTTTCTAGGAAAATTATTTTGAACTTGGATGGAAACAACAGATGGAAACTGCAGTTAACCAATATAATTTGGTCCCTGAATCGTATGAGCGCCTGTACAATCCAGAGGTCAAGTTTCATTTGCCCGTATTTTTTTTTTAACTTCGTTTACATAATATTTTATTATCTACGGAACCCTACACTGAGCGTGGCCCGACACGCTCTTGGCCGGTTTTTTTTTTTTATTTTGTATAAAGATTAACTTTTTTTATTGAGTAATTTGCACAGTTCTAAGAACCCCTTCTTTTTGCGTTGCTTATACCTACCCGTAATACCCACTACACTTCTTTAAATTTAATTTTAAACTAGTTTCTATGTATCACCGAGTTATCCACTTTTAACCTTATATCACAGGACATAAGGGTGAAAACTAGCACACCGTCTCCGACCACGGTAGTACCTAAATCCTGATAAACACTGGTACAATTTTGGGCAGGATGGCAAACAGGCATGATTTTTTTTCTTTTATACTGCTCAGTTTCACAAATAAAAAGACATAAAATCATTAAAAAAATATCACCTTTCATTACTAAACATCCTTCCTGTCTATGACGTGCAATCTTCAATAATGACAGTAGCAATCAGACGGATTTACCACGGTTTTTAACCAGAAAAGCTTCCGACCAAGCGGCATGCATCCATCAAAGAACTAGTCCATTAAACCGTCGTTACGATGCAAATGCACGCTCATCCTCGCAAATTCGCTAATCTAATGAATACGAAAGTGCAACTGTTCTGTGCATATTAAGATGGTCGTCCAGTTATATTTCGAGCAAGAGTTTCTTATTTGTGTTGATGATTATAGAAAAATAAATGTGTTGCGCATAGGTTCAGAAAAACATATGTAAAACCTGATGAATGTCTTTATTGAAATACATAATGAGTTGAAAGTCAAAGTCGCTTGTCTTTTTCCGATTTCCGAGTGAGCTGAAATTTTGCATACATATGTTTAGTTTGGATTACAATAGTGAGGTAGGTGACGCTTTCTAAATCCAACATGGCGGACTACCAAATATGGGATTAATTCATTCATCATTTGTTTGACAGACCCGCATATGTGCGTAGCTTGCTCCTGGATCAGCAGTGTATGGTCCCGTCAATATTGAAACGAAGGACCTAACTACAAATTACACGTGCAAAGCTTAGCGGCAAATTGCCGTGGAGCAACACCTTTACTTAGCCGGGGAACATACAAATTAGATAGAAAGTAATATTACTGAAACCTAACTCTCACTTGATTGCAAGTAAATTATCGTGGAGTGCAGACTTTCGCCGTCTTATGGGTGGCTCTTAAACTATCATCAAGAGGTAGCCGTTTTATGGCATAGTAAATAACTATATTATTTCTTTGCAGAGGTTTACTATTTTATTTGTAACTAGGTTTTGCTCGCGATTTCGCACCTGTTATGTCATCATCATCATTTCAGCTGAAAGACGTTCAATACTGGGCATAGGATTCCCCTAAGTGTCACCACATTGATCGGTCCCGTTATGTAGGGAAATAAAATTTTAAATGTACACTAAGGGATAATGTAGCTTCCTGGTAGTGAAAGAATTTTCGGAATCGGATCAGGAGTTCCGCAGATTACCTACCTCCTACACACAAACTTACAAACCTACAAACAAATTTTACCTCTTAAAAATATTAGTATAGATGTCGACTTTAATAGAAATCGAACGTGAATATGCATTAAACTGAAGAAAACGTTTATTTAAGTATCTTGAAGGTAGCCGTGAGACACACAATATTATCGATTTTTTAATAGGGGATCGGACTGAGTCAAAAAAACATTAATCTATGTAATTAGTCCGTCAGTAAGATTATCGAAAAATATTGAATACGTGTTTTTTGTTTTATCAAATTAATAAAATTGACGAAGATAAAACGCGTCAAAGATCATGAGTGGGGGGTTGTGACGTCATTTGTAGGTAAAAATGTGACGTGACATGTGACGTTTTCGAGTTCACGGGTTTTCGAAGCACTGTATCGTCTTCATTTTTTGTTTATGTGAAAAAAAAATATGTGTTCAATATTTTTTGGAAATTTATCTGACGGACTAATTAGTTTTTTTTATCCGATCCCCTATTTAAGTTTCTTATTTCTGTGTGCATTTTTGGTATCAGCCAAATAAAAATTTTTTCTTGCTTTCTTCTTTCTATCATCATCTTCCTGCCCTTATCCCATTCTATTTGGGGTCGGCGCAACACGTTTTCTTCTTCCATTCTTCCCTGTTACACGTCAAGGTGGCATTTATTCCTTTCTCATTCATATCATTCCTCACACAATCCATCCATCTTTTCTTTGGCCTTCCTCTCCCTCTCCATCCATCAATATTTATATCCATCACTTTTTTTAGTCACATGCGTTTCATCCCTCCTCATTACATGACCATACCAAGATAAACGACTTCCTTTCAATTTTTCTGTAACAGGTGCTACTTTCAAACTTCCTCTAATATACTCATTCCTCACTTTATCCATTCTTGTCACTCCGCACATCCATCTCAACATTCTCATCTCCGCTACATGCAATCGTTTTTCATCCATCTTTTTCAAAGCCCAGCGCTCTGATCCATACAGTACGACAGGTCTAATCACGGACTTGTATATTTTCCCCTTTAACTTGAGGGGCATCCGTGGGTCGCAAGTTGTTCCAGTGACCTGTCGCCATTTCATCCATCCTGAGTTGATCCGTTGCGTTACGTCCCGGTCTACTTCACCATCTCCTTGGACAAGCGACCCGAGGTACCGGAAGTTGGAGCAGATCGGTATGGGAGTTTCGGCAAGAGTTATAGGCACAGGACTAGAGAGACCGCCGAAATCGCAGAACAGGTGTTCAGTTTTGGTTCTGCTCAATTTCAGGCCAACACTCTCCAGTCTTTGCCACCACACCTCCAATCTGCTCTGGACCTCTGGGCCGCTCTCGGCAACCAGCACAATGTCATCGGCAAACAGCATACACCAGGGTGCCTCTTCCTGGATATCTGACGTGAGAGCGTCTATTATCATCAGGAAGAGGTAAGGGCTGAGGGCCGACCCTTGGTGCAAGCCGACAGCCACATTGAAGCTGCCGGTAGTGCCCGCTGTAGACCGTACTTGCGTACTGCATCGCCTGTACATCGCACGGATCAACTGCACATACTTCCCAGGCACACCTTTCTCCTTAAGGGCCCACCACAGAACCTCACGTGGTACTCGGTCGTATGCCTTTTCGAGGTCGACGAACACCATGTGCAAGTTTTTATGTGCACTTTTGTATTTCTCGCACAACTGGCGGATAGCAAAAATGGCATCCGTCGTTCCCCGACCAGGCATAAAACCGAATTGGTTCTGTGAAATTTCGCTCTCTTCTCTCAGTCGCCTTTCAATAACTTTCTCCCACGCTTTCATACTATGTGACATTAGCTTTATTCCTCTATAATTGTTGCACTCCAGCACATCACCTTTGTTTTTAAAAATGGGCACCAGCGAACTGTTACACCATTCGTCAGGTATGGCTTCTTCCAGCAACAGTTTATTGAAGAATAAAGCTAACCACATCCATCCATCCATCCGCAATAACTTCCATACTTCAACTGGTATCCCGTCCGGTCCTAATGCCTTACCATTCTTCATTCCATTTACTGCATTCCTCACTTCATCCACACTAACATTTCTCACTAGTCCCTCATTCACTGGTTTATTTTCAAGCACGCCACTCCAGTAATTCTCTTCATTCATCAGTCTTTCAAAGTAACCCTTCCACCTATCCTTAATTTTCTCATCGTCTGACATAACCATCCCAGCTTCGTCTTTTACACATTTAACCTGACAAACATCTTTCGCCTGTCTCTCTCTAGCTCTTGCAAGCCGGTAAAGGTTTTTCTGGCCTGCTGGACTATCCAATGTGTCATAGAGTTTATTCTGGGCGTTTGCTCTTGCTATAGCCACAGCTCTTTTGGACTTTTTCTTAAGAGCATCATACTCACTCTTCTTTTGAGCTTTTAAACTTGCATTCTCATTTCCAACACTCTGCCATTCTTTGAACTTCTTCTTTTTTTCTTTCAGCACATTCTGTATCTCTGTCGACCACCACCATGTATCCCTGTCTATCGTACCCTTTCCTTTTGTCTCTCCCAAAATATCTTTTGCTGCACTCCTAATACACCGAGCCATTTCATTCCAACATTCATTTACACTTTTATCATTCATATCACCCATCTCTATCATTTTATCTACCACTCGTTCTGTTAATTTCTTCGCACAATCATACTTCTCTAGCATATGCCATTTTATTTTAGGGGGAGGTCGCTCTTTTTGTTTAAGAAGCCTTATTTGTACGACTACTTCCATAACTAGGAGTCTATGTTGTGAGACCAAGTCTTCTCCCGGTAGCACTTTGCAGTCTTTGATGTGCTTTAAGTGTTGATATTTAGTCGATTTTATTATACAAAAATTAATCTTTGGTTTTCTTTATACTGGCAACACTGTCACAAAACGTCTGTTATAAAAAAGACGGTTGGCTTTAGTCGCTCTCTCACTTCTATCGAAACTGTGCTAGGAGGCAGTTACTATAACCTTCCTTGTGGGTAATTTTATATTTGAAATAATAAACGAGTCAACGTTCATCGTATTTAAATTCAAATTGCTGCTGTTTTCTTGACACCCATTTCCTATAGGTTATGGGCCCAGGACTGCTTTGATATACCGTTGCTCTTACTGTGTGCTGGTTAAATACGTGTGTAAAATTGAGTGCTTGTAAAAGCACGTGTGTATAAAAATCGAGTGCTTGTAAAAACACGTGACACATTATGGACAATTTGAAGACCAAGTGAAATATTAAACCTTTCGATGGTGAGAGATGCAGCATGTGGAAATTCCGTATTCGAGCGTTGCTAGCCGAGATGGATGTCATCAAAGTTATCGACGATAAACCCATAATACGGTTAAACGCTTGGGAGAGAAGTAACCGGATTTCGAAGAGTGTAATGATTGAGTGTTTGGCAGACTCTTTCCTTGTTTTTGCTAAAGAAAATCTCAATGCAAGATTCTTTACGTCGAAATTAAAACTCGAAACTTCAACAAAAGAAACACGAGGACACTAAGCCTAAAACGAATAACCAACAAAAGTTTATGGCCAAGAATCTTTCACGAAGTGTCACCATTGTGGTCGCAAGAGTCACATCGAAAACAACTGCCACTATTACTTGAAACTGATGTTTCAATTCAATCAACAAAAACCTGCAGACCGACCCCGCACAGCTCAAGTAGTGGAGCTGACTCAGGGTGCTTCAAGTTCCAGTGAGGTTTCCGGGTTCGCATTTATGTCCGGAAATTATGAAGGTGGCGCAGTAGAAAACCAAGTAACCTTCCTGCTAAATTCCGGGGCATCGAACCACATCATTAATAGGGAAGTCCTACTCTTTATTAACTTTACAGATTTAATTAAACCGTTGAAAATTTTAGTTGCTAAACACGGTGAATTTTTTTTTACAGCTACTGAGGACATAACAAGTTGTGAGCAATCCATGGTACTCTCATACAAGCTGCTGTCAGTAACCAAGATGCAGCGTGCCGGATTGACCTTCAACCAACATGGAACCAATATCTGTAAGGACGGTAAAATACTGATAAAAGGTATGGCAATTAATTATTTACGTTGTGTGAATTTTGTGGTTAAAGTTAATCAACCTGTTTCTCAAACATGCAACAGTGATGGTGCTAATTACGATTTATGGCATCAACGGTTAGGCCATAATTAGTAGAGAAAAGTTTTAGAGCTGAAAAATAACTATATGGTTGATGAAATAAAATTGAGGTGGTAACACGGAACACCCAATGATAAATTATGCGTAGCTTGCATAAACGGGAAACAGGCACGATTACCATTTCACACTTCTGAACTTACATTAAAGTTCCTTTATTTGTTGTGCATACTGATGTGTATGGGCCAATCACTCTTTGTACAGTCGATAATAGGAATTATTTTGTTTTATTCGATCAATTCACTCATTATTGTGTTGTGTATTTATTGACATAGAAATCTCACGTGTTCACTGCTTTTACTGATTTTGTTGCAAAAACTGAGACTAAATTTAATTTAAAATTTGTTAATTTGTACTGTGACAATTGTCGAGAATATTTGTTTAATGAAATGAAAGATTACTGTGTTTCTGAAATAATATCATACCATTTTACTATTCCAAGAACAACACAGCAAAATGTCGTTTCCGAACGAATCGGTAAAACAAAAATAAAAGCCCGCGCTATGAAAAGCAGTGCTAAATTGCTAGTGTTTTTGGGGTGATGTAGTCTTAACTGTAGTATATTTAATAAACCTTACCCCTTAAAAAAAAACAAAACAAAATCACCACCATTTGAATGGTGGATTAACTATTCAAAGGTTTTTGGTTCTACCGCATTTATTATGTGAATAATAAAATTAGTAAAACAAATTCGATGAAAAATCATGGAAAGGTATTCTCGTTGGATATGTACTTAGTGGCTATAAAGTATGGAACTTGGAACGCGCCAAATATGAAATGGTCAGGATGTCATAGTAATGAGGGTAATTTTTTGTAATGAAGGGAATGAAATCTAACATTTCCGTGACAAAACTGATGGTAGGACGTGTTGTCAAAATCAGTGTCAATAAAACCTCAATGCAGTGACAGTCCATAAATCTGATAATAAATTTCCTAAACTGATTGTTCAAAGTTGGACGGTTTAAAATCAGATGGATCCAAATCAGATAATTTGATATAAGACCATAATGATTCCAACGTACTAAAGCCAAATGTGAAACCAAACCATGAATTCGCAGTTCTTGTGATAAAAATATCGACGATTCTTGTCGATTGGGAAGGAGTATTAGGCTTAAGAGTCGTCCTCCTGTTTCATAATGAAATCGATAATATTTTGTGTTGATTCAATTAGTTGCAAAGTACCTAGTTCATTTAACTAATTAAAAAAATCGGGCTGAAAGGACTTTAAGGGAAGGTGCAATTAAAGATGAATTTAATTCACTTTTAGCTAACGATACCTGGACATTAGTACAGAAACCTAGTCATAGAAATATAGTCGAGTGTAAGTGGATATTTCGGTTAAAAGACATTTATTTTCTTAAAGAGAAATTTAACCAAATTAGCAATACGATAGACTTATCTATATGAAATGAAAAATACAAAACAGTTCACACAAAACTTATGTTAACAAAACTTGATGAAAAACTAAACCATATTTCTTAGATTTTTTTTTCAATGTATGTATCCAAGAAACTGCACACCATAGATTTATCTATATAAAATAAAAATATTTAATATTAAAAATAAAGAGTTTGACAATCCATTAAGATAAAAGGCACGCCTAGTTGCCAAAGGCTTTAATCAAAAGTATTTATCAGTTTAAACTGAAACTTTTAGATGTATGATTAGTTTTGCAAATCAATGTAATTTATGAATACATCATAAATGGATGTAAAAAAAACCGTATTTTGGAATGGCAATTAAAAAAAAAAAAAAATGAAAATGCCAGATAACCAGATATGCCAGATACTTAGTAAAGACGAATAAAACTCTGTACAGATAAAAACAAGCTGTTAAGTGTTGGATTGAATTATTTCATTAGTGTCAAAAGAAACAGGGTTTGTAAATTCATCAGTTGATAAATATATAGGTATATGTTTTGGATGAGGGCGATATTCATAAAAATATAGACGTTTTGCTTTATGTCGACGATCTGGATTTCACATGTTTTAACCGAAAATCAATCAACCAACTTAATTAAAGAGCAAATTGAAAATGGTAGATTTAAATATTGTTCGTAGGTATTAAAATTTCTCGAAGTAATGTTACTTACATTAACTTTAGATCAAAGTTCTTCATATGAAAAAAAAAAAAAAAAAAAAAAAAACTTAGATAAATTTGGTATGTCTGACTGTAGTACTGTAGTCCCATTAATTAGTACACCTTTAGATAATAAACTAAATTACGAAACTCTAAATGCAAAAAGTGAATATAATACACCTTGCCGCAACCTTATAGGGTGTTTAATGTACGTTATGTTATGTACACGTCCTGATTTAAGTGTTAGTATTAATATTTCGAGCAGATACTCAAACAAAATTAACAAAGAGTTGTGATTATGTCTCAAAAAAGTGCTTAAAAGGTATTTGAAGGGCACTATAAAATTAAAATTAAGTCACAAAAAAAAATGTGATGAATTTAATCATAGGTATTATGTGGACATGTAGATTCCGATTGGGGTGGTAATGATGATAATAATAGAAAAATTACCACAGATTATTTATTTAAATTAAAACTATTCAGTAACTGTACAATAACTTGGAATACAAAGAGGCAAATGTCTGTTGCAGCTTCGTTAACTGAGGCTGAATACATGGCAATATTTGAAGCTGTAAAAAAACTATAAAGGCTAAAGTCTAATATTAAAATGAATATTGTCAATCCAATTTCTATTTTAAAAGAAAATAATGGTTGTATTAGTACAGCAAATAATCCTGTTAGTTATAAAAGGTTAAAACATATTGACATCAAGTCAGTATCATTTCTACAGGGAACAAGTTGAAAATAATATATTAAAATTATTTTATGTAACCACAGGTAAACAAATAGCGGATGTGCTAACATAGCCGCTACAAATTGTTGTACTTATTGTAGCAGTTCAGAGATGAGATGGGCTTGCAATGGAGTAACATAATATGTAAACAAATAGCGGATGTGCTAACAAAACCGCTACAAGCTGTTATCAACTGCTTAAAAGGCAGATCAGTCAGAGATAAGTTTACAATAATGTTACGTATGTATTGTGTATACATTTTGAGTTTTGATTTTAATTGTGGTAATTTATTTATTGTAAATTAATTGAACTAATGAATTGTTCTATTATAATTTATAATTAAAAAAATAATTATAAGTTGTTGTAATTGATAATCAATAATGAATTATAAAGTTAAATATAATTATTCATCTTGATGAAATGGTCTGGCTAGGTTTTTCTGGGTTTTCCTAGTCCTTGCAACAAATGTTGGGCCATAATATTGTAATTTCCCCAGAAATCACTTGGAAGGTTTTATAGTATTCTGGTTATATAGGTGATTATGATTGTATAAAAATTAATCTGTATTTAGTTGATTAATGATTAATTTTTGAGGGGGAATGTTGATATTTAGTCGATTTTATTATACAAAAATTAATCTTTGGTTTTCTTTATACTGGCAACACTGTCACAAAACGTCTGTTATAAAAAAGACGGTTGGCTTTAGTCGCTCTCTCACTTCTATCGAAACTGTGCTAGGAGGCAGTTACTATAACCTTCCTTGTGGGTAATTTTATATTTGAAATAATAAACGAGTCAACGTTCATCGTATTTAAATTCAAATTGCTGCTGTTTTCTTGACACCCATTTCCTATATTAAGTTGTTGCGTCTGATGAGGAAGTAGTCAATTTGCGTGTTATGCAAACCACTTTTATATGTTATAAGGTGTCCATCGGCTTTTTGGAACCAAGTGTTGGCTATTGCCAGGTCATATGCAGTAGCTGATTGCAATAGAGTTTCCCCCTCATTGTTTATATTACCAAATCCCCATCCCCCGTGTATCCTTTCATAACTTCCTCTCATTCTTCCCACGTGCCCATTAAAATCACCTCCAATTATCACTTCCTCATGCACAGGGACAGTCATCTTGCTCGAGCATCATCATGCTTTCTTCTTTCTATATATCCCTAAAATAAATACTAATTTACCACCATCCCATAAGGGGCTACAAACAACTATGTTTCCGATCGGTAGCAGCAACTTTCTCGTATATGACAAGTTTCTGAGATAGCCGGCTGTGACATATGGATGTATTTATAAACACATCCGTTCGGTTTTCACCCTGATCGGAATTAATGTTGTTGCGTGTTTTCTTCGGCTTTACGAGTTGCTGCTCGGTATACGTGTTGCAGAACAAGAATCATAACAGATTAGTAACATGAATTACACATTAAGGATGTTTCTAGACTAAAAAAATATTATTCTAATTAGTCCGTCTGTTAGATTTTGAAAAATATTGGAAACGTATTTTTTGTTTTATCAAATCAATAAAAATTAACGAAGATAAAACGCGACAAAAATTTGAGTGGAGGTTTGTGACGTCACTCACCGGTAAAAAATGTCATACTAATGTCTTAGAATATGACGTCACACGAGTTTTCAAAACACTGTATCGTTTTCTTTGTTTGTTTACGTGAAAAAAGAAAAATATGTGTCCATTATTTTTTGGTAATCTATCTGACGGACTAATTATTTTTTTTATGTTAACTACCCTATTCATAAAATCATCAAGAAGATACAATTCATAAAATATAGGTACTGCGTCTGTGGCCATTTAAAGAATATAAGTGTGATTCATATTGTTTTCCTATTATGTTTCTACTAAAGTAGTTCATTTTAGGTTTACTTATGTATCGTATCAATATGGGTTTTGGTTCAGTTACGTTCTTCAAGGATGATATTCCTTAGAAGGCAGACCGCCTATACTATTATTTTACGATTCTTTAGCGGTAACATTTAAACTCCATTCCCGCTAAAGAATCTTAGAACATGGCGCTCCATTGCCCAAGAAAAAACTACATAAGAAAGTTAATGTATGTATAATATCTCTATTGCCACGGATTCTCCCCACTCGAGAGACCATAAATCTTGACAGAAGCTTTAGCGGACCGTAAAGCAAATTAGAGAGGTTCCAATATGTTGTTTTGTCAAAGCTTTCACCACTTATCAAAACCTAATCGTAACATAAGCATTCTACGAGAATACCAGCTTGTGTGCTACTACTTGTTTCGTCTGAAAGTGACGCCAAATTCCATTCTAAAATCCTCTTCCATTTATCCCAGATGCCCAAAGAAACACAGGTGTAGGCAAACTAGTTGTTCCGGGTCTGGGTATTTGTGTATGTGAGTTTAAATGTATGTTAACGCACCCACGATACAGGAGAAATTCCTAGTGTAGGGCAACGATTTAAAAAATAAATAAAAAATTACTATTCCCAAATAATCACAACAATAAACAAGAGATGGAAGAGTCTTAAAAACAGAATCTTCCGCAATACACTGGAAATTTCACCAAACAGCCAGCAAAAAAGGAAACAAATACCAGAACTACATTTGCAGCATCACCTGCAGAACTCAGCGGTCGTTAGTATCATCTCTTGCATCACGAAACATACCGTGCAGTTCTTAGAACATTGCCGTCAAACACGCAAAGCCGTGGAGATGACGTGTATGATGCAATACTGGGTTATGCAAGAAGTATTACAGGTTTTTCATGGCCGAAATTGGTTTCCTTACTTCCGATTCATCGATTTGAATGACACTTTGACATCCTAATTGAATTGATTGTAATCTTATTAATTTCGACATCTCTCTTTAATAGTTTAAAATAATAAAAAACCGGCCAAGAGCGTGTCGGGCCACGCTCAGTGTAGGGTTCCGTAGATAATAAAATATTATGTAAACGAAGTTAAAAAAAAAATACGGGCAAATGAAACTTGACCTCTGGATTGTATAGGCGCTCATACGATTCAGGGACCAAATTATATTGGATAACTGCAGTTTCCATCTGTTGTTTCCATCCAAGTTCAAAATAATTTTCCTAGAAAGTCCTTATAAAGTTCTACTTTTCAGATTTTTTTCGTATTTTCTAAACTTATGGTTCAAAAGTTAGAGGGGGGGGGACGCTTTGTTTTTTACTTTTGGAGCGATTATTTCCGAAATTATTGACATTATCAAAAAATGATTTTAGTAAACCCCTATTCATTTTTAAATACCTTTCCAACAATATATCACACATTAGGGTTAAAATTAAAAAAAAAAACACTTCCCACTTTACATATAGGGGGGCTACCCTAATAAAACATTTTTTTCCAATTTTTATTTTAGCACTTTGTCGGCGTGATTGATACACATATTGGTCCCAAATTTCAGCTTTCTAGTGCTAACGGTCACAGAGATTAAGCGAGGACGGACAGACAGACAGACATGGCGAAACTATAAGGGTTCCTAGTTGACTACGGAACCCTAAAAAATACTTTGAATGTTATCCAGATAATGATTTAACGGATATAATTCGTAATAACCTAATATCCTAGTCATGTAATAACTATATTTATGTCCCTATGTCCGTAATAAACAACGCCACACGTGACAGAGTGTGACTTAAGACCACAATATAATGTATTAATTTGTAGCGGAAAGGTTTGAAGTTTAGTGAAAGCGAAATAAGGGCTTATTTTACAACCACCGGAAACTTCCAGCTCATAGTTTTCTTTTTGTATAGAAATTGTACAAAATTATCTGGAAGATAAGTTTACTGGATGTTATAAATCATGAATTATTTAAGTGGGACAGTTGGATACAGAATTAACAATACCATAATGGCTTTTGGTTCAGCTACTTTTTAGTTCCATCTTGTGTCTTTAGTGCGTCTGATTGCCATTGTAAACTACCTAACTGGACTGACCCCATCCTCAGTCAACATCAGGATCCACATTTTTCACGGGTGCTTTAAAACGCATAACATATGCTAAATCAGTCTATAATGTGCCCACTGCCACACACACACAGGCCATCTATTTATGAGAGTGAAAGACACAATGCGGGTTGGTAGATGTCACATAATATCTTCGAAGTTTTGGTTCTAGGACATACTGGTTTCCTCATAATATTTTCCTTTACCGTTTTGAGAGCAGATTAGCAACTCGCAGATTCCAACTAACTTAATACATTTCTTGAACGCTACACCCAATATCTCCCGTATCAGCAAGTGCAAGCAGAACTCTATGATTTGGATTTGGCCTATTATGAAGTTTGATAAATAGCCCAACTGTTTCTCAGCTTTCTTCACAACTTCTCAGGGTACCACAGTGTAAAGGAAACTTGCATACCTACCTCCGCCAACAATATCATTGGATTGTCGCCAAAGAACAATTACGTAAGCATAAAACACAATACGAATGTTTCCCGAGATCACACAGCTTTCACGTTATTACTCAAGGTATTGAAGTAAACTTTCACCACAGATATGTGGAAAAATGAACAAGATTTAATAATGAGTCGCTGGGGATAAATTGGGTGTACTATACTGCTTACTAAACTTATTAGTTACGCTCACTCAAAATCCAAATAATAATAATATTGTAAATAGATAGATGCTTGATTCAGGATAATCGTTTTCTATGGCGGCAAGAAACTTCATAGTTGGTTTGGGAATGTTTCAATTAGTTTTTCACTGAAAACAATTTTGGGCTGCGGGTTGTTCGCAAGAGATACCGCGGCCTCGACATCAAGGGCTAGGAAGGAACATGGGTGGTTTTTAGTCAGTAGAAGTCTGACACTCCCTTTCGCTCTGCCCAAGAGCGGGAGATTTGATGATTTTCCACCCACCATAAAAAAAAAACGCAGTTATTTGAATTTCAAATGTATCTTTACAATACAACAATAAATAATAGTTTTTTCTTCTATTATGGCCAGAGAAGGCAACACTAAGCTCACCATAGACATTACAGTCAAGAACCGCCTTATTCTTGAAAGTTATAATTTACAACTTTCTCAATAAGTGCTAATCCTTTTCCACATTGCACAACCCGCGGAAATGGCTGCCATAAAAATAAGCTGTCATTTTTCATGGCACTACAGATTCACGTGTCTATCTATACATATGCTTCCTCGTCAAAAAACAATAATTTACCACTGAAAGCAAACAATACTACACATGACAAAGACATCGCGAAACCTATATCTTTCTCCTTCTAATTATAAACAAAAGAAAGAAATGCATATACATTATTGATTGCGTTTAATTTATCAGTTACGTATCAGTTGCGTGTGCGCATCGCATGACACTTCCTTACTGTTCGCTCGTTAAATAGAAAAGTTCCCGGTATAAAAAGTTTAATATCATTGAACTATAAGGTATGGGAGTCCGGAAGAACTGGTGCTATATAATGAACCGTATTACCAAATTAGAAAGTCGGATTTCTGACAAATACATGGTTATGGGAAATTTCAGAGGTTTCCAGACGAAGCCAAAAATGTATTAGATTGACGCTAAGCTATCGAAAGTTTGTAAATCTTATTCAAAGTTGTTGAAGCAGATACAAAACGATTTGAAAGCAAGTACCACTTTTCTAGACCCTCATCGAACGAATGCATGGGTTTACCGATGGCTGAATCTGCTTTGTGATATCTGACACAACCATAAGCAAGACACAGCTGTTGCGCTTGCGACCACCAGACCAACGATAGGTGCAATACCTTCGAAGACAAAAGCTGGAATTGAAGTATTTTTAACCGACTTGCAATAAGGAGGAGGTTCTCAATTCGTCCGTATGTTTTATTCGTTGTATGTTTGTACCGATTTGAAAATATTTTTTCATTCGGAAGAGTACCTATAGCCCCGAAGTGATCCCATTAACACCATGTCAGGATCTGATGATGGAATCTCAGTGAAATCGAGGGCAACCCTCAAATTTTATAGGCACGTATTACGTGTTTTGTGTTTTTTCTAAAGCTATTCAAGTATTCACATCTGGCAGTCATCATCTTGTTGGTGATCTGGTGAAGGAAGGTTTAACTCCTTAACGGTTAGGAGTTAGAGGATAATTCTTTAATAAAATATTATTGTTTTTACAACAGCTGAATACAGTAATAATAACGTAAACCTAACTTGCGTAGTGGGCATTCAGTAAAGGGTTTTGCAAACATTTCTAGGCATCCACCTGACTGCTAGTTTGGTAAAAACGCCATTAGGAAAACCAGTTCCCCTCACTCGACTCTCGCAAATAGCGTTGAATGAAGAAATTGATGCGCGTTTTCCATTTCTACATTCTAGTTCGGTTACTTACATGGATGAAATAATTTGTCGAGAAAAGCAGTCCACTATTTTACTTAACTTTTAGAAAATCTTACACATAACCTGCGAAAAATAGGTATACTATTATAGGGACACCTCTGGCTAACCCTTTGGAGACCACAGGCGTAATGTTATGCCAATGCCGTGTTTTGTCTTGTCTCCGAATATATGTTTCTAATAGTTTTTGAGCGATTTTTTTTTAAGTCCTTTGCTATTATTTTCTGATTAATTTCAGTGCGGGATTCTGAAAGTTAAACCGTTTCTCTGGGACTTCGTCGAGCTTCATTGTCTCGGCGCTTTTCTTGTGGTCGCCACTGTTGATTCTGGGTTACAGGAGTTACAATGGTTTGGGAATAGTGTGGTGGGCTTGTCCCAATAAAAAAAATAGTTTTAGAACTGCTTAATGGTGAGTTCTTTTATAGTTTGTTACAAAAATAATAATTATAAAGCCAGCTAACTTGCATTTACTTTTAAAATTATACAGATACATTTAGAGACTGATGTGAAATGATACAGCGTTTGATATCAGTCGCTTAATGCGAAACGCTTTATAAAACAAAATTGCAATCAATATTTTCAGTGTACTAGAATTATAAGGATCTCTACCTGTATACTTATTAGCTTGTTCGAGTGTCCTATATAATTTATTATTTATTATTATTATTATTATTATGGCCTCCCTGCATTCTTTCCAACGGTCACGATTCTGTGCAACGTCTCTCCAATTCTCAAGGAAGACATAATTACACGACTGCCCCAAAAAAAGAGTGTTATGTTTTTTATTTATTTATTTATAAGATATCATCATCATTTGGCTTTTCCCAAGGAGTCGACTTCAAGTCTAACCGGATGCAAGTGTATACCAGTATTTCACATGGAACGATATCCTATCACACCTCCACAACCCAGTTAGTACTAGGTAACACAATACCCCTATAAGATTGGCTGTCAGACTTTCGGGCAACTGCTTGTAATGACTGTCAAAAATGTATCAAATACAACCTTAAACATTATACCTATCTTTGTTGCTAATATTGAATTATTATGACATTTCAAACATTATGAATTATTATAAGAATAAAAACTGCTGTTCCGTAATCGATGTAACATAAAGAAATAGATCGCAACCACAGTTAGTGGTCAGTTGCAACGGCCACTTTTTTAACCGACCGCGGAAGTGCAGTTTTGTGTTTTAACTTTTTGTTAACCTTGTGCTGACTAAACTTCAGGTAGAATGTTATTGTTATTGGAGAAAGAAACTGTTATTTTTATTTTATAGTTTACAAAGCCATTTACTGATTTCAACGGTTTTATAAGAATTGTAAGAGAATAAAGAAAATTTCGAGGCTTTAGTCTAGAAAAGTGGCTGCAGCTGTAACTCTTTGTCTTGTTTGCTGATGAAACAATGAAAAAGTGTTCACATATTATTAAATCTACCTATCTATCTTTCTCCTTGATAATATCATGACCATCATATTAAAGTACCAACTTATTAAAGTTTGCGCCAGTGATTCGTGCAATGAGAACACTGAATAGTGTGTCTCGGTGTTTGGACGTATTTTCTTGTTCTTTGGCGGAATTCCAGAGGGTGACACTTAGTATGTTGTCCACTGTGTAACTTGTATTTTTACCCAGACCCGTTACTTGGGACTGGGCTATTAGTAATTTATGACTACTTTTGTTAGCTTGGGTCTTACCTGTTAAAACAAATGTATGTGTTAATGAGTCAAATAAATAAATCATTCTCCTGCCCGCATCCTAATTCATTTGGAGTCGGTGCAGCATGTCTCATGTCTTCATCCATATTTCTCGATTACTCCTCATCACATCAGACACCTTCTTTCTTTGCCATACCATCCTTGATATAACGCGTATGAAAAGCAGGACTTCACTTAGATATTGAAATATTGTCTTCATCTTTCTCTGTTGACTTTTGTTTACTCTGATCTGACTGTAACACGACATAGAAGAGACGGGATAACTTATTGTTAAGTTCTAAACCAATTTCGACATAGCAATAAACATTTAATGATTAGTAAATACTCAACAATCACTGCATTGATTGTATTTCATCGATTTCCCTTCTCTGTAACTAGACGCAAATAAATAATAAAGCGATATATAGAAACAAGCTGTAAAAGTCTTGTAGACAGTAAAAGAGAACGAAATCATTAGATTATATTGCCAATATCGTAAAACATTATTTGTAATCAAAATGCAAGAGATCGTAGATTCTGTGAGAGTAATGGGTAAAATGCAACACGGATTTAATAACTTTTCTTATATTTAGATGGTATTTTTGACCCACACTTCTTCTAAACAGAGGCAGAAAGGCAACGTTTTGTAAATTGCAAACTTTCATAATCATAGCATAGCTTACAAAGAGGAGAGGAGCTCGTGGCTTAATAATATCATTCACTCAGGCTTGCCTAAATTGGTCCGTGGATATGTGAATACCAATAGAAGATCGGACAAAAAAAAACTAATTAGTTCGTCCGATAGATTTTCAAAATATATTGAACACATATTTTTTTCTTTTTTCACATAAACAAAAAATGAAGACGATACAGTGCTTCGAAAACTCGTGAACTCCTCGAAAATGTCACATGTTAGTACATTTTTTACCTACAATTAATGACGTCACAACCCCACTCATGATCTTTGACGCGTTTTATCTTCGTCAATTTTGATTAATTTGATGAAACAAAAAACACGTTTCCAATATTTTTCGATAATCTAACTGACGGACTAATTAGAATAATATTTTTTTGACTCAGTCCGATCCCCTATGACCGAGTTTCCTCCGTGGTTCGGAAAGCACGTTAATCCATTGGTCGGATAGGCAGTCACTTCATGTAAAATGCTGATATTCAGCTACATGGTTAGACTGGAAGCCGATTCCAACATAGTTGGGAAAAGGCTAAGCAAATGATGATATGATACCCCCGTGCTTCGGAAAGCCGTTGATTCTGGGCCTAATCTTTCTCCGGTCGTGTCGAATTGCCGTTCCATCAGTCTATGAGGGTAGAGGATCAGAGATCGCTATTGTGTCTGCGCACACACTTGTGCACTGTACCACCTCCCGCGCTTATAGCGAATCTCCGCTGAGATTGGCTGCCTGACTGAAACGGTCAGATGGACAATTAGTACTAAAAAGTTAATAAACAACCACGTTTTTTAAATTTGACGTGATACTATGGAACCTTCTGTTGCAAATATGCTTCGCCTTTGCCCGTTTTTATTTGTTTAACGTTACAATCGATAGCCAAACAATTTATTAATTAAATTAACTTCAAGGAATCCTGAAAATGCAGTTTGTATTTTAAAATAAATTACCTTGTTTTGGAACACATTGATAAAAGGTATTTCAAGGTATTATCAAAAGAATTATAGGTCTTATCAGAGAAGTATTTGTATTAATTCAATTAATGCTAACTAACTGAAACAAGTCAATTAAATTGTAATTGCAGTAATTGTATTTTAACCACACATGAAAACAAAATGTTGTGAGTAGGCCGTTATTCTGCTTTGATGTGTTTTTTGGGACCAATCTTATCCTGTTTAAAAAAGTTTTTACTTCAATAAGATTTAGTGGTTTTTAACAAACCGCTAAGCGGATAAGTACTGATAATTATAGTATTATATGATACGCTTAAAATTGGCTTAAGCTCCGCTTGGCTAGGTTGGTCTGTGGATGGGTGACCACCCATTACCGAGTTTCCTCCGTGCCTCGGAAAGCACGTTAAGCTGTTGGTCCCAGCTGTCAATTGTAGATTTTTGACAGTAGTTACAGGTTGTCAGTGACCCGAAAGTCTGACAAATAGTCTTACCAACGGGTATCATAGTACCCAGTAGGTACTTACTGGGCTGTCGAGGTCAGATAGGCCATTCTGTTCTGTCAATCGTCACGCTATCATCCTTTTTTCTTCATATCATTCCCCACACACTCCATCCATCTTTTCTTTGGTCTTTCTCTCCCTCTCCATCCATCTACATTTATTATGTATCACTTTTTTAGTCACAAGCGATTCATACCTCCAGATCTCTCCTCATCACATGGACACAGTTGATTCTCTTTTAAATTTTTGTAACTGGCGCCACTTTTAAACTTCCTCTAATATACTCGTTCTCAACTTTATTTTATTTATTTATTTATTTAAACTTTATGCACAATAAAGATACATAGGCGGACTTAATGCCACAAGGCATTCTCTACCAGTCAACCTTAGGGTTAAACAAGACAACATTGTGGTAGGTTACAAAATAACTAAAAAAAAAAAACAATGTCAACTTCAATACAATAAAAAGTATATACTTATATTAATACTAATACACATATAAAAATAAAATAAACTAATAAATATTTAACAAATACCAAAAACAAAACGAAAAACTTAACAGGCAATTACTAATTACTCGACTTATAATAATTGAAGGCTATTTGGTCTTATTTAAATAGTGGCTACGAACTTTCCTTTTAAAAGTGAATTTGCTTTCAGCTTTTTTAATATCAAGGGGTAGCGCGTTCCAGAGCTTTATAGATGAGATAGAGAAAGAATTTGACAAAAAACAGGTGCGGTGTGAAGGAATTTGGAGAATGAGGTTATTGGAAGCTCCATTCATCCATTCTTGACTAGACCATCGTCGCTACCGCATAATTGACATTAACCCACAAACACTACACAGTGAAGTAACTCCTCAGCTGTCACAGGCCACTTGCCAGCCATTGATTTACGACAAAAAATAAAAAGAAGGTATTTACTGTGGTTACATAGAGACGACGTGATGTTCCAATCCAGGTCATTTGGACGTTAGACCAGTTTTTATTACATCTGCTAAAGGAAAACAATGTGATGAGGTCATTATGACTTGTATAGATGGTCTGGTTGATGGCCAAGTTTGGTGCTGTAAGCTCGTGAAAGTGGTGATAAAATTGGGTAATTTTGGATCGGCCATTTGCTGCTAAGACCTTAGAAAAGACTTCGTTTTAGAAAAGACTTAAGAACTCAGATGAGAAATCTGAAGATTGGCATATTGTTTTAAATTAACTATACGATACTGTTAGATTTTAGCGTTTTTTTTTTTGAGTGTGGGAAATCGTCAAATGCAGGCAGAGAGGTAGGCAGACTTCTTCTGACTGAAAACCACCCATGTTCCTTCTTAGCCCTTTGTGTTGAGGCCGCGGTATCTCTTTCGAACAAGCCGCAGTCTCGAAGGGTTAGATTTTAGCCTAAGACCATCTATCGGTTACTTCTAATAGTGTTCGTAGTTAGGATAATTGCGACCAATGACCAATGACCAATTGTTAATCGACCTAAACTCGATCGTCGAAGACTTTTGGCCGAAGAGAGGAAAAGTGTCATATGAACGAACAGTGGCATAGTGCTCAAGTGAAGTGTTACTACGTAGTTTTAAGGGTATATATATTTACTTGTTACCCTGTAACTTAAATGTATGGGCCAAAAGTTACCTAAGAATAAATGAATGTAAACTTTGTAAATTCAACACAAAATTACACTCTTTTAAAGATTAGGCAAAGATGACACACCACATTTCGGTATAACAAAAACCCAAATCGAAGCCTCAAGATCAAAAAGATAATCCTAAACACCAAGCAATGGATGCTTGGTCATTTTTATATCAACAGGTGAAAGAACACATCCGTTTACTCTCAGCGCTTGCTCCCAGAGTGATAAAGGTCAAAATGTCACGCGGATCTACCAGCCGACAAGCCATTCACTTAGTAAGACGAACTTAGCTTAGAACGCAATAGTGTTTGAAGTCGTGTTACGAACAAACCGTGTGCTTTAGGACTTCCGTACAAACTTGTTCCCCTAACCTGTTTGATCCCTTTATGGACTTTGGAATATCCATCCTCAGTGCTCAACTTTGTCATATTATATCCCATGGTGATCGAGATCCCGCGGTTTAGGCTGTGCGTTGTCAGCCAGGGGATGAATTCACTAAAATTATAAATCCTTTTCATTGCCTGTGGATACAAAATGTATAAGATGTCCTTTCTGTCGTCCTTGACATCTTTGTTGTAGAGTATGAGTATCAGGTAACAGCTTAGGGTTAGAACTATTAATAATACTCATAGGTAAGCTGCACAGCATGCTCTCTCCAAACCAGCCCGGCTTATTCATTTTGGATTGCTCTACTAGCACTCAAGTAGAGCGGACGTGTGTATTAGCGATTTTATATATTACCTACATGACGTAAAAAGTATTCGAGTAATCAGTGACCTAGATACCAAATCGCATTTTTGTGCTAAGTTTGTAATTTACGTTGGTGAATAACAAGTAGTTATGACAAATATCTAAGAACTACCTAGATAATTATGTCAAATATGGAAAACAGCCCTCGCAGTATTCCACCTCCGAGCAGCCCTGCGACCAAACCTCAAACTCCCCATCATGTTGCAGAAGGAAGACCTGAAGTAGTGGAAACCAGCGATATTAGTAGCTGGTTGACCTCCATCAATAAATACCTGGATGAACTATGTCTCATTGCTCAAGAAGGAAAGCTGAACTCTGAACAAAAGCTGAAGATCAACTCTCTTTCGCGCAAGGTAGGACATGGCGTTTCGCAAATGGCAGTTTACTACCAGGACTTGAAGCTCAAGGTAAAAGAATTTCAAAATTCTGCTAAAGTATTGAAAGAAAAACGGGACCTCACGAATTGCCTTGAAAATTTCCAGCAAACAATTCAAGCTAGCATTCAGGAAAACTGCAATAAAACAACTCCGTCCGAAAAAGTTACGTTTGCTGACATGGTTAAAACAAATAAGAATAATTACTTGCTCCCAAGTAACCTCAGCTCTATTGCAATTTATCCAACAGATAAATTGAAATCAAGTGACGACACTAAATCTTTGGTACAAAAAATAATATGCCCAGAACAAATGAAATTGCACGTGAGAGGATTACGTAAAACAAAAAACGGGGGCGTTATAATTAGCACGGAGACAAAAGATGATATCGAAAAACTAAGACAGTCATCACAGCTAAGTAGTTCCGGCCTGAAAATGGAAGAACCCTATAAGAAAAGACCAAGAATTGCTGTTTTAGGAGTACCAACCATTTTAACTGATCAAGAAGTCTACGATTGCATTTATGAGCAGAACTTAGCCGACAAGCTGCCCAATTTACCTCGTGACTCTTTTATGGCTTCTATAAAATTGAGTCACAAGTCGGGTAAAAAGGAAGGACCTACTTGCAACTTTATTTTTGAAGTTACTGCCAGCATAAGAAAGGCCCTTATAAACCAAAACCGAGTATACATTAATTGGACATCCTGCGCAGTGAGGGACTTTACACTTGTGACCAGGTGCTTTAAATGTCAACAGTACGGACATGCTGCAAAGACTTGTCGGGAAGCTACATATACGTGTGGACATTGTGGACAACAAGGTCATCAGTCTAACGAGTGCAATAAAAATGCAGAACAACCGCAGTGTGCAACATGCTTGCGTTTCAAAAAACCGAGCAACCACAAAACAGGCGATCTAGAATGCCCCGCTAAGAAATTAGCTGAGGCAAGATATATCAATTCCATTGATTACAATGACACGTGAGAGCGCCGACTTTATTTAATAAGTTCTTTTTAGTAATTTGTGTACAATGCATTCATAAGTAAATAATTTGACCTACTTTGCCAATTGTCGCACTTAAAATAATTTTATATTTTAGCATTCATAAATTACAAAACAGTGTTTAGATACATTTTAGTGACATTGCATTTTCGCTGTAGATAGGTACAAAGTAAACGTGACCTGGATTTGTGTATGTCTCTGAGAAGTTAACTAAAGAAAGTATTTTTCTAACGTTGAATAGCACTATTAAAATTGTTACGTACTTATTATATTTATAGCTAAGTTATTTAATAGTAATTTGTTTAAGGAATATTAGATAATATTTAGGTATAAGCACTCGAGTGAGTTACCTGAGATACAGGTTTATTCCTAGTTCAGGAACCCAATATATTCTATACCTATAGTTTTTAAGGCCTTAATGTAAATGTTTTGTATTTCAATTATTTCAATAAACAATTTCAATTTCAATTCAATTCAACGGTGGAAGCAACAAAACACTATGTCAAGGAAAAGTTATTTTTAAAGCGATAGGTGAGAATGATATTATTGGAATTTCTGTGAAAGTACAGCTTGTTCATGTTCATTATTTATATTGTCCTGTAGCGTCTTAACCACTTCGCTTGGCATTGAGCATCCTCAAACAGTCAGGTTATTGGCTTTCATGCCGGCTTTCACAACAACCAGTCGTTGCCTTTCGATCCTCCTCTGCGTTAACCAAAACTGCATGTATATGCAAATTCAAGTATTATCTGTCTCTTCATTTGGCTTCCAATGATTCATGTTTATCACCAGCCATCATGGCTCTCCTAGCTAGGCTTCTAGTATTACCAGATGATTCTTTTATTTTATTTATTTTCAAGCTGCAACAGTTTATTAGGTTGAAGAACATTTTGATCAACAGCGGTATAATTTAATGAGGATAGAAAACGTAGAAGAGTTATATCAGTAATATTATAATACAAAAAAATAAGATCAACTGTGATCATTCACGCGGGAAATCTCGATAACCAATTTCATAATAGATATTGCATTGACAATTTTTCTGTATCAGCTGCAAAAAGTCGATACCCAGAATATCGAATCCCTCAAACGAATTGATCAGTTCCAAATCAAATTGTTTAATTCTGTTTATCGTACCGTAGCACCCGCTAATGTCAACATGCACCTTTTAAAATTATAATTACGACATTTTGCGAGTAGTAGTGGTAGTATTTGAGCGCGCGCGTTTCTCCCCCCTCGACAGTCACGCGCGGACGCCATGGCGGCCCGACGCGCACTGACATTCTCGCGCGCCAAATTCAAATTCTAGTCATTCTTTTTTTTTCGAACGTAAGCATAGACGAGATAAATGTTTTGACGGTGTTTTTTAATGACTACTGAAGACGATGGTAACGACTGACATAGTGACGTGACGGTGACAGTGACTAGTGTGACAAAATGACGTGACTTGACTTGGATTGACTGACTGAACTTGACTGCGGAGCGGAAATGCAGGTTGGTAATGCACTTTTTATTTGTAAGAACTGTAAAACGGATAAAATGCTTTCTGAATCATAATGTTTTTCCATTTCAATGCTTTTTAACCACATGAAAAAAAAATTGTACATAACTAGTAATTTAGTCGCAGATATGCTACTATTCCTGAAACATCATGAATTGAACCTTGACCTTACAATGCAATTATTAGAATACTAATTAATAATTACGAAAACAAAGTTAAGTATGTCACTGCCATCATAAAAATCATAAGTTATGCACAAGGTGTAACAAAACGTCATAAATTTAATATTAATAAAGCTGAAACTTCCAACTCCTAATGCTCATAGTACAAATTAAGCTCTAACATCAATCAGCTGAAAGATTTCCTATGCCAAATCAAATCAAAATCATTTATTTGCATAACACAGGTTCAGAGGATGTTACAAAAATAATATAATATGTTACACTGTATTATAACCATACGAGGTGTGCAAATATATTTTTGGAATTTATGACAGATGCCCAGTCTTGTTTCCATATCCGAAAGGGTCTCCCAGTGATAATGTAGGTTTATTTCCACCCCGAAAGTTTAAGGGTGGAAAAGTCACATGATGCCTTAAGGCATTAATGATATCTAGCCTATCTACCTTAACGCATCTTGTATTTAATTTTCCAGTTATATTAAACAAGCGGTTAAATTATAAAATTCTAATGAAAACTCTTGGAAACAAACTTAGGTATTAATTGTTGGTTCTGTTAACGACGTAGAAATATTTTCTAAAGATTTTAAGACATTAACAATTTTAAGATATTTAAATATCTAGCAAAAAATTTTTAAGCTCAACATAATATGACGCGTGTAATGCCAGTAGGATAAGGCAGAGGTGTACCTTATAGTGCACCCAAAAGTTTAAGCATAATTAATCAGTATAATTATAAAGTTTCCACTGCTGCGGGCGCTGGCTTAATCTCTATCTCATATGAGAGACTGGACTGTAATTTATCACGAGGAGTCATTGTGTGTTAAACTGTTAATAGATGTCACATGTCTCGGAATTTTTTGTTCTAAAACGTACAATGTCTTCACAATATTTGGCTTTTTCTTTTATAATAGCATCAATTTGCTTTTAAAGGCATTTTATAAAAAAAAAACATCATTAAGGTAAAATCATAATTTCTACAAAAAAAATCCCGCAAATAAATTAAATTAACCCTATAAATCAATTACCCAAGCAAACAATCGCTCGTTTCGCTTTCATAACAAGCGAACAAGCGATACGCAAATCTATAATTATTATGTGAGCGAGCGAAAGCGCCTTCGCATTCGCTTTCACCCGAGGTCATGTATCAAGGTATGTTATCACATATTGAGAACCTATGTGGGAGTTTATATAAGAACTTTTCTTTATTTTTATGTCAACAGACATTCATATCTCGATTGTGTACACTTTCTAGCATTTATATGCTAGAAAGTGTACACAAGCGAGATTAGACCACATAAGAATTTTGTCTACGCAAATAACTGAGCCCTTTGCGATTTCCCTAATACACCGAGAAAGAAAATAGGGATTGTCTCTGGCAGGATATTAATTACAATTAAATCCATATAACATAAATGCTGATAAAAGTAATGTCTTCATTGCTTTGACCTTACAAAAAGAATCATCATCATACACTGCCACTAATTCCGTACCCAGTAAAGGTTTTACCGATCACCACGTTTAATAAATTTTAATGAAGAACGAATAGACCCGACTTTTCTAACTGAAACAAAACCCACTAAAAAGATGAAAGCTTCCGTATCAGCACTTAAAATCTTATGGCTAATTAACAACTGTAAACTCAAGTTAACTAAACATACATTCTTTACAAAAGCGAAACTCTTCTAAACGCCTCGTGAAGACAAGTGGACAAGCTTCTAGTTTTCCATAATGCAAATGATAAATATTGATCATCGTTAAGCGTTGTTTATTCGACAGTGATTGCTGATGAAAGAAAACCGGTATCGAAGTGCGTACACATCACTTTTACTGCGCCACTGGTGGCTGTTACGATGAACATGTTAATTTTAATATTTGCATTCGATTTAGCAATGAAGACAGTATAAAGAATAAGAAACTATTAGGTTTGAAAGCGAAAAGACTGGGCACATTCACAAATCATTTAAAATAGACAACTATCTTGGACAAAGCATCATTTGCCTATTCTTTTCGCAACTATGTTGGGGTCGGCTTTCGGTCTAACTGGATGCAGCTGAATACCCGTATTTTACATGGAGCGACTGCCTATCTGAGTTCCTACTGTCCTAAGACTGTTTGTCAGATATTTGGACCACTGACTACCTGTTATGACTGATGTGCTCTTGGCCACGGCAATTGAAAAATATTAGGCATCCGTAAGCAAAAGCAAAAACCAAGGGCAAGATTTTAAGATATCATAATTAAAATAACAACTATTGGGATTTTGATGCTGTAGCTAGCCAAGAGGTGGTTAGTGTGATGACGTCTAAAGAAGATGAAAGGGTGGAAGATGAAAATATACTTTCTAAATACCAGTCAAATTAAGACAAGGACACAGGGTCGATGAGGATGACAACATCGCGTGTGGCATCAAAGGTGCTATCGATAGAAACTATTGGCAACCATGTCGTAGAAAGTTATATTAAACGTAATATACGAGTATCTACATTAATAAAGCCAGCAAGTGAATGAGCATGATATTTATGAAACAAAATTTTGCTTTTTCATGTGCATCCAATAAATTTTAATGCCACTCGTAATTAAACGCAGTTAATCGTTTCCTGAAACACTTGGACGATCTTCATTAAAATGAAATTAACATTCGCTTCCCTCATGTAACGTTGCATGTTGCTTTGGTGCGTGTCCTTAAACTTCATAATTACTTATTTTCTTGAAAATTGTATTAAGAGCTAGCGACTGGGAAAAAACATTAGTGACCTTTGGTGTTATGCTATTCCTAAAAGTTGTTTTTCTACATTTGCTCATGTTTCATTCCGGGACCATTTTTCTGTGTCATAAAGAAAAGTTTGCGTTCTACAAAATGGAATGGTTCTAAATGGAATCTTCGTGTTTTGTTCTACGTAACCTCTTCAAAATTATATGGAAAAAGCCAAATCGGTATTATAAAAGTACTTAGTGGTTTTACGGCTGGCAGAGATTCCTACCACGATTGTTTCAAACTCAAAGCATTTATTTCAATTAAACAGGCATTTTTGAATGTCAGAAGAACAATTCACAAAACTAAGCTACATTCACAGTCACAAGGCATAATAACTTGTGAAAGTACTGTAGTTGGTTTCTATTTTTTTCAACACTATTCTGTCCTTGGGTTTTTCATTTACAATCTTCAACAATTTATTTGTTTGAACAGCCGTAATTTATAAAGTCATAGCTGTGTCTATTTCGCAATAACAAAGCAAACATTGCATTAATTTGCAACATAACAGTTTTTTTACGTCCATCTACCAAATTGTCTTTCGCTCTTCTTGCGTAGGTTGACATCACAGTCAATATATAAAGAAAAAGACAGTTTAAAAACCGATAATGTCCAAAACAAACGTGAGAGTTTTGTAAATTACTTTCTCCTGAGAGAAGTCTCCATTGATTTTCGAAATAACATTTACATAATGCATAATTCACTTTCCCTTGAATTCTTACGTTTACAATATGGTAATACCAAGCCTTGGGGCTCTTATTATGATGATAGTAGTATATTTTTATATCAACAAGAGATATTTCAAGCAATTATAGACTTTGTTTCTTTGAATAAAGATTGTTTATGTATGGACGGTGATAATTGACCTTTTTGTACAGGGTTTTATTGCAAAATAGGCACGTTTTGTAGGTGATAGTTGCATTACTGCTCATCACGATATTCACGATTCCTTTTGAATCCGTTTTTGAATCCGGTTGGGTTTTGCAATGTTTTTTTTATTAATTTGCAATCTGTTGCATTATAGATCGAGGCTGTTATTGTTTACTGAATAATTTAATTAAAATAATATAGTGTTATTAATTTTGTGTGCTGCATTTTATTCAAAATCATTCTGGTATTCTCCTCTTCAATTCACTAAATGATAATGCCTGATAAGTAATATCAAGGCAATTCTCTAGGCTCTGAATGCATAATATTTTCATATACTACTTTCCAAATATATTTGTCTACTGGCAGAGTAAATTTTTCCCAAAAAACTCAAGCATTTTTTACTATTCTTTAGCATTCTTCTAGGTCACGTTTTTATACAATTCCTAAATTATTATTTATACTGAAAACGGGATATTTACCATGTTTACTGATTGTTTCAGTATAAATAATAGTGCTAGTGACCATGTCAGCTTAAAATCTTAAATTCCTAAATTGTTTTTTGTGGTATCGTAATAGGCACGTACGTAGCTTTGTCATCCTTTCGGTTCAGAACAGCACCACCCTCTTTACTGTGATGACGTCGGCAGTGGTATACCTATCACCTTCATCATGATCATCATTTTAGCTGAAAGACGTCCACAGCTTTTTTTCTACAGTACCTACACATTATCTTAGCATGTAAACCAGTTGGACATAGGCCTCCCCCAAGTGTCGCTATATTGGTCCTGTGCGTCTCGCATCCAGTGGATCCCCACAACCTTTACCAGGTTATTGATCTACCTAGTGGGGGGCCTTTCAACGCAACGGATTTCGGGTATGCGGTCGCCACTCCAGAACTTTTCGGTCACATCGGCCTTTCGTTCTGCGAGCAATGTGCCCTGCCCACTGCCCCTTAAGCTTCCCAATTTTTAGGGCCAAGTCGATAACCTTAGTTCTCTTGTCTTCATTCTACCACCTTCACGCTTCTCTACCCAATGTTGTGAACTAAGATTAAAGCATCAACATACTAATTAATCAGTTGCGGTTTCATTGGATATTGATACTTGTCGTTAATGCCTGCGGTTCACCGAGCTAGATAATTAATTGGTTAGTGATCTCCCCGCAGTTACCGCAGCACGCGAGATTATTACCATAATGTATTACAGGGTCTAGTGATTACATTTACGTCAGTTGATCATTTTTATAGCAGTGGCAGAGTGATAACAGCCTTTTTTTAACCGACTTCAAAAAAGGAGGAGGTTATTATGCCCGTCGTGTTTGGTTTTATTTTTTTATTTTTTTTAACCGACTTCAAAAAAGGAGGAGGTTATATGTTCGTGTGTATGTATTTTTTTTTTTTTTTATGTATGTTACCTGATTTCTCCTCCATTTGTGAACCGATTCTCAAAAAATTTTTTTGTATTTGAAAGAGTATACTCCTGAGGTGGTCCCATTTAAATTTGGTGAAGATCTGATCCTGATCTTCGGAGATATACAATAGAACTCTTCAAAAATAGACGGCAAATCTGTCGTGATTGCTGCAATCGCTTGGATGTTTATTGTTTATACAACATCATGACGTAACATCACGCCTGTATGATCTGAGGGGGTACGCAGATGTGTACACCCAGATTTGGACAGTAAGATATTATGTAATGTTCCATTTATTGGGGATAAATAAAACCTATTATTTTTCTTTTTGTTGGCGGGTTGCAAATCATCAAATAACCCCTCCCGCTTTTGGGCAGAGCGAAGGGAGTGTCAGACTTCTACTGACTAAAAACCACCCATGTTCCTTCTTAGCCCTTCATGTCGAGGCCGCGGTATCTTTGCGAACAACCCGCAGCCCCGACGGGGAGTGATAATAGCCTTGGTTTCCGAGTTGGGGGTAGAACGTTGGAACTTAGGCACGGTGTAAGTGACATTGATTTTTAATAACCAACGAATTTTACCACAATAAAATAAATGAAGTCATCTGCCGTGACTGCAAGTTGTTCGAAAGAGATACCGCGCCCCCGTACATAAAGGTCTAAGAAAGGACATGGGTTTTTAGTCAGTTGAAGTCTGACACTCCCTTCTGCTCCGCCCAGAGCGGGAGGAGTCATTTGATGGTTTCCACCATCAAAAAAAAAAGTTTTAAAATCATGTAGGTTGTAGGTTGGTCTGTGGATGGGTGACAACCCATTACATACAGTCCAGACTGTCAATTGCAGATCTTGGAAAGTGGTGGCATTTAGGCAGTGGCCCAAAGTCTGACAACCAGTCTCTCCAAAAGGTACCGTAATACCCAGTAGTAACTGATTTGCGAGAGTCAGAGAGGCAGTCGCTCCATATAAAAACTGGTATTCAGCTGCATACGGTAAGACTGGAAGCCGACCTCACCATGGTTGGGAAAAGGCTAGGTAGATGATGAGGTTTAAAATCATGTAGGTACCTACTGCCTAACCTTCTTAGAACCAACAGAAGAGATGTGACATCTACCAACCCGCACTGGGCCGGCGTGGTGGATTATAGCCCATCCCTCTCCTAGAGAGGAGGCCTGAGTCCCTGCAGTGGGAACATTATATTCATCACAGTGGGCCCTATCAGAATACCAGCGCTGCGGTATTTGTTCTCATCTATCGCAGCACCATGCTGAGATAGGAGCTTTTTTGGCCTCGCACAGGTCTTTTTTTTATTATTTAGTTTTAGATTCTTTTTTTATTATTTTTGTAGTTCCTGTGCTTGTCCCAAATAAATATTTTTCTTTCTTTCTTTCTTTCTTTATGATGATGATAATGAGGTGCCTACTAAATTCATGGTTGCCTACGGCTACAGGTTAGGGGTACGTTATTTTGTGCAAGTTTCGAACGTTTATTACAGGCAGATTGTGTTTAGTATCATTATTTGCCATATTTTTGGATTAAACTTATCATTAGGATGCAGCTTCCTCCTGTCTGGTGTTAACGACAAATTGAGATAATCAATCAGTGTTTGGGTTGATAGCGATATCTATTTTTGCTGCATTAATTCAAAGGTGACCTTTATAAAATAATCTGAGCGGTTTCCTGATGTTTTAGTCAGAAAGTAGTTGATAGTAGCTTTGCAACAATTAGCGGTATATACAGGGTGTAAATTAACACCCTGTATATACCGCTAATTACATCACACAGCCGTCAACCAAGCATTCTGTACATCAAACTAAGTTAAAACGCAAAAATTATTGCTGGGAAACGACTTTTTTTACATACATACATAAAAATCACATTTTACGGTAAAACTCAATGTAGCATTCTTAAAACATTGTGCTAGTGGATGCTTTGAATAGTAAACGGGTCATGGTGGTAATTTAAGTATAGTTGAAACCTGAAAAAGTATTAGTATTTACAAAAACAGCTGTGAAAAATTTGGAACGTTGACCCCCAATATCTCCGTAACTAGGAGGTTCCCAGGTATGGTCTAGAACAAAAAAAATATCGCAGTGGTGGGGAGAACAAGTGGCCATCGTTTGCGTTAAGGTTACTTTTACACCCATTATGTATCAATTAATTTTTAATTGAATTTTGTCTCCTATGTTTAATGCAGGCCGTGGCAGCCTTTAATTAATTAAGGCTACTCTATAAAATGTCATAAAAATATGAGTACTTCAATATGTATATGGTGTACGCTTTGTTGGTGGTCCGTAAATAAATAAATAAACATGACGAGTTACCTTCTGAAATCAATTAAAGAAAACGTTCTCCGACCCGAGGACCAATCAAGCTTTACAAAACTAGTTTAAGCTGATCTCTCATTGTACGGAAAACCTACACAAAGTTTACCATGTTATACTGGAGACGTATAGCTCCAGAACAACCCGCAGCCCTGACGGGAAGATAGTTTACCCTCTGATTGCATAAAAATTGCACTGCTTGACCAATTCCTTTCATTTGTTGCAGCGGTGGCAATGGCGAGGGTTTGGAAGGTCGCACGGAGGAGACGCAGTTCCCGACGGCTAACATGATGAGGCAGTCGCCTCTCATGAAGAGCTGTCCTTTACGAGGAGCGCCCAAATGTCCTCCTGCTTCTAAAAGGTATGTTCTTCTTGGAGTGACATGGTAGCAACCACGGCACTCAAAGGTTTCGTGTGTCGTAAACTACGCTAAAGCAAGATTAAAATTACTAATCCAGCAGGTGAGTGGTAGACCTTTTGAATGTGCTTATAAACTGTGACTCTTGTTTTGAACAAGCAACATAATTATTAGGTTCCTTTGCGAATATAATATTCTAAGTATGCTAAATTCATTTTCCAGTATTTTGTGTCTGCTAGTTTTCCAACTGCTGATCTCTAATCATACAAGTGTCATCATAAGAGAATACCAAAAGTTATAATTGGAAATATAAAAGTAATTCAATCAAAAGTGTCACGAAAGAGCCCCGACAACATTTTTAGCAAGTGAAAGTTTTCTATAAAATTCCTTTCCTTGTCCAGATACCGCACCCACGACGGAACCTGCAACAACTTCAACCGCCCCCGCTGGGGAGCTACAATGACCCCCGTCCAACGGTTCCTGCAACCTTCCTACTCCGACGGCATCCAAGCGGCTAGAAGATCCATCTTTGGCTCCAAGCTCCCCTCAGCAAGAGAGATCAGTTCTACCATCCATGAAGACAGGAATGCTGAGACCATAGGAGTGACCCATCTGCTGATGCAGTGGGGGCAGTTCTTGGATCACGATGTGACGTCTTCCTCGCAGTCGAGAGGGTTCAATGGATCGGTGCCTAGATGCTGCAAAGCCGGAGGGAAGGACTTCGTTCCTAGCGAGTTTATGGTAAGGTTTTCTTTGTTTTTGGCATTTTATTTCTTGTTATGATTTGTCAGTTTGCGTAGAAACCAACTAAGTAAAGACATACAGCGAGAATCACGGGACCGTTCGATCTGGTGACGCTTCTTCGAGGCCTATGTCCAACAGTGGGCGTATTTTGGCTGATATGATGATGATGAACGGAAGAATGCTCCATCTCTGTTTGCAATAAAACTAATTTGATAGAGTGGGCTCTCAAAAACGGTGAAGGAAAACATCGTGAGGAAACCGGCACTTGTGACATCTACCAATCCACACTGGGCCCGCGTGGTAAAATAAAGCCCATTCCCTCTCAAAGAGTGGAGGCCTGTGTCCCAGCAGTGGGAACATTAATAGGCTTTTGATAATAGAGTGGGCAAAAAATGTACAATCGCACATTTTCATAAACTAGTAGACACCTAGCAAGGCGCAGTGATGACAGGTGGACTAAGGCTGTCACCAAATGGCGTCCAAGAACTGGCAAAAGAAGTGTGGGTCGTCCGGCGGCAAGATGGGCAGACGACATAGTTGCCATCGGGGGCAAAACCTGGATGAGGTTTGCACAGGACCGTGGAGATTGGCACAAGAAAAGAGAGGCCTATACCCAGCAGTGGTGGATGATGATGATGAGTAGACTACCACAAAAACAATTATGCAGAAACAAAACCACCAGCCCCACAGTATTCTGGGCTCTCCTTACTTATTTTACTTCCATTATACAATCATGCTCTTCTTTCCACAGCATCCCGAGTGCTTTCCAATCCCGGTGCCTGAATCAGACCCGTTCTACGGCCCCCGCGGCGTGCGGTGCTTAGACTTCGTGCGATCATCGCCGGCCCCTCGCGATGACTGCGCTCTTGGCTGGCGGGAGCAGCTGAACCAGGTGTCAGCGTATATTGATGGGTCACCGCTTTACGGGAGCTCGGCTACCAAGTCGGATAAGCTGAGACTGTTTAGGAACGGTGAGTGGTTTGTGGTTTTGTGTTTTGAGACACAGTCGATTATAGTGGCTAGAGGTTACAGAAGATGTCAAAAAACCCAGGTATTGGTAAGAATATTCACATTTTGACTAAGAGAAGAGAAATCAAATTGCCATCATCTAGGCCCATAGCCAGACAAACCTGGCTCCACTTGTTATGTGAGTACTTTGAAATGAACCATTTTAAAAACTGTCGTCTCGATTTTACTGCCCGAATATCCAGAGCGTCGGATTTTTCAATAATTCATGTAATTCCCACCAGGCATGCTCCAATACGGTAAAATGCAACAACGCCGTCCAGTCCTACCACCACAGCGCAGCGATGAGCTCTGCCGGAAGGGAGCCGTGTCCACCGACTGCTTCAAGTCGGGAGACGCCAGGGTCAACGAGCACCCAGGGCTGGTTGCCGCGCATATTGTGTGGCTGAGGCAGCATAATAGGTGAGGAAGACTAAGGAATAATTTATTCTACTCTAGCTTGGTAACCTGAGACTGCTTTTTGATTATTTTGTATCCAATTAAAGGATTTGTGAGCCTCATTAGCTCATATTACTATTAAATTGCACTTAACGTTATTTTGTTAAACTGGTTGTAGGTAATGTAACTGTTTGCTGTTCCTTCCAATAAAAAAAACGTGCATAAGTGGAACTATGAAGGTGAGACTTGCACATTTCTTTTAAAGAAAGGATATGGTGCACTCCCATTTTCATAACCTACCTGGCCTTTTCCCAACTTCTTTCCAGTCTAACCGGTTGCAGCTGAATACCAGCATTGTACATGGAGCGACAGCCTATCTGACCTCCGCAACCCAACTGCACTGTCATATTGAATGTTAAATAATGATTGACATTTATTCCAGAATGGCACAAGAGCTAACACATCTGAACCCGCACTGGAGTGACGAGAAGATCTACCAGGAGACGCGCAAGATAGTTGGAGCCATGGTACAGCATATCACGTATAGAGAGTTTCTGCCGATTGTGCTGGGTGAGTTTTTAGTTAGTAAAGCTCCTGCTTATGCAAGAGATAACTGACGCCAACAAGGAATGAAGGACTTTAATTAACATGAAAAGCATATAGCATAGTGATCCTGTAAGCCCACTGCTGGGACAAAATGCAAATTAATGCCTGTCTTCTGTGAAAGGAAGTAAGCCACCACACAGACCAAAAAAGTAGTTACTCAATTTGACCGGTTTCTATACTTGGTCTCATTTTACTGGCATCATATTGAGAGCAAGCAGTCCATACAAAAATTAAATAAAAACTTCTATGTGTGTTACCAATAATTCTTTCCATCACCAGGTTCCGAAGTAGTCCACCGCTTCGACCTGGAGCTGCAGAAGAAAGGTTTCTACAGAGGCTACAACCCAAAGATCAACCCCAGTCCAGCCAGCTCGTTCGGTTCTGCAGCCTTCCGTTTCGGGCACAGTCTCGTGCAGTCGTCTATGGTGCGCTACGACAGGTTCCATCGCCCTATGAGTAATAGTAAGTACAGCTACCAAGATACGGTAAGGTAGAATATGTGTGTGTATGATCTGTGATGTAAGGAAAAAAATATGCAAGTGGCACGAAAAAATACGTTACATTTAAGCTAACCGGCCAGCGCTCAACATAAAGCTATGTCACCACTCGATACAGAGGTACAGCGCTGGTTTTCAGCGATAATCATCGTTGAGGTGATGTTTCTAATGGTTTTATAGGTCCACTCCACTTCACTTGCATTTGGATACAAAACCGATGCTTTTGACTAGTTTAAAAATACAAAACTTTCCGGTCAGACCAAGACCCTGGGACAATGACCACTACTAATTTTCTTCTAATCCCCTGCAGACGTATCTCTCCACAACGAGCTGACCAATCCCTCAAACATCTGGTCTATCGGAGCAGTAGACCGTCTACTCCTCGGCATGCTGAACCAGCCCATCCAGAAGCGAGACGAATTCATCACGGGAGAGCTCACCAACCACCTCTTCCAAACTCCTCAGTTCGACTTTGGCATGGACCTCGCAGCTATCAACATTCAGAGGGGGAGGGACCATGGAGTCCCTCCGTATACGTTGTGGAGGGAACCCTGTGGTTTAACAACTATTGAGGACTTTGATGACCTGCTGAGGGTAATGCCGGCTGGCGCTGCGAGGAAAATGAAAGCGTTGTACAGGTGGGTGCCATTTGTAATATTTTTTAATACCTACTAGGTGCAGATTTAAAATTCTAAGAGAAATTAAAGTTTAAATTAAACTCCTCAAGATTATCCCATACAAGTAATACTTGCAGCAACTTCCCTGTTTGATAGATATTTCCCTATTCACCCACCAAATAAAATTAAAATGGAACCGCTTTTTTCTAAAACGCATATCTTTGAAAGAATACTCGTTTGTAATTTTCCAGACATGTGGATGACATAGACCTATTCACTGCGGGCATGGCAGAGCGGCCGGTGGTGGGTGGACTTGTAGGACCAACCTTCGCCTGCATCATAGCACAGCAGTTCAGTAACCTCAGGAAAGGAGATCGATTCTGGTAAGTGAAATTGAATTTGAGACTCAAATGCACCAACAAAAACTACTGCTAAACTAAAGTAAATTCTTTTATTATTATTTTCAGGTATGAAAACGGAGGTTTTGACTCATCATTTACGCCAGCACAGATTCAACAAATTCGTAGAATCTCCTTAGCACAAGTCCTCTGCCGCACTTTAGACAGCATCGAGACAGTACAGCCCTTCGTCTTCCTCTCAACTGACAACCCTGACAATGACAGAATATCCTGTCAGAATGGACTACTAAACAACTTTGACCTATCACCCTGGATCGAAATTGACTCTGAATCTGACAACGATATAAGTAAAGCAGAACAAACCACTTCAAAACAAATTAGGAAATCTACGACTACGTCAAAACCATCAACGACCAAAAAGACTGCATCAAAAGGTGCGATAAGACCTCATAAAAAGAAACCTGACAATAACCTAACTGCTATTAAAAACATGACTATCGAAAGTTTGACTAAAGAAAGCCCGACTGACAAAATGAATATGACGCAAATAAAAAAAGACAATGACAGTGACGAACTAAACCTGACTTTGACCAATGACATGACTAGCACAACTGCTAAACCTAACATGACGACTAAACCCAACGTGACTAGACGCGACGTACAGATCGATGACAAACTTGACTTCAAAAACAAAAGCAGACGATTTGATGACAAAGTAGATTCTAGACGCAGACCATCAAATAAGTATGACAAATATGACGAATATGACTATGAAGATGATGAAGACACACATCAAGTGCAGTCCGTTGTCATCAACAATGTTGCACATAAAAGACCTCAATTTAACAGACCAAACAACCGACCTAATAACAGACCAGTGATTACAGTGACGGAGAACATTGACAAATATACTTACTTAATTAACTACGTGCCGAGACCAACTGAGTCTTGGCGACAAACGACGAGAAGACACACTACTGGACGACCTATGTCCGATCGAGACGTGGTCAAAGTGACCTATCAGACTTACGACGACACTTACAGACGACCAAACAAACCTTACTATTACAACAGACAAGACGACCCGCCGACCAATTACAGATACAACCGACCGACACATACTACTAAATACACTTACCCATCATCGGCTAGGTCCAATGACGAGACTGCGACACAAAGAAACAAAGTGACTGACCAAACTGACGCTAAACCCGAAAGCACGACTGACTTGTACAAATTAGTAACCTTTGGGTATGTAGGAACTTACAAAGGTTCAGTTAGTACTACTGAAAAGAAGGTAACAGACATGACTGACAAAATCAAGACTATTAAAGACGTAACTGACAAAAACGAGACTGTAAAAGACTTGACTGACAAAGAAGTGACAGAAAGACATAAAGCTGAGACTGTTAGCAAAGACTTTTCGACGTTTGACGCAAATGACAATGAAAACAAGAACATGAAACTATCAACATTCTACGTATACGAAACTGCGACTAAACCTTACTTACAAAGACCAACTAGACGTAACGACGAAATGCCCATACAGACTAACAAATACTACTACATTAGGAATGTTCTTCACAAGTACTCTGACAATGACAAAAGTACTCCAAAACCGAGTAATAAAGAAGAAAAGAGAGAAGTTATTGCTGAAAGCTATAACTACCCTGGTAATCATGAGGTCAACATTGAAGAAAGATCCTCCATTGATAAGATGGCAGCGTTAGATGATATAGAAGGGAAGTCCAAGGGTGAGGATCGGCTTAGAAACAGGGTGAAGCCTTCAAGTCCTGCCAAGACTCCATCAGTGGCTTTCCAAGTTATACCCAGTGAAAACAGGTGAGTTTTGTATTATATCTAGACTTTACAAAGATATTATATTGGCTTCGGAAAATTCTCCCGGATTACCGAGATTAGTCATACCAGTTGATACAAATATTATAGTTAAAAGTTGCACTGTTATCATAATCAATTCAAGTATAATTGACACTGCAGTCTATGTCTTGATAACAGTGCTTGAAACTAAGATCACTTATGGCTATAACTGCTATAAGTACACAAGTGTTTACTAGACTAATAATATATATTGAACAAGGACCAATGGCACAATAAATGCAAATGGAATTATTTTTACATAATTTCACAAATCTTCAGGTCCGGCCATATTTGGTAAGATTCGGACAACTCAGGCGGCAAAATACAGACTCGGCACGCAAACATTTGTGTTTAGCATTAGGTAGTAGGTTTAGTAAACCAACAAATAGAGTGAAATTCGTCATTCTTGCTTAAGAGATCTCACATGTATTTTTTATGCTATGTTCATGATTTTTTTTTTTTTTCAGTCCATCGCAATGGGCGGTCTACGAAGAAAACCTGGAATTACCAGACCAGAACAAAATGCCAGCCATCAAAGCAGACCCTTACGCCCAGAAGGAAATACCCACGCCCATCGCTTTCAACAGCTTCAGGAGAAGAAGACCAGGTCTTGGGAGAAATTGACCTACATCCATACTTAGAGGAAATCTTGCCTTGCTTGACTCCAAATACTTAGATAGTTAATTTTAGGACATAATTAGTGAATTGTATTTGTAGACAGTATGTTATTGCGTGATATTAATGGCAATTCCTAGTATGACCCTTATTCTTGGCGCCAATATCGATCGATGATCAAGAATGTTAATAATTCCCTAACATGTTTTTAAAACTGTATTGAAATCGTATCGTATTGAATGCCGAAAGTAAAGTTTTTATTCAATATTGTAAAAGGATTTCTGGACTAGAAGCGAACTATTGATACCTAAACTGTGACGGATGACTAGGTATGACAAAATACCTGCCAAAATGGCCGACTGACTGATATATTGACTTTGTTTGAACGTAATTAGACGTAATAAAACTAGACTAATGTTGAATTTGACTGTTGTTAGGACAACTGCGACTGACTTTGACTGTTATTGCGACAACTGTGATTGACTTTGACTGTTATTGCGACAACTGCAATTGACTTTGACTTTAGTAGTAGGACCTACCCACATAATGTTGACCAAGTCATAACTGAAATAAGAAAAACATAAGAGAGAAAAAAAACATGAATAGGTATAAACTACTATTTTTTACAAAATACGACTGACTTTGATATCAAATGCATTTCGATTAATTTATTCGATCTGCGATATTGACTACTGGCCCGAAGTAAAAGTAAAAGTTTACTAACAGACTGACTGTCGACTGAATGCAAAACGCATTGCCTACCTAACCCTAGGTACCCACTAACTTACCAGTTTACGACTATATTACTGACTTAAAATTTACTAATAAATTACTACATGAAGCTGTTCTGATGTTCAAGTTTCTACATAATGTACCTTCGACAGACTTGTCGATGTATAACCAAGGACAAGGCATGACTAATAGATTCAGATTAATGCCAATTACACACATTAGTTTCTACCTACTAATCTTACAAGGTAACTGACGTAACAATGACTTGACTGTCTTGAATTCTTATCATAATACTTGTCTATTAAACGTACACTAACGTAACACGTACGGAATCGATGACAATGGAACATTATGTAGAGCTTGTGGCGCCATTGCTATAAACACAGAACAAAGACGGTTACACTTACTGTAGACACTTTGACCAAGTTTGATTTACTGAACACACGCCTTGGGCCTTGATTATGTTGTGTTCTGTGACTTTGGACTGAACTAAGGATAACGATTGATTTTCTGTTGCGAGTTCTAGGTGGTATTTTGCAATAATCTTGACACCAACTGAAATAATATACTGACTTAAGTAATGAACTAATGACGGACTGACTTGTAAATTGACACTGACTGACTAGACAGACAGACACTTACAGACTAAGACTGTCTGACTAACAGACTGACTTGTTGACAAATGTAGTAAAAGAAATTAACGATTGCCGCATTGGTAAGGTGTACCCATTTTTCCTAAAAACTGACAAGAAAGGGAACGACGACGATGAATAAGAATAAATTGACTAACTGAGTTTTCAGACACATATAAATGGACAAATGGACTAATGAATGGAAAAATAGACTAATAAATGGAAAAATGGACTAATATATGGACAAACTGACTAAGCTTTCTGACAATTTGACTGATAAATGGACAAAATAACTAATAAATGGACAAATTGACTAATAAAATGACAAACTGACTAAGTTTTCTGACAGACGGACTAATAAATGGCCAAACTGACCGAGTTTTCTGACAGACGGACTAATAAATGACAACTACAGACTTGGACCAAATATAATTTTATTTAAGTAGGTACTACATCACATCGACTTACATGGGTATTTTCTTATGACAATAAGACATTTTTTTAACAGATCTCGTCTTGATAGAGCTAGATAAGTATTGACAATAATGAAATGACTGACAACAATACGACTAAAGACTGTTTGAAGTTAAACATACTTAAATAAATATTAATTTTATTGAATAAATACTAGTTATGTAATCGCGTATTTATAAAATAGGAAATTATGTAAATGGTCATAATAAAAAAATTAAAGTAATTTAAATGATTTATGTCAAAATGTAGTAAGATGTATTGAATTTTTAGATGTTTTAGTATGTCTAACAACTGCTTTGGAACATTTTTGTATCTTACATAAATATTACTTACGTTTTACTATAAGGTACTGATTTAACCATGAATATAGTACAAGATTCATTTTACAATATTCCCTGAGGTACAAGATGTACCTATTTGTTATAATTATAACTTTAATAAATAAACAACAATTGATACACTAATTTGCTGATTACATAAACATTGTGAATAAATGATATTAACAATATGATTTAAATATTTTATTTACATTAAATATTTATTTGAGATTTATCTACTTTATTTTCAGGGTTTTTTATTTCATTTTATTGACTGCTCCAGAACCATTGGTGTAGTATTACTAATTTAATATATAACAACATCACTCCCTTAATCCTTGAAGGGTAAGGCAGAGGTATACACCCACATTTTGGCCAGTTAAGTTTAAGTCCCAATCCAGACTCAATGGATGCTACTGACCCGTTGGGGCTGCGGGTTGTTCGAAAGAGATACCGCGGCCTCGGCGCAAGGGCTAAGAAGGAACATGGGTGTTTTTGTGTCAGTAGAAGTCTGACACTCTCTTCCGCTCTGCCCAAGAGCGGGAGGGGTTATTTGACGATTCCCCACCCACCAAAAAAAAAAAGTGGGTGCTACTGAGAAAGTGGGTGCTTCCTGATGGAAAACCCAATAACACTTTGCCCAACCCACTTAGGACCTCATACACAGTCACGCTTGCGACCATTAGACCAATCAATCATCACCGCAGTCATCACTAATTTGTTCTAACATTGTTTTCAATATATATTATTAATGTTATTGTTGTTATTTTTTATTATTATTATTGTTTGTCTTAAATATTATTTTAATTTTTTATTCTCTGACCTCTGTAGAAATATATTACTTTATTTAGGTACCTACCTCTACAGATATACCTGACTTTGGTGAAATCACAGACTAATTAATGAAACAGTTGGCCACACAGGACTTGATAACAAAATTTAATAAATTTTTCTCATCAAGAATAGGTCTGTTTGCAAATCATAATTAACTTCATTACACTATAATGATAAATTTGAAGTAATAATATTTTCATTTAACCTCATGCTGGATATTAAACAATCTTTGTTTATTAATATCAAAGGCAGTATTATACATTATAATGTAATGGTTTACCATTATCTTCAATGATTGCTTTGATTACCTTACGGATATACAGAACAAGCCTTTCAGTGTTCTTGAGAATTATTTATAACTACAAGTCATCAAAATAAATTACAGGAACCTTGACTGCGAATTTCATTTGATTATGACAAATTTGGTAGATGTCACGTGTACCAATCCGCAAAGGCCCGCGTGGTGGATCATAGCCCATCCCTCTTCTAGATAAGAGGCCTGAATCTTTGCAGTGGGAACATTATAGGCTTATGATGATGATGACAAATTTAAAAATAAATGAATTGGTTATTTACTGAATTTTATCATAAGTACAGTACCTGTATATAACATAAATCGTTCAAAAGAGACTGTAATACAGTGACCTTACAGTATTTCCATTTGCAAAATTAAATAAATAAACCGGTTAACTATTAAATCGGAAAAATATTTTTAAATCTTAATAAAATATAACATCATGCCTGTAATCCCCGAAGATAGACAGAGCACCTAATAGTAGACCCACACCTCGCTTGTTATGTAAAAGGCCCAGTTTCAGTGAGCCTATTGCCATCATCTTGGCACAAATCCAGGCTCTGCGGCTGCTACTGAGAAATTCCTGATAGAAAAACTCATCAATATTTGTCCCAATCCCGGAATCAAACCCTGGACCTCACATTCAGCAGTTGTTACTTGCAACCACTAGTTAGATGAACAGTCTTATTATAAATAGCGTTAATATATCTCTAATTAAGTCATTAAATGGTACAGAGAGCTCATCCTAATAAAAGGAGAGTAATGCCCATTTTCACAAACACTGACACCTAATTGAATGCCTTAATATTGTTGCACTATTGGAATTTTAACTCTCATCTCTGTGCTTTGATTTCTAATCAAAATAAAGCATTTATTACGGCATTTCATTAAATATTGCAGTGTCAGGAAAACGGGCTTTATAATTTTAGGTATACATTTGGCAGTTAAACTGAACATCAATACACAATACTTACATAAATATAGACATTTATTTAGAAATTATTTAATCCCTCTCTGGGTAGATTTGTACCAGAGTATCAACCAACTCCTGCGCCAGCTGAGGAGTGCTGCAACAAAGCACTCTGCGCGATAACAAATCCAGAGGTTTCCCACTGGGGTCCAAACAGACACCACCAGCCTCTCTCACCAAGATATCCCCAGCAGCAATATCCCAAGCGTGGATCCCAAACTCAAAGTTAGCATCAGCCCCGCCCATAGCCACCATCGCCATATTCAAGGCTGCAGAGCCCAGTGCCCGCAAACCATGCCCTTTGCTCACAATGCGCTTGTAGTTCTCAAATACAACTTTACATCTCTCTTCATCCCTCGTTGTTCCAACTTCAAATGCAACTAAAGCATTGCGCAGCTCTGTACAATCTGATACATGTATTTGTTTGTCATTCAGGAACGCACCCTGACCCTTCTTAGCGGTAAACAGTTGCTGCAAAATAGGATTGTAGATGATACCGGCGACACACTCCTTGTTGATTGCAAGTCCCAGGGATATGCAGCTGTGGGGGAATCCGTGTACAAAGTTGAGTGTTCCGTCCACTGGGTCAATAATCCATGTTGGGGCGTCCGTCAGCTCGCACTTGGCTCCACCGGCGACTGATTCTTCACCAATAAACTTATGATCAGGGAAATGTTTGGATAGACCACCAATAAGCATCTCCTCCACTTTTTTATCTATTTCAGTCACAAGGTCGATATCACAGGACTTGTTCTCGAAGATCTTGCAGCCATTTACGTGCTCACTTATAAGGTTTCCAGCGGATTTCACGAGATCTAAGGCAGCGTCAAAGTATGTGTCTATTTCGCCCATTTTGAATGAAATATTTTTAAGTTGAGTTTGAAGGCGAACGTATACCGGCAAACGTCCCACGACTCTGTAGATAACTAGATAATGATGGCAGATTGGCAGTAATAATTAGAAATTCACGGATTATTTGCGTACGGATATCAACGAACGAACTGTCAACAGTCTTTGACATTGATGACATTGACAATGACAAGTATGAAGTAAGAATGACAATAACAAATTAGTTACCTACATGCAGATTTCCTGCCCAACCCCGTTACGGAACTCAAATGGGGTTGGGCAGGACACCTGACAAGGCGTAGAGATGGCAGGTGGAGTTAGGCTGGCACCGAATGGCGTCCAAGAACGGGAAAAGAAATGTAGGTCGCCCGGCGGCGAGATGGGCAGACGATATAGTTGCCATCGAAGGAAAAACCTGGATGAGACTGGCACAAGAACGTGGCGATTGGCACCAGCAGTGGGTGAATTCGGGCTGTGGATGATGATGATGATACACGCAGATTTTAGTTTGATCCACGCATGAAGTTATTTGCAGTAACTGAGCAACCGAAGATGCAGATACAATGATTAGAAAAAGGGGAACCCGCAGTTGGGAATGGGAAACGATTTTTGACGGAAATATTACGCGTTTTTATAGAGTTCTGTAGCCGAATGGCAAAAAACGGAACCCTTATAGATTCGTCAAATCTGTCTGTCTGCCCGAAGCTGGGACTGGGATGACCACTGTTGTATGTTTATTCTTATCTATTTGATGAGGTATCTAGCTAAAATTATAGTAAAGGTAGAAAATAGTATTATATTTTTATATATTACCTATGTAGGTATGACAGACATTGGAGACTTGGTCCCTTGACGCTAACGTTTATTCAGTCACAGAATTTAGGTACTGTGTGTGGTCGTGTTCTAAAGTATCAAGTTTTCCCGTCGGGGCTGCGAGTAGTTCGTAAGAGATACCGCGGCCTCGACATGAAGGGCTAAGAAGGAACATGGGTGGTTTTTAGTCAGTAGAAGTCTGACACACTCCCTTTCGCTCTGCCCAAGAGCGGGAGGGGTTATTTGATTTTCCACCCGCCAAAAAAAAAAACAATATTCGCGCCAGTTCGTCAGTTTTCTTTCTTTCTTCTCATTTTTACTTTATTCCTTACTGGCGTTTACCTGCGACTACACTCGTGACAGTGCGAAAATTGAGACAAGGCTGAAACCGCACTGGGGTATATATGGACTTGAACTACCATATATCTTAGTTTTCTCGGGTATTCCTCCAGATGTGCATCTGGATTGAGGGCCCATTTTTTTAAACCTTGCCAAACGAAATAAGACTCATAGGGAAATTACTTAAAAATAGTTAAAACTTAAAGCATAGGGCCACGAATTTCTTAAACGTGAATTAAAAATGTTATGATTAAATAACTTGGGCCCTCAATCCAGACGCGTGCATAAAGTGACATAGCCTAAATCTCAGTAAGTCCTATCTTTGGGTTCATAATTTTTATTCAGGAATTTAGTTAAGAATTTCTTAAAGATTTTAAGAAATTCCCAAATCTGTAGAATGTGACATTACAGATTTATGGCGGTATTTCTAGGGCCCTCAGTTCAAATGTGTCTGTACTGAGGAATCTGCAAAACATGGATTTATCTGAAGAAATACATAAATGCGACTTTAACATGTTTTACTTAGATACTTAGGTGAAAAGAAATAATGACGGAAAAGTTCATTGTTACGTAGTAAATGAAAGTCAAATTTTACTAAAACGTCTGAACTGAGAGCCCAACATTTTCGGCTTTATTGACTAGGCTCAACCTCATAGATTAACGCAAATTAGAATAAGATTTTTAACTATTTCTTAATTAAATTTTAACATATCGTCCGTTCTTCTTAATATCATACTTAAAGAGAAAATTGATTTTATACTTTTTATAAGGGAAAAATTTGTAGGGTGACCATAATGATCATAGTTAGTACCAGTACATTTTGCAAAGCGCAGTCGAAAAGTCGTAATATTTGCAGCTAAACGTATTATATATGTACCTACAGTTTTCAATTTTGTTTTCTTTATTTGTATTACTATTTTTTATAAAGCCGGATCCCCACTTGAGCAGCCGCGGGGCGAGCTGCCTCAATCTGAGCATGCCGCGCGCCGCGGAAACTTTATGCATCTCCACTTGAGCCACATTAATCAGCAACTCTGCAGCGTGCCTCAAGCCGAGCAACGAATTTATCTAGTTTCTTACTAGCTACCATGGGTGACGCATTTTGCATTTTGCCGCGAAGTGAGCGTACAACGTCCGTCTCCACTGTTCGCGTGGCTCACACTGAGGCGCCTTTGAGCACCGACGTTTACCGACACAAAATGGCTCGTCACGAGGCCGCCTCGTTTGGCTCAAGACGCGGCACGCCTCGACCCGCGGCAGCGTCTCCACTGGAGCTGCCGCGAGTTGAGGCGGCCGCTCGCCCCGCGGCTGCTCAAGTGGGGATCCGGCTTAATATGATATTAGTCCTTATTGTCCTTAAGGTTCTATTATGGGCCTAGTTGCAGAACAGCTGTGAAAAATTGGGAATAATTAATTAATTGTTCAATATCTCCGTAACTAGGGGGGTTCCCACGTATGATCTAGAACAAAAAAAATATCGCAGTGGTGGGGAGAACAAGTGCCTTTCGTTTGCGTTAAAGGCACTTTTACACCTTTTATACGATGAATTCCTACTTATATGGCTGTGATCCTTAGGGATCGCTGTAGCACCAAAGACATCGCAAAACGCTTTTCGAACAAATACATTCCGATAAATAAAACACGATCAGTATTGTTGTAAAATAAAAAATATTTACTTAAAGTAATTAATGTAACCATAAAATAGTCTTACATCCTAAAAAATAAATCATTATTGATAGTAAAATAAAAATATCAAAGAAACCAAATGTTGGTGTAATATAATTTTATCAACAACAAATAGCCGTTAGAATTATTTAATGTATATTCGATTGGTGTACTGTGTGTAAGAATCGATATGCAATTTTAATTTTAATTAATTTTGTGTGGTCGGCACTACTTAGCGTATTTGTTTATTTTTTTTCAATAAAGACTTTTATTCAATAATAAATAATTGATTTCATTTATTTTTGTGCATGATAATAATTACATAAGAGTTCTTGGTTCTTGGTCAGTTACGAAGGGAGATTTGGGGTAATTTTTAACCGACTTCCAAAAAGGAGAAGGTTCTCTATTCATGTGTATGAATTTTTTTATACATCCGCGCATATCTCCGTCAATTGTGGACCGTATCAGGATCTGATGATTGAGTGAGTGAGCTGGTTATGGAAGGTACTCCCCTCAACGATTAGGAGTTGAAAGCAATAATAAGGAAATCTTGAAGTTTAAGGGCTTGGTTTCTAGTTTGAATGTTCAATGCATAGTAAATATTTGTATAGGATATTACAACTCATCATCATCTGCCTAGCCTTTTCCCAACTATGTTGGGGTCGGCTTCCAGTCTAACCGGATGCAGCTGAATACCAGTATTTTACATGGAGCGACTGCCTAACTGACCTCCACAACCCAGTTAATACTAGGTAATACGATACCCTTTGGTAAGACTGGTTGTCAGACTTTCAGGTCACTGACTACCTGTAACGACTGCCAAAGATCTATATATGGCAGCCGGGACCAACAGCTTAACGTGCTTTCCGAGGCACGGAGGAAACTCGGTATGTCGGGCGGTCACCCATCCACAGACCGACCTAGGCAAGCACAGCTTTACCTAAAGATCGACCCGAGTGGCAGTTCTTATTAAGCCACGAGCTCCTTATATATTACAACTAAAAAAGGAAAAAAAAACCGACTTCAAAAACATAAAAAAGTGAAAAACACAAAATCGAAGAACACAAAAAGTGAAAAACAAAAAAATTAAAAATAAACTTCACAAGAAAAAACAGCGCCTGAAGTCGGTGGCAATAAACGGAAATCAAACAAACAAAATATGTCACCAACTTCAAAAGCTGATTTTTTTAAATATTTTTTTTTTATTATTTTTAATTTTTCACTTATTTGTGTTTATCGATTATGCGTTTCTCATTTTTTTTATGTTTTTGACGTCGGTTTTTTTTTGCAAAAAAGTTTTTTAAGATACATTGTATTTAAGATACAATTTCCGAAATCACGAAAATCATTAAATAATGCTTAGGTAAATTTAATTGTTTTATTTTAAACTGTCAGATCTCTTTAGATCAATCTTGAAAATTTACCGGTACTAACTATGATCATTATGGTCACCCTACAAATTTTTCTCTTATATAAAAATAGAAAATCAATTTTCTCTTTAAGTATGATATTAAGAAGAACGGACGATATGTTAAAATTTAATTAAAAAATAGTTAAAAATCTTATTCTAATTTGCGTTAGTCTATGAGGTTGAGCCTAGTCAATAAAGCCGAAAATGTTGGGCTCTCAGTTCAGACGTTTTAGTAAAATTTGACTTTCATTTACTACGTAACAATGAACTTTTCCGTCATTATTTCTTTTTAACTAATTCACCTAAGTATCTAAGTAAAACATGTTAAAGTCGCATTTATGTATTTCTTCAGATAAATCCATGTTTTGCAGATTCCTCAGTACAGACACATTTGAACTGAGGGCCCTAGAAATACCGCCATAAATCTGTAATGTCACATTCTACAAATTTGGGAATTTCTTAAAATCTTTAAGAAATTCTTAACTAAATTCCTGAATAAAAATTATGAACCCAAAGATAGGACTTACTGAGATTTAGGCTATGTCACTTTATGCACGCGTCTGGATTGAGGGCCCAAGTTATTTAATCATAACATTTTTAATTCACGTTTAAGAAATTCGTGGCCCTATGCTTTAAGTTTTAACTATTTTTAAGTAATTTCCCTATGAGTCTTATTTCGTTTGGCAAGGTTTAAAAAAATGGGCCCTCAATCCAGATGCACATTTCCTCCAGGATTCCCGCCAGTAAAAAGCACGTAGATTTTCTATTCTGTCTCAATTGACGTAAGTACCTACTTATTAGTAAATCTTTAGCTTTCCCATTCTGAAAAGAGGGATTTTCAAATAAAACAAATTATGTAAAAATCATGAAAAATTGTTTAATTGGCATGCCAACTGATAACTTGTTACAACCTATGGCCAATTTTACAATTATCAATATTGTTAATAATTAAATATAATATTTATGTAAAATAAGTTTATGCTTCAATGTTTACTTACATTTAAATTTTATATTATTATTCGGAAAACTATAATAATGAATAAAAAAAAGAGTGGTCATGTAGACTCTGGTAAATAATGATAAAAAAAATGCTCGCACGATACATGTTAGGCCTCTGTTACAAGAGGCGATTTCCAATCCATTTTACGTATTAAGTCGATAATAAAGAAAACTTAAGGCCACAATTTATTACTACGAGTCTTACCTAAGTCTAAAGAGCAAGCCGTTCTAGCGCAAACCCTCGCCTGCAGACAAATAATACCGTTTTGTATTTATGTAAACAATTTACATGACACCACCTGTCCAGGTGTATTTACATTCAAGATGTTACGGAGATGGTTAGGGACTATATTGTTAAAAACTTTAGTATTCTCGCTCGTAGTGTAAAGAAGTCTGCTCAAAAAAACACAGTGTTGGTTAATGGTAATGGTAATGTTAATGGTACATACATAGCTAATTTCACATCTATGCCGACCGGCTATGTATTTCAATCCAACGATTACTACCACTACATATGTATTTCAATCAACACTGTGTTCTTTTGCCAATACATTTGAGCATTCTCTTTTATAAAAAAAAGTGTGCAACTCGATGCAGCTAAAAATTTTTGCTTAAAATGCTTTCAAAAAGTGAGCCGTCTGAGAGTGTCTGGTTGAGTCAACTAGGTGTAGTTAGCCGAGCCCACCGTCTCACTCCATCACATCAGAGGCTCACATGTTTACTTATAAACTATCATTAAAATTTGTATGGCAACTAAGCGCTCAGTGACCTACACTGATTATATTTACATTGTATAGATGAAAGTAACACGAACCGAGCACGCTCAACAGACAGACGCGAACAAGAGTCAGTTGCTGTCAAAAATAATTTATATAAAGTACACATTATCGCGGTCTGAAGTGAGCATGCTCAGTGCACAAGCTTGATAGGTTTCGGCAAACGGTACAATTGATTATAGAGAGGGGGGGGGGGGGAGTCAATTATCGCAACAACAGTCTTTATTACTCAGTCGCGTTTAGTTAAATGCAATTATCAAACAGTATAAGTAATATTTTGCCACATTTTATTAATACTTTAAAAAAAAATTTCATTACAAATATCACCCAATGAGTAATTTAACAACCTACCCGTCCGACTTTGTCTGGGCGAAGTGAAAATCTCGATTGTTAGGAATGTATAGTTTAATACTGGGATGGGGTTTATCACCAATTTCTATTGTTTTTCAGAGATTCGACTGTTTAAATGCAATTTATTTTCGTGTAAATTGAGCACCCGCGTAATTCAGTTGTGTTCTAGACGTACGAATGTGTACGCCAATAGCAACTCTCGAACGTATACTGCGCGCCATAGATCGGCCGCTGCTTACCCCATGTTCTGTTTACAATTTCTCATGCAATTATAAAATATATCGTCGTATACATTAGCGTACAAATTCATACACCTAAAACTGAAAAAAATATGTACTCAAAATATTTCATAATGACAATAAAATTTCACGTACATTATATAATATTATACAATGAAAGAAAACGTATATTTAGATACAAAAGCCTATGCGTTCTCAGCTGTTCGCTATATCCATACATTAACTCGATTTACATTGACTTATAGGTGCCACACTACACAATCGTAATTTTGTAAAACTATTTTACAATGTCTTACATACATCACATTCAGTTTATTTAAAAACATGATAGCTAATGTGAACAGGGTTTTAACTACCCTTTTTAAAGATTTTATGTACAAAAATACGATTGTTTTAAAGTCTACATGTAAGAGCGTAATATGAAGAAATGTATTCATCAGTAATTAAGTACGTCGACAAAGTTTAAAGAAAAGAACGGTTACAAGAAGAAAATATAACAATAATTTTTCAAAAATAACTACTTAGCCTAAGGTCAAAAAGTCACTAAACTGAGAGTTCATCACGTTTGACATTATTTTATTAATTATATAGGAATACCAGTAATACAATGTTGTCACTGTTTAAGTTACTAATATTCCTGGGAACCTCTCGAGCTAAAGGATGTATTTGTCGAGTAGGTCACCACACCAGCCCACAGCTGGGCTTCAAACTGACTTCACCTCGCCGTGGGGCTACTGTGATCATTATCAAACGCATACAGTTTAGAACATAGAGTTAAAACGCTAAAAGAACACATGACTTCACAATTGCTGTTACATGTAGTGATCGCGTGGACATTTTCGACGTCACCGTAACCGTTCACGTCACATGTCGACAACAGCCTCAGTTAATTTTGACTATCGCTTTGCTAAGCAGCAGGTAATAACACAAAGAAATAACGTATATTTATTGAAAGAATTAGAGAACTTATCTCACCGCGAATGGAGCTTGAAACAATTTGTTTGTTCCAAGAGTTCTCGCTATTGTGGAGTGAACAGAACAGTCAGGGATTCACTATTAACATAACATTTTTTAACATAGCATAAGTTGCTTTATCGTCTGTGGTGGGTCAAATACCTAAACAATAGTGATACATCCTGCTGCTTAGCAACGACAAATATCCAATAAGTTACAAAATCGTCAGAAGTCATTGTCTTGTCACATCTAAAACTATTGCCTACTGACCTCTAAAGTCACTAACTTCTGACGTCAAAATTCATTGACTGATGTCACAATCCACTGAAATTTTGACAGCAAACGTCATTTACTTCTGCTGTCATCGACGTAGAGACGTGTCGGTGTGAGTGTGTGTGTGTGTTACTCGACGCTGTTGGTGGTGTCATTGACGTCGTCGAAGGACTCGTCTCCGGAGCCGGCGCCGGGCGCTAGCGACGTGCGCTTCATGCGGGAGGAAGAGGACCCGCCTGATAGACCGATGCCGCCGCCCTGCCGTCTGTGGATACAAGGAATGGATAATAGCGAGCGTTTTGAAATAGTGTTGGTGAGAGTTGAGAATATTTGTAATTAATTTGTACTTATTGCGATTGTCCTATCAGGTAAGGTCGGAGCAGAAAAACAACCCCGCTATCTACATTACGCATAGCGAGTCTGAAGTCTGAAACTCTATGGTAGATGTACCATATAACTTCACTCATTACAACCGGTACGCACGTACGCACCATACGCACAAACGGGGTCTGAGACCTTAAATTTTATTAAAATTATAATCATCCTTCAAAATATTAAAAAAAAAAAAGTGAATCTATTTGAAATCTTATGGATAAACTTAGCAAATACACACTCAAAAACAAGTATTCTCAACTGCTCAACTGTGTTTTTTGTTATATTCTAAAGAAAACGGACGATACATGAAACACAGTTATTTTTAAAGCAACAAGTAAACCCACGCTTTCCAACTATAATTATGCGCTGGTTCAATCCATACATGTTTTTTTTTATTCCAACCCTTTTACCCCACATAACTTAACCAATTAGGTGGAATATCAACACTGTTTTTGCTAATATCCCAAAAAAAAACAACACAATAATGAAATGAAGTTTGTTACATGATAACAATCCCATTCGTCCATTCAATGACCAAATAATGAACAGTTTCAAGCATTCAAACCGGTCAATATAAACTCATTATTAAAAAGCGAATATCCCATTCCACATGTATTTAGCTATCCATTCCGAGTGAGCCCGTTAAACTCGAGAATAGTTGAACCTAGTTAAACTAGATCCAGCTTAGTTAAATTAGAGTAAACCTAGTGAAGCTAGAGCCAACCTAGTTGCACAAGATTGAACTCAGTTAAACTAGAGCCAGCCTAGTTGCACTAGAATCAACTCAGTTACGCTAGTCAGCCTAGTTGCACTAGATTCAATTCAGTTAAACTAAAGTCAGCCTAGTTGCACTAGATCCAACTTAGTTAAACTTAAGCCACCCTAGTTAAACTGGAACCATCCTAGTTAATCTCGAGCATGATATAGTTAGCCCCACTCTACTACCTGACGCTAGTCGGTCGCTCGCTGTTCGTCTTACTCACTCCCCCACTCGCTAACGGTTTCGTCGTCGGCAAACGACGGCCTAGCGGAAACATACAATAGTTTATCCACAACATAAAGTTACGTGTCGTCAAGATTTTTGTACTTGTTTTTCGTAACTATTAATAGTCACAAGCAGCGCTGTAAACGGTATATAATATACATAATAATGTTAGTCACGAATGGGTACAAAAGATACATTAGTTAGATACAAACTCACGACGCAATCTTCAGTACTTGGAACTCCCTTGCAATCAAATATTTTAAAAAATAAGTTGGAAGAATCAGCAGATGTTCACAATAGTAGTTTGACCCTGTGTGAGAGACTCAGCAGCAGATAATCATCAATTTTGTTGTAGTCTTTTATTGTTTTGTAATCTTGCATTTTGTATTCACAAATGCTTCGATTCGGAAAGTCGTATGTCAATCTCGCACGGTTTCGGTATGCCAGAAAAAGCTAGACAAACGAGTTATCGAATGCATTTGTGAATAAGGGGGCAGTTTTCTCATACTCTAGTTCAATCGATAGTTACCTGAGCTTGTTGCGCAGGTTGTTACACTCGCGGGTGAGGGTCTCGTGCGTCTCCAGCATATCCTCCAGGTCTCGCTGCGCCTTGCGCTTGCCGACCTTCTCGCGTTGTACCTCTTCCTCCACCTCGTCTAGTTGACGTTTCAGGGCTTTAACGCGGACGTTCATCTGGGAAAAAATTGATTATGTTATTGGTCACGGAAAAATATCATGAGGAAATCGACTTGTTCTAAACCAAAAAATTCAAGACATGTGACATCTGGGCCCCCATAGTGATCACTAGTCTTTTTTGCTTTAAGCTTTGTTCCCCCTTATACTACTTATACTTCGATTTAGGGCGTCATAGAAGGAGACAGTAGCTAGGGACAGGATTACTCTTATTATTATTTATTGGGTAATTGAAAGCTACTGGCTCAAGCAAGAGGAACGTGGTCAGTGGAGGATCAGTGTACCGCCGATTCCCTCTCACAGAGAGCTGTGTGTGTCTCAGAAATGGCCTGCCTGCCTAATGTCACTTTACGCACTGGTTTACAGCGACTGTCTCTACGACATGAATTCAGATCAGCCTGCCGTTAGCTTTCGAGTCAGCCGCAAAGTCATATGCTGTTGTTTGCCAGCAACCCTTGCTTCTACAGTACTTGCATTCCCAGCACCTATCTCTACCATCCTTAGCAGAAGCCTGTACATACCTTTTCGATCTGTTCCTTGTACTGATCAGCATGCCTCCTCTCCTCGTCGAGCTGGAGCGCCAACTCCTTCATCTTCTTGTCGAGCTTCCTCGAAGACTTCTGCTGCGCTAGACGCTCACGCGACTCCACCTCCAACTGTTCTTCCAGGTTGGCCACCTTCAGCTCTAGCGAGGTGATCAAGCCCTGTGACATAAGAAGTAAAAAAAATTAAAAAAAATGCAAATACTATGCGAGCCACCTAAGAATAGCGCTGTCGAGATGCCATTTTGTTCAGCAAAACTTGCGAACTTCATTAAGGTGGATGTGTCAACCGACCCTCCATACATTTTTGAAATACACCTTTACACGACACACAGAGACTTTTTCTTTAAAATTTATCATTTTATCACTTCTCAACAATGGAAAGTGTCCGCAATCGACCTTTTTGGGCATTATCTTACATTATTTAGCGAGAAAAACAATAGTGAAATCCCGGCAAAATTTGACACTTCTTTAGTAGTGTGCGTGACTTTTGACAAACAATGACAAGTAAACTTGTTTAGACTATGGCACGCTAGATGGCGTGCAGGTGCAGACGATCTTATAATAATTCTGTTAAATCAATAATTAGTTTTAATTATTTCCTTTCCAACCGTTCAAAAAAATAACAATATAAAATAACATAAAACTGATGACATCAATGTTATGTTTTTTTTTTTAATGTAAACAATTTTATTGTTGTATGGCAACATAAATACCAGCAGTCGTAGGAAGGTTTTATGCAACGATGCCGTTCTTCGTAACCTTGACCTACATGCAATATGTGGACGAAAAAAAGGCGTTGCCAAACTTCGTTCACTTGTTTGACTGTTAGAAACTTAGAAAATACATTCCTAGCTCGGTTGTCCCGCGCTATATGATTTGCGCGCGGAAGTTCTTGCGTACTTATTATTTTGTATGCTATGCATTTTCATTGATTTAATTGCAATATTTCTCCAGTATACATTTGATTCATATTATCTATTATACTGTATTATTGTAATTCTAATTTATCGTAGGTATAATAGTTAAATATTCTAAAAACACAATTCTATTTTCGGTGGTATTCGAAACATCAAGTTGGCCCGTGATTTTTATGAAATCTCGTCACAATACTAATTACCTACGTCATACGTGTCAGTGATGAGTACAAAGTCAGTGTTTCTTAGTATTATTTGAATAATATGTTTTTGGTCAACAATAAATAAAATTATTTTAAATCGGTAAACTACCAAAGTAGGTAATCACAAAATTAAACTTGCAAACATTTGCAAAATATGGTTTTGCCGGATTACGTCACCTTTTACGCATTTTGCAAACAGTTTCAAACAGACACACATATTTAAATATATATAGTTTGTTTTATTTTGTAGTAGATACTTACCAAGCTTTTTCACGTCGAAATTTGTTATGGTGCGTTCAGAAACAAATATAATTCAGTTACAATCTGTTTTTTTTCTGTTCCGTGCTTTATTTTGAACAAGTTATTATAATCTGTTTTTTTTTTCTTATTCGTTGACCAGTTCTACGAGGAATCTAAAGGTAACATTGAAATATAAAGATAAGTAAAATTTTATTACGTACTATAGCGGAAAACGTTTCCGAACGCTCCCATTTCCCTGGCCGTAAGAGGGCCAATAGAGGACAGCCGCCTCAAAGATATTCACCAACGCGCTAGCATGTTTGCTCCCGCGCGTCGCGCCGACCAATCACTGATCTGTCGTCGCGCCGCTACTCGGCCGCTGATTGGCTTTCGTAGCGTTATAGTTTTAAGTTCTTATGATAATGTTGTTTTGAATTATAATGTTGGCACTGGGTAAGAGAGATACTTTTGAGATGGCAGAGTTTTAATTTGTGTAATGTGTTTATTCCTGAGTTTTAATTAAAGTTTAAACCGTGAACAAGGCTTTATTTTAAGAACTGACCCACCCCGACTATAGTACATCTTTTGAACGCAACCCAATTGACATTGAGAGTTGAAGGAAAACCCGTCTGCACTTGTCCTGCACTTGCGATCATTTTCAATTGATTGTGGAAGCTGGTCCAAATAAAGGCTTATCTGAGATATCTGGGTATCGCATAGTGGACTTGAAGCATGTTATAGAGTGGGCATTTCTTCTGGAAAGACATTGAAATATGTGTGAATCTTCACAAATTGAATTTGTTAGTGAAAGACATGATGGATTTCGAAGTGAATTAATTTTCAAGTGCTGTGATCGAGCGTGGAAACATTGGTAGCAGTAATAAAATAAAAACTGCATTTGTGTGGGCAACTGTGACTTCTGGTAGCTTTTACACTCAAGCAGCTCACATAACAAGTCTTATGGATATTCCAACAATGTCAGCCAATAAATTTCGTCGAGTTGAAAGAAAATAAGGCAGTGTGTGGTTAGAACATTTGACAGAGGAAATTAAAATTGCTGGTGAACAAGAAAGATCAATTGCTATTCAAAAAGGTCATACGGGCATAACTTTGACTCGTCATCTGGTATGGTAAGTTAATATTTTACTAAAAACAAATTTGGTTCTTTATGACTTTTTTATTATGTGAGTGGTAATGCCGGGAGGGGACGCCCTAGAAAGACATACACTGATCATATTGGTGCCGTTCTTCTGAAAGGACAGGTGCGTAGTACTCGTAACCGGCGTGCGTGTATGACCAGATGTATGAATGTGGACGAGGCAAAAGGAGTATGTAAGGATCGTAGCAAGTGGTGTTCTGTGGTTTCTGCCTACCCCCATGGGAAAAGGGCGTGAGGTTATGTATGTATGTTATTATGTGCATTATTTACAAGTGTTGCTTTTCATTTCCAGGCCTGCTTCTTGGTGTTAGAAACAAATATTGTTATACATGTCAATATTATGGGAGGAGAAACATGGATATGAAAGCACATAATTGCTGCAAAAATTTTACTGGACCATCTACAGCAATGGAATCGGAAATTATTGTGGAAGGCTTTCAAAAGAGTGAAGAAATACATCAACTTCGCTATTTGAGTTTTATTGGTGACGGAGACTCCTCTGTGTTTGCAAAATTGATAGAGAAAGTGTCATATGGGAACATCATAAAAAAAATTAATGCAAGAATGACGTAATCAAAAACTATACCAGTGCACTCTACAAGGTAAATGAATAAATCAAATTTGTAAGTCATCCCAGGACCAGTGAAGCATATTATTCTGTATTTATATTTTGTTCTTTTTAGATCTTGGCCAACACTAAGCTCCTTCTTTCTGGGCGAAATATTTTGAAGCCAAAGATTATTACTGCAATGTAAATAAAACATAGACAGATGGAACTGAAAAGAAGGAAGAAGATCTCGTAGAAAGTTTGAAAAATACTGCTCCAGAAGTGTGGGCTCTCATTTATGCAGCCAATGAAAAAATTGCTTTGAAGGCTTCAAATCCTTCTGCAACATCAACATCAGTTAGAAATTCAAGCAAATAAGAGAAGTAAAGTTTTATTTCAGAGCAGCTTTGGAGATTGACGGTAAATAATATTTTGAAGTGAATGGTAAATAATATTGGTCAAAAAGTAAGAATTATATGCTAAGTATGTTTTCTTTGTTGCAGCAGCAGTGTAGCAGTTGGTTCAAAGAAAGTTTCAAGGCAGAGGGCGAAATCAACAAATCAAATGATTTTTGTTCTAATTGTATTATGGTAGTAGTTTGTTTAGAATCTACATTATCATTGTATATTTCTTTTTATTTTGTATCAAAAGGTGAAATAATACTTCTTAGGTATACTTACTTCATATAAAGAGCTTTATATTTTCGTTTTATTATATGCTTTTGTTGAGTGCTTCCAAATTAGGAAATATTTTTTTCACCTTCCTTGTTATTGTCTCATAATAAATCGTTTTAGATTTGTAGCTCTTGTCTAGGAATTATAGTTTCTTACGTGTTATGAAATGTATAAATACTGTTACTAATCATAAGTGTTATTAGTTTTGAGTGATTATGCATGTATCAGCATTTAATTATGTTACTTCAAATTCTTCTGGTTTGATAAAAAAAATCAATAGTGTACCTAATGTAGTTTGTTCAAAAGCTTATTATTCCATTAACAACTACTAAAATGATAAGAATAGCTGGTCGTTGAGTTGAACACAAGACAATGTTTGTAATTTATGTTCTTTCTCCTAAATTAGTTTACTGATAATATGTTATGTCTTTTTTATGTTTTATTTTTATATACCTTTTATTATTGATTGTAGTCAATCGTAATATTAACTTACACCATAGTATTGTATCGAGTCTGGTTCTTCTAACCAAACAGACAGATGTGTTGCTGGAGAGTTTGTTCCGCCACTTCTTCTTTCCAGCAAAAACACTAGGAAGTGTCGAAGGGTGGGCGTTTTGGGGGACTGTCACTTGTAAATAAGTAAAGTAAAGTAAATTTTGACGTTCGAAAAGTGCTGATTATCAGCCTAGTTTGAATAAATGAGTTTTGATTTAGATTTTTTTGAGTAAAATAAAACTGCGTTTTATTGTAATTATTGTTGACATAATTTATTTCCCAAAATTAAATAGTTTACACCAACAAATATACCTTTTATTTTTTAACAATCGTACATAATAAAATATACCGACTCACGAACAGTAAGTCGTGGGTTCAAATCCAGACAGGCGCATTACTTTGTGGAATGTATTGCATCACCACATGCTCTCAATAAATATGAAGCCGCGTATGGGCCCGCGTGGTGGCCGTGTCCCAGCAGTGGGAACATTATAGGCTGATGATGATATACCGTAGCAGGTGGCGTTCTGTAGTTCTGCCAACCCAATCTACCCATAAAGAAAAATGAAAAACATTTTTTTTCATTCACGCCATCTAGTGTTCAATCTTCGTAAATGTACTCGCTCACGTCTACGTCTGTGTGTGTAAACGACGCTATATTCAATGGCAGATTTTAAATTACACCTTTGTGTCGAATTAGGTGGATATTATGACAATGATGTGACCCAGTTCGATAAGACGTAATGTCCGATAACCGCAATTGCTACTCCTACGACTTAATAGTTTTCCAATTACACAAAAACACAAATAAACTAAAAATGTTGACTTCAACGCCATCTAGCGGGAAAATGGCTGGGAGCAGCCTGTATGATTCACCTTAACAAAGCGTACTGTGTGCAGAAAAATCAAGGAAGAAATTATACTCAGTTTAATTATTTAATGTTCACTTTTTAGGGTTCCGTAGTCAACTAGGAACCCTTATAGTTTCGCCATGTCTGTCTGTCTGTCTGTCTGTCCGTCCTCGCTTAATCTCTGTGACCGTTAGCACTAGAAAGCTGAAATTTGGGACCAATATGTGTATCAATCACGCCGACAAAGTGCTAAAATAAAAATTGGAAAAAAATGTTTTATTAGGGTAGCCCCCCTATATGTAAAGTGGGAAGTGTTTTTTTTTTTAATTTTAACCCTAATGTGTGATATATTGTTGGAAAGGTATTTAAAAATGAATAGGGGTTTACTAAAATCATTTTTTGATAATGTCAATAATTTCGGAAATAATCGCTCCAAAAGTAAAAAACAAAGCGTCCCCCCCCCTCTAACTTTTGAACCATAAGTTTAGAAAATACGAAAAAAATCTGAAAAGTAGAACTTTATAAGGACTTTCTAGGAAAATTATTTTGAACTTGGATGGAAACAACAGATGGAAACTGCAGTTAACCAATATAATTTGGTCCCTGAATCGTATGAGCGCCTATACAATCCAGAGGTCAAGTTTCATTTGCCCGTATTTTTTTTTTAACTTCGTTTACATAATATTTTATTATCTACGGAACCCTACACTGAGCGTGGCCCGACACGCTCTTGGCCGGTTTTTTGGTATTTCTAATCAATTTTACGTCAAATTGAGATATGAGAAAAGCATGTTAATAAAAATATTACACGATTTTTTTCACTTTCGAAGTACTTGTGCACATTAAAACGATTTCTCGTGCTCTAGGATAGAGCACCGCACCTCTCTTTGAACTTATATTAAGTTGAATATGTATTTATGGAATAAGAAATTTTCTTATTCGCATTTCTTTTTTTGCTGGCAGTACTTATCTGACAGATAAGTACTGCCAGCATGTGAAGTTGGCAGCAAGCGCGATCCTATTCTTAGTTGGCTAGCATAGTACATTCTTTTGAAGACGTTTTAACTGGGGCACGGTTCCGGATCTCCTTGTCTTCGGAATTCTTAAACCTAATAAAAACGATGCAGACTAGATTTTTAATTCACTTGACTAAAGGATACTTCGTTCATATTCCTTGTTTTATCAGTGAGCTGTTTCAGAAATTTTAAACTGAAGCTCTCCAGCATAGCTATTGTGTCTTTCTATTTATGGCATTACGAGAGCGAGCGAGATAGACATACGACATATCAAATTCTATTGTTTGTGAATAGCTATACTGAACCGATTTGGATAACTGTTGTTTCTTCCGATCCCAATAAAAGAGGGTAACATGAGATTTAACAGCATTATTGGTCAGGTTCTTATCAAATCTGGAATTAACTTAAATCAGCACATACCTTGGTCTTGGTCCTGGCCGCAGTCTCGAGCTCGGCCAGTTTAGCCTTGAGCTCCTTGTTCTGTCGCTCCAGCACCAACTTGCCGCTCTCCAGCTTCTGTGTGGCTGACTTCTCTGTGCCCAGCTCCATCGTCAGCTGGTCGATTTGGTTCTGGAGGAACATCAGTAAATTAGTATTGAATTGTGTACCCAGAAAGGGATATGCAAGTTTCAGATTTCCTTTCGTATTGTTGGAAAATTGCACTAAACTTTAGGGCGACAAATTAAGCTATACGTACCCAATAAAACTTTGTATAGATTTCCCGTGCAATGAGTTATCGCATTGTTTGATTAGTCGTCGTGAGTACTTTGTGATATATTTTGGTATTGTCATATTTATTTATTTATTATGTAGCTGACAATTTAATCAGCGTGATTTCAATTCGTAAGTAAAATTGATATCTTTTAAAGAGTGAGGTGTGGACGAAGTTGCGAGCAGAAGTTCGTAGTGAGTAAAGGTAAATGCACACTCGTCCGTGTCGAAAGAATCGACTGCACCGAACTACACGTTCTATCATGTAAAAGACGCTATCTTTTAATTTGCTTCGAAAAATTAGATTCTTTCGGCTCTGATAAAAGTTTCAAGTGAAGACACTCTTCCGACAAATCAATATTGATTTTACGCATAACTTCTTTTTTGACGATTAAACACAAAAACCATATGAAGTTTCAATCCGCTATGATTCTACATACCTGTGACTTCCTGAGTCTATCATTCAGGATCTCGTTGTTGGACTGCTCCTCATCCAGATCTTCCTCGAGGGCTGCTATCCGCGCTTCCAAGCGTTTCTTCTCGTCGATGAGAAGTGTGCTCTGTTGGATTGAAAGTTTGATTAGTGAAAATGTACCGGTGTGTGTGTGTTGTGTAACTGTTTGTATGTGAATGTTTTATTAGTGTGAATTTACAGAAAGGGTGTATTGGTAGTGTATTAGGGTTATGTAAAAACTTACTTGAGGGAGTGTATACAGGGTGGTGCCGAAAATACGACAATAAATGAAACCATGGTAGTTCTAGTTCATAGGAACATTTTTAAACTATCAAATAAATCCTAACATCGTCGTGGTGCCGACGATACGACAATAATCCTGTATATTATGTAGTTGATTTTGTATGTGTTTTGTCAAGGGCGTGAAGTAAGATTATAATGAAGGTTTGTCATTGAAATGTGTAGGTTATGTTTCGTATAGTGTAAAGTTGTGTATGGGAGTGCAGTACAGGCTTATTGTGGAATTGGCTGTAGCCGTAGGCATCAAGATATTGTTACAGCATTTAGTTTGGGGCTATCAACATGATGGAGAAGTTAGTCATGTTTGTTCTTAAATATTCGTGACTCTAGGGGGGATTGACCAGGAGTCAATAGGTTCATTCGAGTCACGAGTAAGTAGTATACCCTCGTAGTGTAGTATACTCCCGTACCTTGGCGGAGGAGTTGTTGAGTTCATCCAGCAGATCATCTCGCTCAGCCTCGGCCTGCCTCCTGGCGCGGTCGGCGGCGGCCAGCTCCTCCGCGTGCTGCAGCGCCTCCTGCTCCAGCGCCTTCCCGCGCCGCTCGGCGTCGCGCGCGGCCAAGGACGCCTCCTCCCGCCCGGCGCGCGCCTCCTCCGCCTCGCGCGCTGCCTCCTTCAGCTGCTGTTGGAGCTTCTTCACTTGCTTGGCTGCGTCTTCTTTCACCTGGAGGGGGATAATGTTGGATTCAGTATTTTATAAACACGTATTCACAATTATAACAACTACGTAGATTTGAATTACTTTTATGGCGTCTATGGTGGTTATGTTGTATGTGTAGTACTAGTTTTTCGATATCGAACATACATTGGCTAACAAAACAGTGAAAGATTCGTTACGACCGGATACCTACACAAAGTAGTCATTAGTCTATCGACTGCTTGAAAGCCTCAGCGGAATCATTAATTGTCATCCAAGTTTCCAACTAAATTTCAAGTCATATACGAAAATGCGGCACGTTTAACAGCGCAACGGTAGCCCAATCAATTCAAACATAATTATGGCGGTGTTTGAAAGCGTTTACGTCGAAACAATTTTACGGTTTGCCTTGTAATTCAGCGTTATTTACGGCGAAACGAGAAACCAACCCATCATGCCGTAAATAACATCTTATTTGTGTTTGCACACAAGATAACAAGAATTACTGCATAGATCGCCTCTCCATTTCATTTACGGAGAGGCGATCCAATGGCGATCCAAAGACGATCCACCAATCGTTAAATCACATTAACCAATAACTCGAATATTTGAAAACATTCGAATAAACCAACCCAAACCCTATTGACTCACATAAAAGCGACAAAGCTAACAAAAATATCTGGTTCTCACCTTATTAGCAAGATGTAGCGCCTGCTCAGCATCTTTAAGGTCAGCATCGAGTTTCTTCCGCATCGCCAGCACTGCGGCGCGCTGCTTGCGTTCCTCCTCTAGTTCACCTTCCAAGTCCCGCAGCTGCTTCACGATGCCGCGACGTTTCTCCTCGCCTTGCTCTTCCTTGGCCTGGGAAAATAAAAAATGATCAAAACTCCCATTCCAAAACTTTTATTCTATAAGGTAAATTGATTGAACAAGATGAAATACACAATCCTGTCTTGCCGTGAAAAGTGCTCTACTGTTTTAAAAAAAATCATTATTTAAGTATACAAAGAGAGCAAAAAAGTATACAAAAATACTACAACAAAATCACATTCCTCGGCTGAGGCATTAAATTGTTGCCAACATGTGTTACTTAACAGAACTAAATGTTTTTTTATGGACAAGCCCGCCACACTATTTCCTGCCCACTGTAACTCTTGTGCGCCAGAATCAACAGTGGCGACCACCAGAAAAGCACCGAGACAATGAAGAAGTCCCAGAGAAATAATTAAACTGTCTTGGATTGAAATTAATCAGACAAGAATAATGAAAGAATTGGAAAAACATAATTACACAGACAGAACTAAATATGGAACTTTAAGGTCATAACTTCACAAGTCATTTATTCCGGAACAAGATAACTAAAATCAGTAACAAACCTGCAAATCCCTCTCAAACTGCGCCCTCATAGCCTGCATATTAACTTCCAGCCTCAGCTTCGCATCCTCAGTGAGCTGCAGGTCATCTTCAATCTCCTCGTTCTGCGCCTTCAGCTCAGCCAACTGCGACTCCAGCGCTCGCTTGGCTTTCTCCAGCTCGTGCACGTTCTTGTCGGCCGTGCCTTGCGTGTTGGCTAGCTCGTCCAACTCGGACTGCAGGAGACGCTTCGTGCGCTCTAGCTCTTCCACCTGTGGGGAATTATATTGTATAACATCACGCCTGTGATTCCCGAAAGGTAAGGCAAAAGGTGTAACTTGTAGTACGGTTAGTATCCTTATTTACCTGGCCACTCTTTCCTTATTTTTTTTTTTAAATAATGCGGAACTGTATACCCACATTTCGCCAGTTGTAAAAGTTGAGATGGATGAATATTTGTTGCAGAATCACGTCAGAACGGCTGAACCGATCTAGGTGTAATTTGGCACAAAGATAGATTACAGTCGGGAAAAGCATATAGGCTAGACTTATTTTCCTCATACACATCTCAACTTCCACTCGAACGAAGTCGCGAGCAACAGCGACGGAAAGAAGGTTTGTTAACTATCTGTCGTATAACACCTCTCTTTATTTTTATTAGTTCTACTAGTAGCTCTGATGACGTAGTAGAATAATAGTCCCTACCTTCTCAGCAGCAGTATCTAGTTCCCGTGTGAGCGAGAGGACGCGTGTCTCCTTATCTCTTGCGTCTCGCTCTGCCGCGTCACGTTCAGCCGCGTAGCGCTCAGCTATCGCACGCTCTTCTGACACCACCTACAACAGATTACAACATGATTAAAACACAATCAAATCGAGAAAAGTCCCCAAAAACAAAACGGATAAAATGCCTACTATTCAAGAAGCAATCTTACCAAAAATAATAATTTTAGATAATTGGAAATAGCTCGAAACGAAATGCAATGCAATTCGAAATAGCCTCGAATCGAAAAAGCTACTAAAGCTTTTCGTCTCAACAAAGCGGAATAAACGTCTCCTCCAGTAATATAAGAAACATACTATTTCCTCCATATATTTATCGTTTCAACTTTTCTCGTGCTGGTGAAACTCTGCATGTTGAACTAAACTAATCAAATAGCTGTATTTATAGCTCGTACCTTATCGAAGCTCTTCTGTTTCTTCTCGAGCTCCATGACCTTGGCACGTTGCGCCTCCAGCTCAATGTTGGTGTCTTCTAGCTCAGCCTGGATCTTCTTTTTACCTAAAATATACGAAGAAATCATAAATTTTTGAATACTTTGGAAACTACTGTTTTTTGTGGTCTCTGTTCATGAGTAAGTCTTTGTTTGAAGAAGGCAAAGATAGTTCCTACGGACGATAACCGCTCAATAGCCTTTCATTAACACGTTTTTAAGACTCCTGTTCGGATTGGAGGTATACTCACAGAAAATAATGCACAAACAAAGCCCATTGCAATGCATTTAGAAGAATAACAGTGCAGAATATGGAATATCGTAAAAGAAGGAGGATGATTTTAAAAACTCCGCTGAATAACGATCGAATCAAGAAACTGAACCAGTAATATTTACAATGCTAAATAAACATATGTATTGGGTATATTGTAAACCAGCCGTATTTAGACGTCCAAAATACCTGTCCTAAGCTGTGTCCTCATTAGGCGAACAGTGACGGGCCGACTGTAACTGAGCTAACTCTTAGCGGCGAATCGGTTGTAAACTGAATGTCGAGTGAGCGGGCACTCTTCACTAAGCACTACGTCCTTGGCAGAGTAGCGAGCGCACTTCGCCGCCGACTGGAGCAAATTTTGAGCATAATTTCGCTACTAATTGGCTACTCAGAGTCGGCAAGCAAAAATTTGCAAAATGCGTACAGGACGCGTTATATGAACACTGCATTTAAAATAATAAAATATATTATAGGGAGGCTGAATTGTAAGCAAACAGTCATCCGCTCACTGTTCCAAAACCTTACAGCTAAATGATGACTGAACGTTACTCACTCTTGTCCAGCTTGTCATTAGCTTGCTGCAGCTCGTCGATCTGCCGATGCAGCGCCTCCACATCCTTGCTGAGCTTCTTACGCTGCTCCTCAAGCGCTGCAGCATTCTCTGCTTCTTCCTCGGCCTTCTTCTTTGCGTCTATTACTTGCTGGGTAAGGGCTGTGACCTGGAGATATTGTTTTGAGATTAGACACTATTGTGACAAAAGTGCGTGCAATGAATACTGTGAGTAGAAGGGGTAAAACCAATTACGATTAGTCAAAATTTCATTCAGTCACTTCATTGTCTCTGAAATTGAATTATCCGCACTGCCGACTATCAGATACTTTTCTATTGTTACTTCAGTATATTCTTCAAGTAAATCTTTCAGGAAATAAGAACAAGTGTGATATTTGCGTTGCTGACTTACGAAAACAATGTTGAATGTCTCATTGTATAAATTCGCTACATTTTGACGAATAGCAATGCGCAGTGTAGACGCCGACAATTCTATGGTATGGTTTGGGCGCAGAATGCCAGAAACGCAAAATGACAGATTAGCAAATTGCCAGGAGTTAGATTTTTTTCTCATATGGTCAGAATCGCAAAATGACAGATTAGCAAAATGACAGGTTCGCGAAAAGACAGATTAGCAAAATGACAGGTTCGCGAAAAGACAGATTTGCAAAATGTCAGAAAAGTGCAAATTTTTTTTGTGGTTTATGAGTCACCTTTTTTTTTTTGGGTTTGGAATATCATCAAATAACACCCCTCCCGCTCTGGGCAGAGCGAAAGGGAGTGTCAGACTTCTACTGACTAAAAACCACCATGTTCCTTCTTAGCCCTTTGTGTCGAGGCCGCGGTATCTCTTTCGAACCACCCACAGCCCCGACAAGCGTCGGCCCTTGCGGGCCGTGTTTGAGTCACATCAAGGCGTTACTAAAAGTAAAAAAAAAAAAAAAAAAAAAGAAACTCATGTTTACCTCAAAAAAAAAAAAATGATTTTGTTCAAGCTTATGAATGACTCTTTTAACTTGTGTCAAGTGTTTGTCGACATCTCGTTTAAAAAAAAAAAAAAAAATTGTAAACTATACTGATAATAAAGAATGTTGTTAATATTCATTAATTGACGTTTTTATTTAATTCGAGATTGATCTGTCATTTTCAGATTGTCATTTTGCGTCATTTTTTTTTTTTTTTTTATGGTGGGTGGAAAATCATAAAATTACCCCTCCCGCTCTTGGGCAGAGCGAAAGGGAGTATCAGACTTCTACCGACTAAAAACTACCCATGTTCCTTCTTTGCCCTTCATGTCGAGGCCACGATATCTGCGAACAACCCGCAGCCTCGACGGGCATTTTGCGACACCTGGCATTATGCGTTTCTGACCATTTGCTAATCTGGCATTTTGCGAATCTGGCATTTTGCGAATCTGGCATTTTGCGAATCTGTCATTTTCAGATCTTGTCATTTTGCGACACCTGGCATTATGCGTTTCTGACCATTTGCTAATCTGTCATTTTGCGTTTCTGGCATTCTGCGCCCAAACCGGTATAACTACAAACATCAACCACGCCATTCTCCAATGAAGGGTCGGCAGAAACTAGATAACGCTACCTACTACGATACATACTACTCATGCTATTCTTCTTCTTTACCACATGGACACCAGGTTAGGTCATGCCTAACCTGCAGGGCTATGGCGTATCTTTTTAAATGTCAGTGGCTATCATAATGTCCATCGATTAACTGTCAAATGGTTCCATTTTGTACCAAACTGACAGTTAATCGATGGACACTATGATAGCCACTGACATTTAAAAAGATACGCAGTAGCCCTGCTGGTGTCAGAGTTTTAATGCCGCCCGTGGGCCCTGGTTTGGTTTTACATGCCGTCGAGAAATATCTCTCAGGGTTGCTGGTTTCCCCACGATGTTCTTCTTCACCGAAACAATACAATACGCCCATAAATTCGAAAAAATATAAGTTTTTCGGATTCATGTGCTTGCTTGGGTTCGAAATAAAGACTTATGACTTGGCAATCCGACGGTCATACCAGTAGACTATCACTGTTCATGGTATTATTAATGGGTTTTACACGGTACTCACTTGTTTCTCCAAGTTCTTCTTGGCCTCCTCTTCCTCTTCGAGCTGGTCTCTGGCCTGTTCAAGCTGTTGCTCGATGTTGCGCAGCTTGGTCTGGAGAGACAGCTTCTGTTTTGTCTCCTCTTCCAGTAAAGCCTGTTCATAAAAACGGATTTTAGTTAGGATTCTTACTGATATATCAATTATGGTTCGGATACTTGGGCCAAGACAACTAAAACGAATTTCATTTACAAGTAAGTGTAACTATATAATTAAACTCATTGAAAATATAAATTACAACTTAGTAATTCTTGCATTGTTGTTTATGAAAATATTGTATTTTCTTTCTTTATGTATTTCATTACTTTTGGTTTTATTTGTTCACCATGTATGACCCTTTCAAATAACAAACGAATATGTACAACTCTGATCCCCAAGATACAGACTAACGTCTAGTTTGGGGATCACCGTTCTAATTGTTATGTTTATGTACCTGGTTATCAATAAATAATTTGAATTTGAATTGTCAACGAATAGGACAGGTTTAGTTGACAAAATTGATAAGATGGGTTCGGAAATACAGTATTGGTATTGAGTGATAGTCAAATTATATTAGTTGCTGTTGTACTATTACTAAAGGACATAAATTTAATAAATTATAAATGTTTTTTAATAGGTACTGCTCTTCTTCATCAATCCTACAAGACAAGAACTACAATATTTTAGTGAGAGTTTTAGCATTTTGTATAAATCAGCGCTGTGAGGTCGATTATTTCACAATTTGGAACGAACTGGTGCAGTGCGAGACATAGTGTGGTGTGTTGTACCTGCGCCTCAGTGAGTTGTGCACCAATGGTGGCGGCATGTTTGACTGCCGCGGAAGCCTTGAGCTCGGCCTGCTCCAGCTGACCTGCGGCCGCCTCCGCCTCGCTCTGCAGACGGATGCACTTCTCCTGGACTTCCGACCTGCACAACGAAGTTCACGACATATTATTGGCGCCCTGAGTTGTAAAGCAGGGTTGCGGCATACCAAGAAGTGGGTTCGTGAAGTGGAAGGAGGCCTTTATTTGATAGAGCAGGCTATTAAAAAAAACCGGCTAAGCGAGTCGGATTTGTAGTTCCGTATTAAAACATTTTTCGTCAGCAAAAGAAATATTATTGTTTGTACAAATTACAAAGTTATATTTGCGGTTTTTGAAAATGTGCTATATCTCAAAAACTGCTGTCTCTATCTCGTTCAAATAAATTTTCGTAGAAAGTATTCATTGAAATCTACAGCATATATTTTTTTACATTTATCACTGTCTTATTGTAAAAGTCAGAGGGAGTGACACATTTTGCCACTTTGAAAGTGTCTGCGAAGTCCTTTTTCTCTACACAAACTAGCCACATTACCTGGTCCGCTCGACATCTTGCAGCTTGGCCACGAGGTCTGCAAGCTGTGCCTCGGCCTGCTTGCGACGTCGCTCGCCCTCCGCCCTCGCCGCACTGGCGCTCTTCAGCTCAGTGGCGAGGTCTGCGTTCTCGGCCTCTAGTGACTGTTTCGCTTTTTCAAGAGCTGGAAATTAACGATGAGTTATTTATATCATTTGGAAAATACATGTTATCTAGTGATTTTGGTTGCTACGTACTGATTTGATAAGATTTCAGTCATCGACACGAAGAGAAGACGCATCATTTGAAAATCTCACAATGAGAGAAAATCGACAAACACGACCAAGCTTTGAGACCCACGTGCACGACATTTAAAGAACAAAAACATCGTGTATTTTGCTGCTGTTTACTAACTAAAACTTTCCTAGAGTAGCTACCGAGTAAACTGATATCAACCAGCCTCCTACACTCTTTTAAAAATCAGTAGCCAGCTAGCAGAAAAAGTAACCTTATAGAAATGACCATAGGAATTTTTTTCAAAGAATGACATAAGAACCAGCCGAGCCTTCAAAAATTTACTTAAATATTTCCGTTGCGGACGCGAACATAAAAAACTGAAATACCTTTACATATAAATGGGTAATCGGTCCTACGTCCCGGCTCGGGACAGTTGCATATATGCTGCCAATAGTCGCGCGCGGAACTGAATGAGGTAACATTTTCACAAGGGAATGTTGCATTCTCCACCTCAAAATTATCATCCTTGGACAGGCCGAACTTCACATTTTTCTGTTTACGCTCTTGAACGGAAGCCATCCGTCAAAAACAGTTATAATATGTACAAAAAAAAACTAAAATATTAGATAAAATTTAAGAACGTGTATATGACAGTTAGAAAATATTGAAGGTTGATTTTTTCGTATTGTTTGGATTTGGAAGCTGTCTAATACAATTTTTGTCTGGCTGTCAGTGTCATTTCGTTGTTTTATACGGTTTTAAGTTAAAAGAGTTTGTGGTTTTCGGATGAAACCTAAAGTCGTAAACCTACTTACCTCAATAGAGTAAAAAATCGACGACGATCTCGAGATACACACGTTGCGGATTTTAGCTAAACATACATGACTAGTTTCAGATCCGTTTAAATCTATACTAATATTATAAAGCTGAAGAGTTTGTTTGTTTGTTTGAACGGGGTAAACTCTGGAACTACTGGTTGGAATTGAAAAACTCTTTTAGTGTTGGATAGTCCACTTATCGAGGAAGGCTTTAGGTTATATAACATCACGCTAAGTCCAATAGGAGCGGAGCATAAATGAAAAATGTTGCAAAAACGGGAAAAGGTATTCCTTTTTGAGAGCTTCCGTTGCGTGCGCTGCGAAAACGGTTTAAGTTAGGAAAATATCATGTATGAAAGAATTGTTCCTCTTTAAATTTTCTAAAAAAAAGTCCGCGACAGCATATATATATCTTTTAAGATTGACTCACTGTAACCATTTTTTACTATTAAAATGTTAGATTAAAAAGAATGCTATTTTGCGATGCTTATTTAACCCATATGATATTAATCTATATCTAAATAAATATGTTTGTTAGCACGGAACACATAGAATATTTGTGCCCTTTACTCTATACAGTTTAAACAATTATTATTATCTTAGAAGATATCGCAATATCAAAATATCCGCGCGACAAAATAATTACGCGCGCGGCAGTCATTCGGTCCGGTGCGGTAGGTAAGTGGGGATTCTGGTCTCCGGGGGTGCCGGAGAAATTCAAATTCAAAATATTTACTGCACCATAATGTTTATAAGTACAATGGATTACTGTATATTTAACAGTAAGAGATACCTATAGTAATTGTCACTTTAATAATATAATCGAAGAAAATCTAAACTAATAGGTATTATAAAGAGGAAAGGTAAATTTTTTTGTTTGATATGAGTACGATTTAACTCAAGTTAATATGTTGAATAGCCAATTTATCGAGAAAGGCTAAAAGCTATATTATGTGATGCAGACGAAGTTGCGCGGGTCAGCTAGTCTAAAAATAAGGCTCATAAACGACGGGTCGCCTAAATTATTATGTACTGAGTGCTTCGTTCAAGAGCAGTAGTCGCCCAGTGGCGCCACCACTGGGCCACGACTTAGCAGTAAGTCGTGGATTCAAACCCAGGCAGGTGCATTACTTTGTATAATTTATTTCATCACCACTGCTCTCAAAAACGGTGATGGAAAACATCGTAAGAAAACGAGCATGTCCTAGAATCAATAATTTGAAGACATGGTACATCTACCAACCCGCACTGGACCCGCGTGTTGGATTATGGATATGCCCATTCCCTCTCATGAAGAGGAGGGCTGTGTCCCAGCAGTGGGAACACTATAGGCTGACGACGATGGATGCCCTGATGCAAGCACGACGAATGCCCAGGTACCTATAGGAAACCCAAGTCTAGACCAACAGTATAAAAGCTACTCACCAGCCTTCGCCTTCTTGATCTGTTCATGTTGTTCGTTGAGCTGCTGCAGCTCCTGCGAGTGCTTGTGTCTCTGTTCGGTGAGTACCACCTCGTGTGAGGCCGCTTCTTCCTCCAGGCTTCGCTTGAGAACTGCTACTTCTTGCTCGCGCTTCGTACGGAGCTCTTGTTGGGCTGTTGGAGGAGGATTTTATAAGTGTTTTTAAGGTTAATAGGATTGAAATTTCCGTGATTTTGAATCAAAATTTTTTAGTCGATCATTTTTACAGATTTCGTTTAGGGTTGAACCTGTTTCAGACTCCCCATATTATTTATTGGGTCAATTTTAGTTCTTTTAAAGCCATTCTTTAGCTTTTGTTCTACGCTTTCGCTTTTACGTCGTGATTCATACCATTAAATTGGAGAACTTTCCCTAAGGAAAAAAGGTAGATTTTTTTTGGGCTTTCCATACAAAGTATAGCATGCGCTAACCCAATTCGTTTCAAAGCCCACAAAGTAAGAGGTATTGCGCTTATTAAATTACACCCAGCATTTACACAAACTGGTCTTTTAGCGGGAATATTCAGAATGAGGCTAGCACAAGGACATGGAGCTTAGCACAAACAAAGAGCGCAGTGGGAGCCGTCGGGCTGTGGATGATGATGGTGGTCCTCATATCCTAAATTACCCAATAAAACTCACCAGCAGTAGTATCAAGCGAATCCAGCAGCTCGCTCTTGAGCGCCTCCAGCTCCTCATTGAGGTCCCTCCTCAGCTTCTCCGCCTTGGTCCGGGCGGCCCGCTCGGCGTCCAGGTCCTCGTGTGCGTCAGCGAGCGCGGACTCGGCCTCCCGCGCGGCCTTCTGTGCGGCGGCGCGCTGGCCGCTCTCCTCGTCCGCGCGACTTATCGCTGCTGCCAGCTCTTCCTCGCGTTTGGCTGTGGGGGGGGGACGAAGTTTTGTTGAGGTTTTGTATTTATTTATACTTCATGTACAAGAGTGGTACATAGGCAGAGTTTAGACTTGACTTTGACTGGTACCGCCTTATTACAAAAGGTAATTGGTACCTGGTTTAACTTAGACTTGGTTTATCTTGCATGCTATCACTTTCTTTTGAATACTATTGAAGTGAGACGTCATGCGAGATAAACCAAGTCTAAGTTAAACCAGGTACCAATTACCTTTTGTAATAAGGCGGGTAGAGTTTGCCGCAAGGCATTCTCTACCAGTCAACGTTTGGATCGAAAAGAGGAGAACACCATTGATCTTTGGATATCAAAAACTATACAAAGGTTTATTTTTTATAGTTTTGTATTCACAAACTTTTCGAGTGTGAATGCAATAAAAAATACTAAATTTTACCTGTCATAAACTCATTTTTAATGGAACATCGTGTCCCTCTCTTCTTTATTTTTTAATCGGACGAATTGGGATTTAATGTTCAGTGATTTCACTCTTAATGTTTTACATCCTACTTACTGTACCACTAAAAACTACATCATGTACGGTTTTGATTTTTTTTTAAATTATTTTTCAATAGCTATTCGACCCAACTGGTTTAATCAGTTTCTTCTTCTTGCCAACTAAAACACAGAACTGTTGAATTGAGTGGAAGTGGCAAATATTATGACATGATTTAACTTTAAGGCCTTAACATTTAACTACACAACTTACAGAGCACAATCTGCAGCTCCTCAAGCTGCGCTTTCCTCTCGGTGAGCTGTTCCTTCACGTCTTGCAATTCAGTTTCCATCTTCCGTTTGGCACGGTCCGTCTCTTGGCGCATTTGGTGATCCTGCCGACACAAAAGACACATAAACTGGTGTTCATGAAAATATGCAGCATTTTCTTTGATTTTGCTCCGAAAAAATTAAAGAGAGAGTAGGAAAGAGGTCGTCATACCTCTTGATAAATTTTACTCGAATTAGAGAAAGTTTAAATGTCTATGTGCCAGTAAGTGCTGGTTAACAGAACGTGCAGTAGTGGTGTTATACGAAACGAGTTTAGTATAAAAACCTCTTTTACGTGTATTTTAAAGTTTTCCCTAAACCTTTGGCATGAATACAAGAAATAGGTATCTATGTACAAAATCTGTTTAACCAACAAGCAGCATAAAGATCTTACCTTTAGAAGTTTCTCCTCCAGCTCTGCGATGGCGGACTCCTGCTTGGTCTTCAGTTTGCTGAGGTGCTTCGCTTTCTCCTCCTCTTCGGCCAAAGCCTGGGACAGGTCATTGGCTCGCTCCTCCAAGATCTGGAATATATCATTTATTATAATAAATTAATAGTTGTTATTTTTCGGGCTGCCATACATAGATCTTTGGTAGTCGTAACAAGTAGTCAGTGACCTGAAAGTTTGACAACCAGTCTTACCAAAGAGTATCTATCATATTACCCAGTGCTAACTGGGTTGTGGAGGTCAGATAGGCAGTCACTTCATGTAAAATACTGGTAATCAGCTGCATCCGGTTAGACTGAAAGCCGACCCCAACATAGTTGGGAAAAGGCTAGGCAGTATGGGCACTTATAAAACGTATAAGTGCGGTTCACGATGTAAAGTGCACGGATTTTGAGTGTAACAAATAAATTTAAAAGAAAAATCTTACATAACATCACGCCTGTAATCCCCGAAGGGTTAGGCAGAGGTGAACCTAATAGTACACCACATTTCGCCAGTTATGTTTCAGTCCCATGTAATAGGGGGCGAGCCTATTGCCATCAACCGGGCACAAATCCAAACTCCGTGGCTGTTACTGATTAATTCCTGATGGAAAAAGCCAATAACACTTTGCCCGACCCGGGAATAGAACCCAGGACCTCATGCTCAGCAGTCACGCTTGCGACCACTAGACCAACGAGGCAGTCAGAAAAATCTTATTAATCCTATATAATTATCAAATCTTACCTTCTTCTCTTTGACGAGTTTCTGGTTGGTATCGTCACTGAGTGCCAGGTCCTCTTCCAGCTTCTTGAGCTTGGCATCGCATTGAACGCGCTCCAGCTGCAGCTTCTGACGCGCTGCCTCTTCCTCTTCGAGCTGTTCTTCTAAGTCCTGAATGGATGGGTAATTGGTGTTGAATGTGGGGTTATAGGTTTATTGGTGAACTGGAGACTTATTTCCCGATTTTTTCTGGAGTTATTCTTATGAATGATGTGTGAGTGATGGGCTATCATGGCTGACTTACCATGGAAACTCTTTAACTAAGAACACAACAAGAATATGTGAAGGGAGTAAAAATAGTATAGTAATTCTATCTAAAGATCGCAATTCACAGATTAAATGTTTCACATTGCTTCACTGTTCTTCTGACCTCTATGAAAGTCATCTTGAACTCACTTATGTAATATATCACGCCTGTTATCCCTAAAAAGGTTACAAGCCCGCCACACTATTCCCAAACCACTGTAACTCCTGTAACAGAATCAACAGTGGCGACCACAAGAAAAGCGCCGAGACAATGAAGCCCGACGAAGTCCCAGAGAAACGATTCAACTGTCTTGGATCCCGCAACGAAATTAATCAGAAAATAATAGCGGAGGAGTAGGAAAAACATAATTTCCACTTCCCTCCATATCAGCAGGAGACAGAACAGAACAAGGCCAATAGGCACACAGGGACGTATACAACTGGGATAAGCCCAGTTGCCTAGCACCACGGATATTATTGAAGGAGAAGAGGACCCCTGAAGAGGTTAGCCAGAGGTGTACTTAATAGTACACCCACATTTCGCTAGTTAAGTTTAAATATCATGTAATAAGGGGCGAGGCTATTGCCATCAACCTGGCACAAATTCAGACTCGGAGAACTTCCCGATGGAAAAACCCAATAACACTTTACCCGAACAGGGAATCGAACCCAGGACCTCATGCTCAGCAATCGCGCTTGCGACCACTAGACCAACGAGGCAGATACACGAGGCGAGGGATATTGTTATAGAAATAAAATCAATGGAACCAGATTCGCAGTCCTGAAATAAGTTAAACCCCCTACCAAATTCGAGTCTCACCTGTATATTAAGCTGCAACCTCTTCTTCTCCTGCTGCAGCGCGTTACAGCGCTCCTCTTCCTCCTCGATCCTGCCCTCCAGGTCGTGCAGCAGTTCCTCTAACTCCTGCTTCCTGGCTGCAGCGCGGGCGCGACTCTCTTCAGCCTCAGCGCACAACTCTAGCTCGGCCTGGAAATGAAGATGGGTTTAATGTAGTTTGATTTAAGAAAGAAAGAAAGAGAACATATTTATTTGGCACATATCAAAAATGAAGTAAAATAAATGAACTTAAATCTGAACAGAACTAAAAGAGATTAATTTATTTTTACACTCCAAGTTTGTTGTCATTCATGTAAAAAAAAAAGACGTGTGGCACTCGGAGACTGCCGCGGTAAAGCTATTGCATAGCATTTTTTATCAACTTATGCAATTATAATTATTTATTTATTTTATTAATGCAGTATTTAAATATAGTATTTATACTTACACTTTTACTAATCATCCTCATCTTTTATAAAATGTCCTTTTACGTCTCATGTCGCGCCTTGGCGACAACTATTTTTGTTGGCAGCCTTATAATCGATCTTATTCGATTTATTAACTTTGATTTTGCTGTTTTAAAATATTAAATCTAATAATTTTTCAATGTTTACTTTTCATCTGACATTACGTCAGTTGTACAGAAGTCATTTACTTTTTCTTTTATTTTGTGTCATAGTTTTTCTTAGTGGTTAGAGCTATGAAGGTTACATTTGATTTATATAATTTAATTTATTTTTATTAATATGTTAGCTCAAATAATGTAATTTATTGATAATTTCTATTAATAGTATCTTATCTTACGCTTATAAAATTAATTAACACGCTCACAGAAATTCTTTGAGGAAGTTTTTGACTGAATAATACAGGCCGTTTTAAATACAGGCAACTCACAATTTTTGATTTCAAGAAATTGTCAAGTGTCAATTTGTCAAGTGTCAGTTCGTTAGGTTTTTATTTTCGTTACGGAATTTCTGGATTCGGTCCCCACGCTCAAGGCCCGCGATAGAAGCTATGCAATAGCTTAAAACAGGTAAAATAGAGATTTCCATCAAACGTCTGTCACAGATTTATTTTAAACTGTCGTCCAAATGGTATTTTTACAATCTGTACTGAAATACTTCTCTGAATTTCATAGCGAAATTCAGTGCAGAATTTTGATTTAAAGTCTTGTATTTTTTTTTATATGTTGCCCCCACATTAGGAAATTCTCCTGTAACGTAAGTGCGTTTACAAACATCTAAACTCGCATACAGAAACAAGCAGACCCAGAACAACTATCAGTAGGTCATACAAATATTTGTTCCGTGCGGGGATCGACCCCGAGACAAGCAACTCAGCAGTCAACCGCTCAGCCATTGCGCCAACCACGCTGTCAAATTTCTAGATTCCAAGCAATTATTGTATGTAAATAAATGTATGTCGCTGTTTTGTAACGAAAAAAGACAAGGCATTATTAGAAAAACCAGAAAATCAACAAACCTGCAACTGCTCAGCCAGTTGAGTCTTCTCAGCATTAGCCTGCTGGAACTTCACCTCATACTCCTGGCACCTCTTCACCTGCGTGTCGAGTCTGTCCCGGATCTGACGCAGCTCATCTTCCTTCTGCGTCAGTTTCTCTTCTTGCTTCGTCACTTCCAGAAGAGGTTTTACCTGGAAATGGAAACGTTAGGAATATTTGTGACGTGGTAGGATACATTCTTGTACTGACCATGGAAGATGTATTCTTAATATTGTAAGGGAAAAACGTAAGAAACTCGTCGTTTCATATTACCTGTTGAATAGTAATGTTAAAGAAATAAAAGCACAAATAAATACGACTTTACATACATGTGAAGAAGAAAAAGAAACTTGAACAATTGTATAAAGTTAACGCTACCTTTACGCAAGTGTGGTTAGTAACGTTTTATTGAATTTCATAAACGATACACCGCATGTATTTAGTAATATCTGGTTAGACTGGAAGCCAACCCCAACAGTCGTATAAAGGCTACACAGACATAGCCAGATTCTTTTAGTTTTACCCTTGAATTGACTGAAGTATAACAAAGATTGACTGAGTTGTCGGATTTTCAACTGACGGCATTTAGCCGAACGTGGCAAATGCAACAACGTTCTTACGGCATTTTATATAGCAGATCAAACATTCTCTACACGTGTGACAATCATAATTAACAATAGTAGAACTATTCAACAAAAGGGATGCGTGTATGGTGGTCATTTGTATAGATTAATAATGTATGGGACTGGAATGTTTCCAAAACATATTGTCTAGTAGGATATACAAGGTGTGCCGTGTGACGTATAGCGAAGGGCGATACGGTTAAATTTGTAATGGTGTAATTGTTGGGAGCGTTCTTGAATTTTCAACTTTCAGTACTAAGCTGAATGTATGATATAAAATTAATCATTTTGAATATTGTTTCATACGGTGTTTTGTTTGTTTGTATGAAATCATCTCATGGAAATAATATTCTACTATTACACGGAATACCCCCCTGGCGCTTTCACCTTAAGAAAGATATTTCTTTGGCAAGAAGATTATAGATGTGGTGTAAGCGGGTTATAATAATATGATAGCTTAGACACATAATATCTGCATTATGTATCATACGTTTGTACACATTTGAACATAAGAAAGGTATACATATTTTGTACAGAGTTAGTTATGGAGATGGGACTGCAGAGCGCCTGAAATTATGAAAAATAGATAAAAAGGAGTTATAACTTCGATTTTGGATAAACTAAGATCTGCAGTATGTTTCTGAACAAATCTTGTTCTAAACAAAGGTCGAAACTCAATTAAACAACTTTCCTCTACTTAGCATAGTTTCAGCATGCAGTACCTTCTCAAAAACTTATCCTGAACATGGAAGGTTGTTCAGCTTACCTTGATATACAGCCTCCACCACTGCCAGTTCCTCAGCTTGAGGTAAGCAGCACAGTTCCTCTGAATGATCCTGATAGCGTTCAGCTGTTGCAGCCTCTTCTGATAGTTCCTCCTCGCAAGGTAACCTCGGCAGAACGCTTGGAAGTTGACTATCAAGTCAGTGATCTTGTAGTCCCTTTCCTCCTCAAGATGTGCCAGAACACCAGCCCGGAAGAAGATCTTGGATTGACCGACGCGGTATAGATTATGATCTAACTCTAGTGCCTCGATCATCTGCTCACAAGCTTTCTTACCATCCATAAAACCTTTCGGAATGATGTTCGGAGTCAGGAGCTCATAACGCTGTCTGAACTCCTGGAAGGGAATACGGTTAGGGAAACCTTGTCTGCAAATCCTGATACCTTCGAGCACACCGTTGCATCGTAACTGGTCGAGCACAAGAGGCGCTTCGATCTTTCCAGCCTTCCTCTCATGGTTGGGTATGATACACCTTACGAAATTGGGATTAGTGTTCCTGAGCGTTGCCATCAGTTTGGTCAGCTGTTCCTTGTACAACTGAGAGACTGTTCTGAACATGCCCTTGCGGGTTCTGGCGCCGAATTGCGTGTCGGTCATGGCTTGCTGTGCCATACCCACAATCTCTGCGTCCTTCCAGATGTGGCACACGAACGGGTCCTGAGACGACTGGAGCAGCTGGACGACATTCTCGTTCAGGGGATCCATGTTCTTCATTAACCATTTCTCTGCGGAATAGTCTACTTTGCCGGCGTAGTGGATGATTGCGAAGTCGGCAACACCACGGAAGTCAGTCTTCATAAACTTGGGATGGACGGAGTGAGCCGAGACGAGCTTCTCGACGAACGTCTTGTCAGTAGCCTTGGGGAACCAGCACTCCTCGTCCAATAGAGCCATTATACCCATAGGTTTGTCGATCAAATCGATGGTCGGTTGTAAATCGAGACCGAAATCAATGAACTTCCATTCGATACCTTCGCGCTGGTACTCTTCCTGTTCGAGGATGAACATCGTGTGGTTGAAGAGTTGCTGAAGTTTTTCGTTGGTGTAATTGATGCAGAGCTGTTCAAAGGAGTTGAGCTCGAAGATTTCGAAACCTGCCATATCGAGGATGCCGATGAAGGAAGCTCCTTGTCTCTTGGTCCTGTCGAGCGAGCGGTTGATTCTGTTGACGAGCCATCTGAACAAGCGCTCGTAGCAAGCCTTGCCGATGGCCTCAACGGAGAACTCCACCTGCTCCTTGGTCTGTGCTTTCGTGACGAAGTCGCGACCTACTTTGATTCTGGGCTTAAGGTATGCCTTTGTCATTTCTGTGACTGACAGACCTGGAACACAAATATGCCAAAATTAGTTCACCAATCACAACGCCTACATCTCCTTCCATAAAGAAGATAACTTACCAAGTAAATGCGCGATCTTCTGCGCAACAGTGTTATCAGGTAACGTGGCCTGATCTGAGTTCCTCTCTTGTTTGAACTGCATGGAGCCGAACAGCAGCACCGCGGACACTATCCTGAAGATCGAGTTGAAGTCTTCATTGTTCATGCCCATAATGTTCATGGACTTGATGGTGGCCTGGAACTCAGCGGCGTCATCGATGCCGGGAACGGGAAGGGCAGCATTTGACAAGAATGGGTAACTCTTGGGGTCCTCTAGAATGTATTCAGCTCTCTGCTGCGTCGTCGCTCCGGCTAGGAGCTGGTAGAATATGTGGAATGTCCTCTCGTCTTTCGCTTGTCTGATCGCTCTCGATTTCTCGAGTAAGTACGTTTCGATGTTCGCGCCTGCTATGAAACCTGACGCGTCGAAGTTTATTCTAATGAATTTACCCTGGAATCAATAACAGCCCATTTTAGAATCTATTTAGCTAGGTTTTAAGCCTAGTTTTAAACGGCCGATAAGTTGATTTATACTTACAAATCTAGAAGAATTGTCGTTTTTAACAGTTTTGGCGTTACCGAAGGCTTCTAAAATAGGGTTAGCTTGTAACAGCTGTTGTTCCAGTTCGCCCTATAAGAGAAAATGTTTTTATTAATCAGTTCAATTAACTTAATCATAAGTCCATGCAGATGAAATGATGTTGGTTATGAGAACAAGCTTTTAGTAGCAAACTCTAAGGTCTTAGTAACAAGACAAAACAGGGATTGAAGATGGTATAAGTATTTTAAAATAAAACGGTCAGGTAGTCATTTCTCAAGCATATGTGCACAAAAACATGGATATTTCTTTCAAGCATTGATATTGTTTGAGCAAAGTTAATAAACTAAGGATTTAGCGTTCCATTACCTCGAATGTAGGTCCGTTTGTCTACGTAGGAGTTAGCAGCGTGAAATGAAACGTCACAAGTTAATGATACAGGGTTAGTACGATACAATAAACAGGGTAGCAACGTCACAATATTAATAATATCTTTGAAATATACGTCTTAGGTGTTTGTTAAATGTGTTTTTGTTTAAGTGTTACACATCATGTTACAAGGTATGTAACAAGACTTGTTGCAGCAACAAGGTCTCAATTTTTTAGTATCAAAATATTTTGTTTCACATAGGCCTACATGGGCACTTATAAAACGTCAAGAAAAGGTGCACGGTCCGGGTTGGTCGTTTCTTATGGAGAAGAACCGGAAAGAAATTCCATGATTACTGTTATAAAATGATATCTTCGAACAAGCAACACAACACACCTTCACTTCAAAACATTTAAGATTTATTTACGACAAACAATAAAGAGGTATATTTACGGTTTTTTTGTGAATATTGACCATTGAAATGTATGTTTATTTATGAAATGTATGTAAAATTGTGAGCACACAGCATATAACGTAAGCAAAGCTTTTAATTTATTATAAGGGTGTGGGTTTAAGAATATATTCTAAAACAGATATAAGGAACTCTAAACATAAATTAATAATGTTGGTGATGGGTATACATTCTATGGTCTCATGAAATACTGTGACATTATAATTCATTTTAACATGTATTTCTAAAAAATGTTAAGTTCATCAACTTCATCACACATCAAGGTGTGGGGAATTGAAAAAGGATAAAATGTTTTTTGAAAGAGTCAGTTCTCTTTATGTAAAAAATAATAATTAAAAAAAACATTTTAAACACACATTCGGGACTAAAAATAAATCCTACACACTTCTTTTATTTTAATATAACACATCCAAAACCTCTTACTTTACTAATATATAAATACAATTACATAATAATACACAGGCAATATAAATTAAAGGGTAGAAAAACCATGCAAGCAAGCAAATTTAATTTTTCAACCTTACAAATAAAAAATGCTCTTAAATTGAAATTCTGACGACATGACAAACCGTGGCAGCAGTTTGTTCTGTGAAAACGACAACAGGAGAAAATGTCGCCGAACCGATTTATTACCGTAACAGAAATCAGACGTAGAGACTGGCCAGCATATCAAGCACCCGAAACAGTCAAATTTTCCGAAATTTCTAAAGTGATAAAATTGAAATAGGGTAGTTAACTAAAAAAATCTAATTAGTCTGTCAGATAGATTTCCAAAAAATATAGGACACGTATTTTTTCTATTTTCACGTAAACAAACAATGAAGACGATACAGTGCTTTGAAGTCGTGTGACGTCATATTCTAGCGCATTAGTATGACATTTTTTACCGGTAAGTGACGTCACCACCCCCCCACTCAAATCTTTGAAGCGTTTTATATTTTTCAATTTTTATTGATTTGATAAATCAAAAAATACGTATCCAATATTTTTCGATAATCTAACAGACGGACTAATTAGAACCATATTTCCTTTAGTCAGTAAACATCCCTATTATTTAAAGAAATTTGACAGGTAGTAGTAGTTTGATATGGGACCTGTGCTGCAGGCTACGGTTTGTCAGAGAGAGGGCTCTTTAGGTTGTCTTCAAAATTGTACCTTTACCATGAAGAATAATAGTAAATAATAATGATAGAAAACCATGCAAACCAAGCATGGTTATTTGGGCATGGTTATACTGATGGACAAAGCACCGAAATCCGGCAAATTGTGGTATATTATCCTCACAAACTGTCATAGTTTTATAAATAAAATAAGTAATTTTTTTTTTCCAATAAATTCACAATGGGGATGTCATGCTATTTATACAGCAACTTAATAATATAGTTTAATTTTATTTATCAAGTCAAGTAAATGAAAATAATATACCACACCAAGAAATATATCCCCAAAATACAGCAGGCGATTAGTCGACACAATCCCTTTATTTTTATTATATTTCCTTGACTTACTATAATCAACTGTGGTGTCGGCCCCTGTTGTTGTCGTATCGATTTCCAGGATCACGAAGGAGAGAGGGAAAATAAAAAAATATACATCAGTGTGTTGTAGAAGATATAGATTTTCTTTTTAGGAGTGCTGTCAGAAAAAAACATCTTGTTTTTTTCTTTCGACTTTATATATATATATGTTTAATTTTAATTTTTTCTTTCTAGCAGCACATCATAGCATACAACCGTGTGCTGTACACAAAAACACATGCCACCTCAATTACATGCAGGTGTCAAAGTGGCACTTAACGTAGAAGATAATAGCGTACAGTGAACCACGCAAGTTACGCTTTTTTACATACGCAGTCAAAAGATCTGGCTGTGAAACTTTTGTGATACATTGTATTGTAGACAGAACATAATGCTTAGTAATACAAATATGTTACAATTAGCAAAATACTGTGACCTAGATAATCAATACCTACATTTTTGCAATTAAAGAATTTATTTATTGATGTTTAAGACATGTAATGTAATAAATACCGAAGAGAAAGTGTCTATAAAATTTTATTCTAGCTATTTGTACAGTAAAACGTAAAGAGGCTAGCCAGATAACAGAAACTGGTTCCATTCCTCACCCGAACGCGATAGTCGAACCAGTAGACATGTGAACGCTTAACAATAATAGAACATGGAATTAATTTATAAAATAACGTACATATTTCAACTAAAAAAACGATATAATGTACTAAAGTAAAAAAAAATATATATATTTTAAGACGACAGAAATTGGTGAAGTCACCCTCAAGACTTTTCAAAGGCCTACTAGCCTATTGTCCTTCTGCCAGCCAAAATTCTCTTTTTATACAGAGAAAACTCTACATTAAAACAAAATAAATAAATGTACAAATACAACCTAACAAGATATAAACTGGACTTACTCCTATAATTTCCTCCATTTGTATCTAAATAAAAAATGAACCATACACCCCTCTTTAGCCTACTTACGTTCAAAACGCAGTATTCAAGTTACTCAATTATTAAACCAACAGTAAGTCCACGCGAGTCCCCGTGTAAGGGATACCGCGGCACATAATTACTTAAACTGCAGTTACTGCATTAGTTAACTAAACATTGTTATTTTACTCGTTACGACTAGGACAGTGAGTTTAACTTAAGTTTATTTACGGCTAGAAAGACTAATTTGAGAGAATGATTGGAATGTTACTTATTAGGAAACAGATATATAACTGGTAAGCTATAGTGTGTGCCTACCCCCACGGGGAACAGGCGTCGTGTTTATGTGTGTAAAATCTAAGTGATATTTTAAGACACTTCATTAAAATAAATGTAATAAATTAATCATGGAAAATAACATAACTGGCGAAATGTGGGTGTACTTTAAGGTACATCTCTGCCTAACCCTTCGGGGATTACAGGCGTGAATGTTATGTTTATCATGGATAAGTTTGTTATCCGTACTAACTACTAGTCTTGCCTTTCTTATCATAAACAAATAAAACCCTCGAGCTAAATCTTCGACTTGAAATACAACAACTGTTATAACACTTATAACTATAGTTTTACCCCTTTTTTTATGGTGGGTGGAAAATCATCAAATAACCCCTGCCGCTCTTGGGCAGAGCGAAAGGGAGTGTCAGATTTCTAGTGACTAAAAACTACCCATGTTCCTTCTTAGCCCTTCATGTCGAGGTCGCGGTATCTCTTGCGAACAACCCGCAGCCCCGACGGGCATAGTTTTACCCCTCGTGTTCACTTTCAAGTTTGTCTAACCACCTAAAATGCTAATCAGACAACGTAAAATTCTTTAAAATGTAGTGAAAAAATCTTCAGATTCGATCAACTCTTCAGATTGGATCAAAACTATCTTCAAAGAAACTACGTCTTAAATATAAATGAATAATACAAAAATGTCTTACCGCGCCAGATCCCTTGGGTTTGGAGGCGGCGACGTACGCAAGGTACTGTATCACCTTCTTGGTGTTCTCTGTCTTACCAGCACCTGACTCTCCTGTGCACAGGATCGACTGGTCCTCACGGTCTGGAATAGAAGTTATACGGATGTTAGTATTTGCTTGATATTAGCAATGCTTTTGGCTAGATGGGGTTTCATCGAACTATCTCGGATACAATGCGAGTGGAGCTCCAAGACAGGATGTACCTTATACCTCCTTTCTTGCTGACTTGACTGGACGCTCCAGGACTTGAATGAAGCAAACGACAGAGCTGTCCAGGTTGCTACATACTGATGGGAAAAAATCCGAGTTATCGATTCGAGAAGAAAAAGTAATGCTTTCGGGGCTCGGGGTGCCGGGGTGATCGGCTTCCAGCCAACTGTACTAGTATTTTACATGGAACAACTGCCTATCGAGGTCTACAAATCCAGCTACTGGGTAACTCTCGTGTTACCCACTTGACTTTCGGCTTTTGATTACCGATAATGGCTATCAAAGATCTACAAAAATGAACTTTGCGTGACACGGACTCTTCGTGGAAATTATTGAATTGCAAATAGTTATTGCCCAAAATCGGAGAAGATCTTTAAGTGAATTAGGATGCCGAATTTAAAGAATGGGACGGAAGCTAAATGGTTAACCTCTCAACCGGAGCGGCGAATATGGAAATACTTCGTGCTATTCTATTGTATAGCTGTTTGTTGGGTATTCCCAATAGTCAATAATAACAAACAACTATTTTATGATTATCTACAACGCTTATGATAAATCTGCAGGGTGTGACCGTACGTTGATGATATTTAGGATAAGGAACGTATTTCATCTGCGAAAATTTATGTGCTGCGGTTGGTATCAAGATGTAGACAAACTATGGGAACTGTGCAGTGGAAGGTGCTAAGTTCGCGTAGATTGCTATTGTATTTTGACATGAGATTATTATATATAGAGCAAGAAATACGAATACTGACGTTACGTGGAATTACTTGTATAAAATCCGCTTCATTTGAGCTAACAGATTGGCACAAGCTACTCAAAAGTTTATGTCAATTGTGATATTGTATGTCGTTGTATAAATTCGATACTTGCCAGTAAATTAAGTTTAGCTAAAAGGTATCCAAATTGACCAAGTAAAACAAAATAAAATGTGAATAAGTTATTATAAAAGTCGTGTTTCATGTATAGTCTGGGACTGACTCACGTAATTTGGAACTTTTTATGAAACATACAAAACAAGAAGAGAACTTTAATTATTTCGTACATTTTGCAGACGGTTTTAATCTGCCCGACATAATGGTGGTAGCCGCAGGGCTAGGGAGTAGTGGTTTCATGACGACCCCTTTAATTATAATGAATACATTTTGAAGTAGGAGGGCGGAATACGGGTAGGCGGTAGCTGTGGATTATTAATGAAAGAGGCCGTGGCCTGTGAGTGTGGCTGTATCCCTTTTTTTTTTTTTGGCGGGTGGAAAATCATCGAATAACCCCTCCCGCTCTTGGGTAGAGCGAAAGGGAGTGTCAGACTTCTACTGACTAAAAACCCCTCATGTTCCTTCTTAGCCCTCCATGTCGAGGCCGCGGTATCTCTTGCGAACAACCCGCAGCCGCGACGGGCAACCCGCAGCCCCGACGGGGTGGCTGTATCCCTCCACCATACTTAGTATTTTAAAGTGTATGGTCTGACAGACTGACACTTTTCAATCTTATACCTACTAAGTAACTGTTAGCCTGTGTCATTTTGCGATCCAAGCCCAATGTGGACCACTGGTCGTTGGTTCTATCCAGCTCGTCCCGCCGTATACTAAGTTATAAAGTAGAAAAGCGATGGACTATCAGTGAACTCGTTAGTACATTTTCAAATTTGCCAGTTCGTTGGCAGGCTCCTAACCATTTTTTCCCTATCAAACACAAACACAATCCTACTGTATAGTTAGTGGTAGTACTTCAGTACCTACAGTTACACAAATAATTTTCCTTCCTGCATCAACACTTCCTGCAACAGATTTGCATTGTATTGTATCGTTAAATGCTGTCGCCATGTCGCAGTTAGCTTACGAAACGTTTGCTTTGACGTGGGCGTTGCCGCTTACCTGCACACCAGGGATCATTAGTGCTGTCGTATTGTAGTGATGGGACACAAGGGAACCTAGCCCCCATTTTATTTCAGAGACTAAACGTGGACATCGAAGTGGAAATAATGCGTATTTCAGAGAAGTGTAGTAAGTGTGGTACACTTATAGGCGAAGTTTCGACTTGAGATGTTCAGAAAAGAGCTTTGTGTTCATGTAATAAAAGCTCTGTCGAGGTGAAGTAGTGCTTGCCGAGGTCGGTTCGTGGATGGGTGACCATCATGGCACACCAAGTTCCTTCCGTGTCTAGAAATGCACGTTAAGCCGTCGGCCCCGGCCGTCATTAGCTGATCTTTGTCAGTCGTAATAAGGAGCCAAAAACTCAAAAGTCTGACAATCAATCTTTCAAGGGGTTTCGTAATAACCAATAACTGGGTTGTGGGGGGGTCTGAAAGACAGCCGCTCCATATAAGATATTGGTTTATTCAGCTGAATCCGGTTATAATAGAACCCGACCCCAACATAGTTTGGGAAAAGGCTAGGTGGATGATGATCAGTCTAACGTGATGTCGAGTCGCGTCGTCCGAGCCAAAACGAAGTGAATGACGTCTTTTTCGCTTATATTGCACACTGGGTTTTTAACGTAACATGGACCAACAATACTCCTTCGTAATAATTTCCTCACTAATTAAGTGTCAAATATGGAGACTTAAGCAATATAACACAAATATCGATACCAATCTTGGCAAGTACCTTAGCTAGACAAAGATAATAGGTCGCTCTAATTGTTTAGTAATAGCTTTCGATACGAAATAAATTACGGCGCAGCTGTGAAGGGACAAATAGCCGAATACAATTTCCCATTTTGGGCTTAGCTTACTTTAGTAAGCACTAAATGACTAAACTAAGGACCGGTTGCGCTATAAATTTCCTAAATAACATACATAACATCACGCCTGTAATCCCCGAAGGGTTAGGCAGAGGTGTACTTAATAGTACACCCACATTTCGCCAGTTATGTTAAAGGCCTAATAGTGTCCCGTCGGGGCTGCGGGTTGTTCGAAAGAGATACCGCGGCCTCGATATGAAGGGCTAAGAAGGAGCATGGGTGGTTTTTAGTCAGTAGAAGTCTGACACTCCCTTCTGCTCTGCCCAAGAGCGGGAGGGGTTATTTGATGATTTTCCACCCACCATAAAAAAGGCCTAATAGTGTTATAGTTTAGCCATGTTACGCTTACAAATACAATAGCAACACGGCCTCAGGTAATATACTAATAATCTGTTTGAAGTACAAAATCGTGTCAGAAACCGGATGAACTAAAGAAAACTAGACTGGAATAATCTGAGCTAGGTGAAGTAATTATTCGAGGAGCAATTATTTTTATGGAGAAGAAAAACAGGCTCTTCATATAATGTAGTTTACATGTATTTAATGTACGCGACGTCTGAGTGAGGAGAATAGAAGAAAACATGTTGCGCCAACCCTAAGTAGAATTGGACAAGGATAGGAAGATGATGATGATGTATCACGACATATTATAAAACAAAGTCCTCGGCCGCGTCTGCCTGTCTGTCTGTCCGCGATAAACTCAAAAACTACTGCACCGATTTTCATATTGTTTTCAACAATGGATAGGGTGGTTCTCGAGGAAGGTTTTAGTAATAGGATAGATTTTCTAAATAATATTGGACATATATTTTTTCTTTTTTCACGTAAACAAACAAGGACGATGATACACTTTGAAAACTCGTGTTACGTCATTTTCAGTATGACATTTTTTACCGGTGGGTGACGTCACAAACCTCCACTCAAATCTTTGACGCGTTTTATCTTCGTCAATTTTTATTGTTTTGATTGAACAAAAAATACGTATCCAATATTTTTCGATAATCTAACAAACGGACTAATTAGAATCATATTTTTTTTTGTCAGTAAACATCCCTATTACACGCGGACGAAGTGCTAATTTACTATACAGCGAAATAGACCCCCCCCCCCCCCATCACACAGAACTTAAACATAACTGGAGAAATGTAGGTTTTCTATCTGTACACCTCTGCTTAACCCTTTAGAGACTACAAGCGCGATGTTATTTTCTAACAGAATTTAAATAAAAACTGAGAATAAACTCCACAGTAGATTAAAACCAGCTAGTCAGACGGGTATCGATAGCGGCCCCTCACTAGAGTTCAAAGATAAGGGCCGCTCGTCTAATTGTTCTGTAATGGCGCCGATACGGAATGACTTATGGCACAACTGTCGCATACCACTTTATTTCGTACAAGGCGACAGGTTATTTATTACGAGAACCTGTCTCTTTTCCACTACGGGTATTTTTCTGTCGAAAATTCTAGTTTTAAGTTGGAGTTTTAAAGTTATGGTTGGTCATGAGGTCATAGATAATAGTCTACGTTTTAGTACAGAGTCAAGTTATTGCACAATATGAAACCTTCTTTACTTGAAACTTCTTGACGATAAAATTCGTCGGAAATCACTAGTCAAATACTGATGAGGTTGCAGTTACTCATCATCAGCAAAGCTTTTTCCAAAGTCCATAGTTCTGTAATCCTTTTCTTGCCAAAACGCAAATTTTCATGAAGGAACTAATACACGTAGCCAAGCCAAACTCGATCTTCCCGTGCCCTAACCACTATGGCATTGGCACTTAGGGCACTTACGAAGCGAACAAGATAATTTGATTTTTATTTTATTTTGTAAATCTTTTATGACCTTTGCGAACTGGGACTTTAGAACGAGCTATCCTGAATGAACGCGTTCACAAAATTTCGTATATCTGCTGTTGGCCGTTGAGGAGTTCCTAATCTTTTATTAATTTTAAAATGTCATCTTTGTAGGATCAGAGAAAGCTGTTCTAATTCAGCTTGCAAGATTTAAACCTATTTAGGTTTAAATCTAGCATGAATTTACAAACAGTAAGTCGTGGGTTCGAATCGCGCATTACTTTGTGTAATTTATTTCATCACCACTGCTCTCATAACGATGAAGGAAAACGTCGTGAAGAACCCGGCATGTCTTAGAACCATAAAATTCGAAGACATGTCACATCTACTACCCGTACTGGGTCCGAGTGTTGTATTATAGCCCATCCCTCTCCTATAGAGGAGGCCTGAGTCCCTGCAGTGGGAACATTATAAGGCTGATGATGAAGAATGAACTTACCTTGTAACATAGAACGGTAGGCTGTGTCTGTGATGGCGAACACATGGGGAGGTACTTCGTGCCGTTTTATACCCTTATACCTCTCCATGATCTTCTCCGTGTAGATGGGCAGCTTCTTGTACGGGTTCACTACCACGCAGAAGAGGCCGGAGTATGTCTGTGGAAGAGAGAGAAGAATTGGTTATAATTGGTGCTTTTAGAAACCTACGTTATTTTATTAACCTCAACCCACTCACTTTAACCACTACACTAACTCTAACACTAACACTTTAACCTCACTCTCAATTCGTGTGTATGTTTTTTTTGGGTTTGTTATTTGTATATACTGGTACTTGACTGGTTGTTCAATACATTTTCTTTACTTATTATATTCTTTGCGAGATCTTTAGTTTACAAATAAAACGGAATTAGGCACGAAATTGAGGATGTCATATTAATAAATCTAACTTTAACTGTAATTTAGCTCTTTATTTTTTTTGGGGGGGGGGGTGGGAAATCATCAAATAACCCCTCCTGCTCTGGGGGCAGAACGAAAGGGAGTGTCAGACTTCTACTGACTAAAAACCACCCATGTTCCTTCTTAGCCCTTGCGCCGAGGCCGCGGTATCTCTTTCGAACAACCCGCAGCCCCGACGGGTAATTTAGCTATCTTGATACTGCATTGACTATCTTGGTACTGCATTGACTCGACATTCGACTACCGAAAGAGACGAGAGAAAACTTTGTTCAGACTTCTAGCAACCATGTAAAACTCGAAAGTTCAATTACAAATGTCTAAATACGAGAAGTTTTCAATTGAGAACTTAATCATAGCATATATGTACTTAAAAAACTTGGTAAATATTCGCGATTTGGCGAAATAAGGTTCAGAATGCCTTAACATATCAATTATGGCAAAACTCAGGCTCTAACAAACAAATGCTGCTTCTAATTATTTGGGTGAAAATGAAATTCGTTATGGTAATTATAAGGATCGTAAACTCAATTGAACATGGAGAATGTGCGCTATATGATAGGCCGGTAAGCTATTAGGTAGTTTTGGAGTAGTGACAGCAATAATTAGGCTCCTTGCATTTCTTGAACTCCACAGGGCTAATTTTATGTCTTTGGTGATGAGCATGAGCTTATTAAAAAATATTTTTTTTTACTAGCTGATACCCGCGGCTTCGTCCGCGTGAATGTAAATCCCTTTTTTCGCCCTAAAAAGTAGTCCCATGTCCTTTCTCAGGTTCTAGACTATCTGTGTACCAAATTTCATTTCAATCAGTTAAGTAGTTTTGGCGTGAAAGCGCGACAGATGGACAGTTACTTTCGCATTTATAGTATTAAGTGAGGAAGAAAGGATAACTGAGTCTTTCGTTTAGTTTCGCCAAAATAACACAGCTACCCGGAATTTTAATATTAATAATGAAGATAGTAACCATTGCACAGATAAGACTAGGCTGAGCGGACTAGAGTAACTCTACATGTCGGGACGAAGAGATGTTGAAAGGAAAGAGGCCTCTCTACATTGGCGTATCGTGCCTTGGCGGGGCCCCGTATAATAATTTGTTTGGGGGCCCTTATGAAGAGTAAAGCATTGTCGCAAAAGAAAAAAAATGTTTGCATAAAATTAAAAGAAATAATTATTCAAAATAATTTTCTGTGACTTAATCCAATTTTTTTACAAATAATTCATGTTATACACTCTCCTTGCTCTTTTTTTCGGCAAACTGATTTATTAAATCATTTATTTTATAGCTGATGCTGACTTTAGAACGCCAGCTTACAAAAAAAAATTGCATTTCTTGACAATGTCATTCCTAAAATAAAAAAATAATTAAAGTTTTTATTAATTTTTGCTTATGCACGTCGGGGCCCCCGTGGCCCGTATAATTGATACGGCAGATACGGCGGTAGCTACGCCCCTGCCTCTCTATGAGAAAGTGTAAAAAGGTTACGCGCAAAAAATTTTCTAGAACCGATGAATCAACCGCCACACTACTCTTTCTCACATAAACATGTAACTTCAATACTAACAAGGCATATCAGTGTCATAACATCTCGGGAAAAACACAAACGAGAATGAAAGTATCCGCATCCGTAGAAATGGCGGCAAGAAGAGGAGTGCGCAAGAGTGAATCACGCGCAGCAATCGCGAACATCCGCGCATCTGCGCCCGCGCATAAACTATTGTGTTGTTTTTTATAAGAAAATTGGCTTTTGTTATGTTGGACGTTTTTGCGGTGTCTCGTGTTACATGGAATGTTATGTGTTATGTACAATGCGTGTTCTTTTTAGTTCCTTTTAACGTTTTTGTTAGGTAAATGAGAAGATACTGCCGGATTCGTGTTAATGGCTAAAACGCATTCTAAACTAATTGGTACATTGTTAAAACATAACATCCTGTAATCCCCGAAGGGTTAGTCAGAGGTGTACATACACATTCCACCTGCTATGATGAATACCCATGCAATATTTTAACCTAAATACTTTTAGAAATACGGTATCTCAAAGCCTGGCTTTTAGATGTATCAGAACAAAATCCTTTCGTGTCAACCTGCATTATTACAACTTTGATTATATCTTCAAATTAATGAACCTGTCTTAATCCCAATTACCCATACGTAGACCAACAGGCTTACCCTTTTTTTTTTGGCGGGTGGAAAATCATCAAATAACCCCTCCCGCTCTTGGGCAGAGCGAAAGGGAGTCAGACTTCTACCGACTAAAAACCACCCATGTTCCTTCTTAGCCCTTTATGTCGGGAACAGGCTTACCCTTCACTCTAAATAACATTTATAACACAGCCAATTAAATTCGTCCTTTGCCGACATAATGACATTTTAATACAGCAAACACTTGAAATACCAGCCGACATAGCACTCTATACGAGTGACCAGTTAGAATTCAATCAAACTTGCCCTGCCTACTATCTGTGCAAATGACTTTAACACTAAAACATTAAGTTATTTAGGTCAAGTAGATAGTACTAGAGTTCTAGAATATCTTAACAAACAAGTAATCTATACATATAATAAATCTGTAGAAAAATCTTTTTTGTACATCGAAAATATTTAAAAAAAAAATTGTCAGGGTATTAAAGTATAACCAACAGAACACATTTCCAGCATTTTTGGAATTTTTGTCTGTTTGTCTGTTTATCTGTTTGTCTGTTTGTCTGTTTCGATGACTAAGCATCACGTCAAATTTACGAAACGAATGTAGGTAACTTTTATACATAAATGTTGTGCGTAACTTGGGCTATTACTTAGTCTTTGTTTCATCGTAATCGGTGCTCTCTATCAAAAGATATTATATGCATTTATAGTTTTCAAGAAGAACTTATCATTATAGTCAAGAATGAGACAAGCAACGACATCTATTGAACGAATATGGTACTTATTAATAAATGCCTTCACAAGATAACTTTAAATAAGTTACGATAGTAAAAGGTACGTAGATATTAGTCTAAATGACGCTGCTTTCAAAATCTACATAGCCTAAACCCTATAGTGTGTTTGATCGCTCATTTTTAGCAGTTTATCTTCGTCTCCGACAGATGGCGTTATTCATTTGATGTCATTTTCTGGACGGCGGTGTTATTACATAAACATATGTTTCGTGAATAGTCAACAAATAAAGATTTATCAATTATACAGTATAAAAATACTATTTTTTTTAAACTAAATAAAAATTAGATAAAACTCACGACATTTTTTTTTGTACCGTGTGGGAATCGAACCTGCGACACGCAGTGCTACTGTTAATCGTCCAGCCACTGCGCCTAACATGTCTTTATATAGATGTGGTGTGTTGTTAGCCCTATGTGTCGAGGCCGCGGTATTTCTTTCGAACAACCCGCAGCCCCGACGGGCGTCGGTCCTTGGGAGCCCCTTCAATGTTGCTGACATCCCTTTGAGACGCGCGTGGAACACGAATGCGCCTCCATCGTCATTGGACGTACGAACGATTAACTAGCCCGTTACTCACCGTTCACAGGCCCGCGCCTACGGTGGCTGGAAGCCATCACGTGGCCCCCGATGCCCGGAGCGTCTCCCGCGGCGGCTGGGAAGAGGGGTTGTGTCCCTCTTACGTTCACCTCTTTCGCTAGCATTACTGCTTCGCAGGAGGTGATGGCGTTCCATTTCAGATTTGATGTCCCAGATTCGGTACAGGTACCTCTCGAAACAGCCTCTAATCCCCCCTTTTTTTTGTGGTTCGTAAATTATCAAATGACTCATCCCGCTCTGGGCGGAACGGAAGAAAGTGTCAGACTTCTACTGACTAAAAACCACCCACGTTTCTTCTTAGCCCTTTGTGTTTCGGGGCCGTGGTATCTCTTGCGGACAACCGTCAGCCCCGGCAGACGACGGCAACAACAATTAAGGGGCCCTAAAGGACCCCTTAATTGTTGCTGACATATCTTTGAGGCGTGCGTGGAACACGAACGCGCCAACGACAGTACCTGTCGACTATAATGTACCTGTTTCAAATTTATTCAAGATCCGTTCGGCCGTTCTGACGTGGTTGACTAACAAACACCCATCCATCTAAACTTTAGTATTAGACATGTACTTTGCATTACCCTCTTCTTATTTTCTACAGTTAACGCAGGGCAATTATTTAATGTACTTTTATCTAAGCGACGCATTTTAGTTTCCGACAAGCACGCGAACGAAGTCGCGGGCACAGCTAGTTAGTACCTAAATTATAACTTGATGCTAATTGGCGGGATCGTAAAGTTTACGGAATCGATATAGTAAGATTGATTTCGTTTACTTGTTTACGTTTGGAAGTTTCGGAGTAATATATAGGCGGAGAAATAACCTAAAATTGTGTTAGGGCCGGTTTTTCAATCGCCAGTTAACTTTTACCTGAGGAATATGTGATGTTATGCCAGATTGTCTATCCATAAACTGTCATAATGACAAACTTATTCGTCAGATAAAAGTTAACTGACTGAATGATAACTAAGTGACGCCTTAAGTTATCATTAAATATCTCTGAGTACCGCAGTTAGTCAGTTACTAAACGTCGTAGTTTTTAATGTCCTATGCGCATTCGAATGAGCTTTAGATGAACATTTAGATAGAGGAAAATGGAAGTATGTATTTTCTTGTAGAATCAGTAATGTGTACTTCAGAACCCTCCTTTTGGGCTTCGCTGCAGTCGAGTAAAAAGTTGGTTTTCTCACGAACCTAATATTCTTTCCTTTACCAACTTTAAGGTGAATTTTTTTTCTCACATTTAAAGAAACAAAACATATCTTCATACGATCCGAGCCAGTTCAGTGTCTGCTAACTTTTTTCGGCACGCAATTAAACAAAGCATTCAACCACACAATGTACCGACCGGTAACATCAAAGATACGCTATCACAAAGATAAAGGCAATTATATCAATCAATTTACGATGTGACCCGCGTCTGGGGTACTGCGCAGGAGTATAATGTTGTTTGTGTTAACACCTGACCCAGCCGATGATCTATCGATCGATAATATAACATCACGCATATAATCCTCAAAAGGTTTGGCAGTAATGTAACAGAGAGTACTGTACTGTTTGTAAAAACGAGTGTACTATTAGTAGTACACCTAGCCAGTGTTTTAGTTCCATGTAATAAGGGGCAAGCCTTTTGCCATCAACCGGTCGCAAATCAAATCACGTTGACAGTGTGTGACTGACAAATTCTTGATGAAAAACCATCATACTTTATCCTACTTGGGTATCGAACCCAGGTTGGAACCTATTTGCTCAGTAGTCGCGACCATTAGACCGACAAGGCAGTCGATGGATGAAGTTACGGCTGATTCTATAAAACATGAGAGCACTTCTAAGTATCGTGGTAGGTGTCCATGTTCTATGAAAGCGTAGTATGAGTTTACAATGCTGTGTGCGCTGAATTCTGATTAGTTTAAAGGTAGATTTACTATTGATGGGACTTGGAATCAGTTTTTGTAAATAGTTAATATTTTTTGATATTTTTAATTGAAGAATTGACAAGCAGACCTTTCAGGGATCTGATTATACAAATTCCTTTTTGTTAGGTAGGGTAGAGTTAGATTGGAGTACCTTCATCAAATAACCCCTCCCGCTCTTGGGCAGAGCAAAAGGGAGTGTCAGACTTCTACTGACTAAAAACCACCCATGTTCCTTCTTAGCCCTTCATGTCGAGGCCGCGGTATCTCTTGCGAACAACCCGTAGGTACCTAATTACCTAGCATAGCAAATATGATAAAATCATTTACATTTTCTTTATTTTTTCTTCATCATCTATAAGGTCTATAATTATTATGTTTATTTTGATAGAACGGTAAGACAAAATAAGGTACGATGGGGTTGGCATATCCGTGTGGATAAAAACCCCTTATAGTAAATAAAAGAAAAAAGAAATAAAAAAAAAAATAAAAAAAATAGAACAGTTATACTATTAACGAAATCCATCGCAGATTATTTACTAAACCAACAACCATGTTAATTAAAGTACCATTAATGTAAAACGATAATGCAATACACTTTGAACGGAAAAGATAAATCTAATTCGACAAATATTTGTATGGCCTGCAGATAATTGTTTCGGGTCTGGGTATTTGTTTATGTACTTTATATGTTTGTAAACGCACCCACGATACAGGAGACATTCCTAGTGTGGGGCAACGTTTTTAAAAAAAAAAAAAATGAATTTATTTGCCTAATGATTACTGTTGGTTTTATAAGTTTAATGAGTAAACTTAGTAGTAAGCTTAGGTTCAATTTGTTTTAAAAACTTTTTGAACCTTTGGTCTTTCCTTACTAAATTAGAAGGATTAGCTTCAGTAAATTACAACGTAGGGGAGGATTTTTGCCGTATTCATCATCTGCCTTTTCCCAACCGTGTTGGGGTCGGCTTCCAGTCTGAAGTCGGATACGCTGAATAGCAGTATTTTAGTATTTTACATGGAGCAATTGCCTATCTGATCTCCACAACCCAGTTGGTCCCTAGTATACAGACGTAGAGACTGGCCAGCATATCAAGCACCCGAAACAGTAAAATTTTCCGAAAAAAAAAAGTGATAAAATTGAAATAGTGTAGTTAACTAAAAAAATCTAATTGGTCCGTCAGATAGATTTCCAAAAAATATAGGACACGTATTTTTTCTATTTTCACGTAAACAAACAATAAAGACGATAAAGTGCTTCGAAAACTCGTGTGACGTCACATTTCAGTACATTTTTTTTTTGTTTGAAAAGTTACGTCACAAGAGTCCGCACATGATCTTTGACGTGTTTTATCTTCGTCAACTTTTATTTATTTGTTAGAACAAAAAATACGTCTCAAATATTTTTCGATAATTTTACTGACGGACTAAACAGAATCATATTTTTTTTAGTCAGGAAAGTAACTAATTCCGGCGATTGGAGAAACAAGTATCCAACAGTGGCTGATTATAATCATGTGTTAACAGTTACACACTAAATTCACACTTCTCGAATCTCGAGTATATGGCTGTAGTCTTTAAGGTCTTAGCATTCTCGTGCGTTTTGCTGTGGGCTTATTCAAATCTTCCTGTTTAGTTTGTCTATCTATACACTCTGCATTTCTAATCCAACTTTCTTCTCGCAGGTCTGCTGGAACAAATTTCTTATGAAATAAGCAGTACATTTGTGCTCCTCCATCTTAATGTATTGTTTTTTGTGTGTACATAAATAAATAAACATTGCCTTTAAGTTGATTGCTCAAAGCCCAATTATCAGGTCCGAGAACTCAGAGATAACACCACATTCTCTAGTATAAACTTAAACGTTTCCATAAACAAGTGGTCGCTAGGTAAACTATTTAAAATATATTAACAGAAGATAACAGTCGAGTTCTAAACAACAGGAAACTTTACAGATAACACTGGTGTACCTGTTTACGGTCCTATAATAACGACATTTGTATGCAAAACAGTGTGCTTTTGATAATAATACAAAAAAAAAAAAATTAGTCCGTCAGATAAATTTCTAAAAAATATTGGACACATTTTTTCTTTTTTCACGTATACAAACAATGAAGGCGATACGGTGCTTTGAAAACTCGTGTGACGTCATATTCTAAGACATTTGTATGACATTCATTACCGGTGAGTGACGTCACAACACCCCACTCAAATCTTTGATGCGTTTTATCTTCGTATTTTTTTATTGATTTGATAAAACAAAAATTACGTATCCAATATTTTTCAATAATCTAACAGACTTTTTAGTCAAGAAACATCCTTACTAACTGGCGGTATTTTCCTTCGATTCTAGTTTATTTTTTTATTGAAAAAGAAAGTCTAAAAATATTCTGTTTAAGTTCTCGATTCGGTCGCTATTCTTGTCTATACATTTGACCTGTCCCATTACTTAGGTTTTATTGGTTATTAGCATGGCCAGTGACCCTTTCCTGTTTAGGTAAAGAATAACTTAAAAAAAATGCAAATTCGTAGCTAGATTTATCCAAATAACGCCTAGACCGGCCACTATCTTTCGCAAAGACTAGGTGAATGACAATATGGATTAACCACACTGAACTGATTATGGTAATCATCGATTATGTTAATAAGAAAGAGAGCTGAAGTTTAATGAAATATTTTGCATTCCAACATTAATTGGGTGTGAAAGAATTTCACGTATGAAAGAATTCTGTGAAAGCGTAGAAAATATCTTAGTAAGGGGTTGGAGACACAACCGTATATTTAAACTTCAAAATGTTTTCTGATGACGTCAAGTTTTGAATTACGCAAAATGAATTCCGGGCTCTTGCCACGGACCTTTGTGGTGAGCTCATAAAAAAAGGTATTTCGCTCCGGAATTCCAAGACTGGATCCCGGCTATCTGACGCATACTCTAGAAACCCTATAATTAAGATTAGTTTATAGGGCACAGGTAGATCTAGCCCCACTCATTGATATCGTGGAAGGTTAAATTAAATGGGTTTTTTTCGCTAGCCCAAACCGAAAAATATTTTTTTCGGAGACATGATCAAATCTGGCTTGTCGAAACCGCACATCTGAACATACGGTCTCCACAATACCATATAGTTTATCTTTAGTCAGCTGTGTATATTCAATTGTGAGGTGTGTCGCAACCTCTCGTTACGAAGGACCACAAAAACTAATACGACACAGTTTCCACGAGACTGCAGCCTTATTTGGTCGTGTTCAACGATACCCTTACATGGCATACACTAATAAATACTTTGGTAATGCGCCGAACGCTTTTAAAGTCCCACTGAATGACATTTTACAAGATCTAAGTGACAAAATGACAGCTGGGTAAGCGTGAATGCAAGAGTTTTTTGGCTGATTTATACGATATTTGTAATGCTGTTCTAAGAATCGGTGTTGAGGAAAAAAGTAATGCTCCTACAAATCATCCAGCGGCAAACGTGGCTTTCAATTAGTAAAACCAAAGGGCTAATAAGCTGCCGTAATTGGTAATGTAAAACAGTTACAAGGTGAGGAAGAAACTATACTGAACTTTGGCCACCACTTAAGCCTGGTAAGAAACCTTCCAAGCGAGTCCCAAAACAAGCAACCCGACATTTTCGGACACGACTTGACCCCATATTGTTAATTTGTCGAAAACCGTCGTTACCGCCGATGTGTCATCATTAGGAACGCAATCACCGCGTGCGCACAATGGGAAGGTGAATTACAACGTAACATATGACTCACCACATCGACATTCGGCAAACGAAAATGGCCGCAAATATGTTTTATGGACCAGTTTACGAGCACGTTCGAGAAATTCTTTTGTATAACGTTAAAATCCAAAGATGGAATGAGATTTGCACGATAGCCGAGATTGCTGCAACGTATGAATTTAGATTAGAATCACATACTTGTATTTTCAATCAAAACAACTATTATATGAAACCAATCTCTGCAGATATATAACTCTTTGTATTGGAGACAAGGCTAACCGTGGTAATTTAAAAAACCACAGACAGCTCGAAGGTTCCACGTAACACGAACTACCATTTAAACCAGATGTTAAAGGATCAACACCCGCCAAATGGAAATACACTCAAATAAAACTACCAGACAACGCCATGCCTTAGCTACATAATGCCATAAATTAAATACTTGTACGCGGCAATAATAATAAATTCATAAAATATACTAACTGATGCTGATCATTGTTCCAAGAAATGCTCATGACCTTGGGATACCACAACAACGAAATTAATAAGCAGCATCAAGGCAGACACAAGAGTATCTAATGGAAGGCGACGCTGGACAAATTGATGGTTCCCCACAGTTCCCCGCTAATTAATATTGAGCAACCGCGTCTCGAATGCAAAACGAACTAAAATGGTTTTAAATTACTGAAGAGTACTTGAAATGCAAGGTGATGACGGTACATCCTTGTGGTATCCAGGTCAATTGCCAGGATGCGTTTTGCATGGAGTAAATGGTGAAGCATGGGATGATGTTGAAACAAAGATTGTTGGTGGTGTGTTACTGGGATGACGTTATACGTGTAAAGTGCCTTGCAACCATTTACACATTTATATTTTAATTGAAAATGTGGAACCGAATTAAATCCGAAATAAAATGGCAACAGTAATAGCTACTACCAGGTATCCTATTAATATATTGACCATTACTCATATCTCATATGCCCGATCAAATACTCCCACATATAAATGAAACTATTCAATCACAAATATAAATGATACATTTACAATAAATGAATATTGATCCAATAATGTTATCTGAACGGTTACAATCCTGACTCATGCTCAGAACGATAGCCTGGGCCTGCGCATCTGAGCAAACGGTAGGCAAGGCCGCGCGAGGCCGCCTTTTAATTACTGCACTGCTAACTACTATGGTATTATCTCTTATTAGAATGTAGAAATGATTATAGCTAGCTTTTACATGACTATGAGATCTAATAGTAATTATAAAGGTACAGTATTATTTTCAGTAGCGATGAATGAGAAAGATAATTATGGTTAGGGTCACACTGAGATGACAACTAAATAAAATAGAGAAGTATGAAAAAAAGAAAGACATAGCGCAGACACCGAATAAATTGGCAAATGCAGGAGTATGATAAAGGAAATCATAATTTTAGTAAGTATATGTTCCCATCTGAGTATTTGTAAAGCTGAAAGGAGGATGGCGACATTGGACCCACATTATATAAAAATTAACTAAGTGTCATTCACTTGCAAGTTTATATTTACTATAATTAAGAGTTTGTAAGAGAATCATATAAAAAATATTTAATCACTAGGTCCAGGGAATTAAAAGTTAGAAAAGATTTTTATTTACTTAAAAATAAGTCATCATGCAGTTACTAAACGCACCGTGCTTCATTTTATTACATTCCAAACTACTCTTTCATTACCTACATGATTTACGTTCTTACACTTGTTTACGCTTGTAATTTTTTTTAACACAAATCTTGTAAAATATGAGAAGAACATACAAACGTTAATATTAAAAATGCATTTACTTTTTTTTATACAAAAATGTATAATGAAAAACGTCGCCGGTGGGACCGAGACGTTCGACTATTGGTGATAACGTAGAATGGAACGTTATGCTGTCAATTGGAGTTGGCTGTCAAAACAATAAGTGTCATTCCATTGTTTGTTTTCAACGGCTAACGTGGGATATCTATTATTTTCTATGCGATTTTGTGATTTCTTGACGACTTGGCTTTACCTTTGGACTGACTATTCTACATACCGACTTAGACAACAGCTTTTACCTTTGGATTCCGATTTGCAAGTGGTTTGGACTTTGTTACCCGTTAAAATGCGTTGTGTGAATTGTCAATTGCGCATTGCCCGATTACGGAGACATCGTTTGTCCGACGAAAGTGCTGAGGTAGTCGCGAGAGTTCAGAGATGGGTTTATCCGCGTGATGTAAGTATTGTAATACCTATAAATGAATTGGTACTTGAGCTCATTTACTTCAGTAGCATCCCGTGGCGTGGTTGTGCTTCCGTTTGATTGCAAGACTCGCACTCTATTACATGGAACTTAAAAGTATAACTGACACCCACAGGATGTTATGAAGTGGTCACATTCTTGATTTTGAACCACTGACATGACTATAACATTAACTTGATTATTTGATAATTCTAAAACCATGGTCATGATTATTTTTAGATGACTGGAGACGAATTTATTTGTCATTCCTGTTGGGAGTTGATAAACCATAACTCAAATGAAGATCCTGAACATAACACCCGACAGCAGCTTGGCCATCGCAATGTGTGTGCTGGGTGTGGAAGATCTATTTTGAGAATCAGGAGCAGATTGGTCCTCAGGCCAGAGATGTCTGAAAGAGAAGTCCAAATAGGAAATGTTGTGTCTGAATGGATAAGACCCCGCCAGGTTTGTAATAATAAAAAACTATGACTAAGTAATAATTGAGAGCAGCGGTGGCCCAGTGGTGGCGGCCCCGACTTACGAACAGTAGGTTGTGGGTTCGAACCCCGGCAGGCGCATTACTTTGTGTAATTTATTTCATCACCATTGCTCTCAAAACGGTGAAGGAAAACATCGTGAGGAAACCGGCATGTCTTAGAACCAAAAAAATCGAAGACATGTGACATCTACCAATCCGCACTGGGCCCGCGTGGTAGATTATAGCCCATCCCCTCAAAGAGAGGAGGCCTGAGTCCCTGCAGTGGGAACATTAATAGACTGATGATGAAGTAATAATTACATGCATACTCAATAGATCTGTATTATTATTATTTTTGTGATTGTTTTTTAAAACGTTTCACTTTCATTGTTTCAGTTAACCAACACTGATGAAATATGTGTGCCTTGCTATTTACGTGCACAGAGAGTATGTGATAGCTCTCACAGAAGTTCTGCCCCTGTTGCACCTTCCACATCTAGTGTAGGAGGTAGTGCACAGCCTATACCTAGTGTAGGAGGTAGTGCACAGCCTATATCTAGTGTAGGAGGTAGTGCACAGCCTATATCTTCGCAACAGATGGAGCAAGTTGTAGAGGTTATTCCGTCGACATCTGGACATCCATTGGATGAAACATTTGCTGAACAAATATTGTCGCCAACACAAGCACCTGACACACCTGAAATTGAAGACGTTGGGCCTTCAACCATCAGACCTCCATTACAGACATCTGCTGAACAAATTGTGTTGCCTACATTAAGAAGAGCAGCTGATACAGCACGTCGTTGCTTGTTTTTGGAGTGTAATGACAGTGAAAAACGACGTGTGCCTGATGGACTGAGAAAACAGGTTATTAAGGATTTTAATTTCTATATACCCAGAAATGCCAGAATTTGCAATTTTCACATAACTGCCAACTTATTTCATGAATTATATGCTAGTGAAAATGCTATATCAACATTTAGTGCTGCACATATAGAAGAAATTGTGTATTTACTAGCAGATGATTCAAAATTGGATTTTCTGAATCCTGAAAATATTGATGACCATCTTTTTAAATACTGGTTTGGACGGACAAAAGACGAATATAATGAAATATTAATAGAAGTACCGCGGTTAAACAACCACAAAATAAAAACCGGTTTTTGTGCATTTCTGTGCAAAATGCGAACTGGAGATAGTGATGAGAGAATCTCCGCATTATTTCAAATACCAAGACGAACTCTTGAAGAATATATGCAGCAGGCACGAGAAATTCTTTGCCAGGACTATGTGCCTAGACATTTGGGATGGTCACACAAGCCCAGGGAAGAATTTGTTGCCAGGAATTCTTTGCTTGCTGATCATCTTTTTGGTAATCCTGAAGCCCCCCCTCAAGAAAAACGTTTGATTGCCATTGCTGATGGCACATATTTAAGCACTCAAAAGAGTAGTAACTACTTATTTCAAAAAGAAACTTATTCCCTTCACAAATATTATAATTTAGTTAAACCATTTCTTATAGTTTGCTGTGATGGTTACATCATTGAGGCAGTGGGTCCATATCCAGCCACCAAAAATGATGCTTCAATCATGAATGACCTTATGTCAGAGCGAGGTGCCTTTACGGATTTGTTTAGGGAAGATGATGTTTTTATTTTAGACCGTGGGTTTAGAGACTGTGCAGACAACATGTCAGCCAAAGGTTTCTTGGTACATATGCCTGAAACAATTTCGCCAGGGGAAAGGCAACTTTCGACTCTCCAAGCCAATATCTCAAGATGTGTGACGATGAATAGATGGGTGGTTGAAGCTGTCAATGGAAGGTTCAGTAGGGATTTTAAAATATTCCGTGCAGATTATTTAAATAAAAGGTGCCCTCATATTATGCAAGATTTTTCAATTGCTGCTGCCTTATTGAACCATTTTGCTGTTCAATTCAGGGAACGAACAAATGTCCATGAGGTAATTCAGAGAATAGAAGAAAAAATATTTGAAAACAATGAACTCGCTCAAATTGTTCAACATAATAATTTAAATATGAGACATACTATGTTCCAAAATGTTACACATTCAAATATAGAATTCCCTGAATTGACAATAGATGACCTAGAACTAATCGCTCTGGGTACATACCAAATAAAGCAAGCAAAATCATATGTCGGGGAGCACCTTAGAGCCAACGGTTTGTATGCTTTAGAAGTTTGCCGAGACAACATACCTCTAGAAGGGATATTTAATAACAGCCAACCAATTATTATACGTGGTAGAATTAAGTCTAGGCATATAGCAAGTAAGTCCTATTTTACATACATTGCAGTTGATAGAAGGCTGGAGGGGCGAAGTGCCATATTAGGATATTATTGCCACTGTCCCGTAGGGACACGGACAGTAGGCTGTTGCTCTCATATAATGAGCATATTGTGGTACATGGGTTATGCCAGACACCAAAGCTATGTTGCTGCACCAGCTTCGTTCTTAGATAATCTTTTAATTAGATAAAAATAATGCAGTAAAGGTTATCTAGGAAGGAACAGTAACAAGATAGACCGAATGTACAATAACTATAACAGTCTTTATTATAATCATCATCCTCCTGCCCTTAGCCTATGTTTTAATTATCACAACCTGTATTTTATAATCACAAACGAAATAAAAGATTTTCTAAATAAATGTATTGTTTTATTTAACAAACCTACTGTTTAAAAATCCAAGTTCATAATCTATATTCGGGTTCAGCTAGTAGTCTATAAAATCGCATCTTTGCTTTTATAATTGCTTTTCATGAAGGGAGTTGAAGGAGATCTATGTTAGTGATTTATGTAGGATGGCTAGATATTTATTCTTATAGTACCTACATTTCGTTTTCGACTGCTTCGTTGGTCTAGTGATCGTAAGTACGACTGCCGAACGTGGGGTCCTGGGTTCGATTGCCAAGACAGGCAAGGTGAAATTCTCAGTACCTATCATCCCGAAGTCTGAAACGGTTAGTGACTGTTGGCTCACCCCCCTTTTATCAATCAATCATTTAACTGGCAAAATGTGCGACCCCACTACACGCTTAGAACAACTAGACCTACTACACGTCGCGCCAATGGGAGCCTTAAAACTACATGACCTGCTAGGTAGATATTTGCGCTTCATTCAGCTTAGTTTTTTGCCAATAATGATTATAGTTTCAACCTAATATCAGTCTAGTCTATGTTTACAGTATTCATTTAAGTGCCTAGGTAGGTATATTTGGCAAGAGAGATGCAGAAACACGATGGTAGTTACCTACTGTTGGTAAATATTTATATTCTGTTTGATCATCTTTTTACCCGACTACGGCGAAGCCCAAAAGGAGGGTTATTGAAACTACATAATAGGTACCTACCTAAGTACATATAAAAGATATTGTATTATTAAATAAGGACTATTACATTCGTTTTAGGTTATAATCTTTTCCATAGCATATCTTTTTTCACCCAGCATATACGACTTACTGCCCATTTGATTTTTTGCTAGTTTTAAATAGTTCTACAACTAGTTATGTGTTTCCATACTGTACGATACTCCTAACAGTGGGTCCCATTGTACATGCAATGTCGCCATCCTCCTTTTAAATGCAACGGATGTTTTTAGTGACATAATAAATTAAAATGAAATCACACTAAGCTCGAGACCGGTCGATAAAACTTAGGACTTCAAGATCAATGATCCAAATGAGGCAGCCATTACAGCAGCATGTGTAAAACTAATTACAGTCACAGCAGTCAGTGTATTAGAATGCAGAGTAATTATAAATATTAACGATTCAGTGGGATCCTTTATTGGTATAATGAATGGCTTATTGAGATGTTAAGTTATAATTGGTTTAATCAACATTAAAACTTGGTTATTGCTCTTGCCATTTATAGATTATGGTATCTTTCAGACAGCTTAGGACGGTATTTGAATTTTTTAACACTAACTTCGTCATGAATTACTAAGCAGTTAATTTCAAACTTGTCACTTGTATCGAGTTCTTCGCGAAAATAAAATGGGACATGAACATAAAGTTAGTAAATTATCAGTGACAGTCACATTAAAATGCACCATAAATACTGCTACTATCAAACTTTCCAGCAATCGAAGGACAACTCCAATTTCGAAGACTTTAAAATTAACCAGCGCATTAGTACACTGACGACAGTAATCCTTATCTAACGCCCACATTACTTCAGCTACCATGCCAAAATCATCCTTACCACCTTCAAATTCTTCAAAATTCTAGTTTACTTTAGCTTGAACGTGTGTGACTAAATATGTAAACAGTACATGAGTCATGGCTAACAGACGTGTTATGGTGAAACGTATGTACGTGACTTGAAGGTCTCCTTATATGGTCATTCAAGTGTTTTGATATAAAACGGGCCTGTCTGTAGTTATTATGAGAATAAGACGATGAGTGATGGAGTAAATATTGAACACTGGGTAGAATTAAAGATGGGCTAATTTTAGATTGCCCATCAGGGTCCCCCAAAAAGGTTTGCACAAGTGTGTGTACTTATAAAAACTTCATCTGTTAGCCGTACTTGAGTCTTCTCTCGCAGAAAAAGATCTCCTTCAGTACTTTCATTGCGCTTATCCAATTCCTTGATAACTGTATTTAGTCTCTTCTTCTCTACTTCAATATCTCCTAACGCTTTATCTTCAATTCCATCAACGTTTTCTAACCCTGAACAAGTTAAGACATCAATCTGATCAATCTCAGCTCCATATATGAGTGACGGCTAATCACAATTAACTATATGCAAATCAATGCTCTCTAGTACAAACAGTGAGCTTTTAATATAAATCACCGAAACCGTGCTGCCGATAAAGGAAGCATGTAGGCGAGGGAGCTATTGTTTGTCGTAAGATACTGCCTCCAATGAACCTAGATCGAGATTAGATATAGCAATTTGTTTGAAGATAACATTAAGATTGTCTTGCGGTACTTCGTAAAGGCTTTGATATTTATTGATTGGATTGAGAGCTCAGATGTATCTAGTTTGAGTTTCAAGGGAGTAGCTTTAATCGTTACAGATAAAATTCATGCCACAGGCCATAGCCTTGTCTCATCAATGTTTACCATGTGAATCTAATAAGCATAAGTATAATCAGTCAATAATGTTCCCACTGCTGGTACACTGGTGGTGGCTTCTCTCTATGACAGGGAATGGGCGAAAATCCACCACGCGGGCCGATTGCGGGTTAGTAGATGTCACCAGTGCTCCATTTTTTTGTTTTAAGACATGCCGGTTTGGACTATTATTTATACTGAAAACGGGATATTTACCATGTTTACTGATTGTTTCGAGTGACCATGTCAGTTTAAAATCTTATATGCCGGTTTGGATTTGATAATGACAAGAAAATTTCTATGTTTTTTTTTTATCTTTTCCAATTATTCACGTCGCGTCGCTAAGGAAAATCTATCTACAGTTTCTAGGTCAACAGTCCATATTTACTTACCATCCAGTTCCCAGTACCCCACAATCTAATCAGTGACTAAGCTTTACGTAACAATAGCCTTATCAGAGGAAGCACTGCATTATTCACTGTTATAAAAAAACAATTTTTCAACAATTACAATTAGCGTTGATAATTAGTTTACTATCAGAGGAATGGCGGGGGTCGTTCAACTGCGTCTGTGCAGGATATATAGGCTCGTTTCGTATCGTGGCATCCGTTGCGATATAAGTGCGTTTTGTTCTTGCGTTCGTTGTTTTTGTTGACATAAGGATGGGTCGATTGTAGCCTGTTTACAATGCGTTGTGAATGGAAGGGTAATCAGATGCTTTGAATGCAATCATGCGGTGGTTGGCAACACAACACCTACATTAGTAGTACTATTTTGTTTAGGTATAATGAGACTTCTTAAATATTACAGAGGGAATCATTTGGGGCCAGAGGTGATTTTTACAATGTCTTTTAAAATATTCTGGTTATGTTCCAATCTTGACATGTGTGTCATGGGTGTAAGCATTAAAAGTTGCGAAAGACGGTTGCGTATGTACGGACTCACCCAGTTGCTGGCGTCATAAATAAATAGTACATCAATCATTTGGGCCGTTGGGCAGTCATCCGGTCCTGTTTCAAGGACTGTTTATGCGCCCTGGAAGACCTGATGTAATGCTTGGTAATAAAATATCGATATATTTTCATTACGATAATTATAACTTGTTATTTTCTTTATATTTGTAACAGCTTCATCAGAATTGTTAAAAAGGGCTGTGATAGGATGTAAAGTAAAAAACGGTTAAGGCTCATGTTTTTAGGTTACGCCTACAGCTGTATTCCCAAAATGGCAGGTGGCGTCTGTCTGTCGCACACATGGCTGCTAACAGGCCTACACACAATGGCCCATCATCAAGTCATCAGCTTCAATATTCATGGTATCATTTTAGCAGGTCCTATACAACCTTCGATAATATTAAGTCAACTCTACCTCGCGTAGTAGCAGACTGCAGGTCAAAGTGTGTAAAATACTGGTTAATAGTGTTAGATTACTGTGATATCAGTTGTTTTATTATCATATCTTTGCCCTTTGGTTCTGCGAGTGCACTTAGATAAGTAATAGATAGGTACTTCACGTACCTCACGTACGATGCAACTTAATACTATAAACTCACATGTGAAAATGCCTTCGGGTTTGATTTCACATACTATCTGCAGTAATCGACAATGAGCTATATCCCTGCATGCATCCTGTCATCATGTTCTATGATTTGATTTTATTCTGTTGTCTTGTATGCCTTGTAAGGTATAGTTTGACATCTAGAATTCTTACTCCAGTGAAGAGAACTCAATCATCGCTATGTTTCTAATAAGCATAATCAGCCTACTTCGTTCCCACTGCTGGGACACCGGCCTCCTCGCTATTAAAGGGAACGAGCTATAATCCACCACGCGGGCCCAGAGCAATTAGGTAGATGTCTCATGTCTTCGATTTTTTGGTTCTAGGACATACCGGAAGTTCAACAAGATCTAGTAATGGATCATCTATTTAGATTTAGATCTAGGGATAAAAGATTGCCCATAACGGGTTAGTAACAAGTTTTGATCCTTTCACAGCCTAACAAAAGGAGCCAACGAAACATCTGATGCCTGTGATCTGATCTTATGAAAATAGTAATTTTGATTAGTACTTTAATAAACCTTGTACGAAAATGTTTACAGTGTTCATTGTCAGCATCGAAACAAACATTGTTGTGTGTAGTGAATCAAGACTGGATTATAGATGACGTGATCACGATTGTGCTGACGTCAACCCATATCCCACGGTAGCATTTGTAAATCGTTAGACGGTTCAATAGGTTTAGGATGACCTTCTGAAGATGCTAGAAGGTCGACTTGAAAAGATTTGTGGGAAGGTTTGAAAAGAGGTAGTAATTTTGGAGGTGTGAAAAGTAATAATGAGTCATCGTCTGTGGCAGTTATAGACCCATCTGAAGATAACTAGTACAACATTCAGGTCTTAGATGATATATCAAAAGCACTGGAATGGTAATAGTAGCAGTATTTTCAATAACGATAAAGAAGCTTTTGGACTTATCACAGCAATTAATTCAGAAAGCTACTGCCAAGCTAGTCGACTTAGTAATGCTAAAAGGGTTATTTATTACCCATTACCATATATAACTAAAGTATGGTCATACATTTTAACTAGATACTCGAATGACAAATTATTGCTGCATCCACTTTACTAATTAACAAGTTCATTTAATTTATAGGATAGGTGCGGCAAACAAGGTGAAAGCCCGGAAATGAATGACAACAATGTAACTAGTAAGGAAATACTATACGACAACTGATGAACTTGATGGATGGAGAGGGAGAGGAAGGCCAAAGAAAAGATGGATGGATTGTGCGAGGAATGATATGAATGAGAAAGGAATAAACGCCACCTTGACGTGTAACAGGGAAGAATGGAAGAAGAAAACGTGTTGCGCCGACCCCAAATAGAGTGGGATAAGGGCAGGAAGATGATGAGATGATGATGAACTGATGAACTTGTGACAGTAATAGAAAAACCATAACGCTTAAAAGGCAAAAAAAATCCAAGCGACATTCATCACAATGTCGCTTGTTAATCGTATGATGCCGAGTTCAAAAATACATCACACAGAGACACTAAATAATAAAACAAACAAAGGATTATTTCTTACCAATAAGTAAGATAAACATCTAACATTTAAACCAGACCCTCTTAAAAGGACACGAGAGGACAAAAGTTCAATAATACCAACACTTGAACAGTGACTTTCTACCAAGCCTATAATCTCCGAGACGGGTCGAGTTCGGGGGGCAATGCACCTGCAGGGAGGGGCGTGGGGGGTGGCACCACCTGCCGTTTGTAAAATATTCGGAGACATTTCAATATTAAACTGGATTTTGTATTTATATTTCAATGGCTTCTTTATTAATTGCAGCACGGCTGACATTGGGAGGCCGGAGAATGATGTAGGTTTCGTATTAAATATAGACAGATTAATAGATTATGAGATTAATGGCTTACATTAGTGTGCTAGGAAGGTTAGACAGGACAGATATCATGTTAAATTACTTTGTACAAAGAGTAGACTGTTTGGAGATCGAGTAATCGGAATAACATTAATTCATTAAGAATAGAGCTTGTGTTGATCAATACAAGCCATCTTGAAGAGTTTCAAAAACGATTCAAAACGGTGAAACAAGAACTAACGCATATGGGGGTATGCAAAAACCACAGAACGCCACATGCTACGATCCTTAGCCTCGTCCATGTTCATTTTTCTGGTCTTAAAAGCACGCCGGTTGCGAGTACTACGCACCTGTCCTTTCTGAAGACCACCGTACCAATAAGATCAGTCTCAAACTTCAAGTGTATAGAAAATGAAAAGCCTTCATTGGGCCACTAACAAAATTTTTTTCTTAGACTTCGTTCAATAAAGCATTCGCCCTGTGTGTGTTGATATGCATCATATTTCTACTTCTTCTCAACAAAAAAAAAACAGAATATTTGTAATACAATTAGACTGGGGTCGCGCCGCGGCGTAGCTCGTCGCGCGCCAATTTTCCGGTCTAACGCCGAACCGGTCCGATCAGGGGGACCCTCTTGATACGCAAGCTATTTCTTATTGTACCACTTTTATATTAAATCTTTATTTGAGCTGTGGCGCGTGGCTTCGTGAATAATCTCCGTCCTTTTCATAGGGACAACAAAGCACCTGAAGGTGATATGATTAGGGGTGCGGGTTGTTCGAACGAGATACCGCGGCTCCGGACACAAAGGGGTAAGAAGGAACATGGGTGGTTCTTAGTCAGTAGATGTCTGACGCTATGTTCCGCTTCGCCCAGAGCAGTAAGAGTCATTTGATGATTTTCCGAACTCCAAAAAAAAAAGGTGATATGATTACAGTTAAAGCCACCCCGATTATACAAGTGGCTAATTGGTTTAACCTTTTTGTGCTTACTACGAAAATTTGCTCCGAGTCTGATTTAGTCCTAATCCTCGTTTTACACAGTGAACACGTTTTTGTAGGCTGGTCGGCAAGTCTGCAACTTCAGATATTCGTCCAATCATATCATCATCTTCCTGTTCAATGTTATTTGGAGTCGGCGCAGCGCAATACGTTTTTTCTTCCATTCTGCCCTGACAGTCATCCCGCTATAATTTACTAATTATTCCTTCATATTATTTCTCACACAACCCACTCATCTATTCTTAGGTATTCCTCTTCCCTCCATCCACCATACTCGGCCAATCTTATAAGCACCTATATTTGAAAAAAAATCTTCTCAGCACTTGACTTTTTTCAGACCATAACATCCAACAGTAATTCAATTGTTTAAGCGCCTTGCAACAATTTTCTGGTCTGACGCCTAACTGAATTATCCTAAACGCCAAAATCAACATCAGATCATTCAGTCTCACTACAATCACCATGGTAAAGTCTTTAGGACCATGTAAAGAAGGTGATGGGAAGAAGACTGCCTCGTTGGGCTAGTGGTAGCAAGCGCGACAGCTGTGCGTGAGACTGGGATTGATTGCCAGATCGGGCAGTGTTATTCGGTTTTTACATCAGAAATTTCTCAGTAGCAACCACAGTCTGGACTTGTGCCCGGTTGATAGCAATAGGCTCGCACTCTATACAGGGTGTAAATTAACCCATCACACAGCCGTCAACCAAGCATTCTGTAAGTACATCAAACTAAGTACCCCTACCTGTGAAAAATTTTGAACTTTGACCCCCAATATCTCCGTAACTAGGGGGTTCCCAGGTATGGTCTAGAACAAAAAAAATATCGCAGTGGTGGGGAAAACAAGTGCCCTTCGTTTGCGTTAAGGTTACTTAAACATAACTAGCTAATTTGGGTTCACTTCTGCCTAAGCCTACTGGGATTACAGGCGTGTTATGTTATGTGCTTCCTTTCACAGAGAAAATTACCTACAACCCCTCAGACATCTCGAAACTGTCCCTGCTACACCCTTCAAAATTCCATTCCAAACAATTACCTTCTCCACTCCACCTTCTCACTAATTAGCGATCACCAATAGCAGTCGCACGACAATCGCAGCCGTCTAATACAATTAGGTCGGTGTCTTGTCGCCGGCGTCGCGTTGTCGCGCGCCAATTTTCCGGTCTGTCGCCGAACCGGTCCGGTAGGGCGTGCCCTTGTTGATCTTCCTTTGGTGCGATATCTTATTGAATGTTTTTTGCTTTTACATTAGAATATTTTGCCGGACAAGTCTGCATTATAAATTGTCTTTTGTGCTTTTCATCTTTAGAAATATCGAACGATCATAGTGGTTTGAACTTACTTTAATTCGTATCGGACAAGACACAACAATCGTCTTTGAATAATTCCAAGTAACTTCTCCGCATGCAGGGAATCCCCGCGTGCTCTTAACGTTCTCATTCTTTACGGATGTTATCGAACCGTCAAGATACGGTGGTTGACGACATTTCATATCCAGTCCGAAAGTTTATTGATGGACAAGACAGGTTGGCTTAAAATACCTCCATCGCAAAATCCATACCCTGAATTTACGTTAAATCCATATTTGATCACAAAACTAAAGAACACGTTTCTTGTAAGTAACTTTAAATCGCAGAAAATGATAAATTACTGCAAATGGCATTTAGATAAGTCAACGTTGTTTACAAAAGCAATAAATCATCAATATTCCGATGGAATAGATGTCATTACAATCAATTAAAGGAAATAGGACAGATTAGCTTACTGATCAGATCTAATGATCATTTACGTTGTGTTTACTAGCTTTGAAATGTGGTTTTGTTCAGAAACATAAGACATTTAATCTTATGGATATACTTACAAGATGAGAGCAGAGGATTCCGGCAAAGAAACCTACATACATAAGTACATAACATCACGCCAATCCCCGAAGTGTTAGGCAGAGGTGTGCCTAATAGTACACCCGCATTTCGTCAGTTATGTTTAAGTCCCATATAATAGGGGGCGATCCTATTGCTATCAACCTGGCACAAATCCATTTTCCGTGGCTGCTACTGAGAAATTCCGACACAAAAAAAATCAATAACACTTAGCCCGACCCGGAAATTGAACCCACATGCTCAGCAGTCACGCTTGCGACCACTACACCAAGAAAGCAGTCAAAGAAAACTATTCCTTTAGTAATCGACTACTACAAACAAACGAACATAAAACATTCGCAATATTCCTTCAGAAGTTCTATATTCCATTGCTATTCTATCCCAGGAATGGAAGATATGCTTCAGCTGATTGTTAGTGCGACAAATAAGGAAAATAGCTTATTTAGCTAGCCTGATACGATCCGTCACGATTTGCACTACTTGAACGACCAAACACGACATGTAGAAGTCGTAGCGTGTATGAATGACCTCATGTCAAAGAACCTATTGTCATGGGCAAGAGATATGAGGTTGAAAAACATGACCATAATGTGTGTATTGTGTGTGAGATACGGAGAGGCCGTAAAAAGGTTACAAATGATGGATAAAAACTAACCAGTAACTACTATTTGCGTCTTAATGGTGATTTTAGAATTCAATAGAAACAGGAAATAAAATATGAACAACAAGCAACTGCTATTAGCTTGGTTCACTAAACAAACTGAAGACTAAAAGACAGTAACTTTGAACAGTACACTCCCCATACAGGACGATGATTAAGTTCTAAGAGTTAACTAAATCCAGCCTTCCGAACGTCAATCGACAACAAAATTCTTGTTACCATGACAAACATAAATATCCGAACTCCAGAAATACCGTTTTGACCGCAAGAACGTCACCAAGTAAAACAAACACTAGATTCGGGCAACCGCCGGAGGATTCTTATAAAAACTAAGAAACTAATGCGTCACACGCATCGTACGAGAGCAGAAACTATTTGAGTCACAGCAAACCAGAAGCGATCGAAAGAAAAAGCTGTTAATTATGAGTTAGTCACCGAACTGAGTAGTGAATCAAGATTGGATATGGAAAACCACTTGACTGCAGAAATTGTGTTTGAAAACAACAGTGATGCTTGTGTAGAAGCAAGATGATTAACTATAACCCCCACCTAATCTCGCAAAAGTTCTATTTTCGAAGTATCACAAACGTGGCCTAAGAACGAGGGGCGAAAAGGGTTTTACCAGTACTTGATATTACAAAATCACTGCCCGAACTTCCGGCTGTTAAGGGGAACTGATAAAACAACGCATTGGGGAAAATCCGTATGGCGAAGAGACCTTTCACTTACAACTTAAAATGAATGAGTAACTAATGCACATAATGGTATTGATGACATCTTGCAGTGCTAAATTTGAAACCGAGTTGTGTTTTTGGGGAAAACATCTGATCAAGCAATGTTCATAATTAGGCTTTTGACGACGAAAAAAAAACTGGATGGATTGTGTGAGGAATGATATGAAAGAGTAAATGATGCAGATACTTCTGACAGAGCAGAATGGAAAAAATAACGTGTAGCGCCGACCCCAAATAGAATGGGACAAGGCCAGAAAGATGATGATGAGGCTTTCGACGACTAATATAGTTGAGAAACTATACCCATAGTATTAAACGATGTTGAATCACCATTAGAAACACACGAACACATTACTATACACACAAGCTATAAACATGTCATATGCCAAGGAAGCCCTTCATATGCCTTCGGAAAAGATGAAATTATTCACTTAACAATTATCCCATGTCTCATTGGGGTCAGCCATCTTGCTTGACTCTTGACTCATCGCAGGTACGAAGCCTTTCGCCGGTGAGTTAACATGCGAAATATTTGAGGCATGATATGGAAATGCAGAAATATCTGCTAGTGTTTGAAACATCTTGGTTTCGATTGATTTGCTAGTGTCAGTTCTAAAGAGCGGATTTGTATTAAGGCAGAAAAGATAAGAAAACCTCATCAAATGCGTAGAAGATTGTATTAATGACACAGTCGGCACAGAAAAATCATTGTAATTATAAACATAAATCGGACGGAATAATATTGAGAAATGTCTAACGAGCTTTCAGGTCGTTTCGAAATCTAGATTAAACGAAAGAGTTGCCAATGACTATAAACACAGAGACGAAATTGCTCTAATCTCAATGTTTGCGAATTAAATCAGAATCGAAGCCGTATCGATCGTGTAAATGCTCTCATTGTTTTCGCTCTAAGAATATTTTTAGAAGTGGTAACGTATAAAGCACTAACAGGATCGGCCATCGGCACCTAAAGAATGAATTCAGCGTAACGGCTGCAGGGACGGACTGAAACTCAAAATCATTCACTGGAAAGTACGTTATTATTATTTTTGCTTAAAATGGTCATGCTCATTTGAATTCGTAAACCGCTTGCTTCGGCGAATTTTGGTAACTTAAATATGCAGTGTGAGTCATGATGACTTGAGGCATTCTTCATTTCCTCTGTTACCAAGTTCCGACAGAATGAGGATTTTCGGCGAAATGTCACATAATTTTAACATAAAAGTAAATTATTTAAAACCCTGCCTCATGCAGGCAGGGTTTTAAATAATTGAAGAAAAATCTGAAGATGAAAAAAGAACTTTGATGAAGTGTTCTTTGATTTTGACGATTGTAATGTAAGTAGAAGAAACAGCAAACAAGCAAGACAGATGATGACTGACAGACATCATTTAAATAAACCTATAACTATTCATTAATTAAGTGCCAACACAATAACCAAAACTACAGCTGCAACTAACGAAACAGTACCTAATGAAGTACAGGTAAGTTTTAATTTAAACCTCTGAATTTGCAACGGGTAAGTCATCGTTCCTCGAAAATAATATCATCAAACTAGGTAAGGTGTTACTCATTGACCTGAATACATTAATTCTATATAAAAACAATTACGCAAACTACCTCAATAAGGTTTTGATGCGTAAGCGCATTTTTATGCCAAACACTAAATTTTTATCGGTCCCGCATACAATCAACGAATTACTTTGAAATGAGTTCAATTGACACATGCAGAAACGTATTGACAATATAAAATTAAACAAAATAATTGTAACAGTTCCATGTGAATTATTTTTAGTACTCGTCGGTAAATATTTATAAATCAGCATCTACTTCTAAGCAAGCATCAACTATATCAAAGGTTTCAAAGTCCACACCACCACTATTCACGGTTTTCTGTGCAATGCATTTTATTTCACGGAAAATTCATGAAGAAGATCTTTTCTTCCATTAACCTCATCCTCATACAGTAATTCCTTTCTTCAAAAATAATACTGGTGTGAAAAACAACACGATCCCTAATTCTCAGCGATTAAACAGTACACTCAAATTGGTCGCACGTGGCAAGTTGTAAAATCAGTTTTGTTTTGACGTTTGCACCGCGCACCGAACGTTGACCGCACAGCATTGTTCGAACGGTAACGACCGCCGAAACGCCACCAGGGTTGCCAACAACAATTAAACTCAGATGTTCACGAGACAAGCGTAATCTGTGTAATACCCGTCAAGGAATCATGTTTATGTCACTATTTTTACGTTACTGATTGCTGTAATTGGAATCAAAAGGTTACGTGGGTTAAAAATATCGTGAATTGCAAAAGATTTCTGAAAATACTCTGATAATTGACCAAAAGAACTGCCAACACACAATTATTGTTCCGATGTATTACAAAACAAGCACTTACAGTCTTCAGAAATTAATTTTCTCTTTGTAACGAAGTGGCAATTATTACGTAAAGACCCGCATCATCAACATTCAAGTTTCATGTAAAGGGACGATTTTTATTTTCAGTGCGCAATACGCAGCAACCCTACTAGTTGCAATGATGATTTGCAACACAGCGTTCATTGCCTCTACGTTTGTTGTTATTAACTTAACAATTAACATTAGCACTTGTAAAATATAATAAATCTTGCATTTTCTTTCAGTGATTAAGTTATCATAAGAATATGGTCCATCGTGACGGTTTTAAAGTATGGTATGATCAAGGTGTTAATTGCCCGGGTCTAACCGGAGGCAAATACAATAGCTCCTTAATGAACTGCAGAAGTGAAGATTTCAACAGTTGTTCGTTAGTTTTGGGTGATAAATGGATGCAATCAATAGGTTCAAAGACCGGCAATGTCTTTTCAAACAGTGTTTTTCCTCAAAGCTGTCGTTTAGGTCAACATTGGGCGAGTGTTCCAGTAATCGCTTACTAGCTTAACGATTCATGGATATAACCGGCTTCAGGACAAACAATTTTCTTTCCTTCTCTCCCAAACAGATTCTCCGGCCCCCAAATCCGTACATAAACGGAAACTATTCAAACCCAACGTCGAATGATTCACTGGCCATGTGTTACTGTCTAGTTTTATTAGATTTTAGATTGTTGTGTAAAAACTGGCCGCGCGACCGTTAACATGACTCACGAGTTGCCAGTGCTAAATATGTCGCCAAGATCTGCGCTCAGCACTAAAGGTAGCAAAGGTCAAAGCAAGTTGCCATAACTTATAAAACTGTGAACGCTTATTCGGATGATTGGTTCATCGATTTGGATATTGAAGTGTGTTTTCGTTTGGCAGTTCTTATTTGGAAAGTCTAGGAGCTTTTTTGCTAAGAGAGACGATTTCTAGCAGTCAGTATCTTTCACAGAAAGAATTGCGTTTGTTTCTGTGACTGTGAAAACGGGATCACTTTCAGATGTAACGTTTATGTAACAATCAGTTAAAGATGCTAAAAGACAAAACGAAACTTGATAATCCTCTTCTCCTTGCTTCCTGTCTACACACATCGCATACTTCAAATTCCTTATAACCCTCATAGGCGCCACAGAACTAAATTGCCGTAAGAACTAAATGCCACAATAGATCTAATGAAATAACCCTCGTCTATTAGCACTGAAAGTCCTACAAGACGGTCCTTTAAAAGCTTAGCTCTAGACAGTTGGCAGTCAGCCAGACGAAACTTGTCGAATAAATAGATATGGCTGCGTCTCCTGAATGTCCAGACACAGTTGGAGTGATGTGTCTTAGTCAGCTTTAGTGCTTGCTAACATGGCAAGAACTGTGATGTTTTGATCATAAATGTCACGTTGGTTGGATATTGCTTAGATAGTAGAAATTGCTTTTTGCAATTTAGTGGGGAATAATATTAATGCTATCTTGTCTTGCTTTATGTTTTGCAGTATTATATTTAAAAAAATGAAATCATTTTCATGGAGCTAAGAATGAACACTGATCATTCCAAAAGATGGCCACAGAGGAGGTAAGAAAAGACCCTGCAGGTAGTGTGGACGGCATCCTACACTCCAAGCAAGTTCGCACCGCAGAACCTTAATTTTGAGGTACGATGAGTGAACTTCCAAGAATGCAAACTAGCTTCCATATAAGATCAATAATATAAAACGTTTAAGTGCAACATCAGTTGCTGTTTATGAGAGCCATTACTTTACACATCTTATGGAGTGAATAACAGTTATTACAGTTTTATGATGCCCATAAATACATTTCGCTTACATGTGGAGATTATAGCAAAATTCGCGTACAGATCAATCGTCATCTGCCTAGCCTTTTCCCAGCTATGGCGTCGGCTTCCAGTCTAACTGGATGCAGTTAAATACCAGTATTTTACTTGGAGCGACTGCCTATCTGACCTCCACAATCCAGTTAGTACTGGGTAATCTCGATACCTCTTGGTAAAACTGGACTGCGTACAGATCTATGAAGCCACAATATTGGAATATCGGGACAACTTACTGAAGGTCACGCCTCGAATCAGATTATATTGTGGTTTACTTCGACAAACAAATGTGTCAGTTTGGAATTACTAGTTATTAGTAATGCATCATAAAACATAGCTGTTCGCTGAAAAAATATGTAGTTCGTGTTGAAGATTCTTAATTATTTCTGTTGGCTTTTCGTTTCGTGTTGCCTGTAAATTAGTAACATCAACTATGCATATACAGAACATATTATTTCTGTGTGCTGGATTTCCCTGTTAGATTATTCAAAACAATGTAATTAACCTATCTGTACACTGAATTTATTTTTTTCCGGAATTGATGCTAAAATAAAGATTTCCCAGCAATTTTAACTTCGACATGGAATGATGAGATTTGCTCTGAGCATTCTCACGGAGTAATGTCGTTGCTTTCTTGACACCAGTTCTGTCACGCGTATTTGCCCGACTTCGGGGACAAGGTAATTACATGTGTTTTAAGTTTTTACGAACATGAGAAACGAAACAACGACCGTATGAGGTAATCATGATAAGAAACGAGATAACTTTCCCCGACCGTGGACCAAGTTTAACGAGCCATAAATTTCTTTAAAAGGATATTAAGTAAAGTATGTTTTCGTATAGACAGTTATTGGTACATAATTTACTACAATAAAAAACAACTTAGGACTTTATTTCGCGAGATTTCCAATCTTGCTTTTATACATAAGGGAACCGACTTTAATATAATATATTTAGAATGATAAAAACGAATTTTAACAGCCTAGGGTAATTTAGGAACAGTGTGTAAAACTTTCAATGATTTTTGCAAGAAGTAGAGATGTTAAGAGAACGTTGTCCAAGAAGACTACAAACAGAAGCTATCGAACTGACAATGTAGCCCCTACAGAATACAAATAATCCCGATCATTAGTATCGAAGCATTGCCCAATGATCATAACTCAGAAGCTACAAGATAATAGCTAGCTCCATGACCCCAATCCATTGCGGTTGTGGCGCGGTTAAAAAGTAATTATTACTATTGTGGCCACGACACGTACGGTAAAGATTTCATGTTATTATGTCAAAATCGAACACCAGATTTCCTTGCGAATGCATGAAGTAGAACTGGAGTGGTTTTGGTTGAGTAATACTTGCAAGTTGCACTCTTGTTGAAAGAATTCAGAGTTGCATTTCAAATGTGGATGAGGGATGGTCTTGACCAATTTGTATATTTCGAATCTAGTAAACTGGGAGAATTACACATTGAAAACATTGTTGAGGAGTAGTTAACACATGAAATCCAAAGAAGTATCAATAATGAAAGAAAAGAAACATTTGGTTCAAAACTATATTTGCCAAAACGTTACACCCACTTGGTGATTTTATTCAGGCGTACTAAAGAATATCTAGAAAACATAAGAGAAATACATTTGAACACAAAACTACGATAAAACGAAATTTTATCAAAATATTGTGTAGTACGCAGCTAATATTAGTACCTGAATGACCAAAATTAGTCGCAGTACTCGCAATTATGTCAAGATTTCATATCTAGGCTTATATTGTATTCAAAATAATCTATAAATTAGAAAGTTGCCTTAAGTTGCTATCAGACAATCTGTGATAAAAGCAGGCACAATGTCAAGTTTCTGAGTTTATCGCAAGCTGGGTTGGTACGGACGAGATAAGATTGGACTTCACTCGAGATTTCAAGAGTCTTAATGAAGGAGCACTTCAAAACATGTAACATAGGTGGTAATGGTTTACATTTAGATATATTAATAATTTTGTTTTCCAACCTCTTTCTAGCTGCCTAAGCGATGGCCAGAGAGGGCGATGAACACGAGATAAAATGTGAAGAATACGGGAGAATAAAGAGTGAATGATGTGGGGATACGTGATGGTTGACACTTTGCCAGGGGGAAGAAAGGAATAAAAAAAAATGTTGCCCCGACCTCTAGTAACGTACGACAAGGGAAGGAAGATGATACATTTCCCGATTAAAGCTTGCATAATGCAGAACAGAGCGTTTTCTAAACAAACACAAAAGCAGAAACAAAACCCTTGATTCCAGTACCACCCCCATCTTCACCATCAGCAACGCCCAATAATCTCAAAGTTTGAGTACAATCAAAATTAAATTATGGCCAAAAAGGTGAACAATTATGCTGTTATTCTAATGTGGGGCGTACACAATGACATTTGCACATTTCAGCACGGCCATTGAACCACCGGCGCTTGGGCAGAAGCATGTTACACCCAGTGGGTGGGCTGGCCGCACAAAAATTTAATTATAAGCTCGTTCTGTTTAAGGTTTTGGTTTTAGGTGGTGTTATATGTTGGACAATTGAAAATTTTCTGTAGATTTCATTGAACCTTCTAGTGGAGTATAATACTGGCTATCGAAGAACGCGGACAGTGATGATTGATGAAGAGAAGATTCAAATCGGTCATTCTGTATAACCATATCTCTTTCTATATCATATTTATATCGTTGTAAATTCTCTAAATACACATTCTTGATCTTCCTGTCTTTGCCCTATGTAACTTGAAGTCTACGGTCACGTCATCAATCACTCCCTTTTTAGGGTTCCGTAGTCAACTAGGAACCCTTATAGTTTCGCCATGTCTGTCTGTCTATCCGTCCTCGCTTAATCTCTGTGACCGTTAGCACTAGAAAGCTGAAATTTGGGACCAATATGTGTATCAATCACGCCGACAAAGTGCTAAAATAAAAATTGGAAAAAAATGTTTTATTAGGGTAGCCCCCCTATATGTAAAGTGGGAAGTGTTTTTTTTTTTAATTTTAACCCTAATGTGTGATATATTGTTGGAAAGGTATTTAAAAATGAATAGGGGTTTACTAAAATCATTTTTTGATAATGTCAATAATTTCGGAAATAATCGCTCCAAAAGTAAAAAACAAAGCGTCCCCCCCCCTCTAACTTTTGAACCATAAGTTTAGAAAATACGAAAAAAATCTGAAAAGTAGAACTTTATAAGGACTTTCTAGGAAAATTATTTTGAACTTGGATGGAAACAACAGATGGAAACTGCAGTTAACCAATATAATTTGGTCCCTGAATCGTATGAGCGCCTATACAATCCAGAGGTCAAGTTTCATTTGCCCGTATTTTTTTTTTAACTTCGTTTACATAATATTTTATTATCTACGGAACCCTACACTGAGCGTGGCCCGACACGCTCTTGGCCGGTTTTTCTTTATTATCATTCCTCACACATTTCATTCATCTTTTTTTTGGTTTTCCTCTCCCTTCCTATCCTTAATTATATTATATTTCACAGCCTATTGGTACCTTTTACATTCATGCAGATTGCAGTCTCTAAAATTACATTAACAAAAAGTTTCAACAAGTAAATCTCGAAGAACATTATGGTCACCAAGACCATTATTTGGGCGAATGACAAGTGTCTAACCAACCGGTATTTTGTTTCATTTTATGGTGTTTTTATAGAGACCACTTTGAAGTTGCATTTCTGGTTCAACTAGTACGTTCATATTATCTAATACTTTTGGTGCTATATTTACGACCAGTCTGGTAGTTACATTATTCAAATCGTCGTATGAAATAGTCTGAATGTCTTAACGCTTTGAAAACAATTTTATTAGGCTGATGTTTGTTAGTAGTTTGTTTGAATAACGATTCAACTATAAAAATAATACTGTTAAGTATAACGGAGGAGGAACGTTTTCCGGTTATTCCGAACATTATGAATATTCTGTCTGATATACGTTTATGTGCACCCAAACAAGCACGTAATTAGTCAAAATGATTAAGTTTATCCGTCACGATTCAATAATAACTCGTCCAATTAACATGTTCCATACAATTAATAACTACTATGTTGTTATTCAATTAGGAGCTGATAACAACGGAATGTCTGTCTGTCACTGACCTTTTAACGGCTTTAATTATGTATTATTTTAAAATATAACACTTAATTACCTAATTTCAAGCCTTTTCTTTAATCTTAATCCAATATCTAAAGACCTCATTCGTTAATTATGTAATCAGGTGAAAAATCTAGCACATCATTATAAAGGCAACAGAAATGTAATAGCTTCTAAGAAAATAATCTAGTTTGACCATCATCATTATCATCGCTCAGTTCAGACAGTAACCGTTATAAAACAAGCGTATCCAAACACATTAATTACAATCAAGATCTATTTTAAGAAAAAACAAAACGATATAACAAAACCAGAAACATTAACATCCAAAATGTTTATTCCACTAACTTCCTTTTTTGCATTATGTCAAATTACAAAAACAATGGAACGAAAAGTTTGAATTTGGCGAATCGTTAGTAGCGTACGACATACGGACACATCCGGTAACGAGGCTGCCATATTGTCGTTGGTACCATTCAAAATTCGAAGAGGTGCGCGTGCGCCGGCCTTCGCCCGCTGAGGACGAGGGGGAGTGCGGGAGGAGCGGGAGGGAGTAGGGCTGTCATTGATAGCAAAATTGATATTGTTTATTAAAAATGTGTAAGACTATTAATCTATGAAGTAGAAGATACTAATGAACAGCACAGTGAAACGTTGGATTTCGACAAGAATCAAAGAACAAACGAATAGGGAAAATATTAATTGCTCACAATATGCCTATCAAATCTCATCATCATTCTCTTGTACTTATCCCAATTCAAATCAATAACTGTTTTCCTTGTTTTCAAGTCTGTGACTCTGTGTATATCTAACATGAAATTAATAATTTCAATAGACGATGTTTCCAATCCTAACTTGAACGCACCAACCCTAAAATCAAGACACGAACTGGTTAAAAAAGTTGAAACAACCACAGTCAAACGATAAGTGATGTCCTTGACGCACCTTGCTACATTTCCAGTTAGATCACCACCAAAAACAGTGTTTAATCCTTATCGTTATTGTTTTGGAGTTCAAAATGCTATGATGGAAAGATTAAGTCTGGACATTAGAATTCAGAATGGGTACTTGAAGTATATATAGTAGTTATTGGGCTAGCACAGCTGTGACCAAACAATTCATCATGGCGCTCGCCGTGAATTAAGTAATCGAGTTGACCATATGGTCACGAGCAAAGATGCTGTAGAAGCTATTTTCCACTCTAAGTACGTTATTATGAGGTCAGATGTTTACTACCAGTTGCTTACGATATGCTAAAGTTCAGAAATACTGTGATAGATGGCGTCGATACGATTACGGTAATCGTGTGTGCTTAGATACTGATTAGTCATAATTCACATTTATATAAACAACGATATTAAATAGATTATGTAAATTAATTAAACTTGATTAAAGGTTGCATTGAAAACTTAATCATCCGTCTGGCAACAGCAGATACATGTGGAGCTCCCGTAGACATGAATGTCAATAGAAATGATCTGAATGACAGCTTCCCGCAAACGTCAAAAACAGCCGTGACGATAAAACAAAGAGTTGAACCTATCACCACAAAAAGCATAAACAAAGAAAGTGCAGGGTAGACGGAGAAAAGAGTACAAAATAAAATAAAAGCCACGGAACTGTGGACCCGACTCGTTCGGCGAGTGACGACAATGACCGGCGACCACGTAACGGAACGACCATTATGAGATACTCAATTAACTGAGAATGGAAGGATTTACTTAGTTTTTCTTCACGCTCTTTACCTGGCCTAGCAGTTTTACTGAAAATTTGAAATTGTAATACATTTGGAGCGGTGATTATGGCAATATTCGCTCTTGAAAACTTGTTGTAGGAATTGGATCATATGGATTTCAGGTTACTGATGATGATTCACATGAAGGGAAAGAGGACTAAAGATCGGTACATTTGTGGATATTATCTGGTTACGTCTAGAAGAAGAAGAAAATATATCTTAAGCAGTTTATCATCATCAGCCTACAGGATTCCACAGTCCACTGCTAGACAAGGGTTTCCTCAATCGGACTGCACTTAACTCGATTCTCAGCGACTCTCATCCAGTTACTACCAGCCACACTGCGTAATCATTCTTGAACAGTTATACATCTTTTTCCTGCACGTGATCTCTATATCTAATTATGCAACAATCAGATGACCAACAAGTAAACTATGCATTTCTTTCATCAAGTATGGTAATAACTCTATTGTCCCTGATGACTGTGTGAACTTAACACAATGACCTTTGTTATTAATATCTCAATGGATATATCTCACAAAAAGTTCGTATTTAAGACAGTCATGAACTTGAAATATAGGCTACCGAAGTCTGTTGGGGTCCTTCCTGGTTCTCGGCATTAGCATTGCCTAATCATCTCGTCGTATCATCATCATCGTTAATCTGCCTGTAACGATCCCACATCTGGGATAGAGGTCTCTTCTCTATTAGAGGGAATGGACTGTGATTAACCATGCGGACCCAGTGCAGGTTGGTAGACGTCCATTTGTAGTCAAAATCTCCAACCTTCAACCGCTTCAAAATCAGGATGATACTTCTTAAAATCCAAAAGCCGCCGTCTGTTTCGAACCCGCGACCCATAAACAAAATGTCAGTGGCAACGGTACCGATACCGGTTTGTGGATCGCTCGCCTCGACATATAATATCGATCTTGTAGGGAAAGACGATTGAAACGACAGTGGAGAAGATATTATGACTGTTACTAACAAGGTTTCTGGTGTAAATGTATAAGAAGTTACTCAGTCATCTGTGGTCCTAAGATACAACCTTGGTTGGTAATACAACAAAGTTAGTTAAGTTTTATTTCCTTGGGATATGTCTTCCAAGACAGAACGTATTTGCAATCAATCATTAAAATTAAATTACCTTCCAAACCTATGGCTCGAAAACATCATGTTGTAGTAGATTAAAATCGGGAACTTACCTGCGAAAAATAAAGAAAGAAACATTATTAAACTTTTGTTACATAATCGAAGTTATTTAATATAGCTTTAGCCTGCGGCTCCATTCACTTTAATGTTCAATGCCCAGCTACTGCATATTATTACACCACAGCTGAACGCAGTCAGTTCTGAACTCACGACCTTTTTGCTAGGTAGTTAACACCTACCAAGTAGTTTATTATCGCTTTAGATATTAATTTAAAGTTGCTGCAAAGCTCAAGTCGAGAAATGACCGTGCTGTCGATGTCGTAAAAGCTTAATCAGATGGTCAAGCAGTGCTTTCAAATAATTATAATTTAATATCTTTGATTACTATGGATAAAAGAGATAGAAAAGTGAGATAGTGGATAGCGTAGGTATACTAAATGGGATTTGGTCATAATAATTTAATATGTACGTTTATAATGGAGAAGGAGTATAAATAGTAACACTACCCGAAAATAATAGCATTTGGTGATACTATATTATACTGGAGTGAAGGTCATGCCAAGATCAGTAATTGAGAGAAGGCTTGGACCACCGAACGTGCATGGGTTGTTGTACTAAGCAAGTAATGTGAGCATTATATTAAAAGAGAGAGTGTAAGTGCAAGTATAGGTGCAATAAGGATGTATACCACGTACGACACAATGCTGGGAACCAATGACGAGCCAACGGCAACATGATGTCACCTCCACACAATAGATATTAACAATAGGAAGAATTGTGACACCTGTGAATATTGTGTTTGAAATATATGGTATGAGGGAATTCAAGGAATGATCAAATGTTCTACATTGTAAGTCAAACTGTTAGGACTAAAAGTAACGAAGACTTCAAAATTGGCAGCTACCAATGAATCGAAAAGTATGAGGGGACTGAAATCTTTGACCGATATCAAGTACAGCAAGAATAGTATGATTTATAGTAACAGGATAGTTACTGAAAGTCGCACGAGTAACTACTAACCCGTGTGGTAAAGCGTACCTCTTAGGGCCTACAGTCAAATCAGTCAAACGCTTCTTTTTCTTCGTTGGGTCGATGACGTACGACACTTCCAAGTAACGTTGAGTCATCGTGTTATTGATATGTGGATCGATTTGTGAATTGACAAAGGCTACTTATTATTCCCGAGGCTGTGCTGGGTGCATTAAACTATTATAATTACTTAGTAATTGAATCGATAAGTTTCAAGAAAATCTTCATGAGACGACTTTGACTTCTGAGAATGAGTAGCTCCAAAGTCAGTTTTATGTTTTCCTGATTTCGTCTTAATTATGTTAAAGACCCTGTGCTGCTGACTAGTAACACCGAACATGAAATAACTAGGATAAGGCACCAAACTATTACATTCTCAAGCGGTAAATATACCATGACATGACTGATTAACGCAATCTGTTCTCCCAACGTTGGTAATAACAACTTCGGATAAGGCAACGCTTGAACCTTCACAAGGACGCCTACATAATAACACAATTTTAAATATCCACCGCATTACGGAATAAAAAGATCGCAACAACTTAAAACTTACATTTAGTACAAATGAACAGTAGTAAGTTAAAGAATCGTAAAAGGATCAAAACCGGAATGGCATACCGTCAGAATGTTAATTAGCCCTTAGTTCTCTCACACGAGGCATTCTGGTACCGTTATGGTGGTATTACACCACAGCGTGGTTGCATCGCGCCCTGTCCTGTCTGACCAGATGGCATTAACGGCGACCCACTTCTTGAAGGTCCTATACCGGCCCGACTTATGCCATGTAAGGCATTACATGGTTACGCAAGTCGCTGATTCTGCGCGAAAATCTCGTATTGTTCATTTTTTATTATGTATAATTAAATGTTGGAAATTTTACCTTGTTTGGCAAGTAAATTTCGTTTGATTAAAACATAAATCTGGCAGTAAAACTCAAATATGGTAAAAAGACATAAAGGGCGAGAACTGTCTAGATTGCTATCTGCAATGCAATGACTATAATTCAGAGGTTTTACGTGCAAACTGTTGTCCTTTTTATGGAGCAAGACCAAAAAATACAAACACCAAAACTGTTGCTAAAAGCTGCAAAACTTAATTAAGCATTAACCGTATCATTGAAGAACAGAATGCCACAACACGATTTAAAGCTCGGTATCAATATCAAGCTGAGAATCAACAAAAAATGGCGCTTTGCTTTCAATGCGATCGTTGATTGCGCTCCAAAGCCGTTTACAGTTAATCAATGCACCATGTGTAATGACCAGTCGTGGCCGGCACGGTACATGGTATGGCATATGGCGGCTAAAACATGGCCATATAAGGTGGCACATATGGACGACATGGTTTGTTCGACGAATCCAGCGGTACATGCGTTTGTGACAACTTTTACGGACTTGATGAATGGACGTGTCAAAGTTACGAATATTGAAGTCAATAAGGCTGACGTGGATTGTAATGTAACGCTTTTGAAACCGTTTTGGACAACATACGCAAAATGATGTATTACAAGATTCATGCAACAGAATTTTGATGAGGAAAACTTTTTGAAATAACTGTTCGATCCGCTTCATATAACAGTAGTAAACACAAGTAACAGTAGTTAAGCCCTTGCATGATTTAAGACGATCTAAATAAAGCGAACTAACGAGCTGACCTTAATCTCGCAGCCAAGGGCAATTCATGATCATGACTCTATGCATTGTGAACTTTGACCCAACTAACACTCCGTATCGAGAACGTTTAGTTGTATTCAGAGCGTAAGGGCAGAGCATGGAACACAATGTTTCTGAAAATGCATATTTTGCAAAACTTATAAACATTGATAATTGCGTCATGTAGGACTAATTTTGCAACCAAAACTATTTTAATTGCCTAAAGACTTTTGATTGATCAAATTAACAAATTATTTAAATTTTGCCGATTGGACGAATCTCCAGACATGGCGCCATATTGCCAACCGTCAGAGCACGCTTAGGCGTAATTAAGAACAACTTAGCAATATGTAAAATAAATGCTACAATCGAAGCTCTAATAACAATCCCTTATAGTTATAATAGATCGTCGGATCGCTTGCAAAAACCAATAAAGATTTAATTAACAGATGTCCTGGACAAAGGCAAGAGCTGATTATGCTAAAGTACTATCAGACATGTTGTTGAAAGATTTTCAACCTTATTTTGATGTGAGATAAGGTATATGATTGTGATGTGTTTGGTTACGGTTGGCAGGTCAAGAGACTATGAGCATGTGCTTTGTTTGAAGCACCTCCCGCGTCGATGTATCATCGTTTGTGGCGGTAGATTCGCTACATTTGTACGAATTTACGCAAAATTATTATCAAGTTTCCTTGCAGTCTGTTCATTCCCTTGTTTTTTTATTATTACCCTGTTGTTTCCCACTGCTGGGCCATTGCCCATTGCCATTGCCTGCCCTTTCTCCTTCCAAACCTCTCTATTCTGTGCAAATAATAAACCGATAGGGCTTAACATAGCCTACTAAAAGAGTCGTTCAAAATCCTATTTAAGACGTCAATTAAAATACAGAACGGCCACACTGCCATAATTGAGACCCAATACAGTAATAAACTATAAATTGTTGAATGAATTCTAATGAAATAAGGGATAATTTTAAAGCTTCAACCAAGAGACCATTAAAGCCATAACTTAGGTATATTTTCCTTGTGAATTTGAATTATGTTACTCTATTATGGTTACTGTATGTAGCACCATAAATTATGGCAAATGTAAAATAAATTCTTAATAAAATAATCAATTCCTTGTACGTACGCTATCAGATGATAGTCAATGGACCATTGACCATTTAAATGTATTTATACTATGAATAGAACATGAAATATCGGGACCTCAAAACAAACAGTAATCATGGTAAATATTCCGTTTTCAGTTTTAGTTATAATGAACAATCGATAAGCTTTTAGTTTTCATTATTTCGTTTCCTTCTAAAAATTATGTTCCTCTCGTGCAGAATGCCAAAGACAGACCACAAATAAAATGGGGATCGATTTGAAGGCTAGACAGTAGACAAAAAGACATTTCTCCCAGACAGGTGTTACTATTGACAATCAAAATGGCCATAACCTCAAAACGTAGCCTTTTAAATTGTAAATAAAAATAATCAACATACTTATGTTAATGAACCAAGTTAGTAACAAAACCGATTAAAGAATTAACCCAAGGTAAAACGTACTGAATTCCTTAAATTGCTGAATTACAAGAATTGCCTCTATTGCGTTCACACTCAAGAAATTCTAGCGTTTCCTTCCGATGTTCCGAGGAAGTAGTTCCAAGGTAGCTTAGAATCAGACATAAATTAAAAGTTTCCATGAAATAGTGATCTAAATCGTAGTGTTTGACTAAGGTGCTAAAACGAATATTCATGTAATGTGTGAAAAGACTGTAAATGTCAACAAACGTCCTTTATTTCTCCTCAAATGAGTAAACAATCAAATAATGAAATCATTATTTCAAAACTCAGTACAAAGAAATGCACCTTCCAATCTTGACAACCAACAACAATATTAGCGAAGGCTCTTGTGAATACCGTTCCCCAAGGGTCGGAGCGGCTGCCTATAAAGTCTAGCCTTTACGACGAACCGTCTAGACAGCAAGCAGAACAAATTAATACAATGTACAATAAATGGACAACCATAAACAGTGTGAAGTAATAAAGACAGCAGACCGGAAGGTCTGTAATGTATTGGCCATTACCTAATCGATGCTGCAGTGCAGTGGTTCCCGGTTAACGGATAAAGTAAGTTTTTGCATAGGCAAAATTCCAATTTGAACTCTAAGACCGTGGGTTCCGAGTTCCTACAGACTTTACAAGGAAATTTTAAAACGCTTATTTAGCTCTTCCCGTGACGCTAGGATTGACGTTTACGTTGGCCAGAGGCCTCGGAATCTTTTTACCCGACTGCGGCGAAGGCAAAAGATGGGTTATGTATGACGCCACTTTTTAGTATTTTCAGTTAGTTACTTTATGATATTTTCATTTATTAATGATTATATTATTGTTAAAAATAAAAATAATTTGAAAACATAACATCAGGCTGCAACGACATGGCCAATGCTATACAAATTCCATACATTCAATATGAAACATATTGAATAAACTGTGAGTCTGATTCAACATACAGGCATAAACAATAAATACGATAATTCAACCGAAAACAATAACTGTACTAATATTTTCTCTCCATCTAAACACACCAAACAATAATGTATAGGTTACCTTACTGATTCAATGAACTAGAAAGAAGTGATGATCTAATTTAACATTAATTATGTAAACAATGATTTAATTTAGTTTCTGACATGGCTTACTTTTTACACAGAGAAGGATAATTATGAATAAATATATTTTACAGATAAAGAGACTTCAAACACGACTGAGTCATATGATAAAACATGCGAACAAAGGAAGTGTTTTCTAAACATCATGTGGTGTTCAACAAGGAACTACACCGGGGCCATAGTTATTTTGCATAATGTTTTATATTTCGCATTTTAATATTTTAACATTCTTTTTTGATCTAGATAAATATTCTAGCCACCTTTACAGAAAATTACGTAAAGATATTTCAATCGGTCACGACATTGTGCATTCCGCACATATCAGATAACATAGCAACGTGACTGGACCAAAAATAACTACATGTTCTAACTATAGGCCAGTAGATATGGTAGAAATTATTCCTCTAGTGTAACAAGGAGTTTCATTCATAGTCAATTATTCCATATTAATTTTGCACGCACGTGTGGCTTGGTGATCGTGGATCACGACTAGTGGAAGGTCGCAGATGGTTTGAGAATGGGAGAATTGAATAGATTTGCATAGAAAAATGTAAGGCTTTGATTGTAAACGGGGATTTTGTGCATTAAAAGAGGTTATGACAAAAATAATTAAACCTTTCCTTCAAGTAAAACCCAAAATTATTGTTAAGTAAAAAATGTCCATGCCATTTCCAAAATCTAATATAAAATGAACGCATTCCAATTATTAATAACGTAGGCAGGTTTACTTTAAATAGTGATGCACAATAGACCAGAATAGGTTATTGTAACGCACGTAGGCAAAAGGCAGTAACCAGTTACTACGTCAGCAACTCAACACTTTAGTTATAAACTAGTTGATGCACACCACACGTATATTGCAACAATGACTCTTAACGATTCACCTACAACCTTGATATTAGGGAACTCGAAACAAACAGTAAACATGGTAAATATCCCGTTTTCAGTATAAATAATAACCTTGATATTCCCTCTAAATCCGCACATAGCTTCAAAATCGGCGGCATAATCGCCCAAAATATTATGTTTATCATCAGTTTCATTCATATTCCTGGCACCTTCCTCCAGAAATAATAGAAAACAAATGATAAGTCACGCGTAACGTACAAATATAACATTAGATCGAAGACCTCTCCAATGTTAAACCATCGGTTGCATCATCCGTCTTTAAATAGATCGCCTGGACTATTAGAAACAGATAAATTTTCTATATCGTCGCGCGTTCCCTCCTGCTGGGATAGCTAAACTTTAAGATATATTTATTAGGTCTGCCACATGTAAGGCGTATTTTGCACACTAGTATTACTAGCTTCAATGACTTGCAAAGGACTTTCCTATTTTATTCTAAAGAGCAAAGTCCATCAATACTTGACAATGCAGCATGCAATGCAATGCTAAAACTTCTATCTTTATTCCAAGGAAATACATATGGATTAAACAAATCTATGGACAGCGACTCGGGTCTGACAAAATCTGACTAATGACTTCGTATTTTCTGTCGAGCAACGGAACTTTAATTAAGATTAGACGATCGAGAACGATTTGTAAATCAAACCAGTTTCCACCGATTTAAAGTTAAGCTTTACAAATAACGTTTGAATATTATTTTAATAACAACATAATATTACCCACTTCAAACGTTTCACGATTTTTTAAGTGCTTTAACCTTTTTTGAGGGATTATCCAAAACGCAATTTGGGAGTAATAGCAATTTGGTAAATTGGAGCTCTTAAATCGTCAAAATGCACCTGCAAAGATTTTAATTTGTTCAAGCTCATTAATCGGTAGCTTTATGTCTTAGAGTCAATAATACGAGATCAATCTAGATAAATCAAGCACCACAAATAGATTCACTATTAAAGATCCTACTGTTGATTTTAATAAAAACCGAGAAAGTAGTTTATAGACCGAGACTACAATGCTAATACAAAATTATAAAATCTAGAAATTGAAAGTAGCCATTCGAAAAGTTGCATATGCTTTTGGGGCACTATGCTAAGTAATGCAGATGCCTGCTCTATTGCGGCACCAATATCTGCAGTGCAGGAGAGCCCTATACATCACCGTCCATAGCTAAGCTTTCGAGCGGCCGTGCAAAGCCGCAGGCAACATTTTTGCAACTGAACGAGCTGAAAGCATTTGCGCAGATAAAGTTGTTAGTGTATGCAAGATAAAGAGCAATAAGGTCCGCTTGTTAAAAGTTGTTTACTCGTGAACGAGCAAAACATTCTATGATTGGGTTTGCTGTGCAATATTTTGCGTTAGTATTTATTTATATAACGATATCGGTCTTATTATCAAATTCTAAACCAACATTAGCAAGAAATCTAGATTCAATATGATCCTATCTGTCACTAATAGTTTCAGACTATTCTATCCATCCAGTGAGTCCTAGAAGTTGCATGTAAACTGATATTCCAAAAGCGACTGCAATAAAAAACCTCCTTGCAATATCATTGGCAAGCCGTAATCCATCAGTGTTGTATTTCAGCACATTACCATGTTGCTCGCTTGCCAAAACAAATATACTTTCCTTCGTCAGACGTCAACCATAATGTATTTGACGACCACAAGATGGATTCGTGATTTTTATTGAGGTATTAAAATGACTTGTACGACGTAGTAGGGAAGAAACATCGACTCTGTGGGTTGAATACGTGATGGTCAGTTTGAGGCCGAGGCTCCTACAAGGTTTTCCACATAGAATTCTAAGTGTTAAGTGACGTATTTATTGCTTGGTTATAAAGTGAGACTATGGGTAATGATCAGGCTTTGCTTATACTTAATAGAAATCCTAAGAACGATGCGTTTCGGCTAATATGTACTACAGAATTCAGGCATAAGTCACAACAGACAGCTAAATTTTTCACCATTCCCATCTGCTAAAGCACCTGTATTTTCCCCGTAAAATTGTCACCCTTTCAATCAGAAAAAGAAAGCCCCTAATATTTTGTTGCCCTACAATTTACGAGCCATATGTCGGACATATCCTGCGCAAACAATCCGTCGTCTGAAAGTTTCATAACCCCGTCTGCACCTACCCTGCACCCTGTGCACCCCCAGGGGGTGTCTGCGAGGGGTGCGGCTCGTTCAGACTTTACTGCCGATTGCTTTCAAAGTATGGGTAGGCCAATTAATGGATGACTAAGTGGTAACTGTTGCTAGAGCATTATTTGGGTGCGGTTGGCTGGATGAAAAGTCAGTTTAACTTGACGTACATTCGGTTACAAATATTTTTACTTTCTGACCAGACCTGATATAATTGTCATACTTTTTTAATATAATACATAAGTTATATAATAGCTACCTTGTGTAAGTACTGAGCAACAAGTTTCAGTTCAATCTTGATTGAAAATGAATACGACATTTTCTCTTTCTTTACATCATCATGTCGCTGTAATTTTTTATATTTTGAATATTTCTTAGCAACCGTATTTAAATAGTTAGTAGTATCGGTTGCATAGCGATGCTCTTACTCATCCTTCCTAGTGCACTTATCTCGACAACATGGCAATTGAAGCGGCCACAATGACTGACGCATTTCGCTAATTATCTAACTTACATTTACCGCATACCGGTGACTGAAGACAAGGAGACTATTCTGTTTTGTGTTTATTTTAGTTTTAAGTGGCTGATCCTAAGACAGTTCATCATCATCATTTCAGCCGAAAGACGTCTACTGCTGGACATAGGCCTGATCCAAGTGTCGCCACATTGACCGGCTCCGTGCGTCTCGCATCCAGCGGATCCCCGCAACCTTCACCAGGTCATCGGTCCTAAGGCACTTACTTACTTACCGATAAACTCAAATGCCTCGAAAAAACAAAAACCTTTAAAAGCCGATACACTCTTATCTGGTTGACTGGTTCTAACTCCAACCACGACATTAACCCTGACCATTTTATAACTTTAAAGAAATCCAGTTAGCATGTATTGATTACAAAATTGTATTCATGTGAGATTCCTGCGCTATCGGCGTGATAAGAGGCTGATAAGATGGATTGCGTCGATTGTTTGAGTATCGGTCCACGGAGCGAGTATCGACAATCCGCATGTTCTATTTTAGATGCCACATGCGGATTCTGGCGCTACTTGGGAGACGCCTATGTCCAGTAATGAACTGAGATAGTGACACGATTGAATTATTGATTCGAATTCTGGAGATGGGTTTTGGAGTTCAGTTAATTTTTCTTTCGTTCTTATAATATGATGTCTGCCCAGTTGCAATGACTTATGTCGAGTATGTACGGGATACAGAGAGTTATTCTTGAAAAACATTTGTATCTTTCGGTTAAATGTGTCGAAAATCTGAGGGTCAACAAAACTTCTATGTAAACTTGTGCTATGGTGTTTTTTTACGGTTTGGGTTACAGAAGACTACGCTACATTGATAAAACCATTATTATAAAAGCTATCGTAATTTCCGATTTCACGAAATTGGATTTATTATAGACAAAGCCTATGGCATTTTTATAGAGAAAAACACGTATCCGTAATTCCCTACATTGAATGCTGATAAAACAATAATTAGGCTCAAGTAGTTTCCGCTGGCATGTAATTAGATTTGATATCAATACAGATAGGCTACGCTCCAAAATCAGCTGAATTAATCACATTGTTATCAAACGACCTTGCTGTATCACAAATCTGCCTTATCAATGCAATAACACGAATTTACTGACGCACAAGATTAGTACGAATCCTGGATTTGGTATTTTTAGAATTACTTAATAAGGCGCTTCGTTGGTATAGTGGTCACAAACGCGACTGCTGAGCATGAGGTTCTGGGTTCGATTCCCGGGTTGGGCAAAGAGGTATTATGTTTATCCATCAAGAATTTCGTAGAAGAAGCCACGGAGTCTACATTTGTGCCCCGTTAGTAGCAATAGGCTCGCCCCCTATTACATGGGACTTAAACATAACTGGCGAAATGTGGGTGTAATATTAGGTACACGTCTGTCTAACCCTCCGGGTATTACAGGCGTGATGTTATGTTAAACAGATTTAAGCTTCGCTGATGCAGTTTTTAAAACAACATAATAAATTCTATTGAGTTGCAAATTTTTCCCTCACAGCCAGAAGCGGCTAGGACACTTCATATAAAATCCCAGACAGCCAATGACCTGACAGTCAATGAAAAAGCTGTAACAGGCTGAGGGTGGAAATACTTAATGAAATATCTATGATAATATACGTGACTCCGTGTGGTGATTAATCCTGACTCCATGAAAGGCCGTTGGTATGAAAATATGTATGGCATATTCGCGTATCTCACTTTATTTAGGAATGGAATGATATTCGTGCGTGAGCTTTCTTTTAAGGTAAAGTTGTTCGTGAGCTGTTGATTTTAGATAACCAGTATTTTAATTTCAGATCTATTGAAATCATTACCTTGTTTCGATTGAAATTAGCACGTTTATTATTTGCCACTAAAGAGGTAAAGTTGCAAATAAACACACAAGCATTCTGGTTTTATGTTATTATTCTGTATTATTAGTATTTTGCATATTGTCATCAAATAACGTGTTATTATTAAGTATCGAGTGGTTTTGAGGTCAGTGACATATTATGCCTCTATGAATGTTAAAAGTATATTTTATTATAGCTCCAAAGGGAAAATCTTTTCACCAAATGGAGAGTTATGAATTGAGGAAGATTATGTGAGTGGATATCGGGGAAAGAAATGACTTAGCTGATGAATCTCCGCCTGTCCAGCAAAAGGGTTTTGACAAGGGAGAGGAAGATGCATCAGGTGTCTAGACCATGCTATATGCTATAACAGTGTTTTAGAACCAACTCGATTACGCATACATTATTTACCATTGGTTGAAACATTTTATTTCGTTATTAGAAAGCTAAGTTTAGATTAAGACAATTTCGTCGTCTAAGCTCGGGTGCTTATCGCTGCTACAAAGATCTTTGAATACAGTGCAAACAAGAACGACCTTAAGGAAACGAGAGGCATTGTACGCCATGTTCTGGATATCATCAAATTAAAAGATAAATATTTTTTTGGTCCGCAGCACGTAAATACTTGTGCGTCACACAAACAACACGCGAGAGTGAAAAGGACCAACAGTCAACTTTGCCACAAGTACCAGGATGTTAGAACGTCGGTGGTGGTTCAAACGTAGCGTACATATTCGCGTGGGCCGTCCCCCCCTCAACCCCCCCGAGCCCCCGCCAGGTCAACGACATCCGCGGCCGTTTCGGCCGGCGGCGCGCCTCACCTTGACATTCATCTCGAGCACGACGCTTTAGCCAAACGTTTGAATTAACTCGAACAACTTTCGAACGCCGCTTTAGAATTAACCCTTCTAGGGTATCAACCGCCCACTCGATTCGGTCGCGTTGCATTTCGGTTACTCGCGACAATCTTCTCGATCCTATGGTGCCCTGGTACATGATGCTCGTTCTAATGAAGAAATTGATATTAAATCTCGTTTCTCTGCAAGATAAAGAGCGTTTTGTAGCAATAGGACGTTTCCTATCGCCATTATGGATACGTGACTCATCTGCTAAATTGATAAGTAACGAACAAAGAGTGATGTTAAACAATCTGCATATAATAGAAATATTTTATATCATGGAAAAACTTTCAAGGAACGCATCGACCTACTGGTAATGACATCACCACATCACCATGCATACTTGGAGTTACAAATCCACTAATCCGCAGAGGTCAACACTCTTTAAACAAGAAAATATTTTTGCGTGTAAGTACTCGTAGTAAGTACGTATACAAACTCGTTATCCCAATATAATGAAGTATTCGCGTGAACTGTACATTTGACAAACAGTTGGACAGCCGAAATTCGGCGGAATGGCAATAACAAGGGGAAGTCATTGCACGACTAGCACAATAAACCATACGTTCAGAATCTTATTAAATTCAAGTAGCTTCAAAAACCACATTAATCTGCCTAACTTAACTATTTTTGATATGAAATGGGCCTACTCTTGACCCCACAACTTGCTCTTCGCGATCATACTCAGCTTACACATTATTGCTGCATAAAAACGGCATTAAACCAACAAACGCCTTAAGGGGCAGAGAAAATGAACAATAAAAGCAAAAACGTGGGCCAATGGAGACCACCATTGTTAAATAAAAATGTGAGTCACAAAAGGAAGTTATGGCTGCAATGGGACCACCATGGCTTTGAGGAAATGTTTATGGCGAAACAGTGACCTCATGCAAACTTGGGCAAATCTTGGCCTACGTCAGTTTTGAGGATCGAACACAGAGAAGGAGAAAAAAACGTGTTGGGACGCCCCCAAGTAACTTCGGTCAAGGGTAGGAAGATGATGCGTATTGAGGATCAGACTTTAATTTGCAAAAGAAGAAAATAGCAAACCCAGAGCTTCAGGAAAGTGAGAACTAAGATACTCAGTATCATTCTCAAGTCACTTAATATCGCCAATTATCAGTCAGGAGTGATAAGCCAAGGCAAACAAACTTCAAGACCCAATAACGAAGGTATTACTTACGTAAGTATTTGGGAACTAATCATAATATACCGTTAATCAACCCACGCGAATCGTGACTATTAATAAAAGGAATCAAGTTAGAATGGACCCGTAGGCGACGAGCTACATAACTTGTCAACAAGCATTCCTTGAGTTCTTGAGACACCTGGTTCTACGGAGATAAGTAAATTAGCAAAGTTAGGACTTAGATCAGGGTACAAAATAATTTGTAGCATTAGATTAGAAGGTTCTGAAGGAGACTTTGTTTTAATCTGCAGCTGACGACCGAGTTGTGAAGAGATTAACAATAGGTCTGTTACTCAGGGGCATAATCCAGGACTAAAGCTACTTCTTCTTCTCAAATGGGAAATATGTCACACCTCCTCTCTTGCCCACCGCACAAAACTAACTGCACGCTCCAAGACTTGAATGAAGCAAACGACCAGAGCTGTCCAGGTTGTTACGTACTGCCCGCCTAGCATGCCACCGTAGAAACGGGTTTTGTCGACGGAAGAATCGACAAAATGACAGATTGTAGCAAAATTTAATGTCAAATTGTATGGAAAAAGCTTTGTCTATTCTTGGTAGAATATAGATAGAATCGCCATACTACGCGTGCTGGTCGGACAAAATCTGATTCATTGATTCGAGAAGAAGAAGAATGGGAAATCTTTCGGTGTTTTGAATTTTTAAAGTAAAAGAAGTTAGCCGTTTCCATTCTACGACAAAATTCAACTGATCATGGAAACCTGATAACAACCAACAGACAATACCAGCACGTTGTAATCTAGCCTTCAGGCATATAAGACAGCATGATATATGCCAAGTCTGTCACTAGCAGCCGTCCGGACAATCGTTGACGGTCACCAACTCACAATGAATGGTGGCAGATCTTTGTCATGTAAATCGAAGGATTTCACGCCCCATTAATATCGCGAACACGGCTTTAATTGATGACACTTATGGTTGCATGCGGAGTGGTACTTAGACTAGGAATAATTAGTTTATTGTCAGGTGGAAAATTGCGATGTGGAAGCCATTTTGGCTGGATTTTTACTTCGGGCGTTAATTTTGAGATGATTTTTATTCAACCTTGCTTGTTTTCAAGAAAGGGAAGAAGTGTTCTCGCTCGGGTCTTATCCGCCAGTTGTGTAGGAATTAGAAACTGGGGTAGAGAAAGTATTTTGGGATCCTGCCCTGTAGCTCTATAGGAAGGGACCTCGAAAATGAGGCCCTATCAAAAGTTGTCTTCAGCAACGAAAAAATACTATTTAATTTTACTAGCTTTCCGATATTTTATATCATGCATGAAGCAAATTTATATTATGCATTGAAACTAATTGGGCACGTGACGGCGATCGATCGATGCGATGTGTTGAGACCAGCCGTTAGCCGTATAGGAACATTTTCACGTTTTTTTTTTCGCAGGTTATCAATCTCCAAAAAGATACTAAAACAAAAATGATACGATAAAAAGCCGTTTTTCAGGTTGTTGCATAAGCTTGTGCAATACAAGTTAATTACACCATTTATGCAAAGAGGTCATTACAGAACTGGGCGTTTGCTGTAAAAAGTGAGCTGTTATCAGATAGCTGCTGTGGACGTGACAGCTACATATGGAGGACAATAATGTACATAAGCGTATGTGCAAGCTGTTTCGACATAGCTTGACTTGTAGACCTTTAATGAAATGTTGTAAAGTGAGGGTGTGACGTATACTGACAGAGGATATTTTATGTGATGTACAGTCACACAACCAGAAAGTACAGCATCTAGAGCGCTTAAGTTTGAACTCTACTGAGATTAATTAATTACTTTTTTACTGGTCAACTATAAAATCTTTACCTTTTGTAAGCATCTTTGCCTTTTTTTGAAAAACCAAAGATAAATGCTGAATATGATACAATGGCCAAACCTGTACCAACACAACCTTATGCAAAAATCAAAAGAATTCAATTAATAACTATTAACACAATAATATAAAAACCGGGCCAAGGCAAGCATATTCATCCTCTACAACAATTATGACAAAACTCAAAAAATATTTAATTGTCTGCTCAAATATCAACATAAAGGGATAATCAGAGTTGACAGCCTTATAAGAATTTGTAAATTGGTACAATGTACCTATGTAAGGCCTGTTTGTATGACCTGGACATATTAGGAGAGCGATAATGTGTCATAAGCTTCACGCTTTCATGAATAGTGGTGGATTACTTTATAATGGACCATATGGTCGGCAATGCTATGTTGTAGTAGAGAATGGTGACCATATGTCTGATCTTTACTGGTTGGCAATCGAGTTTAATGGAATTTTTTTTATGTTAGTAGAATAAATGTGATAAGAATGATGCGAGTTGTGAAGAATAAGTGTGCGAGTCATTTTTAATTAAGGCCTTTATAAGTAACTACATTTTCCCATTACTATTTTTTAAGGACAAGTTTGCCACACTGTTTTCAACCACTGCAACTCTGAAAGAAATCAACAGTGGTAATTACCAGTAAAGTGTTGTTGCTGTAATGCACTGCAATAAAGCTCAACCAATCCCAGAGAAAAAATTCATATGTTTGTTATGTTTTCCTGTATCAAGACTTCATGTTACTTATAATATGTGTCAACTCAATATTTTTTGCAGGCTTTTGCAACATTTTCAAGTGGCAGGAAAACACAATACTTATCTTCTATTAATATCAAGTGCGGACTTAGTGCATGGCCAACAGATAAAATAATAATCAATATAATTACACTTAAAACTATGACTAATACAGAAACATTAATGGCCGATTTTTATATCAATGACTAAAGAAGTATTTATATTTTTACTGAAAAAATAATAAATATATAAAGTACAGATAATAATAATCTATTTCTGTAGCAATCAGTGACAAATAAGGTAAGGTTGTTACAATGATGTCATTACTGGAAGTATGGACATTGTCATGGACTTTATCCTGTGTTTGTTTTAATTAGGGTTGCCTGGAATAACTTATTAAATATAGTAGTTCAGGAAAAAACAAGATTAAAACTTAGGATATAAATAAGCCTGTGTGTATTTTTTAACTTAGGTGTCCTGAATTACAGTAGGTTGATTTTTAGATGTAAATTCATGTTAAATATTGAGTGTGGCGAGTAGCAAAAGACACAACTTGTGTCAAAAAATGAAAAAGTTCTAATTTAGCCATTAATAGAACCGGTTCATATTGAAAGGATTTGCCAAATCATACCAGTCTTCATTTATTCACAGTTATGTATCTGTACAAATAAAATCTTTTGAGTGTAGTTTTATACTAATTAAAAGCTTCAGGTTGTCTGTGCATCAAAATCTTTTAAAAGAAAATAGAATAACTATCAAGATATAATACAGTACAACCATATGTATGAAATTGGACACGTGAAAATGTGTATGTAATAATGAAGCATACAGTATTTTGTAGTTTCTGCCAACCCTCATGAGGAAAAGGCGTAACTATAATGTATGTAAGCGACAGTAATGACCGAAAAATATTTTAAACATTACTAACTCATCAACATTGTTACCAAAAAGGTTTGTTCAAGGTATGACTTCACATTTATGTAAGAGTGATTCACGTTAACCTTCGCACACTCTTGAAATATTGTTATTGGTAAAAAAGACTCATTAGTTATACTTATTTAGTATGTAATTATGTGCTTAATGGTGTGTGGTGTAAGTTGGAGGGAGATAACTACTGTCTTTGTGTTAGTTTGTCAGACAACCAATCTTACCAAGAGGTATTGTATCACCCAGTATAATAAGTATTTAAGTCGCGAGTAAATAGGCTTCTTCTGGGTAAGCTCGTTCCATCGTCGACCTCATCTCTGCCCTTAGGGCAAGATTGAGGTCAAGAGCAAGCCCATTCCAAAAAAAAAAAAAAAAAGCTAACCTCAATCCTCAATATAGTTGGGGAAAAGGTTGGGTAGATAACAATTGTGTTAGTTAGGTGTGGTTTTTACACACAAGTAAAAGCAGGTACTTATGAGTCATTTAGTTGTGTCGTTAAGTATATATTTATTTTAAATTATTACGTACATGATACTCAAATGTGAGTGGGTAAATGTTGATGTACTATAGGTACTAACACAAGTAGGGTTATCTGTTAGTAATTTAATTTCATGTTAAAATAATCGATTGAGTTTTTCACTCCCAGTTAAGGTGGACCACTGTAAGTTATGTTGAGATGCCGTAGAATAGGGATGACAGAGGCTAAAAGTATGATGTTGAGTATTTCATGCATCTATAATATTATATGACCATGAGATGTATGACTGTTGACCAAGCTACATGAGTATGGGGCTGCGGTTTGTTCGAAAGAGATAAAGCGGCCTCGACACAAAGGGTTAAGAAGGAACATGGATGGTTTATAATCAGTAGAATTCTGACACTCCCTACCGCTCTGCCCAGAGGGAGGAGTCATTTAATGATTTCCCACACCACAAAAACAAATCTAAATGAATATGTGAGGATTTTAGCAAGTGGTTTCATGTAGTATGTACCCATGGAAACAAGATTTGAGTTTGGGTATGATGAAGTAGCAAAAAATTGCTATGAGAGTGGCAATTAATTTGCCTCCTAGTACCTTTTATAATAATTAAAAGAAAGAAAAAAAACAGTTTATTTCTGAAAATATTCATGAGTACCAAGATGACCCTTGCACTTTAAAGGTACAGATGATTACTATGTTCCATTTCCTTGTAGATTTATTTAAAAATCTATGTCATGGTTTTAGTAAGATTGTTTTTTTTTATTATAACTTCTTTATCTTTTTTAAATATATTTTGACAATTATATTTCCAACTGTTTTCTGACACTTAAAAATGTATTTGTATATAGTTATACTTACTAAAATGTACCTGTTTCACAATCAACCATGCCATAAATTAATAATAATTTTGACAAAAGTTTTACGTTAAGTTAGGCCATGCTCAGTTCAAAGACATTTTCTCAGTGCATATTTTGGCAAGAGTAATGAACTCTTAGTCAGCATTTCAACCTTATTTGGGTTTACATTGATGATTAACAGTGTGAAGATAAGATAAGCATCCTAAATTCAGCGATAAAGATAACAAAATGAATGTTTTCAGTAGTTTTTCCTTGGAGTTTTATGTATTATTGTACCTGTTCTAGGGAGATAGAAGAAATAGAATTATAATACTCACATAAATCAATCCAGAGTAGTATCTGTCCTTGATGTTGTGCAATACAGACGCCTCATTCAAACAGGTCAGCTCAGCCATGTCCTCAACTTTGTCGAACTTGGGAGGGTTCATCTTTTGGATATCATCTTTATTCACCAGTATACGCTTCCCTGACTCCGCTATCTCTACCTCCAACTCATCCCCTCGCTGTTCCCCCTTGATCCCCGCCGCCACGAAGCCCTGGGACTCGTGGGGCACCCACACCAGCCTCTTCTGCGTCCATTCCGCCTGCGTGGCTGGGTCATTGAAGCTGTTCCTATCCACCGACAAGTACCGGAGCTCCGGGTCGTTCCTATCCATGTCCACCATCGCGCCGCCTGATCACGCCGCGCGGCCCGTACGACAGCTCAACACCGACACTAGATACCACATTAATCGGTCACTAAGACCGGCACACCACAACACACGTTCCTGCTTATTGCTATACACACGGCGTTGCTCTGTTGCCTCGCGTTAACCGTGACCGCACACGGCGCTGATACGTACAAAATGACGATAGCGCAGCGCGGCTGACAGCACAGACAGACGGCGACGGTTACGGGTAGGAGGGATGGACCGGTCGACGCCCGATTCACGTTGATTTTAGCCGAAATAAGAACACGATTTTCGATGTTTTACTTAAATAGAAAGTTGAACTTTATATTATCCGATTGATGGACATGCATTTAACATATTCACACCGTAAATAACAAAGAATACTACACTTTTGTAATTGAAAAACAACTAAAATAAGCTAACGACTTGTCGCCGACACTTCTTTCTTGTCGTCAAAGTTTGATTTCGATTACACTAAATGTGTGATGACCGTTAATTCTATTTCTTTTTGATTGGCCGTTATAGAAGTTACATTAAGAATTCTATTCAAACACCAATGACGCGAACTTTAGACAACTGTCAAAATAAATGTAATAGAGAACAAATTATGGATGCGTTCATGCGTTCACAACTTACAAAAAGTAAATCGGATACACATCATACACGAAGAGTATAATACCCCACTAAAAACATAACTTGTAAAAAAAAAATCCCTCAAAAACCAGTTCTTCTACCGTAAAAAGTTGTGAGATCCATGTGATGATCTACTTACGGGACCTAAGTCTAGATCTTAGGTATTGTATTGACTTGGCTATCGCATGGAACTTTCGGTTTTGTTAAAATTGGTTTGAACGAAAGCAGTAAATAGTTATTGAGATAATTATAGCACATTCAAATAACCGCAAATGTAACTTCGTCATTTATACAAACGCTTTGTAAAACAAACTTATCACAAAATGAGTATTTCTGTTGCCGCTAAAACCAATGGAACCTTTTGACAGTTAATCGATGGACATTATGATAGCCACTGACATTTAAAAAGATACGCAATAGCCCTGCGGTAGGTGCTAAGTAACTGATACTAACTGAACTGAAAAACATTTAAGGTGAATGCGTTTTTATTGCAATTTATCGATCAGTGTCAGGTTGTATGTTAATTAGAATAGGATTCGCGACCGTATAAATGTGACTATACTGATTAATTATGATTAAAATCACCAATACAACCGTCTCAGTTTATATAAGCCTCTTTGTTTTTTTTTGGGGTGTGAAATCATCAAATAACCCCTCCCGCTCTTGGGCAGAGCGAAAGGGAGTGTCAGACTTCTACTGACTAAAAACCACCCATGTTCCTCCTTAGCCCTTTATGTCGAGGCCGCGGTATCCCTTGCGAACAACCCGCAGCCTTTATATAAGCCTCTTGAGTGACAATTTGATGAAAAAGGCATTCAAGAGACTTATATGAACCAAGACTGAGACGGTTCGCGGGCTACCTACCTTGTCGCATTCACCCTAATATAACAGAATCAGCATTGCCATCCAACGTGGGAATGCTGCCAGCCTTCTGGGCACTTTTTCTGTTGACACTGACAGTGCTGTGGACGAAGTTTTTGACGACCTGTAATTCTTACTTTTTTGATACTTGTACATATTTTATTATAAGTTTAGTTCTGTAAATTGTAGTTTGTAAATATTGTAAATTAAAATTATCATTCATTTGTTCCCGTTGTACAAATCCAAAGCCAAAATCGTCTACCCGTCTAAGCTATCAAAGTTTTTAAAATTATACAAAAGACCATGATTAGGCATATTTTGCAGGTTGAAAGTGGCAGATTGGTTATTTTACAACAGACAATTGACTAGCTCTGAAGCTTATTCACATAGGACTAAAAATAATGATAATTATTCATACATAAAAAAGAGAACGTAAGATGGAGCGAACGAAGCGTTTTGCACTCCAACTAGGTTACATTATTATCATGTACTTTTTTCTGATCATTCACACAATACAATAAAATTTACCAGGTGAGATAGTGACGCAACGCTTCAATATGCCCAGATGATTTAGTCTTATGTTACGCAGGCGATTCTGTATTTTTATTATTTTTAATTAATCTAATACTATTTTATGCAACTCGTAAAATTAGCAAATGGCTGTAATAGCTCTAAAATTTAAATATCCGAACGTGACTGACCTACCAACATCAAGAAAATTATTGTTCTGTCAAAATATATTCACTTCTAGCAATAACAATCCTTATTTCTTAGGCGATAAAGTTTAAATCAAAAGATATGATATGTGTGATATGATGAGGCAAAGGGAAACAACTCTACAACTATCCAATCATCCAATAAATAATAAACGCACATGAAAAACAAACTAGAATGGAGTATTATTTTATTAGCTTCATTCAATTTGGTATTCGGAGTTATCTCAGTTCAAGGAGAGCACGTTGATAATATAAGTGAGAGGAGATAAAATAACAAGAATGATACAATTTTTATCTAAATTGTTTCCTATGTAGTGACGTTCACGTTCACGTTGTTATTCGACATTCGACTGCCGGCGTTCAGTCAGAGTACTAGTAACTTGCTAGGTTACTTTGCGGTTATTACATAAAATATTTTTTAATTTTTAACCATGGCTTACATAGTAGATATGCGATCAGATACCGTGACGAAGCCCACTGAGGCTATGAAGCATGCCATGGTTAATTCAGCTCTGGGTGACGACGTCTACGGAGAAGACCCAACGGTGAATGCTCTGGAGAGCAAAATAGCAACTATGCTGGGAAAGCAGTCAGCCTTATTCGTACCTTCTGGAACCATGGCCAACCTCATAGCAAGTGAGTGGGTTTTTCATTCAACACATCATTATGTTAGTGATGGGGCTCTTACTTAGGCTGAATATCATTTCTTTGGCCTAGTTAAGTATGTCACCTCACTATTTATATTCACTGTGCCAAAAATAGTTGTTTTTTGACTTCTGCACAGTTCTAAATAATTATCGAATTTGTTTCCGATTTCCGGTAGGTACTCAAAGTAGATATTGCATAATTTTTGCGCGAAATTCCTCATCGCACATCTTTGCCTTATTTATGCTGGTCCAGTCAAGTATGCTGCTGAGCATTTAGGTACCTAGGTACCAACTTTGTTTTTTTTTAATGCAAACATCAATGATCGAAGTCTTACTGACGCTAAATGAAGGTGGTTAAAAAATGGAATGGGTAATTTTATTCAACTTGTTTGCTAGTTTCCTTAACTATAATATCTTCAAAATGTACAGATAAGACCCAGTATCTAGTTCTTTGCCGATGAGAATCCGTCTGAAACATAGTTTACGAACCCTCTACGTTTCCGTGTCGTCGGATCGCAGGCATCGAGTTACCTACTTCATCGTGGTGGTTGCTGAAAAGTTTCATGACATTAGTAGGTATATTAAATTTCGAAGAACTGTTAGGTGTGGTCACATTTACCTGTCGGGATTGCGAGACTGTTTGAAAGAGATACCGCGGCCCCGGAACACTAAGGGCCATGAAAGAACATGGGTGGTTTTTAGTCAACCTCCCGCTCCGGCTCCGCAAAAAAAGGTATGGTCACATTTCCTACCCTGTGGCCAGATTGCCCAATCCCCGAGCAAACTGTTTTGTCGTTGACCAGGGCCCCGAGTCTGCTATTCAATAGTGTCAGAATGGTCTATCAGTGATCTCATAATTGTTGATTTTGACAAGTTTGGTGTTGTCAAAATCAACAATTACCCATGGAATTCTTGCAACGAGCTGGGCCCCGAGTCTGCTATTCAATAACTATAGATCACTGATAGACCATTCTGACACTATTGAATAGCAGACTCGGGGCCCTGGCGGCACGTTAATGACTACTACTAAATAACGCGCACTGCTAAAAGTTACTTTCAGTCACCAAATTCGGTAGCTACGCAATGACTATTTAATTCTCTTTGTAGCTACCTAATAGTTTTTGTATTCTACTAACTTAGTAACAAAAACACGTGTCACTCTATTGAACAAAGTTCAAACAAAAAAGCGGCAGCAATTCCTAATTCCGTAGCTTAAGGCTTGTATTCACGCCAATGACCTTGTGCATACAAACTACCTCTCTCGGTCGTAGATACGGACTCTAAACGGACGCGTTTTTCATTTATTATAATTAAAATAATACATATTTTTAAAAAGTAACAAAACCAAATTATTTTCCTTTGTATTACAAAGCAGTAGATATTTTTTTTATATTATTTTGTTAAAAAATGAAGGAGTAAAATGGTTCCATTCAACTATTTGGAGGTGATTTTGTGGATTTTTTTTCTTATTATGTGATACCGATACAAAAATTGTGGCTAAACCAAATTACGTGTCATATTATGTAGATTACTAAAAAAAATTCTCAGATGTAATTTCTCTGTAAGTGCCGGTGAAAAACCGCTTCATCTGCACGCTGTTTTTAAGCTTTTTCGAGAGAGGACCCTTAATCGTAGTCATTTCTGAGATCTATGACATAAAGTTCTGCTACAGGAATGGCCTTCAAACCGGTATCATGGAGCATTAGGTGACCCAATCAAGCTTTATAAAACTAAATTAAGCTAATCTCTCATTGTACAGGAAGCTCATATAAAGCGAGGTCACGAAATACTGGATTGTGTAGCTTCATGTGTCGCCGTGGGTACATACTATCGAGTTCACTAACGGTCGACTAGTTTTCAACCTTATAACCCAAGTCATAAGGGTGAAAAGTGGCAGACCGTCAATCAACTCCGTAGCGTAGTTCCTACCCATAATTAGTCTGTTTTAAGTTCATAACCGGATTTTTAATACAAGACATCCTGTATGTATAATTATTACGTCGTAACAAACCCGTTGCCCAGTATCGAACTTCGGTTGCTACGATCTCAATAAAATAGTGTCATCATTAAAAATAGCGGTAGAAAAGAATAACACAAAGATAACCCTTTCATTGCAGCCGGGTAAATAGATTAACCTTGAAATTGAGGTTTAAAGCCATGGGTTTTAGACTTCTCGAGGTACCTGGGCTGGCTGGTAACAAGGGACTCATCTTTGAGGAACTCCATCAATTTTCCCCTTGCTAAGGCACGACGTGGCCCGTAACAAAACCGTGCCTGAAAATCTTAGATTTCTCTGTAACGTAGGTATATTTCTCGAATGGTTCCATCAGAAGGTGGAGTTGTTCCAAAAGGTATAGAGATCATGGGATAGTTGGTACTTAAACCATGCGTCTTAGGAAAACTAGAGGCTCAAAATAAACAAGAACTTTGTGCTATAACTTTGAACTCTTAAAATGATCGAAAACACAAACAAAACAAATAAACGCAAATTCTAGATTTCACATAGGTATCATATCATAATCATAATACATTCGTCTTTTATTTTGGGCAAGCATCGAACCGTAATTTTGTATGACTGCGATCACGATCACCTTGTTACGTGTCCTTAGAGCCAGTGAATGACACGTAATTAGCATGACTGCAACAATTAAAATTATGGCGGCTGCTTGACGGATTATGTGACGCACTTAATTAACTAAATAACTACCAACTAGTTACTAACACGAGTTATTTACTACACATTTATTGCCTCGTATTATGAGGAGTATGGTATGACTATAAGGTTCTGGGTTCAATTCCTAGGTCGGGCAATGTATTATGGTCACTATAAGGTGTAGTTAGGTTAGCTTATTAGAAGGTCCCTTAAGTAGGGACTATAGTATTACATGGATCTCACTACTTTTTATGGTAGAAGAACTGAGTTGTGCGACTTGGCTTTTTTTTACAAGTTTTGTTTTTAGTGGGATTGGGTTTTTCAGGATCAGGACCCTGATGGAAAACCCAATCCGCAATTGTTTGATTGATCAGGATCAGGATCACAAATCCAGACTGGCTGCTACTGAGGTAAGCAGCCACGGTGTCTGGTTTTGTGGCCGGTTGATTGAATAGCTCGCCCTTTATTACATGGGACTTAAATATATCTGGCGGAATGTAGGATGTGTTACGTATATAGTTCTCTGTCTTTCCCTTCGGGGATTACGGGTGTGATGTTATATTAGATGCATCATTGTGTACTAGTACTTCACCCGCATGGGGGTAGGAAGTAACAAAATTAAAAGATTTCTATCAAACCAGGGAGTCTGCACACGTCATGGTCTTCATGCGTGCAAAATTTCATGCAAACCCGAAGAGGAGACAGGACAGCAAAGTTACTTCATAATATAATATTCGTATGGACTGTCTCTACGATCTCCTATTGCACTATATTTTCCGAGCACTAAACCCGCCCCAGTATGCGGTGCTAACGGACGAATACTTGAGCAATGCCAATCGATCGGTCGCCCGGTTATTTCCACAGTTTTTGTTTATAAGGCTTTGCTAGAATTATTGTAAATCTAACTCGTCATATTGTAAAACTGTTATTGAACTAGAACAACTTTTAGATAGGTAGCTTTATTACCAGCAAGACTTGCAAAACTTATTCATGCATGAGAGACTTTTGCCCAATAAAACACGTAGGTAATACGTGCCTATAAAATTTGCCCTCGATTTCCACGGGTAGGCATGATCAGATCCTGATTTCCTTATCATGGTACCACGCTTGGGATATCTCCTGTCCAACAAAAAAAAAAACATTAAAATCAGTTCATAAACGACGAAGCTATGCGCGAACAAACATAAAAAAAATACTTCTATCTATAATACGGTCGGACCTCCTCCTTTTTGGGAAGTCGGTTAGTAATAAAGAATTATCTGCCTGCGTCCAGACGCTGGACCCTAGAACTGGCAGGATATACATTCTTCGTTGCCTCGATAAATCAAACACTTCTTGGGGGTTCCCAAAGAGGGGGTTCCTAATATTTGCGCATTTGCCGAATGATGCATTAGAGTTGGCTCTCATAATCATCCGAGAGCTGTGAGTGATGCATTACTTAGCAACTGCGCAAATCTTTAAATAATCGGTTCCGATTCATTATATTTCCAAATCATACTAGTTATTAAAAATTACAAACAATAAACTAGGTGCTCAAGACATCCTGTTTATGCTACCTACAAGATGATAATGTACGTGTTTGGACTAACGAATGACGGGATGGCCGCAATCATTTGCAATCGTCTTGTGAATTGAGTAACTTACGCGTTTGACCGTTACGGTGACAAATATAGCAGTTGAGTTGACGACCAGTCTTCACACTATAATGAAACTTGCTGATTGATTTATTGATACATACGCAATACGCATGATTCAAGATCTGATGGCAAACGGGATGAATACACGACATCATCATTGTGTTGTTCTTCCAACTTTTCTATTACTCGTCATTTCATCTCATCAGGCACCTCTGGAATACGGGACGCGGCGGTGGATTTAAAACTAAAATTTGAAAGGCTAATTAGCGTTAAATGTACGTTTCAATAACTTTTCATGTTTTATCTCTACCGAACCTTCCTCCAGTCCCTATTCACCCCATTTTGTCTGGTTTTCTATTCGCCACTGGGCCCCCAAGGAAATAAAGGGTCTCCTGTTTCTTAAAAGGCAGAGTTCAAAGGTACTGTTAGGTTTGACAGCACGGTTGGCGCAGTGGCTGAGTGATTGAACTGCTGCGCTGCGTGTCGCGGGTTCGATCCACGCACGGAACAAATATTTGTATGGCTTATTTGTATGATTCCGGGTCTGGGTATTTGTGTATGTGACTTTAAATGTTTGTAAACGTACGCAAGATACAGGAGAAATTCCTAGTGTGGGGCAACGTTTTTCTAAGAAAAAAAGGACTGTACAAGTTGAAAATGTAGAAGACAACAAGGTATGGCTTTCATTCACGTGATCACGACTCAACTCTAGTTCCAACCTCCGTTGTTCCGTGAAGGAATCGAACCTGGGGCACGTGGCAGCTAATGGGCTCTCACTACACACCAAGGTCGCTATGTCGTCGACTCGAGCTCAGTTGCCCGGCAGAACAAAGTGTAGCGTAAAAAGTGCCGCCGACAAAGTTTTTCGACTTACGATGATTTGAAGCCGCTAATTCGACCGCTGACACACGTTGACGTCGACGGGTCTTGTAGATGATGTGTAGAGTCCTATTGATAATACATGGCATGGCACTTATCATCATCCATGCAGCAGTGATAGCCTAGCTGTGTAGATAACTTAACTTTAGAATGCCAGGTTATAGTTCTGGAGATCGAAGTTACGAACCCAAGGCATGCACCTCTGCCTGTCGGAGCTGCGGGTTGTTCGAAAGAGTTACCGCGGCCTCGACACAAAGAGCTAAGAAGGAACATGGGTGGTTTTTAGTCAGTAGAAGTCTGACACTCCCTACCGCTCTGCCCAGAGCGGGAGGAGTCATTTGATAATTTCCAAACATCCAAAAAATAAAAAATAGCATGACTTTTCGGATTCATGTGCGTATTGTATAATTGGGAATCAAACGAGCTTACCTGTTAAGCGAAGTCTTGATTCTAATTTTATGAGTGGTGATCTGAAAAATAATTATTATTGACATAGGTAGTAATTCCCTTACGACGTATTAACACCGCGATTTTAGATTAAAGAAAATGAATATTTTTTAAAGATTGCAACATTTGCATCGTCCTTTCCCGTTTTGACATAATTATGAAACGTCACTTATTTTAGAGATCATAACATTAGGAACAAACTCTGTTTCCTATACAGAGTAGTTCCAAATGCCTACATTCATTTTGATTTCCTGAAAGGTTAACATTGAATTAGGTAGATTAATTATTGCAGCTTTGGGGTTGTTAGCTAGTGGTGGGTGGGTAATAATTATTTTTCAGATCACCACTCATAAAATTAGAATCAAGACTTCGCTTAACAGGTAAGCTCGTTTGATTCCCAATTTTATTTCGTGGTGATCTTCAAATAATTATTATTGACATAGGTAGATGTTTAGAGTTTGCTGCAATAATTCAATAAGTAATTAAAACACAAATAATTCTGGATGTCAATTTGTGAACATTACCCAAGTAACGAAATTTGGTACTATAAAAGTCCTGATAATGTATTAGAGTGTACTAACTACTACTATGAAAAAAACGTTTACAAAACCCTAAATAAACATTACATAAAGGGTCTCATGGTGACAAATTTGCACTATAAAAGCAACCAAAACATGTTTGTATTTTGCACTGTAAACAATTCCAGTGATGTGTTTTATCACACTTGTCGTGAGTGTTCCCCAAGAAAACAAATAATATCGGTAACATATGCTTTAGTCAATTTCCATTGCTGCTAAACGTAACATTTGTATTGAAAAACCCTTCCCTTGCAGTCGGGTAAAAGGATAAAACACAAAACATTCATGGACCGTTACTCTGCCGTAACTTGCACTTGCGAAAAAAAATTGTATCAATTAAATCATTACGCTGATTTCAAATTTGACAATGCGCCTTCATATTTTTTTTATGTTTTAATTAAATTTAAATTAATACAATAAGTACTTGTCCCGACTATGCAGGCTGCTATTACACATTGGCTCCTGCCGTGTTGTCAATGTGCTATCATGGCAGAAAATAGCAGCCGTATTTTCACCAAAAACGAATTAGATCATCTCTTGTCTCGTAGCAGTAACACAAACTCACGTATAGAGCTATTAAGTTATGTAGCAGCTGCACCAGGGGTCCTATTTAGTACTCTAGAAGAGTTGTTATGACTTTTACAGAACTAGCCCCATAGCGACGTTGAGAGAACTTTTAAGAAGTTAAAAGGTTACGTAGTGGTTGTGTAAGGTACAGTGCAGATTGATCCTTGAATAGTATTTTCGATACTGTTACAGTACTTGAACTGTAAAACTTATTTTTACGCATTATTAGTGCATAATAGATAAATAAAAGTGTTTGTTAGGTCGTCTTTAGTACTAAGTAGCACCAAATGAGCATTTTTTTTTTTTTTTTTTTTTTTTTACTATGCAACACTTTAACGATTCGTATGGTCCTGTAAGCGTTCTAAGAGGTAAACTATAAAAATTAAATTCTATTTAATCTTATAGAACCAAAATGCTCTGTTAAAAACCTTTATAGTACAAGCAGTAACAATGGTTACCATTATAGGCCTACTATATCACTCTTTGGTGATAAAACGCCTAGGTACTTATGACTTCCTTACTTTAGGTACAATAGAGCTTTAGTATTATAACATAGTACATAGTTTAGTATTATAAGGATACAGTGCATGTTGAATTGATAACTATAATAAAATAATAATTATAGATTGTTATATATGTCTGATGTCAGCTCTGATTTGATCTGCTGTTTGTGTTGTACTGTATGAAGTTAGATATGGAGTTCAAAAAAACCAGTTTCACTTGAAATATAAGAAACTTTAAAATATTTGTGGTTGATATTCCTAACAACTGTTTTGTTACTCCAATGGGTAAAAATTAGAGCTTGCAGAATAACAAATATCTTTGTTTTAAAATTAAATTATAAATTCAAATTCACTAATTTTGTGATCATAAGTAAATAGTAGGTGGTATAATATATAAAATATATTCCATCGGAATTCAAATTCATTAATTTTGTGATCATAAGTAAATAATATCTATGTTATTGGGCACACATAAAGTTTCTCCAATTAGGTACATAAAATTAAATTGCTTCAAAAAAGTAAAATAAAAACATTACAATAGAATCTGGTTCACTAAAAATTAAAATTACATGCATCAAATGTCAAAGTTTTGACGATGTAAGTAAAAATGTTAATGTAAATAGACACATAAGTATACATAACATCACATTCATCATCATCATGTTTAAGTCCCATGTAACAGGGGCGAGCCTATTGTCATTAACTGAGCACAAATCCATACTCTGTGGCTGCTACTGAGAAATTCCTGATGGAATAACACTTTGCATGATCCACGAATAGAACCCAGAACCTCATTCTCAGCGGTGCTTGCAAACCATAGCTCAACGAGGCAGATGACCAACAACTTGGCAAATTAAATGTCAATACTGTAACAGTTTTCACTTTGTCTATCAATAATGGTAAGAATCTGTTTTTTAAATTCATTGAGGCTTTTACTGCCTTTAATTTGCGTATATATTTTAGTGTACAATCTGCACCCAGATTGTCATCATTGCAAAAATATACACTTTTGTGATGCATGCAGCAATGTGTGAAGTTTATCTGAGCAACATAGGCTTTCGACAGATTTATATAAATGCATATTGTTTTTAGCAAAAATACATGATTCATAAATATACAGTGTCTACTGTCGGTATTTTAAAAATTCTGCTTGCATGATTTTGTGAATTTTATTTTGAATGAGCTCCAATCAGGCTCATGATTTACTTATCTTAATAATACTTATAAAAGTATTACCCCAAAATATAAGTCTATACTGCAGAGTAAAGACAACCAAACCGTGGTAAGCTACCAGCAGTGCGGTTTTATTTATAATCTTAATCAGCATAATATTATAAAGAATATAGGAAAACTTACTAAGTTTCCCCCACACATTGTCTATTAGAGTTCTCTGACATAATATCCTTATCAATAAAAGCTCCAGCAATTTTGTTACGTAAAACATATGGCACCTGATGTCTTGATATTCTAACCACAATCCCTTCATGTTAGCACTCCCATGCACGGAGGGTGCCTCCTTGTTTTCAATTATATCACTTTAGTACTTACTTGTACTATCAAGTGTGTACATTTTGTGCCCAGATAACAAATTAACATTCTTCTTTACTATGCTGTAATTTAGGTCTGCCCATCTCCTCAGGAATTAAATATTATTTAATGCAGGTTACATGCTTACTGCATACAATACTTGAGTGTTATCTATGAATATCTAGCGTATCTATGATAAATTCATCAGACATAACAAGTTATCTGTTATTATTAAGTATGGTTTAAGTGATTTTCTCTGAAAATACTCTTAGGCAGAAATAAATTACAACATGATTAATTTAATATTGAAGCCATAGATTGCTAGGTATAGCAACGAGTTACTATTAGGGTTGTTATTTTACATTGGGCCTTACAATATAATGGTACTATTATCTTTTCCTAAGAGGGGGTCGGGTCTCGGAGTGGAAATAATTTGATTTGGAACTAAAAAGGGTTTGGTTGATAAGGTCATCTGTACATTGACAGGCTGTTAAGACCTCGAAATTTTGTCAGTCTATAAACCTTTTCCCTCTCAATACTAATAGTTTTTATGTATTGGGACATTACAGTGCATTTACCACCATGTTTTATTTAATTTATTCAGAAAATAAACAGTTATACAAACATTGTTTGCATAACATAACATTACGCCTGCAATCCTCGAACGGTTAGGCAGAGGTGTCAGACACCCACATTTCGCCAGTTTTGCATTTGGTTGGTTACATGCATAATTATGTAACTTTGATTTATAACCAATGATGCTTCCATAATATCATACTCGATGAAGAAGCTATGAAAAGATTTCACTTAATGTGGCCATAACATGCAGAGAATATCTCATACTAAAGCATGTGCAATCATGACAAATGTGTGTCAGCCAGTAGAATACAAATAAGGCAGCCAAGTAACCGCCCCTAAGACGACCCACTGACCTAACTTTTACTTGCTGATAGGAAACCAGGTGGCGAAGTATGGTCCCCATTCACTGCAAGAGTATATGCATTAGCAAGACTATATTGCACATTGGATAAGCAAGGTTGTCTCGCAACCATCATGCTCATAGGTTAAAAAGCATATTTATAAATTTAGCTGACCGAAGTTCATAGTAGAATAGGGTTCCCCTGTGATGTCTATTCTAGGTATTAAGTGTTAGCATTGTCCAATGACTTTGCTAAGGACATCTTGTGTCACGCACTGATAGTTTGCTATGTGGTTAGTAACGTTGGATATATGTTTTCATGCAAAGCATATTTCTGGATGGTAGTTTTTCCGTTGGAATCATTCAAGTAATAGAGAAATATAAAAGATGACATGCTGCGCCAACCTCAAATGAATTGGGATAAGGGCAAGAGAATGATGATGACTCAAAACACACAAACATCACATGGAGATGGAACTCCGAAAACCGGCTATGCCGATTGTAGGTATTTTCAGTGTTAGCATTGTCCAATGACTTTGCTAAGGACATCTCGTGCCACGCACTGATAGTTTGGTAAGCTGCTAATAACTCAGGGTATATGCTTAAAATTTATACGGAAATGTAACTCACCTGATATGCAGAGTATAGGTATTTTCAGTGTTAGCATTGTCCAATGACTTTGCTAAGGACATCTCGTGCCACACACTGATAGTTTGCTATGCAGTTAATGACATAGGGTATATGCTTACATGGAAATGTAGCTCACCTGCTATACCCAGTATAGTTATTTTCAGTGTAAGCATAGTCCAATGACTTTGCTAAGGACATCTCGTGTCACGCACTGATAGTTCAAATTCCAGCTAGTACATAGGAAATATATGTTACTGGGGTGTCGCGCACCCACTGGAAAAAGCTTTAAGAAGCTTACAGCACACATGTGGTTTACAGTGTTAATGACCATCGTATCGCTTGAATAAGCACTGTAGATATCACGTATCCGGTCACGTATAGGTCAGTTATAGCCAGGCATTCTTACGCCTAATGGTTACATCCAAGTTCACCGCTGTGGTCGGCTGCGCGAGCGTTGTCTGTAGGTATTTGCTCAGATTTCTGCGTCTCAGGTTTACGATTTTCACTAATGCTGCACATATTACACTTTTTGTCACTCACTATTTTGTTATTTCGGTAGAAAATAACGTAAACTTATTTTTAAGCGAATAATTTGACGAGAAAGAACTTTTTCTTGCGGTGTCGTTAACGCGCGAAAAAGAAAAGTGACGTTTCATAATTATGTCAAAACGGGAAAGGACGATGCAAATGTTGCAATCTTTAAAAAATATTCATTTTCTTTAATCTAAAATCGCGGTGTTAATACGTCGTAAGGGAATTACTACCTATGTCAATAATAATTATTTGAAGATCACCACGAAATAAAATTATCACTGGATTCGGTGAAGTAAACCTCGTAAAAACTGTGACTCTAGGATACGCACTAAGCACCCGAAAAAGAAAGAAAAATTCCGTGCTCGCAAATATTAAATTAATTCGGTCTTCTACAGACTGTACTTCGGAGATTGCGCCCACGAGCTCCACTAGTTCATTCCACCATCTCCCTTCTTTCAGCGGGAGTCCAGACGTACTGCAGGTTACCTACCCACACCTTGTATTCGCACAAAGCTCATCTCTGTCCTCAGGACAAGATTGATTCGAACCTTATTGCGAACCACGCTATTGCGATAAACTTTACGAGTGGTACGCCCGCCAGTTCGAAAACACATTGAGTCGAAAACCACTAAGTATGTCGAATGACGTTTTGTCATGAACACGCCTATTCGATGGTACGCTAGTACGAAAGTCTTGGTATCGAAAAGCACTTTTGCGCATATGTTTCCATCGGCTCTTGTTACGAGCAAAAATCAGGACGTCTAATTGTTTCTGGAAAAGCGGTTAGCGAAGGCCCATTTAAAAAAAATATGATGATTCACGTTTGTTTGAGCTAATTTACCAAATTTTATGTTTATTTCAGTAATGGTGCATTGTAACAAGCGTGGCTCTGAAGCGTTCGTCGGCAACCAATCACATATCTACAAATATGAGCAAGGTAATGTTATTGACCGAAATTGTTCATATCATCATCATTCTCTTGCCCTTATCCCAATTCATTTGGGGTCGGCGCAGCATGTCTTCCTCTTCCATACTTCTCTGTTTCTCGTCATCTCATGAGACACCTCCTTTTTTACCATATCATTTTTAACACAGTCCATCCATCGTTTCTTTGGTCTTCCTCTACTCGTATATCCTTCCACATTCATATTTAAAACCTTCCTCACAACATTTTCCTCATTCCTCCGCATCACATGCCCATACCACGACAACCGATTTCCACACAACTTTTCAGTCACCGGCGCCACTTTCAGACTTCCTCTTATGTACTCATTCCTTATTTTATCCATTCGCGTAACACCGCACATCCCCCTAAGCATTCTCATCTCAGCCACATGCAAATGCCTTTCATTCATCCCTTTTGTGGCCCAACATTCTGATCCATACAAGACAGCAGGTCTAACCATTGTTTTATAAATCTTCCCCTTTAGTTTAAGGGGAAAGCGGGAGTCGCAAATTGTTCCCGTGACCTGCCGCCATTTCATCCATCCCGTGTTAATTCTGTGCTTAACACTACGATCTATTTCGCCGTCGCTTTGCACGAGTGAACCGAGATACCGAAAGTCGGAGCAGACCGGAAGAAACGCGCCATCTAGCGCTATGAGTTCAGGGCTGGAGAGACCGCCGAAATCGCAGAACATGTATTCGGTTTTAGTTCTACTGATTTTCAAGCCTACATTCTCCAGCCTCTGTTGCCACTTCTCCAATCTACTCTGGATCTCAGGTCCATCTTCACCGACAAGAACAATGTCGTCGGCAAAAAGCATGCACCAGGGTGCCTCTTCCTGCATGTCCGATGTCAAAGCATCCATAACCAACAGGAAGAGGTACGGACTCAAAGCCGACCCTTGGTGCAAGCCTACAGCCACATTGAACTCGTCGGTGTTGCCAACAGCTGACCGGACGTAGGTACAAGATTGTCTGTACATCGCACGAATTAACTCTACATACTTCCCAGGTATACCTTTCTCTTTCAAAGCCCACCACAACACATCCCGAGGTACCCTATCATACGCTTTCTCCAGATCAATAAACACCATGTGCAAGTTCTTGTGTGCACGTCTGTACTTCTCGCACAATTGGCGGAGTGCAAAAGTGGCGTCCATTGTTCCTCGACCTGGCATAAACCCAAACTGATTTTGAGTTATCTCACTTTCCTCTCGCATTCTTTTCTCTATTACTTTCTCCCATACTTTCATACTATGTGACATGAGCTTTATTCCCCGATAGTTGTTGCAGTCCTGCACATCCCCTTTATTCTTAAAGATGGGCACTAGCGAACTATTGCACCATTCTTGTGGGATCGCTTCTTCACACAACAACTTATTGAGAAATAAAGTCAACCACATACATCCATCTCCTTTTAAACACTTCCATACTTCTACTGGTATTTCATCAGGGCCCAAGGCCTTTCCATTTTTCATACTTTGCACTGCCTTCCTCACTTCATCCATGCTAATTTCCCTTACCAAACCCATATTTACTTGTACCTCTTTAAGCACACCGCTCCATTCATTCTCTTCATTCATTAGCTTTTCAAAATAAACCTTCCATCTCCCTTTTATTTCATCATCTTTAGACAAAACCTTACCAGCGCCGTCTTTCACACACTTTATATGATTAATATCTCTCGTTCTCCTTTCTCTTGCTTTTGTAATGCGATAGAGCTCCTTCTGGCCTCTAGGACTGTCCAGTGAGTCATATAACTTCTCCTGCGCCTTAGCCCTGGACACTGCTACCGCCTTTTTTGCCTTTCTCTTGCATTCTTTATAAATCTTCTTCTTTTCTTCTTTCAAACTGTCGTTCCCGTTTGCTACACCCTGCCAAACTTTAAACGCAACCTTCTTCTCTCTCAGACTTTTTTGCACCTCTTCATTCCACCACCATGTATCCCTATCTATTATACCTTTCCCTTTTGATTCTCCAAACACCTCTTTTGCTACTCTTCTACTTCTACTCGAAATTGTTCATATCATTGCGCAATATTTACCTACTTAAGTTAAATGATGATAAATACCATTTTGTGATGTAACGTCAATAATGTAATGTAACGACAAATCATACTTAGTGATAAAAGAGAACTTGTTAACCTATAGTAGGCACCTCCGGGTAGGTACTGATCATTTTGGAAGGTTTTTGCGATAAGTGTAATCGGGAAGTAGGTACTGTGTGTTACAATTGTCTGTACCAAACACACCACAGGCATTAGGTTCGGTACGAATGTTTCTTGATGACATGATGAACCGGTTCCTGATGGTTTCGTAATCGATTTCGGATCTATAAGTACCAACGGCCTCCTTCAGCGACGTATGTGCAATGGATTTCTTAGACGTATTAAACTTTCGACATCATGCAGCAGCTGCGGTTAGAATGCCTCGAAACTATTCTTTAAGTCTGAGATCCTGTTGACTTACCTAAATACCTACCACTATTTGTAAAATCCCAGGTGGTCCCTCTCACGTGGCCGGTGTGCTCCTGTCGACGCTCACCAACAAACCTGACGGGACCTTCGACCTGGTGGAACTGGAGAGTCGGTTCAGAGGCACTGATGTCCATGAACCTGTAAGCGCATTGGTAGCAGTCGAGAATACGCATAATTGTTGCGGTGGAAAGGTCAGTAAGATGTGGTTATTTATGGCACTGACTTCGGAAAGTCTACTTAGCAATAGTTCCAAAAGGATGATTATATATCCTGGTGTTCAGATTTCAGAAAACTAGCCAGTACCTAACTTAAGTATTTAGGCTCGAATCATCGGTCTTGTAGAAATAGAAGCCGTGAATTATTCTGACTGATGTCCTTATTGCTAAAGATAGAGAACCATTAGTAACGTTTGAGGGGTAACAGAAACCTTCGAGAAAGGCGCCGAGGGACCACGACCCCCTTGCTGCGCTTGTCTCCGTGGAGAACACCCACAACGTATGCGGTGGTAAGGTCAGTGGCTATGATCCCATTGGTGAAGACCGCTGTATTCTCGAGTAGTAAATAACTTTAAAATTCTCATGTCATCATATCAAACTGCAGGTGCACTTGCATTTTGTAGGCACCTAGAAACACCTAACCTTGCACGATAAAGTGGTAATTAATCTAAAACGAGCGTACTGGCTCACAATACTGGTCACTAATAAACATCAACCTTTGAAGATAACCCCTTTATAATTATTTGGAATCGAACCTAATAATATCTTTATCTACGGACATTTGCCTTTAAATGGAAAATTATTTCACGTTTTTTTTAAAACCGTTACCAGGGTCTCGCATGCCTGCTAAAATCTGCCTGAAGTTAGGTGTAAAAAATAACAGACATAGGAGCCTAGCCTCTACCTTAAGAATAGAAATCAAGCTTGCGGGTAGTTCCACGTAGGCAGTTGTGCTTGTGTGTATTTTTTAAGAAACGCCGTGTTTTAAGAGTAGGTCTAGGTAGTCATAGGAATAGCTGCAGGGCTGCAATCGTTAGGCGGGATCCACGTTTCTCTGGGACTTCGTCAGGCTTCATTGTCTCGGCGCTTTTCTTGTGGTCGCCACTGTTGATTCTGGCTTATAGGAGTTACAGTGGTTTGGGAATAGTGTGGCGGGCTTGTCCCAAATAAAAAAAATCGTTAGGCCGCAAATTTGTAGAGGCGTTTAATGGAACTATCCATGTAACGTCCCGCTGCATGCTGCAAGAAACGCCTCTCCGAATTTGCGGCCTTAGTGTCAACCATATTATATCTAAGGTGTCAACATTAACGAATCCTGGGAGGTATGGCAGAGCAAGGAGCTTCACGGACGCTGTTTACTTAGATAAAAGTGTGGTGTTTTAAAAACCAGCTTACAAAATCCATAACCTTTCATTTTTTAGGTTTCCGCGCCTTGAAAAAGGAAAAAACGGAACCCTTATAGGATCACTTTGTTGGCCGTCCGTCCGTCCGTCTGTCTGTCAAGACCCTTTTTCTCAGGAACGCGTGGAGGTATCAAGCTGAAATTTATATCAAATACTCAGGGCCTCAAGTCTGCTATTTTTATAAATATCGTCATTCCAACACGATCTCATTGTCATTTATATAAAAGTTCGTAATCTGCTAATTCATAATGATCGATCATTGGTCCGTCAATGGTCTCGTAATAGAATTGTGTCATAATGATATTGTCGTATTGCCATTATTATAAAACCAGATAGTAGAAATTATTTTCGAAAAACTACTACTAAATTTGAACATGTATTCGTGCCAGATTTCATTTATATATATTTCTACATATTATTTATTAGTGTTAGAAGCAATCTGAAGTGATAAGAAGTTCGTAAATAGCAAAAAAACGTTAAATATGAAACTATACAACTCAATATTTTATCTGTTTAGCTGTCTAAGTCAAAAGTGATATTACTGCGTTAAACTGACGTTTAACTGTTTTTATATACAACTACGATTTGCGGAACAGTGCTAAACCCAAGCTATTTAATTCATGGACGGAAACATGGAAGACGACTTCTAGGACCAAGGGCCATTACTATGCTGCTATACAGCCTGAAATCCAGCGTCGGCCTTGGTTTTTTAAATGCCCTAAATTGTCGAAGAGAACTGTTTCGTCCCTCTGTAGACTAAGACTCGGACATTGTTGTAGCCCTGTGTTCCTGCACAAAATCCATGCCCGGGATAGTTCCCTGTGCGAGTGTGGTCTTGCGGAGGGTACTTTAGATCATATTTTCTTCTCCTGCTCCCTAAATAATAAATCCGTTGACCTGTACCAAACATTTTTCCAAATTCTATATACCTCTCCCAACCAACTTTCATACCCTTCTCTCCCACTTCTCCCCTAAATTAATCAACATTAGCTCGAGAATATTAGCTCGTAGTGAATACATTGTCTTCTCTTCAATATAATTTCACAAAAAACACGTCAAACACGATACTCGTAACAATTAAAAGCAATGACTGCACAATGACGTTGTAATGGTAGATCACTGGTCAAAGGAACTGTCAAAATTTTAGCAGATTACCGTCTAGGTCAGTCATTCATTTGTCATTACGTACGAGATTACCATTTTAATCCACTTCTTTCAATGGAGTGTCAGTGGTTGACCATTGGAAAGTCATAATGACGCAATTATATTAGTAGATTACCAAACTTGTCAAAATCAACAATTAAGTGATCAATGACAGACCATTCTGACACTATTGTAATAGCAGACTTGAGGCCCTGGGCCTCAAGTCTGCTATTTTTATAAATATCGTCATTCCAACACGATCTCATTGTCATTTAGCTAAAAGTTCGTAATCTGGTAATTCATAATGATCGATCATTGGTCCGTCAATGGTCTCGTAATAGAATTGTGTCATAATGATATTGTCGTATTGCCATTATTATAAAACCAGATAGTAGAAATTATTTTCGAAAAACTACTACTAAATTTGAACATGTATTCGTGCCAGATTTCATTTGTATATATTTCTACGTATTATTTATTAGTGTTAGAAGCAATCTGAAGTGATAAGAAGTACGTAAATAGCAAAAAAACGTCAAATACGAAACTATACAACTCAATATTTTATCTGTTTAGCTGTCAAAAGTGACATTACTGCGTTAAACTGACGTCTAACTGTTTTTGTAAACAACTACGATTTGCGGAACAGTGGCAAACTTAAGCTATTTAATTCATGGAAGGAAACATGGAAGACGACTTCTAGGACCAAGGGCCATTACTATGCAGCTGCTATACAAAGAAAATTTAAAAACCCGGCGCAAAGATTTATTGGCTGACGAAAAAAGGGAAAGGATGAGGACTGGGGGTGGACTCTTTTTGCCTAGCACCTCTAGCCAACACCACGTACTACTGGAAGATGCTCTTGCTGAGCAAACAGATGCCGAGTTACATGATGTTATTGATAGCGATAATATGCCCATTTCAGGTAAATTATACTATCTATATTATTATGATTAATTACTACTTTTTGCCAGTGTCTGATTTTGATTGCTGTTTCTTTTTTTATTTTACAGACGTGCAAGTCCATTCTTGGGACCCCGACACACCTCAAGTTCTGTTTGCTGTCAGTGAGAGCAGAACCCAAGTGAATTAGCCTGCAACAGAAAGAGGTACAGGATACCAAACAATATTGTTTGGCATTGAATTATATTTAAGACAATTTAGACTAATACAATATTTTGTTGCAGACCATAATATTACCACTCCTCCTCGTTTTTCTGAGACCCGTCTGACTGATTATGGTGTAGCTCCAACACAAGGTACTTTTTCATATATATTTTTCAAGTTGCAAATAACTTTTAGATTTGTACTTAATATATTAAATTCTGAATCATTTGCAACATTACAAAGCATTCTTTGAAGATGTTTTTACACATTAATGTTCACTTAATCACATGTACTTTATAGATTTAATTTGTAACATTACAGGATCTAGAAATATACGGACTAGAGTGTCCAAGAGGAATTCTCTATCCGTCAACAGTCGTATGACAGATCCCAAAAAAAAGAAGAGGAGCTACACAAACTCAGAATAGCTGAGAAAGAGTGGATAGTGAAGGCTGCTGAACAGAACTTCTTCAAAGCTAAGGCTGAAAGAGAAGCTATGGAGGAACTTCTTCAGTGTAATAAAGCCAAGAGAGAATTGCGTTTAGGTATATTTAGAAATAAAAATTAGAACTTTAATATACATGGTATTTATTTACATGCCCCTCATAGTATCATTAATATTAGCAAACAGATGAAAATACATTAAATATAAAAACTACTCTTATTTCTCTATACTTACACATTGTACCTACTTACTAATTACAATTATTTTATTAACTTGAATAAAGAATTAAAGATATTTAATAAACTGTGTAAACAAAACTTAACTGACATCATTTATGTAGTTGAAAAATTAAAAATAAAGGTACAAGTAAGTACTGTATACTTAAATTTAACGCACACACATTTACCATCATAATTGTACTTTGTAATAATAAAAAAAAAGTGTGTGAGATGAGAAGAGAGTGAGATGAATGAAATTAAACTGTGTGGTGTGCTCCAAATAAAAATAAGTAAAAGTGAAAATTCGGGCGCCTGGAGTACACACAAAACTATGCCAAGGATAGACTTACCTGCGGGAGCTTGAGACTTTTAATCTTCAAGCGGGAAGGCATCAATAAAAATCAATCATGAAAAGTAAGAACGACTTTATTACCCGAAGGCTGCTGGTTTGAAAATTCCTTTCTAATTCTAAAGCTAACAGCTCTAATGTGTAAAATTAAGATGACATCGCTGTTATTCTAAGACCTGTCATTATTGCACTTTTTAAAATAAATTGAAGTTATGTTTATAAACCATACCAAACTCCGTCGACTAAATTAGGAACCTGATGGATTATCCAAGAGCATCTTGGTGATATTCGCCGAGATTGCCAACGGCGGTCCAAGATATATGCATTTTGGTAGGCGTGCGTTCAAAAATTTAAGTAATATGGAAAAAAAACGCCTTGTGGCTGAAAACAAACATGAATAATCGTTAGCGGATAAAAAATGGCGATTCGACGCAGGAATCGATGCAGAAATCTTTACGAGCAATATGCAATTAAACTCACCGTTTCTTCCAAAAATCAAAATGTGGTCATCAGTAGATGAATTAATCCAAGCAAATAATTATCAAATGAAGATAAGAGATCCTGAAACAATTAAATATCGGAAACTATTAGCGTCTGCTATCAAAATAGCCATGACAACGCGGAACGGACCGAAATCACAAAGAATTCGCTTACCTTAAAAAATAAAGGCTATCCAATTAGGATCATGACCAGGGCAATCGGCTACCACATAATTAGGGACTAGATGCCGCCCATCTCAAGTTATATTTTGAGATTTTATTGGAGCGCTCAAAAATCACTCCATTGATTCCAGGCTGTAGGTCGAAAAGCAAGAAATGTCAAAGTCAATTTGACAGCATCGAAAATAAAAATCAGTGTGACCACTTCACGAATCCAAGTCAACAAAAAATGAATTTTCATAAGGCAACACCAACCAGAGCCTACAAATCAAAGCAAAGAATTCAATAGTATGTAATAGGCTTAAAAGACTCGTTACATTACATCCCTCCCCGAAAATAAAAGAAAGGAACTTTCTTTTATTAGAAAGAAATCTTCAACACAATAGACCAGTCTTAACAACTTTCTAAATCCAAAAAAAGAAAAGAATCATAAAAGATTCGAAGTGTAAATGAATTCTGAACATGTCAAACGACAAGGTCTCAAGAATTTAATAAAAGTAAAAACATGCAAATGACAAAAAGTCAAAAATGAAATCTGTGAAAAACAGAAAAAAATATAAGTTATAAAAACTAGTTAAATGAAACGAAGAGAGAAATCTCTTAGCGCTTCTAAACTAAAAAACAGTGCAGTTAGGCACCATCGCCACTGACTACAAATTTCAAACGAATTCGAACAATTTACCAATACAAACTACAATTTTTAGTGCAGTTAGGCACCATCGCCACTGACTAAAAATTTCAAACCACTTGGAACAGTACAACTTTGAGTGCAGTTAGGCACTATCGCCACTGACTACTATGTCAACTGCTTCCAACTCTACCATCTCTATGAGTGCAGTTAGGCTCTATTGCCACTGACTAACTCCGTATCCAACAATCCAAAAAAAAATTGAAACTCCAAACAAAAGTTTTTAAATAAAGCTGAAAGACCTTATTTAAAATATTGTTACAGGCACAACCTGCAACGAAACAAAGGAAAGCGTACTGTGATCGGCTCATCACCACCGAATTCCCGAGCACAATAGCTGTAAAAGAATGTTGCTGTGACTGGCTCAACACTACCAATCTCCCAAACACAGACAAACACAAAAAATCATTGAGATCTCCAATGAGAAATCTCAATAACGAAAAGGCGAAAGCCAAAGTTTCACAATGCGATCGGCACATCACCACCGAACTTCCGAACGCAAAGAAAAAAGAATGACGAGAGTCAAAAAAAAAATCCCGCATTGTGATTGGAACAACAATGTCCAACACAATGGAAAAAGGAAAAAATATGGCCGGGGCCGAAATCCCACATTGTGATCGGCACAACACCACCGACTTTCCGAGCACAATGGAAAAAAGAGTCGAAATCAAGGTCAAAAGTTACACCAAGATTCAAAAAATAATAAGGCATTTTGTAACAAAGGTTACAGAATGACCCTAAAAAGTAAAGTCCAGGATGAACGCGTTACTAACAAAGTCAAATCCGATCATTAAAGAGAATGAAACTCTAGTAAAAATGAGAAACAATTCTGTCAATGAACAGCACAAAATAGATTTAAAAATCGATTACTATTTATGACGAAGAGAAAATAGAATGATTTCAAACTATGAAAAAAAAATTACAAAAACTTGAAATTGAGTTCAAGTTTTTGATCTCAAGGTAAAAATAACCTGAAGTGTAGGGTTATATAAGATCTTAATAAAATGTAAACATGTAAAAGGTTACCCTTAAAAAAATAAGATCTTATACAATCCAACAAAAACGAACAAAACATAAAATAAGATCCTTTGATGTGAAAAACATTTAGTGTGGAAAAAAATTGTATTTAATTAACAAAAATGGCCTAAGTTTTATTTTTAGAATGTTAAGAATTCAAATTCAATAAATTTATAAGAAGTTACCTAACATACATCTTTCAAATCGTTGATAACCTATCATCCATCCCCTCGTACATCACACTGTCAAAAACGACCTTCAAACAGAATTTATCAAAATCAAGACTAACACTTGGAAACCAAATTAAAATTTAATAATATCTTTAACATGATAACGTCCCACTGAACCTTTATTTAAATCTTTCAAAACATAAACGTTATCCGAAACCTTTTCAGTTATTTTACACTTTACAAACTTAGGTGCAAGCTTAGCTGAAAAATATGCAGGAGCATGAGATTGAACAAAACTTCTTCTCCACACCATATCACCCACACCAAAAGAAATGACTTTCCGACCTTTATTATAATAAGCGGCATTTCGCTTATACCCCTTTAACAAGTAAGCTTGAACTTTAACAAAAATATCACTAAGTGAATTAAGAGAAACTGCATAAGCATTCCTATTTGAAATTTCTAGTTGAGATAAGTTATCAACAGAACTACTAAAGTGATGTAATGACGCATCAAGAATAAGCTCCCTACCAAACATCAGAAAGTTAGGAGTAAACTCAGTAGCAAGGTTTACACTATTATTTAAAGCCAATTGAACATTGGGCAAAAAACTTGACCAAGTTCTATGATCATCTTTAACAAAACACGATATGCAGGTTTCGACCGTTTTATTATATCTCTCAACAGGGTTATTTTGAGGTGTATACAAAGTATTATAAAATATTTTGGTTATATTAAAACCTTTCAAAAAATCTACAAAATGTTTTGAAGTAAATTGAGTTCCATTGTCACAAACTACTATTTTTGGACAACCAAATTTGAGAAATATTTCTTTTTCAAAATGTTTACAAATTACTCTAGTGGTAGCATTGATCATTGGAAAGAACCAGCAAAATTTAGTAAAAACGTCTACAACCGAAAGTATGTATCTATGACCAGAATAAGTTTTAGGTAGAATTCCTATGATATCAACTGAGAGCATAAGCATCAACAGCAGTACAGGTATCGACATCACCCGAATCCTGAAGCGGCGGAGACTGAACTCCCTTGTCCATGACTAACAAACAGCAAGGCGAATAGCAAACGAAAAGCAAAAACTAAATTTCAAAAAGTTAAAAGTTTGAAAATAAATTCTCAAGTTTGAGGTTAAGTATTGAAGTCAATGTGGTATTCCCATGAAAAATTACTAAGTTAATTTTATCGTTTTAAAAGTGCAATAATCACTTACAAGCAGCTTAAATCTAGATAAATTAAATGTACAATATTGTACTTACAATTAGATTAAATTATTTTCTTTAAAAGTTAAACTTAGTTTTTAAAATAACTTTACTGTTGAGAACAACAAAACACGGTCAATGCTATACATTTCTGTTGGTTTTGCTAAGAAAAAAACATGTTATTAAAACAAACAGGTCAATGAACAAAATTATCAATAAGTAAACACCAAATCTTGTTTACAAAGATTCACCAAATTAAGTTAAGTACTACTTATGAGTCAAAAATTAAAATAAACACAAAGTTATTGAAGTAACAATGTAGAACAAACTAATGCAAACAATAGACTCATAAGTTATTTAATAATTGTGCAATAATGACAGTATATAGGTACCAGACAAACCTACTTCAAGTCCCTGTTCGCTGAGCGACAATTGTAATAATAAAAAAAAAGTGTGTGATGTGAGAGTGAGAGTGAGATGAATGAAATTAAACTGTGTGGTGTGCTCCAAATAAAAATAGGTAAAAGTGAAAATTCGGGCGCCTGGAGTACACACAAAACTATGCCAAGGATAGACTTACCTGCGGGAGCTTGAGACTTTTAATCTTCAAGCGGGAAGGCATCAATAAAAATCAATCATGAAAAGTAAGAACGACTTTATTACCCGAAGGCTGCTGGTTTGAAAATTCCTTTCTAATTCTAAAGCTAACAGCTCTAATGTGTAAAATTAAGATGACATCGCTGTTATTCTAAGACCTGTCATTATTGCACTTTTTAAAATAAATTGAAGTTATGTTTATAAACCATACCAAACTCCGTCGACTAAATTAGGAACCTGATGGATTATCCAAGAGCATCTTGGTGATATTCGCCGAGATTGCCAACGGCGGTCCAAGATATATGCATTTTGGTAGGCGTGCGTTCAAAAATTTAAGTAATATGGAAAAAAAACGCCTTGTGGCTGAAAACAAACATGAATAATCGTTAGCGGATAAAAAATGGCGATTCGACGCAGGAATCGATGCAGAAATCTTTACGAGCAATATGCAATTAAACTCACCGTTTCTTCCAAAAATCAAAATGTGGTCATCAGTAGATGAATTAATCCAAGCAAATAATTATCAAATGAAGATAAGAGATCCTGAAACAATTAAATATCGGAAACTATTAGCGTCTGCTATCAAAATAGCCATGACAACGCGGAACGGACCGAAATCACAAAGAATTCGCTTACCTTAAAAAATAAAGGCTATCCAATTAGGATCATGACCAGGGCAATCGGCTACCACATAATTAGGGACTAGATGCCGCCCATCTCAAGTTATATTTTGAGATTTTATTGGAGCGCTCAAAAATCACTCCATTGATTCCAGGCTGTAGGTCGAAAAGCAAGAAATGTCAAAGTCAATTTGACAGCATCGAAAATAAAAATCAGTGTGACCACTTCACGAATCCAAGTCAACAAAAAATGAATTTTCATAAGGCAACACCAACCAGAGCCTACAAATCAAAGCAAAGAATTCAATAGTATGTAACAGGCTTAAAAGACTCGTTACAACTTGTTATCTTATTAAATAAAATGGCTGGCAATAAATGCAGCCCTAATAACGCTACCCCGTGCAGTTTCTCTAGTGTGGGAGACTGGAATTAAATCAATATTCGAGATGGGTTCAGACGTTTCTTGATTTGTTTCTATACTAATGTTATGTAGCACAGCACATGCTACTATTATGTTACATGTGTTGGGTAAATTGTTTTGCAATTTTCTATTTAAACATGCAAACTTTCTTTTCCATACACCATTAAATCTTTCTATTATATTTCTTGTTGAGATATGAGCCTTGTTGTACCTTACTTCAGGTTGTGATTGTGGATTAAGCACAGGCGTATACATTTAATGATGATTGTGCATAACCACTATCACCAATTAGTAAACCTGTAAGTCCCCTCCTTTGAATCTCATATGACACCTACTATTTGAAAATATCCTTGAGTCGTGGACAGACCCAGGCCAACGTGCAACAATGTCATATATTTCCATTTGGGGTCCGCATACTATTTGTACCTTAATTGAGAACCAACCTTTGCGGTTGCGAAACACTTCACCGTTTTGTCTGCTGGGACTTTTGATAGGTATATGATGACAATCAATGCACCCTATAGCCCCAGGAAATCCAGCCATACGATGAAATCTGATTTTCTTCTTCTTCAACAAACAGACAACTTCCGTAAAGTTGACAAAGCGTCTTACTCGGACATTGTTGTAGCCCTGTGTTCCTGCACAAAATCCATGCCCGGGATCCCTGTGCGAGTGTGATCTTTATTCAGATCATATTTTCTTCTCCTGCTCCCCGTAAATAATAAATCCATTTCCAAATTCAATAGCCAACCAACCATTGCCAACCAACCAACTTTCATACCCTTCTCTCCCACTTCTCACCTAAATTAATCAACATTAGCTCTAGAATATTTGCTCGTAGTGACTACATTGTCTTCTCTTCAATATAATTTCACAAAAAACACGTCAAACACGATACTCGTAACAAATAAAAGCAATGACTGCACAATGACGTTGTAATGGTAGATCACTGGTCAAAGGAACTGTCAAAATTTTAGCAGATTACCGTCTAGGTCAGTCATTCATTTGTCATTATGTACGAGATTACCATTTTAATCCACTTCTTTCAATGGAGTGTCAGTGGTTGACCATTGGAAAGTCATAATGACACAATTATATTAGTAGATTACCAAACTTGTCAAAATCAACAATTGTGTGATCAATGACAGACCATTCTGACACTATTGTAATAGCAGACTCGGGGCCCAGGTCTACTGTCCCTTAAAGCTGTGAAAAATCAAACTTCTAAGCCAATTACGCAATCAAAATATTCAGCCGTTTATGCCGTAAATTAAAAAAAAAATATTGCGAAAACCGTAAATTTTTAACCGACTTCAAAAAAGGAGGAGGTTCTATGTTCGTGTGTATGTATTTTTTTTTTTCTATGTATGTTACCTGATTTCTCCTCCATTTGTGAACCGATTCTCAAAATTCTTTTTTTATTTGAAAGAGTATACTCCTGAGGTGGTCCCATTTAAATTTGGTGAAGATCTGATCCTGATCTTCGGAGATATACAATAGAACTCTTCAAAAATAGACGGCAAATCTGTCGTGATTGCTGCAATCGCTTGGATGTTTATTGTTTACGCAACATCTTAACTTACCATCACGCCTGTATGCTCTGACGGGGTACGCAGATGTGTACAGGACGCCCAGATTTCGAGAGTTAGGTATGTTAAGTTCCATTTTATTGCGGATAAGCCTATTACCGTGACATGTATTGTTAACAACGTAAAATTAATGTATATCAAATATTTGTAAAGGATATTACAACTAAAAATGGAAAAATAAAAAAACTTTTTTGCAAAAAATAAAACAGACTTCAAAAACCAAGCGCCGCCCGCCGTCGTCGCCCGCACCACAACACCGGTCGCGGAAACGTCACGCGTAGGTACGTCGACCCCTAAACGTGCCTATGCAGAAATTGCCACCAGCGGCAAATCTGATGCGTCGCAGTCTAAGCGACAAACCAGGAAAGGGAAAAAGCAGGCTCAACCTGCCCAGCCTGCGGTCCGTTGCTCCTTGCCAAGAACGAGCCAGGTTGATGAGGAGGGTTTCACTAAAGTGGAAAGGAAGAAGAAGAAGCCCTGCTCTCGCAACCTCTACGGTACCGCACCGAGTGGTCCTAACATGCTGCTCCGCCCTGCTGTGCCTACGACGCAGCTGTATATTTCACGTCTGCATCACTCCACGACGGTTGAGGAAGTCGTGCAGTATCTGAAAGTGAAGACCAATTGGACTCTGAGGGTCGAAAGGTTGGAATCGCGCCACAACATAAACTTTAAGTCATTTGTGGTACGTGTTCCAACCCAACATCTCCAGACCTTTTTGAAGGAGGACTTTTGGCCGAAAGGTGTCGTTTTCCGGCGTTTCCGAGGACGGTTACGCGACACCTCGCAGCGAAACACGACGCCGACGTTACGTGTATAGTTAATGTTTAATAATTATGTATTAGTTTGTTATTATTTTATTATCTAATTGTGTGTATTTTACTTATGGGCCTTAGTTGCCTGAAATAAAATGATTATTATTATTATTATTATTAAAAACACAAAAAAGTGAAAAATAACTTTAGCTTCTGAAGTCGGTGACAAAAAAACTGAATAAAACAAACAAAAGTCACCGACTTCAGAAGCTAAAGTTATTTTTCACTTTTTTGTGTTTTTGAAGTCGGTTTTATTTTTTGCAAAAAAGTTTTTTAAGGTAAATCATCGAATAGAAATATTTTGAATACGGAACCCTCGGTGCGAGAGTCCTACTCGCACTTCGCCGGTTCTTTCATCAACTCGTCACTCACAAAACCTCACTAATATTGAGTATTTTCCATTAATATTTCAGGTCTTACCTCTGAAGTTCCTGGACGACCTATCAGCCATATGCAAGCGCCACAACCTCCCTATCCACATGGACGGTGCGCGGCTGTTCAACGCGTGTGAATACCTGAAGGAGGAACCTAGCAGAGTCGTGAGGGACTGTGATAGCATCTCCGTGTGTTTCAGCAAGGGTCTGTCGGCACCTGTGGGGTCGGCGCTAGTTGGTTCATACCATTTTATTGAACAGTAAGTATTTTGGCTTGTTAGTAGCTTTTAGCTTTTATTGTTGAGTGCCTCCTTGGCCTAGTGGTCGCAAGCGCGACTGCTGTGCATGAGGTCGGGGCTCCAATTCCCGGGTTGGGCAAAGTGTTGTTTGGTTTATCCATCAGGAATTTATCAGTAGCAACCACGGAGTCTGGATTTGTGCCCGGTTGATGGCAATAGGCTCGCCCCCTAAAGTCAAAGATTTGTTTGCAAATAAATATGGTTACAAAGGTTCTTTCAGTAGTAGTAAGTACATGTAACTTACGAGATTACATGGAACTTAAAAATTACTGACGAAATGTGGGTTGTTTTTATTACAGCTCAAGTTAAGTCAGATAAGGTAAGTTTTTTCAAAGATACATATTTTTAGATTTTTATAAATGAATTGCTAATGCAGAATAAATTATGATTATGACACAAATGCACCTAAATTAGCTCTAGTTTTCCAAAGACAAAGAGGTCGGACGTCGAATAGCTCTTCTTTTTTTTATCATAATCTTATTGTTAACCCACAGACAGTGCAAAAAAAGGAAAATAATGTGAGAACTGTGAGAAGTGTATAATTATGTATCGGGCAAATGGATCTAGCTGATCTTCTGTTAGTAGTTGTAATATTTGTTATTTTAAACGCTGACTAAATGGCATGGAGTTTCTTGCCCACTCTTCTCCACAGTTTGCCTCGTTAGTCTAGTAATCAAGACTGCTGAGCATGAGATTCGATTCCCGGGTCGGGCAAATTCACAACTCCATCAGGAATTTCCGGATAGGAACCGGAGTGTTATTTATGCTCGTTTGACAGCAATTATGAACTCGCCTTTTAACCGACATGGGATTCAAACAATAGGGTAGTAAAATCGAATTAGTCCGTCAGCTAGGTTTCCAAAAAATGGACACATATTTTTAATTTTTTTCACGTAATCAAACAATGAAGTCGTGCATTGAAAACTCGTGTGACGTCATATTATAAGACATTAGTATGACATTTTTTACCGGTGAGTGACGTCACAACCCCACACTCAAATCTTTGACGCGTTTTATCTTCGTCAATGTTTATTGATTTGATTAAACAAAAAATACGTATCCAATCTTTTTCTTTACAGAGCTCGTCGTATGCGCAAGATTCTCGGCGGAGGAATGCGTCAGGCGGGCGTTCTGGCTGCGGCAGCCATTGTGGCTCTTGATGAAGTGGTACCCAAGCTCAAGCTGGACCATAAGCGGGCCAATATTATGGCTAAAGGTTTGTTTAAAGCTTTCTGGAAGAGATTTCTTAACATGGCCGGTATACATAATCAGCCTGGAACATTCCAATTACTGGGAGTAGGCCGTAATTAACCTAGCGAGCCTAGCATTATTTAATAAATTGCTATACCATATTGTAAGAAAATACTTTGGAAAGTAATGATTAATCCGAAAATAGCTTTGTCGTCAATGATGAATCTCCAGAAACATTACTTACTTTATATCTTATCTTTGGCACTGCTTATGGTATTACTGTTTTGGGGCACCAACTTTGTGGAACTATCAACGATCGAAGAGATATAATGATTAGCACAACATAGACAAATGTATCGAAAAGAAGAATCCGCTTCTATCTATAAATAGTATCTACGAACCCATTGGAGATTTCCAGAGAACCTGCCAAAAATGCGTACTAAGTACGTCACGCCAACTTCTTTCTAACTACATATTTTGTTTCATTAGCCTGTACCTACTGTCCCACTGCTGAGCAAAAGCAATTCCTTCCAAGATCTCTTTTTCGTTTCGCGCCTCGTATAGCCCTCACGGTACGCGTCCAAATCATCTCGCCACCTCTTTCGGGGTCGGCCTCGGCGGCGTCGTCCGTCTTCTGGTAACCATTGTGTGGAGACTTTTTGTTTTTTTCGTTACCCCGATCTTTCCCACGCCTGGGCAAAGGCCTCCCCCCCATTCCTTCCACTTTTGTCGTTATTGCGCCTTTTCTCGCCAATTCACGAGAAAGCCATCCAAGGCGTCCCGCCATCTTCTCCTCGGTCTGCCGCGCCGCCCCGTCTAACTGTGTGAGACTATTTTACTAAGATAAAATTAAATGGTGTTTCAGTGATCGAAGGGCTGTTCCTGAAGACGTTCACAGTGGACGTGGAGGGTCAGCACAGCAACATAGTCCTCGTGAGGATACCGGAGCACAGTTCGGTGAGAGCTGAGAAGGTGGTGGCCAGACTTGCACAGGTCTGCCTGGCTGAGACACAGGTATGGGAGAATAACTATAGTTTGGTTGAAACACTAGCATTTCTACGTAGTTATGTTGTGAACCTCGGAAAGACTCGGAATATTCGCGTTACCTGTACTGAATAAAAAATACGTCTCACCAAAATATGTTTGCAAATTCATTTATTGTTTGTCACAGCTCTCACAAGTAAAATATAGGGTGTAAAAGTACCCTTAACGCAAACGAAAGTCACTTGTTCTCCCCACCACTGCAATCATTTTTTTGTTCTAGACCATTCCTGGGAATTACCTAGTTACGGAGATATTGGGGGTCAAAGTTCCAAATTTTTCACAGCTGTTTTTGTAAATACTAGTTTTTCAGGTTATAACTTTACTTAAATTACCTCCATGACCCGTTTACTATTTAAAGCATCCACTGGCACAATGTTTTAACAGTGCTACATTGAGTTTTACCGTTAAATGTGATTTTTGACCCAAAAGAAAAGTTGCTTCCCAGCAAAAATTTTTGCGCAGGGGTACTTAGTTTGATGTACAGAATGCTTGGTTGTCGGCTGTGTGATGGGTTGATTTACACCCTGTATAAGGCCTTGTTTTCTTTTTGAATAAAAAATTAACGTTGCCCCACTCTAGGAATTTCTCCTGTATCGTGGGACGTGGGTGCGTTTACAAACATTCAAAGCAACCTGGACAGTTCTGTCGTTCGCTTCTTTCAAGTCCTGGAGCGGTCAGTTAGTTGTGTAGGTACGTCGGGCAAGAGAGGAGGTGTGGGATATCGTCTGTTTGTATCCAAGATAGGCTGAAATTGGATCGGACGCGGCCAACTTGCCAATTGTGTAGTAATTTTTAACTTGACAAATGAGAAATAATATACCTATGTCTGACATTCATAGGGTTTCAAAGCTCAACAACACCTACAAATTCTAACATTTTCTTATCTCCCCAGGGTGACTGCAAAACACCAAACGACGAGGGCGTGATCCTCAAAGCGATATACTTCAACAGCAAGACAGTTAGGTTCACAATCCATCGGGACATAACAGATGAAGATCTGTGGCTGGCCATCATGAAGATCACTTATGTGTTCAAGGAGTTGGATGCAGCAGCCAAGGCGTAACATGGAGTATTTGTGTTGTACACGACCTTCTAAACCTTTTGTATATAGGGTGTAAAAGTACTCTTAACGCAAACGAAGGGTACTTGTTCTCCCCACCCCGGCGATTTTTTTTTTTGTTCTAGACTATAGTCTAATCCTCCTGGGGTAACTCTGTAACCAGGTATACCTGGGAACCCCCTAGTTATGGAGTGTTAACCCCCTAGTTGGGGGTTAAAGTTCAACATTTTTCACAGCATCCACTAGCACAATGTTTTAAGAGTGCTACATTGAGTTTTATCGTAAAATGTGATTTTTGACCCCAAAAAAAAAAATCGTTTCCCAGATTTTTTTTTTGCGTAGGGATACATAGTTTGATGTACAGAATGCTTGGTTAACGGCTGTGTGATGGGTTGATTTACACCCTGTATAAGCACCCAAAAATATGTGGTTGCTGCCGAAAGGATGATGAAATTCCCAGGTTTTACTGTTCAAACAAATGTCGACATTAGTTACGCTGAAATAAAGTTAAATATAAGTAAACTTTTACTAGCTTCGAAAGTGAAACTAAATTATGAATTGTGTTGATTAAACACCTAGTCTAATGTGTTAAGTTTTAAACTATTCATATTTGAAACCTTGTGGTGATTTAAAAAAATACTTTATGTATATACAAGATAATTATGAATTATGTGAAGGTATATGTATACCTATGTATACAATAGGTGCAATTTTATGTTTTAAATTACAATTATGTAAATGTCTAGCTTAAATGGAAGTCGCCATGCTTAGTTCTCACAAAATTCATTATTTTAAAGTCTTCCCAGGTTTTGGGCTTTTCACCAAACTATAATCCTATAGGTTAGGGTTATTAAATTGTAGCTAGCTAGGAAAAAAGATACCGAACTTTTGACGTAATATTATATTTATTTGGGTACATAATTATGTAGAAATACACTCCGTGTATTATACGGGATGAATCGTTAGTTGTATGTGTTAAATATTTTCTTCGACTACTTTCACTAGTAACGTGTGACAATATTATAATTATTTTATTGACTACAAGGACTTTTTTTTCCGATCATCATCATCAACCTCATCTTTATGACACTGAAAGCTAATTTGGTTTGCTGCACCCTGTAACCTGCAACTGTGTACACATCACTACATAGTATAAAACAAAGTCGCTTTCTCTGTCCCTATATTCCTATGTATGCTTAAATCTTTAAAACTCCGTAACGGATTTTGAAGCGGTTTTTTTTAATAGATAGAGTGATTCAAGAGGAAGGTTTTAGTATATAATTTGACCGACATCCACGCGGGTGAAGCCGCGGGCATCAGCTAGTATTATTATAAAACAAAGTCCTCCGCTACGTCTGTCTGTCTGTTCGCGATTAACTCAAAAACTGCTGCACCGATTTTCATGATGTTTTCACCAAAGGATACAGTGGTTCTCGAGGAAGGTTTTAGTATATAATTTACACGCGGGCGAAGTGCTATTACATAATATAACATGACACCTATAGTACCCGCAGGGTGAGGCAGAGGTCCCGTCGGGGCTACGGGTTGTTCGAAAGAGATACCGCGGCCTCGGCGCAAGAAGGAACATGGGTGGTTTTTAGTCGGTAGAAGTCTGACACTCCCTACCGCTCTGCCCAGAGCGGGAGGAGTTATTTGATGATGTCCCACCCTCCAAAAAAACTCCACAGTGTCAGACTTCTACTGACTAAAAACCACCCATGTTCCTTCTTAGCCCTTTTATGTCGATAATTTCTCCCTTTATTTAAGACTGTATTAACCTTTTTTCAGTAAGACAGTTACAAAAAAGAGTGTTAGGTATAATAGTATAAAAATAAGAAATAACAAAACTGTTTGTATTTAATTTGTTTTATTTATACACAAATATTCTTGAGAAAGATGGATTTTCTTACAAATAAGCAAAAAGTAATAATCTCAGGACCTTGTGACCATTTGGATAAACAACTAACACATTGATTTTAGCGGAAAAGCTAACTTATAACTATTACAAAAGTAATCAAGGATTCTAATTTATGCTTGGATTCACTTACACTAACAAAACTCGGTCATCATCATCATCATCGGCTTAGCCTTTTCCTTAACATGTTGGGGTCACTATTATTCATACTGAAAACGGGATATTTACCATGTTTACTGATTGTTTCGAGTTCCCGATATTTCGGCGCTGTTACAAGCACCATGATCACGGATAAACTGAAGTCATTGCGGGTGAATGTTTATGAGCAGATAAATCGGTCTACCCTCTTTCTTGTTCGTTTTTTTGCGTTCGGTACCACTACCATTGTCACTCACTACACGATTCTGTTCCCGACACACAAAACTCACCGTGTCCACTCGCGAGCTTTTTTCCACACTTTTTCACAGCGCCGAAATATCGGGAACTCAAAACAATCAGTAAACATGGTAAATATCCCGTTTTCAGTATGAATAATAGTGCTAGTGACCATGTCAGTTTAAAATCTTATATGTTGGGGTCAGCTTCCAGTCTAACCGGATGCAGCTAAATACCAGTATCTAGTACTTCATAAGGAGCGACTGTCTACCAGACGTGCACAACCCAGTTAGTACTGGCCTACTGGGTAATATGATACCCTTTGAAACGACTGGTTGGTCACTTTCGGGGTTACACTACTCTTAACAAGGTACAAAGATCTATTAATGGGAACACCAAATTACTACCCTGCCTCACGAGTCTTAGAGTTGAAAATCCAACAGAGTCATGATATTTAGTCATTGCATTTATTTGTCGCCTAGTGTAAGTGAAAACGGGCATTAGTAAGTACAAAACTTAAAATTCTAAAGTACACATTATTATTTGTACTTTTTTATTAATACTACACAGCGTGTGCCAGAAAGGTGTAACCACACTTTTCTGGTATGCGCTGTATCTCTTGTAAGTATAGAATACAGGAGCAGGGGGAAATTCGTAAAATGGTCGCAGACGCAGTTACTATTAATGAATGGTCCATTTTACGAATTTTAACGCATTTCATATTATGATCTGCTAAATTGGCCATTTTAGACCCCCAATGTTTATTATCATCTTATCCCAATGTATTTCGGGTAGGCAAAGCATACCTTAACAATACATGAAACAGTAATTTCATGAAACAGTGTTTACTTAAAAATCAAATCAGAATAATCAAAAAGATAACCAGTTTCTATAAGCCTTTTTAAATCAAAGTCATCATTGTTCGTGAGTGAAAAAAAAAACTTTTTTGCAAAAAATAAAACCGACTATAAAGACCGAATAAAGTCGGTGACTTTTGTTTGTTTTATTCAGTTTTTTTGTCACCGACTTCAGAAGCTAAAGTTATTTTTCACTTTTTTGTGTTTTTGAAGTCGGTTTTATTTTTTCAAAAAAGTTTTTTTATTTTTCCATTTTTACTTGTAATATCTTTTACAAATATTTGATATTCATTAATTTTACGTTGTTAACAATACATGTCACGGTAATAGGCTTATCCGCAATAAAATGGAACTTAACATACCTAACTCTCGAAATCTGAGCGTCCTGTACACATCTGCGTACCCCGTCAGAGCACACAGGCGTGATGGTAAGTTAAGATGTTGCGTAAACAATAAACATCCAAGCGATTGCAGCAATCACGACAGATTTGCCGTCTATTTTTGAAGAGTTCTATTGTATATCTCCGAAGATCAGGATCAGATCTTCACCAAATTTAAATGGGACCACCTCAGGAGTATACTCTTTCAAATAAAAAAAGAATTTTGAGAATCGGTTCACAAATGGAGGAGAAATCAGGTAACATACATAAAAAAAAAAAAAATACATACACACGAACATATAACCTCCTCCTTTTTTGAAGTCGGTTAAAGAGATGGCATTATAAGTCATGTATAGATACATCTCTCGTTGATTACTTTGGCAATACCGATATACATTAAAAAAAAAATGTTTTTTGCTTCATCTTAAATAACTTATACTAGTTACACTTGGGAGAATCCTTTAAAGCACATTTATGTAGTTGAATGCACTACTTAAAGTATTATTAAAAAAAACAAAACTGAAATATTTGACAGCTATTTGCTAACCAGGTTTTCAGAAAGAGGCCTTAATTCTTAACTTAAAGATGAATATGACTAAGTACAACACCAATCTTAAGGTGAGCAACGTGCCGACAGGATATATGACTGGTGGGGGGAAACCAGCCCTTAACGACAACCTCAGTGGAACGGGCAACCACGGGCAGATTTGCCTTCTCCTGGGAATCACTCACCATGTAGTCCGGGCGTTCAAGTATTACGTAACGCAATTTTTGTCCCCCCCCTTAGTAAAACGTTACGTAACCACCAAGTGACTATTTTTTTCTAGAAATCGTAACGTTTTAAACGACCCCTCTCCCCCAAAATTCGTAACGTATTACTTAAACGCAGGGAGCGACAATTAAATCGTCTTCACTCGTGGGAATCGAAATGAATGAACAATTAAACTCTATCACAAACAACCAAAACACCAATAAAAAAACTCACACTATCCGCTGTTTACCTAAACATAAACTTAAATTAACATACTACGAAAAGTTCCTTGACACACTAGGACACATTCATAGCTGGAGATTACAATGCCCAGCATCATTACTGGGGCTCACGTACAATAAATAATGAAAGGTCGACAGCTACTAATGTCGAACAAGCTAATAAGTATACAAGTAGAAATCTATTTATAATTCTTACGCAAAAAATATTGATTTCAACTGCGTCTGTGACCATTTCGGAAAATAATATGAATTGCGTTAAAATTCGTAAAATGGTCACACAGACGCAGTTATTTTATGAAAGATCCATTAACGCAATTCAGCTAAAGTGGCAATTTAGACCCCCTGTATCATCGTAAAAGTAAATGCAAGTTAGCTGTATGTATACTTATTACCTTGTTCCCCTGGAGAACCCACCTCCTGGCCCACAGACAGCAATAAAATACCACCTACTCGATTATTGTACAACATACATTTGTAACAAGCACAACGAGCACCGAAGTGAAAAAATTACAACATATAGATGACGCATTTATAATCTAATACAGATAAAGCATTTAAGGTTCATTTGCTAATAGGGATACAAGCTAACGATAAAATGAGATGCGATCAACGCGATCATTATATGTAAATATATACTGGATGGAGGAACGGACACCGACGCGACGCCCCTTGAGGACTTACACTCAAGGGCACAGGACAGGACAGTCCTGTGCCCCACAACCTCCCAAAACAAACCACATGCCACATATTTTTAATCGTTAATTTTAAAAAATCAGCCAGTTTACATGCATTTTGCCCGTGTATATTATATATTGCACTATTGTGGGAACTATGTATTGAATAGTGATTAGCGTTTGTAGGTCGGTGTTCCTTTCATTATGTATTTTTTTTTTTAATGTTGCCCCATACTAGGATTTCTCTTGTAGGGGGTTCGTTTTACAGTTTTACAAACATTTAACCTAACATAGGTTTATAAACAGCCAGACCCTATCTAGGGCATACAAATATTTAAATAATATCAAGCTAATTGCACATTTTAGGTAAATGCTAAACCATAATCTATGCCTAGATACCTTACAAAATTAGAAATAGTTGCACAAAAACCTTATTTTTTTAAAGTCTGTTAAAAATTGTATGGTGTAACCGAAAAGAAAATCATCCGATTTTAGTTTAGAACAATTAACATAACTCTTTTCTTATTTAACAAGCCATAGGCTACTTGGCTACTGTTAAAAATTCACGAAAATGATAATATCGATAAAAAAATGGAGTAGTTACATGCTTTAAAAGTTTTTGGTGGGGGCACTTTCTATCCTTGTCACGCGAAACGGCCATTTGTACTACGTAACCGTGACGTAACTATGGCAGTATGAAATATGACGTCACGTTTCTATGGCGCTCTTTGTTTAACACGTCATTTAAAATCAGTTCAAACTAAGTCGTTTTCTGATCGATTTTGTTACTATTTTCACACATCGTGTTATTTCTGTTAGTTCTTTGAAATAACATAACATTTTCGTGAATTTTTAACAATACTCAAATAGCCAATTATTTCATACTAGGGGCGTATGATACGCCCCAGTTTCTTTTTTGAAGGTGTCGTGTACTCGTGTTACAACAAATTAGAATTATTTGACTTTTCTAAATCAGTTTTGACGAGCCTTGAGCATTTAAGCAGATAGTTGTTAAAAAATACAATTAGTTTTAAAATTAGCACTTACAAATATTAGTATAATAAGATCGTGGTCAGTCTTCCAACAACAAGAATTGTTACAGAGATAACAGTTTGAGCATTTCATAGATTACAATAAAATTGGATAGATTTCCTTGTTTATGGGTTAGGGACGTTCTGGGCTCAGTATCTTGTTAGCATAAATTGCACAAATTTTGTACTAATTATTAAGTCCTTGTTTTTTCACAATATCTAAGCCAATTATAGCCAATCTCTTATTCTGGTGGAAGCTATATTTCTGTAAAATTGCTTCAGGGGGTTGTTGCGTCAAAGAGTAATATCCATCCTCACAAGTTTTTTTTAATAGTAGCAAAAACGAAAACATGCTATTTCTATATCCAGGCTCCTGGTAAACATAGTTGTCAGTTTTGCGGAGTATACTCTAATATACTGAGCCTAGAAGTTTCCCGAAACTGCTTCAAACTGGATTTATTTTATACGTAATCTAATCAGAACATTTTAACACTTTACGGATACAGATGCTATCTCGTGTATATTTAACAATGTCTTGTACTACAATAAGTAACTTTAATTTTAGGATATTTAAAGTTTATGAGCCACGCATTCACATCCTAGGTACTGTTCATTTCATTCCATACTTGGAGCAGTTCCTTGTTGTCCCCATAACCATGAGACGCTATCACGTTTAAATAACAAGTGTAGCAGAACCCTTTCTTGTAGAAATGGAAATCTGGACAATGTTTCGGTGTGATACCGACTTTTTTGGCCACTATACCTAAGTAGATATCATCGAACCGAAAGTGTTTGACGAAGAGGCTGGCGACATACATGACTTTCATAGCTTTGTTAGACAAGACGTAGGCGCCCGCTGTGACGTAGGCGGGCCACTTGTCCCACGGGTATTCGTCGAGAGATACCCGCCATTTGCTCGACTTGTATCTATGTGGAGCTGACTTGAAGACATAGCCAGTGAACAGGCAGTCGCTGCAGTCACTAGCCGACGCAGCGGCCGTAGTTGCAGGCGAGATGTCGTTCGCCACCGGGGACACCACCACGTCCGGCTTGCGCGTCGCCTCTCTGTCGTGTATGTACCCGAGCAGGTTGTTCACAGATATGTACATGTCGTCGTCGGTGAACAAGAAGTAGTCGGCGTTATAGCAGTACTCGTACAGCCAACGGAACGACATCATTGTCTTAATAGTGTTGTTGTAGTAGCTATCGATAAAATCTATCTGAATTATGTCATGGAATTCCGCCATTTCTTTGTCTATTTCTTTCTGCAGGTCTGACTTAGGTGTGCTATCTATTCCTAAGAAAAATAACGTTCTGACAGTTCGTCCTGGCACGTCTTCTCGTCCGAATGTTTTCCTGATGGCGTCTCTGTGACCGAAGTGATGCATCGCAGATTTCACGACGATGAACAGATCTAACTGGTCTGCAGTGAAACATTTCCCCGAGTTAGTTAGAAACCTGTACGGGTAGTAGTTAATAGGCTTCACTGTAGACTTTTTGCCTGCTAACACTTCGTTCACAACACTTTTAATATTCACATTGAGTGGGTAGTCGAAATTGTCTTCGAAACTTTTGGCAAGTATATAGTCGTTCACACCCAAGAATATGTACACTATCACACAGACACACGCAAACAAAAGGTACTTTAAATGTCTTCGTCTCATTTTGAACTGGCTTGAGATTTCTGTGAGATTAATAAGAGCTGGAACCATCTGAAAACTGAAGTTATTTTGACTTAATCAATTATGTTAATTTAGCCTTTCGAATTTAACATACTAAAGTGATTTCACGACATTTTATTGTCATTAGTGTTAAATAGCTGTTCTTTATCAGCAACTACCGTTTAGCAGACGGACGTTCTACTTATCTCAGTGTACGTGAGGTAACTGATAACTGCGCTCTTAACGCGCTGACTCAGAGATGCTGTGTCATAAGAACGCATAGGAGAGCTAAAGTGTAATTTTGTTAAGTTGTTGAATCTGTCTAGCCTATTGCGTCTTTTGTAATTTCAAGCAATCATATGATTTCCATCACTACTCTCATTAATGTGTTTAAAACTGCTTGGTTGAATAGGGAATCAGACAAAAAAAAAACTAATTATTCCGTCAGATAGATTTCCAAAAAATATTGAATATACATTTTTTCTTTTTTCACATAAACAAAAAATGAAGACGATACAGTGCTTCGAAAACTCGTGAACTCCTCGAAAACATCACATGTCAGTACATTTTTTACCTAAAAATGACGTCACAAATCCCCACTCATGATCTTTGACGCGTTTTATCTTCATCAATTTTTATTAATTTGATAAAACAAAAAACACGTATCCAATATTTTTCGATAATCTTACTAACGGACTAATTAGAATCATTATTTTTGGACTCAGTCCGATCCCCTATTTAAAACCAATTAAATAAAAATTGTATTTAAGAAACACCAGTTACTATGGTAAGAAAAGAGGTGATTTATGTAATGATAACTACTCCAGAAGTATGTCAAAGTATGGAAGAAGATAATATGTTGTCCCAAATAAATGTGTTTGTGTTGTGTTAAATATATCAAAGGAAATGCATGATTTGGAATGAAATAAAAATATATCAAGTTACATACATAAAATGGAATTTATTAGAAATATAAATGCATAAATAAAATTAATCTAATAATACAATTTGCGGTTGTAAGTCTTTGTTTAATCTAATTTATCATTATCTGCATACAGCGCCTTTATTATAACTTTAGATGGTTATAAAATCCTTTTAATTTGTACTCCTTATTTGATACACTACATAAGACATTGTATACCTCTCAATTATCGTACATATACAGGTCGTACTGGCAAGATTTCTTCCAAGCACGGCCACGCTAAAATTACAGCTGCCATAGAAGTTGATGAAACGGGAGTATGCCTATGTACTCAAAACTGATTTTACAGTAAACCGTGTTGAAATAAAATTACTTACACAAAATAACATACTGGATGCAGATTGATGCATTTGTTTATCATAACAAACATGAGTGAAATTGAGAGGTATAAAATATCTAATTAGTGGTATAAAATAGTACAAATTAAAAGGATTTTATTCCCATCTAAAGTTGTAATGAATCAGTTCATGGTCGTGCTACGAATGATGATTTATAAAAAACGTGTTAAACTTTGAGCTCTGATATCTCCGTAACTATAAGGTTCTCAGGGGAAAGCAAGTGCCTTTCGGTTTCGTTAAGAATCTTTCTACAGCCATTAGATGATGCCCTCACCGGTTCACAGAGAGGTGTCGACAGTCGAGCTGATCGACACGGGAGGCAGGTAGTGGCTTCTGATCTGAGTATGCAGGCGAGCCACCTCGCCGTCCAGGGTCTCCATCTCACGGACTAACTGCGTGAACTGAACTATGCCTGTAACAAAAACAATCAGTTGAATATTAATTATGGGACCTACATGGTGAGAGTCATACATTAAATACATTTGGTTGTAAACAAAAAAACGTTGTGCTATTTTTGTGGCCTACAGCTGGGCAAAGGTCTTCCCTTTTAAATGTTTGTGAACGCACCCACACTATAAGAGAAATTCTTAGTGAGGGGTAAGGTATTCTTTTTAAAAAAAGTCCGGACTCCGGTGCTACAATCTCAATTATCACCCTTATTTTTTATTTATTTATTTTATTATCCTATAATCTTGTTATCGGACAAATATTTTTACCATGTACAATGTACTTACACACTTATATGCAGTTTATCAGTTATGACATGAACTATAACAAAAAACAACCGTAACTGGTAAATCTATAAAAAAGGCACTGTCTATGGCAACTTATTATCACTGACTGTGCAATTTATAGCAAGTCTCTGAAGCTAAAACTAATGTGTGTTTTATCAATTTAACATTGAAGGAAATTAGGGATAATATATAATATAACAAATCAAAGAGGAAATAAATGTTTAAATACTTCATGGTTGACCACCAATTGTTCGATTGTTGTGTAGGCATGCTATATATATATTTTTATTTTATTTAAAATACGCTGCGTGGGTGCGTTCACAGACATATAAACTCAGATACACAAATACCCAGACCCGAAACAACTATCTGTAGGCCATACATTTGTTCCGTGCGGGGATCGAACCTCGACACGTAACGTTGCAGTCAACTGCTTGAGCCACTGCGCCAACCGTGCCGTCAATACGGCTTAGGTAATTGGACAGATTGGACTAGAGTGTAACAGTGAATAAACCTAAGTTGTATGGGATGAGATAGGGCCATGGGCATGTCGACTGCTCCTCACTCAATGATGCACTAAGTTCGAAGTGTTCGAGCCCCACAGGCACCCCCTGTGGGGTTCCCTTCGGTCATTTAATGTATAAATATTTGTATACCCTTGACACAGGATCTTCCGGTTCAGCAGTAATCCATCCGTATAGAGATGCACTTCAAGTGGCCAAATAATGGGGGAATGTCGACTAAAGCTCCTAGATTTAAATCTGACTAAAATGATATTAGCAGATCTTCAAATAACGATAATTTTTTAAACTAGCTGTGACAGCTCCATTAGATTCACAGTTTTGAGATTTACGTCTTCTTGGGAAAACCACTTTTAAAACGTGTTGTTATATGTGTAGGTAGAAAAATATAAATCGGAAACAAGGACTAGAATAGGCTTTGCAATAACAATACCTTCTCTAGTATTAGTAAATCCGTGATGCTTAATAGTTTCCATTTCAATCTGCACAATCATTGGGAAGACAATCTGCATCATCTTCAGCATCTCATTGCCGGCTGCTTCCTTAGCCTCGTCCAGCTTGGAGGCATAGTCTGGGGACTCGAGGGTTTCTATGACTTCAGAAAGGATCAGCCTCATCTGGTCCACTGAGATGTTTTGCAGCGAAGCCATCCTGCTCTATTGAGCATTTATAACCTGTGAAAGATGAGAAGGAATATAGTGTTTGGTGAATGGGATATTCTTGAATAGCTATTTGTTTTGTAACATTGCAGTGCTGCGCGGGAGAAATCCCTAGAGAATAAAAAAAAAAAATGTTTTGTTAATGTATATTGCTGGTTCCATGGTGATGAATGGCATTTTCATGCCTATTTCTAACATCTTATGCATGCATGGGTATTGGAAAACATTTTTTTTTTATACAGATCTAAATCATTATGACAAAACGGTCAGGCAGACATTGTTTGAATGAACTGTGCAAACAAACACTGAGTTAGCACTGCATTTAGAGTAGCCAGGTAGTTTGTTACACGTGCACAAGAGAGTAGCAGTGGCCTAGAGGTGGGAGTCAGGGCGACTTACGAGCAATAAGTTGTGAGTTCAAATCCAAGAAGGTGCACTCCTGCTCTCAAAATGGTGAAGGAAAACATCTCGAGGAAACTAGCATGTCCTAGAACAAAAATATTCAAAGACATTTGACATCTACCAACCCGCACTGGGCCCGCGTGGTGGATTATAACCTATTTTCTCTCATAGAGAGGAGGCCTGGAGTCCCAGCAGTGGGAATATTATAGGCTGATTATGCTTATTACACATAAATATTAGTAGAAGATAGCTCAGTTTCACTATCAGGTATTTTTTCACTTTTATTTGGAAATATCTAAATACTGAAAAATTTCGGAGATTAGCCGAAAAAAACAGACAGGAAGTCTTTAAAATGTGGTTTTTGTTATACTTACCTTACTTACTTACATTTGGACTCGGTAAAAAGCTGTTATTTAGATATTACAAACATACACTTTGTAACGAGTCTTTTAAGCCTGTTACATACTATTGAATTCTTTGCTTTGATTTGTAGGCTCTAATGGTGGTGTTGCCTTATGAAAATTCATTTTTTGGTTGACTTGGATTCGTGAAGTGGTCACACTGATTTTTATTTTCGATGCTGTCAAATTGACTTTGACATTTCTTGCTTTTCGACCTACAGCCTGGAATCAATGGAGTGATTTTTGAGCGCTCCAATAAAATCTCAAAATATAACTTGAGATGGGCGGCATCTAGTCCCTAATTATGTGGTAGCCGATTGCCCTGGTCATGATCCTAATTGGATAGCCTTTATTTTTTAAGGTAAGCGAATTCTTTGTGATTTCGGTCCGTTCCGCGTTGTCATGGCTATTTTGATAGCAGACGCTAATAGTTTCCGATATTTAATTGTTTCAGGATCTTTTAACTTCATTTTATAATTATTTGCTTGGATTCATTCATCTACTGATGACCACATTTTGATTTTTGGAAGAAACGGTGAGTTTAATTGTATTTGTTCGTAACGACTCCTGCGTCGAATCGCCATTTTTTATCCGCTAACGATTATTCATGTTTGTTTTCAGCCACAAGGCGTTTTTTTTCCATATTACTTAAATTTTTGAACGCACGCCTACCAAAATGCATATATCTTGGACCGCCGTTGGCAATCTCGGCGAATATCACCAAGATGCTCTTGGATAATCCATCAGGTTCCTAATTTAGTCGACGGAGTTTGGTATGGTTTATGATACATAACTTCAATTTATTTTAAAAAAGTGCAATAATGACAGGTCTTATAATAACAACAATTTTCTCTTAATTTTACACATTAGAGTTGTTAATGTTAGAAAGGAATTTTCAAACCAGCAGCCTTCGGGTAATAAAGTCGTTCTTACTTTTCATGATTGATTTTTATTGATGCCTTCCCGCTTGAAGATTAAAAGTCTCAAGCTCCCGCAGGTAAGTCTATCCTTGGCATAGTTTTGTGTGTACTCCAGGCGCCCGAATTTTCACTTTTACTTATTTTTATTTGGAGCACACCACACAGTTTAATTTCATTCATCTCACTCTCACTCTCATCTCTCACACACTCTTTTTTTTTATTATTACAATTGTCGCTCAGCGAACAGGGACTTGAAGTAGGTTTGTCTGGTACCTATATACTGTCATTATTGCACAATTATTAAATAACTTATGAGTCTATTGTTTGCATTAGTTTGTTCTACATTGTTACTTCAATAACTTTGTGTTTATTTTAATTTTTGACTCATAAGTAGTACTTAACTTAATTTGGTGAATCTTTGTAAACAATATTTGGTGTTTACTTATTGATAATTTTGTTTATTGACCTGTTTGTTTTAATAACATGTTTTTTTCTTAGCAAAACCAACAGAAATGTATAGCATTGACCGTGTTTTGTTGTTCTCAACAGTAAAGTTATTTTAAAAACTAAGTTTAACTTTTAAAGAAAATAATTTAATCTAATTGTAAGTACAATATTGTACATTTAATTTATCTAGATTTAAGCTGCTTGTAAGTGATTATTGCACTTTTAAAACGATAAAATTAACTTAGTAATTTTTCATGGGAATACCACATTGACTTCAATACTTAACCTCAAACTTGAGAATTTATTTTCAAACTTTTAACTTTTTGAAATTTAGTTTTTGCTTTTCGTTTGCTATTCGCCTTGCTGTTTGTTAGTCATGGACAAGGGAGTTCAGTTTCCGCCGCTTCAGGATTCGGGTGATGTCAATACCTGTACTGCTGTTGATGCTTATGCTCTCAGTTAATATCATAGGAATTCTACCTAAAACTTATTCTGGTCATAGATACATACTTTCGGTTGTAGACGTTTTTACTAAATATTGCTGGTTCTTTCCAATGATCAATGCTACCACTAGAGTAATTTGTAAACATTTTGAAAAAGAAATATTTCTCAAATTTGGTTGTCCAAAAATAGTAGTTTGTGACAATGGAACTCAATTTACTTCAAAACATTTTGTAGATTTTTTGAAAGGTTTTAATATAACCAAAATATTTTATAATACTTTGTATACACCTCAAAATAACCCTGTTGAGAGATATAATAAAACGGTCGAAACCTGCATATCGTGTTTTGTTAAAGATGATCATAGAACTTGGTCAAGTTTTTTGCCCAATGTTCAATTAGCTTTAAATAATAGTGTAAACCTTGCTACTGAGTTTACTCCTAACTTTCTGATGTTTGGTAGGGAGCTTATTCTTGATGCGTCATTACATCACTTTAGTAGTTCTGTTGATAACTTATCTCAACTAGAAATTTCAAATAGGAATGCTTATGCAGTTTCTCTTAATTCACTTAGTGATATTTTTGTTAAAGTTCAAGCTTACTTGTTAAAGGGGTATAAGCGAAATGCCGCTTATTATAATAAAGGTCGGAAAGTCATTTCTTTTGGTGTGGGTGATATGGTGTGGAGAAGAAGTTTTGTTCAATCTCATGCTCCTGCATATTTTTCAGCTAAGCTTGCACCTAAGTTTGTAAAGTGTAAAATAACTGAAAAGGTTTCGGATAACGTTTATGTTTTGAAAGATTTAAATAAAGGTTCAGTGGGACGTTATCATGTTAAAGATATTATTAAATTTTAATTTGGTTTCCAAGTGTTAGTCTTGATTTTGATAAATTCTGTTTGAAGGTCGCTTTTGACAGTGTGATGTACGAGGGGATGGATGATAGGTTATCAGCGATTTGAAAGATGTATGTTAGGTAACTTCTTATAAATTTATTGAATTTGAATTCTTAACATTCTAAAAATAAAACTTAGGCCATTTTTGTTAATTAAATACAATTTTTTTCCACACTAAATGTTTTTCACACCTAAGGATCTTATTTTATGTTTTGTTCGTTTTTGTTGGATTGTATAAGATCTTATTTTTTTAAGGGTAACCTTTTATAGGGTCATTCTGTAACCTTTGTTACAAAATGCCTTATTATTTTTTGAATCTTGGTGTAACTTTTGACCTTGATTTCGACTCTTTTTTCCATTGTGCTCGGAAAGTCGGTGGTGTTGTGCCGATCACAATGTGGGATTTCGGCCCCGGCCATATTTTTTCCTTTTTCCATTGTGTTGGACATTGTTGTTCCAATCTCAATGCGGGATTTTTTTTTGACTTTCGTCATTCTTTTTTCTTTGCGTTCGGAAGTTCGGTGGTGATGTGCCGATCGCATTGTGAAACCTTGGCTTTCGCCTTTTCGTTATTGAGATTTCTCATTGGAGATCTCAATGATTTTTTGTGTTTGTCTGTGTTTGGGAGATTGGTAGTGTTGAGCCAGTCACAGCAACATTCTTTTACAGCTATTGTGCTCGGGAATTCGGTGGTGATGAGCCGATCACAGTACGCTTTCCTTTGTTTCGTTGCAGGTTGTGCCTGTAACAATATTTTAAATAAGGTCTTTCAGCTTTATTTAAAAACTTTTGTTTGGAGTTTCAATTTTTTTTGGATTGTTGGATACGGAGTTAGTCAGTGGCAATAGAGCCTAACTGCACTCATAGAGATGGTAGAGTTGGAAGCAGTTGACATAGTAGTCAGTGGCGATAGTGCCTAACTGCACTCAAAGTTGTACTGTTCCAAGTGGTTTGAAATTTTTAGTCAGTGGCGATGGTGCCTAACTGCACTAAAAATTGTAGTTTGTATTGGTAAATTGTTCGAATTCGTTTGAAATTTGTAGTCAGTGGCGATGGTGCCTAACTGCACTGTTTTGGAGTTTAGAAGCGCTAAGAGATTTCTCTCTTCGTTTCATTTAACTAGTTTTTATAACTTATATTTTTTTCTGTTTTTCACAGATTTCATTTTTGACTTTTTGTCATTTGCATGTTTTTACTTTTATTAAATTCTTGAGACCTTGTCGTTTGACATGTTCAGAATTCATTTACACTTCGAATCTTTTATGTTTCTTTATTTTTTTGGATTTAGAAAGTTGTTAAGACTGGTCTATTGTGTTGAAGATTTCTTTCTAATAAAAGAAAGTTCCTTTCTTTTATTTTCGGGGAGGGATGTAATGTAACGAGTCTTTTAAGCCTGTTACATACTATTGAATTCTTTGCTTTGATTTGTAGGCTCTAATGGTGGTGTTGCCTTATGAAAATTCATTTTTTGGTTGACTTGGATTCGTGAAGTGGTCACACTGATTTTTATTTTCGATGCTGTCAAATTGACTTTGACATTTCTTGCTTTTCGACCTACAGCCTGGAATCAATGGAGTGATTTTTGAGCGCTCCAATAAAATCTCAAAATATAACTTGAGATGGGCGGCATCTAGTCCCTAATTATGTGGTAGCCGATTGCCCTGGTCATGATCCTAATTGGATAGCCTTTATTTTTTAAGGTAAGCGAATTCTTTGTGATTTCGGTCCGTTCCGCGTTGTCATGGCTATTTTGATAGCAGACGCTAATAGTTTCCGATATTTAATTGTTTCAGGATCTTTTAACTTCATTTTATAATTATTTGCTTGGATTCATTCATCTACTGATGACCACATTTTGATTTTTGGAAGAAACGGTGAGTTTAATTGTATTTGTTCGTAACGACTCCTGCGTCGAATCGCCATTTTTTATCCGCTAACGATTATTCATGTTTGTTTTCAGCCACAAGGCGTTTTTTTTCCATATTACTTAAATTTTTGAACGCACGCCTACCAAAATGCATATATCTTGGACCGCCGTTGGCAATCTCGGCGAATATCACCAAGATGCTCTTGGATAATCCATCAGGTTCCTAATTTAGTCGACGGAGTTTGGTATGGTTTATGATACATAACTTCAATTTATTTTAAAAAAGTGCAATAATGACAGGTCTTATAATAACAACAATTTTCTCTTAATTTTACACATTAGAGTTGTTAATGTTAGAAAGGAATTTTCAAACCAGCAGCCTTCGGGTAATAAAGTCGTTCTTACTTTTCATGATTGATTTTTATTGATGCCTTCCCGCTTGAAGATTAAAAGTCTCAAGCTCCCGCAGGTAAGTCTATCCTTGGCATAGTTTTGTGTGTACTCCAGGCGCCCGAATTTTCACTTTTACTTATTTTTATTTGGAGCACACCACACAGTTTAATTTCATTCATCTCACTCTCACTCTCATCTCTCACACACTCTTTTTTTTTATTATTACAACTTCAATTGTATTTATAGATATTATTTTAGATGTCTATCAGGCGCGGATCTAGCTACCATTTTCTCGTCCTCGGACAAATTAAATTCTTTTCATTCATACAGAATTGAGAATAGAAGGCATTCGGGCAATTTTTGCAGAAACCACACATAGCAATCGATTTTTTTTTTTGCATTCCGCCTTGGATCAACCGCTTCGATTTCGGGGGAAGGTGAGGAGGTTCCCCAAGATGAGTTAGAATTTCCAATGTCAAGATGAAGATGATGAGCCAGCATTCGAAAGGATTAGGTTCCAAGGCAGAAGCCCCTGAATCCGCTCTTCATAATAACAGAATGCAGAAGCGATAGAAGAGACCTTAAAAAATTTACGACAACCCATATATTGGGTTCTTTTTGTTTATTCATACAGAGATGACAAGAAAAGTAAACGTTCCTTAAAGAAAAAAAAGAAAATGGAATAGTGAGCGAAGCGAGTTTACAATATTTGTTTGCTACCTTGGAATACTTAGTTTCTGTTGTGCAGAAAGTTGATAATTTATCAAATTTCCAAAAACTTGCTATTTTCTGAATATCTTGTGGGAGTCATGACCCCAGTGTCCAAAAAAAAAAAGTGTGACGTCACAAGTCTATTAGGGTTGTGTGCATGCCCATCGTGCCCACAACAGTGGATCCGCGCCTGTTTCTATTTTATCTACCTCACAGGTATTTTCCATCTTAATTCAGGACAATGAGATCATTATGACAACAACCAATGTAGCCAATATAATGTAACGAGTCTTTTAAGCCTGTTACATACTATTGAATTCTTTGCTTTGATTTGTAGGCTCTGGTTGGTGTTGCCTTATGAAAATTCATTTTTGGTTGACTTGGATTCGTGAAGTGGTCACACTGATTTTTATTTTCGATGCTGTCAAATTGACTTTGACATTTCTTGCTTTTCGACCTACAGCCTGGAATCAATGGAGTGATTTTTGAGCGCTCCAATAAAATCTCAAAATATAACTTGAGATGGGCGGCATCTAGTCCCTAATTATGTGGTAGCCGATTGCCCTTGTCATGATCCTAATTGGATAGCCTTTATTTTTTAAGGTAAGCGAATTCTTTGTGATTTCGGTCCGTTCCGCGTTGTCATGGCTATTTTGATAGCAGACGCTAATAGTTTCCGATATTTAATTGTTTCAGGATCTCTTATCTTCATTTGATAATTATTTGCTTGGATTAATTCATCTACTGATGACCACATTTTGATTTTTGGAAGAAACGGTGAGTTTAATTGCATATTGCTCGTAAAGATTTCTGCATCGATTTCTGAATCGAATCGCCATTTTTTATCCGCTAACGATTATTCATGTTTGTTTTCAGCCACAAGGCGTTTTTTTTCCATATTACTTAAATTTTTGAACGCACGCCCCTACCAAAATGCATATATCTTGGACCGCCGTTGGCAATCTCGGCGAATATCACCAAGATGCTCTTGGATAATCCATCAGGTTCCTAATTTAGTCGACGGAGTTTGGTATGGTTTATGATACATAACTTCAATTTATTTTAAAAAAGTGCAATAATGACAGGTCTTAGAATAACAGCGATGTCATCTTAATTTTACACATTAGAGCTGTTAGCTTTAGAATTAGAAAGGAATTTTCAAACCAGCAGCCTTCGGGTAATAAAGTCGTTCTTACTTTTCATGATTGATTTTTATTGATGCCTTCCCGCTTGAAGATTAAAAGTCTCAAGCTCCCGCAGGTAAGTCTATCCTTGGCATAGTTTTGTGTGTACTCCAGGCGCCCGAATTTTCACTTTTACTTATTTTTATTTGGAGCACACCACACACTTTAATTTCATTCTCATTCATCTCACACACTCTTTTTTTTTATTATTACAATTGTCGCTCAGCGAACAGGGACTTGAAGTAGGTTTGTCTGGTACCTATATACTGTCATTATTGCACAATTATTAAATAACTTATGAGTCTATTGTTTGCATTAGTTTGTTCTACATTGTTACTTTAATAACTTTGTGTTTATTTTAATTTTTGACTCATAAGTAGTACTTAACCTAATTTGGTGAATCTTTGTAAACAAGATTTGGTGTTTACTTATTGATAATTTTGTTTATTGACCTGTTTGTTTTAATAACATGTTTTTTTCTTAGCAAAACCAACAGAAATGTATAGCATTGACCGTGTTTTGTTGTTCTCAACAGTAAAGTTATTTTAAAAACTAAGTTTAACTTTTAAAGAAAATAATTTAATCTAATTGTAAGTACAATATTGTACATTTAATTTATCTAGATTTAAGCTGCTTGTAAGTGATTATTGCACTTTTAAAACGATAAAATTAACTTAGTAATTTTTCATGGGAATACCACATTGACTTCAATACTTAACCTCAAACTTGAGAATTTATTTTCAAACTTTTAACTTTTTGAAATTTAGTTTTTGCTTTTCGTTTGCTATTCGCCTTGCTGTTTGTTAGTCATGGAGAAGGGAGATCAACATCCCATTGCTTTTTATTCTAGGTCACTTAATAAATGTGAAAGAAATTACAGTACCACTGAACGTGAATTATTAGCTATTTTAGATTCCATAGAACATTTTAGACCATAAATTGAAGGAATGAAGTTTGCAGTTGTCACTGACCACGCTTGTTTGAAATGGCTTTTAGGTCTCAGTAATCCTAGTGGACGTTTGGCTCGTTGGGCTGCTAGAATTTCTCAATTTACATTCGATATTATTCATAAAAAAGGTTCATTACATTTAGTTCCAGATGCTTTATCTCGCATAGAAGTCGCCGCTATAAACGCTCAGGACAGTTTAGTCTTACCTGACGATGAAATTACTGACCCTTGGTATAGAAAAATATTTACCCAATGTCAAAAATCTCCTAGAAAGTATAAGAATTTTAGAGTTGAAAATAATACTTTGTATAAATTTTGTAGAAATAAATATAATCCTCACAGTCTTTTAGACTGGAAGATTGTTATACCCAAAGAGCATATTTTAGATACTATTAGATCAAATCACGATGATGTGAATTCTGGACACTTAGGAATACATAAAACTTTAAAGAAATTAAAACAACATTATTTTTGGAAGGGAATGTTTAATGATATTCATCAATACATTTTGTCTTGCGATACCTGTAAAGCTTATAAACATACTACATCTCCACCTTTTGGTATTATGATTAATCCTAAAAAAGTTGATCGTCCCATGCTTATGCTCTCAGTTGATATCATAGGAATTCTACCTAAAACTTATTCTGGTCATAGATACATACTTTCGGTTGTAGACGTTTTTACTAAATATTGCTGGTTCTTTCCAATGATCAATGCTACCACTAGAGTAATTTGTAAACATTTTGAAAAAGAAATATTTCTCAAATTTGGTTGTCCAAAAATAGTAGTTTGTGACAATGGAACTCAATTTACTTCAAAACATTTTGTAGATTTTTTGAAAGGTTTTAATATAACCAAAATATTTTATAATACTTTGTATACACCTCAAAATAACCCTGTTGAGAGATATAATAAAACGGTCGAAACCTGCATATCGTGTTTTGTTAAAGATGATCATAGAACTTGGTCAAGTTTTTTGCCCAATGTTCAATTAGCTTTAAATAGTAGTGTAAACCTTGCTACTGAGTTTACTCCTAACTTTCTGATGTTTGGTAGGGAGCTTATTCTTGATGCGTCATTACATCACTTTAGTAGTTCTGTTGATAACTTATCTCAACTAGAAATTTCAAATAGGAATGCTTATGCAGTTTCTCTTAATTCACTTAGTGATATTTTTGTTAAAGTTCAAGCTTACTTGTTAAAGGGGTATAAGCGAAATGCCGCTTATTATAATAAAGGTCGGAAAGTCATTTCTTTTGGTGTGGGTGATATGGTGTGGAGAAGAAGTTTTGTTCAATCTCATGCTCCAGCATATTTTTCAGCTAAGCTTACACCTAAGTTTGTAAAGTGTAAAATAACTGAAAAGGTTTCGGATAACGTTTATGTTTTGAAAGATTTAAATAAAGGTTCAGTGGGACGTTATCATGTTAAAGATATTATTAAATTTTAATTTGGTTTCCAAGTGTTAGTCTTGATTTTGATAAATTCTGTTTGAAGGTCGTTTTTGACAGTGTGATGTACGAGGGGATGGATGATAGGTTATCAACGATTTGAAAGATGTATGTTAGGTAACTTCTTATAAATTTATTGAATTTGAATTCTTAACATTCTAAAAATAAAACTTAGGCCATTCTTGTTAATTAAATACTATTTTTTTCCACACTAAATGTTTTTCACATCAGAGGATCTTATTTTATGTTTTGTTCGTTTTTGTTGGATTGTATAAGATCTTATTTTTTAAGGGTAACCTTTTACATGTTTACATTTTATTAGGATCTTATGTAACCCTACACTTCAGGTTATTTTTACCTTGAGATCAAAAACTTGAACTCAATTTCAAGTTTTTGTAATCTTTTTTTTTCATAGTTTGAAATCATTCTATTTTCTCTTCGTCATAAATAGTAATCGATTTTTAAATCTATTTTGTGCTGTTCATTGACAGAATTGTTTCTCATTTTTACTAGAGTTTCATTCTCCTTAATGATCGGATTTGACTTTGTTAGTAACGCGTTCATCCTGGACTTTACTTTTTAGGGTCATTCTGTAACCTTTGTTACAAAATGCCTTATTATTTTTTGAATCTTGGTGTAACTTTTGACCTTGATTTCGACTCTTTTTTCCATTGTGCTCGGAAAGTCGGTGGTGTTGTGCCGATCACAATGTGGGATTTCGGCCCCGGCCATATTTTTTCCTTTTTCCATTGTGTTGGACATTGTTGTTCCAATCACAATGCGGGATTTTTTTTTTGACTTTCGTCATTCTTTTTTCTTTGCGTTCGGAAGTTCGGTGGTGATGTGCCGATCGCATTGTGAAACTTTGGCTTTCGCCTTTTCGTTATTGAGATTTCTCATTGGAGATCTCAATGATTTTTTTGTGTTTGTCTGTGTTTGGGAGATTGGTAGTGTTGAGCCAGTCACAGCAACATTCTTTTACAGCTATTGTGCTCGGGAATTCGGTGGTGATGAGCCGATCACAGTACGCTTTCCTTTGTTTCGTTGCAGGTTGTGCCTGTAACAATATTTTAAATAAGGTCTTTCAGCTTTATTTAAAAACTTTTGTTTGGAGTTTCAAATTTTTTTGGATTGTTGGATACGGAGTTAGTCAGTGGCAATAGAGCCTAACTGCACTCATAGAGATGGTAGAGTTGGAAGCAGTTGACATAGTAGTCAGTGGCGATAGTGCCTAACTGCACTCAAAGTTGTACTGTTCCAAGTGGTTTGAAATTTTTAGTCAGTGGCGATGGTGCCTAACTGCACTAAAAATTGTAGTTTGTATTGGTAAATTGTTCGAATTCGTTTGAAATTTGTAGTCAGTGGCTATGGTGCCTAACTGCACTGTTTTGGAGTTTAGAAGCGCTAAGAGATTTCTCTCTTCGTTTCATTTAACAAGTTTTTATAACTTATAATTTTTTCTGTTTTTCACATATTTCATTTTTGACTTTTTGTCATTTGCATGTTTTTACTTTTATTAAATTCTTGAGACCTTGTCGTTTGACATGTTCAGAATTCATTTACACTTCGAATCTTTTATGATTCTTTTCTTTTTTTTGGGAATTAGAAAGTTGTTAAGACTGGTCTATTGTGTTGAAGATTTCTTTCTAATAAAAGAAAGTTCCTTTCTTTTATTTTCGGGGAGGGATGTAATGTAACGAGTCTTTTAAGCCTGTTACATACTATTGAATTCTTTGCTTTGATTTGTAGGCTCTGGTTGGTGTTGCCTTATGAAAATTCATTTTTGGTTGACTTGGATTCGTGAAGTGGTCACACTGATTTTTATTTTCGATGCTGTCAAATTGACTTTGACATTTCTTGCTTTTCGACCTACAGCCTGGAATCAATGGAGTGATTTTTGAGCGCTCCAATAAAATCTCAAAATATAACTTGAGATGGGCGGCATCTAGTCCCTAATTATGTGGTAGCCGATTGCCCTTGTCATGATCCTAATTGGATAGCCTTTATTTTTTAAGGTAAGCGAATTCTTTGTGATTTCGGTCCGTTCCGCGTTGTCATGGCTATTTTGATAGCAGACGCTAATAGTTTCCGATATTTAATTGTTTCAGGATCTCTTATCTTCATTTGATAATTATTTGCTTGGATTAATTCATCTACTGATGACCACATTTTGATTTTTGGAAGAAACGGTGAGTTTAATTGCATATTGCTCGTAAAGATTTCTGCATCGATTTCTGAATCGAATCGCCATTTTTTATCCGCTAACGATTATTCATGTTTGTTTTCAGCCACAAGGCGTTTTTTTTCCATATTACTTAAATTTTTGAACGCACGCCCCTACCAAAATGCATATATCTTGGACCGCCGTTGGCAATCTCGGCGAATATCACCAAGATGCTCTTGGATAATCCATCAGGTTCCTAATTTAGTCGACGGAGTTTGGTATGGTTTATGATACATAACTTCAATTTATTTTAAAAAAGTGCAATAATGACAGGTCTTAGAATAACAGCGATGTCATCTTAATTTTACACATTAGAGCTGTTAGCTTTAGAATTAGAAAGGAATTTTCAAACCAGCAGCCTTCGGGTAATAAAGTCGTTCTTACTTTTCATGATTGATTTTTATTGATGCCTTCCCGCTTGAAGATTAAAAGTCTCAAGCTCCCGCAGGTAAGTCTATCCTTGGCATAGTTTTGTGTGTACTCCAGGCGCCCGAATTTTCACTTTTACTTATTTTTATTTGGAGCACACCACACACTTTAATTTCATTCTCATTCATCTCACACACTCTTTTTTTTTATTATTACAATAAGTGTTGCCATTTATGTTGTTTGTTCAGCACACAAATTAATTTGACCTTGCTTTGATTGCTTTTGATGTTGGCATGACAGATGCTTAGAGATAAACTACTAACCTTTTAATTAGTATTTAGTGGACCGTTACTCAGATCTGTTAGCTTATGAAAATTTGTTACTATGGAGGTGTCCATAGTAAGTATTATGAATTCAGCAGCTAAGGTAATTTGAGAATCACATACAAAATTACCATACCATACATTGGGAAAATTCACATCCAAAAATGTAAATCTCAAACGTTTTAAAGTTTGTCACACGTATGCCACCTGACAAACGGGCCTATGATACAAGGTAGTAACAAGTTTAGTTTATTCTAAACTTTTTCGATTTTCTTCGAATTGTTCTCGCTCGTAAATATTTGAATGAACTTTTTTGACGAAGAGGTTGCGGTTGCAATGTCCTAATAGCCCACGCCTATATTTAAACCAAAGAACTCGTTTAAAGCAGGGAGTAGATGAGTCATTCATTTGTAGGAGGGTGGCTTTTTATTTATAAAAGGTAGTATAAAAAACTTAGACCGTTTCTTACCTTAGCGTGCACGCTGTTTCACTATTCAATATGTTTTTCACTTTGTATTTTACAATAAGTGATGAACTCAATCATTCAATCTAAATGATTAGAAAGAAAAGCAACCGAGAAGACTGCTTCATCAAAGAAATGGATGGCATCGAATCGAAACCGAAACAAAAAGCCCTTTTCATACGAAAATCACAATAAGACGGACGTCTTTTTGACATTGACATGACATCTGCTAAGTGCTGGTGGCTGGGGTGCGTTCAATTATTTTCTCAAATCACCTCTAAACGTTTTTCATTATTGCTTTGCGTACATGGTTTCGTAAATCACGTAATTTAATAAATCTCGTACAAAATCCTCTTCAGCTCGATTATTTATATATATAAATAAATAAACTTCAGTTGCAACAAAAACCACCCATAATCACCCACAGTCTAATGTCAATGTCACTCTGTCACTGTCACTGTAATCTGAAATGTCATATCACATTGACAATTCATAGTTTTCTTTTCATTTCCCATTCATTTTCTTCATAAACTTTTCATTTTTTCCAAAACAGTATGTATTTACTTTATAAAGAAGAATTACATGCAAAGTGAACTCTTTCATTAATGTTTTTTTTTGTATCAGATCATCTACATTATTGTGAGGCATGGTAAATGTAATTAAATAATTTGTTTACCTTGCAACTAGACTCAAGATCTGTTTTGTTTCCAATAATTTTATCTTTGTTTGAAAAGTAGGAAGTTTAAAGCGGAAATATAATTCTATCTATAGGTATGTTTTATTATTATTGTGAAATCATTGTTTGTTTTCAACTAACAACTAAATAAAAACTAAACATTTGTTAGGTCCCACATCTTAGCACCATGACTCATGTTTAGAATAAAAACTACTTATTAATTTTATTCTTATTATGAATATTCCCTACCTATATCTATGTGTCTATTTTAATATTAGTTAATGTACTTTACTTTCACTGTTTGTAGCACTGTGCATTGTTTGTAATATGCCCCATATAAATTTTATTAAATTTTCTTGGAGCCATCTTCTATAATAAGTATTTTTTCTATTTGTGCCTCCACTGTCGGGACACTTGGGTTTCCTCTCTGTGAGAGGCAGTTGGTTTTAGGTTTTATATTAATTGTACCTACCTATACAATCATACTGCAGTTCACAATAGAACAAAGATAATCATCATAACTATGCCACAACTTTATCTGTAGATTTATCTGTCCTTTCGGTTTTCCATTATCAATACATTGTTGTGGACAATTTTATTTGTTGTTTGGAATTGAGTTAACACTCTTTGTTGCTAACAAACTGTATTATGCAAAGTGGTGAAAAAAAATAATTTGTTAATAAAAGGAATATAAGGAATTTCTTTAGTTATAAGCCTAGTTAACTAACTGCACGGTTAGAGCAGTGGGTGAGTGATTGGCAGCTGTGCAAAGTGTTGCGGCATTGTTTTCCGCATAGAATAAATATTTACTTACAGGTAGTTGTTCCATGGCTGGCTGTGTTTAAAATGTTTATAAATGCACTAACAATACTTGAGAAATTCCAAGAGCAAGGTTAAAAAAAAAGAAATACCTCCTCGAGGTGGACAATATACAATTTTCTCACACTTACAAGAGCGATTATTACATTCTCCCACAAATGCAGTAATTTATGTACATCATCACTAACTCTTTTACAAAATGTTGTTCAAGTGTCAGCTTCCAGTTTTTATTTGCAAGTCTTTATTTTTAAAAGATTTTTTTTAAGTAGAATTTAACAACCATAGTAGGTTTAATTATCATAACTCAGTGATCAATGTGAAAAATCTTAATTTCAGTCTTCTAGGATCGCCCGATATGGAAGATGAAATAGAAGAAGTTGAGGTTGAGAGCAGACCACCTAGTGCAAGGCGGACTTTAACGCTGAGGAACAATGCGGCTAGGCAGGTGGCCGTCAACTTCATGCCATCGCGGCAGCTGCCCTACAGTAAGTTAGGATCTCATAGTTCTTCTGATATATTTTCTTTAGCTAATATTAGATATCATATTTTAACTTTTAATGGTTTATGTTCTTCTGGTGTATTTTCTTTAGCTAATACTAGATAATATGAACATTCACATAGAGGCCGATTATATTATGCGGTGGAAGCACTAGAGTAGGTAACCATTGAAATACAAGTTTTCTAAAATTACGTTGCTCACTTTGAATGAATATTTCGTGAAACAGTCGTTCAATGGGAATAAATGAACTAAGAGGCTTGTATTGATGATTTAAACGATTATAATTCCGTTAATCGCAAATCATATTTAACTCAAGAAGCTTGAAACTGACGAGCAAAATTGCATAAAAGAAAAACATAAGAAAGTTTGTATTTCATGGGTTATCCCGACGTTTTCGCATGTGTTGTCTTCGTCAACTCTCATTCCCATCGACATTCATACTCAGGTGTATTAAATGAACGTTCACTAAGGGAACCCTGTGGGGTTCGAACCTCTAGTACATCATTGACGGGAGGCAGCAAGGCTGGGTCGAAATCGCTTCCGTCCGTGTCCTGTGAGTCAAATTTAGATTACCGCCACCTTTCGGCATCCAAACACAAAAAAGTTCGGTGCAATATTTTGTCAATAGATGGTGTTGACGACTAACAATGGATCATACAATTATTCTTAATAACGTTATAATTCGTATTTATTAACCAATTTAGCCATGCCTTGATTGTTGTATTTTGGGAAGGAAGAAACAGTAAATCTCTTTGTTAATTCTTTCAAGAACCCATAAACATGACTGTATCGTCATTCTCCTGCCCTTATCCCGATTTATTTGGGGTCGGCGAAGTATGTCTTATTCTTCCACACTCATCTCAGCAGTCATCTTCTTTCTAACCATATGAACCTTGACACAGTCCATCCATCGTTTCTTCGATCTTACTCTTTTCTTGTAGCCATGAACATGCATGTCTTACAGCTTTTACTTGCATTTCGTTATTAATATTATTTTCTCTAAATAGTTTAGGTACCTTCACGCCACATTATTCAAGAAGATAACAGGAAGAGAGATTATGTTTAAAAACTTCATTCTTACCGGAGAGAACAATGGGCGTTTTCTCAATAATCATTTTAATAAGGGTTAATTACTCAGATATGTGTTACAAACGTTGATAATTGCTGGCGACCGCTAATTATCATAAGCGTGCGGTTCAACTGTATTGTAACATGCTGCACTTTGTTGTAACATGGATAATTGAAGGAGCGTGTAGCTCGTGTCCATTAGGATTCATACATTCGATTCATCATCATCAGCGTAGCCTTTTCCAAGAGCTATGTTCGGGTCGGCTTCCGGTCTAACCGTAGGCAGCGGAATACAAGTATTTTACATGAAGCGACTACCTATCTGACCTCCACAACCCAGCTGGTACTGGATAATACGATACCCCTTGGTAAGACAGGTTGTTAGACTTTCGTGTCACTGTGGACTGCATTCTGGACGACTGGCACAGTTTTAAAATGACAGGCGAGACCAACGGCATAACGTGGTTTCCGAGGCACAGAGGAAACTCGGTATGTAATGAGCGGTCACCCATCTTCAGACCAACCTAGGCAAGCGCGACTTATACTGAAGATTGATATCCGAGCGGTAGTTGTAGCTGTCATTATACTCATACATTCAATTCTATTTACTAAACAGTGGTTTTACTAACTTTAAACAATACCTGTGTGTGGTTTTCCTCGTATTTCATTCAGTAAAGGCGATACTTTAAATGCACTAGTCTTCAAAACCAAGCCATGTATGACCAAACAGTTAAAGGATATAGTGGAACTATAATCACGTTACTGTGCGTTCGCACTGGCGAAACATTCACATTAATACCTATATCTAATGGATTCATAGACTTGATGTTGAAGGCCTGTGTCGACCGTGATTCGTTGAATTGATCGATAAAGAGACAGAGAGAGAAGTACAGATTTCAACATGTGTTTATGTAAATGTCACGCCAGTTATACTGCAGTCAACGAGCACCTTTATCAGGACTCAATAATTAGCTCTATTTCATACAGTTATTAAACGGAGTGCAGTACGTTTTACCGTCTACCTTGTACTACATTATTTATGTAGATTTATCGTAGGCACTTGTTTACGCTGAAAAATATTATTATTTTAAACATAAAATGTGTTTACATCGACGCAGTGAGTGGGGTGTTGTGTTGTGTTGAAAAATAATGTGATTTTAATGATGTCGGTGATAGCTGACGATATTGAAGTTTTCGAACTCGCTGCTGTTAGAAAAAGAGGTAGTTTCATTGTTTATAAATAGTGGTGATTATTTAAAAATAGTTGATAAGTATTTACGGACTCCAGAACAAGCGGGCTGAGAACCTGGTGAAGTGATAAAGACCGTGGTAATCCGCTGCAAGCAGGACACATAGGTCCAGTAGGGGACTTTTCTTTTTGGTCACTATATTGTTGGTGATGAGTTAAAATATGGTTTGGTGGGACTAAAATACAGCGCCGCGTAGACAACTGAACTGTATCACACAGAAAGAAGAATTATTAAAAGTGTAGAGGGGGCCAGTAATGGGAAAATATAGATGGATAACATAGTTGATACACTGTTAATACAATCAGCGTACCTAATCAGCTGCTTATCAGTGGTCATTATTTTGTAACGCAAGCTAAAATCAGCATCGGGCTGCGGGTTGTCCGAAAGAGATACCGCGGCGCCGGACACAAAGGGCTAAGAAAGAACATGGGTGGTTTTAGTCAGTGGAAGTCTGACATTCCTTTCCGCTCCGCTCAGAGCGGGAGGAGTAGTTTGATAATTTACCACATTCCAAAAAAAAAACTAAAATTAACACAAACTGTACCTAATAGAATAGCAACCCAAGTCCAAATACATAGGCATTCAGAGCCAGCCAGTATTATCGATCTATTTAACCTAACGCTAAAAATACGTTCTCAATCAAGGAAAAAATATAGTTACTATACATACATAAACTCACGCCCTTTTCCCATGGGGGTAGGCAGAAACCACAGAACGCTACTTGCTACGATCCTTACATACTCCTTTTGCCTCGTCCACAATCATACATCTGGTCATACACGCACGCCGGTTACGAGTACTACGCACCTGTCCTTTCAGAAGAACGGCACCAATATGATCAGTGTATGTCTTTCTAGGGCGTCCCCTCCCGGCATTACCACTCACATCTGCCTTGTAAATACCTTTTGTTAATTTTCATTCATCCTTTCCTACTAGTACTAGGGTAGTAGTAGGGTAGTGTATTAGTTACTATATATACATATATTTTTACAATAATATTAACAAGTTACCTAATTACCTGTTTTGCGAAGAATGGATACATACAATACCTGACTGCCTCGTTGGTCTAGTGGGCGCAAGCGTGAGTACTGAGCATGAGACCCCGGGTTCGATTCCCGGGTCGGGCATAAAAAAAACCATACACAATATTATGTAAATTGTAAAACCTGTTGTAATGATCGTTGTACTTGTAAGGTGGTAAAAACTTAAAAAGGATGGTCACTAGAGTAGAAAAATGGCAAAGAAACAATCGATCCCAATGGATGGACTGTGTAAGACTGAAGTAAGTAAGTAAGAATAACTTAGATAGGGATTGAACCGCTAGTATTTTTTTTGTAAAATGACAAAATAAATTAGTATTGGAAATAATAACTATGGCATGAAACAAATTCGGAATTTCTTAATTTTGTTATTAGATCATCCGAAGCAGATTACCCACTGTGATAAGCTGATAATAAACGACAATTGTGTATCATTATCCAAACACAGGAAGGTGCTCTAGTTTATCTTGTTAAGTTTCTGCGTCAGGGCATCAAGTGCTTGATAGGGGAAATTGAAAGCAGTTAGCCTAGAAAGGGGTCCCGCCCAATACAGAGTCCTTTCTATTAGTCATGATTTCCCAAGCATTCCTGAATTGTTTTTTAGAAGTAGCTCTAAAGACAGGGGTCCTATCCTTAGCGCTACTTATAACTAACTAGGTAGCTGATGCCCGCGGCTTCACCCGCGTGGATGTCGGTCAAATAATATACTAAAACCTTCCTCTTGAATCACTCTATCTATTAAAAAAACCGCTTCAAAATCCATTGCGTAGTTTTAAAGATTTAAGCATACATTGGGACGGACGACAGCGACTTTGTTTTATACTATGTAGTGATATATAACTAAATATCCTGTGAATATTTCAAGCGATATCGAGCAAAAACGAGCAATAAAATCACGTCTGTTGTATGGGAGTCCGCTTAAATATTTATTTTATCCTGTTTTTTATTATTTGTTGGTATAGCGGCAACAGAAATACGGGTACGTATTTGAATATCGAAGATTAAAATACCTACGCTTAAAATATCGATGTTCAAAACATCGAAAATGGAAATATCGAACGATCATAAAACCGAAACATAAAATATCGAAAGTTTATATTATCGAATGGTTAAATAACCTACGTCCAATACATCTAAAATCTAAATATCTACAAAAGTTACATCGAAATACAGATTATCGAATGTCCTAAATATCGAAGTACAAACTATCGAACGTCCTAAATATCGATGGGTACATATATTATTTGAACATCGAAAATTAATTTTTGATGTAATTAGTATGAGAGGAAAAAGGTTGCTTCTGCAACGTCTCCGGCGCTACGGGAAGTGCAACCCCTTCGCCCTTGCGTAACAAAGGATAGGCACCCATGTTCACCTCCGCAGCTTCGGCTTGCTGGTCGCCTCCGGCGACCAGCCTCAGCCGCTACGGCTCCCACGGGTGCCTATGCTTTGTTACAGCGAGCGGGGGTTGCCCTCCCTTCGCGCCTCCGGATTTTTATATACACTCTAGGGGTAACAGCCAAAAGACTACGTAAATTCGGGGTACCCTAATTCGGTTTTGGAACAATTTCGACCTATTTTATCCATGAAAGTCAGTGTCCAGTGTACAAGCATAGGTCAATCGCGAAGGTATTATTTAGGTCTTTAAATTAAAATATATTTTTGAAAGTCAATATGTTATGCTACTAAAGTTAGTGACAGAAACGTATCGCTGCAAAATCGACTCCACGTAGTCTTGTATGCCCTACCCCTAGAGTGTAATTTAGAATCGCGTAGGCGCGGAGGGGCGCGGCAGCCCGCAAGCTGAGGAGCAGGTGGTTTTAACGCCCGCCGCCGCAGCTGAGGCTGGCCGGCGAAGCCGGCCAACAAGCCGAAGCTGCAGTGGTGAGCGTTTTGATCATCTGCGACGTTAAGCTCGCGTGGGACTGCCGGAGCCCTGCAGCGCCGGAGCCGTGACAGAAACCATGCTTGCTTGCATGTTGCATGTATGCTGCAAGCTTGTTTGCTAGATGGTAATCAGTTACTAGGTGGGTTACAAAAAAAAAACAAGGAAAACCTCATGTAATGTAGGTACTTTAATTATTTTTACACAATAAAAACCCAAAATAAAACACATTTGTACGCAAATGTACAATATAACCACTGCGATCATTTTTTTGTTCTAGACCATACCTGGGAACCCCCTAGTTAAGGAGATATTGGGGGTCAAAGTTACAAATTTTTCCCCAAAAAAAAAAAGTTTCCTAGCAAAAATTTTTGCGTAGGTACCCCTACGCAAAAATTTTTCGCCTTTCGGTATTTTAACTAGTAGGTATTTTGAACGTAGATATTATGAACTTAGGCATAATGTCAGTCGATATTTTGAATCATTCGAAATTTTAATCATTTGGAATTTTAATTTTCGATGTTTTAAGCGTAGGTATAACAATTTTCGACATTTTGATACAATCGATTTTTAAATTTTCGATGTTTTGAACATCGATATTTTAAGCGTAGGTATTTTAATCTTCGATATTCAAATACGTACCCAGAAATACATCATCTGTGAAAATTTCAACTGTCTAATTATCACGGTTCATGGGATACAGCCTGGTGACAGACGGACAGACAGACGGACAGCGGAGTCTCAGTAATAGGGTCCCGTTTTAGCCTTTGGGTACGGAACCTCAAAAAGTAAAATAAATCAATAAATAACTCCTTGTCCAGACACGTTAAGACTCCGTCGCAACAACTCCGAGCACAATGCGTTGTTGGAAGAAGTGGACGCGGCGGACGCCGACACACCAGACTCTACTGACAAACAGGCAGACATCATTGTACGGGAGATGGAGCAGCACAGACGACTCATGGAGGACGATCCTGAAGCTGAGGACTTGAGGAGGTGGGTCTAACTATCAGAGACACTAGTTAAGGTTTAGAATAAAACAACCAAATTATCAGGGGAATGTGCACTCGCTGCCCGGGTTTAGCGAGGACTAGTCGACACGGATCCTTACAGCTCACGCTACGTTTATTAGTATATCACTGTCCGATAGAACAAGATTGAATTTGAGCTTGTGCTCAATACAAACCAATATAGCCAGGAATTTAAAACTTTTGATTTTTCAGACTAATACAGAGTTCCCATTGGCAAAAATAACAAACTGTCCACCATGCTTTCATGCCCTAATTCCAGTAGTACATCTGACGTAGTATTTTTCTTTGCGCCATACAATTTTTTTTTAAGAAACTGGCAAAATTTACAAAAATAAAAATATTTGATTGCCAAAGTCTTAGACATTTTTGAACTTTTAATTATCGGTAAAGATCTGCTACGGCATCAACTATGATATTAACTTAAATTTCAGTACGGTCGCGCTGTAAATCATTTTGAAATTGGTTTCAAATGATTTTTTCTGGGATTTCGCTTTAAAATAATCTAACTAACTCAAAAGATACTGAATTTCGGGGGAATATTTAGTAACTTAATTTATTACATTTTAACCCTACTATTACGTCCTACAGGGAATACGTCGAGTTACCAGTCACCCTGTAAATTTTCTGTCGGTAGATTAATAGGGTTGTTAACAAAAAAAATCTAATTAGTCCGTCGATAGATTTCCAAAAAATATTGGACACGTATTTTTTCTTTTTTCACGTAAACAAACAATGAAGACGATACAGTGCTTTAAAAACTCGTGTGACATCATATTCTAAGACATTAGTATGAATTTTTTTACCGGTGAATGACGTCTCAAGTTCACAAACCCCCACTCAAATCTTTGACGTATTTTATCTTCGTAATTTTTTATTGATTTGATAAAACAAAAAATCGTATCCAATGTTTTTCGATAATCTAACAGACGGATTAATTAGAATCATATTTTTTTTAGTCAGTAAAAATCCCTATTGAATTAAAAAATTGAATTGAAATGAATTGATGTAAAGAGCCACATTTTTCGACATAAATTTAGTAGTCCAAGAATCGATGCAGCAGTAAAATCGTAAAAAAGCACTGAAACATTCTTCATACTTTCTAAGAAAACCCTCGATTTTATTTTCAGAGCGGCACTAAGAGATCTCCCTCAAGGTCTGACGATGAAGAGGAACGTTCGCGCCAAACTGTCTGCGTCAGTTAGCCTCAGGTCCAAGAGACGACCCATCTCAGTGTGGAAACGGATGAAATATCGAATCGGGTTTGCGTGGAAAAGGGTGAGTTTTTTTTGTTTAAATTGACAAGGTATTTTTAACCGACTTACCAAAAAGAAGGAGGTTCTCTATTCGGTTGTACTAAACTGGTGGTTTTTTATGTTTGTCAAGCATATATTTTCATATGAAAAAAGATTTTTATGACTTTACTGAGTAATAATAATTAAATCACCAATACAACTTCCTTGAGTGACTATTTGATGAAAAAGGTATTCATGGAAGTTACATCAACTGAAAGGATTGTATTGGTGATTTTTATCATTATTACTCAGTAAAGTCACATTTGTTACGGTCGCGAATCCTATTTTATTTAACACTAGCTTTTATGTGGTCATTGTACTCATATGTCGATCTTTACCTTCAAAATTAAATATCTCGATAACACTGGGGTACCATGTTACATGACATTTTTTGTTCGTCTACGTGTCCTCTACCCATACATACCAATTTCACAGTGGGCCGTGATTTCTTAAAAAATCAAAATGGCGGTGGGTCGATACGCCAGCTTCCATACAAAACAGTTCAAACCCCTTTCAGCTTGATACCTCCACGCGTTCCTGAGAAAATGGGTCGTGACAGACAGACAGACGGACGGACGGAGAACAAAGTGATCCTATAGGCTCCCGTTCTGGCACCAGTGGCAGGAGGTTGTGGCGGACGGGACATCGGTAGTGGATGTTGACGTCACTCTCCGCGTAATGCTGGGAGAGCGACAAACACTTAGTCGCCTTTTAAGATAATAGTCATCTCGAAAATAATCCTTACTATAAATGCGAAAGTAACTCGTGTCTGTCTGTCCCACTTTCACGCCAAAACTACTGAAGTGATTTAAATGAAATTTGGCACACAGATAGTCTAGAGCCTTATAAAGAACATAGGCTACTTTTTATTGCTAAAAAAGGGTTGTAAGGGGTTGAAAAGGGGGGATGAAAAGATTACTTTTGGGCACGCGGGTGAAGCCGCGGGCATTAGCTAGTAAGCCCATATATTTGGTACGCAAAGAAGAAGCAGAAGTATATATAACCATGTGTTTCCAGCTCCGAGATCGCTGCCGCGACGTAGTGTTCTCCTTCGAGTTCTGGTACGAGCCTATCCGCCAAATCGAAGGGCACTTTGGCTCGGCCGTTGGCTCCTACTTCTACTTCCTTCGCTGGCTGTTTGCGATAGACCTACTTCTGGCCACGCTGGTCATCACCTTCGTGGTGATACCGCAGGTGTTACATGATGAGGAGAAGGCTGATAGGGTCCAGTTGGGTCCCCTGGATTTTATTACGGGGATGGTAAGGTTTTGAAGTACACTATCTGTTTTTTATCCGACAGCAAGACATAGTTATATTTTGAAGATATTGAATCACATTGTCTGGTAAGCAGGAGGAGTTACCAAGTGGTTACAGAGTTTGCAAGCTCATTTGGCCGTAGTCTTATCACGCTTTCTAATCATGCTTGGCTAGGCTAAGTCTGATGACATGAAGAAGATGAAATTAACTGAAAATCACCAGCTGTTATGGCTTTTTTATGGCTATATTATCAGCCTAAAACAATACATAACCACTACGGTGTTACAGGCCTGTTCTCTTTGAAGCCAATCTCTATCAACAGAAAGACGAAAAGCCACAAAGTGACTTCTGGCTTTCACTGTACCTTTCCTGAAGGTGGCAAATAATGACCCCTCAAAAACTGTGTGTTCCAGGGTGGCCTAACGGACTCTCTGCTCTTCTACGGGCACTACCACGAGGGCGACATCGCCACGCCCACGACGATCACGTACAATATGGCGTTTGCTTACTTCTTCACCATGGTCTGTCTGTATTTAATGTTCTTTGGAGTGCTGTGCTATCGGTAAGTTGATATCTTTTGCGAAAATTATGACAAATATATTTGTAGGAACTAGGAATGCTTTCGTTTTATTTTCAGTATTTTTAATTTCGCCAATTTATTTCAATTAAGAAACAGATATGCTGTTCCGGAGCTTCCCTGCGCGCGTATAGGGTTTTTTGTTCGCTTGAGTCTAGAATCTAAAATACACTAAAAGTTACCACAATCGGATTATCATCTATTTTCCAATAAAAATCTATATCTTTATATAATAATGAAACAGTTTTCCTTCGGTATTTTCAGAACAGCATACTCGTATCGTCTGAATTTCATAGAGACTTCAGGGGGTCTGAGCCACGTGTTTGCGAACAAAGTGTTCTGCGGGTGGGACTTCGGTGTCGTTACGCAGGAAGCAGCCAAACTCAATGCCAACAGTCTTTATAACGAGTTTAAGGTAAGGAATATCGAACTGTAAAAATTATATATCTGTGTAACTGCTGGCTTAGAGGCCGCAACCAATATTCTTGGTTTGAAGAAGACGAACCAAATGAGTTATTTAGACCTTTTTTTTTTTTTTGGGCGGGTGGAAAATCATCAAATAACCCCTCCCGCTCTTGGGCAGAGCGAAAGGGAGTGTCAGACTTCTACTGACTAAAAAGCACCCATGTTCCTTCTTAGCCCTTCATGTCGAGGCCGCGGTATCTCTTGCGAACAACCCGCAGCCCCGACGGGAGTTATTTACACCTTCAAACTCAATGCGCAGTCTATTTTTTTTAACCATAGTAGGGATGTTGCTTAACTAAAAAAAACATGATTCTGTTTAGTCCGTCTGTTATATTTTCGAAAAATATTGAATACGTGTTTTTTGCGTCAATTTTTATTAATTTGATAAAAAAATAATAACAATTCACGAAAATAAAACGTGTCAAAGATCATGAGTGGGGCTTGTGACGTTACTTTCTGGTTAAAATATGTACCAACCTATGACGTCAATCGACTTATCGAAGCACTGTAGCGTCATCATTTTTTGTTTACGTGAAAAAAGAAAAAATGTGTGTCCAATATTTTTTGGAAATCTATCTGACGTACTAATTAGATTATTTTTGTCAACTACCCTATTGCAATGAATTCTTGTATCTTTCATTCCAGGAGCTCCTCAGCGAACAGAATCGTAAAAACACTGCTATGTCCTGCCTCACAAAGACGGCTCAGTATGGGACCAACGTTATCATCAGTGTGTTCGTGCTGGCGCTCATAGTGGGCATCGAGTGGGGACTGTGGCTGCTGCTGGGCTGGCACACTGGCCTGCCGCACTGGGAGCTGTGCGTGTCTGTGGCCGTGACTCTGTGCGTCACTGTGTGCCCGCTCATGTTGCACGTAGTTGTCAAGTGAGTGTTATATTGTATAGTGTAGTGCAGCTCCTGCCGGGCTGGCACACTGGCCTGCCGCACTGGGAGCTGTGCGTGTCTGTGGCCGTGACTCTGTGCGTCACTGTGTGCCCGCTCATGTTGCACGTAGTTGTCAAGTGAGTGTTATATTGTATAGTGTAGTGCAGCTCCTGCCGGGCTGGCACACTGGCCTGCCGCACTGGGAGCTGTGCGTGTCTGTGGCCGTGACTCTGTGCGTCACTGTGTGCCCGCTCATGTTGCACGTAGTTGTCAAGTGAGTGTTATATTGTATAGTGTAGTGCAGCTCCTGCCGGGCTGGCACACTGGCCTGCCGCACTGCGGAGCTGTGCGTGTCTGTGGCCGTGACTCTGTGCGTCACTGTGTGCCCGCTCATGTTGCACGTAGTTGTCAAGTGAGTGTTATATTGTATAGTGTAGTGCAGCTCCTGCCGGGCTGGCACACTGGCCTGCCGCACTGCGGAGCTGTGCGTGTCTGTGGCCGTGACTCTGTGCGTCACTGTGTGCCCGCTCATGTTGCACGTAGTTGTCAAGTGAGTGTTATATTGTATAGTGTAGTGCAGCTCCTGCCGGGCTGGCACACTGGCCTGCCGCACTGCGGAGCTGTGCGTGTCTGTGGCCGTGACTCTGTGCGTCACTGTGTGCCCGCTCATGTTGCACGTAGTTGTCAAGTGAGTGTTATATTGTATAGTGTAGTGCAGCTCCTGCCGGGCTGGCACACTGGCCTGCCGCACTGCGGAGCTGTGCGTGTCTGTGGCCGTGACTCTGTGCGTCACTGTGTGCCCGCTCATGTTGCACGTAGTTGTCAAGTGAGTGTTATATTGTATAGTGTAGTGCAGCTCCTGCCGGGCTGGCACACTGGCCTGCCGCACTGCGGAGCTGTGCGTGTCTGTGGCCGTGACTCTGTGCGTCACTGTGTGCCCGCTCATGTTGCACGTAGTTGTCAAGTGAGTGTTATATTGTATAGTGTAGTGCAGCTCCTGCCGGGCTGGCACACTGGCCTGCCGCACTGGGAGCTGTGCGTGTCTGTGGCCGTGACTCTGTGCGTCACTGTGTGCCCGCTCATGTTGCACGTAGTTGTCAAGTGAGTGTTATATTGTATAGTGTAGTGCAGCTCCTGCCGGGCTGGCACACTGGCCTGCCGCACTGGGAGCTGTGCGTGTCTGTGGCCGTGACTCTGTGCGTCACTGTGTGCCCGCTCATGTTGCACGTAGTTGTCAAGTGAGTGTTAATCCACATGCATCGAAGTTAAATGTTAAGTGTAAGTGACTTCTTTTGGCAAATACTACCCCGGTGTTCTTGCCAAGTGTCGTGTCACCAACGCGCTGTCATCCAATCCCCAAGCAGCGTGCCACGCGCAGCACTACTGCCCGGAGACGGTTGACTTCGCGTGAATAGATACGGAACCGACACAACGCTATAGCGAGGGAAGTTCTCTTTCCAAACCGGTCCCTATGCAAGGTCACTCCGAAGATGGATTACCACTCTAGTGTACCCTCGTGCTACAGCTTCGCCTTCTCTGGGGAGGAAGGTGTTTCTGTCTCACTTTCCTCCACAAGTCCCAGTATCCACCAGCTACTTGCTAACTACATCATCTTTATTCCAGGTTAGAGTACTACAACCCTCGCACGGCGCTGTACGTGACGCTGGCACGGACCTGGCTGCTGGATGTTGGTACCCTGATGCTGTTGCTTGTCTACTGGTCGCAGAAACACCCTGATGAGGTACACACTTGTATGACCAAACCGCTAAAAATTGTGTAGCGGTAAGACGCTTATTTGCTTAAATTAAAACGTTTAAAAGATACGTTTCTAACGTTGTGATGATTTTACCAGTTTTGGTAAATCTTTTTAAAGCCATTTTCCAGTTTTGGATGCAAGGAAATGAATATATTAAAAGCTTCTCGTCCCAATCACCGCGTCACGTGCACCTGATAATTTGCCATTTTATTCACTTCGCAAGCATAATTTTTTATTTGTATCAACTGTTCAAGATACAATTTAAGCATGAAAGTACAATTCCAAAGGCTACAGCAATCTCAAAGCCGTTCAAACCCGTTGACAGAACGCAGCGACACAATCAATTTTTAAAGAGCCATATATGAATACGGCACCAGCATAGCTATTTACAAACAATCGAATCGAACTGGGTAGTTGACTGACAAAAAAAATATGATTCTGTTTAGTCCGTCTGTTAGATTATCGAAAAATATTAGATACGTGTTTTTTGTTTTATCGAATTAATAAAAATTTACAAAAATAAAATGTGTCAAAGATCGTGAGTGGGGACTGGTGACGTCACTTTCTGGTACAAAATGTACCAAACTGTGACGTCGCGTGACTTTTCAAAGCACTGTCTTCATTTATTGTTTGTTTACGTGAAAAAAATACGTGTCCAATATTTTTTGGAAATCTATCTGACAGACTAATTAGTTGTTTTTGTCAACTACCTTATTTTTTGGCATTACGAGAGCGAGCGAGATAGACATACGACATATTATTCGATTCGGTTTCGATTCGATTGTTTGTGAATAGTTATGCAAGAGGCAATGTTGAGGTCCTTTCTGACAACGGCCGTTTACGGAAGCGATGCCTGCATCCGCTTTTTTATAAGAAGATAATTCCTCATTTTTATAATATTCTAAAAGTCCCAAGGACGACGTGACGACAGCTTCCAAGTATTTTGTTTTGCTTTCTCCATGTTGTAATATTATTATTCCAGTGTTGGGAATCATCGTTCGGTCAGGAGGCGTACCGGTTGGTGTTGCTAGACTCCGCCGTATCTTTGCTTGTGTTGCCACTCTTTGAGTTCACTAGGGGCTTAATTTATAAGTGAGTTTTTATTATTATTTTGTACATATTTTTTGTTGTGAATTGGTCGAGATGTGTGTCTGTTTTGTTTTAAAATATTTAAGTTGACTATTTACATTATTCAATGAAAGTAATTGGTGTTTCGTTATACGAAACCTAGTCGTCCATGATCTGACATTTATGCGATTTATGATTTTGAAAAATCTCTTAAAAAAATGTTTTTATTCACTACAGACCCTGAAAAATTCGCCTTGAATTTAAAATCGTCTCCAATCTTGATATCACGTGTTGTCCCTATAAAACTTTTTTTTTCTGCGCACGATCGATCTTCCACCACCCAGTAATTCTTCACAGCACCATCTAAGTCAAAAGCAGCCATTAAGTACAACAAATAAAATCCAATAATTATATTTCTTCAGCTGGAGCAAATCAGAAAGTGCCCCTGAGTTCAACATAGCCTACAACTCGTTGACCCTGATCTACAACCAAGCCGTGCTGTGGTTCGGGATGCTGTTCTGTCCACTGCTGGTGGTGGCTGTGACCTTCAAGCTGCTGCTTCTCTTCTACATCAAGCAGCAGTGCGCCTTGAGAGCCTGCCAGCCTGCTAGGAAGGTACAGCTTCGAGTTGATGTATTGTTTGCCTTTAAAAAGTTATTTTTTGTTATTTCTCTGTTTGCTATTGACCTTATCTCGTTCCAAAGAATGATGACGATGTTTACCTGTCTGATGAATTCCTTTCGAAAATTGCAATAATGTGGTTGCAACCAAACATGTCCTCAAACGTGGTCTGCAGTGCATAGATTAACACCGTTCGTTCCGCGTAAATAGTCCCATACTTGAAAACAAAATGTAACTTGGAAATCCGTTTTTTTTTCTCAACAACATTTTCCTAATTCCTCCGTATTACATAGCCATACCACGATAACCGATAACCAATTTTCATTCACTGGCGCCACTTTCAGACTTCCTCTTATGTACACGTTCTTTATTATATCCATGAGGGTTAAACTACACAGTTTCCAGGTTCAGCCAATATTGTCCCTGTTCGGATTCAATTTGGTGCAACGTAATATAATAAGTCAAAAATTAGTTTTATTTATGTAACTAGATGGCGTTGTTCATTTTTGTCACACTTCTGAATCGCGCTATCAAGATTTTCCTGCGGTTACATAAGTAGCAAAGCATGTATTTTTTATTTTGAGTTTTGAGCAAAGAGTTTGACTATAAAGAGATCACACCAAAAGATCTAATACAATTTGTACTATCAAGGTATCGGTCTTTCATTTATCCGAGTTCCGCGAAGTAATGTTCAGTCCCACTGCACTCTGCAGGGCAAAGACCTCCCTTCTCTCTTTGTGTAGTGCGATTGCAGGCCAATCCTTTGAGGAAGAGTCCAGTTGATCCCACTCCTGCTTTTAGTTTTTACTATCTAATCTACTGAGTTGTAATTTTTGCCCAAACATGGTTGGGTCGCTTACAAAACATCTAAAGTCCGCTCTTGGGGTCTGCTGTACACTGGGTGTCAAATTTACGGACCGCATCAGAAACACCATACTTCTTCTCAAAACCCAGATGCTGATGCTGGCCTTACAGCTGCTAGGTTGAAATGGAACTGTGCTGGTCACATTAGCCGCTTGTCATCCAAATATAAAAGTCTATGTTTTCAGGTATGGCGCGCTGCGCAGACGCAGACAGTGCTCTACATGTTCGTGACGTTATCACTCTTCACCACGCTGTTTGGTGTCGGATCACTGTTCTTTAGGTAAGTCGCTGTCACCTTTAGTTTTGGCTTTGTTTTGGGTCATCTACCAAAAAACACGAATCAAGAAAAATAATTGGTGGATTTATCGATAGTTTCTACATTTATTCATACAATAAATCTGTATTTAACGAGAAACCGTTAAAGTAGAAAAAAAAATGTAGATTTAGTTTATTGCAAGGTATTAGTGAAACGGGGAAGTCCAAATATTAACTCTCTAAATACGTTATGCTTTTGAAGGTTAAAGTGCCAAAAGACAACCTTTCGCCACCCCCTTATAAAACGACACCCTAGTTATGGAACACTTGAACCGTTTATAAGGGTGTCATAAGCTCACCTTGTCAAAAGTTATTTTCGGTTTAGTTCACGTTGCCTCGATAGATGGCGTTGTACATTTACGTCACGATCCTAAATCGCGGTGTTAAGATTCTCCGGCGCTCGGTTGGGTGGCTCGCTCAAGTAAATTTGGTATAGGAGTGGGTAATATAGCTTTTTTACAATATCGAATCGAAACCATATATCGATATTTGATATCGGATTCCGAATCTATATATTTTCTGAAACTATATATTGACGTACACGCGTAATATCCCTTGATGCTATATCGTATGAATCGTATCGTGCAAAGTTATATCGTGAAATAGTTACACATACGCGTTTGTAATGCTATATTCATATCGTAGTGCTATATTCATATCGCAAGGCGATATTATAATAATAGGGTACCTCCTAGTTGGTAGATAGCAAACGATGATTTTCTTAATAAATTGGAGATAAATCACTTCGATTAGTTTTCCTAACAAAAACACACATAGCATCACGCCTGTAATCCCCGAAGGGTTAGGCAGAGGTGTATGTTTACGCCGTTTGGCTATAAATTTAAATTCACACTCTCTCTGTGGAATTTGTATCCCTTCCTGTCCTTCTCCCACTCACACGCACCACCAAACGCCGAGCGAGAAAAGGACAGAGCTCGCCGTCACCGTGCGACTGCAGCGCCAACAACGCACCTTTAAAAAGGAAGAAGAAAAAGGAACTCAGTGCGAGTCTGTGACCATCGCTGCGCGCGCGTCTTGACTATTACAGCGTTAAACTGTTCGGGTTCTGAGTGCTCAATTCTAGTGTAAACATACTAACATAGCCGGCCGGCAGTTAAAACAAACCAAAGTGAGAATTAGAAGCAAGGTCACAGGAAGCAAGCTCCGAAAACTGGTGAGTCCATGAACATCCTCATCTTTCTCCCGCTCCACCCGCTCCGCAGATTACAGTCCACACCACCCCGCTAGGTTAGAAATAATTTTCTGACCATTTTTGGTCCGTTCGAACCGGATAACCTCCCTTTCGCGTTCTCATCCTAATTGGTGTTAACTCTGATAGTTTACACGTATTCAAACCGCTTATTTCATACCGCTTAGGTGCTAAGTTCCGATAGCTTAGTACGTAATCTAACCGCCATTTTTTATTTACCTACACGTGTCGATCTCCCGCGCCGCAAAATAATATTAGGTACTAAATTGTTCTATTTCGCTATTTAGGTAGTTACTCAAGCCAGTTTATCTAAATACTTACTTATTCTGTTGTTTTCACACGCCAATCGTGATAGAAAACGTAGAATTTTACCGCTACAAAAGTACCTATACCTACTTACCTAGCTTACGTCGTATTCTACCTACCATACTTACTTAGTTAAACCTACCTACGTGTATTTACTCGAATATTCAGGTATTTACCTATCTAGACAAACTTATATCCGTATTAGTAGGCATAATATACGTCTCGCTAGTGTATACCCACATAATCATAACCGCTCTCTGGCCGCTTAGTAGGTACCTACCTAACCTTGGTAAAGTTTAACTATCTTTTCCTACCTACGCATCATTTGCTCACCATGGCAGCTAAAATAGCAACATTACAGGCTAAAAACAATGCAATATTCGCGCGTTTAACTAGTCTCAATGACTTATCGAAGAAAATAAGTTTATCCACCGCAGATCTCCGTTCCTCGGAATCATTTATGGCGGAGACCGAAACATTAGCGATCATACGTCAGGAATTCATTTCTAATCTAGACTCCATGAATGAGCTAGGCTTTGAAGTTAATCCTAAGTTTACACCTAATTACGAACCTCTCAATGCATTTGAAGATGTTTATACTAGAATACAGAGGGTTCGTTCCCGTATCAGTGAGAATTCGCCTCATCAAAACTTGCACTCGTGCGAAAATAAAGGTGCTTTTCCACCGATCAAATTACCGCCGATAAACATTCCTTCGTTTGATGGAAATATGGATAGTTGGCCCATATTTTATGAATCGTTTAAAGCTAATATACATTCAAACGAGTCGTTAAATGATTCTCAGAGAATTCAATATTTAACAGGAAAATTGACTGGTTCCGCATTAAAAATAATTGCGGGCATCATTCCATCAGGCGAAAATTATTCTTCTGTTTGGGAAAGTTTAGTAGAAAAATACCAAGATAAGAGAGCTTTAGGGTGTCATTACATGTCTATACTTTTTAATATCAAACCCGCGACGAATAATTCCTCGTCTTTAAATACATTCGTTGAAACTTTCGACGCCGCTGTTTCAGCATTGGTGCAATTAAAATTCGACGATTTAAAAGATTTTATGTTATTAAATATTGCAATGCGTAAAATCGATTCTGCCGCCGCACATGCCTTTGAATCTTATGTCAGAGACAAAGAAATTCCTTCTTATAAGAACTTCATAGAGTTTACAAAGAGTCAAGTTAAAATACTAGATCGTACTTCGTCGTCGTCACAATTAAACCGCGGTCCTGCCTCGGCAGTGGAACCGCACCCTAATAGCAAACATAATCGCCCGCGCAATACCTACCAAGCACAGACGTTTATTACGAGTGACGGCAAGGGTGTTGAGTCTTGTTTAATGTGTAACAAGTCTGATCATCAGCAGTTATACAAATGTCCCGCATTTAAGTTGCTTCCCGCCAAAGGTCGTTTCGATTTCGTTAAATCCAAACGAGGATGTATAAACTGTCTAAGTTTATCGCATACCGCTTCGCATTGTAACTCCACTTACACATGCAAATCCTGTAAAAAGGCCCATCATACCTTGTTACATTTAGATAGTAATAATAATAATAACGCGTCGTCATTGCAACAACCGCCTAATCCGCCCGCGCTCGCGGCCGTGCATTTTGCGCAGTCGCTCGGCGCTGCCGCCGCCGCCGACGCCGCGCTCGCGCCGTTGCCGTCCTGCTCGCACTCGCAGGCTACGGATATGAACAACACCGCTCCCGCGAACGTGTCGTTATGCGCGCGCTCTGATGATACTCCTTTGTTTCATAGTACAAATTCGCCGCGTAATACTGTACTTCTTTCAACCGCTCAAGTAAATATTTTAAATAATGATAAACAAAATATTTCGGTTAGGTGTTTAATTGACAATGCTTCGCAAAATAATTTGATTACGTCCGCATGTTGTGAACAGCTCAAACTAAAACCTATTTCACTTTCAAATTCGTTTATTAAAGGCATCGGGTCCGCTTCACAAACGGTTCATGGATACATCCCGCTACTTGTTACCACGAAAGATAAAAAATATTCTTATAACGTTACCGCGTTGGTAGTTGATAATATTACCGACCGCATGCCTTCCGAATATGTTGACACTTCGGTAGTGCAACATTTGGTTGACTTACCGCTCGCTGATCCGTATTGGCACATTCCGGGCGAGGTTGAGTTAATACTCGGCGCTCAGCTGTTTCCGTACTTGTTATTAGGTGGAAGGGTTGTCGCGCCCCCCGCACCGTCCGCTATTGAAACCGTGTTTGGTTATATTTTAATGGGAGATGCTCCTACTAGTAATTATAATAAAAATAATACCGCTTGCACGTTGCAAAATATAAACACCGCTACCTTCTTCACGTGTTCTAGTGGCGTGAAGATGTGTGATCGCTTCGATGAACTTCATCTTGATAAAACATTGACCAAGTTTTGGGAAATGGAGGAAATGCCTGTCAAGGGGTTTCTTAGTCCAGAGGATAGTCAATGTGAAGACATTTACACCTCTACCGTATCACGTGACGCGACTGGCCGTTACTGCACCGCTTTACCTTTTTGCCGAGATCCATCCGAGTTAGGGGACTCTCGCTCCGTCGCTGTTCGCCGACTGCTCGCATTAGAGCGCAAGCTTCATGATCCTGAGCTGCGAGCCAGTTATAATGAGGTAGTACAGGACTACATAGAGAACGATTATTTGTCCGAGGTCCCGCCTGACAGCGAGGATTATTCGCAAGGATATTTCATTCCGCATCATGCCGTTGTTCGCCGCGATAAAGAGACTACTAAGGTTCGTATTGTTCTCGACGCTAGTGCTAAATGTCATAACGACATTTCACTCAATGATATTCTTCATACAGGACCGAATCTCCAGGCTGACATTTTTGTTTTGCTACTTAATTTCCGCTTGTTTGCGATAGCGTTAGCTGCAGACATAAAACAAATGTATCTCAGAATTCTTCTTCAAACTGAGCACCGCAAATATCAAAAGATTTTATTCCGCTTTGACCCCGCGCAACCAATACGCGAATTTCATTTCAATCGAGTCGCGTTCGGTTTAAAATGCAGCCCTTTCTTAGCTATGCGCACTGTGCGACAGCTAGCGATCGACGAACGCGATCGTTTTCCGCGAGCCGCTGAGGTGGCGTCTCATGAGCTGTACATGGACGACTTAACCACTTCTGTCCCTACAGTGGACGAAGGAAAATCTCTTTCCCGCGAACTCATTGACTTATTTAAGTCTGGTGGGTTTCATTTGACTAAATGGGCCAGTAACTCACCTGAGTTATTAGACGCTGTGCCGCAGTCTAACCGCGCCGCAATAGAATTTACAGATAATGAAAACCTGAAGGTGTTAGGCCTTAAATGGTTACCCGCGCAGGATATATTTACATTTTCAACCGCTCCTATAAAGGAAACATATACCAAACGGACAATTCTTTCAAGCATCGCCCGCTTATGGGACGTACTTGGGTTCGCCGCTCCAGTGATATTATTCGCGAAACTCTTAATTAAAGAGCTGTGGCTACTTAAAGTCGGTTGGGATGATCCCTTACCCGACGATATACTTTCTTTATTTCAAAGGTTTAACGAGCAATTGCCGCTGCTTTCCGCGTGTAAAATCCCACGTCATCTAGGTGTAACCATCGGTTGCTCTACCAACATTGTCGCGTTCGCTGACGCAAGTCTGAGGGCATACGGTTGCGTCGTGTATCTCCACGTCACTGACGGCGAGGGAAATGTGCATGTCAATTTAATATGCGCCAAATCCAAAGTCGCCCCTGTCAAAGTCGTTTCGTTGGCAAGATTAGAATTATGCGCCGCAGTCCTTATGTCGAAACTAGTCCGTCTGATTTATGAAACGTACAGTGCTCGTACAAAAATTGATAATATATTCGCATTTTCAGACTCAAAAATAGCTCTTTCATGGATTAATTCCTTACCGCATAGATGGGATATTTACGTTAGCAACCGCGTCGCGAAGTGTCAAGAAAATCTCGATTCGCGTCATTTCTATCATGTCAGTGGGATAGAGAATCCCAGTGATTGCCTCTCTCGAGGTCTCTTGCCAGAACAATTACTTTCTCATCCGCTATGGTGGCATGGCCCCCCTTGGCTTTGCGCTCCTGTATCAAGCTGGCCGATCACACCTTTCCTTCCAGAGGCATGTGAGACCTTACCTGAATATAAAAGTAAAACATTCGTTTGCTCGACTCCCAAGTCCGCTCCTGGTTTTCTCTATGACCTGACGCAAAAGTTTTCATCCTGGAATAAAATTATACGTATTATTGCATATATTTTGATATTTGTTAAAATATTACCTCGGAAGAATCGAATATCCGCTTCTCAGCTCATAATAGCTGAAAGGTATTTAATCCGCGCTGTTCAGGGTTTTCACTTTACTCAATTAATTCATGACTTAAAAACTAATAAAGTTATTTCCTCACCGCTCAGAAAATTAGACTTATTCATCGATGAACACGGAACTGTACGAGTAGGAGGTAGACTTTCAAATAGTAACTTACCATACGAAGCTCAACATCCCGCATTATTGCCTAAACATGACCATGTTACTCACCTTCTAATTGACTACTATCACCGCATGCATTGTCACACTGGTGCCAATGTTTTGAGTTCTTTATTGCGCCAAAAATATTGGATTTTAGCGTCAAGGAATGTGATTAGGCAACGTGTTCACGTTTGTAATTTTTGTTTTAAAAATTCTCCATCTCACCTTAATACTAAAATGGCTGACTTACCAGCATATCGCGTTCAAGAAACCAAAGCCTTCGTTCATACGGGCGTGGATTACGCCGGTCCCATAAATATTACTCTATGTAGACGTCGAGGTCAAAGAAGCCAGAAGGCTTACATTTGTTTGTTTATCTGCTTAGTAACCAAAGCAGTTCACATCGAACTAGCTTCCGATCTGTCATCTGAAGTTTTCATTTCCGCGTTTAAGCGCTTCATTTCGAGGCGTGGTCCGGTTTCTCATATGTATTCCGATAATGGAACGAATTTTGTTGGTGCTAAGTCTCAGATAAACGAATTACTTACCGACCATCGCATCGAATGGCATATGATCCCGCCCCGCGCTCCTCACTTTGGAGGACTCTGGGAGTCTAATATTAAAAGCATGAAGCTTCATTTATACCGCGTTATTGGATCTCAGTTACTTACCTATGAAGAACTGTTAACTGTTTTGACTCAGGTCGAAACCATTTTAAATTCCAGACCGCTTTGTATTTTATCAGAGGACCCACATCCTGAGCCTCTTACTCCCGCTCATTTTATAATGGCTTCTCCCTTGACATACCTACCAGCCGCGCCTGTTTCTGAGGAAACTAAGACTCTACGTCATCGGAAAGAACTGCTAGATCAAATGGTGCAGAGTTATTGGAAAGGATGGCGTTTAGAGTATCTCAATTCATTACAAGTGAGACAAAAATGGCTTACTAATTCGGATAACGTTAAACCCGGTCTTATTGTATTGATACATCAAGATGATGTTCCCGCGCTTCGCTGGCCTTTGGGCATTATACAGGAGGTTTACCCGGGTAAGGATGGTAGAGTACGCGTTGTCTTAGTCAAAACTGCGTCGGGCACGTTTAAACGACCTATCGTCAAACTTTGTCCACTGCCCTCTCAATAGATTAATAATAATTAAATTTCATAGTTTAGGTAGGTAATTATAATTTAGGTATTTCATAAACTTTATTTCTTTCAATTTGACCGCTTTTTTTCGATAATACTATGTATTATCAAAGCCGGGAAGATGTTTACGCCGTTTGGCTATAAATTTAAATTCACACTCTCTCTGTGGAATTTGTATCCCTTCCTGTCCTTCTCCCACTCACACGCACCACCAAACGCCGAGCGAGAAAAGGACAGAGCTCGCCGTCACCGTGCGACTGCAGCGCCAACAACGCACCTTTAAAAAGGAAGAAGAAAAAGGAACTCAGTGCGAGTCTGTGACCATCGCTGCGCGCGCGTCTTGACTATTACAGCGTTAAACTGTTCGGGTTCTGAGTGCTCAATTCTAGTGTAAACATACTAACATAGCCGGCCGGCAGTTAAAACAAACCAAAGTGAGAATTAGAAGCAAGGTCACAGGAAGCAAGCTCCGAAAACTGGTGAGTCCATGAACATCCTCATCTTTCTCCCGCTCCACCCGCTCCGCAGATTACAGTCCACACCACCCCGCTAGGTTAGAAATAATTTTCTGACCAGTGTACCTAATAGTGTTGGTGTTTTCCTTACATATAAAAAATAAAATATTCTTAGAATATTATTTAACAGAACACTTCAAAATCATTTCTTCGCTTTCTATTTCAAGGCCAGAGGTCAGTTAATTGCATTGCAATGCAATATGCATTATTATTTGCTTGTCAAATCATAATAATAGGGGATCGGACAAAAAAAACCAAATAGTCCGTCAGATAGATTTCCAAAAAATATTTTTACATATTTTTTCTTTTTTCACGTAAACAAAAAATTAAGACGATACAGTGCTTCGAAAACTCGTGAACTCCTCGAAAACGTCACATGTCAGTACATTTTTTACCTACAAGTGACGTCACAAGCCCCCACTCATGATGTTTGACGTGTTTATCTTCGTAATTTTTTAGTAATTGGATAAAACAAAAAACACGTATCCAATATTTTTCGATAACCTAACTGACGGACTAAACAGAATCATATTTTTTTGACTCAGTCCGATCCCCTATTGTTGTCATGTCAAATCATAAAAAAGGTCAAAAATTTAAATGACATCTCTCAAGCTCAGCAAAATAAAAGGAATCTTTAAAACAGTCTTAATGTTATAGTCATAAGATTCCGAATAGTATGATTATAATAGAGCTACTTCGATTTTTGCCTCAGTTGCTAAGTGCCTAAGTGGTCCATCAATCGTCGATACTCGACACTAGAGATTGTTTATACCCACCTCAGCATTATGGATACGATATCACAAAGAGTATAGAGCGATGTTGTTGTGAATCGAAACGCGGCGTATACAGTACCTAATATCAATATCACGTCGAGTATGATTCGCTCACTCGCTAATTCGAATCGGTACACAATATAGTGTTTCGCCCAATAGTTTTAGTGTAGGCTGATATCGGATTCGTGATATTCCAACGATATATAGATTCAATATCTATATACGTTTTGTATCGCTCACTCCTAATTTGGTATCTCTGGTTTCCCTTCAAAACGCATAAATCTTTCGCCTTTTACTAAAGATTTCCGTGGAGGGGAACCAGTTAGCCTTGGGCATTGTCGTTCACTTAATGGATCTAGTTCATCAAATCTCGTTCCGTGAAGTGAACTCGTTCCGCTAACTCGTTCCACAGTTCATTTCGCTCCTTGACTTGGTATAGTACAGTACTACTGATTCAGTCAGAGAGCGAAATGAACTGTGGCATAGACATGTTTTCGACAGAGTCCGGATTTGGAACTTGTTTAGCTATTCGTTCATAAACTATGTGAACTGTAACAATAAGATACGTCACCTATGAAATTCAGTTATTAAGGTGGATGTGTCAAGCGCGACCCTCCATACATTTTTGAAATACACCTTTACACGACACACAGAGACTTTTTCTTTAAAATTTATCATTTTATCACTTCTCAACAATGGAAAGTGTCCGCAATCGACCTTTTTGGGCATTATCTTACATTATTTAGCGAGAAAAACAATAGTGAAATCCCGGCAAAATTTGACACTTCTTTAGTAGTGTGCGTGACTTTTGACAAATAATGACATGTAAACTTGTTTAGACTATGGCACGCTAGATGGCGTGCAGGTGCAGACGATCTTATAATAATTCTGTTAAATCAATAATTAGTTTTAATTATTTCCTTTCCAACCGTTCAAAAAAATAACAATATAAAATAACATAAAACTGATGACATCAATGTTATGTTTTTTTTTTTAATGTAAACAATTTTATTGTTGTATGGCAACATAAATACCAGTAGTCGTAGGAAGGTTTTATGCAACGATGCCGTTCTTCGTAACCTTGACCTACATGCAATATGTGGACGAAAAAAAGGCGTTGCCAAACTTCGTTCACTTGTTTGACTGTTAGAAACTTAGAAAATACATTCCTAGCTCGGTTGTCCCGCGCTATATGATTTGCGCGCGGAAGTTCTTGCGTACTTATTATTTTGTATGCTATGCATTTTCATTGATTTAATTGCAATATTTCTTCAGTATACATTTGATTCATATTATCTATTATACTGTATTATTGTAATTCTAATTTATCGTAGGTATAATAGTTAAATATTCTAAAAACACAATTCTATTTTCGGTGGTATTAGAAACATCAAGTTGGCCCGTGATTTTTATGAAATCTCGTCACAATACTAATTACCTACGTCATACGTGTCAGTGATGAGTACAAAGTCAGTGTTTCTTAGTATTATTTGAATAATATGTTTTTGGTCAACAATAAATAAAATTATTTTAAATCGGTAAACTACCAAAGTAGGTAATCACAAAATTAAACTTGCAAACATTTGCAAAATATGGTTTTGCCGGATTACGTCACCTTTTACGCATTTTGCAAACAGTTTCAAACAGACACACATATTTAAATATTTATAGTTTGTTTTATTTTGTAGTAGATACCTACCAAGCTTTTTCACGTCGAAATTTGTTATGGTGCGTTCAGAAACAAATATAATTCAGTTACAATCTGTTTTTTTTCTGTTCCGTGCTTTATTTTGAACAAGTTATTATAATCTGTTTTTTTTTTCTTATTCGTTGACCAGTTCTACGAGGAATCTAAAGGTAACATTGAAATATAAAGATAAGTAAAATTTTATTACGTACTATAGCGGAAAACGTTTCCGAACGCTCCCATTTCTCTGGCCGTAAGAGGGCCAATAGAGGACAGCCGCCTCAAAGATATTCACCAACGCGCTAGCATGTTTGCTCCCGCGCCTCGCGCCGACCAATCACTGATCTGTCGTCGCGCCGCTACTCGGCCGCTGATTGGCTTTCGTAGCGTTATAGTTTTAAGTTCTTATGATAATGTTGTTTTGAATGTTATAACCTAAAATGTTGGCACTGGGTAAGAGAGATACTTTTGAGATGGCAGAGTTTTAATTTGTGTAATGTGTTTATTCCTGAGTTTTAATTAAAGTTTAAACCGTGAACAAGGCTTTATTTTAAGAACTGACCCACCCCGACTATAGTACATCTTTTGAACGCAACCCAATTGACATTGAGAGTTGAAGGAAAATCCGTCTGCACTTCTCCTGCACTTGCGATCATTTTCAATTGATTGTGGAAGCTGGTCCAAATAAAGGCTTGTCTGAGATATCTGGGTATCGCATAGTGGACTTGAAGCATGTAATAGAGTGGGCATTTCTTCTGGAAAGACATTGAAATATGTGTGAATCTTCACAAATTGAATTTGTTAGTGAAAGACATGATGGATTTCGAAGTGAATTAATTTTCAAGTGCTGTGATCGAGCGTGGAAACATTGGTAGCAGTAATAAAATAAAAACTGCATTTGTGTGGGCAACTGTGACTTCTGGTAGCTTTTACACTCAAGCAGCTCACATAACAAGTCTTATGGATATTCCAACAATGTCAGCCAATAAATTTCGTCGAGTTGAAAGAAAATAAGGCAGTGTGTGGTTAGAACATTTGACAGAGGAAATTAAAATTGCTGGTGAACAAGAAAGATCAATTGCTATTCAAAAAGGTCATACGGGCATAACTTTGACTCGTCATCTGGTATGGTAAGTTAATATTTTACTAAAAACAAATTTGGTTCTTTATGACTTTTTTATTATGTGAGTGGTAATGCCGGGAGGGGACGCCCTAGAAAGACATACACTGATCATATTGGTGCCGTTCTTCTAAAAGGACAGGTGCGTAGTACTCGTAACCGGCGTGCGTGTATGACCAGATGTATGAATGTGGACGAGGCAAAAGGAGTATGTAAGGATCGTAGCAAGTGGCGTTCTGTGGTTTCTGCCTACCCCCATGGGAAAAGGGCGTGAGTTTATGTATGTATGTTATTATGTGCATTATTTACAAGTGTTGCTTTTCATTTCCAGGCCTGCTTCTTGGTGTTAGAAACAAATATTGTTATACATGTCAATATTATGGGAGGAGAAACATGGATATGAAAGCACATAATTGCTGCAAAAATTTTACTGGACCATCTACAGCAATGGAATCGGAAATTATTGTGGAAGGCTTTCAAAAGAGTGAAGAAATACATCAACTTCGCTATTTGAGTTTTATTGGTGACGGAGACTCCTCTGTGTTTGCAAAATTGATAGAGAAAGTGTCATATGGGAACAAAATAAAAAAAAATTAATGCAAGAATGACGTAATCAAAAACTATACCAGTGCACTCTACAAGGTAAATGAATAAATCAAATTTGTAAGTCATCCCAGGATCAGTGAAGCATATTATTCTGTATTTATATTTTGTTCTTTTTAGATCTTGGCCAACACTAAGCTCCTTCTTTCTGGGCGAAATATTTTGAAGCCAAAGATTATTACTGCAATGTAAATAAAACATAGACAGATGGAACTGAAAAGAAGGAAGAAGATCTCGTAGAAAGTTTGAAAAATACTGCTCCAGAAGTGTGGGCTCTCATTTATGCAGCCAATGAAAAAATTGCTTTGAAGGCTTCAAATCCTTCTGCAACATCAACATCAGTTAGAAATTCAAGCAAATAAGAGAAGTAAAGTTTTATTTCAGAGCAGCTTTGGAGATTGACGGTAAATAATATTTTGAAGTGAATGGTAAATAATATTGGTCAAAAAGTAAGAATTATATGCTAAGTATGTTTTCTTTGTTGCAGCAGCAGTGTAGCAGTTGGTTCAAAGAAAGTTTCAAGGCAGTGGGCGAAATCAACAAATCAAATGATTTTTGTTCTAATTGTATTATGGTAGTAGTTTGTTTAGAATCTACATTATCATTGTATATTTCTTTTTATTTTGTATCAAAAGGTGAAATAATACTTCTTAGGTATACTTACTTCATATAAAGAGCTTTATATTTTCGTTTTATTATATGCTTTTGTTGAGTGCTTCCAAATTAGGAAATATTTTTTTCACCTTCCTTGTTATTATCTCATAATAAATCGTTTTAGATTTGTAGCTCTTGTCTAGGAATTATAGTTTCTTACGTGTTATGAAATGTATAATTATTGTAATAATTGGTACTGTTACTAATCATAAGTGTTATTAGTTTTGAGTGATTATGCATGTATCAGCATTTAATTATGTTACTTCAAATTCTTCTGGTTTGATAAAAAAATCAATAGTGTACCTAATGTAGTTTGTTCAAAAGCTTACTATTCCATTAACAACTACTAAAATGATAAGAATAGCTGGTCGTTGAGTTGAACACAAGACAATGTTTGTAATTTATGTTCTTTCTCCTAAATTAGTTTACTGATAATATGTTATGTCTTTTTTATGTTTTATTTTTATATACCTTTTATTATTGATTGTAGTCAATCGTAATATTAACTTACACCATAGTATTGTATCGAGTCTGGTTCTTCTAACCAAACAGACAGATGTGTTGCTGGAGAGTTTGTTCCGCCACTTCTTCTTTCCAGCAAAAACACTAGGAAGTGTCGAAGGGTGGGCGTTTTGGGGGACTGTCACTTGTAAATAAGTAAAGTAAAGTAAATTTTGACGTTCGAAAAGTGCTGATTATCAGCCTAGTTTGAATAAATGAGTTTTGATTTAGATTTTTTTGAGTAAAATAAAACTGCGTTTTATTGTCATTATTGTTGACATAATTTATTTCCCAAAATTAAATAGTTTACACCAACAAATATACCTTTTATTTTTAACAATCGTACATAATAAAATATACCGACTCACGAACAGTAAGTCTTGGGTTCAAATCCAGACAGGCGCATTACTTTGTGGAATGTATTGCATCACCACATGCTCTCAATAAATATGAAGCAAATCATGGTGAAATGTCCTAGAACCAAAAATTTGAAGACGTGACATCTACCCCACTGGGCCCGCGTGGTGGCCGTGTCCCAGCAGTGGGAACATTATAGGCTGATGATGATATACCGTAGCAGGTGGCGTTCTGTAGTTCTGCCAACCCAATCTACCCATAAAGAAAAATGAAAAACATTTTTTTTCATTCACGCCATCTAGTGTTCAATCTTCGTAAATGTACTCGCTCACGTCTACGTCTGTGTGTGTAAACGACGCTATATTCAATGGCAGATTTTAAATTACACCTTTGTGTCGAATTAGGTGGATATTATGACAATGATGTGACCCAGTTCGATAAAACGTAATGTCCGATAACCGCAATTGCTACTCCTACGACTTAATAGTTTTCCAATTACACAAAAACACAAATAAACTAAAAATGTTGACTTCAACGCCATCTAGCGGGAAAATGGCTGGGAGCAGCCTGTATCTTTCACCTTAAATAGATTCGATTTCCCTTCATACTTTCTTCAGGCTTAGGACTGACAGTTAAAGTGACTAGTATCAATTAATAAAACTATTTCTATTTCCTTAAAATGTCCCCAAATATCACTACGTTTACGTTTAGAAGTCATTATATTTAAAAAACAAAAAGTAGGCACAATAAGATGTCACTCACTCAACGCAATACGACTCTCTAACCAATTTAAAAAATACGACCTCATAACGTAAACAAAGTTGCATAAAATAGAATGTCAATCTAAAATAAACCTAATGCATTATGAAATAGAGACCAAAATAGTTAACGTCTCTAGAATATCGAATACTAAGAAAGCTAAACAATAATTGTCAGTGTGTGTAAATGCGATAACGAATCAGATCTTGCTAAGTGCATGTGGTGAGTTGAGTTGGTGACGTGACGTATACAACAAAGGGCTCTCGTTCCTACCTACCTACACACACTGACGCGGGCTTAGACTAGAGACGCGGGATTCTAATGAGCCGGAGCCGGTGAACTGTGGAACGATAATTCCGCACAGTACTGAACGAGTTCAGTTCGTTCACTGTGTTTGAGCAGTTCATCGGAACGAATCGCTCCGGAGTTACTCAAGTCTAGAACAGGGGAACACTCAAATGAGTCTTACGTATTTTTGAAATACTCTGCTTCGGCAGAGTTTATGAACACTTGTAAAATTAACTTAGCCAAGTTTCTATGATTAGAAAGAACGAAACTCAAGTTTCGTCGTTGTCATCGTGGTTGGTAAGGTAATATAATATTCGGCGAATTATTTGAATAGGATTAAAATTAATTAATGAATTAATTAAATTAAAATTGATTGATTACTTATATCAATATGGCTGAATATGGTTTTATTCTTATCTATGATAAGAAATTAAGAAGATAATTTTGGTAATGCTGCTGGCCATTTCCATGGATGCCCTAGGTAACCTCTATTGAAGTATAATATGACTTAGTGTAAGTCAAGAAGTATTAAGGTGAATCATACAGGCTGCTCCCAGCCATTTTCCCGCTAGATGGCGTTGAAGTCAACATTTTTAGTTTATTTGTGTTTTTGTGTAATTGGAAAACTATTAAGTCGTAGGAGTAGCAATTGCGGTTATCGGACATTACGTCTTATCGAACTGGGTCACATCATTGTCATCCTAATTCGACACAAAGGTGTAATTTAAAATCTGCCATTGAATATAGCGTCGTTTACACATACAGACGTAGACGTGAGCGAGTACATTTACGAAGATTGAACACTAGATGGCGTGAATGAAAAAAAATGTTTTTCATTTTTCTTTATGGGTAGATTGGGTTGGCAGAACTACAGAACGCCACCTGCTACGGTATATCATCATCAGCCTATAATGTTCCCACTGCTGGGACACGGCCACCACGCGGGCCCAGTGGGGTAGATGTCAAGTCTTCAAATTTTTGGTTCTAGGACATCTCACCATGATTTGCTTCATATTTATTGAGAGCATGTGGTGATGCAATACATTCCACAAAGTAATGCGCCTGTCTGGATTTGAACCCACGACTTACTGTTCGTGAGTCGGTATATTTTATTATGTACGATTGTTAAAAAATAAAAGGTATATTTGTTGGTGTAAACTATTTAATTTTGGGAAATAAATTATGTCAACAATAATTACAATAAAACGCAGTTTTATTTTACTCAAAAAAATCTAAATCAAAACTCATTTATTCAAACTAGGCTGATAATCAGCACTTTTCGAACGTCAAAATTTACTTTACTTTACTTATTTACAAGTGACAGTCCCCCAAAACGCCCACCCTTCGACACTTCCTAGTGTTTTTGCTGGAAAGAAGAAGTGGCGGAACAAACTCTCCAGCAACACATCTGTCTGTTTGGTTAGAAGAACCAGACTCGATACAATACTATGGTGTAAGTTAATATTACGATTGACTACAATCAATAATAAAAGGTATATAAAAATAAAACATAAAAAAGACATAACATATTATCAGTAAACTAATTTAGGAGAAAGAACATAAATTACAAACATTGTCTTGTGTTCAACTCAACGACCAGCTATTCTTATCATTTTAGTAGTTGTTAATGGAATAGTAAGCTTTTGAACAAACTACATTAGGTACACTATTGATTTTTTTATCAAACCAGAAGAATTTGAAGTAACATAATTAAATGCTGATACATGCATAATCACTCAAAACTAATAACACTTATGATTAGTAACAGTACCAATTATTACAATAATTATACATTTCATAACACGTAAGAAACTATAATTCCTAGACAAGAGCTACAAATCTAAAACGATTTATTATGAGATAATAACAAGGAAGGTGAAAAAAATATTTCCTAATTTGGAAGCACTCAACAAAAGCATATAATAAAACGAAAATATAAAGCTCTTTATATGAAGTAAGTATACCTAAGAAGTATTATTTCACCTTTTGATACAAAATAAAAAGAAATATACAATGATAATGTAGATTCTAAACAAACTACTACCATAATACAATTAGAACAAAAATCATTTGATTTGTTGATTTCGCCCTCTGCCTTGAAACTTTCTTTGAACCAACTGCTACACTGCTGCTGCAACAAAGAAAACATACTTAGCATATAATTCTTACTTTTTGACCAATATTATTTACCATTCACTTCTGTAATAATAAAAAAAAAAGGTGTGTGAGAGATGAGATGAATGAAATTAAACTGTGTGGTGTGCTCCAAATAAAAATAAGTAAAAGTGAAAATTCGGGCGCCTGGAGTACACACAAAACTATGCCAAGGATAGACTTACCTGCGGGAGCTTGAGACCTTTAATCTTCAAGCGGGAAGGCATCAATAAAAATCAATCATGAAAAGTAAGAACGACTTTATTACCCGAAGGCTGCTGGTTTGAAAATTCCTTTCTAACATTAACAACTCTAATGTGTAAAATTAAGAGAAAATTGTTGTTATTATAAGACCTGTCATTATTGCACTTTTTTAAAATAAATTGAAGTTATGTATCATAAACCATACCAAACTCCGTCGACTAAATTAGGAACCTGATGGATTATCCAAGAGCATCTTGGTGATATTCGCCGAGATTGCCAACGGCGGTCCAAGATATATGCATTTTGGTAGGGGCGTGCGTTCAAAAATTTAAGTAATATGGAAAAAAAACGCCTTGTGGCTGAAAACAAACATGAATAATCGTTAGCGGATAAAAAATGGCGATTCGACGCAGGAGTCGTTACGAACAAATACAATTAAACTCACCGTTTCTTCCAAAAATCAAAATGTGGTCATCAGTAGATGAATTAATCCAAGCAAATAATTATCAAATGAAGATAAAAGATCCTGAAACAATTAAATATCGGAAACTATTAGCGTCTGCTATCAAAATAGCCATGACAACGCGGAACGGACCGAAATCACAAAGAATTCGCTTACCTTAAAAAATAAAGGCTATCCAATTAGGATCATGACAAGGGCAATCGGCTACCACATAATTAGGGACTAGATGCCGCCCATCTCAAGTTATATTTTGAGATTTTATTGGAGCGCTCAAAAATCACTCCATTGATTCCAGGCTGTAGGTCGAAAAGCAAGAAATGTCAAAGTCAATTTGACAGCATCGAAAATAAAAATCAGTGTGACCACTTCACGAATCCAAGTCAACCAAAAAATGAATTTTCATAAGGCAACACCACCATTAGAGCCTACAAATCAAAGCAAAGAATTCAATAGTATGTAACAGGCTTAAAAGACTCGTTACATTACATCCCTCCCCGAAAATAAAAGAAAGGAACTTTCTTTTATTAGAAAGAAATCTTCAACACAATAGACCAGTCTTAACAACTTTCTAATTCCCAAAAAAAAGAAAAGAATCATAAAAGATTCGAAGTGTAAATGAATTCTGAACATGTCAAACGACAAGGTCTCAAGAATTTAATAAAAGTAAAAACATGCAAATGACAAAAAGTCAAAAATGAAATCTGTGAAAAACAGAAAAAAATATAAGTTATAAAAACTAGTTAAATGAAACGAAGAGAGAAATCTCTTAGCGCTTCTAAACTCCAAAACAGTGCAGTTAGGCACTATAGCCACTGACTACAAATTTCAAACGAATTCGAACAATTTACCAATACAAACTACAATTTTTAGTGCAGTTAGGCACCATCGCCACTGACTAAAAATTTCAAACCACTTGGAACAGTACAACTTTGAGTGCAGTTAGGCACTATCGCCACTGACTACTATGTCAACTGCTTCCAACTCTACCATCTCTATGAGTGCAGTTAGGCTCTATTGCCACTGACTAACTCCGTATCCAACAATCCAAAAAAAAATTGAAACTCCAAACAAAAGTTTTTAAATAAAGCTGAAAGACCTTATTTAAAATATTGTTACAGGCACAACCTGCAACGAAACAAAGGAAAGCGTACTGTGATCGGCTCATCACCACCGAATTCCCGAGCACAATAGCTGTAAAAGAATGTTGCTGTGACTGGCTCAACACTACCAATCTCCCAAACACAGACAAACACAAAAAATCATTGAGATCTCCAATGAGAAATCTCAATAACGAAAAGGCGAAAGCCAAAGTTTCACAATGCGATCGGCACATCACCACCGAACTTCCGAACGCAAAGAAAAAAGAATGACGAAAGTCAAAAAAAAATCCCGCATTGTGATTGGAACAACAATGTCCAACACAATGGAAAAAGGAAAAAATATGGCCGGGGCCGAAATCCCACATTGTGATCGGCACAACACCACCGACTTTCCGAGCACAATGGAAAAAAGAGTCGAAATCAAGGTCAAAAGTTACACCAAGATTCAAAAAATAATAAGGCATTTTGTAACAAAGGTTACAGAATGACCCTAAAAAGTAAAGTCCAGGATGAACGCGTTACTAACAAAGTCAAATCCGATCATTAAAGAGAATGAAACTCTAGTAAAAATGAGAAACAATTCTGTCAATGAACAGCACAAAATAGATTTAAAAATCGATTACTATTTATGACGAAGAGAAAATAGAATGATTTCAAACTATGAAAAAAAAGAATACAAAAACTTGAAATTGAGTTCAAGTTTTTGATCTCAAGGTAAAAATAACCTGAAGTGTAGGGTTACATAAGATCCTAATAAAATGTAAACATGTAAAAGGTTACCCTTAAAAAAATAAGATCTTATACAATCCAACAAAAACGAACAAAACATAAAATAAGATCCTTCGGTGTGAAAAACATTTAGTGTGGAAAAAAATTGTATTTAATTAACAAGAATGGCCTAAGTTTTATTTTTAGAATGTTAAGAATTCAAATTCAATAAATTTATAAGAAGTTACCTAACATACATCTTTCAAACCACCGATAACCTATCATCCATCCCCTCGTACATCACACTGTCAAAAGCGGCTTTCAAACAGAATTTATCAAAAATCAAGACTAACACTTGGAAACCAAATTAAAATTTAATAATATCTTTAACATGATAACGTCCCACTGAACCTTTATTTATATCTTTCAAAACATAAACGTTATCCGAAACCTTTTCAGTTATTTTACACTTTACAAACTTAGGTGCAAGCTTAGCTGAAAAATATGCAGGAGCATGAGATTGAACAAAACTTCTTCTCCACACCATATCACCCACACCAAAAGAAATGACTTTCCGACCTTTATTATAATAAGCGGCATTTCGCTTATACCCCTTTAACAAGTAAGCTTGAACTTTAACAAAAATATCACTAAGTGAATTAAGAGAAACTGCATAAGCACTCCTATTTGAAATTTCTAGTTGAGATAAGTTATCAACAGAACTACTAAAGTGATGTAATGACGCATCAAGAATAAGCTCCCTACCAAACATCAGAAAGTTAGGAGTAAACTCAGTAGCAAGGTTTACACTATTATTTAAAGCTAATTGAACATTGGGCAAAAAACTTGACCAAGTTCTATGATCATCTTTAACAAAACACGATATGCAGGTTTCGACCGTTTTATTATATCTCTCAACAGGGTTATTTTGAGGTGTATACAAAGTATTATAAAATATTTTGGTTATATTAAAACCTTTCAAAAAATCTACAAAATGTTTTGAAGTAAATTGAGTTCCATTGTCACAAACTACTATTTTTGGACAACCAAATTTGAGAAATATTTCTTTATCAAAATGTTTACAAATTACTCTAGTGGTAGCATTGATCATTGGAAAGAACCAGCAATATTTAGTAAAAACGTCTACAACCGAAAGTATGTATCTATGACCAGAATAAGTTTTAGGTAGAATTCCTATGATATTAACTGAGAGCATAAGCATCAACAGCAGTACAGGTATCGACATCACCCGAATCCTGAAGCGGCGGAGACTGAACTCCCTTGTCCATGACTAACAAACAGCAAGGCGAATAGCAAACGAAAAGCAAAAACTAAATTTCAAAAAGTTAAAAGTTTGAAAATAAATTCTCAAGTTTGAGGTTAAGTATTGAAGTCAATGTGGTATTCCCATGAAAAATTACTAAGTTAATTTTATCGTTTTAAAAGTGCAATAATCACTTACAAGCAGCTTAAATCTAGATAAATTAAATGTACAATATTGTACTTACAATTAGATTAAATTATTTTCTTTAAAAGTTAAACTTAGTTTTTAAAATAACTTTACTGTTGAGAACAACAAAACACGGTCAATGCTATACATTTCTGTTGGTTTTGCTAAGAACAAACATGTTATTAAAACAAACAGGTCAATAAACAAAATTATCAATAAGTAAACACCAAATATTGTTTACAAAGATTCACCAAATTAAGTTAAGTACTACTTATGAGTCAAAAATTAAAATAAACACAAAGTTATTGAAGTAACAATGTAGAACAAACTAATACAAACAATAGACTCATAAGTTATTTAATAATTGTGCAATAATGACAGTATATAGGTACCAGACAAACCTACTTCAAGTCCCTGTTCGCTGAGCGACAATTGTAATAATAAAAAAAAAGAGTGAGATGAGAGGAATGAAATTAAACTGTGTGGTGTGCTCCAAATAAAAATAAGTAAAAGTGAAAATTCGGGCGCCTGGAGTACACACAAAACTATGCCAAGGATAGACTTACCTGCGGGAGCTTGAGACCTTTAATCTTCAAGCGGGAAGGCATCAATAAAAATCAATCATGAAAAGTAAGAACGACTTTATTACCCGAAGGCTGCTGGTTTGAAAATTCCTTTCTAACATTAACAACTCTAATGTGTAAAATTAAGAGAAAATTGTTGTTATTATAAGACCTGTCATTATTGCACTTTTTTAAAATAAATTGAAGTTATGTATCATAAACCATACCAAACTCCGTCGACTAAATTAGGAACCTGATGGATTATCCAAGAGCATCTTGGTGATATTCGCCGAGATTGCCAACGGCGGTCCAAGATATATGCATTTTGGTAGGGGCGTGCGTTCAAAAATTTAAGTAATATGGAAAAAAAACGCCTTGTGGCTGAAAACAAACATGAATAATCGTTAGCGGATAAAAAATGGCGATTCGACGCAGGAGTCGTTACGAACAAATACAATTAAACTCACCGTTTCTTCCAAAAATCAAAATGTGGTCATCAGTAGATGAATTAATCCAAGCAAATAATTATCAAATGAAGATAAAAGATCCTGAAACAATTAAATATCGGAAACTATTAGCGTCTGCTATCAAAATAGCCATGACAACGCGGAACGGACCGAAATCACAAAGAATTCGCTTACCTTAAAAAATAAAGGCTATCCAATTAGGATCATGACAAGGGCAATCGGCTACCACATAATTAGGGACTAGATGCCGCCCATCTCAAGTTATATTTTGAGATTTTATTGGAGCGCTCAAAAATCACTCCATTGATTCCAGGCTGTAGGTCGAAAAGCAAGAAATGTCAAAGTCAATTTGACAGCATCGAAAATAAAAATCAGTGTGACCACTTCACGAATCCAAGTCAACCAAAAAATGAATTTTCATAAGGCAACACCACCATTAGAGCCTACAAATCAAAGCAAAGAATTCAATAGTATGTAACAGGCTTAAAAGACTCGTTACACTTCAAAATATTATTTACCGTCAATCTCCAAAGCTGCTCTGAAATAAAACTTTACTTCTCTTATTTGCTTGAATTTCTAACTGATGTTGATGTTGCAGAAGGATTTGAAGCCTTCAAAGCAATTTTTTCATTGGCTGCATAAATGAGAGCCCACACTTCTGGAGCAGTATTTTTCAAACTTTCTACGAGATCTTCTTCCTTCTTTTCAGTTCCATCTGTCTATGTTTTATTTACATTGCAGTAATAATCTTTGGCTTCAAAATATTTCGCGAAGAAAGAAGGAGCTTAGAGTTGGCCAAGATCTAAAAAGAACAAAATATAAATACAGAATAATATGCTTCACTGATCCTGGGATGACTTACAAATTTGATTTATTCATTTACCTTGTAGAGTGCACTGGTATAGTTTTTGATTACGTCATTCTTGCATTAATTTTTGTTTATGATGTTCCCATATGACACTTTCTCTATCAATTTTGCAAACACAGAGGAGTCTCCGTCACCAATAAAACTCAAATAGCGAAGTTGATGTATTTCTTCACTCTTTTGAAAGCCTTCCACAATAATTTCCGATTCCATTGCTGTAGATGGTCCAGTAAAATTTTTGCAGCAATTATGTGCTTTCATATCCATGTTTCTCCTCCCATAATATTGACATGTATAACAATATTTGTTTCTAACACCAAGAAGCAGGCCTGGAAATGAAAAGCAACACTTGTAAATAATGCACATAATAACATACATACATACATACATAAACTCACGCCCTTTTCCCATGGGGGTAGGCAGAAACCACAGAACGCCACTTGCTACGATCCTTACATACTCCTTTTGCCTCGTCCACATTCATACATCTGGTCATACACGCACGCCGATTACGAGTACTACGCACCTGTCCTTTCAGAAGAACGGCACCAATATGATCAGTGTATGTCTTTCTAGGGCGTCCCCTCCCGGCATTACCACTCACATAATAAAAAAGTCATAAAGAACCAAATTTGTTTTTAGTAAAATATTAACTTACCATACCAGATGACGAGTCAAAGTTATGCCCGTATGACCTTTTTGAATAGCAATTGATCTTTCTTGTTCACCAGCAATTTTAATTTCCTCTGTCATATGTTCTAACCACATACTGCCTTATTTTCTTTCAACTCGACGAAATTTATTGGCTGACATTGTTGGAATATCCATAAGACTTGTTATGTGAGCTGCTTGCGTGTAAAAGCTACCAGAAGTCACAGTTGCCCACAAAAATGCAGTTTTTATTTTATTACTGCTACCAATGTTTCCACGCTCGATCACAGCACTTGAAAATTAATTCACTTCGAAATCCATCATGTCTTTCACTAACAAATTCAATTTGTGAAGATTCACACATATTTCAATGTCTTTCCAGAAGAAATGCCCACTCTATTACATGCTTCAAGTCCACTATGCGATACCCAGATATCTCAGATAAGCCTTTATTTGGACCAGCTTCCACAATCAATTGAAAATGATCGCAAGTGCAGGAGAAGTGCAGACGGATTTTCCTTCAACTCTCAATGTCAATTGGGTTGCGTTCAAAAGATGTACTATAGTCGGGATGGGTCAGTTCTTAAAATAAAGCCTTGTTCACGGTTTAAACTTTAATTAAAACTCAGGAATAAACACATAACACAAATTAAAACTCTGCCATCTCAAAAGTATCTCTCTTACCCAGTGCCAACATTATAATTCAAAACAACATTATCATAAGAACTTAAAACTATAACGCTACGAAAGCCAATCAGCGGCCGAGTAGCGGCGCGACGACAGATCAGTGATTGGTCGGCGCGACGCGCGGGAGCAAACATGCTAGCGCGTTGGTGAATATCTTTGAGGCGGCTGTCCTCTATTGGCCCTCTTACGGCCAGGGAAATGGGAGCGTTCGGAAACGTTTTCCGCTATAGTACGTAATAAAATTTTACTTATCTTTATATTTCAATGTTACCTTTAGATTCCTCGTAGAACTGGTCAACGAATAAGAAAAAAAAAACAGATTATAATAACTTGTTCAAAATAAAGCACGGAACAGAAAAAAAACAGATTGTAACTGAATTATATTTGTTTCTGAACGCACCATAACAAATTTCGACGTGAAAAAGCTTGGTAGGTATCTACTACAAAATAAAACAAACTATATAGATTTAAATATGTGTGTCTGTTTGAAACTGTTTGCAAAATGCGTAAAAGGTGACGTAATCCGGCAAAACCATATTTTGCAAATGTTTGCAAGTTTCATTTTATGATCACCTACTTTGGTAGTTTACCGATTTAAAATAATTTTATTTATTGTTGACCAAAAACATATTATTCAAATAATACTAAGAAACACTGACTTTGTACTCATCACTGACACGTATGACGTAGGTAATTAGTATTGTGACGAGATTTCATAAAAATCACGGGCCAACTTGATGTTTCTAATACCACCGAAAATAGAATTGTGTTTTTAGAATATTTAACTATTATACCTACGATAAATTAGAATTACAATAATACAGTATAATAGATAATATGAATCAAATGTATACTGAAGAAATATTGCAATTAAATCAATGAAAATGCATAGCATACAAAATAATAAGTACGCAAGAACTTCCGCGCGCAAATCATATAGCGCGGGACAACCGAGCTAGGAATGTATTTTCTAAGTTTCTAACAGTCAAACAAGTGAACGAAGTTTGGCAACGCCTTTTTTTCGTCCACATATTGCATGTAGGTCAAGGTTACGAAGAACGGCATCGTTGCATAAAACCTTCCTACGACTACTGGTATTTATGTTGCCATACAACAATAAAATTGTTTACATTAAAAAAAAAACATAACATTGATGTCATCAGTTTTATGTTATTTTATATTGTTATTTTTTTGAACGGTTGGAAAGGAAATAATTAAAACTAATTATTGATTTAACAGAATTATTATAAGATCGTCTGCACCTGCACGCCATCTAGCGTGCCATAGTCTAAACAAGTTTACTTGTCATTATTTGTCAAAAGTCACGCACACTACTAAAGAAGTGTCAAATTTTGCCGGGATTTCACTATTGTTTTTCTCGCTAAATAATGTAAGATAATGCCCAAAAAGGTCGATTGCGGACACTTTCCATTGTTGAGAAGTGATAAAATGATAAATTTTAAAGAAAAAGTCTCTGTGTGTCGTGTAAAGGTGTATTTCAAATATGTATGGAGGGTCGGTTGACACATCCACCTTAATATTTATACGAGTATACCTAAATTTGTAAAGTCACTTGGGCTAAGACCAAATACTTCTTTTGGCCGAAGCCAGAGGTTTCTATCAAGCACCGAAATTGAACGAACTGTAACGAATGCGAATGTTATTATTTTCGACAAGTTGCAACGTAGTTTTTTTTAATAATCTCGTTAAGTTGTATATAAAGTCAACATAAACCATTTTTTTTAAATCGTCATAATTAAGACATACACTGACTTTATTGGTGAGATTCTTCAGAAAGAACAGGTGCGTAGTACTCGCTACCGACGTATGTATGAATGTATGAATGCGGACGAGGCAAAAGGCGTATGTAAGGATCGTAGTAGGCGACGTTCTGTGTTTCCTGCCTACCCCTGTATGTATGTTTTATATACAGTGTGTTAAGTTAAACGAGGGACATATTGAAGGAGGGTATTCAGTATTGGATTCTCGTCCCAAATATGTAAAAAACTATAACCTTAATTTGTGAGCTGATTGTGCCATGGCCCCTGTACGCTCTCTAGATCTCACTTTATTAGACGTTTCTTTTTCGTCATTGTCCTACGCCAGTTTTAAAATATGAAGGGAAAATGGATTATACCTAAAAGTCATTGATCTGCGTACATTTTCTGTGATAAGCGCAAGTGTGGCGAGACTTTTCCAAAATATTTGGTATGGTTCTATCTTATTTATAAGTGTTTTTTTTCGTTCATATTTTTATTAGTATCATGTAAGCATGCCCTATTGCGGGTAATACGTCCTTCGTTTAAACTAACATATTGAATAACATAAACTTTTAGACCGGTCAATGTGGCGACACCTGGGGCAGGCCTATGTCCAGCAGTGGACATCTTTTGGTTGAAATGATGAACTTTTAATACGACTCAAGTTTTACTTTCGTATCTTACAGAACATCATCCCACGCATGCGGTCCGTTCCGTGGCTACGACTACGTGTACGGCGTGATGAGTGAAGGAGTGCTGCAGTTGAACGAACGGGACACCTTGCGGCTCGTGCTCACTTTCATCATCAGACCAGGAGTTATCGGGTTCCTCATGCTGTTCCTGAGGTGAGTAGCTTTAAAGCTAGTCTGTTATTTTCCCACTGGCTCAGAAGGGTAAAGTGCTTAACTTCTGTCTAGAGCAGAGACCGGTTTTTTAAATAAATTGCCATCGCGGTCCGTTTTTACTTGAGTTCATTAAATGGGACTGCCTCCTTGGTCTAGTGGTCGCAAGCGCGACTGCTGAGCATGAGGTTCTGGGTTCGATTCCCGGGTCGGGCAAAGTGTTATTGGCTTTTTCCATCAGGAATTTATCAATAACAGCCACGGAGTCTGAATTCGTGCCCGGTTGATGGCAATAGGCTCGCCCCCTATTACATGGGACTTAAACATAACTGGCGAAATGTGGGTGTACTATTAGGTACACCTCCAACGTTTAAAATATATATTAGAGACCTTATTACTCGAAATGCACAATTTTTAAAGACTGGACAATCACCATTATATTCCAGTGTGGCAGTATACTACATGCGCGCCAAGGCTCTGGCGCAGCGCTCCATGGTGGACATGTTGCGGCACATGCTGGTGCTGCAGGCCAAGGACAAGGACTTCCTACTCACTGCCATCGCTAATGTGTCCAACGGAGGTATGCGGGACAATGTTTATTGACACTTTTGTCCACACATTTAAAGGAAAACTACGAATAAAATGAATATAAAAGGTAGTAGGGATACTGACCGTAAAATGGTTGCCATGTATCATCACTACATCACTATCACTACATAGTATAAAACAAAGTCGCTGTCGCTGTCTGTTCGTCCCTACGTATGCTTAAATCTTTAAAACTACGGTTTTTTTTCAAATAGATAGAGTGATTCAAGAGGAAGGTTTTAGTATATATTTTGACCGACATCCACGCGGGTGAAGCCGCGGGCATCAGCTAGTTCAATATATAATTTTAAACCCCTCCACATAGAAAATTTTCATCGGTAATTTCATTAAAAAACAGCTCTGTCATACATTTTGACCGTGTAGGTTTTTCATGAACAGCTTTTTTTTATAACCGACTAAACATTTCTTTGAGAGCCCCTCTCCCCTCCCCTACGTGGTAACCGTTTTAGGGTTGGTGTCCCTTCCACCACGTATCTCAGCTTCTGATTTTGTTTCTCACGTCTGTTTTATATTTTGTTAAGGTCATTGTTTGAAAACGTCATGCCCATATAATATAGATGTTCATCTGTACTTATTGACCCAGAGATTTTTTCTGTTCATTCCGTTTTGTACATTGATTATAAAGGGTCTGTATTGAAATCCGGAAAAATGACCGGCGCGATGCAATATTTAATTTTAATTAATTAATTTTAAGAAAATTACAGCTAAAACATTTGAGTAGTCGAATAAATATGTAGAAGAAGGCCAATTACAATACTCATCGTACTTCCATTTTGCCACCCGCTAAATGCAATATTTGAAATGCAATTTGAGCACCGAAGTTTTTTGATATCATCAAGCAATTTTTTTTATTTATCCCATGTTTCATTTAGGTACGTAATATTATTTTTTTATTTTCCTAAATACTATGTAGTTAATATAGCAAAAGTAGGTAAATTATAGACAGTAGTAGAAATAGAATTTAGACGGTAGATAGTCTAGTCAAGGCTTTTAAAATAACCAATTCATCGGACACACATTAAACAAACATTATCGCATTCCAGAATGGCTATACAGTCCAAAACCAACCGACGAGGGTCCAGACAGTCACACGTGGAAGTATCTCCGCGAGGTCAGAAAGCCTTCCAACTCTGGCTTCCACTTCGATGCCTCCCGTCTCAGCCACTCCTTGATTGAAGGTCGTCCACGCTCCTTTGTCAAGGAGAACAGAGCTTCGAACTATAATGAGAGGAAACCAGAAGATGGAGACACGGATAGCTCGTTTAGCTGGCAAGGATCTAATAATTACTTGAATAAGAGTGAGGAAGAGAGGCAGTTTCCTTGATTGTGTGGTGGTATTAGCATAATCTTGCCCATAGCTGGGATGTCGGCCAACCCTCGTGTGGTAGTGTGTGGTGCTATAAGATGGTGGTATTTAATAAGTGTGCATAAAATAACGAACTTCTTAAAGGACGTCTTTCTTAAAGCAGATTATTTTTTATATATAACTGCCGTCTAGTAGAACGTAACGTAAAGTGTGAGTCTATTATTTTGTAAGTCTGTGGTAGATTTTCGATAGTCTATCTTTGCTATATTATATTAATCTTGAGTAGTCTTACTGTAATGACGAATAAAAACTTCGTTTACCGAACATCTGTCCTCAGGACAAGATTGAGGTCAAGATTAGACCCATTTAATAAAAAACCGGCCAAATGCGAGTCGGACTCGCGTACGTAGGGTTCCGTACTATGTATACAACATTCAAGAAACTTATATACCAAGATTTACCTTAATTTTTAACTTTTTTATTTTTTGGCATTTTTCCTTTATTTGTGCTGTAAGACCCTTGCTTTTTACCAAATGTCGTGATTCTAGGCCAACGGAAACTACCATATAGGTTTTCAACCCAAAACCTGTAGGGTACTTCCGGTTGACCCAACAAGGTCCATGATCCGTTGCACTATGGATAAACTTATTAAAATATCAACAATATTCTAATGATTTAACCATGGATGGTGAATAATTTCATAGGAGCCCAGGGCTCGCCAAAATGAAATAAATAAGCAAAATTAAATTAAGATATAGCTTCCAATTAATATACACAAGCTCTAATTAGGGTTGTGAAATAAAAATATTGCATGGTAACAAACTGTTGTATTGTCTAACATAATAATAATAATTATTCTAATAAATTAATTAACTTAAGTTTTTTAATGAAATGTTTAAAACTGGTGCTAAGACGCATTTATATTTTGTGATAAAAATAGAGGACTTTGATAGATCTTTAGAGGTAGTTAACTTTTTCTGCTCAGGTGCCAAAAATTTTTGGAAATATTTACGAAATAATCTCAGATATCAGCCTATAATGTCCCCAGTGCTGGGACACAGGCCTCCTCGTCGTGAGTGGGCCGTAATCCACCACGCGGGCTCAGTGCGGGTTGGTGGAATCTCGGTAATATTGCCAAAATTAACTAAAGGCTAGCCTAGTTAATTGTAGTTTTTTTTTATAATTACAAAACGTAACAAAATTTGGATTTCGCTGGCTACCTTAGCGTATCCTTCTAAATCTATTTTTTTCTGTTCCACTTGTGTGAACAGTTTTTTTAGTTCCTAATTATGTCTATGCCAGAGATTGCAATGTATTATTAATAATTCATAATTATTATCTAAATTTAGTAATCTTTAATCTTCCTTATCCTAGTGTCTTCCCAGCTTAAGAAGATCTATCCTGATTAGAATCAGGTAGAGATCTAAAGATATCTTTATCGCTAAAATCTACATTTTATAGTAGTATTCTATTATCTGTTCATTTACGCACAATGGCCCAATCAAGAGGCTAAGTGCGGACAAAAGCCCAGTTAAACTAAACTTAAACTTAAACTAATCTGTTCATTTAAACTACTTAACTCATGCTTGTCCTTAGATGTCCCTGTCTTAGTTGGCAGTAGGGCGACTGACGGAAATCGATCAAATCTCGGCCCTGGTAATCTCACAAACAATGTATTTTACAATTAAAAACATGAATGAAGGAGCCACTTTAAGCAGGTCGTGCTAAGGTAACCCGATAAATTCTGCTTGAGACTGACCAGCGAATTGCAAAAAATATAAGAAAATTAACTGATCTCTTGTAACCTGATTTGTGCATTTATAAAGTACTAACTGTTGCCAGCGGCTTCGCCCGCTACAACTCGAAAAATTATCCCACGGGAAGATAAAAACTATCCTATGTGTTTATCCAGGTTATAAACTATCTGTGTACCAAATTTTATTCAAATCCGTTCGGTAGTTTTTGCGTGAAAGAGTAACAAAACATACACACTCACACACAAACTTTCGCCTTTATAATATTAGTGTGAAGTTTGATTCCCTCTTATTATTTTTTTAATTAGCCTGTTGTGTCCCACTGAAGGAAAGAAAGAATGAAAAAGTATTTATTGGTCACTGCTGGGCAAAGGTCTCCCCATTTCTTTCCAACTCTCCTGGTGTTGTGCCTTCTCTGGCCAGTCAGTCACGAACTAGTCGAAATAGTTCTTGGGCCTGCCTCGGTGACGACGACCGCCTTCAGGCACCCAGTGTGTCAAAATCAAAATCAAAAGTCATCTATTCAAACTAGGCTGATAATCAGCACTTTTCGAACGTCAAAATTTACTTTACTTTACTTATTTACAAGTGACAGTCCCCCAAAACGCCCACCCTTCGACACTTCCTAGTGGTTTTGCTGGAAAGAATAAGTGGCGGAACAAACTCCCCAGCAACACATCTGTCTGTTTGCTTAGAAGAACCAGACTCGATGACTGACTATTGTGGCCCATCTGTCCTGACCTCTCCTGGAAATGTGACCCGCCGCCCAGTCCCATTTTAACCTCGCAGACTTATCGCCAACATCGGCGTAAAACCATAATACGGTCCAAAATAGGCATCTTGGACCGTATTATGGTTTTACGAATTCGATCAGTGATTTTGATGTTGTGATTGCTACGCTCCATCGCTCTCTGGCAAAGATCTCTTAATTTGATAAAATAATAAATCTATTGACGTGTATTATAGTGTTTACAGTTTTATACTACTATGTACTTTGAGCATCTTATTCTTTTATTGCCAATAAATTTAATAATTAGAATTAAATTATAAAATAATCTGTGAGATTGAATGAGGTTTAATAATAACAGTATTAAAATTATGAATTTGAAATCAAACTGAAAAACGCTCTAAACTGCGCAATTTTTTATGTATAGAGAATAATCCATGTCAATTTGTACTATTATTATAAGAGAATTTTATCATGCATTTATGTTTTCTAATAAGATTTTTATTGTAGTATGGAAACGAATGAGACGATTGAAATTATTTATAATAAAATAAAATGTATTCATACACGTTTGTTTTATTTGTTGCGTTGTAATTAGAATATTCCAGACGCTTAGGCGTTTTGGGCTCACTTTGGCATTGACTGGCCTAGCGTAGTACGGACTTTCAACAGAGAAGAGGCCAGCTAATACTGTTTTTTTTACCACTGATATCCAAGGGCACCAACAGCAACTTCTTCTTTCCTAGCGTGTCGATGGCAATCTAATTTGTATCGGCCTAAAACTGAGCGACTAGTTTGGCGCTTTCGGTAGCGTCTATCTGTTCGTATAGTGAACAAACAACAGGACACGGTATTATTATAAAGAACTCTAACTTCGGTACTCAGAGATATTTAATGATTACTTAAGCCATCACTTAGTAAAGATCTGACATACTTTTGTATGACAAAACTGTCAAAACCTTTACTAAGTTATGGCCTAAGTAATCTAATAAAAGCTCTCTGAGTGCGGCAAAGATTTAAGATGATAGAAAAAATATTCCCAAGTTCAAAAAACTACCAAGGCCACTTGATCAAAGGCTGAGTACTCCGCTACGTTTTCTCTTGATTAGCAGTTATGTGTTGTAGATCTATGGTGTGGGTGAGCACCTGTATAATTACTTTGTTGTGGGCACAAATTGGTATTGCCAACAAAACCGGCCCTATTGAATATAGTATTTCATTCATTCGTTTGGTTTAATTAACACCAGTTTTTCGATTCGATATTCAAGGTGCAGTTTGCAGTACTAACTGGGTTGTGTGTGTGGTCAGATAGGCAGTCGCTCCATATAAAATACTGGTATCCAGCTGCATCCGGTTAGATTGGATGCCAACCCCAATATACATAGTTGGGAAAAGGCTAGGCAGATGAATACAAGGTGCAGTTCGCTATTTTGTTATAAAATAAAAGCATTATATTTATTTATTAAAAAAAAAACACCGATCGAATTAAGAACCTCCTCCTTTTGGGAAGTCGGTTAAAAACAGGTAAGTACACCTACAGTACACACATTTCACACTGAATAATAAAAATATACTGGTTAGGGTTCTGATGTAAGTACCAATTACAGGCAACCTTTTTCTCTTACATCATTCAAGATAAAACATCTGGTTATTTGACAACAAAACCCGACTTTGTCAAAAATTATAAACAAAGTAACGTTACTATGGGAACGCGTCCATAGAAACGTTTATTTGTAAAAGATACAAACTTATTATTTTAATTTGTAAAATATTTTCATTGTGAAATCTAATATTAATTTAAATATAATTACATTATAGTGTTACTTGTGATAATAGTTAACAGGTAAGATATCATTATTTTCATTTTTACGACCTTTTTATATCAAGTGTCGCTTGCATCTTGGATTGGAAAACTGCGCGAAAAGCACGTTTTTTTTCTGATAATACGATTAAAGCCTAATTAAAATCCACAACAGTGATATGCTAGTTGGCTTTTTCATATCATCATTCTCTTGCCCTTATCATATCACAATTAATTTGGGGTCGGCGCAGCATTTCTTCATCTTCCAAACTTATCTGTTTCTCGTCATCTCATGATTCTTATGAGACACCTCCTCCTCCTTCCTCCTCCTTTGACTCTTTTAACTTTTCCATATAGTGAGAAATATTATAATCGAGGCCAAGTTAAGGAAGTCCAGAATTGCAAGTTTTCTCGTTTATAGAATGATAGTATAATCACAAGTTTTATTTAGAACATGTAAATTCTTGTGCAGTATTCGGATAATTTTTGAGTAGGAGGCGATTTTGTATATCGAATCAAAACATCCCTTGGTTGTTTTGATACCCATATGAGGGGAATTTTGGCTGCATAACATAGTTTTATAAAACACTAACAAGGACGTAGGGTCTACGTCCTTATTAATACCACACAAGTCCTCAGAATACAATGGCAAGTGGAAGCGGAGATAGCCGCAAGAAGAAGAAGAAGATGCCTCCACCGCCGGACGCGAAGCCATGTCCGTCCCGGTTCATCCCACCGGAAGTGGTGGGGAAGACCCTGCCGTGGGTGCCGCGCGCCGGGTACGACTATGAGATGGATTGCGACAGCCAGCTGGTGAAAGCTACCATGAATATGTACCCTGAAGGTTAGTTATCAAGTTTTTTTAGACACACAATGAGTATATGACTACCTCATTGTCGAGTCGCCGCCACGGAGTCTGAATTAGAGACCAGTTGAAAGCAGTAAGGTCCTCCATTACTTGGGACCTAAACATAACTGGCGAAATGTGAGTGTACTATTGGTACACCGTTGCCTAACCCGTCGGGGTTTACAGGCATTATGTTATGATGTTACAATGCATACACTCGCAGCTGTTTTCCATGGCGATATGCAAAAATTACTGAATACTACTTTAGTAACCTAGACCGGTTGAGTAAGGTCTTTACACTTGGAGCCTGTTCCTGACTTTCGGTCTAGCTCAAGGTTTGCCAACGTACAATGGAGCGCAGTATCCTAGGCGTTTATCTAACTGAACGTATACGCAACACCACACTGCGATCCAAAACACAAGTCACTGACGTTGCTCAGAAACCCACTAAGCTGAAGTGGGACTGGACTAGTCATGTCTGCCGTATGCCCAACGAGGTGTGAGCTAAAATAACCACGTTGTGGAGCACTGACACAGCCAGAAGGCGATTCTTAAAACTTGTATAATTTATATATTTTTAAGAAAGTTTTGTTAGGCCTCCGATTTATAACAGAATTCCAAATGCGATATGAATGAAACAAAATGACAAAATATTTACAAAACGAGTCAAAAATTATTAGTTTTTTTAATAATGACAACATATTGGACTAACTTTGACTGCTTATTTAATGAATTTTAGTTTTTATTTATTGACATTATGTATTACAGTATTTCTTTAACATGATTGTTTTTTAATTATTATTTTAATGACAGGAAGTGATTGGCTATAATTGTATTTAACGATGACATCATAATGGACTAACTTATTCTGCTTACTTATTGAATTTTGGTTTTTATTTATTGACATTTTGTATTACAGTACTATCTTTGACATGATTGTATTTAGATTATTTGCCATGATGCATTTGACTATAATTGTATTCTATTTGCCGTCTTAATTCTCTATTTTAATTGTTTTAATTTTAATTTTTGCTATGACATTGCTTACTTATTTAAATGACCTCAAAAAATTTCAAAATTTCTTATTGTAAAAAATTGTTGTGCCCGACAGGGTACTTTTACATCCTATATTATAGGGTGTAAAAGTACCCTTAACGCAAACAAAAGGCGTTTGTTCTCCCCACCACTGCGATCATTTTTTTGTTCTAGACCATACCCGGGATCCTCCTAGTTGCGGAGATATTGGGGGTCAAATTTCCAAATTTTTCACAGCGTTTTTGTAAATACTAGTATTTCAGGTTTTAACTTTACTTAAATTACCTCCATGACCCGTTTACTATTCAAAGCATCCACTAGCACGATATTTTAAGAGTGTTACTTGTAGTTTTACCGTAAAATGTGATTTTTGACCCCAAAAAAAAAAGTCATTTCCAAGCAAAAATTTTTGCGAAGGGGTACTTGGTTTGATGTACAGAATGCTTGGTTGTCGGATGCGTGAAGGGTTCGTTTACACCCTGTATAGTACACCGATGATGGTTGCGGTCGTTGGGGGGGACCCGCTGGATGCGAGACACGGGTGACGGGACTGGTCAATGTGGTGACAGCTGGGGGAGGGAGCCAAACCAAACCACGTCCTTTGCTAGGCAAGGCATAGCGGACGTCGTGTCGTTAGGCTGAAACCGCTGAAATGATAATGATAGATAAATACACAGATTTACGCAATTAAGCACTGTTACATTATGTAAGTCTGTGTATTACGCTCGCCGATACATTTTTCGTTGTAACCCTAAGTACGACGACTATAGAACAGTTATTATAAACTCTGCCGAAGCAGAGTATTTCAAAAATACGTAATTAAAGACTCATTTGAGTGTTCCCCTCCACGGAAATCTTTAGTAAAAGGCGAAAGATTTATGCGTTTTGAAGGGAAACCAGAGATACCAAAATTTACTTGGAGCGAGACACCCAACCGAGCGCCGGAGAATCTTAACACCGCGATTCAGGATCGTGACGTCAGCGCACAGCGACATCTGTTGTTAAAATGTGGTACTTGTAGACGTGTTTGGAGTAAAAAAAATTAGACGGACTTTATCAAATCAAATCAAATTAAATCAAATAATTTATTCGCATAATATGGGTAAATAGATGGTACATAATGCATTACATAATACAACAAAAAGATCCTTATATTAACCATTTTCTGGTATGCAAAACTTAAAACTTAAAATTATGCTGGGGAGTTCGTTTACTGTATAACTTAGGGGAGTATATAACAATAAAATCTGGGGTGTGGTCACGATAAAAAATGACTATTTTATTTAAATATGATCTTTACTCCTAAGCTTAGTCCACGCTGACCAAATTAGAGCTAAGAGCTTCGGTATGTGTTGAGGATAAGGAAAAACGGAAGTTCAACCGTCCTTGAGCTTATCCCCGTTTGAGTTATAAATAATAAGGTTCATTATTCCATGTTATTGTCAATATTATACCATGTGAAAGACCTTATTTTGTAAATTATGTTATTTGTAAGGTGTAGGACCTACACCATACAGGAATGTTGCATACGTCTGCGTAAGAGGGCTCGGCTGGTGGCCACGGGGGGTCGCTCCTCGGGCCGTAACTACAGCCCTTTCCTTTTGTGGCCTCTAGGCTGGACATAGAGGGCACGCGTATATCACACGCGCCCATGTGTATGATTGCGGTGTTGTTTTCTGTAGGCGCTTTTGGCCAGGCTAGGCGATCCCTGTATAATAATTATATTATGGTTCAATTCCAGGCGAGAAACCTAATTTGTGCAGTGAATTTCTACCGCTGATGCAAGCCAAGTCCTGGACAAAAGGCGTCCCTCATCGGGACTCCTACAATCATGTCAGGCCTTCCGATTCCATTGGTAAGTGTAATATAGAAAGTTTCTTTTGAAAATAAACGCTTATACCCGTTTTTACACACTAAGTGACGCCTAATAATATCAACATGAATGATGTTACCAAGATTTTGTAAATATATTTTGATAAAAGAGTGTGAATAGAGTTTCACGCCTGTTCTTTGCCATAGAGATCTACGCTTTGGAATGGGCAACTACAGTACTTTCACAGCTATTGTACCTTTGTGACTGCTTCGGTTCCTTAGTTTTTTTGACATTGAAAAGTTGCTGTAATAGTATAATTGAAATAGTTGGACCGGTTGCTTAAATTACTTACTGAGTTGTGGAGATCAGATGGGCAGTCGCCCCATGTAAAATATTGGTATTCTGCTGCATCCGTTTAAACTGGAAGTGTACCTCAATTAAGTTGGGAAAATGCTTGGAAGATGATGGTATGGTCCAACTCCTGAGTAAAGATGACCCCTATAACATATCACTATTTTTCCTGTGAGGTTTTCTCCGGCCAACCCATGATTGTACCTAACCCATTAAAATACACCAGTCGTCCCCATTGTCAGGCAACTGCTACACGGCTACAACCAAAGGAATCCGTCTGGTCAACATGCCTCCGAAGAGGAGGATTCCTCCCAAGTTGTTCGGACCACTCGGTCCTGGCGGAGAAATGCAGTTCCCTCCGGTCAAACCCTGGGCGGAGAGGGAGAAAGACAGACTGAAGGCTATCGAGGATGCGAAGAAATCGCATGCATCGCAACGCACGCAGAAAGGTAAAAAAAACAAAAAAAAAGATAACAGTTACATTAAGTTTTTAGTTTATAACACCATGGTTTGAAGATCACCTTTTAGGCAATATGGTGAGTTTATAATGTCATCATTGACCTGCGCTCAGTAACGGACGGGCAGAGATAAATAGTAGTCACGGTGGTTAGACAAACATTTCGGTAAATAAATAAAAAAATAATACTCTTTACAATGTTCTAAAATCAAATTATTTCCTTTAAATAATGGAGCGTTTAGACTTATGGAGGTTTTTAATATACAAATTGAGTAATACTAAAATTCATTGCTGTAGATCCGAAAACATAAATAATTTATTTCCACTACTTGACAGGTCTGGTTAGGCTAGAAGATCTAGTTTCTGGTGAATACGACAGAAAGAAAGCGGCTGAAGCAGCTGCTAGGAAGAAAAGAGCCGAGAAGAGAAAACTAGACAAGGAGGCAGCGGAGTTAGCGGCACAGGAGGCGTTTAAAAAGTAACGTTCATCTCACCCTAGTACTTGTATCTTCATCTATAAGTGCGGTTCAGGCTAGCGTATTTCTTTTGCGCATGTAAGCTAGTATCGGCTAACGTGCTTACTCATATAAAATACCAGGGGAATGGGCGCACGGAGAGGCGTCTTTCACGCCTCGCTATTATAAAACTTATAAGTCGAAACTCTAATAACACCCGCTTAGGTAGATCTTCTGGTTAAGCCGCGCCACCGATCCGCTGAGCTGGTTAGGTCACCGTGGATGGGTGACCGCCCATAACATACAGAATTTCCTCCGTGCCTCGGAAAACACGTTAAGCCGTTGGTCAAGTCTGTCATTGGAAGATCTTGGACAGTCGTAACAGGTGGTCAGTGGCTTGAAAGGCTGACAACCAGTCTTACCGTGGAGTATCATATTATTACCCAATATAAATTGGGTTGTTTAAGGGGCATTTCACGTCAAGCGGACAACCAAAAAAAAGGAGGTCGTGAATTTACTAATAAATATTAGTAAATTTTAGTAAAAATTTTAGTAATTTTACTAATAAATATTAGTCAAATTTGGAAAGCTATATAACTCAGCAATAAAGCATCACACGAAAAAAAATTGGGTGTACACATACACGTCTAATAGAAGTTTAACTGACCAGAGTATATAAACAAAATTCACGACCTCATTTTTTTTTGGTTATCCGCTTGACGTGAAATGCCCCAGGTCAGGTAGGCAGTCCCTCCATGTAAAATACTGGTATTAAGCTGCAGCCGGCTAGACTGAAAACATGTTGGGAAAAGGTTCGGCAGATGATGATAAGTCGACGTTCGTTTTGCCACATACGCAACTCGTACATCATCTTGGCGTGTCGATAGCAATCTGATATGAGTCGGCCCAGAATACGGCTTCTTCAATTCTTCATTAGCGTAACCAATTCCTATACTGTGCAGACAACGGTATATTCAAAACACTACATCTTTTTCCCAATTGTTTGTGGTACAGCTCCATGTTAACACTCTAGAGCGGAGTCATCTATAAAGCTCATGTGAGCAGGTTTTCCTTGCTTCGACTAACCTAGTCTCGAGTGAACCGGCCCCGGGTGTGTATAAATTGTCAGATAAGCCATAAATAAGTTCCTCAACTTCACAAGCCCAGCCAATTTTAACGCCTCAACAGCAAGATGCAATCTCTGACGGGGGCGGTGCAAACCCCCTGACAACTTCAACGATGAATCAGGAAACATTCCACCTGGGCACATGTTGCCGTGGCTGACTTGGAAATCTCTGAACCGACTTCGAACCCAAATCGGCCAGAGCAGTCTCTGCAGATAGGGGCTTATAGACGGCTCATACTTCAAGTGCGCATGCTGCGTCTCCCCACAGACAATGGCCCACCGCGCCATCTTGCATCGCATTCCCTTCCCCAGTGCATAACATCACGCTTGTAATCCCCGAAGGGTTAGGCAGAGGTGTACCTGATAGTACACCCACATTTCACCAGTTAAGTTTAAGTCCCATGTAATAGTGGGCGAGCCTATTGCCATCAACTGGGCACAAATCCAGACTCCGTGGCTGTTACTGATAAATTCCTAATGGAAAAAGCCAATAACACTTTGCCCGACCCGGCAATCGAACCTAGGACCTCATGCTCAGCAGTCGCGCTTGCGACCACTAGACCAACGAGTGCACCAGGCCACCAGTGCACTTGATGATTTATTTACTGCATCAGTGAGCGAGGTTCGTGTAGCTGAGGTTTGGGCTATAGACATCTGAACTTATAGCCATCGATACGCTAAGAAGTACATTCTCAAAATCATGATCATATTACAAAAACTTTAGTGTATCATACCTGTAACCCATGTGTGTTACTGTGCAGGCGTTTAGCTCGGCTACAGTTCGAGGAGCCGCGCGACCCGGATCAGCAGATGAAAGAAATGCTGGAGGTCACCGTGGAGGAGCATTACCGGTTCATCAGTGAGGAAGCCTTAAGAAAAATCGAATATTATTTGAGTGTTGTGAGTTTTGCTATCTTCCACTACATTGTCAGCGGAAAGACATACCCCCAACATAGAAATTAAAAAAAAGCTAGTTTTTTAAAAAAAAAGCCTTGCTTCACGTGGGTGCGTTCACAAACATATAAACTCACATACACAAATACCCAGACCGGAAACAACTATCTGAAGGCCATACAAATATTTGTTCCGTGCGGGGATCGAACCCGCGACACGCAGCGCAGCAGTCAATTACTCGAGCTACTGCGCCAACCGTGCCGTCAAACAAAAGTGAAGTTTGTTTGAGTGAAGTTTGCTTTCTTAAAAAAGTACAGCAGATTAAAAAAAAACATCCATTGCCAATTTTCTATGTGCGGGTGTTCGGAATGATGTACTGAATACGACCCAGATGGGGTGACAATATGTATAAATTGAATATACATATTATCGATTCTGCATCATCTCTGAAAATTTGACTGCTGTAAAGCATATTCATCAGCTACGTTTGAGTCTCATGTGTTAAAGATGCGGGCCAATGCCATAAACTGGGTAAAATTTCAGGTATCGGGCTGCATGTTTCTACTGCAACGACCTAGTTTTCCTGACATGCTCCGGTCAATTCTGCGGCAATGAACCAGGTTACTCCTTTTGGTAACCAACCCGCACTGGGCCTGCGCCCTCTTCTAGAGAGGAGGCCTGAGTCCCAGTAGTGGGAAATTTATCGGCTGATGCTGATCATGACTCCTTATGGTGACGAACTTATTGCTTTTTCTTTGGCGTTTCTTCCAGCATTCATTATTTTTTTAATAAGTTCTTATTCAATTTGCCGTGGTATGTATGTAGTCAAATCTTGCAACTGAATTTCAAGTCAACCCCCAACCGATTGAACTAAAATTCTGCACATACCTTTGGTTCTAGTGACAATATTTTTTTTTCATTTCCAGTCGTTACAAGCGAAGCAGCTGCCCGATTTCCCAGTAGCTCTATACCAGCGCGCTAAGAAAGCCGTGGACAAGCAAACAGCGCATATCAAGAAGCGTATGCTCATCCTGACGTGGCAGGCCGTCGTGCGCCAGAGTGAGGTCGACATCAGGGACTTCTTCGAGATGGCTATGAAGAGGTGCTTATTTATACGAGTACTATGATAAGCCTGATGATATTTCTATCGGCGAATATGACTTATCGTCCCCTATTTGACATGTTCAGGAGGTTGCAAAATTTCTTCCATCATTACATAAAGAACTGTTGTGCAAAAGTTCATGGACTCTTCATGTGCGAGGTGGTTAACTGTTATACACGCACGCCGGCTACGAGTGAATCTATCCTTTCTGAAGAACATCATATTACGTTACGGTCCAACTGATGAAATGTACCATACTGGGCTAGCTCACCGTTCGTCCGTCCTATAACGATGACAGGCCGTTCGTGATCCCCGCACGCCTCAAAGAGATGTCATAAACATTGCAGGGGTCCGATTATGCGGGCCTGTGGACGGTGAGTGATGGGTAAGCTCGCCGTCCGTCCGTCTTATGACGACGACAGGCCGTGTCGACGGCGCGTTCGTGTTCCACGCGCGCCTCAAAGAGATGTCAGCAACATGGAAGGGGCCCGCAAGGGCCGACGCCTGTCGAGGCTGCGGGTTGTTCGCAAGGGATACCGAGGCCTCGACATGAAGGGCCTCGAAGAAGGAACATGGGTGGTTTTTAGTCAGTTATTTTATGATTTCCCACCCCCCCAAAAAAAAAAAAAGGGGTCCGATGATGACGTATCGATTTTTTATCTGTACCCATTCTAACAATGATATTAAAAACCCCCAGGTGCATCCTAGTATACATTCTGCAAGATCCGCGGGAGCAGCAGCGGCTGAAGATCCCGTTCATACCGGCGCTGTGGCCTGCGCACGTGGTCAGGGCTCCGGTCCCGTGGCACGCGCCCTTCCTGAAGGCCAAGGAGCGACTGTTCTACCGCTACTACCTCGGCAACCCCGTGCTGCTGGAACTCAGGCGCATGTGGCAGGAGAGGTGAGACAGTACTAGAGCCAGCTAAGTTGCAGTGTAAGAGAGACGGAGCTATATCTTGTTGTAGGCCAAGGTGCGACTTTTGGACCAATCTGTTGTTCCTACCTAAAGCCTTATCTACTGAAATGATTTTTGAAAATTAATTTCCGAAATGGGAACAAGAAAAGTTGTTGTCTTTTATACGGTTACAAAATAAAATAAAGTCGTTATCTATAGAAGCCGGTCAAACAAGGGACAGCAGATAGTGCCTAACTAACTGAAATACCAAAACATGCTTTCCTGAAATGTCATAAATACAACTGTTAATTTTTTTCTGCAGTACACTCACAGTTATACTAATTGTGACTGGGACCGTAGCTTCTTTTATTTAGTATTTGTTTCTACTAATCAAAAGTGCCTTTTGAATAGTAGAAACACTTGAAATAAATACTTTTATTTTTCTTCCTTTCAGATACCAAAACATATACATAGTGGACATGGAAAAAATGCAAGCCGAGGTCCCCTTCCCACAATACACGACTGATTTCTTTGAAAATTTGACCAAGCTGGCCGCGGCCACTAAGACAGAGCTCGAGGAGAACTGGCTCATCGATGTGGCTGATACTATGATCAAGATGAGGCACCACTGGTCCATCTACGTGGCTAAGAAGAAGAACGAGTCCACCTTCAAAGTGGAGAATTTCTTTAGGTTAGTTCAGTTTTGACTGGATAGTGTCTTGCCAGATAGTGAACGTAAGCATTCAGAATGTGCTACTTTACTTGAACCTCAACTATACTTATAACCTTATCATATTTGTGTTGGTGCAAATCAGTCTATGTTTTAATATAATAGATAGAACCAACTGGTGACAGATGACAAGTGACAATTCGACGATGTTAAAAGTTCATTTCATTCTTGTTTATAAAAACGCCATTTTATTTATTAACCTATTCTGTTCTACTGCTGGGCAAAGGTCTCCCTCTTTCTTGGGCTTGCCTCGATGACGACGACCGTCTGCAGGCACTCGCTGTTTGACGGTTCAAGTCACCATGGAAGTGTTGTCGGCCCGATCCCATCTTAACCTCGCACACTTATCCTGCCTGTCTTGGAGCGTATTATGGTTTTACGCATCCCTCTTCCAGACGGGAGAGTACCTTGGAAAACCTTAAGTTGACTGGCGCTCCGAATCAAACAATACTCCACCTGCTGGAGTGTGCCAGGGTCCGGTTATCTGCACTCTTGACGATCAGTATACCACCTCTATCATTGCAACCAGCTACTGGGTCCGCAAGGTGGTATTTACAAGACAAAAGCCATCAGCCAGCCACTGTGACTACGTGTATGTTTCAGGTGTATCCGTGCGCTGATGTCGAATCAAGTTCGGGACCTTGTGGAGAGGAGCGTCTACCATTTCGCTGGATATCTCAATTATTATTTTGTAAGTGTCGGTTCCGTCAAAAAGTAAAGAGAAGTAAATAATAGTTCGACGTTTGACAGTGGAGAATGTGAGATAAAATCGTGTTGTGTCGACCCCAATCAACATGCGAGTTATGGGACGAAGGCAAGAAAATAATTATGAAGTGATTATTTTGTTAAATACGTCAGTGGCACTCACCACAGATATGGAGTACTATTGTTACTACTAGTAAAAACATGAAAGTTTGTAAGGATTGGTGTTGTTACTCTTCGCACACAAAAACTACATGAAAAATGATGCTAGATAAATTTTTCAAACAAATAGTTTATAACCTGCCTGAATATTGTCTAAGTTTTTAAACTGACATACTTACTAACATTATTATTAACACTTGTAACGGGATATTTACCATGTTTATTATTTGTTTCGCGTTTGCGTTATTTCGGCGCTGTTGCAAGCACCATGATCACGGATAAACTGATAAATAATTTCCGAATTCTACACGGGTGAAGCATAAAAGTATAAGCTAGCTTAAACATCATCATCTGCCTAGCCTTTTTCCCAGCTACGTTAGGGTCAGTATTTTACATGGAGCGACTGCCTAAGTATCTGACCTCCACAACCCAGTTAATACTAGGTAATACGATACTCTTTGGTAAGACTGGATGTCAGAATTTCAGGTCACTGACTACCTGTAACAATTCAATTCAATTCAATTCATTTATTTGATTCAGACATAAACAATATCCATAACTTTGTTAGTGATTACATTTAAAACTATGTTAGTAAACAGATAAATTCATAACGGACACACAGGCTATTTCAGACAAATACACACTCACAATACTGAATTTAACATCAAAATGACATATAAAAATAAAATGAGACAAATTAATACACGTCCCCAAAACGACTGCCAAAGATCTATATATAGCAGCCGGGACCAACAGCTTAACGTGCTTTCCGAGGCACGGAGGAAACTCGGTATGTCGGGCGGTCACCCATCCACAGACCGACCTAGACAAGCACAGCTTTACCTAAAGATCGATCTGAGTGGCAGCTCTTATTAAGCCACGAGCTCCTAAGCTAGCTTAAACATAATAAAACAAAAAATACAGATTTTTACAAAATTGCCTTTCAGGAAGGTAACGACTACGGGGGTCCATACAAAGACTACACGTTCATCAAGCGTCCAATCTTCCGCATCAAGGTGTCAGCTCACCCTGGCTCCAACAACATCACCTTCGACCCTGAACTGGATAACCTTAAGAACTTCGTGGTGAAGTGTTTCCACGCCATCATTGACGTGTCCAGGGTACTGCCGGCCATCGATAAGATTATGTATCCGAGTAAGTAATATCAACGTTAATTGTTTAGAAAAAGGTTCATATTACAACAACATGAACTGAATAACCTGTGAAACTTCGTGATGAAGTGCTTTCACGCCATCATCAACGTGTCCTGGGTACTGCCGGCCATCGATAAGATTATGTATCCGAGTAATTAATATCAACGTTGATAGTAAATGAACAAGGTTCATATTACAACAACATAACCTTCGAGCCCGAGCTGGACAAACCTTAAGAACTTCGTGGTGAAGTGCTTCCACGTCATTAATTCTCAATTATGTTGGGGTCGGCTTCCAGTCTATCTGGATGCAGCTGAATACCAGTATTTTACATGGAGTGACAGCCTATCCTTCACAGCGCAGAGCGGAAGGGACTGTCAGACTTCTACTGACTACAAACTGCCCATGTTATTTCTTAGCCCTTTGTTTCTGGGGCCGCGGTATCTCTTTCGAATAACCCGCAGCCCCGGGAGGTGAAATAAATGCTTTGATTTTGGTTTTGTTTGACCAGCAACAAACCGCCCCAGCCCGTATCTAATGCCGGTATACCTCGAGGAGCGCTACATGTCAGACACAGTCTCCGAGACCCTTCGCAACGTGTCACTGAACAAGCCAGGGCCGCGGAACTTCCTCAGCAGCTACACGGAGTTCTTCTACATCCTCAACGGAGAAGCCAAGGAGGCGCTGCTGATGTTTATGAAGCAGGAACCGCCACCATATTTAAAGGTTAGTTAGATCTTCATTAGGAACCTCAGTAGTACCTGAACTGCATCACACCAGCTGATGGTTCTTGGATTTTTTAAATACCATGTTATCCATTCTTTTAATTAGTGAAAAAACTGGCCAAGTGCAAGTCGGACTTGTACATTTCTGTTGAACTAAATTCTGATTTTCAAAATTTTAGGCTCAGTAGTTTCGGAGATAAGGGGGGGGGGGAATGGTCGGACAGACAGACACACGAGTGATCCTATAAGGGTTTTTCCTTTTGAGGCACGGAACCCTAACGTTTATAAAGCACTGCGCAATTTGTTGGCATGGGATCGTATTTTTAAATACAAAATCACTAGGCCCAAGCGATTATTGCCGAACCTTGAAGAAAACTTACTTTGGTCTAATAGACTCCTTAGTGTTTTGGTACTCGACATAATATTAGGAATGATACAAATTATGAGCCATGATTTGAGATATATTTAAATGCTGTTGAACTTACTCTGATTTGCATCAATACCCTTCTTGTCGGCGGTGTCTGTATTCTGCTCCAAGAACATATAGACTATATAGATAGGAGTGATTTAACAGATAAATCTATAGAATATGTACTAGAGTTATGTGCTACTGAATTACCTAATGAAAACTTATTACTTATAACTATGTATTGGAATAGAAGAGAGGAAGAAGTTTTTTATCAGCAACTTAAACTCGTTCTAAAATATATAAATAATAAATATTCTAAACTAAATGTAATTATAGGAGGCGACTTTAACATTAATATACTAATAGATAACCTTAAATCAAATCAATTCATAAATTTAATGCAGGAATATAAATTTACTCAATTCATAAAAAAACCGACTCGCGTAACGCCAAATACAACTACATGCTTAGATTTAATTTTTACAAATTTTAAATTCAAAGATATGTACACAACTGTAGAAGAACTAGGTTTCTCAGACCATAATAGTGCAATTTTACATTTACACCTGCCTAACCAAACAAAAAGAATCACCTGGTATGTTAAGAAAAGATTCTACAATCAAACAAATATTTTAAAATTTAAGTCAAAATTACAGAAAATAAATTGGAATAATATCATTACTACTGAAAAAGATATGGACAGCAATTATGAGGCTTTTAGTGGCACTCTCATTACCATTCTAAATCAGTGTATGCCATTAAAAAAATTAAAGTTAAAACCAAAATATAAAAAATACTGGCTTACCGTTGGCATAAAAAAATCCTGCAAAAATAAAAGATTATTAAAAATATTAACAACCAAAACTGACAATCCGATACTAACTCGACATTATAAAAACTATGAAAAAATCCTAAAGAAGACAGTAACGATAGCAAAAAAACTACACCACAAAAATAAAATGACTAAATCTACTAATAAAGTTAAGACAATGTGGAGCATAGTAAATGAACGTACGAATAAAAAAATAGCAAGTGAGAAATCTAACATAACCCTTCAAACGAACAATAGCGTGACTTCCGAACCCAAAGAGGTAGCTAACATTTTTAACACTTTTTTTGCTTCTATCGGGGAGGCCACGAACAACTCGACCGGAAAACTGAAAAGATCTCCAATTGAACCTACAGAAAACTCAATCTTCCTCAGTCCAATTGATCCTTACGAGGTTAATTCATTAATAAAAAACTTGAAAAATAAAAAAAGTCACGGCGTTGACGAACTCCCACCTACTTTATTAAGACAATGTGCAGATGAATTAACGTTACCATTTTATAAACTATTAAACCAATCATTTGAAGAAGGATCTTTTCCCAATATTCTAAAGAAAGCTCTTATAAAACCCATTCATAAAAAGAACAATAAAACCGATCCTAATAATTACCGCCCCATTGCTCTCTTACCGACAGCTTCCAAAATATTCGAAAAAGCCATGTGTAATCGAGTATACGCTTTTTGTGAAAAATATCATATATTTAATGAATGCCAAAACGGTTTCCGAAAAAACCGCTCCACTACCTTGGCCGTTTACAAATATATTCAGAAAGCTCTTGATATAATTAATGATAAAAAATACGCGATAGGACTTTTGCTTGATATGACGAAGGCATATGATAAAGTACAATTCGAAATATTATTAAATAAAATATATAGTATAGGACTCCGCGGCAAATGCTACGACTGGTTTGTGTCTTATTTGAGAAATAGGGAACAAGTAGTTGAAATAGAACATTGCAACACCAGTACAAATGAAATAGAGTTAATCAGATCCCACAGCAAGCAAATCACCGCTTCAATCCCGCAAGGAAGCGTAATGGGGTGTTTCTTATTTCTAGTTTACGTTAATGACCTTCCTAACTATATAAATGAGCCATGTGTCCTGTTTGCGGATGACATATCTATACTTACCTCATGCAAAAATAACACCAATTTAAATGATAAATTAAACTCCAGATTAGATTCTACAATAAACTGGATGACTGAACACAATCTAGAAATAAATTTTAATAAAACTAAAATAATTTCATTTCACCCTCGCCAAAAAATCCCAATAAATATTAACTTTAGCTTCAAAAATAATAAAATAGACGTAGTTGATAAATTCACCCTACTAGGCTTAGATATTGACACCCATATAAATTGGAAATCCCACATTCAGAAAGTGATAGCAAAAATATCAAAATTTTCATACGCCCTCCGCGAGATCAAAAAAACCACAGACCTTAAAACTGCACTAGTAACGTACTACGCATATGCCCACGCATGGCTCAAATATGGTATCATTTTATGGGGCAACAGTACTGACGCGCCCACGCTATTTACCCTACAAAAAAAAAACTACTTAGAATTTTAGTAAATATTGAAGCCACCGATAGCTGTAAACCCCACTTTCAAGAACTACATATCTTGTCTCTACCATGTTTGTATATATTTGAAATTTGTAAGTTCGTACGGAAGTACCCAGATTTCTTTACAAAAAGAGAGGACATTCAAACGAAAATCACTCTAAGACACAAAAACAGACTAAACCTGCCAATATCGCGATTAAAAATGCACTCCGACAGTACTTTTGTCATGTCCATAAAAATTTATAATAAGTTACCCGCAATAATTAAGAATTTAGATAAATATAATACATTTATTAATAAATTAAAAATCTTCCTTGAAAGCAAATGCTACTATAGTATAAGCGAATACCTAAATGATAAATTATAAATATGAAATAAAAAATTTACCCCTGAGGTTAATATAATAAAACAATCTATATCTATATATATAAAAATGAAACCCGTTTTCCGTTGTCACGACTTGGCATGAAAACGGCTTGACCGATTTGGCTGATTTATTTTTTTAAATGTTCGTTGAAGTTCAAGGATGGTTTTTAAGGCGAGAAAAATTCGAATAATGGCCGGAAAAGCCCTAAAAACAGCCCTTTTCTTTTTCCCATACAAACGTTTTCTAACTAAAACGTAAAATCAATTTGAGCTTTAATACCGTACTATAAAGTTCAATTGTTAGTGGAGAGGTTCCGGGAAGGCAAAACAATTGAGTGACGTTCAGTTGTTCAGACAACGAATGACAACTTCAAACAGACCATACGACATTATCACAATAATCACAAATAATTACTGTTTCTTTCCCAATAGAAAAACGACTTTTCAAATGGTGTTTGCGTATAATATAAAAATTAATTGCTGTTAGTTAGTCGCGCTAAAACTAGAGAACGGCTAGACCGATTTGTCTAATTTTGGTTTTGAAACATTTGTGGCAGTCCAGGGAAGGTTTAAAAGGTGAGAAAGTGGTAGGTAGGTAGGCAGGGTAGTAGGTAGAGTAGTAGGTAGAGTAGTAGGTAGGGTAGTAAGTAGGATAGTAGAGTAGGTAGGGTAGTCGGTAGAGTAGTAGGTAGGGTAGTAAGTAGGTAGGGTAGTAGGTAGGTAGGGTAGTAGGTAGGTCGGGTAGTAGGTAGGTAGGGTAGTAGGTAGGTAGGGTAGTAGGTAGGTAGGGTAGGAGGTAGTAGGTAGGTAGGTAGTTGGTACACAGGCAGGTAATAGGTAGGAAAAAGGGCATTGCAACGCATGCCGGGAACAGCTAGTAATTATATAAAAATGAAACCCGTTTTCCGTTGTCACGACTTGGCATGAAAACGGCTTGACCGATTTGGCTGATTTTTTTTTTAAATGTTCGTTGAAGTTCAAGGATGGTTTTTACGGCGAGAAAAATTCGAATAATGGCCGGAAAAGCCCTAAAAACAGCCCTTTTCTTTTTCCCATACAAACGTTTTCTAACTAAAACGTAAAATCAATTTGAGCTTTAATACCGTACCCATAAAGTTCAAGTGTTAGTGGAGAGGTTCCGGGAAGGCAAAACAATTGAGTGACGTTCAGTTGTTCAGTCAACGAATGACAACTTCAAACAGACCATACGACATTATCACAATAATCACAAATTATTACTGTTTCTTTCCCAATAGAAAAACGATTTTTCAAATGGTGTTTGCGTATAATATAAAAATTAATTGCTGTTAGTTAGTCGCGCTAAAACTAGAGAACGGCTAGACCGATTTGTCTAATTTTGGTTTTGAAACATTTTTGGCAGTCCAGAGAAGGTGAGAAATTAGTAGTATGTAGGTAGGTAGGTAATAGGTAGGTGGTAGGTAGTTGTAGACCGATTTGGCTAATTATAGTGTTGAATTATTCGTGGAAGTCCAGGGAAGGTTTAAAAGGTGAGAAAGTGGTAGGTAGGTTGGCAGGGTAGTAGGTAGGGTAGTAAGTAGGATAGTAGAGTAGGTAGGGTAGTCGGTAGAGTAGTAGGTAGGGTAGTAAGTAGGTAGGGTAGTAGGTAGGTCGGGTAGTAGGTAGGTCGGGTAATAGGTAGGTAGGGTACTAGGTAGGTAGGGTAGTAGGTAGGTAGGTAGGGTAGTAGGTAGGTAGGTAGGGTAGTAGGTAGGTAGGGTAGTAGGTAGGTAGGGTAGTAGGTAGGTAGGGTAGTAGGTAGGTAGGGTAGTAGGTAGGTAGGGTAGTAGGTAGGTAGGGTAGTAGGTAGGTAGGGTAGTAGGTAGGTAGGGTAGTAGGTAGGTAGGGTAGGAGGTAGTAGGTAGGTAGGTAGTTGGTATACAGGCAGGTAGTAGGTAGGAAAAAGGGCATTGCAACGCATGCCGGGAACAGCTAGTTAATAATAATTATGATTAATAAAGATAATAAAAATAATTGCATTACTGACATATTAATATAAATAATTAAATTAATTACATAGTAAATAAAAATAATAATAACTAAATGACTTCCATAATTAATAAAATTAAAAATAAATAAATTGCTTACGTAATAAATAAAAATAATAGTAAGTATATTAAACAATAATTAATATTTTTAAGAGTAATTGATTCACAATGTTAGTCAAGAAATACATGTAAAAACTCGTAATTTGACTTATTAAACGCTGAGGTTTAAAAGGTGAGAAAGTGGTAGGTAGGTTGGCAGGGTAGTAGGTAGGGTAGTAAGTAGGATAGTAGAGTAGGTAGGGTAGTCGGTAGAGTAGTAGGTAGGGTAGTAAGTAGGTAGGGTAGTAGGTAGGTCGGGTAGTAGGTAGGTCGGGTAATAGGTAGGTAGGGTACTAGGTAGGTAGGGTAGTAGGTAGGTAGGTAGGGTAGTAGGTAGGTAGGTAGGGTAGTAGGTAGGTAGGGTAGTAGGTAGGTAGGGTAGTAGGTAGGTAGGGTAGTAGGTAGGTAGGGTAGTAGGTAGGTAGGGTAGTAGGTAGGTAGGGTAGTAGGTAGGTAGGGTAGTAGGTAGGTAGGGTAGTAGGTAGGTAGGGTAGGAGGTAGTAGGTAGGTAGGTAGTTGGTATACAGGCAGGTAGTAGGTAGGAAAAAGGGCATTGCAACGCATGCCGGGAACAGCTAGTTAATAATAATTATGATTAATAAAGATAATAAAAATAATTGCATTACTGACATATTAATATAAATAATTAAATTAATTACATAGTAAATAAAAATAATAATAACTAAATGACTTCCATAATTAATAAAATTAAAAATAAATAAATTGCTTACGTAATAAATAAAAATAATAGTAAGTATATTAAACAATAATTAATATTTTTAAGAGTAATTGATTCACAATGTTAGTCAAGAAATACATGTAAAAACTCGTAATTTGACTTATTAAACGCTGAGCGTTCTTCCTCCTCTCTCCTACTGTTGATCTATGCTGTGCCCGACAGGGTCCATAATTGAGACTGATGTAACTGTTTCTCTACCAACTGTATACATTATGGTACGCAATAAAGATTTGAGATTTGATTTGATTTGATTTCTTTTTTTTTTTGGAGGTTGGGAAATCATCAAATGTTTCCGTGCCGCAAACAACCCCCAGCCCCGACGGGCCACCCTTAACTGTTATTTCATCTTCCCCAGGACTACACGGAGCGTATCTACATGTACGAGGAACTCCGCGACGAGATCGCGTTCCTGCGCCGAGATATACCGCTGAACATGATCATGTTGGACTGCGCGCCCATCAACGATACGCTCTGGGACATCGTAAACGGCTTGCGGCAGCACATCGTCGACCACTTCATCTTGATTAACAGGAAGTGGAATAGAAAGTAGGCGGTTATTAACTAAATAGCATCTTCTTCTTAGCGCCTAGAATTGGGCTACTAGTTTGGCACTTTCATCAGTTCCTGTAGTGAACAACCAGCGGGACACGCAGGGCACGATATTAAGTGCCCCATTGTTTGAGGAACAGCACCACGTTTACACTTCAGTGCAGAGTCATTTATGTATCTCCACCTCAGCAAGTTTTCCTTGCTGCACCAACCTGGATCCGGAATAAATAGTATATATCCTTAACTTAGATATATTATTATTTGGACTTCAAAAGCGAAAAAAAGAAGGAGCTCGTGGCTTAATAATAACTGCCACTCGGGTCGATCTTTAAGTTGAACCGCGCTTGCCTATGTTGGTCTGTGGATGGGTGATCGCCCATTACATACCGAGTTTCCTTCGTGCCTCGGAAAGCACGTAAAGCTGTTGGTCCCGGCTGCTATATATAGATCTTTGGCAGTCGTTACAGGTAGTGAGAAGGAGCATTTAGTCAGAACAAGACTGACACTTCCTTCTCTGCCTGCCCAGAGCAGAAGGTATCATTTGATGATTTCCCAACCGCAACAATAAAATAAACCGTCTATGCTTTGTCCAGTATCTGCAACATCTACGAGGAGATGGCAGTGCGCGCGTCCGAGAGCCCGGAGAGCACCGCGCAGCTGGTGGAGCTCATCAACTACATCGCGGACTGCCGCGACTGCGCGCTGTTCGACCTGCGGGACAAGGCGCGCACCACTGCCCACCATGTGCTGTTCCTGATGCAGCATGCGCACTTGACCTGTAAGCTTTGTACCAACCACACATTTTGAAGTGAAGATTATGTTTTTCCTACTCCTCCGCTGTTCTTTTCTGATTAATTTCTTTGCGAAATCCAAGACAGTTAAATTGTTTCTTTAATTGGGACTTCATTATCTTGGCGCTTTTCTGTTGGTCACCACTGTTGTTTCTGGCGCACGGGAGTTACAGTGATTTGGATATAGCGTGGCGGGCTTGCTCCATAAAAAAACCACACATTCATGACTCTGCATACGAACCTTACAACTTACTTGACGTCACGTGAAGTCCTCAACGCACAAGTATCAGTTATTCGGGAGATCAGGATAATTACAATAACGTGTTGGGTAGTAGCCCCGTTGAGGGGATCCCTCCTTTCAATGGAGGGAGGATAATAAACCTCTGTCTCTACCTCATGCTACTTTTTTTTATTGGTCTAAGCTCGCCCACTATTCACAAACCACTGCTGAAAGCTAGAATCAACAGTGGCGACCACCAGAAAATCACCGAGACAATGAAGCTCGACAAAGTCCCAGAGAAACAATTTAACCGTCTTGGATCCCGCAAAGAAATAAATCAGAAAATACTAGTGGAGGAGTAGGAAAAACATAATTTCCACTTGTCTCCATATCGGCTGGAGACAGCACAAAACCTACTTCATGGCTTATAGACATTTACATCACACATCGACCATTTGATATTGACTGTGCGCTAAGCCGTAGCGCGGTTGTCGCTGTTGAACCACTGACGTGCAGTCGACCGAACTCGTACGTTAATATTTTTTGACAGCAGCTCGCGATCTTTATTGGCTTTTTCTAATGAGAAAGCAAGCAGCGGTGGCCTAGTGGAGGTGGCCCTAACTAACGAGCAGTAAGTCGTGGGTTCGAACCCAGGCATGCGCATTACTTTGTGTAATTTATTTCATCACCACTGCTTTCAAAAACGGTGAAGGAAAACATCGTGAGGAAACCGGCATGTCCTAGAACCAAACATTCGAAGACATGTGACATCTACCAACCCGCACTGGGCTCGCGTGGTTAATTATTTGCCCATTCCCTCTCATACAGAGGAGGCTTAAATCCCAGCAGTGGGAACATTATAGGCTGATGATGATGCAGGAGAACGCATGTTGAAGTAATCCATTTTTGATCCCCAGTTGAAGACATCAACCTAAACACGCGCGTGTTCCTCTGGCCCCTGGACATGGAGGAAACCATAGACCTGACGCTCAAGACCCTCAACACCAAGAAGACCATGGCGGAAGACAAGTTGAGGAGCAGGAAGACGATCTTCGAGAACAAGCTGAAGAAACATGAGAAGGATCTGGAGGTTTTCCGGAGATTTGATCCGCCGCTGCTGAATCTCGATCTACTGAAGGATGTGGTGGAAAGAGTTGATGGGATATTTAAGAATTTGATGGTAAGTTGACTGGACCTTGTATCATCATCATCATTTCAGGCGAAAGACGTCCACTGGTGGACATAGGCCTATGATTATGACCTTGTATGTGTTGGATAAAATGGAACGACGTTTTATATTCTGTTTCTAGTTCTATGTTGTCCGATAGCAATGATTAACATAACATTTTTTTTCCCTGTTATTATTCAATAACACCACCATCGTGGGTTTAACAATAGTATGCCAGACACGGCAACTCGGTGCCACAACATTATTGATCAGTACATAAAGTAATCCTATTATAGAATAAGTATAAGAATGCACTAAATAGACACCTCCTGTACTGCAACACAATCCAGGAAATGCCTCTTCAGCAAGCAACATATCATCCCGCCTGTAATCCCCTAAGGTTTAGGCAGCGGTATACCTAATAGTACACTCACATGTCCCCAGTTATGTTCAAGTCCCTTGTAAAAGAGGACAGGACTATTTCCACCAATCGTCCAGACTCCGTGTTTCCTACTGACAAATTCCAGACGAATTTTTTTCAGTTTGCCCGATCCGTGAATCGAACCGAGGACCTTATGCTCAGCAGTTGCTCTTGCGACCACTAGACCAACGAAGCAGCAATTATTTTTTCTTCTAAATCAAGATCTAAACCCAGCTTTCGCATTTTGTCGGTTTCATATCGAACCGAAATAAATAGTTACTCTTTCTTTCACGAACAGGAAGACAAACATGAAGCCGAAGAGATAATTAACGAAGAGACACTGTTGGAGCAAGAAGTGTCGGTGTACTACAGTCTGCAGACCATGCTGACTGGCATTGAACCCTTCCACAAGTTGTGGCATACCGCGTACGACTTCTATGAAGGATACGAGAAGTGGTGAGCAGGCACTTGCTTTTTTCAGATTTGGTAGACTAGTTTTGAATTTACAGCGACGAAGAATTAATTAATTTATTTAATGCACAATGTACACAGCATGGTTACACGCTAGGCTTAAAACTAGTGAGTGACTGCGGTACTCGGAGATATTTAATGATTACTTAAGCCGTCACTTAGTAAAGATTTGACATACTTTTGTTTGACAAAACTGTCAAAACCTTTACTCACTGCGGTACTCAGAGATATTTAATGATTACTTAAGCCGTCCCTAAGTAAAGATTTGACATACTTTTGTATGACAAAACTGTCAAAACCTTTACTAAGTGATGGCCTAAGTAATCATTAAAGCTCTCTGAGTGCGGCAGTAAGTGATGGCCTAAGTAATCATTAAAGCTCTCTGAGTGCGGCAGTAAGTGATGGCCTAAGTAATCATTAAAGCTCTCTGAGTGCGGCAGTAAGTGATGGTCTAAGTAATCATTAAAGCTCTCTGAGTGCGGCAGTAAGTGATGGCCTAAGTAATCATTAAAGCTCTTTGAGTGCGGCAGTAAGTGATTGCCTAAGTAATCATTAAAGCTCTCTGAGTGCGGCAGTAAGTGATGGCCTAAGTAATCATTAAAGCTCTCTGAGTGCGGCAGTAAGTGATGGCCTAAGTAATCATTAAAGCTCTCTGAGTGCGGCAGTAAGTGATGGCCTAAGTAATCATTAAAGCTCTCTGAGTGCGGCAGTAAGTGATGGCCTAAGTAATCATTAAAGCTCTCTGAGTGCGCCAGTGAGTGATTTAAACTAAATAATGCTTATGATGGTAGCCAAAAAATGGCACGCATGGTTTTCATACGGACAGTGATACTTGCATTATCGGGGTATATCTGTATTTATGGTGGCTAAGAAGAAAGATGTGAGCTGTGACGCAAAGTGTGGTTACGCTCGTATATTGTTATCTGAGCCCAAAACATGCAAAGTCACTTAGATGCCACCGACGATGTCATGAACGTGGCAAAGTTTAGAGCCTTCACCTCGTGTCGCTGCTGCATATTGCTGTTTAGAGATTTAGAGACCGCTCAGATCTGGCGTATCTCCACAGACAATGGCTCACATTCCATCTTGCGCTGCATACCCTGGCACCTGCACACTTGCCGTTCTTATGAGCGAGCGGAGTACGCACAGCTGAATTTTGGGCCAAATTTATTTAATGAAAATTCGCCATCGACGCGCTAAGAAGAATATTGCTGTTCTCATCCACTATGAGCATTCCCCAGGTACCACGGCCCCTTCCTAGGGCTAGACGCGGAACAGATCGCGGAGGACGTGGAGGCGTGGTGGAAGCTGCTGTACAAGCTGGGCAAGCAGCTGTTCGAGTACCCTGGAGCCAAGCGCATCGCCGACATGGTGCGAAACAAGCTGGAGAAGTTCAAAGTGCTGATGCCTGTGCTGTGTGCTATCTGCAATAAGGTGAGGAACTGCTTTTTTAATGGAAGGTTGCGGGGATCCACTGGATGCGAGACGAGAGGTCAATGTGGTGACACTTGGGGGAGGCCTATGTCCAGCAGTGGATGTGTTTCGGCAGAAATGATGATGGTGATAAATAATTAAATTGAAATAAATGGTTCGGCTTTGAATTTGATCGACGGGATTTGTGGTTTAAGAACACAGCAAGGTATATTGAAAGCAGCAGAAAGCAATTATAATGCATTTTAGAACGTCCAATGTACGGCCATGTCCAGGATGCATCAGGCGTTCACATGTTGGATCTGTGCCTCATACGTCACATGTCGTCTGCAACGCTCCCGCATAAATCATCCCTTACTTGACCTCCTCATTCAAATAGTCTTGGACACAAAACGCAACACACACTTAAATAATTAAGTTTTTTTCTACTCATCGGCTATTCTTTTCTGTTTATTTCGTTGCGGGATCCAAGAAGACAGGTTAATCGCATCTCTCGAACTTCGTCGAGCTTCATTGTCTGGACGCTTTTCTGGAGGTCGCCACGGTTGATTCTGGCGCACAGGAGTTACAGTGGTTTGGGAATGGTGAGGTGGGCTTGTTCCAAAAAAAAAATACAAACATTTAAAGCTCCCTTCTTCCTCAGGGCATGCGCGACCGTCATTGGGCAAAGATCAGTGACCTCATCGGTGTCGAAGTCATCCACAACCCAGAGACGACTCTCGCGGATATGGTGGAACAAGGGGTCCACGTGTTTGCGACACAGTTGGAGGAGATCGAGCAGTACGCCTCTAAGGAGTACGGACTTGAGAAGGCGCTGAATAAGATGAAGGAGGAATGGGTCGGCGTTAAGTTCGAGATTGTACCTTATAGGTGAGTGTGTATTTTATGAAGCCTGGTTTCCATCAGAGCAGAGACGATCTGATCGGTGCGAAGATGTGCAAGATTTGAGCAACCATAGAAAACAGGAGCTGTGGTTTTTAACCATTGTGATTAGTCGATTCCCGCATTCAAATTCACTCGAGCTCTGAAAATGAAATATTTCCCGTTGTTCCCGATGTTTGGGCGCTGTTGCAAGCACCATGTTGACGGATAAACTAAAGTTATTCCGGGGGGGGGGGGGGTATTGCGTTTCGTTTACAGTATGAAAACATATCAATTCAAATCAAATCACTCGTCTCCTTGTTGATAAAAACCGGAGCTCATAAACGGGCAGGTGGCCACCGCCTACATACAGTTGGCCACCGTAATTTTTTGTAAACCTTTGCAAGTCGTTACGAGCAGTCAGAAGCCCGAGAACCTTGACATCTATCAATTTTACATGAAGCCACTGCCTATCTGACCTTCACAACCCTGACTACTCGTAACGACTGTCAAAGACCTACGAATGACAGCTGGGACCAACTGATGATGATATGATGGTCACCCATCTACCGACCAACCTCGGCAAGTATGGCTTAATATTAAAGGTCGAGGCTGTTACTATGTGTCACAAGCTCTGAAATCCTGATTTCTATAAGTTTCACAATCATCTATCAATATGAACCTTCCTCCATCACCCAGGGACACCGGCGTGGGTATCCTGACAGGTCTGGACGACGTGCAGCAACTCCTGGACGACCACATCCTCAAGTCGCAGACCATGCGCGGGTCTCCTTACGTGAAGGCCTTCGAGGCTGACATGATCGGCTGGGAGGAGAAACTCATCAGCATGCAGGATATACTGGACCAGTGGCTTACGGTGAGATTAGGGGAAGTTTTATACATACATAAACTCTCGCCTTTATGCCATGGGGGGTAGTCAGAAACCACAGAACGCTGAAGTTTTATAAAAATGTCAATGAAATGAATGGCATTCAATGAGCTTAAGGGGTTGTATTGGTCCCGTCGGGGCTGCGGGTTGTTCGCAAGAGATACCGCGGCCTCAGCATGAAGGGCTAAGAAGGAACATGGGTGGTTTTTAGTCAGTAGAAGTCTGACACTCCCTTTCGCTCTGCCCAAGAGCGGGAGGGGGTTATTTGATGATTTTCCACCCACCATAAAAAAGGGGTTGTATTGGTTATTTTAACAATTATAATTCTCTAATTTCATATGTGTTAGGGTTTTTAATCATATTTTCATCAATAAAGGGTGTAAAAGTACCCTTAACGCAAACGAAGGGCATTTGTTTTCCCTATCACTGCGGTCATTTTTTTGTTCTAGACCATACCTGGGAACCTCCTAGTTTCGGAGATGTTGGGGGTCAAAGTTCCAAATTTTTCACAGCTGTTTTTGTAAATACTCGTATTTCAGGTTTTAACTTTACTTAAATTACCTCCATGACCCGTTTACTATTCAAAGCATCCACTAGCACAATGTTTTAAGAGTGCTACTTTGAGTTTTACCGTAAAATGTGATTTTTGACCCCAAAAAAAAAAGTCATTTGCCAGCAAAAATTTTTGCGTAGGGGTACTTGGTTTGATGTACAGAATGCTTGGTTGTCGGATGCGTGAAGGGTTCGTTTACACCCTGTATATAACGTGACACTAACATACTAATTGCAAAAAACTTAAGAAAATTAGAATTTCGTGAACATTGTTTTACCATTAAACGATGAACAACAGCATTACGTATGAAAAATAGAAAATATGTTTCATTAATTCGTGTAATCGCCACCCTAACAAAGTTCCTCTTCCCTAGTGCCAAGCCACCTGGATGTATCTCGAGCCCATCTTCTCATCCGAGGACATCATGCGTCAAATGCCGACGGAAGCCCGGAACTTCCGCGACGTGGACAAGGAGTGGCGAGCCATCATGTCTGCCACCAGCAAGGAGCCGATGGTACTGCCGGCCACTGACTACCCTGGGCTGCTGAAGTCGCTCAAGTACAACAACGCGCTGTTAGAGGACATCCAGCGAGGACTCAACGATTATTTGGAGAAGAAGAGGTTGTTCTTCCCCAGGTTTGTAACTGAGCAGTTTTTTTTATACTACACAGCCTAGGCTAAGGCTGTATTGTCCCACTACTAGGCAGAAGGCCTCTTCCATAGCCTTCTCTCCGTGCGGTTTCCTCTGGCCAATCTGGTACACAAGGCCTATTTTCAACTTATCGTCAAAGTAAACTTTTTGGTCATTTTTATCAGCAGTTGTAATGAAAGATGGTGAACATTAAAAAAAATGTACTATAGCTACCTACTATACTAAGCTAAAGATATAATTTGAGAACGTAACGTTGATAATGTTGTTAATAGGTTTTACATCCACGTTGAAACAAGTTTATATGTACTTTGAATCAAGTTTGTAATATGTTGTTTTTATTTATGGTAGAATTAAAGGCTTTTTTATTTTATTTTATTTACTATAGCTACCTACCACCTGCTGCTGTCCTATACTTGTTTTCAAGGTTGGGAAAAGGATAGGAAGATGATGATAACGTCGGCGGTATTTATTATCTCTAACCGGCTGTCGAGAAATGTTTGTGTTAAAGTTTGGTGCTTGTGCTGATAGGGTCCAGCGGCCCTACCCCGAGTGTGCGCAGAAACTTAATGCAACTGCGTCGCAAATTACGATTTTTTTTTGTGTAATAATATTTTCATAATTTAAAGAAGAATATATATATCTATAGCTGATACTGGTAGTCCTTGTTACAAACAATTTAACTAAAATGCTAAAGAATGATTGTATTTTCGATCTAAAAATCGACGTAGGTATTTAAGTTACGAGCTAAGGCTTCTGGTTACGCACACTGCATTAAGAAGTTGTCTCTTTTATCTTACCAGATGCGTTAAAATTACTTGTGGCTTTCAAAACGCTATTTAACGGCACCAGCATGGAAATCGAAAACTAAAATAAACTACTTTAGGCCAAAAGCCTCAACAACTAAATAAATTTACCCCCTCCAGATTCTTCTTCCTCTCTAACGACGAGCTACTGGAGATCCTGTCAGAGACCAAGGACCCGATGCGCGTGCAGCCTCACCTCAAGAAGTGCTTCGAGGGCATCTATACGCTGGAGTTCAATGCCAACAAGGAGATCGTTGGCATGACCTCCGCTGAAGGCGAGGTGGTGAAGCTCTCGTCCAGTATACAGCCTGCAGATGCTAAAGTAAGGAGAACGTGGTTTAATACTGAAAGCGCTTAGCTACATCTTTTGTTATGCGCACAAGCAAGGAGTGGAATTCCCTGCTTGCGTCGGTGTTCCTGAGTTCATATGACCCCAATCTATTTAAGTCGCGAGCTGGTCTAGTAGTTGCAAGCGCGACTGCTGAGCATAAGGTCCTGGGTTCGATTCCCGGGTCGGGCAAAGTGTTATTGGCTTTTTCCATCAGGAATATATCAGTAACAGCCACGGAGTCTGGATTCGTGCCCGGTTGATGGCAATAGGCTCGCCCCCTATTACATGGGACTTAAACATAACTGGCGAAATGTGGGTGTACTATTAGGTTCACCTCTGCCTAACCCTTCGGGGATTACAGGCGTGATGTTATGATGATGTTATGTTAATAGGTTTCTTCTGGGGTAGCTCATTCCATCGTCAACTTCATGTCTGTCCTCAGGACAAAGTCGAGGTCAAAAGTAGGCCCATTTCTTAAAAAAGACTAATAAATTTCCAATTGAAACTTATGCAACATAGAGTTGATAGTAGGTCAATATAAAATGAAGATACATACTGACATTGGCATTGCTTTACTGCGTAGAATTGTTTTGGAAAAATCAAATGAGAGACCAGTTTTATTCTAATATTATGGCATGAAATAAATAAAAAAATAGTGTTTTCTAACAAACTGAAAATTTAATGGAGACCAGGAAAGACATGTTAGATGCGAAGAAGAATGAAAAAGAATGCAGGAAGTTTACAATCGTCGCCTCATCATGTAAGTTTTTTGATGCTTGTGCTTCCTTCCCCAGGGCATGGTGGAGCGCTGGCTGCAGCAGCTGGAGCACCAGATGGTGATGAGTCTGCGCGACGTAGCCAACGAGGCCATCACCAGCTACCCGCTCACCAAGCGCGAGGAGTGGGTGCTCATCTGGCCTGGACAGATTGTGCAGTCCGGCTCTTGCGTGGAATTCACTATAGAGGTAGCTTTTTCACGATATCATCATCATTCTATACTTCCACTGCTTCTGTTCTTAGCGTGTCGATGACAATTCACCTCTAACGTCGCAATACGAATGCCCCCAGTTATCCCTATTCAAATTGAGTCGGGCCAAAATTCGGGACGGCACGGTTGGCGCAGTGGCTAAGCGATTGGACTGCTGCGCTGCGTGTCGCGGGTTCGATCCCCGCACGGAACAAATATTTGTATGGCCTGCAGATAGTTGTTTCGGGTCTGGGTATTTGTGTATGTGACTTTATATGTTTGTAAACGCACCCACGATACAGGAGAAATTCCTAGTGTGGGGCAACGTTTTTTAAAAAAAAATTGGCGACAAGTTAGGCGCTTTCAGTAGCCTCCATCAGCTCCTGTGATGTGCAAGTGACAGGGCAGGCTGGACACGATATCAAGTGCCCCATAGGTTGCGGGGCAACACTACAATGTACACCCCAGAACAGAGTCGTCTATGAATCTTTGCTTCCACTGCTGAAGATAGTAAGAGTGACCGATCATGTGCCTACAAAACTGGCGGTCTCCGCTCTGCGAACACTTAGTAGATGTATTTTTATAATATATATTTGCTGCAATTTTTATATATTTGCTGTTCTAAATCTCAAAGACTTGGGGGAGTCAGCCTTATCTCTTTGAAATAAAGGTGAAAAAAAAACGTTGTTTGGTTTCAGTTCGTTAGATGCGACTCGACGCGTGTTGGACTATTAGATTTCATTACATAGGCGTACGTTCTAAATGACAGACTCAAACCGATTACGCGTTCAAAAGTGTTGTCACTACCTATTGTTATTATTTATGGAGATTCTTTCCCCCTTCTACACTTTCATTAAGAGGAGCCAAGAGTTACATGTGATTTTCCACCTTCACCACATTATAATAAAACTTATTTTTCCCCAGACCATAGAGGCAATCGAATCACAAAAGTTGCCAGAACAGATAAACCGCAGTACGGAACAGATCACCGGCCTGGTGTACTTAGTGCAAGGAGACTTGAAGCCTGGCAACCGAATAACTATCGAGGCTCTCATCGTGCTCGACGTGCACGGTAATGTAGCTCTAGTGTGTGTAGGATAAGGTTCATTATAGCTTATATATTAAAGGTCTGGTTTACTCAATAATGCACATGTACGGTTTGGCCTAATTCAAACAGCTGGGTGCCTGGGCGTCAAAACCGAAAAAACAGTGATTTTCGTTCGACATAATGTTGCTTGACTTTGCTCTAATAGTTCTGAGCTGTCCCAAACAGAGGGTGCCGATCGGTAGAAGCTGAAAATGTACAATTAACTGCGTTATTGTTCAACAAAAACTGCTTAATCGAATGTTCCGGATGACATTGCGTTGCGGGGTCTCCCACTAGGTGGACCGATGATCTGATTAAGGTTGTGGGGATCCCCTGGATGCGAGACTAACGGAACCGGTCAATGTGGCGACACTTGGGGAAGGCTTATGTCCAGCAGTGGACGTCTTTCCGCCGAAATGATGATGAATGTTCAGAGCCACCAAGTGTATACCATCTAAGCAACCTACTTACTCAAAAATTAAAACCCTCAGGTCGTTCGATCCAGGAAGAGCTCCTCGAACGCAATGTGATAGACATCACAGACTTCAACTGGATCTCACAGCTGCGCTACTACTGGCGCGGTGAGAAGATGGTCTGTTCCATGATCACGACTGACGTGGACTACGGGTTCGAGTACCTCGGTAACTCTGGTCGCCTGGTGGCCACGCCGCTCACTGACCGCTGCTTCAGGTGATGTATCGTGGTCATTCAGAAATATGTTAAAAACCATTCATCATCATTCTCTTGCCCTTATCCCAATTCAATTTCTCTTGCCCTTATTCAAATTCATTTACAATCACAGCCTTTTTATTTTTGGGGGGTGGGAAATCATCAAATAACCCCTCCCGTTCTTGGGCAGAGCGAAAGGGAGTGTCAGACTTCTACTGACTAAAAACCACCCATGTTCCTTCTTAGCCCTTCATGTAGAGGCCGCGGTATCTCTTGCGAACAACCCGCAGCCCCGACGGGTGCAATCACAGCCTCTAGTCCAGCGAACATCCGTTATCAGTATCAGCTCATGTTAAATGAATCTGTTCTCTCCAGGACCCTGATGAGTGCCCTGAAGCTGAACCTGGGCGGCGCGCCCGAAGGTCCGGCAGGCACGGGCAAGACAGAGACTACGAAAGACCTGGCCAAGGCCGTTGCCAAGAAGTGTGTCGTCTTCAACTGTTCCGACGGCCTTGATTACAAGGCGCTGGGCAAATTCTTTAAGGTACGTGTATACGTTTTTTGTAAGTACGTTCATGAAGGCGAAAAACCTACTCCGTTATTTGTTTTTCGCATTATATCGCAGAGATTCGGAAATTTGTATTCTGTCCACCGCTAAAGAATCGTGTAATAAAATCATGAAGGAATACATAAAGGCCCGTCAATATAACCGGGTAATGAAAGTAACGTAACTCACATTGTGTTTGAATGATTTTCGACCGTAATAAGAATAACTATAGAATTGTAATTTCCATTAGTACTATGAGGGCTACTTTGCGATACTCTATAAAAAGATCTTAACATTTAATTTCCCACGTCCGTTTCCCAGGGTCTAGCCCAATCAGGTGCCTGGGCGTGCTTCGACGAGTTCAACCGCATAGAGCTGGAGGTGCTCTCCGTGGTCGCACAGCAGATCCTCTCCATCCAGCTGGCTATCTTGCGCCGTGAGAAGCGCTTCATCTTTGAGGGTACGGAGATCAGCCTCAACCCCTCCTGCTCCGTGTTCATTACTATGAATCCTGGGTAAGGTTGCTTATTATACAGGGTGTAAACGAACCCTTCACGCATCCGTCAACCAAGCATTCTGTACATCAAACCAAGTACCCCTACGCAAAAATTTTTGTTGGGAAATGATTTTTTTTTTGGGGTCAAAAATCACATTTTACGGTAAAACTCAAAGTAGCACTCTTAAAACATTGTGCTAGTGGATGCTTTGAATAGTAAACGGGTCATGGAGGTAATTTAAGTCAAGTTAAAACCTGAAATACTAGTATTTACATAAACAGCTGTGAAAAATTTGGAACTTTGACCCCCAATATCTCCGTAACTAGGAGGTTCCCAGGTATGGTCTAGAACAAAAAAAATATCGCAGTGGTGGGGAGAACAAATGCCCTTCGTTTGCGTTAAGGGTACTTTTACACCCTTTATTGTGTGAAGATAGCATGGTGAATGTCAGCTCATTCTGCAATTAATAATAATGGGTGAATGTGAAAGACACAAGGTATATGATTAAGGTATTTGACGGCACGGTTGGCGCAGTGGCTGAGCGATTGGACTGCTGCGCTGTGTGTCGCGGGTTCGATCCCCGCACGGAACAAATATTTGTATGGCCTGCAGATAGTTGTTTCGGGTCTGGGTGTTTGTGTATGTGAGTTTAAGTGTTTGTAAACGCACCCACGATACAGGAGAAATTCCTAGTGTGGGGCAACGTTTTTTTAAAAAAATTAAAAAAATCGACGACAGAGAAAGTATGGAAATTACGGCCGCGCAAGTTAATCGAGAGCAGTGACTTTTGTACTGGGACCGTACCTGGATCCTTCTACTTACGTAGATATTTCAAGTCAAAGTTGCAACTTTTTTTTTACGAAAATCCCCACACCTCTTACCATGGCTGACCCGTAAGGAAAATGTATTACGTGGTGGATTAAGGCCCACGATCTCCTCCTCAAGAAACCACCAATGGGAACGAAATACACTGTACGCTAACATTTATGTTACCAGTTACGCCGGTCGTACGGAGCTGCCGGATAACCTGAAGGTGCTGTTCAGGACGGTGGCTATGATGGTGCCGGACTACGCCATGATCGGCGAGATCACGCTCTACTCCAACGGATTCGTGTGTGCTGGCCCGTAAGTACATTGCTTAATTTTTTTCTCTAGCCTCCGTCCCACTCCTTCCACTTCTCGCGAACCTGCGTGTCCTCCTTCTAGTTCTGACAGAACTTGTCTAGTCGTCCCGTCATCTCCTTCGTGGCGTACCACGACCCCGCGTCACGGAACCTGTGTCCTGCTATTTTTGCACACTTTGGCGGGTTGTATGTTGCTTAATTAAAAAACATAAACTCATTCGCTGAGACACAGTGCACTATCCACGCCCCTGGGAAGATCTAGCCTACGTGCTTCAAGAATTAGTTTGAGTCGATCAGAAAGAGCTTTATGCGCACGCGATAAAGCGAAAAAGAAATTATTCGCCCCGTTTCGGAACAGACGATACGATTCCACAGCGCGTAAATGTGGTGTCGAAGTAAATGTGGTTATAAGCGGCCGCCTCTAGCCGATTCCGTGTTGACAAATGTATTCCTTCGTTGCGGATTTCAAGACAGTTAAATTGTATCTCTATGACTTCGTCGAGCTTCATTGTCTCGGCGCTGCACTGGTGGTCGCCAGTGATGGTTCTGGCACACAAATCAAAATAATAACTATAAGTTCTTACAAATCTGGATATTTTTTTTTGCAATTTTATACTTACCAAAAGCAGTTAAAACATTGTTCAGCATATTTCAAACACAGGAATAGTGTCAGTTTATCGTTTCAACGTCCTAACCTATCAAAATCTAAGCAATACATTCCCCCCCCCCCCCCCCCCTCCAGTCTCGCCCGCAAGATCGTGCAAGCATACAAGCTGTGTTCGGAACAGCTCTCCTCACAGAACCACTACGACTACGGCATGAGAGCCGTCAAGTCCGTGCTGTTGGCCTCAGGGGCTCTCAAGAAGAACTACCCCGAGAAAGACGAGGCACAACTTGTGTTGAGAGCTATTATTGATGTCAATATGCCGAAGTTCCTGTCGCAGGTAAGAAAAATAATCTACTTGCTGTAGTAGTGTAGTAAGTAAATATTAACTATTGTCAATAGGGTATTTCACACCAAAAAATCTAATTAGTCCGTCAGATAGATTTCCAAAAAATAATGGACACATTTTTTTTTCACGTAAACAAAACATGAAGACGATACAGTGCTTCGAAAAGTCGTGTCAAGTCGTGTGACATCACAGACATAGTTCGTTTATTAAGCAGAAAGTGACGTCACAAGCCCCCCACTCATCTTTGACGTTTTATTTTTGTCATTTTTTTAATAATTTAATAAAACAAAAAACCCGTATCCAATATTTTCCGATAATCTAACAGACGGACTAAACAGAATCATATTATATATTTTTTTAGTTAGGAAACATCCCTATTATAGGTTGATCAAAACTTGTCTGTTCCCAGGACGTGCCTCTATTCGCGGGTATCTACTCGGATCTGTTCCCTGGCGTGGAGATACCGCAGCCAGACCGCGTGGAGCTGACACGTTGTGTGCTGCGCGAACTGGAGAAGAGGAACTTGCAGGCCACCGAGTGGTACCTCGAGAAGATCATACAGGTAACAAGCCCTGCAAGGTTTTGCAGGTGTATATTTGAAAGGACCTGCAGAAGGCGACGGTGATGGTAAGTTAAGATGTTGCGTAAACAATAAACATCCAAGCGATTGCAGCAATCACGACAGATTTGCCGTCTATTTTTGAAGAGTTCTATTGTATATCTCCGAAGATCAGGATCATATCTTCACCAAATTTAAATGCGACCACCTCAGGAGTATACTCTTTCAAATAAAAAAAGAATTTTGATAATCGGTTCACAAATGGAGGAGAAATCAGGTAACATAAAAAAAAAAAATACATACACACGAACATAGAACCTCCTCCTTTTTTGAAGTCGGTTAAAAATAAATAAACTCAACCGTATGTTCTCCCCTAAAACGTTGAATCCATTTATCATCTGCCTAGCATTTTCCCAGCTATGTTGAGGTCGGATTCCAGTCTAACTGGGTGCAGCTGAATATCAGTATTAAAAGAAATCCAATAACATCATTGCGGGGATCCACTGCATGCAAGTCGCACGAGACCGGTCAATGTGGTGACACTTGGGGGAGGCCTATGTCCAGCAGTGGACGTCTTTCGGTTGAAATGATGATGATAATGAATTATCTAGTAAAATATCTCCTACTCCAGGTGTACGAGATGATGCTGGTAAGACACGGGTTCATGATAGTGGGTTCTCCGATGGGCGGCAAGACACAGGCATACCAGGCCCTGGCTGACTCTCTGCGAGCGCTGCAGCTCTCCAAGCCTCCCGCCCGACACAAGGAGTTCGGCGCCATCTACCGCATCATGAACCCTAAGGCCATCACCATGGGGCAGCTGTATGGCTGCTTTGATCCGGCGTCACATGAGTGGTATGTTTGAGATATCGAGAGCTTTTTGTATAGAGAGAGTACAGGCCCCTTCTTCTTCTTCGTCATGTCGATGATCCCAATTGAACTCAGCCACATAGGTCCATAAGCCTTTTATTCACAAACACTTTGATTCTATTTCGATTCGACAAGTCGTATGTATGTTTATCTCGATCACTTACGTAATGCCAAAAAAAGATACACATGCGACTTGTCAAATCGAAATGGAATCTTTTGTGAATATGGGGTCAGGTATGTTATTTTCGGGCTAACCTACCTCCTCGTACATCTTCAGAAAACAAGAAATAATACCACGAACAGATAGCGTTGATCTTCTCTAATAATTTCACAAACTTTTCGAATCACAATAATCTCGTGATAACTTTTCGAATCACAATAATCTCGTGATTATTGTGGTTCGAAAAGTTTTTTCCATTTCCATCACGAATATTCGTATATCCGTGATGGAAATGGATGAAGGTTGTGAGATCGTCCGCTCAGGTGCACGATCCCCGACACAATGGAACTAAGTATACATCAGTAATGATACGTACCGCATTCCGTGTTTGACTCCTATTGCTATGGACGAGCCTATTGCCATCAACCTTCTTAAATCATCACGCCTGTTATCGCCGAAGAGTACACCCAAATACCAGTTTTGTTTAAGTCCCATGTAGGTGGCTACTTTATTACCATCATCCGGACACAAATGCAGTCGCACTTGTGACCATTAGACCAATGAAGCAGTCTGAAAGAAAGAAAGAAAATGTATTTAAAGCGTTTTTGGCTACAAATCCTTTATTGCAGGTCAGACGGCGTTCTCGCGATAGCTTTCCGAGAGTACGCGATGTCTATCACACGGGACCGCAAGTGGATCATCTTCGATGGACCAGTGGATGCTGTATGGATCGAGAACATGAACACTGTGCTTGATGACAACAAGAAGCTGTGTCTCATGAGTGGGGAGATCATACAGGTCAGTTCACTGCCATCATCATAAATCTACCCAGAATCACCCACTCCAGGGTAAACGGCTCCCCTTTTTTCCGCCAAAATCCCGGTTCTATGCGTTCCTTATCCAGGTATTTCCTGCGACTTTGATGATATTGGCAACCTAACGAGCTGTAGGACGGCCCTGGTTTCCATGACCTAACTTTGGCCACCACTCGGTCAAATCAGTTCACTACCAGCTAAGGAGCGTAAAGGGGTTCGTGGCTAAGTAAAAAATCTATATGAAGTATGTATACATAGATGGGATTCCCAGAATTTGATCCCTATTAGCTTGTGTTTTTTTTCTCAAAATCTGCTTTGATTCCTAGTTACCAAAATTATCAAAAAATCCAACGATGCAGTTTTAGTTCTGAAATATGACCTCACCTTTCTGATACACGGAGTACAAATCGACCTGTGAATGTGTGACCACTTATCTGATATCAAGCCCTAACGAGCACGTTGTTCGAAAATATCTAGATCAGTGACAGATATTAGTTCAAAAGACCATTAGTCTAAAACCGGACTCCTACACAGTTTAGAAACGGTTAGGAAGTTAACGTAACCGTAGCAGCCTGAAAACCTTCCAAAAATCAATTTTGTTCCGCTCCATATTTACGTTCTTTCCCGACAGATGACGAACAAAATGAACTTGATCTTCGAGGCTGCAGATTTGGAGTTCGCGTCTCCAGCCACCGTGTCACGCTGCGGTATGATCTACATGGAGCCTGAACAGCTTGGTATGCAGCTTCCGTTCTTCAACCATTAAACCATTGTGCGCCTAACAAACGCCGTATGCTCTAGTGCCACTAAGAGCCCTTTCTCTTTGTAACACTACGACTATAGTTTTTCACCGACAAGTTTTTTACTCAAGGATTTTTTTTCGGCTTTCTTTGGTTTTATGCAAAACTCGTAAGCGAGAACCATGATGTACCGCTCTTATAACAAAACAAAAACTTTAATAAAGTCGATATTATTCAAGCTTTCCTTTTCTTGAGCGATAGGTAAAGTGTAATTTGAGTCTTTGTTTCACGCGGCCTGTTTTATACCAGCCATTGAGAAATTGTCATCGAGTAAACAGTCCACAGCTAAGTTTTATATGATCATATCATTAGTGGTTTAACCCGCAGGTTGGCGCGCATTCCTCACATCATACAACGTGTACCTAACCAAGAAGTTGATCCCGGAGCAGTACGAGCTGATCCAGGAGCTGATCGACTGGCTGGTGCAGCCCATGATCGACTTCATACAGAACAAGTGCTCCACCTTCGTCAGGGTCGGAGAGATACATCAGTTCCACGTGAGTCTTAGATTATCATTTTTCATGTTTATGACTAAAAAATTAGGTGAGGTCATGCCAACATCAGCAGAGGTGCACCTATTAGTACACACACATTTCGCCAGATATGTTTCATCATCACCATCATCAGCCATAAGACGTCCACTGCTGGACAAAGGCCTCCCCCATAGAACGCCATAAAGAACGGCAGCCTGCTGTTTGCATCCACCGGTTGCCCGCGACTCTCACGATGTCGTCGGTCCACCTGGTGGGAGACCTACCATTGCCATCGACTCGCTAAGGGCCTATGCACACCACGTTTTTTTAACGCGCCGTCGACGCGCGTTTGTAGCGATACAGACGCGATACGCACGCAAGTCAGACGCAGCCTGTAGACCTTTGCACACCTGTATAAATACAGACGCGCGTGTGTAGCGATACAGACGCGCTGGCATTTTGCGTTTTTAAGCAGAACCTCGTCAACAGTAGCAAGATGGCGTCGGTCGAGACAGCATTGATTACGTGCGCTTTGTTATTAATTTTAAAAAAAAAGAAGAAGAAAAATTACCGACGTTTTTGGGTACACCCATTTACAAGCGAGAGAAGATACAGACGCGCCGCGCGTTTGTATCGATACAAACGAAACAAACTGCTCTGCAGGATAAAAACGCGCCGGCGACGCGCGTTCCCGAAACGCGCGTCGACGGCGCGTTTAAAAAACGTGGTGTGCGCAGGCTCTAAGAAGAATAATGATAACCGTTCTTAATTCTGTCCGCTAGTCGTTCGCGCGTCTGTTCACGGTACTGCTGGACTCGGAGACCCAGTTCAGCACGTTGTGGTTGCAGTGCAGCTTTGTGTTCGCGCTGCTGTGGGGACTCGCCGCCATTGTCGACGGTAACATCACTTGTATTTGTTAAATATAATGGAGTTTATCTATTGATATGTTAAATATAATAAACCTCAATGTACAGTACTTGCAAAAGACATCACACTAGATAGTGACATATATATATCAAACTTCTGATGCTCAATAACCACCAGTTCTAATAATGCAACATAATTTGAGGAACACATTATTTTTCGACGCACCTTGGGCCGGGTCATGTTAAACTTGGGTCATCCTACAATAATTTTTAGAGCTCATTAGACAACTATTTATTTAATACAAGTTTGACAGGTTATAAGTTCTTTTTTATTCGGTTACAATTCTTTCAATACCTCCATGACACTGTTTGATGTATCCATTAGCCGTTATTCTACGCACTAAATGAAAGGCGTCTCCCAAATTGTACACAATGTTACTTAGTTTGACGTATAGACCGAAAAAAAAATTCTTGGTCCAGGCGAAGGTCGCAAGAGCTTAGACTCGTTCTTCCGCAAACTGCTGGAAGGCAACAACGCCAACTATCCAAAACCCAAGTCCTTCAAGTTAACCAAGAGCCAGCTGTTCCCGGACAAAGACACCATCTTCGACTACCTGTACGACAAGAGGAACAACGGCACCTGGATCTCGTGGATGGAGTTGGAGAAGGAAGTTCCTCTGCCTCCGACCGCTAAGGTATGTGGTCAAACTGCTTCAGAACCAGCTGCTCCTGGACAAGGAAACCGTCTTCGAACAAGAGAAATAACGGATCTCTTAGGTGGAGTGCGAGTAAAAGTTCCTCTTCCTTAGTAAGCATTGGTATGCCAAAGCACCATTATTAGCATAAAGCAGTCCCCTGATGGGCACAAGGCTCTTCAATAACCCGTCGGGGCTGCGGGTTGTTCGCAAGAGATACCGCGGCCTCGGCATGAAAGAACATGGGTGGATTTTAGTCAGTAGAAGTCTGACACTCCCTTCCGCTCTGCCCAAGAGCGGGAGGGGTTATTTGATGATTTTCCACCCACCATAAAAAAAAGGCTCTTCAATAAGGACATTTATCTTCCTGTGGCGAAACAAAACTTAAGTCTCAACCAATGGTACTCACGATTGTGTTTAGTAATTCTTTTGTAACCGACAACACTCTAGTCAATGGTAGTTTATGACTAGATGATATAAACAAGACACACGATTACAAAAGGATAAGAAAAAATAATTACATAACATAATAAATTACATCACGCCTGTAATCCCCGAAGGGTTAGGCAGAAGTGTACCTAATAGTACACCCACATTTCGCCAGTTATGTTTAAGTCCCATATAATAGGGGGCGAGCCTATTGCCATCAACCGGGCACAACTCCGTGGCTGCTACTGATAAATTTCTGATGAAAAATCCCAATAACATTTTGCCCGACCCGGGAATAGAACCCAGGATCACATGCTCAGCAGTCGCGCTTGCGACCACTAGACCAACGAGGCAGTAAAATAATTACACACCGCTTATATTCCAATATGACAAAAGATGTGAATTGGTCACGTACGACAAATATCAATAGTAATGTCATTATAATAATTCCTCGTAAAAAAAGGACAGCAGAATTACAAAACATTTTTAATACCTTTTTTTTTTTTTGGGGGGGTGGGAAATCATCAAATAACCCCTCCCGCTCTTGGGCAGAGCGAAAGGGAGTGTCAGACTTCTACTGACTAAAAACCACCCATGTTCCTTCTTCGCCCTTCATGTCGAGGCCGCGGTATCCCTTGCGGACAACCCGCAGCCTCGACAGGCGTCGGCCCTTGCGGGCCCCTTCCATGTTGCTGACATCTCTTTGAGGCGCGCGTGGAACACGAACGCGCCGTCGACACGGCCTGTCGTCGTCATAAAACGGACGGCCGGCGAGCTTACCCATCACTCACCGTCCACAGGCCCTTTTAATACCTCAAGTATTTGTTTATCTAAAACCCTTCCAACACAGGTGAACGATCTAATAATCTTGACGAACGAGAACGCGTGCCTGCGCTTCTTCGTGCGCAAGATGGTGCGCGCTGCCACTCCCGTGCTCATCGTGGGTCCCACGGGCACTGGCAAGTCCTCCATGGTGCTGAACTTCCTGCTGTCGCTGCCCAAGGAGAAGTACATCACCAACACCGTCAACTTCTCTGCCCGGACTACTGCTAATCAGGTGAGTGGTGATACTAACGAGGGTGTTTCTGAAAGTTGGTAACGTCTCAAAAAGTTCGCTAATATTTTACTGTTCTGGTATTTAATCACCCAATGTTACTTGACGTTCTTTGTTACCCGACTGCGGCGCACCCAAAAGGAGGTTTCATCATCATCATTCCAACCATAAGACGTCCACTGCTGGACATAGGCCTCCCCCAGTAGAAGGGGATTTGCCATAATCGCCACGCTTGGCAGGCGGGTTGGCGATCGCAGTATGGTTGTTACGAAGGCACAGAGAACGCTGCTGCCCATTCTCTGGTAAGTCCCTTAGTCGCCTCTTACGACACCCACGGGAAGATATGGGATGGTGCTATTCTTTACGTCCGACACCATACGGAAGGAGGTTTATTTCTACAATTCTCCTCTGTCAGCCTTCACCCATCATTTACTCCTTTTTCTTTCTCCTTACTGAAGTTATGAAATATTGGTCTGTCATCATCATTCTCCGGCCCATAGCACAATTTATTTGGATTCGGCGCAACAATCATGTCTTCTTCCATGAGCGCAAACGCATACTCGAGTACGCGCGATAAGATCGCTTAATATTAGCGTTGTAATTTTCTGGAATATGAAGTCACATCTCTTTGAATAAAAACACATAACCCTTCTTGGGGCTTCGCTGCAGTCGGGTAAAAAGCCAATTCGCTAATTTTCGTCAATTTGGGTATAAATAAATGAAAGTTATCTTATTTTAGACACAAGACATCATAATGTCTAAGGTGGACAGAAGACGTAAAGGAGTCTTTGGACCCTCGATGGGCAAAAAGGTATGTACACACTTCTTCGTTTACCATTCATTTGAATTGACTGTTATATAGAGAAAAAGGTACATGTGACTGTTTTTCTAGGCGAGTTTTTCAGGACTGTAGTACAGGTTTTACGATACAAGAATCTAATCTTCCCACTATGTAGTCTTGCCGTGTACCTGTATTGCTAGTCATTTGTGGACTAGGAACAAGACTGGAAAATATATGTCGTTTTGTGGAAAGAAGATGAAGTTTTTTTGTTCTGAACCATACCTGCTAACTTTCTACGTATTGAAAATTAAAAGTTCTAATCTTACTCACGTTTTTGCACTATGTCTTGAGTACTTACATCAAGCTCTACCGCAAACCTATCTTTGTATACCATTTTTTTACGCTAAAAAGTCGTTTTAGGTAATATTTTTGCGCAGTTGCGTACTTCGCTTAATTTACAGAATGCTTGGTTGACGGGTTGGTGAAGGGTGTATAGTTTATTCTTCTTTTCCGTTCATCAGTGCGTATTATTCGTGGACGACCTGAGCATGCCGCAGAAGGAGTGCTACGGAGCGCAGCCGCCCCTGGAGCTGCTGCGGCAGTGGATCGACCACGGCCACTGGTACGACCTGAAGGATATGGTGCGCCAGGAGGTCGTGGATATCGTGAGTATATAAATAGCTGAACATAACACAGCTATAAACGCCATTAGGAGAGGAGGTATTTGTTATACGGACCGTTGGTAAGCTCTATAGCATCCTAGCAGGTAACACTACTCACAAAAAAATCGAATTAGTCCGTCTGTTAGATAATCGAAAAATTGACGAAAATAAAACGTGTCAAAGATCATGAGTGGAGGCTTTTGACGTCACTTTGTGGGTAAAAAAGTACTAGCGACGGCGGCGGCGGCGTGTGACGTCACACAGCTTAACACGACTTTTCGAAGCACTGTATCGTCTTCATCTTTTGTTTGCGTGAAAAAAGAAAAATGCGTGTCCATTATTTTTTGGAAATCTATCTGACGGACTAATTAGATTTTTTTGGTGAAATACCCTATTGGCGAGAACACCCGCAACGTCGAGAAACAGGGAAGGATTGGACGGAGTGGGACAGACCAGACTAAATGAAAAATAAATTCAAATGCAACGCCAAACATGGCATTTATTTAATTTAAAAATAAATGCCATGCCATTTAAACAAGTTAGAATAGCGTTAGTATATTGTAATTTACATAACAAAGAAGCTGTTGTTCATCTTCAAGATTACCCAAGGCTGCTGAGATGACTGTTCTCAAGCAAACTTCAAATTGACAGCCATCAAACGATCACCTTCTCTGCAGCTGTTCGTGTCAGCGATGTTGCCTCCTGGCGGCGGCTCCAACCTGATCTCGTCCCGCCTGACGCGTCACACGCTGGTCATCACGGTGGACTCCTTCGAGGACAACACGCTCACCAAGATCTTCGGCACCATCATGGACTGGCACTTCGCTAAGGGATTCATTGAGGCGCTGGCGAGGCAGGCTAAGGTAAATACTGCAATCTGCTTTTTTTTCTTTGGTGTTTGGTTAGTCATCAAATGACTCCTCCCGCTCTGGGCAGAGTGAAAGGGAGTGTCAGACTTCTACTGACTAAAAACCACCCATGTTCCTTCTTAGCCCTTTGTGTCGAGGCCGCGATATCTCTTTCGAACAACCCGCAGCCCCGACGGGATAAGACGTAACTTGACTTATGCTTAGAATTCGTGTAAACCAAATTCGGATTAGTTGTCTCTAGTTGACATGCTGTATAAGCATAATCAGTCTATAATGTTTCCACTGCTGGGACTCTTGGCCTCCTCTCTAAGAGAGAGATGGTCTATAACCCATCACGCCCAGTGCGGATTGGTAGTTGTCACATGTCTTCGAATATATTTGATTCGAAAACATGCCGGTTTCCTCACGAATGTTATCCTGATTTTTTTTTTGGGGTGGGAAATCATCAAATAACCCCTCCCGCTCTTGGGCAGAGCGAAAGGGAGCGTCAGACTTCTACTGACTAAAAACCACCCATGTTCCTTCTTAGCCCTTGTGCCGAGGCCGCGGTATCTCTTTCGAACAACCCGCAGCCCCGACGGGATAAGACGTAACTTGACTTATGCTTAGAATTCGTGTAAACCAAATTCGGATTAGTTGTCTCTAGTTGACATGCTGTATAAGCATAATCAGTCTATAATGTTTCCACTGCTGGGACTCTTGGCCTCCTCTCTAAGAGAGAGATGGTCTATAACCCATCACGCCCAGTGCGGATTGGTAGTTGTCACAGTCTTCGAATATATTTGATTCGAAAACATGCCGGTTTCCTCACGAATGTTATCCTGATTTTTTTTTTGGGGTGGGAAATCATCAAATAACCCCTTCCGATCTTGGGCAGAGCGAAAGGGAGCGTCAGACTTCTACTGACTAAAAACCACCCATGTTCCTTCTTAGCCCTTGTGCCGAGGCCGCGGTATCTCTTTCGAACAAACCGCAGCCCCGACGGGACAACTCGCAGCCCTCGACGGGGCGAATGTTATCCTCATACCGTTTTGAGAGCAGTGGTGATTAAATAAATTACACAAAGTAATGCGCCTGCCTGGGTTCGAACTCACAACTTATGCTGCATACTTATGCATATCTTCTGCATATCTTCTGTGCCAACAGGCCGTAGTATCAGCAACAATGGAGGTATACAAGGCAGTGACCCTGCAGTTCCTCCCGACACCAAGCAAGTGCCACTATCTCTTCAACTTGCGGGACTTCGCGAGGGTGATCAAAGGAATCCTGCTGGTGCCTTCCACGCATATGAAGGATCTGAACAAGCTGGTCATACTGTGGATACATGAAGCCTATCGGGTGTTCTATGATCGGCTCGTGGATGATTCGGATCGGTAAGGAGTACTTTTAACTGTTGTACTTATGAAAGCAGAAGTTTTCGAATATGACAGTAGATAATATGTAAATATCGTCATGGATAGCTAGGTTCCTAAGTACTGGGTAACAACCTGGCAAATGAGTTGTGAATGGCAAATATTAATATATAATTTGCATCGATGATACGAACGGCTTAAGGTGAATAACCACCCCGCGAAATTCAAATTTTCTTACGTTTTTTGCAATTTGCAGGTCAGTGTTAGTTTGTATGTTGATTAGAATATTAATTGCGGCTGTAAGACGTATGTACTTACAGAATTATAATCATCAATACAAGCCTCCAAGTTCATAAAGGTGCAAAAATGACTTTTTCAAGTTCCTGCACCTTTATGAACTTGGAGGCTTGTATTGATGATTTTGATGATTAAATTACGAACTACACACGTCTTACAGCCGCAATTAATATTCTAATCAACATACAAACTAACACTGACCTGCAAATTGCAAAAAACGTAAAAAAAATTGAATTTCGCGGGCTAGTTGGAGCATTCACCTTAATAAGAACTTCCACTCGGGTCGATCTTTAGGTAAAGCTGTGCTTGCCTAGGTCGGTCTGTGGATGGGTGACCGCCCGACGTACCGAGTTTCCTCCGTGCCTCGGAAAGCACGTTAAGCTGTTGGTCCCGGCTGCCATATATAGATCTTTGGCAGTCGTTACAGGTAGTCAGTGACCTGAAATTCTGACATCCAGTCTTAACAAAGAGTATCGTATTACCTAGTATTAACTGGGTTGTGGAGGTCAGATAGACAGACGCTCCATGTAAAATACTGGTATTCAGCTGCATCCGGTTAGAATTGAAACCGACCCCAACATAGTTGTGAAAAGGCTAGGCAGATGGATGGATACGCTTTATTACATTACTTAGGCCCCAGATGCATTATCATCAGCCAATAATGCTCAGGCCTCCTCTCTAGGAGAGGGACGGGCTATAATCCACCACACGGGCCCAGTGCGGGTTGATACCCAGGTGCGTACATTCAGTTATTCTGGAAATCAATCCCGATGTAGTTGAGAAAGCGCTAGCTCGCTATATATTATAGACTATGGATAGGCTATGTGAATATCATTTTATTTATTGATAACTAGCGGACGTCACGCGGTTTCACCCGCGTAGTTCCCGTTCCCGTGGGAATACAGGGATAAAAAAGTTAAGTAGCCTATGTCACTCGGGGATAGTGTAGCTTCCCAACGGTGAAAGAATTTTTTAAATCGGTCCAGTAGTTTCGGAGCCTATTCGTTACAAACAAATAAACAAATCTTTCCTCTTTATAATATTACTAGCTGATGCCCGCGGCTTCACCCGCGTGGATGTAGGTCAAATTATATACTAAAACCTTCCTTGAATCACTCTATCTATTAAAAAAAACCGCATCAAAATCCGTTGCGTAGTTTTAAAGATTTAAGCATACATAGGGATATGGGGACAGAGAAAGCGACTTTGTTTTATACTACCCAAGTAGCAAAATATGGTTCTGTAAGTATCCTAGGAGCACGCATTTTTTAGTCCTATAGAAATCCTCAAAACGTCTATAGAACCAGATTTGGGCGCAGTTTATAGGACTATTACGCCCTATAGTTGTATTTTAACAGTCCGGTAAGGTGCTATTCGATTTTATAATTATCTTATTAGTGCTTTTACTAGATGTGATTGTCCTATAAAGATCCGGTAAACGCACTGAGCTAGCGCGATTAGTCCTCCAACGATCTGACACGTGCAGCTACTGGTGTAATTGATCCAACAGTTGTCATTGTAATGCCATTACTAGAATCGTGCATTCGTTCTTCATTCTTCGATAAAGTGCTGAGGTCTTAAGAAAAAATATTAAATGCAAAGGGCAATTGATCCACATCATAATTTCTATTAGTTTGTCATATGTAACTTTTGTCTTTTGTGCCCACTAAACAAAGCCCACTAAACTTGCGAAATTAATTTTATTGATAAAGTGTTCGATGATAATAAACATATCTTCATGCCCCTTCAAAACTAAACATATTTTTTATTTGTTTATTCGATTCATAATTAACAAATACTCAAGCCGCCATAGGATCCAGATCACGTGCCATATTATGGCATTTTCAAAACTTTTATAAAACAATTTAGTCAAAGTTAAGACTACTACAGGATACCTACTTCGCCACCATTTTTACCTTACCTATAAAAGTCGGAGGGCATGCTAGTTTGGTGCTGACTATCCATTAGAAGTCATGACTAAGACAAATCAATCCTATAATATCCTTAACCTATAGCAGCAATATCTAAGACGTTTTTAGAAGTGCATGTCTTATAGTACAATGAAACAAGACGTTTTTGGGGGGGCTGAGGAACAGGGAGTAAAGTTCCTCATCCCCATAGAAAAGGGAGGATCCTCCGACCAGACGGGTGTTGTGTCTGGTGGGCTAACTGCCCGACATATGTTTGTCGGGATTTTCTATATAGGCTAATGTCGCGGATAATGTTGATAGCGCGATGTAGGAATTGCCAATTTAGTTCGCATGTGTTGCGATAGATGTCGCTGTCGCCACACGTTAACAAGAGCAAATAGTCATATTAAATGCGTTTATAGGATCAAAAGCGACACTATGCTAATAAGTCCTATAACTTGCGCTTATTAGACTGCCAGTTCTAGTAACAATCGTATAAAGTAATCCTTTTGTACTTGTAGTGCAAATCATCTTGTGAGATGCTGTTATTAGATCACTAATATTAGTCAAAGCGTCTATTAGATTCTTATAAGACGTTTAGTCTTATAAGTCGATTACTATAGGACAATTTTGCTGCTTGGGTATGTATTGATTAGTGTAGAAAAACATCAAAATGAAAACTTCACCATAACGATGATGACATTGAGTTACAGTTCAAAGTAAGCGGTATTATTGTACTTAGGGTGAAGCTGTATGATGTGGTATACAAAGCGGTGTACGGGCACTTCCGTGTGCACATGGACGCTGTTCTCAAGGAGTTGGGCTACATTCCCGAGGAGGAGAAGTGCAGCTACAAGCACGCGTGTAACATCTTCTTTGGGAACTACATGGAGCCGGATGCTGACCCTAAGATTTATGATCAGGTTAGAGGTTCATTATTCTTTCTTTTTCGTGTGGTTAGCGCCTAACTTGGTGTCGAGAGTTTTTATATGACGTTCATGACTTGGCTTTACATTATTTAGTTTTAGGTTTAATATACTTTATTCTCAAAAAAGACAAAAAGCCACTTACATGAGAACATATGTTAACATAATGTAATAAACTTATTCTAGGTAATGGTCACAAATACAATACAATAAATAAGTGGTCTTTGAATTATTTTGTTTTAAATTGAATTTTAATTTGAATACACTTTCAACGGTTTTAATCTCAACTGGTAGGTTAGTAACTTTATTTGTGCATGCTTTCATTATGCCTTCGAAAAATATCTTTCAGGCAGGTTGGTTTCTCGTCGGGGCTGCGGGTTGTTCGCAAGAGATACCGCGGCCTCGACATGAAGGGCTAAGAAGGAACATGGGTGGTTTTTAGTCAGTAGAAGTCTGACACTCCCTTTCGCTCTGCCCAGGAGCGGGAGGGGTTATTTGATGATTTTCCACCAGCCAAAAAAAAAAATGTTGGTTTAGTTTCCGAACGTTTTTTTTAAGTGATAATTACAGTTTAGCAATCCAATTAGCCTTCAATGTTTCCTTTGCTGGGATTGAGGGAGCGAGTTGGTGGATGTGGCATTGACAAACCCGGTACAGTTTCAAGTCCAGTCCAGTATATTCAAAGTCATTTTGGTTTGCTAACGATGTTGCCCTTCACGGTTTTGACAAGTGATGATAAAATGTGCCAATTTTGTTTATTGTTTGTTACGCACAAAACAGGCTTACTTAACCTTTCGTATGCCGTGTAATTAGACACAATTAAAAGTCATTGTGTCTCGCGTGGATCTACGTTCCGGTGATCAACGAAAGGTTAACTCAACTAGGCTAGGACTCGAATAGGGTGGGAAACTAACTGACTATAACTAGTTAGTTAACTAACTTCTGGGTTAGCTCGTTCCTTCCTCGACCTCATATCTGTCCTCAGGACAAGATTGGGGCTCATTGGGGTCAGGAGTAGGCCCATATCATATTAAAAAAAATGCGTTCCGAGACTGTAGATAGATACTATTAAGTATAATGCTTTCATGATTCCTTGCGCAAAAGGGATAGTGCTATAGGTCATGTACATCCCTCTTTCTCACACCAAACAGAATACTTACCGTATTCTGAACTGCCAGAAATTATTGAAGAAAAAAAGAGTCCTCTGCCAAAAAGCTGATGAAGTTAAGCTGTGAATGATCATGATGTGTTTACCAGGTGATGAGCTTGGAAGATATGGCTGACAAGATGGAGTACTACCTCGAGGAGTACAACGTGGTGTCGTCATCGCCCATGGCGCTGGTCATGTTCAGATATGCGCTGGATCACATCTCTCGGTGCACCAGGGTGCTGCTGCAGGATAACGGTCAGTTCTCTTTGTTTTAATATAGTGTTATTAGGCTTAGAACCGCAGCGGTTGCATGCAAAGTGAAAGAAAGCCTTATAAGGCTACGTACGAATCGTAACGTTATATCTTAGTAGCGATCCATAGCGTTTCTGCGACTTTAAAATAAATTTAATTTTCATTTATTACATGAAGTTTAAATTAGCGGAGTTTAGGAAAACTAGGCGGTCAAACGAACTGCCATGAAAATTTACCGTGACCTCCATTGATAAAAGAATGTCCATAGAGTTTCTTGCGTTCTTCTCCACAGAGATCTATGCTTTGGATTGGGCAACTGCAATACTTTCACAGTTATTATTTTTTTTATTGTTGACAATGGAAAACTACCCCTAACGGGCCTACTTGTCATAAATGCTTTGACTTTGACGTGTAGAAATTGATATGAACACTTTGCAGGTAATTTACTGCTGGTCGGTGTGGGCGGTAGCGGCCGGAGCAGCGCCGTCAAACTTGCTGCCAGCATCCTCGAGATGAACGTCGTACAGGTTAGCTTTCACACCTACTTTATACCGTTCTTCACTACGCGTGTTGTATCTGAATACTACATGGGTGATATCAGGCAACGATTTTGATGAAAACTATGACGTGCTTAATAATAGACGTAACTTGTTATCAGCTCACATGAGACCATTAGCCAATAGCCTTTTTTTTCTTGTTATAAAGAGGCATCAATGTAAATATCGATGTTTATTTTGCAGAACTTTGGTCCTTAATTCCTTGTGCAAAGTAAACTTCACCTGCTCTGTAGGTCTCGTGGTCGCAAGCGCGACTGCTGAGTATGAGTGGGTTGAGTCCTGGGTTCGATCTCTGGGTTGGGCAAAGTGGTATTGGGTTTTTCATCAGGAATTTCAAAGTAGCAGCCACAAAATCTGGAGTAGTGTTCGGTTGATGGCTACAGGCTCGCCCCCCCTTTTACATGGGACTTATACATGACTGGCGAAATGTGGGTGTGCTATTAGGTACAGCTGTGCCTAACCCGTCGGGGATTACAGGCGTGATGTTATGTTATATTGGTTACAGATAGAAATATCTCGAGTGTATGGTCAGAACGAGTGGCGCGACGACATCCGAAAGCTGCTGATGAAGGCTGGCATCATTGGGAAACCACTCGTCTTCCTCTTCGCTGACAACCAGGTACGGTCGCCAGTTAATAGGCATCTTTTGGATTAGCTCGTTCCATCGTCGACCTTATCTCTGACATCAGGACAAGTTTGAGGTCAAGAGTTACCTATTTAACATAAACAAAACACTGGGAGAGTTATTGCGAGTCTGTCGGGGCTGCGGGTTGTTCGACAGAGATACCGCAGCCTCGACACATAGGGCTAAGAAGGAACATGGGTGGTTTTTAGTCAGTGGAAGTCTGATACTCCCTTCCGCTCTGCCCAGAGCGGGAGGAGTCATTTGAAAATACCCCACCCTCCAAAAAATAGGCTTTTCACAAAAAAAAAATCGTTAAAATTTAAATCGTTTCTCTGGGACTTCGTCGGGCTTCATTGTCTCGGCGCTTTTCTTGTGGTCGCCACTGTTGATTTTGGCTTACAGGAGTTACAGTGGTTTGGGAATAGTGTGGCGGGCTTGTCCCAAACCAAAAACTATTTGAAATGTCACTTTTGTTGACGAGTAATAGAAAAGTATGGAAGAACAAGAAATGCTGCGCCGACCACAAATAAATTGGTATAAGGGATACTAAGGTATAGTCCTGCCGAGTATGATGGTGATTATAATAAAACTACTATCTAAGAGAAAAATGAGTTTATTCCAACTGATAGAATAGGGGATCGGACAAAAAAAAACTAATTAGTCCGTCAGATATATTTCCAAAAAATATTGTAAACATTTTTTCTTTTTTCACATAAACAAAAAATGAAGACGAAAACGTCACATGTCAGTACATTTTTTACCTACAAATGACGTCACAACCCTCTACTCATGATCTTTGACGCGATGCATCTTTGTCAATTTTTATTAATTTGATAAAACAGAAAACACGTATCCAATATTCTTCGTTAATCTAACTGACGGACTAATAAGAATCATATTTTTTTTGACTCAGGCCGATCCCCTATTCTGTCTTTTCTAGACCTTGCAGATCCTCGGGCTTTACAAATTGTATTGAGTGTGGAGATTTCTCACAGACAAACATAGCTTTGAAGTCAGGGTCGATGTCATCCAAGGCACCTTCTCTGATAAAAGATAAACGATTCTGGATGCCTCCTAGGTTGTTAGGCTGGCCATCATCCCAAATGTTAAACACATCAGCTAATTTCTCACCTAAAAAAAACAGAATTCTGTAATTACATTAAGGAAAAGACAGAGGTAAAAGACTCTTGTGTGTTCTCTACGGGGCTTAGACATAACTGGCGAAATGTGGGACCTGCCTAGCCCTTCTTTATTACCACACTTATCGCTTAATAGAGCAAATTATTGCATAAATATAGAAGAACACGTTTCAGTTCGATGAGAAACGTAGTAGTAATATGATAAACAACAGCTCGAAATTTTAACTTAGGTCCTTATAAACCTTATTTTCTAAATAATTAACAATATTTTTTAATTTTATTTATTAAGGTTAATGCTCCAACCACCCCGCGAAATTCAAATTTTCTCCAAGTTCATAAAGGTGCAGGAACTTGAAAAAGTCATTTTTGCACCTTTATGAACTTGGAGGCTTGTATTGATGATTTTGATGATTATATTTTTGTAACTACATACGTCTTACAGCCGCAATTAATATTCTAATCAACATACAAACTAACACTGACCTGCAAATTGCAAAAAACGTAAAAAAAATTGAATTTCGCGGGCTAGTTGGAGCATTCACCTTAATATATTTTTTTTAAACGTGACGATTTAAACTGAAAATAGACTAATCTATTGCTCTTCTTTATTCATTTAAATATTTAAATGATTAAAGAAGAGCAAGAACACATACAGCATGTACTGGTTCTTCGATGTATGTAATGTATAGGTAATGAATGATCTAGTACCGTGAATAGTGGTCCAGATACGGTCATCGGTCCAGGCTGCAAGACCTACGTGGAATCGATCCCACTCTCCCTGCTCCGATCGTTCAGGGAACAATTTCTTGACGACGCGGGCCTCTTCTTGGTCGTTCAAGATGACCAGGTGCCCCCCCTCAGATGCACATATCCCGAAAGCTTGCGACCACGTGCGTGTCCGCTGATGTACCTTGTAACAGCTGCCTGTACACCGCTCAAAGTGATATTCTGAAATTCAATTTTATTTTCTTAATGGATAAAAAGGACAAGGACAAGTGCTTGGTACTCGCAACCGGCTTGCGTGTATGACCAGATGTATGAATGTGGTAGGTGAAGGAGTATGTAAGGATCGTAGAAGGTGGCGTTCTGCGGTTTCTGCTTACCACCATTGGAAAGCGGCGTGAGTTTATGTATGTATGTATGTAATAAGATAAAAAGTCATTTCGCTGTAAAGATTTACTTACCATCATCAAAGGTGCCACATTCATTCATCGTTTGATTGTCGAGTTTCCTGTAACATACGAAGCGTCGCTTAACAGTGCATGAGCGGATAAACATGGAACGATCGCGGTAAAAACACAGGCAGTCACCAGCATCCGTTGCTCCATCTGCATCCCATTTTATTGTCAAATCTGACAATGGAACTCCTGGAACAGATGTCAAAAATATTTCCTAACGTATTCCAAAAGTAACGTTTTGTACGTAATGTGGAGTTAGATAAAGCTACCAAAACCAAAATTTTAAAATGTTCAAGTTCTCACTTCTGCCTGCACTCACGGAGTGCAACCCGTTTTTTTTGAAGTAAGAACTTCTTAAGCAGCGTTGTGCATTTTTTTTGGGATGAGTAATAGTACATTTTGATACAAGTGCGGAAAGTTTGTTATTGCATTCGAGGCGGATTGAACACCCGAGCCGTAGGGCGAGGGTGTTCATGGGGTCGAGAAATGCAATAACAAATTCCCACGTGTATCAAACGACGTTTTTCAATACACTTTAAGAAATTAACTAATAACGATACTTAAGTATTTTTAGGAGACGATTTCATTTGCTTTTTTTCCGCGGTGTAAGTAAATAATTGTTTAAAATAATCATTTTTATTTCTAATATTTTTTTTACAAACACAATTATTATTTAATATTCAAAAAATATTTATGCTGTAAAGACGCAAATCAAAATGACGAAATAAAAAAAAATACCGCCGACTCTACAGTCGGTGGTGATTTTTTTTTATTTCCTATGTTTTAATCGATTTGGACATAGTATGAGGTATAATCTGTGGTAATTTTCTTTCCCGCCCTTGGTTGCGGAAAAATAAGATTACCGCACACGTGCGAAATATGTTGCATTTCGAACCTAATCGTAGTGCAATAAGAGCTAGTTTTCGAGGAAGTGTATTGAAAAATATTAATTTATATCCTACTGATATCATAAATGCGGAAAAGAGGATATATAGATATCTGGATGTTTTTGTTTAGCACACAGATATTTAGTTTACAATCTGCATCAACACATAGGATACGTTTTATACCGGTAGTATTATGTAACTCCATGCGGGCGAAGCCGCAAACATAAGATCGTACTTAATATTGTTACACTGACCTTCTATAGAGGTGAAATGTCCTGTACTATACAAATCATGGGTTCCCAAGAAAAGTGAACCATATCCAATATATGGTGTCTCTCGGATCAGCGAGAAAAGGGCATCAGCTAACTGCTCGTTCAGTGGGGACGCCATTACTGCACCTGTAACACAGAATACATAATAGTACTATGAACAGAAGGGACACTCCCTTCCCCGCACTCATATTAAATACCGCACGTCCGCACCTCACCCCGCACTTCGAGGTATTCGTCGCCGACTCTTGAGCAAGGGCGCTCGCAATCGTAAGAACTCATTCGGTTTTCGCGACGCAAACCGTTGCACTTTCCGCGCCATTTTTTACGCTACGACAACCCTACTAGAGTTAACGCACACATTTGCACGTGCACAGTGTGCATTCATGTTATTTAATTACGTAGTAGTAATAGGCAATTATTTTGCGAGCGTTGTATGGAGTGTCCGAGGTGTGCCTGTAATTCAAAGACATGATACAGTGTCGTACATGTGCCGGAGGGTTATGGGCAAAATAGGAATGTTTCCTGACAAAAAAAAACAACGGGTTGCACTCCGGGAGTGCCGGCAGAAGTGAAATCTTGAAAATTAACGTTGTGCAGTTTTGAATATTTATTTTATTATATTTGGAATGGTTAGGGAATCATTTCGCACGTATTTTTTATTTATCAGCACATTTTCACTTTTTTACAATTTGAGGAGGATTCTCTGAATGCCAATCTTCTTCAGCTCACCAATGACAAATCAACGGACTACTCCCTTTGGAAAGCGACAAGAAATTTAAAAAGGCCTATTTTACAAATACCACCTATCAGAGATAGCAACGGAAAATGGGCAATAAGCAATGACCAAAAGGCGTTAAGATTTGCTCAACACTTGGAAGAAACCTTTCAACCCAATGAAAGCTCTGTTGAAATACCTGAGAGTGAAAATTTACCACAAAACCAAAGAATTAAGCTTGTGACTCCAAAAGAAGTTATGAGAGAAATTCAAAATAATATTAGCTCAAAAAAGTCTCCGGGTTACGACCTCATTACAGGGGAAGTTCTGAAACGCCTCCCGCGCAAAGCCATAGTAAAGCTGACCAAACTGATCAATGCTGCATTTATATTAAAACATGTACCTGGGCCGTGGAAAGTTGCTGAAGTAATTATGATTGCGAAGCCTGGGAAACCACCCCATGAAGCATCATCATACAGACCCATTTCCCTGTTGCCCGTTTTATCAAAACTATTTGAAAAACTGTTATTAAAACGGTTAAAACCAATAATAGAAGAAAAATCCCTTATTCCAAACCATCAATTTGGCTTCAGGGAAAAACACTCAACGTTAGACCAGGTACATAGAATAACCAACATAATTGAAAAAACTCTTGAAAATAAGGAAGTTTGTGCTACCGTGTTTTTAGACGTCGCGCAAGCTTTTGACAAAGTATGGCATGAGGGTCTTATATTTAAGCTCAGACGCATGCTACCAGAATTTTCAGATATCCTAGAGTCGTATATATCTAATAGAATGTTTAGAATACGGCAAGAGGATGCATATTCCGAGCTAAAAACTATAAAAGCTGGGGTGCCTCAAGGAAGTGTGCTTGGCCCAATTCTGTACTTGTTATTGCGTTGGAAAGCTCATGTCAAAAAGAAAAGACAGGAACTCGAAATACGTTATAAACGTATGTATTGGTTACTTGGAAGGAAATCCTGTCTATCAATACATAATAAGTTGATAATATACAAGCATATTCTGATGCCAATTTGGACGTATGGTATCCAACTTTGGGGCTGTACTAAACCAACCAACGTCAAAATAATTCAACAGTTCCAAAATAAAGTACTCAGGGCTGCAGTAAATGCACCCTGGTACATAAGAAACGATGACCTCCACCGTGACCTTGACATGGAAGTCGTCACCTCCATCATTCAAAAATTTGCTGAAGCCCACGAACACAGACTCCATCGACACGTGAATGTTGAGGCAATTCAGCTGTTAGACAATACAGACATAGTGCGTAGACTTAAGAGAACGAAACCATTTGAATTAGTGTAGTACAAGTGCAAAGTGAGTGAATAATAGTAACAATGTTGTGCTATTTATATAACACATGAACATGGTGTTTTTATAATTATATCAGACTCTAAGAAAGTGCTAAGGACTTGTGTATATGTGCATAAATATGGACACTATTCTTAGTTTTAACATAATCTATAATGTAACATAATAAGTCAGATTTAAATTACTTATTAGTCTTTTTTAGGCTAGATTGTAATTAGTTATTAAGAACTTCGTTCTTATAATAATAAAAATAAAAAAAATAAAAAAAATTCACTTTTTGACATTTTTTTTTTGACATTTGACACATACACATTCGCGCTTGCGCCCTGCGCCGTCTTACGAATTTTCGATCAGCTATCACGATCACGTGACATCTGACGCGAGTTTAACATTTTTTACCCTCCAAAAAAGTGCACAACGCTGCTAAAAAAGTTTTCACTTCACTTTTTTAGCGGCGTTGTGCACTTTTTAGTCCGACAGTTAGATTATTGAAAGATACTGGATACCTACGGTCTGCGCGAATCTCAAGCAGGTCTTACCCGCATTCTACTGAATGTTATCCACTAATGAGTGACTAATTTAATAGCCAATTTTGTCTTGTATGGATCAGAACGTTGGGCCACAAAAGGGATGAATGAAAGACATTAAAATTTGCATGTGGCTGAGATGAGAATAATAAGGGAGATGAGTGGTGTTACGCGAATGGATAAAATAAAAAAAAATTACATAAGAGGAAGTCTAAATGTGGCGTCTGTGACTGAAAAATTGTGTTATAATTGGTTGGCTTGGTATGCATGGACATGTTATGCAGAGGTATGAAGATAATGTCGTGAGGAAAGTTGCGAGTATGAATGTGGAAGACCGAAACTTCTATTACTATAAATATGGTTCCAAATAAATATAATCCTTTTTGAATGGCTAGTGGAATTGTCTTAACAAAATTATAATTAAACTATCATAATAGGTACCTACTTCTAAGTAATGAATAGTACACGAGTTATCATTAGACAGAGGTTGTGCTGAGATATACGGGGTCACTAGAATCGCGTGTGCGTGTGATTCAACAACAAGATTAAATAAAACGGGAATTCCCATAAACATTAACGAATTAACATGGAAGAAATTTAAAATTATATTAGGTATGAAAAGATAATTTATTCTCAAAAAACCGCCATAAAGTTGCTGCGGGCATACATACATATTTTACCTGCAGGGCTATTGCGTATCTTTTTAAATGTCAGTGGCTATCATAGTGTCCATCGATTAAGTGTCAAATGGTTCCATTTTGTACCAAACTGACAGTTAATCGATGGACACTATGATAGCCACTGACATTTAAAAAGATACGCAATAGCCCTGCTGGTGACTGTAGATACGTGACGAATGATATTAATTAATAGCCACATAAATTAAAAATCGGCCAAGTGCATGTCGGACCACACACAATGTTGGGTTCCGTAGATGTCCATCAAAATATGTGAACTTATTAGACTGATAAACCACCATGCCTCCGAATGATGATTTTTATTGTAAAAATAAAACAAACTTACATTTGCAATTATGTTTAGGAAAATATTTTATACAAGTACATTTTATGAGTTGGTCGACTATTACTCGTAAACGTGCAAAGCCTACTTAGCTGTGATAGTTTTCCTTTTAATTACGTTATTTATGCTACTACCATGAATTTATTCACACACCCAAACACAACCCGTATAGGTGGTTTAGGTAGCCAGACTTGAGTCTAACAAAAATGTACACTTTAAAGCTTAATATTTCACAAAGGAATCCCTTAATCGAAAAAGTGTTTTAGCAAACTCACAATATTTTTTAAAGACCTATCCAACTATTCCCAAGCAAAGTTCTCGCGAAAAAAAAATCATCCCCACTTTAACGTGTACACTAGAAAAAAAATCAAAAAATTATTTTAGCACTTTGTCGGCGTAACTCATTTGTATATTCATGCCAAATTACAGATTTCTAGTCCTCTGACTAAAAATCTGTATTTTCTTTGAGCTATAGTGGGGACAGACAGACAGACGGTCACGGACACAACTCTATGGGTTCCTTGTTGAGTACGGAACTCTAAAAACAGTGTTACGTAACGCGTTTTTCAAACCCCACCCCATAAATTATAATTCCCATAAACTTTACCGTGTTTACTTGCCGTAGTGGTAGTTCTCATCAGTCTGATTATAAATTATGAGAGAAAAGAGCACCTTACCTTCATTGTGACATCTGAGGAAAGCTTCCTGCCAAGTAGCGTAGGTCTTGTGCAGCTTGAGCCAGCCTCCGACTTTTTCGTTGAACACGTAGTCTGTATCGCAGCGCACATCTGGTTTATAAAGATATTTAGCTAGACGCATATTATATATATACAAGGTTAAAACAACTCTGACGGCACGGTTGACGCAGTGGGTCAAGCAGGTGACTGCAGCGCTACGTGTCGCGGGTGCGATCCCCGCACGGAACAAATATTTGTATGTCGATCTTTCCCTTCAAATATCTCGGTAACGTGACACTTTGGGGTACCATGTTTCATGTCATTTTTTGTGTCCTCTACCCATACATACCAATTTCATCGTGGGCCGCGATTTCGACAAAAAAAAAACAAAATGGCGGTGGGTCGATATGCCAACTTCCATACAAAAGAGTTCAAACCCCTTTAGGCGCGTAGTTAGTTGTGTGATTTTCAGTTTCCATAAAAACATACGCTTAAAATTGAGAACCTCCTTCTTTTGGTATCGGTTAAAAAAAGAAAAGAACCCCAATCTGGCGCAAATCTTGTTGTTTAAATTCTTTTAAATATTGGTTCGCATCAGGCCAAGAAACGCTGGCGTGACGATTTGGACTCGTTCCGACTGATTGGCCAGGGAAGGTAAGACACTAGGAGAGTTGACAATTAATGGGGGAGGCTTTTCCCCAGCCACAATAATAGGCTAACTAAAAATATCAAAAGATATATTGGTTTAGGGACATACTTGATATTTTTATGTAAAAATATATAATAGGTACTTACACGTGATTGTTAATAACAACGATAAACCAACAAAACACATTATCTTTAACATTTTTGTGAACTGTATCGTGTCACTGCCAAAGTAATAATTAAGTTACGATAATACTTGTGTCGGAGCAGTCCTACTCTCCCTTGCGATAGCAGATGTTCATACGTACCTATCAACTATTCCGATAAAAAAACTTTAAACACAAATATCTTGGTTGAGATAAATACTGCCTCGGTTTAGTGGTTTCAACCACGACATCTGAGCATGAGGGCGATTCCCGGGTCGGGCCAAATGTTTTTGGGGTTTTCCGTTAGGAATTTCGCAATGATAGCCGTGGATCCTGGGCTTTTGCCTGATTGATGGCAATAGGCTCGCCCCCTATCCATGAGACTTAACCTTAAGTGACAGTGAGTTTTTAGGTGACAATGAGTTCCTCAGAAGAGGGTCTTTAGAAAGAAAAACACGATTATCTTTTATTCTAAGGCCTTTTCCATTCCGACTTATACTAAATGTACATAGTTAAGAATAACAATTGAATATTGTATGTTTTTAATTAATTGACTTTTGATTGATTCTATTTAACTGTGTAATAATAAATATTCTGGACATAATTTAATTTATTTTTGACTTTAATATACTTTTACTATAATATCTTCACATCAATTGACGGCACGGTTGGCGCTGTGGCTAAGGGATTGGACTGGATCCCCGCACGGAACAAATATTTGTATGGCCTGCAGATAGTTGTTTCGGGTCTGGGTATTTGTGTATGTGAGTTTATATGTTTGTGAACGCACCCACGATACAGGAGAAAATCCTAGTGTGGGGCAACGAAAAAAAAAAAAAAATTGTTTTGTATTTTGTAATGAAATTAAATACCTTGCACGTCTGATTAATTAGTTTACGTAAACGCATGTTAGACAAATAAATTATTCGTTCTTTCTTTCTCTTTTTATAAAATTCATCGTCATCCTTTAAAGTGTTCACAAATATTTATTACAATTTTCCTAGATAATGTATGAAGGCATGGTGGAAGATATCAACATGCTGCTGAACACAGGCGACATTCCCAACCTGTACGGCATGGATGAGAAGGTCGAGATCCTGGACAAGATGCAGACGGCTGTGCGGGATTCCGTGAGAGAAACTTGATTATTAACTGATTATATCTGCGTGGTATTTATTAGACACCGAAAGCGGACGTTTTATAAGTACAAACAATGACCTTAATTAGTGAGGTTTTTCAGAGAGATCAGGTGCGCAGTAGTTCAAATAGAACTGGACTGGCCACATCTGTCGCATGCTAAAGTAGCCATGGGCTAGACCACATAATGGGTCACAAAAAGCAGCAAACGGCAACATGGCAGGCGCAGAAGAAGGGGGCGGGACGAACTCGACTCTTTTCGCAGGGATTGGCGAACATTACTACCGCTGGAGAGGCATATGACGAAATGGAGGCCTGTGCCCTGCAGTGGGACATATCAAGATTTAATAAAATAATTAACAATCACAGGGCAAGAAAATCGAGACGACCCCTCTAGCCATGTTCGGGTTCTACGTGGAGCGGGTGAAAGCTAACCTGCGTATCGTGCTGGCCATGTCACCCATCGGGGACTCGTTCCGCAACCGGCTGCGTATGTTCCCCTCACTCATCAACTGCGCTACTATCGACTGGTAAGACCATACTTATAATGAGCCTTCAGTGACCCGAATATCTGACAACCAGTCTTACTAAAAGATTATAATATAAATATGTATAATGTATTACCCAGTACTAAGTGGGCTGTGGAGGTCTGATAGGAAGTCGCTCCATTTAGAATACTGGTATCTAACTGTATCCGGCAAGACTGGAAGTCGACCCTAACATGGTTGGGAAGAGGCTAGGCAGATGATGATGATGATAATGAGCCTATTGCCTTCTCAGCCTATCACGCTGCGATGCCGAACATAGTCTTCTCCCAAACTGCGACGTAACAGGCTGATATGGCAATGGGCTGATTATCATCATCTGCCTAGCCTCTTCCATCTGTCCACCGCCTTCTGTATTCACTCTACCGCACTCAGTTTTATAAAGTTGTTAGTTCAACTGTATTTAGCTGGGAGGTGTGTTTCATAGCGATTTCAATAAGTGGTCTTCACTTCAAGACTTGTTTGCTCCATTGACCGTTGGTCCTGCGATAGACATGACAATTGGACAGTGCACTGCCACTTCACCTGCTTACCATTGCCATCAATCTGCCAGAAATCCAGACTACGGGTTGCTGCTTAAAACTGTTCGCTGGGCCAGGGACGGCACAACTCCATTACCACTTCGGGAAATCGAACCTAGGATTTCATATTTAGCAGTACCGCTTTTTTTTGTTTTCGGTTGAAAAATCCTCATGGTTACCTGACACATGGTCTGTCAGACTCTAACTGACTAAAATCCACCCCGGTGTTATCTTCCTACACTTGTCCCGAGAATCATGGGAACTAGTGCGTCTTCCACGACCACCAAAACTAGACCAACCAGGCCAAGCAGTAAAGTCAGAGCTTGAACAAATTTTCATAAAGACAATAGGGATGTTTCCTGACTAAAAAAAATATGATTCTTTTAGTCCGTCTGTTAGATTATCCAAAAATATCGGCTACGTATTTTTTGTTTTATCAAATTCATATAAATTTACTAAAATAAAACGTGTAAAGATCATGAGTGGGGGCTTGTGACGTCACACAACTTTTCGTAGCACTGTATCGTCTTAATTTTTTGTTAACGTGAAAAAAGAAAAAATATGAGTCCCATATTTTTTGGAAATCTATCTGACGGACTAATTAGATTTTTTGGTCAACTACTTTATTCCTCGTGTCTGCAGGTTCACGGCTTGGCCACCAGAGGCGCTGGAGCGCGTGGCACACATGTTCATCTTCAAGATGCAGGACGTGGAGGATGACCTGCGTCTGGCCTGCGTTGATATGTGCCAGCTGTTCCACATGACTGTGGTGCAGCTCAGTGATAGGTATCCCGTCTTGTTATTTACTTGTGCACTGATATTTTGATAATGCAATTCTATGAGGAATCATGTAAATTCACAACCATATTTTTAAAACCTTTATGCACCATGTTTTTACACAAATAAAATTATTCTTATTCTTGGCTCGTGGCCGAAATCTAAACTAATACCAATCTTGTTTTTCCAATCAACTTTACATTGGAAAATTGACTAAATGTATTGCCAACAAATACCTGTCGATTTCATTCGGGCGGCAAAAGATTTTTGTAGCACTGTCTAGTGTCCACACATCTACGTACCGTTTTTAAATCCAGTTTACAGTTAAAAACCAAGTTTACGAACAAAATGTCATACCAATCTCTCTATAATTAAAACTTTACCCGATTTGATTTTTATTAACATTGTTTAGTGTTTTGTTTTCAAGATTCTCAAGTTACACCTTTATGTTTATATACAGGTTCTACAAAGAACAAAAGAGAATGGTGTACGTGACCCCAACGAGTTACCTGGAGCTGATCAAAGCTTTCATGTCCCTGTATGCCATGAAAGTTAATCAGATCACCAATGCAAGAATCAGGTAGCTTTACTAAATACATACAAGTTTCGAGCGACTCTTCATTAAGCCATCAACCAAACATTCATCATCAGCCTATAATGTTCCCACTGCAGGGACTCAGGCCTCCTCTTTATTAGAGGGATGGGCTATAATCCACCACGCGTGCCCAGTGCGGGTTGGTAGATGTCACATGTCTTCGAATTTTGTGGTTCTAAGACATGCCGGTTTCCTTACGATGTTTTCCTTCACCGTTTTGAGAGCAGTGATGATTTAATAAATTACACAAAGTAATGAGTCACGACTCACTGTTCGTAAGTCGGGGCCTCCACCACTGGGCCACCACTGCTCCAACTGTTGTGAGCGGACTCTTCGTGAACCCATCAACCAAACTTCTGTACACCAAACGAAGTAAACGAAATAACTACACAATAATGCATACTCATTTAGATATTTACTTTTACTTACCTAGTTTGGTCCGTGGAAGGTAGTCCGTGACTAGGAAAGTACGTTAACCCATTGGCCCCGAGCTGTAGATCTATGGCAGTCGTTACAGGTAGTCACTGACCCGAAAGTCGGACAACTAATCTTACCAAGGGGTATCAGCATATTACAATCGCTTCATATAGAGTGTAAAAGTACCCTTAACGCAAACGAAGGGCACTTGTTCTGCCCACCACTGCGATCGTTTTTTGTTCTAGACCATACCTGGGAACCTCATAGTTACGGAGATATTGGGGGTCAAAGTTCCAAATTTTTCACAGCTGTTTTTGTAAATACTAGTTTTTCAGGTTTTATCTTTACTTAAATTATCTCCATGACCCGTTTACTATTCAAAGCATCCACTAGCACAATGTTTTAACAGTGCTACATTGAGTTTTACCGTTAAATGTGATTTTTGACCCAAAAAAAAAATCGTTTCCCAGCAAAAATTTTTGCGTAGGGGTACTTAGTTTGATGTACAGAATGCTTGGTTGACGGCTGTGTGATGGGTTGATTTACACCCTGTATAGCTTTAGCTAAATGCAGTAAGACTGGAAGCCGACCCCAACATAGTTGGGAAGAATGACTGACAGAAATAATGACTCATTTAAGAATTTACCATTGATGTTAAACTTAACCCTCTCCAGATACGAGACGGGTCTAGAACAGCTGGACTTCGCTGCAGGCCAGGTGGCTGTCATGCAGCAGAACTTGAGGGATCTGCAGCCTCAGCTCGTGGAGACCTCGGATAAAACTGAGAAACTCATGATCAAGATCGAACAGGATACTGTTGTCGTTGAGAAGCAGAAAGAGGTAACTGGTCTTCACTATTCATCAAATCATCATTTCAGCCAAAAGACGTCCACTGCTGGACATAGGACTCCCCCAGGTGTCGCCACATTGACCGGTCCACTATTAGTAAAGTAAGTATATTACTGGCTCCCAAGTTTTCTGGTCTCCTGAAATATAGGAAAGGAAATGACTAAGGAGTGGAGTGCTTATAAAAATGAGCAACTTTTACAATGGGACCATCTCTGAATTAGAAATAACCCTCCTTTTGGGCTTCGCCGCAGTCGAGTAAAAGGAGCAGTTGCTCCATTTATTTTTGACTTAACAAAAGTAGATTTGGCTTTTTTAATTACACTTGTTTTTAACCGACTTCCAAAAGGCGGAGCTTATTAATTCGTCTATTTCTGAATTGAACGTTTTAATAAGAGCATGTACTTGGAAGAAATATCAGAACTCAAAAATCAAAAAACTCTAATTTTCGCATAAATTACATGAAAATAAGGCTCTTTTGTCACTACTTAAAATTCACAATATATCAACATCTCCAACTCCCCTACAGATAGTTGGCGCCGACGAGGCTCTCGCCAACGAAGCGGCTGCAGCAGCTCAAGCGATCAAAGACGACTGCGAGTCGGACTTAGCTGAAGCGGTGCCGGCGCTTGAGGCAGCGCTGAACGCGCTGAATACCCTTAAACCCGCTGATATCACACTGGTCAAGTCTATGAAGAACCCACCGGCCGGGGTCAAGCTGGTCATGGAGGCTGTGTGTGTCATGAAAGGGATCAAGGGGGATCGGAAGATGGATCCTAATGGTTTGATTTTCTTTATTTGTTTTGTCGATGATTTCCTTAGTTATCTTGTGGCGATAGCGACATCTATCGCAACACATGCAAACTAATTGACAAATCCTACATCGCGCTATCAAAGTTATCCGCGACATTAGCTCATATAGGAAATCCCGACTTACATATGTTGTGCAGTTAGCCCACCAGACACAACACCCGTCTGGTCGGAGGATCCTCCCTTTTCAATGGGGGATGAGGAACTTTACCTCATACCCCCCCAAAATCTAATTAAATTACTTTGGGGCAGACCTCAGCCACATCGATGGCATTGGTAGTAGATTCGGGCTCCAAACCAAAACTAGGCAAAAATATTCGTCTCATACAGTACTGTACATTTTAGTTACTATTCTGTGTAACTTCGTCTCTCATATCGATGGTACGACATATAAAAATTTCTTGGGTCCTGGAATCTGCCTACGCTAATCTTGGCGTTCACACTGTATGTCGGAGGGATAATTAATATCCCATTTTGCCCAATTGTGTTTACAGCGGCCAACTTGAGTGCGCAGTCTGTATAACAAACGAGGCTGTAACGTTCCACTGCAGGGCACAGATCCCCTCTCCGTTTCCGCACATTTTTGTCTCGTGCAACTAATCCGTCCTTTCAAACCAATAATTTCGGTAGGAGTCGAGCTCGCCTCGCCGAGACGGTGTCTTTGCATTCTGTATATCCCCAGGCAAACCATACGAGGACTACTGGGGTCCATCGCAGAAGATGCTGGGTGACATGAAGTTCCTCGAGAGCCTGAAAAACTATGACAAGGACAACATACCCCCAGCTTACATCAAGAAGATAAGAGACAAGTAAGTGCCTTTTTTGTAACGCTAGACCGATTTAAATTTTGCAGTTTAGTGTTACATTACAATCTTACGTTTTAATTTTATTTCTCCCTTAGCAACTTATCCGTTACAGGGCTACTGAGTTAATTAAATAGCCCCTCTCAAGGACATGCGCCGCCTCCTGGGCCCCGAGTCTGCTATTCAATAGTGTCAGAATGGTCTATCAGTGATCTCATAATTGTTGATTTTGACAAGTTTGGTGTTGTGTAAATCAACAATTACCCATGGAATTCTTGCAACGAGCTGGGCCCCGAGTCTGCTATTCAATAGTGTCAGAATGGTCTATCAGTGATCTCATAATTGTTGATTTTGACAAGTTTGGTGTTGTCAAAATCAACAATTATGAGATCACTGATAGACCATTCTGACACGATTGAATAGCAGACTCGGGGCCCTGTTCTGCACAACCACTTGCACCTTTCAGGATTTAATAGAAACAAAAGTTAGAGCTCTGCAGGTCTACTGGTTGGGCACAATTTGAGTTCATCGACACGTAAAGAAGAAGAAGACAGATAACAGATATGCATTATGTGTGCGGTATTAAGGGTTTAACTCTGTTTGGGGTAACCGATACTACTCATATCCTTGTCTCGATGGAACAGGTTCATTCCCGACCGCGAGTTCGACCCGGCGGTGATCGCGAAGGTCTCGTCTGCGTGCGAGGGACTGTGTCGATGGGTGCGGGCCATGGATGTCTACGACAGGGTCATCAAGGTAAGCAGCAATTCTCGCTAAAAGACCTCACCCAAGGCTACGACCACAACTGGTCGAGCGACCGGTAACATGGCCGTAGAAGATCCGACTTAGAAGGAAGTTTGGCCACAAATGGTTTAAGATATGCCACAGTCATCATCATCATTTTCTGCTGGACATAGGCCTCCCCAAGTATCGCCACATTGACAGGTCCTGTGCGTCTCTCATCCTGCGGATCCCCACAACCTTCACCAGGTAATCGGTACACCCAATGAGAGGCCTTCAAACGGAACGTCTTCCGGTTCGCGGTGGCCGCTCCAGAACTTTTCGGCCCCATCGGCCATCTGTTCTGCGAGCATATGCTCTGGCCATTACCACTTCAGTTTGGCAACAGTGTTTGTTTGTAATTACGATGTGTTGTATGTTGAAACTGATTGCTTTGGTTGCCAGGTGGTAGCTCCCAAAAAAGCCGCGTTGTTCGAAGCGGAGTCAGAGCTGCAGGCGCAGATGAACACGCTCAACGCCAAGAGAGCGCAGTTGCAGGGAGTACTCGACAAGTTGCAGGTGCGTATTAGTTCATCATCATCGTCATCCGTCATAAACTCACACCCGTTTTCCATGGGGGTAGGCAATTACAGAACGCCACCAGTCCAGCTACGATCCTTTTTTTCAAATGGAAATCAGCAAATGACTCCTCCCGCTCTTGGGCAGAGTGGTAGGGAGTGTCAGACTTCTACGGACTAAAACCCACCCATGTTCCTTCTTAAGCCTTTGTGTCGAACAACCTGCAGCCCCGACGGGCGTACCAGCTACGATGCTTACATCAAATTCGTTGGCAGCGTTTTGCCTCCCACTGCTGATTATAGGCCTCTTCCTTTCTTGCCATGTTTCCCTGGTATGCGCGAGTCTCAACCAGGTCTTACCTGGGATCTTTTGTGTGATGTCTTGATATGCGCCCACAACTCAGGTGATGAATCTGCTAAGCGCCCTGATTGCTCAGGAACCGGATCAAGATCTGTTTATAAGAAGCAATAACGCTATGCTTGATCATTACATACAATTTTTTAGTTATTTCATCTTGGCTTGCTGCAAGTGCTAGTGCAAACTGTAACTGCAACAAGGTAGTGGCTGGCTGTCGCACTTGCTTACTTCTGCCGGAACTTATTCTACTACACCTCATCTACCAACACGTTTAGCCAAGTGTCCTGCCCACCTCTATTTCATAATTATATCCTTGCATAAACGTTTGGGGGGTATGAGGAACATGATGTAAAGTTCCTCATCCCCCACAGAAAAGGGAGGATTCTCCGACCAGACGGGTGTTGTGTCTGGTGGGCTAACTGCCCGACAATCAACAATGTAAGTCGGGATTTTCTATATACGCTAATGTCGCGGATAAAGTTGATAGCGCGATGTAGGATAAGCCAATTAGTTCGCATGTGTTGCGATAGATGTCGCTGTCGCCACAAACGTTTGAACTTTATACTTTATACTTTAGACACTCAACGACGAGTTCGCAGAAATGACTCGTAAGAAGAAAGGTCTAGAGGATGAGATAGATCTATGTTCGACCAAGTTAGCTCGAGCCGAGCAGTTGATCGGTGGCCTGGGCGGGGAGAAGGCTAGGTGGACCGAACTGGCGCTGCAGCTACTCAACCTACTCGGCAATATCATTGGTAAGGGCTCTGAACATATAAAGCAGTTCTCTCTGAACATATAATCTTTGGAGCATGACCGAAATTGGAACGAACGCCGCGTCGAATTAGAACCGTCAAAATTACCTGGTTGGAGAATGGCATTTAGAGAACATCTTCGATAAAATTGAGGTTTGAGTCGGCACATAAACCTATCGAACTGTTGTGAATAGTTTTGCTGCTTCGATCCTTTTTTTTTTTTTTTTTTTTTTGGGGGTGGGAAATCATCAAATAACCCCTCCCGCTCTTGGGCAGAGCGAAAGGGAGTGTCAGACTTCTACTGACTAAAAACCACCCATGTTCCTTCTTCGCCCTTCATGTCGAGGCCGCGGTTTCCCTTGCAGACAGCCCGCAGCCTCGACAGGGCTGCTTCGATCCTTAGGCGGAAACGAGCGGAATGGAGAGGAGATAATTATGCAAGATTCGACTAATCACAGGAAAAAAAAAAATAATCACAGTAGAGACGAGAGACAGTGTAGATTTCAACCAATCAATATGTTCGGTAGGTTTCCCCACGTCTTTCCGCTCGGCTCGTCTTCACTGTTGTGAAGTCTGGGCCATGCATTTTTCTTTTGCTTCTTCGAAGTTCATACGCTAGTTAAGAGTACTACACATCTGACTTTTCTGAAGAACATCATCAATAAACTGATAGTACGTCGTTCAAAACGCCCTCTACCAGCGTTTCTGCTCAAATATCTCCTGTTGAAACTATGTAACGATGTACCAATTCGCAGGTGACGTGCTTCTGTCTGCCGGCTGTATCGCCTACCTGGGCCCATACACGGTCAACTACCGCCGGGAGATCATACAAGTATGGAACAAGCGGGCCAGGGAATTGGGTGAGAGTTTTGAGAATTGCATGGAGTTCCTTGCCGTTCTTCTCATTAGACCAACGCTTTGGAATGAGCAACTACAGTACACTCACAGTTATTATGCCTTGTGACTGGGACTGTAGCTTAGTTGATTAGTTTGTTTAGTATTTGTTCGACTATTCAAAAGTGCCTGTAACTGGCCTACTTGAAATAAATGTTTTGATTTTGAGTCATCCGTCCTTCTACATTTAAGCTACAGTCTCCTTTCTGTCAAAAGACGTCCACTATTAGTTATTGGCTCAAGTGTCGTCACATCAAAGGGACCTGTGCCTCGCTCCTCCAGGATCCCAGAAGTTCCCGTGTCCTTCACAAAATCATCGACTGACTCGAGTGTCACTAATTTTCGAGCCATGTCGGTTAGCGTGGTTATGTTACGGATCGTTTTATTTTTAATGGCGCTATCTCACCATCTTTCGCTTGAATTGTAACAGTTCAGATTCACTTGTTTCTGTACACGATCAAATCTTAGATTCTCTGCGCTTTAATTCGATTGAACAAGGAAATAATGGCCGACAGATCACGCAGCTGGTATTTTGGATGTTTAAGCAACGTACGCAACTTCTGCCACCACGAACAATGCAAGAGCCGTGTTCATGACTAGTTCGTACATCCTATAATCAAGTAAGCCAGAGGCCTATGGGTGACATAACAAACCTGTGTGAAATCTCGGTGAAATAATAATAATAATAATAATTTATTTAATTCACACAACATTGATCCATAATTTGGTTAGTAGTAATACTTAAAAATAATGTTAGTATGTAAACAAAATATTCGGAGCAATACAATTATCAGCACAACACATAACACACTACTAATGCAATTAAAAACAACAAAATAAAATTCAATAATTAATAAAATAAATAGGTACTCAAGTCAAAAATATAAAAAAGTCAATGTCAAAATGTAAAATATAAAAATGTCTCCAAAAATTTAAATCAAAAATAAGTTCAAAATAATTCGATCATGCCATTTATTATCGTCATCATTTCCACTATCATTTATGCTTCCGCTACTGGACAAGGGACTGCCCAAGCGCTGTCACTTCTACCGGCTCTGTGTTTGTTAATTTAGTTTTTTGATCCTTTACTTGTCCAGACATCCCATGCTCTGAGTCATTCTCGCTGATCACAACGCTGGGCGAGCCGGTAGTGATCCGCGTGTGGAACATCGCGGGGCTGCCCGTGGACTCCTACTCCATAGAGAACGGCATCATCGTGGAGAAGTCGCGGAGATGGGCGCTCATGATCGACCCGCAAGGTTAGTGTTAATGCAAATATCCGGTGTTCAGTGATCTGATATGGTCATCTTGCAATCATTTTATAACAACAGCCGTCATCATATGTCTTGTCGTCATCATATATCTTTTCAACAGTTTACATATATTCAGGTCAGCGATCAGTCTAGCCAACTGTCTTTCTACTGTATCGTGGGTGCTTGTAAACTCACATACACGAACAGCCAGACCCGGAACAACTAACGACCTGTATGCTAGGATCTACCCTTTTTTTTGTAAGAAAATGCTCATGGATTCCCTCTGCCTGGGGCGAGCGTGGGTTATGACGGATTCTAATCGACTAAAAACCTACTGTTCCTACTAACGACCGTACAGCCACTAGACGCCTAATACTCGATCTAACGCACGAAACAAATTCTGTCAACTTGCTGAGGTGCGGGGGAACTGGGTACTGCGTTCTGATTGGCCCTTTCAAGGTCATTGCAATTCACTAGGGATGGGACAGGTTTAAATCAAACAAGAAAGTATCGATATTTTTTGTTGTATTTAATAAAACATTGCATTTAAGTACCTTCTTTATTCTGAACATGATTGAATCATGTCAAAAATAAATAAAACAATATTTTAAAATTATTTCCGTAATTATTCCAAGCTAAGTTCGAAGTCTTTGGTGAGGGAGACTAACTAAATTGAATGCAGCGCGCAATGTGATCGAGTTGTGAGCTAACTCGGGACTCACGTGGCTTATTTTTTTTAGATATTATTCAATTTTAGATGAGAAACAAGCCGAAATGTTTTGTTCACCAAAATATCTTGTTCACAATCACAAGCATTAGCAGATTTTATAAATTCCGAAATAAGGTAGTGTGTGGTGTAGGGTGCACAGTTATCGCACACACAGCATATTTATAAGAGATAATATATATTTTCGTGAGTAAAAAATAAGTGAGAAGAAGAGTGGCTGTATGGTCGCTGGTTCCTACTAATACCATAGGGTCCGGGAGATACAAGTACACTCGCGCGCAACCCTTGACTAGTATCCGACACGCAGCGCAGCGGCCATTCGCTCAGACACTGGGCCAACCGTGCCGTCACATGGATTTTGCTTATTAAATTTATCCTTTCCACCGTATCCAGAACAAGCCAACAAATGGATAAAGAACATGGAGCGAGACAACCAGCTGAAGGTTATCAAGCTAACAGACTCGAACTACGCGCGAGTCCTAGAGAACGCTATCCAGCTGGGACTGCCCGTCATGATGGAGAACATCCGCGAACACCTGGACGCGCTACTGGAGCCTGTGCTGCTGAGGAACGTGTACAGGTGACTGTAGCAGACACATACAACCTGGCCATCATATTATTTCACCCACAAAAGGAGGATAGCTTTCCTTCCTCTGTGTCATGCCTCCCCGTGCGAATCTACTACGAATTGCTCCAGTTTCGTGGGTGCGTTTTGGGCGTGTTTACAAACATTATAAACTAACATAGGCACACAAACCGTGCGGGGCTTGAACTCGAGACACGCAGCGCAAAAGTCAACCGCTCAACCACTGCGTTAACCGTGACGCCTTAAAAAATCCATAAAAAAATCGTCTTCTTAACATGTATCATTTTCGTATTCCTGCTCTTTTCTTATGATAATTGTATTCCCTCACTTCTCCCTTACGCCCTAACTCTCATCGCGATCGTCTGAATATTGGCAATAAATAGCTAATATCTTTGTTTCTGTAGGATGGATATATTCGGTTCCATAACAGAAAATGTTGCATTTGAACCCATCTTTCAAATGAGGTATGTCGCAAATCTGGGGGCACGACTTGATTTTTTTTTACCAAGTTTTGGGCTAATTTGGTCATTCTCCTTTGAAATACTACAAAAACAAATATCCAAAAGTTTTCTTGTTTCGTTCTTAGGTCTGGTGGCGTGGACTGCTTGAGGTTTGGAGACAATATCTTGGAGTACAACCACAGCTTCCGGTTCTACATCACCACGCGGCTCGCCAACCCACACTACCTGCCTGAAGTAGCTGTCAAGGTCAGTCCTACTGAGAATTGAATCTGCAAATCTTAGCCTGCAAATAGGGTACCTATATGTATACGTTTTAATAGTAGTCTACTTGTGAAGCTTGCCACCACCCCTGTCATGACGACCACGACCACTCTGCCAAGAGTGTGACGACAGAGAAGAAGATAGTTTTAAACTGACATGGTCACTAATACTATAATTTGCACTGAAAACGGGATATTCACCATGTTTACTTTTTGTCTCCTGATCATGATGCTTGTAACAGCGCCGAAATATCGTATTAGTTTTGTCGTCGCAAGCGCGACTGCTGAGTATGAGGTCCTAGGTTCGATTCTCAGGTCGGGGAAAATATCATTATTTAGGTTTATTCATTAGGCAGTAGCAGCCAAGTAGTCTAGTTTACATAGGACTCGCGCTCATTTATATCGGACTTAAATATAACAGGCGAAATGTGGGTGCGCAACCCTGCACTCCTTTTAATCTGAGTTTGCTTTGTAGCCTTTAATATTATGAAGCTGTCGATCTCGCTTCATATTCTACATAGCATTTGCAGATGTACTCATGCTTAGAACAAAACCCTCCATTCCTAACACCTGTTCTCTTGCAGGTGACTCTCCTAAACTTCATGATCACGCCTCAAGGGCTGCAGGATCAGCTGCTAGGTATCGTAGTGGCACAGGACCGGCCAGAACTGGAGCTGAAGAAGAACCAGCTCATCGTGGAGGGTGCGCATAATAAGAGGACGCTCAAGGAGATTGAGGATCAGATTCTTGAGGTGAGTTATCCGCTCTATTTTATTCACAGATGGCGTAACGATAAAAAAAGATTAACGGAACAACTATCATTTTCGGAGTATAAACCATGTTTCATCAGTTTTCACATTCTATTTAAAAATTGATTTAAAGTACCTAGGCATGACCTGGCCTTGGTTTTGTAGGCTTTCCGTGCAACGAGCGATCCGCATAAACTGGATTTGTCAACTTGCTAGATCCAACCGTTCCTGAAAATATCGGTTGTGACACACGGACAGACAGACGGACAAGAGAGTGATCTTATCAGGGTACCTTTTTGTACCTTTTGAGGTAACGAACCCTAAAAAAATTGTTTGTTACTGCATTTTTCATTGTTTTCTATTATACGTCAAAACTAATTTAAAACATCTCCGCATCTACCAGGTCCTATCGTCCGCCGGCAACATCCTAGAAGACGAGTCAGCGAACATGATCCTCTCATCATCCAAGGTCCTCTCACTGGAGATAGAGGCCAAGCAAGCAGCTGCCGCTATCACCGAGGCAGAGATTGACGAGGCGCGGTTGCTATACGTTCCTGTCTCCAAGCATAGCTCTGTGCTGTTCTTCTGTATATCGGACCTGTCCAATATTGAACCGATGTACCAGTATTCTTTGGTTTGGTGAGTTCTTGGCTACTTTCAAAAATATCTGATTTGGGTGTTTAGAGCAGTTTTATTATTACTGAGTGGTGAACAGGTTATGTATTTTTTATTTATCACATTTTAAAGTACGTAAGGAGCTCGTGGCTTAATAAGAACTGCCACTCGGGTCGATCTTTAGGTAAAGCTGTGCTTGCCTAGGTCGGTCTGTGGATGGATAACCGCCCGACATACCGAGTTTCCTCCGTGCCTCGGAAAGCACGTTAAGCTGTTGGTCCCGGCTGCCATATATAGATCTTTGGCAGTCGTTACAGGTAGTCAGTGGCCTGAAATTCTGACATCCAGTCTTACCAAAGAGTATCGTATTACCTAGTATTAACTGGGTTGTGGAGGTCAGATAGGCAGTCGTTCCATGTAAAATACTGGTATTCAGCTGCATCCGGTTAGACTGGAAGCCGACCCCAACATAGTTGGGAAAAGGCTAGGCAGATGATGATGAAAGTACGCGTAAATGTATAAACAGATGGTTTGCTCACCGTCCGGACGGGCCCTATGACGATGATAGGCGTGTCGACTTCGCGTTCGTGTTCCACGTGCGCCTCATAGAGATGTCAGCAACATTGCCCGCAAGAGCCGATGCCTGCATGGCCCTGGACACAAAGGGCTAAGTAAGAACATGGGTGGTTTTTGGTCAGTAGAAGTCTGACACTACTTTCCGGTCCGCTCAGAACGGGAGGAGTCGTTTCATAATTTCCCACAATCCAAAAATGAAGGGTATAAACAGATGTTTGTACATGGACGACGACTTACCTATGTAAGATCGTGGCAGGTGGCGGCCTCAGATTTTTGCCTTCCCCCAAGGGAAAACGGCGCGGTGAGTTTATGTATGCATGTAAGCTATTTTAAGGAAGCTTACAGTACACAATAATATTTTTACTGCTTACAGTACGCAACTTAATTGCTAATAGCAAGCCTCCACAGATAAATACAAAAAATAACTTTCGAAATAATTAAGTGTTATTTAATTAAGGTGGAAGCGTCAGGGTAGCCCGCAAAATCCAAATGTTCTTTCGTTTTTGCAATGCGTTAAACAATGCACAAAGAATAAGCAAATGATAACTAGAGTACACTCATAGTTACATATTATGCCTTGTGACTGGGACTGTAGTTTCTTTTTATTTTATATTTGTTTCGACTATTCAAAAGTGCCTGTAACTGGCCTATTTGAAATAAATGTTTTGATTTTGATTGATTATAAGTATTGTTCTAACTAAGAACCTCCTTTATCCCCAGGTTCATAAACCTGTACAACCAAGCGATCGTGAACTCACCCCACAGCGAGATCCTGGACGAGCGACTGTCGGGTCTTAACGCGTTCTTCACCAAGAGCATCTACGACAACGTCTGCCGCAGCCTCTTCGAGAAGGACAAGCTTATCTTCTCGCTCGTTCTCACGCTGGGCATACTGAGGGCTCAGGTTAGATTCACTAGAGAAATAAGGTATAATGTTCGAAAGGAGGTTAAGCAGAGATGTTAATTATTAAAAGTTATTTAGAAGAATTTCCATGGAGTTTCTTGCCCGTTCTTCTCCATAGAGATCTACGCTAGGGAATGGGTAACTGCAGTGCTTTCACAAGTTATTATGCCTTGTGACTGTAGCTTTGTTTTATTTGTTTTTCTGACGTTTAAAAGTGCCTGTAATGGTCTAATTTAAATAAATGCTTTTTTTTCTTGAGTTTGATGTGCCCGTTATAGTACGACCACATTTCACCAGTTATGTGCAAGTCCCATGTAATTGGGGGCGAGCCTATTGCTATGATCCGGGGGATATGGGTTTAGGATTCCCTGGTTGAGTAATATTTTATTGGTTTTCTCAGCTGCAGCCCAGAGTCTAGAAGTGTGCACGGTTAATGGTAATACTATATGGATTAGAATTCCAGGCGAAGAATCCCGTCGGGGCTGCGGGTTGTTCCAAAGAGATACCGCGGCCTCGACACAAAGGACAAAGATGGAACATGGGTGGGTTTTACTCAGTAGAAGTCTGACACTCCCCCTACCGCTCTGCTCAAAGCGGGAGTAGTCATTTGATGATTTGTTGTCGTCATTTGAAAAAGTAAAAGTAGTCATTTGAAAAAACCGTATTGCTTCGACCCTAAGTAGAATAGGATAAGGGCAAGTCATTTATTAAAACTAGTTCATAACGCTTGGGGTGAAGAAGTTAGTGTCAAAACAAATTACCCAAGTGATGTATTATACCACTTTTTTTTTAGGGTTGGGAAATTATCAAATCCCTCCTGCTCTGGGCAGAGCAAAAGGGAGTGTCAGACTTCTACTGACTAAAAACCACCCATGTTCCTTCTTAGTTCTTTGTGTCGACGCCGCGGTATCTTTTTCGAACAACCCGCAGCCTCGACGGGCATGTATTATACCCTCACGGGGTCCAAACGTTGTGATCAAGACTGATTTCCCTATTTTGTTCCCAGGGTAATTTAGACGAGGATCTACTAACATTCCTTCTGACGGGCGGTGTGGCTCTAGACAACCCGTACGAGAACCCGGCGCCCGGCTGGCTCACGGAGAAGGCCTGGTCTGAGATCGTGCGCTGCAGCGCGATGAGCCAGTGAGTCTACCAGTTGTACCATGCATATCCATGAAGGCTGTACCTCCGTGCTTCGAAAACCACGTCAAGCCCTTGGTCATCATGGCTGCGTTTCTCTGCGACTTCGTCGAACTTCATTGTCTCAGCCCTTTTCCAGTGGAGCCAATGTTGATGCTGGCTTTCAGCAGTTACAGTGATTGTGGAATAGGGATCTTCCTGTAAAAAAAAGACTCAGAGACGTTTAATGATTACTTAGGCCATCACTAAGTAAAGGTTTTGACAGTTTTGTCATACAATAGTATGTCAAATCTTTACTAAGTGACGGCTTAAGTAATCATTAAAAATCTCTGAGTACCGCAGTAAGACTTCTATGTTAAGTATTTGAACATTATTGTCCCCACTGCTGGGACACAGGCCTCCTCCCTACCTGATCAATACTAATAAAATGTCTCTTGTCTGATAAAATACATTTACCTAATAAAGAAAAATGTGCAATATTTCTATATTGCACATTGTTCATAAAGTTACAACCATTGCCTAGCTTAAACTTAGGATTACATGACCCTGTTAAGGCACAGAAAGTAGGAACAATAACCGTATAGCTAGGACATATTTACCATATAAATAGTATAGTGACAAACATCATTCTTTACTAACTTTCGCATTCATAATAATTATATAGTGTAAAATTAGTAAAGTTGAATTGCTATTGAATCCCCAAAACAGGTTGAAAGGCTTCAAAGAGCACTTCGAGACGCACATAGACAAGTGGAAGGCGGTCTACGACCTGTCAGCGCCGCATGAGAACCCGTTTCCTGAGCCCTTCGACCAGGTCGAGGGCATCGCTAAGCTCATCATACTCAGGTATTCTTTACTTACTGCGGTACTCAGAGATATTTAATGAATACTTAAACCGTCACTTAGTAAAGATTTGACATACTTCTGTATGACAAAACTGTCAAAACCTTTACTAAGTGATGGCCTAAGTAATCATTAAAGCTCTCTGAGTGCGGCAGTTTCTCGTTTTACTTCAACATATTACAGCTAAGGTCAATAAACGAAACCAAAATTATTATTTTAAACTAGCTTCTGCCCGCGGCTTCATTCGTCTGGGTCAAGATATCTAGAATAAATACTTGATTTATCATGGTTTGACAAGTTTTTTTTAATTTCGCTTTAAAAATAATAACAATTTCTCGCTCGCTTTTCATTATAGACTTGTCATTTCACGGTCCAGTAAGGGGCCGTCCAAGTATTACGTAATCAGCTTAACTATAATTATTAACCCCCCTCCCCCCTTGTCAGCAAAAGTAATCAAAGCTCTCACCCCCTCCCCCCATGCTTACGTAAACATTGCTTAATGCATTTTTCTTATAATGTATTCTGTTTTTCCATTGATTCATGGGAATACCTGAAAATGCGTTTGTTTTCAAGCATAGACACTGTGTGGGTTGCAATATGTGTAAAAAGTAAAAAACTACTGCTGGCGTAATAACCATGTAGACCCCCAATGTCATCAAAAATAAGCAAAGTTAAGACCCCCTCGCCCCCCTATAGTGCTTACGTAATACTTGAACGGCCCCTAAGCTCTAATTTTTCAAGATCGCTCGGGATCTAGAAAGCTCCTTGTATCGATGCCAGCTATTATGGCTTTGATTTTGTGGATGTGTGATGGCTGTTATTTTGGAAATTAAGTTAAACGACGAAGTTAACTAACCCCTATCTATTTTAGTCGCGAGTAAATAGTCTTCTTCTGGGTTAGCTCGTTCCAATGTCGACCTCTATATTAGGGCAACATTGAGAAGAGTAGGCCCATTTTATATAAAAAAAAGTTAAAAAGGGCCTTTTTTTTTATGGTGGGTGGAAAATCATCAAATAACCCCTCCCGCTCTTGGGCAGAGCGGAAGGGAGTGTCAGACTTCTACTGACTAAAAACCACCCATGTTCCTTCTTAACCCTTTGTGTCGTGGCCGCGGTATCTCTTTCAAACAACCCGCAGCCACTTATTACTACCTCCTCTTATCCCAGATGCATTCGCCCAGACAAGCTGATCCCGTTAGTGCAAGCTTACGTGGTCAAAGAAATGGGTCAGCCGTACATCGAACCACCACCCTTCGACCTGGACAAGTCTTACAATGACAGTCACTGCTGCTCCCCGCTCATATTCATCCTGTCTCCTGGCTCGGACCCCATGTCTGGTCTGGTCAAGTATTCGATGGAGAAGAAGGTGGTCAGCTTCGAGACTATCTCACTGGGGCAGGGACAGGTTAGCTCAGCATTGTGTGTAGTATTAAGTATCTCTTTGGCTACATTATTGTTTAGGTAGTGTTGATTAATTACGTAACTGTATGGATTTTATCATTTGCAAAAAAAAAAATACTAAAAGCTACATATAGGCCAATTAAAGTACATTCATGCCACAAAATTCATCTCAATGGCAAAAAACTAACAAATTCACAACTGCTATGATCGTTTGACTGAATTATCAACAGCCAATCCGATCCCTTAACTTGCAGAAAAGTTTGATACGTATATATTTTTTTTGTTCTGCAACCAGGCATTAAACAGAGATTAGAATGTGAACGATTATGAAAATACGAGAATTATTGTTCCTTTGGTGTTTATTAAGATACACCTACACCGCAGTTAACTTTTGTAGAGCAACACTGTAACACGGTAACATTTATTATTTGTTGAATGTTACTCATCTCAGCCATCCAATAATAATATGATGACTGCGTTCCAAAGTTAGGCAACAATACTTCACATATACTATCATATGTCACCTATAACAGCAACATATATACTAACAAGAAATAACTTTTTGCTATCACAGATGTAGCTCAGTAACACGTGGAAACGTTGTCTTACAAAAACTAACTGCAAGATGCACCTAGATAGACTACACAGTTCTTTACAACTACAGTACTTTCACAAGTTATTATGCCTTGTGACTGTGACTGTAGCTTAGGAGTGCAATGCGTCGTCCCGGGGGTTGCTGCGTCGAGTTGCGCGTCGCCGGATGTCTGCGGCGGTGAGTGCTGTGGGTGCGGGGTGGCGGTGGGTGCGCGGGGCTCCGGGTCGCGGGCGGCGTTGCGGCGTGCATTCGTTGTTCCGTGATTTGGAGTCTCGTGCATTCGTTGTTGCGGTGTGCGTCGCTGCGTGCTTTCGTGCTCGCAGTGTTCGTTGTTGCGGGCATTCGGCGGCGTGTGATTCGGCGTGGTGGCTTTCGGGATGACGTATTGCACTCGTAGTTTAGTTTTATGAATTGTTCTTCTGACATTCAAAAGTACCTGGTAATGGTTTAATTGAAATAAATGCTTTGACTTTGACTTTACACCCAAATGTATGTTATCATACCAGGGCCCAATAGCAGCAAAAATGATAAACCTGGCGATCGTGACGGGCGGCTGGGTGGTGCTGCAGAACTGCCACGTTATGGACTCTTGGATGGGCGAGCTGGAGCGCATATGCGCCGAGGTCATCATTCCACAGGTCACTCACGTCAACTTCCGCTGCTGGCTTACTAGCTATCCCAGCACGTCGTTTCCGGTTACTGTACTACAAAATGGTGAGTGCCTACAGTTTAATGAAGAGCAGCCGTTGCTCACGACCGAAGTCCTCTGCTTGTATTTGTATGTCATCGTTTTTAAACACGAATTCGAGGACGAATAGAAGGCAGAAACTCATGTCTATGTCCTTCACTCGGTCCGGGACACCTTCTTGTCTGACTTTTTTGATCGGCAAAGAACGGCCACCTTATCTTATACTTTTAGCCAACTTAAAAATAAATGGGTTATCAATTTAACCCTATTTTCCAGGTGTTAAAATGACAAACGAAGCTCCAAAGGGGCTCAAAAACAACATCTTTCGCTCGTACATATCGGACCCCATCTGCGACCCTGAGTTCTACATCTCATGCCCGCGCACAGAGGACTGGCGGCGCCTGCTGTTCGCGCTGTGCTTCTTCCATGCCATAGTGCAGGAGCGCCGCGCCTTCGGCCCTCTTGGCTGGAACATCCAGTACGAGTTCAACGAGAGCGACCTTAGGATTTGTATCATGCAGCTGCAGGTACGTTCAGAGGAAAATGTGGTTTGTCTGTGGCATCATCATCGGCATTCATCGGCCTATTTTTTTTGTCTAATGTTGGGGTTGGCTTCCCCTGATTGGATCCAGTGGAATGCCAGCATTTTACGTGGAGCAACATGGCGATGCGTAATATTTTATTTAGTTGTAAGCAGACACTAAATATTAACTCCTATAAGGGGTAAATCGTCTTTATGTTACAAGCTGTTTGGAAGCTTAGATCTTTTAAATTACGCAACGGAATTTAATGCAGTTTTCAGCAATAAAAAGAGTGATTCAAGAGGAAGATTTATATCAACATTGCACCTGTGCGAAGCCGGGGCGGGTCGCTAGTTAAATGAAAAATAAAAGCAACTGCTCAACAGATGTTCCTGACGGATTATGCGGAGACGCCTTTCGACGCACTCAACTACCTCGCGGGCGAGTGCAACTACGGTGGGAGAGTGACTGACGACAAGGACAGGAGACTCATTCTCTCTCTACTCTCTATCTTCTACAACGATCAAGTCACAACTACGCCTGAGTAAGAGAAATTATAAAAAACTTTTTAATAAAAAACAAGAATTGTTTGTTTGATTTAATTTTTTTTGCCACCGACTTCAGAAACTGATTTTTCTTCTAAACTTTATTTTTCACATTTTTTGTGCTTTATTTTTGGTTGAAGTCGGCTTTATTTTTTGTTGAAAAGTTTTTATTTTTCACTTTTAGTAATTCACATGTGCTTACCCCTTCACAACGTAGGTACCCGCGTGATGTTATGTTATGTACTGGTGTAAACAATAGACACATGGTATTTCAGTAATCCCAGTCCATTTGCTATCATTTATTGAGGAGTTCCGTAGGAGATAGGCTCCTAAGTTCTTCATCAGATCGTCACCAAATTGAAATGGGACCACTCCGAGAAAGTACTCTTCCAAAAACTACTCAAATTACTTCAACTGTGCCTATAAAATTTGAACCCCAGAACATACCTTTGCCTATGAACTTAGATCTTAGATCAAACTTTCTCCCTCCCTCAGACTTTTTCAAGTAAACCAATTTTTTTTTTCATTGACGGAAACAAAACGTTTACATTTCGATTTGAAACCGTGACCCCTGTCCTAGAAGAGGCCTGTGAAATAGGTGTCAACGAGAATATTGGCAATTACATGCAATGATCGAAGACAGGTACACATGCTTTTAATATTCCCATTGATGGGACACAGGCCTCCTGTCTAAGATAGGAAGTGGAATGCGAAAGTTTGTGAGGTTGGATGGATGGTGTTTGTTACTCTTTCGCGCAAAAACTATTGAACGGATTTGGATGAAATTTTGACACCCAGATAGTTTATAGTAGGTATGACGTATTATTTTTACCAATAATAAATTAAAAACCCGTGCAAGCAAAACTTTGAAATACACGTGTTGCTGTGCGGGGGCGATGAGGGGTCGCCTAGAACTGTAAAATCTATCTATACTTAATATAATGCTTCAGAAATGTTTGCTAACGCACGCTCTGCTTTGCTTTAGCTTTGATGCATTGTGGCGTAAGATATTTGCCTCGCTCCGCAAGCTGCGCGGCAGCCGTAACACTATCCTGCAATCGATAGCCGCCCAGGCAGACAGCCCATTAGTGTGGGCGCTAATTAATCACACCCGATCTGTCCTAGTTATTATGTACTAACATAGGCTACGTTATATTACTAACGCAGTGGAGCTCTTTGTAGTCTTATAAACAAAATAAAATAAATAATAAACCATCACGACGTAAAACCAAAGGGGGGACTATAAAACTGGCCTAAAAACCATCACGTGATTAAAGGACTTAACCTGGATTAACACAGGATACTTTTGATCTTATCGTAGCAAATCAAACTACAAACTTTCCTATTCCTTTTTTTTGGCGGGTGGAAAATCATCAAATAACCCCTCCCGCTCTTGGGCAGAGGGAAAAGGAGTGTCAGACTTCTACTGACTAAAAACCACCCATGTTCCTTCTTAGCCGTTGATGTCGAGGCCGCGGTATCTCTTGCGAACAACCCGCAGCCCCGACGGGACTTTCCTACTCCTCCGCTATTATTTTCGGAAATTTCGTTGCGGGATCCAAGACAGTTAATTGTTTCTGGGACTACGTCGCGCTTCATTGTCTCGGCGCTTTTCTGATGGTCGGTAGTGCTGATTGTGGCGCATAGGAGTTACAGTGGTTTGGGAATAGTGTGGCGGTCTTGACACAAAATAAAAAAAAAAACAAACTCCACGCGGATGACGCTAGTTTTTAACCGAATTCTATAAGGAGGAGGTTCTCAATTCGATTGGTATTTTTTTTATGTATGTACACGGATTACGCTGTGATTTATGATCCGATTTACGTAATTATTGGATGCGGAATAGTTGCCATTTGGTCCCATAAACATTTAACATAGTTTGGCTCAGTAGTTTTCATTTTATAAACATTTTTTTTGTTATCCATGATATTATACCCGTTGCATCTGTTCAGGTACTCATTCTCGCCGAGCGGTGACTACCTGATGCCGCCGTCGATGGAGTACAACTCGGTGCTGGAGCACATCCGCGCGCTGCCCATGACGACCAAGCCCGAGGTCTTCGGTCTGCACGAGAACGCCGACATCACTAAGGATAACAACGAGACGAATGCTGTAAGAATAGGGGATACACTATCTCGTTTAGAGGGAGCTTCAGAAAGTCAACGTCACAAATAGCGTTCTAAAAACTAAAAAAAAAGCACTTGCAACATTTTCTACGTGTGGCTAAATAGGCGTTGATAACTTGATAGAGACTAACAACGGAGCCTAATTCAACCTTTTTATTGCGTTTCATAATCAATATGCTTTAGTAAAACATAGGGAGACATTTCATCACTTAGAAGAAAAGAAAGAAAGAAAATTGTGTTTATTTCATTCTGTAACATTTATCTGTACACCAAAACAGTGAAATATTTGAAAACTTACATAACTTTGCGCCATGGCCGGCTCTCGGAATAGGGTATACTTCCTTTCAGTTTATTGTGTCTAGTTCTTCTAGATAATAATTTATTTTAATCAACAAAGATCATCATCTTCAGCCTATAATGTTCCCACTTCAGCGACTCAGGCCTCTTCTCTCCCCGTCGGGGCTGCGGGTTGTTCGCAAGAGATACCGCAGCCTCGACATGAAGGGCTAAGAAGGAACATGGGTGTGGTTTTTTATCAGTAGAAGTCTGACACTCCCTTTCGCTCTGCCCAAGTGCGGGAGGGGTTATTTGATGATTTTCCACCCACCATAAAAAAAGGCCTCTTCTCTAATGGGCTATAATCCACCACGCGGGCCCAGTGCGGGTTGGTAGATGTCACATGTCCTCGAATTTTTTGTTTAGGAACAAAGATCATAATTAACATAAAATAACACAACTGCTAACAACACGCTGTTTGTTTCCTCCGTAGCTGCTATTCGGCACACTGCTCACACAGACGAACATCGTGGCGGGGGGAGCCGCAGAGGGCGGTGAGGGAGGGGGGGTTGTGGACATGACCAAGGACATGATGGAACGTCTGCCCAACCTCTACGATATCCTCTACGTCAGCGAGAAGTATCCTGTGCTCTACTACAACAGTATGAACACTGTGCTTAAACAGGTAAGCTTGTGCTGGGTCTAATTGGTGAAATGTATCACACGTTGAAACCCTCAGGATCAAAACGACCACTTCCCAAAACGTCCACTCTCCCAAAACGTCCACTCTCCCAAAACGTCTACTTTGCAAAATGATAATTTCCTAAATGTCTATTTCCCATTTCGTCCACTTTCCCCCAAAACGTCCACTCTCCCAAAACGTCCACTCTCCCAAAACGTCCACTCTCCCAAAACGTCCACTTTACAAAATGATAATTTCCTAAATGTCTATTTCCCATTTCGTCCACTTTCCCCCAAAACGTCCACTCTCCCAAAACGTCTACTTTGCAAAATGATAATTTCCTAAATGTCTATTTCCCATTTCGTCCACTTTCCCCCAAAACGTCCACTCTCCCAAAACGTCCACTTTGCAAAATGATAATTTCCTAAATGTCTATTTCCCATTTCGTCCACTTTCCCAAAACGTCCACTCTCCCAAAACGTCTACTTTGCAAAATGATAATTTCCTAAATGTCTATTTCCCATTTCGTCCACTTTCCCAAAACGTCCACTTCCCAAAATGATACGCTGCGGATTTAAAAAAAAGCTTTTCCCGGTTTTTGGCTGACTGGTTTTGCACTTGGGCGCGTTTAGTTGGCGAAAGATAAAACAATAATAATTATGATTTACATAAATAATTCAAATTTCCAGTTCGCCAACATAACAACGATAAGTAAACTGTGAAAGGACTATGTTATCCGCCAGTTCGATATAATACCTCAATATCAAAACTTGGACTATGCGTACGATTTCCGACGCATACTCCAACTACCGACTCTTAAGCCCCAAGAACCGTCTCTCCCTCAGGAACTGATCCGCTACAACCGCCTGCTCTCAGTAGTGAAGAAGACCCTGCACGGGGTGTTCCTAGCCGCCCAGGGTCTGGCCATCTTGAGCGCAGAGCTGGAGGACTGCAACAACTCCTTCGTCAAGGGCATCGTGCCCCAAGTGTGGATGTCCAAGTCTTACCCCTCGATGAAGCCTCTGGGATCTTATGTCGCTGATTTGCTGTCACGGTAAGTATAGTCGTATAGAGATTAGCCACCGGCGCGGGAGATATAGTTTAGCCTTCCCGACCGGTGGCCAATTTTAGCGGAGATTAGCCACCGGCGCGGGAGATATAATAGTGCATAAGTGAGTGCGTATTATAGACAGGTGCACTCCCTGTTGCTTTACTCTCACAGTTCGATGGAACCGCAATCCTGCACGACCTGAGAGAGATCAGGCGCAGGACCAAGGGCTAACATGTGTTCCGAGGCACGAGGTATAATACTGCCAACTTCCAAACTCGGGGCTACTACTGAGAAATAACCGATGGATGCACTTTTTGTCCGACCTGGGAATTGAACCATCAGTCGCGTTTGCGAACACGAGACCAACAGGGCAGTCAACGGTACGTATAGAGAGGGAATCGGCTGCATTGATTCGATCTTCACGTTAAGGTGTATAGCCGAACCCGTCGGGGCTGCGGGTTGTTCGAAAAAGATACCGCGGGACATCTAGGGCTAAGAAGGAACAGGGGTGGTTTTTAGTCAGTAGAAGTCTGACACTCCCTACCGCTCTGCCTAGAGCGGGAGGGGTTATTTGATGATTTCCCACCATCCAAAAAAAAGGTGTATAGCTGAAAAACATCTCGCAGAGCCCAAGAAAGTGTACTGTGCTTTCGTAGACTTGGATATGGCCTATTACTATGTGAAGGAAAGAAGAAGAAGTCTGTGGTCGACTCTATCCATGTATGACTTGAACAGGCGCTTGATACGAGCACTACAATCTTTACATAAAGATTACAGGACTTTTGTTAGGATAAATGGTGCGTGCACCGACTGATTTTGCATCTCAAGCAAGAATTGCTGAATTGTCTCCTTGGCCGATCAACCTACACATGAGTTGTTGTCTGACAGATATGAAAGAGAGTACTTATGCGTGAATTAAAGGTCCCAGCACTCTTTCTACTTTTCGCGTTCCAGTGCGATTGTAGGCCAATCCTTCTAGAAACAATCCAGCTCATCCCGCCATCTCCTTCTGGGCCTGCCGCGTTGTTGTTTCCTGCTTTTTGGTATCGACTGAGTGGTAATTTTTGCACATTGCTCCTCCGACATGCGGAAGTAAATAAAACGTTTAAAATTCAATGTTATATCAATTTATTTTACTATCACAAACATGTTCACTACTCTATCTTGTGTATATTATGTCTAAAGAAATGATAGTTTGGGTACATATGTTTCCGACTCTATACAATTGACATATTTTATTGCATTCATTTGAGTTCTAGTAGACATGGCAATTTTCTTCACATTTTCATTCAGTTAGTTCCTTCTTTATTAAATAAATAAATAAATTGATAATTTCAATCACTAGGCCGTATATTTATTAGACCATGAATAATTAGTCGTACCTACTAAGTACTATTATAAATTTAAAGTTTTGTGAGAATGTTTGTTACAATTTCATGCAAAATGGATTTGGGTGAAATTTGGCACACAATATATAGCTTATAACCGGGACCGATCAATGTGGCGACACCTGGGGGAGGCCTATGTCCAGCAGTGGACGTCTTTTGGCTGAAATGATGATGATGCCTGGATTAGCACACAGGATACTTTTTATCCTGTGGAACAATTACCTAACTCCACGCAAAAGCTAGTACAGCATCAACATTGAAAACTTGATTTAAACATTTAGCATTGGTTATATAATAATATCATTCTATCGATATGTAGTGGTCATTTTTTTTTTTAATAACACTTCTCTATTTTATTTTGAAAATAGCGGGCACTCATTATCTCAAAACGTTACGGCACTTAAGAATATTTTGTCTCATACAAAACTTGATTGTATTAATACCAGCTATCGACTAATATAGGTTTAATGCGTGGCCGCGAACTTGAAAACAAAGATGGAAAATCGGTAGGGCCTGCAACCTAAATCAACATTTATTTATAATTTTTGTCCAAAATTTAAAAAATATATCTTAAACCATATTATTATGTTGATAAATTAAATCAATTAATTATTACAAAGTTAATATTCATTTAAATAAATTTATTGTAATTCATTATTTAATTTTCAACCCTTTTTAAACTTACACTCCTAGTTTTCTGAATAACAACAGCCAAGTGAAATGCCGAATAATTCTGGCCGGCTGTGTGAATGTGCCAACCGAAGTGTGCAATATGGTCCTTAAATACATATATAATTGAATAATTGCGAGCAATATTCTATGAGTCATCTATTACATATACCCAAACTATATAGGTACACAATGTTTGTACTCAGTCCGTCGACAATAGTTGTACTAATTAAAATGCCGTGTAAAGCTGTTGCACATTGAAAGCGACAGGCATTCACACCTTATAGTTCTGGTGGTAAGAGGGTGCATTCGGGAATCTGGCAACGCCGCAAAAATGGGTCAAATATATCACTGTTTTGATTATTTGTCCAATATTACTGAAATAAATTATGAAATATCGCTACGTTCCATTAAAATAATTAACAATGGGTTTTAGATATTAAAACTTAATATTATGCTGTGTAATTATATTAGTTTTAGCAATTTATAATCAATATTTTAGTGCAACACAGCGATATTCCATTTTCAACCAGTAATATTAAAGAAATTCGTCAAAACATTCGTGATATATTTGGTTGATATAAGCGATGTTGCCAGCTATCAGAATGCACCCTTTTAATATGGCTCATCGAACTTTACAAAGAGACAGTCAGATAGGTGTAAGAAAGCTAGGTATAACAAGCATCACCTTTCAGCCAAGTAAAGTAGCCGTATCACACGAATATCAACATTATTTGTGAGCAGATAAGGTTTGTATTACCTGAAACTATTGTGATGTTGACAATATGAACGGCCTGCCATGGAAAAAAGTGTATGTATGAACATTCATCACTTAGATATAAGGCTCATATTCGTATAAATCGTTTAGTTTACTTAGCAAAGTGAAAGTAGGTACAATACAAAAATGTTGCCCTCAGTGGCAAACCTCTCTGTTAATCCTAAGTATTTCTAAAACTCTCATGTCAGTTACCAGTGCAGTACTGTAGTTCGTTACGTATGTAGAAACACTCAACACAATAGAAACATTACCTTGTACCTCACCACGAGAAGGTATTTAGTGTTGTTCAAGAATCGACTCTCACAGCAGTCACATTAAAGTCTACGATAAGTAGGTAGTGTAGGTACTCTCGTACAAACTTACTGGCCATGAAGATAAATTGCATAGTGTTCACAATGTGTTATTGTTCGGGGTAATTTAACGATAAAATACATACATTATCTAACCATATTGTTCATATAACCCCCTTAGTTAGATATGTGTGAATGGAATCTTTCTTAAAACACTATAAGAATCCTAAGGAGCTCAGCGCACTGAACGATATTGATGCGTAACACAGGAAGTGAGGAAGAGAGCAATTTGTAAGCCAGCGTGCCCTATTTTGTTGTTTCATATGATAGGTCGTGGCCCCACGGCGTGCATTGAAGTGCGTTTCACAGTTAGAATGGCTACATTCATTCAGTATGCGATATATAAACAGTCTTACACATTGACCAATACTTAAGTGGAATTTTGTGGTAACAACAATTTTAGAAAACATTGAGCATGCAAGTAACTCATGTATTATATTCAATAACACCGAGATATATGGTCGCTATAACGCTAATAGTTACAGATCCCCCACTTGAAACACGTTAGTAATCTTACTAAAATTCTACAAAGTTATACAAACTTAGTTACATATTATTATTAAACATTTATTTATAGCACATGTGAATACTGGTAGGTGATATATTTTGACACATTTCCACCGTAAATTCAATAATCCAAAATCGACAAAGTTGTCAATAAATCTTTAAGAAATCGACGCGTTACACCCTGATATTTGTTAAGATTTCTTATTTTTATAATACTTTTGATATTTATGTGAATTCATTGTAATAAAACTAACCTTAGCTAACGATAACAATAGACACGGAACTTATTTATACAAATGATTACACAACACAGATCGATATAATAGTAAAGTTAGTTTTATTACAAATGTAACCGCAATTTTGCTTAAGCAAATAACTTTGTCTTAGGGCTTGGGATAGGCCTACGTTCAACACAGGACTACAGCATGTTGGTGAAGATTCAGCCTTACGATTTACGAGCAGCCAGATCCAGGAGTTTGTTCATCAGTTCTCCTCCGAAGGACTCCCTGTACTTCTGGCTGATATTGTTCAGGAGGGCGTACGGGGTCTCATAGTTCATGTTTTCTATGCTACACAGGGTAGTGTCATCGTACTGCCTGCCGACGACCCTGAAGCCGTTAGCGGACATCTCGACGCAATAATCTGCATTCTCCAGGGTAGTCAGGTTGATGTAGATCCTTTGGTTGTCGTAGGGCAGTTTCAGAGCGACACTGGCACTCTTCACGTGCTTGCGTATATCGCTGATGGCTCCATCTGCCTCCGCCCGCCAGGTATTCTCGTCCAACACCTGTTCCGTCATGATGGTTGTCTGGAAAAAGCGAAATTTAAAATTAATTATTGAATATAATATCTGCAAGTTTTGAATATCTATGGGATTACGATAATGACGACTTCTAAGAAAATGTGCATTTCTTAAAATGTTTAGTTTTGGATATCATCTTAAAAGTGATTGGTAACAAAGGAGGTCTTCTTTCTTTCTTTCTTTCATGACAAGTAATAGAGAAGTATGGAAGAAGAAGCGGAACATGCTGCTCTGACCCCAAATGAAATGGGATAAGGGCAAGAGAATGATGATGATGATTGGCTAAACACCTTTTTTCTCAAATTTTCAAAACTATAACATATATTTATATGTTCTAATAATATATATATATGACTATTTCTTTTTCAGCCTGAGTTTCCTACAAGACTGGGTAGATGAGGGTCCTCCGATCGTCTTCTGGATCTCAGGCTTCTACTTCACGCAGTCATTCCTAACGGGCGTGCTGCAGAACTACTCGCGACACAACAAGATTCCTATCGACCAGGTCCACTTCGAGTTCACCATCACAACCATGGAGTCAGAGGCCGAAGACAACCCCTCTTATGGAGTGTATTGCAAGGTTGGTTGATCTTGGCACCAGCTGTATTATGGTGTCGGATATCTAGAATCTTTTATGGAATCCTATGTTATACGAGAATGTTCTTCTTCTCAACGTATCTCGATGGTAATGTATATTGAGTTGGCCCAAAACTGACAAGTTTCATGTTAAGTGCAACAAGTTAATAAATTGGATCCCTAGTAATGCAATTTTTCTATTGCATGGTAATGCAATAGAAAAATTGACACGGATAAATATTAGATCATCATCAAGGGTTTTCTGTCTATTTTACTATCATGTCTTTGTTTAAATCGCACGCAGCAACCATTTGAAATGGATAAGGAGGATCATGAACACAGCGTATTTATATGGGTATGTCTCTTGGAATCTGCATGGGAGTGTATATTGTAACACACGGATAAAGTGATGCTTTGGATGCATTCGCACACGTAACTACTCATTTGCACTTTGCACTGGTTTGGTATTTTAGTATTCCTCAAAATCAAAAACACAAATACTTGCGTTATACATAGGTCGTCTAGAGCCCATGGACCACCCCATGAACAAAGCTGGACCAGCCGATTAGAGATTCTCTAATGGCATTCGCTTGCATGATGTCCTAGGTTCGATTCCCGGGTCGGGCAAAGTGTTATTGGATTTTTCCATGAGGCATTTATCAGTAGCAGCTACGGATTCTGGATTTGTGCCCTATTACACCTGTGCCTAACGCTTAGGGGATTACAGGCGTGATGCTGTATGTTTATGTGAATGGCACTCGCAAATAATTACCGGTAACAACCCTCACAAATATACTAACACAAATCCCCCCACAGGGCCTGTTCCTCGAAGGCGCAAGATGGAACCGCGAAACGATGCTAATGGACGAATCCTACCCGAAGATCCTATTCGACACAATCCCAATAATCTGGTTCAAACCGGCTCTCATCGCAGACTTCAATCCCCCTCCTTGCTACTTCTGTCCTATCTACAAGACAAGTGAGAGGAAGGGAGTGCTGGCCACCACGGGACACTCCAGCAACTTTGTCATGTATATCACTCTGGAGACCGACTTGAAGGAGCAGCATTGGATCAATAGAGGAGTGGCTAGCTTGACACAACTGGATGATTAGGTGTAGGATCTGGATACTGTGTTTTCATATATTATGTTACTAGCTGATGCCCGCGGCTTCACCCGCGTGGATGTTGGTCAAATTATATACTAAAACCTTCGTCTTGAATCACTCTGTCTATTAAAAAAAACCGCTTCAAAATCCGTTGCGTAGTTTTAAAGATTTAAGCATACATAGGGATATAGGGACAGAGAAAGCGACTTTGTTTTATATTATGTAGTGATTTTCGTTTAACAAGTAATTGGTAAACATAATGCCACAATATTTCCACTGTTATTTATTTAAACTTCATGTACATTAGTGGTGTACTAAAAAATAACTTAAAACTTAAACTGCCCTGAGTTCTAACAATTCTAACTTCCCCTGAAAACTTGTTGGTATTTATAGGGTCTTCTTGGTTTTAGTAAATGGATGGAATTCTTCCAAAACAGCTCATGATAACTGTTTATTAATACAATCTGCTGAGACCCTGCAACTTTTAACAAGACATGGGTTAATCTTGAAACTGCACTTATGAATGCATGTTAGTTTCCCAAATTGTTATATAGTGTAACAGTAACAATTTTCAAGCAATGTTTTGTGACATTCTTAAATAACATTGAAGATAGGAAAATGATTACAAGAAAGTTCCTTGGGGTATGAGGTACACTAGGCCAGGAAATAAAGGGTCCACCCTGTTGTCCCACCTCAAGGCTAAATATTAGAAAAGTATACCAGTCAAAGAGGTTTAAACAGAATGAATATGCAATGACTGTATTTCCTGTTTTTTAGATAAACAATATTCTTAACTTCTCTATTATTATTTTGTATTTACTTATGTAATTGATACTGTGATGTACCTAGTCATAATAAAGTATTAAATAAATAAATATTTTTCACACTAATATTGTTGTTTAAGTCCTCGAGCGTCCTTATGAGCACCCGGTGGATCATAAGACATTCAAGCAATGTTAGCGGACGTTCAACAGGTTAAATGATGTCTTTTCGTTCCTTGCATATCACGTAAACATTAAAATGTAGAAATACTTTATGGTGTAATAATAAAAAAAAAGGGTGTGTGATATGAGAAGAGAGTGAGATGAATGAAATTAGACTGTGTGGTGTGCTCCAAATAAAAATAAGTAAAAGTGAAAATTCGGGCGCCTGGAGTACACACAAAACTATGCCAAGGATAGACTTACCTGCGGGAGCTTGAGACTTTTAATCTTCAAGCGGGAAGGCATCAATAAAAATCAATCATGAAAAGTAAGAACGACTTTATTACCCGAAGGCTGCTGGTTTGAAAATTCCTTTCTAATTCTAAAGCTAACAGCTCTAATGTGTAAAATTAAGATGACATCGCTGTTATTCTAAGACCTGTCATTATTGCACTTTTTAAAATAAATTGATGTTATGTATCATAAACCATACCAAACTCCGTCGACTAAATTAGGAACCTGATGGATTATCCAAGAGCCTCTTGGTGATATTCGCCGAGATTGCCAACGGCGGTCCAAGATATATGCATTTTGGTAGGGGCGTGCGTTCAAAAATTTAAGTAATATGGAAAAAAAACGCCTTGTGGCTGAAAACAAACATGAATAATCGTTAGCGGATAAAAAATGGCGATCGATTTAGAAATCGATGCCGAAATCGTTACGAGCAATATACAATTAAACTCACCGTTTCTTCCAAAAATCAAAATGTGGTCATCAGTAGATGAATGAATCCAAGCAAATAATTATAAAATGAAGATAAGAGATCCTGAAACAATTAAATATCGGAAACTATTAGCGTCTGCTATCAAAATAGCCATGACAACGCGGAACGGACCGAAATCACAAAGAATTCGCTTACCTTAAAAAATAAAGGCTATCCAATTAGGATCATGACCAGGGCAATCGGCTACCACATAATTAGGGACTAGATGCCGCCCATCTCAAGTTATATTTTGAGATTTTATTGGAGCGCTCAAAAATCACTCCATTGATTCCAGGCTGTAGGTCGAAAAGCAAGAAATGTCAAAGTCAATTTGACAGCATCGAAAATAAAAATCAGTGTGACCACTTCACGAATCCAAGTCAACAAAAAATGAATTTTCATAAGGCAACACCAACCAGAGCCTACAAATCAAAGCAAAGAATTCAATAGTATGTAACAGGCTTAAAAGACTCGTTACATTACATCCCTCCCCGAAAATAAAAGAAAGGAACTTTCTTTTATTAGAAAGAAATCTTCAACACAATAGACCAGTCTTAACAACTTTCTAAATCCAAAAAAAGAAAAGAATCATAAAAGATTCGAAGTGTAAATGAATTCTGAACATGTCAAACGACAAGGTCTCAAGAATTTAATAAAAGTAAAAACATGCAAATGACAAAAAGTCAAAAATGAAATCTGTGAAAAACAGAAAAAAATATAAGTTATAAAAACTAGTTAAATGAAACGAAGAGAGAAATCTCTTAGCGCTTCTAAACTCCAAAACAGTGCAGTTAGGCACTATAGCCACTGACTACAAATTTCAAACGAATTCGAACAAATTACCAATACAAACTACAATTTTTAGTGCAGTTAGGCTCCATCGCCACCGACTAAAAATTTCAAACCACTTGGAACAGTACAACTTTCGAGTGCAGTTAGGCACTATCGCCACTGACTACTATGTCAACTGCTTCCAACTCTACCATCTCTATGAGTGCAGTTAGGCTCTATTGCCACTGACTAACTCCGTATCCAACAATCCAAAAAAATTTGAAACTCCAAACAAAAGTTTTTAAATAAAGCTGAAAGACCTTATTTAAAATATTGTTACAGGCACAACCTGCAACGAAACAAAGGAAAGCGTACTGTGATCGGCTCATCACCACCGAATTCCCGAGCACAATAGCTGTAAAAGAATGTTGCTGTGACTGGCTCAACACTACCAATCTCCCAAACACAGACAAACACAAAAAATCATTGAGATCTCCAATGAGAAATCTCAATAACGAAAAGGCGAAAGCCAAAGTTTCACAATGCGATCGGCACATCACCACCGAACTTCCGAACGCAAAGAAAAAAGAATGACGAAAGTCAAAAAAAAATCCCGCATTGTGATTGGAACAACAATGTCCAACACAATGGAAAAAGGAAAAAATATGGCCGGGGCCGAAATCCCACATCGTGATCGGCACAACACCACCGACTTTCCGAGCACAATGGAAAAAAGAGTCGAAATCAAGGTCAAAAGTTACACCAAGATTCAAAAAATAATAAGGCATTTTGTAACAAAGGTTACAGAATGACCCTAAAAAGTAAAGTCCAGGATGAACGCGTTACTAACAAAGTCAAATCCGATCATTAAAGAGAATGAAACTCTAGTACAAATGAGAAACAATTCTGTCAATGAACAGCACAAAATAGATTTAAAAATCGATTACTATTTATGACGAAGAGAAAATAGAATGATTTCAAACTATGAAAAAAAAAGATTACAAAAACTTGAAATTGAGTTCAAGTTTTTGATCTCAAGGTAAAAATAACCTGAAGTGTAGGGTTATATAAGATCCTAATAAAATGTAAACATGTAAAAGGTTACCCTTAAAAAAATAAGATCTTATACAATCCAACAAAAACGAACAAAACATAAAATAAGATCCTTCGGTGTGAAAAACATTTAGTGTGGAAAAAAATTGTATTTAATTAACAAGAATGGCCTAAGTTTTATTTTTAGAATGTTAAGAATTCAAATTCAATAAATTTATAAGAAGTTACCTAACATACATCTTTCAAACCGTTGATAACCTATCATCCATCCCCTCGTACATCACACTGTCAAAAACGGCCTTCAAACAGAATTTATCAAAAATCAAGACTAACACTTGGAAACCAAATTAAAATTTAATAATATCTTTAACATGATAACGTCCCACTGAACCTTTATTTAAATCTTTCAAAACATAAACGTTATCCGAAACCTTTTCAGTTATTTTACACTTTACAAACTTAGGTGCAAGCTTAGCTGAAAAATATGCAGGAGCATGAGATTGAACAAAACTTCTTCTCCACACCATATCACCCACACCAAAAGAAATGACTTTCCGACCTTTATTATAATAAGCGGCATTTCGCTTATACCCCTTTAACAAGTAAGCTTGAACTTTAACAAAAATATCACTAAGTGAATTAAGAGAAACTGCATAAGCATTCCTATTTGAAATTTCTAGTTGAGATAAGTTATCAACAGAACTACTAAAGTGATGTAATGACGCATCAAGAATAAGCTCCCTACCAAACATCAGAAAGTTAGGAGTAAACTCAGTAGCAAGGTTTACACTATTATTTAAAGCCAATTGAACATTGGGCAAAAAACTTGACCAAGTTCTATGATCATCTTTAACAAAACACGATATGCAGGTTTCGACCGTTTTATTATATCTCTCAACAGGGTTATTTTGAGGTGTATACAAAGTATTATAAAATATTTTGGTTATATTAAAACCTTTCAAAAAATCTACAAAATGTTTTGAAGTAAATTGAGTTCCATTGTCACAAACTACTATTTTTGGACAACCAAATTTGAGAAATATTTCCTTTTCAAAATGTTTACAAATTACTCTAGTGGTAGCATTGATCATTGGAAAGAACCAGCAATATTTAGTAAAAACGTCTACAACCGAAAGTATGTATCTATGACCAGAATAAGTTTTAGGTAGAATTCCTATGATATCAACTGAGAGCATAAGCATCAACAGCAGTACAGGTATCGACATCACCCGAATCCTGAAGCGGCGGAAACTGAACTCCCTTGTCCATGACTAACAAACAGCAAGGCGAATAGCAAACGAAAAGCAAAAACTAAATTTCAAAAAGTTAAAAGTTTGAAAATAAATTCTCAAGTTTGAGGTTAAGTATTGAAGTCAATGTGGTATTCCCATGAAAAATTACTAAGTTAATTTTATCGTTTTAAAAGTGCAATAATCACTTACAAGCAGCTTAAATCTAGATAAATTAAATGTACAATATTGTACTTACAATTAGATTAAATTATTTTCTTTAAAAGTTAAACTTAGTTTTTTTTAAAATAACTTTACTGTTGAGAACAACAAAACACGGTCAATGCTATACATTTCTGTTGGTTTTGCTAAGAAAAAAACATGTTATTAAAACAAACAGGTCAATAAACAAAATTATCAATAAGTAAACACCAAATATTGTTTACAAAGATTCACCAAATTAAGTTAAGTACTACTTATGAGTCAAAAATTAAAATAAACACAAAGTTATTGAAGTAACAATGTAGAACAAACTAATGCAAACAATAGACTCATAAGTTATTTAATAATTGTGCAATAATGACAATATATAGGTACCAGACAAACCTACTTCAAGTCCCTGTTCGCTGAGCGACAATTGTAATAATAAAAAAAAAGTGTGTTAGATGAGAAGAGAGTGAGATGAATGAAATTAGACTGTGTGGTGTGCTCCAAATAAAAATAAGTAAAAGTGAAAATTCGGGCGCCTGGAGTACACACAAAACTATGCCAAGGATAGACTTACCTGCGGGAGCTTGAGACTTTTAATCTTCAAGCGGGAAGGCATCAATAAAAATCAATCATGAAAAGTAAGAACGACTTTATTACCCGAAGGCTGCTGGTTTGAAAATTCCTTTCTAATTCTAAAGCTAACAGCTCTAATGTGTAAAATTAAGATGACATCGCTGTTATTCTAAGACCTGTCATTATTGCACTTTTTAAAATAAATTGATGTTATGTATCATAAACCATACCAAACTCCGTCGACTAAATTAGGAACCTGATGGATTATCCAAGAGCCTCTTGGTGATATTCGCCGAGATTGCCAACGGCGGTCCAAGATATATGCATTTTGGTAGGGGCGTGCGTTCAAAAATTTAAGTAATATGGAAAAAAAACGCCTTGTGGCTGAAAACAAACATGAATAATCGTTAGCGGATAAAAAATGGCGATCGATTTAGAAATCGATGCCGAAATCGTTACGAGCAATATACAATTAAACTCACCGTTTCTTCCAAAAATCAAAATGTGGTCATCAGTAGATGAATGAATCCAAGCAAATAATTATAAAATGAAGATAAGAGATCCTGAAACAATTAAATATCGGAAACTATTAGCGTCTGCTATCAAAATAGCCATGACAACGCGGAACGGACCGAAATCACAAAGAATTCGCTTACCTTAAAAAATAAAGGCTATCCAATTAGGATCATGACCAGGGCAATCGGCTACCACATAATTAGGGACTAGATGCCGCCCATCTCAAGTTATATTTTGAGATTTTATTGGAGCGCTCAAAAATCACTCCATTGATTCCAGGCTGTAGGTCGAAAAGCAAGAAATGTCAAAGTCAATTTGACAGCATCGAAAATAAAAATCAGTGTGACCACTTCACGAATCCAAGTCAACAAAAAATGAATTTTCATAAGGCAACACCAACCAGAGCCTACAAATCAAAGCAAAGAATTCAATAGTATGTAACAGGCTTAAAAGACTCGTTACAATGGGTATAGTAAGTATATTGGGAGATAACATCGTTCGGAGACACCAGTAGGAGAAACAATGGATGAGTCTGGCACAGGATATGCACAAAAACCAAGTAGCCTATACCTGGCAGATGGTGAATTCAGGCTGCGGATAGTCATGATAGTATATTATAAATGGTGGCAGCAGTATGAAGTAATTTGTGGATGAGAAGTTTTGGTAGCGAGTCATCATCTGCATCTATCTTATGATGTTTCTTAAGTGCCCATGCCGGTTTATGTGAAATGAAAGAATAAGAATCTGCATAGCCTTTTCCCAACTATGTAGAATTCTGTAGAATCATGGATATAAATGTTGATGGATGGAGAAAATTAAAACCAAAATATTTTATTTCACATAGGCCTACATGGGCACTTGTAAAACATCAACAAAAAGGTGCACGGGTCGGTGCATTGGTTGATTCGTATGGAGAAGAACCGGCAAGAAACTCCAGAGGTTACTCTTTTAAAATGGTTGGGAGAGGAAGGCCAAAGAAAAGATGGATGGATTGTGTGAGGAATGTTATGAAAGAGATAGGAGTAAATGCCACTGTGACGTTTAACAGGGAAGAATGGAAAAATAAAATGTGTTGCGCCAACCCTAAATTGAATGGGATAAGGGCAGGAATAGTCTGCCTATCTGACCTCCACAACCCGTAACTAATGCAGGACTAGTAGTCTTACATTCAGCGCTACAAATATCGAGTAAGAGCAGAAATTTAATTATAATCGAATATTTCTTTTATTTTACATGAACAGGCATGGCAAAACCAAGCTTTCCTGAAAATACTGTTCAGTAAAACCACATAGTGTCAAACAGGAATAAACCCATCAGTGCTGGGCGTAATGGATAGACCATACCGATTAAAGATAGAGGATAGAGGAGGATTAGAGGTAGAATGTCCGATGTAACAACAGGTTATTGTAGAAAAACTGATAAACTGTCAATAAAATAAAGAAACAACAAATAATACAAGTGTACCTATTTAGAAACAATTGTCAGGTACTGCTGGACAATAAAACAAACCTCCAAATTGCTCTATCTGTTGCATCCATGTCTAAGCTTTTCTGAGAATTAGCACTGTTATCATGCTATGGGCCCAGCAAAGTTGGAACAGAATACATTAGTCAACAATGGAAATATACAATTTGGCAATATTCCAACCTTAATCTATCAGAGCTAGGTCGATAAAGTATTTTAATTAATGTAAGTACGTAGGCCGTGTAATAGCAATGTCCATTGCCAAAACTATGAGCACTGACGTAAAATTGTACTTTAATATTTCTTAGAGAAATATTTTCCACTATTTTCTAGAAACAATGAATAGAACACAGTTGTCACTATTCATTTGTTGAATGCATAATACTTCAGTGGGAATTAAATCAAAGTAAACGCATTATTGTTTCTAAACATACGATGATTTATGTACCTTTATAAGACAATTGTTTTTCAGATTATAAGAATAGATAATAATTTAAATTTCGCGGTAATGTTGAATTAAAACTCACCCTTATTTCTGTTATTGATGCGAGGACCGACTGTGGCAGAAAATACACACCAATGTATTAATTGTAATAGCACGATAACATTTTCATCGTTACTTTTTTTGAAACACTATCAATTTTGCGATACAAACTCAAATATTAATGTCAACAAAACCAATAGACTACAAAGAGTCGATGACGTCAGCGTATTTTCCTGTAGTGTTGTACGATAAATACATAGACAAATCAATCGATCTCCTGTACCTAGTTTGTGTTTGTAGATGAATGAAACTACATTGAAGCATTTTATTATTTTAAAATTAATTATCTATTTAGTTTTAAAAATCTATTGCAATAATCAACCATAACTTCTATGGAAACGAAATGCAACAAAATTATTGGAATATAACGATTCCTAGAAAAATATAGTCCTTCAGAGCTCACAAAAGCCAATGTATTTTATTTGTTTTTAAAATCTTGTGTTATTGAAGATTTAAAATGTTTTATTTCTTTACCCGCGTACTTTGCCGTTAAATAATCGATATTCAAACAATCAACGTCCGTTGCGTATCACTATTGATATAATTTCGTTTCACTTGTCAATCATTATAAAACGTATTCTTATTCTTAATAAAGGTCTTATATGCTTGATATTTACAAAAATACTTTTAAAAGGACTAAAAGTTGTCTATGTCATTTCATAAAATTTGAAATAGCAAAAACAATGTTTATTGTAGAGCATATTTTGTAAAAATGTGGATTTTTGGCATAATCCATATGCATAGAACGGAACTTTTTATTTACAATTTGTTGCTATGTTGCATAGATGGCGCGGCGAACTTGTAAACTGCGTATGCCGAACTGACGTTTTTGGTTATTTTTGTTCTCGCCTCGTGTTTACTTTAGTGTCTAATTTCGGTCCAATTGCGAAAATTCAGTTGTGCAACAACCAAAAGGTTAATATTTCGTTCATATAAGACATATCCGTACTTTATAGTATCGATCCGCTCTTCCGGACTAGGTATATGTATACATTATTATCACGTGGTGGTGTGGTGGTTTATATAATTCTTGTTTACCGCACAAGTAGAAACTTTGCGCATGTGCGTCCCGTCAGTAACCTCAAATTCTAAAGGCACGGGTTCGGCAGGTTCCGGATATCCGGGTCGCGACGCGACGGCGGCGGTTCTCGCAGCGATATTGTGATGTGCCCTCGTGCAAGGCGTCCGCGCCCCGCGTGTGGACAGCGTTGGTGATATCGGTTCGCGCGCGCCTGCCATGGCCCAGGCTCAGTTTACGCGAAGCTCGGAGAGCGACGCGTGGGCGCTGCTCTCGCTGAAGTCGGCGCCCCCGTCGCCTTCCAAGGTGCAGTGGGCCCAGGAGCCGGCCCCCATCGCGATCGCGAGGCTCGACGGCCGCGACTTCGAGTACCTCATCCGGCAGAAACGTGTCGTGATCGGCCGGAACTCTAGTAGAGGCCAAGTGGACGTTAACATGGGACATTCGAGTTTCATATCGCGTAGACATCTGGAACTGTTCTACGACCACCCGGAGTTCTACCTGACGTGCAACAGCAAGAACGGCGTGCTGGTGGATGGCGTGTTCCAGCGCAAGGGCTCCGCCGCCATGCTGCTACCCAAGAGGTGAGTGCGGCGCCGTCGGCTACCACAACATACATTTACGTGCACTCACTAGCTTTTGTTTGTAAACAAATCATATTGTTTATGTTCAACCCACCTGTTGTATTTTAGTTTAAAAAAAATGGTTGTGTTCATAATCTTTGTTGACACATGTGGTTTATGTACATCATGTTCCTAGACTTGTAATAAAACACAGTCAGTCTTACACCTGGCCACTTGGATAAGTATGGCATTGGTAAGAACATAATGTCATGAAAACACACATCTACTTTTGTAGTTTATGATGCATGCCAGTTTGTTTATTGTATAATGTGTCCTGTATTGCACATCAACAACATTTCTTTTCCCACCAAATTCACAGAATATTAATTAGTCACCAGAGTTAACTGATTGTAGGAAAATCCATCAACAATATTTTTGCAATCACTACTCCTTATCAAAACGTGGTAAACAAAAACAAAATCTTGCAATTTTACGATCAATGTCCAAGCTTAATGAATAGTTTGATAATGATTATCTCTTGTTACTAGTTATTTTGAGCATATACACAGATAAGATACATCCAATACAGTTGTACGCTGATTGTATGATGCAATACATAGAAATGTGATTGTTGATTCGGTGAGATTTCGCAAGTCATTGTTACTTGAGTATTCATTTTGTGATACTTGGTAATATTGAAAAATTGGCTTTTTTTTTTCAAAACTGCAAGATTAGCTTAGTTGAAGAAACGTATCTTTAAATAAACAATAAACAATCAAAGAACAGCTCATTTTGCAAGTTGTTGACATGAAAAACCTTATAAAGCGGGTGTATTCATACTACTGCTCAGTTGCATCATATTCTTTACTACATGACATGTGGCAGCAAGGAGGGAATGCACTGAACCAAAGATAGTATTCTTTCAAAAGATACTACCTATCATCTTTTTCCAGTATTCCACTACCTTTTCCCAAATAATAAGCAATTTGAAAGTATATTATTATCTCAGAGTACAAAATCAATGCAAGCTTAACCTTCTCACTCTCTGTTCAGCCTAACCTGAATCTCACATGTGACTTGAACATGTTAAACATTCAAAAGTAATGTCTGATTGTCTTGTTTTGTGAGTTTGAACCAAGGCCATCTTTGTGTTCATTTCTATTTATAAACTATTATTTAAATATTGATCAGCTATAATTAAATTGGGTTCATATGAGGAGCAGGTATTTAATGCCTATTTTCTATTGGCAAAGATTCAAACAGCATACTTTCTTATATTGAATTATTGTTTATAGAGACCATGATTTCAGTATAGTGGTCCCAAACAAATAAAAAATGCTGACAATTCTAATCTAGCTGCTAATTGAAAAAAATACATCAAGACGATGCAATTTTGTGTCCATTTTAGAATTATAATAATGATTTCCTCATGTATTACAATCACTTACTATTGTTCTATTCCTTATTGATAAAGCGTCACAAATAACTCAATTACTGGACAAATAGGTAGAGATTGAAACAATGTAAGGAAATGTTTTGCACTTCTAGATTAACTAATTAAGAACTGAATGCTCTTTTACCTTGTGGGCAAGACAATAGGTGGCACCACTTGTGTTATTAATCACTGCATGATGAAAGAATTCATATGGAAATTTATGTATTTTTCGTCTGCAAGAAATCTTAAATATTCATTTACTATCTTTTGCCAGCAACTTTACCCGCGTGGAGTAAGAATATTATGCCAGATGACCCAGGTCAGTGTCTACCTGTGGGCCAATCATTAACGGTATATGTTCAGGTATAAAGGCATAAAAAGGTAACAGACAGACAATTCACATATAACATTCATTTCTGAGATCAAAAGCTGATTACGAGAGCCAGAATACATATTTATGACAACTTAGAAAGATCCATGTCCTGTTTGACTGAAATATTAAAATAATTATGGTTATGAATTGTTCCACAACATGCTTAATATTCTAGCAGATTCATTGGAATCATTAATTTAGTCCGTTGACATTACTTAATAATAAAACTTGGTCTCTAAAACTCTAATCAGTCTGGGGCAGGAAAATAGCTTAGGGAAGTATGCAATGATGTGATTAAATGCCTCAGGAGCTTCCATTGTTATTTATGTGTGAACTAATTTTAGGATTATTAATTACTAATTATAATGTTTGTTATGGTAATGTTACATAATGCAAACACATTGATAACAGATAACAGGCAGTGTTGGTGTAGTGGTTATAAGTGCTACTGCTGAGTATGTAGTACTTGGTTAGATTCCCTGGTAGTGACTCTTGTTGAGGTGACAATGAGGATATTCTATGTAGCAACCCAAGCTAAGATTCATGCCCCGTTGATGTCAATAACATAACTGGCAAAATGTGGTTGTACTATATTTAGATGCACCTCTGTTTAACCCTTAAGGTTTACAAACATGATGTTATATTACTACTAAGGTTTAAATGATTCAATTTGGTAGCTTCATTGATATTGGAAAGCAAGGGATTTGATTGATTTGATGATTTCCCACACTCCAAAACGAAAGGGGAATCAGAGTAACTTTTAGTATTCTGACTGAAACACATTTGTATGAGTCATTTTGATACAATCTTTTACCCTGGATTCAGTTCATGATAATAAAGTAACGCCTGTAATCCTCAAATTGTAAGGCAGAGGCATACCAAAGAGTATACCCACATGTCACCAGTAATGTAAAAGGCCCATGTAAAAGGAGGCGAGCATATTGCCATCAACCAGGCCATCCAGACTTCATTGCTAGTATTAAGAAATAGGGATGTTTACTGATTAAAAAAATGTGATTCTAATTAGTCCGTCTGTTAGATTATCGAAAAATATTGGATACGTATTTTTTGTTTTATCAAAACAATATAAAATTGACGAAATAAAACGCGTCAAACGCGCGGTTGTGACGTCACTCAACGGTAAAAAATGCCATACTAATGCCTTAGAATATGACGTCACACTGTATCGTCTTCATTGTTTGTTTACGTGAAAAAAGAAAAAATATGACATGTGTCGAATACTTTTTGGAAATCTGTCTGACGGACTAATTAGATTTTTTTAGTTAACTACCCTATTCTTGATGAAATGAAAACTCAATAACACTGCCTGACCAAGGAATCAAACCCACCTCTTGGTCAGCCTTTCACACTTGGGACCATGATTATAGTAGTGTTGAAAAAGCTTTTTAATTGCCTTCTTTCTATTTCTACAAACAATTTTTTTGGGATGTGGGAAATCATCAATTAACCCCTCCAGCTCTGGGCAGAGCGAAAGGGAATGTCAGACTTCTACTGACTAAAAACCACCCATGTTTCTTCTAAGCCCTTGCGCCGAGGCAGCGTCATCTCTTTCGAACAACCCGCAGCCTCGACGGGGTCTTTAAGGTCCCTTAACTTAAAGTCGTAGTAACACTTTGACCTACTAACCAATAAATAAATATTAACTGATTAACTTATTTAAGTAAACAAAGGTTAATTTGAATGCAATGTTTTGTCATTGAGGGTCATTCAACTTATTTGCTTACCACTTGCTATCTATGTATCTTGCTAATTAGGTGTAAACATAACATAGTACTAGGACAACAGAGAAAAGATATGTTTTACATCGTACTTGTAGGAGATAAGTTCTGATTGGCTAACCTGCAAGACCTGAAAATGATGTGTAATTGTGTAACTAATAGTAAGTACATCCACATTTCGCCATTTTTGTTGAAGTCCCAGGTAATAGGTGACAACAGGCCTAATACCAAAGCATTGAAACAGGGTTGTATTTAATTGTTTTACCTGACTGCGGAGTAGCCCAAATATAGGGCATTTTTCCATGAATTATGCTTTCAGAAACTCTTATAATATGTATTTGTTTTCCAGTAAAGCTAGAAAGGTCTGTCTTTCCTATCCAATCGGTTATCTGAAAAGAAACACTGAAATAAACTCTGAATAATTAATGACTCATTAAATAATAAAAGAGAACATTTTACTTAATCATAATAATTAATTAAAAACTATTGTTCTAGAATATATCTAGTTGATAATTAAGCAAAAGGAAGAAGTTTCTAGAACAAACAAGTTACTAACACAGTTACTGGGTTAAACTAAAATTGGATGAGCTATTTCAGCGATTACAGTGTATTTACAAAGTAAGGGTATATTACACAATTATTGTGCTATTAACTACATACTAGCAACCATTGCCGACATAGCAGTCTAATAGCGCTCATAACCTAATTGAGTGGCTACTTTGAAAGATGATAGGCTAACTAGATCCATTTTGTGGTGTTTATCATGGAATATTCACACAAATATTACCTATAAAGTTTTTTACGCCAACGAAATCGCACGCAAAATATAGTCCCTAGTTGTAGGTTCCTGTTTCATTGTAAATCATCATCGTCATCAGCCTATAATGTTCCCACTGCAGGGACTCAGGCCTCCCGTCGGGGCTGCGGGTTGTTCGCAAGAGATATCGCGGCCTCGACATAAAGGGCTAAGAAGGAACAGGCGTGGTTTTTAGTCAGTAGAACTCTGACACTCCCTTTTGATGATTTCCCAACCCCAAAAAAAAAAAGGTACTCAGGCCTCCTCAATTGGAGAGGGATGGGCTATAATCCACCACGCTCGCTCAGTGCGGGGTGGTAGATTGTAAATATTCAATCAATTTAGGGGAACATTTATAATTGGTGACGGGCTTCATCGTCACTGAGGGTGCGGGTTTGGGCATTTCTAACCCTTTTAAAATTTTTCCAACATTCTTTGGTCCTATTTTAAAAGTCCGTATCTGATCTGTCAGCTGTAGGTTGCGTAACTTATTTAGTACCAAAACATAACGTAACATCACGACTGTAATCCCGGAAGCGTTAGGTAGAGTACCCATATTAGTACACATTTCGCCATTACCAAAACAACCTGCTTTAATGTCTTCTGACCAATCAGATTACTTGAACGTAACAGGCAAATTAGCCACTATCAAACCTTTTAAGGAAAAGTCAGACACTAAATTCGCGTCTAGCAGCATGTTGACCTTCCCAAATTTTCCACATGCTAAACCAATATGGGTGCTACCAGAACGTAATATTCCTCGTAACGGTGACTAAGCAGGTATCTAAACATCGATGCGATGTTGATACCGTTGTGCCATGATGCGTGGTGACGTCACCACATGTGATTCATTTTGGAAATAGTTGAATGTCCTAGTATAGAATTATTTTTGATGACGATCTTTTTTACTGGTTTATCGCGTCCGCATGCACTGCAGTGTGTCACTTGTGCTTGTAGAACTTTTCCTTTCGTTTTTGAATTCTTAAACGTCATCAGACGACATTTTTGCCTTTGAGGGTAGAACTTGGATGGGACTAGCATGGTACCGTGTGGTTTGGCTCAAGAAAACGGAGGACGTCGTCTGCTGGATATAGGCTTTCTTCAAAACATAATTTCCATTTTTGCATTAAAGTTGTATCAACCTCTCGTTTCATAGACAAACACTCGCATGTAAGGTAATGTCTAATGTTGTCTCATATTATAGTCACTAATTACAAATTACATTGCAAATTACCACTTAACTTCGTAATTAAACCGGGCCTTATGTAAAATTATAATGTTGTCGCCCGTAATCTATTCTAGTCCTAATAACCCGTTTTCCTAGTCTAGAAATATCGTGGGTCAAGACTAACTGCTTATGAGAGCGTAACCTGTAGTATAATCACCATCGAAGGGTTGGAACTCCTCAAGGGATACCGCGGCCTCGACATGAAGGGCTAAGAAGGAACATGGGTGGTTTTTAGTCAGTAGAAGTCTGACACTCCCTTTCGCTCTGCCCAAGAGCGGGACGGGTTATTTAATGATTTCCCACCCCCCCAAAAAAAAAAAAAAAGGGTTGGAACTCCTTAGAATACGATAAGGGAATACAATGAGATGTATTATAGGACTACAGGATCTTCAAAGAGGTTTAAAAATGCCATGCCACCTACATTAGAAACGTATATAGGTACATAATTATTGAAAGATTCGAAAGCTTACTGCAAAGCTGCTGAAATGTCTCAAAAGGTAACCGCCAAAGTTAGACACCTTTGCTCTGATATTTGGAAAAATCTTTCACAGAATGATGTTTTATCGAATTTCTATTATCATCTACTTCTTCTCTCGTATCGACGCGAGTTTACCAGAACAAAGTATTTAACTTCGCTAGCCGACAAGGCTATGGTCACTTGAAACGCCACTGTAAAATACAACGTCCTTCCCACTAGCATATATATTTTTGCTAACAATTTCACAATCCCATAAACAGAAACTTTCGACACAATCCACAGTTCAAGAAAAGCCATCAATCACAAACATGACCACAAGATCTTGTTTACTAGGCATCGCCATGTACAGCTGCATTAGCTATGTATGTCACATGTGGTGCCCGGCCTTGGGCGTAATGCACATGGCTATCAGCCGAGCCTATTAGATGGGAAACGGTGATGTCATGCTATGGGAAAGTAGGACTTATGTGCTTATCCTTGCGATGGGAGTTTTTCGTGTCTGGGAATTTATGGTCTCTTTTATTAAATAGTTGATGGAAAATATTATCTTTCTTTATTGAACACATCTCAATTTGCAAAGGAAAATAGACAGTATAGACTATGCCATCCGTGCTGCGGAAACAGTTGAAAAAGTATTGTCTTTGGACTGCGATGCGGAGGAATTAGGAAAATGTGAGGAAAATTTTGAGTATGTTGAGTGGTAGAGGCCAAAGAAACAATGGATGGACTGTGTAAAGAATTGTATGGCAAGAAAGGAGGTGTCTGATGATATGACGAGTAATAGAGAAGTTTGGAAGAAGAAGACATGCTGCGCCGACCCCAAATGAATTGGGATAAGAGTAAGAGAATAATGATGATGGTCTTTGGATTGCCTCTCATGGCTTGAGGTTGAAGAATGTTTGCCATCGCTTTGAAAGCTTGCGAAAATAGATCTTGTTTTATTTTTTATATTCGTATTATAATAATTATCAATATTCAGTTCAGTTTAAAGACAACCTTCTACGACCTTGTCTGTGATTAACATTAACAGCGGGTTCTCCATATCTGTGACGAAATTCTCGAGATTTTTTCCACGTAACTTCCCCTCGCTTACTGAAGCATACCGCTCCAATTTTCCCATCGCTTTAGTTCCGTGAACTTTCAATAAACTTGATTTGAATATTGAAAGTGTAACAGGAAAAGGTGCTGTATGATGGCAGGTGGATAAAAAGTGAAAGCACTTCGGCACTACGACAGTGCAAGGTACACATTCAATTCGAGTGAATCATTCAGTTGTTATTGTTGGAATTTTTCCTGTTTGGGTTGTATTTATGGATTTATCATCTATGTTACTATGACAGTTCTTGGAAGTTAACAATTGATATCCACACTAATGAAAGTAACAGTATCTCTGCTATTCATCATCATTTCAGCCGAAAGATGTCTACTGCTGGTCATAGACCTCCTTCAAGTGTGGCCACATTGACCGGGCCCGTGCGTCTCGTATCCAGCGTTCAGATCAGACTTCACCAGGTCATCGGTCTACCTAGTGGACTTGGCCTACCTGTTCAGAACTCAGCAGTTCAATAAAACATTCTAGATTATATTCAAGGGATGGAATATAATCTGGAATTATTTTAATAGTTTGTTGACTGGTTCCCCATATAATGCTGATCTAAAAGATGGTCCTATCTAGAAAAAGTATTCTTATCTTCCCCTCAGTTTTCCTTTGAACATTACCCTTCATATCTTGAATGGAAAACTACCCACATATTGTAAAGATCTTTATGTTCGCACACACCTATGTTAGCTAATGTCGTTCGACGCGTCTGAATGTTTTGCTCGCCTGTATTGATAGTATTACGAACTAGGTCGCCTGAGATCTAATCTCGATACACAATATGAGTATAGGCAATAGGTTTCAATGCTAAACAGGTACTCTAGAGATGACTTGAGTATGTATTTTTTTTATGAATCATGTTTTCCTATCCAATGTTTAAGAAACTGCAAAGGAGGCTGGCTGTATTACAGTCATTGCAGTAATGTCCAATTTCTGATTCCATCATTCCACCAATATAATTATTTTAATGGCAATGGACAAATATGTCGGGTAGTTCTCCAACCAATCCTTTGATACAGGAGTCTTAAGAACTCCCGTTAAAGATTTAGCAAATTGTTTTCGATTATAATATTATATTTAGTTAAGAAACAGAAACTATTGCACGAAAGTACCTCATATCATAACCGTCTATCACACTAAATAGGTCACAGGTTCATCCCCTAAGTACCGAACTAATTAATATTAATAGATTATTATCACAGTCCATTTATCATCATGATTTAATACGCATACATTTGCGGACTTGCCTACATTATGTATTGTTTACTTCAATAGATCTATTAGCCTCTTTCTTGGTACTACGTCACTGTTCAATTAAAATGGCTCTGATTTGTTCGCTATATTGTCTGAGATTGTCTGGAATTCATTGACGTAGCTGCCAGCCTCGGCAAATGAGGTCTTGGCTATCCCTGAGTGGTTGTTTGTATAGGAAAATTCTATTGTAGAGCCTTGTTTTGTCCTGCGTATATTATCATCTATTAAGCCGAAAGACAGACTGAGACGGAATGTATATGTCGTAGGATAGTTTGATACTTCGAATCTTCGCAGAAATCCTAGGGGTTTTGCGAAAACGCGGATAATTAGACATAGTTACCAAAATGGATTAATGGTCACCAAATATGTCGAAAGCAAAAGCTTTTTCAACGCGCGCTCGCTTCGCTCGCATATTAAATAACACTAATATCTTCTGTCCCCGAAGTGCCGGGCCTCCGCCGGCCTCCTTCGTCGGCCTACGGCCCGGTGCCCATGCCGCCCCTAAAAAAATTTTTCGCCTATGTCTAATTATCCGCGTTTTCGCAAAACCCCTAGGATTTCCTAGGATTTCCGCGAAAATTCGAAGTATCAAATTATCCTACGACATATATAACATGGTTAGGCCCCCTCAATGTGGACCAAAAACATGGCAAAGATCTTTGAATTACGGTGGGTACAAATACCGCAGGATCAGTCGTACCTTTTTTTTTTGGAGTGTGGGAATTTAATAAATAACTCATCCCGCTCTGTTCGGATCGGAGCGGAAGGGAGTGCCAGACTTCTACTAACTAAAAACCACCCATGTTGCTTCTTAACCCTTTGTGTCTAGGGCTGCGGTATCTCTTTTGAACAACCCGCAGCCCCGGCAGGATCAGTCGTACCTTGTAGTGGCATTCTAAGGGTGAAACCTGTGGTCAGTGTCCAGTAGCGGAAGTTTTTCATCATAGATATATTTTCAGCGAATGTAGAATAAGTTGCTAGGATTTTTCCACCAGTTCGCTTGACAATGCTCACGTTCGTTTGTAAACAGAGTCCCACTAACTTCGCAGTCCCAAACTGACCTTAGCATGACCACTCCAGAAAGACCTCTCTGAATCCCGACATTGACACCATTCATAGTTCATCTTACTTCTTAACAAGTACAGGCGTGCTACTAAACAAATGTATCCTTGTACACGTGTTTACATCTCGGCGTGACGAATTGTGTTTGTGAGTCTGCGCTTACGCAACCGACGCGGTTTAGTGTGTGCGGGCGCGCCGCGTTTGTTTGTTTTGACGGCTTGCTTGCACTTTGCTGCATGGCTGTTGTAGAAAGAGACATTGTTTTAACTGCCTAGCTCTGTCCCTCTCTTTTTGATAGCAACTTGTTAGGTTCTAGCATCGGCTGTTTCTTAACAAACATAATAACATCACGGTCGAAATGTCACTTTAGTTCGCCCACATTTAGCAAGTTATGTTTAAGTCCCATGTGATTGGGGGCGAGTTTATTGCCATCAACCAAACTCCCGAAATTCCTAATATCGATGTCTATGATCGAACCTAGGACCTGATGCATACTGCACAGCAGTCGTGCATACGATCACTAGACCGTACGGGAAGAGAGTCGCTGTCCTCTCACGAGTTTACGTGCTCTGGCGTTTTTGCTAAAACTGTGATGACTGTGACTGCCCAAAATATTAGCTTTTAGTTTATTTACTTTTCACAAGAAGGTACCTACATCAGAAATGCAATGGGCGACTACTGATTACGATCAATATTCTCCAATTGCATCAATCTATGCCGTTACATAACACACGGCACCAAATCACGCGCATGTACCTACGTCTACCCACTCTATAGTTATGTTTTTATTACCAATTCATACCGGTTCATTGTTGCCATATTTATACCAATAATAGACTTTAATTATTTCATTGATAATTCGAGGTGATGGGTGAATGACGTCAATCTATAGTTTTAAACTTATGTACGCGACTGATATGAGATAATTTTAACATAAAATGTTTCGTGTAAAATATGGAATAAAAAAAATCGACAAGATCGACAAGACGTTAGAAAGAATACATTAATATTAAAACAACTTAAATATATATATATATGAATATGAAAAGTTCATAGTTGATTGAAATGATTAAAAAACATATTTGTTAGTCATAGTTGAACCCTCTAGGGTTCAAGGGCATGAGTAACAAACCGATAAACTAAGAAAAACTTTTACCAAAACCCGGAGTTGATTAAAAATAACCTGTTATTAAAGAAAATAATCATAAGTAATTCAGTAAACGAACCGTCCTAATAAAGTGTTTTATTCATTCATGAAATCTTTAAATATTTCAAAGTAAGTTAAAACAGTCAACACAAAGAACAAAAACAGTCCAGTAGATATCGAATATTTGTTATGAATATCAAATTAGAATATTTTACTTTATAGAAATAGCTGCTGAATACATAATCGCCCAAGTCATCAACTCATCACACGTGTAAACGTGTTCGCGATGATTTAATTAATATTTATCAACCGCTAGTTTTTCCACTGGCAACTTAATTGTCGGTTGGTTCTTTTATACTTAAAAAAAAAAACTTTTGTTTAATACTTATTTTAGATAATGTCGATGACTTTTGAAGATTTTTTGCTATTATGCTGTCTGAATCTCAAGATAGTTTTTTTTGCGGTTTGGTATTTTTAGCTAAGTGTGTATTTAGAATGATAATGACTATTTGTAAAGTCTAATAGTGCCACAGATTTCAACGGCCTATCATCACATTATTGAAAACGATATTACCAATTGTAATTAACCAAAGACAATGGGGCATTTAATATCGTGTCCTGCGAGTCCTGTTGTTTGTTCACTACAGCAACTGATGGACGCTACCGAAAGCGCCAAAAGTAGCGCAGTTCTGGGCCGAAAAGAAATTATATTGCCATCGACACGCTATGAAGATTGTCATCAAGCTAAAAATCAACTCTTCAGCAGAACTTGCTTTTTCCGAAAACCGCCAAAGCGTGCGCAAACGCAGTTTCTTCCCGTATGTTCCGCCGGCCACGCATGCGCGTCGGTGCAGTGCCAACGATCCGTTGCGCAATGACAGACGACTTGTATTGGTAAACAAGCGGGATCTTTACGCGCCGGAACACTAGTCAACCTCGTTGACATGAAGTGGGGGGAGTGAGGGGGGGGGCGTTAGGTTGTGTGCAATAAGATAATATCATGCGAGAGTTGGAACGGTCGCAATTATATGTAAACGACAAACAGAACAGGATCTTAGTACTAGTCAAGGTTTAGGAGAAACTGGAATGCTAGCCAGGGATGAGGGAGCAGGGGCTGCGGGTTGTTCGCAAGAGATACCGCGGCTTCGACATGTAGGGCTAAGAAGGAACATGGGTGGTTTTTAGTCAGTAGAAGTCTGACACTCCCTACTGCTCTGCCCAGAGCGGGAGGAGTCATAATATGCTGATTTCCCACACTCCAAAAAAAAAGGGGAAGAGAGAGCAAGTTAGGTCGATGGAAATTAAAAATAATCAAGAGTTTCCAAGATGACCAGACGACATAGTTGTCATTTGGGAAAAGCCTGAATGAGGCTGGCACAGGAGCGTAAAGATTGACACCAGAAAAAAGAGGGTTATATACGCAACGGTGGATGAATTCGGGCTGTGAATGAAGATGATGATGAAGAGGTTCCTCTTTCCGACGTGTTTCTGTGACGCAATATCATGTTGATTCAACGGATTTGATAGCACTGTGTGGGACGGCTTAGGTTCCTAATAACAGGAACTTTTAAGGTTTCAATTACCAAATTGGATGAACGGTTGGGACCAGCTAGGGAAGCGGCATGTGGACACATCCTGCCTACAAGTGACTTGATTAAATATGTCAGCTTACCCCACAAGTCACACAACTGATGGTATGTCTAAAAAGCTATCATAGATTTGTCCTTCCTTGACTAGTTTAAAAAGTATAACATCAAAACAGCCAGCAGCAGTTTTTGGGCAGTCGTGACCTGAAAGTCCGACATCCAACCTTACCAAAGGGTATCGTATTACCTAGTATTAACTGGGTTGTGGAGGTCAGATAGGCAGTCGCTCCATGTAAAGTACTGATATTCAGCTGCATCTGGTTAGACTGTAAGCCGACCCCAACATAGTTGGGAAAAGGCTAGGCAGATGATGATCAAAACAAGCCAATTTTCTTAACAAATCGTCGTATCAGCCACTTAACAGCGTATTATGTCATTGTGTTTATTTCCATACCTTTTAAAATTCTATTTGTTTTGATTGCTAATCGCTTCGAGTCGCATAACTTTTGAAGGTTGGTCCGACACGTAGTAGAATATTAATCTTTATTTGATTAATGATAAAGTTGATGTTAGTGTAGCAGTGTGTTGTGTACTATTTATCATTAAATACAGGTTTGGCGACCTAGTGGTCGTCATAGATAATGGTTTACGCTTGTCTGTTCGAGTGTGCCGCCGTTGTAATACATACGCTCTTACTGCGGGGACACGTTATCTTGCTCATATTAGAAATAGGACCGGAGAATATGCGAATGTTATTTTAAGGAGACTTTAATGTCATACCAAGTCTTCGGATGATTACAGTGACTTTGCTTCGAGTGTAATCTACACAAGCCTATCGCAGTCTTGACTACAGTACTAACAGTACAGTACAGTAACTATAATTCTTTTTCTTCGGGTTATTTTCAGAATTGTCTTGGTCTATAATGGGTCTACTAGTGGTCTTTAGATACATGCAGATATTCGCAACAAGACAGCCTAGAGCATCAGTCTTCATTAGTACTAAGACAGAAAACTAGATAAGATTAGTAACCTATTTTTGGAAACCCCCTCAACTATTTGGCCAATGATGAGTACGAGTAAAGTTGTAAGCATCAACATTGAACACGTTTCGCCACTCGGGATCACGCGATCGATGTGTGTAAATAAACAAACAATAAGCGGCTTTATTGGCTGGATTATGTTTGGTAATGATATCTCCCTCGCACGCTTTATCTTTCACGCTGATATTAGACTCTACTATCTGCTGTTCGCCTAGTACCAGTTGTGCTTTTGCTACACTAACTAGGTTTTGTCAGATCCCTAACGGCATCCGAAATATCACCAACATGTGTTTGATAGCTTACCAGGGTCCAAGCCAACACCTGGGAATTCTTACAGATTTTACTAATAGTTTACCAGTTTTACCAAAGGGTATCCGTGTATTAAACAGTACTAACTAGGTTGTGGAGGTCAGATGGGCAGTCGCTCCATGTAAAATACTGGTATTCAGCTGCATCCGGTTAGACTGGAAGCCGACCCTAACATAGTTGGGAAAATACCAGGCAGATGATGATGACTAATGGTTGGTTTTCCTCAACGATCTCATCATATGAATTCCAGTGTTGACATACGTTTGGAGTTTTGCCCAGGACGTATCCTACAATTTTCAAAGAACACAAAGAAACCCGTATTCGCAATATATTCTGTCCTTGCATTGTCAAAATCTTTTGTCTCGCTCCCTCATGTTTTATACTTTATAGTGTCCTGAACAAATGATTGTCAGTTACATTATAAATGTTATGATTATGATACCTATTGTTTGTTACTACCGTGATAATGATAAGCTAGGGTTGACAGTCATCTGTTTTGATGTGTTATCTTATCAACAAACTTGTATTGCCTTGTAGTAAAGGTTTGATATAGAATGTGATAACGTATGAACGTGAATGTGGCAACGTTTCGTTTCTTATGCACAATTTCATCAACTTTACAACGAATGCCCGACAGTTTTTCAATATAATAGGTTGTCTTTGTCAAGGTTCTATAAATAAGCGATTAGAAGTGTTCTTTTCAAGTCAATAGAAAATAAAACATATTTGTCACGTTTTTACCCTTGGCACGTCATTTACATGTCACGTCATCAACGACACCCCTAACTTGGGCCGTCAGTCCGTCACCTAATCCATTTAACTCTCTTGTCCTAGTTTATTTTCAACATTTTAGAGGGTAATACAGATAATGGTTACAATTTAAACTGGGTTATTGTCAAGGGGTAATATAGATAACGCCAGTCTCTTAACCAGTTCACTTTGATGAGCTAAAGTTTATTTACGCTGGACAATGTTTAAATAAATGTAGGGTAGTTCTTGTTAGTATTCTAGTGACTAATATTTGCTTTGTTCTGGAGAAATGTTGTTACGAGAATTGTTCAAAGTGGATGTTGAAATCTGTAGTCATATTCTCATATATCTCAGAGCGCCATTTTTACTTTATTTGGCGAGAAGTGGCATATTTAAATCAATCAACTATTTACTGGCGAAATGTGGGTGTACTAATAGATATTTCATTTCATTTCAATGAAATGAATTCCTGTATTGCACTGATCCTTGCGCCCACGCAGCGTCTAGCGCGCATGCGCTATACGGCGACATTCTACCGGTCTAGTGCATCGTACCCCAGTGCTGATACGATTACAGTACGATGTTCCTATGCGTTCTGGAATGAAAGGAAGGAATGCAGATTTATCTGAACTTTCTATATCTGTATCATTATTTTGGTATGGTATATTTTGGATCTTAAATCGGCTTAGAGGAACAATAGGATATTAGATGAACATAAGATTGAGTGTATCCAGTTGTTTCCGAAAGAAACGGAGCAGTTTTTCAAATTGGACATTTATGGCAGTTTTATTAGATTCCTAACGATCTGAAAGTTTTATGAAATTTAAACCAAAAACACCATTTTCCCAGACAGTAGTCAAACAAAGAATTATACTATTAACCGTTATAATATATCCACAAACTCAAATACTTACGACCGTTCGTATTTGCTCATACACGAACAAATAGACAGCGGCATTCTACCGGTCTGGTGCATCCCGCCTAGCAACTGGCTACGGACGTTGGGTTCAATCTCTTTACTGTATGCACGATGAGGAAAAGGGATTTGAAAACTCTCTGGCGAAATGTATGTGAAACCATTTATCAGGGTAATGCGCCACCCGTCGGGGTTGCGGTTTGTTCGCAAGAGATACCGCGGCTTCGACGTGAAGGGCTAAGAAGGAACATGGGTGGTTTTTAATCAGTGGAAGTCTGACACTCCCTTTCGCTCTGCCCAAGAGCGGGAGGGGGTTATTTGATGATTTTCCACCCGCCAAAAAAAAAAGGGTAATGCGCCAGAATCTGCTGACTGTTAAGCAAGGAAAAATTGCCAAGTGCTTTAGACTCCCGAAGCTTCTGGAGATTCGAGTTTCTATAATTTGTCAAACTCAAGTCTGTCTTCGAAATGCTTTAAAATTCTAGTTTGATTATCTACTATTTACCAGCATATTTAGCCGTAGATATCTCATGACTCGACTATAGACGAGATCCCTGCAGAGATAGTTTTTGGATTGAGTTAAAATCAAATCACTTCAAGAAATTAGTCACTCATTCAAGATTTATCCAAATTCACTTTCCTTGTCTATTATACTTTGTTGCATTGTCCTCGATGATTAGGATTATTAATGTAGTCACGGCTTTAGTCTGTGGCGCCAACACATAAGTTTAAAGAAAAAAGTTTATCTGTGCTAGCTTTCTGTCACCGGCTTCTGTAAATATCTTCATTCGGATTTTATGTCATAATGGCGTCACTCTTTTCGATTATTTTTAGATTTCTTTTAGGTTTTTTAAACTTCATTTTAAAGTTAAAATGGAAAAATAAGGTTAATATTGACAAAGTCGAGGCCAATGAAGAAATCAAAGAGATTACGAAAAGCGCATTAAACATAATTAGCTCTGATTCGAGTGTTAAGTGTTTTTATTAGTGTGTTGTTCTATGTAAGAAAACAAAATGGCTTACCTTGTGTGTGCCTTGATTCGTTTTTTGCCTACTGCTGAAGAATTGGAATCAAAAGCCTAAAGCTCTGTTGTGTGGCAATAATCGCTACATCGAAAACATGGTATGTTTTATATGCCTTGCGCTTTGCACGTGTTTGCAACTAACTGCATGCCTGCCACGTGGGCACTACATCGAAGTTCAGAGAGTACCTATTAAAATGTTTGCCTTTATTGGCTGCTAGCATGACCTGAGACCGCTCTGTTGGAGCTTGCAACGGAACTATGAAGCCCAAAATGGATACATTATGTACGACTTGCCTGGCCTGGGGACATCCTGCGGGGGTGTACATGGCCTGAAACGGCAGTGTCGTGAACTCAGCAACCCTAAAGGGGTGTCCTGGGGGGGCACACACGGTTGACTGCTATTATAACCTTCATGGATACATTATGAACGACTTGCCTGGCCTGAGGTCATCCTGCGGGGGTGTACATGGCCTGAAACGGCAGTGTCGTGAACTCAGCAACCCTAAAGGGGTGTCCTGTGGGGGCACACACGGTTGACTGTTCTATTATAACCTTCATGGGAAGTTCTGCGGGAGCTTACTTGGTTATATAAGTGTAATGTTGTTCTACAACATGCATTGTGTTTTATCCTCGAGAACTTGATACCTATAACATTTTTAAGGAGGTTACCTTATAGAAGACAATAAAATTGTCCCTTCACAGTCATTAGAAAATATCCTCCCGTTATCGGTTGAGAAGTTGAAAATGCAGATCAAGATAAATGAAAGTGAATTAAGGTGGTAAGTACCATATAAAGAATTATTATATAATCAAGTTTCTTGAAATACTTGGTGTGGATCTATACCCAGAGAAAGAAAGAGAAGATTCATATAAAAAATATTAAATAAGCAAGTAAAACACAAAATGAAAACCCGCCATTCTCTATTTATAAACAAATGTTTTATTAATTCTGAAGATCATACAGTGGTGAATGAGGTATCCAAAAGGCATAAATAGACATAGTTAAGAAGTTGTATCTACCAATCCACACTGGGCTGGCGTGGTGGATTCCTCGCCTAGAGAGGAGGCTTGAGTCCTTACAGTAGGAACATTACAGGCCGATGATAATGATGAAGAAGCTGAATGATGCTTCTGTTTTGTGTGTATACATATATATACAAGCAGGGGGACGTAGATCTCTTATTGTTGGTAACCAACAAAGACAAAAGAGTTTGTTACAATCAAAGACGGAAACATAAGATCAGCAAAATCTATAAATAAATCTGGTTAAGGATTAAATATGAGTGTACCATAAAAGTTCACTCATAGAGTGAGCACATGGGAGCCGTATGTGCTTCAACAATAAATTTTTAAACTGGCGGGGCCCTCCTCCATAAGTGCAAAGAAAGGGGGGGCTGTCATCAAAAGTACTAGTGCAGCAGACAGAATGCGGATGGCCAGGAGAAATCATTCCCTTCAGAAATAAATTCACAGGTTGGTGGACTTAAATATAATTTATGTGATTGGAAACCAATCACTCAAACAACCCAGTTATTCTTAATTGGATGGTGGTGATGGAGTTATAGGTACTCCTCTAGATGATAAATTCTATACTTGAATTTATTCAGATAGTATCTGAAATGAAGAAGTGAATTGCTTTCATAGCAATTAAAGTTTGTTACCTACCCTTTACAATAACAACTTTGTTTCCCATTTTTTCCTTGTCAAAGAGACAGAAATAAATTAAACTTACTGTCTTTTATATAAAAGACATTACATTATGTTTAGTTTGGTTGGAGATAATCTTGTATACAACAGTATACCAATTTTTTACAGAATAATGGTTTTTTTCTTAGCACATTGGATTGGATGCTTATTACATGATAGACATAGGCAAGGATATAGGAAGCTTTATTTTTTCAAGGCAAATGTTATGTTTTCAATATGTCTTACCTTCTGGTTTATTTTCAGCCCCATAAACATAAATTACAAAAACATTGAAACCCATTACAGGTTTCAAAGCTTCCTTAGAGACAGAGAGGCTGTATAATGTTTAGAAAACATGAAATCATCAGTACCAAAGAGAAATGTGATTTCATACCTAAACAATACAGTAAACTTCTAGGTTTACTTTTTTAATACTATTCAAGAGAAATGAAAGAGAAATGAAATATAAGAATTTATTGATAAAAGGCTATTAGAACTTTAATATGCTTGCCCAGTTATTAACTAAAGGACTCTATTCACTAAGAAACTCAAGTGGCACAAAAACCTTGTTCTAAGTGATAACAATGATAAAATAACATCATGCCTGTAATCCCGAAGGATTAGACAGAGAGGTACCTACCTAATAGTACACCCACACTTTTGCCAGTTCGTTTTTTATGATAATTATGATATAAACACTATGTTGTATATATTGTATCATTTGCTGTGGTCCATAGACATAGCCAGTTATTTTGAGTTAATAATTAAAATACACACATATAAATATGCTTCATCTGCATGGTACGGAATATTGTGTGGCTCATAGATTGCTAACAGACTATGGACTGTAGATTCAGCTCAGTTTTTTAATACCAAAATTGAGTGCTGCCCCTTTTTTCTGGGCTAAAGTGTTCTGTCAGTCATTTATGAGATAGTGAAATTTTTTGCCAAGAATTGAAAATATAACATCAGAATCAGAATTTTTATTTGTTAAACATAGGTATGGTACATAATGGATACAGTATCATACTCATTTAAATAAGGAGCAGTTAAATAAATTTCTAAAATCCTTGGCAATAGTGTGAATCTAGGTATATATGGTTACTCGATATTACTTACATTAATACCAAAGGTAATAATATGATATCAGCATATTTTGAATGTGGAAGGGAATCTTAGGTGTTTTAAATTATTAAAATATTATATCCGTATTGGTGAACTTACAATTGATTAATTGTATCATGGAATAACACTAAGTATCACAGTTATGTATCGTGGCCCCGGTATCTCCAGGGGTTGTAGCGGTGATAAGTGGTGGATGCTCCTTGCCAATACAAGGTGGCATTGGAAGGAATGGTATTTAGACCAATATCATTTATTCTATACTTTTTCCACTATTCTCTACTGGGATTGATGGCAGGAGTATTATCAGGAACATTTTTTAAGATTTTGGAATTAGTATTGAAGCTGTTGATATTATTAGGAATTCAATAACTAAAAGTACACAATACCAATGCTTGCCTCATCGCCTGCAATTGTAAAGACAAGATACTGTAATTAAAATATTATAAGCATTAGCAAACCATCACTGAAGTTATTCAGTTTTTTCGCTTTAAGGACTAATGAAGGTTTCTTCCTCTATTTTCATATTCTGTTAGTTCAGTTCTATCTCTAATTATAAGACCACATATAGGTACAGATGATAGTATCAAAATACGGTTCAGAGACTTGTCCTCCAAGATCCGGAGAATTCTTGGGAATTGGGATGTTTTTCAGTTTTTTATTTTCTCTCTACTGGATCACATTCAACAAAGTGATTTACAAATAATTACCAAAAAAGCGATAACTATATTACTGCTAGCCACAGAAAGAGTACAAACAATACCTATCTCTATTTTATACTTATGATATAGTGATTAAACAAAATCGTATTACTTTAAGGGTTGATACGCTAATTAAATTTGTGGGCCAAACGAATACCAACCTTTTATAACTGTTTCTTTCTTTAGCAATAGAATAGGAGTATGTAAACCCAGCTATAGGGGTGGTTAAATATTTAAAATTAACGCATGGCCTGTGGGACTGTACTATTCATGAATAATATCCACAAGAGGCCTTAAAGATGTGTGAACTCAATTACAATAACGTGTTGGAAGATATGGAATTGACATTAGTACATGCTCAATAAACAGTACACCCGCCATGCAACAACATTGGCAGCCTCCAGCAGTTCAATATAGACGATATTAGACGAGCAAATGTTTAAATTAATCCTACTTATAATATTATAAATGTGAAAGTTTGTGAGAATGGATGTGTGGATGTTTGTTACTCTTTCACGCATAAACGGCTGGACCGATTTGGTTGAAATTTGGTATGTAGATAGGTTATACCCTGGATTAACACATAGGATAGTTTTTATCCCGATTTTATCTTCCCGTGGGATAATTTTCGAGTTGTAGCGGGCGAAGCCGCTGGCACAAGCTAGTGATTTATAACTAAAACTTTAAAATGAAACCTTTAGTGAACAATAGAAGGTTCCCTGAAGCAATTTTTTAATAACACTGGTAACGATTAAACCTGAATTGTAAAAATACTACCTTTAGGTAACTAAAGTGGCCTTAACAAAATTCTAAAAAATGACATATGACTTATAAGTTATATAATATTCATCTGAATGATTTTAGATGGATGTTAATGGATTTTATATAATTTTTTATTGATTTTGTATAAATGTTTATCGATTTTATATGAATGCTTATTGATTTTGTATAAATGTTTATTGATTTTATATAAATGTTTATTGATTTTACAACTAGTCTTTAAACATCTACATTAATAATCCTAATCATCGAGGACAATGCAACAAAGTATAATTGAATAGTCAAACGAACTTACCTGTAAGTGAAGTTCGACGGTAATTATACTTTGTTGCATTGTCCGAAGATGATTGGTCCCACCCGACCCAAAATCTCCATGCTATTTATTCGTATGAGCATGAACCCTATGTTGTAAAACCAATAAATTGCTATGAACTTAATGAAGATATTTACAGAAGCCGGTGACAGAAAGCTAGCACAGATAAACTTTTTTCTTTAAACTTATGTGTTGGCGCCACAGACTAAAGCCGTGACTACATTAATAATCCTAATCATCTTCGGACAATGCAACAAAGTATAATTACCGTCGAACTTCACTTACAGGTAAGTTCGTTTGACTATTCAATTTTCAAAGAGAAAACATGAAAAAGCTTTTACCGTTCAACTCAATGCAGTGGTTCTGACCTCGAGAATCGCCTAATGGCATTGTTTATTAAGGCAGGCGAAGTTTGCGAAAATTCATTGCCAAGGTGACGCTTCTGAAGAAGAAGGTAATTGAATAGATTTGCCATAGAATAGATTGCATGTAGACATAATTGTTGAATTTGAGAAATTAGATGGATCCGCTGTAATCCCAACTGTTGTAGACAGACAGGATATTGGGAGTTTTGTATTTATTTTTAACTAGCTAATGCTTGCGACTCTGCCCGCATGAAGTTTGGTAATTGTCTCACGGGATCGTACTACGAGGATACAAAGTATCCTATGTGGTAATCCAGGTTATAAACTATCTGTGTGCCAATCCGGTCAGTTTTTTGCGTGAAAGAGTAACAAAAATCCATACGTCATACAAACTTTCGCATAGGTACATAATATTAGCAGGAAGGATATTATAGGATAGTCTTACTTTAAGTTTGAGCTTTTTAAAAGTATTTTCAAGGACGACTTTTTGCATGAACCTTAGGCTTCTTTTTCGAATTTACGACCAAAAGATTTTCATGATAAATTATACTTGATCCCTTCTTGATTAATTTACTTGATTTCTGCCAGCATGCATGCACACACGTGCGGTTTGGAGTCATAAGTCTTCAAATCCCTCTAAGATCCAGAGTAAGCCCTTTACTTCCCATAAGCTATTTTAAACCTACTAGGCATTAGAACAGTTAGCCTATCTACCTGTCCTACTTTCTAAAAAAATCCCACGTATTAGTTTCTTGACTTCAACCCAACAAGTCTTGGCCACGTTGGCAGCGGCACGTCGACGTTATCACAACCCAGATCTAGTGGCGCCTAATCTGCGTTGATAAACAATACGGTATTTGTGTTCGTTGATAACAGAGCGATCTCGTTCAGATTTTGTGCTACAGATTTGTGACTTGTAATTGTTTGAGCTATTTTCTTGGGCTTGATTGAAATGGAATCTAATGTTGTTGATTTGGTTGAGCTGATTTATGGTTGTAGTTTTGCAATAGGTACTCGTTCTTTTGTTTTGCTCTTGATATTATGAAGCTGAAGAGTTTGTTTGCTTGAACGCGCTAATCTCAGAAAGTACTGGTTTTCTGTGTGTCCATTTATGGAGGAAGATTATAAGCTATATTATGTGACGCAGACGAAGTTGCGCGGGTCAGTTAATCCAAAAATAAATTAAAAGTCAGGCAACTATGCATTTATCTTATCAACATATTTTCTTACGCCATATTCTCTACAACGGCCGGCTTCTCTTCATCTACTGTTACCACTTTTCTCCTGCATCCTGTAGAAATGCCCTGTTTTAGTTACTAACGCCTAATCCTCACTAATATTATAAATGCGAAATTTAACTCTGTTTGTTTGTCTGTCGCGCTTTCACGCCAAAACTACTTAACCGATTTAAATGAAATTTGGTACACATAGTTTAGAGCCTGAGGAGGATGAAAATATTACTTTTGGTCGCAATAACCAACATCCACGCAAGCGAACTCGCGGGCATCAGCTAGTCTGCTATATACTCTATTGAATAAAGGCAGACTAGTGCTATTGAAGCAGTGTAGACTGTAGTACCATCATTAATATCTGCAACCTTCTTTCTACCCTAATATAAAGCACCACAATTTGAAGCCCAGGACTTCACACTTCCTAAGGGAAAATAAACCTCACAATAGGCCCGTTGTGATTCTCTAATGGATTTGGTTTATCATGCTGCCGATTGAACTCGTATTCAGGAGGATCAATATCTAATTACGTTCTAATGGTTCGGAAGTCTTTCAAAGCATATATCGTTAACTAGGTGAAAGGTGGTATCAACCTCATCTAATATATATCCAGTAGTTTATTATGATCTGCAGGTTTGTGAATATTATCGACTGTGTATTGAATTTTGTTGTTATAATTTTTAATAGCTTGTCACTGTCTATTTGAGTAGTAGAAAATGGATAATAAACGTGTAAAATGGAATACTTACGATGTCAGCTAATTTTACCATCTTCAAGTACTTACGACTTACTTTAATAAAAGTGATCGAATGTAACCTTTAAACCTAGTTTTTTCTATAATAATGCAATTCTAAGACGTTTAAAGACTGAAATAATCATGAATGCAGCTTTAAAGCATTTACAGAAAGCTGTAAGTTTTCAGCAAAATTACTTATTTTGATGTAACACTAAATTTTTTTTTCTTTTTCATTAACTCAATTCTCGCGTGTTCTAACTGTACCAAAACTAATAGTACCCAGCGACAAAACCCAGACTAGGATAATTTATTCATATATTGTACACATAATTAGACACAGGTGTTAGTTTTAGTCAACTATCTATACTAGGAGTATATTAATTTAGTTCATTTCGTAACTAGTTTACATTACCCAAATGTAACATGTCTGCTCTATTTACCCTATCCGGGTATTGTGAATATTTGTCCAAAATCTTTGTTTTCCTCTGATGTGTCTATATAGCTATGTAGTCCTTCCCTATACGAGTCCTGTAAGGCCCTCCTTAAAGTTTTGGACATGATACTATTTAGTGTTGTAGCCGAAAATGCGTATAAAAAAAAATGGTCTTGCATGAAAGAGTAATAAAATTTTTGCATAAGTTACGATTTATCGTACATTTTAAATTTCAAACGGGTCTATAGAAACAATAACTAAATAATATGGCGCACTATGAGAAAGGAAACGTAACGTGACCGATTTATAGAACAATGAAACGGTAGACGCCGAATACACGCTATGTTTTGACAGCCAAAGACTAGTTTGAGTGCAGACACTCAGTACATGCTTTCAGAAAAGATTCGTAAAAAAATGCATTTTTGGACGTAAAGTTGCCAAAGGTATTTCATTCAATGCAGATTTGCCGTCAACTTCGATGTAGGTTGTAGATCTACGACGTTCCCTAAAACCTGGCTTTTTGTTTAATTCAAGCCCATACGACCCCAATGTTTTTAAGTTGCGAGTTAACAGGCTTCTTTTAACATTTCCATCGTTGACCTGAGGACAAGATTAGAACAGAGACTGCCCATTAATAAAAGAAAAATGTTCGTTGATTTCCACAAAAGCAAATTTTATCGAGGTAAAAGTTCAAGTTAAGTAGGCAGTGCCTAGTGGGTTTGTCTAGAATGCGTTTGGACTTTCCTATTACAACTCGTCGAGGAGTTTTAATGGCCTCAGGAATTAATTAAAATTCTTGATAGTCCTTGTAGAGGTAAAGAACGGTCGATGACTTAAACAGGTGGAAATTACGCAAGGTCTTTATTTTTTATGTGACAAATCCAGTTGTTAATGGCACCAGCTTTGATTTGTTTTTTGGAAGATTGAATATTACATAAATTGAAATGGTATTTTGCAGTGGCGAGGCGTGAAGTATAACAACGGGGAAGCCGATGAAGCAAAAAAAAAAATGGGTTTTTTTTAGTTATTTTAATATTTTTTTTGGCATTTTTGTAATCTTTTAATCTTATGATGCAAAATTTTTATCTACAGATCTGATAATATACTATTGATCTAAAGTAAGTACATAATAATTAGTTTTTTACTCTTTTTTTTTTTGTTTTGCTTAATTTTCAAAAGGGAAACCGGTGGGAATGGTCTTATAGGCACGCCTCGGCACTGGTATTTTGACTTGAAGCTTGTGATATTTATACTGTGCTTGTGGCTTTAGTTCATGTTCAGAATAACCCTCCTTTTGGGTTTTGGTGCAGTCGGGTTATTATAAGACACAAGTATAATTAAATCAACTACAATAGTCACGAGCAAAATATCAATGATTTGGCCCGATTTTTTTGTATTGTGCTCTTAACAAACTTTTTTAAAATTTTCTCCGTTAGTCTTTGACAAAACCATCGCCATAACGATTGCATGCGAGACAAAATGCAACGGCACAGTATCGCCTGTATTTATTTACGTTTTCAGCGGCTGTACACGATCTAGGCTGAATACTTATGCGCCTTTCAACGGTTATGTAGATGAAATATTAGCTATTTAACGGCCTGTAATGTTTTAGTGGACGCGAAAATTGTTTCATACAGTGTTATTATTATACTTACTTATTATGGAAATATGTAATTTTAATGTATATGTATTTAAGTAGAAACGTTTTAGTCGGTTTAAAGGAGTTTCACATGCAATTGGATATGCAATTTTGTTTTCCCTAAACAGAATGAGATCCTTTGATGTACTTAATATTTGTGTATTTAATGTTGAAGGATTCGCACTTTATTTACACACATCATTGCACATGGTGTCACTGTATGACATAGTTTTCATACGTCAAGTCATTATATCACGTCTTAAACTCAACCATTTAAAAGCAAAACAACTCTAGTGAATTTAGGTTCCCCCAAAGGCAATCAGTATTCGCCAGCATTGTTTGAATATCAAACGCAGCCCCTTAAGTCAGCTCCAAAAACATTTAAACAAAATTCGCTTGTCACTGCAATTGTAAGTACGTATCAAATATTCTTTCTGTATCTAGTGTGAGTGTCACTGGCAACCGTGCACATCCAAAAATACGTACCGTCTGTGTGTCGGCCTGCGATGCGCGACGACCTATTTTTGTCTTTCAGTCCCGTATGATTTGTTTACAAAGGGTCCGGTACAAAGGAATGTCCGAAGTTTGACATTTGTGTACGTTTTGTATGATTTGTGACAAGTTTTTGACACTGGGAACTGGTTTGAGGAAGATGTTGACTGGATGAAAGAGATCGTTACGGCAGATGGGGCTTGAATTGAAAGGAGATCCTCCCGCGGTTACCCCTGACAAGTTATTCATGTTATGATGGCTATTTGAATGGTATGTAATCTTATCCATTGAATTCTGTTGAATTGAGTCTCTAGTTAATCTTTTTTATAATAGCATATTAACAAACAAAGTCCAACCGATCCCGGGAAGTCCTTAGACCGTTGAACACGTTTTAGCGAAATTCAGGCGGTTTCATTTTCCGATGGCAAAATTACTTTTGGGCCGCTATTGCCCGTTATACATTTATCTTTATGAGTCCTATAACTTTATAGCTTATGAAAACTGGCGTCATTACATGATAACATCATATTTGGGTCATTAACTTTCTTTGCACAATTCTTGAAAAATTATGACTAACTGCTAATGGTTGTATTATTTTAAGTACTGCAGTTAGTGTAAACTGCAATACCTTTCGCATGAAAACTAAAGCTTTCGCAAGACAGCATGGACCTACGCATTCTTTCTCCATGGCTTTCGCGACACGGAGGTCACTGCTCCCAGGAGACGACATGACGCCACGCGGTGTCTTTATTGCCCGTCTAATGTCTGCATGGGGTTAAGCAATGTGTTTTTATGTGTCCTTCTCGTTTTAACTACACATTACACTGTCATTCGAAATGGTTTCTCTCTAAAAGATCGTCCAGATATGCTCCGTTTTGGACGAATAGTTTTATGGCCCAGATTTTTGGAATGTTGCTGTTCCCAGGTGGGTTGGCTTTGCAACGTGGTTTATCTCGGTTTCGTGTCTTTAGCTTTTACGATTCTTAGGTATCTTTAAATTGTTAATTTCATGGGTTTTACTTTCTTATAACCCCATGTTTATTCTTCTTGTAAGTAACGTTAGAAATAATGTCTAGTCTTCATAGATCGTAATGTTAAATAATTTATTAGCAGAAAGCATTGAAATCAATATGACACAGTGCCTAAGTATTTGCACGTTATTTACACAAACATTTAACATAATGATTGTAACGAGTCCCGCGGCGTTGACGTACAATCAAGTCGCATGCCCAGGCAAAGTGGAGCATGGCGCTGCCAGATCGAAATTAAACCCAACATCTTTCGTCTCACAGTTGAAATTACTGTACCGACCAACCTGTTCTGATGAAATACACGTGCAAGAGTTCGCAAGGATTTGCTATTTTATCACAAAGGTGTTAAAGCTGTTTTTGGTTTGATTGTATCTCGGGTAGCAACAGATCCTGTTATCAATCTTAGTCTGTCTGGGAGCATATGACTGTCGGTGGAGTTTGCTCAGCCTTTTGGCGGATACTTTGGGTTTTTTGTGTCTTTTTGGCCTTTAATGGAAGCCGGTTGACGACTTTATGGCATACGTGTTAACGGTCACAGAATAATGGAGGTTGACATGTAATGGTTATTGTAAACGTTCGTACAAATCAAGTTATCAATTAGGATGGTTTGTACTTTCAACAATAACAAACCTGCCTACAGTATAATGCGCCTTTATTTCCTAGGAATACACTCATCTATGGGAATGACGAAATGCAACCATAAATTCCGAGCCGTGTGAACGAAACCGCTGCCATTCAAGCTGGAAGCTTTACAAGTTTCTGACTAGAATACTGTTGAAAATTTCGGAGCATCGATATAATGATTGAATGTAATTTAGCGCTATTATGCGCCAAGGTCCTAGCGACAGGACATGGGCCCCACGTGCCGTCAACTGACTCACTTCTGACGTCACACATAAATAGGATATAGAATACTCTTGTAGTATTTTTTTGGTCAGCCATCCGTCCATTCATACGTCAATGGTATGGGTCGTGCGGTGCTCGTATTGTGTGCAAATTGGCGACAGCTTTGGTGGATGTCTTGCGTCTGTAGGCGCGAATGGGTATTCAAGGCATGGCGGCAACTGTCATGTTGATGTGGCAATGCTGTCTGCATTCGCAAAAGTACGACAGACTTCATCAGCATCCTTAAGGTGAATGCTCCAACCACCCCGCGAAATTCAAATATTCTTGCGTTTTTTGCAATTTGCAGGCCAGTGCTAGTTTGTATGTTGATTAAAATATGAATTGCGGCTGTAAGACGTATGTAGTTACAGAAATATAATCATCAAAATCATCAATATAAGCCTCCAAGTTTATAAAGGTGCAAAAATGACTTTTTCAAGTTCCTGCACCTTTATGAACTTGGAGGCTAAGCTAAGCTTGGAAAAACGTAACAAAATTTGAATTTCGCGGGCTAGTTGGAGCATTCACCTTAACTTGCTGAACTAACTCCCAGAATGCTGAATTAGACATACGGGCTAGATCCGCAAATATAACTCCTTTGTGTTTAAAAAACAGGAAGGAAGTTCATTATTTATTGAAACCGTCAGTCAATTTATGAATAACGCAAGGCGATCGGAACGAAAGATTACAATCTAAACGGTACCGAACATCCATTCATCGTAAAATGATCCACTACTCGTAATACTAATCGATAAGCTTCATAAACATCGTAACAGATGGCGCTGTAACCAAATCTAACAAACAAATACTTGTCGCAAGATTTAATGGAGGTTCTAACTCGCGCGAAGTGGGCAAAGTAACGTGATACACAAACTTGTCCCGATTGCCTTCTAGAATTTCTTCAGGGGTCATTGGCTCATTTCCTCTTTACTGAGTCATAATTTTGGCATGCAGACATCTAGGGATGCATAGAGTTGGATGACCTCAACATCATTTATCGGACGGCTGCTATAATTTGATTATTGCTCCCAATTTAACTAAATTCAGGTGGTTATCGGTTTATTTTTCATAGTCGAAAATCCAGCGGCTATTCGTTCCCTGTTTGCACGTAACTTGACAACGCAGACCGATCGATCTGTTAGCCGCCATTTCATCAAGTGCCTCTTGATTGGATAGTTCCACAGTGTGTATGCTAATATTACTCGTCACACTGCGTCATTGTTTACGTTTCATGTCTACGCAAATCCTCTCTATTTTCGGAATATTACAAGGTTTAATTTTATCCAGTACTGAAATAAACTTTGTTTTGTAAATAGTTGCACGCTGCTTCGCCATTTCGGGGTGACCAGAACTAGCGTGCCAAGTAATAGATGCGTCAGATTCGCGTGATATATTTTCTAAAATAACTGGAGACACATATTCATGCACTATTTTTTTCAATGAGTTAAGCTTCTATTCATCAAAGTTGATAATGTTTAACATTCATGGACCAAGAAATTGCTGACAAAAGCTAGTGGTTGATATTTAATGTCAATGTTTTCTCACTATCACTAAACATATCAATTTGAAAGAGGTCTTTCTCCGCTTCATTTTCTTAAATTAAAATGGGTTTAGAACTAGTCATCATAAAATGTGCACATTTTAAAAACTCTGTCATACTCAAGATAATATTTTACTCTTTCGTAAGCCTTTGAGTTACTTACCTAGAAACGAGAAGGAAAAATATTACCTCGCATTTCTCTTGCTTTCCATGAACGTGATCCATGGATGCTTTTGCAAAACTATATTTCTAGGTAGGTATCTCGACCTAGATATACGCAACAGTTTCCATTAGTTTTTATTTCTTTGGAATTTTCTTTCAAGTAAAGCACGATACTCTGTTTTCACTGAAAGCGTACTCGCAATGTATAACATGGTTTCTTTAGCAAGGGAGCAATACGAAAAAATTGCAATGAAAATAAAAATAAGACGTTCATAATACCATCCTTTTCTGTAAGAATTTTCACAAATATCACGACCAAGATCCACAGTCTTCATTTAATGAGGCTTGTTCCTCCCCGGGGAAACACTAGGTCTCGGTAACTTTTTTCTTTAATCAGAACGGACGTAAGAGGCTTAAAAATACAAGGCTTCTATTCCTGTGAGCTTCTGTAAAATAGCAAAGCAAAACTGGAGAAATATCTGACAGGTACAAAGTCTCGACATCGGGATTCGTGCAATTGTCGAAACGAAAAGTTCCCCTTTTACACGTTGCTTTGAAATCCTGATAAATCTAGCAACAGACGCAGATGTCAGCAATCAAGCTTCCCGAAACTAAAATTTTCCCAATCGACCTTCAACCTAATGCTTTAGCAATTTAGTTGAAAATCTATTAAAGAAATTTGACAAATTAAAGTAGCTTGGTGTATGCGTTTGCAAATATTTTGCTTCTGTATCCCAATCAATAACTTTTGCTTCCCAAGCTTCAGAGTTCGCATCAATGGGAATGGAAGCAATGAAAGCGTTTCCCACTTAGACGTCTGTAGCACTGACATGGACTTAATTGGATGTTGCTAGCCTTTGAGATTCTTGTTGGCAAGATGGCGGAGTTTTCTTTGTGGCCTGCCTTCTCTTGGGCGTTAGGTATTGATGCTAGGACGCTGTTTGTAGTGCGCTCAGAGCTACGTGAGAGAGCAATGGATTTGTAGAATTGATTGCTTCAGTACTTGAGAAAATACCTGCTTCTCTGTGCTTCTTGGATCAAAAACGTTTGTTACTTTAGGTATCAATAATTCATCCACTACAACTTTGAGAGCTTCTTTCATCAATTTATTCGATCCTTATACTTCATCGATTATGTAATCAGTAATCCATTTTCAATCAGTCAGTATATTGACAACTTCATGGTATTTGGTCGAATGTCTGAAGCTTCTAGACGGGGCATGTATTATTTATCGCGATTCTGAGACATATACATAATTATGTATAAGATTTTAACTAATCATTGACTCATGTTGACACACGTAGGGTGACGTGGGCACGGTAGTGACGTCATCGTAGCATTGTTTACGTGCTCAAGTAGGCTACCCATGGTTATCAGTTTCGCAAATAAGTATGACGTAGATAAAGTGTGTGGGTAAATTATTTGCAAGAAAATTATGTCTCACTAGCTGATGCCTGCGGCTTCACCCGCGTGGATGTCGGTCAAATTATATACTAAAACCTGCCTCTTGAATCACTCTATCTATTAAAAAAAACCTCTTCAAAATCCGTTGCGTAGTTTTAAAGATTTAAGCATACATAGGGACGGACAGACAGCGACAGCGACTTTGTTTTATACTATGTAGTGATAGTGATAATATAGGTAAATATCTTTTTCATCATTTCATGCCACTGGTGGGCTACGGCAAAAGTTGATCGAGTAAGGTCTAAGTTCATTCATATTTATTTCTAACAATTTCCTCGTCTACCACATCAATAAATCGCCCTGCTGATCCTTGGATCATCTTCTTGGATGGTAGGTATATCCAAGAAGATGATCCAAGGATAATAGAGCCAAATCTTTAATCAAGAGAGCCAAAGCTTTGTAAACTTTCTCAGAATTCATAGATTAGGAACCCTTACAGAAACTACAATCTAGTTACGAGATTATCCCAGACCATAATACTGTAACAAGCTTAAATTAGAGCAATAGTTTGACAAAACACCAGGGATTTCATTGGAAACCTAACTTAGTTTATCCTGTAATCTAAATGTCAAGTCCGAACTTCACTTACAATTCTGTCTTTGACTGAAACATGGTTATAAACTAAGATGTCCCATTCACTTAAGCTTTGGGACTTTGAACTACATTCTAAGTATAAGTACAACTTGACATGGATTCATTTGAGAAATGAATTTGCCTTACGCCAGATTCAGCTCACACTAAATACATTAGCCTTAGTAAATAATTCCTCCTTTTTGAGGTAGGGAAATCTACAAATGACTCCTCCCGCCCTGGGCGGAGCGAAAGGGAGTGTCAGACTTCTACTGACTAAAAATCCATGTTCCTTCTTAGCCCTTTGTATCCGGGCCACGGAATCTCTTTCGAACAACAAGCAGCCCAAATACTTCTTCCTTAAAGCGTAATTATTAAATGCGAAGTCTAGTTTCGCAATGGAATTACTCCTCAACAACTCTGAAGTCATTGTCTGACTACAAATATGAATATTTATCGCTTAGATAAAGGTGATTCATCTTATGCCACGTTTTCGCTTTGCCAATCAACGAACAACATTTGGGTCGTGACAGGTCTTGCAAATGACCCCATTTGAAAGCCTTTTGTCTAGTATTGAGACCAGAAAATTACCTGATTCCAATTCCAAGGATTTTTCGTAAAAGACAGACTAATTATTTAATTTTTCGCTTTTAACAATGCATATTTCAGGGTAGTATTATTACAAAAAATAAAACCGTATGCACTACCATCTGTACTATCACAAGCTGCACAGATCTCAGTGCTCACAAATCCATAAACTTGAATAACACCCAGAATCCAAGGTAAACCTAAAGCTAACTATCCCACAAATGTCAGCTCTAAGCAAATAGCACTAGAGTTTCAAATGAAGTGTTTGCACTGGCAGGACAAACAGGATTCAATTTATACGGCTGAAGGACGGGGATGGACAAACACGTTGGCTATGTAAATAGAATGTATTGCTGAGTCGGGCTTTTATATTTTTTTGCGACTGTTATTTAAAATGCTAATTTGGATGAGATTGGCTTGTTTTCGCGTTTTCGCTGGACGAATGTTGAAAGGCGATAAGTATTCCTTTTTTAATAGCAATCAGTATTTGGAGTGTGTATTTATTTTATCATCTACCCTACAGCAATTTTAGTCTCCGAAAGATTGAATGAAAAATTATTTAGTAGATAGTATAATCAGTACCTCAAATAGGCACGATTACAATCTTCCGGAAAAAGCTAGATAGAGAATAGCATTAAACAAATTCTAGAAACGTCAACCCTTACATCAAAGCATTACATTACACATTGCGGCAATCCAAAGCTACAGTCAGTTCAGATCTACCGCACACACACATTGATACATAAGTAAGGTTGCGTCTGATAGCGGAGGCAGTTCATCATGATTATATTTATGTTGTTTGTGGAATGTCTGCACATTCAAATGGGGTTTTATGGTCATTGGCGATCGAGGAACCGATTGAATTGCTATGTTGGCGGGTCTTAGTCCGCTATGGAGCATAAGACTTGTTTCTAAGATAAGATGTATCTTTAAATGAACAGGTTTAGATCCATTTTCCCCAAAATACCTCATTATTTGAGTTCGTTAAGTTGTTTTTGTTCCGTAGGGAGTTTATAAACGATCTTTTCTGGAGACCTGGTCCATCAAACGTTATTGACACACCGTCTTCCTCATCATAAAGGAAGTAGTGGCTGTACCTGCTACCATACAAGCCATTAAGCTTGTATGCCATACCTTCGTAGAATAGGGTAGGTAAAGTACTCCAAGACCTCATATCGTACTGGAGCCGGCTTCTTCTCGAATGATCTTAACATCTTAACATCAAATACCCTAGATAAATTAACCACAATCTTTCAAGCCGAATGTATCGGTATCACCAGACCGGCACAAGCAGTTGCAGCCAGAGACGTCAGATTTTAAAATAAAGATCATCTCAGACAGTGCATCGTAAGAAGAATAAGAATATGGGCTTAAAAGCTTCATCTTCATATGTTAGGGACTCTGAATAGTCGGCTTGACCTAGGGACTTGCCGCATTGTTGGCCCCTAGACACGCCACTAATAGCAAGACAGTCATAGCATTCATTTGGGGTCCGTGCAGCATATTGTCTTCTTCCATATTTTTCTATTACTAGTCATCACATCAGACACCTCCTTTCTTACATCGTCTATTACCAGTACTTTGGTTACGTAATAATAAATTATAATGTTATACCCTTAAATAACACTGATACAGTTATTAAGAATGTATCCTTGCGTGTTCCGAATTCTTTCGTCAGCCGATATTTTTTCAAGTGCGTGAGTTTCAGGGCTAGGTTTGGAACGACAGTTGCATCGGAAAACTATAAATTTCTCCAGTAACAGGTTCTTTATTCCGCAAAAACTGTGATGGCCCGGTTGGGAATCGATACGATAATGTCGACGAATAATGGAAGACGATAATGATAGAATGTTTTGTGGTTCTGCGAGAAGACCGAGTAAAAGGATTCCTTAATTTAGTGTAAATGGCTTAAGCTGTACTAAATGTAATAATAAATAAATAAATAATGTCGATTCGATTACTGGAGCGGGCCTGATTTTATTTTCGAAGAATAGGATTTTCACAGGTTTCCGAAATACGGGACGTTTCTAGCGTTGAAACTTTTTACGAAGTTTAAATCGAAGAGGTCATTTAAATATTTATACACTTGAACAATAATTTTAATCTCCTAAATATTTCATCATGTGGCAAGACTCGAAATACTCCAAAACATGCAACAGTATAACAGTACAGTCGCAAACATTAAATTTCATAGCTCTTTAATGTAACCACTGAACACATCCTCAATACTTAGCTCATCAAACATTCAGCCGACAGCGTGTTTCGCAAAACATAAACCCGGCTACATAACCCCGGCATCACACCGCATGGGTAACGCAGTCTGGGGTGGCGTCTTTGGGAGGCGTGACCTTGCAGGGCGACGACCGCGATGACGTCATCAACCCTCCCCTCGTACCTCAGCCACCCCTGGCTTCCTGTTGCCAACGAGCATGGCGTGTAGACTTCGCGAAATTTCGTTTATAGGTTACTTGGGAAGATTTGAGAAGGGTGCTGTTTTAACCTGGGTCACGATGTTAATGTATGCGTTTTTTGTTTGTTGCAGGTATGTTGGTGGTTTTGAAGGGAGGTTGTGCTGGGTAAAGTTGGTAAACGTATGTAGTAACCAGAGTAGTCTTGAATGGAGAGCAGCCTTACGTTATTTACTTTAAGTGGCTAATATGGCACCTGAATTACAGCCTATTAGATATCTCAATCACAAAAAGGTAATTTTGAAGCAGTCAGCAACTAAAAAGTTCTCATGCTTTTTGTCCGGTTTTTAATAAGTATCAAAAAAGTTCCCATGTTTTTTGTCAACCAACGAATTTCATTAATAGGGTAAAAATAACGGTAAAAATCTCAAGTTAGCCTAGGCTCTATAAAAAACAGGCAGAAAAAATGGTTAAATAGCTTGCTAGACAGTAGACATCCACTCAGACAAGTTTTTGCCTAGAAACGTTTTTTCTATAAATCTAGTCTACATTGTCTATTGAATGTAGACACGCCTAGTCATGATAAGATGAGATTTTCTTTTAGCCACGTAAAAAATACGAACAGAATCTTTCGGGAATATCGAACACGTCACTCCGTCTAAGGGGTCGTTTACGGAGACGCGGGGCATCGCGCGGCGCGTGCAGAAGGCTCGTCTCGAGCATTTTTATTTATTTACTGAGAGGCGCGTCCACCGCACCGGACGCTGCATTTTAAACTAATGAGCGACAAATCGCTTCTCGTAAAATCGACGTTTGAAATCGTTAACGTTTTCATACATCGCCATGTGTTTGAATTAAAAACGCACAACGTGCCGCGCGACGCCCCGCGTGTCCGTAAGTGAGGCCTAAGGAAATAGCCACTTTAGGAAAAACAAATTAGGTACCAAAGACTGGATTTAGACTATTATACATACTTATAGTAATAATACCAGCATATTACTGTCCCACTGCTGGGCAAAGACCTCTTCTCATACAGAGAAGGCACGTGCGTTGATCACCACATTCACCACGCTTGCTCAAGATGGCTTGGCGATTTCAGACTTATATGAGTCCAGGTTTTCTCACGTTGTTTTTCTTCACCGATGTTCTCCAAGAAAAACTTAGAAACTAGGTATGAACTGAAAAGTGAAAACGTCTTAATACTTACCCGGATTTGGTCTTACTTGATTTAAAGAGGGCCCATGAAGTTCTTTGTCATTTCTTCTCAATAGTTATCCACGTTTTCGAACAGGCAACTAGCTTGTAAGTTTCAGGCTACTGGCCGCCTCATGACAAAAGATTTTATAGAAAAGAAGATTTTTCCTTTGAAAATATCACTGATCACGATCAAAGTCGATTTCAAAAGCATAATCCCGTAGAAGATCGATTGGTGAAGCGATCCATAAGCCTCTCAAGCTATGAGGACCTCCTACTAGGGGTGCACAATACGACATACGACCACCTCTGACCCATTTCTGCTAATCCCCTCATCTTCACGCTATTGTTCGCCGGGGTATGACTGAATGCTTACTCTGTTCCGAATTAGATGCTCCACTGATTCTTACCTCTACAGAAATATAACTGTGAGGGAGTGAGGGTCGTTTTATGAAAGCTTTCAATATTATATCAGTCGTTTTATACATGTTTCTAAGAGTGAAGCTAGTAATAAAAGTATTTCCCAGTAATGATCCTCTTACTTCGCTTTCATGGAAGTTTTACTTTATATAGACGCTCGCATTTACATGAATTTATTTCACGTCTCTTTGAGGGCGTACTGCCCACACGCACGTGTTCCTAATACATGTTACACGCTTAATTAAGTATTCTATGAGAGCCCCGGCGAAGGAAAATATCCTCAGCAAACATTTTCGTTATAAAAGTGTTTTTAGGGCGCGCACACACTGGGAAAAAGTCGACGAACATTTTTGACGAAGCTCAACAAAGGTTCGACGCTGACTCTTGCAAATATTAACCTTCACCACTAGGATGACGTTACTCTCACGTGTAATATTGCCAATGTGTATGTATCCTAAAGCTTTATTCGGCCGGTAGTGCCAATATTAAGCCGGATGCGACACGTTTTCGCTCCGATATTAGTAAACTTTGGCAACTATTGTAGTTTAAGAACGTGGCAATATTGGGCTTTGATCTGTTATTGAAAAGGCGTTTAAAAGATATGTATTCAGTACATGCCATAACCGTATCTTTTTTACTACACAAGAATATTCCAGAAAGCCAAAACTATCATTTTCCATTCTCAAGGTACGAAACCTCTAAATTCTTGCCTGGGCATGCAAGAAACTTCAAAACAGATGAAGACTCATAATCGTATAAACTTGGTTTCCCTTAGATATAACAAGAAAGTTTCCGAGTCTCGAAATTGCGAGACAATACGTAATTGCTACATCTGTTTTCGTTGTTTTTCCCAATTTTCCTTTAATAATGTTTTTATTTTGGTCTGAACAATTTTCAAGTTGCCATAACAACGTTATTCCTTTTTCTGGAAATAAAAAGGATCTCGCCATTATTATTATCGCTGATAGAATTTAAAGGTAGGTAGATCTATATTATGTAGATCATATAATAAGATCTTAGCTTGTCATGTTTCCCATTGCTGGGCAAAGGTTTACCCTTTCTCCTTCTAAACCTCTCGATGTTGTGCAATAATACCCAGAAATATCTTACTAATATTATAAATGGTAAAGTTTGTATGGATGTTTGGATGGATGTTTGTTACTCTTTCACGCTAAAACTACTGAACGGATTTGGATGTTTAGCACACAGTTTATGACCTGGATTAACACATCGGATACTTTTATCCCGTTAGTATGATCCCGTGGGACAATAATCATATTCCATGCGGGCGAAGCCGTGGGCGTAAGCTAGTTACCAATAAAGTTTATACCAAGAAAATATTGAAGGATAAAGAAGAATAGAGAAGTCTGAATGGGTTCCCGATTGTCTTATAACGCCAAAGTTGTATTTAGAACTGAAAAGATAAAAACCGCCGTCGAAGGCGACTCTTTGCCACAAGACCCACCAAACCTCATTTGTCTACTTTAAATATACCTCTACATTACAGCTACTCAGTTGCAAAAAATAACACCTCGTTTGTCAAAGCTTTTCCCCTCAGAATATGTTGTCATTCCACCCCAAAATTTGCATAAGTTGGTATCTATACGTGTGACTCAGATTGTTTGTTACAAGCACACCCTCGTTCCTATGGGTATAGTGAGTAACTTGGGGTATTAGGGAGACCCGTGACTTTGTCCGTGCCGCTGTTAATTGGGGCTATTCATAATGATGAACTTACTACGTCATCATTTGGTAGTGAGTTTATTATGAATAGATATGACTAAGCACAGTGTATACAGTCTCTATTTGAGGGTTATGCGGCGCCCGTCGGGGCTGCGGCTTGTTCAAAAGAGATACCACGGCCTCGGCGCAAGGGCTAAAAAGGAACATGGGTGGTTTTTAGTCAGTAGAAGTCTGACACTCCCTTTAGCTCTGCCCAAGAGCGGGAGGGGTTATTTGACGATTTTCCATCCGCCAAAAACAAAAAAGGAGGAGCGTTGGGGTCGACTTCCAGGCTTATCGAATTCAGCTGAATACCAGTATGTTTCATGGAACATATGTCACTACAACTCACAACACGCAGAACAGTGTAAAAACACCTTGCCCTTTGAACTGTAAAAAGACTCCTGTGCAAAAACATCGATATCTACTTACGCTGTGGCCATTATCGTATACTGAAAGTAAAATAATAAACAGGTAAGATCAAAGCAAGGCTCTATCGTACCTCATTACATCCCTAAATCTAATTCTGTTCTGAAGACACGTGAATCGAAACAAACACGATTCGACGCCCACGTTTGAAATCATTTCAATGGCCGAAGTTACACAAATGGTTACACAAAAAGTTCCAGGGCTTTTCCTAGTTATTATTATGTCTTGGTACACGTGGCCTTAATACAGTGAAGGGTGAGGTAGAACGATATCTATAGTACACCCAGATTTCGCCAGTTATGTTCCAAGTCCTATGAGCATGTCCATGTGGTATCCCGATAAATTAGGGTATTTTTACCAGACGGAACGGAAATGGTATATATGCGTTTAGAATGAGAGGTTGTTTTGGTTGAATAAGGGACTGAAAACTGGAGATATTGGGATATATATGATACATGCAGGTAGTGCCAAATGTTTAGTCGCTGAGTTTTTTATTTTTGGTCAACATTTTGAAGAGTAAAACAAAATAGACGCAAAAAATGCGCTTTGTTATTAGAGTTGCCGACACTATAAGGCCGCAAGATAACATGTTTAGGGAAACTTATGACGAGTTGTCTCCATATTATTAGTTTCAATTATAAAAATATCTACACGAACAGACAGTCATGATGAATCTAAGAAAACTGAAGGTTATCCTTACTTTATTAAGAGAAGATGAGGAAAATACATGTCTCCTGTCCTTATTCCCTTAGCAACTTGAGGATTCATGTCAACACGGCTTGTTCAGCCTTCGTTTCCTTGGATACCGCTACTGGTTAATTATAGTTATCAGGATATACGACGTATAAACAATATCAGTTCAGGACAGTTTGTTACACGTGGAGAGGATCAAATTGGTATGGTATTGGTCAAACTGGATCATAATAGTTATCTCATGCTTAATGTTCATGCAGAAATTATTATTTGATGCTGATAATGCAATTGAGTATCGGGGGTTAAATTTATGAACCTTGAAATGATGAAATATGAATCCGAATTAGTGTTGGGATTGTATCCGGATAAATACTCGAAATGGATAAATACTCATAAATGTCCGTTTTTAATTGAGTATTTATCCAAAACAGCGGATAAATACTATCTTCATTTTTTGTAACGTGAATTTTATCATTTTACAAACAAAAGGATTGAAATAAATGAAATCCTGGAAAATTGATTTGTGTCGTACTTTATTAATCACTTTAAAAATTATTAAAAGCCATTTATTAACAATGATTTCACCCAATCATGAAAATTTTCGCCAATCACTATCCAAATCAGAAAAAAATATGTATACATATTTAGTGCGATACTTAAATAATTGTTATATACAAAGAAAATGACTAAAATAATAATAGACCACCACCATCGTAATCTTTTTCGTCAAAAACAGTCAACTTTATATGAAAATATAGATTAAGTAGTGCGCTACTTTACTCACTTTAACAATAACAAAATCTTAGTTTTCAGTACAATTATGAATATGTCGTCATTTTCTGTCAATATGAGAAGTTTTTTTATTACAATCATGAATCTAGTGAATCACTATAATCATAATTATGTTTTTCTGAAATCAATTACTATCACTATTAGATGCTTGTTCATCATTATTAGAAATGCAATTCACAAACTGGAACTAGCTTCTTGATTCTCTCAAATCCACTGATTCTTCATCAGTATTTGTCTTTACTGGACATGGTGATGGAACATCTTCATCATAACTGTCGCTGTCTGCCCTCTCTTGAATTTAGTTAAAAATATACCAATTATGCATTAGAAATATACAAGAAGCAAGTATTCAATGATGTCTCAGTGATCGGTAGGGTGAAAACCGGTAGCGATCACGGTATTGTCAGAGGCACATTGAATATCGATATTAAGCTTGAGAGGTCACGTCTGGTGAAGTCCACGCTCCGTTCTAATCCTGCCCAGATCCTAAATCCCGAAAGCTTTCAACTCAAACTGCATATTTAATCGCTTCCAATGCCTAACCGAATGCGAAACAGTGGACGAGTGAAACAACGGGTTGATGGAAACTGTCCATGCAGTGGGGTATAAGTTCCTAAATATCCCACGCTGGAAAAAGCCTCAAAAGCGCTCAGCCAATACAATCCAGTTAATGAAAGGCTGGTCTGAGATGAGACTGCAATCTTCAGTAGATATGTCGGAATACGGCAAACTCAATAGGCGCATCTCAAAGTCCATGCGATACGACTTGCGGTCCCATAGTACTCAATGTGTTAAGACCGCAATTGAGCGAAACCAGGGCTCGCGAAGAATGCGTCTATTGGACAAAGCCAAATGACAAAACTGAGGATCGTGGACGGCAGTATAATCTCATCGAAGCAAGAGTTGTCCCGTTGTCAGTTCAGCTCAGGACACCAGAGCGAAACTGACCCGCCACTACACTGAGGATATCCCAGACATTAGCCTGTATGAGATTAGAATGGCCCTCCAACAGCTTAAGAACAACAAGGTACCGGGGGATGATGGAATCACGACAGAACTTCTACGAGCGGGTGGAAAACCAGTGCTGTTAGTCCTTCAGAAGTTGTTTCATTCCGTCATTCTCGAAGGTACTACGCCAGAGGTATGGCACAGGAGTGTGGTGGCGCTCTTCTTCAAAAAAGGTGACAACACCCTATTGAAGAATTATAGACCCATCTGACTCCTGAGCCACGTGTACAAGCTGTTCTCGAGGGTCATGAACCGTCTCGAACGCAGGTTTGTTGAGTTCCAGCCTCCCGAACAAGCCGGTTTCCGAAAAAGCTTCAGCACCATAGACCACAACCATACGCTCCACCAGATTATACAAAAGACTGACGAGTATAATCGGCCACTATGTCTAGCGTTTGTGGACTATGAAAAAGCCTTCGATTCAATCGAAACCTGGGCGGTGTTACAGTCTCTTCTATCAGCGGGCCCCGCTGAAGAGACTGTAACTATTGTATTGACTATAGGTATACCGAAATGCTGAAGTGTTTGTATAGAAACGCCACTATGTCGATCCGATTACAGGACAAGAGCACAAACCCAATCCAATTGCTATGAATGCTTTTTGCTGTGAATGTTTGCGTTCCAAAAAAGACCGTTCTGTTAATGCTTTCCAAAATAAAAGGTTTTCGCCAAAAATCTTTCTTGGCCTTATATGCAGCTAATTCTGGCATAACTTCCACATTCAACAAACCTGCCATTTCGTTAATAAAATCCATAGCTTCCATTTCTTCGTCTTGATTTAACTCAATACCTTGAATCTTTGGGTCAAGCAGGTAGGCGGATAAATGTAAAGGCTTTATGCAGTCTTTCATTCTTTTTGCCACTGCTGAGAGAATTTGATTATTGGTTTCATTTTCAAGAATCGTAATAGTGTGTAAAACGAAGCTCATTTTGGATTTCATATCCTTGAAGATCAGAAAACAAAACAAAAGAAACGAGACAAATGGAGGCCGGGATAGGGTACGGTGCGGTGAGAAACACGTTGCTTCGTCTTGACATCCAAACTTAAAAACGTAATTTTAATGTAGTATTTTGGAAAGCCCAACTAACTATACAAGCCATTCAATGTAAAAAACCACCCAATGCGCAAAAATAATATATATCCATCATTTTAAGTAAATATCCGATAAAAACGAGTATTTATCCATTTCTGATAAATACTCGAGTTTTTATCCTCCGAGAATTTATCCTCCGCCCATCACTAATCCGAATATAAACTTTTTTTTGAAATTCTATATCAGTTTCTTTTTAGCAACCTGTCCAGTTCACAATGAAACAAAACGTTTTCTTTTTTCTTTGTGACCCAAATAATTTCCTACAATACATCGACATATTGACGGACATGTCACAACTCCGACAGTCCATTTGACCCAGACTGCGACCCAAAACTCCATCTATTTTCGCCAGACATTTGCCTGAACGACGAAAAATATTCTATAACCTAACCTAATAACATTGTATCCGGCACGTCTCATTTCCTGACTTCGAACGTTGTTTTCTAATTTAGTCGGTTTATACTGAAAGGGCACGGGGTGAAGGACGCCTGTTATGCTGGGAGATTGGCGATCGATACTTTGTCTGCGCCTGTCCATGCAAACTTCTACCTTATTTCGTCCAGTATAAAGTTTTACTTCCTCCTGTTGTGTAATATGTTGACCTGTTGGTTGCGAACGTGTTCCGACTGCGAACTCCTTCAATTTTGAGCGGCTGTGCTTATTATAAACGTTTGGCAACTTGTTGGCGATGACAGGGGATGCTGGCGGCATGGGTTGTATAAGTTCGGCCCTATTTATGTCACAACTGATGGCTGGCACAAGATAAGTCGTTCGAACTATACGCCCGGTAGTGTCAGAAGCAGCTGCCGTAGTAAGTCAGTCAAGGGAAATAGGTTAAGCAGTTTCGTGCTGAAGTGGCGAGTTGTTGTGTTCTAACGTTGTACTGCTGCATTGCGTTTTACGGCAGTTTATTTCATGTGGTCTAGTTCGTGTTGTTGTTCATTGAACTAGAGCGTAGACATTACGTGGATTCGATAGGGAGACATTCGTTCCAACATTATTTCTGATTCTTTTATCCTGTCAAAGCAACTAAGAAAATCTTCCTGCCAAGTCTACTGTCTTCACGTCCAAAATGTTTGTTCCTACAATTCCGCTGAGCTCAGATCCGCTCCTTACAATTTATATATGACGTAATAATATAACAAAAGTATATTGTTGAATCGTCGGGAATCCAGACAGATATATTCGTATAGCGGTCTTGTTATGTATAACTGTGAGATATTTCAAGACTTGTAGGTGGTTCTAAATATGTTTATAGATTTTGAGCATTCATATCTAAAGTCCATTTCACGAAAGAAGTCCCGCGGACAATTGTGGAACTAAATTTAACAGATCGGCCATGTTGTCGTTTGTCGATGTTATCAAGGTGCGTTTGTTGTTGTACATATTTTGTGAGTTTATTATTGGATTAGTGCGTTATAAGGTTTATTCACGATGCCAAAAGTTGTGAAACAACATTATGTCGCGCGACATACAGCGCTGCGTCTGCGGGACTTCTTTCGTGAAATGGACTTTAGATTTGATTTTGTTTGTTGATACAGAAGTGGGCGGTAGTTGTGACGTCAAGTCTGCAGTTATGAAAAGGTTAATATTGACGTAGGTTCTTAGGGTAATGGTTTGACGTTATTATATGACGACTTGTTAACACTTGAAGCTGTTCTTCATTCAGCAATCAACGAATTTGTGGAAAAATAGAGGACTAGCTTAAAGTGATTGTTATTATTTATTTCAACTACTTTAGGTTTTGCAACTGCCATGTATGCTTAAGATCTTTTAAAGCATTTAACGATTCCTCTTCTGGAACACAGACCTCATCCCTGTGTTAGAGAATGGGCCGTTTTCCACCTCGTGACCTCAGTTTGGGTTGGTAGATTTCACATGACTTCCAAATTGGTGTTCAAGGACTTTTGGTACGAGAATTATTTCGCTCTTCTTCTGCCATATTACCTTTACCACCTGCTAACAAAACTCAAGAACCACGTGATACAAAAGTCTTTAAAATAACTATAGCGTGTCTAATTACAGCCGCGGCAATTCAGTCGCAGCGATAATCGCACATGTGCGTGGGTTCTTACGGAGTTGTAAACAAGCGTGTGACTATTGATTTCTTGCGACTTGCCGCTGCCGGCGCTGCGACATAACATTGCCAGCTTTTGTTTGTTATTTCTGTTATGTCGGGGTAAGCTTGTTTTCCATTTTTGGCTGGAGTATTTAAAAGTTGATTGGGTAAAAGGTTCTTTATTTATTCTTTCGCGTGGGACTCGTTTGTTTTTATGATTGTTAGTCAACAGTTTTGGTTTCGTACACGTTCCTTGATTGTTTTGGACTCAAAATAGCTCCAATCATGAGTTGATCTAACTAACGAATGATTTGACAACATTTTAATCAATCAAATTCTTGACCGTTGAAAGGGTCTCATCATTTTAATTGAATCTATTCGCAGTAATATTCTGTAACAATTTTCTGTCATAAAAGCCGGTACTAATTGAAGACTTGCCCAACAATTATTGTTATTTCCCCTCTGAATTATTGAGTTACCGGTGTTTCAAAGGGGTGGAGGGCTTTAGTAGAATCCGGACGGCTTTTAGGGTCAAGACAAGTTAAATCAATGCACCCCTCAAAAGTAATGTCTGGTAACCCTTGCAGTGTGTAGATTTTAAAAACGTACCTTCAGCGATGGTCTCATTTACTGTTCTACGACTGCCACGTGGTGGATTATGACTCACTCCCTTTGAAAATGAAGGAAGATGTCTCAGTAGTAGAACTATGATCTAAGGGCCAAAATAGTCATTGTGTGGTTCTTACACAACTAGAAGTTGTCGCGGCGGACCTGGTAGAGAAGCGAGACAAGCTGGACATAACCAATATAATGACCAGTGGTCCACATAAGCCCTGGATCGATAAGACCTGGAAGTCAGGCTCAGTATCAATTCTCATGTTCCACGACTCCCATTTTAGAAAACGCGGTATTAATAAAGTCTCTATCTTTCAACTCTATTTATACAGAACATAATTCATTGAATGAAATAATATGAGCAAATTGTACTTCCACTTGGATACGTCGGCGCCAATGTTATTGTACTGATAAGAAGTTGACAACGGTATCAGTAACGCTTTGTATCTGTGTGATAAGGATTCGTATGGGCATGTTGTGTCCGTATGCTTCTCTTATGATTTTTGGGCCTTGGGCACATTGGCTCTGATTTAATCAAAAATTTTGGTAATTTTAGGCAAGGCAAGATAGTATGTACTAGGAATCATAATATATAGCGTTCTGATGGTGTAGGAGTTTTCCAATTAGCCAGGTGTGCTCACCATGATCAATGGCAGCCTTGTTCAACCCACATGCCATTCTTCTCTGGTCAACGCGAGTCTCAACTACTAAGGTCTTACTTGTGATCTTCTCTAAGCCATCCACCTTGGTGTGCTGATTGCAATTTTCTAGGACTTGATATTTCTATCTGAACTGGTTTTTGGACGCCATCGCACTTTCCAGAGAAACTATCGAATAATATAGATTCAAGCATAGACTAGAATTTTGTTATGGCTTAAGAGGCACATAGTAATATTGTAATCAGCCTATCCCATCCCTTTTTTGTCATAAAGAACGCAAACGGGAAAAATAAGTAGTCACCCAGCGGAAACTACTAGAAGCTAAGTGCTTCCCTTCTTAGCACCTTTTATAATATGCGTCATCCTTATTCACCCCCCCCCCCCCAACTGGTTGAGTACAATCCCCCGCTTTACACCATTTCAGCTAGTGTTTACGTTACCGTAACACGAAAAAGCACACTGTTGTCATTGGCTGATAACGATTTGTATATCAGTGTGATAAGCGCCGCGAATTCGTCTATGTCGATACTTTTATTGTTGTTCATGTGTTTATGCACGGGAATACTATCAGCCGCTGTGATTGGACGCATTTGTTTTCTATCCGGGTTAATACCATCTTCTTTTTTACCGGATTATTGGTTATTGACCGTAGTAGTAGATTTTAGGAGTTTATGGCTAAACAATAAATGCTGCTCGGGTTGATCTTCACATTAAGTCGCGATTGGTTAGTCCGTGGATGAATGACCGCCCATTACATACCGAGTTTTGTCTATGCCTCGGGAAGCATGGTAAGCCGGTCCCAGGTGTTATTTGTAGATCTTCGATAGTCGTTACAGGAAGCCAGTGGTCCTTACCCAGTAATAATTGAGTTGGGGAGGTCTGAGAGGCAGTCACTCCATGTGAAGTAGTGATATTCAGCTGCATCCGATAGACTGGAAGCTGACCCCAACATAGTTGCGAAAAGACAGGCAGATAATGACCATAGTAGATTTGAAGAAGACATGATAATAAGAATTGACTTTACCAACGGAAAGTGAATTATTATCATAAGTTTATTCAGGATATTCTTAGAGTCAGGATTTGTGTACGGTCCCGTCGGGGCTGCGGGTTGTTCGCAAGAGATACCGCGGCCTCGACATGAAGAGCTAAGAAGGAACATGGGTGGTTTTTAGTCAGTAGAAGTCTGACACTCCCTTTCGCTCTGCCCAAGAACGGGAGGGGTTATTTGATGATTTCCCAACCCCAAAAAAAAAACAATTTGTGAACGGTTGATGGCACAGACTCGTCCCTATTACATAGGATTTATAAATATTGTCTTATTGTAAGGTACAAATGAGCCTATCCCTTCAGGGATTACCGGTGTGATGTTATGTTTTAATACGAAGTTAATGATTCGGGCTCTGACCCAATTCGGTCGGCTCCACAACAAACACGACCGTTTTTCATTCAATTTTCACGAAAACATTAAAAACACATCATTACTATCTGTTCAAAGAATCGGTTGTTACAGTTATTCCAATAATTTTCATTGCAAACCGAATGGGGTTGCGATCAGGCGTTTCCCCGTAGCGGGGAGCATGCACCCCTGCACCCTGCAGGCGCCCGGGGGTAGGCGGGTTGCTATAAAATCGATACGCAGTGTTTATCTACGGTACGACGTTATGGCGCCTGTGTACACAGAAATGGGGTGCTTGCACTTTGTTGCCAGTTAACAACAGTTGCTACTGGGAAATGTATTGAAGAATTCGCGGAAAAGGTGCTTTATATAATATAAATTAACGCCTGTTGTTGTATGATTCCGTTTTGGTTTTTTTTAGACCTTTAGAGCCCAGAAACTTCGAGGAGCTCGTGGCTTAATAAGAACTGCCACTCGGGTCGATCTTTAGGTAAAGCTGTGCTTGCAGGTCGGTCTGTGGATGGGTGACCGCTGTTGGTCCCGGCTGCCATATATCTTTGGCAGTCGTTACAGGTAGTCAGTGACCTGAAATTCTGACATCCAGTCTTACCAAAGAGTATCGTATTACCTAGTATTAACTGGGTTGTGGAGGTCAGATAGGCAGTCGCTCCATGTAAAATACTGGTATTCAGCTGCATCTGGTTAGACTGGAAGCCGACCCTAACATAGTTGGGAAAATGCTAGGCAGATGAGAGCCCAGAAACTTCATGTTCTGTTAGGTACTTGGTTTTGCTTCGGTTCAATGTTGTTAATGACTTTGAGAGTCCAAAAAGTAATCAGACTAAGTTAGAAAATAGCATTTATTTAGAAAAATTATACTACATGGTATCTTTGCCTTATTTTTCAAGATCGAATGCTTTGAAGCAATCATGCCTGGTTCTAGAGACTAGACTCATACGACTTCTGATCTTACAGAATTCTGCACATATAGGGTGTAAAAGTACGCTTAACGCAAACGAAGGGCACTTGTTCTCCCCACCACTGCGATCATTTTTTTGTTCTGGGCCATACCTGGGAACCCCCTAGTTAGAGATATTGGGGGTCAAACTTCCAAATTTTTCACAGCTGTTTTTGTAAATACTAGTGTTTCAGGTTATAACTTTACTGAAATTACCTCCATGACCCGTTTACTATTCAAAGCATCCACTAGCACAATGTTTTAAGAGTGCTACATTGAGTTATATCGTAAAATGTGAATTTTGACCCCAAAAAAAAGTCGTTTCCCAGCAAAAATTTTGCGTAGAGGTACTTAGTTTGATGTTTAGAATGCTTGGTTGGCGGTTGTGTGATGGGTTGATTTACACCCTGTATACCAATAGCACTCACACATTTTTATAAAACCCAAGTAGTTAAAACAGTTATACCTACGACCAAATTATACCACTCACATTACAAGGTAGGAATAACCCCACTTTAATTAATGTTTGTTTACAAAGCAAGCTAACAGCACGAGAAAAACTGTGTTTATCAGTAACGTGTTATTATACAACGCTAGTTGCATATTCCAATGAGGTAAATATCTTGTTTTGCTGCAAACCTGTCTCTATTTAGTATTTACTCAATGACGTCACTCGTTGTAAACATTGGCTTGCACGCGATCGCCTATGTTGGACACACTTTATCCTCTATGGTTCTTCCTTGTTATTAATTTGTTTATAGACAATTGATTTTGATTATGATGTCACATTATACTAGTAAAAGTACAGAAGATGTACGCCGCAAAATCATATAAATAAATATCGACTTTTTTCACGACGCAATAAAGTGCAATTCAGACTGCACAGCGCTAATTATATACCCCTCTCTTTCTCTCACGTAACTCTTGTACCCTCTCTCTGCCTACGTTGGGGTTGTCTTCTTTTAATTAATAATTTATCTGAATATTGAATTACCAGTTATGTGCCTATTACTGTACCTTTCTGAACAAATGGCGTTACAAATAAACCTAGGCACCGAGCCTACTTAGTAATAATATTATTATGTAGATCAGAAAACTATTTACAATGTTTGTTAGATCATGAAAGAATGGCGCAGACAAAAGAGTGGAAGCCTAGAATCTTCCACTCCAGACAGCCAAGTGTGAGGATGATGAATTGATGAGGTATGGTAAGGGTATCGTCACGGTCGACTTAGTTAAAATACTTATTTGTCCGTAGTCATGGGGCATACTCATAATAGGGCATAAATAATAGCCCTATATTAATTTACTTGTCAAATGAAATTTCCATTACAGTAACAAACATTCTTAGAAGCTTGCAAAATGTTTAATGAGTTTTGGGTACTTTTTTTCCTACCTTGTGGTGGGGCAAAGTCCATCCACTTCTCAAGAACATAATTATTAGACTAAAATAACGGGCACCTTCCATGTTTAAGTACACTGCTCCAAACAGTAGCAGCCAGTAGTAAAAATAAAAAACCAATGACCTTTACCCAATCAAATGATCATTATACGTTATCAAAACATCAATGAATGGATGCAATGTAAACAGACCATTTTCCTTGTCGCGTTCACACAATGGGCAATGATGGTGGATTTCATCGCGCGAAGAAAGGAAATCTTTGGTGTTTTTTTTTTTTCAGCAATGTACGTAGAAAGCTAGCTCATAGAAAAATAAACAAAATGCTTAAATTATTGTAGAAGCGTGCATAGTAGCGCCCTCTGTTAACTATAGAGCAAAACTTAAAGAAATTTCATAACAGATGGCAGTGTTTTAAACACTGTTGTTTGTTTACGGGCTCAAAGGTATATTTTGGTACCAACAAATACTATTGATTTTATGGTTTCTATAAATAAATATAACATACTGTTTACGATTTACGCAAAAGGACTGAAAACTGTATCTACCTGCGTTTTCCCTAACGATATTTTTTTTTCTGAAACAAAACTCCTACAGAATCTACGTTCGTTATTCCGTACAAATGAATTCAATAACTTTTTCCACGTAACGTTGCATACCGTACTGCCGTGACGTAACGAGGTAGTATTTGTTTTGTTTAGCGCTCGACTTTAGCGCGGGGTCACGGATTGTTATGCTTCAAATACATTTAGATTTAGTTGTTCACGTTGTTTGTGTACTACTGAATAAATGTATGAATAATTTTAGGAATTAAAGTTTGTTTGGAATTGTAATGCATTTGATTAGTTATTCTTTAATTAGAAAATACTCGTATTGTATAGATTTTTTGTCGAACCAAGAAAACATTTTGTCAATTGTTGTGACTTGTGACAGGCAGGAGGAAGCGTTTTCTGAAGTCTATAAGTGCAAAGCATCTAAAGCTTTCTTCTGTTCATCCATGAACACAGGACTAGAAATATTGCAACACTGGAAAATCGCCATCAAACACTATAAAATAAACCATCAACATCGACTCGAACCATTTCTCTTTATCAGTTCAATCTTCCAACAGAGATTGCATCTGTCTATCTCGCGAACTACAAGTTAAATGGGAGCCGTCCAACCTAACTCGAAATACCGACGAACACGATCGAACTTAATAAAAGACCGAGGTATACCTAGCTTCGAGTTCTAGGAAATAATTCCAGCATAGATTGTAGGTTTCGAATTAAATTAATATGAAATAGCGGCGAGGAGTTGCGATGTAGATCGCTGTATGTATATTCAGAAACGTTGCTGGAATTGGAGCTGTGGGGAATTTGAAATTAGGGAGCTATGTGAATGCTATTTGTCTTCGTGCAATGTTGATTGGATATAACAGTCCGAAGGTAGATAAGTTTGCAGTAGTCTTCTTTTCCTTGAAATTTTTAACCCCTGACTTAGGTAGAGAAACTTCCGTCAGTTATTGTTTTGGTCCAATTCTGTGTAATAAAGCCAAACAAGCAAAACTTGTACGAGACCCGAGGAAGTTCCACTGTATATAATGAACCTTCAGATTCTACTCAAGATTGGATATTGAGGAGCACACCTGACGCAAATACCCAAATGGATTTTAAAGATTCTTTGACTCACAGAAAGTGAAGGCTGTCTTACTCACAACCAGACCACTAAAATAACGATAAAACCATACCATATCTATCCAAAATAATGAGCAGTATAACTTAGTCTGGTATTTTTATGGTCCCCGCGGAACAACTGTTCAACATAAAAAGTTATTTTATCATCCGCATCGGTTTTATGACCTAGTTAGTGCTCCTACGTGAGGTCCTATAAAACATGCTGAGGAGTTAGCAACACGAGTTTCTCGACTAAGATATTTTTAAGGAGAATCGTGGTTTTTACTTGAAGTATAAAATATCATGCATCATCTGCTTTAGGAGGATGCTTTAGAACATTCTAGAGCGTAAAATCAAGTATTCTTGGAATATCAATAATATGTAGAATGGGGTACGTGTTACTTCAAGAAATCGTATTGCAAAAAACGAAGCATTCATGAATAAAAATGTTCTAATAACGGAGAGCTTGAAAGCTATTCGCGACACGCGCAATATAGCGCACTTTAGGATGCGATTAGGTATGCAGAGTATAGAAGCGGTAGTAGGCGTTATGGCTGCAGTGGAAGTTAATGGCGGCAGATTTATTTATATGGGCCTAAAACGTGGATGGATGCCCCGGTTAACATGCGGAGTTCCCATAATGGACGCCGTATTCAAATCCCCTTTACATGTAATTGCGATGGACACTATAAATTGGTTTACCCTGAAAACTTCCACCTAAACACGATTGGACGATATAATTTAATAATAATTAGTTAATAGTTATCTAAAAGGCTGCAGATCTTTCTTAATTTGTTAAATTAGAATTATTTCCAGCAAAACCCCCGATTAAGCACAATGTTGCATGAATAAATGAGTCAACCTTTTAATTTTGCTCCCCTAAATTCGTCTATTCTAAATTGGGTCTTAAAAGGTAACATTGTAGAGCGAAATTCCGGTCAGTCTATTTCTATTTGCAAGCTTCTGGCATAGTACCTAACTTATGCATGTGCCGGAGGTTCTAAACGTGAAGTCGAGAGCCATCTAAAATAGGCTGCGAGGTGGAAATGTGGGGCCGAATCTGTAGTACGATGCAATACTGAATTCATTGTACAAAGTAGTTGGAGTGAACAGAAATGTCGACGTTTCACGGTACTATATTCAGGCGTGAGTTGTAAGCGGATGCATTGAATGGGATGTGAATGGTAGTCTGTATGTGTGGGAGGATTCTTGTGTTTGTAAAGCGTAGGTGTATGAATCTATTCTAAAATTGATTGAAACTTGGTCATGGGAACAGCTATTATCCATTATTGTCTAGAAACTACTGTCGCTTCATATTGTAATACGCACTACTTATAGTCCTTTTGTTTTGGGTACTATACTAATAGTGTATGATAATATCTGCTTATTGTAAGCGTATGACTCAAGTTAAATTAAAATGTGAGGGGCGACTCTATTGTCAAAACAAATATTGTCTGCGACATCCATCACGCTTTTACAAATTCTGTGAAAATTAAAAGCGTCCGTGCACCAGACATAACAAACTCCCCTAGCGTTCAGCTTAAGTGCATCCAGAGCGTCGCCATGGCAACAGTTCATTAGTAACTACGTCACTACCGTCTGTCCGCTTATTGAATTTACTGCACTGCGGGCGGCCAATAAGCGGCACACCGTCCTGCCCTGTCATATATCGCTTTAAACATAGTTCTAGGGCATAAGTTTAGTCAGTTATGTGGGTGTAGCGACATGACAATGTTGGCGCCCAACATGACAATATTGGCGCCCGACTGGGCCCACTCAATCCCGAGTTGGGCGCCAAATATTGATTGTTTAAACCCCTACTTTTATAGTCGTATTTTAATTCCTTTGATGCTTTTTCTGCTCGGCAGATGTCCAACTTACGACGAATAATGGTACTTGAAGAAATTATTAATGTGATGGTTTTGGAAGAAGACTTGTGTTTGCGTACTTCAAATTCAAACTACTTGAAAAACAAAGTTTAAATCTTTGTTGACTATTATAAATCTAGACTAGTTTAAGCAGATCGAATTTTTAACCTTTTATTTCTGCATTTTGATAACATATAAGCTAGCTTTATTTGAATAAGTATTACACAACTACCATAAAAGTATAGAAAAAAACAAACACATCTCTTTTTAAGAATTTGAACATTTTAACCCAAAAGGGACCGCTTGTTTGTCATTTTCTGTGCGTATCTCATAGTGGACAGTGAATACATACACAATTCAAATATAACCCCCCTTTTTGGTCGGGGATTGAAAACACAACCTGCTACGATGCTTGCATACTAGTCTGGGCATACACGCACGCCATTTGTAATTTTTAAATTTTATGTTTCCGCAGTATAACACAGTTTTCTAACGTAATTTTTTCCACGCTTTCCAGATGCACATTGCGCTTTCCCTCCACAAACATTCGACTGGAGTTCCAGTCGCTTGTGGAGGAGAGTGGCGGCAGCGCTGGAGGCAGCTCCGCGCAGATGCCGCCTCTCCGCATCACCATCCCCACTGATAGCGACGGACGTAGCCCGGCGCCATCGCCTACAGGTAACATGACAGAACTACAGAAACGTCATCTGATGATTGTTTGTATGTAATGGCAACAATTCTAGCATCGTTTACAGGCATTGTTCGAGTCAGTAAAGAAGTGTCTTTAACTTGCTGTACATGATATTTTTGTCTTTTTTTAATTGATTTTCTTTGACTAATATGATTGTCCAGGAGAACACGACTCCTCATTGACAACCTTGCTTTACTCATCGTTCGAACCACTGGTTCGAACCAGTCACATATGATTTGATATAACTGTATTCTATTATACTTTTTTCATCTTTTAAGAGTAATTCACATGCCACTCATTCAAATGCTGGACGAAGAGTGAACTCATGCATACACTACAATGTTTCAGGCACAATAAGCGCCGCCAACAGTTGTCCGACGTCGCCACGCGGCGCCGGCTCGTCCGGCCGAAGACACGCCGACCTCGGCCTCGTCGCCCACTATGCGGCCCTCGCAGACCACGCGCGGCCCAACTCTAATGGGACTGCTGTGAGTATACCACGAAGCAGTGAGCCTCACCGGTACTGGAACCAATAATGGGAGGCCACCAGAAAAGCACCGATACAGTGGGATCCATCTCTACCAGTTACATTATTGACGCGATCCCACTTCGGTACCATTATTTAATTAAAGGTGCTTCTAAACGGGCAATATTTGACTGCATCACATTGGGTGACAACATTGCCAGCCATACTGGGCAATATTGCAGTAATGGCCCGGCCATATAAAAACACATTTTTGGTATTGCCAAGCATTTTGAGCTGTAACCGGCAATATTGTCGAGAACACCGAACAATACTGGCCAATGGACATAATATTGCCAGGAAAGTATAACGCGTTTAGAAGCACCTTAAGTCAAATAATTTTTTACACATCCGCCACTCAAAAAAAGCCACAACTGTAGCCATTGACAATGTATTCACAGTTAACATTCAGAAACGATCCTTCCAGGCGGCCTCCACAAACTCGGACTCGGGTTACGGCAGCACCCGCGACGTGCGCGAGTCCCGCGAGCCCCGGGAGCCGCGCGACGACGCCAAGCCCCCGTACAGCTACGCGCAGCTCATCGTGCAAGCTGTGGCCTCCGCGCCCGATAAGCAGCTCACGCTCAGCGGCATCTACAGCTACATCACCAAGCATTACCCTTACTATCGCACTGCTGATAAGGGCTGGCAGAACTCTATACGTCATAATTTATCGCTCAATAGGTAATGAAGGTTGTAGACAGGATAATATGGCGTTACGGGGGTATTGAAAAAGCTAATCAAAAACTCCGCCTATAGCAGTCCACTGTCCACTGTTAAATATAGACCTATCCACAGCTGCGTCAAAAACGAACATACATCAAGCAAACCCTGTTAGTTCCTTGCTAACGGACTCAAATTCTTACAGCAAAATCACTAGCATGCCTATTTTGATAATTCTTCAAAGTTAAATACTACAGATATTATATATATATATATATATATATATATATATATATATATATATATATATGACCATATTCGATGAAAGAAGTAGCAGTAGCTTGTTATCGTAAGCAACCTGAGGAAAAAATAACAAACGATGTGATATAACTTCAAGTCGACATAGACGAAGATTCATTATCATCATCTGCCTAACCTTTTCCCCACTATGTTGGGGTCGACTTCCAGTCTAACCAGATGCAGCTGAAAACCAGTATCTTACGTGGAGCGACTGCCTATCTGAGCTCCACAACCCGTTTAATACTGGGTAATACGATACCCTTTGGTAAGACTGGTTGTCAGACTTTCAGGCCACTGATTACTTGTAACGACTGTCAAAGATGTAAAAATGTCAGCTGATCTAGTCGTAGATTTATTATAATCAATTTATTACTTTACTATTTCGATACCTACATGTTAGTTAGAAAGTACTCCTCAACTTCCAGATACTTCATCAAGGTGCCCCGCAGCCAGGAGGAGCCAGGCAAGGGCAGTTTCTGGCGCATCGACCCGCAGAGCGAGGGCAAGCTCATCGAGCTCGCCTTCCGCCCGCGACGTCCGCGCGGCGTGCAGTTCCGTGCGCCCTTCGGGCTGTCCTCCAGGTATGTATAGCTCTCGCCTCGGGGCTGCGGGTCTCGTCGGGGCTGCGGGTTGTTGGTAAGAGATACTGCGGCCTCGGCACAAAAGGCTAAGAAGGAACATGGGTGGTTTTTAGTCAGTAGAAGTCTGACTCTCCCTACCGCTCTCCTCAGAGCGGGAGGAGTCGTATCAAACGATTTCCAACCCTCCAAAAAAAACAAATAGTATGTATGATCTAGGCTGACACTCTAATAAATGTCTGCGGTTTCAGAACGAAGGATATTCTGCAGGTGTTTATTCTGTCCCTGTATAGTTATTCACAAACAATCGAATCGAATATTATTATGTAGTTTGTCGATCTCGCTCACTTTTGTAATGCCAAAAAAAGATAGACATATACGACATATTACATTCGATTGTTTGTGAATAGCTATGCTGATCCCCACCATATTCCATATCTAAAGGTGCTCCGTCATGGCAGCATTCGCCTGTAATGTCAACAATCCAAGATTTCATTGTGTACAGAAACAAGTGAATCTGAACTGTTACATTACAGAGAATGCACCCCGTGAGAGAGCGCCGAAACAGAAATCACCGGCCTTCATTTATTAAGTTCAGTATTAAGATTAAAGTTGATATGGCAAAGGTTTCCCCTATTTTTCATATTTTCATTCCTAGTTCCCGCACTGCCGGTTTCCAAAAATATATCAGTTAAAGTCTGCCCATATATCCAAGTATATTTTACTTGCGGTCACTGGTAAGAAGACTGACTAGTTAAATATTCTGTCTATCGATTATCCCCCTGTATTTAGTTAGATTTCAGCCGATCGTCCACGACACTACACAATGGTAACGTGCTACAAGTTTCTCCTCCCTGAACAAATATTAAATGGTCTGTAAGGCACGGTTCACAACTACAGGTTTAGTGGTAACTTTTGCCGCGTGACCTTATCGGAAATATCGCCACCATCTTGTTTTTTCCATTACACAGACAATTTTACAAGTATCTACCATCAGCGACCTCCTGTTGAGGTCTTTTACGCGGCAAAAGAACCATGCAACAGTGTTGTTTTTGATTGGTTGCGGCATTTACGGGCCGCCATTGATATACTTACTAGTGCTGTGACATTCTAATTTGTTTGTAACACGTTACTTTTAAGGAGCGTCGTGGACGATCGACTTTAAAGGAACTAGTATATTAGTTACCTCTCCCGGCAGGTGCTTTGCAAGTAAAGTTGTTGCCAGATCGAAAGTCAAGAAAAAAACATAACCACTTCCGAAATGGATCGAGCTTAGTTTTAAGCAGAAACAGACGTTTTAAATCAATCACGAATAACCCTAAATCCGGGATAGACTAAGAGGTAACGGAAGGAATTGTTTATGAGTCAATATTTCGTTAGTAGAGTAAGGACTAGATGCGGACACCGGACTCCGAAAAAAAAATCATTTATTTCAATTTGACCTTTATAAAAGTATGTTTGAATGTTAAAAATACAAAAGCATAAAGCTACAGTCCCAGTCCCAAGGCTCGATAACTTGTGAAAGTACGGTAGTTGCCCATTCCAGAGTGTAGAACTGCACAGACAAGAATGGGTAAGAAACTCCATGGACTTTTAAATCATAATCTTTATCACATCAATAGTATAATTATGAGAAAACGATGTAGAAAGACATGCAAGTAAAGAGCGTCCAGAGTAAAAGGTAAATTCAACAACCCAAAAATAAATAAAATAGATAAACCATGGTAGCTGAGAAATTACCAGATCCTACTGACGATATACCACTGGCTATACCAACAGGAATTACAGGCGTGGTGATATATCTATTAGAGTCCGGTGTCCGAAACCTCGTCTACAATAAGTAGTTACCGGTTTAGCGGGATCATACAAAGATGTTGTTGGTAATCAGCTTTGTGTCGAGGCGCATTCTGGTGGAATTTCCTTTTGGTTTGGCTGATCGATTTGAATCGTGTTGAAATTTCTTTCCCTGGCTCCCATTTTGTCCTTAAAAACAATTTAATATTCAATGGGTCAAGGAAATCTAAATGCGTACCCTTAGATGTCCTTGACTTTTTGTGACATACAATTTAAATGTGACTGACGGAACCAATGTTTTGAAAGCCATGTCTTAAAAAATGCACTTCAAGATTGACACTAACTGCCATGTATTTCCAATTCAACATCACAATGTAAAATATCTACGTGATTTTAAAAAAATGAGTTTCGTGTATCTACATCAATTTCTTGGCCAATTGATGTCATGTTTGTCTTAATGAACGTACGTAACGTGGTGGGAATGTAAGTGATAACTCACGAGGTTCTGGCAACATTCATTCTTCCTTACGCCAGTGAGCGCCTCGATACAAGTTAGTGAAGCCACACGTGCGCTGTCTTTGCGTGGCGTCGCGCCGCAGTGCCGCGTGTCTCTGCTCTTTCGTCCAACGTCACAGATATTACTTGGATAACGCAAGTATCACGATCCGTATGAAAACTAAGCGTGTTTGACTATCTACTATAACGTCATAAGTTATTGTACAAACAAGTTACTTTAAAGAACAGAAAACATCATTATCATCATCATCAGCCTATAATGTTCCCACTGCAGGGACTCAGGCCTCCTCTCCAGGAGAGGGATGGGCTATAATTCACAACGCGGGCCCAGTGCGCGTTAGTAAATGTCACATGTCTTCGAATTTTTGGTTCTAAGGCATGCCGGTTTCCTCACGATGTTTTCCTTCACCAAATACGTTTTTGCTCTTTAAAAATCTACAATTAAGTTTTTGAGTTGTAACGGTGTAACTTTGTTGTTTTAAATAAACTAGCTTGCTGCGACAGTAACCTCATTAAATAAAAAATATTTAAACTGGGAACGCGAAAAAGGTGCTCTTGCGTTATCTAAGTATATTTATATTTGTGGTTCTGAATAATTTGTCGAAATGTATAAATTTATATGAGAACGATGCAGCGTCACCGCTCAAGCGTCGCTACGTACTGACAACGTATCGTATGGCGACACTGTGACGTTCCGTCGTTAACACAGATTGTTATGGTGTTCCAGGAGTGCGCCGACGTCTCCGTCACAGGTGGGCGTGTCTGGGCTGGTTACTCCCGAGGAGCTGTCCCGTGAACCAACTCCCGACCTCTTCCCGCCTGAGGAACAGGACCAGCCGCTCGCTAGAGAGGTGAGGTTATGGTGTAGTGATGTGTCGGGGTCGATGACGCCCCAGCATAGCTTTTCATAAACGATCGGATCAAAATCGAATTGAATATGTTGTATGTCTCTCTCGCTCGCTCTTGTAATGCTAAGAAAGGTAGACATACGACCTTAAAAGTGTTGTATCATACGGTTGGAAATGCCAGCATCATCATCCACAGCCCGGGTTCACTCATTGCTGGGCTTCTCTCTGCTCGTGCCCGCGCTGCTCAGCCTGACCCAGCATGTAACCACGATGGCAACAAGACCTTCCTATTGTGCGCTGAAGGCTTCAGGAGCCGAGGCTTAGGTGGCCTAACATGGTGTCTTAAAGCAGAATTGTTTTAATCTTTTTCCAGTGTGGCAAAGACATTGCGCTAGGCACCCTGTATAGGTCTGTCGTGTTCCCATACTGGAATATGATAACGTGTCATGGTAGTCGCAATAATGATGCAATTCCTACTGTAAACAATATTGAATGATAACATGTATGTTCGCAGACGAGCCAGCAGCGGCTGAGCAGCAATAACAGTCAGTCGACGCAGTATCTGTTCCCGCAGCGCAGCGGGGTCAGCCAGAGTGCGCCCGGCTCTCCCGGTATGTGTTATATTTTATTTTAAACATTGCGTCACACTATGAATTTCTCCTGTATCGTGGAAGCAGGATTACAAACAACCAATTGTAAATGCATCAAGAACGTTTAAAAAATTACTCAAAATTAGAAAAAAAAAGTAAAGAAATAAAGGATTTTTGCTGATTTAGTTCTAGTGTTTTTCTTACCCTATATTGACCCACTGGTGTACAAAAACCTCCTTCATATTCCACTATTGTCTCTGACATGACTATGTTTACATATAATTACAAGTGTACACGTGTGCGCAGGTCACGGGCTGGCGTACAGCTCTGCGGGCGGCGCGCTGGTGATGGCCGGACATCAGATCACCGTCGTCACCAACGGAGCTGGCGGCGAGAGGGAAGGTACATCATTTATCCCCATACCATATAGTGATCATTCCTCCAGCACGCTTACAATGAGCACCATAGAAACGCGTTTTGTTGACGGGAGAATCGACAAAATGACAGATTGTAGATAGATTTTATGTCGAGTTGTATTAAAAGAGCGTTGTATATTCTTGGTAGAATAGACGTAGAATTGCCATGCCTTGTGAGCTGGACGTTTATTGACTAGTCCAGTTTACAGTAAAATTATGGAATATCACACGTTAACATGGGTGCGTAGCGAGTGTAACATAAGTGAATACTGTGTATACCTGTAATAATTTACTTGCTTTTTATGATATTGTTTCAGATTAATAAAATTATTTGTATGTACTGGTTGTATCAAATAAATACATAAAAAGCGTCTTGATGTTCATTCGGTTTAAAACAATATACTTTATGAAACTACCATACATACTACTATACTATACTATTAAATATTAGTTCGTGCCCGCGTTCGTAGGGCCGCGTTGCCCTTTTTATTTAGAGAATGAAGTTCCAATAAATTCGGGACTGTTAATACAGCAATCGATTCTCATTTTACCCTTTCTATCCAACTAATGCGTTAATAGATTACTGTTGAACTTGCCAATCACGCCATTTACATAATTACTCAAACGCAGTTATTTACTTATACTTTCTTTATCGTGTGGTTCTGGTTAGTACCTAATCTGTTGTCAGAGTAAGTCGTCAAAACGTATCTTTTAAAGTAAGAACGTAGTATTTACACAAGTCACACAATGAGCCATACTTATACTGTGTGTGTCAATGTCGTTCCAGAGAAGTACGTGGTGGGCACGACTGGCGGCAACCTGGTGTCCATCCAAGAGGAAGAGGTGCCCGCCAACGTCGTCATTCACCAGCACTCGCCTTACTACGGGTAAGTCATGTGGCCTTTGTCGACTGCACACGTATTCATCCCAGTCTTCATGGCATCTCATTACCTGTCTAGCATGTGTTGGCGTCGATTTTCAGTATAATCGAATGCAGATGAATTCTAACATTCCTATTGCTGAATCGAATAAGAACTAATAGCCTATAACAGTCCTCCTGACTGTTTCGGTCGTGGTGGCCGATCTCAACGGAGATTAGCTATCGGGTCAGTGCGCTCTCGTAGTGCTGGGACCGCGCGCTAACACCTCGAGCTGGCGACACCGGCGATATGAGGCACGATAACTTTAAACTCTGGTCTGCTCGGCAGATTTACGAGCATGATACCAACGGGCGACGTACTAAAATACTAAACTTATTCCGATTTGATTGAAAATGTTTCCAAAGAATAAGATGGTTGCCATTTGAGTAGTGTTGTGTCATGGACGGAAAATGTATTTATCGACGAAAATATTCACATTGTTTGTTTTACTATCGACAACGAAGGCTAATATAGCAGGCACTGGGTTTTACTTCCCTTGAATGAGTATATTGAAACGTTATTGTGACATGATGCTGATTGTGTACCGTTCCAGCGGCGGCTACGGCTCGGGCGCGGGCTCGCCGGGCGCGCTGGGCGGGGAGCTCGTCATCTCCGACAGCGACGCGCTGCCGCCGCTCAAACGGGCGCGCCACGCCAACGTGAGTACACCACCTAACTACATCACATACGACCCATATTTACTCTCCCTCTCTTTTTTATTTACCGTAGAATCCCGATTATCCGGACTCTGTTCACAGATCTAATAATAGTATTTTTATATCCTATTGTTTCAATTACGTGAGTGAAACACTATCTATAATAAAAAGTTATAAATATTGTTTGATTTTACTTAGGAATCGATTATCCGATTTTTCGATTAAACGGAATGCAATACCCCTGGTTTTAATTGATCCGAATAATCGGGATTCTACTGTACTCGCATATTTTTAATCATCCAATCATTCAGAACAATTCATCAGAATTGTACGCCGTGGAAAAAGCACAAAAGCATAAATATGAACTTCAGTTCGATCGACCGTTGTCAGCCGTCAGAAACTGGTGGCACTCTCATTCTGCAAAACCTTGCAGATTTGAATCAAATTAGGCTGACAATCAGCGCTTTGTGACACCCGCCCTTCGACATTACCTAGTGTTTTAGCTGGGAAGATGAAATCTTCAATTCAATCTGGTCGTTTATAAGCTAAAACATTGCAGCTGGTTCTTGACTACCGTCCTAAAAGTAGGTCTATGATTTCTAGATGTCGGAGCTGGAAGACCGGCGCGCATATTGACGTGGCTCCGCGGGCGCGCGCGTGCGACCTGCCTCGCGCCGCGCCAAGCACTAACGTGCACACGTGCCACACGTGCCACACGCGCCACACGTGCCACACGCGCCACACGCGCCACACGCGCCACACGCGCCCACACGAGCGCACACGCGCGTGCGTCGACCCATGAGGCGCTCCTCACGTCTCACACAAGAACAGTGATCCAGTAGCTTTTCATTTGATTGTAGAACTCTGGTGCAATATTTTACGATGATGTGTATTGGTCCTAAAGACCCGTGATTCGCAATAAATGACAGTTCAACTAGAAGTCTGTTTGCTTTCATATTTTTTTTTATAAACAATCCAAGCTTTGAAGCTGAGAAAGACACACTAGTTCTATAAAAGAACTGAAGAATCGCTTGGTAGAAGTTAGCTCGCTTTCCCTCATTGGTCGACGCACAGGTTATCGTAGCAATAATAGTGATACGGAACTATGAACAATTCAGTTGTTGAACAAGACAGTTTAGTATTAGTGTCGAGTGTTAAGTTCTACTCTTTAAGTTATAAACTTTTGTTCAGTAAGACGCGAACGAGCTTTAAGGTGAAGGAATAAGGAGTGAGGTAATGATGGTAACGTTTCGCCGTTTAAATATATAATTTTGACTATATATTAAATATATATACGCTTCATTCGTGCCCTGAGGACCGGGCGGTGTACACAGATTGCATATTATTACAAGTATCTAAGCGATATTTGTATTATTCAGGTTTGACCCTGAAGTTAAAAGCGGATGCTTCTGCTTTACCATTGAGGTCGTATTCAGTTCGTTGAAAACTGAAAGAGCCTTCTAACAAGACTTTGTAAAATTATAAAATCAATATCTGTAACTTTGTCGAAACAGGCGCTTGAACTCGAAATATAAGATTAGGCTCAGTAATTACAGAGGTTAATCTTCGCACACAGACAGACACTGAGGTTTCATTCACTCGACACTTGAGTAATGCTCGTGAACCTGTTGTGTGTAACGATCCTCAACTTGAGTTCATCTTTTGTATATTACGCACGCAGTACTGGGTTGCCAGCTTCGAAAATATTCAAGTATTGCCATGCTTAAATATATGTATTTTGTAAAGAAATGTGTGTGTAAAAACTTAGGATCTATAGAAATTAATATTCGTAAATTAAATATTATATGAAAAATGTACACTGACTATATTAACTTTTAAAACACCAAATATGCAAAGGTTAACATTGTAAAGCCTAGAATCTCGAGATTAAAACAGAATATTTCTGAGGCTGGCATTTATATCTAAGGTGAGTGCAATGATAGTAGTAAAAGTTGATGAAATATATATATAAATGTATGTATAATATTACATGTATCTAGCTTGGGAACCGACAATTTATTTTAAACTGGAAGACGTAAAAAAAGACCTTCTTTTTAGACGTGGACTAAAAGAGGAACCACCCCTATATTAATGGCCCCTCCATTTGTTCCTCCCGAGGTAAGGGACCTTGGGGTCCCGGAAAAATCATCATCCATCTTTAACCCGTCATCCACTTATTTAATTCTCCGTTCGGCGTCGAATTGTAGTTTCCCAAGCGCTCTTCACAAATCAAAATACAATAGTCCAGTGTTGTTATAAGAAAATTTACTGCGTATTCTTGGAGTCCAACTCGTAGAAATTAAATGTATAGACAATGTAGGTACATTTTTGGTCGATTGGGTAGAACGCACACACATATTCGAAATATCGACGAATAAGGGTGCTCACAGTTATTAACGTGGAATTGACTTGAGGCTATCAGAAAGAGCTTTGTGTCGGTGCAATAAAATCAGCTAGTCTGACGCGTGTCCCGATGTCTTTAGAACTGAAACGATTCGTCTTTTTCGGTTCTATTGCATAGTCTTGGCTTTTTTGATCTACTAAAGCTGATTCTGCATCTACAGGAATCATTCCTAAAACATCGTATCATCGTATGACTTACCACAGAGTAGGTTTTGAATGGAGTGCGCATACTGTGCATTTGTGTGTGTCATTAAGTTGTAGTATTTGATGCCACATTTTGCTGATGTTATCACTCCATTTGCAACTACTTTTTGACTCAATAGACAGTCTCGAAACCGCGTGTCGATACATGCATTGAGCGTTTGTATAAAAAAAAATAGGAAACCATTTTGTATACCTTCGATGTTTTTCCTCAATAGGGACGCACAGAGTTTAAAGTAAAACCAACATAATATTACAATTCAATACTCGAACCTCTGTGCGATCTTTTGAAGGGAATAGTGCGATTATGACAACATTTGTTATAAAACCAGCGAATTTAAACGCGGGTGCAACGGCCGGTAAAATTATTAGTTAAAAAAATTGTATTAAAATAAATTTTGTATAGGAAAATATACATGAACGTTTTGAAGTTTGTTGGAAATCAATTTAAAAATGTAATTAATGATAGATCGGTTATTTCAAGGCCTTCCTGTGTACCTTGAAGGCACTTTATACCCTATTTACTCCTCTATGGTAATGTTTTATAAGTAACATCCGTTCATGATCTTGTTAGTCAAAAAATGGCGTTTTAAAAACAGTTATTAGAATTAAATGTAGGTAAATATGTAAATACCTATATCGAAATTAGCTCAGGAGTTTTGAAATGTAACACTTGATTATGACAGGCTCGTTGCACCTCTCTAAAATAATTAAAAAAATACATTAGGACATGTTTCTATTATTTCACTATTTATGTACATTTATAATGCATATAATATACAAATAAACTGCTGACTATATCACTTAATCATTTATCTACACTTGGATACATATATATATTGGTATACATACTTCGTATTATAGGTGTATCGCAAAACATATTTAAAAATATAAAATTAAAGACATTTTCTTTAAGCCGGCAAAAGTACCTACTATTATACTTGTGATTTAGCTTAGAGTAAACAAGATTCTTTTGTTTTTCTCTTTAAACAAATAATTTCTCCCTCGGTTTAGGTGTATAAACATAATTATTATAAATAAATAATAATATAGTAATTGAATATGTAAAGTAATATTCACTAGTAGTTTGTAATATGTTATTATTATTATTATAGTGTAAAAACAGCAAAAATTCTAGAGTTATAATTTAGCATTTAAATATGCGTATACATGTGGATTGTAATAGATTAGCAAGAGGCTTTCTTAAGGAACAAATTTGTATTTTGTCTTACGTACCCTTTTAATGTTATTCTATCGAAATTCGATAAAAACGGACCGGTTTCTCGATCCAGTCGAAATATTTACGATTACAATTTTATTCTTTAACTCAGACTAATAGTTTACAAAATCGACTATTCTGCGAAAAGTCGACCAATCTGACGAAATGATTTCGATATAATATGTATCGATGTTCGAATATTTTACATTTTAGTAAAAACGACACGCCATTTGCTGTTTCTACTAGAGATGGCATTAATATCAAACATTCATAAAACTGGAGTAAAGCATAAATTATTATTTTTCGCTCATCGCCGATAGAGGGCGGTAGGCATTATTGAAAATGTTAGGGGTTACTGTAAAAACATGTAGAGAAACTTGATTTTATGATATTATTTTAGATATTTACGTATTTGGATGGATGGCTATAGTGTATAACAATCTCATAATAAGTAAATATGTACCTATTTCTAATTAAATGTGCATGTTTTTCAAACTTACCCTGTTTACATCATCAAAAATAAGATGCTATATAGTATAGTGATTAATATACTACATTAAAACTTAAATTAATATATTTTGACCTGTTTCTCTATCCAAATGTGTTAAATGTCTAGAACAACCATTTTCGGCTTGAGTCTTGGCGTGACGATGCATGTCATTGTAAGGCGTAGTTACAAACTGTGCTAAACGGCGGAAGATTAGTCGGTGGCATGTAAACCAAGCTTTATATGGTGCTATTGTGTTCATTGATCGGTTTTTGCTTTAAAAAGTTGCAAGCATTTCCTATATAGATCGAGTCCGTAATAAAATTGAGAATTATTGGAGTAGTTACTAGCGTCACTAAAGCACCATATAAAGCATCAATTCCCATCTGAAGCTCTGATATCTTTCCGACATTCTTAAAACATAGAAGAAATACCGATATCGCCTGTCACCAGTTATAATTCTCATAAACCTTATCGGAATTGATATCAAGCTCTTCAATGTGGATTGATTGATACCACGCCTGGCCTCAAGTACTAGTGTAAACCGATCAGTCCTGGTGACTTTAGATGTAACTTAGAGTGTATAAGGCATATATATAAGGCATTTAATGCTATACTATTTCTTGTCTAAACAATGTATGCGCGAAATTTAGGCGTGGAAAAGGTCCGCTGCCCAAAAGCGAAAAACACACAGACAGGCTAAAATGTCATTTAATATCTCTTTTAAATGCTTACCACAAAATATGAACGTTGATTACTCATCATAAGTTCATAACTCAGGACTATCATTTAAATTACTAAATGAGAATAATTGGGCAAGTTATTGATAAAGTAACTAAAAATAACGATGTAAATTCACTGATATTCTCATACTCGTTGACTTCGCGTAGCATCATACAGCCAGGATATTAGTTTTACGTTGTCATCTTATTCCCAGTAACTTAATAAGTTAGCACATAGATAAATTCATGCCTTATTCTCATGAGGGTAGACAGAAAACAGAGAGCGCGCTACCTTCTACGATCCTTTTGCTTTCGTGTGTCCAGTGAGCTTTTTCCACGTTTTTTTGTGATTGTATGTAGCGAACGTACATATTGTTGTGTATATTGACTAAGATATGAACATGCATACAAGAGATGTAAAGGATATCGGTTGTAATGACAGCGTATGGTTTATTGACAAATTTTAAGAAATAAACGTATTTTATCTCCTTATGCGGTTCGTTTTATTTGGTTTAGAGTTAGTCGCCTCTTATTGCAACGGGATTTAGCGAAAGTAAGCTGACGTGATGCGGCGTTTTGATGCTGTTTTTGACCTGGTAATGAAATTTTTCCTGTCCTGACCTTTCGAACGTAGATCCACGCAAGACACAATGGCTTTTTAATTGTGTCTAATTACACGGCATACGAAAGCTTAAGCCTCCGTTAGAAGCAGTGGCCCGTAGTACACCTCTGCGCGGAATTGAACGACTAGTGTTCGAACGGATCACCCTAGTGGACACTGGGTTTCTGACAATGTTTTCCTCCACCGCTCAACCATATTTCGAGTACGCCTGTATTTGCAATTCGGTACCTTTGCCACCAATCCACCCCTATTATTGCCATCAAGAACACGCAAAAAAACCATGCAGCACTCGCCAAACCGAAAAGTCTATGTCCTGTTTTAAGTAGTTGCTCAAATACTTAGCACTGAAAGGCGATTGTCGCTTTCCCAAGCCCTGAAGTGCCACGCTTCAGGATTCAAAGCACAGAATACATGATGATTAATACAGCAAAAATTATTCAAAATCGTATAATAATGTTGGACGGCAATCAGATTCCCTACACATGAGTCATACAAGTGGGTAGTTCAAATGGAGGACCGCCTTATCAATTAAACTTATTTTAAGTGCAAATAACAAAACCTTCAACGTGACGCGATGACTTATTGCTACATGAGCATTCTATATTCCTCTATAGGGACGTAACGTAACTGAAAAAAGTAAGGGATGTTGAAGGAGAGAAGGTCAATAAGAAAAGACGATGGATTGTGTGAGGAATGAGTAAATTATGCCGTGGAATAATTATGCGGTGGAAGTAGAATGGGACAAGGGCAGGAAGTTGAAGTCAGCACGTTTTGTTTTTCCATACTTTCCTTTGTCAACCGTCTTGCTATCATTTCCTATCATTGATTCTTTAACAATCCATATTTTCTTTGACTTTTCTCTCCTTCATCCATCAATATTTAGGTACCTATACAGGGTGTAAATTAACCCATCACACAGCCGTCAACCAAGCATTCTGTACATCAAACTAAGTAGGTACCCCTACGCAAAAATTTTTACTGGGAAACTTTTTTTTGTTCAAAAATTACATTTTACTCAATGTAGCACTGTTAAAACATTTTGCTAGTAGATGCTTTCAATAGTAAACGGGTCATGGAGATATAATTATGTAAAAAGAAAAAAAAAATGTGTATTCATCATGTATGTAACTGATATGCTTTTGTTTTTAATTACCGGTGATTCCCGAGGTCTTGTATTGAGTGTTTGATTAATTGCACACCTATCCATGATATCATTATCAAAATAGGTATTAACTTGTTATTTTAATTAGGTTGGGACCTATGTAGAATAAAGCTAGTCAGAAAAAGGAATAAAATAAAAAAACTGAGTCTAAACGTGGTCCAAATGAATGAATGAATAAATATATTACTATTTATTTTTCATCTGTAAACATCCTCGGGAATTACGTTTTATAGCCCTACCATTCTTTAATATTGATATTTACCTACATAGGTACTCAACAAGTTTAATATTATTCTATCTAGATATTTATAGCGAGTTCTTGCTCACAATTAGTCACAATATGTCATGTTGATACTTAATTAATCTCGTTATCGATTTCATAGGAACCTGTTTATTATGAACAGTATACAGGTATCATGTAGATTGTTGGTTTCTTTTTATTTTTCTCTACTTTCTATAAAGCAGACTTTGTCCAGACCCCTGCTAACCCCGCGTGTCACACAAGTGTAAAGATATGAATGACCCTGTCGTAATATTTGCCCTCTACACGGCATAGTGTTGCAATTAGACAGTGTTTGTAAACAGACTGTTAGTGTGTTTTTACTATCTATACAATTATACATGTAGGTATACAAATAAATAAATAATGATCATCATATCGGAGATCCAGGAAGAGGCTCCCTGGTGCATGCATTTTTATAGGTTGCCGAGAGTGGCCCAGAGGTCCAGAATGACCGAATGTTGACCTGAAAGTAAGTAGGACCACAATCGAATACCTATTCTGTGATTTCGGCGGTCTCTCCAGTCCTGTGCCCATAAATCTTGCCAGAACGTCCATACCGATCTGTTCTATTTTCCGGTACCACGGGTCGCTTGTCCAAAGGGATGGTAAAGTAGACCGTGATGTAACGCACCGGATCAACTCAGGATGGATGAAATGGCGACAGGTCACTGGAACAACTTGCGACTTAAAGGGGAAAATATACAAGTCCGTGATAAGACCCGTCGTACTGTATGGATCGGAATGCTGGGCTGTGAAGTGTGTAAAGATTGCATGTAGCTGAGAATCTGAGATGAAAATGTTGAGGTGGATGTGTGGTGTGACAAAAATGGATAAGGTAAGGAACGAGTATAATAGAGGAAGTTTAAAACTTGCGCCAGTTACAGAAAAGTTGAAAGGGAATCGAATGTCGTTGTATGGACATGTTATGAGGAGGGACGAATCGCATGTGACTAAAAAGGTGATGGATATAAATGTTGATGGATGGGGAGAGGAAGGCCAAAGAAAAGATGGATGGATTGTGTGAGGAATGATTATGCAGGAGAAAGGAGTAAATGCCACCGTGACGTCTAACAGAGAAGAATGAAAAAAGAAAACGTATTGCACCGACCCCAAATGGAAATGGCAGCAAGATGATGATCACAAATAAATAAAATTTTCAAGTTTCTGATTGTTATTTCAAAATAACCGCATTTTATTGAACGAATAGGCTAAAAACTAGCTGTATCGTCTTTGGGAAAGTCCCGTTTCCAATTATATTATTGTTAACAGACGTTTGTACCTACTTAGGTCGTTAAATAATAATTAACTGATAAAATTATTCCTGGAAAATGAACGAACGACATGACATAGAACTGGGATCTGTTTCAGAGAACAATAAATTTATTAGTACCTACCTACCTTAGGTATAGTTACAATTGATGTGAGAACAAACTACGGAGGTCAGACGAGTTATCGCTTTGAAAGTACGAAGACGATAAATACGAAAAAAAGGTATTTTATTCAGTTTGCCTTCCAATATACATTACATAACATCACGCCTGTAATCCCCGGGTTTAGGCAGAGGTGTACCCATTAGTACACCCGCAATTCTCACAGTTGTTTCAGGTCCATGTAATAAGAGCCTATTGCCATCAACCGGTAACAAATTCAGACTTCGTGGCTGCTACTGAGAAATTCCTGATGCAAAACCCAATAACAATTTGCCCTACCTTTGAATCGAACCCAAGACCTCATGCAGAGTAATCAAGCTTGCGACCACTAGACCAAGAGGCATTCAGATTTGACATTAAAAAGTACTAACTCGTTTTCATTCTCTTCAGGGAGATTGATTAGCCCGTCAGGGCTGCGGGTTGTTCGCAAGAGATACCCCGGCCTCGACATGAAGGGCTAAGAAGGAACATAGGTGGTTTTTAGTCAGTAGAAGTCTGACACTCCCTTTCGCTCTGCCCTAGAGCGGGAGGGGTTATTTGATGATTTTCTACCAGCCAAAAATAAAAAAAAGGGAGATTGATTAGTTAATGTGTTGTTGTTGCTCCGTCAATTTCCTGGGAAAAAGACATTTAATTCAACAGCCGAAATTATCATCACTCTAGCTTTTCCCATCGATTACTAGTTAACTTTGTCGGTTTCTAGTCTAGCCGGATGCAGCTGAATACCAGTATTTTATTTTATGAAGCAACTTATATACAATTTAATTTAGATTGGCTGAGAGATTGGTAGTCAATTTCCTAAATAGAATTTTCCTTTTATACCTAATTTACTTACATTCTTATGAAACACGAATGTAATTCATCACAGTTGTACGCAGAATTTATAGTAACTTCACACATTCGTGCAATTTATTGTACGTGGAGGCAAGTATTTCCTGAACTAATAGCATTTTAATTACTGCCACATCCATGGACTATGTCTGTGATGATCTTAACCATGAATTTTCCACTATGATCACAACATGAATAGTTCTTATTCATGTTGTGTTTAGTTAACTGTTCGTTATTAATTAATTAAAGCTGCCAGTCTTACTTGGGTATTACTGTTTATGACCGTGGGTTTCTGTTTATGTATCTAAGTACCTACTTACCTACGTAGACACATATATTATTAAGTACTTACTTTGTATAATTTATTTTAACTCCGCTGCTCTCAAAACGGTGAAGGAAAACATCGTGAGGAAACTTGTCTTAGAACCAAAATTTCGAAGATATGTGACATCGACCAATCCGCAGTGGGCCCGCGTGGTGGATAATAGCTCATCCTTCTCCTTTAGTGGGAACATTATAGGCTGATGATGATGATGACTGCGTTTTCGATTTTATCAGTTTTTCAATAAAGTAGTTAGGTAGGTATCTGACCTCTTTTGGGGGCCCAAGAGCGGGAGGGGTTATTTTTGATGATTTCTCACCCCCCCGGTGAGAAATCATCAAAAATAACCCCTCCCGCTCTTGGGTTGAGCGAAAGGGAGTGTCAGACTTCTACTGACTAAAAACCACCCATGTTCCTTCTCTTAGCCCGTTATGTCGCGGTATCTCTTGCGAACAACCCGCAACCCCGACGGGTAGGTATTTGACCTTGATACAGGTCCAAGAAAGTGTCGTGATTTGGACTAGTTCTTGACTAATTGGCCCGAGAAGGCGAAACTTGGAAAGAAGAACCGAAAATCGGAGAAGTATTGGGCTAGCCGTTGGACAGCAGTGGGAATGTAAGGCTAAGTAAGTAAAAATTGTCCCAGATTTAAGTAGACTCTGTCAGGTTGATGGTAAGGCTCAATATTGCATAACTCGCGTCATTTGGGTTTGCCTACACACATTGCCTGGAGATTTTATCCCTCACTCTGATACACCAAAGGGACAGCAATCTGTCACGACCGAATATAGATCATGCAGAGATATATACCACCATATTACTCGACACCTACGAATTTGCATTACCTACGCAGATTATACTAGCCTATTTGCAACAAGCATCGGCAATATAAAATCCCTGCCAACCAAAATGAAACAAATGAGCCTAGATGTCTGTGTAGAGACTTAGAGACTCGTGGTTCAGGGCAAAAACTGAGGGTACATGGTCACGCGGTATATCACCAATGCGCTGGACCGACCAAATGAAACTGCACTAAATGGTCCACACCACGAATGCATGAGGCAAGCAACAGTACGAGAGGAATGGAGATGAATTTTGAAGCTTGCCACCACCTCTGTCATGACGACCACGACCACTCTGCCAAGAGTACGTGTGACGACAGAGAAGAAGGACCAGCTCAGCAGTTACTCTTACGTATACGACCCTGAGATCACATACCGAGTTCCTCCGTGTCTTGGAAGTCTACGCTGTCAGTTATATTTTGGAACGAAGTTCCTTATCGCGCGTTGTGAAAGGGGCTAGACGGAAAAAATTCTTACGAAAAGTTGTCACGACAGTTTTTGCTATAGTAAGCTATTGTAAGCTGTGCGGTGTCGCATGTTTCTCTGTCTGTCTCTCTCTCTCTTATAGAAAGCAAGCCAGATATTTTCATTTCTACATTTCTTTTTTTTTTTTTTTTTTCTTTTTTTTTTTTTTTACATAATAAAAAATAATAACAATAACTTCGTTCCATCCGGGTGTTCCTTGACACCTCTCAAGTTTTTTCTTAGTACTAAATGGGTTGTGGAGGTTTGATGACACGGTTAGCGCAGTGGCTGAGCGATTGGACTGCTGCGCTGCGTGTCGCGTGTTCGATCCCCGCACGGATCAAGTATTTGTATGCCTACAAATAGTTGTTTCGGGTCTGGGTGTTTGATTTGTGTATGTGAGTTTTTTAATGTTTGTAAACGCACCCACGATACAGGGGAAATTCCTAGTGTGGTAACGTTTCTTTAAGGCTGCTCTCTCGAAAAAGCTTAAAAACAGCGTACAGATGAAGCAGCTTTTCACCCGCACTTACAGAGAAATTACATCTGAGAAAATTGTTAGTAATCTACATGATATGACACGTAATTTGGATTAGCCATAATTTTTCTATCGGTATCACATAATAAGAAAAAAAATCCACAAAATCACCTCCAAATCGTTGAGTTGGACCATTTTACTCCTTCATTTTTTAACAAAACAATATAAAAAAATATCTACTGCTTTGCAATACCAAGGAAAATAATTTGGTTTTGTTACTTTTTAAAAACATGTAGGTATTATTTAAATTATAATAAATAAAAAAAAAATACGTCCGTTTAAAGTCCGTATCTACGACCGAGAGGGGTAGCTAGCTATGCACAAGGTCATTGGCGTGAATACAAGCCTTAAAAAAAGATAAGGTCAGATAGGCAGTCGCTCCATGTAAATTACTCATAATTATTTACCTGCATCCGGTTAAATTGGAAGCCGACTCCAACATGGAAAAAGGCTTGGCAAATAGAATGATGAATAAGAATCAATAATAATAACATAGTTAATGTGAATGTGCTGTTAATTGATAGTTATGAGAAAATTAAATGAAGATTAATAACATGTGTTCATTTTGATATAAAAACTAAAGATACGGTCATCCGAACATTTGCTCGATGCGTTCGCCATACAGAGAATTGGTGTAGTCTGCTCGTTAACGTAACCTTGTATAAGCGGCGTGGTATTTTTGAGGTATGAAGAACATAAACAAAGCTTTTAATAAAATTTACGACGGCACCCAAAGAGAGCCGATCGTTGACTGGTTGGTTCACTTCGGCTTAGGAAAGACCTTTTTGGGACCACGTTTGTGGCGTCATTTTAACATGCCGTCCGCCCAGTCCTTACGCAGTAATATATAAGTCAATGCATGTGTTCGTAATTTGTTATCTTACGCGTCTCGACTTGACTTAGTATAATGACGTATTTGTAGGGGTGCGGGCAGACCCTTCTACAGCGTTGTTTTTACGTTTGGTGTTACTTGCTAGTAGTAACGTATTACTGTATAGTGGTATTTGAGTACTATTGGTAATAATAACACCACACCACACTGAATCATACAGCAATATTATGAGGTTTCGTGTTATTATTATTATAGTATAGTGCAATGCGTCAGAGTGAGTGCTAGGCACGGTGGTTTAGTGACGCGTGTTCGATTTTCATCAGTAAAAATATAGTTGTTATTCGGAGTACAGATGCAGGAGGCACTGTAAGCGGATTGCAAAGTAAACATATTCAATTTCTTATCATAAAACTGCTTGGTACCTACTCGTACAATAAATCTTTCGTCCGTCACTCACGCTTGAAGCGGCCTGTAATGTTGTTTCTGTGGCCACGTCATTATGCCTTCCAATAATAAATTATGTACTCGACGAGTAATAGGTTCAGGTATTTATTTTGGCCACTAAGGAAGGGAATTACCTATTTTAACCAATGTAAATTCACACATCTGCCAAGCCTTTTCCCAATTATGTTGGGGTCGGCTTCCAGTCTAACCGGATGCAGCTGAATACCAGTATTTTACATGCAGCGACTGCCTATCTGACCTCCACAACCCAGTTAATACTAGGTAATACAATACTCTTTGGTAAGACTGGATGTCAGAATTTCAGATCTATATATAGCAGCCGGGACCAACAGCTTAACGTGTTTTCCGAGGCACGGAGGACACTCTGTATGTCGGGCGGTCACCCATCCACAGACCGACCTAGGCAAGCACAGCTTTACCTTAAGATCGTTCCGAGTGTCAGTTCTTATTTAGCTACGAGCTCCTCAATGAATTTACATTAACCAATGTAAATTCACACGTGACTAGTGATAACAAGATAAGTAGGTACCTACCCATACCAATGTACAAAGATACGTTTATTCGTACCCAAGGCGACAAAGCCGATTTCCCTTCGAAACACTTCTTCTTCATCTTATCGTGTGGGCAGTAAGGTCTAACGACCCCACACACCCTAGGGTGTGTAGGGTCGTTAGACCTTACTCAAGGGCCTCAAGGGCCTGACATTGTTTTACGACCGCTATTTGGCGGCCGGGACCACCAGCTTATACGAACCACGTAATCATCTTTTCATCAGGCAATCAGGTGATTCAAGCCTGCAATGTCCTAAGCAAACTGGAAACAACTTTACAAAGTATGCTTCTTGAATCGAGCCCACGACCACCGGGTCACAAGGCAAATGCCTAAACCATGACCACGGAGGCAGTTCGAAACACTGAACATTATAGTCTGTATCTTGCGATAAAATGTTCTGCTATGTCGTCTCGGGTATGCGCTAGCCTTTATACAAACTTTACCTTATCAAGATTGATTCGAGGAAGTACGGATGCGTTGATCCGTTCTCAAGTATACATAAATATATCTAAATGCGTGTTTAGTATTCTGAAGCGTGTTGCAATAAACAACCTTACTGACATTGCAACCTGCATTCAAATAAGTTTACCTTAAAATTCAATCATTTAAAGAGGATGCTTAGATGGTTTGGTGATGTGGAGAGGATGAGTGAAAGGCAACTTACAAAGAGAATTTACTAGGCAGGTGTGAGTGTCAGCGCCACACTGACTTTATTGGTGATGTTATTCAGAAGGTTCATAGTAGGTACTCGCAACGGGCGTGCGTGTACGAGGCAAAAGGTGTATTTTTATTTTTTATTTATTTAGGCACACCAACGAAATATTTACAAAGATTGTCACAACTAATCATAGGTCTTCTGTTCTGTGTAAATAAATCACTTACAGGCATGCACAACATTCACAATAAAAGGTGAGCAATAAATCTAAAAACAAAAAAAAATATTTTAAAAACTACATAATAACAATTCATCATCATCTGCCTAGCCTTTTCCCAACTATGTTGGGGTCGGCTTCCAGTCTAACCAGATGCAGCTGAATACCAGTATTTTACATGGAGCGACTGCCTATCTGACCTCCACAACACAGTTAATACCAGGTAATACGATACTCTTTGGTAAGACTGGATGTCAGAATTTCAGGTCACTGACTACCTGTAACGACATAATTACAATTACATTATAAAATTAATTAAAAAAAGAAACAAGCTAAATAGAATAAACAATTATCCAGATCATGTCAGAAAAGATAAACAAAAACAAAAAGTAAAACAATCATCAAAAGTATGAGAAATAATACTAAAATAAATTGAGATTAGTTCAATTAAAAATAAATTAAAAAGCATTTAAAATAAAATTCACACGAATAAAATATCATTAATATTAACATAGTATAAGTATATAACATAGAGTGGTAGTAGTAGGCAGCTGATTACAGGTCAATTTTAATGATTTTTGTTTATGTAAGGAGAGTAAGCATTCTGTGGTTTCTGCCTACCCCTGTGGGAAACAGGCGTGAGTTTATGTATGTATGTAAAATACATCTAATTACGGAGAGAATATAGAAATGTAAAAAAAATTAGCGAAAGAAGAATATCCTAGCCTATACAATACTGTAGTAAACCCTTGCTTACTCATACGGGAGGCATGATGTTTCTTTTATTAGGGGACACCAAAATGAATGCCTAAATAATCGCCCTCTTAAGAATATTTAGGTGTAGCTTAATGATAGTGAAATTGGGCGTTGTCAGGACACCTAACCGTGATACTCAGGGCACGATGCATGGATATCACGTTTTGTATGGGCACCTACTTACCAGTTAATAATAATAATACCTATAGGATAAAACGATAAGAACATTGATAAAACTCGAAATATATCTATTATTTGTTTTCCGTTGAGCCCAAAGTCAGCCGGATCTATCTTGGAAAATTTTTCAGTACATTGACTTTTTCGATCTACTTTGTTCGCAATTCCACATCTAAAGCGCAGAGATTAACCAGAAATATCTCCAGTGTTCCAGCAAATTGTCAGCATAAATAAATATCCCACTTCTAAAGCCTTTTTTAGATTTAACATCGGCCCCGTAAAGCCCATTAATATATTTCCTTTTAAAGAACAGAATTGTAAAAGCGATGAGATGATTCATTTTCTCAGTAAAACTAAGTCTATTTGTGAACCCATGATGTCATCCTGGACTACATACACAGTTATTATAAGTAATAACTCAACCAGGATAAGGGCTCTTTTCACTAGAATATATTGCTATGTAACATAAAATTCTCCGAAGTAGCAAACAAATACCGTACTTATCTTTAACCGAAATGGTGACGAATCGTCCATTTATCTGCCTTTAAAACTTTTTGTAATTGAACCCATTTTGCAATAACAGTCCGTGCGGAATATCCAATTGTACATAAAAATGACACGGGTAATTTTTAAATAACAGACAATTAATGTTATCATGTGACGTTTTAACCTCATCTCCGGGGTCACTAGTATATTACTGATGTTTCTGCGTCTCGTGCACAGTCACAACCAAACCTCTTCACAATGCGCGTCTTAATATTTCTGGTTCTTAGTTTAACCGCAGTGGCGCCAGAATCGTGGTCTCTTGTACCCTCGTTCAAGACCTTCTTCAAAGAACAAAGTGATAATGTGAAGACCATGTACAACGATGCCCTTAACATGAAAGATTCTGTTGAGAACTACGTTGAAGAACAGCAGCAGATGATCAAGGACAATTTCAACACCTACGTCGATGATATTCAGGAGAACGGAAGAAACCTCGTGGACGCTTCATCTAACAAAATTGGTGTCGACACGTTTTCACTGGTGGAAAATCCTGATGTCTTCCTATCAGTGCCTGGAATAATCACAAAAAATGGATACACATGTGAGACCCACACCGTCATATCTCAAGGTTACGTGCTCAACCTGCACAGGATTCCTCGCTCCAGACATGGGAAACAAGTGCCTTCGAAGACAGTTCTCCTCCAACACGGCTTATTTGCAAGCTCTGCTGACTGGATCATGAATGGTCCTGGAAAAGGACTTGCCTACGTACTGGCTGATGCTGGCTACGACGTTTGGATGTCCAACATAAGGGGAAACAGGTATTCCAAAGATCATATTTGGTACAAGACGGACTCACATGCGTACTGGGACTTCTCTTGGCACGAAGTAGCTCTATATGATGTTCCTGCAGTTCTAGACTACATTTTGGAAACAAAAGGTACAGATACTAAGATTACCTATATTGGACATTCAATGGGGACAACCATTCTCTTTGCGATGCTAACCCTGAGGCCTGAATATAATGACATATTATCAGCTGGATTTGCGTTAGCTCCTGTGGTGTTCCTATCAGATATGAAGTCACCCTTAAAGTCAATGGCACCAATTGCCAGTAACTTAGCATACATAGACGAGTTACAAGGAACTTATGAGTTTATACCGAAGAATTCAGCGTTGGGCAAAATCTCAAGCACGTGTAACGGAGAAAACATGGATTCCTTGATTTGCAAGAACATAGTGTTCTACTTGTGTGGTTTTAACGAGGGGCAGTTCAATAAGACCCTCCTGCCAGTCTTTCTGGCACATTTGGGTACTGGAACGTCTTGGAAGACAGCGGTTCACTTCTCGCAAGAAATTCTTTCTGGTAAATTCCAGAAGTTTGACTACGGATACTTGAACAATTGGAGTATCTATGGTGCTGACTCTCCTCCGGAGTATGACCTGCGTAAAATAACCGTTCCTATTAAGTTATTCTGGTCTAAAAATGACTTGCTGTCAAGTGAGAAGAATGTTATGGAACTTTATAATAAGCTACCTTTGAAACCTGACATGTTCCTGGTTCCTGATGAGAAGTTTAATCATTTGGACTACCTCTGGGCTATTGATGCTCCAAGACTACTAAACGATGAGATTCTTCACTCTCTGCAAACATATATGCCCGAATATACGTTTACTGTGAGATTTTGAAGGAGAACTGGTATAAACCAGTACAATCAAACGGAAAATAACTACTGATTTTGTTCGTCAACAAAAGTGTAAAAAAAATAAAGATGTTTCCTAACTAAAAATGAGTATCAGTGATTGATACTTAAGACGAATCCCGACCAAAGTTATCTAAGAACCAAATGAAGAAGATATGAAGAAGCATAAAGGAGGAAAGATCTACAACCACGTTAAATATCCCACAAATCAAAGCTGTGTTTTTGTTTGAAATGTTCAAGTGCCAGTGAAATCAGAGGCACATTTGACATCAACGTTGCAACGCATCTGCAGACCAGTTAATGATGCACCTAGGAAGTCATATGGGTTACCTGTTACCAACCGAATACGCCAAAACCCACACGCTCCACACTCTGCTACAGACACGTTCTAGAGATGCTTGTCTTACCACAGGTGTTGTGGGGAAATCAAATGACAGAAGCTTCTAGCATGCCAACCATCGCCGCGATACGACTTGTTTAGCGCAGACGGGAACAGCAAACACCTGTCGCATGTTGCAAGTCGCGTCCAGGTATCCTAAACTCCCGTCGGGGCTGCGGGTTGTTCGCAAGAGATACCGCGGCCTCGACACAAAGGGTTAAGAAAGAACATGGGTGGTTTTTAGCCAGTAGAAGTCTGACACTCCCTATCGCTCTACCCAGAGTGGATTTCTCACACTCCAAAATAAAAATGGTAACCTAAACTGAGGGTGAAGTAAAGGAAAACTCCGAAAGACCTTAACTCGAGGCCACGCGTACATCAAAACATGGGTAAAACAGGAAGACTCGAACGCCGCGTCACTTCCGGTTGTGCATTTAATACTAAGTATTGATAAGTCTGTGATATATTTAGATTAATTTGCAATTGTTTACAACCGTCTAGTTGGTGGTCACCGTGACCTGATTCTATTAGAATGGAGGTCAATCTTAGCGATAAGTACTGATTAAAACAGTTATGTCTAAATATTGTGTAATTATATGTTTAAGTAATAAATTAATTAATATTGTTATATACGTGTTTGTAATTTCACCCTTTAAGAGAAATGGTTTAATATCATGATTATCGGAGTCGATGTCTAACGAGTTCAAAAAGGAGGAGGTTATTATGAATGAAGAATTCTAGCTGGTGCCACAACTTTTTGTGAACACACACACACTAAACTAACACAAGGCTAAAGGGGATGTTTCGGGTTGTTCGAAAGAGATACTGCGACCTCGACACAAAGGGCTAAGAAGGAACATAGGTGGATTTTTGTCAGTAGAAGTCTGACACTCTCTTTCACTCTGCCCAGAGCGGGAGGGGTTATTTGATGATTTCCGATCACCAAAAAAAAAAGGCTAAAGGGGATGGCAGAAACCACAGAACGCCACCTGCTACGATTCTTGGAAACTCTTATTGTATCATCCCGCTTTGATACACCTGGTTCTGGTCATACACGCACGCTGCTTGCGAGTACCACCACAGATGCACCGCACCTGACATTTTCAGAGTGTTGAACACCAAATTCCTAAGATTAACTCTGTATTTTATACATTTATCGGAATTATTAAGATCATTCTTTAGATCAGATTGAACAGATAGGTACTTTTTGAACAGATCTAACATTATCTATAAGTCGTAACATCACACCTGGAATCCCCGAAGGGTTAGGCAGAGGCTTACGTACAATAATAGTACACAGATTTCGCCAGTTACGTTTTTTTTAAATTCCCATATAATAAGAACAAGTCTCAATTATTAATAATAATGAATAATGTACACAAATAGTGGACACTAGAGTAGAATCTTCTAATGGTCATGTCCATTAAAAGGTTCAAGGAGAAATTTCAATTATTGCAAAAGTTTCTCAATAAAGCGTTTTAAAAATAGAATGGCTGGAATTTGTTACTAGATTTATAAGGTAGAACCGTCGGAAATTAATCTAAAACTAAAGTTTCGACTTAAGTTTTTCTAAGAAGTTAAATCAATTACCAGATCAGCTTAAGGCCGAATAGGGTAGTTAACAAAAAAATCTAATTAGTCCATCAGATAGATTTCCAAAAAATATTGGACACGTATTTTTTCTTTTTTCACGTAAACAAACAATGAAGACGATACAGTGCTTTGAAAACTCGTGTGACGTCATATTCTAAGACATTAGTATGACATTTTTTATCGGTGAGTGACGTCACAACCCCCCACTCAAATCTTTGACGCGTTTTATCTTCGTCAATTTTTATTGATTTGTTAAAACAAAAAATATTTTTCGATAATCTAACAGACGGACTAATTAGAATCATATTTTTTTTAGTCAGTAAACATCCATATTTCAAACCAGTCCCTCCAACCGATTGAGTTGAAATTTTGCACACACCTTTGGTTCTGGCGACAATACGCACGGCACGGTTGGCGCAGTGGCTGAGCGATTGGACTGCTGCGCTGCGTGTCGCGGGTTCGATTCCCGCACGGAACAAATATTTGTATGACCTACAGATAGCTGTTTCGGTCTGGGTATTTGTGTATGTGAGTTTAAATGTTTGTAAACGCACCCACGATACAGGAGAAATTCCTAGTGTGGGGCAACGCTTTTTTTAAAAAAAAAAAATACATTTTAATGACAGACATGACTTGATCCTGCAGCCGGAATCGTCTCCTCCTGAGGTTACTGGTTAATAGCGCGGACACAAAACTTTGTATTTGTGATCAATGTTGATATATGTATAAACTTCATTTTCTTCTTTTTGTTTAAACTGTTTTTTTTTTACTTTACTTTAATCCTTATGGCACTGCCAACATATAATAGGTACCTACCACTTATAACTAGGTATGCGTAAGTAGGTAACATATATTTTGAAAACATTTAATTTCGGTTCAAAGATCGTCAGTTTTTTTCCCGTAAATATTGTCAATCATTACTGACGTCTGACGTCAATGTTATCAATTGTTTGTGAGAAAAACGTTAGCAGATAATTTTTAATTATACCAATTTTAATAAGTAGGTACATTGTTAGTGCATTTCAAGCGTCAGTACATCCGGGTTTATAAGGGTAACAATAATAAAAAAACATTATTAATTATTTCCCAGTCTCAGAAACGTATTCTAGATTTGTACTTACAGTTGATGGCAATATGGTGGTGACCCTATTGCCTATTTCATGGGACTTAGACATAACTGGCGAAATGTGGGTGTACTAATAGGGGATCGAACAAAAAAAAACTAATTAGTCCGTCAGATAGATTTCCAAAAAATATTGAACATATTTTTTCTTTTTCACATAAACAAAAAATTAAGACGATACAGTGCTTCGAAAACTCGTGAACTCTTCGAAAACGTCACATGTCAGTACATTTTTTACCTACAAATGACGTCACAACTCGCCACTCATGATTTTTGACGCGTTTTATCTTCGTCAATTTTGATTCATTTGATAAAACAAAAAACACGTATCCAATATTTTTCGATAATCTAACTGACGGACTAATTAGAATCATATTTTTTTGACTCTGTCCGATCTCCTATTATGTACATTTCTGCCTAACCCTTCGGGGAATTAGGTACTGTGGTCTGAGAGTAGACCTCAAGTGTTTGCAGCTTCTATAGATGATAATAACAAATTGTGGGAATTCTAGTACCCACAAATGACCTGACAAATGCTTGCACTGACTGGACGGGTCCACTCAAATCTGTGTGATGCTTTCTTCAAAAGACCATCTCAGACACTAATCTGCATAGTCTTCATGTGTGTTTATCAAGTTTATGTCTGGACCTTAAAAGAGACCTTTTTTTTATAGTGGGTGGAAAATCATCAAATAACCCCTCCCGCTCTTGGGCAGAGCGGAAGGGAGTGTCAGACTTCTACTGACTAAAAACCACCCATGTTCCTTCTTAGCCCTTCATGTTGAGGCTGCGGTATCTCTTGCGAACACCCGCAGCCAAGAGACTATGACCTCTGAGATTGTTTCAGACGTTTCTTCTCAGTGTAGTCAGGTACGAAACACCGGCCCCATGTGCTGTTAAAAAAGTGACTTGTAAAAGTGTTTGTAAAAACCTATTTGCTAAAAAAACAAATAAAAGAAACACGCCTGCCATGTCAAAAACTAAACTAAAAAATTAAAAACAAGTCAAATGATCTCAGTGATGACTGAGAACAAGGTCCCGTAAATGTATTCGAAAATGGAAAACTGAAAACTAAAACTTTTATTGCAGTACAAGTACCCCCGACTGCAATACAAGTTTTAGTTTTCAGTTTGATCTGCAGGTGCCTAAAAGAAAAGCTTTTAATCGATAAGGGTAGCACGACGATGATATATTGGCCTTTTTACACCTTGAATTATGACTAACTTCCTTACAATTTCCAAGTAATTTCCCTGTAGGATATAAGGAAATCATTCTGAATTTCGGGCTAAGTCGGGATGAGCTGAAATTACAGGGTTTCGCAGTTAAATTCGCTACATTAAAATTGGAGTAATTAATTATGTACAGAGCTGATTTTATAGTGGAGCTGAAGAGTGGTTTTTCATCATTTAAAATAGTTGACTCTAAAACGTTACAATTTTAACCTAATAATTTTTTGTAGATTTGTATTTTTTTATTCATACGGCACGTCATTGATTTCTTAGCGTATGAATTGATTGCTAACATTAAATAAATTTAGTCCAAAATTCAGCTATGCAAACTCCGCTAGCTCGCTGATGCAGTCATAAGATCGTCAAGTGTGCAGGTGTCAGGGCATGCAGCGCCAGATGAAAGGTGGTGGAGGTGGTGGGAGGTGGTGGGAGGTGGTGGTGGTGGTGATGGTGGTGGTGGTGGTGTTGTCTTAGAGATATGCAAACACACTTAAGATCTAAGTCGACCATGAACTCTCATCTAAAGAGATAGATTTGTGAGTTGCAATAAATACTTCTTAATCTCATTATTTATTATGTCGAGAAACTCAGTAACTGATCGATCAAGGTAAATGGTGGTAATGGTGGTACATTCATTTAAAATTACATACAAAGGGGCCTAAAAATGTAAAGGAATGTAGTTTTTTAACAACCGATACGTTTTGCTCGTCAGTATTGTTCATTCCCTATTAAACTCCCTTAAGGGTGAAATTTCGAAAAATCCTTCCTTATTACCTTGTCCATATTATAAAGGGAAACTGTGCAAAATTTCAGCTTTCTTGGTCCAAGGGTGTGACTTTCCCGTCGGGGCTGCGGGTTGTTCGCAAGAGATACCGCGGCCTCGACATGAAGGAACATGGGTGGTTTTTAGTCAGTAGAAGTCTGACATTCCCTTTCGCTCTGCCCAACAGCGGGAGCCCCTTATTTGATGATTTCCCACCCCCCAAAAAAAAGGGTGTGGCATTACCGTCGGGGCTGCGGGTTGTTCGAAAGAGATACCGCGGCCTCGGCGCAAGGGCTAAGAAGGAACATGGGTGGTTTTTAGTCAGTAGAAGTCAGCACTCCCTTTCGCTCTGCCCAAGAGCGAGAGGGGTTATTTGATGATTTTCCACCCGCCAAAAAAAAAAAAAAAGTTTGTGTTTGGTCAGTCCACCCTCCGGCGCGTCTGTCTGTCTGTTCACGATAAACTCAAAAACTACAAACTTTCACCAATTAATAGACTGGTTCTCGAAGGTTTTAGTACATAGGTAATTTGTCAAGTTTTTGTATACCGAACCAACAATCATGCGGGCAAAACCGCGGGCATCAGCTGGTTTATATATATTTTGACATAATATTGGACAAATATAGTCAGTTGCAGTATCTATCTGCTTGAAATACACGCGGTATCATCAAAAGTGAATACTGTACTCATGTTGTAGATAAGATACATACAAACTGTATCAATGCTGAAGAACTTAGCTATGAAATTCAAGGTCCTTATTTAATTTTATGGTTGCGGGTTATTCGAAAGAGATACCGTGGCACACAAAGGGCCAAGAAAGAACTTGAATATTTTTTAGTCAGTAGAAGTCTTACACTCCCTACGTGCGTTTTTTCACGGGTGACCACTGAAAACCAGCGCGGTGCTGTGGTGCCCATAGCACAGCATCATGCTGAGTGGCAACCTACTTGTCGCAGTCACGACGTGCAACTGTCTTTATATTATCCCTGCTTGTTGTATTTTTTAATATCTGTTATGCGTTGTATGTGTATTTTTTTTTATGTCTCTTTGTATGCTCGTTATGTTTCTGCGACAAATAAATATTTTTTCTTTCTTTCCTATAGCTCCGCCCAGAGCGGGAGGAGACATTTGATGATTTCCCCAATAAAAGAAGGTCCTTATTTATTTATTTAATGCACAACATAGCTACATACTAGGTTTAAAACTAGTGAGTACATGACCCTGTTAAGACGCAGCAAGACAATATTGCAGTATCCATTATAATAATATTATCTAATATTATATAGGGTGTAAAAGTACCCTTAACACAAACGAAGGGCATTTGTCCTCCCCACCACTGCGATCATTTTTTTGTTCTAGATCATACCTGGGAACCTCCTAGTTACGGAGATATTGGGGGTCAAAGTTCCAAATTTTTCACAGCTGTTTTTCTAAATACTAGATAGTATTTCAGGTTTTAACTTTACTTAAATTACCTCCATGACCCGTTTACTATTAAAAGCATCCACTAGCACAATGTTTTAAGCGTGCTACTTTGCGTTTTACCGTAAAATGTGATTTTTGACCCCAAAAAAAAGTCATTTCCCAGCAAAAATTTTGCGTAGGGGTACTTAGTGTGATGTACAGAATGCTTGGTTGACGGATGCGTGAAGGGTTCGTTTACACCCTGTATAGATTAGGAACTTTCACGATTAAAAATATTAAAATTAAAATATTGTTATAATAATACACCCACAATCCACATAATAAATACTATAGGGAGCGAGCCTATTGCCATCATCTGGGCACAAATCCTGCCTCCATGGGGGCTTTTCTGAAAGTCCTGATAGATAAATCCAATAACAGTTTCTTCGACATGAACATTATAACCTGATTATAAAACGACGGAATTATTTTCTAACGCTCTTTACTTAAAGGAGCTCGTGGTTTAATAAGAACTGCCACTCGGGTCGATCTTTAGGTAAAGCTGTGCTTGCCTAGGTCGGTCTGTGGATGGGTGACCGCCCGACATACCGAGTTTCCTCCGTGCGTCGGAAAGGTCGTTAAGCTGTTGGCCCCGGCTGCCATGTAAAGATCTTTGGCAGTCGTTATAGGTAGTCAGTAAACCTGAAAGTCTGACAACCAGTCTTACCAAAGGGTATCGTATTACCCAGTATTAACTGGGTTCTGGAGGTCAGATAGGCAGTCGCTTCATGTAAAATACTGGTATTCAGCTGCATCTGGTTAGACTGGAAGCCGACTCTAACATAGTTGGGAAAAGGCTAGGCAGATGATGTTCTTTACATAAAACGCATTGAAAAATAAGAACTGTGTTGGGTGGGTCATCAGGCACTCCAGATATTTCCACCGGTCGAACAGCGTATGATTCATCATCACTTGAAGTATTTAGTACGAGGGGAAATACTGACGCATGCTATCTAACATAAATACTCTTTACTGTACAGTCGATCTCTTAATCGCTTTGCCACTTTTGATAAGCATTCCTAGTACATTCAAACCTATGTAAACTTGCTAACTATCCTATAAACAATACCGTAAGACATAGAACTTAAATTTATACTTATATTAACACTAGCTGATGCCCGCGACTTCGTTCCCGGTAACTTTGATGGGTGACTAAAAAAATGTTTGGTGTGGACAACCCTTAATACTTAGGGGTATGAAAAATAGATAGTAGCCGATTCTCAGGCCTACTGAATATGCACAAAAAATTTCATCAAAATCGGTTAAGCCGTTTCGGAGGAGTATGGCAACGAAAACTGTGACACGAGAATTTTATATATCTATACTAATATTATAAAGCTGAAGAGTTTGTTTGTTTGTTTGTTTGATTGTTTGTTTGTTTGAACGGGGTAAACTCTGGAACTACTGGTTGGAATTGAAAAATTATTTTAGTGTTGGATAGTCCATTTATCGAGGAAGGCTTTAGGCTATATAACATCACGCCACAATCAATAGGAGCGGAGCATAAATGAAAAATGTTGCAAAAACGGGAAAAGATATTCCTTTTTGGGAGCTTCCGTTGCGTGCGCTGCGAAAACGGTTTAAGTTACGTAAATATCATGTATGACGGAATTGTTCCTCTTTAAAAGTTCTAAAAAAAAGTCCGCGACAGCATATGTTTATCTTTTACGATTGACTCACTGTAACTATTTTTTTATATTAAAATGTTAGGTTAAAAAGAATTATATTTTGCGAAGCTTATTTAACCCATATGGTATTAATCTATCTATACTAATATTATAAAGCTGAAGAGTTTGTTTGTTTGATTGTTTGTTTGTTTGAACGGGGTAAACTCTGGAACTACTGGTTGGAATTGAAAAATTATTTTAGTGTTGGATAGTCCATTTATCGAGGAAGGCTTTAGGCTATATAACATCACGCCACAATCAATAGGAGCGGAGCATAAATGAAAAATGTTGCAAAAACGGGAAAAGATATTCCTTTTTGGGAGCTTCCGTTGCGTGCGCTGCGAAAACGGTTTAAGTTACGTAAATATCATGTATGACGGAATTGTTCCTCTTTAAAAGTTCTAAAAAAAAGTCCGCGACAGCATATGTTTATCTTTTACGATTGACTCACTGTAACTATTTTTTTATATTAAAATGTTAGGTTAAAAAGAATTATATTTTGCGAAGCTTATTTAACCCATATGGTATTAATCTATATCTAAATAAATGTGTTTGCTAGCACGGAAATTTAATATAGAATATTTGTGCCCTTTACTCTATACAGTTTAAACAAATATCTTAGAAGATATCGCAATGTAAAAATATACGGGCGACAAAATAATTAGCGCGTGGCAGTCATTCGGTCCGGTGCGGTAGGTACGTGGGGATTCTGGCCTCTGGGGGCTCCGGAGAAATTCAAATTCAAAATATTTACTGCACCATAATGTTTACAAGTACAAGGTGTTACTGTATATTAAACAGTAAAAGATACCTATAGTAATTGTTACTTTAATAATATAATCGAAGTCAATCTAAACTAATAGGTATTTTATAGAGGAAAGGTAAGATTTTTTGTTTGTTACGAGTACGATATAGCCTAATTTAATAAGTTGGATAGTCGATGTATCTAGAAAGGTTATAAGCTATATTATGTGTTGCAGACGAAGTTGCGTGGGTCAGCTAGTTAGATTATAAAGCTGAAGAGTTTGTTTGGTTGAACGCGCTAATTTCTAGAACTTGTGGTTCTTTTTTTTTTAAACTTTGTCCCACACTAGGAATTTCTCCTGTATCGTGGGTGCCTTTAGAAACATTAAACTCACATACAAAAACACCCAGAACCCGGAAGAACTATATGTATGTAGGCCATACAAATATAGGAATCGAACCCGTGTCACGCAGCGCAGCAGTCTAATCGCTCAGCCACTGTGTCAAACGTGTCGTCGTCAGTTGGAATTGATTTATTCTTTTTGTGTTGGATAGTCTATATATCGAAAAATAATTAGGCTATGACCAATAGGAGCGGAGCATAAATAAAAAATGCTTCCAAAAGTTTCACACGAACAAAGTCGCGAGCTAAAGCTAGTATACAGGGTGTAAATCAACCCATCACACAGCCGTCAACCAAGCATTCTGTACATCAAACTAAGTACCCCTACGCAAAAATTTTTGCTGGGAAACGATTTTTTTTTTGGGGTCAAAAATCACATTTTACGGTAAAATTCAATGTAGCACTCTTAAAACATTGTGCTATTGGATGCTTTGAATAGTAAATGGGTCATGGAGGTAATTTAAGTAAAGTTATAACCTGAAAAACTAGTATTTATAAAAACAGCTGTGAAAAATTTGGAACTTTGACCCCCAATATTTCCGTAACTAGGGGGTTCCCAAGTATGGTCTAGAACAAAAAAATGATCGCAGTGGTGGGGAGAACAAGTGCTCTTAGTTTGCGTTAAGGGTACTTTTACACCCTATATAATAGGGCTAGCTTTTACCTTGGCCAGAGGCTGAGTGTTGCCATACAGCGTGGCAATGCTGCCAGTTTCTTGGGCACATTACCAGTCGAGGAACTGACAGTTGGTGAACGTCCAATGTGTTTGAATGTTCGATAAAAGGACGCGCCAGTTTCTTTACGGTGACTTCCTTCAACGTTTTGAGATCAGTAGTGATGTAATTATTGGCAAGTGTCAATTTCCAGTGGGCCTGGTTTCAACCCCATGACTTACAAACGTTAGTCGAGGTTCAAACTGCTGGGCTGCGGGTTGTTCGCAAGAGATACCGCGGAGACGACATGAAGGGCTAAGAAGGAACATGGGTGGTTTTTAGTTAGTAGAAGTCTGACACTCCCTTTCGCTCTGCCCAAGAGCGGGACCCCGTTATTTAATGATTTTCCACCCGCCAAAAAATAAAGGTTTAAACTGCTGAGCCAACATTGTTTTTTATTCATAGAATTTAAAACTAAAAACATAATTTATCATAAACAGGACGGCTCATAAATTGCATGTATGCATAACACATATTATCGTCAACTAAGCAGAAGACCCATAGAAAATTAGAAAAACAAGTAAAATCCAGATTTTAGACGGCACTAAGCCTGGCAAAATTAATTATACCCTATAGCATTGTATTTGTTATGAATTCATAACTCGTGTACCTACTGTGATAATATATATCTTTAAGTTACTAGGGTACTAAATTCTGCATTCAGAGCATGCCTGCACCATCTATGACACTTGACTGTTTTCGGAACTTGGCTGCGCGCTTATGTTAGATGGAACTATTCATAATAACATTACATAATAATTATGATTGCTATTACTCTTAAAGATCGACCCGGGTGGCAGTTATTATTAAGCCATGACCTCCTCCGAGATATATTATTAGTATTAACATTTTCAGCTTTTACATACACACATAACATAACATAACATCACGCCTGTAATCCCCGAAGGGTTAGGTAGAGGTATACCTAATAGTACCCCCACATTTCGCCAGTTATGTTTAAGTCCCATGTAATAGGGGGCGAGCCTATTGCCAACCGGGTACAACTCCAGACTCCGTAGCTGTTACTGATAAATTCCTGATAGAAAAAGCCAATAACACTTTGCCCGACCCGGGAATCGAACCCAGGACCTCATGCTCAGCAGTCGCGCTTGCGACCACTAGACCAACGAGGAGGTTTTACATACATACATACAAAATTACTTTAGGGACGGTCCGTATCACCAAAACATGCTGAACGAGCTTGAATAGTATCGTATAACCAAATCCACCCGCCAGTCTGCTTATGTCTGTCACGATATAGCGCTCTAATATAAATGCAGGCGTTTGTTGTTTGAATTGGGAAACTAGATTTGAAACATAAATACAATTTGTACATTGTTTTTGTGTTGACAAACAAACAAACCTATGTGGCGACAGCGACATCTATCGCAACACCTAAGAACTAATGACAAATCCTACATCGCGCTATCAAAGTTATCATGACATTTTTGAAACAAAGTCCTTCCACGACACTTTTTGCTATAGTAAGCTATTGTAAGCTGTGCGGCGTCGCATGTTTCTCTGTCTGTCTCTCTCTCTCTTATAGAAAGCAAGCCAGATATTTTCATTTCTAAATTTTTTTTTTTTTTTCCGGGTGTTCCTTGACACCTCTCAAGTTTTTTATAGCTCATTTAAGAAATCCCGACTTACATATGTTGGGCAGTTAGCCCACCAGACACAACACCCGTCTGGTCGTATGATCCTCCCTTTTCTATGGAGGATGAAGAACTTTACACCCTGTTCCTCATACCCCCCAAACCTACATAAGAATTCAATTTATTCAAACCATTTCAATATTTCCATACAAACATTTTTTAATGTGTCTGAGTCTGTCTGTATACATGTCAGTTTGTCGACAATCTATTAATAGTGAAAGTCTGACAGACTCCTCTGCGGCGCTTGTCACTTAACAGCTGCTCGGGTCGATCTTTAGGTTTAGTTGGGCTTGCCTAAGTTGGTTTAATATTGGATGACCACCCATGACATATCTAGTTTCCCCCTCGCCTCGGAAAGAACGTTAATTCGATCGATCTCGGCTGTCATTTGTAGATTTTGGACAGTCGTTGTAGATAGTCAGTGACCTGTGGGTATGACAACCAGTATTACAAAGGGATATCGTATTATCCCGTACAAACCAAATTGCGCAGGTCAGATAGCAGCAGTCATCATTATCATCATCATCAGCCATAAGACGTCCACTGCTGGACAAAGGCCTCCCCCATAGAACGCCATAAAGAACGGCAGCCTGCCGTTTGCATCCACCGGTTGCCCGCGACTCTCACGATGTCGTCGGTCCACCTGGTGGGAGGCCTACCAACGCTGCGTCTTCCGGTTCGTAGTCGCCACTCGAAAACCTTACTTCCCCATCGGTTGTAGGTTCTTCGAGCGATGTAGCAGCAGTCTCTCCATGTAAAATACTGGTACTCAGCTGCATCTGGTTAGACTGGAAGCAGGTTACTAGGCAAAAGGTTATGCAGATGAGTCTGACAAACTCTGTAGCCCCAGGTCGGAAAACCTTCGAAGTTATTTCACTCATGCAAAATTTAAACCTTTTATAAATAAGGTTGTAACCTTGAAAAGTAACTACCAGTGGTGCCCGGTTAAAGGTGCTAGTTTTAACCCGAGTCCTCTTCCTTTAAGAGAACAACAGTTAATGTAAAATATAGACCGTAAGAACTTCTTCAACATTGAATTGCTAAAAGTCATCGACGAAATTTAAAGGTTAATTCTTGTACCTTCGTTCATGATAAAAAATCAAAACTGGGACAGGTAGTCAGGTACATGTATAATAACTGGTAAGAAACGAAAAATATAGCTTTGCACACCTAGTACTACATCACAAGTAGGTAATTCAAAAACAAAACACTCTACGTATCGCACTCGACTTACAATCAGTACTTATAATTACTGGTATATAAGCCTTGTTCAGCTCACAAGGACGTACCGTACCGATCAATCATGGAAGTGTTAAAGTTATACGTAGTGCTGCTAAGTTTGTTCGCGGCTGTTTTGGCGTGTGACCTGAAAGAAACAGCTGCTGAAGCTACTGCCAAGACTGACGTGGAGTCATACATCACCACCGCCCAAGCAAACATCAAAAGTACGTACAGATTGCTCTATCATGTAGCTCCCCCAGTCGGCTGGATGAACGATCCCAATGGATTTTCCTTCTTCAAGAATAATTATCATTTGTTCTATCAGTTCCATCCTCAAGACACTGTGACGGGTACTATGTACTGGGGACATGTGGTAAGCACAGATCTAGTGACGTGGACACAACTGCCAGTAGCATTACTACCGGAAACGGAATATTGTTTCTCAGGCAGCGCGATTGAACTAAACGGCACATTAGTTCTAATGTACACTGGTCACATAGAAGCAACAAAAAACGAGACGCAGTATTTGGCGTTCAGCAATGACGGTGTAGTGTTCAAGAAATACAAAAAGAAAAATCCAGTTATAACGTTCTCGCCTGATACTGCTCTAAATTTCCGTGACCCTAAAGTGTGGAAACATGAAAACTACTATTACGCCGTTATCGGTAGCCAGACTTCGGCAAATTTGGGCAGAGTGTTGCTGTACAGGTCGGCGGACATGGGGTACTGGGAGTATTTCAGTGAAGTGGCTAGATCTACGGGTGTTCTGGGCGACATGTGGGAGTGCCCGGACTTCTTCGAGTTGAGCGGGAGCTTCGTCCTGCTTATGTCTCCTCAAGGTATGGTTGCAGATGGTGACAGGTATAAAAATCAGTACCAGACGGGATATATAATTGGATCCTTCAATTACACAACAGGCAGGTTTGTTCAAAGTGTAGCTTTCCAAGAAATTGACTATGGCCACGATTTTTACGCAACACAGACAATGGAGAGAGATGGCAAGAGGTATTTAATTGCATGGATGGGATCGTGGGATGGTGCGTTCAAGGAAAAATCTGACGGATGGGCAGGAGCCATGACCATCGTTAGAGAGTTGACGTTAAGTGGAAGACGAATCTTAATGAAACCTGTTGAAGCGATCACCAGTCTTAGGGGAACTACACCTGTGTTTAGCGGAGCATTGGCAACATCTCAAACAATTACAACACTTGGCAAAACGGGCGATCTGCTTGTTACTTTTGATTTCACCAAAGATCTTACTTTAGACATCAAAGGTGAAACTGATACTCAGTTGGTCACTTTGAAATGGACTGTTTCAACCCAGAAAATTTCTTTGGACCGGGGTACTACAACTGATCCAGATATTCGACAAGCACAATGGACTCCGGTCTCTTCGACATCGACATCGCTGAGAATCTTCTTGGATGCTAGCTCGATTGAAGTGTTCTGTGGAGAAGGTGAAATTGTGTTCAGTTCCAGAGTGTATCCTACTGGTAATTGGCGGGTAACCAATTTAGCCTCCGATAGTGCAAATGTTGTAGCATACGTGTTGTCGAGAAGTGTCCCTCAGTAATTTTTTTGTTTCTGTCTTACTCTTCTTCTAAATGCTTATGATTACTGTTTTTTTTTTTGAGAAAATCATTAATGAATATGTTTAAAAGCTCTTATTGATTAATTTGTACTTACAATGCAACAGGAATCTTTTGTCGCTTGAATGAAGTTGACAGGTTATTGGTACCTCTGAATTATATCCATAAATTGTATTAAAAAACAAGACGATAGCGTTAGTTCCTATCTTGGCCACGCGTCAAAAGATCTTTGTACAACTGTATTTTTAGATTATTATTGGACTTGTGTTGACAATGTGTTTTATTTCTGTAAATTTCTCTTTTTTGTTAACATTATTCTAAAATAAGTTACATTTATATGAGAAGGATTTTCATTTGACATGTTTAAAAAGCTCATTTAAATCGATGGTTAATATTGTTTGGCTTTTCCTTGCGTTTCCAATAAATGTATTTTTTTGTTTTTAATATTATTTTGTTTTTATTCATCACCTTAAGTTCACCTCTATAAGTAGGTAACACTTTAGTAAGCAAGACAAGATGTTTGATTACAGGTCAACTCTTAGCATCAGCGGTGCTGTAACACTTCATTCATCAGCTTCACGACGTCGGGTAACACAACTTTACACGATACGCGTCAATCGAGACACGCGCGTCGTTTATTCCTTTAGCGTGAGTACCGTCTACTCTCCGCAAGTAATTTTTTCGCATCTATTCTATTCTATTCTATTATTGGGGGTTTGGGTTTCCGCACTTGGTCCTTAAAGTGGACCATTGTGCGTGAGCCATGTTGGCCGATCACTCTAACCAGCCTACTTCCCTCCAGAAGCAGATCAGACTTCCCGGTCTCCTCAGGGCATCCACAAGGGATCTTGGTGTTCCTAGGGTTTCCTCACGAATCTTGGTAACGCCTGTGCACTCAAGGAGCACATGCGCCACCGTTTCCTCCGCCTCCATGCATGCTCTGCACAGGGGACTGTCTGTGATTCCTAGGGTGTGGAGGTGCTTATTCAGTGAACAGTGTCCAGTGATGGTCCCCGCCACCAGACGCAGGCTATCCCTGTCCAGGCGCAGAAGGCGCCTGGTCAGCTTTATATCCAGGGATGGCATAGCTTCCTTGGATTGCCTACATCCTGGTGTCGAGGTCCACCACCTCTCCGCTTGTATTAGAGTGTGGTCTTTTAGCCAGCTTCTTAGCTGCTTGAAAGGAATGGGCACAATGGGTTCGGGTCCGTAGGGTTTTGTGCTGGATCCTCTTCTGGCAAGTTCGTCAGCCGCATCGTTTCCGAGTGATCCGCTGTGACCTCTAATCCATTGTAGTGTCACCGTGTTGTGATTCAGTACCGTGATTCGTTCTAAGGCCTTGTGGCATTCTAGTATTAGTCTCGACGTGATCTGATTATTTTTTAGGGATTGAAGAACTGAGGCACTGTCGGAGAGTATTCGAATGTTAGTATCCGTAACCTCCCTGGCCTCTATAGCGTGTGCCGCTTGGATAATACCTACACATTCTGCTTGGTAAACAGAGTTGAGCATTCCAAGTGGTTTGGATATCTTAATGTTTAGGTCGTCGGAGAACACCCCAACGCCTGTCCCATCGTTGGTTTTTGATCCATCAGTGTAAATCCTTAGCTCTCTTGTACCTGAGTAGTCACACCACTCTTCAATGAGCTCTACGTTGTAGTGTTTTTGGAAGCAGTGGGTCTTCAGGATTCTGTCGATGGGTGATGTCATCATCGGCTGTTCTTTGATTGCATCTTCTTTGATGCGTGTGTGTTTGATTCTGGAATCATTTCTTAGGGTGCCGGATACTTCGAGTCTGAAAGTTGCTATGGCCGCCTCCTCTCTTACGACGAGGTGTAGGGGAGGTAGCCCCAGCATCACCTGTAAGGCAGCAGTGGGGGAAGTTCTCATGCTGCCGGTGATTGCTACGCAGGCAAATCTTTGTAGTTTCTCGAGATCCTTTTGGGTTGTACTTAAGTTGGTCCTGGGCCACCAGACTAAAGAGCCGTATGTAACGACTGGTCTAATAACTGTGGTGTATAGCCAGTAGGTGATTTTGGGGCTTATGCCCCAATTTCTCCCGAGGAGTCTCTTACATTGCCATAGGGCTATACTGGCTTTTGTGATGATGTAATCAGTGTGTTTTGCCCAGTTCAGCTGTTTGTCCAAATAGATGCCCAGGTACTTGGTTTCAGTTGATAGGCTTAGGGTTGTCCCAAAGAAGCTTGGCAATTGTAACGTTGCCAGCTTCCTTTTCTTTGTGAAGAGGACGAGTTCGGTTTTGGTAGGGTTCACTGCTAGTTTGTATTCTTTGCACCAGTCTTCTACTATTCTTAGAGCTTGGCGCATAAGGTTGCATAGTGTGTTTTCGTGTGTGCCGTTTATTATTATGGTCAGATCATCAGCGTAACCCACCGTGTAGTAGCCTCTGCTATTGAGACGTTTGATGAGGCTGTCTACTACTAGGTTCCATAGAAGTGGCGAGAGGACACCACCCTGGGGGCAGCCCTTCGCCACTATGGCTCTAGTGGTGTCGTTTATCGTAACTTGTACGGCTCTCAGTCTGAGCATGTTTGTGATCCATCCTCGCAGGGTCGGGTCCACACCGTATTCCTCGAGGGCTGCGTTGATGCTATGGAAGATGGTTTTGTCAAAAGCGCCTTCTATGTCAATGAAGACTGCTAGTGAAGAGCATTTGTGGTCCACTGCACATTCGATCTTGGAGATCACACTATGCAGCGCAGTTTCTGTTGATTTTCCTGTGGAGTACGCGTGTTGTTGTTTGTGAAGTGGTTGCTCCCGAAGAGGTCCGTCCCGAATGTGTCGGTCACAGAGTCTCTCGAGGGTTTTCAGTAGGAAGGATGTTAGGCTTATTGGTCTGTACGCCTTGGGTTGTGTGTAGTCTGGTTTGCCTGGTTTAGGGATGAAAATGACTTTCACCTCTCGCCATGCAAGTGGTATATATTTCTGTGCTATGCAGGCTTGGTAGATGACGGTCAGCCATGGCGTTAGAGCGTCTACTCCCCATTGTAGCAGGGCAGGGAGGATCTTGTCTAAGCCTGCGGATTTGTATGGTTTAAACGTATTTATTGCCCATTTTATTCTCTCTGCGGTAACCATGGTGCGGGCTCTGGCCCAGTCTTGGTCACTTGCTGTGTGGGTTGGCTCGTCTGCCCAGGTTCTGTCCTCGGAGAGATGGCAATCTGGGAAATGGGTTTCCAAAAGAACTTTTCTTGTTTCGTGGTCCGACTTGGTGTATGTGTTGTCTGGGGTTTTCAGCGACCCGAGGGTGCGGTCTTGGTCGGTAGATAGGATCTTTCTCACACGCGCGGCTTCGCTGTTCGATTCAATTTCTTCACAGAATTTCCGCCAGGCTGCCCTGCTGGCATTCCTGACTTGTTTTTTGAAGGTGTATTGTGTTTTTTTGTATGAGTCCCAGTCTTCTGGTAGTCTGGAGTTTTTGGCTCTGTTGAATTGTCTGCGCATGGTTTGCCTGAGCTTACTGAGTTCCGCATTCCACCAGGAGTTACCCTTGCTCTTGGTGTTTGGATCTTTTAGTTTGCAGCAGGCGTGATATGCTTCAATTATAAATCCCGAGAGTTTTGTTACGGTGTCTTCAAGTTGTTTGGGGTCTATTAGAATTTGGGGTGTTTGGTGCTGCGTTAGTAGGCAGGCCAACAGCCGTTTGTAGCCGGGTACATTGGTACGGCGTGGGTTGCGTCTAGGTTCGGGTTTTTTTATGTTGGCTACTAGTGAGAAGCGAATCCTTCTATGGTCAGAGCAGGAAGGCTCGTTGGATACGTGCCAGTCAGAGATAAGTTTTGCCGCGCTTTCCGAAGCCAGCGTTAGGTCAATGATCGTTTGTCCGCGCGATGTGACCCAAGTGGGTTCCGAGCCGCGGTTTGCGATACTAAGGTTAGTTGTGAACAAATATGTGCATAGTACCTCACCTCTAGTGTTGGCTTTGTTGCAACCCCAAAGCGGGTGATGGGCGTTTGAGTCCGTGCAGATGACCAGGCCCAGGTTGTTGTCCTCACAATACGTTACCAGGTCGGCCATCCCTTTTGGTGGGCAGTCTTCATCCTCGCCAGGCATATATACCGAGGCTAGGACGATATCGGGTGCGTCGCCGTCGGTTTTGAGCCTGACGGCTGTTAGGTCTCTGGAACATAATTGCGTGAGTGTGGTGGTGGGTACATCTCTAGGTATGTAGACACATGTTCGTGGTTTATCTGTACCATTTGTGTCGAGGATCAGCTTACCTCCGATGTTACCAAGGCCGCATACTCTGTTATTACGGATCCACGGCTCTTGGATGAGTGCGAAGCTTCGGGGTTCTGTCTCCAGTGCCCTGCGCAGGCAGGCGGTAGCCGTCTGGCTGTGCTGGAGATTGGTCTGGATGATGTTTAAGGGACGGGATGGGGGCGGCAGTGGGGTGGAATTAGGAGGAGATTGATCCATCGGATGAGTCCCCCCCCTTTTCCAGCCCATGCTGGTCTTCGCTGGGTGCCGGTGATGATGACGAGAGCAGCAGCTCATCTGTCCACCCTGGTGACGAGGTTGACACCTTTTCGGCGTCGGCATCAGCCATCACCGTCCTGGCCATCTCCTCCTCCAGTTGCGTCATCGTCAGGTCAGGTTCAATCGGAGCCGGTTTCGTCCGTTCAGCGTCGGTGTTGGTATCGGAGGTGTCGGAGGGTTGGGTGTTGGGGAAGAAACGCACGTATATCGACCCAAGTAGGTACGATATCCGCCGCTCCCTCCCCAAGACCTTTTCGACCTCGTCCGGTGGGATACCTAGGGTTAGGTAGGTCCCGTAGTTCTCACCACCGACCGATGTCGCCCTGTACAGGGACCACCTACCGATGTCATACCAGGGGTTCTGGCAGGTCAGGACCGTCTGGAGCAGCGTTATCTCTCCATTGTACCGGGGTACGAAGAGCGCCGCTCGGGCCCGTGTCGGTACGTCGGACTGTCTCATGACTGTCAGTGTCGCGTCAGTGTTCGGCAGTCTAACCTTGGGCACATTCTGGGTCAGCCAAGTCAGGGCGTTGTCGTCCTCGCACCACATATGAACCGTGCCATCCGCTACCCTTGGGTAGCCACGGAAGGCCGGGACTTTGGAGGGGTCGGTTCGACACGTTTCAGATATCCTTTGTGGCCCGCGCGTAGGTTCTCTGCTCCCCTTGAGCGGCCTGGGTTCTGACACGCTTGGCATCCCCTTGGAGCGCACTTGGCGAGGCCGTGTCGTCCGGGCGCTCCCTCTTCGCCGCTCCCTGTCCACTTGGACCCGGTTGCGGTTCTGAGGTGCTTGGCACAATACTCTGTGCCAGGGATACCCGGCGTAGGAAACCAGACCGCTTGCCACGCTTCCTCTGTCGGTGTCGGTCTACGGTCGTCTCTTATTTTCTCGTATTTTTTCGCATCTTTCACTTAGTTTTTTCTCAGTCATTATCATAAGAAATACTACGGAAATACTTTTTGAAATCGGACTGAATTGCTCTCAATCAAGTCACTAGTCTTAGTAGGTAATTATTATAAGGTTTCTCGTTTTTTTTTACTGTATGTATTAAAATATCTATTAGTTTATTTAATTCTATCTGTATATATATGTACTGGTATGCACCTGTTTATGTATTACGTTTACAAAATGGTTTTAGCCTTATTATTATTTATTTTTTTGTACTCTACCACAGTGCTGTCCTATTTGACCCAAAGGTTGACTGGTACAGAATGCCTTGTGGCATTAAGTCCGCCTATTCACCACTTTTGTACATGAAGTTTAAATAAATAAGACGCGATTTGCTTAAACTTGTGGCTCGTGGCCTAGTCGTTATCTCTGCAGGAACATTTCTTGTCTAATGAAAGTTGAAGGAACAGACAATGTTAGGAGTGTGTTAGATTTATTGCTACCGTATAACGTGAATTTTCATCCCATTAAAAATAGTTGGTTCCCAGTATTTTTCTTCGTAGTATTACTTACTTATGTACAAAATGCTTTGTTGAGGGCTTCATGAAGGGTCTGCTTACACCCTGGATATTATTAGTATTCCCAGTACAAGGGGATCATGGTCCAGTAAGTAAATAATATGTAGTTAAGGGTATGAGGATCAGAGTTCCTCATTTCCATAGCAAATAAAGGGTTCACCGTGACTACCCACCAGTCGCGGCCCTACAGTTACAGGTTTTTGAAAAATTCTTCTTTCTGTCTGTGCATTTTCTTCTTTCTATGCATTTAACATACAACCAAGAAACCTAACCCTTAACCTTCAAGAATCCCTTATTTTTGCTTTTAACTCCTAACCGTGACCTTCTATTATCAGCTCATCAACATGAAGTGATGACTGCTAGATGCGAATACTTGAATAGCGTCAGAAAAAGCACGAAACACGTAATACGTGCTGCGGCTGGGCTGCGGGTTGTTCTAAAAAGATACCGCGGCCTCGACACAAAGGGCTAAGAAGGAAAAGTTAGTAGAAGTCTGACACTCCCTAACGCTGCCCAGAGCGGGAGGTTAACAGGTTAACACGCGCCTCCCAAGGCTAGTTCCACTCATTACATACCGAGTTTTCACCGTGCCTTGGAAAGCACAATAAGCCGTTGTCACACCTGACATTTGCAGAGCTTAAACGGAGACAGTACAGGTAGTCAGTGGCCCGAAATACAGATAAACACTGTAACCGGGTATAGCATTACCCAGTACAGTACTAACTGGGTTGTGGAGGTCAGATAGGCAGGGCAATATGGCAAGTGGGCACCCTGATCAAAATCAAAAGTCATTTATTCAAACTAGGCTGATAATCAGCACTTTTCGAACGTCAAAATTTACTTTACTTATTTACAAGAGACAGTCCCCCAAAACGCCCACCCTTCGACACTTCCTAGTGTTTTAGCTGGAAAGAAGAAGTGGCGGAACAAACTCCCCAGCAACACATCTGTCTGTTAGGTTAGAAGAACCAGACTCGATACAATAATAAGGTGTAAGTTAATATTACGATTGACTACATACACAAATCAACAATAAAAAAAGTATGTAATAATAAAAATATAAAAATGACAAAACATATCAGTAAACTAATTTTGGAGAAAGACCATAAATAACAAACAACAAATATTGTCTTGTGATCGCGATCATTATCAAAGACGCAGTGATCGAGTTCAGTAAAGACTATGGTTCTCTTAGAGAGGCTCCAATCCTCTCTCAACTTATCGTTGTTAAAGTTATCTACAAAGTGCTACTGCTAAGTGTTATTAGGTTTTTCAAATAGGAATATTTTGACTATCGTTACATCATTCTAGCAGGTATTTCTTAGTGATGATGCAAATGCCTCCGTGGCCGAGTGGTTTAGGCGTTTGCCTTGTGACCGTGGGATCGATACTCACGGGAAGCATACTTTAGTTAAGTTGTTTGCAGTTTGGCTAGGATATTGCAGGGTTGAATCACCTGATTGACTGATAAAAAGATGATTACGTGCTTTGGAAGGTACGTATTTAAAACCGGTGTTCCTGGCCGCCAAATGGCGGTTGTTTAATCATGCCAGAGGACCTTGAGACAGTTTAGAAACTCTGACACTGTCAGGTGGGGTCATTAGACTTAACTACCCACACGATAAGAAGAAGAAGAAATAATGATAGGCACCTATTTAATCATCATCATCATTTCAGCCAAAAGACGTCCACTGCTGGACATAGGCCTCCCCCAGGTATCACCACATTGACCGGTCCCGTACGTCTCGCATCCAGCGGGTCCCCGCAACCTTCACCAGGTCATCTGTCCACTTAGTGGGAGGCCCTCCAACGAAACATCTTCCGGTTCGAGGTTGCCACTCCAGAACTTTCCGGCCCCATCGGCCATGCGTTCTGCGACAAATTTGCTCTGCCCACTGCCACATAAGTTTGGCAATTCTTCGGGCTATGACGGTAACTTTGGTTCTCTTGCGGATGTCTTCATTTCTGATGCGATTCCGCAAGGAGACCTATTTAATATGTGCAACATAATCAACCCCTTTTCCCAGCTTGTCCCATAAGCAGGCCCAGCGCGGGTTAGTAGATCATGTCACATGACTTCGAATGTGTGGTTCTGAGACATGATGGTTTCCGCACCATCACCATCACAAATAATTTAAACAAAGTCGTATCTACACCAGGGTTCGTACCCTCGACCTAGAACTCGTAAATTGTGGTCATATATGTAAATACACTCAAAAAATTGAGTTCAATGTCAATGGTAAGTAAAAACTGCTGGAGGAAAATGCAATCTTAATTAGGTTCACAACTACTGTAAATAATAATATATAGATAGATAAGTAAAGAATTTATATTTATCTTCTAATAACCAAACATTCACTTTAACACTCAATCAAAAACACACCCACAGCGACCGACAGTTCAGCTGTTGTGTCCAAAGAAGAGGATATAGCCAACCTGGCTATATCCTCGCGAATAGCACAAATCAACCATGTATATTTTTGGGAAACTCTGATCTCTGCAATGTCAAGAATAAACGTAGGCTTGTAGGTACTTTACACACTCACTGTACTTCGCTTTGTCTATTTGTATTTTATTTAAATACAATGAAGAGAAAATAAATAACTACAATATATTATGTTACGCCATTCATTACCATCAACTACGCAGAAAGTTGCAACAGATTCATCTCAGACCAACACAGACATTGTGAACGTCACCAAAGCGAGATAAAATCGAACACATTGACGTGCGTTATATCATCATATTATCAAAAACAAAACACTTGAAATATCTTATCACCCTCCTAAAAACTAGTATATATATACAGATTACCACATGAGGCGACACATCAATTCGCCATGACTCTTAGAAAGTTATTCGTGGTGTTCCTCACCTTGCTCGCCACTGTGCACCTTAAGACGATTAAACAAAGCGATGCGATAGCAGAAATAGAAGCTTACATTGAAGAGAAGAAGGCGGAAATCAACCCCCGGTACAGACTACACTACCACGTGGCGCCCCCTGTGGGCTGGATGAACGACCCTAATGGGTTCTCATACTACAAAGGAGAATACCATCTGTTCTACCAATTCTACCCCTACGACAGCCAGTGGGGGCCCATGCACTGGGGTCACGTTGTAAGCCCAAATCTTGTGGATTGGAAGCAACTTCCAACAGCTTTGGTGCCTGAAGAGGAGATGTGTTTCTCGGGAAGTGCTGTCGTTAAAGACGACGACCTGGTTCTCATGTACACCGGCCGCTTAACAACAGACGAGGAACCTTTCTTTAATGAAACTCAGTATTTGGCATTCAGTGATAATGGTGTAGAATTCCACAAGTACGAAGGTAATCCAGTTCTCCCAAGTGCACCTAACGGATCCCCTGATTTCCGAGATCCTAAGGTATGGAAGCATGGTGACCACTGGTATGTTGTGATTGGAAGCAAGACTGACGACGAAAGAGGCACAGTATTGCTTTACAGATCCCTAGATCTGATCAGCTGGGAATTCTTAAGTGTCCTAGGAGAATCTTCGACTGAAATGGGCAGCTATATGTGGGAATGTCCTGACTTCTTCGAGCTCAGAGGTAAGCACATCCTCCTGATGTCTCCTCAAGGTATGACCGCGCAAGGAGACAGATACAAGAATACCCACCAAACTGGTTATATCATCGGAAGTTTCAATTACGAAACTTTTGAATTCGTGCCTGAAGTTAGTTTCCAAGAAATCGACTTTGGTCATGACTTCTACGCCACTCAAACTACTGAAGAAGATGGAAAGAGGATATTGATCGCATGGTTCAGCATGTGGGATGTCCCATATCCTGAAGATGTTGACGGCTGGGCAGGAGCCATGACTATCTTCAGAGAACTCGATTTAGTTGGCAACCGTATCGTGATGAAGCCGGTTGAAGCCATGACCAGCTTGAGAGAGGAAACATTATGGAATGGACAGGTTGCAGAAAATGTTGCTATACAATTTGATAAGACTGGAGAATTATTGGTGAGTGGTGACTTGAGCCAAAGTATAGAATTGGAAATCAAAGGCAGCAATGGCGGCGGTCAAGTTTTGCTGCGATGGGACCCTGAAGTCCGTAAAGTTGTGGTGGATAGAGAAGGAGATGTGAGACAAGTGGAGTGGCTTCCTCTGGGTTCTGAAGAGTGGAGGATCTTTTTGGATGCTTCTTCTCTGGAGCTGTTCTGTGGGGAAGGTGAGGTGGTGTTCAGCACGAGGGTGTATCCTGACGGAGGCTGGCAAGTGACGAATCTGAGCCCACAGGTTCTAGACGTTGTAGCATATAAGTTAAGACGAAGTGTTCCTGAATAGTTGGTATAATTTCGTAATAATTTTGTAGGATGATTTTTGGAGTCATAGTTACTCCGAAATAAATGTTGTTTTGTGATAGTATTTCTAAAATTCTCATACTACTAAATTATACGTTTTTGGTAATGTTAAGGTAAAAACTGAAAGTATTATTTAAATTAAAATAAATGTGAATGATAATGACTGAGTTTGGTTATTTAAGTTAGGATAATACATCCCCCCCCATTGACCACTCTACAACATTTTTGAGAGGACGAAACAGAAACGTTAGAATTGATAACCCAGTGTGACAGAACCTGTTTACATTTTGAGGCTTCCGTACCTCCCGTCGGGGCTGCGGGTTGTTCGAAAGAGATACCGCGGCCTCGACACAAAGGGCAGCAGGAACATGGGTGGTTTTTAGTCAGTAGAAGTCTGACACTCACCACACTGAAACCCTTCCGCTCTGGGTAGAGCGGAAGGGTTTATTTGATGATTTCCCCCCAAAAAAATAGGCTTCCGTATCTCAAAAGGTAAAATAGGTAATAATATTTTAACTTGTTCTGAATAAAATTACTTTTATAGGTAGGCCCTTTTTTGAACAACTCAGGCCCTATTAAGTGTTGTGTGGATGTTTAAATAACAAAACCCTCCTGAGCTGAACAGGAGAATGAAAGAAAGTGAGTTATAAAAAAAAATATAGTTAGTGGGATATAAAACTCACAAACAAACATACATACATGAACGCTGAAAACATAACACTCTTTTACACGTGTAAAAAGAATTATAGCAGTATCTTTTTTATCTACCAGAGCGTTTCCATTTATCGGTGAAACAAACAGACTACCGGACAAAATCTAAAATTTCCAGAAGTTTCACTGATTTGCCCAACAATGTGTCAGTAAGTCATATTTTGATTCAAGGTTTTTAGATAAAACATATTATGTTATCATACTTTATGTACGTTCTTTTGTTTAGTAATTTTGTTGAACTTTTCACCTAGTATTTAAAAATATATATTATATTTAAACAAAACTAAACTGAACAGACATGCGTCAGTATTCTTAGAAATAATATTTTGTGCCTTTAAAATTAGTTTTTCCTTAAATTGGTTAATTATTATCGCTTGCCTAGTTTTTTGAAACTACGCCCTTTTTTGATGTAACCTAAGTTACAGAAACATTAGTACAATATATAATAACAAGGATAGCTTAATCTTCAAAATATATAAAATTCTTGTGTTAGTGTTTTAGTTGCTATTTTCCTCGGAAACGGCTTGGTCGATTTTTATGATTTTTTTTTTGTACATTCGGTAGGTCTGAGAATCGGTCGTAATCAATTTTTCATACCCCGTGTTAAGGGTGGTCCATTCCAAACATTTTTTTTAGTCACACATCTAAATTTCCACGGGAACGAAGTCGCGGGCATCAGTAAGTAATTATAAAAAAAAAAATGAAAAAGTGATTATATTGGATTCGGTTATGCCGGATGCCATTGGACCTTAATATTTTAGTTAGAGGGTCCGAAATCAGGAAGCTAAGAGCCTTAAGACTAGACCCCCGACATTTAGCCCCCTCACTACCTGTAACGACTGTCAGAGATCTTCGAATGAGAACCAGCACTAGAGGCGTCACTCGGTATTACTTACACAGGAACAGGATATAAATATGATTGGACAGTGGACAATATCGATGTGCTAACATTATCATCTTCGTCATCATCAGCCATTTTTCCCAACTTTATTATGGGCAGCTTCCAGTCTGACGGAACGCAGTGAGTACCCGTATTTTATATGGAGCGACTGCTTATCTGACTTCCACAACCCGGTAACTGGGTAATACGATACCCCTTGTTAAGGCCTCTTTTTCGACTTTCGGGTCAGTGACTACCTCTTACAACTTATCGTGTTTTCCGAGACATGGAAGAACCTTAATTTAATTTGATTTTTATTCTATTTGGGAAACTTACAGCTAATAAAGACAATGTACTTAAATAATAAGCATTTGAAGGCCAGGGAAAAGACAGGTTTCCACTATAAATATTAACACACGAAAACAATGAAAAAACAACAAAAAACGGTGATAACAAAATAGTAATGAATGGTCACCTCTGTTTTTCAGCCCCGATCTGATAAAACGTAAGAAAATAATGAAGTATTTGGTAACATCTTTTAAGTTAATGCTGTCATTATAATGCATAACACGGAATTCAGGTGTAGCATCAGGTTCAGTTTCTGGCGTCCTAATGAGCCAAACTGGAGCGTAAACACAGAATACTAATTTCCTTCAAACAGTTCGCAAAGATTAACCGACTGGTAAGATTGACTTTAGAAACGCTGGCGTGACGATTTGGACTCGTTCGTGACTGATTGGCCGGAGAAGGCACAACACCGGGAGATTTGGAAAGGAATGAGGGAGACATTTGCCCAGCAGTGGGACACAATGGTAAAAAAAAAGATGTAGAACAAATTTGTACCCCAGTCTAGCTACCTTGGTGCTATGCTTATGTAGTAGGATAGAAAAAACATAGACAAAGACCTTTATTCGTAGGGTTCACAAAGTTGTTACAGAAATGGTATGGTTCTTGACATATCCACACATACAAAAAGTACTTCGTCTTCTTAGCGTCTCGGTGAAAATATTCAAAGTGACTCAGCCTAAAATTTGATGACGAGTTTGACATTTTCAGTAGCGTCTATCAACTCCCTAATGTGTAAATAACAGAACAGCACATTTTCAATCCAGGGCAGAGTCATCTAGCGGCGATCGGCGGCGTTGACCTCTCGCGTCCGGCCCTGGTGCAAGCTATGGTCCGGGGCAAGGAGGAATGGGACGCCGTCGCCTCCTTCTGCGAAGCAGTGATGCTAGCGAAGGAGGTGGCGGAACGTGAGAGGGAGAGAACCTCTCGTCCCAGCCGCCGCGGGATGCGCTCCGGGCGTCGGGGGCCACGTGATGGCTTCCGGCCACCGTAGACGCGGGCCTGTGGACGGTGAGTGATAGATAAACTCGCCGTCCGTCCGTCTTATGACGACGACAGGCCGTGTCGACGGCGCGTTCGTGTTCCACACAAGCCTCAAAGAGATGTCGGCAACATGGAAGGGGCCCACAAGGGCCGACGCCGTCGGGGCTGCGGGTTATTCGCAAGAGATACCGCGGCCTCGACATGAAGGGCTAAGAAGGAACATGGGTGGTTTTTAGTCAGTAGAAGTCTGACACTCCCTTTCGCTCTGCCCAAGAGCGGGAGGGGTTATTTGATGATTTCCCACCCCCCAAAAAAAAAAAAAATGAAAGAAAGAAAAGAAAGAAAGAAAGAAAAATATTTATTTGGACAAACACAGGAACTACAAAAATAATAAAAAAAGAATCTAAAACTAAATAAAAAAAAAAAAAAAGAGTCAGAGTCATCTATGAATAACCACCTAGAACAGGTGAACAAGATTTCCTTGCTTCGGCCAACCAGTGTCCAGAGTCTATTTAAAAACTTCCAGGTCAGTCTAGGCATCTCGTGTCCCAGGTGGGAGAATTTCCGCAAGTGACACAAATGTGTTTTGTAGCACTTTCTCGTCTTTCTTTAGAGCGTACAAAAAGTTCTGTAGCGCCATCTATGACGCAAATAAAGAACATAACAGAAAATTTCAGACAGTTTCCTCTGACCAGGCGGTCCTCGTCGGGTAAACAGGAACTTTGCGCCCTGTTCCCTCTACCTCCGTCTATTACTAAAGATATTAGCATCGTTCCTTGGCCATATACCTTGAGGAGGCCTGGTCCCAGCTGGGGGCATGTTATAGGCTGGTTATGATGTGAACTGATCAATGTGGAACAGGTCTTGTTTTATCGTATCGGAGAACTCAAGCGGTAGTTCAGTTAAGAGTAAACAAGTCCTTTTTTTTGGAGGTAGGGAAGTCATTAATTAATTAATTCCTTCTACTCTGGGAAGATCACAGGGGAGTGTCAGACTTCAACTGACTGAAAATTACTTATGTTCCTTCTTAGCCCTTTGTGTCCGGGGCCGTGGTATCTCTTTCGAACAACCCGCAGCAGTAAAAAAGATCTCTAGTTATATCATTCGGTTCTATAGAAACATGTAAGTATTTGTAAGGCTGGAATTCTGAAATCATAACATAAAAATAAAAACGCGGTTGTAATCCCCGAATATTCATCAGATAATACCGTTAATAAAACATACAGTACATATGCATAATAATAATATCCTATAGTGTATTAACATGTTTTACGATTAAAGAAAACATCGTTGTTTTTTAATTAGGTTTACTATAATTTATGAAAAAAGCCTCCTCATTCACTAAAATTATTTGAGTATTTTACATACAATTGCTTATTTAGAAAAATGAATAATGAATCCTATCTATTCTTAACAATCTATTCAGGAACGCTTCTCCTCAACTTGTAAGCTACAACGTCTAGAGCCTGAGGACTCAGATTCGTCACTTGCCAGCCTCCGTCAGGATACACCCTCGTGCTGAACACTACCTCGCCTTCCCCACAGAACAGCTCCAGAGAAGAAGCATCTAAAAAGATCCTCCACTCTTCAGAACCAATAGGAAGCCACTCCACTTGTCTCACATCTCCTTCTTTATCCACCACAACTTTACGGACTTGAGGGTCCCATCGCAGCGAAAGTTTAGCGCCGCCATTGTTGCCTGTGATTTCCAACTCTATGCTTTGGCTCAAGTCACCACTCACCACTAATTCTCCAGTCTTTTCTAATTGTATAGCGGCCTTTTCCTCTACCTTCCCATCCCATACTGTTTCCTCTCTCAGGCTGGTCATCGTCTCAACAGGCTTCATGAGGATGCGGTTGCCAACTAAATGAAGTTCTCTGAAGATAGTCATGGCTCCTGACCAGCCGTCAACATCCTCATCACGTCCTTCGAACCACGCAATCAATAGCCTCTTTCCATCTTGTTCTATTGTTGTAGCAGCATAGAACTCATGGCCGAAGTCAAGTTCTTGGAAACCTACTTCAGGCACGAATTCAAAAGTTTCGTAATTGAAACTTCCAATGATGTAGCCAGTCTGGTGAGCGTTGATGTATCTATCACCTTCTTGAGCCATACCCATAGGAGATATCAGCAGAACGTGTTTTCCATTAAGCTCAAAGAAATCAGGACATTCCCACATATAACCTAAGTCGCTGCTAGGATCTTCTAGTACACTTAAAAATTCCCAGCTGATCATATTCGAGGATCTATAAAGCAATACTATACCTCTCTCATCTTCAGGGTCTTCAGTAGTACTTCCGAGCACAACGTAGAAGTAGTCACCGTGCTTCCATACTTTAGGATCTCGGAAATCTGGGGATCCATTTGGTGCATATGGCATAACTGGGTTACCTTCGTACTTGTGGAATGCCACGCCATCGTCACTAAATGCCAAATACTGAGTTTCATTGTAAGAAGTTTCATCATCACTTAATATATGGCCCGTGTATAAGAGGACCAGGGTGTCATCTTTGACGACAGCACTTCCTGAGAAACACATCTCCTCTTCAGGTACCAAAGCTGTTGGAAGTTGCTTCCAATCCACGAGATTTGGGCTTACAACATGACCCCAGTGCATGGGCCCCCACTGGCTATCGTAGGGGTAGAATTGGTAGAACAGATGGTATTCTCCTTTGTAGTATGAGAACCCGTTAGGGTCGTTCATCCAGCCCACAGGTGGCGCCACGTGGTAGTGTAGTCTGTACCGGGGGTTGATTTCCGCCTTCTTCTCTTCAATGTAAGCTTCTAATTCTACTATCGCATCGCTTTGTTTAATCGTCTTCAGGTGAACGGTGGCAACCAAAGTGAGAAACACCACGAATAACTTTATAAAGGCCATGACTGATTGGTTTGTCATCTCGTGTGGTAATCTGTTTATATACCAGGTTTGTGGGCTGATAAGATTTTTCAAGTGTTTTATGTTTGATATAGTGATACAGAGTCTAAAGTAACAACAAATTCGCAATTCAGGATGGCATTATGACAAGATGATGGAAAGTCATCGTGATTTGCATATCCGAACAATAAGAAATACCTATGATGAGATGTGCTAACATTCAGTGTGTTATCACAGTATAGATCCTTCGATATTTTTCTAGCAATTGCAATGATGAAAAGTCCACAATGTATTGTATTGACGAAGCTACCGACAGGCTTGAAAGATTTTTTTAAGAGATTTTTCACCTTCGATACAGATTGAATATTAATACACATGCATTAGCCTGTGTATTAAAATAAAAATGCTCCACTGACATTGTAGCGATTCACGCAATTGTTTCCCATGGAAATATAACTTGTTCTTATAACTTGCTTAATCTTATCTGTGGTTGGTTCTAAATTATCTTTTCCGAATTTTTTATCGGAAAAAATAATTTATCGCAACTGTGTTTGTCATTTCGCTATCTTTCTTAAGTCATATCATACAGCATCCTTGACAGTAAAATATGAGATTATCTTCACAACAAAGATATACATGTGAAGCTGATTCTATCCGTGCTTAGTAACAACTATTCAGTGAAGTCAAGGAAGGCATGTAGCTTAGGAAATTATACTAGAACTAGCTGATGCCCGCGGCTTCACCCGCGTTGATGTCGGTCAAATCATATACTAAAACCTTCCTCTTGAATCACTCTATGTATTAAAAAAAACCGCTTCAAAATCCGTTGCGTAGTTTTAAAGATTTAAGCATACATAGGGACGGACAGACAGCGACAGCGACTTTGTTTTATACTATGTAGTGATAACATAAACCAAAGGAACGGAACTTTTGGCCCGAAGTCAAATAATACTTGGAAGAACGGACCCAACATTGCAGTTTGACAGAATATATTTCAGTACAGTATCTGCCTCAGCCATGGCTGTTATTACTTGATCTTTGACAGTCGTTACATAATAATAATAATTATAATAATATGACGAGAACCTCGTGAAATCCGAGAAAGATAAGCAAATCAAATATCTTGACTTGGCTCGCGAGGTTGTCAACATGTGGGATGTGGACTCAGCGATCACTGTGCCGATAGTCGTTACAGCCAATGGCTTAATTGCCAAGAGCCTCGACCAACACCTGATGAGGCTCTCATTAGGCGGCTGGATCAAGGGCTTGATGCAGAAAGCGGTACTCCTAGACACGGCTCGTATCGTTAGGAGGTTCCTTTCTTTGGAGCCCTGACCGCCGGTAGCTTGGACCCTGTTCCCGATGCCGGTGGGCTACCATTTTTCATATTTTTAAATGTTTTTTTATTGTTTTTATAAGAAATATTTAAAAAAGTATAAAGTTTGTTTACAAATAAATAAAGGGAATAATAATTATAATAATTGTTTATTTCACCAAAAGCCATCACAATACAAGAAACAAAAACAAGAGTTAGGTGTAGTGTATGTACACTACAAAAGCTATAACGAAACCGATGAAAAATCTATATTTATTTGAAAGCAATACATGTTTGAACAAGATAAACGAGTACTACGCTCGCGGCGCATAAAAATGTAAAATATCTCGTTGAAACTTGTCATATGCAGAACTAACCGATAAAGATTTATTACGTAGATACATATATTTATAAACTCACGCCGCTTTTCCCATGGGGGTAGGCAGAAACTACAGGACCTCTGCTGTTATCCTCGCATACTTCTTTAGCTTAGACTATTACCTACGTTCATACACCAGGTGATGTCACCTGAAATTGGCCACAAATTCACAAATTTTTGTTTCCTACCTACTACAAGACTTAATCTTCGAAGCCGTCTTGGAATTGAATACAGAATTAATGGCTATAAACCGTGAATTGATTGGTCTGACAACCAATCTTAACAGGATCCATAGGTACTCAGTATATAATCATTTGCAGGACAGGTCAAGGTACGCCGGGGCTGCGGGTTGCTCGAAAGAAATACCGGGACTCGGCACAAAGGGCTAAGAAGGAACTTGGGTGATTTTTAGTCAGTGGAAGTCTGGCGCTCCCTACCGTTCTGCCCAGAGCGGGAGGAGTCATTTTATGATTTCCCAACCCCCCCCAAAAAAAAAGACCATTGACACACCATTAGGCTAGCACTGCTATACTTTCGCATTTATTTAATAGTTTGGATTATACTACAACTTCATAATGTCACTCATCATCATCTGCCTAGCCTTTTTCCAACTATGTTAGGGTCGGCTTCCAGTCTAACCGGATACAGCTGAATACCAGTACTTTACATGGAGCGACTGCCTATCTGACCTCCACAACCCAGTTAATACTAGGTAATACGATACTCTTTGGTAAGACTGGATGTCAGAATTTCAGGTCACTGACTACCTGTAACGACTGCCAAAGATATATATATATGGCAGCCGGGACCAACAGCTTAACGTGCTTTCCGAGGTACGGAGGAAACTCGGTATGTGGGGCGGTCACCCATCCACAGACCGACCTAGGCAAGCACAGCTTTACCTAAAGATCGACCCGAGTGCCAGTTCTTATTAAGCCACGAGCTCTTCAACTTCATAATGTCACTCAATTTGCTAAATTGTTTAAATTGCCCAATTAGCCACCAAGTCTCAGGTGTTCAGAAATTGTTAATATCACCAAAAGAGCCACAAAACTGCTGTGCTTGGTACATTTACCTTGAAACAACACGAGACAAATGCCATCCTTTCAAATCCTCCAGGATTAGTAAATCACTTCGATGATTAAACATTTAAATACCTTCGCAAAGTGCGCTAGAAGTTATAACGGCAGTCATTACGTTTCTAATGACGCTAAGATATGATGCCGTGGGGCTGTTTTGTCACGTCAGTTATGGATTATTTTAAACTTTCTGACGACGACGGTACTTTGTATTTGGATGAGTAATCAAAATTAACCAGAAGGTTCTTTAGAAGATATGGTTAATCCTAGTCCTTTCGACCGTACGTCTGTCTGCAGCGGGCTGTATCTCATGCTACGTAATAGGTAGTGTTCTCGCATGATGTTGAGGATGTGCTGATTGCTTTCAAAAAACCGTAGGCGTTCCGTTTTTTGGGGAACCTACCTACACACACGTCATGACCCTAAATTAGCTCATCATCTTCGGACAGAATAAGCACCAATGGGAGCAGTCCACGAAGATTCTCGAATTCTTCACGAAGAACGTTAGCTGTTAGGTTCTTTGTCAAAACTAACAAATTCGAATCTCAACCTTGCTCTGTATAGCTTCACTTTAAAACCTTACATATTGAACCGTTTTTCTATTGTACCAAGTTACTAACCTCATGGAAATAAACTATTTTATATTGGAGAAACCAAGAAGTATCATTTTCAAATCCACAAACACAACTGAAGAGGAACACGCCTAATGCAGGTAGACAGTTAAAGTGTTCACAGAAAGTGTATGTCTGTTGCCCCTAAAACGACAAAAAATAAATTAAAAATGAAGGGTCCGATTAAATCTTGTATGTACGGAACCCGTCATGCGCGAGTCCAACTCGCACTTGGCCGGTTTTGTTACAGTAATAGAAATGTCAGTAGTCTTTGTTCTTACACAAAAATAACATAAAATTGCCTTTACAAAAAATATTAAAGAATAAAGAAATGTATTAACAATCCATTCTATCGAATCGTGATTGTAAATGAAAACATCTAAAAAGTTTGTACTGTGACTTGAACGCCTGAATATGATCCCTTTTGATGTAGGTAAATATTCGTGAAAGATCTCATCATGAAATCTGATCGTAAGATTTATTTTTTTACTCTTAAAGGATTCTAAATTAATATTCTACTGTTTGATATTTTTGAAAAATCTTTATCTTCTAGCGAGGTGGGAACGAAGATTTATTATGAGTAGAGATCGCATTATTTGCAACTTGAAATGGTCGAAATATATGCAACTAAAGTGCCTAACTATGTAACATAAAATTACAATTTCTAGCATATAAAATCGATGGCCAAACTATCAGGTAGTAGGTATATTTAATTTTGACCCTTGACATTTTTAAATAAAATATTAAATAATTTTGTTTTATTACATACTAGCTCTTTTTTCTACATAATACCTGCCTACCTACCTGCTACATACCTACTACTTACCTACCTACCTACTACCTACTACCCTACCTACCTAATATCCTACCTACTACCCTACCTACCTACTTACTACCCTACCTACCTACTTACTACCCTACCTACCTACTACCCTACCTACCTACCTACTACCCTACCTACCTACCTACTACCCTACCTACCTACTACCCTACGTACCTACTACCCTACCTGCCTACTACCCTACCTACCTACTTACCACCCCACCTACCTACCTACTACCCTACCTACCTACCTACTACCCTACCTACCTACTACCCTACCTACCTACTACCCTACCTACCTACTACCCTACCTACCTACTACCCTACCTACCTACTACCCTACCTACGTACCTACTACCCTACGTACCTACTACCCTACCTATCTACCACCCTACCTACTACTCTACCTAGTATACTATCCTACGAGTACGTATTGAGTTGTGTTTTGTTATTCTGTCAGTTGCGTTTTTTTATACCACGTTTTATGAGTGGGAACGTGGGAACGACGGGAACGGGATAAAAATGTATCCTATGTGCTTCTCCTGGTTCTTAGCTATCTCCCTACCAAAATGTACTGAAAATGTACTGAAAATGAGAGGGACAAGGGAAGAAAAAATGTTTAGAGCTAATAAATAATATTTTCACCGTAGCTTTATTGTTAATTTATTAATATTTCGTAAAAAATAACGAGTTACAACAAAAAAAAAAATTAAAACGTATCTATCTAATACCTTTATACGAGCAATTCTTGTAATATTGTATTATCTGAATCTCGGATACGGCTCCAATGATTTTCATGAAATTTAGTATGCAGGGGGTTTTGGGGGCGATAAATCGATCAAGCTAGGTTTCATTCCCAAAAAAACACGATGTACCAAAATAACCAAGCAAATTTCGATCGTGTGGTACTATACATTAGGACGCCACTGAGAGGGGGGCAGAAAAGGGACAGGCTGAATCTGAGAGAGTTTATTTAGGGGCTGGTCTAATACTAGTGTTTCAACATCGCAGGCTGGCTCTAGCAAGGGTCAGACCGCGGCTGCGCGATCTGAATGACGGATATCTGTATTTCTTATTTCTAAGTGTACCGGTTTCCCTATTACTTTGAGCTCCGTACCCCACAGGAGGTGCACTTAGCGATTAGTCACTTATAGTATATCAGTTACTAGCTTATGACCGCGGCTTCTCCCGCGTAAAGTTCGATAATGGCCCCGCGGATCATACTACCGAGGTAAAATTTTATACTACGTTTTAATCCAGGTTGTAAACCATCTTTAATAAGCGATATTTTTCTACCAAATCCGTTCAATAGATTTTGCGTGGACGAGTATCAAACTTTCGCAATTATAATAATATTATATAAGTAAGATATGCCTCTGGCAGGAGGCCTTAAACTCAGGGCATCCACAGGATTGTTTTTTATTTAGAATGCTTTGGTGACAGCGATGCAGCGGTACTAATCCTTTACCAACAATACACCAATAATGTTAAAATGTATAGTACCACACGATCGAAATTTGCTTGGTTGTTTTGGTACATCGTGTTTTTTTGGGAATGAAACCTAGCTTGATCGATTTATCGCCCCCAAAACCCCCTGCATACTAAATTTCATGAAAATCATTGGAGCCGTATCAGAGATTCAGATAATACTATATTACAAGAATTGCTCGTATAAAGCTATTAAATAGATACGTTTTAATTTTTTTTTGTTGTAACTCGTTATTTTTTACGAAATATTAATAAATTAACATTAAAGCTACGGTGAAAATGTTATTTATTAGCTCTAAACATTTCTTCTTCCCTTGTCCCTCTCATTTTCAGTACATTTTTCAATTAAAAAAAAATAAATGAAGAGCGCGCAATTTTTTTTTTTAACTTCTTTATTTGGGCTTTTACCAATGCAGTCCAAAAGTTTTTATGAAGATTCATTGACCGGCCCTGGATTCCGAGATTTTACAATATTTATGCTTTACGGCACTCCACTAATATATCATTTTCTTAAACATACCTTTGCAAAAAATTCAACAATACGTTACCAAAAACATGAAGCGTTTACGTCACTCACTCTTAAACCTGTCCGTCAGGAAATCTGTAAGTGAATCCTCGAAATCCTTTAACATTATAAGATTTCTTTCTAAGAATCCAATATCCTGATGCCGGAAGTTTCGGGTTACTCAAAGAGGTATATTTTGTATTATAAACTGGGTAGAAAATGTTTGAGTTTTACATTTTTTTACCTTTTATTTTTTTATCTATACTGTACGTTTGTTCAAACGAGGGACATATTGAAACCCGTAATAAGGTGGCTGGCATGCTTACATGATACTAATAAAAAAATGAAAAAAAAAAACACTTTTAAAGAACAGACATAACCATACCAAATACAAATTATGGATGTATTTCGGAAACGTCTCGCAACGTCGCAACCCTTTTTTTTTTATGAAGGGGTGAAAAATCATCAAATAACCCCTCCCGCTCTTAGGCGGAGCGAAAGGGGTGTCAGACTTCTACTGACTAAAACCACCAATGTTCCTTCTTAGCCCTTCATCTCGAGGCCGCGGTATCTCTTGCGAACAACCCGCAGCACGTCGCAACCCTTGCGCTTATCATAGAAAATGTGCGCGGGTTAATGACATTTAGGTGTAATCCATTTATCCTTCATATGACGAAAAAGAAACCTCGAAGGGTTAGGCCGAGGTGCAACTAATAGTACACCCACTCCGCCACTCCGTGGCTGTTACTGATAAATTCCTGATGGAAAAAGCCAATAACACTTTGCCCGACCCGGGAATCGAACCCAGGACCTCATACTCAGCAGTCGCGCTTGCGACCACTAGACTAACGAGGCAGGATTTTCTCGTGTTAGTGTTCAGTTAAGCTGAAGCCCTAAAACATATTGTAGTTTCTAGGCACAAGGAAAGTTTGCGTAATGTAACGTGAAATTATGAATCTGCTGTAGTCTTTAAAAGGTATTAGTTGAGATGAATTGGTTTCTTGGGCAGTTCTCAGAAGTAGCTTTTTTAGTATGAATTTGGAAGTTGCTGATTTGTACGTAGATTTTAAACTTAGGGCCCTCGTCCAAAACGACTTTTTGCAGCGATACAAATGCAAATTTAACGGTTCGATTCCGATACAGTCACGAAATGTGTACCTGTGGACACTCTACCACCACACTGCCTCGTTTGGTGCTATTGGATTTCCCAATAGTAGTTTCTCAGTAGTAGCCCGTAGTTTGAAAATTGGCAGTATGATACCCCCGTGAGTCTTACCAAAGGGTATCGTATTACCCAGTATTAACTGGGTTGAGGAGGTCAGATAGGCAGTCGCTCCATGTAAAATACTGGTATTCAGCTGCATCCGGTTAGACTGGAAGCCGACCCCAACATAGTTGGAAAAAGGCTAGGCAGGTGATGATACCCCTGTGCGTCGGAAAGCACGTTAACCCGTTGGTACTGCACCTGATCTCTCTCTGGTTGTGTCACACTGCCGTCCAATCGGACTATGAGCGAAATGGAACAGAGAGTGCACCTATGTCTGTACACTTGTACATTATCGTCAACTTTAGGGCGTGTGTGGTGCGAATACCAACATGTTTTCTGCATCTCGTCTTGGAAGAGGACTTTTGGCCGCAGGGAGTGGTGTTCCTTCGCTTTCGCGGACAAGTGCCACAAGAACGCGCAGTGACTAACTGCGGTACTCAGAGACATTTAATGATTACTTAAACCATCACTTAGTAAAGATTTGACATACTTTTGTATGAAAACTATCAAACCTCCTCCTACACCCCCCCACCCCTCCTCCTCCTTTACTAAGTGATGGCCTAAGTAATCTTTTAGTAATCTTTAATTAAAGCTCTCTGAGTGCGGCAGTTAGTGCGCTAGTGAAGTGTTACTAACATAGTTTTAAGGCTCTATTAACTAACACAAATTGTATTTTATCATATTTATGTTAGTCTGCAAGGTATTTATCTATGGGCCTTAGATGCTTGAAAATAAATTGATTATTATTATTATTATATCTCCCGCGTCGAAATATTATAATGTACGAGTGTGTCATATTATAGTTTCTACTCAACCTCATGGGAAAAAGACGTGAGTTGCATCTAACAACCCTAAGCTCAGCCTACAAAAGGTACGCTTTAAAAACATAATCTCCTCTTGGCTGCTACGTAGTCGGGTGAAAAGTCTTCATCATTATCATCTACCTAGCCTAATCCCAACTATTTTGGGTCGGCTTCCAGTCTAACCGGATGCATCTGAATTCCGGTACAAATTTTACATGGAGCGACTGCCTGTCTGACCTCCACAACACAATTAGTACCGGGTAATAGGATACTCCTTGGTGAGACTGGTTGTCAGACTAGTGACTAACTGTGACGACTATTAAAGATGTGTAAATGATAGATGAATGTCTTCGATCACCAAAAAAGTGTTACCATACTACAAACTGCCTAGCAACAATCACATTTTTAATTTAAACCGACAAACTCTCGAATAGAGAAGCCTCAAAAAGCCTGATAAAATGAAAATTAATAGGACAACAATACAAATTGCTAGACGGGATGGAATCCTACAAAATGAACGAAATATTCCTTTTTATTATTAAACCCTCTTTGATTGATACGTTTCATAGATTGTACAGCCTCTCTCCGAGTTTGAGGAACTGATTAAATTCCCAAATAATAAAAATCTTTATTTCCATCTGTTTGGATGTTGAGAAAATAAACAACAAACAATAGATGAGCCTTTTCTTAAATATGTTGAGATGGTTTCCAGTCTAACCGGATGCAGGAAGCAACTGCCAATCTGACCTCCACGACCCGACACCTCTTGGATTAGTCCAGTTAAGCAAAAGCCAGTCTCACAGGTTGACTTATGAGATGCCATGCAGAAAGAAAGGATACACCTTGGCAAACCTGGTTGTCTGAATTTCAGCTTGCCGATTACCTGTGCCAACTGTCAAAGTGTGGAGGGGTCTAAGTAGGTAATAGATGCTTATATGTCCACAGACCAACCTCGTCAAACATTACGCAGACCATCAGTACGTCTGGCTGTTATTTTCTAACCACGTTTTTTTTTTTGGCGTGAGGGAAATCATCATAAGACTCCTCCCGCTCTGGGCGGAAGGGAGTGACTGCGGGTTGTTCGAAAGAGATATCGCAGCCTCGGCACGCTGCTTAAGGGCTTAAGGGCTAAGAAGGAACATGGTTGGTTTTTAGTCAGTAGAAGTCTAACACTCCCTTCCGCTCTACCCAAGAGCGATTTAATGATTTCCCACCCCAAAAAAAAAAGCTATTTAGCTACGACCTCCTCTAACAATATAAAACATATAATGCTATTTTTCCACGACTTCATCTTCTAAATTATTTCTCTCATGTAATGTTGTTAATAAAAACACAAAAAAGTGAAAAACACAAAAAAGTGAAAAATAAACTTCACAAGAAAAAGCAGCTTCTGAAGTCGGTGACATTTTGTTTGTTTGATTTCGTTTTCTTTGCCACCGACTTCAGAAGCTGCTTTTTCTTGTGAAGTTTATTTTTCACTTTTTGTGTTTTTCACTTTTTTGTGTTTTTGAAGTCGGTTTTATTTTTTGCAAAAAAGTTTTTTATTTTTCCATTTTTAGTTGTTCCCAAACAAATAATAGGTTTTATTTATCCCCAATAAATGGAACATTACATAATATCTTACTGTCCAAATCTGGGTGTACACATCTGCGTACCCCCTCAGATCATACAGGCGTGATGTTACGTCATGATGTTGTATAAACAATAAACATCCAAGCGATTGCAGCAATCACGACAGATTTGCCGTCTATTTTTGAAGAGTTCTATTGTATATCTCCGAAGATCAGGATCAGATCTTCACCAAATTTAAATGGGACCACCTCAGAAGTATACTCTTTCAAATAAAAAAAGAATTTTGAGAATCGGTTCACAAATGGAGGAGAAATCAGGTAACATACATAAAAAAAAAAAAAAAAAAAAAATACATACACACGAACATATAACCTCCTCCTTTTTTGAAGTCGGTTAAAAACTGAGGTGAATGTATTGCTCGAATTTTGCGAGAGGCGTATAAATTACATAGGTAAACTATAAGGCAGAGATGAAAACCACATAAACGTTTATGTATGACATGTACCTACGTCTCCATCAAAACAAGAACCATTGGCAACGCTTTCTAGTGATGTACTCTACTGACGTTCGGATCAATATCCGATATCTAAAATTCAAACGTCACTCCAAGTCGAATCCAAAATATAATCATGGACTGACATAAAAGCTATTGTAAAATAAAATTACCTAGTTTTACTAATTGGTTTGAGACACGACCACGTCTTTATTGGGTAAGATTTGTGTAAAAACTTCAAAAAATAGAGAAAATGCGATTCAAATGGTTTTGATCACTTTTGTATACATGGCGTGAGTGTACATGGTGTAGTGACATGTGGTGTGTAGTGGCATGGTGTGGGCGTGCATGGTGTTCTCCCACAGGCGTAGGCAGAAATCACAGACCGACACTTCTTTTATCTAAGTCGATAATTCTGGCTTTCTAAACGGTTTGGCACAAGACTGAAAAACCAGGATTGGGAAGTAAGACAAAATGGAGGTGTTTGTACTGAAGGCAAGTAACAAACTGCAGGGTAATAAATAACCCTTAACAATGCCGGTGCTATGCTTTTTTAGAATTCCACAACATTGATGTTACAGTTATGTATTAAACGACATAATAATATCCGCGTATCCGAAATGCCACACACTTGGCACAACCCTAGCACTACCTTTATTTGAATGGTAACAATGCGAGACGACAATGCAAATTAAATACAAGATGGCTGAAACATAACCGTTTATTATTATTACAAAACTTGCACAAAATAATAACAATATTTGTGTTTATTGTTTTAGAGTTTAAGAAAGAAGAAAGAAAAAGAAAAAGTATTTATTGGTCTCACACAGGACAAGAAATCAATAATAATAAATTAACAAAAACAAAAAAAAAACAAGAGGAACACTTAAAAAATAAAACAGTATTAAAAATAAGTCCCGTACGAGGCCAAAAGGCCACTATCTCAGTATGGTGCTGCAACATTTTTGACAAATGTCACAGCGCTGGTTTGGATGGAGTTGATGTTGTTCTTGTGATTGTGTCTTAGGGGTTCCGTTTTTTGAAGATTTGACGACACGGTTGGCGCAGTGGCTGAGATTGGATTGCTGCGCTGCGTGTCGCGGGTTCGATCACCACACGGAACAAATATTTGTGTAGCCTGCAGGTAGTTGTTTCGGGTCTGGGTGTGTTTGTGTATGTGAGTTTAAATATTTGTAAACGCACCCACGATGCAGGAGAAATTCCTAGTGTGGGGCAACGTTTTCTAAATAAAAAAAATCTTTAGGTTAAGCCACGCTTGCCTAGGTTGGTCTGTGGTTGGGTGACCACACTATTACATGACGTAGTTTTCTCCGTGCCTCGGAAAGCACCTTAAGCTGATGGTCTCGGCTGTGATTTGTGGATCTTTGTTAGTCGTAACAGGTAGTCAGTGGCCCGAAGGTCTGACAACCAACGGATATCATAAATTATCGGCTGCTTCCTCGTGGTCATACCATCATTTTTGCTCCTCCTGTAGAAAAATAAATTATATGGTAATTACTGTTAAAAAATCATGAAAATGTTATGTTATTTCAAAGAACTAACAGGAATAACGCCATGTGTGGAAAAAGAAATAAAATCGATAAAACAATGGAGTAGCTACATGCTTTAGAAGTTTATAGTGGGGGTACTTTCTATCCTTGTCGCGCGGAACGGTCATTTGTACTACGTAACTATGGCGGTATGAAATATGACGTCACATTTTTATAGCGCTGTCTTTGTCTAGCACGTCATTTAAAATCAGTTATAAGTAAGGCATTTTTTTATCGATTTTAATACTTTTTTCACACATCGTGTTATTTCAGTTGGTTCTTTGAAATAACATGACATGATCGTGAATTTTTAGCAGTAGTCAAATAGCCAATTGGCGATTATGAAACTCGCGCGTGCTCCCCGAGTAGTCCCTTCCTTTCTAGCCACATCATCCTTCAGACAATTTATCCATCGTATCCTTAGTCGCCTCTTACGACACCCACGGGAAAATAAAAGAATAGCACCATCTCATATCTTCCCGTGGGTGTCGTAAGAGGCGACTAAGGGACTTACCAGAGAATGGGCAGCAGCGTTTCTGTACCTTCGTAACAACCATACTGCGATCGCCAACCCGCCTGCCAAGCGTGGCGATTATGGCAAATCCCCCCCTTCTGGGGGAGGCCTATGACCAGTAGTGGACGTTTTATGGCTGAAATGATGATGATGATCTTTGGTCTTGCACTACTCATATTCATGGAAAATTCTCAGTGGTACCCACGGAGTCTGGATTTATGCCCAGCTGATGGCAGTAAGTTCTCCCCCTGTTACATGGAACGGAACTACAACATGACTGGCAAAATGTGGGTATACCTCTGCCTAACCCTTCGGAGATTACATTCGGAAAACCTCCCTAACCGTTTGAAACTACTTATTAGTTGTGCAAAGAGTTTATTATGTAAATCTGATTGTGTAAATCAGACCTATTTTTCGCCGAAAAAATAAGAGCCTATAAAAGTATAAAGCGTTCTATTGTTTTAATAATTTCTTTTCTTCATTCATTTTTAAGGACCCTACCAAGGACTGGTACGGAGGTTAATTTGTTTTACAGCAAAAATATAAAAGAAGACCTTTAGAGGAAAAGGTCGACAGATAATTTAGAATTAATTAAGAGAATAATTAGTGAAATGAAGGATGTAATAAGGACAGAAGATTGACTTTTTGATTGTAGGACGTGGTGGGAATGGGCTGTTTATACCAACTGATATCGAATATAACTTCAGATTGTATTTTGGGATCTATTTTCAGGTCGTGAAAAGTATTATTCGGTTTTTCCTTCAGAAATTTTATGCTAACAGCCCCGAGAATGGATTAGTGTCGTTGATGGCAAAATACGCCATAAAACGAGAATAAAATACATAATAACATAACATCACGCCTGTAATCCCCGAAGGGTACGGCAATCTCACTCCGTGACTGCTGGTAACCAATTTCTGAAGGAGAAACTGAACAACAATATTATTATAATAATTTATGTAATATATACAGGGCCGTCAACCAAGCATTCTGTACATCAAACTAAGTACCCCTACGCAAAAAATAGCGCTGTGAAACGACTTGTTTTTGGGGTGCAAAATCACTGTTTTACGGTAAAACTCAACGTATCATTCTTAAAACATTGTGCTAGTGGATGCTTTGAATAGTAAACGGGCCATGGAGGTAATTTATGTAAAGTTGTAACTTGATCAACAAGTATTTATTTACAAAAACTGCTGTGAAAAATTTGGAACTCTGACCCCCAATATCTCCGTAATTTGGGGGTTCCGTATGGGGGGTAAGGTATGGTCTAAAACAAAAAAAAAATCACACTGACGGGGGGAACAAGTGCACCCTTTACACATGGTTTTATAAAACAATAGTTGGTTTATAAAACATTTGAATTTTTGAGTTTTATCCCATTTTCGCAGGGTTTTGGTAACATCTCGAGTTTCCATGTCTGAATTTTAGACCAATTTAGTATCCAAATTAAAACCGAACGAAATACAAGAGCCTACTTAAGCAAGTAATTTAATTTCACCTGCAAAAGTCATAAAGTTTCTAATAAGCGTACCTTTTATTATTCTAATTAAATGTTCGCTTAATTAACCTTTGCTTCAGATTAATTTTACTTTTTTTGGAACTACGTTTTCTGTTGAAGGTCGAGTAATTAAATGGTTCTTGTGTTGTAATAAGTTTAGTGGCAGATAAAATATTTAGGTCTAACAGACATAGTAGGTGGTGGTGTGCATGAGGACCTGGTTTCGATTCCTTCATTGTCTTGGCGCTCTCCTGGTGGTCGCCACTGTTGATTCTGGAGTTACATCGGTTTGGGAATAGTGTGGCGGGCTATACGGGAAATCTAAACAAAGCTATATTAGAGTAGAATACGGAATCTCGACGCACAAAATATCGATAAATACTAACACGATGCTACAAAACTGCGATGCACGTTACTGCGAAAGATCTTCACTGCGATACTACTTGACTTCGATGCACGTTACTGCGAAAGATCTTCACTGCGATACTGTTACTGGAAATGTATAACTTGATTTGTCGCCGTTAAAACTCTAACTATTAAATATTTTAGATGTATGAAAATGGTGGCGACCCTAACTTACGAGCAATAAGTCGTAGTTTCGAAGCCAGGCAGGCGCATTTCTTTGTGTAATTTATTTAAACCTGCATATCCTAGAAACAAAATTTTCAAGACATGTGACATCTGTCACATGTCTTGTGACACCCATCTCTTGGGTAGATACCCAGTGCGGGTTGCACTGAGCCCGTGTTGTAGATTATAGCCCATCCCCTCTCGTAGAGAGGAGGTCTGAGTCCCAGCAGTGGGAACATTATAGGATGACGAACGTGGACGATGCCTAAGGAATATGTAGTGACCGTAGCAGAAGAAATTCTATAGTTTCTGCCTATCCTCATGAGTTAAAATGAGTTTATGTATTTTTTACTTTCTTACTATAATTTAAAGTTCAGTTACAGGCAAATGACGTCATAGGGTCACTGACTTGATGCAGCGATGCTTTTCTAACACTGAGTGGCAGCTCTTTGAGATAATCCGGCGCCAAAGAGACGGAAAGGGTAACGTACTGACGTAGAAAGTGTCTGGAAACGGTTGCCATGACAAAGTGATATCAACTGCAAGTACAAGGCAACATATTGTATGGCATTGAGAGCGGTTTTATTTTGATACTGTACTGCGGCGACTGTCAAACTAGCTTTTTATCTATTTTTAAATGAAAAAAACTTGAGAGGTGTCAAGGAACACCCGGATGGAACGAAGTTATTGTTATTATTTATATTAAAAAAAAAAAAATGTAGAAATGAAAATATCTGGCTTGCTTTCTATAAGAGAGAGAGAGACAGACAGAGAAACATGCGACGCCGCATAGCTTACAATAGCTTACTATAGCAAAAAGTGTCGTGACAACTTTTCGTAAGAATTTTTTCCGTCTAGCCCCCTTTCACAACGCGCGATAAGGAACTTCGTTCCAAAAAACAAACTTTCATTAAATGATAAGAAAATAATATGGTTATATCGATCAACATTAAACGCTTATACAGTAGAATCTCGATTATCCGGACTCCTTGTTTACGGCTCTAATTACCGTATTTTTATATCCTATTGTCTAAATGACGTATGTGAAACACTGTCTATAAACAGTTATTAATATTGTTTGATTTTACTTTGAAATTGATTATCTGAAACAAACTAACCACGCAAGTTAAATAAAATCTTATAAAACGCATGAACAACTTGTTACTGAAGTAAAAACGTATAAAGCCTGCTTGACGATAAAGTGCGATGCTACGTCGTAGACACACCTACGCCTGCTACGGCCTGCTACGAAAGTACGTAACCATCGTAGCAGGCCAAGCTGCTACCCAAAACATTTACGGTGATGGTGTATTTTCTACCAACTACAGCTTTGTTTGGACGTCTAAAATTGTATTATGCTATAATTAATTAATTTTCTTCAACTTTGCAAGCCCTAAGACCTTTTCGTAGTACTCTGTTATTTTTAATCAGAAGAACCACACTTCCTAGCGAAATTAAAGTTTGCTCATCCCTAAAATAATTAACAATATTTATCGATGTCATTTATTTCTTAGCTCATTTCTTTGAGCTCAATCATCTAAGAGCTAATTTCAAATATGACGAATTTCCTTCTAAAAAATATGACAGGCGATGAATAAATTTGTTTATACCCAAACGCGTGTTTTGTTTATTTGTATTTTTTTTCTTTTTTTTTGTTTTTTTTTTGTTTTGTTTATTTGTTTTTTTTTTTGTTTTTAGCCTTTTGTTTTCGTCTAGAAATAACTTTCACTGTTTTGCATTTAATTTGAATTATTAACAGCAGCAACCAAAGTTACTGACGTAGCCCGAAGAATTGCCAGACTTCAGTGGCAATGGGCAAGGCACATTGCTCGCAGATTGGATGGCCGATGGAGCCGAAAAGTTCTGGAGTGGCGACCGCGAACCGGAAGACGTTGCGTTGGAAGACCTCCCACTAGGTAGACCGATGACCTGGTGAAGGTTGCGGGGATCCGCTGGATGCGAGACGCACGAAACCGGTCAATGTGGTGATACTTAGCAGAGGCCTATGTCCAGCAGTGGACATCTTTTGGCTGAAATGATGATGATGGTTAATTGGTGATAATAAACAGCAGAAAAAGGAGTGTTTTCCGATTGATTCCCGCGCGTGCACTGCTGGGTACTGAACATAAATTCCTATTAAAATTAATGGACAAACTTTTAGAAATCTTTCTCATATCACCAAAATAAGGACAATGGTAAAAAATAATAAGAAAAACGCTTTAAAGTACCTACCCATAATAATAGAATAATAATGGATGTGTTGATGCAAGAGTGCCATTTATTATTTTAGGTCAAAATAAAATGCCTTTAATCAGTGTCTTTTTGCTTGGATATCTTTGGTTAGACGTACTAAACGCTGTGTTAAAATATGTCCAAATGGGACCTTATATTTTAAAGCATACCACTACATGCGAATAGGGTAGTTAACAAAAAAAATCAAATTAGTCCGTCAGATAGATTTCTAAAAAATTTTGGACACGTATTTTTTCTTTTTTCACGTAAACAACACGAGTTTTCAAAGCACTGTATCGTCTTCACGATACAGTGCTTTGAAAACTGGTGTTGTTAACGTCATATTCTAAGACATTAGTATAAGTATACAGGCTGTATCGAACAGCCGTCTGTAAACTGACAGGGTGTATTGACAATTTTGGAACGGAGTTCCTTATCGCACTAACGTACGCAATTGTAATATAATATGGTTTGTGTTAGTAAATAGAAAATTTTTTTTTGGGTGTGGGAAATCATCAAATGACTCCTCCCGCTCCGGGCAGAGCGGTAGGGAGTGTCAGACTTCTACTGACTAAAACCCACCCATGTTCCTTATTATCCCTTGTGCCGAGGCCGCGGTATCTCTTTCGAACAACCCGCTGCTCCGATGGGAAGTAAAAAGAATCTTAAAACTACATATTATAACTATATATCGGAATAGCTAAAAACTGTATTAGGCGTTCATGTTCACTAATAAGATACCTTTGTATTTTTTGGGTAGGCATTAAGCAATCCAACACATTAATGAGTCGTCCATATTATCGCTGTCACTTTATATAAGACTTCTAGGCATCTGACATTCTTAAAGAACTGTGTTTAAAATTATATAGGTACCTATTGAATAGGTGGTATTTGTTTCCGCGTCGATGTCCCATCCACTACAAAAGTACAAAATATTGATTTATATCGTATTTATGCAATTCTGATTGCATCGTTGGTGTAGCGGTTGCAAGCGCGACTGCTGAGCATCAGGTTTTGGGTTCTATTCCCGGGTCGGGCAAAGTGTTATTGGGTTTTTCATCAGAAAATCTTCAATAGCTATCACTGCGTCTGAATGTGTGCCCGGTTGATGGCAATGGGCTCGCTCCCTATTACATCGATCTTAAACACAACTGGTTAAATGTGGGTGTACTATTAGCTACAGCTCTGTCTAATCTTTTGTCTAAAATTACAGGCGTGATGTTATGATTCAATTCATTCCGTACCTCAAAAAAATGCCTTTTCTCGAAATAAAGCCAGTATTTTCAGCTCAGTATCACACAATAAACATTAATTCATCCGTTCGAGTTATTCGGGGGCCAGTGAAATCCACCCAGCAGGAAACCTGACACAGTTAATGGCTTATGTAATGGTGAAAAAACTTCGCGACCCACATTCCTATTTGTTAACAAATAGCGGCCGTTCGCGTAAATAATGGGGTAAATGTGTTTTGTTTACACTAAGGGAAGGCAGTTAGAGTTCTCAAAACGATTTTGGTGTCTGGAAACTTTAAATTGTTACTGGAGTTCTACTCTCAAAGTCACATAAACGTAACATAACGCATACAATCCTAGAAGGGTTAGGCAGAGGTGTACCCGTCAGTTTACTCACATTTCGCCGGTTATGTTTAAGTCCTATGTAATATGGGGCGAGCCTATTGCCATCAAGCACTAAATTCAGAATGGCTGCTTCTGGGAAGTTCTTGATGAGAAAACTCAATTTCATTTTGACCGACTTGGGAAACGAACCCAGGACGACCTCATGCACAACAGTCACACTTTCGAACACTAGACCAAGGTTGAGACAATCTCTAAGCCCGTCGGGGCTGCGGGTTGTCCCGTCGGGGCTGCGGGTTGTCCGGTCGGGGCTGTGGGTTGTCCCGTCAGGGCTGCGGGTTGTCCCGTCAGGGCTGCGGGTTGTGCGAAAGAGATACCGCGGCCTCGGCACAAGGGCTACGAAGGAACATGGGTGATTTTTAGTCAATAGAAGTCTGACACTCCCTTTCGAGCGGGAGGGGTTATTTGATCCTGTGGACGGTGAGTGATGGGCTAGCTCGCCGTCCGTCTGTCTTATGACGACGACAGGCCGTGTCGACGGCGCGTTCGTGTTCCACGCGCGCCTCAAAGAGATGTCAGCAATATGGAAGGGGTCTCTCTCCTCACTCCCTTTCGAGCGCGAGGGGTTATTTGATGATTTCATATCCCCCAAAAAAAAACAAAAAAGGCAATCTCTAAGGCTGTTGACAATACGGGCCTGTCCGAAATTAGTTCGTAACTACAAAGTTAACCCTACTACCGATCAGCAGCAGCCCGGAGTTTGGATTAGTGCCCGTTAATCTCCATTAACGGGCACCAATCTAGACTCACTTCTTCAAATGAGCAGCGGTGGTCCAGTGGTGGCGGCCCCGACTTTCGTTCGAACCCAGCCAGGCACATTACTTTGTGTAATTTATTTCATCACCACTGCTCTCAAAACCACAGAACAGATAAAAGAGGTTAGAAGGGCCTTGTGGGCGGGGCAGGCGCGCCGCTCATATGTCGCAAACGCTCAAATGTCGACAAAATTTGATTTACCGGCCAACAATCGCGCTCACACTGACAGCGTACGAAGCTCCGCGAAAAAAAAGAATTATGCCATCTTGCGCTATTATAATGTGTCGGAAAAGAAGCCAGGGTGTGTAGTGTGCCTCGAGAAGGGATTTCTTATCACCGGTAAGTCCAAATACCTTAAAATACAAGTAATATTTGTAATTATTACAATAGTATTATGTAGTTGGTAGAAAAAATGATACTGTCGCAAGCAGTTAAAAAATTACGTACATTGCTTGCAATACGTGGGTACCATCTTGTACTGCGTGGGCGATTGCGCGATGTATTTCGTTCACTGCGAACGTCGCGTACGACGAGCCAAAGCTTGAGTTCTGCAAAATCTATGCGTTTCGATTGTGTTGTACCAAGTTGTAAACAATGTCGATATTTAGTATGTGTGAATGTATTCAAATGATATTATTATGAATATGATTAAATTACTTCGTTTATTACTGTCAATTATTGTTTATTGTGGGTTATTAATTTTGGTTTTCGTCTAAAATTTGTTTTGAGGTTAGTCATTTATAATGGAAACATAACACAACAAAGTTTTGTTTTTAGGTTTCCAACAGATCCAGATACAAGAACACTATGGCTAGAGGCAACCGGTAGAATTGAATAGATACCTACTAACTAAATGTAGTAATTAATTGAATGTATGTCTTATTTTTAAGTGTTTCTCGTATGTTTACTTTTGATTTTACTTTTTTAATCTTTAATTTTGTATCTGTGTGAGAGAAATAAATACCTTTTCATTCTTTCTATCCCGTTCCGAAATTAAAGCAAAATATTGCAAAACTTAAAGTTACAAAACTAAAGTAATTTTATCGACATAAATTATCGACCTTTTGGTCACCGTAACATGTATGAGAAATTAAAGCGTGTGTGAGTGTACGTCATACGCAGTGTTTGCGCTAGTGTGACAACCAGTAGCAAGCTCGCGATCTAAGTGAGTGCGGTTTATTTGTGTGCGTTATGCGCGTACGTATTAGCCTCTTGCTTGTAGTGGATATAGAGAGTGGGAGACAAGCGGCGACAGGCGTTCTAATCACAGAACAGATAAAAGAGGTTAGAAGGGCCTTGTGGGCGGGGCAGGCGCGCCGCTCATATGTCGCAAACGCTCAAATGTCGACAAAATTTGATTTACCGGCCAACAATCGCGCTCACACTGACAGCGTACGAAGCTCCGCGAAAAAAAAGAATTATGCAATCTTGCGCTATTATAATGTGCCGGAAAAGAAGCCAGGGTGTGTAGTGTGCCTCGAGAAGGGATTTCTTATCACCGGTAAGTCCAAATACCTTAAAATACAAGTAATATTTGTAATTATTACAATAGTATTATGTAGTTGGTAGAAAAAATGATACTGTCGCAAGCAGTTAAAAAATTACGTACATTGCTTGCAATACGTGGGTACCATCTTGTACTGCGTGGGCGATTGCGCGATGTATTTCGTTCACTGCGAACGTCGCGTACGACGAGCCAAAGCTTGAGTTCTGCAAAATCTATGCGTTTCGATTGTGTTGTACCAAGTTGTAAACAATGTCGATATTTAGTATTCAAATGATATTATTATGAATATGATTAAATAACTTCGTTTATTACTGTCAATTATTGTTTATTGTGGGTTATTAATTTTGGTTTTCGTCTAAAATTTGTTTTGAGGTTAGTCATTTATAATAGAAACATAACACAACAAAGTTTTGTTTTTAGGTTTCCAACAGATCCAGATACAAGAACACTATGGCTAGAGGCAACCGGTAGAATTGAATAGATACCTACTAACTAAATGTAGTAATTAATTGAATGTATGTCTTATTTTTAAGTGTTTCTCGTATGTTTACTTTTGATTTTACTTTTTTTATCTTTAATTTTGTATCTGTGTGAGACAAATAAATACCTTTTCATTCTTTCTATCCCGTTCCGAAATTAAAGCAAAATATTGCAAAACTTAAAGTTACAAAACTAAAGTAATTTTATCGACATAAATTATCGACCTTTTGGTCGCCGTAACATGTATGAGAAATTAAAGCGTGTGTGAGTGTACGTCATACGCAGTGTTTGCGCTAGTGTGACAACCAGTAGCAAGCTCGCGATCTAAGTGAGTGCGGTTTATTTGTGTGCGTTATGCGCGTACGTATTAGCCTCTTGCTTGTAGTGGATATAGAGAGTGGGAGACAAGCGGCGACTGGCGTTCTAATACAAATCAGGAACTATTTCCTTTCTAATCTCTTTTATCTGTTCTGTGCTCAAAACAGTGAAGGAAAACATCGTGAGGAAACCGGCATGTCTTAAAAATTCGAAAACATGAGACATCTGCCAACCTGCACTGGGTGGATTATAGGTGGTAACATTATAGGCTGATGATGAATGGAGAAAAGATTTCTATTTAAATATGGGACTTAAATATAACTTTAGCAATATGGCTTTGACTCTGCCAACCCTTTCTGGTATTCAATGCATGATGTTAAGTTATGGTTCTTCAAGAAAAGTAGGTGTGTATTGTTCTTTAAAGTGTGAAACCATTCTATCTTGGCACAATTCTGCTAATTGGCGGTTCCAATTTTTTTCTTTCTTAAAAAAAAAATGTTTTCTTGGATCGTGGTAGTTTAAAAACGTTTAAACTTACACATACACAAACAGCCAAACCCGGAACAACTACATGCAGGACATACAAATATTCGATCCGTGTGGGAATCGAACCTGTAACATGCAGCGCAGTTGCCCATCACTCAACATAACGCCAACTTCGTTGTAAAATAGGAATACCATCACTATATCATAGTGATCAAAGCTATTTCCTTCTCAACCATTATTCGGAAATCCACAGTGGTCCAACAGAAAATTTACGGACCAATATTGTAATGATACTTCCCAAAACACGTATTTATTACCACAATGAGTACAATTCCCGAGAGTACCATTTCCTAAACCCATTCGTGACCAAGGCGAGAGATATATGCGGCTTATAAATCAGATTGTCGCCTCCTCAATAACTATCGGATCGTATTTTAACGCAACACCGGGAAAAATACGGGGGCTTATTAGGTATGTGCACGATTGAAACTTACATTTTATGAAAACAAAAATAAGTTTAGGTTTGCAGCAATTAGGTAGTTGACAAAAAAAATCTAATTAGTCCGTCCGATAGATTTCTAATAAATATTGGACACATATTTTTTCTTATTTCACGTAAACAAACAATGAAGACGATACAGTGCTTTGAAAACTCGTGTGACGTATTGTAAGACATTAGTATGACATTTATTACCGGCGAGTGACGTCACAAGCTCCCACTCAAATCTTTGACGCGTTTTATCTTCGTTTTTTTTTATTGATTTGATAAAACAAAAAATACTTGGATAAGTATTTTTTGTTTTATCAAATCAATTTTTCGAAAATCTAACAGACGGACTAATTAGAATATTTTTTTTTTGTCAGGAAACATCCCTATTACCAGAAGTGCTCGTGGCTAAATAATAACAGCTGCTTGGGTCGATCTACCGTGGATGGGTGACCACCCATTACATACCGAGTTTCCTCAGTCGTTACAGGTAGTGTATGGCCTGAAAGTCTAACAATTAGTCTTATTAAGTGTAGTATCATATTATTCATTACACTTGGGTCAGATAGGCTGTCGCAACATTTAAAAAACTGATATTCAGCTGCATCGGTTTAGACCGCCGACCCCAACATAATTGGGAAAAAGCTAGGCAGATGATGATGCAGCATTTACCACTGTACTCAAAACAGCGAAGGTATAAATCGTGATGTAATCGACATATCTTCATCCTTCATCCACCAAACCGCGCTGGGTTCACGTAATTAATTGTGGCCTCTTTTTTTTTTTTTTTTGAAAATTTTGCCCCACACTAGGAATTTCTCCTGTATCGTGGGTGCGTTTCCAAACACCCGCAACCCGAGACACGCAGCACAGCAGTCCAATCGCTCAGCCACTGCGCCAACCGTGCCGTCAACAACCGTTTCCCCTGACGGAGAGGAGGTTGGTATCCCAGCTGTGGGAACGCTATATATATTATAACATTCCCATTACTTGGCTTGGTAGATGCCAAATTTCGGTTCCGTTATTTCTTCAGAATGTTTTACTTTACACTGCCTGAGTTCAAACTCACGGTCTCACAAATGGGTCGTCAGAGCCTTTGCCACCACTGGACCACCATTGTTCTCATAAATCTTTACAACTATTCCTTTATAGTAACGGTTACCTACATCTGTTGTAACCGAATTGCTTCCCATTCTACAAACGGAAACAATTCTGTTACGAGTATTTTTTTTATCTGCTCCCGTAAAAACTCCTTTCATCTTCATGAATAATTTTTGAATAAAGCCTTTTTGCTGATGTTTTTATGCCCCGAGGGATACATGGTGAACTCATATTGGACACTTGTTGAGTACAGGTAGAAGGAACGAAAACTATTTTCCTTTTAGTATGTATTCAAATAAAAGTGTATGTGAGCGAGTTCAACAGGAACTGAGAGAAAGAATGTTTACATAATTTATTTCGGAGAAAGGGTTCCGAGGCTCACAATACTCCATACGTGACAATGTGTGAGGTTAAAATGAATTGTATTTTGATGGGATGTCAGACAAATCTAGGAGTTTCAGAACTATAGATTCTCTGCAGTTCATGGTAATTACTTGTATCAGTACAATATGTTCAGTGCTTATTAGCTCCGCACGAAGTTGATAGACTACAAAAATCGTTAGTTGATAGTCTTTCATTTTTAACCGATTTCCAAAAAAAGGAGGTTTCTATTCGTGTGTATGTATTTTTTTTTGTATGTTCACCGATATCTCCGTCAATTTTAGATTTTCAAAATTCTTGCATTTTAAAGAGGGTGGTGGTGGTCACAAGGGGGTCATAAGAAAAAAAAGCCGTCCAAAATAGCCTCCCGTATATTTTCACCACTCACCGGCTATTTGGTAAATTGCCACCAGAAGCATAGCTTTACTGAGTAATAGCAATGTATATTGCCTAGTTAATCACTATTGTACGATCTGGTGAGGTAGATCTGGTGGGGTATTAACGGTAAGACTTTTGTAACACTGACGATGACATGAATGATGTAACCAAGATTTTGTAACGTTTTTTTTATTTAAAAGAGTGTCAATGGTGTTTCTTGTCCGTTCTTCTCCATAAAGATCTACGCTTTGGTATTTGGTATTTGTAGTATCCCCTAGTAGTAGACCTAATCGGTTGATAATACAATTAACTAGAATCACAGGCTCACACCAGACCACCAAGCCTTTTTTTTTTTTATGGTGGGTGGAAAATCATCAAATGACCCTCCCGCTCTTGGGGAGAACGAAAGGGAGTGTCAGACTTCTACTGACTAAAAACCACCCATGTTCCTTCTTAGCCCTTCATGCCGAGGCCACGGTATCTGCAAACAACCCGCAGCCCCGACGGGACCCGCAGCCCCGACGGGAAGACCACAGAGCCTTAGTCCAGGATCACTTCACTTCCAACTTCCCGCCATCATGTAACTGACAGATGTCATTAGTGACAGCTCTCCTGACCACTTCTGGTTGTGAGACAGTGTTTACATATCTATTAAATAGATATACACTACAATATTGAATACTACCCTTATAATTTAAAAGTGCCTGTATATTGTATGACCACTCTAAGTTTGCAATTCTGTGTTTTCTCACCAGCACAAAAAAGGAAGTGTGAAAATAGTTTGAGTTTGATGTGATTTAGAAATCATCAGAGTAAAAACAATATATTTCTTCTGTCTTACTATGACAGTTCTGTCAGCAAATATTACAAGATATTCCAGTGTGATAATGTGCCTAAGACATTTTATTGCGTAGAATTTAAATGTGTACATTATAACTATCCTGAAATGAGAGATCTCACCTCTCCAAGATAAAGGTAAAGATTCGGATACTTGTGCTTATTTAAGTACCCAATAAACAAATATATGCCGTAAAACAAAAGACTTGAATAACACTCTATTTTTTGGGGCAGTCGTGTAAAAAGAAGCGAATTCTAAGTTAATGGCCAGAAAACTGATACAGAATTTATGGGTTAGCTGGAATGGAATTTTTAAACAAAACACGATAATATATTTTGTATACATAAATAAATAAACAGTTGGTTTTACGCACTGTGGTTGATGTCTGACCTTTCCAACCCTTGGGGAAATCGTGTGATTGCTAGATATCCCTGCTCACTGCGATCTGCTCTCAATACAATTCAAATAATCCTCTCACCACGCTCTGCGAATATAAATGATCTAGTTCAACCGCCGATGCCCACAGCAACGGATGTTTGTATCGCACTAATATGCTAATGTAAGTTGTTTGTCTGTTACATAGGACTTATATCCATTATCATTAAATTTAATGATTTTAAATGCCATCATTATTTGCCTAATCGTTTACCAACAAAAAAAAACAGAAAACATTACCCTTCCCTTGCAGTCGGGTAAAAAATGACAGTTGGGACCAATTCCAACTGTAATTTTTTAGTCTATACAATGGCCTGAAATTCTGACAGTCAGACTTCAACCAGTTAGGAGGTCAGATAAGCAGTCGCTCGATGTAAAATACTGGTATTCAACTGCATCCGGTTAGACTAGAAGCTTACCCCAACATTGTTGGGAAACGACTAGGCAGATGATGTCAAAATTATTGTGGCGACAGCGACATCTATCGCAACACATGCGAACTATGTAGTACTCATCATTATATAAGAACAACTTTTTGAATAATAAGAGCAAAAAAATCGTTAAAAAAAAGTTATATAACTATACTTTTGTATGCATGTAAATCGTCGAATTGAAAGAAACACCTGATTTTCAAACCCACTTTTTGATCTATGCTTGTATAACTGAACCTTCCTACTGGAACATAAACTTCCACCAAATCTTTTGGGAAATACCGTCAGCAGATTTTCTTGTTCTCGTCCTACCCTAATTAGCAAGTAATATAATTAATTTGCAGACTCTTCAGTCTTTGATGTTGGAAGAGATGGAGGGTTAATTCACGCCAGACGTTTCGTACCCGTCACATGGTGGAAACGTTATCTGTTAAGGTACGCTCACACGGGCAATTGTTAAGCGATTGTTGCCGGCAACAGTCGCTTAAGGCAGTGCGAAAATTACTAAGTTTATTAAGTTTGTGTATCTATCTGTCTGTTAATATAAAAGGGAAAGGTGACTGACTGAGGATCAACGCACAGGCCAAACCCTTAGGGCTACTAACTTAAAATTTCGCAAACGTAATCCTCTTTTGACGTAGGCCACTAAGTTTTTTTTTTTTTTTTCAAAATTCAACCCCCAAGAGTGTGAAACAGGGGATGAAAGTTTGAATGGATAATCGACATTTTTAAGCGGGCGAAGCCGCTGGCAAAAGCTAGTATTCAATAAAGTCTGGCAAAATCCAAACCAATCCAAACCTCTAGCAAAATTAAAACTGCAACAATCTCGCAATCACTACATAGTATAAAACAAAGTCACTTTCTCTGTCGCTATATCCCTATGTATGTTTAAATCTTTAAAATTACGCAACGGATTTTGATGCCTTTTTTTTAATAGATAGAGTGATTCAAGAGGAAGGTTTTAGTATATAATTTGACCGACATCCACGCGGGTGAAACCGCGGGCATCAGCTAGTAAATTATTATTCAATGTTGTTGGAACATTATAAATATATCGCTCTCTAGTGCACATACATTTTAATTATCAGTTGTCAGTTGTTGTGTAATGTCATAAAATAATAAATAAAAACATCTCCATATTTGATAGTAATTATGTGCAACGTTGCCCACTTTCAGAATGGAAATTATATTTTATGAGCTGTCAAAACGCGATTCTGGTTTTCGTACTCGCTTGCACTGGAATCCAAAAAAAAACATCACTTTTTTTAGCCAACAAATACTGCAATAACTATTTATTAATTTCAAAGCAACTCAAAGTCTGTTACACTGAAATAAAGCTTTTGCGTGTTTATGGTTTTAGCTACACAATTGTGAATTGAGCAATTTAAGTTGCCCGTGTAAGTGTACCCTCAGGGTTAAGTGGGCGAAATAGGGTAATATAATGAAAATTAAGACAAGTGTGTGTCATTTTAGACAGATTTGTTTGAGACTAAAGTTCTGCCTATTAATTGGTGACATTTCTTTGTGGAAAGAGCTTTTGATATAATTAAATAGTAATTTACTGTGGCATAGAGAATTAAATGTTTTAAGTAATTACTTGGCTCTAAAATGTTTGAAAATTAAATGTTAAGAGCCAGCTCAAGTGTTACTGAGATTTTATTATTGTGATGAAATATTTTTGTGACTGTGAACTTCATTTTATTTGATTAAAATTTAATATTATAATTTTAATACTCTTTCAACATCTGATGGCATTGTGCTAAAGACAGACATTAAATATACTTTTAAAAATCTATGTTCTATGTTATTAACAGTCAAAACATTTTTTTTTGGTTTAAACTAATACTAATATAGTTGTAAGATTCTATCTCGTCTGTAAGTTGGGTCAAATGGTCTATGGGTCAAAGTTACCTGCGAATAAATAAATGTTATGTTATGAACAGGGAGTGTCCTTAGTAACTGGCGGACGGGGAGGTATCTTCACATATGGCTCTAGATAAAACACTGACTTAAAAGATTATGGACTATATGAAAACAGTGATGTGGTCACACATGGATGAGCTTATGACGTCACACGAAGATGTTTCCAAGCTAAGCACCTGACAAACTGTAGTTGTCTCTCTTTTCCTACGCAGCTACTGCTCTATTACATAACATAACATTACGCCTGGGATCCCTGAAGGGTTAGGTAGAGGACTACCTATTAGTACACCCACATTGTATGACATGTTAACTGCTTTATTAATAAAAAGAAACAAAACAAATAAAAAATAACACATATTTCACAGGTGTGTCGATATCTGGGGGTACGGTAGTGCCCCCGCCAAGTCGAGCAATAAAGCGGCACGGCTGTACCATCCTTTTCTCGAAACAGTTCAGGCCATTTTCGACCTCCTATAACTTCGTTGTGGATAAAACTAGAATCCTGAATTTTTAGTAACCAATTAGGCGTTGTATAAACACGGATATCAAATTACGGATACGAGTACTTTGCTTTAGATTGCGTCCAGGGTCTGATGATGGAACTGGAAGGTGGCCACAGGCACTCCATTTTAGAATGTCATAATCCCATCTAGTTTGGACTCGTTTGATTCGTCTTGACGAGTACTTTGTCTTTAGATGGTGGTCAGGGTCGGTTGATGGAGGTGGAAGGTGACCATAGGAATTCCGTTGTTAAACGACCTTGCCTTGTCAAATACTTTGTTTTTAGATTATGTCCAGGGTCTGAAGGGCGGCCATAGGATTTCTGTTATAGAACGACGTAACCCCATAGAGTTTGAGCTCGTTCGATTTGTTTTGACAAGTACTCTGTCTTTAGATGGTACCCAGGGTCTGATGATGGAGCTGGAAGGTTACCATTGAAATTCCGTTATAGGACGACATAACCCATAGAGTTTAGACTCGTTTGATTCCTCTTAACGAGTAATTTGTCTTTAGATGGTGTCCAGGGTTTGTTGATGAAGATGGAAGGTGGCCATAGGAATTCCGTTATAAACGACTCAACCCCGTCGAGTTTGGACTCGTTTGATTCGGCTTGTCGAGTAATTTAGCAGTTTTTCAAATCGATGAATAAGACAGCTCCAAGTTCGAATAAATCTAGTATTGTTGATTTATTATAAGTATCTACAAAAATAAATGAGATTCCACTAAAAACAAAACTTGTAAAAAAAGCCAAGTCGCAGAACTCAGTTCTTCTACCGTAAAAAGTAGTGAGATCCATGTAATACCAAGTCAGTTAATTTATTCAGTACCTACTTAAGGAACCTTATATCTTAAGTTATTACGTAATAAGCTAACTTAATTACATCTTATAGTGACCACATCAATGTTAAAAATATTTGATGTTTTAAATAAAAAGATTGGCTTGGCCACCGCATCACATTGCCCAATAAGAAGAAAGAAATTTTATTTGCTTAAACATGTGTTTACATACAGAATTAAAATAATACATGCATGCAAGATAATAAATAAATAGGGGCTCACGACATGTCTGCCATTTCTCGTGGCGTGCAAATATCTTGTGTTCATAATATTACAAATTATTATTATTAAATTAAATAATGCGATGGCGATTAGCCTAATGGCTAATACCACATTCTAATAAATGTGGTATTTAATATTGGCGAATGCGATGCGATGGCCAAGAGAATCCTTATGGCTGACTGAGGATCAACGCGCTTTTTTATTGGTGGGTGGAAAATCATCAAATAACCCCCTCCCGATCTTGGGCAGAGCGGAAGGGAGTGTCAGACTTCTACTGACTAAAAACCACCCATGTTCCTTCTTAGCCCTTGCGCCGAGGCCGCGGTATCTCTTTCGAACAACCCGCAGCCCCGACGGGCGTCGGCATGTATTTTCATCACTAGTCACATGTGATTCATAGGCCCATAACTCATCTGTCCATAGAAAAACACTTAGACCATATACACTTTAATGGGTAGTAAACACGTTCTGCCCAAAAATCAACTTTCACGAAAAAAAACCTTTTCTCACCTAAAATTCGAATATTATTCACAGTGTTCTCCTAAATTTAATATTATCAGACCTCAGCTACCTGTGACACCTGCTACGGGTAAGTAATAAGGTTTTAGGTGCCTTCTCGCAATTTGTGGGGTTGGTCCAAGAGATAAGAGATATTTGTGAGAGAATTATTGTACTAAATGTTACTTAGGTTTATAAAATAAACAGAGGCACGTTGATTATAACATCTTCTGTACCCTGTGTTCACAAAACAAATGAATTTGATTATTTAGTTAAAATACTCGTTTCACTTTTGTAATTTTCCATTATTTTAAGAATTTATTCATATCTTTGAATGAATTTAACTAAAATACTATAGTATTATCACATCATTTTCGTGGGTTTAGTGGTCGCAATAGGGATGTTTCCTGACTAAAAAAATTGGTTGCCTGTAAAGTCGGTATACGGGCGAAAGTTTTACGTGACAACGAAAATAGAAGCGCAAGACATGAACCGGTGTGTATGCCTATCTCTCTCACTCTCTCTCTCTCGCTCTGGACGCGTGCCTCTCACTCGCTCTCATTGTGAGCGCATAACGTGAGCGGAGCGTAACGCAGTTTCTTGAAGTGTCACCCGGCAAACCAATTTATAAGACGTTGTCACGTCAAAAAATATTAAAAATATAAATTAGTCCGTCTGTTAGATTATCGAAAAATATTGGATACGTATTTTTATTTTATCAAATCAATAAAGAATGATGAAGACAAAACGCGTCAAAGATTTGAGTGGGGGTTTGTAACGTCGCTCACCGGTAAAAAATGTTATACTAATGTCTTAGAATATGACGTCACACGAGTTTTCAAAGCACTGTATCGTCTTCATTGTTTGTTTACGTGAAAAAAGAAAAGATACGTATACGATAAAGGCTAGTGCTAGCAAATCTGTCCAGGCAACATTTACTCTGAGGCAGGGAAACTGTCCACCAGTCAGCCTTGGAAGCAACATCCTACAACACAATGATAGTGTACGATACCTAGGAATGCACCTCGACCGACGACTAACTTGGAAGACCCATATAAAATGTAAAAGAGATGTACTTAATTTACGATACAGAAACCTTTATTGGCTAATGGGACGAAACTCCAAACTCTCCACAGATAACAAGCTATTGATATATAACAGTATTTTGAAACCTAGTTTCATGTATGGTGCTCAACTGTGGGCGACCGCTAGTGATTCAAACATAAATATACTGCAGCGACTACAGAACCAAATACTCAGAACCATATCAAACGCTTCATGGTATACTACAAATGTGGAAATACACAAACATCTAAAAATGAACACCATAAGGGAAGAGATTAAGGACTCCATTGCAAGCTACAAAACAAGATTATCAAATCACCCTAATAACCTAGCAGCTGGGCTAATACACACCAAGTGCGAAACACGTCTAAAACGGCGTGTTATTCTACAACTGGACTAACTAAATTTGGTCAATCGACAAGGAGCAGTTGTACTCATTGGAGTGCACACTCGGCATGACATCAAATGCACTCAAAAAATTTGCTTATAGTCTATGACTGATTGTAAATACGCACAGAAAGAAGAAAAAAAAAAAAATATCCAGTATTTTTTGGTAATCTATCTGACGGACTAATTAGATTTTTTTTTGTTAACTACCCTTGCTGCGCATGAGGTCCTGGGTTTCATTCTCGGGTCGGGCAAATTGTTATAAGGTTTATCTATCAGGAATTCTTCAGAAGCAGCCACAGATTTCGGACCTGTGTCCGGTTTATGGCATTCGGCTCCGTCCCCTATGGCATGGGACTAAAACATTTGTAGCAAAATGTTGTTTTACTATTAGGTACACCTCTGCCTTATTCTTCGAAGATTACACGGGTGATGTTATTTAAAGCTATATATATATTTCGTTATTACTATCACTACATATTATAAAACAAAGCCCTCCACCGCGTCGGTCTGTCTGTTCGCGATTAACCCAAAAACTACTGCACCGATTTTCATGTTGTTTTCATCAATGGATAGAGTGTTTCTCGAGAAAGGTTTTAGTATATAATTTGACCGATATCCGTGGGTGAAGCCATCAGTTAGTAACTTATAACTTAAGCCCTTCGACATCATCTGTGTTTCTCATACAATATTTATACATTCTAAGCTTTGTTGAGTGACTTTCACAACTTTTAGGATCTTTTGAGATAACATTTCTAAAACACTTCTTTTCTAAAACTCTCAAGTGAATATGTTTGACAAGTTTTGTATAAGCGAACCCTGGTATTTTAGTTACGAACTATAAATATACCTATGAGTCTACTTATAAAAATATGTACAAGTTTCAAAAAGAAAAATAATTACAGGGCATCAACAAATTCATCGACATCGCTGTCAACAGGAAAAGTTGTTAGGTCGTTTCAAACTTTCTAATAAATGTTCTTTTTGAATGATTTTGTTTTAAAACGTAAAGCTGAATTAATATCTTGATAGCTCGTGGTTAAATAATAACAGCCGATCGGGTCGTCCTTCAAGGAGGAGCTCGTGGCTTAATAAGAACTGCCACTCGGGTCGATCTTTGGGTAAAGCTGTGCTTGCCTAGGTTGGTCTGTGGATGGGTGACCGCCCGACATACCGAGTGTCCCGGCTGCCATATTATATAGATCTTTGGCAGTCGTTACAGGTAGTCAGTGACCTGAAATTCTGACATCCAGTCTTACCAAAGAGTATCGTATTACCTGGTATTAACTGGGTTGTGGAGGTCAGATAGGCAGTCGCTCCATGTAAAATACTGGTACTCAGCTGCATCCGGTTAGACTGGAAGCCGACCCTAACATAGTTGGGAAAAGGCTAGGCAGATGATGATGGGTCGTCCTTCAAGGCTAAGTCGCGCTTGCTCACATAGTTTCCACTGTGCCTCCGTAAACACGTTAAGCTGTTGGTCCCGGCGGTCATTTCATGATCTTGGACAGTCGTAATAGGAACACCGTCGTCAGAAAGTGTGACAACCAGTCCTAACAATGGTTTTTCCCAATACTAACTGCGCCGTGGAGGTCAGATAGGCAGTCACTTCATGAATTAATTACTGGTCTAACCACTCTGCAAAGAGTTCTGAGCACATACATAAAAAATACAATGCTACTTGAGAACGTCCATATATTTTTATAACTACATAACATAACATAACATCACGCCTGTAATCCCCGAAGGGTTAGGCAGAGGTGTACCTAATAGTACACCCACATTTCGCCAGTTATGTTTAAGTCCCATGTAATAGGGGGCGAGCCTATTGCCATCAACCGGGCACAAATCCAGACTCCGTGGCTGTTACTGATAAATTCCTGATGGAAAAAGCCAATAACACATTGCCCGACCCGGGAATCGAACCCAGGACCTCATGCTCAGCAGTCGCGCTTGCGACCACTAGACCAACGAGGCAGTCGATTTTTATAACTGTTGTTTTTTATGTCAACCTACTCTGTCCCACAACTCGGAGGAGCTCGTGGCTTAATAAGAACTGCCACTCAGGTTGATCTTCAGGTAAAGCTGTGCTTGCCTAGGTCGGTCTGTGGATGGTGACAGCCCGACATACCGAGTTTCCTCCGTGCCTCGGAAAGCACGTTAAGCTGTTGGTCCCGGCTGCCATATATAGATCTTTGGCAGTCGTTACAGGTAGTCAGTGACCTGAAATTCTGACATCTAGTCTTACCAAAGAGTATCGTATTACCTAGTATTAACTGGGTTGTGAAGGTCAGATAGGCAGTCGCTCCATGTAAAATACTGGTATTCAGCTGCATCCGGTTAGACTGGAAGCTGACCCTAACATAGTTGGAAAATAGCTAGGCAGATGATGACTCTGTCCCACAACTGGGCAAAGGACTTCCACCAATTTGCCTTTTCCGACCAATCAGTTAAAAATGAGTCCAGTTCGTCACGCCAACGATTGTTGGACGTGCCTGGGTTACGATGGCCGTCTTCAGGCACGTACCGTGTCACTATCTTCTCCCATCTGTCCGGAAACATAATTTAATTACGATACTTATTAGAATACTTTTTATAAATAAACTTGAGACCAGAAAACTCTTTCATTAACCCGAAAAGAAAGAGTAGAAACTAGAAATTATACTTAACTGAAAATAGATGTCTTTTTTTTTTTTTTTTGGGCGGATGGAAAATCATTAAATAACCACTCCCGCTCTTGGGCAGAGCGAAAGGTAGTGTCAGACTTCTACTGACTAAAAACCACCCATGTTCCTTCTTAGCCCTTCATGTCGAGGCCGCGGTATCTCTTACGAACAACCCGCAGCCCCGACGGGTTATAATACAACCTTCATCACAATTTAACAAAGCTAAATGAGGCTTTTGAAATATTGAAATACTGTCATTAACTGGAGTGTTGAATGCCAAATGCTGATTTCACTATCACTATCACTACATATTATAAAACAAAGTCGCTGTCGCTGTCTGTCCGTCCCTATGTATGCTTAAATGTATAAAACTACGCAACGGATTTTGAAGCGGTTTTTTTAATAGATAGAGTGATTCAAGAGGAAGGTTTTAGTATAAAATTTGACCGACATCCACGCGGGCGGAGCCGCGGGCATCAGCTAGTATTATATAAAACAAAGTCCTCCGCCGCGTCTGTCTGTCTGTTCGCGATAAACTCAAAAACTACTACACCGATTTTCATGCTGTTTTCACCAACGGATAGAGGGTTTCTCGAGGAAGGTTTTAGTATTTAATTTTGTTTGAAATTCAGCCCCTAAGCGAAAAAAGTTTGTTGAAATATTTTTCGACATTCACGCGGTCAAAGTCGCGTGCAAAAGCTAGTTAGTAAATAAAGCAAGCTTGAGAAAACCTTTAATGGAAGGCCAAAGGTATCAAGTGTTGTATAATTAATACTTATGAAAACTTAATGTTGAAATCAAGAAGTAGCCTTTGTCATAATTTATTCCGAATGTTTTAACATCTTTAATAATTCATCCAAAGTGTCCTAGTTTTCAGCTTTTGTATAAACCGCCGACTGGAACTTATAATAATTTCCATAATAAACATATTTTGGTGTCACAGTGACTGATTTAGGCTGAGGTGTACCTAAAAGTACACGGTCCACATTTCACCAGTCTCATTTAACTATTAAATGAGACTTAAAGAAGAAACGAGCCTATATCCATAAACCGGGCATAAATCTAGACAAAAACCTAGCAACACTCACTCTTAGGACCTCATAGTCAGCGGTCGCCAGATTTAAAACCAGAAAAGGGATTCGATTGAAACTATTCAGAACTTTCTGTTGGTTACACGTTTCTCCATGTCTATCTTAAATACAAAAAGCTATTATCCTATAAATTCCCGTGAAATAATTTCCGACATTCACACAGGCGAGAACCTGTTACAAAAAAAACCGCAAAAAGCAAGCACATTTTAAATTAAACAAAACTTGGAAGCACGCGGGGTCCATTCTTGCCCGGATGCCACGGATTTTTTTGAACCCCGCAACATGGCCCCCAAAATCCACAATTTTTCTTTGTTTTTTCATTTTAACGAAGCCATTGACACTCGCGCCATCAAGACGAATCTAACGACGTATATTTTATTCAAATCCCTTCATCGGTTTAGGAGTTATGAGGGAACAAAGAAACATATATACATACATACACGTCAAACAAATAACCCTCCTTTTGGGCTTCGCCGCAGTCGGGTAAAAAGAAAGAAAGAATGCGAACACAAGTAGACACGAGAACACGTATCCTTTGTGACATTGTAACTTCTCTTTTTTGTCCTGTAGCCGAATAGAAAAAAACGGAACCCTTATAGATTCGTCATGTCTGTCTGTCCGTCTGTCTGTATGTCACAGCCATATTATTCGTAAACTATTAAGAATACACAGTTGGAACTTGGTACGTAGATGTATTATTCTGTAAACTACTTTATGATTTTATAAAAAAATAAAAGATTAAGGGGGTCTCCCCATACATGGAACTGAAATTTAAAAAAAACTTTTTTCATCAAACCTATCCGTGTGGGGCGTATCTATAGACAGGTCTTTAAAAATGACATTGAGGTTCCTAAAGCCATTTTTTCTCAAAGTCAATCGTTTGAAAGATACCTTCCAAAGTGGAAAAATGAGTGTCCTCCACACACAACAAACACATTTAAAAAAACCGCAAATATAAAATTGTCATTCATACAAACACTATGAAAAACAAACTTATCACAAAATATGTTTTTCTGTAGCCGCTTTAACAAGAAATAATACAAATTAAAGGGGAAGCCCGCTTTAATTAAGCCCTCTACTACGATTGTACGGAACCCTTCATGTACAAGTCCGACTTGCACTTGGCCAGTTTTGAATTTCCGTTTCTTTAAATATATAATGGGTGTAGGGCGCCTTCAAATTTGCCGCAACGACTTAGATCTTTTAAAGTACGCATTCAGCAATAGATAGAGTGATTTAGGAGGGAGGTTTATATGTAGAAGAACACCCTTCAAAAACCCTGGCATCGCTATAGTATTTAATCATTTCAAATCAATGCTTAAATTCCTCAATAATTTCCTACTTTAATTTCAAAAAATGTTATCGAAATATTAACAAATGCAAGTCGTTAATAAATGAAAACTCAGTTGCTTCCCCACACAAATAGCCCGCCAGTCGAATAAATTTTAAGAATGACATGCTATTTACAGTTAAATTCTTCATATTGCTTCAAAAATTCCATCTTCACTTCAAAAATGTTATCGGAATATTGTCAAAAGAAAATCATATTACGAAATTCGACACACAGTATCGTATTGTCGTATAAACGTGTCGCTGCAACTCGTGTTGGAGCGACACGAAGCCTCTCAAATATCTCGATATAGTTATTTTTGTGGACTTTCATGAAATATGTTCTATTGTTGAAATAAACTAGTTGTACGAGTGTTCAATTTTGGTGTTTTTGAAGGTTTTTTCGTGAAAGTATACAGACTGTAAATGAACCGTTCACGAAGAATTATGTACATTCTACTACGCAAAAATTATTGCTGGGAAACGACTTTTTAATGAAATCTCTCTCCCCCTATTACATGCGACTTAACATAACTAGTGAAAAGTGAGTGTTCTATTAGAAACACCTCTGTCTAACCATTTTGAGATTACAAGCGCGATGTTATATATTATTACGTAATTTACGAGACCTGTTAATTATTAATTTCCTGGAAAGTGCTCAAAATAATAAACCATTTTCGCCTATCACTTATCTATCTTCTATCATTAATTATCGCTGATTAGATATCTATTAATAACCACATCATTAGTCATATTTTAATCCGTAAAATAGACAATTTTAGATCTTATCCACATAAACCATTAAAGCAGACACCCGTATAAAGCTAACATCACACAATCATTCAATCGCAAAACTGGACAAATCCCGGGTATCACTGTCGTTCATCACACAATACTCAAACTGTGTAACGCCCCGGTTACGGCCGCGGGAAATGCGACTAACATGCCACAAAATATTCACTTACTAAAACATGAAAGACGCGATGAAGTTCACATCAAAGTCACGTGGAAACTCCTGTACGAAGTTTTGATAATATGTACCCCATCATGCAGTTTTAGAATCCCTGCATCTCTCGCCAAAATTGACATCGAACACCGTAAACACCGTTAGGACCCTAGCACAAGGCGTATTATAAATGCGCCGACGACGCGCGACGCGCCGACGAAGCGCAGATAACGCGCTTCAAACGAGATTTGAACGCCGCCTTGTAACCTAAGCACACGGGGTGATCATGAAACGCGCGCCTACGAGCTTGCAACCCTTTGTACGTGTTCGGTTCCTGAACCGCGCGTCGTCTGCGCATTTAAAATACGCCGTGTGCTAGGGGCCTTAGGTAAGTCGAATCCAAACATGCATTTTCTCTTTAGTCATGGCACCTCGCACCCGATCCACGTTTGACAGCTGCTCGTAGTATTACAAGCATGACTGAACTAGGTTTTGTAAAATATTGAGTTGCAATCAATGTAGCATTGCAAAAATCGGGCAGCTCATTTCAATCAGTCCTTACAGGTGCTGTCTACATACTATGTCAGGTACAGCAATTTGGTAAATGTTATTGTAGCCAATTCGGGAATAACCTGAACGAGGCTCTCACAAGAATCAGCAGTTGGTGAAATCAGGTTGATGATGGAGTATGATTCACAAGGAATGTAGAATTTTATAGTCTCTGGTATTCTGTGGCGGGTGTTGATATGGCTTTTTTCGTAAACTCGGGAACATGAATTTCATGAATATTTTGAACAACAGGATCATTACTCAGGATCATTGTCCCTACTTCTGAAGTAGCAGGTTGCGCAATTGAATTCACAACTTTCTGCCAACATCGATGGCTTACACTTATGAAGTGTATCCAGATGTTATCGAATATCACCTGAAAAACGTAAAAAAAATGTGTTTAAATGTGCGTGCTGCTAGATGCAAGCTGTATCGCCTGAAGTTGTGTCCGAGTCGTAACAAGCTTAATATCAACCTCATCGACCTCAAAACAAGCCATTATCAAGCTAATCCAAACATAGCGTGACGAGAGCCAAAGCTAATGATATTTACCGGCAAAATGTATCTTCATGCGGATAACTACCTACTATATCCGGGCCGGATATCCAGAAGTTGTTTATGGTTTAATCGGGTGGGATAAATGGATTTTGTTTTGGTGAGTTTAAGTAAACGGGCGGTAATTGGGAAAGTCATGGTTGATAGGATTAAATATTCTACTCTGCCGGTCTAATATTGCATATTCGTATCAGATAAACAAGAAGATTTTTTAGTCACCGTTATAATTTTTTCTAGGCATTAGGTAGGTATCATTCAGTAACACCATTTTTGAAAAAAAATCGATACGTATTTCATATTAAATCATTTTCTTTTTCGCGTTATGTTTATTTACAATATTTACAAACTACAATTTTTTTCAGAAAGGCATTTGCGCCCATGTAGAATCCAAGTTAAGTGAGGGTGATATAAGGGGGGGCAGCCAGAATTCTGTTCAGCAGTGATGTGGTGGCGCCTTACTCTCCTGAGACATTTTCGGCCCTGGAGAGTAAACATCCAGCGCCTGCGGATGGTCTCACCTTCCCCGACCCGCCCGTCCTCCCCGACCCCCTCGTTCAGGATTCAACTTTTATTAAAATTACAGCCCCGCAGTTGATCGCAGCCGTGAGCTCTTTCCGAAGTGGTTCTGCTGGTGGCCTCGACGGCCTGACTCCACAGCATTTGAAAGATTTGTTCAGCTCAGGCGCCGGGGCAGCTGGTGAGTCGCTTTTGAAGGAGCTTGCGGTTCTGATCAACCTAATGCTCTCCGGCGGTGTGAACGATGCCCTCGTCGATGTCCTGTATGGGGCTAACCTGTGTGCCCTCCGCAAGAGGGACGGCGGCATTCGTCCCATTGCTGTTGGTTGCACCTACAGGCGTATGGCAGCCAAAATTTGCTGCAAGCTGTACAGCGAACCGCTTGCAGCTAAGTTCCAGCCCCTTCAACTTGGTTTTGGCTCCAGAGGGGGCTGTGAGGCTGCCGTACATGCCTTATCCTCTTTTTTAAATTCAAGGAAAGGTGAGGTCATTCTCAAGGTTGACGTTAAAAATGCTTTCAACTCCGTGAACAGGGACACTTTGTTGGCTGAAGTCAAAAAAGTACTTCCCGAAATTTATGGTTTTATGTGGCAATGTTATAGGCATCCTACAAAATTATTATTATATAAGGACAAGTTTTTGGAATCTGCAGTTGGTTGCCAACAAGGTGACCCCCTCGGGCCTGTCATTTTCAGTTTGGCTATTCATCCCATAATTCAACAACTAAATTCAAAATTCAACGTATGGTATTTAGATGATGGAACACTGATATTGACACGGTTTTCAATGACCTACAACTCCTGAAACAGCAGTTTTTTTGTTTGGCCTGGACCTTAACCCCTCTAAATGCAAAATTAACCTCCCTGACACTACCGACAGACATTCGACAATAGATAAATTTAATTCAATAGCCCCACAAATAAAAGTTTTAGACTAAAGTTCCCTATACCTCCTGGGTTCCCCTATTTTGGAAGAAAGTTTTTCATTTTTCATCGATGACAAAATTAAACATTTTCATGATATTTCGGATAGACTTTCCAATATTAACCTACATTCGGCTTTCACTCTTATCAGATCCTGTTGTTTTGGTCCAAATTTTATGTATTTTCTTCGTTCTTCTCCTCTTTGGAAGAAACCACAACTTTTGGACAAAATTGACCAAATTATTCACCACACTTTAACATCCATTCTTAATGTGGCCCTGGACGACCGAGCGTGGCAGCAAGCCACCCTTCCAATTCGTTTTGGTGGCTTCGGCGTCCGCAAAATTTCTAGTATAAGCTTACCGGCGTTCCTGTCGTCTGTCCACAGCACTGAAAAGCTAACCAGGAAAATTTTAACCCTCTCCCTGGTTGACTCGGAAGTGCCATACTTGACCGATGCAGAGAGCGCCTGGAAAATGGCTTGCCCGAACACGGATCGGCCCGAGAACCCATTTTCCCAAGGACAGTGGGATGAGCCGCTCTGCAGGTTGGTACGGAATAACCTTATTAATACGTCTACCAATACTGCCGAGCGTGCCCGCCTGCTGGCTGTGGGTGAATGGGAGTCGGGCCTCTGGCTTCAGGCACTACCGTCACCTAATATAGGCACTATGCTAGGTGACACAACCTTCCGGCTCGCTACATGTTTGCGTTTGGGTGCTCCGTGTGGGGCTACACATCGCTGTCAATGTGGTGAAGTAGTCGACAGCCTCGGACACCACGGCCTTTCCTGCAGTAAGAGCGCAGGTCGAATTGCCCGGCACGCCAGCATTAATGATCTCATTCGACGTGCTCTGGCCACCGCCGGTGTGCCTGCTGTTTTGGAACCCAATGGGTTGGCACGCGTCGATGGGAAGAGACCAGATGGTATGACCATAATGCCATGGAAGTTTGGTAGGCCTTTGGTGTGGGACGCAACTTGCGTCGACACCCTTGCGCCATCCCATCTTCCTAGCACGGTGTCCTGTGCCGGGGCGGCTGCTGCAGGTGCTGAAAACCTCAAACGGCGCAAATACAACAACTTAATTGGTAGTTATGTGTTTGAGCCGTTTGGGGTTGAAACACTAGGGCCTTGGGGTCCGAGTGCTCACCTAATATTTAAAGAAATTGCCAAGCGGTTGGTCGACTCTTCACGTGACCAGAGGGCTGGCCTGTTCTTTGGCCAAAGAATCAGCATTGCCATCCAACGTGGGAATGCTGCCAGCCTTCTGGGCACTTTTCCTGTTGACAGCGGTGTGGATGAGTTTTTTGACGCCATGTAATTCTTCTCTTTTTGATACTTGTATATATTTTATTATAATTTTAGTTCTGTAAATTGTAATCATTTTCTCGAAAGAATTATCCGCTCTCCGTGAAACGTAAACACTTTGTGATGTGATATCTCAATATTTTTGTATTGAGTGATTTTTTTTTTTTTTTGTAATTTAATAAGTTTTTTAGACATTAAATAAATAATAATAATCACCTGATTGTCTGACAAAAAGATGATTCCGTGCTTCGGAAGGCACGTATACCTAAGCCGGTGGTCCCGGCCGCCAAATGGCGGTCGTCAAACCTTGTCAGAGGTCCTTGAGGCGGTTTAGAAACTCCCACGATAAGAAGAAGACCCATCCACAAACCAAGGCAAGCCTATAACCTAAACATCATCCCGAGTGGCAGTTATTATTAAACCAAGGGCTCCTCAATACAGGACAGTGCCAGTAATGTCTTCATCTTCCTGCTCTTATCCCATTCTATTTGGGGTCGGCACAACACGTTTTCTTTTCCTATTCTTCCCTGTTAGACGTCATGGTGGCGTTTACTCCTTTCTCATTCATATCATTCCTCACACAATGCATCCATATTTTCTTTGGCCTTCCTTTCCCTTCATCAATATTTATATCCATCACCTAGTCACATGCGATTCGTCTCTTAACAAGTCTACATTAACATTCTAAGGTTTCATAAATGTCACGAAGCTCCAGGAAGGTGAACAAAACAAAACGGGCAGTACTAATATCATAATAGGAATATAATTGAATAATTCCGCTTAGTCCGGGTACGGCCACGAGATCACGGTGACATTGATTGAAGACATAATTAGAGTTCCCTCTCGCCGCGTGCGAGAACTTTTCATCCGGCGTAGTCCGCAGTAGTGATGGGCTGGCTTTGTATCGATACTTTTATTTTATTATTTATTAATATAGGTTTACCAACAACTTCTGTGTACAACATATCATAAAGTATATAGGTTTTTTAGTATTATTATTATTTATTATGTTTTATTTTGATTTGTTGCATATATATATGACACTGCATTTAAAATAGTGTAGATTTAAACTTAAAGATAAGATAAAGACATAAATATTAAATGCATAAAAATTAAACGAATGAAAGACATTTTTTTTCCCAAGTCGGATTTTATGCAATAATACTCGTATCTTAAGATATTATAAGGTATTTACAAATATTGTTTTTAATTAAAAACCTGATGAAGATTTCAGTTGACATAGTTGAACAAACTAAGCCGAGGTGTGAGTATTTTGTGCGATAACTACAAATGACCTATAACAAGTTTTTAAAAAAGAAATGTGAACTGTTTTAAATTATATTTTCTCCAGGTATGTACACAACAATTGCAGCGAAAACAAGAACAGCTTGATATCGGTTCATTGAATTTTATTTCAAAACTTAAACCCAATCTAAGTTACAAAGACGTTCTCTGTAACAGTTGCTTAAAATTCCAAACAAGTTTACAATCAAGTGATAGAAACTGCTTGCCTTGCCAGTTGCCACTTGAATGTAACTGGCGATTTGCCAATCTGCCAGCAAGCCAGCAACTTCCCACTTTTCGTGCACGATCGAAGTTTTTAAAGCACTTTTTGAACTTCCTGTAGCATGTGGAATCAAGTAAAGACGTGCTCAGAATTGATTCGGGGATTCGAGCTTTTGTTACCTCGTTGATATTCAGGTTTCCGAATGCTGATGAAATTCGTAAAAATACCCATTGAAGAGGAGCTCGTGGTTTAATAATAACTGCCACTGGGGTCGATCTTTAGCTTAAGCCGCGCTAGCCTGGGTTGGTCTGTGGATGGGTGACCGCCCATTACATACCGAGTTTCCTTCATGCCTCGGAAAGCACGTTAAGCTGTTGGTCCCGGCTGCCATATATAGATTTTTGGCAGTCGTTACAGGTAGTCAGTGACCTGAAAGCCTGACAGCCAGTCTTAACCAATATTAACTGGGTTGTGGAGGTCAGCTGCATCCGGTTAGACTGGAAGCCGACCCCAACACCATTGAAGACAGTCTGCCCAAGGGAATCGACTATGCTATGCTATGCTATCGACTTGCTGTGATTGCTGTTCGATGCCAGATTATACAGATAGGACCTAGATACCAGGACGGTCCCTGAAGTACTCGGCCTGATGTGTAAATGGCGGTTGTTGTTTGAAATAATGTCTTTGGTAGAGCGTACCAAACTTATAGAACTGAAATCTATAGTTATATAAATTACGCAAGACATACTTTGGCTTGGCGTAATTTCTGTCGCTGCCACACTACTGTTAACGACGCATACTAGAATAAGAGGGAAACTTAATATCAAAGGTAAATGACAAGGTAACGTAACATTAATAGATCTCAGTCGAGACCCGACAAGCAAACCCTTTCAGTTCACAGCAATTTTATCATTCCCAGTAAAGAAGAATATAATTATATTTTTATCGATACTGAGTGTCACAACACTACCGCCACAACTGTTGACTGACGTGGGGGTTATAACAAAATGGCTTTTTAAATCGATGCCTCCGAAATGTGTTTTTGAGTCATGCAAGAATTAAAGTGGCACTGTTTTGTAATTATAATTTTGTCGTTATTTAAGGGGCGGGAAATCTGTCATTAAAATGGTTAAATAAGATTATACCACGACCTTTTATGTAAAAATCTTTACTGTAATATTTTTTGATTATAAAAGGGACGTGGTTTTAATGTTTTTTTTTTATGTTCGGTCATAACTTTTGTACGTTTCATAATAATTTGAAAATATTTAGCGACCAATATTACATTTTTTAATACTCTGTGATTAAAACGCTCAAATACGACGAAGAAAACGTCTACCAAGTAGCACAAAAATGCAGTTTAAAATACAATAGAATATTTTTTACTTAACTTAATATATATATTTTATTTGTTTATATATCTTAGCATTATGTATTTATATAAGTAGGTATATTTCTATATTTATTTATATGTGTATTTTATTATTTTAGGTTAATTTAGTTAAGGCACATGTATTACACATTATTATTTTCCTTTTCTCACGCATTTTTGTCTACATTTCTTCTTCATTTCTCCTTTAGCAGGTCAGCTGGCAGAAATTTCTTGAGAAATAAGCAGTTCCTTTGTACTCAAATATTATTTTATGTTATTTTCCTGTGCTGTATATAATATCAGCCGGTACTTCTACTACCGAAGGGTTAAGCAGAGGAGCAACTAATAGTGCACCCACATTTCGCCTGTTAAGTTTAGCACTATTCCTAGGACCTATGTAAAAAGGGGTACTCTTATTGCCATGAAACGTGTATGGATCCAGACTCCGTTGCAGATAGATTCCTGATGGAAAAACAAAATAACAATTTGCCTATTTTTTTTTGGGGGTGGGCAATCATCTAATAACCCCTTCCGCTCTTGGGCAGAGGGAAAGCGAGGGTCAGACTTCTACTGACTAAAAACCACCCATGTTCCTTCTTAGCCCTTGTGCCGAGGCCGCGGTATCTCTTTGCCTGACCAACAATTTGCCTGACCTGGGAATTCAACCCAGGACCTTTCCTTCCCAATCACTTGTCTCTGTTAAGAAAACAGACTACGATCAGAAATCCACACGCATCCACAATTCCGCATTCGGTTTTCCGGATGCATTAAATTAAGCACACTTCAATGCCTTTGCAAAGGGGCTAACCACTTACCTAATGCAGGCGTCAGTAATACATCGTGGAAATAAATCCGAATAAAACTACTGACCCTCTTGCAACTGTAAATCCGCTAAGTTAGAGAGGGTTGCCCGTAAAGTATGTTTTCACGATTTTATCCTATTTGGTAAACAACAATTAACTAAGCGAGAAAAAAAATTACCTAAAATAATAATGGAGGCTGAAATAAGGAACCACCACGTCAAGATAAACGTATCAGCCTTGCAGTGCAGCCAATACAAAATAGTTATCTCTGCCGCACCAAAAAGTTGACTGGTATAAAACGCGTATAGCATTAAGACCGCTTCTGTATTCTGTGCTTACACTGTTACTAAATCATAATTAATGAATAAACACCTGAATTATTTGTGATTGAAACCAAAATAATTATGTGTTTATCATTGCCTGTTTGTTTACAAAAAGTGTTAAGCAAGGTAAAACATACTGTATGTAATCTTAGAAAGTGGATCCTTTTTGCCTCGATCTTTTTAAAGGTTTCGGTCACGTATAAGGTAAAAGTAGCCGCAATTTAAGCACGTGTGGGTAAAGATAAAGATTGTGAACGGATATATAAGGATGTTTAACGTCGAATTGTGACAGATTTGGGAAGGTAAAAGATAACACTGCTCTATTTAACCACTGCTGGAATCGGATTTCAGAATCAGAATGCAATAACTCAATGATTTAGTCACTGCTGCTGTCATACATGTTTAGGTACTTAATAAAATAATATTGTAAAGAGGAAAGATTTGTATCTTTGTAGATATGTAACGAATAAACTAAAAATCTACAGGACTTGTTTGAAAAATTCTTTCACCGTTGGGAAGCTACACTAGGAACAGACTTAGGGACGTGTTTCCTGAAGCAAGTAATTGAAGGCATCGACAATGTCTGCGATAACAGAGCTATCCGTATTCTTACCCATAACAGTTTCGCAAACTCTGACACTAGGGTGTGTGTAGGGTGGGGTCGTTAGACGTTACTGCCAACACGATAAGAAGAAGAAGTTTCACAAATTGACGTAAAACCGAAGAACAAGAAAAAAATTAAAGTTAGCTTAAGGCAAAAACCATTACAAAAAGCCGCATCAAAAACAGTCAAACCGTTTAGATATTATAAATGGGAACACTTAATACTCATTTTATAAATACGAAAAATGATAACTGTATAGCGCTCGCTGGTAGTCCGGTCAATTAGACCATAAAATAGGGGTTAAATAGGAGGGGGTATCATTCACACCCAGCTGAAAATTGGTAGGATTGTTCAAAACACCATTAGAAATGAAATGTGAAATGTATTCATCCATCCGACACCTGGAACAAAAAGTTACTCGGGGTCAAAGGTCACAAAAACGGGTTTTTCGCGATTTTCAGCAAAACGGTAAGTTTTATCAAAACACCTGTGCGCTTTGTTCGGGTTCGTGGAACTTCAATCATACAACGGTGATGCTTTGCCGTACCTCTGATGATGATGATGATTTCGGCTACAGCGACTGCGTTCAATGGCTTTCTAGAGTAGTTGTTTGCTGCTGTTTCATGTGCTCAGACTGAAGCAAGGAAAATCTGTTCAGTTCTAGATTTATAGATTACTCTGCCCTGGAGAAACTAGGAATTTTTCCTGTATTGTGGGTGCGTTTACAAACATTTAAACTCATAAACCAAACACGATGCTTATGATGATGATGATGAGGTCATATATCAAAGTTGCAATCCTTATTTCATCAAGTGTACACAAATTATATAGGGTGTAAAAGTACCATTAACGCAAACGAAGGGCACTTGTTTTCCCCACCACTGCGATCATTTTTTTGTTCTAGATCATACCTGGGAACCTCCTAGTTACGGAGATATTGGGGGTTAAAGTTCAAAATTTTTCACAGCTGTTTTTGTAAATACTAGTTTTTCAGGTTTTAACTTTACTTAAATTACCTCCATGACCCGTTTATTACTCAAAGCATCCACTAGCACAATGTTTTAAGAGTGCTACTTTGAGTTTTACCGTAAAGTGTGATTTTTGACCCCAAAAAAAAAGTCATTTCCCAGCAAAAATTTTTGCGTAGGGGTACTTAGATTGATGTACAGAATGCTTGGTTGACGGGTGTGTGATGGGTTGAATTACACCCTGTATTGTTCGTGGCTAAACTGGTTGAAACTTTACTTCACATATTTTATGTATAGGATTAAAGTGTTCATAATTCTATCTATGTAAAGCTATTGAAATTTTGCCCTGTTAGCTAATAGGGCACCATTCCTAGAAGGAAACGATATCTCCTAGTTACCAGCTAACTAGGGTACCTAACAAGGAGTCATACATCTCGTTAGTACGAACTGGTTCGATTTCGGGAACCGAGTTAGAACTTTAAGAACATCTATTAACTGGAACATTGGTTTGTCTTACGCCCCTAACACACAGCGTATTTTAAACGCCCAGGCGGCGAGCCGCGTTACAGGAACGCGCGTCGTCTGCATATTTTTGCATTTTTATTATAGATACAAACGCGACAAAAAGCACGTGTGAGGCGCGTTAGTAACGTCGTTTGAAGCACGCACAAAGGGTCAGCTTAGGATCACTGTATCTGCGCGTATAAGTGCAGTAGACGCGCGTTGCTCGATCGCCCCGTGTGCTTAGGTTACAAGATTGCGTTCAAATCTCGTTTGAGGCACGTATACGCACTTCAACAGCGCGTCATCTGATGCGCGTTTAAAAAACGCCGTGTGCTAGGAACCTTTTTTTTTTTTTTTGGGGGGTTTAGTTTAGAAAAATTCTTTATTTAACATAAAAATATACATAGCTGTAGAACTTAAAAGTAAAGCAACAGTTAGACTAATATTAATAACAAACACTTTTACAGGCTAGAGGCGCCTTTATAAGTATATAATAGTAATGCTTACTAACTTATCACAACATGAGGCATTTATTAAATTAGATCTATAGCATTGTCATATGAAATTATTGTAATAACTTCATTTATATAATTGTGGAGGTAGCAGCAAAAAGTTTACTACGCGCTCAGCGTAAGTGCGGCCGGTGCAAACGGCCGCTCAAGTGACCGCGCGTGACCACCAGCGGCGCACGAACTACCGCGCCTCCCGCGCGCACCTGTATACGGTGACAGCGGGGAAGCGCTGGCGCATCGTACGGGCCCAGCTACGACGCGTTATCAGTATTGTGCGCGAACAATACGTAGTGATGGGGGAGCTTGTATTTACCGTATCCATCGATACATCGCAAATCATTCAATTTAATTTGACCTATGTTAGCAATTAATGTATTTTGATGATATTTGTTTTTGTTGTAGAATTTACGAGTTAATTTTAAAATGAATTTTGTAATGCTGGGTAACTTTATATTTGTGTGTAGTGTTCTAAGGTTAGTTTTAAACGGAGTGTTATAGGCAATTTTAACTGCTTTATTTTGAATTGTTTGTAACAGGTTATAATTAGATTGACAGGTGCTACTCCATACTGGACACGAGTAGGTGATGCAAGGTCTAATGAGGGTGGTATATAACCGAAGTTTGGTGTTTGCGCTGAGCTTACTTTTGCGGTTAAGTATAGGACTGAGAGAACCGAGTGCTTGAGCTCCTTTAACGCGTAGTTTATGGACATGTTTTGTCCAGTTAAGCTTTTTATCCAAAGTAACTCCGAGATAGCGAACTTCTGTGCACCACGGAATCATTTGCCCAGCAATTTTTAATTTTCTTTTTGGGGTGGAACGTTGACGTGTGAAGAGTATTGCCTCAGTCTTGGATTCGTTCAACTTTAGCTTCCACTTGTTGAAATAAGATTGAAGTAGTTCAAGCGATAACTGAAGTCTACCAATGATAATGTCGATGTCATCATCGCTTGTGTACGATGCTGTATCGTCGGCAAAACAGGCCAGCTGAGTACGGACCTGCACAGGAACGTCACTCACAAATAGGATGAAGAGGTAGGGACCGAGCACCGAGCCTTGAGGAACTCCTGCTGATACCGTCCGGGGCGAAGACCTGTCAGTACCAATATGAACCACAAACTTGCGATTATTAAGGTAAGATTGGATAAGTTTTACTAACTCAATTGGAATTCCGTAACTGATGAGCTTGTATAACAGGCCTTCGTGCCAAACAGTATCGAAGGCTTTTTCGATGTCCAGCAGGAACATACCGGTAGACTGCTTAAGATTAAGGTGATAGGAAATGTGTTCAGAGACTCGAGCCAATTGCTGCACTGTGGAGTGAGAGGAACGAAAGCCAAACTGCTCGTTCATAATGAGCTGGCCAGAGCAACGTAGCAAGCGATTATATATCATGACCTCAAACAGCTTACCTAAGACCGGAAGAAGGCTAATAGGCCTGTAACTAACTGGCAAAGAGGTGTCTTTTCCAGGTTTTTTAATTGGAATAACCTTTGCAGTTTTCCACTTATTGGGAAAATAACCTAATTTTAAGCAGCCGTTGAAGATTTTTGTGGTAAACACAACAGATTTTTGCGATAGATTTTTCAGCATAATGTTGTGTATACCGTCATCACCTGGAGCCTTCCTAGTCTTTAGTTTACGTATGACTTCCCAGACTTCAGTTGGCCGCACAGGTAGATGCAGTTCACTCATGACATGATCATTTAAATGACTCATGGCTGACTGGACGTCCTTGTCGACACTATCGCTTATCCAGCCATGAGTAAGATTTATGTTCATCTCGAAGGCATCCGCCAGTGCATCACATTGATCGGGGACGTTTGTAGTGAGAGTCCCCTCAGGTGTTTTAAGTGGAGGTATTGAGTCTGATCTGGGTTTTAAAGACTTTGCCAGGCGCCAGATATCATTACTAGGATTGTCAACTCTCGAAAGTTTAGCGTTCCATATTTTATCTTGATGTTTCGATAGAGCCGAATTAATCGAGTGTTGCAGATTGTTAATAGCTGATCGTAACAGTCTTTTTTCCGCAATTGGAACTTTAAGTTCTCTTCTACGAAGGTGGTTTTTATACTTGATCATTTTTGCGATGTAACTTGGTAGTTTTATGCAAGTGTTTTCGTGTACCTTACTTGGGACAAATTTGTCTCTAGCAGCAATAAGGCACTCATGTAGGTAGTTTACGGCGTAGTCGATTTCAGGTTCAGATTTAAATACCTTCGAGTTAAGCGAGATCTTTTGGTCAATAAAGGACCGGTATTTATCCCAGTCAGCGTCACAATATCGGTAGTGTTTAGTATTAGGCTTGCGAGAGAATTGACCATTCACTGTAAAAAGTATGGGAAAGTGGTTTGATGAAAGGGCAGGTATTGCACAAACCTCATGTATATTATTTACATTCAGCGCCAGAATCAAATCAGGATTTGTAGGGGTAAGATCAGGTCTGTAGTTTACCTGAGTAGGTGAGTCAGGGTAATGTATTACATAATCGTTTTCAAGCATGTGACGAAACAGTATACTACCACGGGCATTGACATAACTACTATTCCAGTAGCCGTGATTGGCGTTAAAGTCTCCCATTATTACAACATGAGGCCCCAGAGAAAATAAAATATCCATGTCATTGCATTCAAGCTGCAAGTTTGGAGATTGGTAAGCTGAAACAAAGATATGGTCTTTTCCGCTAATTTTTAATCCAATAGCAACCGCTTCAATATGTTTAGTTTTAGGAACAGCGATCGGTTTAACTTCAAGTCTCTCATTGACCAGAATGGCTACACCTTGTCCCCGCCCACTGTGATGTTTGTCTTGTCGATAGCAGATAAACCCCGGTGTCGTCAAGTGAGTATTACAATTCAGTTTAGTTTCACAGATAGCGATTATATCAATGGATAAGGTACGTACTGCCAACTCAAGTAATTCATGCATTTTTGAGCGAACTCCATCGGAGTTCCAAGATAAGAGCCTCAACTCATTAGTATTATACATAGTGGCCAAGATGGGTCAGAACTAGCATAACCTTATCTAACATAGATTCACAGGCAGAAAATTGTGGTTTGAGTTTTTTAACACAGGTAAGTATTTCTAACATCTCTTTTGTTACAGGGTCGTCCGGTGGTAGGTCCAAATACTCGTGTGGATGATAATCATGATTGGTGTTGGTTTTGACAGTACCAGCATATGAGAGTTTCTTGAGCGAGGGCGGTTGATTAAGAGGTGCAGACGCGTGCTGAATCGCCACTGCTTTCAACGGCCTAGACTGGTTCTCACTCCTAGTTTGCGCTCGTTTCAGGTAGGCAAGACGGGCCTCGCATTTGTGAAAGTTGGCAGGGTGATTCTGATCGCAATTACAGCAGCGTGCAGGTTCAATACGGTCCTTTTTCGTGCAATCTCTTGTTGCGTGGGGTTTCGTACATTTAACACACCTAGCGGGCATATTGCAGTTCCTCGATGCGTGACCGAAGCTTTGACATCTGTAGCATTGAGTCCCAGCAGTCTTTTTAGGCATAAATTTTTGGATAGTAACCACGCAATTAAATAAATATTTAATATTGCGAAACTTTGCTATGTCTGTTCCAACAGGAAGCACTGCTAAAAACGGTGGGTAAGACAATGTACTCACCGTTTGTGTCTTCATTTGTGAGACTGATGCACCTGGAAAGCCCAGTTTATCGAGCTCGGCAGATAACTCTTCTTGGACGTAAGATGGTAAGCCTTTTATCACCATTTTGGGAACTTTTTCATCTTTTCGAGTGTAAGTTAGGAAGGCTGCATCTTCTTTGCGGAGACCTTCTTTCACAAGTTGGTGTGCTTCTATAGAGTGACAATTTACTGCAACTTTATTGTTAGCTCTATACTGGAGATGAAACTTGTTGGTGTAACGGGTGATGAGGTTTTTAATGGTTTCATGTGTCCACTCTTTCTGTATCTCCAATATTACGGGTGGTATATGTCCTTTTTTCTTCACTCCAGTTGAGGCTTCTCTGTAGTGGTTATTCGTTGACGATTCATCTTTGTCGTCCACAGTGAGGGCGTTGAACTGATTGTGCAGAGGTAATCTGCGTGCTTGATCAAACTTTTCAGAGTTTCTCGAGACTGCAGGACGTTTGGCGGGCTGCCATGGGCCAGAGATATCTTCTCCAGGTCTTTTGGAGTTGAGATTCCGACCTGACTAGGAATCTTTCCATTTTTGGTACAATATCGACGAAATTATCGATAAGTAACGAGGCATCACTAGTGATGGTGAGCAACTAACTTGGTGGGGTTAACGTAACTACGCGTGCGTGCGAACAGGGCGCGCGCCGTACGCGGAATGATAAAACTAACAACGAATGTCTTTCTCAAGAAAAATTTACAAATAAGGAAAAAATAATTTGTTTTTAACAATTCTGTGAAAAATCAGTAGTCAGTAAAACCACCCATGACGTTAATAACGGTCCTGCAACGGTTTTTCATGCTTTGGATTAAGTTATCCAAGTCTTGCTGCGGTATATTGTCCCAGGTCCGGCTAAGATGCAAAAAAAGTTGCTCTTCCGTCGCAACGTTTGCAGGGAAATTCCTCAAAGCCCTTCTTTGGAGCATGTCCCACGCGTGTTCTATGGCGTTTAGGTCAGGCGATTGAGCGGGACAGCCTAAGACCGATACGTCGTGCTCCTGCAACCAGCTCGTCACCACTCTCGCTGTGTGCGGACGGGCGTTATCGTGCATGAGCGTGAATTCTTGGCCCATTTGTAGTCGATGGGGGTAGATTATTGGTACTAGCACCTCGTTACGGTATTTTTCAGCCGTCATGGTGTTTCTGATCCAAACGAGGTCTGTTCTTCCACCAACACGAATTCCCGCCCAAACCATAATTGTCCCGCCGTGGTATGAATGGACTTCCTGATGATGTTGCAGACGGCTCTCACGACCAGGAACTCGCCAAACACGCACTCTACGTCTATCGGGATGGAAACCGAACCGGGACTCATCGGTAAACAGCACTACAGACCACTGGTTTTCTTCCCAGAGCAAATGTTCACGAGCCCACTCTAGTCGTCGTCCACGATTTCCTCGGCGTAGTGCTGGAGTACGAAGCGGTCTGCGAGCATGAAGGTTAGCTTCATGCAGCCTTCTCCTCACAGTTTGGTCACTCACAAGCAACTGGTGCTCTGACTGGAGCCTCTGAACCAACTGCATGGCCGTAACATTTGGTTGTCTTCTCGCGGCAATTTGCAAAAATCGGTCTTGTCGTTGAGTGGTTATGCGCTTCCCGCCTGGGTGTCTTTCAGCCACTTCACCAGTAGCGCGATAACGTGACCATAACCTTGATATCACGTTTTGTCTTGTTCCAAACTCCTCAGCAATACTCCGTTGAGTAGCCCCAGCTTGGAGCATGCCTACTGCCCTTAACATTTCTTCTCTAGTTAAATGGCGCCGCTGCATGATTCACACAATAACATTAATTCGGAATTAACCGATAACTTGTTATAAAACTTAAATTGGACACAAAAAAATAGCCACAAACTACTGTAGGTAAATGAAACCTTCGGACTTCGCTACCATTATGCCGCGTAAATCTTTTGTTTTTAATGTATTTTTTCAAATTCAAATTTAGAATCGTTCAAAAAGGCATACAAAATAAACTTTCATCAAAAGAATTTAAAAGTGGCCAGTATTTTTTGAGTTTAAGAACTTTACAAAATATCCCTAGACGGTGTTGATGTGTGTATATACTAAAACCTTCCCCGAGAACCATTCTATGAGACCTCTCGAAGAGAACCTCTCGTCCCAGCCACCGCGGGAGACGCTCCGGGCGTCGGGGGCCACGTGATGGCTTCTGGCCACCATTGACGCAGGCCTGCGGGCCTGTGGACGGTGAGTAATGGGCTAGCTCGCCGTCCGTCCGTCTTATGACAACGACAGGTCGGGTCGACGACGCGTTCGTGTTCCACGCCCGTCCTAGAGATGTCAGCAACATGGAAGGGGCCCGCAAGGTCCGACGCCCGTCGGGGCGGCGGGTTGTTCGCAAGAGATACCGCGGCCTCGACACAAAGGGCAAAGAAGGAACATAGGTGGTTTTTAGTCAGTAGAAGACTGACACTCCCTTCCACTCTGCCCAGAGCGGGAGGGTTTTTTTGATGATTTTCCACCCACCCAAAAAAAAGGGGCTGCCTCGTTCGTCTAGTGACCGCAAGCGTAACTGCTGTGCATGAGTTCCTGTGTTCGATTCCCAAGTCGGGCAAAGGGTTATTAGGTTTTTCCATTAGGAATTTCTCAGTTGCAGCGACGGAGTCTGGATTTGTGCCCGGTTGATGGCAATAGGCTCGCCCCCAATAACATGGGACTTAAACGTGGGGATGAATGTATATCGTAGTTTTAAATGTTCATGCGAAACGGAGGTACCTTGCTAAGATATTCTACAACACACGAAAACTTTTAAGTATTTTATGTTAAGGTGTGTTTTGGTATGTACAGAAGAGTCGAAAAATATTAAGACACAACAATATAGGGTGTAAAAGTACACTTAACGCAAACGAATGGCACGTGTTCTCCCCATCACTACAATATTTTTTTTGTTCTAGGCCGTACCTGGGAACCCCTTGGTTACAGAGATATTGGAGGTCAAAGTTCCAAATTTTTCACAGCTGTTTTTGTAAATACTAGTTTTTCAGGTTATAACTTTACTTAAATTACTTCCATGACCCGTTTACTATTCAAAGCATCCAATAGCACAATGTTTTAACAGTGCTACACTGAGTTTTACCGTAAAATGTGATTTTTAACCCAAAAAAAAAAGTCGTTTCCCAGCAAAAATTTTTGCGTAGGGGTACTTAGTTTGATGTCCAGAATGCTTGGTTGACGGGTGTGTGATGGGTTGATTTACACCCTGTTTATCATACAAACAAAATTTTAATGAATTCTACAGTGTACCTAAAATCGAGATCGATCAGGAACTTACCGAAAACTTGTGTCATGCCACTTTGGAAGTGACCTCTTCACTTCAATTGGCCCAATCAGTTCTGTTTCCTGACATACAGCCTCATTGGCGACATAATCAAGTTAGCTTAACTTCGCGGCTTCAAACTTAGGCCTCCTCCACGGTGAGGAGCTATTACAGGTGCTGAGGTGGGCGCGATTTGTGTAACAAATGAAATCGTCAAATTGACAAGTCAAAGTCAAAACATTTATTTAAATTTAACTATTACAGGCACTTTTGAATGTCAGAAAAACTACATAAAACAAAGCTACAGTCACAGTCACAAGGCATAATAACTTGTGAAAATACTGTAGTTGCCCATTTCCTAGCGTAGATCTCTATGGAGAAGAACGGGCAAGAAACTTCTTGGACACTCTTTTAAATCATTAATGTTGAGATGGTATGCTACGGGAGAATGATGTAGCAAAATGTGCACGATGCTTATTGTTTAAGTACATTGTCTGTATTACCTTTAAGTTTCCCAAAAAGAATAAAATAAAAGTGTCCACAGTAAAGTCAAAACCGGTCAAGTGCATGTGTAAAAAAAACTGACTTCAAAAACACAAAAAAGTGAAAATCACAAAAAAGCGAAAATTAAACTTCAGAAGAAGAATATAAACATAAACACAGTGACAGCAGTCGACATAATCAAAGTTGACAACATTATTGTTAAAAATATTATGTCAACTGCCATAGGAGGCCCGAGTTCCAATAGTGGATTGGCTTCCAGTCTAACCAGATGCAGCTGAATATCTATATTTTACATGTAGCGCCCTATCTGACCTCCACAACCCAGTTAGTACTAGATATACGATACGATAATATATATACATCGATTGAAATAACTTTTTTTTTTGGCGGGTGGAAAATCATCGAATAACCCCTCCCGTTCTTGGGCAGAGCAAAAGGGAGTGTCAGACTTCTACTGACAAAAAACCACCCATGTTCTTTCTTAGCCCTTTGAGACGAGGCCGCGGCATCTCTTTCGAACAACCCGCAGCCCCGACGGGAAGAAATCACCCTGGACTGAGCCTTATACGTCAACTTGAGTTCTGTATGTTGTAACTTTGCACCGGTGTCAATAATTGTAATTCGAGAAGCCATAATGTATTCCGGAACTGAACGCTTTTTCGGAAGTTTGATTGGGAGTTTGGGTACAACGTATTTTGTCGCCCCTTGTAAATATTGATTTTGATCGAGAGGGAGACGCATACCAAAGAAAATATAGATGGATTGTGTGAGGAACGATTTGGAGGGAGAAGGAGTAAATGCTAGCGTGACGATTAACAGGGAAGAATAAGAGAAAAAAACGTGTTGCGCGGAACCAAATACCATGGATTAGGGTAAGAAAATGATGATGATGTAAACTATTGGTTATTCCGCCGTATTGACAAATAAATTGGATAATTGGAATAATGACGATGATGATGATGAGACATAGAACGTAGACTAGGGAGATGATTTTCAGATAATGATTACGATGCAACGAACTTAGGAAGATACAGATGACTTATTTGAGCATTGGTTAAGATTTTAGAAGTTTAATTTTTGAAGAGAGGCGTGGCTTTAAACTCTGAGCCATTAGTACTATATTGTTATTTAATAACAATATAATTATTTTCTTTTCTAGATAGGTCAGATACGTAGGTAGTCGCTTCATGTAAAATGGTGGTAATCAGCTGCATCTGGTAAGTTTGGAAGTCGACCCCAATGGAGTCGAGAAAATACTGGGCTGGTGATGATACCTATGCTCTTGACACACTATGGGTTAACATTCAAAATTAACTTAGATAAATTAGAAGCTCTTCAAATTAGATTCTTAAAACTACTTGTTACTAAAAAAACTAAAAGCAGTTGTAAGGGAGATTATAGAAAATTATTTAAAATATGCAAAATTCTACCGATCACTTTCAAACATAAATATCTTTTATTAGTTAACCACCAGTCCACCACAGTACCCAAGTGCAAAGCTTAACTAACGTATACGACAACCATGATACACGATCTATGGCTGCTGGCAGATTCAATGTACCCAGAGTCACCAATTACTTTGGTGACAGAACACTAAACAAGAGAATATCATACCTATTGAACATTCTGCCGGCAGACGTAAGGAGTGAAACAAACACGATTAGATTTAGACGTAAATTAAAATTATATTATTTAGAAATGTTTTAAGTTTTAAATAAGTTTAGTGTAAGTTTAAATAATACTTGGTTTTAAGTACATTTAAGTATGTCTAGAGACTCGTCGACCCCACAGTCAAACCATTGCAACATTTTGTGGTGCTTAGCTTATAAGTTACTTACTTTTTTGGAATAAAGTTAAATGAATCAATCTATGTATATAAAAATGAATTGCTGTCGTTAGTCTCGCTAAAACTCGAGAACGGCTGGACCGATTAGGCTAATTTTAGTGCTGAAATACTCGTGGAAGTGCAGGGAAGATTTAAAAGGAGTTGAGAAAGTGGTAGGTAGGGTGGTAGGTAGAGTAGTAGGTAGTAGTTAGTAGGATAGTAGAGTAGGTATGGTTGGTAGGTAGGGTAATCGGTAGAGTATTATGTAGTTTTGTAGGTAGGTAGGGTAGTAGGTAGGTCGGGTAGGGGGTAGGTAGGGTAGTAGGTAGGTAAGTAGGGTAGGTAGGGTAGGAGGTAGGGTTGGAGGTAGTAGGTAGGAAAAAGGGTATTGCAAACAGCTAGTAAAAAATAAATATTTTATTTTTCGATAGAAAAAACATTTTCCCACGTCCTCCAATTTTTAAAACATTAAAAAACACCCTCACAACCTTCAAACTGTTCTTAAAATAACCAACGTTTTCCCTCAAATAAATACCGCTGACATTTATCTAATACATCAGCCGAAGTAAACACTGTTTACAATTCATCTCACGCTTCGAAAATAAAAAGGGCATGAAGATAAAATAATGGTGTATCAGCGACTAATAATCCCACACAAATCAACTGAAGGATCTTCAGGAGTTGAGAATTTCTACCGAAGTTCCATCTTAGCCGTACAGACAATGTCCAGCATTACCTGACTCACACCACTTGCCCTCTTCTTCTTTATACGAGGGGTCAAGTAATACTGGGCGTTGACTCTACCTGCCTGCACGTGATATAAATTCCTATTAGGTAGTATATAAAGATAAATCTCCCGTGTATAGATGAAATCACCCGTGAATATTGTGAACAACAGTTTAAAAACAACAAAAACAGCTTAAGTTAAGGAAGTTAAATCTTTTTGAGATTTTGTTTCGGCTCGTGTTTGAGGATATAATAAGAAGCTTTATGAAAGGGAATGGGATAAAAAAAATCCTATACAATTCCTATCAATTATTTGAAGATGACAAAGGCAAAAATAATTAATTTGGTTTTTTTTTTTATGGTGGGTGGAAAATCATCAAATAACCCCTCCCGCTCTTGGGCAGAGCGAAAGGGAGTGTCAGACTTCTACTGACTGAAAACCACCCATGTTCCTTCTTAGCCCTTCATGTCGAGGCCGCGGTATCTCTTGCGATCAACCCGCAGCCCCGACGGGCGAATTAATTTGGCTGATGCTGTTTCCCTGCGAGGACCATGGGTGACTAACAATCTTCACTCGCTCAGTGCGGTGTCAGCTCGACGACGGCTATTAACTGATAGTAATAATAATATTCTTCTTCTTTATCGAAGAAGAAGAATTGATTAATAACGTATTCTTCTTTCGGTCCGCTGGCATGAACATTTTATATTTGGTGGCAGCGCAAAGATTACTTCGGCTGCATGATTTTGGGCTACGAGTGTACGATAGAAGGTGGGGCATAGTTTGTGACACTGGTTTATATCCATCCCATCGCTGATTAATTGCGGTAGCCCAATAATAATACTTACTTATTACTTTATTATTTCTAGATAATGTTACTAACGGCTGCTAAAAATCTTAACCCTCTTCCTTTGGCATCGCCGAAGCCGTTTAAAAAGACTTTATTTATTTTATTTTTTATTTTATTTATTTATTAAGGACATAAAACAGTTACATGCTATAGAAAATACAAAAATTCTTAAAAACTAAAGCTCACAAACATGCAACCCACACCAATATCCACGTCTTAACAAAAGAATAACAGACTGTGGTAATTTTTTTACAGAATACAGAGCCTTCTGTGACAGCCGCATTAGATATTGTATTTAATTCAGATAAACCTATACTAATCTTAATTTCATTTGAATACAAACAAATTATTAAATTTTTATTATTTACTAAATATTTTAATTCTAAATGATTGATTCCATTCAATTTAGTTTAGTTTCATTAAATTGAGTTTAATATGCCTATTTCAAATAATTCAATTCAGTTCAATATAATTCAATTCAGTTCAATATAATTCAATTCAGTTCAATATAATTCAATTCAGTTCAATATAATTCAATTCAGTTCAATATAATTCAATTTAGTTCAGTTCAAATTAATTCAAAACAAAATACAAAATAATTCAATTCAATTAAATTATTTATCACCTTCTCCACTGCTTTTTGACAAAATATCTATGGCTTTTAGTTTAAACATTTGGTTGGATAAGGTAAATATGTCAAGCTCCATGAAGTGTGTGTTGTATGTCTCAACAAGGCGACGAAGAGGTGCGCGCACTCCGGCGTTAGTTTTGCAAAAGTCTGTATGGAACAGTCGGGGTACGCGCACCCCCCGTTGGACAACAGTTCTGGGTACTCTATAACATAACTGATTATTGAGTTCTATACAGTCGAATTTATTGTTACATAAGCCATGTAGTGTCATTGCACCCAGAAGCAGTCTCCTGGACTCCAAACTTAGTACACCATATCGCGTCAGCAACTGCGCGTATGGAGCCTTGGAATTAAAACATTTATAATTTATAGACCGCAAGAACTTTTTCTGTACCATTTCCAATCTAGAGCAGTATTTGTCGTAGAGAGGGTTCCAGATCTGGATAGCGTATTCCAACTGGGAGCGTATCAGAGTTTTGTATAATAGCAAGAACGTAGAGGGCCGCACAAAGTCACCAGATGATCGCATGACAAAGCCATACATACGAAATGCCTTGTTTATTATGTTATCAACATGTATGTCAAAATGTAAACGTGAATCCAGTGTGACACCCAAGTCCCGGACGCTCGCAACACTGTCCAAACGTACGGTATTAATATAATATTTGTAAGGTATTACTTTTTTGTTTTTAGTAAATGTAATGCTATGACATTTTGGAGTACTGAGAAAAAGTTTATTTTTAATACAATACGCATTAAGCCTATCTAGGTCGTCTTGCAAGAGTACGCAGTCTTGTGTATTTTTACATGATCTATAGACTTTTAAGTCATCTGCATACATTAAAAAATTTGAATTTTTGAAGCAGTTTTTAATGTCGTTAATAAATATTATAAAGAGAAGAGGACCTAAAATGGATCCCTGTGGCACCCCAGACTTAACAACAACAGGCTCAGACTCATATCCATTAACTACCGTTCTTTGGGTTCTATTAAAAATATAAGAAGCGAACCATCTCAGCAAATTACCACGAATTCCATTGAAGGCAATTTTTTCTAAAAGCAGTGAATGATCCACCTTGTCAAAAGCCTTCTGAAAGTCTGTATAGACAGCGTCTACTTGAACGCGCCGATCCATTTTTTCAAAGAGGTAATTCGTGAACACTAACAGATTTGTCGCGGTTGAACGACGTTTAACAAAACCGTGTTGTTCAGGTATAATTAGTTGATGAATCTTGGGATACAAGGCGCTGTGGACAAGACTCTCAAATACCTTGGACAAGGTGGAAAGGATTGAGATGGGGCGGTAATTCTCTACATTATTCTTGTCACCAGCTTTATGAACAGGAGTAATAAACGCACGTTTCCAAATTGCGGGAAAAACACCCTCACACAAACATTTGTTAAAAATGATATGCAAAGCATTACACAAGGCGTCACACGTTTTTATGAAGAAGTTGGGTGGCAAACCGTCAGGTCCTGCACCTTTAGATGGATCCAAAGATTTTAATTTCAATCGTATAACTTTCACAGAAAGGTCAATATCGGAAATGCAAGACGAGTTATCTGCAAAGCTGTCAGAAGGCTGCCATTTTTCAGGGTCAAAAGTAGAGGGTTCGTAGACAGAAGAAAAGAAAGATGAAAATAGATTACATATGTCCGTGGGGTCATCAGAAGAAACATTTTTGAAGTACATACTGGCCGGATAATTAGCTTTTCCCTTTCTAGATGAGATGTAAGTCCAGAAATGCTTTACGTTCTTAGGAATGCTGTCTTCGACCGCTTCAATGTATTTCTTATAGCATTGGATAGACTCACTGTGGAAAAGTTTCCGATAGTTGGAGAATTTGAAGTAATCGGATTGATTGTTGTATGTCTTCCATCTAATCCAGGCGCGTTCTTTAGTTTTAAAGATTCGTATGAGAGATGGCGAAAACCAAACTGGAAAGCAAGAGTTTTTATTTCTAGTCAACGGAACATGCAATTTGATGATACCGTATAGTGCCTCATAGAAGACGTTAACAGCTTGCTCAGAACCGAGGTGAGAGAGTCTACTGTCCCAGTCAATTTTACTTAATTCATAATTTATAGCATCGTAATTGGCTTTATGAAAGTTATGTCTATGAACCGTACGGCATTTCAGGGGAGTGTATTGAGTGGTCAAGCAAGTCAAAGCAGAAATAGCTGGGTGATGGCTATCTGGATCAAGTAAAGCATTGCATGATACCGCCCGACAATCGACATTGGATATAAGTAAATCGAGTATACGACCTAATTTATTTTTAGTGACATTAAATTGCGAGCCATTGATCAAATTTAAAAAATTCAACATTATTCGTCCTATTGTATCTGAAACCTGTGCAATTGCATGATCCCCTTGGTCCAACCAAGCGATGTCTGGTAGGTTAAAATCACCAACAATAAAGTATGAGTCAGTGGTGGGAGCGTTAACTAAGCCTTGTAACATGTCAAAGTATTGTGTGTATAGTTCTTCTCGCATTCGCGGTGGCATGTATGTAGCAGTGATAATATGGCGTTTGTTGTGATGAGAAGCAGGCAGTTGGACCACGACGTGTTCGACTTCTGGGTTGACAAAATATGTTGTTAACTTAGTAGGACGTAACTCCCGAAGCACCGCCACTAAAACTCCCCCACCATCGTGTTTTTTAGTCGCAAAGCGGTCGCGATCGCATCTGAAGACTATATACCGATCGTCAATAAATTCGCCATCTTGGATGCTGGGAATCAGCCTGGTTTCAGTCAGTATGATGACATCATAGGCGTTAGCCAGTATATTCATATAAAGAGTATGTAACTTCGTACGAATCCCTCTACAGTTCTGGTAATAAATCGTTACGTTGGTAGAAGCCATTGAAAAGTTTGCAACAAGTAGAAATAATACAAGAATATTTTGAATATATAATTGAAACAGCAATTCTAAGTTTGTAGCCCAGACCACTACTATACGGTAAAATAATAAGAAGGTAACAATATTTTTTTAAACATAATTTTAGTTGCTTACAATTATGGAACAACACACATAAAACATACTCATTAAACTGAGGAAGACACATTATTGCATTAATATTTAACAACAAACAGATAACAGACAGGGCATAAAAGGGAATTAAAAAATAACAGCAAAACATGCACAGAACTGAGAAAATGTAGGTTTGAGGATACAATACATCACATGAAAGCAGTAAGCAAAATGATAAGGTACAGCTTAATGATACAGCAGCGCATTTAAATTCATTGATTTGCACTACCTGTACCGGTTTTCTCGCTAGCGACGATTCTTTTGAGGTCTTCAGTGGAGCGAATCGCAAATGATTTGTCATTGTCTCGCTCACGCACAAGTATTGTCGCATTTCTAACCCAAACATATTTAAATCCATTTTTATTTGCAAGTGTTTTGGCCTCACGAAATAAAGCCTTATTTTTCAGGGTTAGATGTTCATTTAAATATATAGGAACAGGAGTAGCGCCTGATATTCCTACCTGATCAGACTTGAGGCACTTCACATTACGGTAGGCGCTTAGTAAATTGTCACGAACGATCCTCGACCTAAGTTTGACAATTAAATTCTTGGGTTTGGTATCCTGCTGGCGCGCGTGTGGGACTCTATGTATAGATATGATGTCATTATGCGACACCGGTGAATTAATGGCACTACATATCGACTCCATGATCGTCACAAGGTTTTCATTGCGTTTTTCTGGCAGATTACAGACCTCTATGTTGAACTGTCGTGCTTGTTGTTCCATGGAGTCTATTTTTGCTTCCAGTATTGCCACCCTCTGTTCGCTATTATTGCTGGCGATTTCATGATAACGCTTCGCGTATTCCCTGTGTTCGGCTTCCACGGCGTCCAAGCGACTCTTCATAGCCTCAAATTCCGCGTTAAAGAATTTAAGGGATTTTTCAATCTCAGAGTTGGACTTTTGAATGGAGATATTCTGCTGCCTCAATTCAGAAACGTCAGTCAGTAATTTTTTGAGGATTTTATCCTGATCAGCCTTCCAAGAACTCAGCATGTCTTTCAGTTCCTCGAATCCGCCATCCGTCTCTGTACTGCTGTCATCGCCTCGAAATCGTTTATTGCCCGGCCTTGTAGTGACATTAATAGAACCAAAAAGGTTATTATCTGAGACCGAGGTGGCAGGAGATAGATCGGGTTCTGACCGCGTTTGCGGTAAAACACAGGCATTTGGAGTCATCGGGGGTGAGCGAGGCATGGTTAGCAGTATGAGGAAATCAAAAATAACAGCGCGATGCGTCACACGTCTGTCCGACTCGGACTACGAAAGCACACTGATGACGTGTTGGTGATTTAAATGTTCTCCCTGAATTGGGGTAATTTTTTTAGGCTGACAACTTTGATTAACGCCAAATGTCAAACTAGCTTAAAAGACTAGGTATCAGGGCAGAAAAAAGTAGATTACTTTTGTTATGACAGTGACAGTTGACACTGATGACAGCCGGCGGTGAATGAAAACACGAAGAGTGAAGTGTAGTACAACCAGCAACTATTCACAAATGGGGGTACTTGAGGATATTTTTGCAATGTACTTACAAAAAGCAAAAGTTTTTTTAGCGTTTTCTCCCACAAAACATTAATGTTTATCGCCACAAACAATGTCACTTATGCACAGTACTTATATTCGCACAATCAGTACACATTTGTCAAGAATGCACTCTGTTTACAAACTTTTCACATTAAAAACACGGAGACACTTTGAAGTACGTGTTGACGATTTGACAGTCTTTGACGTTTTTTTTATATATTTTGTTCCGTATGGTGTCGGACGTAAAGAATAGCACCATCCCATATCTTCCCGTGGGTGTCGTAAGAAGCGACTAAGGGACTTACCAGAGAATGGGCAGCAGCGTTCTCTGTGCCTTTGTAACAACCATACTGCGATCGCCAACCCGCCTGCTAAGCGTGGCGATTATGGCTAATCCCCCCTTCTGGGGGAGGCCTATGTCCAGCAGTGGACATCTCATGGCTGAAATGATGATGATGATGATATTTTGTGCCATTATTTAGTGTTAAACGACAATGCGGTTGAAGATGCTGCAGACTTGCTAAGACGAAAGTTATTCGATCGTAACTCAATTATTGACTTCCCGATGCCAAGTGTTGCTTGGCAAATTCATTCCTCTTTAACTAAATTGAATTTATATTGGCAAAATGTTTGTCTTTTTCATCCATATATTTTCTTCTCAGTACAGAGACTGTAGCCTCATTATGGACAAAATAATTCATTTACGTATATATCTTTGTTGTATCTGAATTCATACGTACACACAAAAGTCGACTTTTGCACATTTCCATATACAAATTATATCCTAATATTACAAAGTAAAGACTACTTCTCCACTCTCATCACAAAACATCATCTGCCTAGCCTTTTCCCAACTATGTTAGGGTCGGCTTCCAGTCTAACCGGATGCAGCTGAATACCTGTATTTTACATGGAGCGACTGCCTATCTGACCTCCACAACCCAGTTAATACTAGGTAATACGATACTCTTTGGTAAGACTGGATGTCAGAATTTCAGGTCTCCGACTACCTGTAACGACTGCCAAAGATCTATATATGGCAGCCCGGGACCAACAGCTTAACGTGCTTTTCCGAGGCACGGAGGAAACTCGGTATGTCGGGCGGTCACCCATCCACAGACCGACCTAGGCAAGCACAGCTTTACCTAAAGAGCGACCCAAGTGGCAGTTCTTATTAAGCCACGAGCTCCTCATCACAAAACATATAATTTATATTTATTTTTGTCTGAATTCATTCGTACACACAAAACTTGACTTTTCTACATTTCCATATAGAAATAATATCCTGTTACAAAATAAAGACTTCGCCACGTTATCACGTCGGTCCCTAAGACCCCAAGGTTTATACATCTGTACTGTGATTCACGGAAACACGGGTCTTCCTGAAACGTTAATTGTTTTGTTGTCCCTACTTGATAAAACTCAGAATACATACTTACGCCGTAACTCTTCCCCAAATACAAGTTATAGTCGACCTTAAAGTTTGAAAGCGAAGGTTTAATTTTAATTGAAGGCTGGAGTAAGTTAGGGTGATTCGAGTGTTTAAATTCGAAGGTTTTTATGAATGTAGGTGTAATGGTGTTAACTGCCGTGTATTTTTAAACCGATCCGAAATTTAATGAATGTTTTAGACGCACGTATACTTGACATTACCCACTTTTGTGGGTTTTTTGTTACATTCAAAATCATTTTACGCTAAAACCTTTTCGGAGTTGACCGTGTTTAATTATTACGCCATTTATCTCGCCAACTTCTAAATGAAAATTATAAATTTTGGCGCAAAAGCCACTCCTTCGAATTCAGACCAAAATGGCTAAAATATTCATGACAGGCCTATTCTCTTCACGTTCTGTTTAAGCTTCTTAACTATGAAACATATTCCATGCAACGTGAACGGTACTGCAGCAAACTGCTCACAAATATTTGATCATATTGCCCATTTACGGTCTACCCTCGTCAAAGAGACTGTTAATTCTTCATTCACAAACTTCCTCTTTAAATCCTCAACTAAAATGTTTACCTACTTAAAACTTCCGAAAGTAACAATTTAATATTTTATTACAAAAGATCGGAATTGAACAAAACCTCAATCTAGCTCGCTTTTAAATAAATGAGATGGTTTTATTGTTGGGGCGAAGATCTTGGAAAATGGTGATGTGGTACCAGACGTCCTCTTTTAAAATTAACTGTTACTGTAAGCCTGTATCATCCCATTGTTGGGCAAAGCCCTCTTCCTGTGACGTCCAAATTCTTCGACCCAGGGTCAATGTGATCCGTCGGGGCTGCGGGTTGTTCGCAAGAGATACCGCGGCCTCGTCATGAAGGGCTAAGAAGGAACATGGGTGGTTTTTAGTTAGTAAAAGTCTGACACTCCCTTTCGCTCTGCCCAAGAGCGGGAGGGGTTATTCGATGATTTTCCACCCGCCAAAAAAAAAGGGTCAATGTGATCTTTTGACATATTATTGTGTTAATCCCTCTTATATGATTTCTTTATCTCAATATACAGTTCATATTTGTATAGGATGGAAGCTACCGAAACTCAAACAGTTTGAGCGTTACGGTCCCTTCCGCACCTATGTTATGCATGCACATATCCAATATTTACTCCAAGCAATAATTCTAAGGTTGCTTTCGAACACATTGGTACTAACGCAGTATAAGCTTCCTTACAAGCCTAATCTTTAGCCATTGGGATACAATTGGGGACTTTTAGGGATTTAGAACGGGATGTAAAGTTCTACATTTCTCAAAAAAAGGAGAATCTTCCTAACATAGGTACGGGTTTTATGCCTCTTGGATAGGGATGTATACTGACTAAAAAAATATGATTCTAATTAGTCCGTCTGTTAGATTATCTATGTACCATGTCACACATGTTTATACAAATAAATGCATCTTCTTCTACGTATTTTTTGTTTATCAAATCAATAAAAATTGACGAAGATAAAACGCGTCAAAGATTTGAGTGGGTTGTAACGTCACTCACCGGTAAAAAATATCATATTACTGTCTTAGAATATGACGTCACACGAGTTTTCAAAGTACTGTATCGTCTTCATTGTTTCTTTACGTAAAAAAAGAAAAAATATTGGACACGTATTTTTTCTTTTATTTGCTCAGTTTCTCCTTAGTTATTGATTTGTACGTTGTTCCACAACTTACTGCCGCACCCAGAGAGCTTTAATGATTACTTAGGCCATCACTTAGTAAAGGTTTTGACAGTTTTGTCATACATTTGACAAGTATGTCAAATCTTTACTTAGTGACGGCTTAAGTAATCATTAAATATCTCTGAGTACGCAGTTAGACTCACTTTCACGCGCTGATGAAAAGCCCTCTGAAATTACCTACCTGTTCCTTGTTCCTATCATCTAAGGTCGAACCCTCCTCAACGCTGTCGGGTACTTTGAATAGATTCCCGTCTTTCAACAATTGGACCTCGTCTTTGTGGTATGTAGGCACAAACGTACAACTATCTGAGCCCTTTGAAATGCTAATGTTTGTTCTCTTTTTTGTGGCCGAACTTTTCATTAGTTGCTAGATTTTCTACTTGAGTTGGTGAAGTAAATTGTTCTATGTTAGGTGTTAATATTTTGCTACTACTTTTTTCCTTCATCACCATCTGCCTAGCGTTTTCCCAACTATCCTGGAATCAGCTTCCAGACTAACCAGATGAATACCATTATTTTACATAGGGCCACTGCCTATCTGACCTCCACAACCCAGTTAATACTGGATAATACGAAACCTTTTGGTAAGACTGTTAGTCAGACTTTTGGGATACTGAGTACCTGTTACGACTGTCAAAGAAACTGTGGCGACAGCGACATCTATCGCAACACATGCGAACTAATTGGCTAAATCCTACATCGCGCTATCAACTTTATCCGCGACATTAGCCTATATAGAAAATCCCGACTTACATATGTCGGGCAGTTAGCCCACCAGACACAACACCCGTCTGGTCGGAGGATCCTCCCTTCTTAATGGGGGATGAGGAACTTTACACCCTGTTCCTCTTACTCCCCAAAAAACTATTTACAACAAAGTTTAGATTATTTGACACTTGTCAGTCATGAAATGCTTTTAGTCATGATTTTACTATCACCCCGGCCACACTCGGCGTCACGCTTCATAGCTACAGTTTGACCACAAACTGCGGTATACTCAGAGATATTTAATTATTACCTAAGCCGTCACTTAGTAAAGATTTGACATACTTTTGTACGACAAAACTGTCAAAACCTTTACTAAGTGATGGCCTAAGTAATCATTAAAGTTATCTGAGTGCGGCAGTATGTGTGCATATAATATGATGTCAGTAGTACCAAATATTACATTACGATTTCCTTAGTCTTGTCTCGTTATGCGAACGTAAATGTTTAAATCTGTTTATTTACAATCTGATTACGACAGGAGACAGTCGGAAACATTTCTGTTATTTCTTCCAACATGAGAAATAAAGGTATTGATAGCAGCAAACAACTATATTTTTTGGCACGATGCTACCACCACAGAAAAATCCTGATATGATTTTATATTACCCCTGTCTCCCTCTGTACGCTGAAGAGAAAAACTCCGTTGCACACGACCCTTTTTTTTTTTTTTGGCAGTTGGTAAATCATCAAATAACCCCTCCCGCTCTTGGGCAGAGCGAAAGGGAGTGTCGGACTTCTACTGACTAAAAACCACCCATGTTCCTTCTAAGCCCTTCATGTCAAAGACGCGGTATCTCTTGCAAACAACCCGCAGCCTCCACGGGGTGCACACGACCCTGATGTTATGATAAAATGACAAAAGTAATTTGTTACAATATCCGTCTTCGCTAAAGTTCAGCCACGTTCTAAGTGAGGTGTGGTGGCAGTGCCAGCTGAACTGAAGGTGATGGTGTTGACAACATAACATGACGCCGGTTAGCCCCGAAGGGTTAGGTAGAGGTGTACTAGAAAGTACACTAAACAGCATCATCATCATTTCAGCCGAAAGACGTTCCTTGCTGGACATAGGCCTCCCCTTAGTGTCGCCACATTGACCGGTCTCATGCGTCTCGCATTCAGTGAATTCCTTCAACCTTCATCAGCACGAAAGTACACTCATATTTCTTCAATTATGTCCAATTATGTTAAGTCCCATATAATAGGTGTTGGCGACGGTGAACCTTTTTATACCTTTTTCTTTTTTATTTATTTTTGAAATGTATTTAGAGGAAGTATTATTTTATTTCGCTCTTTTGTTTTTGTTGTGTCACGGTAGTGGAAAAGAGTAGACGTGTTGGTTTAGTAAATTATAAAATGTGTGTATTTCTTGGTAAGTAAACAGTAATATTTAATACGTTTTATTGGCCCACCGTCCCCGACCAGCTTATATTCCTATTAATTACAGTCCACAATTTTATTAACAATAGGGTACGAGCTTATTGCTTTGAGCTGAGCACTTTAGGTGACGTGGCTGCTACTGGAAAATTCCTAATTGAAAAACTAAATCACATTTGGTCTCACCCGGGAATCGAATCCAGGTTTTCATACTTAGCAGTCATGCTTGATCACTCGAACTAAACTGTAAAAAAAAAAGTGGAGGAGACATGATGATAGAGTGTACATGCGAAGAGCATGTCTTTTTTTTGGCTGGTGGAAAATCATCAAATAACCCCTCCCGCTCTTGGGAAGAGCAAAAGGGAGTATCAGACGAAGTTTCTACTGACTAAAAACCACCCATGTTCCTTCTTAGCCCTTCATGTCGAGGCCGCAGTATCTCTTGCGAACAACCCGCAGCCCCGACGGGAGCGAAGAGCATGCCTTGGTTTTCATAAACATAATAAAAATTGGCGCTCTTGCCCGAAAGCGCCAACAAAAGTTTAGCACTGATTAGGTTACTAAAAAGCGATTTAAGATAAAAACAGACAAAGTTTGAGAAATTGCCTGTTAACACGTAAACTTGTTGAACAACAGCTGTCTAGACTTGTTACTTTGTTAATTAATTTATGTACCTACGTCTTCACGATCATTAAGACTTCCAAATCGTTATCTGCGGTCTGTTTGAAAGACAAAAAAGTATTTCAAAGTTTTGGTAACTTCTTTTTACTAGGTACTGATTTCCCAAGTTTTGTGGTATAATTTAGTTCTTTATTTTTTATTGCAATAATGCGGCTTATGCAATGGTGAGAACCCAGAATTATTGTGTTTTTTTACATTAAGGTGAATGCTCCAACCACCCCGCGAAACGAAAGGTGCAAAAATTACTTTTTCAAGTTCCTGCACCTTTATGAACTTGGAGGCTTGTATTGATGATTTTGATGATTATATTTCTGTAACTACATACGTCTTACAGCCGCAATTAATATTCTAATCAACATACAAACTAACACTGACCTGCAAATTGCAAAAAACGTAAAAAAAATTGAATTTCGCGGGCTAGTTGGAGCATTCACCTTAAACTAAAGCAAGCGCAAGCAGCTGGCTGATTTCGATACAGTACCCGGCGATAAATATTGCACATCGACCTTTGGAAAGAGACAATCGGCTAATTTCGGCTTCGTAGAGCGTTATCTCTGTCGCAAGAAATACAAACAGTCCGGTATCTATTAGGAGCTGTTAAAACAATTATGATTTGCTTCTTTTGATAATTCTTTTTATTCTTTGTATAAAATACACCTCTTTCCAAAGGTTGATGTGCAATATTTATTGCCGGGAACTGCACGTAGTTTTTAATTCCATTATTTTATTGTGAGGTACGTACTAAACATCAACATATAATTTTTCTAACATATTATACTTTAACTTTGATAGCAACCGAACAGCAACCTTATCGTTACCTGAATACAGATCACTTTCATTTTGACAAAAGTTCAAAAACACAAATTCATCATTAACATACACAACTCACCTTCAACCGCTACTGGATATATTCCTATATTTGCTTATGTTCAAACTCCACGTTTTTGTGCTAATCACATTCCATCGATGCCGATGGCAACAATGTCGTCTGCCCAAATCATAGATTAACCACCTCGAAAGAACTGTAGAAATACCGTCAATATAAGCGTATTCAAATCTTACCCCGCTGTAACTGTCCCCCCACTAAAAACTAGAACAAACTTCGCTACATCCAAGGCACTCGATCCCAGCAAATCCTTCGCGTGATGTATGCTCTGCTTAGCTCATCTTGCTGCGTATATGAGCTTTATTTCAACATTATTCTTTTAAAATACGAGGTTTTAAAATAAAAATTGATATTTCCGAGAAACATCTTTTTTTACATTTCTGCAGTTTCTATAGTTTACTGATAGATTTTGACGAGTTAACCTGTCTCGATCTTAAAGATTCTGTAGCTTTGATTATCATCATAATAAATATCGCTCATCATTAGCATAATAAATTGAAAAAAACAGAGCCCTTTTCACTATCGAAACTGAACGCGATCAGCACGTCTAAACTGCGTTTCCCAGAGTAATTATTTTGTAAAATAAAATGTCCAATAGTGAAATTGGCCTGCAATTTAATGCTATTTCTTGTGTAAGTTTGCGAAAATACTGCCACAAAAGGATTTCATTGACACCAATTTGTCAGAAGACATAAGCTGACACATTTTAAAACAGAAAACAACAGTCGATATTGCCAACAACAAGAAACAAGGGAAAATAACCAAAATTAAACGTCAGTCAATTATTTGGCCTGACAAGGGACGATCCTTGGGACAATCTGACGGACAAAATGTTTTAAAATAACATTTTTCCTGACAAATTTTTTAATTGGCTCGTGATTTTTAAAAGTGTGGACCGAGCATTCAACATGGCGCCAAACTAAACTTTTGTTGCTTTTCCCGGATACATATTTTTTTTAAAACTAGTTTTACTATTTATCTAGTTCCCGTTTGTGGGAATACACGATTTTTTTTTTCTGTGAGTATTTGTTGCAAATTAATGAGTTGTTAGCGCCAAACCGCACTGCGCCCGTTTGCTGCATTACGAGTTTTTGCAGGCCGGAGTTTTGTAGCCCAGTTGTTTCATATACTGATAATCTGTAATGGAACTAAACCACGCATCTATAATGAGAGAGTAAGATTAATCTTTATGCATGAAAACTCTCAATGGATCTCCAATTTTTGTCAAGTGTACTTTTTGAATATTATTTACTTACACAGATAATTCAAATTGTTTATTACCATCCATAATGTACATTTTCAGGTGATAGGTAAAATAATTCTAGACACAATAATTATGGACCCTGTCGGGCACAGCAAATGTTTATATAAGTAGATACTGCACTTAGTTCGCATCATAGCTTTATTACTACTCGTAGACGTATCTAGATCCGGTTTCTGAGCAATCAATCTTCTCAACTAGCTAAAGCAATACCTGACTATTGGACAAAATGAGGTTGAAATAAGAGTAAAATCGCATCCATTTATGAATTTATTTAAATCAAATAACTTTAATAATATTTTAGCTCTTGTCGACAAATATATCACGGCATATTTTTAATCTGATCCATCCTTATTTTTTCATGTTCAACATCATTGTATGGTCCAGCATCTTCTATTATAATATCAGCTGCTTTCTCACCAATCATGATTACGGCATTGCCAATACCACCTGTAACATGAGTCGGCATGATACTTGCATCTGCTACTCTGAGTCTATGCACACCATGAACTCGTAGTCTGCTATCAACAACGGACCCCATAGAACAGGTACCACTGTAGTGTCCTAGACTGACCATCATGCAAAGGGTATAGCATCGCCAGTACTCCCTGCTTCTCTTCTGATAAGCATTGCATCTTGGCTCTGTCAGATCGATCATAGTCGCGTTTAACATCTTGAATGCTTCTGATTCTTCAACTTCTAAATAATGGCATATGTACTTGATGAAGTCACATAGATCACGGTCATTTGAGAAACTATCCATGAACACCTTCGGGGGATCTTTGGGGTCTGTACTCCGGAGTTGGACTTGACCACGGGAGTGTGCATATAAATTGCTGAGTAACGTTACCAAGACTTGGTTTCCATTGCCTTCGTCGTATAGTTTGTTACAGGTTCTGTTTGGAAAGTTGAAAGTGGACGCACAGAATTGCAACATGAATTTCTGTTCGTTCATAATAAGGCCTAAAGCTTGGTAGTCTGGGTATTTTGTATGGTGTTTTGCATGAGATTCATTCAGTGATCCGTATCCAACAAATAAACCTGAGGGAAATTCACCAGGGTCTGATCTATCTCTTTTCCTAATTTTCTTGTTTGTTTTATGGGGAATGAACGCAGCTATATGGTCATGAAGATTCTTTCCGACTGGCATGTCACAGACACAGGTAATATTCAATTTTTCTAGATCTTTTCTGGGACCTAGACCTGATAGCATTAGAAGCTGTGGTGATTTAATTGCACCAGCGGATATGATTATCTCCTTTCTAGCTTTTATTATTATTGTTTCGCCTTTGTCTGTTATGACTTTCACTCCTACAGCGTTTCTGTGTTTATCGAATATAATTTTGGTTGCCAAAGTGCCTTTCGCTACAGCTAAATACGGATTCTCTGTAACATGTTGTAGATACTGAGATGCGGCATCCCGCCTCATGTCATCAAAAACCGTTACTAGACCTCGTGAATATCCGATTTTATTTCCATCTATATCAGCAATCATATCTTTACCAATTTGTTCAAAGCCTTTTAAGTATTCAGCAATAAATGGTTTCTGATCTCTGGTGACTCCTATATACCCTTTGCTTCCAAACAAATACTTGAGAGAAGAATTCATGATTGCACTATCGTAAATAGCTTCAGATTTAATGAAATAAGGAAGAACATTTTGCCATTTCCAGTTAGGGTCTTTGGTGATCCAGTACCACTCTTCAAAGTTCTTAGCGTTTCCTCTAGAGTAGATCATGTAGTTCAACGCGCCTGATCCTCCAAGCATTAAACCTTGGCTGAGTTCCATTTTCCGGTTGAGTTGACATTGGTAACTGTATTTGTCGTTTTCTGAAGTATAATTCCAGTCTACTTGTGAATGCTTGAGATAAGGCACCAAGGATGGGTACTGTAAAAGAAGTAAGCCGTTTTAGTCCCTCTTTACACATTTTGAATCCCAGTCTATTCATTTTGAAAAATTAAAAAAATATTGTTTGTGACACAGATTTACGTGTTCAAGCAGACTGTCTTTAATACCCTAAAACTCCTACCAAATCTTTTGAATTGTTATAGAAAAGTGGAGGAACTACTCAAGTGCTGGTATGCCCAACAAACTTTAATGCAAGATCATTACTTTGAAATAACCTGACCCCCGATTACAAAATGAGCCAAAGAAGAGTTGTGAAAGCTTTTACTTCCACGCAGTAATGAACTGCAGGTCCGATAAATATTCTAAGCACACTCACGACAGTTTCAAAGGGAGCATCCTGGCCAGCTTCGATGAGGAGTACGTTATACTTGTGCTGAGCCAACCTGGTTGCTATCACGCTGCCAGCAGTACCACCCCCTATTATGATGTAGTCGAAGCTGTCATAAGCTAAAAAGAAAAATTATTAGGTACAGCTCTCATGTTCAACCAACCCATGGAGCAGCGGTGGCCCAGTGTTAGCGGCTCCGACTTACGAACAGTAAGTCGTGGTTTCAAATCTAGACAGGTGGCATTACTATGTGTAATTTATTTCATCACCACTGCTCTCAAAACGGTGAAGGAAAACATCGTGAAGAAAACGGCATGTCTCAGAACAAAAAAAAAACGGGGCCCGTGTGGTGCATTATAGGCCCTCCCTCTCCTCGAGAGGAGGGCTGAGTCCCCATGATGATGATGACAGCTTAAGGTGCACGGTCCAAATCCAGGTGTCCAAAAACTTTTGTTTTATATTTCCAGTTTAAAACCAGCGTCGGGCACTACTGCTCGGCTTTTTGCTGAACTGGTCCTATTTGGCGCAGCCGTGAGATGCACACACTGTTTCAGTTTAAATTGTTAGTTTCTTTTTATATTTTTTATTGTCTGGTGTGTGCAGTTGTGGCATGTGCTAAATAAATATGTTTTCTTTCTTTCTGTATTTAGTTTGGTTTCGTTGAAGAATTTGGTTGTGTGTGGGAATGGCCTATAGAGGAGATTTACAGCTATGTCGCTAAGACTCACGATCACCACACACCTCTACTTATAACCTTAAGTGTTGGTAACACTTTTGTTGATATTGAAATGAACATAATACCTCCGTACTCGATAATATACAAGAAGATTTTTTAGTCACCGTCCAATTTTTTTCTAGGCATTAGGTATCATTCACTAACACTATTTTTGAAAAAAATCGTATCATTTTAAATCATTTTTTCGAAAGAATTATCCGCTCTCCGTGATACGTTAAAACTTTGTGATGTGATATCTCAATATTTTTGTATTGAGTGATACTAAAAGAAAAAATACGTATTCAATTATTTTCACCAAAGATTATATCAGAATTTGGCCGGTGACTAAAAAATCATTTTGTATCGTATAATGTGCATCTGGATTGAGGGCCCATTTTTTTAAACCTTGCCAAACGAAATAAGACTCATAGGGAAATTAGTTAAAAATAGTTAAAACTTAAAGCATAGGGCCACGAATTTCTTAAACGTGAATTAAAAATGTTATGATTAAATAACTTGGGCCCTCAATCCAGACGCGTGCATAAAGTGGCATAGCCTAAATCTCAGTAAGTCCTATCTCTGGGTTCATAATTTTTATTCAGGAATTTAGTTAAGAATTTCTTAAAGATTTTAAGAAATTTCCCAAATCTGTAGAATGTGACATTACAGATTTATGGCGGTATTTCTAGGGCCCTCAGTTCAAATGTGTCTGTACTGAGGAATCTGCAAAACATGGATTTATCTGAAGAAATACATAATTGCGACTTTAACATGTTTTACTTAGATACTTAGGTGAATTAGTTAAAAAGAAATATTGACAGAAAAGTTAATTGATACGTAGTAAATGAAAGTCAAATTTTACTAAAACGTCTGAACTGAGAGCCCAACATTTTCGGCTTTATTGACTAGGCTCAACCTCATAGATTAACGCAAATTAGAATAAGATTTTTAACTATTTTTTAATTAAATTTTAACATATCGTCCGTTCTTCTTAATATCATACTTTAAGAGAAAATTGATTTTCTTCTTTTATGTAAGAGAAAAATTTGTAGGGTGACCATAATGATCATAGTTAGTACCGGTACATTTTCAAGATTGATCTAGAAAAGATCTGACAGTTTAAAATAAAACAATTAAATTTACCTAAGCATTATTTAATGATTTTTGTGATTTCAATCCCCCAATCCAGATGCACATTATAGTATACCCACATTAGCCACCCAATTATGTTTTTTTAAATACTTTTCAGTTTTTTGGGGCAAGCCTAGTGCCATAAAACGGGCAATAAGACTCCATAACTGCTACTGAGAAATACCCTAAAAATAACACATTAACCAACCCGAAAATCAAAACCAGGACCTTATGCTCAACTAAATGAGTTTAAATAGAAGGCTCGATCTGACTAAATTCTGAAGACAGAATACAGGATGTTGTGGTACATTCGCAAGAGGCCTGTGTCAAGCAGCTGTGACCAGCTTATACTTTCGACTGGCTGGTTGTGACCGACGGACATTTCATGGGACCTACAGAATTAAGGACAAAGATAAAATTGTTTTCAAATTCTTTGAACGAGGGAAAGATACTCACGCCTCAGCAAGGCTGGTGGTGGATAACTGAAGCCAGTAAGCTCCAGCAAGATGAGGATATACATTGCTGCTTGGTTCTTCTTCAGCGCCGCTATCACTGCTGCAGAATTCATGGTTGAAGATTCTGGAGAAGACAAAGTCATGATCAAGTTAACCTTAGTCTGATGAGGGTATTCCCATGAAACAAAGTATGACTACAAAGCCTCTTTACAAATTATGGTCCAATATGCTCTTTAATCGACCGAGACTGGACCGGACCGGACTGAGTCAAAAAAATATGATTCTACTTAGTCCGTCAGTTAGATTATCGAAAAATATTGGATAGGTACAGTAGGTGTTTTTTGTTTTATCAAATTAATAAAAATTGACGAAGATAAAACGCATCAAAAATCATGAGTGGGGTTGTGACGTCATTTAATTTTGTAGGTAAAAAATGTACTGAGATGTGACGTTTTCGAGGAGTTCACGAGTTTTCGAAGCACTATCGTCTTCATTTTTTGTTTATGTGAAAAAAGAAAAAAATATGTGTTCAATATTTTTTGGAAATCTCTGACGGACTAACTATTTTTTTTTGTCCGATCCCCTATTGTGTAAGTTCTGTATCTGCATTTTTAGGGATCAGACCTTTCAGTACTCAGGCATTACCAACGTCGTCGATTTTGCAGTGTTCTGCTAAATAAATAAATAAAAATAAAGCGGTCAATTCCGAGTCAGACTCCCGTATGAAGACTTACTTACCATCGTAGTAACGAAACCCCCTTTAATTTGAATTTCCTTTTTTTTTTGTTATATTGGCAACAAAAATATAAATTCTATGAAAATGTCAACTGTCTACATGTTACGAATCTTGAAATACAACCCGCTGACAACCAGACGGATAGGTGAACAGCGGGGGATTAGTAATAGGGTTCCGTTGGCTAGTTTTCTAGTACGGAACCCTTAAAAGTTTTTATTCACTGACCAAAATACAGTACTTTTTTAAACAAAAAAAAAGCTATAATGCTATTTCTTAAGTAGGTAATTAAACTGAAATAATTAAAATAATGATCCACACGATGAAAAGTATGATGAACTCGTACTTTTCAGAAAGCCAATAGCCCTTTTTTTTCAATCTAAAAAAAAACAACCCTGAAAAAGATGTATGTATGTCATTGAATACAGCTCATCAATTTTGTTAGTACCTACCAAAATTCTTAAGACATCCTTGGGACTAAATAATAATAAAGAAAATCGGCACATCAATCACTTGAACTGTCAATATCAAAGAAGAACGATATTATTATACTAAAAAAACCTACAAAATTATTTTATTAAAGTAGGTATAAACTAGGTACTTGTAATAATATATCTTTGGGATATTAAATGAACGAGAAAGTATACAATATGTGGCCGCATATTGACCACATATAACATAACATATAATTATGACCACATACTTATTAACATATAGGGTGTAAAAGTACCCTTAACGCAAACTAAGGGCACTTGTTCTCCCCACCACTGCGATCAATTTTTTGTTCTAGACCATACCTGGGAACCCCCTAGTTACGGATATATTGGGGGTCAAAGTTCCAAATTTTTCACAGCTGTTTTTGTAAATACTAGTTTTTGAGGTTTTAACTATACTTAAATGACCTCCATGACCCGTTTACTATTCAAACCATCCAATAGCACAATGTTTTAAGAGTGCTACATTAAGTTTTACCGTAAAATGTGTTTTTTTATCCCAAAAAAGAAAATCGTTTCCCAGCAAAAATGTTTGCGTAGGGGTATTTAGTTTTATGTACAGAATGCTTGGTTAACGGCTGTGTGATGGGTTGATTTACACCCTGTATATGTGGTCTTATGTATAAGGGGGGGAGGGAGGGAGTACGAATGTGGAAGGGTATAAGAGAAGAGGAAATTGAAGAAACAATGGGTGGACTGTGTAAATGATGACGGTCATGGGAAGAAAGGAGATGACTGATGAGAGGATGAATACAGAAGTATGGAACCTAAGACCTTATGCTCAGATAGTCGCGCTTGCAACCGCTAGAGCAACGAAGCAGTAATTAGTGTAATTAAAAATTAAATACTCTGATAAACTTGTCACTTACTTGTTACTCCTGTCTATTCAAAACTTGTTGTGGAAATCATTTGGCCCTGGTTTACCGCCCACCAAAACAAAGGTCTATTCTCTAAGCTGTCTTGTCCTTTGAACTAAAAAAAAATCTACTGTAATATGTTTTATCAAATAATTCTCCATACGCGACTGGCTTGAAACAAATGTGTAATATACCTAATTGTTGCGTTAGTTAGTTTCAAATTTCAAGGTTTTATGATACAGGTTGATTTACAGAATTTGCTACGTTAAGGCTTGTATTCACGCCAATGGCCTTGTGCATTTGGGCGGAGCTAACTACTCCTCTCGGTCGTTGACACGGACTTTCAACGGACGCATTTTTAATGTATTATAATAAAAATTATACATGTTTTTAAAAAGTAACAAAACTAAATCATTTTTCTTTGTATTGCAAAGCAGTAGATATTTTCTCTATATTATTTTGATAACAAATGAAGGAGTAAAATGGGTTAACTCAACGATTTGGAGGTGATTTTGTGGATTTTTTTTTCCTATTATGTGATACCGATAGAAAAATTATGGCTAAACCAAATTACGTATCATATCAAGCAGATTACTGCCAATTTTTTCAGATGTCATTTTTCTGCAAGTGCCAGTGAAAAGCTGCTTCATCTGCACGCTGTTTTTCAGTTTTTTCAAAAGAGCAGCCTTAAGTTGTTAATCTCGGCTGTTATTTAATTTTGTAGATCGTTGATACTCGTCACAGGTAGTCAGTGGCCCGAAATTCTGACAACCCGTCGATTGGAAGTCGACCAATAAAGTAAGTTAGGTAGCCTGTGGACGGTGAGTGATGGGTAAGCTCGCCGTCCGTCCGTCTTATGACGACGACAGGCCGTGGCGACGGCGCGTTCGTGTTCCACGCGCGCCTCAAAGACATACAAGGGCCGACGCCCGTCAGGGCTGCGGGTTGTTCGCAAGAGATACCGCGGCCTCGACATGAAGGGCTAAGAAGGAAGATGGGTGGTTTTTAGTCAGTAGAAATCTGACACTCCCTTTCGCTCTGTCCAAGAGCGGGAAGGGTTATTTGATGATTTTCCACCCACCATAAAAAAAAGGTAGGTAGTTAATGACAGATGTTATTATATAATTATAATATTATGCGTTTATCGACCACCTAAAAGTAGACTAGACCAAATTGACTTATTCTTTACTAGACTAGCAGAATTACTAACGAAAATAGGTTATTCTAACAAAAAAGTTATAGTGTGCGGTGATTTTAATATAGACAGGGCAAAAAGTAACAAAGTATCCCAACAATTCGAACAATTATTAGCAAGCTTTAATTTAAAATTAACCATTCATCAACCGACTAGGTTAAGTAGCAAGACCTGTATTGATAACATAGCACATAACATTAGAGGAGCCAAATCTACCGTTCTTGAACTTTCGTTATCAGATCATACAGCACAATTGCTAAGATGCCCTGTAAAGAAAAGTTATAGCATTGACTACTGGTATAAATATAAACGAGATTATTCTGAAGAAAACACTGAAACGTTTGTCAAATGCATTGAGAGTCTTAGTTTTACAGAATGTTACTCAAGTAATGACCCAGAAACAGCTTACAATTATTTTTACGAACTATTTAAACTATTCTATGATTTGTGTTTTCCGACAATACGTGTTAAAATACCAATTTCTAAAAAGCCAAAATGGCTAAGCAAGGGAATTAAGCTATGCTCAAAAAGAAAACGCCAATTGCTATGGAAGTATAGGTTAACCTCAAATTCGAAAGACAAAATACACTTTAAAGAATATACAAAAAGACTACGAACAATAATAAAAAAAACGCAAAGAGCACAAAACAATTACTACATTAATTCAGCGACAAACAAAGGTAAAGCTATGTGGAAAATCATAAACAATAACAAGACAGTAACACCTAAGGAGGAAATAAACCAAATAAAACTAAATGATAGAATAATTACAGAACCGATTGAAATAGCTCAGACATTTAACAACTTTTTTATTGACGACATTAAAATGACACCTAAAGATAATGGTATACCTCTAAAAAAAATTACATATAATAACTCTAATTCTATTTTTATGAAACCGACAACCCCGCTTGACGTAGACCAAATAATAAAAATGCTTAAAAATACTAATAGTACGGGGTACGATAATATTAACACAAAAATAGTTAAAAGTGTATCGCATCTCATTTCTCCAGTACTTAGTCACATTATTAATCTGTGCCTGGAACACGGAGTGTTTCCTTCGAAACTGAAATTAACGGTCATAAATCCCATATTTAAAAAAGACGACAAAGAACAAATGAAATTTTACAGACCAATCGCACTAATTCCAGTCTTTGCAAAAATATTTGAAAGAGTACTCTATAATAACTTATATAACTACTTTGAAGCTAACAACATATTTGCAGATGAACAATTCGGGTTTCGTAAAGACAGATCTACTAGCAGCGCTCTATTAAATTTTTTAAAGAATGTAATGACAGGACTAGATAACAAGCAACATTTAACTGCCATTTTTATGGATATGTCTAAGGCCTTTGATCATGTGGATCATCAAATACTTTTGGACAAACTAGAAAAATATGGGGTAAGAGGAAATGCACTAAATCTTATTAAATCGTATTTATCGGACAGATCTCAAGTAACACAGATAACAAAAATAATAAATGACAAAAAGTTAGAACAAAGATATACGTCAGACCCAAGAACTATTATGTATGGAGTGCCACAGGGAAGTATTCTTGGACCTCTCTTGTTTATCATCTACATAAACGATCTACCGAAAGTTATAAAACAGGAAATGATACTATTTGCAGACGATAGTACAGCTATTTTTATGAACAAAGATAAAGACAATTATGAAAACGACATTAACAAATCACTTGAAGACATCATAAAATGGTTGAATGCAAATAATCTAAAAATAAATATTGACAAAACGAATTATATGACTTTCACAAATAAAAATACTAACTCGGGAAAAAATCTACAAATACATTACAAAGGTGAACTATTAAAAGAAGTGAACAACACTAAGTTTCTTGGTATTTATATTGACTCTGGGCTAAATTGGAAACTGCAGGTTGATCATGTTTGTAAGAAATTAAACCAATTTTCATATGCCCTGTACAAGCTAAGAAAAATTGTTAACGAGAGAGCATTACTGAGCGCTTACCATGCATACGTAGGATCTACAATCAATTATGGTATTCTTTTTTGGGGCAATTCAACCAACAGAGAATATGCTTTTAAGGCCCAGAAAAAGTGTATTAGGAGTATATGTGGGCTTAAACAAACCGATTCATGTAGAAAAGAGTTTCCAAGATTACACATTTTAACTCTTCCATCACTATACATTTATGAGGCAGCAATAATGATAAAACGCGATATAAATAATTATGAGACATTGAGAAGTGCACGGTATAAAAATGAATTAAGTGGAATTAGGTGTAGAACAGTTAAGTTTAAAAAGAGTATATTTGGGATAGGTGTGAAAATTTATAACAAACTTCCAAAACATGTAAAATGCAGTGTAACCTTAAATAGTTTTAAAAAAAGTCTTAAGGAATTTTTGTTATGTAAGGCCTACTACTCAATTAATGACTTTTTTAATGACAAAAATATTGATAATTTTGATTGACCTTTAGACAATGACTGAAGGAGTAATTTAATTTGTATGACATATAAGAATAATTTAATTTGTATGACATAAATGAATAATTTAATTTGAATGATATTAATGAATAATATATGAATGACATCAATGTATCATGTAGGTAATTATTATGAAATCAATGGATAATTTAATTTGTTTAACTGACTACGTGAATTTGCAACTAGGTATAATAATGCATGTTGAATGATGGACGTTGACTTGGAGCGAATAATTATTTTGAATTTTAGTAAAATGTAGTGAATGTTTTAAATGTAGAACTACCATCAAAAATTGTACACCATATAGGTATGTTGCAGCGATCCAATACATCGTAATCATAAGACCTAATATTTCACCTGTGACAAGCAATAAATGAATTTGAATTTGAATTTGAATTTGAATTTGAATTTGAATTTGAATTTGATGTTGATCTGTCTGAACATGCTAATTTCTGGTTCTGTTTTGTACAACTTTTATAAAATAGATTTTTTTTCTTGATGTAAACTTTTCACCTTAGTTATAAACTGTTTTGGTCGTGTAAATTCTGGTCGAGAACCCCACTCAGCGATTATCGATATTTAAATACTCTGCTAACGAGAAGTAAGATTGACGCACAAAAATATTGATTACCCTTTCATGAAATAATCCACCTTATTCCATGGTTTGTAAGAGTCATAAACATCATCCTGTGTACGAAGTAAGTATACGAAACAATAATCCATTGTACATTTCTTTTCAGATCACTAATGTTTTTAAAATACCGGTATGTTTACGGATGATTGAGTACCTATCATAGAATTATCAGCATGCTTGACGTGTGTAGGAGATTCTGGTTTTACAAGACGAGAACCGAACTGATAGGAATTATAAAAAAAAAACATACTTTCTCTGTATTGATAGGTACGCCGAGTTATTTAGTTTGTGTCTCCACATAAGCCTAGCCATTTCGTAATATAACTGAATGCAACGGAAAATCAGTAATGTACATGGGGTGACTGCCACATCTGACTACGACAATCAATTTAATGGGTGAAACAATTCTCCCTGTCAAGACCGGTTGTCAGACTTTAGGCTTCCATTATCCATTACGAGAGTCAAAGATACGAGTGACCGCTTGAACCAACTGCTTTCTAGGGCATAGAATGATGTCGGTACACATTAAAAGAAGATCCACAGACCATCTTCGGCACGCATTACTTAAGGTGAAGGCGACAAGGTAGCCCGGAAAATTAGAATTTTCTTACGTTTTTTTGCAATTTCCCCGTCAGTGTCAAGTAGTATGTTAAATAAATGGGATTCGCGGCAATAACAAATGTTTATTTACTGAGTAACAATGATTAAAATGTTTCCGTGTGGTGTCGGACGTAAAGAATAGCAGCATCCCATATCTTCCCGTGGGTGTCGTAAGAGGCGACTATGGGTCTTACCAGAGAATGGGCAGCAGCGTTCTCTGTGCCTTTGTAACAACCATACTGCGATCGCCAACCCGCCTGTCAAGCGTGGCGATTATGGCAAATACCTCCCTTCTGGGGAGGCCTATGTCCAGCTGTGGACGTCTTATGGCTGAAATGATGATGAATGATTAAAACCACCAATACAACCGACTCAGCTCATAAAGATCTCTTGAGTGACTATTTGATGAAAACGGGATTCTTGAGACCTTTGTGAACTGAGACGGTTGTATTAAAAACGTAGGAAAATTCGAATTTCGTGGGCTACCTTATCGACTTCACCTTAACCTAGAAGTTTGGCACGAGTAACTTTTATCATTAAGCTACTATTCTCTATTATTGTCTGTGCAACTTATTCAAATATTCCAATCACGCTTGAATAGCTAACAGTAAATACAAACGTTTACCAGTATCGTACTTCCGTATTATTTTCCTGATAAGTAAATTATTCGAATTCTTGGTAGTCCAGCAAGTAATTACCGATCGACCTCGTTATAATTATGTGTGCTAAGAAAGAAAAAAGAAAAATAATAATAATCTTTCTTTGACGAGGGCGACTTGTGATGTGATAAGGAAAAGTTTTGTGGAATACAAGGTGGCGGATATCGATTGACGTCATCGAGGAAATTAAGAATAACACCATGAATACCACACGCACGTCCACGTTATTTTTTCATATAAGATATGAATTCGGTCCCCGATATTCTGTAATCCGTTAAGGTGTAGGTAGAGGAGCACCCATAAGTACATTTCGCCAGTTATGTGTATGGCCCTTATAAATGGGGCCCTATTGCCATCAATCAATATACCCTTTTTTTTTCAAATAACCCCTCCCACTCTTGGGCAGAGCGGAAGGGAGTGTCAGACTTCTACTGACTAAAAACCACCCATGTTCCTTCTTAGCCCTTGTGCCGAGGCCGCGGTATCTCTTTCGAACAACCCGCAGCAATCAATATAGCCTTAAGTTGGACACGCCATTATTTCTTTATTTTTCGTAGATTATTTTCTTGTTTCACTTTTGCGGGTCAGTTTGCCAGTTGGCAAAGGCCTCCTCCAATCTTCTCCATTCTGGCCTTTCTATGGCCACTCCAACCCATGTTGTTCCTGCGACTTGTCCTATATCGTCGTCCCTCTTTTGTGGTCTACCTCTCTTTCTCTTTCCATCTCTTGGGAACCATTGCGTGATCGTTTTACTCCATTATCCTTTGGGGTGGGAAATCATCAAATAACCCCTCCCGCTCTTGGGTAGAGCGAAAGGGAGTGCCAGACTTCTACTGACTAAAAACCACTCATGTTCCTTCTTAGGCCTTCATGTCGAGGCCGCGGTATTTCTTGCGAACAACCCGCAGCCCCGACGGGCGTCGGCGCTTGTGGGCCCCTTCCATGCTGCTGACATCTCTTAGAGGCGCGCGTCGAACACGAACTCGCGCGCGCGCGCGTACTGATGGCGGTAGGTGCTTTGTCCATATAACACGCAGCGTGTTCTCTGCAATATTGTTACCGGCTAAATTTTGCATGCGGCGTAGCAGTTGCGAAGGTTTTAAATCTCCGAGTTCCACGTTGGACAATAGCCGCTCGAGTTTTGTGTGGTCGCTCTCGTCGTAGGTTTGGATGAGCCTCATCTTCATTGTGGCGTACCTATTATTTTCTGTTGCGTGCTTGGTGTCGAACATGATGTCTTGAATTTCGTCTAGATCTTGTAGGTCGAGTTGGCGGATGAGCAGCTCAGATAACTCCTTGTCGGTTAGTTTCCCGGCAGACACGATCGCTTCAAATTGCAGGAACCAAAGCTTAATTCTGTTTCTCCACACAGGCGGTATCCGTTGGTTGTACGAGACGGCTGACAGTTCGTGCGAATCTTTTTGCGTTGCTGTCGTTCGATTTCAAAGTATTCGGGTTCATCTTTGCTTCTTGGATTCTCTTCAGTCGGGGTCACCACTGTTAGGTACGCAGGGTATGAGGAGTAAAACACACGATGCAGGTAAAGTATGGAATGAATGTATTTTGAGAAATGGATGTCTTATATACAAAAATCACTTACAAAAGTTAATAAATAGTGGGTACATAAAAAAGGTTAGTTAGTAGAAATATTGTTAAACTGTACCCTACGTGCTATATTTATTTGTAGGGATGATAATCCGCTACACTATCATTATCAAAACCTAAATGAACCGAAACAAACACACAATATAAACTAAGTTCCACTTACCAAGTCCCCCGCAACTCTATCGTGAGCCGGCGCAGAGTAATCTAATTAAAAAGTTTCCGCCCCTGCATATTTCAGCCAGTAACAAACATGGCATCTTCGGCAACACAAGCGAACTATCATTTAATTAGCATACGAAATTGCTGAACAATCTTAAGGTGCTACTAGACTGGTGTTCTAAGTCAAACTTGTTCTTTTTTCGTTTTAAAAAAGAACAAGTTTGACTTTGTAGTGAAAAGAGTGAGTAGCCCAAAATAAATGGTTTACAGTGTATTGCAGTGGTTACAGCATTCTTTGTTCTTGGAAAGTGTCCGTAGTATCAGAGAAGATCATGTACGTTTTGATGACTGAATAGGAATAACGACTGACTAAAAAATATAATTATGATTCTGTTTGGTCCGTCAGTTAGATTACCAGAAAAATGTCTGATACTAGATAATACGTGTTTTTTGTTGTATCAAGTTAATAAATTTAAAAATCAAATCCTTTCATTTGATACCCCACTCGGATATATTTGTTTACTATCATTTATTACTATTAGGTTGGGGAAAAAGTCTTTTCGCATTATAGTATGTATGAACTTGTAATAAAATCTCTTTGGCTACACTATTTGTATCTGGCTGGTTTTGGTATCATTGAAAGTTTAAATTTTAAAGAACATAATTCCAAATTCAAATTAGGAAAATGTGTGATTTTCGTTTGTTTTTCGTACCGTCAAGATGAGTGAATCTAATGAAGAAATTCGATACATTTTGAAATTTTACTACAAAAAAGGTAAAAATGCAACGCAAGCCGCGAAAAAAAATTGCGATGTTTATGGACCTAGTGCAGTGTCTGTGAGAGTAGCACAAATTTAGTTTAAGCGTTTTCAATCCGGAAATTTTGATGTCAAAGATGCACGTCGCTCTGGTCGCCCTGTTACGGATTAAATGGATGCCATTTTTGAAAAAGTGGAGCAAGATATCGGCATATCAGTAGTTACGACGTAGCTGAAGAACTGGAAATTAACCACAAAACAGTTTTGGCGCATTTGCAAAAAACTGGGTACACAAAAACGCTCGACATTTGGGTACCTCACGAGCTCACTGAAAGAAACCTAATGAACCGTGTACTCATTTGTGATTCTTTATTACGACGTAATGAAACCGAACCATTTTTGAAGAAGCTGATAACTGGTGATGAAAAGTGGATCACGTACGACAAAAACGTGCGAAAAGGGTCGTGGTCAAAGGCCGGTCAGGCTTCACAGATTGTGGCGAAACCCGGGTTAACTCGCAACAAGGTGATGCTGTGTGTGTGGTGGGATTGGAAGGGCATTATTCATTATGAGCTGTTACCACCAGGCAGGACCATCGATTCTGAACTCTACTGCGAACAACTGATGAGATTAAAGCAAGAAGTTGAGAGAAAGCGGCCGGAATTAATCAACAGAAGGGGTGTGGTTTTTCATCATGATAACGCTAGACCTCACACATCTTTAGCCACTCAGCAAAAATTAAGAGAGTTTGGCTGGGAGGTGTTAATGCATCCTCCGTATAGTCCTGACCTTGTACCTTCAGATTTCCACCTGTTTCGGTCTCTTCAGAATTCTTTAGGCAGTGTCAGGTTAACATCACGAGAGGACTGCCAAAACCACTTGTCGCGGTATTTTGACCAGAAGTCCAAAAATTTCTATAGCAATGGGATCATGTCCCTACCTACAAGATGGCAAAAAAAACAAAATGGTACCTACATACTTTAGTTTAATGTAAATAAACTATATTAAAAAATGTTTTGAATTTTCTTAAAAAATGCGAAGAAACTTTTTCCCCAACCTATTATATAAGATTCCCTTATTATTGCTTTCAACTCCTAACCGTTTAGGAGTAGTACCTTCCATAATCAGCTCACCTAGATAACCTGAAAGAATACAACCATATATACGTCCCCATAATATTTTACTAAAGAATTATGCTCCAACTTCTAACCGCTGAGGAGTTATACCTTCCATCATCAACTCATCAACATGAAGTGATGACTGCTAGATGCAAATACTTAAAAAACTTTAGAAAAAGCACGAAACACGTGATACATGCTTATACAATTTGAGAGTTGCCCTCGATTTCTCTGGGATGCCATCATCAGATCTTGATTTTCTTATCATGGTACCCTTGGGATATCTCCTTTTCAACAAAAAAAGAATTTTCTATATCGGTTCAGGCGCCTCCAAATAATCGGTGGAAATACATAAAGAAAGATTGAGAACCTCCTTTTTTAAAGTCGGGTTTTACCTTCTATCATCAGGGCAACCTAATACCCTGAAAGAATACAACTATCACTTTATAAGTACATACGTATAATTCTGAAAGAATTTTCTTTCAACTCCTAACCGTTGAGGAGTTGAACCTTCCATCATCATCGGCGAATTCACATGATATTATGACGGTCAGACGCAAATACTTAAACAGCTTTAGAAAATATATGAAAAACATCATATGTGCCTATAAAATTTGAGGTTTGCCCTCGATTTCCCTGGGATCCCATCATCAGATACTGATTTGGTGACAATGGGACCACCTCGGGAGTATAACTTTTCGAACACAAAAAGAATTTTGAAAATCGGTTCATTGATGACGAAGATAAGTATGCGATAACAAACATACAAAAAAAAAAATTCGGAAATCGGTTAAAAAGAAAAAATGTCCAATATTTTTTGGAAATCTATCTGACGGACTAATTAGTTTTTTTTGTCATCTACTCTATTTATTGAAAACGAGAAGGTTCGTTTTTTCTTTTCTTTATGACACCTCGCAGGTCAACCTATGTGGCTGGTTTTTGCTTAACCAGAATATCCTGTAGGTGCTTTGAGTGTAAGTCCTCCAGCTAGGGCCTATAAAGGTGAGATTTATCTAGACTACGAAGAAAGTTTTGTGGCACAGCCAAGCTTCCTTTGGCGTGGTCATTTCTGTAGACCAAAACGAATACAGACTAAATAAAATAATTTGTCGACAGCGACTGTTTTGATTTAACGTCGATAAACATAATTATTGTAAATGATGATTAATGCGTTTGTTTTCTATAAGTTGGCTATACACGCACTTTCATACGTCAACACGGCTTTCTGTAGTACAATTCAGAAATTGTGGATTATTGAACAAGCAAAGTAAAACGGCTTGGCGAATAATTGTAAAGAATTTATGGTTGCGCTGCGCTGACCGCGTAAAGAATTCAAATGAAAGGAACACCAATTCTCAAACGGGTACAAAAAATTAACTACTAAAGTGCGAAACCGTGAATATACGTCAAATCGTGATTTTCCCGTGGTTCACCCACCCGCCTAGTTTACCTCGCTACTATGGGAAATTAGAAAATTACTTTTGCTGGGTGACGCCGCGCTGGTGCTCTCGTAGAGCACATGTGGCTCCATGTCCTCTGCCCCCATGCATGCTCTACACAGAGGACTTTCAGTGATACCTAGAGTGTGAAAATATTTATTCAGAGAGTAGTGTCCAGTAATGGTCCGCGCCACCAGTCGCATGCTATTTCTGTACTGTCCTGTTCTGTGTAAAGTGACTATTCAAGTCTGATAAAATACGTTGTGTTTCAGTAGGGCTTTTACGTATCTTTTTAAATGTCAGTGGCTATTTTATTTATTTATTTTATTTATTTTACTATTTATGTACACACAGTAAATAGCACAGGAAAAATACAATAATAAAAACTGTGAGTACAAAGGTACTGCTTATTTCTAAAGAAATTTCTGCCAGCAGACCTGCAAAAGGAGAAATGAAAAAGAAATGTAGACAATAGTGTGTGAAATAATAAATAATAAAAATGATATGAACAATGAGTTATATGCTTTAACTAACCTAACCTATAATAATAAATACACACATAAATAAATAAATGGATATATACTTATATAAATACATAATGCTAAGATAATATATAAACATATAAAATATAATGTGTATATATACAATACTCATAAAGGAGAGGAAAGGTAGTGATCTTTCACTCTATTTTTAAATAATGAAATTGTTTTTAAGTCCCGAATGCTAGGCGGAAGTGAGTTCCACAACCTTACAGCGTGCACGGAGAAGGAATAGGAGTAATAGATGGATTTATGAGGATGGGATTTAAGTAAGGATCGAAGGTGTGATCTACACGGTGCATCAGTAGGGCGGGCATACGAAAATCGCTCGCGCAGGTATGAAGGATAGGACGGGTTGTGTAGAATTTTGAAGAGGAGACATAGGATCCTAGTGTTCCTGCGAAGGCGGATTGGGAGCCACTTGAGTTCTTTGCGAAGGTGAGAAACGTGGTCATACTTACGAAGACCGAAAATAAAGCGAATACTTAAATTTTGCAAGCGCTCAAGCTTATTTAATAGCTCCTCAGTAGCATCCAGGTAGCAGGCGTCGGCATAATCTATAATCGGCTGAATAAGTGTCTGGGCCAGGGAAATTTTGGTCTTCAAAGGCAGGAGACTCTGAAGGCATTTCAGTGAATGAATGGAAAAGTGAACTTTCCGGCTGACCTCGTTAACTTGAGCTCGCCACGACAGATTGGAATCGATAGTTACACCCAGATCTTTGGCAGTATCTGTATAGTCGATGCGAACACCATCGAGGTACAGAGGCTTCAAGGACGCAACAACAGCCGCACCACGAACAAATCGGCTGCCTATAACCATAGCCTGAGATTTAGATGGGTTAATTTGCAATCCAAAAGACTTAGCCCAGGCGCTGATACAAGCCAGGTCATGGTTCATAGCAGCAATTGCAGAATCCGCATCAGCAACAGTGAAATGCCGGTAGATCTGCAGGTCATCTGCATAAAGATGAAAATTGGAAGAGATTATACTGGTAACCAAATTAATAAAGATTGAAAAAAGAAGAGGAGAGAGAACGCTACCCTGAGGAACACCCTCGGTGAGGCTACACCAATCAGAGAAAGTATTATCAAGGCGGACACACTGAGAGCGTCCCCGAAGATAAGAACTGAACCAGGCCAACGCAGAAGAAGAGAAATTTAGAGATTTAAGGATACCTAGCAAAATGTCGAAATCTACTGAGTTGAAGGCACTACTGAAGTCAAGCAGTACAAGGACGGTAAGTGACTTACTCTCCATAGCCCAGCGGATATCGTCAGTTACTTTCAAAAGCGCAGTTACAGTACTATGACCTGAGCGGAAACCAGATTGGAAAGGTGATATTAAAGAGTTCGACGTTAAGAAAAACGTTAATTGTTTGTGAACTAAATGCTCAAAAACTTTAGAAAGAAATGGAAGAATAGAAATAGGTCTAAAGTGGGATAGCGAGGATGGATTGTTAGTTTTAGGTAAAGGTATAATGTGAGCCTTCTTCCAAACTGAAGGAAAAGAGCAACAGGAAAATGAATTATTGAAGATGTAAGTAAGAACAGGAAGTAAAGAGGGTAGGATAAGGGTAAGCATTCTTGAACATAACATATCGTTACCGACTGCAGAAGATGTAATTGCAAGTATAGCTTTCTTAACGTCATCCTCAGAAACATCGCTAAGGCTAAAAGGAGAACATTGTGGCAACGGCAATCTAGAAAGGCTCTCTAAGGTCACAGCTTTGACAGACGAATCGAGAGAAAAGGGAAGGAAAGAGAAATGTTTATTTAAATCGTTGAGGTTCACATCTTTGCACTGATTGGTAGGTGATTTGCCTATGCCTACAGACTTGAGGAATTTCCAAACATCGGAAGAACTCCGGTTGTTGAGTTGTTCGTGGAAATAGCGTCTCTTGGCATCTTGACACAGATGACTGCAGCGATTGCGTAGCGATTTATAATAAGAGAGATTCAGCTCAGAAGGTCTGCGCTTATATCGACTCTTAGCTTTATCCCTTCGTGCCATAAGGTCTTTAATTTGGGTGGTAATCCATGGGGCAGGGTTATGTCTCACCTTGACACGACGGATAGGTGCATGCTGGTCAAATAAGCCGAGGACTTTAGTGTTAAAATAGCTCACTTTCTCCTCGACACCTTCCATCTCGACCAGAGGGGACCAGTCAAGACTGTTCGCATCACACTGCAATGCCTCCAGATCTATGTCTTTGTAGTTACGGAGATACAAAAGCTGAGGCTTACGCTTAGGAACACGGATGCGATATGACAGATAAATGAGATCGTGGTAGGAGAAAGTAGCAGTAAGTTGACCATGATATTTAACATTTTTAGGAGAAGAAACAATCATAAGATCTAGAAAAGAAGGTGCACAATTGGGAAAATAGTGAGTTGCATTAAGAGGCAAAACTTGAAGATTAAAGGAAGACAAGACGGAGAGAAGTTTGAGAGAGCGAGCATCGTTTTTAATCAAGCAAGTGTTAAAATCACCCATTAAAATAACGTGCTCGTATAACGGACAAAGGTCACTGAGAGAGGAGTCAAGGGAATCGAAGTAGTCAATATGCAAATTAGGACTATAGAGTACTGCAAGCAAAACTTTAGTATGATGAAAAGAAATTTCTAAAAACAAGTATTCAGCCGTTCCGGAATATAATGAAGGAGATGAGCTGACCACCTTGTAGGGTAAATCAGCACGCAAGTATAAAGCAACACCTCCTCCACCCTTGCCAGTTCTATCATTCCGGATCAAGACGAAGCCAGGAAGAGAAAACTGAGTAGAAAGGAGGGAAGGCTTCAAAAAAGATTCTGAAATCAATAGTGCGTCCAGGTGAGCACTGCTAAAGGATGCCAGAAGATCAGAATAGTGTCCAGGAACACTTTGAGCATTGATGTGTGCTATATGTAGGTTCTTAGGGTCATTGGAGAAAAGAGAAGAAATTTTATCATGTAAGGTAAGTGGTAAGGAACAGTCACTGTCCGCGCTAACAAAACTATCAGAGGAAGAACACGAGAAAAAGCTGTCGTTAAGATCAGCTATATCATCCATAAATAAAAATATAATAAATAATTATATACCTAACTAAAGTTAAATTTAAAATTAAAACAAAAATATAAAAAAAAAACAAAAATAAAATATTATAGGTTTTCCTAGAACAAGAAAACCACCCCAACTTGCTAGTTTAGTGACAGAAATTTTACAATAATTTAAGTTACACTAAAATTAGTAAACCGGTTAAACGAGAAACATTTTAAGTAAGAAAAAAAAAAACTAAGCTTATACAATTAAACAAAACTTGATTTAAAGATAGACTTGAGCGTAAAACGAAACGTTACAAGTGACACATGGAATGGCAATGACAGCTGTCTGCAAATGACATATTTACGTCAACAATAAGTTACAACAAAAATTAAAAGTGAAAAAGTTCGGCGGTAAACCGGATAAAATTACTTATATAACAACCGGCCGACAGCAGAAAATAAAAATTATCCTATCATATAAAGCGGCCAAATCACGAAGCGGTGAATTAAATAAATTATATCTACAAAAGTTACTTGCGCAGGCGCGTCTTCCTCGATCTCCTGCTAGGAGTAGCCGTCGTTACGATATTTGGTGACCCAAGTTCTTCCGACTGTACAGACTCCCCAGTGTCGGCTGCAGTGGAAGGGAATTTAGTAATCAAATCGTGAAGTTCGCTTGCCATTTCAATCTTGCGGCGGGATTTGTCTGGGCAGATAATAACAATCTTGCCTTCCATGGACCAGCAATTAGGCATGCCGAAATGCTTGCGAGCGGCCGCAAACACACGATGCCTAGCTTGAGTCAAGAACTCGGAGATGGTGATTCCAGTACCCTTGAGAGATTTCTTGCTATCCCATACAAGTTGCCGGTGCTCCATTTTGAAGAATCGTACTAATATGGGACGGGCCTTCTGCTGAGAGTATCCGAGTCTGTGACAAACATGGACAATATTCTTCACCCTATTCACATCGGGCAACTTAACTTGGTCACTTAATATACTGTTGACAACACCAAGTAGATTTTCATCATTCTGTTCTGGGACACCATGGAACAGCAGGACCTTTCTACGCATGGCAGTTTCGTGCCTATCATATCCAGCAGCAAGCAGTTCAATCTGAGATTTCAATGTGGAAAGTGCTTGACATACAAACATCTTAAACTCAGCAAACTCACGTGCAATGGAAGCAATATCAGGTGAAGCTGGTGTGGTGTTAGAAGAGGCTTCCTGCAGTTTTGCTTCGTATTTATCCATTCTGGAACCAAACAACTGCTGGAGATCTTCCAAGCTGGCAGCAAGTTTTGTGTCCATGGTGAAGTGAAGTGACAGTGAACCAGAAACAGGTGTAACAGTCTTGATAACAAGATATAGCAAGTGTGGGGGGGCTTAATGTAGAATAAACTTGTTTATTTCATTAAAGACTATGAAAAACTATTTTAAATAATTATTTATTGAAGAGCCAAAAAAATGTTATGTTGTTAGTATGTCTACCCACAAAGGAAAAAAAAAGGCTATTATAGTATCCATCGATTAACAGTCAAATAGTTCAATTTTGTACCAAACCATAACCATTTGACAGTTAATCGATGGACACTATGATAGCCACTGACATTTAAAAAGATACGCAATAGCCCTGCTGGTCGCACCTTAAGGAAGTATGACATTAAGTAACGGAACTGTTCCAAATTCAAAGTTCGAAAAGGAACAGTTGGTTGAAGATTAAAGTTAAATGAGCTGTATGATTTTATGGTGACACACGGCCAGGGGAAAATGGCTATCAATTTTAAATAAGCGTCAGTTATAAATGGGTAGTATTTAAACGAGTGATTGTAAATTCAAATTTTAAGTGGCTAAAATAATTAATTTAGGTCTTGAAATTACTTAGTGAGCGACTGACTGCGAGTGACGAGAAATCAACAGAGTTACTCTTTTTCTGCGTCGCCTCAAAATATTATGACGTAGGTATAAATAAAACGCAACTATCGAATGCATACCCAAGTTTATTTTTGTAAATAAAGTTACATCTACCTCTAACTGCTTCCTATAATCATCTTAGCAGCCTTCTCTGCGAGTGCCACTACTGCAGCATAGATCGGACTTCCAATAGTATTGGGGAAAACACTGGCATCTACCACTCGAAGACGACTAACTCCCATCACCTTCAACTTGGTATCCACCACAGAACCCATAGAACAGGTACCAACGCGCCTACCTGTTGTCGCAATCATGCATAAAGCATAGCATCTCCAATAATCCCTCGATCCAAAGGCATACTTGTTACATCTCCTCGTGGCCCTCATACATTCTAAACGTAAACATTGGAAATGGGGTGTACTTTCGATTTTGATAAAGTCCAAGATGTATTCAACTAAAGCGTCTAAATCATGATCCTTGGAATAATATCCATTGATAATCCTTGGCTGCTCGAAGGGATCTGTACTGTTCAATTTGACCTCCCCACGAGATTTCGGGTTTATGTTACTTACCACTGAAACCATCATTTGGGTATTCTCAGCTAGTGCAAGTAGTCTGTCACAAATTTTGTTGTCGAATCCTAAAGTAAACCCACAGAGGGCTAAAAAGTATGATGCATCATCGATTATGAAATTGAGAGTCTCATAATCTGGATGACGACTGGATTTGTTGCAAGCTGAGTAGCCTACTATTAATGGGGCTGGGAAGTTATGAGGGTTAAACGGCTCGGGGTTAGCTGGTCTGTTAGTTCTAAAAGCTAACATTGCTCCTACAATATTTTGGAGATTCTTTCCTACAGGGAGATCTGAAATGACATCTATATTCATATCTTTTAAGTCCTCTGCAGGACCGATACCTGATAGCAGTAAAAGTTGAGAAGACTTTATAGGTCCAGCACTAACAATTACTTCTTTTTTTGCCTTTGCGGTGACGGTTTTGCCATTTTTAACAATTTCTACTCCAACAGCATTTTTGTTTTCATCAAAAATGATTTTCGTCGCCAAAGTGTTTCTAGTTATTTGTAATTTGGGGTTATCTTTAAGAGGAGCCAAATAAGTACTTGCACCCTCAGTACGAATTCCTTCAAGGATATTGTATAAAGCTGAAGAATATCCCTTTCCCGTACCAATATTGTCCACAACAACGGACTCCCCGGCCTCTCCAAAGCCGATCAAATAATCATCACAGATTGGACGATTTTCTTTGATTACTCCAATTGTTCCTTTGTCACTGTGGTATTTTCCGAATGCCGATTTAATGACATTTAGATCATGTAAGTTTTCAGTTTTCTTGAACCATTTGAGCATCCTTTTCCATGTCCAAGAAAAATCGTTCGTAGTTTTATAGATTTTTTCGTAGTCTCGAGAGTTTCCTCTTCCGTAGATCATGAAGTTGGTGGCTCCTGATCCTCCTAGCACTTTGCCGATCAATGATCCTTCCGCCTTGTGACATTTCCCGATGAAACCATCACTCTCTGATGTATAGTTCCAATCCAAACGTGAGTTTTTTACGTAAGTCACCAAACCGGGATACTGGAAAGAATTTAGTATGATATTTTTATTTTCAAGAGTATATTTGTATGTATATTGAAGTAGCTTATGCACGCGGTTTTGGCCGCTTGGAGTTCGGTAATTGAACCATGGGATTACTATCGGGATTAAAAACATCCTACGTGTCAATCCAAGTTGTAAACTATCTTTGTTCCATATTCCTCCGTGCCTCGGGAAGCACGTTAAGACGAGGTCTCGGCTGCCATTTGTAGATCTTTGGCAATCAATACAGGTAGTCAGTGACCCGAAAGATTGACAGCCGGTCTTACTTAGAGGTATCGTATTACCAAGTAACTGGGTTGTAGAAGTCAGATAGGCAGTTGCCTATACTAAATACAAGTATTCAGCTGCATCCGGTCAGACTGGAAGCCGACCCGTACATAATTGGGAAAGGTATTGGCAGATTATGCGAGTACTAAAAATTAACATAGCAGTAAGTTCTTACTTGACACTCTATACCACAATTTCCACCTGCTTCTACCACCAATGTACTGTAATTTGCTTCAACCAGCCGAGCTGCTACTACTGCACCAGCACTACCACCCCCGACCACTATGTAATCGAACGTTTCATTATCTGAAAGAAAAAACTTAGAATGGTTAAGTCTTTTAAATGTGAACTGTTTTAATTAGCGTTATTGCTTCACAAATGGGTGAATGTGGAGTCTTTGGTCAACTGGACCCACTCGAAATGGCCCCGTGGGATTAGTCGATCAAGTCACATTTAAAATTTTAATGTTTTTTTTTTTAAGTTTTAATGTGGATCCGACAAGCGATTCCAGTTGACCAAAAACTCGTGATTTTGAACAGAAAGACAAAATAAGATTCATTGTAAATGTAATATTGAAAGATTGAATTTCAAGTAAACTAAAAAAATAAAGTTAATGGAAACAGCTGCCTTTTCTGAATGTAAAAAGATAAAACTTTATAATATTATAATAAAAATATAACAATACTTACCACATACATATTTTTCTTGAGAATACATGTTTCCATTAATGTTGAGCACAGCCAAGACGGTTAAAACGTCCTGAAGACTCTTAATCCGAGCTATTTCCGCGGCCGTATTCATGGTTTGAAGCTGCGAAATTATATGGCAATCATTAGATACAAATAAAAAAATTATTATGGTATTTTATTATTTTATTTTTTCAGCTTAATGAAGTCAACACAAAGTAGTTGTTTCCATTTTTTTTTTTTTAACGTTGCCCACACTAGGAATTTCTCCTGTATAGTGGATACGTTCACGAACATTTAAACTCACATACACAAATACCCAGACCCGGAACAACTATCTGTAGGTTATACAAATATTTGTTCCGTGCGGGGATCGAACCCGCGACACGCAGCGCAGCAGTCCATTGCTTGAGCCACTGCGCCAACCGTGCCGTCGAAAAAAATAATGATATTAATGGAATGGTAAAAAAAAATGGTAAAAATAAAAAAATGGGATTTTATTATTCTATTTTTTTCAGCTTAATGAAGTCAAGACAAAGTATTTGTTTCCATTTGTAATAGGTTCTTCATCAGAGGGCCTCGACAAAGTGGAACTCTAACTGCGGTACTCTCTGCGGTATATTTAATGGTTACTTATGCACTTAGTAAAGATTTGACATACTTTTGTATGACAAAACTGTCAAAACCTTTACTAAGTGATGGCCTAAGTAATCATTAAAGCTCTCTGAGAGCGGCAGTAAGAGCGATACCATCATCTGCCTATCCTCTGCTTGGCAGATGACGGTATTTGCCCAGCCCCTACTAGTCTATATTGGGCACAGCTTCCAGTCTAATCGAATGCAGCTGAATACTAGTATTTTAACTGTAGTGACTGCCCATCTAGCCTCCACAACCCAGTTTGTACTAATACGATAATAGTAATACAATACCCCCTTGGAAAGACTGGGTGTTAGATTTTCGGGCCACTGAATACCTGTAACGACTGTCCAAGATATAAATGACAATCGGAGCTAACAGCTTATTGTGCCTGACGAGGCACTCAGGCCAACTTGGGCACTCAGGCCAACACAAGCACCCAGGCCAACCCAGGCAAACGCAGCCACCTGAAGATCAATCCTAGTGGTTGTTTTTATTAAGCCACGAACGCTTATAAGAGTGATAACGGAAATGGAACAGTTACAAATGTATGGGACTCACTTGCTATCGAAAAGTTTATGAGAAATTGTCAATCCAGTTCCTACTCGTCGAAAAACAAAACACTATGACAAAAACATAGCCACAATAGCCTTGCTCATAAGAATGAGTGCAAAACAAGAAATTATTTGTAACTTAAGTACCTACGTGTTTTTCTTTTATTTGAGTTTACTTCGCAACACTTATTCCAAAATAGATAACGGCTACTTTATCTATTTTAGTATGAATACTACTTTAAGTTTGCTACAACTATACAGGGTGTAAATCAACCCATCACAAAGCCCTCAAAAAACGCAAATTTCTTTGCTGGGAAACGACTTTTTTTTTGAGTCAGAAATCACGTTTTACGGTAAAACTCAATGTAGCACTGTTAAAACATTGTGCTAGTGGATGCTTTGAATAGTAAACGGGTCATGGAGGTAATGTAAGTAAAGTTATAACCTGAAAAACTGGTATTTACATAAACAGCTGTGAATAATTGGGAAAAATCCAAATTTTTCACAGCTGTTTTTGTAAATACTAGTATTTCAGGTTTTAACTTTGTGATTTTTGACCAAAAAAAAAAAAAGTCATTTCCCAGCAAAAATTTTTGCGTAGGGGTACTTGGTTTGATGTACAGAATGCTTGGTTGTCGGATGCGTGAACGGTTCGTTTACACCCTGTATACAGGTAATCAAACGAAGGGCTCGTTTGCGTTAAGGGTACTTTTACACCCTATATAACTTGACAATAAATATTCATATTCTTTTTTTTGCATTCCACAAGGTAAAGCATGGTGTTAACAAAAAAGGCTTAGAGCTAAGAGCCATTGTAGACCCTGTCAGGGGACAGCAAAATGAATACTTCCATGCTTCCATGCCAAAAATATACCTAAGTAAAACTGAATAATTTGAAAAACAAAACAAGAAGATAAGAAAAAAGTAAAGAAATATAAATGTCAAAATACTTAAAGTCAGAAGTTAAAATGTCAATCGTACACAGTAACACAGTCAAGAATTAAAATTAAATTGTACATGAAAAACAAAATAATTATTTTAAATTCACAAAACATTAACATACAATTAACAAGCACATTTCGATTATTTGGTAGACAGGTAGGTATTTCCTCTAATTTAATTAAATAGTCTTGGCGATAAATTTGTACCTAGTTAATTATTTATAAATTCAATTAAAATCGATCATTCAAGTATTCGTTCTCATTATAGTAGCTTTTGTTTAATAGAAATAATTTTAATTTATTAATAAAGATGTTGTATTAATTTATACTTCTTATTTCCCCAGGTAACTTATTATATATTTTTATCGACATGACATAAAATATATTATTATGTACTTGAGGAATGCATTTTTAACCGGGATGTAGGGATGTTTAATCTATTTTTTTTTATGTCTTAGAGTATATTTATATGTCGTCTTTTGTCTCTGTGCTGATAATAACGTCACCGTTTTTGGTTTTGCATAATCCTATCACGTGCAATTTCATTTGTTCCGAACTTATATTTTTTTGAACCAGAGATTTTGTGTCGTCACTAGATTTCAATTTATCTGTTGAATAAATTGCAATAGAGCTGAGGGTATTTGGGCGCAAGTAATTATTCTTGTTGGTTTTAACCATATCAGCAAACGTAACTGTTTCCGCAGTAGTTGTTTTGATGCAGTTTTCTTGAATGCTACTTTGAATTGTTTGCTGGAAATTTTCAAGGCAATTCGTGAGGTCCCGTATTTCTTTCAACACCTGAGCAGAATTTTGAAGTTCTTTGGCCTTTTTTTTTATGGTGGGTGGAAAATCATCAAATGACCCCTCCCGCTCTTGGGCAGAGCGAAAGGGAGTGTCAGACTTCTACTGACTAAAAACCACCCATGTTCCTTCTTAGCCCTTCATGTCGAGGCCACGGTATCTGCGAACAACCCGCAGCCCCGACGGGCGTCGGCCCTTGCGGGCCCAAGTTCTTTGGCCTTGAGCTTCAAGGCCAAAGAACTAAACTGGATAGTAAACTGCCATTTGTGACACGCCATGGCCTACCTTGCGCAAAAGAGAATTGATCTTCAGCTTTTGTTCAGCGTTCAGCTTTCCTTCCTGAGCAATGAGACATAGTTCATCAAGGCATCTATTAATGGAGGTCAACCAGTTACTAATCTTGCTGGTTTCCACAACTCCTAATGCTCCTTCTGCCGCATGGTAGGGTGTTTGAGGTGGGGTTCCGTGCCAGAAAACCTCCTCGTGGTGCATCCTGGATACAGGCGGTAGTCTTTTCGTGGACCTGGATTGTGGGATTACTGTCAATCAGTGGAAATCAGTCGGGGGACCTGTAAAAAAATGATCCACCGAACTGTCCCCCGACTGAAATTAAAATTTTAGTTTTCAGTTTTCCATTTTCGGATACAATTACGGGACCCTTGTTCTCATTTCATCACTGAAATCGTTTGACTTGTTTTTTATTTTTTAGTTCACTTTTTGACATGGCAGGCGTTTTTTTTAATTTGTTTGATTATTTGTTTTTCTATGGATTTTATTCCTCTGTATTATCTTATATCACTGTGGTTCATCCATACTTCACTCAAAACGAAGTCAAGCAGAAATTTCCAATTTAAGAAGCTAGAAAACGGTTTGTTTAATGCATCCAATTATTTATATCTAATTACGCTGCCAAGTAAACCTTGTTTATAGAAAACGTCCGTTTACCATCTTTATCTTTAGTTTTTAATTAAAGACGCTAGGCACTCTTATTTTTATTACCCGTGCAATTTACTTTCTAATTAATAGGATTCTCAAAACGTGAAAAACACAAGAAAGTGAAAAATAAACTTCAGAAGAAACATCAGCTTCTGAAGTCGGTGACATTTGTTTGTTTGATTTCGTTTTTTTTGTCACCTACTGGTGTAGTACACAGTAGCTACACTGTCCAAGGTTCCGGCTGACGTCCCCCGTTACACCCGTCAGTTCGGCTGCACATCAGCGGGTACTGGAACCCATTTTGGTTCCGTCGCCTGTTCCGGCATCCCACCGTTGGGCATACCTGCCACGTGGGCCGCGTCGAGCTGCATCGGGTCGACACCGACACCTGAGCCCTAGTGTCTTCCAGCGTGGCACCTCGCTGCGGGCATCGCCACGCCGGCTATCAGGGCAGTACTGTGCTCCCTTACAAGACAATCTTTGGGTTTGTGAACGACAAACTTGCCCACACCCCTTTCTATTGTTTAATATATTTTATGTTGACGAGGTTACGTGGTCTTATTTTATAACCTGCGCCACGTACACCCGTTCCGTCACATTGGCTATGGTTGTAGTTTTTGCGTGAAAGAGTAACAAACATCCATCCATATTTACAAACTTTCGCCTTTATAATATTACTAGGAATATACATAGTAGGATATAAATATAAGAATGTCAGAAAAACTACATAAAACAAAGCCACAGTCACAGTCTTAGGGCATAATAACTTGTGAAAGTATGCATGCCACTAAGCCTCCCGTCGACACTACATCACAATACACCACTAGCGGCGGCGGACATCGTGGAGTATCAGATAAAGTGGTACTAATACTGTTCCAAGGTGCTATTTACAAACACAAATTATTGCAGGTATTGTTTATCATATGTTTGTTAGCCTGCAAAGTAAATGTCTGCGCCAAAGTTGCCTGACAAGAAATATAATGTGTGTGTGTGTTGTAAAGTAGAAAGAATCTTATCGAAGACAAATCCCTGTCAGACAAAAGTTATGTGATAAAACTCTGATACCAATAAGTTTGATATTTTAAAATTAAATACAACATTAAATGGTGCTTTACAAATACCAGTTGAGAGCCAAACTTAAACCCGGCACGTGGTACGCCCTGCCCGGGGTATTCTCAGAAAATGATACACGTCCGAGTGGCTGTTGAATCAACATTAGATTCTCTTGAGAACGATCCGGAGAGGAATGAACACGTGCACAGGATAGATTTCAGTTTGAAGTTACATAAGGTATTTACATTTTGCATATTAGCATAGCAGGCGCGTGGACCATTCTGCATTCAATCAGGACCTTATTTATGGTGGTATTAATTTTTTTTTTGTAGAAATCGCAAACCGTGTGGATTTATGACCAGATTTGTAGCAGGCAGCAGCGTTCTATAGTTTCTGACGACTCTCATGGGTAAATCTCGAGAGTTTCTGTAGGTAAAGGAAAAAACTTAGTTTATAAGTTAAATTGATAAAAACATTATTGGCGTTCGCAAAAACGGTCCAAAGAAGAAGAAACTTTCAGAAAACACATTTATTTGTATTTCTATGCCATATTATTTTGTTTACTTACTGCCAGAACCAAATAGTTGTTTTTTTTTGCTAAAGTTAATTTATGATACCTTGAAACCCTATCTAGGGTACTCCGTACACGTGTGACCTTTAAGTAAGTAAAGAAAATATTTTACTTGAAAGCAATTTATAAGAAAGTAGACGAAATTGGTTATCCATCCATCACCTATCGCATACTCAAAGAACAAAGAAATAGGGCTTCAACAATCACGTACAAAGGCGTTTTAACACACCTATGAGAATATTATATTCTATTACAAAACCGATAAACCTAGGCAGCCAGTGTCATAAGCTTCCGCGGGAATCCGTGGCTTATGAAATCGCCATGTATGTCCAAAGGGACGTCTATGGTGGGTGCCTATCGCCAGGAAAAACGTTTCTTATTTCAACGACGACTTTTGACAGCAATGTTGTCAGCTTTCCGGGAGTTTATTTTAGTCCAATACTGTAACTGATAGCCTCTGTCATCGCACTGCAGGGAAAAGGCTTCGATGCAGGACTACTAGCCGTTGGAGGTTTACCGTATCGCCTTCTGGCTGTGTTGATGTTCCACAACGAGGTCATTGTCCCCCACATATGGCAATACGGCAGACATGGCTACTCAGCTGAGTGTCTTTTCAGCAACAAATAGGTACATTCAAATACATTTTCGGTTTCTCTTTAATATAATATTAGCTGATGTCCGCGGCTTCACCCGCTTGGATGTTGATCAAACTAAATACTAAAACCATTATATACTAAAACCTTCCTTCCTTCATTGGTGAAAACAGCATGAAAATCGGTGCAGTAGTTTTTGGGTTAATCGCGAACAGACAGTCAGACAGACAGACGCGACGGAGGACTTTGTTTTTTGCGTGTAGTGATGCGGATATAATGTCACGTTGTTGGGGGGTTCTAGCTAGCGACCGATCCTTTTTTACCTTGTGTCCCTCCTAACGCCTACTGTGGTCATCTAATCGCTCCCGCTGACGCGCCCGCTGCCGCCTTACTCACTCTGCTCGACGCCTATACTGATTCTCTAAAATACTTTACAACTACGTTAGCAAATCATTCTAAGAACGTTGAATTGAAAAATGTTGCCACATTAGGCAGTTCGAATGCTATCAGTAAATTTTTCTTTATAATTATGGTAACATTTTACGACGTTACATTTTAATTTGATCGTGAAACAATGCGTTGTCAAGTAAATCTATAATTAAGTATTTCTACATGATATTACGGATAAATTACTGCATTTTAAATTATTCATTATTTTATTTACCACTTCAAGCGCAAAGTACAGAGGTAAACTTAGTGACATCATGGGCATTTTCTACCATTCAACCTTTGGGTGATGCAGAGATAAAAATATTAAAACAAATAGTACTAAATAGTCAATAACTGCGGTACTCAGAGATATTTAATGATTACTTAAGCTGTCAGTTAGTAAAGATTTGACAGACTTTTGTATGACAAAACTGTCAAAACCTTTACTTAGTGATGGCCTAAGTAATCATTAAAGCTCTCTGAGTGCGGCAGTAAAAGTTTTACAATTCATTAATTTAACTTCTCACTTACCAAATCTACTGGATCGATATCACGAAATTTTTGACAAGAATTCGTTAATATCTTGTTAAAAATACATTTTTGATGCTCGAATCACGTGTTTTAATGACACGGTGGAACGAGACAAGATAAAATTCGTTACTGACCGACATTAGCCAGATTACCTCAGTTCACAGGGGTTTAAGAATGGTTTAAGATAATAATATATCATTGTCACTTTCACATAAAGCATAGCATAAAAGCAGGAGGCCTTTATCGGCTGTTACTCCAATAATGTAGTCGCATTTCACACCATATTATCCAATATTTTATAGGCTATAATCAATCAAGCTATTATATTGATAGTAAACTGAGAAATATCTTTTGTAAGGCAGAATACGATTTTTCGTCAACCAAATCGAGGTTGTTAAGGTTCCGTGGTCAACATGGAACCCATATAGTTTCGCCATGTCCGTCTGTCTGTCTGTCCGTCCATCCGCACTATATCTCAAAGACTCTTAGCACCAGAAAGCTGAAATTTGGCATGAATATACAATTAAGTTACGCCGACAAAGTGCTAAAATAAAATATTGAATTTTTTTTTAGGGTATCTCCAGTACACATTAAAGTGGGGATGATATATTTTTCTCGCAAAGTCCATTTTATTAAAAAAAAAGAACGTTTCCCCACACTAGGAATTTCTCCTGTATCGTGGGTGCGTTCACAAACATTTAAACTCACATGCACAAATACCCAGACCCGAAACAACTATCTGTAGGCCATACAAATATTTGTTCCGCGCGGGGATCGAACCCGCGACACGTAGCGTAGCAGTCCAATCGCTCAGCCACTGCGCCAACAGTGCCGTCGTCATTGTGTCCATTGGTCTTTCAAAAGGCTAATAAAAAAATATTGACAAAATCAGTGATTGTTGGTGGTTTTAATTTTGAGTTATTTATAAAATCATCAAATAACCCCTCCCGCTCTTGGGCAGAGCGAAAAGGAGTGTCTTAATTATAGTTGACGCTCCCTTAGCTACAGGAAAACGTTTTCACGGTTATCTTTAACTTTTAATAATTTTAATAATAACATAACATAACATAGCATCACGCCTGTAATCCCCGAAGGGTTAGGCAGAGGTGTACCTAATAGTACGCCCACATTTCACATTTGTACTAATTTTAATAATAATTTTATTTAACCTGTTGAACGTCCGCTAACATTGCTTGAATGTCTTATGATCCACCGGGTGCTCATAAGGACGCTCGAGGACTTAATCTCGGGGAACAATGATCCATTATGGTTAGTAACAATAGGAACTCATAAACTAGATTAGTAGGTACAAAGAACAAACACAAGACATTTAAAAAGTTACACTAACATAAAAAAAAAAAAAATAGGAATGATTATACATTACTAAATTAATTACATTGAATTACAAAATTAGAATAGAAAATAGTTTAATGTAATTACTAACTGCCCGATTTCAAAAAGCTACCCTTTATTTGCGATATTGTCCAAGTTCTGAATATCCGATTTGAAGCTGAAAATGAAAATTGGGATGATAAAACTGATTCATACTTAAAGTTTTTCGGAGTTTAGTGTGATTTGAGTTTCCCCTGTTTACTTCGTTTTTGTTACGTTTCTTTTCAGATTAAAATTTGTTCCGTTCAGAGGGTGAATTTATAATTTTATTTTAACAAGCGGTAATAATGAGATATAAACCCAAGTACTTAAAGAAATTCCTAGTGTGGGGCAACGTTTTATAAAATAATTGTACTATATCAATTTTTAACCGACTTCAAAAGGAAGGAAGTTCTCAATTCGTTTGTATTTTTTTCTAATTTTATGTTTGTTTTCTCATAACTCTGTCATTTAAAAATCGATTTCAATAAAAAAATATTAAGTGATAGAATGTAGGACTTTCCGATTGGTCCTATATAAATATCATCAAATTTTTTTTAGGCCTTACTAAAAAGTCAACGAAACAAATAAAGTCACCGACTTCCGAAAATAAAGCTATTTTCGGAAGTCGGTGGTTATACTTTTTTTGTGTTTGTTATCGATTTTGTCGATTCTTTCCAAAAATTTTTTCACTACGTAAAAAATGCCTGCCTTTCATAGTCAGCTGTCAAAAGCCTCCTTTAGCTGGGCCTCAGAACTGTGTCTTATGACTTGTTGCCTTCCGTATCCACTCTGTATCAGTAGCATTGATCGTTTCATTGTGAACACAATCATCACTACTGCTCAAATGTTCAAGGCTTCCACTCTTATTTGTAAACTGTATTGGGTACCTAAGTAAATAAAGACCATGACCCATAAGGCCGCAGTCGCAAAATGTCTCTTGGGCAAAATGTCTACTGGTAGCAAAATGTATGTTTCTCATAATGTCGTTTTCGCAGAAAGTCTCTTTCGCAAAATGTTGCTCTAGGAATTAGATTCTTTTTTTGCCTGGTCTCATAAGAAAGAGTTTTTTGGTACCCAATAGGGATGTTTCCTGACTACAAAAAATATGATTTTAATTAGTCCTTCTGCTAGATTATCGAAAAATATTGGATACGTATTTTTTGTTTTATCAAATCATACCAATTTCTTACAATATGACGTCACACAAGTTTCAAATCACTGTATGTATCGTCTTTATTGTTTATTTACGTGAAAAAAGAAAAAAATTGTGTCCAACAATTTTTGGAAATCTATCTGACGGACTAATTAGAATTTTTTTGTCAACTACCCTATTATAGTTGAGATAACAATTCAGCGTTCATTTCGGTGACCTCACTGCGATCCCCAAGCCGCCTGCCAAGCGTGGGGATTATGGCAACCCCCCCCTCCCTTTAGGGGGAGGCCTTTGTTCAGCAGTGGACGTGTTCCGGCTGATGATGATGACGATGATGACTGCTTCGTTGGTCCAGTGGCCTCAAGCGCAGCTGCTAATCATGAGATCCAGGGTTCAACTCCCAGATCGCGTGCTAATATAAAATGCTTTCCGTGTAGAATTTTTCAGTGACAGCCACGGAGTTTGGATTTTAACTCAGTTGGCTCTAAGAGACTCGCCCCAATAGAGGGCACCCAATAGGGGTCACTACTTATTAGGTCAACTAATGGGATGTACCCAGTTGTTTTTTATAGTTATTTGTTACTTAATCAATAATCTCTCTCTTTCTCTTAATCTTAATAATCTGCAGTATTAGACTGCTAGTAAATATACCCAATAGATGCTTTACAATTCGAGGAACTCGTGGGTTAATAAGAACTGCCACTCGGGTCGATCTTTAGGCTTTAAAGCTGTGCTTGCCTAGGTCGGTCTAACATAGTTGGGAAAAGGCTAGGCAGATGATGAGATGCTTTGCAATTCAGTTCAATGGAGTAGTACAGTGGTGGCCTGGCAATGTCCAAAAAGCCTGAGGGGCACTGGAATTAACTGAAGAATATCTTTATCAGGATAGACAATAAAAGCTCGCATCGTTCCTTGTTACGAGGTAAATTGTTTTTACTCAATATAGAGGACATCCGCATGAGAACCAAGGTTACCGACGTAGCCCGAAGAATTGCCAGACTTAAGTGGCAATGGGCAGGGCACATTGCTCGCAGAACGGATGGCCGATGGAGCCGAAAAGTTCTGGAGTGGCGACCGCGAACCGAAAGATGAACCGATGACCTGGTGAAGGTTGCGGGGCTCGTCGGGGCTGCGGGTTGTTCGCAAGAGATACCGTGGCCTCGACATGAAGGGCTAAGAAGGAACATGGGTGGTTTTTAGTCAGTAGAAGTCTGACACTCCCTTTCGCTCTGCCCAAGAGCGGGAGGGGTTATTCGATGATTCTCCACCTGCGAAAAAAAATAAAAAAAGGTGGCGGGGACCCGCCAGATGCGAGACGCACGGGACCGGTCAATGTGGCGACACCTGGAGGAGGCTTACGTCCAGCAGTGGACGTCTTTTGGCTTAAATGATGATGATGACTCAATATAGAATAAACAATACCAGAGTGTATCATCAGCCTAGCCTTTTCCCAAATATTAATTAGGCTCGACTTCCAGTCTAACCGGATGCAACTGAAAACTAATAGGTACGTATTTTACATGACGTTTGAGTTAGTTACAGGGTGCTACAATATCCTTTGTTATTATTATAATAAGTTTATGTAACAATAAGACAAATATAAATAATATTAATGACCTCCCGACGGAATTTCGGTCACAAAAGACAATCTCAACGGAATTAAGCCAAATAACTGTACGCCAGAGATATTGTTGTGTATTACGTGCGAAAACACAGGTACCCTCCCTCTTCGGACAATGTAATAAGTCATACAATTGGGTGGCCTGCCGCATTGTGATCTGAATGATATTTTCCCTCAGATGCAATACAAATGTCTCCATTTGCTATGGGAAAGAATCTTGTCATATTCGGCGTGCCCAGTGATTTTCTCGTAGCTGCGCGAAACCCGCTGTAAGGACGGATCTGGAAATTATGTATTTCCTACTCCTCCGCTATTTTTTTCTGATTCATTTGGCTGCGGATTAAATGACAGTTTAATTGTTTCCCTTGGACTTCGTCGAGTTTCATTGTCTCGACGCTCTTCTGGTGATCGCCTCTGCTTATTCTGGCTTTCAAGAGTTCTAGTGATTGGAGAATAAGTTTTTTTTTTAAATGTGGCCCCACATTATGAATTTCTCCTGTATTGTAGGTGCCTTTAAAAACATTTAAACTCACATACACAAACACACCCAGACCCGAATCAACTATCTGTAGGCCATACAAATATTTGTTCCGTGCGGGGATCGAACCCGCGACACGCAGCGCAGCAGTCCAATCGCTCAGCCACTGCGCCAACCGTGTCGTCATAATAAGAATAGTGTGGTGGTCTTGTCCCAGTAAAAACAAATACATGGGATCATATACCTTGCGGTTCACGATTCCTACGTTACGGTTGCTTATGAAGCATTAGAAACAAAAGCAAAGGTCCACTCATTTACCATCTACCTGCTTAATTTCACCCCCGTCGGGGCTGCGGGTTGTTCGCAAGAGATACCGCGGCCTCGACATGAAGGGCTAAAAAGGAACATGGGTGGTTTTTAATCAGTAGAAGTCTGACACTACCTTTCGCTCTTCCCATGAGCGGGAGGGTTTATTTGATGATTTTCCACCCGCCAAAAAAAAGGGTAATAATTAAATTAAGGGTAGTAATTTCACTAATAAAATTCTGCTACTGAAAAAATATAGTGGAAAATGTCAATAATATTTTATCCGGCTTGGGAAACTCAATACGCCACACCCCCCAGTCGCGCTTGCCTCCGAAAGTATCAACACAAAATGTTAAAAATATAAATTAAATATAAAGTTGTAACGACTTACAACAATGCGTTACGCAAATGGTGTCACCAAACTCGACGAAAAACATTATTAATTTAAGCAAAAAATATTTGACTTATGCAATTAAATGTCTAACAATTTGTGAGTAGAGCTAAAATTAAGGTAACATTGTTCGCAAACAAGCGAGCTATTTAGCACTGAGACGTTTTAGGGGAAACGGGACGAATACGACACGATTGTGACTACTTCTGAATTAATGATAAGCCCATGGTGAGAGATGGGTTGACTGTCAAGTTAAAAGTAGTGAGTTCGAACGACTGTATTACGTTACTCCGAAGTTCGAAATGCCGATGTACGGTATACAGAAAGTTTGTGAGACCGAATTACGTGAGTCAGAATGTACGCTACGAGTATTACGAAGTACTGTATTCAGAATGTTCGTCACTCCGATGTACGTTACTCCGAAAGTTTGCTACTACGAAGTACTTTATTCAGAATGTTCATTATCGCGAAGTACGGAACTCCGAAAGTTTCCTATCTCCTCCCATAGTTCCCAGGTATGGTCTAGAACAAAAAAAATATCGCAGTGGTGGGGAGAACAAGTGCCTTTAGTTTGCGTTAAGGGTACTTTTACACCCTGTATATAAAGATGGAATTAAATAAACCAATATACATATATTATAATACATACAAATAATTCAAAAAACGAGAAACGAAACAATAATTACCATGACTACATTATGAGTGATTCAGTCCGATTTTAAAAAGTGCTTCCGCACAGTTCTTTTGAAAGCCATTTTGCTTTCCGCCTTTTGGTCGTAAAATTACAAGAATAGCCACTAAAGACCGCTTGACAGTCGCGAATAGTAACAACAGCGCTCTAACGGAAGACCCTTTGAACTGTGGCACTTCCGAAGTTCATAAATATCAAACAAAACATTCAAATAGATACCAATTTCATCCCAAATATTGAAGCAAAGACATCGCCAATTTAATATAACTGGAATCGCTAATAATCCTTTGATCGTATACCTGTGATTCCGTTTACTCCTGTGTTTCCGATAATTGGATGAATTTATGGGAAAAATGACTCAAAGGGATTTGTATGCCCATTTGCATGCCTACCAATTGTAATATTTATTTCACAAAGTGGAAAACACAAGCCCACATTTTGTGTATAACCTTTTCTATTTTTAGTTTTGCTTGTGACTTCATTCATGAGGATCTCGTACTAAAAAAATCTAATTAGTCCATCAGATAGATTTCCAAAAAATATTGGACACGTATTTTTTCTTTTTTCACGTATACAAACAATAAAGACGATACAGTGCTTTGAAAACTCGTGTAACGTCATATTCTAAGACTTTAGTATGACATTTTTTACCGGTGAGTGACGTCACAACCCCCCACTCAAATCTTTGACGCGTTTCATCTTTGTCAATTTTTATTGATTTGTTATAACAAAAAGTTTTTATCCAATATTTTTCGATAGTCTAACAGACGGACTAATTAGAATCATATTTTTTTAAGTCAGTAAACATCCCTATTATTGCATGGAACCGGATACATGATCATATCATATATCATATATATATGGGTCAGTGTCTATCCGTATGTCAAAATTCATAGAAATCCGTTCAGCCGTTAATGAGTCAAATAAAAAAACAAAGTAATTTTATTTGACATAAGATTTAGGATAACTAAATAGACAAACCTTGACCTTTATCAAATACATGAAATACACACAAATTCTCCGTCTTTTCCAATCGTACCTTTATTACAAATACTAGGACGCAAGCAAATCTAGGAATTACCCGGCAGAAATCTTTGGCCCTTTGTTATCCTGGATAGAAATCATCACGCTACAAGAAACGAATAAAGCCCTTAGAAATTAATATATAGTTTATTTGAACTGACGTTTTTCCGTTCCATCACATACACTTTGTAGAAAACTCTCATCTTGGATATCCGTTGTACCTACGATACAAAATAATACCTTTGTTTGAATGAGGCCATAAAAAAGTCACAAGACATTTTAATTTTTTTTTGGCGAAAAATAATGATGTTAGCTTAAAATAATGAGAGGAGCTCGTGGCTTAATAAGAACTGCCACTCGGGTCGATCTTTAGGTAAGCTGTGCTTGCCTAGGTCGGTCTGTGGATGGGTGACCGCCAGACATACCGAGTTTCCTCCGTGCCTCGGAAAAGCACGTTAAGCTGTTGGTCCCGGCTGCCATATATAGATCTCTGGCAGTCGTTACAGGTAGTCAGTGACCTGAAATTCTGACATCCAGTCTTACCAAAAAGTATCGTATTACCTAGTATTGACTGGGTTGTGAAGGTCAGATAGGCAGTCGCTTCATGTAAAATACTGGTATTCAGCTGCATCCGGTTAGACTGGAAGCCGACCCTAACATAGTTGGGAAAAGGCTAGGCAGATGATGATGAGCTTATAAAAAAACATTATTCACTGGCAGTAATTAATCAATCGCATGTCTAGTTTATAGAGACAATTAAAAAGCCATTGTTTCATGTACTTATGCTGTACTTTTGACACGCGAGAGGCTACTGGACATACCCGTAACTTTGTGATAAAGAGATTTAAGATTATTCAGTCTCAGTAACGTCTTAAACCAAAAAATATAGTTAGTTCACACATTACGATTAAGTTCGTGTTGTCCATCTGTCCACAGTGGGCCCTATCAGAATACCAGCGCTGCGGTATTTGTTCTCATCTATCGCAGCATCATGCTGAGATAAGAGCCTTTTTGGCCTCGCACAGGTCTTCTTTTTATTATTTAGTTTTAGATTTTTTTTTTATTATTTTTGTAGTTCCTGTGCTTGTCCCAAATAAATATTTTTCTTTCTTTTTTCTTTCATATAAATATAATATACTTACGTAAGTATAATAAATCACAGCTATTTACTAAATGTTTATTTTGATGAGAGTATTACGGTACCTACTTATTACAAAAACCCTTTTTTTATTTTTGTCTGTCTGTTTGTTCCGGCTAGTCTACGAAACGATAAATTTTAACAGGCCTTTTACTAGCTGATGTTCTGAGGAGTAACTCAGGCTTCTTTTTTTGGATTGAAAGTTTCTTTTCAAAATTATAACCCTTCAAATTGTTAACAAAATCCGATTCAAATAAATTCTTAAAAAAACGTATTTTTTTTATAATAATTTTAAACGACAAAAAAGTCGCGGTCAGTGTTTATTGAAATATGTTTGGATGGGGCCAATTTTCTTCAACAACCGTATCTATCGTAGACTACAAAGTGCCCTTCAAAAAAATCTACAAAGGCCCGTAACGAGGGAACGATAAATATGTACATATATCAAAATATCCGAGAGTCTTACCTTCGCGTCAATGATGTCTGGTATGCCTTGCTTATGAAAATTTAATTTATTATGTCTGGGTTCTGCCTCATCATAATACAATAACAATTTCTTTTGCTTCATTAAATTTTAACCTTCAAAGAGAATGAAATAAAATAATAAGGGAGGTACCCTTAGGAGCGATAACTCTTAATGCTAACCATTTGAGAGAAACCGCTGATCATTGAGTTATGCGATTTTTACACCACACTGCTACACCATGACTTAGGCTTCAACGGATTCCATACAAGCAAATGCGACGTGAGCTTGAAGCAGAGCTCACGTCGCATTTGCTCCTGTCGGGGCTGCGGGTTACTCCTGTCGGGGCAGCGGGTTACTCCTGTCGGAGCTGCGGGTTGTTCGAAAGAGATACCGAGGCACCGGACACAAAGGGCTTAGAAGGAACATAGGTGGTTTTTAGTCAGTAGAAATCTGACACTCCCTTCCGCTCCGCCCAGAGCGGGAGGAGTCATTTCATGATTTACCACCGTCCAAAAAAAAGGAAAGGTCTGCTTCACAGCCACACACAGCACGACTGTGCAGACTAATTTTAATATCACCAATTTGTTCTTATCTATCCAGTCTTCCTAGAGGAACTGAGAGTCACGTAACGAGCCATGGAGAGCGCTATGTACAGAGTTCCTTTGAGCGATAAAATGCGGAATGAGGAAATTCGCCGAAGAACCAGGGTCACCGACATAGCTCTCAGAATATGCAAATTAAAGTAGCAATGAGCAGGCCACATCACTATAAGATCGTCGTGGTCACGGTCAGTTGACCGTCAGTCAACAAGATAATTGCATACCAAATAAGCCCGTTAAAGTTTCGGTTTCGGTTGTCAAACCCATGTTTTACAATTGTGGCCGGATGCCAAAAACTCAAACAGGGACGAAACTTTGGACATAGTTGTTCCAAGGTAATGGGGTTGTTGATAATCTGATGGTAAACATCTCGTTACTTGACGATGTTTACAGGTATGCGTTGTAATGGAGTTCCAAGTAAAGAATATTGAAGAGCCTCAAATTGCTTCGCTGGTGATTCCAAGTTCAGACTAAGTTATTTTGTTTTCGATCAACAAAATTCTTCCATGCCATGGAGTCTTTGTACCCGGTTGATTGGCATGGGACTTAAGTATAAATGGGTAAACAAGGATATTAGGTCCACATCTGCCTGACCCTTCAGGAATTACAGGTATGAAGTTATGTAAATACTGAATATCTCGAGCTAAGGGTAATGCTGATCCAGTGCAGTGCTTACACAAAGTACGAAAACTTGTAACAATGAGCTGTCCCGTTGTACGGTTACCGAATACAGGTTCATACAAACCACTTATTCTACAATTTTCGTACTAATGGATGTGTTAGGTTGGAACTGATCATACGGGTGGAGCTACGGATGCTAATTTGGCTTAATCCGGTCAGAAATAACTGACAATCACTTAATCCAAGGGGTCTCGTATTCGACGCGTCCGTGTTCCACGCGCACCTCAAAAAGTGTAGGGGCCAGCAAGGGCCGACGCCCGTCGGGTCTGCGGGTTTTTCGAAAGAGATACCACGGCCTCGACACAAAGGATTAAGAATGCCCAGAGCGGGAGGAGTCATGAGATGATTTCCCACCATAAAAAAAGGGGTCTCGTATTACCCAGTTGTAGGGATTAGACAGTCGCTTCATGTAAAGTATTGTTGTTCAGCTGCATCTAACTGGAAGTCGACCCCAACATATTATTTGGAAAAAAGTTAGGTGACTGGCACACACCGATTCTGCGTCGAAAAGTCTGGTTACTCCCAATTAAACGACGCCATTGGGAAAGTACTGGCGAACTAATATCACTTCGAAACTTGTATGTATGGATAAAGTTTTGGAACGATTACAGTTTGTACTATTTCTGGACATTTCTAGTACTGTAGTACTTTTTTATTATTATTATTATGGCTGGCCCATATTGTCCCACTGCAGGGCAAAGGCCTCCCTCCATTCCCTCCATCGATCATGATTCCGTACAACTTCTTTCTTTCTTACTACTCTCGTACTTTAGTTCGGTTATTGTTGAAATAATGAGTTAGGCTGGTTTGGGTACACTAATTGTCCTCCACACTCATCATCTGCCTAGCCTTTTCCCAACTATGTTGGGGTCGGCTTCCAGTCTAACTGGATGCAGCTGAATACCAGTATTTTACATGGAGCGACTGCCTATCCGACCTCCACAACCCAGTTAATACTGGCGTTTGTTTAACTTCTTTTGTATTTAAAATGATGTGAGTTATTTTTTCTAACGCCATATTGTGCAAAATACACCAAATTATGTAATAGGAACGTACACGTTTTCTACTGGTGTGAATTGTGTGTGGTTTCAATTCATCATTCTCTTATTGCCCTATCCCATGGTTTAAATTATCAAAATATTATACAGCATACTGCTATCCACTGCCTTGGATCCACCATCTTACCATAATCCATTCATCTTTAGACCTAATCATTCACAGACTTTCCTTTTTTTACTGATACGCTGCGTGTCGTGAGTTCGATCCCCGCACGGAACAAATATTTGTATGACCTACAGATAGTTGTTTCGGGTCTGGGTATTTGTGTATGTTGTGTATGAATTTAAATGTTCGTAAATGCACCCACGATACAGGAAAAATTCTTAGTGTGGGAAAGTTTCTTCTTCAAAAAAATAAATTCTCTCCCCATCTCGTCCGCGGACAGATTAATTTTTTTATTTCCATTTTTTGGGCGTAACTCCGTCTTTCCACCTAACCTGCTTTTATCATTCACATAATTAATTATGAAGTCAAAACATAAGTGTTTTGACTAAAATAGATAGATGAAAATAACAGATGAAAAGAGTAAAATAAACTCAAACAACTGCTCTCATAACCTCAAAACCAAACAGCTCCACAAATTCCTAGAAATCGGACCAAAACGGTTCTATCAAAACTACGTCGTTAACTTTCAGTGCCGGATACCACTCTGAAGTAATATTAGTTCGGAACTTTAATTGCTCTAATGATCTGGAACTGCATCCGAAGTACGTGTGTATGGGTGAGTGCGAGCGTGTGTATGTGTGTGTGACGCAAACGGGCGAGAAGACGTACAGAGTGTTCGATTAAATCCGCGGGAGGCGATCCGGGCGTCGGGGGCCACGTGATGGCTTCCGGCCACCGTAGACGCGGGCCTGTGGACGGTGAGTGATGGGTAAGCTCGCCGTCCGTCCGTCTTATGACGACGACAGGCCATGTCGACGGCGCGTTCGTGTTCCACGCGCGCCTCAAAAAGATGTCAGCAACATGGAAGGGGCCCGCAAGGGCCAACGCCTGTCGAGGCTGCGGGTTGTTCGCAAGGGATACCGCGGCCTCGACATGAAGGGCTAAGAAGGAACATGGGTGGTTTTTAGTCAGTAGAAGTCTGACACTCCCTTTCGCTCTACCCAAGAGCGGAAAGGGTTATTTGATGATTTCCCACCTCCAAAAAAAAAAAAAAAAGTGTTCGATTAAATAAGAGGGATGCTTTAAGGGTGTGTCGTCAGCAAACTTTTTTTATTAAATAAATTACCAACGTTTGCGTTGTTATTCGAACCTGAAATATGATAAAAAAATAACAGCTAATTCAAAGTAGCACGTTCAAAATGCAGCGGTGGCCTAGTGGTTGTGGAGAACAGCGGTGGCCTTGTGGTACTTTATGTAATTTATTTCATCACCACTGCTCTCAAAACGGTGAAGGAAAACATCGTGAGGAAACCGGCATGTCTTAGAACCAAAAAAATCGAATACAATGTGACATCTATCAACCCGCACTGGGCCCGCGTGGTGGATCATAGCCCATCCCTCTCCTGAAGAGGAGGCCTGAGTCCCTGCAGTGGGAACATTATAGGCTGATGATGATGATGACGTTAAATGTAGAATAAGGATTTGTTTTCCTTTCGTTTAACCTAATACTTTGTACAGGGTGGGAATAAGATGGAAGAGAGTATCATGATGTGTATTGTACAATGATGACACAGTTTTTACAAAAAAATTAGAATATATCTTAAGACTCTTAAAGTCAGTGTTTGTCTTTCCCTCTCTATTTCCATCCTGTATACATGATATCAGCTCTAAGCTTTGACATAAGTAAACTAAGTAAGAATGTGCTTAGATAAAGTTTAGACGGGAGTTTTACATAAACTGTCATATGGTTTTATTTATAATATTAGGTTATTTCTGTACCATAATATTAAATGCGTTTGTGGCTTTGCCGGTAAAAGTGTAATCCTGGGGAACATATTTTCGAAACTATTCTCATAAACGAGGTCATTTTTCATCATCATCATTCTCCTGCCCTTATCCCAATTTATTTGGGGTCGGCGCAACATGTCTTCTTCTTCCATACTTCTCTATTTCTCGTCATGTCAGCAGTCACCTCCTTTCTAGCCATATCATCCTTCACACAGTCCATCCATCGTTTCTTTGGTCTTCCTCTACTCTTATAGCCATCTACATTCATACTCAACATTTTTCTCACAACATTTTCTTCATTCCTTCGCATCACATGTCCATACCACGACAATCGATTACCACACAACCTTTCATTTACCGGCGCCACTTTCAGACTTCCTCTTATGTACTCATTCCTTATTTTATCCATTCGCGTCACACCACACATCCCCCTTAGCATTCTCATCTCAGCCACATGCAATTGCCTTTCATTTATCCCTTTTGTGGCCCAACATTCTGATCCATATACGACAGCAGGTCTAACCATGGTTTTATAAATCTTCCCCTTGAGTTTAAGGGGAATGCGGGAGTCGCAAATTGTTCCCGTGACCTGCCGCCATTTCATCCATCCAGTGCTAATTCTATGCTTTACACTACGATCTATTTTGCCATCGCTTTGCACGAGAGAACCGAGATACCGAAAGTCGGAGCAAACTGGAAGAAGCACGCCATCTAGCGCTATGGCTCCAGAACTGGAGAGACCGCCGAAATCGCAAAACATGTATTCGGTTTTACTTCTGCTGATTTTCAGGCCAACATTCTCCAGCTTCTGTTGCCATTTCTCCAATCTGCTCTGGATCTCAGGTCCATCTTCACCGACAAGAACAATGTCGTCGGCAAACAGCATGCACCAGGGTGCCTCTTCTTGTATGTCCGACGTCAGAGCATCCATAATCAACAAGAAGAGGTAAGGGCTTAAAGCCGACCCTTGGTGCAAGCCTACAGCCACACTGAACTCATCGGTGTTGCCAGCAGCTGACCGAACGTAGGTACGAGATTTACTGTACATAGCTCGAATTAACTCTACATACTTCCCTGGTATACCTTTCTCTTTCAAGGCCCACCACAACACATCCCGAGGTACCCTATCATACGCTTTCTCTAGATCAATGAACACCATGTGCAAGTTCTTGTGTGCACGTCTGTACTTCTCGCACAATTGGCGGAGTGCAAAAGTGGCGTCCGTTGTTCCTCGACCTGGCATAAACCCAAACTGATTTTGGGTGATCTCACTCTCCTCTCTTATTCTTTTCTCTATCACTTTCTCCCATACTTTCATACTATGTGACATGAGCTTTATTCCCCGATAGTTGTTGCAGTCTTGCACATCACCTTTATTCTTAAAAATGGGCACTAGCGAACTATTGCACCATTCTTCTGGGATTGCTCCTTCATGCAACAACTTATTGAAGAATAAAGTCAGCCACATACATCCGTCTTCTTTTAAACACTTCCATACTTCAACTGGTATTTCATCAGGGCCCATGGCCTTTCCACTTTTCATACTTTGAACTGCCTTCCTTACTTCATCCATACTAATTTCTCTCACTAATCCCATATTCACCTGTACCTCTTTGAGCACACCGTTCCATTTATTCTCTTCATTCATTAACTTTTCAAAATAAAACTTCCATCTGTCTTTTATTTCATCATCTTTTGAAAGAACCTTACCAGCGCCATCTTTTATACATTTAATATGAACTATATCTCTCGTTCTCCTTTCTCTCGCTTTTGTAATCCGGTAGAGCTCCTTCTGGCCTCTAGGACTGTCCAGTGAGTCGTACAACTTATCTTGAGCCTTAGCCCTGGAAACTGCTACCGCCTTCTTTGCCTTCCTCTTCCATTCTTTATAATTCTCTTTCTTTTCATCTTTTAAACGGTCACTCTCGTTTGCTACACCCTGCCATTCTTTAAACGCAACCTTCTTTTCTTTTAAACTCTTTTGTACATCTTCATTCCACCACCATGTATCCTTATCTATCACACCTTTTCCTTTCGATTCTCCAAATGCATCTTTTGCTACTCTCCGTATGCAATTCGCCATCTCTTCCCATGATTCATTTACAGATTTTCCTTCCATATCCTTCATTTCAATCATCTTATCCACCACTTGACTTCTAAACATACATAAACATTCTTCTTTTTCTATCATACGCCATCTGGTTTTGGGTGGGGGCCGTTCTTTGTTTCTACTGGACGAGACACAGACTTTCACATCCATTAGGACCAGTCTGTGTTGGGAGACTAGATCTTCACCTGGCAGGACTTTACAGTTTTTGATGTACTTAAGGCTATTTCGTTTGACCAGGAAAAAGTCTATTTGCGTCGCGTGGTGGCCACTTTTGTAAGTAATGAGATGTTCGTCTCTTTTTTTATACCACGTATTGGTTATTGCCAGGTCAAAGGCAGAAGCAGCTTGCAGCAGTGTCTCGCCGTCAGTGTTACGGTCTCCATACCCCCAACCGCCATGCACTCTCTCATACCCATCCGTCATCCTTCCTACATGCCCGTTGAAATCACCCCCAATATACACTTCTTCACTATCCTGCACATCCAACATCACTCGATCAAAGTCTTCCCAGAACTTTTCTTTCACGCTATCCTCACTTCCTGACTGGGGTGCATACACACTAACTATATTCATCGCCAAACTATCAAAAATCACTTTTACAGCTATCACTCTATCGCTCACTCTTTTAACATCCACAACACATTCTTTCAACTCACTATCCAGAACTATTCCCACACCATTTCGCTTGCCATCGCTGCCACAATAATAAAACTTGTATCCTTCTCCTATCTCTCTTGCCTTCTCACCTTTCCACTTAGTCTCTTGCAGACACGCTATTTTTATTCGTCGCCTTTTTAGGACATCTGCTAACTCTCTTCCTCTTCCAGTCATCGTACCTACATTCCAGCTCGCACACCTCATTCTTACTTCTCTTACTCTCTGGGCTTGCGTCTTACGTCGCACCCGCCCATTCTGGTACGACAACCCTTGTCCATTTCCCGCAGTGGCCGGGTGCTGCCCCCGCGCGTCGCCTGTGGGGTACGCCCTAGCCCTAACATTACTTTCATTTATTTGAGTCATGTTGCTTATGGGTTTTGGCAGAATTTTTATGACCGGCCGCCTGCCTGACGTCAACCCTCCTTGGGAATGCTATTGTGCATATCTTTTATGTGTAAGTATGCTGCTAAATATTCCTTTTGTCGCCTCTTACGACACCCGCTGGATGAGACGGGGTGGTGGTATTCTTTAAGCCCCGGCACCACACGGGGCTTAAAGATTGAGAAGTTTATTCTCATAAACGAGGTAAACGATATATTAAATACTATGCACACATTCTTGTTTAAAGATATTTATATGCAACTACATTGTGGGGTAAACGTTTCAATGTTTTCTATTATGATAATCTATTGTTTTACCCGTCGTTTTGAATGCGTGTGCTATTTTTGAATACCTACTTCAGGAGTAAAGTTTTAATTAATTAAATCAATCATTAATTTAATATTTTTATTAATTAGTTTTATTTTGCAAATAGGATTTTACAAACACTTTTACAAGTCACTTTTCTAAAACTAAATGGAGCCGGTGTTGATATTTAGTCGATTTTATGATGCAAAAATGAATCTTTGATTTTCTTTATACTGGCAACACAGTCACTAAACGTTTATTATAAAAAGGACGGTTGCCTTTAGTCGCAAAATGTACAACATTTTGTTTGCTACTCTTGACACAATACACAAGTTCTAACGTTTTCCACCGCGCACACGCGCGCCGCGCCCCGTCTCGCATGCATTTCGGTACCGAAATAGTGTAAGAGTTAAATAACGGTTTAGCCCAAACTTTATTTATAAAGCTCAACCTTATATTTTTGAGGTATATTTTTGAGGTACCTTAACCTTTAACCGTAACCGCTTTCAGTCCCTGAGTAAAAGTATTGAAACCAAAGTAATAAAAATGTACAATAATAACACAATACTTGTATTATTAACCAGACAGCTTATCTAGTTGAACGAAACTATTTTCTTTCGTTAGTTCTGTCCTTCAATTTCCTGAGTGGACTGGTTCACCATTTATTTGTAATGGCCGGATGCTTAGTATGGTCCGCTGACCATTATGGGTCAGTGTCAATAAAGGGACAAGGCCAAAAGTTACACAATACATTCCTTTGAGGGAGAGAGAAACTTTATTTTGGGCTTTATGAGTTCGGTCTGTGTTCGGCAGTTCAGTGATAGACCTCAAAACTTTCTCTTTAGTTGTTTTTAAGTTAGAAGTTACAATATGACACTCGCAGTTTTACGAGCAAAAGGGTTTAATAATAATAATAAAGTTTATTTCAAAATGGAATAGGGGACTAAAAAAAACTGATTAGTCCGTCTGATAGATTTCCAAAAAATATTGAACACATATTTTTTGTTTTTTCACCTAAACAAAAAATTAAGACGATACAGTGCTTCGAAAACTCGTGAACTCCTCGAAAACGTCACATGTCAGTACATTTTTTACCTACAAATGACGTCACAACTCCCCACTCATGATATTTGACGCGTTTTATCTTCGTCAATTTTGATTAATTTGATAATACAAAAAACACGTGTCCAATATTTTTCGATAATCTAACTGACGTGACGGACTAATTAGAATCATATTTTTTAGATTCAGTCCGATCCCCTAATTGCAAAGTTCACAGATCTGATGTTGCATTTATACATTTTTAGGTTCAATTATTATACAGTAATGACGGGTGTAGTACTGTTCTTTTAGACAGGCTAACGGTACGCGTACACTAAAACCGATTCGTCCGTTTTCGGGCGTCATCGGACGGCGTCGGTAGTAGCAGTGTATGCGCTCTCTTCCATTTACTTACGTTTTATTTGATCGGCCCATGACGCCCGAGCGTACCGTAACACTTAGCCTATGTTAAGGAGAGACAGTGATATTTTTTTTTTCATAAATTTAATAAAAGAACACTAAATATTACTCGAAAACGGTGACGCCGCCGGTTTGTGACAAATTGATCGGAGAAAACCGCACACAGGGAAGAGTGGAAGGCTATGGGGAGGCTTTTGCCCAGCAATGGGACAACGTGGGCTAAGAAAAAAAAAATTGCCATCCTAATCCTAACTAATATTTTGGATGTGAAAGTAAGTTTGTTTGTTACCTTTTCACTCATAAACAACTGAACCGATCATCTTGTTTTCACATAGGTTGTTGTGTTGTCAGAATTATAACAATAGGCAACCCTATTGTTATAATTCTGACAAGTTAAGTACCTAGTTGACAAGAAAAATCTAATTAGTCCGTTAGATAGATTTCAAAAAAATTTGGATACAATGTTAGTACATTTCTGTTCCCAAAAAGTTTAAAATAATACTGACCACGGAAATGTCTGGAATCTAAAATGGGACCGTGTGTTCTAAGTTTGTTAGTCCTATTGCCACCAACCGATGTACTTGGAAGTAAACCTATTGTCATCAACCGATGTAATTGGAGGCAAGCCTATTCCCATCAACCGATGTAATTGGAAGCAAGCCTATTGTCATTAACCGATGTAATTAGGAGCAAGCCTGTTGCCATCAACCGATGTATTTGGAAGTAAACCTATTGTCATCAACCGATGTAATTGGAGGCAAGCCTATTCCCATCAACCGATGTAATTGGAAGCAAGCCTATTCCCATCAACCGATGTAATTGGAGGCAAGCCTATTCCCAGCAACCGATGTAATTGGAGGCAAGCCTATTTCCATCAACCGATGTAATTGGAGGCAAGCCTATTCCCATCAACCGATGTAATTGGAGGCAAGCCTATCATCAACCGATGTAATTGGGGCAAGCTTATTGTCATAAACCGATGTAATTGGAAGCAAGCCTATTGTCATTAACCGATGTAATTAGGGGCAAGCCGGTTGCCATCAACCGATGTAATTGGAAGTAAACCTATTGTCATCAACCGATCTAATTGGGGCCAAGCCTATTGCCATCAACCGATGTAATTGGGGGCAAGCCTATTGCCATCACTTAAAAAAAAAACAACCATTTTACTTTCCTTGTATCCGTAATGAAAAGCACAGTGTTTTAGCTCGGGTTAAAAACGTATTTAGGCCCTCGAACTATTAACGCCCTCGCTACGCTCTAGGCGCCAAACCTGGCTCGGGACTTAGTATCTTGCTTTCACCCATGTAACAATGTACTATTGAATCACCATACATGTAAGCAGTAAAATTATAAGCTACCCGGAAAATATGAAATCTTTCGATGTGTTCGATATGACTGTGAGTGCAAAATTTTATTTTATGTATTTAGTTTATTTATAGTTCATGACAAGTTTTAAAACCATGCCTAAATCAGTTTTGTCAACGACTCCTTATTTGGTGAAAGATTAAGTCCTCGATTCACTCATAAATATTAATCGTTCTCTCGGCGAAACGTTCGCAGTGGAAAGGTTCTGTCGTTGAAAAACTTAAAAACAAAACATTCTGTCGGCGGCTCATCGGGCGGAGAAACGTTTGTCGGAGTTAAATTTCAGAATCGAATATACCAACTAGCCTGCAATCAAATTAAAATAGTCTGTAATTTGAACAAACAGTAATTTCAGGATTTTAATGTTAGAAATATGGAAATTGTTCAATTTTATCGTCCACTTTCATGTCCTACAAAATGATCAAGGCAAACAAAGATCAAAGACAATATTTAAATCAATTATTCGACTCTTAAGACACGACATTGTTTTAATGAAACATGAGGAATTTAGGCACAAATTACCTTTGATATTATCCTAACGAAATTATTAAAGTGAAACCCTTACGAACTTTGTTATTGGTAACTTTGTCTGGAAGTTTCGGCATTCACCGAAGGAAATCTTGAGTGATTAGAAGTAGGATTATAACGCAGATTATTACTTAACAACGTCGTTGTGATTTTGACAGATCACTCCGAAGTGTTGGTACGGCTTTGTGTCTCTTGTTCATAAGTTCTCGCTGTTGTTGAAGTTTTAAGACCTTTGTAGAAGATAAAGTTATGTTTGAATGAGGATAAAGTTTTGACATTGTTTTCAATGCAACGGTGAATTTTACATCCTTCTTGCTGCGAAGGATCTTGACTGGTTCCATATCTTCTAATGGTGATAGATTATAGTGTCACTGGTGAACATAGTTATCTCCCACTCTTTCACTCTCTCTGTCCTCCACCTTTCGCATCTATGTATCGACCCAGCCATCATTTTATTTAGTTTGTCCATCTAGCTACTAGTAGTTGTGTACTACCGGTATGTTCCGCTTTTACCGATTCTCGTTTTTCAATTCGGTTCGTGTTTCCTTCATCGAAGGAATCAATAAAAACAATGTACTAAAGGAAAAGTGTTTACAATTATATTAATAACTAGCTGTGCCCGCGACTTCGTTCGCGTGCTTGTCGGAAACTAAAATGCGTCGCTTAGATAAAAGTACATTTAATCATTGCCCTGCGTTAACTTACTGACGCTGTAGAAAATAAGAAGAGAGTAATGCAAAGTACTGACTATTTCTCATACTAAAGTTTAGATGGATGGGTGTTTGTTAATCAACCACGTCAGAACGGCCGAACGGATCTTGAAGAAATTTGAAACAGGTACATTATAGTCGACAGGCAGACAGATTGTCGTTGGCGCGTTCGTGTTCAAAGATATGTCAGCAACAATTAAGGGGCCCCAAAGGGACGTCTGCCGGGGCTGAGGGTTGTCCGCAAGAGATACCATGGCCCCGAAACACAAAGGGCTAAGAAGGAACGTGGGTGGTTTTTAGTCAGTAGAAGTCTGACACTTTCTTCCGCTCCGCCCAGAGCGGGATGAGTCATTTGATAATTTACGAACCACAAAAAAAAGGGGGGATTAGAGGGTGTTTCGAGAGGGTACCTGTACCGAATCTGGGACATCGAATCTGAAATGGCCGCCACCTCCTTCTGCGAAGCAGTAATGCTAGCGAAAGAGGTGGCGGAACGTGAGAGGGAGACAACCTCTCGTCTCAGCCGCCGCTGGAGACGCTCTGGGCATCGGGGGCCACGTGATGGCTTCCGGCCACCGTAGGCGCGGGCCTGTGAACGGTGAGTAACGGGCTAGTTAATCGTTCGTCCGTCCTATGTATGACGATGGAGGCGCGTTCGTGTTCCACGCGCGTCTCAAAGAGATGTCAGCAACATTGAAGGGGCCCCCAAGGACCGACGCCCGTTGGCGCTGCGGGTTGTTCGAAAGAGATACCGCGGCCTCGACACATAGGGCTAACAACACACCACATCTATATGACGACATGGTTGGCGCAATGGCTGGACGATTAACAGTAGCACTGCGTGTCGCAGGTTCGATTCCCACACGGTACAAAAAAAAATATGTCTTGGGTTTTATCTAATTTTAATTTAGTTTAAAAAAAAATTGTATTTTAATACTGTGTAATTGGTAAATTTTTATTTGTTGACTATTCACGAAACATAATGTGTGTATGTTTACTATCACCGCGGTTCAGAAAATGACATCAAATGAATAACGCCATCTGTCGAAGACGAAGATAAACTGCTAAAAAAGAGCGATCAAACACTTTAAGGTTTAGGCTATGTAGATTTTGGAAGCAGCGTCATTTAGACTTATATCTACGTACCTTTTGCTATCATAACTTTTTTAAAGTTATCTTGTGAAGGCATTTAGTAATAAGTACCATATTCGTTCAATAGATGTCGTTGCTTGTCTCATTCTTGACCATAACGATAAGTTCTTCTTGAAAACTATAAATTCATATATCTTTTGATAGAGAGCACCGATTACGATGAAACAAAGACTAAGTAATAGCCCAAGTTACGCACAATATTTATGTATAAAAGTTACCTACATTCGTTTCGTAAATTTGACGTGATGCTTAGTCATCGAAACAGACAAACAGACAAACAGATAAACAGACAAACAGACAAAAATTCCAAAAATGCTGGAAATGTGTTCTGTTGGGTATACTTTAATACCCTGACAATTTTTTTTTTAAATATTTTCGATGTACAAAAACGATTTCTCTACAGATTTATTATATGTATAGATAGATAGATGTTACCTATCTGCATCTTTGCATTGTTATATTATAAAATTAATAACCAAAATCTATCACGCCATCATACCGCAGTGAAAACAAACGTGGAAAGTATGAAAATTAAAAAAAAACCACTTTGCTTTTAAAACATATTATTATTATTATGTCAGTATTTCTGTTCGACGAGACGAGAGGTTCACTCCCTCTCACGTTCCGCCAACTCCTTCGCTAGCATCACAGCTTCGCAAAAGGTAGCAAGGGCGTCTGTCCGCTGAGCGGCAATCTGCCGCGGCAATGGAATGACCCCCGGTGTAGCGTCTCCGCGCGCCATTCATGCAGCCGCGCGAGAACTATCGCCTCCAGATCCCATGGTGGCAATCCGGCAAGGAGGTTCACCGCCTCGCGGGAAATCGTGCGGTGGCCACGGACTAGCCTTACGGCCATCGCCTTTTGGGGCTCGTTCAGGTAGTGGAAGGCTCACTTCATCAAAGCACGCGCCAACATCGGGGCCCCGTAAAGGGTCATGGACCGCACGATCCCCGCATGGAGGCGTTTGGCCCCCCCAGATTGGGCAAGAGCCACCTGAAGGCAGCCCCGGCCCGCTCCATGTTTAATTTGCCTCATTATAACTTCTTAGAACATTCTACATCTTCTCTAAATAATAGGGTAGGCTTAACCCTTAAATCCTACCCGGGGGTCCAGCAAACCCCAGACGTTGAATTTTTTTTAAATATTTTTGAAACAATGAAACGCACTATTGCGCCACTCTAGCTAATCCTTGATCACCTCGGGGGCCACCAATCTTGCATCAACGTTTATACTGTATTTACGAATTTATAGCTATTTATGGGTCTGTCAGGCCCCAGGGTAGAAATAACGTAGTAATATTGCTTAGATCTCATCACCCCTTAAATGGAAAAACGATCTGCATGGCCTTCTTTGGCCACGAATCTTCAAGTTCTCTTAGGTGGAAACTTGCAATAGAAGTGGCCATTGGTAGAACCAAGTCCTGCTCCCACTGGTAAAAAAAGATGTGGTATGTGACTACGGGGCCGCGGGGTAAAGACCGAAAAACTAAGGTCATCTGTGGCATGTGCCAAAAACATCTCTGCAATATACATACTAAGGGTAGTTATGTCCCCGTCGGGGCTGCGGGTTGTTCGCAAAAGATACCGCGGCCTCGACATGAAGGGCTAAGAATTAACATGGGTGGTTTATAGTCAGTAGAAGTCTGACACTCCCTTTCGCTCTGCCCAAGAGCGGGAGAGTTTATTTGATGATTTTCCACCCACCATAAAAAAGGGTAGTTATGTCAAGAAAGTGAAACTAAAAACTTTTCATTATTTTTTGTATTGTCAAATACAACAACAGATAATAATTGTCTATAACAACAGATAATAATTGTAATTAAATTCTTGTTTGTTTTAGAAGTATGATTTTTTAAATATTGGGGTCTTTAAAACCCCTGGGTAGTAATAGTGTTTCTCCTGGAATGGGTACCTATGGTTTAAGGGTTAATACCAGAGACCTTAGGAAACAATAACCCTGGTATTATCTCTTCACAAAAGCCTTCCTATACCCTCTGTCTTGGATCGCTTGTTATGTGTTTAATTAAGTCTTTATCAGAAAACGACTCATAATAGCCTGCTCGACTTCGCCTTATTTTCTATACTTATTGTGATCGCTGCTATTCAGCACAACTCCCTAAAAGGTGGTGGTCTATTTGTTAGAAGAAATGAACCGCGTCTAATTTGAAAATGCCAAAAATTCTCATGTTAATTGTCAAATGGTGACCGTTTCAGTCGGCTGGTTTTCGATTCTGCTTTGTTCATTGAATTTAAAAAAGAAAGAAAGAAAAATACATGAATTGCAATGTAAATAGGTACACGTACAGATATTCACAGTTTTCATTCCATTTCATGAATGAAAACTTTGTTTACCTGTATGCAACATTTCAGCTCAACTGGTTGGGGAAAACTGTTTTAAAATTCAGTTGCAAGTTGGAAAACCTAAACAAACATTCATGCTAACATTGCAAGTTAAATAAAAGCTTGCATAAAGTATTGGATTAATCATCATAATTATCATCATTTTTGCCAAAAGACAGCTGGACGTAAACCTCCACCAGATGTCGCCACATTCACCTAACTAAAAACCAACCATGTTCCTTCGGCTAAGAAGGAACATGGGTGGTTTTTCACTTTGTGTCGAGGCCGCGGTATCTCGGTCTCTATTTCGAACAACCCGCAGCCACGACGGGCGTCGGCCTTACCGGGCCCCTTCCATGTTGAGGACATCACTTTGAGGCGCGCGTGGAACACGAACGCGACATCGACACGGCCTAGCGTCGTCTTAAGACGGACGGACGGCGAGCAAACCTGTCGGGTTGCTTTCCGTGATATCGCAACCTCTCACAAAATTCCTCCGTCATAGAAACTCGAGATGGTGAGTCGGGAATTTTATCTTGTGGCGCGAGTGCGCGACTTAAACCTCCGACTGTCGAGGTGAACTTGGTTTTACTCTATATTATATTCTCTACGACCTCGTATGTCGTCGTGCTGTGATGTAAGGTTATCGGTGTTAAGTAACATCGAACAAAAAAGGCGTAGACCAAACATAACGTTGCAGTATCAAGGCTTGGGTGTATATGCGTCCGGCCCTGGTGCAAGCCATGGTCCGGGGCGAGGAGGAATGGGACGCCGTCGCCTCCTTCTGCAAAGCAGTGATGCTAGCGAAGGAGGTGGCGGAACGTGAGAGGGAGAGAACCTCTCGTCCCAGCCGCCGCGGGAGGCGCTCCGGGCGTCGGGGGCCACGTGATGGCTTCCAGCCACCGTAGACGCGGGCCTGTGGACGGTGAGTGATGGGTAAGCTCGCCGTCCGTCCGTCTTATGACGACGACAGGCCGTGTCGATGGCGCGTTCGTGTTCCACGCGCGCCTCAAAGAGATGTCAGCAACATGGAAGGGGCCCGCAAGGGCCGACGCCTGTCGAGGCTGCGGGTTGTCCGCAAGGGATACCGAGGCCTCGACATGAAGGGCGAAGAAGGAACATGGGTGGTTTTTAGTCAGTAGAAGTCTGACACTCCCTTTCGCTCTGCCCAAGAGCGGGAGGGGTTATTTGATGATTTCCCACCCCCAAAAAAAAAAAAAAAGGCTAGGGTGTATAGTTTTCGGTGAAACAATTTTCGCAGAATAGTGTTTCGAAGTTACGTAGGATACCCAGACGGACGGGTACAACTATGTCGATTTCTTCTTATTCGATTTTCCTCTGTCAATGGTCATGCAATCGTTACTCCTTTTTACTTGATATCATTCCTCACACAATATATCCATCTCAAGAAATACAGTCTGTAGCTTGCTCTTCGAAAACGAACTAACTACGAAACTATGAAATATTATCTGTTAGTGAGGTTGAGGACTCTACAGAAACACTTCACCATTTTTTCTAAGCTTCAACCGAAAGCAGATGAATCTCTAAGTACTCGTAGATTCATTAGAACATCATAATTAATCATGGAAGCTGTGAGAGGTCGCCATCTTGATTTGCGATTCCTGAATGAACGCAATTAAAACTCTGTTAGAGCTCGCTTGTTTTCATATCTAGAAAGGGATGCAACTATGCATTATTGGAAGATTATTACGTGGAAGGAGAGAGATGGAGATATAGTCATTAAATCTCAAAGGCTCAATGTGTTAATTCAGTGGTGCAGCGAGTATTGTTTTGTGGCGAACATAATGGGTACTCTAAAGGCTTTGCTTGCTGCATTTCTAGTATAATTTTATTCATTTTTCATGTAGTTTATAGGTCTGAAATCAGGAATAGTTTGAAAATAATTGTATTACTGTGAGCCCGAATATCGCAAGACTGGAGCCCTGACATAGCTAGACGGGGTCGCGGTAGACCGAGGAGAAGATGGCGGGATGCCTTTTTTGTTTTTTTTTTTGGGGGGGTGGGAAATCATCAACTAACCCCTCCCGCTCTAGCGAAAGGGAGTGTCAGACTTCTACTGACTAAAAACCATCCATGTTCCTTCTTAGCCCTTCATGTCGAGACCGCGGTATCTCTTTTGAACAACCGGCAGCCCAGACAAGCGTCAGCCCTGCAATGTTGTTGATATCTCTTTGAATCATCATCATATTCTTATGTCGTTTTTCTTCACTATAAACGCTGCGTTTGATAAAATAACATCAAACGCCTTCAACGCAAAGGATTTGTTGGTCACACCTGACATCGGTTTGAAGCTCGTACCAAAAGGTCAAATTTACCAAAATTACCTCTTGACATTTGTGTGTGTGGTGGTGAATAACGGGAATCCTCCTTTCTCTTTACCCCTGAAACCTTACAACCCTTGAAATTGTAATTAACACTGTGGTGTTTCGTTTTGACGCGTTCAATTTGATTGGCGTTAATTTTCCTGCCTTTTGATCCTGCCTCACCGCTGACGAGAAGCGAAGAGCTCGCAAAGAGTGATTACAAGCAGCGTATGTGGTTCCAATTGTTTTGTTGCTGAACTATCATGAGCGATTTTCATGATCATTTCAGCTGGTAACCTCATCTGCTGGTGTCGCCACATTGAATAGTCCCGTGCGTCTCGCATCCACAACCTTCATTAGGTCATCAGTCACCTAAAAAGGGAAGGACTTCCACTGCAACGCCTTCAGGATGGGGTTCGCCACTCCTTAAGTTTTCGGCCCCACCAGCCATTCTTTCTGCGAGCAGTGAACTTGTTGGTATGCAAATGTAGGTACTACCACGCTCACTGACGGTCGACCACACTTCACCCTTACACCCTGAGTAATAAGGTAGTACCTAGCGAGACTCTTAAGTTACGTAAGCTGACAGGTGGCTTGCTTAGCACGTAGGAGCTAGCAGCCTCCGAGAGAGTAGTGAAGTAAAATGAACGTTCTATAATCTTCGCAGCCTACGCTAGCTACTAGGCTCCAAACGAGGGTGTTGCTCTCTAAGCGAACGTTTTTCTTTAACATTGTCGCATGTGGCTAAAAAAGTGATGGATATAAATGTTGATGGATGGAGAGGGAGAGGAAGGCTAAAGAAAAGATGGATGGATTGTGTGAGGAGTGATATGAAAGAGAAGGTCACAGTGGTATTTACTCCTAATGCCACTGTGACGTCTAACAGGGAAGAATAGAAGAAGAGAACGTATTGCGCCGAACTTAAATACAAATAGAATCATCAATAGAGAAGGGCAGGAAGATGATGATGAGTTCTTGTGACTGCGACATACCAGTGTAGAGAGCGTTCCCGCTAGCACTGTGAACAGTTAGAAATCACCTACAGTACCCGGCGATAAATATTGCACATCGACCTTAGGAAAGAGACAATCGGCTAATTTCGGCTTCGTAGAGCGTTATCTCTGTCGCACGAAATACAAACAGTCCGGTATCTATTAGGAGCTGTTAAAACAATTATGATTTGCTTTTTTTGATAATTCTTTTTATTCTTTGTATAAAATAAACCTCTTTCCAAAGGTCGATGTGCAATATTTATCGCCGGGTACTGGTCTAATATTTACATCCCTTTTACGAACCCGAGACTTATTGTACGTTATTTGAGCAAGAAAATAGTTGATAGCTTGTTTCGGCTTGTTCGGATTCAATTTGGTGCAACGTAATATAAGTCAAAAATCAGTTCTATTTATGCAACTAGATGGCGTTGTTTATTTTTGTCACATTTCTGAATCGCGCTATCAAGATTTTCCTGCGGTTACATAAGTAGCAAAGCATGTATTTTTTATTTTGAGTTTTGAGCAAAGAGTTTGAAAATAAAGAGATCACACCAAAAGATCTAATACAATTTATACTATAAAGGTACCGGTCTTTTATTTATCCGAGTTCCGCGAAGTATTGTTCACGGCTAGCTCTTTAACAGTGAGACAGATGCCTAAACTGAACAACATGAAACATTAAAGTAAGCTAATTGTGTTTGTGAGCATGACTTGGCCAATTCTTGACAAGGGTATTGAGTCGACGGACCGTTAAATCGTAGTAAAACCCTTTGGCGATGCAAAAAATACTATGCCGTGTTTGTTAGTGACGGTTGTTAGGGTAAATTAACAGTCACTTACCAAACTGTTTCTTAGAGGTATTAGAAATAGGGATCCTTTTCCTCCATCGTAAAACGGAGTGATGTAAATTACGAGCTACTCACTGGCCATTGGTCACTAGGTGTTATAATGTACCCACTGCTGGTACAGTCGAACAAGCTAATAAGTATACAGGTAGAGTTTTTTATAATTCTAGTACACTGAAAATATTTTTAATTTTGTTTTTTATAGCGTTTCGCATTAAGGGTGTTCTCTCGAAAAAGCTTAAAAATAGCGTGCAGATGAAGCAGCTTTTCACCGGCACTTACAGAGAAATTACATCTGAGAAAAATTGTTAGTAGGTATTCTACATGATATGACACGTAATTTAGTTTAGCCATAATTTTTCTATCAGTATCACATAATAAGAAAAAAATCCACAAAATCACCTTCAAATCGTTGATTTGAACCATTTTACTCCCTGATTTTTTAACAAAACAATATAAAAAAATATCTACTGCTTTGCAATACAAAGGAAAATAATTTGGTTTTGTTACTTTTTAAAAACATTCATTATTTTAATTATACTAAATTAAAATGCGTCCGTTTGAAGTCCGTGTCTACGATCGAGAGGGGTAGTTAGCTATGCACAAGGTCATTTTCGTGAATACAAGCCTTAAGCGACTGATGTTAAACGCTGTACCGTTTGGCATCAGTCTTTAAATGTATCTGTATAATCCTAAAAGTAAATGCAAGTTAGCTGGCTGTATACAGTTTATTAGCTTGTTAGACTGTACGTACACAGTTCTCATCTCATGCTTGTGTCTGTCATCAACCGGGTCTAATACGGGTTAGAAGGTCCTCACGATGTTTTTCTTTTTTCTCTTTCATGATTTTTTTCTAATATTCAGTTCCGTTTTGAGAGCAGTAGTGATGAAATGAGTTACCTACACAAAGTAATGCTCCTAGGTTTGAACCCACGAATTACAAAAAACTAATTTGCGAAACATAGACCTTTTTTTTAATTTTTTTGGAGCTTGGGAAATCATCAAATGACTCCTTACTTTGGGCGGAGCGGTAGGGAATGTCAGACTTCTACTGACTAAAAACTACCCATGTTCCTTCTTAGCCTTTTGTGTTCTAGGCCACGGTATCTCTTTCAAACGACCCGCAGCCTGAAACATAGACCTCACAGCTTCTTAACTAATTCAAATTTAGTTCAGCCTTTACAGTGTTTAGTGGTAAGTCTTTTAAACAGTAATTAAAATATGTAGACTCAGAAACTGTGAGTTTGTTTAATTTAATTTAATTAATCTGTTATTAAATCTTAAGTAAACAGCGATGATTGATTATTGTGGTTACCAGGATCCAATCACGGTAAGCTAACTTAACATTTTCTTGATTTATTGTCAAGTACCAAGAAATATTGGGTCATATACTTCCGGTAAGATGGATTCTGTGAGGAATGATATGAAAGAAAGAGAGGAGTAAAAAATATAATTATAGAGGTTTGAGGCCAACTGGTTTCCCGCCGGGGCTGCGGGTTGTTCGCAAGAGATACCGCGGCCTCGACATAAATGGCTAAAAAGGAACATGAGTGGTTTTTAGTCAGTAGAAGTCTGACACTCCCTTTCGCTCTGCCCAAGAGCGGAAGGGGTTATTTGATGATTTTCCACCCGCCAAAAAAAAAGGCCAACCGGTTTTCAGATTTTCGGGTAACTGAATACCTGTAACGGCGGCCAATGATCATATTTTCCGAGGCATGTACCACAAAGCGTCCACTCTGTTTGTAATGGGTGGTCACCAATCCACGAACCAACCTAGGCAAGGACGGCTTAACTTGTAGATCGACCCGAGTGACTGTTATTATTTAACAACGGTAAAAATCATTCCCCCCCTCCCCCTCTAGACCTTTACCCCTTTACCCCTTTACCCTTGTCTGAATGAAACACTGGTTGCCGAATAGGGTAGTTAACAAAAAAAATCTAATTAGTCCGCCACATAGATTTCCAAAAAATATTGGACACGTATTTTTTCTTTTTTCACGTGAACAAACAATGAAGACGACACAGTGCTTTGAAAACTCGTGTGACGTCATATTCTAAGACATTAGTATGACATTTTATACCGGTGAGTGACGACACAACCCCCCACTCAAATCTTTGACGCGTTTTATCTTCGTCAATTTTTATTGATTTGATAAAACAAAAAATACGTATCCAATATTTTTCGATAATCTAACAGACGGACTAATTAGAATTCTATTTTTTTAGTCAGTAAACGTCCCTGTTATCTGAACTAATTAAGAAAAGAAACACACAACATAGATCCTTTCAAACTCTTTCCTTAATAAACGGAAACAACTATTTTATTGGTTAGAGTTTTCTTACTAAAGGTAATTGCATATCGTGCGTAAGTTCTTCCTTCAAGCGTTGTGGAACTCTGATATTAAAAAAGTTTGCGTTCGAACTGCCCTCATAGATGTATTGGATTATTTTCATTGTTTTATGTGGAAATTGGATATGTTGCGCTGTTGTGTCTCACCTGTGGATGGGAATCGAGTGAGTGGTTTGTACTTGGATTTGTTGTTTAGTTTAAGTACACAATATGACTGAAGGTGTATCTATGTGCCGCCGCGGGAGGCGCTCCGGGCGTCGGGGGCCACGTGATGGCTTCCGGCCACCGTAGACGCGGGCCTGTGGACGGTGAGTGATGGGTAAGCTCGCCGTCCGTCCGTCTCATGACGACGACAGGCCGTGTCGACGGCGCGTTCGTGTTCCACGCGCGCCTCAAAGAGATGTCAGCAACATGAAAGGGGCAAGGGCCGACGCCCGTTGGGGCTGCAGGTGTTCGCAAGAGATACCGCGGCCTCGACATGAAGGGCTAAGAAGGAACATGGGTGGTTTTTAGTCAGTAGAAGTCTGACACTATGTTCCTTTATACAGTCATGGACTTATTTAGAGGAACGCTTCATCAATCAAAGAAAAATACTAATACATGTACAAAAAGTTCTTAATACAAAGTGGTCACATAAATAACAATAATATATATTAATATTTAGTTTGAAAAAAGAATTACTTCAATAGTCTTTTGTTTCTGGGTTTCATTTGTTTTTTTCGATTATTTGTTATTTTCACTAGTCTATTGGAATAATTTTGCTGACGTACGCGTATTAATTTCATAAAATCTGTCTTGTTTCAAGTTTTTTTTACAAAAACGTATCGCAATAGTGGTCCTTACACATCAATGAATACCTGAAGGCACAATGCCAGATCTTAGCGTAGCTCAGGTTTCCAAATTATTTATATTATCAAATTATTTAAATGATCGATTTTATCCTTGCAACCTCTTAGGTTGCAGCATTTAGTAAACAAGGGCGCTTAACTCTTTTTAAGGCTTTCTCCCAGTCCTTGTACACGTGCACTCTGTGGGCTCGATATACGCAGAGGCACGCATACAACGCCCTCAGGGTTCAATATAACAACACTTTCAGGATGTTGTTGGAGCTCCCACGTTACTGTAGCGCATCAGAATTGTTTGCAGACACACACGTACTGATGGTTTCAGTGCCATCATACGTAAAAAGATTGCTTCCATGATGCGCAGAGTGCGTGGGAGAGGCACTAACATCCTGAAGGTCATTAGTGAAAAGTCGTGGTTTGAAGGTCATTAGTGAAAACGTGACGTGATTACGAGAACGTTGCGGTTTAAAAGAAGATGTAGTGACAAAAATTGAAAAGAGTATGCTAAGGTGGTTCGGTCATGTGGAAAGGATGAATGAAAGGCGATTAACAAAAGGTATTTACAAGGCAGATGTGAGTGGTAATGCCGGGAGGGGACGCCCTAGAAAGACATACACTGATCTTATTGGTGCCGTTCTTCTGAAAGGACAGGTGCGTAGTACTCGTAACCGGCGTGCGTGTATGACCAGATGTATGAATGTGGACGAAGCAAAAGGAGTATGTAAGGATCGTAGCAAGTGGCGTTCTGTGGTTTCTGCCTATCCCCATGGGAAAAGGGCGTGAGTTTATGTATGTATGTATGTAGTGAAAACCGATTAACGTGTGGAAATAAAATGTATCAAACGAATTTGATAAAGACATTTAGGTTGGTTATTGTCGTATCGTCGGCATCACGACGGTGTTAGGATTTATTTTGATGGTTTAATAATGTTCTGAACTAAAACTACCAGTGGTTTCATTTATTGTCGTATTGTCGGAACCACCCTGTATATGGCACCCGGGACCAACAGATTAACGTGCTTTCCGAGGCACGGAGGAAACTCGGTATGCCGGGCGGTCACCCATCCACAGACCGACCTAGGCAAGCACAGCTTAACCTAAAGATCGACCCGAGTGGCAGTTCTTATTAAGCCACGAGCTACTCAATCGATCCACTATCACTAGGTATATATTATAAAACAGAGTCCTTCGCCGCGTCTGTCTGTCTGTTCGATATACTCCATGATTTGACCTATATCCACGCGAGCGAAGCCGCGGGCATCAGCTATAATAAAATAAGTTATTTTAGTATTTTCGGATAATTTAAGACAATCAAATGCACGGACTAGTTTCGGAATTCGGATTGAACTAAAATTATTTTTACAATTGGCAGACAGTCAAAAATTCCATGTCGTATCGTAATACATTGATCATCACGAAAAAATAGGAATTGAATGATTGATGTGATTAGATTAGGAAACGAAAGAAATACTAGCTGCTCTCACGCATTCATATTTTATGCTTCGCTTTGAAGGTTTCAATTTTGTTGTACGAAATACATCATCTGCCTTTTTTTTTTTTGGGGGGTGGGAAATCATAAAATAACCCCTCCCGCTCTTGGGCAGAGCGAAAGGGAGTGTCAGACTTCTACTGACTAAAAACCACCCATGTTCCTTCTTAGCCCTTCATGCCGAGGCCGCGGTATCTCTTGCGAACAACCCGCAGCCCCGACGGGCGTCGGCCCTTGCGGGCCCCTTCCATGGTGCTGACATCTCTTTGAGGCCCGCGTGGAACACGAACGCGCCGTCGACACGGCCTGTAGTCGTCATAAGACGGACGGACGGCGACATAGCCCATTACTCACCGTCCACAGGCCCGCATCCATCATCTGCCTGCCTTTCCCAACGATGTTGGTCGGCCTCTAGTCTAACCAGATGCAGCCTAATACCTGTATTGGAACGGCTAATTGTCTAACCTCTACAACCCAGTTAGTACTGGGTAATACGATACCCGTACTAAGTGGTTCTGTGACTTTCGGGCCATTGCCTATCTGTCTAAAAGGATTAAGGTACATAACAGTAAAAGTAGTCTCCTTACACACACACACACATACTGCACACATACATTCAAACAACGTTCATACAGTCCACTCATTTAAATATTGAAGGTGTCAGTTCAATGCAAAATAAATGTCCTTTAAGTAAAGACGTTCATCGAGTTTTTATTTCACCAAACAAATAGATATAGACCTTAGTGCCTTAAACACTATCTGTAAAAATAGTCAACAGTCTACTATCATTTAAAAATAATTAAAATAAATGAATAAGAGGATAGCCGGGACCAACAGCTTAACGTGTTTTCTGAGGGACGAAGGAAACTTTACATGTAATGGGTGGTCACTCATTTACGGATAAACTAACGCAAGCCCGGCTTAACCAAAGATTGACCCAAGCGAATGCTATAATTTAGCCAATCAAATATACTGCAGATATTTTCAGTACATTACATAAGAAAGATAACATTTATATATGTATAATGTCTACGCTCTATATAACAGCTGTTTGTTGTTCCTCTTAAATAACAAGTATAAATTAAAAATTTTAAAAACCCCCGACTCAATTATTTTTTACGAAGCTTATTTAACCCATATGGTATTATTCTTTATCTAAATAAATATTATTGTTAAAACGGAAATACAATAGGGAATATTTGTGCCCTTAACTCTCAAGAAGATATCGCAATGTAAAAATATCCGCGCGACTAAAGAATTAGACGCACGGCAGTCTTTCGCTGAGAAGCAATAAAGATTAAACATTGGTTTTCCACTTTTACTCCCTTAAAATCAAACTTGGTCACCAAAAAAACAATTTTTAAGCTTTTAGTTTTAATTTCGTTAATATATTATATACTCCTCGTTCCCTTTCAATATAGTGTACATTATTACATATTGAGGCTACGAGGGTCTGTGGACGGTGAGTGATGGGTAAGCTCGCCGTCCGTCCGTCTCATGACGACGACAGGCCGTGTCGACGGCGCGTTCGTGTTCCACGCGCGCCTTAAAGAGATGTCAGCAACATGGAAGGGGCCCGCAAGGGCCGACGCCCGTCGGGGCTGCGGGTTGTTCGCAGATACCGCGGCCTCGACATGAAGGGCTAAGAAGGAACATGGGTGGTTTTTAGTCAGTAGAAGTCTGACACTCCCTTTCGCTCTGCGCAAGAGCGGGAGGGGTTATTTGATGATTTCCCACCCCCAAAAAAAAAAAAAAAAAGGGGCTGCGGGTTGTTCGCAAGAGATACCGCGGCCTCGACATGAAAAAACATAATCAAGATCGGTTCCTGTGTTCGGGAGCTACGATGCCACAGACAGACACACACACACACGCACAGACACGTGAAACTTATAACACCCCGTCGTTTTTGCGTCGGGGGTTAAAAATAAAATAAATTAAAAATAAAACCTGCTGTCCACATCGCAATCTGTTCATAATGGTTTTCTGAACCTTTACAAAGACTGAAAATTAAGTAACGCTCTGCTGAAAAAGACAGTGAAATTGAAACTGTCAGTAGCACTTGGCTTACTATACTGATTTATCTCTCGAAAAGTGATTAATCATTTCACTGATGAGAGTGGCATCGTTATTTTGTTGAAAATTCAATGAAAACTGTTCTATCAACTAGTTAAATTCTTGAGTTACTCAGTCATGTGGTACTAACGAACTTATCGGAATACTTTCTTCTTTGAAATATTTGTAGCTTTATTTAGAAAGTTGCTGTTGTACGCGACCTGATTCAGCATTAAATAATTACTAACGTATTTGAATCGTATTATTAAATGTTTTAAATGGAACCTAAGTCCTTTTTCTAAAATATTATAAGTTGTAAGATCATCAGGGCCAGTGTGGTTTCAGAGATTAACCGGAACAAACAGATATACAAAACGATAGACTTACAAAAACTGTAAGTTCGAAGATCTATATATGGCAGCCGGGTCCAACAGCTTAACGTGCTTGCCGAGGCACGAACTCGGTATGTAATTACCCATCCACAGACCAACCTAGGCAAGCGTTGCTTAACCTAAAGATCGACCCGAATGGCAGTTATTATTAAACCACAAACTCAAAGTAAATAAATAAGAAAAGCTATTAACAAATAATACCTTATCAGACAGAGTTATACAGAGTGGTTTCAAGAACTACGTTAAAGAATTTGTCTCAGGTTGTCAAAACATTTCTTCGTAATTACTTGAAAGCTCTTTCTTTGATTTTTGGAGAAAAATATTAGTGCGAAGTCTTCTGTGACTAGATCAAATTAATATCGTAGTTCCTTTTAACACAAAGAAAGCTACAAATTAAAAGGAAATGTCCAAGTAATGGAAAACTTTGGCTGTTGTACCTTTCAGTGAAATATAGGTTGTTTTGCAAAACCAAGGCTTTTTGGGGGGCCAACGAAATCCTATCAAAATCAAAATCAAAAGTCATTTATTCAAACTAGGCTGATAATCAGCACTTTTCGAACGTCAAAATTTACTTTACTTTACTTATTTACAAGTGACAGTCCCCCAAAACGCCCACCCTTCGACACTTCTGTTTTTGCTGGAAAGAAGAAGTGGCGGAACAAACTCCCCAGCAACACATCTGTCTGTTTGGTTAGAAGAACCATGGTTGATTATTAGTTCCCACTGCAGGGACTCAGGCCTCCTCTCTAGGAGAGGGATGGGCGATAATCCATCACGCGGGCCCAGTGCGGGTAGGTAGATGTCACGATGTTTTCCTTAACCGTTTTGAGAGCAACGGTGATGAAATAAATAACACAAAGTATTGGGGTCGGCTTCCAGTCTAACCGGATGCAGCTGAGTACCAGTATTTTACATGGAGCGACTGCCTATCTGACCTCCACAACCCAGTTAATACAAGGTAAGTCTTTGGTAAGACTGGATGTCAGAATTTCAGGTAACTGACTACCTGTAACGACTGCCAAAGATCTATATATGGCAGCCGGGACCAACAGTTTAACGTACTTTCCGAGGCACGGAGGAAACTCGGTATGTCGGGCGGTCACCCATCCACAGATCGACCTAGTCTTAAGCCACGAGCTCCTCAATCAAAGTAAACAAGTACCTTTCTTATTACCCGACTGCGGCTAGTTACTACAGACTAAGCGGCTATCATGTACCAAATAATTTAACAGGAACTTAATCATGGGTGTTGAAAAAAACCTTAAGGAAAATTAAGAAGTTAATTTTCTCTCACCTACCTGATATAAGAAATTTATTTTTCAAGACGACCGGAGCGGAACTAATTGATTTTAAGACTCGTGTTACAAAGTTCAATTAATCATCCTGACGTGTTGCCCGTTCGATGCTTAGGAGTCTTCTCACCTTTCAATTTAATTGAATTTTCACGTCGATTGATCGTTCATGCGTTGATGCGTTCAGTAAAAAACAATGAAAGGACGTAAGAATAGAATGCAAAGCTTTTATCGTAACTAGAGGCCGTGCCGTGTGCTCGGTGTCGATTGTAAACTTCAATTCACCCCCAATATTAGCGTGTTATTCGTGTATTCAAAATCTATCTAAACTGAAATGAGCGAAATTTGGGTGTACTATTTCGTTTTTATGTTCTTTAGCAAAATTAAAATTTTGAGGCCCTGTAATTCAGGTGGTGCGTTGTCTGTCAGTAAATGAACGAATTAATTTATTGTAGACTAAAACTTCGACCGCGACTTACTTCATCATCATCATCATCATTTCAGCCGTAAGACGTCCACTGCTGTGTTATGTTCTGTAGGCTTGTTGAATAAGACACCGGTGAGGTTGACTTGGTTTATTACATGTTATACACAATAGATACAGACAGACAGTTAGTAGTAGTATCACAGACGGGGACCGACATTAGAGTGTCTCACTGGAGTGACAAATAGGAACCGGATACATAGATAACATCTAGTGATGTGCATACTATTTACATACTAAATAGTGATGTTCCAACATCCCCCTTACTGAGTTCAATTTAAACCCTTGACAAACAATTCAAAAGATATACTATGTTAAGCGACTTTACATAAATGACAACCTACTTTATGATACTTATAGTTATATTAAAACTAGACAAGATTCTTAATAATACTTAATTAATCTATTTCTTCTATTAACCTTCTTGTAGGTTTTACAATTCGACCTGACCTAGTTGTTACGCTTGAGGATTCTTGAGATGAGGATTCTTGAGATCTAGACTCCTGTCTGTCACCTTCCTCTCTCCCCTGTGACGAGTTGGATTGCATTTAAGACATAAGTATTCACATAACCTAGCAAACCCTCCTTGCTAGGTTATGTGAATACTTATGTCTTAAATGTATTCTGTTCCTCCCATACTTTACACCATTGACATCCTCAACAACATATGACCTATTGTTCATCATTCTTTGTTTGACAATACCTTGTTCCCAATTACTTTTAGGATTTCTTTTAAAATAGACATGGTCATTATAATGTAGCATTGACAAAGACTTTGTATTTCTATCATAATACCTAGATTTGTTTCCATCGTTTTTCTTGACTGACTCTTTATAATCCTGAAATGTTACTACTTTTGGCCTTAATTTTTTATATGACATAGGAATGTTATCTCTTAAATTTCTAGACATTAACAATTGTGCTGGTGATGACAAGTTATGTTTTGGTGTATTTCTGTACTGTAATAAAGCTATGTATGGATCTGTTTTGTTTTCTTTACATTTCCTTAACATGTTTTTTATAATTTTCACTGAACTTTCAGCTTGAACATTGGACTGTGAATGATATGGGCTAGTAACAACATGTTCTATGTCCCATTCTTGTAAGAAATTTTAGAATTCTAATGACTGAAAAGGAGGTCCACCATCTGACACTAATGACAAAGGTATTCCATGACGGGCTAAAATTGACTTCAAATGTGTTATTACATTTTGAGATGTACTGTTTTTATTTAATAATGCAATTTCTATATATTTTGAGTAATAATCTGTGACAATTAAATAAACTAAACTATCAAAATGCATTAAATCTATACCGACTTGTTGCCATGGATATTTACATATTTCAAAATTTTGTAGTGGTTCCTTTTGATTACATGGTTTATATTTTGCACATATTAGACATTGTTCTACTATATTCTTAATATCACTTGACATATTTGGCCAATACAATGATTCTTTTGCCAACCTTAGACATTTATTTATACCTTGGTGGCCTTTGTGAATCTTTTCTAACATTTGTTTGTACATTGACTGTGGTACTATTAATTTTGATCCTTTAAACACTAAACCTTTAATTATGTGAATTTCACCTTGAATATTCCAAAATGGTTTTACCAAAGGACTGACATTGTTTTTGTTTTTTGGCCATCCTTCTTTGTAGTATTTTTTTAATAATTGTAAGGATTGATCATTTTTGGTTTCCTGTTCCAATTTTGTGCTATATTCCTTTGTTATTGCTAAATTAGCATACATTAAATTGACATGACAAGACATTTCTGATTCATTTTCAGGTGTATAATGGTCTTTTAATGCTGCTCGTGACAAAGTGTCTGATATATACATTTCCTTACCCGGAACATGTATTACTTCTAAATCATATTTTTGCAAAGTTAACATCATACGCTGTAATCTAGCAGGGACGTCATGTAATGGTTTTTTAAATAAATAGACTAATGGTTTGTGATCTGTATGAACTGTGACTCTATTACCATATACATGTTGGTGAAATTTTTCACAACCAAATTGAATTGCTAGTAGCTCTTTTTCAATTTGTGCATACCTTTCCTGGGTTTCAGTTAAAGTTTTTGAACTATATGCAATAGGTTTGCTTTTTTGTAGAATAACTGCACCTAAAGCTGACTTTGACGAATCGACTGACAAGACTAATGGAATCTTGGGATTGTAATGAGCTAATACTGGTGAGTTTGTAATCTCTTGTTTTAATTTTTCCAAACTCTGACTATGATTTTCATCCCATGTCCAGACTGTATCTTTTTTTAAAAGATTTCTTAATATTGGTGTTTTTTCTGATAAGTTGCTAATAAAAGGTCCTAAATAATTGATCATACCTAGTATTCTCTGCAACTCTTTGACATTCTTTGGTGTGGGCATATTGACAATGGCTTTGATCTTCTCTTGATCTGCCCTAGCATCATCTTTACTGAAGACATAACCCAAAAAACATACTTCTGAGACTAAAAATTTACATTTTGATTTGTTAAATTTTAGATTGACTTGACGAGCTCTTTGCATGACTTTATGTAATCTTTCATTATGAACCGACTCATTTGGTCCATAGACTAAAATGTCGTCTATGAATATTAAAACTCCTTCTATGTCACCAAATAGATTCATCATGACCCTTTGAAAGATTTCAGACGAAGCATTTATGCCATATGGTAATCTCAAATACTTGTATCTACCAAATGGTGTTTGAAAAGTACATAATTCTGAACTGTATTCATCCAGACGTAACATCCAGAAACCAGAAAATGCATCTAAATGAGAAAAACATGTTGCCCCTTCGAGCTGAGACCTAATCTCATCTATTGACTTGAGTGGATAGAATTCCCTCATGATATTTTTATTTAAAGTTCTGGGATCTAAGCATATTCTTAACTGACCTGTACTTTTAACTGTTATGACGACTGAGTTAACCCACTGTGTTGGTTTAGTAACCTTCTCGATAACTTGCATTGCCTCCATGCGATCCAATTCTTCACGTACTTTCCCTTGTAACGCAAATGGGACTTTCCTTGGTGGATCCACGCATGGTACTGCATCAGGCTTGAGTTTAAGATGACAGACTGGAGGTAGACACCCAAGACCCTGAAAAACATCATTAAATTGTGTTTGTATTTGTTTACAAAAATCTTGTTTTGATACTGAAAAGACACGTTTTATTATACCTAACCTTTCACAAGTTGGTAGACCAAGAACATTCGGACAATCTAAATTTGCTACTTTAAACATTATTGATTCTTCGACATTACTGTTATTTATGCTCAAATTGCAATTTATGTTGACTTTACAAATTGGAATGGATTTTCCACCTAATCCTGTGACGTTTATTTGACATTTCACAAGTGACAGTTGTGACAGTTGACGTTTGAGATAACTAAATGTTTGTTTTGACATGATGTTGACATCTGCACCTGAATCTATGATGCATCTTATTTGTTTATTTCTTATTGACAAATTAATTTCCCAAGACTGTTTTGAATAATTACTTTCCAAAGTGTTGACATTATTTGTTTTACGACTGTTATCTGAGTGACTGACTAATGATCCATTGTGCGACTGTGTATACTGACTACTGTTTTTATGCTGATGATATTGTGTGTTATTTTGTAATCCCTCTGACCTGTGAGTAATTTCATCTTTGAGATGTAAATATAGACTCTGACATTTATTATTTCGACTATTTGACTGGACAGTATATGAATGCGGATATTTGGACTTTGACTTGGATCTCTCAGATATGTGATTGCTTTCATCATTGAGGTTTTTATTATTATTCGACCTCTCAGACATATCACCCTTTTCATAATGGTGACGACGACGGACGACGGGACGTTGACTTTGACTTGTACTGCTATTGTGTCTGTGTATCTGTTTGTGTGACTGAGCCTGATTGCTCTGTGTAGTGTTATCCACATACTTATTTAATTGACTTTTATGACTTTGACTCGACTCTAATTGACTGTTCAACATGCCAACAAAATTTTCTTGACTACTACATTGTGAATTAAACGATTGCAACTGACTAACTTTTTTATTCTTGAGACAAAATTTAGCAAAATGACCAAAAGATTTACATGACCTGCATTGAACGCCTTTAGCTGGACACTTGTAGCGATGAGACTGCCCACAGCGTCCGTATGTCTTCGAGTTGCTGTCTTCGCCGTTTGAAGCTGAAGCAGACTTGCGACTACTCGAAGCTGACTGGCGTCTGTTTGAAGCTGACCTGCGACTGGAAGCTCGCTGTCGACCGTCTCCTCGACCACGGTTCTTCCGACTGAGATGCATGACGTTTTCACTGGCGACACCGCTCTCTTTGACGATTTTATCTGCGTCCTGCTGCGCGACTATGAGTGTGCTCGCTAGTTCTTGCATCCTTTGGTAGGTAAGGTCATGTTCTTGTAGTAATCTTTGACGTACATGTGACAAGTCCATGTTTAAGTTTGCTATGAAAATATCTTTAATTAACGATTCTCTGAGCGTGCCAAACTCACATTCTTTGCTTTTTGTCTCCAAATCGGTGATGAAATCTTGGATGCTTTCGGATTTCTCCTGCTTACGTATGAAAAATTTATACCTGCACATCGTCACATTTCTCCTTGGCTCGAAAAATTTGTCGAATCTGGATTTGACCTCGTCGAATGTGCTCCCTTCAATTTTTAGGTTAAACGTGTTGAATATGTTGAGACCACGTTCTCCAATTGAGTGTAACAGAATGGCAATTTTCCGTTTTTCGCTTGCTTTTTCCAGACCTGTGGCTAACAAATATAATTCCATCTGCTGTGACCATCTTTTCCATGCCTCCGCATTATTATTTGCTGGATCCGATGAAATGTGGAGTTGTTTCAAATGCGTTTTTTCATGTTCGCCAACATGGCTGCCTTCGGCACTCGTTTGTTGTGGCATTTTCACGACGTTCTCGCTTAATTATTGTAGATGACTTCTGACACCATGTTATGTTCTGTAGGCTTGTTGAATAAGACACCGGTGAGGTTGACTTGGTTTATTACATGTTATACACAATAGATACAGACAGACAGTTAGTAGTAGTATCACAGACGGGGACCGACATTAGAGTGTCTCACTGGAGTGACAAATAGGAACCGGATACATAGATAACATCTAGATGTTATCTATGTATCCGGTTCCTATTTATGTAAATAGTATGCACATCACTAGTGATGTGCATACTATTTACATACTAAATAGTGATGTTCCAACACACACACACACACATACATACAGCCACACACATAGGCCTCCCCCAGAAGCGATTTGCCATAATCGCCACGCTTGGCAGGCGGGTTGGCGATAGACTTACTTACTTTAACCTTTTATAACTCATCCTACATTTCATTTAAATAAGTAGGTAACCTAAACAAAGAAGTGGTTTTTCAGAATAGTGATTCACTTGAAATATAATATTGGCAGCTACCGAAGTAGGCAGGTCACACGTCTGGTTTCACATTTAATAAAACCGGCCAAGAGCGTGTCGGGCCACGCTCAGTGTAGGGTTCCGTAGATAATAAAATATTATGTAAACGAAGTTAAAAAAAAAATACGGGCAAATGAAACTTGACCTCTGGATTGTATAGGCGCTCATACGATTCAGGGACCAAATTATATTGGTTAACTGCAGTTTCCATCTGTTGTTTCCATCCAAGTTCAAAATAATTTTCCTAGAAAGTTCTACTTTTCAGATTTTTTTCGTATTTTCTAAACTTATGGTTCAAAAGTTAGAGGGGGGGGGACGCTTTGTTTTTTACTTTTGGAGCGATTATTTCCGAAATTATTGACATTATCAAAAAATGATTTTAGTAAACCCCTATTCATTTTTAAATACCTTTCCAACAATATATCACACATTAGGGTTAAAATTAAAAAAAAAAACACTTCCCACTTTACATATAGGGGGGCTACCCTAATAAAACATTTTTTTCCAATTTTTATTTTAGCACTTTGTCGGCGTGATTGATACACATATTGGTCCCAAATTTCAGCTTTCTAGTGCTAACGGTCACAGAGATTAAGCGAGGACGGACAGACGGACAGACAGACAGACAGACAGACAGACATGGCGAAACTATAAGGGTTCCTAGTTGACTACGGAACCCTAAAAAATGCTGCCCATTCCAGTGTACCGATTTACATTTTTCAAAATATCGACATCAAACGCTTTTTCACAAAATGTCTAGCCCTTTTCAACACGTGTAAGCTGATAGTCATTGACAGGCGCTTCATCTTTGAGCAATGACAAAGAGGCTAGATTTTTGTAAAGCGCTCCACATATTCTTTAGAGACACCTTATCATACATTACAGGCATGTGCCACTTATGTATTTCGTATATATTTAATACACAGAAACCTTGAGGTGGAAGCTCCAGGGTACCCCGCGAAATTCGATTTTTCTTATGTTTTCTGCAATTTGGCGGTCAGTGTCAGGATTTGCGACCGTAACAAATGTAATTTTACCCAGTTCATTTAACTTCCTTGAATGTCTATTTCATCCAAAATTTGCTCAATGGAATTAAATTAACTCAAGAGAATTGTATTCATAATTTAAATAATTATTTCTCTACTAGCTGTTGCCAGCGGCTTCGCCGTGGGATGTGAAGTGATAAATACCTACGAATTACGTGCGCGAATCATATTTTAATCAACCTACAACCTGACACTGACCTGCAAATTTAGCCTTAAAGGTTTCGTGGCTAATAGCGGCCTCAGAATGTGTGAACCGTTGTAGGCCTAATGGATTCCTAGATGCTTGATATTTTTTATCTTGTTTTCCATTTTTCTATTCTTCACATTTAGACTGAAAGCCGTTCCAAGATAGTTTAAAAAGCAGTCTACTGTAGTTTTTTGATAAATAAAATTCGGACTGTGATAAACATAACCGGGTAATTACGAGTTTCAATGTAATTATGTTATGATGTGATCGAAACATTTTAAAACACAACAAAAAAGTGTGCTACCATTACTGGTTACAAAAGCATGAAAAACGTGTCGACCACGAAATAAAATGCAAACGACAAAAATACAACGTCAGAATAAATTACGTAATAGCATGTCAAACCTAGAACTTATTAGGTACCGTAGAACACTACTTCATAGCCTAAGTTATCGGGGCATATCAGACACGCGATTGCTTAGAACTTATTATTTTTTAACACTCGACCTGTGTAATACGTGGCCTTATCTTGAATAAATTTGGCTGAAAGTAAAAATTACTGTTTTAATGTTTCGTGGCTATACGGCTAGCTTTTTTTTTTTGATGGTAGGAATTCATCAAATGACTCCTCCCGCTTTGGGTGAAGCGGAAGGGAGTGTTAGACTATTCTACTGACTAAAAACCACCCATGTTCCTTCTTAACCCTTTGTGTCCGGGGCCACGGTATCTCTTTCAACCAACCAGCAGCCCCAGCTATTAATATGGATAGCTTTTGAGTAATTTGATTAACGTAGAGGTAGTGGCAATTTTTACTGCGCTGAAGTGTAAATTTCAGATTTTTTGGACGTGACACGTTTATTTTTTAAAAATGATTGTCATCCTGGTTGTCGTCACGTTGAACGTGATGACGTCAGTTTGTGTTGTAATCTTGCAGACAATCCCTGTTTCAAATGTGTGTGTTTTTGTTGTAATAGTACAATAGTGATTAAGGGGTAATTTCACCCCCGTCGGGGCTGCGGGTTGTTCGCAAGAGATACCGCGGCCTCGACATGCAGTGCTAAGAAGGAACATGGGTGGTTTTTAGTCAGTAGAAGTCTGACACTCCCTTTCGCTCTGCCCAAGAGCGGGAGGGGGGGTTATTTGATAATTTTCCACCCGCCCAAAAAAAAAAAAGCCACCTTTGAGTTCATTTTATTTGGCGCCCTCAAGTTTTCTGAAAAATAAATACTGACATCTGAAACATAGATATAATATGTTAAATACTTACTTAGATAACGTAAGTGTTTGACAAAGATGCAAACTGGCTAGAACCATTAAGTTTCTGGCTTTGTTTTTTGATATAAATCTTTTTTCCAAACCTGCTCTGTCCAACTCCTGGGCAGAGGCCTCCGTACACTGGCGGAACGTGTGAGGGAGAGAACCTCTCGTCCCAGCCGCCGCGGGAGGCGCTCTGGGCGTCGGGGGCCACGTGATGGCTTCCGGTCACCGTAGACGCGGGCCTGTGGACGGTGAGTGATGGGCTAGCTCGCCGTCCGTCCGTCTTATGACGACGACAGGCCGTGTTGACGGCGCGTTCGTGTTCCACGCGCCTCAAAGAGATGTCAGGGTTGTTCACAACCGGCCCTGGTCAAGCCATGGTCCAGGGCGAGGAGGAATGGGAGGCCGTCGCCTCCTTCTGCGAAGCAGTGATGCTAGCGAAGGAGGTGGTGGAACGGGAGAGGGAGATAACCTCTCGTCCCAGCCGCCGCGGGAGACGCTCCGGGCGTCGGGGGCCACGTGACGGTTTCCGGCCACCATGGGCCGACGCCCGTCGGGGCTGCGGGTTGTTCGTAAGAGATACCGCGGCCTCGACATGAAGGGCTAAGAAGGAACATGGGTGGTTTTTAGCCAGTAGAAGTCTGACACTCCCTTCCGCTCTGCCCAAGAGCGGGAAGGGTTATTTAATGATTTTGAAAAAAGGAAAAAAAAGCCTTCGTACACTCTTTCAATATTCGCATTATTCCTTTTAACATTAACCATGATTAAAAGGAATGAGCAGAAAGTAAAACGGGTCTCAGAGATAAAGCTTGAGTTTTCAATGACTAACAAAGTTCGTGAAATTAAGTAACACTTGATGCAATCTCCTTCAAATGAAGTTGCCTGTTTGACATTTCGGCTAAACATTATTATATCGCGTGTGAATACTCTATACTTTTTCTGTGATTTCACGGTGACGATAAAACAAAAGAAAAGCGTTGTAATACATAATTGACGTGCTGATAAAGATCACTTAATTACACAATAATTCACTTTAATTTAATTGTTGTTGTGAGTGCTTTCGTGTACCTAGTTCCATTATAATACTTACCGGCGAAGATTTTTGTTGTAATTACAAATTTTCAGCGATATGGTGGATAAATGAAATGTTTTTCTGAGTTTAAAACTTTCAGTGCGGGAATGATTTTGTAGCCTTTTTCAGGGCGCGCAGATCGGTCCGGTTTTTTTTTTTTGAAACGTTGCCCCACACTAAGAATTTCTCCTGTATCGTGGGTGCGTTCACAAACATTTAAACTCACATACAGAACCATACACCCAAACCCGAAACAATTTTATTATTTCAACAAATACCCAGACCCGAAACAACTATCTGTAGGCCATACAAATATTTGTTCCGTGCGGGGATCGAACCCGCGACACGCAGCGCAGCAGTCCAATCGCTCAGCCACTGCGCCAACCGGGCCGTCAAAAATATAATCCTGACTTCCTTACTATCTATTATTATAATTATTAATATTATAAATGCGAAAGTAGTTCTCTGTCTGTCTGTCGCGCTTTTACGCCAAAACTACTAAACCGAATTATATGAAATTTGGTACACAGACAATCTATAGCCTGAGGACATAGGCAACTTTTCAATGCGAAAAAAGGGTTGTAAGGGGTTGAAAGTGGTGGATGAAAAGATTAGTTTTGGTCGTGATAACCGACATCGGTCTCGATAACCGACATCCAGGCGGACGAAGCCGCGGGCATCAGTTAGTTAAATTATAAAGAAACCTTCTTTGATGACACCTCATTACGTTTTGGAGATCACTGTATTAGTTTCTCAGATTAAATGAATTTAGCAGATACTGCATTTATTGAGTAATTAGAGCACACATACTCGTAATGTACAGAGACGGACTTAATGTCAATCGTATTTTCATTGTTGTATTCCTCATATTTCACCATATCCTTGAAATTTAATCTGCAAATTAAATTGTTTTAAGCCTACATTTCGGAGATTAATTGAAACGAAAACTGACCGAATGATTTCCAAAAGAAAGTATGGTTCATCATCAGTCTATAATGTTCCCACTGCAAGGACTCAGGCCTCCTCTCTAGGAGAGGGATGGGCTATAATCAAAGACTATATAGCCACTTGACTGCGCATACAGTGCCCCGATGCTCGAAAACTATTAGTATTTTGTCGCCTATGCATAGGCTACGGTATAAGTAACCGTTTTAGTTGTGACCAAGTGTTAGACCTGTGTGCACGCAAAATAATTCCCAATTGTTATAATTTTTTATGCAATTTATAACGTGTAAAAATGCCTTCATGCGCGGTTAAGTGGCGTGGGAAACATTCCAAGACATCGAGTTACAAAAAGGATGGCACAACTTTTCATCAATAAGTAAATATTACGAAAATTATTTTTGTTTTAATCAAATTATGAGCCACCGCAGGGGTCTATTTAAAATGGTAGTTTGGGTGAACGAGCACAAAGATGAGTCTCGCGTTGATGTCTTATGGAAAAGTCCCTTTCTTTCATTAGGCAATTCTAATATGTTTGTCCCGTTCTTTCCCTTTGTATTTTTATCGTAAAAATCTGTGCTGTTACATTTTATTGCAGAATTCTATATCGATAAAAATAAAATTAAACTTAATATAATTTTTATTTAATTCAGATACTATCATTATCTACTTTTAACCGACTTTAAAAAATGGCGGTAGTTCTCAGTTTTTACAGTCTTCTCAACTAAATATTTCTGTTAAATTAAATGTTAATGTTTCATAAAACCTCGCATCATTTTTATTTTCTTCTTTATAATACTTAAAATACTTATATTTTTCCGAGTTCAACAATAAGGAAGAAAGAAGTAGTAGACCCGGAAATTGTAGACCTAACTCCACGTAAACGCAAAATGAAACGACACATAGATCATCTTCTAATAATTATATTCTCTTAGTAAAAAGCCTCTTGAAGCCTCTTGAGGCTTCAAGATAATACTGGCGGTAAGTCCCCTCTTTGTGGAGTGGCTGGAGAAGCGCCACGGCGCCTTCACCTTCCGTCTGACGCGGGTACTCAGCGGACACGGTTGTTTTGGGAGGTACCTGCACCGAATCAGGCGGGAGGAAACGCCCGAATGTCACCATTGTGAGGATCGGCCGGAGGACACGGTGGAGCACACCGTGGAGGTCAGCCCCGCTTGGGCGGAACGGAACCCCGCCGTGTTCTCGTAGCGGCGATCGGCGGCGGCGACTTCTCGCGTCCGGCCCTGGTGCAAGCCATGGTCTGGAGTGAGGAGGAATGGGACGCCGTCGCCTCCTTCTGCGAAGCAGTGATGCTAGCGAAGGAGGTGGCGGAACGTGAGAGGGAAAGAACCTCTCGTACCAGCCGCCGCGGGAGGCACTCCGGGCGTCGGGGGCCACGTGATGGCTTCCGGCCACCGTAGACGCGGGCCTGTGGACTGTGAGTGATGGGCTAGCTCGCCGTCCGTCCGTCTTGTGACGACGACAGGCCGTGTCGACGGCGCGTTCGTGTTCCACGCGCGCCCCAAAGAGATGTCAGCAACATGGAGCGGGGCCCCGCAGGGGCCGACGCCCGTCGGGGCTGCGGGTTGTTCGAAAGAGATACCGCAGCCTCGGCGCAAGGGCTAAGAAGGAACATGGGTGGTTTTTAGTCAGTAGAAGTCTGACACTCCCTTTCGCTCTGCCCAGAGCGGGAGGGGTTATCTGATGATTTCCCAAACCCCAAAAAAAAAATAGATTATTGGTTAAAAAAAAATGCGAGCCTGAAAGATAATATCAGGATACTTGTTTTTCTTTTTGTAATTGACTGATTTTAATTAAATATTATTTTGTCATTTTTATTGAGAATTTTTTGTAATATTAAAATCCATTTTATCGATATCGACTATTTTCCCATAATCAAGTAAGGCAATCCTTACCTAGGTATACCTACGCAACTTGACCTTGAACTGACCAATTGCAGCCGCGTATTATTCCTCGTCCCCCGACCCGCGGTAGTGAGTTGTGTACTTAGAAGAAATCGGCTTACACGCTCTCTAGTGGTTTAATACTCTATGGCTATAATCCACCACGCGTGCCCAGTGCGGGTTGGTAGATGTCACATGTCTTCAAATTTTTTGGTTCTAAGACATGCCGGTTTCCTCACGATGTTTTCCTTCACCGTTTTGAGAGCAGTGGTGATGAAATAAATTACACAAAGTAATGTGCCTGCCTGGGTTCGAACCCACGACTCAATGTTCGTAAGTCGGGGCCGCAACCACTGGGCCACCACTGCTCTCAAAGTATGGTTAAATAATTAAAACGAAGAGTTCCACATCTCCAATCTCTACATCTTCCAATCGTCTTTCACCTGTCGTAAGAACTACAGGTATAGTGCACATGAAAAAGTAAAAGTAACTTATCTAGCAAGTTCTGTTTACAAGTCCCATTATAACAACTTACTTCTATTACACCAGAAATCGGGTCAACGATTATTAAAGTAGAACTTTCGGAACTTTGTCACACTAAAACACAATCAGTTCATTGAATTCGAACAATCCGCGATACATGTCGTTATTTTTTATCATACCAGCTTTTGGCGGATTTCCAAAAATCATGCTCGTGCGACAAACGCCATTTTTTACAGTATTTAATTAAATTTATGCTGAACGTAAAATTTTATTGAGCTCAGTTCGACAGTTTCGTAGTTTGTATCGCGTGGGTCACGGGTTCAGAACTGGGTTTAAGTTTTAAGTTTGATTTCGAAGTGTTTGTAAAACTGCAATCGATGAAAAAGTAACTTCTAAATTTACTTTTTTTTTTTGTTATTGGCTTTTTCCATCAGGAATTTATCAGTAACAGCCACGGAGTCTGGATTTGTACCCGGTTGATGGCAATGGGCTCGCCCTCTATTACATAGGACTTAAACATAACTGACGAAATGTGGGTGTACTATTAGGTACATCTCTGCCTAACCCTTCGGGGATTACAGGCGTGATGTTATGTTATGTGTACTAAATTTACTAATATTTTTCTTTTCTTTATCCTATGGTTCAGGTAGTCTAACCTGGTGTCAGTTTTTATACCCCTGATTCGGCTTTACATGCCGACATGAGGAGCTCGTGGCTTAATAAGAACTGCCACTCGGGTCGATCTTTAGGTAAAGCTGTCCTTGCCTAAGTCTGTCTGTGGATGGGTGACCGCCCGACATACCGAGTTTCCTCCGTGCCTCGGAAAGCACGTTAAGCTGTTAGTCCCGGCTGCCATATATACATCTTGGCAGTCGTTACAGGTAGCCAGTGACCTGAAATTCTGACATCCAGTCTTACCAAAGAGTGTCGTATTACCTAGTATTAACTGGGTTGTGGAGGTCAGATAGGCTGTCGCTCCATGTAAAATACTGATATTTAGCTGCATCCAGTTAGACTGGAAGCCGACTCTAACATAGTTGGGAAAAGGCTAGGCAGATGATTCGGTTTTACATGCCATTAAGAAAAATCTGTCAGGCGTGCTGTTTCCTCAAAATGTTTTCCTCCCCCGAAGCAAATATAATAACTGTACAGAATACGCACATCATAGAGTATTAAACGCACATGGATCCGATAAATCACTGTGCGTGTCTTGGGTTCCAACCCGAGACCTATGACTTTGCAGTCCTGTGACATTTTCTAATAGAGGATCGGACTGAGTCAAAAAAATATGATTCTAATTAGTCCATCTGTTAGATTATCGAAAAATGTTGGATACGTACTTTTTGTTTTATCAAATTAATCAAAATTGACGAAGATAAAACGCGTCAAAGATTTGAGTGGGGGGTTGTGACGTCATTTGTAGGTAAAATAATATGTACTGACATGTGACGTTTTCGAGGAGTTCACGAATTTTCGAAGCACTGTATTCATTTTTTGTTTATGTGAAAAAAGAAAAAATATGTGTTCAATATTTTTTGGAAATCTATCTGACGGACTAATTAGTTTTAGCTGAAAAACCACAATGTGGTGAAAGTATATCTTTCACGTGTTAAGCCTGCTTGTCCTTTTGTATAAAATTATACAGAGTAATGATCTGACGATGAGGTGGCTAGTTAATCCTTCATACTAATATATTTTATATTTAACTAGCTGATACCCGCGGCTTCACTCGCGTGGATGTCGGTCAAATTATTTACTAAAACCTTCCTCTTGAATCACTGTATCTATTAAAAAAGTCGCTTCAAAATCCGTTGCGTAGTTTTAAAGATTTAAGCATACATAGGGACGAACAGACAGCGACAGCGACTTTGTTTTATACTATGTAGTGATAGTGATAGTAATGATGATAGTGATATTATTGTACCAGCCATCCTGCAAGGAACCATTGACGATAGCACGCGGCGCGCGCGCATCCAACACTGAGGCGCCCGCGCCGGGCACGCGCGTATTTACGTCTTTTCCATCCTCGCCTGAGCGCGTGACGTCATGCGTCGGTAGCTACACATACGACCGGGGACCCGCGCACCGGCTCGCTCGTGATTGGTCCATTTATTTTCTATGTAGTTACTACACCAACTGCCCCTACAGTCAAATTGTATATATAGGTTAGGCTATTTCGATAATAAAGTATTCCAAAATCTTACTCGCGTTTTAATTACCAATACCTTGGTAAATTATAAACGGGTAAGTTTGTAAGTATGAATGGATGTTTGTTACTCTTTTACGCAATAACTACTGAACGGTTTTGTATAAAATTTGGTACACAGATAGTTTATAACCTGGATTAACACAGGATAGTTTTTATCCCGATTTTATCTTCCCGTGAGATAATTTTCGAGTTGTAGCGGGCGAAGCCGCTGGCAACAGCTAATAAAAGGAATAAACGAAAAAACGTACAAAAAGTAGCTAAAAAATTAAAGCGGGTGAAAATTGTCGAGAAGTAAATCACTCTTTACTGACTTATAAAATCCGCAGGTAATAAAACACAAGCGTATTAAAAGTAACGCAAACATTTTTCCGAATCTGAATAAACAAGATAAACAGAGACTCATATTAGTTGAAACAATTCATGCGAACAAATTGGGAAAATCTAGGCCTTAACAAATTGGTATCCAGCGTGGCCAGTTTGTTTTTAGTATGTGCAAAACTGAACTTGATCTAAAATTTTATGGTAGGCCAACCATTAGAGGCAACAAAACTAAACTGGTTTTAAACTCTATTGGAAGTCTACTATATCCACTATATATATAATATGCCAGTTTAGGGTTATACGTATAGTATTATCGGTTCACTATGGGTACATAGAAACTGGCGGTGAGCAAAAATATATTGTATAACATAACATCAACCATACTATAACATCCAGCATTTTTTTGGTCTTCATACGATAACTTTCCTCAAGACATTTTCTCATTCTTCCACAACACATACGTATACCACCAATAACAACACAAGTTTTCAGTCACCGGCGAAACTTTTCGACTTCTCTTTATGTACAGTCGAACAAGCTAATAAGAGTGCCTTCACACTAACGTTTGTCCAGCGTAGGCGTTCGATAAAGGTATGCGCAGCGCAGACGCTGCGACTACGCGGCGCAGGCGTAGTCACTGCGTCAGTGCAAGGGGCTTACGCTGCGTTAGCGCCGCAAGTGCGCGACGCATGCGCCGCGTTACTGCGGAGTCATGTATAGGATAGAAGCTATCGCCATTGTGTGACGTCAGCGCCGCGTTAGCGCAGCGTTCAATTGACTACACAACAACACGAAGCCTGCGCCGCGCTGTCGCGGCGTCTGCGCTGCACATACGTTTATCGAACGCCGACGCTGGACAAACGCTAGTGCGAATGCTCTAAGTATCCAGGCAGAAATATTTATAATTCTATTACACTGATTGCAATTTTGTTTTATAAAGCGTTTCGGATTAAGCGTGTATCGTTTGACAAAATATATTTGTATAATCTTAAAAGTAAATGCAAATTAGCTGGCTGTATACGTATTAGCTTATTCGACTATTATACACAATCATGACAACATCACGCAGAGGTGTGCCCGATATTACTCTCACATTTCGTGACTTATGTCTTATGCGTAGAAGGGGAGGGACTATTGCCATGAATCGGGCAAAGATCCAGACTCTGTGACTGCTACAGAAAAATTCCCAATGGGTAAACCCAACAACACTTTGCCCGATCCTTTGCCGTTTTTCCTCTTATGTACTATTTCTTATTTCATCCATCCGTGTTACCCACACATCATTCAGTCACATGTATACAGAGTGTAAATCAACCCATCACACAGCCGTCAACCAAGCATTCTGTGCATCAAACTAAGTACTCCTACGCAAAAATTTTTGCTTGGCTTTTTTTTTTGGGTCAAAAATCACATTTTACAGTGAAACTCAATGTAGCACTGTTAAAACATTGTGCTAGTGGATGCTTTGAATAGTACACGGGTCACGAAGGTAATTTAAGTAAAGTTATAACCTGAAAAACTAGTATTTACAAAAACAGCTGTGAAAAATTTTAAAACTTTGACCCCCAATATCTCCGTAACTAGGAGGTTCCCAGGTATGGTTTAGAACAAAAAAATGATCGCAGTGGTGGGGAGAACAAGTGTCTTTCGTTTGCGTTAAGGGTACTTTTACACCCTTTATAGGTAGTAGGTACACACTGACCGCCACTTTAATAGTAGATACAGTACCCGACGATAAATATTGCACATCGACTGTTTGAAATTGGTGTATTTTATACAAATAATTATCAAAAGAAGCAAATCATAATTGTTTTAACAGCTCCTAATAGATACCGGACTGTTTGTATTTCGTGCGACAGAGATAACGTTCTACGAAGCCGAAATTAGCCGATTGTCTCTTTCCAAAGGTCGATGTCCAATATTTATCGCCGGGTACTGTACTACAGGTTCACAAATAGATGACTGAGTTCTCAAGTTCCGAGATGGTGCTATCAAAGGCCGCACTGCCACCCTTGTCTCGCTGGCTCTGTGCCATTAACTCCCAAGTAACCTTTTGTAGTATCTCATGTGTGTAAGATGTATCCTTGTTTTGGTTAATTCATGTTGACTGGTTCCTGTTACTGAGCTGTTGAAGTTAATGTGATGTGCTGAAGATTTATGATTACTGGTAGTTTTTGGTAAAGTTCAATAAGGGATCGGAGTGAGTCAAAAAATATGATTGTAATTAGTCCGTCAGTTACATTATCTAAAAATATTTAATACGTATCTTTTTTTATCAAATTAATCAAAATTGACGAAGATAAAACGCGTCACAGATCAAAGATCAGGTTGTGACGTCATTTGTAGGTGAAAAATGTACGGACATGTGACGTTTTCGAGGAGTTCACGCCTTTTCGAAGCACTGTTTCGTCTTCATTTTTTGTTTAAGTGAAAAAAGAAAAAATACGTGTTTAATAGTTTTTGGAAATACATATATCTGACGGACTAATTAGTTTTTTTTTGTCCGATCCCCTATTTTACTTTTTGGAGTTTTCTCAGTATTGAGGATTTGTTCTAACTTCATAATCAGGGGTTCGTGTACACGCACATTTCATTTTTACACTACATAGTATAAAACAAAGTCGCTTTCTCTGTCCCTATATCCCTATGTATGCTTAAATCTTTAAAACTACAGAACGGATTTTGATGCGGTTTCTTTTAATAGATAGAGTGATTCAAGAGAAAGGTTTTAGTATATAATTTGACCGACATCCACGCGGGTGAAGCCGCGGGTATCAGCTAGTTTTATATAATTATCTTCTCAATTATCATGCTCGACTACGTCAACTCAAGTTTCCTGATTGTACCAAATCATTTAAACCTGAACTAGTGACTAACACGCCTTATTAACTTTTCAATAGATTTTTGCATTTAAAAAGGTTCGCCCTGTTTTTATTAGTGGTACCTGTGTAAATAATATTTAGCGCGTAGGCCGCAAGTAAACAGCTGGTTTGTAAACTTAGTAGTTAATTAGAAAGCTCCCGGAAATATTATTGAATAAAAAAATTTAAAGGTTTATTTCCAGAAACTTGTACAGTAAATCTTACATAAGTAAGGACCTCCTTTGAAATAAAAGATATACCTGTTCTTGCAGACCCCGCTCTTCAATGCCCAGTTAAGAAGTGGTATAATTGAAAAACGAAAAAGAAACACTAACTGTGATACTCAGAGATATTTAATGATTACTTAAGCCGTCACTTAGTATAGATTTGACATACAAAACCTTCAATAAACTGTCAAAATCTTAACTAAGTAATGGCTTAAGTAATCATTAAACGTCTCTGAGTGCGGCAGTAAAACGAATTAAAACATAACTGTACCTGATCTACCAAGATTTGAACAAGCATTTAATTTATTCCAAAAACTGGACTATTATTTTGGCACTACTATAAAAGTAAACCGTTCCGTATGGTGTCGGACGTTAACAATGGCATCCCATCTTCCCGTGGGTCTCGTAAGAGGCGACTAAGGGACTTACCAGGGAATAGGCAGCAGCGTTCTCTGTTCCTTCGTAACAACCATACTGCGATTGCCAACCCGCCTGCCAAGCGTGGCGATTATGGCAAATCCCCCCCTTCTGGGGAAGGCCTATGTCCAGCAGTGGACGTCTTATGGCTGAAAAATTATGATAAAAGTAAACCTGTGTGACTTTCTTTTTTACATAGGACCACTTACCTATCTCTAGAATAGACATGCTTATGCATGCTACGTCTTTGCTAGATTAAAAAAAAACCTGTAACCTTGCTTTTTCTTCTAAGCGTATCGATAAACTCAAACTGTACCAGACCAGCGTGTAGCCACCTGCACAGCTGTAGCATTTGCTTCGACGTAATCCTGAAACTTGCAAGTGGTTGTACAGGATGGGCAGACAGGAGGTGGCGCATATCCGGCAGAGGGGCTCCACACTGGCAATTTGTTTGAGATGGATCGAGGAGAATGGGGTCTCCTCGATCCATCTCAAACAAGCCCAGATTATATCTACAGCGGCCAACTTGGGCTCGCAATTGTTTAAAATATCGTATCCGGGGCTTGCTAAAACATTTCTCATCATCGTCAGCCGATATTGTTCCCACTACTGGGACAAAAATACATTACAGCTAGTGCGAGCTGCGCGAGTACGCGCGGGCCCAGGTTGTTAGATCTTACGATATCACCGAGATTTTGATTGTAGGACTTGTCGATTTCCGCACGATGTATGTTAAATACTTAAAATTTATCTTGAGCCGCTTTGAAAAACCACCTGAAACCTTGCTAAAAACATACCTTATCAAAGTAAGTAATAAAAACTCCAATTTACGCGCATTTAAGTATCTACTTGTCTACAAAAAGTCATTAAAAGTCCTACCTAATAGTAATAAATTATCACAATATCACGACTGTAATCCCTGGAGTAGAAGTAGAAGTAGGTATTTGAGGAAGAGCTTGTTCACAAGTTCCATATTCCTGGCTGCAAATATAATATTATGATTTAAAAGAGAGCCCATGGAGTTTCTTGCCGTTCTTCTCATGAGATCAACGCTGTGGAATGGGCAACTACAGTACACTCACAGCTATTATGCCTTGTGACTGGGACAATAACGCATTCAGAGTGCTTTTGGGGTTGCCATGGCGATGTAGCACGTCAGGGATGTTCGTGGATGCGTGCGTCGGGTTCCCCGCAATCATGCCGAAGCGATGCGTTTCCATGACGGCGCGCTTGCGCTCCTCCTCCAATGGCATCCTGAATGTGTTTTCAGACCGGTAAGTGTTCAGACACACTTTTCCAAATAATGCAGTGTTGTTTGTTGTTGTAAATTTTATTTAATACTAACATTAGGCTAAGTTATATTATTATTACTAACAAAACATGGATACACATGGATCATCATCATCATGGATGGATGGACATGGTTTGAAATAAAATATTTGAATTTCCCATTCCCCAATTAGGAAATGCGGGCGGTAAAACTTTTCCAAATTAGGTAATTGAATGAACTATTGCTGCCGCTCGCGAGTGCGATTTTGACATGCGGGCGATAAAAAGAACTGAAGATCCGACTTTCCTACAATTCGGTGTTTTGTTCTCGACTAATTTAATCATGATTCTAATTTTTTTTTTTTTTTTTTGCTAGCCTACTCTGTCCCACTCCAGGGCAAAGGCCTCCCTCCACTCTTTCCACTTTTCGCGAACCCGCGCGTCCTCCTTCCGATTCTAATTGCATGATAATAATTGTAAGTAAATAATTTGCACGCCTGCATGCAGGCAGAATACAATGAATTTTAGAATATAAGATCTTTCCTTTTAATTTTTGTGTATTTTCTCGCAAATAAACATTTTTGATTTGATTTGACTATTTCTCCTCCACTAATATTTGAAGAATTTTAAAGATATTTCGAAAAATTAATAAGAAGAATATATTATTACAAGTAATGCAATTTTGAGCAATTTGAAAGGGTTCTAGTGCTTACAAAGATCATGTGTCATTAAATTAGAAAACATAGGGGCATAGAAGATATTTATTTAACTGTAAAAAAAAACATTGCCTTTAAATTCATCACCCAGAAATAAAACAGGCGACAGCGTCTGGATGGTGCATTTCTTCTTAAGATTTTTCTCATAACCGCTATCTACAATTAAAAATACTTACTGTTCCTGGTCAGCTTAGAAAAAATACCTTTATCCTTTATTCTTTCCAAAAACATACCTTATCAAGGCGTATTAATTATTAAACACTCGAATCCACGTACCATTTAAGTATTTTCTACAGAAAGCCGTGAAACTAACTAAGTACCTACTTCCGACTGAGTCATTAAAAGTAATAAATTTACCGGTAGTAAAATAAGGTCGTATTTTACCGGACTCTAATTTATGACCACTATAAATCTTTATTGGACAAAGCTTTCACTGTAGTTCGTGATACATTTGTATGTTTTGGGCTCTTCCGTGCTTGGGCAGCTGAAATGAGGCTGGTGTCTTATGGATGGAGATGAAATTTACATTTTCGCTAATTTTTTTTGCCTAAAATGACTGCTTTAGCAGAGTCGTAGGATAATTTATACTTAGAATCCCGTTAAAATTGTTAAAATGATCACAGACGCAATTTATTGTCACTCTGTTAACATTTTACGAAATTTTTAGCATTATGTTATTATAATTCCCCTAAAGTGGACATTTTAGGCCCCCTGAGTCCCTAGGAAGAATGTGCGGAGTAAATGTGAAATACTTTGGACCGACTTTTAAATCGTTTCAACAATTAATGTTGAATTGTTTCTTTTATTCTATTTTTTTTGTTACGTAAAACAACTTTTGTTTTGATGTTTTGGGACAAACGCAAGAACACTACCTACAGATAATAAAATAAGTATTGTGTGTGAAACAAGTTTTTGAATTTCAAAGTCGGACGAATTTACGTTACATTTACTCCACATTTTCGTGCTTGGCCCATTGTGTTTCCAGTTTTCTCTTATCATTCGCAGGTAAAACCTTTTATACCTAAGTACATCAAACTACCCAAAACATAGTACTTTAGTAATATAGTAAATTATCTATTAAACAATTTTGACAGTTTGCATTGTGGTGTCTAAACCTACCATCATCTTCCTGCCCTTATCCCATTCTTTTTGGGGTCGTCGCGGTGTCTAAGTTTCAAGGGTAGGTACCCTTGAAACTAAAATCATATTTATAGTCATAGTAAATTTAAATCTTGAATCTGATTTGTGAATGTTATCTTGATTAAATACCAAGCTGTGTAAATGGGATTGAATATCGAGTGAATATAGTAAAACAGTAGGGATTATTCCTTTGTCGAATTTTACAACACCCACGACTTTTCTTAGTGGAAGATTGTGAGTACTTGTAATACTTGTATAATTTGAAGGCAAACAAAGTTATCCAATAATCCTATATCACATTCAGGAATCTTAAATTAACTTTCTTAATATTTATTATCATAAAACTGTAACTAATTTCCTTTCTTTGATGTTCATTTTAAAATATACCCTAGACTTTATTAATCTGTTTGTGATATTATAAATTCTAAGAAACATAAAATAAATCGGGATTAGGTTCCAGGGAACAAAATGAACTACAATTTTATCAAAACATTTATTTAATAATAACTTACTTTATAGCGTTTTACATAAATCCACTTAAAATTAATAAACGTAACATTTATGTAATTTTGACGTAAATATTTATATACATTTATAACATTCTAAAATTTCAAACTAAGTTTTTTTTTTCACTATTCAATTTATTAGTTACAAAGTTTAATATTTTATAATTATTTTATAATTTTATGTAATTTACATAGATTACAACTTCAATGAAATTCATTAAATACAAAAAGCTTTTGAAATTTTATTTACAACATTATATCTATCGTATAATTCGATGTTTTAACTATTTTTTTTTTTAATATCTAATTCGTACATTTTAGTTTGACTAAAATTTTATACATTAAACTATTAGCCGTCATAAAAAAAATATACATAAATATTTAATATTTACATTATTTTTCGATAAATCGTACTCACTTCGATATTGGGGCTCGGAATATAGAAGTTAGTCGGAGACATCAAAAAAATAGTAAAAGAACAATTACTATAAAAAATATGATATTACAATTCTATACAGTAATAAGTCATACATTTTTCTACATAACAATTTAGGTATACACCTATTAAGTCTAACAAAGATATTTACATCGGATATATTCTATAGAAAGTTCATTTTTGGGTATATAAGGGCACATTCACACTACCGTAGCTTGGTCTTTGGTGTGGTAACGTGACCTATTCTTCACTGAGTCTCAGACGATGTCGTGGCAAGAGTTGCCATTGCCAGTGCGGGTGGTCTTGGTGGGTTGGCCTCGTCCCATCCCATCATTGTAGGGGGGCGGGCAGTACATTACCTGCGAACAAATACGAATTTATATAACAAAGTTTACTGGGGGGTGAAAACGAAATATCGTCGCCGTTTTTCATTTTGTTTGTAAGTTAACAAAGCAAGAGATTTGTTAAGGAACTGTATTTGTCATCATTTGGAGACAAACGGTACACACAATTATTTTCTCGTTCCATTAAGCGAAAAGCCTTTTAAGACCCATTTGGCTAAGCAATTTAATTGCCCGTTGATTGCAATAAATTGGAGCAATCATTAACGTGTACAATCTAAGCGTGGCCGCATTGTTCTAATGACAGCACATTAATTGCTTCGTGTAAATGGAAATTTGAACAATGAAGAATGGGTTGGAAGGTGGAGACAATACGCTGGAGATGTACGAATTTATCATTATAACGCTACGCTTGCTTTCCCTAAAAGGGTTAGGTAGAGGTTTGGCCAGTTATGTTTAAGTCCCGTCTATTAAGGGTGAACCTTTTACCGTATAATTTTAGTTAACATGTTAATTTTCTTTGGCAATTGTTCATTTCCTGTCACCTTAATCAAAACTTAAAAATCAAATTATTGACATCACAATTAAAAACATCCGCAAGAGAACCGAGGTTCCGTAACCTTGGTTCTCTTGAGATTGTCTTCGTAACCCGAAGAATTGCTAAACCTAAGTGGCCGAATAGATGACTGATAGAACCGAAAACTTCTGGAGTGGCAACCGCGAATCGGAAGACGTTGCGCTGGAAACCCTCCCCCTCTAGGAGGACCAATACCCTGGTGAAGGTTCCGGGGATCAGCTGGATGCGAGATTTAAGTGACACGTCAATGAGGCGTCACTTAGCTAGAAATAATGATGATAAGTAGATGGAAATAGGCAGCCAATAAAGATGAAAGAAGGTTTTTATTTTTTGTTGAGTTTATGGACACAATTATAAAACCATTGTTTCATGTACATATGCTGTAGTTTTGAAACGCGAGAGGTTAAAAACCTTAATAAAAAAATAAAAAACGTGTGTCTACTGTTTTTTATCTGACTGAGCAGATAACCCCAAAAAGGAATCTATTTTTCTTATTCGAATTCTCAAAGATATAAAATCTGTCTCTCCAAGTGATACAAGAAATGAGATAGCTTTACTTTATGAAATATCAGTTCTATTCAAATGGCTGCTTTCAACGACCATCTCGTTTCAAGTCCAATGAACTCAGTTCTACAATTTGTGTCGTTCATTTTTCAGGGTTCTGTACTCAAAGGGTGGTAACGGGACCCTCGTATTAGTAAGGCTCTGTTATCTATCCGTTCATACATTATCTGTAAAGGGGATAGAACCGATGTGGCATATCAACCTGCCCGCCATTTTGTTTTTTTTTCGAAATCGCGGCCCACAATGAAAGTGGTATATGTGGATAGAGGGCATTTAGACGAACCAAAAATGTCTAGTAACACGGTACCCCAAAGTGTCACGTTACCGAGATATTTGAAGGTAAAGATCGACTAATAAGTAGGTACAACGACAATCATTAAAAATTCAGAAAGCCATTCAGAGTGTTTGTTAGTATGACCAGTAAAACCACATATAATTACAAAACTAAAGCATTAAGGTTGCGTGTTCTTCGAAAGAGATACCGCGGCCCCACACATAAAGGGCTAAGAAAGGAACATGGGTGGTTTTTAATTAGTTGAAGCGGGAGGAGTCATTTGATAATTTTCCCAACCACCAAAAAATAAAAAATAAAGTGGTACCCTCATACAATAAAGGACTTTTTAAAACAGAACAAAATCAATTAAAAAAATGTCATTAACATTTTGGCCCTTCGAGTGCGAGTCCGACTCACTCTTGGCCTATTTTACATTGCACAGTCATTGCTCAAGTCTCTGTAACAATAAATTCAAGATTTTGCTGCCGTCTTTTGTTTCTGGAAATAAGCACAATTTTCTCGTTACTGTTATTTGCCTCGTTGGTCTAGTGCAAGCAGTGGTAGCAAGCTCGATCGCTGAGCTAGAGGTCCTGGGTTTGATTTTCGGGTAGGGCTAAGTGTTATTGGGTTTTTCAGCAGTTTCTCAATAGATTGTTTTTGATTTTTTGTCCGATTGATTACATATATATTCATATTGATATTACATGGGACTAAAACGTAATTGGCAAAATGTGGGTGTACTATTTGGTACAACTCTGCCTAACCCATCAGGGATTACAGGCTTGATGTTATGTTATTTATAGAAAAAGTGTTGTTTATTTTAGTTGCCTATAATAATAACCACGAAAATAACGGTGACTGCGTTAGAAAATCACAACTTATTACATAACTACGATTGCAGGAGTGCAGGAGTTTGTAAAACATTTGGTGCTTCAGTAAAACATTTGGTGGCTTAATTTGTTACATTTTAACCCTTGACGTCCTGCATGGAATACATTGAGTTACCAGTTACCCTGTATATACCCTATAATACTCGGGAATAATGTACCTTTTCATTCGTAAAAAACTTTCAGAATCGGATCAGGAGTTTCACCTAAATTCAAAATCTACAAACAACCGACACTAATAAGTTGGCTATTGAAAGCACAAAACGGTGTTTTCGAATCTATCGTAATTCTAAACGTCTTTGTAATTTTGTTTAGCAAAACTGATATTTAAGTTTCGACAAATACATTTAGATAACTTTTAATAGCCTATTCCAAGCCCACGCTGTAATGTAAGCCGACGCAAAATATCTTATAATACAAACAAATATAATACGAAACATTATGTACAAACATTATAAATTGTAAAACAGTAATTTCAAAGTTTCAATTCACTAACCACGCGATAATAATTATGACTGAACCTTTTAAAGTTTTGTTTTAAGTCTCCATATTCAATGGGGCTTTTGTAAATAGTAGATTCATATCGACAATAAGTGGCACTGGACAGGGCACATTGCTCGCAGAACGGATGGCCGATGGGGCCGAAAAGTTCTGGAATGGCGACCGCGAACAAGAAGACTTTGCGTTGGAAGGCCTCCCACTAGATGGACCGATGGCCTGGTGAAGGTTGCGGGGATCTGCTGGATGCGAGACGCACGGGATCGGTCAATGGGGCGACACCTGGGGGAGGCCAGGCGCATCCGGGCGTTTCCTCCCGCCTGATTCGTTGCAGGAACCTCCCGAAACAACCGTGTCCGCCTCGCGGGAGATCGTGCGGTACCCCCCGACTAGCCTTACGGCTATCACCTTTTGGGGCGCGTTCAGGTAGTGAGCGGCCCGCTTCCTCAAAGAAGATGAGTATACTTTGATTTCTTTAATTTTTTTTATTCACAATTACTACTATTTACATAATTAATTGGACTGTGTTAAGAATGATATGGTAAGAAAGGAGGTGTCTCATGAGATGACAAAAAACAGAGAAATATGGAAGAGGAAGACATGTTGCGCCGACCCCAAATAAATTGGGATAAGGGCAAGAGAATGATGATGATGATGATGATATAATTAATTGTTACTTTTGTTTTGCTGTGCTGTGTCTCGCTGAGCATTAGCTTATTCAATCTGTCTTTGTTGTCTATTTTGGGCCACCAACATACAGGCTGTGCCTGAGGCCCACGGCTATTTCTACTAATGTACTCTTTTAACTACGCTCATTGTATTTTTTCCATTAATAAATAAATTATAATTGATTTAGGCACATCCCTCAATTGTTTCTTTCTTTTAATTAGCGTCATGAACTCATGATCCAAGTCGCATTGCGGTGAGTCGTTTCATGCAAAATTTCATTTCTTTTATTTGCAGTCACTGTTACAATACGTGTCGATTGACATATTATTATTATAGCGCCCGGTCGAGCGAAAATAATTGAGGCCATGTATACGCTTACTTAGGTTGGGACTCTTCAGTTGGATTAAAATAAAAAAGACACAAAAAGGTGTCTAGGCTGACTAGACGTGGAAGACAGAGAAATAGGTGTTGACAACTGCTGTAGGCTGAGCTGATTAATTTATTAATCTTTTCAAAACCTACTTAATGTCTTTCAAAGGATGAAATATGTGCCCGTCGGGGCTGCGGGTTGTTCGCAAGAGATACCGCGGTCTCGACATGAAGGGCTAAGAAGGAACATGGGTGGATTTTAGTCAGTAGAAGTCTGACACTCCCTTTCGCTCTGTCAAAGAGCGGGCGGGGTTATTTGATGATGTTCCACCCGCCAAAAAAAAAAATAGGATGAAATATGTAATGAAAATGCCATCCCAAGAAAACTATAGACTCGGCGAAAACAAGAGTTCATTAGTTTCTAACATCGGTCAATAAACCGTAAAAATCATATTTTGTAAACAAATCAATCCGTCAGTATATAGACTGAAATAATAAATATTCTAGACACAAGACACGTCAAACTTTTAATGAAAGATGGACTCCAGTCGCGAAAGGTTATCAGACTTTTTTGAAGAACAGTTTGTTTACAAAACTATTATTTTACGTGAAATCTTTTTGTGATGGATTTTATTTACTTTTGGAATATACTGGACATCGTGTTTACGATGTATGATGTAGTTTCAAATCTGGGAAGATACCGATATGGACTTTCAATCTTTTTTTTTTTTTTTGGAACGAAGTTCCTTATCGCGCGTTGTGAAAGGGGGCTAGACGGAAAAAAATCTTACGAAAAGTTGTCACGACACTTTTTGCTATAGTAAGCTATTGTAAGCTGTGCGGCGTCGCATGTTTCTCTGTCTGTCTCTCTCTCTCTTATAGAAAGCAAGCCAGATATTTTCATTTCTACATTTTTTTTTTTTTTTACATAATAAAAAATAATAACAATAACTTTGTTCCATTCGGGTGTTCCTTGACACCTCTCAAGTTTTTTCTACTGATGCCTTTTCTGTATGAGAACGGACCTTTGTGCAGAAGTTGAAAGCATACATATAAAAACTCCGGTGTTTTCTCCCATGGAGCTAGGCAGAAACCACATTACACCACCGGCTACGATTCTTGCATACTCCTTTTGCCTCGTCCACGTTCATAAATCTGGTCATACAGGCCGGTTGCGAATCGAAAGTAATAATATTATGATTTGTCTTTTTGTATAAACTTACTTCCACTGTCTCCACATAATCTGAAATCTTATATAAGTATTTATGTATTGTAGTAAAGATAGCATGGGTATTGCGGCACTCTTCTTACTAAATGGTAACCTATTTTTTTTTTTTTTTGGGGGATGGGAAATCATCAAATAACCCTTCCCGCTCTTGGGCAGAGCGAAAGGGAGTGTCAGACCTCTACTGACTAAAAACCACCCATGTTCCTTCTTAGCCCTTCATGTCGAGGCCGCGGTATCTCTTGCGAACAACCCGCAGCCCCATCCCGCATCCCCGCTCGGAACAAATATTTGTATGGCCTACAGATAGTTGTTTCGGGTCTGGGTGTGTTTGTGTATGTGAGTTTAAATGTTTGTAAACGCTTCCACGATACAGGAGAAATTCCTAGTGTGGGGCAAATGTTTTATAATAAAAAACTTGAGAGGTGTCAAGGAACACCCGGATGGAACGAAGTTATTGTTATTATTTTTTATTATGTAAAAAAAAAAAAAAAAAAGAAATGTAGAAATGAAAATATCTGGCTTGCTTTCTATAAGAGAGAGAGAGACAGACAGAGAAACATGCGACGCCGCACAGCTTACAATAGCTTACTATAGCAAAAAGTATCGTGACAACTTTTCGTAAGATTTTTTTCCGTCTAGCCCCATTTCACAACGCGCGATAAGGATCTTCGTTCCAAAAAAAACTTATCAGACAGATCAGAGAATTAGACACATTTGCGTAAGTTACCTTAGGAACGTGTGGCTTTTCAACCGAACGTCACAGATCAAAGCAACATGAAAGATACTTTCATTTTCTCATATAGCCCCAAGTTACTTACTCGTGCTGTCAACCTTTTGAGTAAATAACTCGGGGCTATTATAAACACGACTTAAAGTCGGTATAAAAAGATTGTATAGTATGTTTATTAGGTCCAAAATGGCAGTCTCACCACTTGCTCATCTCGTTTGATTGAGCGAGTAAATATTTTATTTGAGTAAAATTTCTAATTTTCTAATGGCCGCCACGACAAAATGGCAGATTACATATTTGTTCAGAACTTCCTCAATATGGGTATCAAATTAAAGGGCTTGACAAATAGAATACTATACACTATGACAATACCGACTTTATCTGCCGCACTCAGAGAGCTTTAATGATTACTTAGGCCATCACTAACTAAAGGTTTTGACAGTTTTGTCATACAAATGTATGTCAAATCTTTACTAAGGGACGGCTTAAGTAATCATTAAATATCTCTGAGTACCGCAGTATGTCATGTATAAAAGGATTGTATGTATAGTATGTTTATTAGGTCCAAAATGGCAGTCTCACCAGTTTCTCATCTCGTTTGATTGAGCGAGTAAATATTTTATTTGAGTAAAATTTCTCAGAGTTTTCTTACTCTGTTATAATATTTGGAGGAACGTTCAAACAAGGCCTTTTAATATACTTAGAACAAGGGGGTTTCTGTATTAACAAAGGGTATGTACTTAGTACAGTCAACAGAAGAAGTAGATGAATATTCGCAATTCTGAAATATTTATTGGAGCTTCGTAATTATTTTTCTTCACAAATTTTCTAGACTTACTGCCGTACTCAGAGATATTTAAGCCATCCCTTAGTAAAGATTTGACATACAAAACCTTCACGAAACTGTCAAAATCTTTACTTAGTGAATAATATTTTTAGGTTAATGAAAACTCATTGAGTCTTTGCGTGTTAGAGTGATGAATATAAATATCGATAATTAATTGATAGATTAGATACCAAAGAAACGATGTATATAAATAATATGTGTGTGAATTCGGCCAAAGGTAAGGTTATAAGGTGCTTTAGCCTTAATTTTTTTAAGTAGCGGCAGGATATTTAATTTTTTTTCATTAATTTCTCTATAAAGTCCATTTCACGAAAGAAGTCCCGCAGACGCAGCGCTGATGTCGCGCGACATAATGTTGTTTCACAACTTTTGGCATCGTAAATAAACCTTATAACGCACTAATCCAATAATAAACTCACAAAATATCTACCACAACAAACGCACCTTGATAACATCGACAAACGACAACATGGCCGATCTGTTAAATTTAGTTCCACAATTGTCCGCGGGACTTCTTTCGTGAAATGGACTTTAGTTTCATTCACGTAATTTTTGCGAACTAAGTTTTTTTTATATTGTATTTATTTTACATAAGGCGTTTTTTGTTTTGTGCTCACACCAAAATTAATTTTTATTATAAGTGAGGACTTGTAATTGGCTTTCTGGTGACTATGACTTCTTCTTTTTGTTTGTTTTTATTAGCTGTAAGTCTTCCAAGTACCGTAAAATGGGGTTATTTAGAACTCACGAGGCTATTTGAAATTTACGAATAAAAAGTTTTGACTACGTGGATATTTATATCTGAGAACAGTAGGAAATATATTTTACCATCTGGCAATACAGTGTCAACTAAGATTTTAAACTGACATGGTCACTAGCACTATTATTTATACTGAAAACGGGATATTTACCATGTTTACTGTTTGTTTCGAGTTCCCGATATTTCGGCGCTGTTACAAGCACCATGATCACGGATAAACTGAAGTCATTGCGGGTGGATGTTTATGAGCAGACAAATCGGTCTACCCTCTTTCTTGTTCGTTTTTTGCGTTCGGTACCACTACCATTGTCACTCACTACACGATTCTGTTCCCGACACACAAAACTCACTGTGTCCACTCGCGAGCTTTTTTCCACACTTTTTCGGTTTTTGCACAGTTGAACCACTGGATTCCAGGCTCTCGACAGTTGAAACCCATCCTCCCGGTTAAAGTTTTTGTATTTGGTAATTTCAATGGCCTCTCTAACCAGACGAGGTATATAGTGGCGTTCTGTCGAGATGACCTGAGGGTTATGAAACTCAATCCAGTGGTTTGATCCCGATTCTAGTAGATGCTCAGCTATGGCCGATTTTTGAGTGTCATTATTTTTCACCGCCCTAATGTGTTCGGATATACGACAAGCCACCGTACGTTTTGTCTGACCAATATAGGACTTGCCGCAACTACAGTCTACTTTATAAACACCAGGTTTTTCCAGCGGAAAGTTGTCCTTCGGCGAACGCAGCATGTGGGACACTTTCTTGAAAGGAGTGAAGATGGTCTTTACGGCGTATTTCCGAAGAATATTCGCAACCTTATCTGTCACTCCCCTCACGTATGGTAAAAATGCTGGCTGCCTCTCAACCTCGCACTTCCGGTGCTTATTATAAGATTTACGTTTAGGTTGTGCGAACTTCCCTGTATATCCATTTCTCTGTAGGACCTCCTGCACATGTGTTAACTCAACACGTAAATGTTCCTCGTCGCATAGATCATATGCTCGGTTGATGAGTGAAGTCACTACAGAGTTTAGCTGCCTTGGGGGGTGATGAGAATCAGCGTGTAGGTATCTATCCGTGTGAGTCGATTTCCTGTAGACTGAGTGGCTTAGAAAACCGTCAGTACGGACCCCAATTTTCACGTCCAAAAATGCAATTGTCCTCTCTTTCTCCATCTCGTAGGTAAATTTTATCTTTCCATGTATGCCATTAAGATGTGCCAAGCATACTTTTACCTCTTGTTCGTCTCCTTTAATTATACCAAAGACGTCATCAACGTACCTCTTCCATAGCTTTATTGGTGTAGGTGATGTGGGGACTGCCAACACTTCAAAATGCTCCATCCAAATGTTGGCTACCACTGGAGCCACTGGACTGCCCATGGCTACACCATCAAGCTGCAGGTAATACTGTCCTTGGTATATGAAGTAACTGGTTGATAAACAATGATGTAGTAGGTTGATGTATTCTACCGGGATGTTATTTTCCATTAGTTTCATCTTAACAACCTCCATGCAGTCCGCCACTGGTACATTTGTAAATAGGGACTCAACATCAAAACTGACCATTACGTCATTTGCTTGGAGTTCGATAGATTGCAAGATGTCAATAAAATGTCGAGAGTCTTTGACATAAGATGTTGAATGACCAACCAAAGGTTGAAGTACCGAAGCTACATGTTTCGCCAGGTAGTATGTGGGCGAGTCAATTTGACTGACTATGGGCCGTAGCGGAACATTCTGCTTGTGTACCTTTGGTAAGCCATATAGTTTAGGGGGCTGTACATTTCTAGGACGGAGCAAGTACTTCGCTGTATCGTCTGTGATTATGTGTTGATACTGCTTTATGATTTTGCGTGTACTGCGATTCGTTCGTGCCGTCGGATTGTACTTTACTTCTCTGTAGGTGTTCACATCACTCAATAAGTTACGGATCTTTTTATCGTATTCAGTAACGTTCATGACTACAGTAGCATTACCTTTGTCCGCTTTAAGTACAAGTACGTCCTCATCCTTGCGGAGGTCACGTAGTGCGGCTAATTCTTCAGCAGTGATGTTCGAAGTTGGAGGTTTGGCGTGACGTAACGCGACGGCGGTATCCTGTCTTAGCACATCGGCATCACTCGCCGGTATCATATTTCGTCTTATCGCTTCCTCTACACTTCCAATCACCTCTTCGTAAGGTATGCGTTTAGGAGTAGGAGCAAAATTCAACCCTTTCTCAAGGACTGTAAGAGCACTTTGTGTCAATTGTTTGTTGGACAAATTAATAACCGTTCGAGTTTCATGTGAGTTATCATTGTAGGGGCTCACCGGTTTTTGTTTTCGAATTAGTGATTCATATTTTTGTTGCTTCACTAATGCACTAATCTCTCGTGAGCGTTCGGCTTGTAGATAGGTAATACGATCACAAATATCGAAGTCACTAGTTGTCAACAAAGCACTACATTCAAGATGTAAACAATATAACTCACGGCGGATTACATCTATTTGGTATCTGGTGTTACGGATAACCTTACGCAACAATTTAACACTCGCGTTACGTAGAATGCTCGCGGAACCGTGGATGTCTAGACGTGGTTTTAGTCTCACACACACTGGGATAACGTCCGCATCCCTGCACTTTATCAGAAAAACCAAGGACTCCTCTAAACAACCACACTTTTTCCGCGTACGTTCTAGATGTTTCACTAGATTTACACCATCCGACCCGTACCGGTTCGCGATATAAGATTTTAAACTGACATGGTCACTAGCACTATTATTTATACTGAAAACGGGATATTTACCATGTTTACTGTTTGTTTCGAGTTCCCGATATTTCGGCGCTGTTACAAGCACCATGATCACGGATAAACTGAAGTCATTGCGGGTGGATGTTTATGAGCAGACAAATCGGTCTACCCTCTTTCTTGTTCGTTTTTTGCGTTCGGTACCACTACCATTGTCACTCACTACACGATTCTGTTCCCGACACACAAAACTCACTGTGTCCACTCGCGAGCTTTTTTCCACACTTTTTCGGTTTTTGCACAGTTGAACCACTGGATTCCAGGCTCTCGACAGTTGAAACCCATCCTCCCGGTTAAAGTTTTTGTATTTGGTAATTTCAATGGCCTCTCTAACCAGACGAGGTATATAGTGGCGTTCTGTCGAGATGACCTGAGGGTTATGAAACTCAATCCAGTGGTTTGATCCCGATTCTAGTAGATGCTCAGCTATGGCCGATTTTTGAGTGTCATAATTTTTTTTTTTTTTTTCCCCGCCCTAATGTGTTCGGATATACGACAAGCCACCGTACGTTTTGTCTGACCAATATAGGACTTGCCGCAACTACAGTCTACTTTATAAACACCAGGTTTTTCCAGCGGAAAGTTGTCCTTCGGCGAACGCAGCATGTGGGACACTTTCTTGAAAGGAGTGAAGATGGTCTTTACGGCGTATTTCCGAAGAATATTCGCAACCTTATCTGTCACTCCCCTCACGTATGGTAAAAATGCTGGCTGCCTCTCAACCTCGCACTTCCGGTGCTTATTATAAGATTTACGTTTAGGTTGTGCGAACTTCCCTGTATATCCATTTCTCTGTAGGACCTCCTGCACATGTGTTAACTCAACACGTAAATGTTCCTCGTCGCATAGATCATATGCTCGGTTGATGAGTGAAGTCACTACAGAGTTTAGCTGCCTTGGGGGGTGATGAGAATCAGCGTGTAGGTATCTATCCGTGTGAGTCGATTTCCTGTAGACTGAGTGGCTTAGAAAACCGTCAGTACGGACCCCAATTTTCACGTCCAAAAATGCAATTGTCCTCTCTTTCTCCATCTCGTAGGTAAATTTTATCTTTCCATGTATGCCATTAAGATGTGCCAAGCATACTTTTACCTCTTGTTCGTCTCCTTTAATTATACCAAAGACGTCATCAACGTACCTCTTCCATAGCTTTATTGGTGTAGGTGATGTGGGGACTGCCAACACTTCAAAATGCTCCATCCAAATGTTGGCTACCACTGGAGCCACTGGACTGCCCATGGCTACACCATCAAGCTGCAGGTAATACTGTCCTTGGTATATGAAGTAACTGGTTGATAAACAATGATGTAGTAGGTTGATGTATTCTACCGGGATGTTATTTTCCATTAGTTTCATCTTAACAAACCTCCATGCAGTCCGCCACTGGTACATTTGTAAATAGGGACTCAACATCAAAACTGACCATTACGTCATTTGCTTGGAGTTCGATAGATTGCAAGATGTCAATAAAATGTCGAGAGTCTTTGACATAAGATGTTGAATGACCAACCAAAGGTTGAAGTACCGAAGCTACATGTTTCGCCAGGTAGTATGTGGGCGAGTCAATTTGACTGACTATGGGCCGTAGCGGAACATTCTGCTTGTGTACCTTTGGTAAGCCATATAGTTTAGGGGGCTGTACATTTCTAGGACGGAGCAAGTACTTCGCTGTATCGTCTGTGATTATGTGTTGATACTGCTTTATGATTTTGCGTGTACTGCGATTCGTTCGTGCCGTCGGATTGTACTTTACTTCTCTGTAGGTGTTCACATCACTCAATAAGTTACGGATCTTTTTATCGTATTCAGTAACGTTCATGACTACAGTAGCATTACCTTTGTCCGCTTTAAGTACAAGTACGTCCTCATCCTTGCGGAGGTCACGTAGTGCGGCTAATTCTTCAGCAGTGATGTTCGAAGTTGGAGGTTTGGCGTGACGTAACGCGACGGCGGTATCCTGTCTTAGCACATCGGCATCACTCGCCGGTATCATATTTCGTCTTATCGCTTCCTCTACACTTCCAATCACCTCTTCGTAAGGTATGCGTTTAGGAGTAGGAGCAAAATTCAACCCTTTCTCAAGGACTGTAAGAGCACTTTGTGTCAATTGTTTGTTGGACAAATTAATAACCGTTCGAGTTTCATGTGAGTTATCATTGTAGGGGCTCACCGGTTTTTGTTTTCGAATTAGTGATTCATATTTTTGTTGCTTCACTAATGCACTAATCTCTCGTGAGCGTTCGGCTTGTAGATAGGTAATACGATCACAAATATCGAAGTCACTAGTTGTCAACAAAGCACTACATTCAAGATGTAAACAATATAACTCACGGCGGATTACATCTATTTGGTATCTGGTGTTACGGATAACCTTACGCAACAATTTAACACTCGCGTTACGTAGAATGCTCGCGGAACCGTGGATGTCTAGACGTGGTTTTAGTCTCACACACACTGGGATAACGTCCGCATCCCTGCACTTTATCAGAAAAACCAAGGACTCCTCTAAACAACCACACTTTTTCCGCGTACGTTCTAGATGTTTCACTAGATTTACACCATCCGACCCGTACCGGTTCGCGATATAAGATTTTTAAACTGACATGGTCACTAGCACTATTATTTATACTGAAAACGGGATATTTACCATGTTTACTGTTTGTTTCGAGTTCCCGATATTTCGGCGCTGTTACAAGCACCATGATCACGGATAAACTGAAGTCATTGCGGGTGGATGTTTATGAGCAGACAAATCGGTCTACCCTCTTTCTTGTTCGTTTTTTGCGTTCGGTACCACTACCATTGTCACTCACTACACGATTCTGTTCCCGACACACAAAACTCACTGTGTCCACTCGCGAGCTTTTTTCCACACTTTTTCGGTTTTTGCACAGTTGAACCACTGGATTCCAGGCTCTCGACAGTTGAAACCCATCCTCCCGGTTAAAGTTTTTGTATTTGGTAATTTCAATGGCCTCTCTAACCAGACGAGGTATATAGTGGCGTTCTGTCGAGATGACCTGAGGGTTATGAAACTCAATCCAGTGGTTTGATCCCGATTCTAGTAGATGCTCAGCTATGGCCGATTTTTGAGTGTCATTATTTTTCACCGCCCTAATGTGTTCGGATATACGACAAGCCACCGTACGTTTTGTCTGACCAATATAGGACTTGCCGCAACTACAGTCTACTTTATAAACACCAGGTTTTTCCAGCGGAAAGTTGTCCTTCGGCGAACGCAGCATGTGGGACACTTTCTTGAAAGGAGTGAAGATGGTCTTTACGGCGTATTTCCGAAGAATATTCGCAACCTTATCTGTCACTCCCCTCACGTATGGTAAAAATGCTGGCTGCCTCTCAACCTCGCACTTCCGGTGCTTATTATAAGATTTACGTTTAGGTTGTGCGAACTTCCCTGTATATCCATTTCTCTGTAGGACCTCCTGCACATGTGTTAACTCAACACGTAAATGTTCCTCGTCGCATAGATCATATGCTCGGTTGATGAGTGAAGTCACTACAGAGTTTAGCTGCCTTGGGGGGTGATGAGAATCAGCGTGTAGGTATCTATCCGTGTGAGTCGATTTCCTGTAGACTGAGTGGCTTAGAAAACCGTCAGTACGGACCCCAATTTTCACGTCCAAAAATGCAATTGTCCTCTCTTTCTCCATCTCGTAGGTAAATTTTATCTTTCCATGTATGCCATTAAGATGTGCCAAGCATACTTTTACCTCTTGTTCGTCTCCTTTAATTATACCAAAGACGTCATCAACGTACCTCTTCCATAGCTTTATTGGTGTAGGTGATGTGGGGACTGCCAACACTTCAAAATGCTCCATCCAAATGTTGGCTACCACTGGAGCCACTGGACTGCCCATGGCTACACCATCAAGCTGCAGGTAATACTGTCCTTGGTATATGAAGTAACTGGTTGATAAACAATGATGTAGTAGGTTGATGTATTCTACCGGGATGTTATTTTCCATTAGTTTCATCTTAACAACCTCCATGCAGTCCGCCACTGGTACATTTGTAAATAGGGACTCAACATCAAAACTGACCATTACGTCATTTGCTTGGAGTTCGATAGATTGCAAGATGTCAATAAAATGTCGAGAGTCTTTGACATAAGATGTTGAATGACCAACCAAAGGTTGAAGTACCGAAGCTACATGTTTCGCCAGGTAGTATGTGGGCGAGTCAATTTGACTGACTATGGGCCGTAGCGGAACATTCTGCTTGTGTACCTTTGGTAAGCCATATAGTTTAGGGGGCTGTACATTTCTAGGACGGAGCAAGTACTTCGCTGTATCGTCTGTGATTATGTGTTGATACTGCTTTATGATTTTGCGTGTACTGCGCTGCGATTCGTTCGTGCCGTCGGATTGTACTTTACTTCTCTGTAGGTGTTCACATCACTCAATAAGTTACGGATCTTTTTATCGTATTCAGTAACGTTCATGACTACAGTAGCATTACCTTTGTCCGCTTTAAGTACAAGTACGTCCTCATCCTTGCGGAGGTCACGTAGTGCGGCTAATTCTTCAGCAGTGATGTTCGAAGTTGGAGGTTTGGCGTGACGTAACGCGACGGACTTCAGTTTATCCGTGATCATGGTGCTTGTAACAGCGCCGAAATATCGGGAACTCGAAACAAACAGTAAACATGGTAAATATCCCGTTTTCAGTATAAATAATAGTGCTAGTGACCATGTCAGTTTAAAATCTTATATCGCGAACCGGTACGGGTCGGATGGTGTAAATCTAGTGAAACATCTAGAACGTACGCGGAAAAAGTGTGGTTGTTTAGAGGAGTCCTTGGTTTTTCTGATAAAGTGCAGGGATGCGGACGTTATCCCAGTGTGTGTGAGACTAAAACCACGTCTAGACATCCACGGTTCCGCGAGCATTCTACGTAACGCGAGTGTTAAATTGTTGCGTAAGGTTATCCGTAACACCAGATACCAAATAGATGTAATCCGCCGTGAGTTATATTGTTTACATCTTGAATGTAGTGCTTTGTTGACAACTAGTGACTTCGATATTTGTGATCGTATTACCTATCTACAAGCCGAACGCTCACGAGAGATTAGTGCATTAGTGAAGCAACAAAAATATGAATCACTAATTCGAAAACAAAAACCGGTGAGCCCCTACAATGATAACTCACATGAAACTCGAACGGTTATTAATTTGTCCAACAAACAATTGACACAAAGTGCTCTTACAGTCCTTGAGAAAGGGTTGAATTTTGCTCCTACTCCTAAACGCATACCTTACGAAGAGGTGATTGGAAGTGTAGAGGAAGCGATAAGACGAAATATGATACCGGCGAGTGATGCCGATGTGCTAAGACAGGATACCGCCGTCGCGTTACGTCACGCCAAACCTCCAACTTCGAACATCACTGCTGAAGAATTAGCCGCACTACGTGACCTCCGCAAGGATGAGGACGTACTTGTACTTAAAGCGGACAAAGGTAATGCTACTGTAGTCATGAACGTTACTGAATACGATAAAAAGATCCGTAACTTATTGAGTGATGTGAACACCTACAGAGAAGTAAAGTACAATCCGACGGCACGAACGAATCGCAGTACACGCAAAATCATAAAGCAGTATCAACACATAATCACAGACGATACAGCGAAGTACTTGCTCCGTCCTAGAAATGTACAGCCCCCTAAACTATATGGCTTACCAAAGGTACACAAGCAGAATGTTCCGCTACGGCCCATAGTCAGTCAAATTGACTCGCCCACATACTACCTGGCGAAACATGTAGCTTCGGTACTTCAACCTTTGGTTGGTCATTCAACATCTTATGTCAAAGACTCTCGACATTTTATTGACATCTTGCAATCTATCGAACTCCAAGCAAATGACGTAATGGTCAGTTTTGATGTTGAGTCCCTATTTACAAATGTACCAGTGGCGGACTGCATGGAGGTTGTTAAGATGAAACTAATGGAAAATAACATCCCGGTAGAATACATCAACCTACTACATCATTGTTTATCAACCAGTTACTTCATATACCAAGGACAGTATTACCTGCAGCTTGATGGTGTAGCCATGGGCAGTCCAGTGGCTCCAGTGGTAGCCAACATTTGGATGGAGCATTTTGAAGTGTTGGCAGTCCCCACATCACCTACACCAATAAAGCTATGGAAGAGGTACGTTGATGACGTCTTTGGTATAATTAAAGGAGACGAACAAGAGGTAAAAGTATGCTTGGCACATCTTAATGGCATACATGGAAAGATAAAATTTACCTACGAGATGGAGAAAGAGAGGACAATTGCATTTTTGGACGTGAAAATTGGGGTCCGTACTGACGGTTTTCTAAGCCACTCAGTCTACAGGAAATCGACTCACACGGATAGATACCTACACGCTGATTCTCATCACCCCCCAAGGCAGCTAAACTCTGTAGTGACTTCACTCATCAACCGAGCATATGATCTATGCGACGAGGAACATTTACGTGTTGAGTTAACACATGTGCAGGAGGTCCTACAGAGAAATGGATATACAGGGAAGTTCGCACAACCTAAACGTAAATCTTATAATAAGCACCGGAAGTGCGAGGTTGAGAGGCAGCCAGCATTTTTACCATACGTGAGGGGAGTGACAGATAAGGTTGCGAATATTCTTCGGAAATACGCCGTAAAGACCATCTTCACTCCTTTCAAGAAAGTGTCCCACATGCTGCGTTCGCCGAAGGACAACTTTCCGCTGGAAAAACCTGGTGTTTATAAAGTAGACTGTAGTTGCGGCAAGTCCTATATTGGTCAGACAAAACGTACGGTGGCTTGTCGTATATCCGAACACATTAGGGCGGTGAAAAATAATGACACTCAAAAATCGGCCATAGCTGAGCATCTACTAGAATCGGGATCAAACCACTGGATTGAGTTTCATAACCCTCAGGTCATCTCGACAGAACGCCACTATATACCTCGTCTGGTTAGAGAGGCCATTGAAATTACCAAATACAAAAACTTTAACCGGGAGGATGGGTTTCAACTGTCGAGAGCCTGGAATCCAGTGGTTCAACTGTGCAAAAACCGAAAAAGTGTGGAAAAAAGCTCGCGAGTGGACACAGTGAGTTTTGTGTGTCGGGAACAGAATCGTGTAGTGAGTGACAATGGTAGTGGTACCGAACGCAAAAAACGAACAAGAAAGAGGGTAGACCGATTTGTCTGCTCATAAACATCCACCCGCAATGACTTCAGTTTATCCGTGATCATGGTGCTTGTAACAGCGCCGAAATATCGGGAACTCGAAACAAACAGTAAACATGGTAAATATCCCGTTTTCAGTATAAATAATAGTGCTAGTGACCATGTCAGTTTAAAATCTTATATCGCGAACCGGTACGGGTCGGATGGTGTAAATCTAGTGAAACATCTAGAACGTACGCGGAAAAAGTGTGGTTGTTTAGAGGAGTCCTTGGTTTTTCTGATAAAGTGCAGGGATGCGGACGTTATCCCAGTGTGTGTGAGACTAAAACCACGTCTAGACATCCACGGTTCCGCGAGCATTCTACGTAACGCGAGTGTTAAATTGTTGCGTAAGGTTATCCGTAACACCAGATACCAAATAGATGTAATCCGCCGTGAGTTATATTGTTTACATCTTGAATGTAGTGCTTTGTTGACAACTAGTGACTTCGATATTTGTGATCGTATTACCTATCTACAAGCCGAACGCTCACGAGAGATTAGTGCATTAGTGAAGCAACAAAAATATGAATCACTAATTCGAAAACAAAAACCGGTGAGCCCCTACAATGATAACTCACATGAAACTCGAACGGTTATTAATTTGTCCAACAAACAATTGACACAAAGTGCTCTTACAGTCCTTGAGAAAGGGTTGAATTTTGCTCCTACTCCTAAACGCATACCTTACGAAGAGGTGATTGGAAGTGTAGAGGAAGCGATAAGACGAAATATGATACCGGCGAGTGATGCCGATGTGCTAAGACAGGATACCGCCGTCGCGTTACGTCACGCCAAACCTCCAACTTCGAACATCACTGCTGAAGAATTAGCCGCACTACGTGACCTCCGCAAGGATGAGGACGTACTTGTACTTAAAGCGGACAAAGGTAATGCTACTGTAGTCATGAACGTTACTGAATACGATAAAAAGATCCGTAACTTATTGAGTGATGTGAACACCTACAGAGAAGTAAAGTACAATCCGACGGCACGAACGAATCGCAGTACACGCAAAATCATAAAGCAGTATCAACACATAATCACAGACGATACAGCGAAGTACTTGCTCCGTCCTAGAAATGTACAGCCCCCTAAACTATATGGCTTACCAAAGGTACACAAGCAGAATGTTCCGCTACGGCCCATAGTCAGTCAAATTGACTCGCCCACATACTACCTGGCGAAACATGTAGCTTCGGTACTTCAACCTTTGGTTGGTCATTCAACATCTTATGTCAAAGACTCTCGACATTTTATTGACATCTTGCAATCTATCGAACTCCAAGCAAATGACGTAATGGTCAGTTTTGATGTTGAGTCCCTATTTACAAATGTACCAGTGGCGGACTGCATGGAGGTTGTTAAGATGAAACTAATGGAAAATAACATCCCGGTAGAATACATCAACCTACTACATCATTGTTTATCAACCAGTTACTTCATATACCAAGGACAGTATTACCTGCAGCTTGATGGTGTAGCCATGGGCAGTCCAGTGGCTCCAGTGGTAGCCAACATTTGGATGGAGCATTTTGAAGTGTTGGCAGTCCCCACATCACCTACACCAATAAAGCTATGGAAGAGGTACGTTGATGACGTCTTTGGTATAATTAAAGGAGACGAACAAGAGGTAAAAGTATGCTTGGCACATCTTAATGGCATACATGGAAAGATAAAATTTACCTACGAGATGGAGAAAGAGAGGACAATTGCATTTTTGGACGTGAAAATTGGGGTCCGTACTGACGGTTTTCTAAGCCACTCAGTCTACAGGAAATCGACTCACACGGATAGATACCTACACGCTGATTCTCATCACCCCCCAAGGCAGCTAAACTCTGTAGTGACTTCACTCATCAACCGAGCATATGATCTATGCGACGAGGAACATTTACGTGTTGAGTTAACACATGTGCAGGAGGTCCTACAGAGAAATGGATATACAGGGAAGTTCGCACAACCTAAACGTAAATCTTATAATAAGCACCGGAAGTGCGAGGTTGAGAGGCAGCCAGCATTTTTACCATACGTGAGGGGAGTGACAGATAAGGTTGCGAATATTCTTCGGAAATACGCCGTAAAGACCATCTTCACTCCTTTCAAGAAAGTGTCCCACATGCTGCGTTCGCCGAAGGACAACTTTCCGCTGGAAAAACCTGGTGTTTATAAAGTAGACTGTAGTTGCGGCAAGTCCTATATTGGTCAGACAAAACGTACGGTGGCTTGTCGTATATCCGAACACATTAGGGCGGTGAAAAATAATGACACTCAAAAATCGGCCATAGCTGAGCATCTACTAGAATCGGGATCAAACCACTGGATTGAGTTTCATAACCCTCAGGTCATCTCGACAGAACGCCACTATATACCTCGTCTGGTTAGAGAGGCCATTGAAATTACCAAATACAAAAACTTTAACCGGGAGGATGGGTTTCAACTGTCGAGAGCCTGGAATCCAGTGGTTCAACTGTGCAAAAACCGAAAAAGTGTGGAAAAAAGCTCGCGAGTGGACACAGTGAGTTTTGTGTGTCGGGAACAGAATCGTGTAGTGAGTGACAATGGTAGTGGTACCGAACGCAAAAAACGAACAAGAAAGAGGGTAGACCGATTTGTCTGCTCATAAACATCCACCCGCAATGACTTCAGTTTATCCGTGATCATGGTGCTTGTAACAGCGCCGAAATATCGGGAACTCGAAACAAACAGTAAACATGGTAAATATCCCGTTTTCAGTATAAATAATAGTGCTAGTGACCATGTCAGTTTAAAATCTTATATCGCGAACCGGTACGGGTCGGATGGTGTAAATCTAGTGAAACATCTAGAACGTACGCGGAAAAAGTGTGGTTGTTTAGAGGAGTCCTTGGTTTTTCTGATAAAGTGCAGGGATGCGGACGTTATCCCAGTGTGTGTGAGACTAAAACCACGTCTAGACATCCACGGTTCCGCGAGCATTCTACGTAACGCGAGTGTTAAATTGTTGCGTAAGGTTATCCGTAACACCAGATACCAAATAGATGTAATCCGCCGTGAGTTATATTGTTTACATCTTGAATGTAGTGCTTTGTTGACAACTAGTGACTTCGATATTTGTGATCGTATTACCTATCTACAAGCCGAACGCTCACGAGAGATTAGTGCATTAGTGAAGCAACAAAAATATGAATCACTAATTCGAAAACAAAAACCGGTGAGCCCCTACAATGATAACTCACATGAAACTCGAACGGTTATTAATTTGTCCAACAAACAATTGACACAAAGTGCTCTTACAGTCCTTGAGAAAGGGTTGAATTTTGCTCCTACTCCTAAACGCATACCTTACGAAGAGGTGATTGGAAGTGTAGAGGAAGCGATAAGACGAAATATGATACCGGCGAGTGATGCCGATGTGCTAAGACAGGATACCGCCGTCGCGTTACGTCACGCCAAACCTCCAACTTCGAACATCACTGCTGAAGAATTAGCCGCACTACGTGACCTCCGCAAGGATGAGGACGTACTTGTACTTAAAGCGGACAAAGGTAATGCTACTGTAGTCATGAACGTTACTGAATACGATAAAAAGATCCGTAACTTATTGAGTGATGTGAACACCTACAGAGAAGTAAAGTACAATCCGACGGCACGAACGAATCGCAGTACACGCAAAATCATAAAGCAGTATCAACACATAATCACAGACGATACAGCGAAGTACTTGCTCCGTCCTAGAAATGTACAGCCCCCTAAACTATATGGCTTACCAAAGGTACACAAGCAGAATGTTCCGCTACGGCCCATAGTCAGTCAAATTGACTCGCCCACATACTACCTGGCGAAACATGTAGCTTCGGTACTTCAACCTTTGGTTGGTCATTCAACATCTTATGTCAAAGACTCTCGACATTTTATTGACATCTTGCAATCTATCGAACTCCAAGCAAATGACGTAATGGTCAGTTTTGATGTTGAGTCCCTATTTACAAATGTACCAGTGGCGGACTGCATGGAGGTTGTTAAGATGAAACTAATGGAAAATAACATCCCGGTAGAATACATCAACCTACTACATCATTGTTTATCAACCAGTTACTTCATATACCAAGGACAGTATTACCTGCAGCTTGATGGTGTAGCCATGGGCAGTCCAGTGGCTCCAGTGGTAGCCAACATTTGGATGGAGCATTTTGAAGTGTTGGCAGTCCCCACATCACCTACACCAATAAAGCTATGGAAGAGGTACGTTGATGACGTCTTTGGTATAATTAAAGGAGACGAACAAGAGGTAAAAGTATGCTTGGCACATCTTAATGGCATACATGGAAAGATAAAATTTACCTACGAGATGGAGAAAGAGAGGACAATTGCATTTTTGGACGTGAAAATTGGGGTCCGTACTGACGGTTTTCTAAGCCACTCAGTCTACAGGAAATCGACTCACACGGATAGATACCTACACGCTGATTCTCATCACCCCCCAAGGCAGCTAAACTCTGTAGTGACTTCACTCATCAACCGAGCATATGATCTATGCGACGAGGAACATTTACGTGTTGAGTTAACACATGTGCAGGAGGTCCTACAGAGAAATGGATATACAGGGAAGTTCGCACAACCTAAACGTAAATCTTATAATAAGCACCGGAAGTGCGAGGTTGAGAGGCAGCCAGCATTTTTACCATACGTGAGGGGAGTGACAGATAAGGTTGCGAATATTCTTCGGAAATACGCCGTAAAGACCATCTTCACTCCTTTCAAGAAAGTGTCCCACATGCTGCGTTCGCCGAAGGACAACTTTCCGCTGGAAAAACCTGGTGTTTATAAAGTAGACTGTAGTTGCGGCAAGTCCTATATTGGTCAGACAAAACGTACGGTGGCTTGTCGTATATCCGAACACATTAGGGCGGTGAAAAATAATGACACTCAAAAATCGGCCATAGCTGAGCATCTACTAGAATCGGGATCAAACCACTGGATTGAGTTTCATAACCCTCAGGTCATCTCGACAGAACGCCACTATATACCTCGTCTGGTTAGAGAGGCCATTGAAATTACCAAATACAAAAACTTTAACCGGGAGGATGGGTTTCAACTGTCGAGAGCCTGGAATCCAGTGGTTCAACTGTGCAAAAACCGAAAAAGTGTGGAAAAAAGCTCGCGAGTGGACACAGTGAGTTTTGTGTGTCGGGAACAGAATCGTGTAGTGAGTGACAATGGTAGTGGTACCGAACGCAAAAAACGAACAAGAAAGAGGGTAGACCGATTTGTCTGCTCATAAACATCCACCCGCAATGACTTCAGTTTATCCGTGATCATGGTGCTTGTAACAGCGCCGAAATATCGGGAACTCGAAACAAACAGTAAACATGGTAAATATCCCGTTTTCAGTATAAATAATAGTGTCAACTAATGTCAATGTCACAAAGCAATTTTGACAGATAACGGCTTTCAAAGTGGTTCAGCTCGTAATTTTAAAAAGTGTTGTGTTTTTGGTGTATTTCGTGCCTGGATAACTTTCGTCTGATACACAAAATCTAGACAGGTATGTAAGAAATTGAATAAACTAAGTAATAGTATGTTTTATGCGCTTTTCAGTGTTTCTATTTGCTGGTTCCTACCTTTTTTGAGCTGGCATATATTTCGATTTTTCTAAATGGGGCTATTTGGTTTATGTTTTGGGGTTAATTGGAACGAAGTTTCAAATAGCCCCTTTAAAGCGTGATATACATTGCCAAAGAATTTAATCATAGTTCCAAATAGTCCCAATTGCGTATTTTGAGCATGTTAAGGGCAAGATATTTCTCGGTATACGGTACTCACAAAATAATTTACCTAAACTGCACTGTATAAAATTAAAGAACATTTCCTGCATGGTTGATTGTCGCACCTGAATAACCAATAGTTATTCTTTAGATTCCTTTTATTTTCGTTATAAGTACCTACCTACTTATATTTATTATAGATAACATTAAACAAAACTACGGACATGCGTCTGCGTAATTATTTAATGGAAGAATGCGCCGCCGGAATTACATAGGAGAATATTTTAATATTAATTGTTTATTCATTTGCTACAGATATTAACTTTACTATGGTGCGGACCTACCAACGAAAGTTTACAAATTCACGCAACGGTAAGAATCATTCACCTTACCTAAGTTATTGCAAAGAAGATTTGCAAAATGCAATAGAAGAAATTCAAAATGGCTCACTTAAATTAATAGAGGCGGCTAATAAATACAACATACCAAAGAGTACTTTAAGCAGAAAATGTCGAAATATAAATTGCACACAAGAAAAAGCCGGACATCCTACTCTTTTTTCAAAAGATGAAGAGATGGCGTTCATAAAATACATACAAATATTGAGTAATTGGGGGTTTCCACTAGATTCTACAGATTTACGCGTATTTGCCCAAAAATACTTGAACAAACTAGGAAAAACCGTCTACAGTTTAAAAGACAATATGCCTGGAGTAGATTGGGCGCGAAATTTCATGATTAGACATAAAGCTGAAATTTCCAACCGAAATGCATCAAATATCACAAGTGACCGCGCCAAAGTTTCACCTGCTATAATAGACGATTTTTTTTCCCATTATGAAAATACTATTGAAGGTGTCTCTCCTGATTGTATCATTAATTATGATGAGACTAATCTCACTGATGACCCGGGCCGTAAGAAATATTTATTTAAGATAGGTTGCAAATATCCTGAAAGGGTAATCAACACTACAAAAACATCTATTTCTTTAATGTTTACCGGCACTGCTGATGGACAGTTATTGCCAACATACGTTGTATATAAGGCAGATCATTTATGGGATCAATGGCTAGAAGGAGGGCCTGAGGGGACGAGGTACAACCGATCGAAAAGTGGTTGGTTCGACTCTACGTGCTTCGAGGACTGGTTTAATACTGTCATAGTACCATATGCAAGAACAAAACCTGGCCAAAAAGTGATAATTGGGGACAATTTATCTTCACATTTTTCAGAATCCGTATTACAAACTTGTCAGGAGCTTAATATTATGTTCGTTTGCTTACCTCCTAAAACCACTCATTTACTCCAACCGTTAGATGTTGCATTTTACGCGCCTTTAAAAAAATACTGGCGTGAAGTATTGACACACTGGAAGAGAACAGAAGGACTTAAACATAAAACTTTAGTAAAAAGTTCATTTCCTATGTTATTGTATAGATTGCAGAATAAATTAAGAGAAAAGGGTTCAGAATCCAACAATCTAATTGCCGGGTTTAACAAATGCGGCTTATATCCCGTTAATTCACAACGACCAAAATCTCGATTGCCCCACACAAATTCTATTTCGGAGGAAATACAAGACACGGCATCTTCAGCTGTAATAGAAATATTAAAAGAATTAAGAAATCCAACCGCGGCTCTTGAACAGCCTAAGCGAAAAAAGAAGTGTAATGTTCCACCCGGGAAAAGCATTACTGCAGATGATTTATTACAAATGGAAAAACCGTCAAGGATCAAATCTTGTCAAGGTAAAATAAAAACTATAAATAGATGTTCAAAAATAAATAGAACAATTTCAAACGACAGAGATAGAAGTAATATCGATTATAACAACAGAGAATCACACATGCAGCCTATTGCAGGACCTTCAGGGCAATGTAAACGAACGACACTTCGTAAAGAAAATAGGGGAAATGAATCTGACTCCACCTATATTAGTTCAGAAGATGAATATCCAACTGAGAATAAAAATAAGCCTCAAAAACCAATGTCAAGTTTTAAAGGAAAAGGCAAAGGCAAAAAAAGTAAAATTCAGGCTCCTGCCGTTGCAAAATCCAGAAGGAAAATAACTACAAGAAAGCTTAGCATTTCAACCACAAGTGTTTCGGATACAAGGAGTGTGCATAGTGACTCGGACCTACTAGATGTTGATTTCGATGACCACAGCTCAGATATTAATAATAGGAATGATCGTTCACCGTTTATAATTCCGAAAACAGACAATAGTGACAAAATAGAATATCAAAATAAGATTACTGATGAAGAAATAGATGAAAAAGTCAAAACAAAAAGTTGCGTATCACATGATACAATAAAATATGGGATGAGTCATCAGCACAGTGAAATGAAAACTTTACCATCAATGGCCGAGATACGGAATGATTATGAAAACGAAAAGAAGGATAAACCCAGAAGTGAAGTGAACGAAAAAGCTCAAAGAATACTCTGTGATAATCAATATAATGAAGTACCTCTTATTTTCTTTGATGAGTTTGGGAGTGAAGAAATTGTAGTTGAAGATGTTAATAATACTGTATCTCTTATATCATTTAGTGAAAAGGAACTATATAGTAAAGAAATTATAAATGACAAAGAATGTAGTGAAGTTATGGATAATGATGAAAATGCGGATTTAATTGAAAATAAAGAAAACCACTTCGAGAACAGGAAAAAACTGACTATTATTAAGGAAGAAAGTTTAGAAAATGCGTTCAAAAACAAAAAAGTAGTCTTTAAGGACCTTAAACCTGTATGTCTAAGCAGTTACATTGATATACCAAAGAAAAATAAGCAAAAGCCAAAGAATTATTATAACGATAGACAAGAAATTTTAAAAGCATTGATGGATAGTGACTAAGGTTTTGATTATTTCTTTTATATTTTTTGAAGTTTTATATATTTTATTGTAGACATCTAAGCAGAAACCATTTTATGAATAGTTTTGTTTTAATATGTTTATTTTACGTACATTGCTCAAAAGAATATTTTTATTTGTTTAAATATCTCATAATTATAAGTTTATGACTTATAATTAATTATGAAACCTAAGAATTTTTTTTTTTTTTTGTTATTATTTTGGCAACGTCACAAAAGCCAAGACACCAATTAGGTAACTTTGATTTTAATGTTTCACTTCGAAGACTGAGTAATCATAATATTAATAAATTAGGTATAAGTCCAAAATGTGAGATTGTTACGGCCTTACTGCAAAAAAGTTAGACACCTGTCGAACTTTATTGTCTACAAAAAATGTCAACACAAATTTTCGCTTGATGACGGTTTCTAAATCGTTATAAAATGCATCTTTTAACCGACGAAAAAAAGGAGGAGGTTCTCAATTCGACATGTAAGTACTTATATTTGTTTTTGTGATGACACTTTTTACATGTAAGTACTTATATTTGTTTTTGTGGTCCGTGATTAGACCTGTCGTACTGTATGGATCAGAGTGCTGGGCTTTGAAAAAGATGGATGAAAAACGATTGCATGTAGCGGAGATGAGAATGTTGAGATGGATGTGCGGAGTGACAAGAATGGATAAAGTGAGGAATGAGTATATTAGAGGAAGTTTGAAAGTAGCACCTGTTACAGAAAAATTGAAAGGAAGTCGTTTATCTTGGTATGGTCATGTAATGAGGAGGGATGAAACGTGTGTGACTAAAAAAGTGATGGATATAAATATTGATGGATGGAGAGGGAGAGGAAGGCCAAAGAAAAGATGGATGGATTGTGTGAGGAATGATATGAATGAGAAAGGAATAAATGCCACCTTGACGTGTAACAGGGAAGAATGGAAGAAGAAAACGTGTTGCGCCGACCCCAAATAGAATGGGATAAGGGCAGGAAGATGATGAGATGATGATGTGATGACACTTTTTGTAAGCAAGCTTTCAAGAGATGTCTTACTTTTGTAGTAAACCATTATTTTATAATTATTTGAGGTACTTACCCATGCCCGTCGGGGCCGCGGATTTTAGTACTAGATGACGTGGCCTCGGCACAAGGGCAAAGAAGGAACATGGGTTCGGTTTTTAGTCAGTAGAAGTCTGACACTCCCCTTCGCTCTGCCCAAGAGCGGGGGGGGGGGGGTAAAAATTGGTACACAAATACGTACCTATGTATTTAACATTGCGAAACCAGTGTGACTAAATAGTACCTACATAGGTACCTTATTCAAAATATAATTTGTAAAAGAAGAATAAATGTTGTGATTGTCTAAAGTTGTTTTATTTAAATAAATAATTTAATCATTTAATAAAAGAATCAGGTCACTACCTATCTGCACAGCTAACTCATTTTGCGCAATACATTTTTATTTGAAACGAGCTGTCCTGTGCGGCTTCACCCACATAATTTTGCTTGCAACTTTCTTAAATTTTTCTTTCATAAAACCTTTTTCCTGACAATAACAAACGAAAAAATAATAATTTCGTAATCGGTTTAGCCTTTCTCGAGTTTTGCGCTTAGCAACACATTTAGCGATTCATTTATATTTACATACTTAGATAGATCATGCTTGCCCTTAAATATTCCAAATATAGCTTCACCTTCATTAAGAATACCTTTGTTATATTAACATTACATTCCAAATAACCCCAAAGAGGCAATGGATCTCTTAGTGAATAAATGTTCAGTTGTAATTTTTGGCTTGTCTATAGCTTATAGAGAGTGAAATTAAGGTGAAATAAAGGCAACTTCTCATCCTTTAACTATTCCAAATATAGCTTACTGACTTTTATTTGACACAGCTAAAAAAAATAAGAAAAACTAATGCAAAAAAGTGAGATTACAAATAAACCCATTGATGCGATATTTGGAATAGCAACAGTAAAGTAATATATCTTTAAATCTAATAACAGAAGTTGTACTACGATCATTACTTTTATAGTTTATTGTATAATCTACCGAAAAAATAATATACCATATCATTTGAATTATTACAAATTTTACAAACACCTGTTTTACGAAAAAAGTGTTTTAATTAACCCCATTTTACGGTACTAAATAAATAAATAAATATGAAAGTAAAAGCAGTAAATAATAGTGTGAAGAATAACAGAGGAGAATGGAAGAGAAAAACGTACGTTAAACAAATCGCGAACTCAACGCGTACGAAATCTCTGGTAACAATCAATTTGTATACAGGGTGTAAATCTACCCATCACACAGCCGTCAACCAAGCATTCTGTACTTCAAACTAAGAACCCCTACGCAAAAATTTTTGCTGGGAAACAACTTTTTTTTTGGGGTCAAAAATCACATTTTACGGTAATACTCAAAGTAGCACTCTTAAAACATTGTGCTAGTGGATGCTTTGAATAGTAAACGGGTCATGGAGGTAATTTAAGTAAAGTTATAACCTGAAAAACTAGTATTTGCAAAAACAGCTGTGAAAAATTTGGAACTTTGACCCTCAATATCTCTGTAACTAGGGGGTTCCCAGGTATGGTCTAGAACAAGAAAATGATCGCAGTGGTGGGGAGAACAAGTGTCCTTCGTTTGCGTTAAGGGTACTTTTACACCCTATATAAAAATCTATTGCGACATGTATGGCGGAGCATTACTTGAAAACGGCTCGACCGATTCATCTGATAACTTTTTTGTAGTGTTCGTGATATTGTCAGGACAAGGTTAGTGTGGAAGGTGGACCGATGACCTGGTAAAGGTTCCGGGGATCCGGTGAATGCGGGACGCACGGGACCGGTCAATGCGGTGGCACTTTGGGGAGGCTTATGTAAAGCATTGGACGTCTTTCGGCAGAAATGATGATAAGTTGCACCGCCTGAAACCGGGGTGGGTTGCCAGTCTTATAAAAATCAATTACCCATGTTTGACGGGGTACCCCTTGAGAACGACTGGACCTATTTTCAACCGACTTCCAAAAAGGAGGAGGTAGCCAATTCGTCTGTATGTTTTTTTAGTCGGTGGCAAAAAAAAACGAAATCAAACAAACAAAATGTCACCGATTTCCGCAGCTGGTTTTCTTGTGAAGTTTATTTTTATTTTTTTTGTGTTTTTCGTTTGTGTTTTTGAAGTCGTTTTTTTTTGCAAATTGTTTTTTTGCTGTTTATTTTTTATGTTGGGATCGTATTTATACGAATAAGGACGAAGGATTTTTTTACAACCTCCGGATCCAATAAAAACTGCGTGAAGCCGGACGGGTCGCTAATTACTTTTCGTGGACGAGACGGTTTTCGTGGCCTAGAATCACTTGTTTTTTTGTCAACATTATGATACGGATTCTTACATTTCACGGACTGTATTCTTTCTGTCTAGATCGACATATCGATACCTATAAATTATTATACGTATAGAAGAAATATACAGGTTGGTGCCGACAATACGACAATAAATTAAACCACTGGTAGTTCTAGTTCATAGGAACATTATTAGACTATCAAATAAATTCTAACACAGTCGTGGTGCCGACGATACTACAATAACCTACCTAAATGTCTTTGCCAAATTCGTTTTTTATATTTTATTTCCACACGTAAATCGGTGCAAATTATTCCTAAGGTTAGTAAACCAATATTTGTTTGTAAATTGTAATGTATTTCTAGTTTTGTGCCCGGTTGATGGCAATATACTCAAAATGTAGATGTAACGTACCTACTTTACGGTACACCTCTGCTTAGCCATTTGCAAACTGCTGCTACTTCATGGACTGTTTTGTTTTTGCTTAGCTCAAAATATCGATACGTCTAGTTAAAAAGACGTCAACATTTTCTACCAAAAATTTTTCTTCAAAGAAAATACTGTACCTACCACTCAATAAGTATTTAATCAATCAAAACTTCTCAATAAAATTCAAAATCAACCAGCAATTGGCACTTAGAACATAAACGGTAGCAATTTAAATGGCATTCAACGACTTGCGTTATGAACTAACACTGGCACTTGGCAATCTGCCAGAATGCCAGATCAAATTAAACGCAGTTATTCCCTTTAATCTTATGGGGATGAGTGATCAGCATCCGATGAATGTTCTGTAATTGTTTGTGTTATGTTTAATAAATCGTTTGTTTAAAACGGGTTTGAGGTTATTTATTTTATTGTAATATGAGCTTGCGTGGTGGTAGTTTATGAGTGGTCAAAATAGGATATTCCTTATTTATATCCTCCAAGAATCATCGTATAATATTATAAATTATTTACGACGATATTATAGTATTTGAGGAGCTCGTGGCTTAATAAGAACTGCCACTCGGGTCGATGTTTAGGTAAAGCTGTGCTTGCCTAGGTCGGTCTGTGGATGGGTGATCGCCCGACATACCGAGTTTCCTCCGTGCCTCGGAAAGCACGTTAAGCTGTTGGTCCCGGCTGCCATATATAGTGACCTGAAATTCTGACATTCAGTCTTACCAATGAGTATCGTATTACCTAGTATTAACTGGGTTGTGGAGGTCAGATAGGCAGTCGCTCCATGTAAAATACTGGTACTCAGCTGCATCCGGTTAGACTGGAAGCCGACCCTAACATAGTTGGGAAAAGGCTAGGCAGATGATGATATAGCATTTGACAAGGGCGTAATAGGATGGTTCATGGGCTATAAGTGTGTTTGTATATTCGCATCGAAAAAGGGTGGGTATTAGGAAATTTCCCACATTATCTTTTTTGTGCAATATTTTAGAAAAAACAAAATGTTAGTCAAAGACCAAGTTTGTGCACGATAGGATAGAACGGGAAGAATACACAATTGTCCATAAGTTTATTCACTACCAAGCTTTTAAGTATTCTTTGGATACCTTCTAAACCAAAATATTAAAGTTCAACGAACTGCCTTCAAGGTCAATGTCTCTTCGTATTCACAAACAATTTGAATAAACAAAATGTCCCAACGTTTGTCAACTCAAATAGCACTCCATCAAAGTGTTTTGATCAAATGCAATCGGTCACCCATCTGTCGGCTGGCCGCGATAACCTTTACTTAACCTCTATTGATTGAGCGATTTCAATGTTCAGATTTATCATAAAGTGCTTTTTGGGTGCAGTTAATTAAAATGCTGTGGCATGTTTTTCAAGAAGGGTTAAAAAATATTACTTTTATTGAAGTGATTCATTGTGGAAAAATACCCATATTTATTTATAAAACTATGGTTAGTATACCGTCTATATTTACATTATCGTTGAAATAAAGTATCATGGAAAAATACACCAAACAAACAATATTCGTTAAAAAATAATTCTACGAAAAATGAGATTATAAAATTCATTTAATTGTGTTTCTGTAAAATAATGTTTAATTCAAATAAATAGTATTTGAAACAATAATATTCGAAACAAAAATACAAGAACCAAATACAATATGAAACATTTTCTGAGAAACAAAATTCTTTGAAATTTCTGTCTGCGAAACAAGGGGTTACCATAGCTCATAGCCTGTACTAACTATGCCGTCGCTTATAAAGGGTGTAAAAGTAACCTTAATTAAGCCGAACTATACTTGATCTCCTCGTCACTGCGATAATTTTTTGTTCTAGACCATACCTGGAAAACCTCTAGTTACGCAGATATTGGGGATCAAAGTTCCAAATTTTTAACAGCTTTTTTTCAGGTTACAACTTTACTTAAATTACCTCCATGACTCGTTTACCCTTCAAAGCATCCACAAGCACAATGTTTTAAGAGTGTTACATTGAGTCATTAGGTACTTAGTTTGATGTAAGTACATAATGCTGGGTTGACGGCTTCGTGAACACAGAAGAAGAATAGACATACGCCACATCACAGTCTGTTATTGTATTGATCGATTTATATTTGCTACTGAAGCCAAAAGCTACATTAATGAATAACAATTAATTAATGAATAATTAATGGATATAAACATATATTGTCATTACCTGCTTAACCTGTTACCAAAATATTTTGGGGAAGTCTAACCGTATGCCAGCTAAATCCCGGTATTTTATTTACATGAAGCGACAGTCATCATCTGCCTAGCCTTTTCCCAACTATGTTGGGGTCGGCTTCCAGTCTAACCGGATGCAGCTGAATACCAGTATTTTACATGGAGCGAGTGCCTATTTGACCTCCACAACCCAGTTAATACTAGGTAATACGATACTATTTGGTAAGACCGGATGTCAGAATTTCAGGTTACTGACTACCTGTAACGACTGCCCAAGCTCTATATATGGCAGCCGGGACCAACAGCTTAACGTGCTTTCCGAGGCACGGACGGAACTCGGTACGTGATGGTCACCCATCCACTGACTAACCTCGGCAAGCACAGCTTAACCTTGAAATCGACCCGTGGTGTTATTATTTAACCACAAGCTCCTAAAACATATTGGATTCAAGGTAAAAGTTGATTAAGGGTTGTTACGTGACTTTTTTTACCATATTGCCATTCGCCATTGGGGCGTAATAAACACAAGTAATTGCTTCTAGTAAGGAAAACGGACGTTCAAGAAAAACCGTGATTAGTTGCTTAGTAGCACGTTCTACCACGTTATCACTATTTTTGTTGCTTACCGAAACTACACAAAAACATATGTGGATTAGGGAACACCGACTAGGGTTAATGTGATTAAAAAAGTGATGGATGTTAATGTTCATGGGTGGAGAGGGAGAGGAAGGCCAAAAAGAAGATGAATCGATTGTGTGAAGAATGATATGAAAAAGAAAGAAGTAAATGATGCCATGACGTCTGACAGGGGAGAATTGAGGAAGAAAATGTAACCCCAATGAGAATGGGGCAAGGGCAGATTAATAACTAAGATTAAAATGTTTCGACAGTTATGAAAAATTTCGACTCTGGGGGGTCTGGAACCATATTAAGATTTTAAGGTTGCATGTGTGTCGTTGTGCTTTACTCTGTAAATTGCTTCCTTTTACTCTAACAGACAATACTAGAAAGAGACAGAAAATAAGAGCTTGTTAATCTACTTCACGGAAATTTTAAACTCCATATAATAATTATGTTATTAACCCCTGATTTTAGAACGCCGATTTTATTCAAATCTCATGTTCAATCGTGATTGGGTGTTGTTATATGGACATGTTTCGATCGACCAATCACAACGGCTTACATAAGATTTGACAGCAGTCAGAAAAAAGAACAAGCTTAAAAAAATCAGGGGTTGGGAATTTTGGGTTGTTGTCCAATACCTTAAGGAAAGTTTTAGTTCAAAATAATTCGACGGCTCTAATTTTCTTCCTTCTCTTTCTTGTTTTATCTGTAAACAATGAATGGTAACATTTTTAGTTAGCCTAGTCTTTAGCACAACATTTATTTGGTAGAATATGGAAGATCATTATCACGATTCTCCTGCCTTTTTCCAAGATTTTACAAGAAATTACTGTCTTTTTGACTTCCACAACCCAGTTACAGGGTAAAGTGATGGAAATTTAAAAAAAACTAAAATAAAAAGTCATCATCTTCCTGCCCTTGTTTCATGTTCCTTACAACACGTCACTTTATCATATTATACTCCATTTTAAACGTTGCTAAATATAATATCCCACAATGGATAAAAGCATAGTTATTCGCCACCGGCGGCGTGCGTGTATGACGAGATAATGAACGTTGACGAAACAAAAGGATCGTAGCAGGTGGAGTACTGTACTTTCTGTCTATCCCCATGTAAAAAAGGCGTGAGTTTATGTAAATATACAGAATGGTGCCGACAATACGACAATAAATGAAACCACTGGTAGTTCTAGTTCATAGGAACATTATTAAACTATCAAATAAATCTTAACACCAAAATAAAAAAGTTGAAAAAAAAGCAATAAAACTAAGTAGCATAAAACTGTAAACGAAATACATTACAATTTACAAACAAATATTGGTTTACTAACCTTAGGAATAATTTGCACCGATTAACGTGTGTAAATAAAATGTAACAAACGAATTTGGCAAAGATATTTAGGTAGATTAGTGTAGTATCGTCAGCACCACGACGGTGTTAGGATTTATTTGATAGTTTAAAAATGTTCCTATGAACTAGAACTACCAGTGGTTTCATTTATTGTCGTATTTTCGGCACCATTCTGTAGGTATATAAAGGCATGAATCTGAGCGTGAATTAATTCACCAGCTCGCCTTCAAAACTTGTTTCCACGCGTCGTGCATTAAAGTAAGCTTGCATGCTGTGACCCAATTCATCTTATGGCTTGTCTGGGCCTTAGTGCCCTGACAGTGACTATAAAAGTGTTGCGACGTGGAAATGTGAAAACTTTTGGCATTTCCTAAGGTCGAAGTTACAGCAAGGTGCTTCGTATAGTGCTATGCTGGAGTCATAATGCTCTACTGAACTAAAATACGACACTTCTACTACAGTTTAGAAATAACATTAACAGACTACATTTTACTTTTGACATCCGAACCTCCTGCTATTTCATTTCAAAATACGTGCGAGCAGCATCTGTCTTTATGGTATTACTACGAGTACTATTCATTTACTTGGCAGTTTTTTAAACAGTACTCTTATTAAGAATGCTCTTCAGAATGACCAGGATCGTAGTCCTCGCAACCAATGTCTGAACGTGACCGAGCCAAAAGGTTTATGTAAGCGGTCTCTGGGGTTTTTACGTCCCCTAGGAGAAAAGCTGAGGGTAATGTATGCGGTCTTTTGTGCGAAATAAATGGTTTTCTTTACTAAAGAACAACGCCGTTTGGAAACGAGAAAATTGTAAAGATGTGATAGGTAATTAAGCTAAGTATGGCTGATTGGTCGGTTGGTTGGCTGAGACCGAAGCCACACCACAGGTAACAATGCTTTCCCTCTTTAACATTGTGAAAATAAAACTAACTGTGAACTGTGTGTGACTGTAGTAACTGTGATGTATGTGGGTAAATGTAAATAATTGTCGTACTCCATTATTACATAGATGTGGGTAACTATTGATCATGCGACCGTTTTATGTAGCCTAGCGTCAGTCGGATTACAGCTTTAAAAGTAACAAGTTTGTTTTATTGCGATCACCATATCCTGGCTTCCCGACGACTCCCTAAATATCTCAGTAAACACTTAATTTATTACATTCAGAAAGCAAGACTTAATAAAAGTGTAAGTCTTGTAGTGTTAATCCATAAGCAAGTAAGTAAGTACAATTTACTGGAAAAAGTCTTAATGTTCATTGAACATTAATAAATACGTTTTTCTTTCGGACTAAGTTGATCCAAGAAACAAAATTTTTGCAGGACTGTTTTCGGATGCTTAAGAATACCGAATAACATTTTTTGTTGTTCTATAATATTAATCGGCTTTATTTGCTTGAAATAAAATTGCTTATGAGTCTCAGAATAAATCACTGAACCTTCAAAAGGTAAGCAGCTTAGGTATTTAAAACACGAGCAGGTATAGTTACGTCACTTTTAAATAGATTAGAGAAAACTATGAGATTTCAAATAAAAAATTCGTTTGCGTGGCCAAAAACAAATACCTACTACAGCCATTAATATTGTCTGCCTAGGCTATTTTTAAGGCAATTTATCTTTGAGCTATCTTTGGGTAGAGAAAAAATGATTCAAATGACCTAAGAAATTGTAACCTTAACAGTTAAGCTGAAAAATAATGTTGTCGTTAAAGTTCACCCCAAACAGATTTATTATTATGTTCCTTCAATAAAAAAACCACAATAACAAAAAAAAGAAAATGACTTTAAAAAGAGGAGACAAAGCCTCCGTAAACACCAATATAAAAACTATAGCATTAAACCCCAAATGACTATAAGAAAGACTATCATTTCTTTTGAATGTCCCTCGATTAAAATAATAAGAAAATAAAGAAATTGTCGAACAGCGGCAGAAAACTGGTACAATTGAAGACGTGTAGGGAATATAGCCAACCCAGAGATGTATAGAGCTAACGACCAATCAAATTAAGTTTAGGGAAAGAGTGAGAAAGAAAGAAGGCCTACTTCAAAAGATGAATGAAAAAGATTTGACCAGTAATCGGTTGGATCAAATGCTGCAACCACTGAGTAAACTACAGCAGGTTAATTTAAAACATGTCGTATACTAGTGGTTTTTATATTGTAACCATCACATTGATATAAAAACTAAAGATACGTTCGTCCGAACATTTGCTCGACGCGTTCGCCATACAGAGAATCGGTGTAGTCTGCTCGTTTATGTAACCTTGTATAAGCGGCGTGGTATTTTCGAGGTATAAAGAACATAAATAAAGCTTTTAATAAAATTTACGACCGCACCCGAAGAGAGCCGATCGTGGACTAGTTCACTTCGGCTTAGGAAAGACCATATTGGGACCACGTTCGAGGCGTCATTTTAACATGCCGTCCGCCCAGTCGCAGTAATATATAAGTCAATGAACCATCATCATCATCAGCCTATAATACTCCCACTATAGGAACTCAGGCCTCCTCTCTAGGAGAGGGATGGGCTATAATCCACCACGCGGGCCCAGAGCGGGTTGGTAGATGTCACATGTCTTTGATTTTTGGGATCTTCTTCATGACGGTTTCCTCATGATGTTTTTCTGCACCGATTTAAAAGCATGCTCTAATAGCTTCCTTATAACACAACAAACAAAGAAAACCTTAAAACATGGAATGGTAGAAAATTGTTTACTTGATCCTATAATCATCACACTTTTTAAGCAATTGAATATTATGATGAAACGCATGTGAAAGGGTGGTGAATATGTATGTTGGATGGATGGAGAGGGAGGCCAAAGCAGAGGTGAGTGGGTTGTGTGAGGATATGGAAAAGAGAGGCGTTAATAATGCTGTGAAGTCAGATATGAGAATAGAAAAAGAAAACGTGTTGCTCTCTGATTCCAAGTAGAATGAGATAGAGGCACAAAGATTACAAAATAATTCATCATCATCATCATTTCAGCCGAAAGACGTCTACTGCTGGACATAGGCCCCCCCAAGTGACATTGACCGGTCTCATGCGTCTCACATCCAGCGGATCCCCGCAACCTTCACCAGGTCATCGGTCCACCTAGTGGGAGGCCTTCCAACGAAACGAAGGAACGAACGAACGATCTTTCCGGCCCCCTCGGCCATCCGTTCTGCGAGCAATAAAATGATTATGATGAAAGAATTAATGTAGAAACGGGAAATGCAGTTATTGTGTCTTTCAGAAAACCGCAGGAACACGAGTTATTTATCTTCACTGTCGAAATAAAGCAGATGATACTTTTCCTTGTTATGAAGGTATGAAACTTCTGATTTGTTTTTTTATAGTGGCTGTATCAAATAAAGGTTGAAAGGGCTATTTATGTTATCGGATATTTCTTCTCATTCTGCGAGGAAATGATCTGAGAATGTTGTTATAAAAGTAAAGGATTCGTAATGGATAACGGTACCGGTGTGGCTGCCATATTTTTGTTGTGAGTTTATCCGCTTCTGATTGATTCTGCAACGCCATAAAACTGTTTTAACAGTTTAGTAGTCATCGAGAAGTCTCAATGACTGACTAAGAATCATCATCATCATCAGCCTATAATGTTCCCACTGCAGGGACTCAGGCCTCCTCTCTAGGAGATGGATGGGCTATATCCACCACGCGGGCCTAGTGCGGGTTGGTAGGTGTCACATATCTTCGAATTTTTTGGTTTTAAGACATGGCGGTTTCTTCACGTTGTTTTCCTTCACCGTTTTTGAGAGCAGTGGTGATGAAATAAATTACGCAAATTAATGCGCCTACCTGATTTCGAACCCACGACTTACTGTTCGTAAGTCGGGGACGCAACCACTGGGCCACCACTTGACTGCTCTCCTGGGCCACCACTGCTATCTAAGAATCAGACTTCCACAAATACTTAAAATGCATAAAATAAAGTAATCTTTTTGCGGCACCAATAAAACTCCAGGCCTCAGCTGTTCATCAGCTCACCACAGATATAAAAGTCTTGCCAGACAAAATTTTAAGAGACTTACTAGTGGAGTGCCGTAAGATTTATACCTCGGAATCCAGGGCCGGTCAATGAATCTTCATAAAACTTTTGGACTGCATTGATAAAAGCCCAAATAAAGAAGTTAAAAAAAAAAAATTGCGCGCTCTTCTTTTTTTTTTTTTAATTCCCCAATTTACTGAAAAATGATAGGGACAAGGGAAAAAAATGTTTAGAGCTACTAAATAATATTTTCACCGTGACTTTAATGTTAATTTATTAATATTTCGCTAAAAAGAACGACTTACAGCAAAAAAAAAAAAAAAAAAAAACGTATCTATCTAATACCTTTATAGGAGCAATTCTTGTAATATAGTATAATCTGAATCTCGGTTACGGCTTCAACGATTTTCATGAAATTTTGTATGCAGGGGGTTTTGGGGGGATAAATAGGTCAAGCTAGGTTTCATTTAATAAAAAACACGATTTACCAAAACAACCAAGCAAATTTCGGTCATCCAGGTACTATACATTATAATAACATTATTGTTAATTACTATCGTTGTCATCGTTGATGTGGATTGTTGTTGAAGGATATTTGATAACATAAAGATGTTTTTTTTTTAAATGAAACCTAGCTTGACCTATTTATCGCCCCCAAAACCTCCTGCATACAAAATTTCATGAAAATCGTTGAAGCCGTAACCGAGATTCAAATTATACTATATTACAAGAATTGCTCCTATAAAGGTATTAGATAGATACGTTTTAATTTTTTTTTTGCTGCAAGTAGTTCTTTTTTGCGAAATATTAATAAATTAACATTAAAGCCACGGTGAAAATATTATTTAGTAGCTCTAAACATTTTTTTCCCTTGTCCCTATCATTTTTCAGGAAATTGCCGAATTAAAAAAAAGAAGAGCGCGCAAATTTTTTTTTTTTAACTTCTTTATTTGGGCTTTTACCAATGCAGTCCAAAAATTTTTATGAAGATTCATTGACCGGCCCTGGATTCCGAAGTTTTACAATATTTATGCCTAAGGGCACTCCACTATACAGTAAAATTTTATCTTACCTAAAAGTTTCGGTACCTGGAGCCTGGAGATAAAAAAAGCTTAGCCAGGAAGATTTTTTAATTAAATCGAGGAATTAATTTTGTCCAGCTTTCTTCGTCCTTTTCGGTGAATTTGTAGCTAAGACATTAGCCCGGGGGTCTTAAGAATAATTAGAGGAGCTCGTGGTTTAATAATAAGTGCCACTCGGGTCGATCTTAAGGTTAAGCCGCGCTTGCCTAGGTTGGTCTGTAGATGGGTGACCGCCCATTACATACCGAGTTTCCTCCGTGCCTCGGAAAGCACGTTAAGCTGTTGGTCCCGGCTGCCATAATATAGATCTTTGGCAGTCGTTACAGGTAGTCAGTGACCTGAAAGTCTGACAACCAGTCTTACCAAAGGGTATCGTATTACCCAGTATTAACTGTGTTGTGTTAGGCAGTCGCTCCATGTAAAATACTGGTATTCAGCTGCATCCGGTTAGACTGGAAGCCGACCCCATCATAGTTGGGAAAATTTGTGTATGTGACTTTAAACGTCTGTGAACGCACCCACGACACAGGAGAAATGATTAGTGTAGGGCAACGTTTATAAAAAAAAAAAGTCTAACAGGGGAGAAAGATAGAAAAAAACGTGTTGCGCTAACCCCAAATGAAATGTGACGAGGGCAGGAGTGTTATGATGAGGTACCACACAGTTCCCTTTCCCTTTTTACAAGCTGTCATGTCATATAATGAATCGTAACGCGTTCACATCAATATTTATACACCAATAACAAACTGGCGTCAGCCGCTGACCTTGATTCACCTCAGCGTTGAACTTTGCTCCCGTTGTAACCATTATTTATTTTGTTATGTGTATCTACATTTTTTTTTGTCTGGAAGTGCGCACTGAAATGTTATGCCTGGGTTGGAAAATTTCACATGAAAAAGACAAGTGGATCGTAACTATGATGGTGTACCTAGAAGATTCATAGATAACTCTGCGCTATTTTTTTAGCGGGTGGAAAATCATCGAATGACTCCTCCCGCTCTTGGGCAGAGCGAAAGGGAGTGACAGACTTCTACTGACTAAAAACCACCCATGTTCCTTTTTAGCCCTGTATGTCGAGGCCGCGGTATCTCTTGCGAACAACCCGCAGCCCCGACAGGCGTCGGCCCTTGCATGTTGCTGACATGTCTATGAGACGCGCGTGGAACACGAACGCGCCGTCGAGACGGTCTGTCGTCGTCATAAGACGGACGAACGCCGAGCTAAGATAACTCTGCCCTGAAGTGTGTTTCTCCATAAGCAATGAAACACATAATATCGTGTCCTGTCTGTTCTCATTCTTTGATCGTCGACCTAAGAAAACATCCTAAAATTCCGAAGTCTTTGCCAAATATTGTGACAACACAATTAAGATTGCCATCAGCACGTTAAGAAGAAGCTAACTATGTCTACTTCTATAATATTTCATAAACCTTAAGTATACGTACGTACATAAAAAAACTATGTGGCTATTTTTTGATCGAGAATCCAATTAGTATCTTACAGATTCTACCAAAATGGACAATGCAGCAGCTTATTGCAATAATGCAGCACACTCACACACAATCACCCATACTACATATCTACTAACATTCATGTCGCATACTTAACCTAGATTTTAATAATTGTAATAGAAACTATGAAATGCCGTATGATTGATTACTCACTACATTCTGTCAGCGCGTCTAGTACTTAATGTGTAAAATGAAAATGTAAGGGTGGGATCCTGGTGTCCTAAAACACTGGCCATGAGCCTAGCTTAGGCACCAGTCTCCCACAATAAATACTTACCTGAATTGTGTATCTTGTCGAATCTGATCAATGTTAAATAATTTATGTATATTGTGGTGAGAAAAATAAAGTTTATTATTATTATTATGCCAATGACAAAACAGCTTGGAACATCTTTAGAGCAACAAGAAGACGAACAATAAGGCATAATATTGCCGACGTTCCAATTACTAGTAATTGCTTCATATTCTGAATGTGAATATGTGAGAAAACGACAATGCAACAAGAAAAACGGTGTGATACAGGGATGGTATGAGTATAATTAATTTCCGCGTCATATTCTAGTGTTGACATTTTTCACACAACATTTTTAATATTAACATCACACTTGTAGTTTCCGAAAGGTCAGCAGAGGTGAACTTAACGTGAATACGTTAAGTTCACCTCTGCTGACCTTGTTATAGGTAACAGCACTATTTTTGCCAGCTATTATGGCAAGCCTATTGCCATCCGGGCATACATAAAAACTCCAAGCCAGTACACAGAATTTCTTAAATCGAAAAAGACACTACTCTACACTATGCTCGACTTAGGAACCGTCTTGGTAATCTTTTTTTATTTTTGGAGGGTGGGAAATCATCAAAAGATTCCTCCTGTTCTGGGCAGAGCGGTAGGGAGTGTCAGACTTCTACTGACTAAAAACTTAGCCCTTTGTGTTGAGGCCGCAGTACCTCTTTCGAACAACCCGCAGCCCTGACGGGGGTCGGCCCTTGCCGTCTGCAACTTGTCAGCAACATTCAAAGGGACCTTCAATGTTGCTGACATCTCTTTGAGGCGCGCGTGGAACACGAACGCGCCGTCGACACGGCCTGTCTTCATCATAAGACGGATGGACGGTGAGCTAGACCTTCTTGGTACCCTCTGCCTTACACCACTGGACCAACAAGGCTTCATATTAACAGAACCTTATCATTTCACTTTAATAGGTACAACAAACTCATTCTACCCACTAATGAATATGGAGATTAAACGACACATTATTGAAATATTTAAATTTAATAATTCACCGTATTCAGTTCACGCACCACATTAATATTCAAAAAGTGACTGTGTTTAATGGCTCGCGAACTTGATCATTCAATCAGAACGAAAAGTATGTTTATAGCTATAGAAAAGTTATTCTCATAATAATATTCAAAGGTTTTCCTGTTTTTCGTAAAAGTCCGTCAAGCTTGGAGGATTGGTTGAGCGGTTTTGTTTAGAGGATAACATCATAACATTACATCACGTTAGTAGTATTGTAAGGTTTAGGCAGAGGTGTAAGGATGGTGGTGGTGGTGGTGGTGGTGGTGGTGTATGGTGGTGGTGGTGATATAGTATGGTAATGTTAAAGTCCCATGTAATAGCGGGTGAACCTATAGCCATCAACTGGGCACAAATTCTGACTCCATGGCTGCTACTAAAAAAATCCTGATTGGCTTTGTCGAACTCAGAACTTCTTGTTCAGCAGACGCGCTTGCCACTACAAGACTAATGAGGTAGTTGAACCACTGAACATTCTCTTTCAATTACATACATAGTAGCATGTAAGACAGTACGTCAGATATTACTTAAGGTTGACTGAAACACTCAGGATTCGTCAGCAGTTTTTAATCATGAATAACAGTTCGATTCGAATGATCGCTAAATACACAATAGTCCGTCAGATAGATCTACAAAAAATAATGATCACATATTATATTTTTTCTTTTTTCACGTAAACAAAAAATGAAGACGGTACAGTGCTTCGAAAAAAAGTTTGTAGGATGCTGTACTGGGTGATTTTAACTGATTTGTGAAAACATTTGTATGACGCAAAAAAAAAACTACGGCAGATGTACAAATTATTAGAAAATATCCTTGTCTTATCAGCTGTCTAAAAAAGTATAAAACGTAATACAAAGCCATGGACTTCACTACGAAAATCGCTTTTTTCGTTCGTAGGTACAGGTACGAGTACATAAGCTGAAATTTTTTCTTAAGAAAATTCGAACTAATTCAAAAACTTCTGAATTTTGGGGGAACATTTTTCATTTTAACCCTGCTATGGCGTCCTGCAAGGAATACGTCGTACCAGTAACTGTATATTTTATATATATAGCAGTGTTATTCTAGTAGTATCACCGTCAGACTACCAAGTCAGCGGCCCATGGCTGGCCTAAAATCTCCGACATTAAGTTATGCAAAAAACCACACGATAAAGAAAAAAAATGGTTAAATTTGGGCTCACCTTCCTAAACGCGACCCTGAAGTTCTCAGAGAGGAAGGCGTACAGAACTGGGTTGACGCAGCTGTTCATGTACGCCAGCACGTGCGATACGATCTGAGCGGTCACAGTGAAGTACGTAATGTTGTACGCGTCCAGCGCCTTCACTAGCAGGATTATCTGGAACAGAAGATGAGAAGGTTTTGTTACTGTTAGCCATTTTTTGGCGGGCGGGATTTCATCAAAATAGAACAAGAAGACGTTGCGTTGGAAGGCCTCCCACTAGGTGGACCGTGCACCTGGTGAAGGTTGCTGGGATCTGCTGGATGCGAGACGCACGGGGCCGGACAATGGGGCGACACCTGGGGGAGGCCTATGTCCAGCAGTAGACATCTTTTGGCTGAAATGGTGATGATGACGACAATATCGATAAACAGAATTAAAAACATATTTCTATCGACAATTACAAGTTATCATCATCATCATCATTTCAGCCATAAGGTCACGTGTCCCGACGCGAGTCACTCTCTTTCCTCTGGGCAGAGCGGAAGAGAGTGTCCGACTTGTACTGACTAAAACCAACCCATGTTCCTTCTAAAGCCTCATTTACGGACACGCGGGGCGTCGCGCGGCGCGTTGTGCATTTCATAATTCCTATTATGATAATAACATATATTTAAAAAAAAACCAAAGTTCCTTGCCACATGGACGAGGGACATTATTTTTGATTATGTATGGAAGCTGTAAACAACCTAAAATATTATTCGAAAATTTACATAATTAAATCGATAAAATATTTTTGGATTTTATTTACGCTATGCTGGGCAGGAATACTTTAAATAATTGATAAACCTGTAAATGGTAGGTATTAGAAATAATGGTACCATATTTGTCTCTTCAAATTTTAGTACGGTCCACGTTTTATTTTTGAAATGAACAGTTTTTACCCATAACCCTACTTACTACAAAACAATAAATACATCTATTTCAAAGGCATATTTAGCATGTTATTAGTGTTGGTAAAAGCGTCGAAAATCCTGACCATTTCAATTGAAAGCGCTGAGAATGCTCAAATTAAATGCTTTGGCACCGAACAACACCACATATTGCAGTAGATACCCGGATTACGTACACATATGCTGTATAGTGTAATTTGATTTGATTGGTACATAGAATGGTGTTTTGTTTGTGAAATAATGGAAAGGGGTTTTAACTTTTTTGTATGGAAGCTGGCATAGCGACCCACCGCCATTTTGATTATTTTTCGAAATCGGGGCCCACGATGAAAGTAGTACCTATGTATGGATACATGGTACCCCAAAGTGTCACGTTATCGAGATATTTGAAGGTAAAGATCAACATAATTAATACAATAACCACATAAAAAATAGACCTTTTACGTGTTTAGGCGTTAAATTGTATCCAAGTAATAGTTCCCAGGTTGATTATTATTGACTACACAAATTAATAAAAATTGATGAAGATAAAACGCGTCAAAGATCATGAGTGAGGGCTTGTGACGTCACTTGTAGGTAAAAATGTACTGACATGTGACGTTTTCGAGGAGTTCACGAGTTTTCGAAGCACTGTATCGTCTTCATTTTTTGTTTATGTAAAAAAAAATGTGTTCAATATTTTTTAGAAATCTATCTGACGGACTAAATAGTTTTTTTTTGTCCGATCCCCTATTGCTTGGATCTTTATAATTACTCTTAATCTCGAGTCTTTTGCGCTCATAATATTACCTTCTAAGATTACCACTGATTCCTTATTATTTCTTAAAGCTGTTCTTGTAATTTGACCTCCGTAAACTTAAAGCTCTAATTACGACTTACAAAATGGGGCAAATTTGTTACAATAGGCTCTTCCTAACCTAAACATCGAAGGCTTCGACCGTATTGTTCCTTTAATTAACTTAGTTTCAACATTATAAGGCCGCAATCGTTTAGCGACATTTACCCTTAATGGGTAAATGTGGAATTACCTCAAATCCTACTTTTACCCTTATAAATTACTTGATTATCTTTAGAGGTTGTTTTAAGAAGAGGTCGGTCGACCTTTAAATCTTATTTGTGTTAAATTTTGCCGAAGAAATATGAGCCTTCTTAATTTTGGGAAAGAGTGGGTTTTTAAATACAGAAACCTATAAAATATACCTACATTAATTAGAATTTTGGAGCTCGTGGCTTAATAAGAACTACCACTCGGGTCGATGTTTAGGTAAAGCTGTGCTTAAAAACAAAAAAAAAAAAATAATAATAGTGCCAGTGCCATGTCAGTTTAAAATCTTATAAAGCTGTGCTTGCCTAGGTCGGTCTGTGGATGGGTGACCGCCCGACATACCGAGTTTCCTCCGTGCCTCGGAAAGCACGTAAAGCTGTTGGCCCCGGCTGCCATATATAGATCTTTGGCAGTCGTTACAGGTAGTCAGTGACCTGAAATTCTGACATCCAGTCTTACCAAAGAGTATCGTATTACCTAGTATTAACTGGGTTGTGGAGGTCAGATAGGCTGTCGCTCCATGTAAAATACTGGTATTCAGCTGCATCCGGTTAGACTGGAAGCCGACCCCAACATAGTTGGGAAAAGGCTAGGCAGATGATGATAGAATAAAGTGGAAAAGAAAGAATTTTCGCTCTTGTGACTAGCATAATTAATATATTTTTAAACGTTGCCTCCCACACTAGGAATTTCTCCTGTATCGTGGGTGCGTTCACAAACATTTAAACTCACGTACACAAATACTCAGACCCGGAACAATTATCTGTAGGTCATACAAATATTTGTTACGTGCGGGGATCGAACCCGCGACACGCAGCGCAGCAGTCCATTGCTTGAGCCACTGAGGCAACCATGCCGTCGAATAAAAATAATAATAAAAGAATAATTGTCACACGTGGTAATAATATATTTATGAGTAAAGTAAGAGTTATTTCTAAATAAATCTTTTTTATTTTCAATTTTAAAATCGTTCGAATTGAACTAACATTTACTGTGTGGGTTTGCGCTATATCCACATAAATATGTATATTATATCGATGTTTCCGTGAAAAAACACTAGGTAGGACTTGCAACTTCAAAAGTCAGTTTTCCAAAATTCTAATTCATCATCTACCTAGCCTTTTCCCAACTATGTTGGGGTCGGCTTCCAGTCTAACCGGATGGAGCTGAATACCAGTATTTTACATGGAGCGACTGCCTATCTGTCCTCCACAACCCAGTTAATACTAGGTAATACGATACTCTTTGGTAAGACTGGTTGTCAGAATTTCAGGTCACTGACTACCTGTAACGGCTGCCAAAGATCTATATATGGCAGCCGGGACCAACAGCTTAACGTGCTTTCCGAGGCACGAAGGAAACTCGGTATGTCGGGCGGTCACCCATCCACAGACCGACCTAGGCAAGCACAGCTTTACCTAAAGATCGACCCGAGTGGCAGTTCTTATTAAGCCACGAGCTCCACTTCTTTACACTTTATTCTATAATATATGTAATATAATATACGCGCCCCTTAAAATATGGGACTTAAACATAACTGGTGAAATGTGGGTGTACTACTTCTGGTAAACGTCTGCCGTTACCCTTTGAGGATTACATGCGTGATGTTGTGTTATGTAATATTTCGCGCTTATGTATGTGTAAACAAATCCAGATGCATTAAATATCAACTAATATATAACCTTTTTTTTTATTTGCCGGATGGAAAATCATTGAATAACCCCTCCCGCTCTTGGGCAGAGCGAAAGGGAGTGTCAGACTTCTACTGACTAAAAACCACCCATGTTCCTTCTTAGCCCTTTATGCGCGGTATCTCTTGCGAACAACCCGCAGCCCCGACGGGCGTCGGCCCTTGCGGGCCCCTTCCATGTTGCTGACATCTCTTTGACGCTCGCGTGGAAAACGAACGGGCCGTCGACACGGGCTGTCGTCGTCATAAGACGGATGGACGGCAAGCTAGCCCATTACTCACCGTCCACAGGCCCGCGTCTACGGTGGCCGGAAGCCATCACGTGGCCCCCGACGCCCGGAGCGTCTCCCGCGGCGGCTGGGACGAGAGGTTCTCTCCCTCTCACGTTCCGCCACCTCCTTCGCTAGCATCACTGCTTCGCAGAAGGAGGCGACGGCGTCCCATTCCATCTCGCCCCGACCATGGCTTGGACCAGGCCCGGAACTAATATATCCCTTAATATCCAACAAGATAATTAAAAAAAGACAATAATTACAACATAAAGCGAATAACGGGAAGAAATAGCCTTAATTACAAGTATCAATGAAGATAAAGATACCAATATCCTCTAATGAAAACTCAGAATATCTTTATCAATAAATTCTTAATAATAATCCTTGTTACTGGTATCATTTACTTCTTCTTTATTAATTTCAAGTACCAATTAAAGACTAAATTAATAGTCTCCGACATTGTTTTAATTGAGTATTTACCCTTTTTTTTTTTTTTTTGGGGGGGTGGGAAATCATCAAATAACCCCTCCCGCTCTTGGGCAGAGCGAAAGGGAGTGTCAGACTTCTACTGACTAAAAACCACCCATGTTCCTTCTTCGCCCTTCATGTCGAGGCCTCGGTATCCCTTGCGGACATCCCGCAGCCTCGACAGGCGTCGGCCCTTGCGGGCCCCTTCCATGTTGCTGACATCTCTTTGAGGCGCGCGTGGAACACGAACGCGCCGTCGACACGGCCTGTCGTCGTCATTAGACGGACGGACGGCGAGCTTACCCATCACTCACCGTCCACAGGCCCGCGTCTACGGTGGCCGGAAGCCATCACGTGGCCCCCGACGCCCGGAGCGCCTCCCGCGGCGGCTGGGACGAGAGGTTCTCTCCCTCTCACGTTCCGCCACCTCCTTCGCTAGCATCACTGCTTCGCAGAAGGAGGCGACGGCGTCCCATTCCTCCTCGCCCCGGACCATGGCTTGCACCAGGGCCGGACGCGAGAGGTCGCCGCCGCCGATCGCCGCTACGAGAACACGGCGGGGCTCTGCCCAAGCGGGACACACCTCCACGGTGTGCTCCACCGTGTCCTCCGGCCGATCCTCACAATGGTGACAACCGGGCGTTTCCTCCCGCCTGATTCGGTGCAGGTACCTCCCGAAACAACCGTGTTCGGTGAGTACCTGCGTCAGACGGAAGGTGAGGGCGCCGTGGCGCCTCTCCAGCCACTCCTCAAAGAGGGGACTTACCGCCACTATCGTGGCGTGCCCTTGAGTATTTACCCTCTTGTATAATTTTATTACAGGCAATATCCTACTAATATTAAAAATGCGAAACTTTGTGAAGATGAATGGATGGATGGATGTTTGTTACCCTTTCACGCAAAAACTACTGAACGGATGTGGATGAAATTTAGAACACAGATAGTTTATAACCTGGATTAACACATAGGAGACTTCTTATCCCGGTAGTATGATCCCGTGGGACAATTATCGAACTCCACGCGGGCGAAGCCGCTGGCACAAGCTTGTATAATTATAATTGACTAGCTGTTGCCAGCGGCTTCGCCCGCTACAACTCGAAAATTATCCCACGGGAAGAGAAAATCGGGATAAAAAGTAGCCTATATGTTAATCCAGGGTATAACCTATCTACATACCAAATTTCAACCAAATCGGTCCAACCGTTTATGCGTGAAAGAGTAACAAACATCCACACATCCATTCTCACAAACTTTCACATTTATAATATTAGTAGGATATAGTAGGATTGAAACAGTCAAACAGGTAACGTTGGAAATTGTTTATTGAATTATTGTAATTGAAGAAAATTATACCATAAAACTACGTTTTATTAAACGTATAGACTATAGGAGATATTATATAATACAACTACGTTAAATATATATTATAGTAAGTATATCTTATTAATTTTGTTCTCTACTAAGTCAAAGTATACAACGTAATCGTGACGGGAAAATTTTGGATAAAACTTATGTTTCAGTGTGATAAATAATTATTACGGGGACAAACTGGTACAAATAAAATAAATCAGTTTTATTTTTGGTTGACCTTTATGCTGTATGCCAAACTCAATCCAATTTACTGCCGGAACGCAGATCCACGACAAAATGACATCACGCGTTTTGTGTTTAGATATATTTAGTATAATATTATATTATAGGGTGTAAAAGTAACCTTAACGCAAACGAAAGGCACTTGTTCTCCCCACCACTGCGATCATTTTTTTGTTCTAGACCATACCTGGGAACCCCCTAGTTATGGAGATATTGGGGGTCAAAGTTCCCAATTTTTCACAGCTATTTTTTTAAATACTAGTTTTTCAGGTTTTAACTTTACTTAGATTACCTCCGTGACCCGTGTACTATTCAAAGCATCCACTAGCACAATGTTTTAAGAGTGCTACTTTGAGTTTTACCATAAAATGTGATTTTTGACCTAAAAAATCGTTTCCCAGCAAAAAATTTTGCGTAAGGGTACTTAGATTGATGTATAGAATGCTTGGTTGAAGGGTGTGTGATGGGTTGATTTACACCCTGTATAGAAAGCAAATACAGAAATATCTGATCTATTTTGTTTTGTTTCACAAATTCATTACAAGAGGCATAGCAGTGGTGACCCGGTAGTCTTGATTTCGAACTTGCTGGAAAAACACATTATTATTTCATGTAATTTATTAACACAGTTCTCAATACCGTGAAGCCGTGAAGGGACTAAGGTAAAACCGGCATGTCCTAGAACCGAAAATTGGAGGACATGTAACTCACACCACCCTTTCTAGGCCTACAGTGGTGCATAACACCCTGTTTCCTCTCACAGATAAAAAGTCTGGGCCCAGCAGTGGGCACGTTAAAAGCTAATGCTATACAAGGTTAAGGCTATCGCGTTAATCTTCCATTGAAGAAAACAATATCATTGGAACCCGTCCCACCCAAAAACATATTTTTGGAAGAAACGAAAATCATGATTTTTATCCTCTCAATGAATAATGTAGAAGATTAAAAGGCGATAATAAGACAAACTACAAGACCGTTACTTACAATAAACGCCAGTCTGAAATCTGGCCTGGATTTATTTCCACTACTCTAGTTCCTAATTTCATTTAGACATTCCTCTTTCGGGGCAGACAGGATTTCATTACTTCGAGTAAGCTTAGCTGCTTGAATTGGGTATTCTTTCACGAGGAATTTCCAAGGTCAACATGTTGGTGTTAACTGGTTTGGAATTACATAATCAAATGTAGGTCCGGCTTGGTCCCGTCGGAGCTACGGGTTGTTCGTAAGAGATACCGCGGCTTCGACATGAAGGACTAAAAAGGAACATAGGTGGTTTTTAGTCAGTAGAAGTCTGACACTCCCTTTTGCTCTGCCTAAGAGCGGGAGGGGTTATTTGATGATTTTCCACCCGCCAAAAAAAGAAAATTCGGGCTTGGTTATTATAGGAAATGGGTGTCAAGAAAACAGCAGCAATTTGAATATAAATAAGTTGACTCGTTTATTATTCAAATATAAAATTAGTCACAAGGAAGGTAACATAGTAAAATAGTAACTGCCTCCTAGCACAGTTAAGATAGAAGTGAGAGGCGACTAAAGGCAACCGTCCTTTTTATAACAAACGTGTAGTGACAGTGTTGCCACTATAAAGAAAATCAAAAATTAATTTTTGCATAATAAAATCGACTAAATATCAACAGTTATTGCTTTGGATTTTAGTAAGTAAGAGTTTGAAACTCCCTTTTGCTCCGTCCAGAGTGGGAGAGATATTTGATTATTTCCAATCCTTCCAAAAAAATGCTTGGTTATTCCAAAGAGATTACTTTGGGTTGTCGTTTATAAATATAGGTACTATCAGATTGATGTTTTTAATAAAAGTTTTTTATAATTTTGTACAGCTTTACTGGCAGATGACCGTCGTCAATACCACGCAAAGGCCAATGCGTACAACTATGTATGGCAGTCTATGGTATATTATGTATTTTGAGTTATTTTAATTGGAAACCAAGAAGAATCTCACTCACCAATTATAGGTAAATAAAAGCAAATTATTTGAACAAGTACGAGTAGGTTCAAATAATTTGCTTTTATTTACCTACAATTAGTATTTATGTTCTTTCTCCAAAATTAGATAACTGATATTATGTTACGGCTTTTTTATGTTTTTTATTAATATATACTTTTTTATTATTGATTTGTGTCTGTAGTCAATCGTAATATCAACTTACACCTTACTATTGTATCGATTCTGGTTCTTCTAGCCAAACAGACAGATGTGTTGCTGGGGAGTTTGTTCCGCCACTTCTTTTTTCCAGCAAAAACACTAAGAAGAGTGGGCGTTTTGGGGGACTGTCACTTGTAAATAAGTAAAGTAAATTTTGACGTTGAAAAGTGCTGATTATCAGCCTAGTTTAAATGAATGACTTTTGATTTTGATTTTATAATTAATATTTATAGCTAATCAAAAATAAAAGAGTATTACATAAATTTTATTTAATGGGAACCCATCTCAGTAAGACGATTCGTTTCCATTCAAGATAATGATCATTTTGAAGAACCCGTTTAATTGGCAATTAAATTAAATTTATTGAAGGGAGAGAATGACGCTCCAGTACATTAAACATTTTTTCTTGGTAAAGGAAAACGAATTAATAAACTGAAGATACAATAGCCCGTTTTTCTGCGTTAATTGATGAAACATAGATTCAGCTGTGGACGAGAGAGCTAAGAACGGAATAAAAAGTATCGGATACTAATTATCTTCTTTCTAAAATTACATATTAATTATTTTTGCTAGAATATATCCATAAAACAAAATAATGGGTCTTCATTTTTGACTATTAGTACCTTAATTATCTCGTATATCAAACATACTAGACTATTCCATCAAATAACAATACTTATACGTCGGTAATAGTATCAAAATAATGATCAATATAAAAATGTAGGAGGCACTAATTATACCCCGCCAGAGTTGCCAAATCCTACCTGGGCTGCGAAATTAGTTTGAAAAAGACACGAGAAGAAACACGGATAGGTTTTAATCTCTGACACTACTGCACGGAGAGTCAATTAATGATTTCACATCCTTAAAAAAATAAAAAATGCTAATATCTCACCTGTATTGGGCACCAGCAGACAGCAAACACCACAACAACCACCACAACCATCCTCGTGACCTTCTTCCTCCCCCTCCGGCTCTCCGCGGACACCCTCCCTCCCGGAGCACTCTTCCACAACCTCGTCAGCATACACATATACAAGACACTAATCAAAGCTAACGGAATCACATACGAAGACAAAAAGAAAGACATCTGGAAACCCAGCTTGCTGTAACCATGCTCCTCAAGGAACACGCAAGATGAATGGTTCCTGTGGAAGTAGGAATACTCACGCTCCCCGTGGCAGATACCCACAGGGATAGCAGTAGTTAAAATCACCACCCATATACAGGCTATGGCTAGTAAAGCATTCTTTTCAGTCCTTATAGACATGGAAGCTATAGGGTGAACTACAGCCATGAATCTGTCTAGAGACATGAGAACGAGCGTGTAGACTGAAGCATGAGCAGTGACTACAATGAAGTACTGTACAACCTTACACCACCAGTCCCCGAAGGGCCATCGTGGCATGACATAATCAGTAGCAGTGAAAGGTACGCAGAAGATAACGAAGAGCAGGTCAGCGACAGCCAAGTTGATAATGAGGAGGTTCGTAGTGGATCTCATGCCAGGATTAGCGGCGACGACAAGAACGACCAAAGCATTGCCAACTAGTCCAACGATTCCGATGAAGCCGAAGAAGATTGGAACCACCCTTGAGACGACTTTCTCAAGCAGTTCTCCATTTTCGTACTCCGTGCTGTCGTTGCATCCGCCAAGTAATGCCTCCTCGTTTGTGAGATTGAGACATATGCTCATGAAATCGTCTTCTGTTGCATCTGTCCCCATCTTGGAAGATTATTGATTTAGTTCTTCATATCTTGGTAGTTGTCTGGAACAATGAGAAACAATATTGTATTACTTATTCAGTGGAATCAATCTATTAATTTAAAAGGTAAAGCTGACTGACTGAGGATCAATGCACAGGCCAAATTCTTAGGACTGCAAACTTAAAATTTCGCACACGTATTCCTCTTGTGACGTAGGTATCCACTAAAGAAATATTTTTTTTTTAATAGGGGATGAAAATTTGTTTGGAAAATCGTTATTTTTGATATTTCCGACAACATATAATTATATTTGGGTTTGTTTGATACTTAATTACTTGATAACCAGTTATTCTGTCATCTCGTGTCAATATAATAATATTAGCAAAGAAATGTCTAAAAAAATGTCTCGAATATGTCTTTATAACTTTTTTGTCTAGATTATTAGGTTGGAACCATTCAACGATATTCTTTTTGTCTAGTGCCTTTTCGTGTGAGAGAACATATTGAATTAAATATATTGCCCAATGGGATACGTAAAGGTGTCCTTTTGTGTACAAAAAAGTAAGTTATCTCGAGAATAGCAATCTATTTTAGCCATCCAACTGAATACGAGGTGTTTGAAAGATGGACATAATATATAATCTAAGTTTAACCTATAAAACCTTATTCTTAAGTAAGAACGTAATATTTTTGTGGATTGTACCTGCAAATACTTCAAATTTAACCTTGCAAGTGACGGTTTAAATAACAAACAACCAGAATACGAGCATGTAGTCCAACAATATGAATTGGCATAATTAAGTCTAATGAATGTTCTAAACTGTTCTAACTCTTCACATTCCTATGGGATTGGGTACAAATATGGAATATTATCACGTTCTCTAACTTCCTCGGGTTCACAAATGTTTTTCTCGCCACATTGTGCTATCATTCTAATAAAATTCTTTCTCTTTGTTTCTTTACTTCTCACATAATTTACAATATAGGAATCGTTTCATTTGATTGTTATTCTGTTTTTCCGAGTAATAGACCCTGCAGCTTACGACATCTCTTCTTATGTGAACGTAATATTGTGTGGTCTTATTCTCAAAGGAATATTGAATTTTGTATTCATCAAGCCCATTATGGTGAGACAGAAGAATCTTTTTATATGACCAAATATGTCGTTGCGGATATTGAATAATTCAACCAACCAATTTTGGTAGACCGTATTATTTTAGTGTGTGTGTAGAAGGACCTCGTAGCTCCATAAAACAGCAGCTCGGGGTGAACTTTAGGTTAAACCGAGCTGGCCTAGGTTGGCCCGTGGATGGGTGACTATCAATAACGTGCTTTCTGAGGTACAAAGAAAGCTCGGCGTGAGTTTTTTCCGTATTATTATGTTATTTTAACTTACTCTAATGGAAAATTCAATGGTGATTTTCTCGTGAAATAACGATGGCGACTATGAGAAAATGTACGTTTGAATACACCTTGTTTCTTTGAAAATAGATATTTGCTTTCTAAAGTGGCGCGATTGTAAGGCATATTTTATACTTGTGATTGTACCCACTTCTTTACAGTATCTTGCAATGCGGTCATTCTTAAAATGAAAAGTAAAACTTAAAAAAACAGTAAACTTAGTCGCCATATTCCTTCAAGTTCCAAAAAAATATAGAAAAAAAACAAAATCATTAAACTTATCCTTAAATCCCCAACCATATTTCTTCCTCAACAAAAATGAAAACTCAAGGATCAAGCATACCTTTTTCCATCAAGACCATTCATCACATCTTCCAAACAAAAAGGTTTGTGAAATCATTTGTTTTATTTGAAAAAAAAATCCCGGAATCTTAAGTAGCGTTCAAGAATTGTGTCGTGCAAGATGGCGTCTCTAATAACATAGGATATGACATAGGTATGTTATTCTCGTACGCTACACCAATAGGAATGGCTAAATTTGTTGTTCGAGCAATCCGTCGTATTCCAGGCGAAATCTGGATGGTTTCATACGTTGCTGCATATGTTGGAGACGGGAATGATTTGAATATTGTGGGAATGACGGTTTGTGTAAGGCAGTAGCTGTGTTTCTGTACAAATCAACGCAGACTAGTATTTCAAATCCAAGCATTTTTTCAATCTTAGATTTAAAATAACACATTTTGCTCTTTGACAAGTATGCGTGTGTGTGTGTGTCGTTGTTGTCTATGTGTGTGTCGTTGTATGTGTGTTTGTTAGATAAGTATATCTGGTTTAAAAGTGTCCATGGATTTTTTTGGCCATTCTTCTCCATATAGCTCTACGCTTTGGAATGGACAACCACAGTACTTTCACAAGTTATTATACCTTGCAATAAATTGTGACTGTAGTTTCGCTCTCATTGTTTTTCTACATTCAGAATTGCCTGTAATGGTCTAGCTGAAATAAGTGCTTTAAGTTTGAGTTTTCAAAGAGAAAATGACTGCTGTTGTAATTTTGTAAATACCGCCTGTGGACGGTGAGTGATGGGCTAGCTCGCCGTCCGTCCGTCTTATGACGACGAAAGGCCGTGTCGACCCGGCGCGTTCGTGTTCCACGCGCGCCTCAAAGAGATGTCATCAACATGGAAGGGGGTCGCAAAGGCTGACGCCCGCCAGGGCTGCGGGTTGTTCGCAAGAGATACCGCGGCCTCGACATGAACAGTAGAAGTCTGACACTCCCTTTCGCTCTGCCCAAGAACGGAAGGGGTTATTCGATGATTTTCCACCCGCCAAAAAACAAAAAAAAAGGTGTAGTACATTTTGGTTGTATAGGTATAATTAAACTACCCATTTATATGGAATATATTTAGACGAAACATTCCAACAAGGGAATGAAACTACTACTCATGTCGATATGTATGTTCTGATTACGTCATTAAAGCTCGTGTCCCTCATACCGTATTTATTATCTTCTCTACCTAAATATAGACACCTAAAATAACAGCTTTGGATCGTGTTCCCATTTGTTTATTTAGTACCTACCCATTAATTAGTTTCATTAGTGAGCAAACTAAATATGTTTGCCAATATTAATTATAAACTGGGAGTTTTTGAATAACGTTAATTTAATGACGCATGAAAATCTGTTAAATTAGTTTTGTTAGGTTTTTCAATGAAAACATTGGTTCATACCACTAGTGCACATAACAAAAAACAGGAAAACTTAAAATTAACAAACAATAAAAGTGTAAAAATATTTGTAATTTAAAAATACTTAAAATAAACATTCTCTATTTTTATAAATGCCCCACGTGTAGGTTCTGTCGATATGTCTGTATTTCTGTTTGTTCCGGAACAGCTGAACCGACTTTGACGGAACGTTTCTGTCAGATGGCTACTTTTATTTTAGAAAAAGAATTAAGAGTTACGTACAAAAAACAAGGGAACCCTGTGGAAGTGTTAACAAAATCCGGTTCAAACGTGGAGCTAATAGTTTACAATAATAAATTCACGTCGACGAAGATGGCGCGCAACAGCTAGTCTATCAAAGAAGAACGTCTAGTACAAACTCAAGGTTACGTTATTTTCTTGTTACGACGCGTCGTAACAAGAAAATAAATATGAAACCTTTATGAGAAGACACTAGAAAACACACAACATCAAGTACTGCATCTTTAAGAACATAATGCTACTGACATTACAAAAGAAAATAACTTTATTAAAATATTCTAGACAATAATCGCAGATGGTCTTAATGTGTTGAAAGAGTATCTCAGAGTACTGTGAAAGACAAATGAGCAGGCATAGAAGATCAAAGCTGTTTAGTATCTGTATAATAAACAAATTATGATGGACTTCATTAGAAGCTAAATACTCTAGGTGTGAATGACAGGGGGTTCCACAAGGAGCTTTAATGTAGTTATAAAAGTTGTGGTTATTATTTTTTATAGATACGATGTCTGTCTGGGGTAGATCTTTTTCTGTATGATTTAAACATAATTAACACAGCATTCAGTACGTCTAACCAAAGATGTACAAGCAAAAATCCACTGATAAAAGTGATTTTATTTTGATCTAAAATAATAAATGAACTAGAACGTATTTTCGTTAGCATTTTTTTTTGCTTGTATGTTGCTAATTGCGTTTTTCTAACTAATTTTTTACCATTTTCCTTATTTTGGTGGTCTGAATGTTTTCTAAAAGTTTGTTCATCTATAAAGGGACCTTATTTAGGCAGCATTTCAAGCTCCACAAATTATGCAGTGATGAATATCGTTTGAATACTATAGGCCTGTAAAAACCGTAAAATAAAATAATGCAACCGTTCATGAATAATTAATAAGTCCCAGTTCAAGAAGAAGTGGCTCTGAGAGACGTCAATAAACCTTGCAACATTGTTGATGCAGTTAGTAAATTAATTACAAAACGTATAAATTCGAGAGTATAAAAAATTACAATTTTTTTTTTTGGGGTTTGGGATATCATCAAAAGACTCCTCCCGCTTTGGGCAGAGCGGTACAACTCGCAGCCCCGACGGGACAACCCGCAGCCCCGACGGGGAATGAAAATTACCATCTTAAATACGTATTTTGATGATCACCATACCCGCAAAAGTAGCAGATGAAAATTATTATTTACAAAACCTCTTCACAGCATTTGTCAATGAAGCCAAACACAACCCGTCCGATGCTCCATAAAGTGATAATGTTGCATTTACGAGTAATAAAATTGAAAGAAAATTCTTGAAGCTTTAAATAGGTATGCAGTCCCCGGTAATGGCCGTCGCGCGCGCGTCGTCATGACTGATATTTCATAAAGATTTTCATGCACCGCAGTTATGTGGAGTGAAAGAATTTATATTGAGTGTTCGCATTATGTTTATAGCATGTTTAATGTCCCGGATCATTTGCAAATGACTTCACTGCTGTTGGTTGACTTGTTTACACGGTTAGATTTAATGACCATGAATTCTATTTTGATACTACTGAAGAGTTAAAACTTTTCAAGAGCTCGTGGCTTAATAATAACTGACACTTAGGTCGATTTTAGGTAAAGCCATGATTGCCTAGCGTGATCCGATCCTCTGTGCCTCAGAAAGCACATTAAGCTGTTGGTCCCGGTTAGCGATCTTTGGCAGTCGCTACAGGTAGTCATGACCAGAAAGTCTGACAACCAGTCTTACCAAAGGGTACTTAGCATATACCCCAGTACTAATTGTGTTGAGGAGGTCAGATACGCAATCGCTCCATGTAAAATACTGGTAGGTATTCAGCTGCCTCCATTCAGACTGGAAGCTGACCCTAACATAGTTGGGAAAAGGCTAGGCTGATGAAGAGTTTAAATTTTCTCCAAAAAAGTTCCCATGTTTTAAGCGGAACTAGACAAGCGAGTGATTGAATTATTCAACCATTGACCGGCTTAAAAATGGAACCGTTAAAAATCAGTGCAGCCAGTGCGTGGTTTATTCTTTTTTTGTGTTGGCAACTGAATTGGGGTTCGTATTTCCATTTAAAGTTCGTAACGTATTGCTCTAATCATTGAAAAATGGGTGCGGTTTTAAAAATGAAACAGTGTTGAAAAATTCATTCTGTGCAGTATAATTTTAAGAAAAAAGATAAAAAAAAATTCAGAACTATAGTTATGTTGACGCCTTTAGCCCTTTTCAATTAAGATTGGTTAACTTATTTTGGGTCTCAAGATTATCCCTGTATTACTCAAAGTCAGTTATTACAAGTACTGTTAAATAAAAATAAAAAAGTGCTACGATAATATAAGCAAGAGGAACTTCTACGACCACTTATCATCATTCTGAACAAGTACAAGTATTACATTAAATCCTTTATATTTCCACTACTTAGGGTTTTATAGCGGTTTATGGGCTTCCCTCATAAATAGCATCATAACCCTTTTCTTTCATGGCTTTTACAACTTGAGTAAGATGGAAATCGTGTAGGTATTCTATTACTTGTAGGTACATTTTCATTATCTTTTATATCGTCTACAGTTTTATTATCGTTGAATATGGGCCATTCTTTTCTATTTCCTGATAGCTTAACTATAAGTTTCAAAGAAATTTCATCAGAGTGGTTATCTTCACGAATTTCCAAACTTATATCATTTAGCGACATTCAAACTCCTTAACAGCCTCCAAACTCGCAAGATAACAAATATCTTTCCAATCTTGCAACCGAAGGCAATCTTTGTACTTCAGATCTTCTCCCAAATCGTTTGAAGCAATCAGATTACGAGTATCGTCAGTAAAAAAACTCAACTGTATTTTTTGAGTTAATTTATTGAAGTATCTATCAGATTTATTCCATTAAATGTTTTTAAGAAATACTGTCTGGAGTCTTTGATCGTTCGTTGGACAATTTAGACTTTTTGAATTAGTTTCGGTACTGGGTCTTACTTCTTTGAGTTCGTTACTGTTATCTTGAGAGTCTTTAAGATTAACTGTTTTAATCTCTATCGTAATTTGTACCGTTATAGTTTAAGGTATTGGTTCTAGCTATTCTATCTTCAAATAAAACAACCTTGTAATTTTATACCCTATCTATCTTTAAATCTCAAGTAACAACCCTTATATTGGTTCCTTTATCACTAAGAGCTTACGATTCCTGGAATATCTAGTACCAAAAAAATCTAGAAATATGTATGTATTCACGTTCTACCTTGATATCGAAAAAGCATTTCATCTGTATCAGGCACTTCGTTTTTATTTCTTCATATAAATATTTATCTTCGTACTTACTCTCATTTTATACCCAAAATACTCTAGTTGTAAATTCACTTCAGTCATTTACCGTGACGTGGCGCGTGGGATGACGTACAACTTATTTATGAGGCTATTATTTTGACAGGCTCATTATTTGTATTTACGAATCTTAACTCGGTTCATTAAATGTGTATTGGTGGTAAATAATAATTAAATTGAAAGGAGTCATGGGCGTGTGTTTTTAATAGTTGATATTTTGCGAAGCTTGTGACATCCTCAATGTGAGTCATTTTGTTAACAAGTTAAGGTTGCTAATGGCATGACTGCCTCGTTGGTCTAGTGGTTGCAAGGGAAGTGCGACTGCTGAGAGAGCTGGGTTCGATTCCTGGGTCGATCAAAGTGTTATTGAGTTTTTCCGCCAGATATTCTCGGTAGCAGCCACAGAATCTGGATTTGTGCCCGGTTGGTGTACATGGGACTTAAATGTTTGACAAAATGTGGGTTTACTAAAGAATATACCTGTGCCTAACGCTTCGGGGATTACAGGCGTGATGTCATGTTATATGTACTTATATTATGGCATGGCTTGGCATATTTGACAAGAGATCGCTAGAAAATTTCACACATAACTTTTATGAGATTTGAGTGGTTTTATCGTTGGAAATCGAAAAAAGACCATAAAAAATACTACGTATATACGCTAAAGAATTGAAGCAGCTTCCCTGAAAAGTTTACTTCCATAAAGTTTTCACTCTCGGTGCCAAAAGACAACAGAGTTCGGAAATGCTGAGCGTTGTGTACATAACAAAGTTATAAGCCCGGGTAAAACATATGCGCATAATCAAGCTGCCTTTTGTATTCAAAACATTGAACGTATGTGTATTCTAAGTTGCTCTTTTAATACTCAAGTTTGTTGTTTCAAATAATTAAACATGTGATCTTAGATTATGTAAAACGCTTGTTACAAAATTGTGTTTATTGTTATTTATCGTTTACAGTAAATGGAGTTAGAGTACACAAGATTTTATAACATCACGCTTTTAATCTCCGGCTTGTAATAGTAAACTCAGATTTGGCCAATTATGCTTAAGTCCTGTGTCGGTAAGCCTACTGTCTTAAACCGGACACAGTTTCAGATTTGCTCGATTTGTGATCAAATTCAGGACCTGATGCTTGGCAGTCTCGTTTGAGACCACTATACCATCAAAGCATACACTTGCTAAGTAGTATATGGTAGAAGTACATACTTCTACCATATACTACTTACTTAATTTGTGATTCCAATCATAGCTTACAGTTAACAATACAAAAATGTATAGTGAGTTAATCAACGACAATAAAGTTACAAGCCTCCATAGTACAGAATAAAGAAACTCACAACCAAACATACATACATACATGAACGCCGAAAACATAACATTCTTTTTTTGGGGCAGTTGTGACTACTTGTGACACCGTGCACCGTCGCCGCGTCGCGACGCGGCGACGCACTATGGGAAAGCCCCATACAAGGCCGTCCCAAAACCGTTTCACGTGAAAGTCGTTGTTATGGAGTAAAACTAATTAATTAATTTAGTCTTATAAATAAGCTTTCTTTTCTATATTTTTTAATTATTTTTTGCTAACCATAATGTATATAAAAAGGCATCAAAGCTAACTCATGTTCAATGATGTGATTTTGGCACAATACATTACTACAATTCAACGCCACATTACTCGAAAGTTTTTGAATAAATGTATAAGTATTATACATTTTTGAAATGCTTATAATCTCCTAATAACGTTTCTTAAATAATATTATGTAGAATAAATAAATAAATTAAAATTAACCAATATAGTTGAAGATGGTATAATTTTCAGGTTACTTTTTTTTTAACGAGACTGTTACCCGTTGCCGCTGTTTGCCGATGTCGAGATATTTGTTGTATTACGATCTTTATACATTAGTTTACACAAGGAGAAAAAAAAAAGTTGCGCATACTTGCGCCTTTTTTGACACGGTGCCAAAACATATTGCGAGATAAAAAAAATATTTTTTTCCAATATCTTTTTACTTCTCACATAATCATCTGTTATCTATTAAAAGTCAAATTGATAAAATGGTAATTACAGTGATGAGTATTATTAATAGTTATTTGTGATTTTGATATAGTTTTGACCACCTTATTTGATAAAATATGGTCACTTTATCTATTAGGGTCAAATTTAAAACAGGTTAGTTATGGGAAGAGTGCAAATATTAGTTTCTCATCTTTTTGCACATAGCACTATTTCATTGGCCCATAAAAGAAAGGCGAACCCTGAAACATCCACAGTTGTTCGTCAGAAATTCAGTTGCCTTAAAAAAGCAGTTAATACCTATTTTCAAATATTCACAGAAGTTATCTGATTTGAAAATAATGGGTGAATTTGTTTGTAGTAAACGAGAGTTGTGGAATTTGTTGATAAATGGGAATAATATAGAAGACTACTTGCAAGAAAATTTCAATTTGTCACCAGAGGATATGGCTACTGTGGTCTCCTACATTCAACCAACTGTACGTAAATATTTATAATTGGTATTATATGCCTTCCTCCGTACATAAAATACTTATTCACGGAAAAAAAATCATTGAGTACTATGCTATTTTACCTATCGGACAATTGTCCGAAGACGCTCAAGAATCCCGCAACAAGGATTACAAAAAGTTTTGACTTCATCATTCTAGAAAGTGTTCAAGAGCGGCTACCAATACAGACGTGTTCCATACCTTATTGTACACTTCTGATCCATATATATCAAGTTTGAGAAATACCTCAGAAACAATATCGAAAGAACTTTTCGATGAAGCCAAGTCCCTTCTTGCTGTCAACGAAAATCTGTAGGAGCTTGTTGAATTTTGTACATTATTTTTTTCATGTTATACACTGTTTATACAATGATATTAAATTCTATTTTATGTAAGTAAATTACAAAAAAAAGTATTTTTTCTTATAAATGCATGTATTTTTTCAAGTTTTATTTTTTAAATAAATTAATAAACATAATTTTCAAAATTATTATTTTTTCTATTAAACCTTATACTTTCACGTATATGTGTGCAAAATTACACATAATTTAGTTTTAAAATAACTGAGATACGGAGTTTTGAGACGAAACATACGCGATTTTCCCATAGTGCGACGGTGCACGGTGTATGTTACGTCTACGAGTCATGTATCGTACATGGCACGCGCGCATTGGATACATCAGCACTTTTCCGTCACCTCGCACAAATTAAAGTGTAAAGCGAGAACAATCGACGTTCATAATCAGCTGTACTCATTCACGCATTGTTCAAATAACATTAGTTACTTGGTAGTTAAATATAACATAACATAACATCACGCCTGTAATCCCCGAAGGGTTCGGCAGAAGTGTACCTAATAGTACACCCACATTTCGCCAGTTATGTTAAAGTCCCATGTAATAAGGGGCGAGCCTATTGCCATCAATCGGGCACAAATCCAGACTCCGTGGCTGTTACTGATGAATTCCTGATGAAAAATCCCAATAAAAAAAATATAAAAATATATATAGGTATTCAATAAATCATCATCTTCGACTTTTACTACATTATGGCCTCCACGAGATCCACGGCGCGGGCGTCCACAAATTCTAAAACACCATATTTCGCATCTAAGAGGATTATAAACTGTTCATGTTTACAATACAGCTATTTGAAATAGTCGAAATATATTTGGGGGCTATTTAGAGAATGGCTAGTGCTTATTTATCGAGAACAATTAACGGTTTCATTGGTCGCTTCTCTTTGAAGTAGATTTTAATTTATAATTGTTTTTGTATCGGGCTATTTTGATGTCTGGTTCATTGTACTTTTTGTTCTGCAAATAGATGTATAAATGTTATTGCTCATAGGTTTTTTTTTATGTTTTGAAAGATTTATTGTTTATTGATAGGTTAAGTGCTTGAAACTTTTTGGTTTTATCGAAATAGCGAATCCTAGCAATATGTCGGGTTTGTTTGCATTTGAATGCGGATTTTTCCTTTTCTTTTGCCTCGTCGATCTAGTGATTCCTTTTTTTTTTGTAACGAACAAATCAATATTTTGTTGCGTGACTTTTTTAACTTGGTTTTTTCAAATAGATCTTCAAATAACCCCTCTCGCTCTTGGGCAGAGCGAAAGGGAATGTCAGACTTCTACTGACTAAAAACCACCCATGTTCCTTCTTATATCGTCTTCTTATGTCGTGGCCGCGGTATCTCTTGCGAACAACCCGCAGGCCTGACGGGCTCCCAGTAAAAGCCTTGAATCAAGATTTTGATGGATCAGTGCAGGTTTACTTGATTAAAACAGGGATTGCGTAGAAATACTGGGATTTATACCTTACTCTTCGATGGCTGAATATCAAGTGAGCAACTCCGAATGAACGTAGACAGTTGTCATTTCTAAAGTGACAGCTGTCAGTCGCCACGTCAGTTGAATATCGATTCTAAAACGAATCGATTAAAAGTGACATTAGTATGAAAAAAACTAGAATAAATATTATAAGGTTAAAAAATTTACACACGGTTAAATGTACATATTTGGAAATTATAACTAGAGAAATGTGTGTACTTCTGCCTATCTCTTCTAGGAAGATAAAAATGATGTCATATTTATGTTAAGGTTGAGGATTTTCGATTAGCTGACAAGTAAATAACGTGCGCACTTTCACAAACTATTGTTTAAAACCAACCATCTCACTCGAGAAGCCAAAGAGATTATATGAAAAGGAACAAAGAACACGTTCAACCCATTTACGCGCCCGCAATATCTAAAATCGTGTGAAATCCCAAAGTGCTGACGTAGCTTGCACTTTACACGAATTGCATTTTTTCGCATAAAGCCATCGACATCCACGCGCCACTTCACCATCCGATCAAATGATCGCTTTTGTGTGAGCGGCGATAAAAAAGTGCTGATGTTATTAAAATTGACAGATCTCGTTTTACAGTGGTAAAAGTTTCAGTAAAATTAATTTTGATTGGCTCTTTTTATTACCTACAGCTTTAACTCTTTTCGTTCTACCCACCCCGATGTAGTGGATAAAGCTCTAAATGAGACGTGCCGGATCATTACTAGTTGTCTTATACCGACTCCAAAAGTTCGTAGAACCATAGCCAGGTGCACCGAGAGGACGAAGCTACAAGCTGACTCACGCCACCCAATGCACAGTAACGCCCCAGAGGCTGAAAAGCCACAAAAGTTTGTTTGAGAATGGAAATGCCTTCTCTGCAAGATGTGAGCTATGGCGGGAGTTACTTAACCCCTCTGATGGCTTCATCGAGTTACTGAAAGCCTTCCACCTGGACATGCGTTGCCATGGCCGACTTGGAAACCTCTAAATTGACTCCGAACCCAAGTCGGCCGTAGCAAAGGCAATTTCATCACCACTGCTCTTTAAACGGTGAAGAAACCGGCGTATCTTTGAACCAACAAATTCAAAGACATGTGATACCTACCAAGCCGCACTGTGCCCGCGTGGTGGATTAGAACCCATTCCTCTCCTGGAGAGGAGGCCGTAGGATACCTATAAGGGGTCTAAAATGGCCATGAATTTTAACGCAATTCATATTATTTTCCAATATGATCTATTTTTTAAAATGGTCACAGACGCGGATAGTATTATGACTTTCATAACCATTTTACGCTTTTTAACGCAATTCAAATTCCAGTGTTACTGCAGTGGAAACATTATAGACTGATCATGATGATGCACAAATTCAGTCTCCGTAGAATTACATGTTTCTAAGAAATTCTTAATCAAAAAGCTAAATAAATTTTTATTCGACCTTGCAATTGAACCTAGATCTTCATAACAGTCAGTTTTTTCCATTGTTCTATTTTTAACTATCTATTATTGTGAGCTTAAGAATGTATAATGTAAGCATTTCCAGGTCTTTAAACTCTTTGATTAATGAGCACTTATAAAACGTTTATTCATTCTTAGTTCAATACCCTCAATAACATTCATTTGTTCTGTAATGATTCGCTAAAAATAAAGCTAATGAGAAAATTTAAGATCATTATTTTATCAATACTAGTATTGTTACTATAGCTGTCTGATACCTTTTTATACCCTAATGGCTAAACGTATTCCGATAAAACTTTGGCAATTAGTCTCTATCAAAGAAAATACATACTTTAGTGCGAATGCCGTATCATCGAATTTCATTTTTGGAAAACCTTTCATCAATATCACTATACTGTGACGCCTTGTTAAATCGATGCTTTGTTACTGCGATGTTTGGTTACATCGAAAAACTGTACTGCGAAAGATTTTACTTCGTAATGTATTATATATCATACTGCGAAGCCTTATTTAATTGAGGTCTCGTTTCTGCTATGTTCTGTTACTTAGGTAAACTTACATTGATTGGTACTGGTTGTATACCTACTGGTTTTCTTTACCAAAACCATACCTAAATTTTTAACATAAATATTGCACCGCGCCTCGGAAAGCAAGTGAAGCTGTTTGTCCCGGCTGCCATATATTATACAGTTTGACATAGATCTTTGGCAGTGGTTACATGTAGTCAGTATCCTGAAAGTCTGACAACCAGTCTTACCAAAGGGTATCGTATTACTCAGTATTAACTGGGTTGTGGAGGTCAGATAGGCAGTAGCTTTTCAGGATCAAAATTTTTAAAATAACTTCATCACGCGAACGAAGGTCACGAGCATCAGGTAGTAATATTATAAAAAGATGAAGCTTGTACGTTTGAATGTAGGCGATAATCCTCGAAACAACTGGTTCAATTCCGATAAATCTTTTACTTACAGGAAGCAACATTATCCCTGAAGCTATATTAAAACAGAGAAACTGACCACGTAGGCACAACCGTGGATAAAATCTAGTAATTCATATTTTTATATATCATTTCTAGGAAAATGATAGCCGTATGTTTTCTTACTATAAACAATAATTCCATATTACATACACGTGTCGCTAAAGGTGTCTCAACGGACATTCGTAACACGTAGATACAGTCCCAGGTGATAACACGGAGACACACGTTTATGCTTGTGATTTCGTGTGACAATCAAGCCTTAATTGTTCATCTGGAATGAGCTTGGGTTATCATATCTTGCAGGTGTTTTCAAATATATGAGGTTCTTTATTTAGTACTACTATTTAATGTTATAATGCTGACCTAAACCTAAAAGAAAATAACTCATATACTCATGACACTCAAAAACCCACACACATACATCACACAAGTGCGCTACTTTTCGAGTTTTTGTAAATTCTCTAGTTTTTCAATTGCATACATTGTTTAATATTAAGTGGAAGTGCGAAGTCATCTAACACAAGCATCTCCTTGATTAAAAGGTGACCTCCAAATCGTGTTTGTTAAAACTCTATGTAATTGAAATCAACATTTTATTTTTATATATATTTTTAATGCTACTCTGCATACCATGACACAGACGTAAGCTCAGACATGTCAGTCGTTATCATCATATATCTAGCCTTTTCCCAACTATGTTGGGGTCAGCTTCCAGTCTAACCGGACGCAGCTGAATACCAGTATTTAACATGGGACGACTGCCTATCTGACCTCCACAACCCAGTTTATACGACCCTTTGGTAAACTACGTGTCAGAGCAAATCATATTTTTGTTTTGAAATATCATCATTACCTACCCTTGTCTGATTCTATTTGAGGTTGCCGTAACACGTTTTCTTCTTCAATCTTCCCCTGTCAGACGTTGCGGCATCATTTTCTCCTATCTTTTCAACCGACTTCCAAAAAGGAGGAGGTTCTCAATTCCTCTGTATGTTTGTTTTTTTTTGTATGTTTGTTATCGCGTAAGTCCGTCATTAATGAACCGATTTTCAAAATTGTGGTACTCCCGAGGTGGTCCCATTGTCAAACACAAAAAAGTGAAAAACACAAAAACGAAAAACACAAAAAAGTGAAAAATAAACTTCACAAGAAAAAGCAGCTTCTGAAGTCGGCATTTTGACATTTTGTTTGTTTGATTTCCTTTTATTTGTTTTTTTTTTTGACTTCAGAAGCTTTTCTTTAGTTTTTGTGTTTTTCACTTTTTTCTGTTTTTGAAGTCGGTTTTTTTTTTACAAAAAAGTATTTCATATCATTTCTCACATAATCCATTCATCGTTTTTATGCATTCCTCTCCCTCTCCATTCATCAACAAGCAAGCCCATCACTCTGTTAGTCAAATAAACAGAGATGAAATACCACTTTATATTTTTACAATTTTTTTAATAAATTATGTAGTTGTTTGACATAATATACTTATGTAGGTAGGTACTCATTTTATGAACCTACGTGTGTACCTATAGCTTTTTGAAATGTATGTTATTTACAAAATTAAGTGTGTTATTTATACAAGTAATATTCAAACCCGCTACAAATCAATGAGATCTATTAGTAGCATCATAAACAAGTCCCATAAATACTGAACCTAATAACTCTGCCCACCCACCAACGAAGACACCTTCAAGATTAATATGATAATGTCTAAACACCAGTTTATTTCCTCATCTCCTGAACTAATGGAGTGCTAACATGTATTATGAGTTGGCGCGGGGATTTACACAAATAGATATGGAAATACCATGATCGATATTTTTATGTTTTTGGATATTTTTATTCATGGAAAGGATGTTACAAAAACATGCTAATGAGATAACTGTCACATATTATAATAATAATTAATAATTATAGTACGCCCTCCATTCTAGCCATGGCCAACCTTCACACAAACCATTGAACTTCATAAAATAAAACTAGTCTTTAATCTCAGCATTCACATACATATTGTAGTATTTCTTACGACATACAATGGGGATAGAACCGATGTGGCATATCAACCTGCCCGCCATTTTGATTTTTATTTAAATCGCGGCCAACGATGAGAGTGGTATGTATCGACAGAGGACATATAGACGAACAAAAAATGTCCAGTAACACGGTACCCCAAAGTGTCACGTTACCGAGATATTTGAAGGTAAATCGACAAAGAGTACAACGAAAATCATAAAATATTTTTATTAAAAATAGCCTTATTGCGTGTATAGGCGTTAAATTAAATCCAAATAATATGTAGTTCCCAGGGTAGTGACAAGCCATAACATATTCTGAACATCGAATGACGAATCACATTAAGAATCCGACCCAAATAAACACGTTGACCTTTAATTTAGTATATTTCTCTAACTTACATATATATTTCATGAAAAAGATTTATTTACGATTCTACTTATCAAAGTGTCAAGAACTGAAATAGTTCAGTGATGAAACAAGTAGTTTTCTTAGGAAAATGTTGTTTGTTATTATTGGTTGAAATAGATGGGAAGTCGAGTATATTTTCCGAGACGTGCTTTTAATTTTCCTGTTGATATCTGAGTGGTTTTTGATGTATTTTAGTTGTGTATTTGATGGATAAATCGTTTGTAGATTTTCTGAAGCCACTACTGGGAGGAAGTGTTAATCATCGTTAGTTGTTTCCAGGTAAATAATCATCATCCTCTTCCCGCCTTTGTTCTATTCTACTCGGGGTCGGCTCAACACGTTTTATTTTTCCATTCTTCTTCATTCATCTGTCAGACTTCACGGCACCGTTCACTCTCTCTATCTCTGTCTATCAACATTCATATCTATAACTCTTTTAGTCACACGTGTAGTTCTAGATAAATACCGAAAAAGATATTAAGTACCTACAGTGAAAACAGCTCGAAAACTTCGAAACTTCTAGCAAATGATAATAACTTGCCCGAACTAATTTAAAAGTAATAGTTTTATTCTGTAAAGAAGTTTCACAGAACTGTTCCAAAACAAAAATAAAGAAGTAACTGCCTCCGTGATCGAGTGGTTGTGGGGGTTTACGTTTTCACCCGGAGGTCGTGGGTTCGACTCCTACGGGAAGCATACTTGGTGAAGTTGTTTCCAGTTTGGCAAAGACATTACGGGCTTGTACGAATATCACTTGATTGACTGATAAACAGCTGGTTCCGTGCTTCGGAAGAAAGATATTGACCGTTTTTTTTTTGCTGTGTGGGAAATCATCAAATGACTCATCCCGCTCTGGGCAGAACGGTAGAGAGTGTCAGACTTCTACTGACTAAAAACCACCCATGTTCCTTCTTAGCCCTTGCGCCGGGGCCGCAGTATCTCTTCCGATCAACCCGCAGCCCCGACGGGAAGTTCCTCTCCCTTAGATAAGGGTTTTGTTTTTGCCGATTGCGCTACGGAATCGTTAAAAAGAGATCATTTAAAGGAATGACAAATAGAAAAAATCTGATAGACAGTGGGCGGTCAGATCGCAATAAAAAACCGAAATAGAAACTGTTTCCGAAGGCCCGAAATAATAAGCCAGAACGAAGCCTAGGGAGTGGTTTTATATCTCCAATTCCCAGACAAGACGAAGCACTTAGGGAAGTGTTTCAGCTTTTTTGTTCTTCAGCTTGATTTATGACAAAATCATGGAGCGTGTCACCAGTAACTATAAAAGAATGTTTTTCGGACGCCCCGGGGGTATACGAGAAAGTTTTCTCATAAATATGCGTGCAAAAAATGTCAGATTCGTTGTAAAGTCCATTTCACGAAAGAAGTCCCGCAGACAATTGTGGAACTAAATTTAACAGATCAGCCATGTTGTCGTTTGTCGATGTTATCAAGGTGCGTTTGTTGCGGTAGATATTTTGTGAGTTTATTATTGGATTAGTGCGTTATAAGGTTTATTTACGATGCCAAAAGTTGTGAAACAACATTATGTCGCGCGACATACAGCGCTGCGTCTGCGGGACTTCTTTCGTGAAATGGACTTTATTGGCCCTCTAGTGTTATCTTTTGAGGATGACAATAGTGTAGCCCTGTATCATTTTTTGGAATCCTTTGATTTTTTTATGGCAAAGTAGTACTAAGAACTTCAAATATTATTTTGTACTAAATTTATAAATACTTTTTGAACTGGCCCGTATAAACATAATATAAATTTTACAATGGATAAAAATATGTATAGGCTTGCCCCCTATAGCATGGGGTTAAAACTTTTTTTTTTTTGGGGGTGGGAAATCATCAAATTACCCCTCCCGCTCTTGGGCAGAGCGGAAGGGAGTGCCAACTTCTACTGACTAAAAACCACCCATCTTCCTTCTTAGCCCTTGCGCCGAGGCCGCGGTATCTCTTTCGAACAACCCGCAGCAACAAATAAATACCTAGAACAGTTTTGGAAGGAAACAGTTTTGTAATAATAAAAGTCCACTTTCAAGAGAATATTTAAATAGCCTGTGCATTCCTGCCTTCCAATACAACGGTATTTCTTAACAATGCGCGACCCATTCCTGATATCAGAATTAATTTAAGCCATTACACGGAAATTACAGCAGCAAGGGTTTACAATGAATTCAAATCTGTTTTTCTCAAAGGAACTCGCAGGAAACAGAGAATATCTGAGACTCCGTACAAAAATATTTCCTGTTCTTTCTGTTCTGTGGTAATACCAATTCTAATTCCCCTCTCTCATGTTTTCTTGGGAAATAATTTCAGCGTACAATATTGCATGCGTAGGCAGAAATGAAACATATTTTGCCAAATCCCCGTCGCGCGTCGGTTTGTGAAACATAATTTAAGCGGAATAGATGGATTTAATACAATTTACCGTATTGTAGTTTCATTATTTCTACTTTTATCTTGGAATTAAAGAAAAACAGTTTGTATTGGTTTATCTGCCTACGCAGGTTTGTAACGAATATTCTGCGTAATTTGTTATTTTAAGTTTTTGGGTCGTCTCTTATTACCGAAAAACGAAATATTTTTTCTTTTTGCTTGTGTGGGTCCCTCATTGTAGTCTGTTTTTCTGCATGAAAGAAGTTCATTAGATACTGTTTGTACGCCTTGGAGTCATAATTGTTATGTATAGTCCTTTCTTTTATTAATGTCTGTTTTTTTGCAGTTAGATAACTGTTTTTTTAAAGATAATTATGACAGCTCGACATAATTGCCAACTAATTCTGGCAAAAGTTGAAGAAAAATACAATCGAATTTAGAACCTTCTTCTTTTTTTGAAGTCGGTTAAAAATCGGTCGTACAGAAATGAGTAAATGAGTTTTCGAATATTTCGGATATTTCGAATTCCATGATGTACTTTCGACAATCTGATGTAAGTCAACCAAGATCCACAAAAATTTTAGCTACAAAAATACAAACCACTTTAGAGCAAGGATCACTATAATTTGTTTTCAACAAAATCATCACTACATATTATAAAACAAAGTCCTCCGCTGCGTCTGTCTGTCTGTTCGCGATAAACTCAAGAACTACTGCACCGGGTTTCAAGTTGTTTTTACCAATAGATAGAGTGGTTCTCGAGGAAAGTTTTAGTAACACTGACATTCACGCGGGCGAAGTTGCGGGTATCAGCTAGTTTGAATAAAAATATTAAACCTTATTGAAAGGAAAAAAATAGCGGAAGAAAAACAAGGCTAACAGGAACATAATTCTTGTCTGTCATGGTCCTGTCTATCACAGACTGGATCCAGTTCGTTAAATTATATTATATCAAAGGTCAGGCTAATTACGTTGTAAATTTTCTTTGGTAAATGAGCTGTAATTAAACAAAACTCGGCTTCCTGTTTGACAAGACCCTTACTGGCAAAAAAATATTTTGAAACTGATTATTTAGAAAATTGTTAAAATATATTATTATGTAGTATAAATCTTGATTTTTGCCAATAACTCTGCAAAAACGTGGCAGACATGTATTACATTTTGGCAACTGTATTTAATTCCCATATCTTTTCCACATGTCACAAATTAAGATTGGGAGTGTACCTGAGAAATTTGTTATGTAAAAATCAAGGCCTATGCCCGATGGTGTGTCCCGCTTGGGCGAAGCCCCGCCGTGTTCTCGTAGCGGCGATCGGCGGCGGCGACCTCTCGCGTCCGGCCCTGGTGCAAGCCATGGTCCGGAGCGAAGAGGAATGGGACGCCGTCGCCTCCTTCTTCGGTTATTTGATGATTTCCCACACCCCAAAAAAAAAAGGCCTATGCCTGACCTAGGAATTCTACACAGGACCTCATCCACATTAGTAGTGGTTACGTTACAGACCAAAAAGGCAGTAAGACACACATGAGCATGACTTTGCATACAAACGTCGCAATTTTATGTTCATTTATGGACTTTCAAATCCTTGCATGATGAATTTCAGAGCATACATTTTAGAATTTTGTATTGTTATGTTTCTGAAAATCAAAATGAAGCATATTAATTTGCTTTCGAATGCAAATACACATGAATATTTTTTTACAGCTTAAATGTGATTTATTTACTTGTCTGAATTGGATTTTATAACAAACTTCAAAATAAATTAGATTTTAAAACTTAATGAGGTCGATGTATCGGATTACTCTCAAAAGAAACTCCGAAACAAACTGGCTACTGGCGTTGGCGCAGTGACTGAGAGTTTGGACTGCTGCACTGCGTGTCGCGGGTTCGATCCCCGCATGTAACAAATATTTGTATGGCCTACAGATAGTTGTTTTGGGTCTCGGTGTGTTTGTGTCTGTGAGTTTAAGTATTTGTAAACGCACCCACGATACAGGAGAAATTCCTAGTGTGGGGCAACGTTTTTTTAAATAAAAAAAGTAAATAAAAAAACTTATAGGTCACAGACTCTTCTTTAGTCTAGACATAATTCCAGGACATTATTATACAATACCTACGTATTCCTAATTTATACTTATACCATTGGCCTAGAAGCTTTGGAGCATGACTGGCAATTTACATAAGTTATGGAAACACGCGTATTTGCTGAAATCTGAGGCAGTCAAATATTTTGCCGAGAGACGGATGAAAAACTGTCGGCAAACCAAGAGCCAATTGGGTGGATACTGGAAAGTATTCAGAAGACCAAAGATAAGACCTAAGAAAAGCATGGTGCGCACAAAAGAGATATATTACCCAGCGGTGAATGATACACGATGGATGGACTGTGTTAAAAATGATATGGTAAAAAAGGAGGTGTCTCATGAGATGACGAGAAACAGAGAAGTATGGAAGAGGAAGACATGCTGTGCCGACCCCAAATGAATTGGGATAAGGGCAAGAGAATGATGAATGATGATGATGGTGAAGGAAACATGGCTGGATGCTGCAAATGATGACATTCCGGCCCTGTACTAGCAAAAATATCCACATGCAGATATTGTGGTAATTATAAGGCAACACACATACATATTTTTCTCCTTTCGCAGTGACCACGTTCATACGCCTGGTAATACACGCTCGCTGGCTGCGAGTAGTGCGCACATGACTTTTTTAAGAGTATCACCAACAAAAAGGCCAGTGTATACTATGTCTAATTGTTCATCTCGGGCACCAACATCAATATCAGCCTAGCCCAACTATATTGGGATCGGCTTCGAGTCTAACCGGATCTAAGGTAAATACGTAAACGAGAATTATTAAACTTTAGGTACATTACATTTCACCCTCATCTCTCGAATTTTTTCCTATTATTTTTGAGTGCAAAAATCTCCATGGATGTTGATACCAAAACGCCTGATGCCATCACTTAGCCGTCTCCTACGACACCCATGGGAAATGATGTGATTTTGTTTCGGAGAACAAACAACACACGTTCTGTCTAATCCCTTTGAGTACACATGAAAAGTTGTGTAAGTACCAATATATAATATATTATTATCTTTTCTCTTGTGAATGGACTTTGATAAATACGATTAATATGATAGTTAACAAAAAAAAAATTATTAGTCTGTCAGATAGATTTCCAAAAAATATTGGACACATATTTTTTCTATTTTCACGTAAGCAAACAATGACGACGATACAGTGCTTTGAAAACTCGTGTGACGTCATATTCTGAGACATTAGTAAGACATTTTTTACCGGGGAGTGACGTCACAACCCCCACTCAAATCTTTGATGCGTTTTATCTTCGTCAATTTTTATTGATTTGATAAAACAAAAAATACGTATCCATATTGGATACGTATTTTTGTGACGTCATATTCTGAGACATTAGTAAGACATTTTTTACCGGGGAGTGACGTCACAACCCCCACTCAAATCTTTGATGCGTTTTATCTTCGTCAATTTTTATTAATTTGATAAAACAAAAAATACGTATCCAATATTATTTGATAATCTAACAGACGGACTAATTAGAATCACATTTTTTTTTAGTCAGGAAACATCCCTATTATTACAAGTTGACCAGGGCCCGCGTGGTGGATTATAGTCCTCGCCTTGTCATTGAAACGGTCCTAACATTAAAGGCTGGTTAGGATTACGCTTATAAATGATTTCTTTATCGAGTGGTTAGTACCTTAACTAGTATCAGAGTTTTTTTGTCGTACGGTGGACCTCTGTGTAGAATATGCACATTTATTGTTACTAATAGTTGAACCACCGCACAGGCTGACAGCTCGACAACAACTGACCTAGCGCCGCCGCCGTGTATAAGTTCACGTCAAATAACTTTGCCCCTCTGAAGTTAGCCATTTGCAAAGATCGCGCAAACAGTGCAGTCACGTAGAAAATTATTTGAAGAAATAAATACATATTTTTAAAAGAAAACATAGTTTTATAATGCCATAATGCCCGCCCCCATGACTCGCGCATGCGCAGTTTTGTTCGTAATTTTGAGCCACTCGTAGCAACAGTACGCTCGAGGCAACGTCATAATACGGTTGCCGGTTCATAGTTATATACACACAAGTAATCGAGAAATGTGTCTCAGGCATACTGGTTTCTTCACGATGTTTTCCTTGCTCGAACAATACGCACAAAAATAATAAATTCAAAGGCTCATTGGGTTCGAAACCACTAGGCTGTCACCGCTTATTACAAGTTAGAGATACAAAACAAGTTTTTTTTTATACTATTCCAAAGAAGTTCTTTAAGAAAATATTTAAGAAGGAGTTCATCATAACGGGTGTCTCTAACTTGGCACGATATTGTGACGGTTGACAAGGTAGAAAAGATGATAAAAACGTGTACCGTAGACTCCAAATAACATCCATTAGAACATGAAGAAACTTCAAGAAGTTTGCCATGTACCCCTTTTTGTTTTGGTGGGTGGGAATCATTAAATGACACCTCCCGCTCAGACTTCTACTGACAAAAAACCACCCATGTTCCTTCTTAGCCATTCGTGTCGAGGCCACGGTATCTCTTTAGAATAACCCCCAGCTTTGGAACAACCTGCAGCTCCCGTGTACCCCTTGAAATGGTGTAATGCTTAATTTCTTTGTTTATCAATTTGAATTATATAAAAATGTTAATAATTCTCACGTTTTTGAAGATTTGCAACACGATTTGCAGTTTTTTGTGCAGAACAAATTACTTTCATGGCCCTTTTTTTTTCAAATAACCCTTCCCGCTCTTGGGCAGAGCGAAAGGGAGTGTCAGACTTCTTTTGACTAAAAACCACCCATATTTCTTCTTAACCCTTCATGTCGAGGCCGCGGTATCTCTTGCGAACAACCCGCAGCCGCTTTAAAAACGAATGCTAAGCTTAGTAATGAAAACTGGATTTAAGTACCTAATTAATGTTTTTAGTATCAGAGGGCCTTTTAATTAACATCGAACCGGCTTAGAAAACACTGTTGTGACACAATCAACCTAATTTCAGATACAAATAAGGTCTGAATTTTACATTGATCACTGCTGAATAAGATTTTATCGACAAAGAAGCAAGTTTCAAATGAAATTGAATCTCTCAAACTTAGAACGGACACATTAATGCAAGTTTGAACTGTATTGACTGTAGATAAGACTGAAAATAGTTGAGTAGGGTTTTCAAAGGTATTTTAACGTTGCTAATTGGGATCGGCCATGCTTGTTTTTGTTAGTAAGGGTTCTTCATGTTTTTGCAAAGGGATCAAATGTAAATGCTTGATGAAGATAAAAGGGTTAGTGGGTAGTAAGAATATTATATAATTAAAGGTTATAAAGACTCGTTACAAGTACCTTGATCACCTGTTTCATGTGTTTAGGTACTATTTTTTTTAAAACTTTCTTTTGTTTAATGTTTTTATTTTTTTGAAAAGGAGGAAACAAAAAGAAAAGTAATCCATCGCGGGAATTATATCCTAAATGAGGTTGTCTCAAGAATGTGGGGCTTGGCACTAACAAAGAGAAGCATGGATGCCCAGAGGGTCTAAAATGGCCACTATAGCAGATCATAATTGGGGGGGGGGGGGTTAAATGGGACAAGCCCGCCACACTATTCCCAAGCCACTGTAACTCCTGTTAGCCAGACTCAACAGTGGCGACCACAAGAAAAGCACCGAGACAATGAAGCTCGACGAAGACCCAGGGAAACGATTTAACTGTCTTTGGGGGGGGGGGGGTTGTGAAATCATCATATAACCCCTCCCGCTTTTGGGCAGAGCTAATGGGAGTGTCAGACTTCTATTGGCTAAAAACCACCCATGTTCCTTCTTAGCCCTTTATGTCGAGGCCGCGGTATCTCTTGCGAGCAACCCGCAGCCCCGACGGGAAATGAACCTTTTGATAATAGTAGCTGCGTCTGTGTTAATTTAAAAAAAGAAAGATAGAGTAAATTCGTAAAATGGTCACAGACCATTGACTTATATATTACTGAGTAAGGACTGGGCGGACCGCATGTTACAATGACGCCTCGAACTTGGTCCTAAAACGGTCTTTCCTAAGCCGAAGTGAACTAGTCTACGATCGGCTCTCTTCGGGTGCGGTCGTAAATTTTATTAAAAGCTTTATTTATGTTCTTTATACCTCGAAAATGCCACGGCGCTTATACAAGGTTACGTTAACGAGCAGACTACACCGATTCTCTGTATGGCGAACGCGTCGAGCAAATGTTCGGACGACCGTATCTTTAGTTTTTAAATCAATGTCACAGACGCAGTTACTATTATGAAAGGTTCATTTTACGCTTTTTAACGCAATTCAAATTATGATCTGCTATAGTGGCCATATTTTTAGACCCCCAGTAGTGGGCGAATTAGGGTTGTGGATGATGATGGTGATGAATATCAGTTACTTAAAACTGTTTTCCTCCTTTTGTAGCGGCGGCGAGTTCAGCAGTCAAAGTCTTTTATATATAGGGTGTAAAAGTACCCTTAACGCAAACGAAAGGCATTTGTTCTCCCCACCACTGCGATCATTTTTTTGTTCTAGACCATACCTGGGAACCTCCTAGTTACGAAGATATTGGGGGTCAAAGTTCCAAATGTTCCACAGCTGTTTTTGTAAATACTAGTTTTTCAGGTTATTACTTTACTTAACTTACCTCCATGACCCGTTTACTAATCAAAGCATCCACTAGCACAATGTTTTAACAGTGCTACATTGAGTTTTACCGTAAAATGTGATTTTTAACCAAAAAAAAAGTCGTTTCTCAGCAAACATTTTTGCGTAGGGGTACTTAGTTTGATGTACAGAATGCTTGGTTGACGGGTGTGTAATGGGTTGATTTACACCCTGTATTAGATACTAATTTATGTAATGAAATTTTATGAACGTTTTATGTTAAAATCATTGGTTCTACTTTTAAACATTTTGGTAGATTATTCAGTCCGAAAGTTCATATTGTCTGCTGGTGTTCCGTAGAAGAAACGTTAACACAAGAAAACGGAAGAAAAACAACCGACAACCAATAACACTTCCAATACAGTTATTTATTCACAACGAGCTCTCCCCGATGTATTTGTATTTATTCGTCTACGGCGATCGGGTTTCGACCAAACATAACGTACAGGGAAGTTTGTTGCCCCTGTATTCCCTTACATGGGGCATGGGGGGAGTCGGGTTCAATCAAGGCATTGTGTACGGTATCCCATCATGCATAATGCGATACGTAATCGAAGATCCTGGAGGTACACCAATGTTTGGTAGCTGTTACTGATGTAGATAGGTCGGTTTTACAAGTAAGAAATTTTCTAAGGAGTTTTGTTAATGTCCCTAGTGAACTAAAAGACCTTAGATCTATTCCTTTATTCCGGAAAAAAACTGTGCGTCTGATTAGTCAATAAATGTTTCTACACCTTAGTTATAAGAATAGAAAATTAGTTTAGCGCCTTACAATGTTCCTATCAGTGCAATAATAACTAGTTAATTTAGTATATAGTTCAAAATGTAAATGTGTTTCTATTCATTATTTATATAAACTTTTATTTTAAGTTTTGAGTTTTGCATACCAGAAATGGTTAATATGAGGATTTTTTTTGTTGTATTATGTAATGCATTGTGTATTATCTATTTACCTATATGCAAATAAATTATTTGATTTGATTTGATTTTCAGTTTGTTGAAGCTGGTTCTTATGTTAAAGTGGTCATATGCGTTTTAACAGGTGTTAAAGATCCTACATTATAAAGTAAACAATATCTAGACTTATAATAGTAAAATTCAAGTCGCATCGATGCATACGAGTAGATTCTGTTCGTATTTTGCAAAAGCATTCTTTGCAGGTTTCTTCAAAAGTTACATAATAATGTGCAATTTGTCTTCTATGATCTGGAGTAGAAGATCGGACTCGCCTCTCAAGACGATATTTTGGTACACTCGAGACCTCTACCCAGCCTTTCATCCAAATCATTGCTTAAGAGGCTAAAAGTCAGCACTCTTTGAACGTCTAAATAACATAAAACAGTCTTTGATAACGACCGATTTTAACCACACTCTATTATTTTAGCTGGAAACGAAATCTAGTGGAACAAACTAACACATTCGAGTCAAAGCGTGTTGTCCTAAAGATTTATGAGGGAATGGGACTGGTATCTTTAACACAGGTTACTTTGTAATCTAGCTAAGAAGCCAGTTGCGATCCGTACTGTGACTATAAAGCTACGATCACTGTTAATATTGTAACTATTTAATCTTAAGGTTTTATACTGTGAGAACTAATAAAGCTTATTATTATTAAAGCATTATTGCTTAAAAAGACTGATTAATTCTAAAAGTAAAATCAGACATCCTAGAACCAAAACTCATAATGTTCGTGTAAACGTAAACGTTGCTAACTCGATTTTGTTTCAGACAAAAAACTGGAATAGGAACGAAATTCTGCAAATTCTCAAATATTGCGGGAGTGCAAAGTTGGAAATAGACTGTTTGTAGTTTCCTGAAGCGAACATTGCGATTGCCTAAAAAAACTATAGTCGTTTTGGCTGTAGAGGAACAAAAACTGGCCAAGTGCAAGTCGGACTTGCACATGGTTCCGTACCATCGTAGTTGGGAAGTCCCCTTTAATTTGTATTATTTCTTGATAAAGCGGCAACAGAAAAACATATTTTGTGATAAGTTTGTTTTTCATAGTGTTTGTATGAATGACAAAGTTACATTTGCGGTTTTTTAAATAAATTTATTATATATTTAGCTAAATCTCAAAGAATGTTTACTATATATTGTTCAAACTAATTTTGGTTGAAAGTTTTTATTGTGATTTACAGCATTATGTGCAAGTCCGACTTGCACTTGACCAGTGTTTCTTAGTTTTATAACCCTTCATAAAGTCCATCCATCATTTCTTTGGTTTTCCTCTACTCTCATAGCATATTCATTCATACTCAAAATTCACAATGTTTTACTCATTCTTCTGCATGACAATACATAATTACTAAACAAAACTGATTAAAATAATGAAAAATCTAAAATTAGAAGCTGTATGGAACATTAATCCAATTTCCAACTATGGTCCCCAAACAATAATGAGGACAGACGGCAATCAGGCAACAAATTAATGAAGGACAGAAACTCCAGACAGGAATTTCAGTAAATGAAGACAAACTACTAGGCATATTAAATTTCTGAAGAGAGACATAAATTAAAAATGGTGACGACGTGATAAAAATTACATTAAGTTATAAAATGCTTTGCTTTGTAAACATTTTAAGTAAAGACAAAACATCGAGATCTTTATTACTTTTAAGGTTTTATATGAATGTATTGCACACAACACAAGGTTGCGGGTACCCGCTGGATGCGAGCTAAACGCACGGGACCGGTCAATGTGCCGACACCTGGGGGAGGCCTATGTCCAGCAGTGGACGTCTTTTGGCTGAAATGATGATGATGTATTGTACACATTAGCCCTTCGGAATCAATTATCTCAATGGTAAAGGGTTTCCATGTAGTTTTTTGTCCGTTCTTCTCCATAGAGATCTACGCTAGAGAATGGGCAACTACAGTACACTCACAGTTATTATGCCTTTTTTTTTGGCGTGTGGAAAATCATCAAATAACTCCTCCCGCTCTTGGGCAGAGCGAAAGGGAGTGTCAGACTTCTACTGACTAAAAACCACCCATGTTCCTTCTTAGCCCTTCATGTCGAGGCCAAAAAAAAAAAAAAGGGTGAATCAGAAGTGTACCAAATACCAATAGTAGGTACACCGACATTTCGCCAGTGACGTTTTTATTTTAAGTCTCATGTAGAAGCAGTGTGGAAGGGAGTGTCAGACTTCTACTGACTAAAAACCACCCATGTTCCTTCTTAGCCCTTCATGTCGAGGCCGCGGTATCTCTTGCGAACAACCCGCAGCCCCCTTTGCCATCAACCGGGCATAGATCCAAATCTACGTGGGTACTACTGAGATATTTTGAATTTAGATGGACAAAACGCAATAACACTTTGCCTGACCTGGAAGTCGAACAGGAGACCTCATGCTCAGCAGTCGCGCTTGCAACCACTGGAAGGTATAATTAACCATACAAGTCTAGAAGATTAGAAACTAATATGGTAAATTAAAAAAAAACAATAGGGTAGTTAACAAAAAAAATCTAAATAGTCCGTCAGATAGATTTAGAAAAAATATTAGACACGTATTTTTTCTTTTTTCACGTAAACAAACAATGAAGACGATATAGTACTTTGAAAACTCTCTCTCTCTCTCTTCTCTTCTTCTTCTTCTCTCTCTTTTTTACGGGTGAGTGACGTCACAACCCCCCACTCAAATCTTTGACGCGTTTTTTCTTCGTCATTTTTTATTGGTTTGATAAAATAAAAAATACGTATCCAATATTTTTCGATAATCTAACAGACGGACTAATTAGAATCATATTTTTTTAGTCAGTAAACATCCCTATTCAAAACATCAAATTTATGTATACGGAAACGCTAATAAGATTATCACAGGGGATGACAATGTAAACACAATTAAACAAATAATTTCATTGACACAAAATCCCAAAGGAAATGTTTTTTGAACGACGTTAATTTGTCACATAATATTATTTGAACATCACGCCTATAATTCCCGAGGGGTTAGTCAATGGTGTACGTTTTTTGTTTAAGTCTCTTGTGGACGAGCCTATTATTACTATCAAAATGGCAAAAAACTCAGTGTTGCTTAGGAGAAATTCTTGGACATCATCATCATCAGCCAATAATGTTCCCACTGCAGGGACTCAGGCCTCCTCTCTATTAGAGGAATGGGCTATAATCCACCACGCGGGTCCAGTGCGGGTTGGTAGATGTCACATGTCTTCAAATTTTTTGGTTCTAAGTTGGTGATGATTTTTGGTGGTTTCCTCACGATGTTAGAGCAGCGGTGATGAAATAAATTACACAAAGTAATGTGCCTGCCTGGATTCGAACCCACAACCTACTGTTCGTAAGTCAGTTCTAGTACTGGGCCACGGCTGCTCTCCTGATGGAAATTGGAAATTCCTGGTGGAAAATCATAATTGCCTGGCCCAAGAATCAAACTCTCATCATTGAATACTCAGCAGTATCACTTAATAGGGTAGTTAACTAAAAAAATCTAATTAGTCCGTTAGATAGATTTCCAAAAAATATTGGACTCGTATTTTTTCTTTTATCACGTAAACAAAACAATGAAGACGATACAGTGCTTTGATAACGTGTGACGTCATATTCTAAGACATTAGTATGACATTTTTTACCGGTGAGTGACGTCACGACCCCCTACACAAATCTTTGACACGTTTTACCTTTGTCAATTTTTATTGATTTGATAAAACAAAAAAAACGTATCCAATATTTTTCGCTAATCTAACAGACGGACTAATTAGAATCATATTTTTTTTAGTCAGTAAACAGCCCTATTGGTACCTACACTACTACAAAGAGAAACTTTAGAATAGTTAATTGACTTTGAAGAAGTGTCTTTGAGCGTCAAGTGACATTGTTTACTACACGTGCGTGAACTTTAATGGTTTCTACCAAAACTCTCATGTGCTATAATATAACGTTACCTATATTTAGTAGAACTTAGAAACTGTGATAATTAACTTATTACACCTTTGAAACTAATGTTCTCAGTCTGCTTGATGTTATTGTTACAAGTCTCAGGAAGTATGGCTTGTTTTGATATGTCCTTCACGTTAACTTTATTTTATTTATTTATTTATTTATTTAAGGTTCACCAACAGTTGTTACAGATATTTTAAACTTAGGAATACTTACAAAATAGTGTCTTAAATCTAACTGCACAACCAATTATAGGCAAACACCACATGAACAATGTTCTTTGTAATTTTAGACTTAATTTAAAGACATAATACTATTACTAACACTTGTCTTGTAAGGGATACAATCGAAAAAAAAAAACAAAACCAAAAAAGAAAGAATAGAGACTAAAAACTTAATGTACTTAAATTCTAGATAATTATATTAGATACTATAATACTAATTACATTTGACAAACGTCAATATTGAATCTGTGTGGACGTCAACCAGGTCGCTACGCTCGTTTACGAGTTTGCACATGCGGGGTATAGGTGAATTAGCTCCAAACACTGTACGGCGAAGAGGTGGAGCTAAGGGTGTTATAGGTCTGCGAGGTGGTCTACGGGGTACCCTGAAGTTGAACTTGTGTAGCAATTGTGGGCAGTCAATGGTGTTGTTGAGGAGTTTATATGCAAATCTCAAATCCAATAACTCCCCAACTTTAGGAAGCAAGGACATGATTCAACTGTGTTTATGTTGAATGAATGAATGAATGATTTATTTACTTAAAAAAGGTCTTAAAACCGGTCCGGCCGGTCCGGTCCGGTCTTAAGGTCTTGACAGGAAAACATACGATTTCACGGTTCCATTAATTTTATAAAGATTTTTCCACAACCTTTTTTTATTAAGTACAGTCATAGTTTGTAGTACAGTATTCGTCGGACGTAAAGAATAGCACCATCCCAAATCTTCCCGTAGGTGTCGTAAGAGGCGACTAAGGGACTTACCAGAGAATGGGCAGCAGCGTTCTCTGTGCCTTCGTAACAACCATACTGCGATCGCCAACCCGCCTGCCAAGCGTGGCGATTATGGCAAATCCCCCTTCTGGGGGAGGCCTATGTGCAGCAGTGGACGTCTTAGGGCTGAAATGAGTGATTAACTGTTTATCTTACTATCCTTCCTACTAATCACTATCACTACATAGTATAAAACAAAGTCGCTTTATCAGTCCCTATATCCCTATGTATGCTTAAATCTTTAAAACTACTCAACGCATTTTGAAGCGGTTTTTTAGTAGATAGAGTGATTCAAGAGGAAGGTTTTAGTTTATAATTTGACCAACATCCACGCGGGTGAAGCCGCGGGCATCAGCTAGTAATTATGTAAACGCGAAAGTTTGTAAGTATGGATGGATGTTTGTTGCTCTTTCACGCAAAAACTACTAAACGGATTTGGATAAAATTTGGGACACAGATAGTTTATAACCTGGATTAACACATCGGATCTTTATCCTGCTTTTATCTTCCCGTGGGATAATTTTCGAGTTGCAGCGGGCGAAGCCGCTGGTAACACCTAGTAATAACATTATTACAAGTAGATTATCAACGAGTTTAATATATTTTATTACATTAATTTTAATTTCTTAGGTAATGCTTATTACCTACATTAAACTATCAGCGTCTAAATTAAAAAAAAAAACATTTCGAAATCTTTTAACATCCAATTAGATACAAGTTTTTTAACAATCAAAGTTAGTAATAAGAAAATATCACCCGAAGCCATTCTTATTGTGAAAATATATATTTAAACTCGGAAAATCCTAGAAAAGAATCTAATTAGTCATCAGACTGTTTGCAAAAAGAAAAATAAACATGCATAAGAAAGAAACGAACATGACTCAGTTATTAATATTGTATGTAGATGTTTCCTATGTTCTCGTAAAGAGATGCACCATACAAATTGTTATCGATACTTTGGAATATAACTAAAGGATACAAGTATAGGATCGTATCGAATGCCTACATAACGATTCTTCAAATTTCGAATTGTACGGTAATCGCTCCTAATAGCTCTCGCTAATATTTGTATTACGATTAATTGTTTTTATTGCAAAATTGGGCTGCTCTTGACCGCGACCATGTCTGATGAAAAGCAATTGCAAGTTCTATGATAAAACGAGCGTGCCCAGAATATGCTTGGTCACTCTTGCTTTAAAGGCAAATTTTAATGGACAACCGTTATCCATCTGACTTTACAGCAAGAGTGAACAGAGATTACGATTGACGAATTAATTCTGAAACACACACTTTTCTGATTCAAGCATTGCATCGTATGCATCTGTATCGATAAAAACAATCGGAGTATTACATCATGTAGTATCGATACTCTAATGTACCGGATCGGATCGCGCGTCACTAGTTTCAAGTCGTGAGAGATTGGAAGCCGACGGCAAGGATTGTAGAGAAACAAGATCGAAACAAGGGTCATGCAAAGGTGATACGAACAGAAACATCTCTCCCTGACAACGCGGGTTTTTTAAACAGATCGTGTCAGCCGTGGGCGCGTAAAAGGTCAATATTGTTTTTGTCGTGTATCTGAAATATTAACAAAGATAAGATTACTGGGATTATCTAGAAACTCGTTGGTCCAGTGGTCGCAATCGCAACTACTGAGCGTGAGGTTCTGGGTTCCAATTACTGGTCTGGCAAAAATAAAATTGTATTTCTTCTTCTTATCGTGTGGGCAGTAAGGTCTAAAGACCCCACACACCTTAGTTTCAGAGTTTCTAAACCGCTTTAACAGCCTCTGACATAGTTTGACGACCGCCATTTGGCGGCCGAGACCACCGGCTTATACGTGCCTTCTGAAGCATGGAATCATCTTTTTAACAGACAGCCAGGTGATTCATGCCTGCAATGTCCTAGCCAAACTGGAAACAACTTTACGAAGTATGCTTCCCGTGGGAATCGAACCCACTACCGGTCACAAGGCAAACGCCTAAACCACGAAGCAGTTGTAAAATTGTACTGGAAGCTGATTTGACGAAAAAAATATGTTTTTGTTCAACATATTTCATTCCTACGCGAGATATAGTCATAAATTAGAAAGAAACACCTTTTGTAAATAATCAAACGCGTTTTAAAAGGCAATGAATCAAAACGTTCAAAATGCCGACATCAAAGAGTTTATATATGGCGTGGTTTACACAGAGCCATGTTAGTTAATTGTACAGGCGCTCACTTGGCAAAGTTTAAACGTGATGATTCGAACAGTCTATTTAGGTTCATGGCTCAGATATGATAAATGTATATTTAGGGTACGACGGGAGTGATAGGAATGACATACACAGTGCAAAGAAAGAAAAGAAAGAAAAAAAAGAAAGAAAGAAAAGAAAGAAAAGAAAGAAAAGAAAGAAAAGAAAGAAAAGAAAGAAAAGAAAGAAAAGAAAGAAAAGAAAGAAAAGAAAGAAAAGAAAGAAAAGAAAGAAAAGAAAGAAAAGAAAGAAAAGAAAGAAAAGAAAGAAAAGAAAGAAAAGAAAGAAAAGAAAGAAAAGAAAGAAAAGAAAGAAAAGAAAGAAAAGAAAGAAAAGAAAGAAAAGAAAGAAAAGAAAGAAAAGAAAGAAAAGAAAGAAAAGAAAGAAAAGAAAGAAAAGAAAGAAAAGAAAGAAAAGAAAGAAAAGAAAGAAAAGAAAGAAAATATATTTATTTGTCGCAGAAACATAACGAGCATACAAAGAGACATACAGGAAATTCATCATCATTCATCTTCTTAGCGTGTCGATGGCAAATCTTTAAATCTTCTTGATTTTTAACTGCATCCAGTATGACTGAAAGCCAACTCCAGAATAGTTGAAAAAAGTTAGGGAGATGATGACTAATTTATGCTATGTTATGGAACACATGATCATGTTTGCGAGAAATAACATAAAACAGAGAGGTTTGGAGAGACATGGGGGAGGCCTTTGCCCAGCAGTGGGACACCATGAATGCTAAGAATAAAAAAACTTATTTAAAGCACCACAATAATATGTAAATAAAAGGATGAGCTCGTGGCTTAATAAGAACTGCCACTCGGGTCGATCTTCAGGTGAAACCTGTGCTTGCCTAGGTCGGTCTGTGGATGGGTGATCGCCCGACATACCAAGTTTCCTCCGTGTCTCGGATAGCACGTTAAGCTGTTGGTCCTGGCTGCCATATATAGATCTTTGGCAGTCGTTACAGTTAGTCAGTAAACCTGAAAGTCTGACAACCAGTCTTACTAAAGGGTATCGTATTACCCAGTATTAACTGGGTTGTGGAGGTCAGATGAGGCAGTCGCTCCATGTAAAATACTGGTATTCAGCTGCATCCGGTTAGACTGGAAGCCGACCCTAACATAGTTGGGAAAAGGCTAGGCAGATGCAATAATATGTAAAAAAAAAAAGAACGGCTAACGGTCAATATAAAGGTTTAGGAGCATAATGCAAAGCACCGAAATACTCGTAAAAACAGTGAACAATTTCCATAATCTTTAGGCTATCGGCTATAAACTTCAGAAATCGAAGGCTATACGGAATATAAATCCGTAAATTACCATCACAATGTATTTTATTCTCTACTAGCTTTTGTTTGCAACTTCGCTCGCATTGTTATCTGCTATGGAACTCGGATTTATGTAGTTTCCCATGAGATAAAGGTTTTCTTGAATCCGATCAATAGCTCCAAAGATTATCCTGTGCATCCAAACTTACAAACTTTAAATCATCAGCCGTGAGACGTCCACTGCTGGACAAAGGCCTCCCCCATAGAACGCCATAACGAACGGACACCAACCACTTACATTCACCGGTTGCCCGCGACTCTCACGATGTCATCGGTTCACCTTTTTTGAAAGATTGTGCTATGAAATGAAAAACTGCTATTACGATAATTCTAGAAATTATTTCGTACTTAGGTACACACACAAACAAATAAATGTTATTTTGTATAAACAGTATATATAATGAATAGTATAGACAGATGATTATTGATTTAGATATTTCCCGCCATCACTAGCAACTCGAGGCAAATCGTAATAAAGTTTCGGTAATCCTCCATTGTTTGATCGATGATCGCGCTGGATTATCGGCAAAACAGCGCTTACAGCGACGTATACCCATCATCGTTTATCTTCCTGTTATTACTGCCGAAGCGGCTTAGCGCTACTGGTGCGGTGGGCACAAAAATATTATGCTAAGTCCGGTTAGGTCTGAAGGACATGCACATCGTTTGCTCTTGATAAGTCGATATTGTACGATTGATGGGAATGTGGAGTTGGATTATTCGTGTTTGCGTTACTGTCTAACTATGGTTTTGACTGGCTTTCAAAAGTATAAGGAAAATCTGTGATAAAAGCAAACTTGAGTTTCGGATATATGGGTACTCCTCAGCCTAAGCCTTTGGGGATTACAAGCGCGATGTTGATATTATTTTCTACTTTTACTATTTCTTCCCTTTTTTATTCTGCACTTCATCTCTCTTGTACTTTCGATTGTAAATCAATATTAAATCTCTTTTCTACAAAAACCAATGAAATAAATTCATTCCCCAATAAAAATAAAAAAAATAACTAAATTACATTAAATAAATTTATTTTTTGTTGTTCCTGGAAACCCCGAACACAAACATTTCAAACACAAATTGAAGACGAGACGGCAGCCGTCGCCTGACCCAATCATCCAAACTGAACATCATCTACCTAGCCTTTTCCCAACTATGTTGGGGTCGGCTTCCAGTCTAACCGGATGCGCCGGAAGCAGCTGAATACCGGTATTTTACATGGAGCGACTGCCTATCTGACCTCCACAACCCAGGTACTAGGTAATACGATACTCTTTGGTAAGACTGGATGTCAGAATTTCAGGTCACTGACTACCTGTAACGACTGCCAAAGATCTATGTATGGCAGCCGGGACCACCAGCTTAACGTGCTTTCCGAGGCACGGAGGAAACTCGGTATGTCAGGCGGTCACCCATCCACAGACTGACCTAGGCAAGCACAGCTATAGCTTAGATCGACCCGAGTGGCAGTTCTTATTAAGCCACGAATTCATCCAAACTGAACACTAGTAATAATTTAGGTACTGAGTTTTAGTAATAGAAAATTGCTTATATGCATATTCATCAGTCGAGATATTTCAATGGATAGTACAAGCCGTACCAGTACCAACGCAAATCGATACACTTTCTTGATTATACAGATCGTTTTAATGATAATCCTCGACTATAAAGTATCTGCTAGCTTCTTGTTCGGTATTCTAAAAGGCAATTTAGAGACAAATTGTATTTCCTAAGGCTTTTATATGTTCGGATTAATTTTCCTTCTGTTTCAGACCGAATAGTAGATATTTCCCCGGAGACATTTTGGCTTCATTGCTTAAAACAATGTTCTATTTGTACAAATTTTCCACTACACAACTCTTGTAAAGTTAGATATAAATTTTAGAAGTCTACAATACGGGAATGTTCTAAGAGAAACTGAAAGAAATGAGATCCTTGAAGCTGTTTTATTTTTAAAAATGTTTTTCGTCTCGAAATAAAATATACCTACTTAAAGCTTGTCAAGTACTTTAACTTGATGAATGAACTTTAAGGAGTTAGAAGGTGGTAGATGTTAGACTTACAATATTGAATAATTTAGACTTACATTGTTTTTCTGCTGACTTCTCAGATGTAATATTTTCTTTAAGTATGGCTAGAGTTACTGCTTACGCTGCCAGCGAAATGTGAGGAGCTATAAAATTTGCATGACCCAGTTCTACCGAATATTGCACAGATCCATCATTCTTCGGTCAAAACTGTTTGTTGGAAATTGTATTTTTTCTTCCACCTTCCTGTTTGGAAGTGCGTTTTTCGTTATTAAATTTTTCATCATGTTTTCCCTTTTCCAGTTAATAAAACTCTTGGTTGTATCAAATATGTTTTTTATTAAAAGCTGGGAGAAGGACGCTATTGTGAAACCAAAAACGTTAACTCCATTTGCTTCATTCCATTATTTTAATGTTGTAAATTTTTTAAAAGGGTTTTTTTGTGTTTCTTTATGGACATGAAGTCACTGCATTGACCTAAACGGAGTCAGTGACGTTTTAGGTTTCAATAATGAAGAAGAAATACTTTATTCTCGACTAGAATTTCGTCTCTAAAAAAATAATTTGTAAGGTGACAATGATAAAACACTGATCAATGGTGCCATTTATTTTACAAAGGTAGGATTCTATCCAACTTCTGTAAAAGACCTCTCTCCATTCCTTCCATTGCTTCCAGTTGATTTCAACTTCTTGTCAATAGGGGATCGGACAAAAAAAAAACTAATTAGTCCGTCAGATAGATTTCCAAAAAATACTGAACACATATTTTTTATTTTTTCACATAAACAAAAAATTAAGACGATACAGTGCTTCGAAATCTCGTGAACTCCTCGAAAACGTCACATGTCAGTATATTTTTTACCTACAAATGACATCACAACCCCCCACTCATGATATTTTCGACAATTAGAAAAAAAAAAAAAAATTAGTTAAATTAAAAAATACGTATCAAATATTTTTCGATAATCTAACTGACGGACTAATTAGAATCATATTTTTTTGACTCAGTCCGATCCCCTATTCCAAAATCCATGTCGCCCCGGCTATTTCTCATGAAAATGTTAACTAACCAATTATATTACTAACACACACATCACGCAATCCATTATCATCTCACTTCTTAGTAATAGGAAGCAATAACACGACTTATACATCGGATGCTGTGCCGGTATCATTAATCTTACAAACGCCATCTAACTTGGCAGCTCCAGGGTCTTAGTAATTGACAAACTTTGTTACTTCCCCCAAGGGTTGCTCATGTCCACTATTCACCATCTGTCTTTTGAGCAGGAGTTTTGAATGCATCTGTGGCAGTTAACATTTTAAGGTTGGTAATTATTCGGGTTCAACAATAACTGCCACTGGGGTCGATCTTTAGGTTAAGCCTCGCTTGCCTAGGTTGGTCTGTGGATGGTGACCACCCATTACATACTGAGTTTCCTTCGTGCCTCGGAAAGCACGTTAAGCTGTTGATCCCGGCTGCCATATATAGATCTTTGGCAGTCGTTACAGGTAGTCAGTGACCTGCAATTGCATCCAGTTTTACCAAAGGGTATCGTATAACCTAGTATTAACTGGGTTGTGGAGGTCAGATAGGCAGTCGCTCCATGTAAAATACTGGTACTCAGCTGCATCCGGTTAAACTGGAAGCCAACCCCAACATAGTTAGGAAAAGGCTAGGCAGATGATGAGTTATTCGGGTTGAGAATGTTACAACTGAAGCTTGGAACAAAGATGTGTATTTCTGCTAGTTCTAGTATGTTTCATATTGCCGGTGGCATTTGAAGGCCTTGAAGATTTCTACAAGGATGTTTGTTTACAACAAGGTATTAAACATCATCATTCTCCTGCCCTTATCCCAATTTATTTGGGGTCGGCGCAACTTGTCTTCTTCTTCCATACTTCTCTATTTCTCGTCATCTCAGCATTCACCTCTTTTCTAGCCATATCATCCTTCACACAGTCCATCCATCGTTTCTTTGGTCTTCCTCTACTCTTAAAGCCATCTACATTCATACTCAATATTTTCCTCACAACATATACTCAAAAAACATATACTTTTCATATTGCTGCGTCTACTAGTTTCGTTTGGCTTCATTTGCGTATTGTTTAATTATATCACTTGTATTGACGAAAAACATCGTGAGAAAATCAGCGTGCCTGATATTACTCGAGGGCATGCAAAGCAGGGACCACGGGTGGCATAAAACCTCTAACACCAAGTGAGGCACTAACCACATAATAAGGAACACTAGTTTCGTTAATTATTTACGCCTAAAACAGTTGTTGTATACCATAAAGACGGTAAGTAGTTGTATGCGTAATGGTGAACAATAAGTTTACCATACATGTAGGTAACAGCCTCAAAACAATAGAACTTTTTTTTTAAGTGGTTTTTGACTTGTCGAACAGGGTTAAAGTTTAATGTCGTTTGAGAATACGGAAGACCATGACATTAATGTGCCACGTTGATTTAGTAATCGCAAACCTTGTGTTCAATTTGAATTTTTCATTGTTGTTGAGGCCCAAGAAACACTGGCGTTCCGACTTGAACTCTGCCCAAACGTCTCCTTCTACGTTGTGTTCACTTCGACTGCGGTACAGTGGCTTTGCACAAGTCCCACAAGATGCACAAAGATCAGACTGATTAACAAAGAAGACAAACAAACAATGAAAATATCTTTCTTTGGTTTTAACTTTGATCTATAAAAAGGATCAACAGTCGTAGCTTGCTGACTAGTATGATTATAGACCAATACGCTATACATAGGTGTAAAACAAGCCCATGCAATAGCACCATCCAATATCTTCCCGTGGGTGTCGTAAGAGGCGACTAAGGAACTTACCAGAGAATGGGCAGCAGCGTTCTCTGTGCCTTCGTAACAACCATATTGCGATCGCCAACCCGCCTGCCAAGAGTGGCGATTATGGCAAATCCCCCCTTCTGGGAGAGGCCTATGTCCAGAAGTGGACGTCTTATGGCTGAAATGATGATGATGAAATTATCAAGCATCTGCTCTGAGTGCATAAAATATAAGCTGTATAAGTCTCATAGAATAAAACCAACCACATTCTACTAATTGTGAGTTTAGGTGAACATAGGGTGTGAAACTGTACACAATAGTTTATTATGTATTTGTACATTGAACACAGAAGGGTGTGTAGGAGGATGCAAACGCATATTTCAATGAACGCTAGTGTCAATTGCAGTGGCATTATTGGCTTTATATAACGCGTTATTTTGAATATCTGTATTTCTATTAGATGGAATATTGTAAAGATTTACAATGAATTTAATATCAGGCGACTGCCTCGTGCCTTGCAATCGTGACTGCTGATAATGCTGGTGGAAAATCATCAAATAACCCCTCCCGCTCTTGGGCAGAGCGAAAGGGAGTGTCAGACTTCTACTGACTAAAAACCACCCATGTTCCTTCTTAGCCCTTTATGTTGAGGCCGCGGTGTCTCTTGCGAACAACCCGCAGCCCCGTGATTATGAGACCCTGGGTTCGATTCACGGGTCAGGCAAATAATCATTGAGGTTTTCTATCAGGAATTTCTCAGTAGCAGCGGAAAAATTCTGTATCTCTGCCCGATTGATGGCAATACGCTCGCTTTCTATTACTGGGGCTTAGCCTAAACAAAGCTGGTGAAATGTGGGTGTAGGTACCAGTGGCGAAGCGTCAATAATACAAAAAGGCAAGCCGAAGAAAAAAATGCGTTTTTTTTCTATTATTTATCTAATATAAATTTTAGTTTTTTTTTTCTGTTTCTTTTAATCTATCAGCGACCTATTCTATCCTAAAACCACGAAACTGACACTCATGTCGAATAATCCAAAAAAAATTGTCGGTGCCATATTTATTTTTCATTTTACTTTCAATTCACACTACGTAGAGTGTAATTTTCCCGAAGGGAAGCTGGTGGGAATCGAGTTATGGGCACGCTACGTCTCTGGTAGGTACTATAAGATACACTTCGGCCTACCCCGTCGGGGATTACAGGCATGATATTGTTCATCTAGCATATTTTGGCTTTTCCCTTATGAATTAATGAATGAATGATTTATTAACATACAAAATCTTAAAGCTAAATACATTGCCCCACAAAACTGCTTACGCAGTTTAATTGTGAGATCGCTGAGTCTCTTGCAATAAACCTAATATCATATAGGTACATTTATAACCTATACCCACTGATATAAAAACTAAAGATACGGTCGTCCGAACATTTGCTCGACGCGTTCGCCATACAGAGAATTGGTGTAGTCTGCTCGTTAACGTAACCTTGTATAAGCGGCGTGGTATTTTCGAGGTTTATAGAACATAAATAAAGCTTATAATTAATAAAATTTACGACCGCACTCGGAAGAGAGCCGATCGTGGACTAGTTCACTTCGGCTTAGGAAAGACCTTATTGGGACCACGTTTGTGGCGTCATTTTAACATGCCGTCCGCCCAGTCCTTACGCAGTAATATATAAGTCAATGCCTATACCACATGTTCTTAATATCTACACTTACATAATTATTATCTAATAAATATTTTTTTTGTTTGTTTTTAAAGTTTTTTTTATTGTTGTTTTGTTGTTATAGTCATCCACATTCATAATCAAAACGTTCTCACGATATTTTCCTCATTACTCCGCAAGACATGGTCATACTTAGCATAGTATGGACTTCATATACAGGGTGGTGCCGACAATACGACAATAAATGAAACCACTGGTAGTTCTAGTTCATAGGAACTTTATTAAACTATCAAATAAATCTTAACAGCAAAATAAAAAAATGAAAAAAAAAAAACAATTTAAACTAAGTAGTAAACATGTACTACAACTGTAAACATTACAATTTATAAACAAATATTGGTTTACTAACCTTAGGAATAATTTGCACCGATATACGTATGGAAATACAATGTAACAAACGAATTTGACAAAGACATTTAGGTAGTTTATTGTCGTATCGTCGTCACCACGACGGTGTTAGCATTAAAATTTATTTGATAGTTTAAAAATGTTCCTATGAACTAGAACTACCAGTGGTTTAATTTATTGTCGTATTGTCGGCACCACCCTGTATAATATAATAATCTCACTCAAAATAATCAGTATCGAATGACAATCCATTCCAATACCATTAATTATATTAACGTATTATTATTCTTGTATGATGGCCATCAAATGATGTCGGTTGATTTATTAAACCCGATTTTAGCCTGATTGCGGCCATGTTGTATTTTACCCGGTCGTTGTGTTGTCCCGGTTTTATTTATATCCCTTTCCGAGTTGAGATGAATCGTATCAATAGCGAAACAGATTGCAATGGGTACAATATAAAATTAATCTTTTTTGCTCTTCGTTTGCAGTATTACAGAGCGCTCTGATTGTTTACGGCTTTATCGGTAGTAAAAAGAAACACAAAATTTATATTTATTTGACGCGTGCCAGAAAAGCACACAATTTGAATGAAAAACTGCTATAAAAGCAGTTACAGTTAAGCAGGAGTTTTGTGTTGCTATATTTGTGAAATTTCTACGAATAAAAAAAAAGAAGATAATAAGTAAGTTTTCTAGATTGAGGAAGCTATATTTTATCCTTGAAATATACATTAAAATGTGTAGTAATTATCAGCATATTTAACATACTCATGTACTTATGACGGTACAGTTAGCGCAGTGGCTGAGCGACTGGACTGCTGCGCGGCGTGTCGCAGGTTCGATCCCCCCACGGAACAAATATTTGTATGATCTACAGATAATTGTTTCGGGTCTGGGTGTGTTTGTGTATGTCAGTTTAAATGTTTGTAAACGCACCCACGATACAGGAGAAATTCCTAGTGTGGGGCAATGTTTAAAAAAAAAACACACGTCAAAACTCCTGATAGAATTTTAAGCAATAAAATCAACTACTTGGTGAAGATTCATCACCATCTTAATAATTAGATGTCTCTGAAATCCAAACATTGCCACAGCAACTCAAGAATACTATAAGAATTAGGGAAATTGAAAGGTTCATTTTGAAGGGCTTTCTTGAAGAACTAATTTAAGAAATCCCTTCAAAATGGACTTAAACTTCGAAAATCCTGACTACCAAGGACTTTCAACTTCTAGACATCTTAAAAATTGAGCTTTATACTTTACAGTTTTGAAACTAAGCTCATATAACTTAACAACTTTCTCTCACTTTTAGTATAAACTTGTAAGTACGTTATTTAGCTGAAGATCTTACGGGTACGTTGCCTCAGTTATGCACATACATAAAGACGAGTACAGTCAGGGGGAAAAACAATATAAGAATTCTAGTTAGGCAGCTCTTCATATTACAGACGGTACTCAGAAAACATAAACAGATAACCTACGACCCAACGTACACCTTGACAGACCTTGGATATCTACCATGTACCCCGTAATCTTTTAAGAAGAAAGCTGACTGAGTGGTTGAAGTCATTGTCGTATCTTGCAACTGAAGGTATTGTGGAAACTTAGCTAACACACACCAAAACCCACACACACACATACACCCCCACACCCCACACAAACCTTTATACACACACCCACCTTCCTAAACACACACACACCCCCCTCTTTTATATTAAGGTTTACCCAGAAAAAAATATTGTCCTCTTGTTTTAATGGGCGTTGATAGCTGCGACACAGTTATAAGCTTTTGTAGCTATCATCGTTTTCTTTGTAATTGTTCATGTTCCAAATAAAAACTTTTTACTTTTTTTACTGTTGCCCACGGAAATCCGTTTGGTTGCGATAAGTACAGGAGGTCTAAAATGGCCACTTTGGCAAATCATAATATGAATTGCTCTAAAAACGCGTAAAATGGACCTTACTTAATAGTAACTGCGTCTGTGACTATTTAGGAAAATAGATCATAATAAGAAAATAATAAATAAGGAATTCCATTAAAATTCAATTACATAATAAATTATGATCTACTAAAGTGGCCATTTTAGACCCCCAGGACTGGGTGATTACTGACGCTTTGGGACAAACCTATTATAGTTCTCTTTTTCGTTTGTTTTTTCGCGGATATCGTATGAAGGTTTCTTAATTAATGTTTATCTCAACACATGGGTTGAGGCAATCAGTAAGTCTCATCAAGTTAAATATTGGTATTCTGCTGCATCCTGATGAAAACCAACTCCAGTATAGTAAAGTTGAGAATAGGCTTTACAGATGCAATAAAAAAGAGGAGCAACATTAAAAAGCACTTCTTTCTTTCAAACATGATGCTATTTACATAAATAATAACCGAACCTATATGACAGAACAACAATCAAATATATAATTGGTTACGATATATATTTCTGGGAAAATCGTGGTTAGCACTACCAGTGTGTTCAACATAAATATTTCTGTCCCCGACTGTACCTACACACGATGTGTCGACTCCAGACGAATACTAAATGCGGGACAGATGTTGCCACTTTGCCGATACACTGTACGTTCATATATGTATATATATGTAGCGATAAGCACACACATATAGCCCTTATGTGTGAAGTTTGGGAACTAGATGAAAAACGGATCGATTAGGTAAATCTGTTACTTAGTCAAGTTTTTGTAAACAGCTGCTGACGGTTTCGTAATTTCGTCCCACAGTTTTCATGCCCTTTTTTTGGGTAGTTAATGCCCCATTACCTCTCATGGAGGGGATGCCTGAGTTCCAGCAGTGGGAACATATCGAAAAAGCGTTTACATCCGTGTTACAAAGTACATTACTTCTGCCAAACTGTAAAACAGTTTGTTGGCAGATGTAGCTCCCTTTTTTTTTTTTTTTTGGCTGGTGGATAATCATCGAATAACCCCTCCCGCTCTTGGGCAGAGCGTAAGGGAGTGTCAGGCTTCTACTGACTAAAAACCACCCATGTTCCTTCTTAGTCCTTCATGTCGAGGCCGCGGTATCTCTTGCGAACAACCCGCAGCCCCGACGGGCGTCGGCCCTTGCGGTTAGTACCTAACCTGGTGTCAAAATTTGTTAGCCTTCAATGTGCCTTTGACTTGCTTCACATACCGTCAAAATATATCTCTCAGACACGCTGGTTTCCTCACAATGTTTTCCTTCACCGAAGCAAGTGATAATTAGACAATACGCACATGAATTAGAAAAACCAGAGAAATACTAGCTCTTTTCTTATGTTACTTGTAGTTGACGCATCATCTTTAAGTTTTTATCAATTTCCCAAAAAAGGAATGGATGAACGGCTAACATTGGCCAGGCTAAACAGGGTCATATCACCCAGGTGAACACAGAACACTAAATTAGTTTCCTCAATTCACCGGGGTGAAACTAATAACTCCCAGGTGAATTGCGGACATTACTTTAGTATCTTATGTTGATATCACCTAGGTTATCATAAAACACTAAACCATTGTTTCTCGCACAATCCATTTACATTTTTTTTGTCTTCCGCTCCATTTATAACCATTAACATTTATAATGATTAGTGTTTTGTCGCATGCTTTTTATTGGTTTTTCTAACAGCAAACGGCGTAAACTTATATAAACGCCAATTTATTCAAGCATTCATGTAGTTACTGTCATCTGGTGACAGTGCAAAGGAGCATTTATAGTCGTATACAGGGTGTAAATCAACCCATCACAGACCCGTAAAACCAAGCATTCTGTACATCAAACTAAGTACCCCTACGCAAAAAATTTTGCTGGGAAACTCTTTTTTTTTCGGTTCAAAAATCACATTTTGCGGTAAAACTCAATGTTGCACTGTTAAAACATTGTGCTAGTGGATGCTTTGAATAGTAAACGGGTCATGGAGGTAATTTAAGTAAAATTACAACCTGAAAAGCTAGTATTTACAAAAACAGCTGTGAAAAATTTGGAAGTTTGACCCCCAATATCTCCGTAACTAGGGGGTTCCCAGGTATGGTCTAGAACAAAAATATGATCGCAGTGGTGGGGAGAACAAGTGCCCTTCGTTTGCGTTAAGGGTACTTTTACACCCTATATTTGCCGATATCTCATCACAGTTTATAGATATAGATAAACTTATCCAACTTCAGAAGGGATTACTACCTTAATAGCTCATTGCCCGACTGGTCTCAAGTGCGACTACTGAGCGTGAGGTTCTGGGTTTGATACACGTTTCGGCCATTACATAGTGTTATTGGGTTTTTTATAGCAATTTCTCAGTAGCAACCACGGAGTCTGGTTTTGTGCCCGATTGATGTCAATTAGCTCGCCCACTATTACATAAATGTGAAACTAGGCTGCCGGGTTGATGTTTTGTTATATTAATAGACATCCAAATTTATCTAATCATCTATATCTAAGTTCTAGACTTTACTTTAGCCTCATTGTTATAAGCTTCTGTTTTCTTTTTTACTGTATTATATCTGCATGAAAAACTAAGTGCTTTTTTTTCATGTTCTCCCTTTGTAATCGTAACACGTCATATTATGAAGTCTTATCTAGAGCTCGTACACAAAATTTAACGGAAAAGATATTCTGGGTGTTTCTGCGAACTGACTAATGGAGAAAAACTTCGGAAAACAAATCTAGGAATTGGGACACGAACCAATATGTTAAAGGTCAACTAGCATGTTAGCGAGTTATTGTCAGGCGTACGTTGTCTACCATATCTAAATACTAATGCTGTAAGATGAAAATATTGTTAAACCAAACCGTTTTAAAAGAGTAATCTTTGGAGTTTCTTGTCGGTTCTTCTACTTAAGAATCGACCAATGCACCGTACCGTGCACCTTTCTGTCGAAGTTTTACAAGTGCCCATAAAGGCCTATGTTAAATAAAATATTTTGATTTTTGATTTTGAACGTAATATAATTTTGATGATAAAATATCATCAAACCGTGTTTTCTCCAGAAATGTACTTTAAGTAGTATAGCAGTAGAAGGTAAAAGGGAATCTACAGCTAATAATCAGGTTAAAATCTGGACCAAGCCGCTACAAAGATGAAAAAACCCAATAACACTTTACCAGACCTAGAATTCAAACTCAGAACCTCATGCACAACAGTAACATTTTACTAGACCCAGTGGTCTAGTAAAATGTTACTATGTATTGTGTGTTACTTTGTACTGTGTATTGTTATGTTACTGTGGAAACATAAATAGGGTGTAAAAGTACCCTTAACGCAAACGAAGGGCACTTGTTCTCCCCACCACTGCGATAATTTTTTTTCACGGCTGTTTTTGTAAATACTAGTTTTTCAAAGTCAAAGTCAAATCATTTATTTCAATTAAACCATTACTGGTACTTTTGAATGTCAGAAGAACAATTCATAAAACTAAACTACGAGTGCAATACGTCATCCCGAAAGCCACCACGCCGAACCACACGCCGCCGAACGCCCGCAACAACGAACACTGCGAGCACGAAAGCACGCAGCGACGCACACCGCAACAACGAATGCACGAGACTCCAAATCACGGAACAACGAATGCACGCCGCAACGCGCAACCGCCACCCCGCGACCCGGAGCCCCGCGCACCCACCGCCACGGCACGAGCCGCCGCGCGCCCCCGCACCCACAGCACTCGCCGCCGCAGACATCCGGCGACGCGCAACCCGACGCAGCAACCCCCGGGACGACGCATTGCACTCCTAAGCTACAGTCACAGTCACAAGGCATAATAACTTGTGAAAGTACTGTAGTTGCCCATTCCCTAGCGTAGATCTCTATGGAGAAGAACGGGCAAGAAACTCCATGGACACTCTTTTAAATCAGAATATTTTTACAAAATCTTGGTACATTATATCATTCATGTTGAGATGGTATATAATGTGAGAACGATGTAGCAAGATGTGCACGATAAGTGTCCACAGTAAAGTCAAAAAAAACGACGATTCAAAGATAAAATAATAATTCAAACAAGCCGTGGCAGCTAAGAGGTGACCAGTCACAACTGACAGCACCCGTTCACGAGCATGACGCATGGATCAGCACCATTCCACTCAACCATTTTGAAGGGAACGAAATGATCCGACACACCCGCCACCATCAGCGAGACATTTAAGTGAGCATGACACACTCTCAATCGCCAGGGCATATCCAAGTCAAATAATTAATAAGTAGGTTTCCAGAGAATGATAGCTTTCTAGTACATAGTACTCACACAATATGTGCTATGCGACTATATAATACTAAAGAGATTGAATTTATACATTGCAAAGATAGTTGTACAATCTTCTTTTTCTTTCTTCTTCCTATTTAATGCTATCAATTTAAGCGCCCTGTCCTTGTGGAGCAGGACCGGCATTAAGCCAAGCATTTTTATCAGCGATATAATCGTCCAACTTGTAATATGCTTGCTTGCATAGTGTGCGTTTGATGCATGTTTTAAATTTCGTTTCATTCAGTTCAAGAATGCTTTGTGGAATTTTGTTATAGCATCTCAAACAGTACCCCATGAAAGATGAGTCTACTTTAGCGAGTCTGAAGCCTGGCTGAACTAACTGGTCCCTATTCCTAGTAACATAATTGTGTCTGTCTCCTCTTTTACTAAAAAGATGCAGATTTTTTCTCACGTACATTATGTTTTCGTAGATGTACTGACAATGCACCGTCATGATGTTAATGTTCTTAAACAGTTCCCTCAGAGAATCGCGCCTACGAAGACCATATATTGCTCTAATGGCTCTTTTTTGCAGAATAAAAATAGATTCAATGTCTGCAGCCCGTCCCCATAACAAAATGCCATAAGACATTATACTATGAAAATAACTAAAATAGACCAGCCTAGCGGTATCTACATCAGTAAACTGACGGATTTTTCTAATGGCATATGCTGCTGAACTTAGCCGCCCTGCAAGAGATGTTAAATGAGCACCCCATTGTAGCCGTGAATCAAGCGTAATCCCTAGGAAAACCGTTTTATCTACGAATTCTAGTTTCTCGTTATTTAATAGTATATCACAATCACTACTTTTAACATTCGGTAAAGCAAATCTTATGCATTTAGTCTTTTTTTCATTTAATACTAAATTGTTTGCTGTGAACCAATTATGAACCTGAAGAAGGGCAATATTCACGTCATCTAAATTTTGAGCCCGTCTATTTATCTTAAAAATTAGGGAAGTGTCATCAGCAAATAACACCATATTCTGAGGTTGGTTTTTCAATAAATAGGGTAGATCATTAATATATACCAGAAAAAGGAAAGGGCCCAATATGGACCCTTGCGGAACCCCCATTTTTACTTTTAAACCTTGTGAATTAACACCATTTATTTGAACATGCTGTTGCCTTTCACTCAAATAAGATTTCACTAAACTAAGTGCAAGTTTACCTAGTCCGTAATGCTCAAGTTTCAAAAGCAATGTGTCGTGATTCACGCAATCAAATGCTTTTGAGAGGTCACAAAAAATTCCTACAGCATCTTGGGATTCTTCCCACGCATTAAATATATGCTTTAATAAAGTTACACCGGCGTCAGTTGTACAACGTCCTTTAGTGAAACCGTACTGTTGATCGTGTAAGATTCTGTTGGTGTTAAAATGATTGAGCATTTGGTTAAGCATTATTTTTTCAAAAACTTTGCTAAAAACTGGCAACACGGATACAGGTCTATAATTATTAGTATCTTTACTGTCACCAGATTTGAAAAGAGGTATGACCTTACTGTGTTTCATTAAATCAGGGAAAACTCCTTGGTCTACACACAAATTAAATATTGAAGCTAAGTATGGTGCAATAGTCTCAACTATGGATGAACAAACTTTGATTGACATTCCCCATAAATCTTCGGTCAGTTTAATTTTTATTTGCCGGAAAGCTTTAATTACCACCAAAGGGCTTATATGTTTAAATTTAAATTCAGCAAGACAGCCAGGCACGTTCGCCTTTAATAAACCAATTGAGACTTCAGGTGAGGAATTAAGAGCCTCCGTTGTTTTCAATGGTATTTCAGTAAAGAAATTTACAAATTCTTGAGCTACTTCCTGATTAGCGCTTTTAGGACCACATGCTGTATTTAATGTATAGCTAGTGTTATGTATTTTTTTCCTGTTAGTCTCGTTATTTATGACTTTCCAAACTGTTTTTATTTTATTTTCTGCTGTTTTGATCTTGTTGCTAATGTGCAGGGCTTTAGCAACCTTGCAAGTATTTCGAAATATTTTTGAATACTTAGCAACATACTTGTTAAAAGTTTCAGTGTTTATATAAGGCTTAAGGCCATATAGCTCAAAAAGTCTTTCCCTACTTTTTCTGATACCTCTAGTTGCCCAATCACTAAATATAAATTTAGGACTAATACTTTTAATCTTCTTCTCAAAAGTTTTATTGAATTCTGTGTGAACTATTGAAAAGAAATTATCGTACAATTTATTTATATTAACATCATCCATATGATGGTTCATTTCACCTAACTTGTTCTGTAGGGAAATATTATATTTATTTAATTTGCTAGTTGTTATAGGTCTAAATCTAATCTGAACTTTTTGTAATGGTGTGTTACTCCTAAAAGTTACGGTTTGTCCGCTATGATCAGATGGCAGGCAATTTACTATGGTTTTATCTAAGTAATCACAATCGCAGAAAACATTATCTATACAAGTAGCAGAAAATGGAGAGACCCTAGTAGGTTCTATAAAAATGTTGGTTAAATTAAATGACTTAAAAAGATTTAATAACCTACTGCTAATTGAATTTTCTTCTAAAATATTGACATTGAAATCGCCACAAATAATTGCAGATTTATTACTGGCAGCAAGTTTTGCCAGGACATCTTCCATTATTGATTCAAATAAGGAAAAGTTTTGATAGTTTGGGGGTCTGTACACGCACACAATTACATGCTTATCTAGCTCAACACAGGACAGTTCGACGCAATGTTCAACCGAAAGACCTACAATGTCATTACGTTGCTTATATTTAACACATTTTTTTAATAATATTAGGGAACCTCCACGCAGCATTGATTTACGGTTAAAACAGCTACCCACCGTATAGTTTTCAAAATTAATGAGCATTTGGTAATCCTTAAGCCAATGTTCAGTAAAACAAATAATGTCAAACCTACTTTTCTCTAAAAACAATTCTATTTCTAATAATTTGGAAGAAATGCCTTGGATATTTTGGTGGAATAAATTCAAAGTGTTCTGCTGAGGCCCTTTTTTACTAACTAATTTAGTGCAAGAAGATACCTTTCTGTTGGTAGGTTTAACAATATTGTTAATGGTACCTTCTGTTGTCTTACTACCTAGTTTAAACTAATATTATCTGGAGAGAGCCCAGAGTCTCCTATGCCATCACCAGGCAACAAGATACTATCACTAAAAGCTCCTAAATGAGAATTTTCCACGGTGACATATGGAAGCTCCTCTATACAATGTTTGTAAACATTTATAGCACTAGTGCTATATTTATCTAAGGTCACCTCCTGTACATTAGTACCATGACTAATAGTCGCAGTGTTAACAATATAAGAAAACTTTGACATATTACATATGTCTGTGTGAATCTTAAAAGCTAATAGCCTAGCTAATTTGTGTCTAAATCTAACAGGTAGAAAAACATTACCCGGTGTCGACTTAAGCTTATCAACAAAAGTGTTGATATCAAGATATACAAGCTTGTCACAATAGTGACCTACTAAGAAATGCATATGATTGTTTAACATATGTATATAATTGTTTTTCCTGTCACTTAGTCTTTCAAAATATGGAAAAGCACACAATATAATTTTACTACAATTTAACTTTAACAACTCTGATACACAGTCAGTGATGTCTTCCTTTTTAATTTTAGAACTGTTACCAACACATATAGTAATGGTAGTATCAGGACCACAAACAGTTTTTAAAGCTGATGTCATAATCTGTTTAAAGGTTGACCCAGTCATACAATAATTTTGTGTACAATAACTCAGGTTATTACTAATTAATTTTCCTAGCCCTCTACCTAAACCATCAGAAAACATAACTGAATGATTACAATCATAACTATTAGGAAATACAAAACTATCAATCTGAGGCTGTGCTACTTGTGCCTCTTTGCTAATGATACAGTCCTGAGTGCGCACAGCCAGGGACGAGCCCTCCGTTGCTACTGGCTGGAGGGCATCAGGGTTACATGTCTTCTGACAAGTACAGAGAGTACTACTGACAGTCATCAAGTCCACTTTGTCAACTAATTCGTTTGTAGCAAGAATATGCTCTTTAATTTGATTTTTTGAGCGATCATATTTAAAAGATATAGAGTTTAATGACCTATTCAGGGCCTGTATTTCTGATTGTAAGCGCTGAGTGTCCTTTTCATAAATATTTATACTATCTTCTAATTTAATCTGATAGTTATTTAAAGTATTAACAAGAGAAACACGTTCTTTCCTTAATTGAATATTTTTGGAATAATGTTTTTGGTTTTTCTTATATTTGTTAATTTTTTTAATGATTCTATTTAGTCGCGCATATTTCTTAATTTTATTGTAACTGATTTTATGGCAATTATGTTTCAATAAGGAATCCTCAGTTAGGTCAATTGTAATGATGGAATGAGGGTTAGACTTTTTATTTACTAATTCATTATATAAATGGTCAGTCTCTATAGCCTGAGTGTGATCGTTTTCCTTTTTCAAATTTAAAAGTTTTGCATTAGCATGGATTAATTCATCCTCTAGGTCCCTAATTTTACATAAAGCCTCCTCATATAAGTTACTACAGTGGTTGAACCCATCCGTGACCACCCTTAGTTGATCCCGTTCATTGACAACATTCATGTATTCCTGATGAAGGTCTACTAGCTCCCGTTTTAAGCTTGAGTTTTTATTATTAACGTTAATGACCTCCTCCTCACTGTCTTCTCTTTCCTGTAATAGTTGTTGGCATTGGACTTTTGAATCCTTCAGCTCTTGGAGGGCCGCTCTTAATTTTTGTTCCATATCTAAGGCAGTGGCCTTACGAGTCATTACAGGCATGGTTTCCGGATAGGTTACTGAAAATTGAAAATAAAGAAACGGTGAGAACTAAAAGGCTAGACCAACAAAGAAAATTTTGAGATGTAAGGGGAAAAAAATAAGAAAAAAGTTACTCAAAGAAGAGAGGTAGGCTGCTATATTAGCTCAAAAAGATTAATATTATCCTACACAATATTAAATTTGATTTATTTCTATTGTATAAGAATTTTAGTCTGTCTTGTGTGGGTAGGTTGATTAGAAAGGAAAATTTAACTCAAGACAAAACAAAATAACGATTATGAACGTTATTTTATTATATATTTATAGGGAAAAAGATCGAATAAACTAGAATTGTTGAATTTGTCTTCATTAGTTTTATTTTTTACGATCACTCTTTGTTTACGAAGTGCAGAACCAATACAGGGTACTGATTAAGCAAAATTTTAACTTGTATTTAGTACAAGCGTGTTACGGAGTTAAAAGTGATTATTGTGTGCTGATAATAACATTAAAACAAATGATACTCCCCGTGTGATATGAGTCCGCAGTTTGAAACTCCAAACGTCAGCTGTTGTTTGAAGGTTACCGGTAACCGTATGTTCCCGAAAACTTTATTTACACGTTCCCATAGCAGGAAAACACTTTTACTATGTATTTATGCATTTATAATATGATTATACATTAGATTACACCTTATATTAACATAATTATTAATTAAATTTCAGGTTATAACTTCACTTACATTACATTATTCCATGACCCGTTTACTATTCAAAGCATCCACTAGCACAATGTTTTAACAGTGCTACATTGGATTTTTTACCCAAAAAAAAAAGTCGTTTCCCAGCTGAAACTTTTGCGTAGGGGTACTTAGTTTGATGCACAGAATACTTGGTTGACGGCTGCGTGATAAGTTGATTTACGCCCTGTATATCAATATTTGCTTAATTTTATACCCAAATATTCCTAGAAATTAATAACTCTGCTACCAAAACCAAACAATTTAAATATTTTGTTGCTCTTTGAAAATATTATTATTATCATTATTTCCAAATACCCGGAACATTAAATTATTTAAATATTGAAAAGGTATTTTATTGCTAAATAATGTCAGTAATAAATGATTTATGAATGTATGGAAATTATGCCACAACCTACGAGTATGTGTGATACCGCATATCATTAGTGCAATTAATTTCGATAGATAGACAAATGAGCGAAATGTTTCAATTGTTGTGGAGATAATCTGCAAAACGGTCAACTAGTGCCCGACGCTGGTTTTCAATTGAACCTGAATTTAAGTGGTTACGGATGTAAAACAGACTGTTTGGCACCATAACTATTTACGGATTACACAATTATAACAGTATTTTATTTTTTTATGCATGCACTTTGTCCACAAGCAGTTATATATCAGCAATAATATTAGGTAGGAACGTCATATAACTGAGACATTTAGAGCAACCATATCCAGCTTACGTTGTGCTTCAATGAGTTGTTTTTTCACTTATACGCAGTACATAATATCTGATACTGACAGATGAGAAGCTAAACTAATGTAAAAGATAACAATATACCTCATTTCTACGAAAAGGTCGGTCAATTACGTCATGTTTATAAAGTCCCCAGTAATTTAGGGTGGGTCTATTATCAAATTAATCGAGCAACAATTCTGAGAATTGATAAAACTATCCTGATAGAATTTTACCCATTACCAGTATAATGTAAATATGGTGTTCCACTGTCCCGTCGGGGCTGTGGGTTGTTCGAAAGGGATACAGCGCCTCGACACAAACGGCTAAGAAGGAACATGGGTGGTTTTGAGATAGTAGAAGTATGATATTTTATGATCACAATTTTCTGTCCCATGCTGTACCTTTCTTCTGACGGTAAATCCTTATGAAAACCCTACGTCTGACAAGTATAGAGGGTCGTATGGCAGGCTCTTATATAGAACCTCTCAGCTCTCGTAATCATGACACAAGTTAATAGCTAAATCTATGCAATACGCATCTGACCACAGCTTAAACCAATCTCTGGTGAACGAGACGTCTTGAGTGCTAAGCCCTGTTGAGCTATTACTCTGAGGCTAAGCTATGCATTAGCCTGGAGACAGCTCGATTGTAGCACAAGATATGTATTAGACGGTACAGGTGGAAGTGAGAGCCACCTTCCCATATTATAATAACGTAGTTGTCATGGAAGATAACGTTGCTACTAAGCCAAGTTGTTCACTTAATACTATAAGGTATACAGCGTAACTATGACCACGTATAGTATTCCCAAAAGCTAGGTAGATTAATAGCAAGGTATAATACTCCAAACTCAAACTTAAAGCATTTATGAAAAGTCAAAAACGAGCAACTGTCCCGGTTGCAAGACTAAGGTCTCCCCGTCGGGGCTGCGGGTTGTTTGCAAGAGATACCGCGGCCTCGACGTGAAGAAGAAACATGGGTGGTTTTTAGTCAGTAGAAGTCTGACACACACTTAGGACTAAGGTCTCACGCAAAGATTGAGTACAAATTGATCATCATGTTAGCTCAAGGCACGAAAGCTTCAATACTAAAATCTGACCTGAATAACTGACATTTACTAAAATGAAATATGTTCTAAAAAAACTCTTCTCAGATTAAGGTCGAATTTCCCGAAAGAATATCCAAGTCCACAAATCTTGTACGCTAAAACAAAAAGGTCATGAATAAATGAATTATGTTCTGATCTACATTCTACATGAACAAAATGTGACTGCGACTATAAAGATAGCAAAATTTATAAGGTGTACCGAGCCTAAACCCGCCTAGACCTAGGTTCTGAAAATAAAGATAAAAATATGCCAAGCATAAACAGATTATTTCACACAGTAAAGGCATTTTTGACCCGTCTACATAGTTGAGGGCCTTTCGCCAGATTTGTTTATTAAAACTCGTAACGCCAACAATATAATTCATTTAGAGCTGGTTTTTGCAGTTAAATTGATCAATCTTTTCTGAGAAATAAAAACGGTAAATAACATAATATTAATTTATGATCTTTTCATATGATAACATTATCAAGTATGTAACTCCTTTAGGGTCAGGCAGAATCATATAGTACACCCACATCACACCAGAAAATATGCGAAACTGTCACATTTGTAATTCAGATAAAAGCTAAATCTCTAGTAAAAACGTGACTAAATTTATAATATGAAAGGAGTATAATATTTTTGCGCATTTGCTATTTGGAAAACGAGATAATAAATTGTTGTTTGACAAATTGTTATTGTCTTCGCAATAATATATTTATTGTTAAAGGTCAACATATTTATACTAAAACACTGTTATGAACTATAATGGCTTACATTCACAATAAATTACAGCTATGTTGGACATTTATGCGGACCATGGGCTGGTGCTATGATCTAGTGAAGGTTTGCTTCTTTGCAAAAAATTGCGATTGAGCAGCTTTCTAACATAAACTGACAAACTGTCACATTTATTCTTCAGATAAAAGTTTTATGAGTATTAAAATCGGTTCTTCGTTGCATACAAATGTTAACCTTGTATCTGAACTTTGATTAGGTATGTGATGCGAATAGTATGGAGGTTTTTTATGTGTTTTTTATTATTTGTCTTGAGGACTTGCCTCATTGGTGTAGTGGTCGCAAACGCCACTACTGAGCATGAGGTCCTGGGTTTGATTCCCAGGTCGGGCATTTAGGTTTGTGCCCGGTTGATGCCAATAGGGTAGGTAACAAAAAAAATCTAATTAGTCCGTCTGATAGATTTCCAAAAAATATTGGACACGTATTTTCTCTTTTTTCACGTAAACAAACAATACAGCGATACAGTGCTTTGAAAATTCGCGTCATATTTTAAGGCATTAGTATGACATTTTTGTCACAAGAAGTTTTATATTCGTCAATTTTTATTGATTTGACAAAACAAAAAATACTTATCTAATATTTTTTGATAATTTAACAGACAGACCAATTAGAATCATATTTTTTTTAGTCAGGAAACATCCCTATTGGCTTGCTCCTTGTTACGTAGGACTTAAACATACTGTCGAAATGTGGGTGTATTAATAGGTCCACCTCTGCCTAACCCTTCCTGGATTATACACATTTTGTTATGTTATGTGTTTTATAAACAAATTAAAAATACAAAAAAAAATGTTTTTTGTTCAGTTGTTTTCGTACAAAATTTAAATACGTTGTGTCCAAAGTCAAAAATATTCGTCGTCAAACAATTTTATGCTCCATAATGGCTTATACATGAATATAAGTTACAGTTTTACCAGAACAGTGTTCACATATTTTGTATATTCATAGCCACTTTGGCCATTTCCGGGCTCCAAAATATCTTGTTTCTTACAGCCAGATATTATCGTGTGAGAATTTATTACGACCCATATATTAAGTGTGTATTATAATATGCTATGCCAAGGCGGCTGAAAATAGATTATTTTTATGCCCGTTTTCACAATTCCACAGTATTAAGCTAACCATAATTATAAAAGCGTCATGTTGAATTTTCATCTCTCGGCTCAAGGCTGCAAGTTAAATTCAAACTGCAACATAGCTTAGTATTTGTGTAAACTGATATTCAATCCATAAGTTTCAGTTACCAATTCGTACCTGATTTATGAAATACTTTCCCCAACCAATACTTAGAAATTGAAGCAGTGATAGCCTTATGTTATGACTTATGACCGACGGAGTGCCAAATCATAAATCTAAAGTTCGCCGCGTCTGTCTGTCTGTTCGCGATAAACTTAAAAACTACTAGCCCGATTTTCATGTTGTTTTACCAACGGATAGAGTGGTTCCTGTGAAAGGTTTTAGTATATAATTTGGACTGATGCCTAAACAGTTAGATTAGGTTAGTAACCATAACAAATCAGAAAAGTTTTATCAACTGGTTATGTACAATAAATTCAAAAATTAAAATTAAAACTAAAAGTTGATGCTGCCAGATTCTGGGCACGTTCCCGGCTGTCAGCGATGCGGAGTAGTTCGACGCCGAAGAGTCTTATTTGGTCGTTGCCTATACTTGTAGCTATGTAAGTAACCAGAAAATAGATCCTTATCATGCAAGTACTAGATTACATTTTCAATAATCGCACAGTATCGTGATAAAGAGATTTTATCAACCAGTTTTATCAAAGTCGTGTAGAGGCCTGCTTGATCGGACACAAAGGTACTTCCGCGACCGATTACACGTGTCGAGTGTTTTACATAACGTTACTATGCTGGATAACCGTCTTTAATGTAGGTAACTAATGTGTGGGTAAACGGTATACAGTATCAAAATCGTAAGAGATCCCAGTTGTCATTTCTAGATGATTGACAGACGTTACAGGTAGTCAGTGACCTAAATAAAAATAAATAATAAATCTTTATTCAGAATTCTAGAAAGGTAAAAAAAAAATTTAAAAAATGGAATGGAATGGAATTGTCTGAAAACTAGTCCATATAATATGTACCAGTCGCTGGACGTTTATAATAGGGTAGTTAACAAAAAAAATCTAATTAGTCCGTCAGATAGATTTCCAAAAAATATTGGACACGTATTTTTTTTTTATTCGCGTAAACAAACAATGAAGACGATACTGTGCTTTGAAAACTCATGTGACGTCATATTCTAAGACATTAGTATGACATTTTTTACCGGTGAGTGACGTCACGACCCTCCACTCAAATCTTTGAAGCGTTTTATCTTCAGTCAGTAAACATCCCTGTTGTTAGAATACAAATAGGGATGTTTACTGACTTAAAAAATATGATTCTAATAAGTCCGTCTGTAAGATTATCGAAAAATATTGTATGCGTATTTTTTGTTTTATCAAAACAACTAAAATTGACGACGATAAAACGGGTCAAAGATTTGAGTGGGGGCTTGTGACGTCACTCGCTAGTAAAAAATGTCATAAAAAGGTATTACAATAAGACGTCACACGAATTTTCAAAGTACTGTATCGTCTTCCTTGTTTGTTTACGTTTTGAAAAAAGAAAAAACATAACACTCTTTTTTTGGGTCAGTCGTGTAAAAATAATATGTGTCCAATATTTTTTGGAAATCTATCTGACGGACTAATTAGATTTTTTTTGTCAACTACCCTAATGTTACATTAAAAAATCAAGCCATAAAAATGCTGTCTTTGAAAATAAATATTGTAATGTAATAGTGTGCAAATATATGACACTAACTTTGACTCTATGATTTTTGCTTTCATGCCTTAACGGCTAAACAAATTTCGATGAAATTTGGCTGGTAATTTGGCTTAATATACCGATGGTACATTCTCGTGGGAGAATTTCTCATTTTCACATACTAATAGGCGAAGGCCTAAGCTTAGTACTAGTTCATAAAAACCTAGGTACAACTCTTTCAAAACATGCGATTTCGAGCAAATTTCTAAAACCAATTAAGTATTGGTTAGACTAGAATAAAATACAAGCCATAAAAAGCTTTAAATTCTTGGAAAAATTGTAATGAATACGCTTCTAGCAGCCATAGGTAATGTTTCAATTCAGGTGAAACTAACATTGGTCCAACATTATGGTTGTATTAAAATTAAATTGGTTTCACTCGAAACCTCACTACGTTCAGATTCAGGTACTTTTCTAATAAAATTGCGTATACAATAGTTTCTAAAATTAACTTAATTAATGGTATAGTTGCTGTTTTGAGGACGTAGTGTTCAAGCGTGTGTAGCAAGCTTGAGGTTGCTGTTCAATTCTCATGTGTGGAAAAGGATACAGAAACATTTATGCCAGAAATAACTTTTAAATTGGAGTGCCAAATGATGCGCTTTAATACATATTTGACAAGCGATCTAACCCCGCTTCGAATGGTTTTTATTATTGACATGACAGAACAGAGGCCAGCACAAAAAAATGGCCAGTCGTCTGAAATAGGCTCACCTCGAAATATGGTGTCTCCTTGTATGGTCGTCATGTTTCTGGATTTTTAATTATTCTATCTTTCTATCAAATTATTATCAGTCTTCACGTCTTATTGGATTGGAGAGCAAAGATAAAGTCGCATTCGTAACTAAACTTTTTCAGCAAGTATTTTTGGCTATAACTTTTCTTTTTATAAAGTAATTTATCAAAATCAAATATTTTAGAATCGATAATAGAATAAAATGAAACACTCGTCGATACCTCCTGTGTGTGTGCTGTGTGTGTGTTGGCTCTGTATGTATTTTTATATACCAGCTACATTAATGTCCATGCCACGACATTTTCACACTTCGACTAACTTTTAAAAAACACGGGGCAAAGTTCGAAGGTAGCTTTTTGACATTTAAGATATTTTTGTATCGCTAGATGTTATTTATTTTGGTTGCGGTGGATATTATGTACATAGGTACCTAATATTCTCACGAAAAGGTCAATGGGCTATTCATATTAAAGGTAATGAATTACCTTTTTTCCAGTGAGTGGGTAACAATAATATACCCACATGATTTTCATTCAGTTGTGTAGCATAACAACACGCGTGTATTAGTCGAGGGGTCAGGCAGAGGTGAACTAGGAGCAGGTACAATCACATACAAGACGTAAACGGGCCTTCATGAAGCCGCCAACCAAGCATTCTGTATGTCAAAAAAATCCCACTAAAAACAAAACTTGTAAAAAAGCCAAGTCGCACAACTCAGTTCTTCTACCGAAAAAAGTAGTGAGATCCATGTAAGACCAAGTCAGTTAATTTATTCAGACCCTACTTAAGGAACCTTCTATCTTAAGTTATTACGTAATAAGCTAACCTAACTACATCTTATAGTGACCATAACTATCATTATTTAAAATATTTCATGTTTTAAATAAATACATTGACTTGGCCATCGCATCGCATTAATTGCCAATATTAAATACCACATTCTAATGGCTAATCGCCATCGCATTGGCCAATATGATGCGGTGGCCAAGTCAATCTATTTTTGAGTTTGATGTTGCTGTGAAAAATCACGTTTTAAGGTAAAACTCAACGAACCACTCAAAATATTGTGTTAATATAACTATAGATTAATTACCTCCGTAACTAAAGTAAAGGGGTATTTAAAAAAAACTTGATAGCCTTTTAGAAGTTTGACCTCCAATATCTCCTTAACTAAAAGAATCTTTTTTAAGTGAACAGTTTACGTTACTAATTGGTTTTGCATATATTTTTAACTTCTACAAATCGATCATAATTAATGCGTTTATTGATTAACTATGCAATAAATTATCCAGACCTGACAGCATTTTCCAGAGTAAAATAAAAAGTTCCCAAAGGTGAATTAAAATTCAAAGTGTAGAAAAGTCACCTCTGTTATCTCCGCCCACGGTTTAATTTACTCTTAAAGTCAAATTTTGACTTAATTAGCTAACTACTTATCCAGTCACTGTTGGTGTGGCATAAATCAAGGTAAAACAAATTTAGGAAACTTGGAGTTCAGTATTATACAATATGAATAATTTTTTTTTTTTTGTAGTAAAAAAAGTAACAATGAAATAGTGATAAATCCCGTCGGGACTGCGGGTTGTTTGCAAGAGATACTGCGGCCTCGACATTAAGGGCTAAGAAGGAACATGGGTGGTTTTTAGTCAGTAGAAGAGAGAAGAAAATTTTAAATGTATGCAAGAAAATAACTATTATTATATACTAGTTTTTGCCCACGACTTTGCACGAGTTGATGTCGGAAATATCAAAAATGATAATTGTCCATACAAACTTTAATCCCATATTTCACCCGTTTTTTTTTTTTGGCGGGTGCAAATCATCAAATAACCCCCCGCTCTTGGGCAGAGCGGAAGGGAGTGTCAGACTTCTACTGACTAAAAACCACCCATGTTCCTTCTTAGCCCTTGCGCCGAGGCCACGGTATCTCTTTCTAACAACCCGCAGCCCCGACGGTATTTTTCATCCCCTTGGGGGTTGAATTTTGAAAAATCCTTTCTTAGTGGATGCCTAGGCCTACGTCCTAAGAGAAATACGTGTGCGAAATTTTAAATTTGTAACCCTAAGGGTTTGGCCTGTGTTTTAAGTTTGTAACCCTAAGGATTTGGCCTTAGTCAGTCAGCTTTGCCTTTTATATAATTATATATATAACTATAATCATTTTTAGAAAATAAATTCAATTAGTAATCCCATTCTTTAAAAATACCTATTATTAAGGCCTCTTAAAGTCTGCCGGGGCAGCCTCTGATGCTCAAAAGAGACGCCGCGGCCTCGTACAAAACAACTAATAAGGAACATGGGTAGTTTTTAGTCAGTAGAAGTCTTTTTTTTTTTTTTTTTTTTGGGGGTGGGAAATCATCAAATAACCCCTCCCGCTCTTGGGCAGAGCGAAAGGGAGTGTCAGACTTCTACTGACTAAAAACCACCCATGTTCCTTCTTCGCCCTTCATGTCGAGGCCGCGGTTTCCCTTGCGGACAGCCCGCAGCCGTCAGTAGAAGTCTGACACTCCCTTTCGCTCCGCCCAGAGCGGGAGGAGTCATTTAATGGTTTAAGCCTTAAACCATTAAAGAGGCCTTAAACTTTAAGGCCTCTTAAAGTGCTAAACTCGTCGCCGAATTTTGGGCCGAAGCAATTTAAGTTCTTATCGACACGCTAAGAAGAAGAAGAACCTATTAAAACATAATGAGATCTGAATATCAATCAGGCTTTAAAATATTCATATTAACCCTACGGTAGGCGCGCTATGAGCATTTTGCCGCTCTCGCCAAAAAACCTTTTTATTTCGTAAGACCATAGCCCTAAAAGGAAAGGCGATTAACAAAATATATTTACAAGGCAGATGTGAGTGGTAATGCCGGAAGGGGACGCCCTAGAAAGACATACACTGATCTTATTGGTGCCGTTCGTTTGAAAGGACAGGTGCGTAGTACTCGTAACCGGCGTGCGTGTATGACCAATGTATGAATGTGGACGAAGCAAAAGGAGTATGTAAGGATCGTAGCAAGTGGCGTTCTGTGGTTTCTGCCTACCCCCATGGGAAAAGGGCGTGAGTTTATGTATGTATGTATGTACCATAGCCCTATAAGTATGCACTTTTTAGTAGCTGCCTTTACTTTCATTGGCAACTCGTGCCTAAAAGTTGGACTACATCAGAGCACAGGGGGCCGCTTGATGTGGAGGTTGTTACTACCGCGCGCCCACTCACGTAGGTAAAATTTGTGTCATATATTTCTTGGAAAGTCGAATTGTATGTGACTTTATGGTTAATCTATTGTTAAAACTTAAAAAAGTCGATTTAAGTTTCAGGAATTAAAGACTTCACTTGATTTACAAGATGAAAGCTCAAATAGTTTCTTGGTTTTGGAAAGGCCAGCTAAGTTATTCATGACTACACATGGTCTTCCATTGAGACACTAAATATACGGAGTTCAATAAAGTTGTTGATACATCATTAAATTTACTTAATATTTTTGTTTTACGTAAATACTGAGAAAATAAATAAATTTAATTGCTTCATTCTTACTCAAAATGGTCATTGAAAAGGGGCGGCAAAATTCTCCCCACCCGCCCACTAACCTCGGAAAAAAAATGCGCCCACTCTAGGGTTAAATAAGACATATTTGGTTAGTTCTAAACTTACTTGTTTAGTTATTATCACGCCAAGTTTCAAACGGAATGAGCAGGGAGGTTAGATCCCACATGTGACTCCACGGGACTTCAATACTTGCTGTGGCTGGTGGTTATATGTTATCAATCTGCAAAAAAGGAAATACCATAGGTTAGTTAACTTTTTATTTAGTTTCTTACAAAATAGTGAAGCACTACTTCGATATTTTATACAATAGAACAACAATTATCTTGGTTAACAACAACTTAACCCAAACTACTCAATCAAATAAAAAAAATGTCGAACTGAAAAGTTGTGAGTTCTGGACCAACCAGTTGCACTTATTGATTTCAATAAACACTCCATTCATATGATAACACTCGAAACCTAGTTTTAATCAAATAAAATATTCCAGTAATAGGGTAGTTAACGAAAACAATCTAATTATTCCGTCAGATAGATTTCCAGAAAATATTGGACACGTATTTTTTCTTTTTTCACGTAAACAAACAATGAAGACGATACAATGCTTTGAAAACTCGTGTGACGTCATATTCTAAGACATTAGTATGACATTTTTTACCGGTGAGTGACGTCACGACCCCCCACTCAAATCTTTGACACGTTTTATCTTCGTCAATTTTTATTGATTTGATAAAACAAAAAATACGTATCCAATATTTTTCGATAATCTAACAGACGGACTAATTAGTCAAATTATTTTTAGTCAGTAAACATCCATTAGTAACACATCGATAAAAATCTTAAAATCACGTCGTAAACAGTAAACTAGAGATTCAATTCAATGAGAATACAAGGTCGTTGCAAAATATGTTACAATCGTGTTCCTAATAACATTTCCTTAGCTGCAGTCAATTTCTGAACAACAAGACGACATCAGTGTTCCGGAAATCGTGAAAACATAAAAGGTAACTTCAACATTGCAAATATCATTTCACATTCCGTGCCACTTTCTGTAACATCGTAACAATATATACAGACTACTAAATAATATATTCTACGTCAGTCGCTAGTGGTTGTAAGCGCGACTGCTGAGCATGAGGTCCTAGGTTCGATTCCCGGGTCAGGTAAAGTCTTATTGGATTTTTCCATCAGGAATTTCTCAGTAGCAGCCACGGAGACTAGACTTGGGCCGGGTTCTGGCAATAGGCTCATTCCCTATTACATCGAAATGTGGGTGTACTATTAGGGATTACAAGTGCCAAGTTCTCTTATCTTTAAAGAGGTATTGTTTTAGTTGTTGTTGTGTTGTTGTTGTTGGTTGTTATTGTTGTGTTGTTGTTGTTGGTTGTTATTTGTTGTTGTTGTATCTACTGAACCAATTTTGAAAAATCTAATGGGAAGCTTTGTTATCGCCGACCGTCATAAACTAAAAATTATTTAAAACGTTCTCGTGATATGATTTCCGACCAAAACGCGATCGAAGCCACGAGGAAAAGCTAGTTATACATGCAGAAATTCAAAACTTTCTAACAACATTCTAACATTCATAATTTTACTTGCAGTTCGACTGTGAATGTAGTTATCCATCTGTTTTCAGCCAATCAAAACATTGTATGCCACACGCTTATTTGTTACACAATTGAACGAATGATTGAATGATTCAGAGAGCGTGTTCGTTTGATGAAAATTACCACGTGTAGATGAAAATTATTGTTTGTTTGTATATAAGTCTGTAGGAATATCACGTGGATATAGCTTAAAATGCAAATTTTAATCAGATAGAAGAACTCGTGGCTTACGAATAAAAGCCTTTATCGTTCGGTTAAGCCGTGCTTGCCTAGGTTGGTCGGTGGATGGGTTCATACTGGGTTTCTTCCGTGCTTTGAAAAGCTCATTGAGCCGTTGCTAACATAATATAGATCTTTGGCAGTCGTTGCATGTAGTCAGCGGCCTGAAAGTCTGACAACCAGTCTTACAAAAGGATATCGTCTTACTCAGTACTAACTGGGTTGTGGAATGTGGAGATCAGATAAGCAGTCGCTTCATGTTAAGTACCAACTCAGCTGGATCCTGTTAGATTGGAAGACGATGATTATTTATTGACATTTTGTCCATTATTATGTGCGCCTGATATTTCGTCGCCGGTACAAGAGCTATAACCGCGGGATAACACATGACATACTAATGTTCGGGATCTCATAATAATGGAAGATATTCCATAACTGACAGTATAAGCCGACGGTTTACGACGGATTCGTGGTTTCACCAGCGATTTCTTCTTGATTTGACCTTCACGGAAATTTTCTGGCAAGACGCCATCACAACTGATCGATCCGAATTACCATAAAATGTGCTACTTTATCGAAAAAACTTTTTCAATCGTAAAACCACGTGTACAAAACGCGTGACCCACTTTCCATCACTCATTGGCCAGTATTACCTGACCTCGCCTCTTACAGCACCAGATATACACATGAGGGATCAGGTAATGCTGGGCACTGACTGTACATTGATAATGTAACGCAGATACAATACGCCTGCACACGTTCGCCGCAGCGAGCGCAGCTAGTGATTTGATTGACACGCCTTTACTGGCAAACTGTGTCCGTGCGGCGTTTATATTCAAACTTGTTGCTGGTCGTGTAGTGGCTATACAAATGTTATGATGAATGTGGAAGTAACTGTGTCTATCTGTTCTGTACTTTTTTACTCGACTGCAAGGCTGCTTGTGATCGTGTAAATATGAAAAGTAGCTGAGGCTTTACTAAACCCCGTCGGGGCTGCAGGTTCTGTGTCAGGGCTGCGAGCCCCGTCGGGGCTGCGGGTTTTTCGAAAGAGAAACCGCGGTCTCGACACAAAGAGCTAAGAAGGAACTTGGGTTTAGTTTTTCTGAATCTTGCCTCATGTAGAGCGTTGATGCAACCTAGGGTTTGCACGCTTGTTTAGAAGCGATTTACTTAAACTTTGAAGAAGAAGCCGGCAATAAACTCCGGAGACTGGCAGACCTTACAAAAGTGAAATCATTACGCTTTGTTCGGGTTCGTGGAACTTCAACCATAACGCTGACACTTCGTCGTATCTCTGCTTGTTCACTGATAGAATTACGAATGATAAATGATAAAGATTCTTAATTAAGTAATTTGTCATAGCGTACCTTCTAACTCACACAAGTCGGTTTTTTAACCTGTATGAATCCAGCTTGCATTGTAATTTAAAACTTTGGAGTTCAGTATGACAGTCAAAATTCTCTATCTACGTTTACTTGTTACCATCCACGTTGTCCAGTTTCTATTTAATCAATTAAACCATAATCAAATCAATGTGGTCACATACAACAGAGGTTGAAATTCAATTATATATTATATATATTGTAGCTTAGCATATTACATTCGTTTGTGACCGGTTCCCTGTGATTAACATACATTTAGTTTTAGGATATAATTGAGGTTAGTTAATTATAGTGAATTGTAATTATTTCTATGTAATTGTTATTAGCGGTCGAGTTAATAAATTAGGCATTTTGTATAAGCTCATCCTGGTTTTAATAAGTAATTAATTGTATTTAGATATTATAACTTTTAGGAATTGTTGAGTGGCGACTGAATGCTACATAAAATAACAAAAAATACTTTCAAACACCTATTGAATGAAAACATAGTTCGTCAACATTAATTTTAATTAATATGTCGTCTGGTTGTCGCCAATTTAAATTTTAATTACTATCGTGTCTTTAGTGACACTCGCAAGATGAAGACAAATTGAATGACGTAAGAATTATTTAAATCTAAGCACATGTTTGGACTCTAGAGCACCACAAAGGAACAAGCATGCATTTACTGTTGAATAAACTCTATCACTCTTCAGTCAGGTAAAAGGCACGTTAGTGGGTTACCACGTAACGTTTAAAAGTCATCATTCTCCTTTTCTTCATCATCATCAGCCTAGCCTTTTCCCAACTATGTTGGGGTCGGCTACCAGTCTAACCGGATGCAGCTGAATACCAGTATTTTACATGGAGCGACTGCCTATCTGACCTCCACAACCCAGTTAATACTAGGTAATACGATACTCTTTGGAAGACTGGATGTCAGAATTTCAGGTCACTGACTACCTGTAACGACTGCCAAAGATCTATTTCTATATAATCTCCTTTCCTTAGCCCAATTTATTTGGTGTTGCGGCAACAGGTCTTCTTCTTTCAAACATTTCTATTTCTCGTCATCTCGGCAGTCACCTCCTTCATCCATATCATCCTTCACACAGTCTATCCACCGTTTCTTTGGTCTTCCACTACTCTTATAACCATCTTCCTTCATTCTCAATATTTTCCTGATTCCTTCGCATCACTTGCCACGACAATCGATTGTCACAAAACTTTTTATTCACCCGGCACTTGAAATATTTTGGAAATTCGACCGCATCATCTGCATATATCAAATTGTTACAGACATGTGGCTGTCTATACAAAGGTCAACCGAACTGAAGTCACAATATTTTCTCTAAATGGTAGATAGTGGATCATCTTGACCGACCTAGAAATTATGCATAATTTTTTTCAGCTAAAACACATCTTCCTGAAGTTCCGATGGCTTTGGTGACACGTTAAAACACTAGGAAGGGACAATGGTTGCGCATTTTTGGGAATACCTTACCACGTATCCAAAAAAAATCCAATATTTATCGATTTGTGGTTTTGAAATGACCAATGCCCTACGGGTCTAGTGGTCGCAAATGCGACTGCTGGCAATGAGGTCCTGGGGTAAATTCCCAGGTCAGGCAAGGTGTCATTGAGGTTTTCCATTAGGAATTTCTGGATAACAGCCACGGAATCTAACTTTAACATCACGCCTGTAATCCCCGAAGGGTTAGGCAGAGGTGTAGGTACCTAATAGTACTCCCCCACATTTCACCAGTTATGTTTAAGTCCCATGTAATAGGGGGCAAGCCTATTGCCATCAACCGGGCACAAATTCATACTCCGTGGCTGTGGAATCTAACTTTGTGCGCGGTTAATGGCAATATGACATGGGACTTAAATATAAATGGCGAAATGTGGGTGTAACGGCACGGTTGGAACAGTGGCTAAGCGATTGGACTGCTGCGCTGCGTGTCGCGGGTTCGATCCCCGCACGGAACAAATACTCTTATGGCCTGCAGATAGTTGTTTCGGGTCTGGGTATTTGTGTACGTGACTTTATATGTTTGTGAACGCACCCACGATACAGGAGAAATTCCTAGTGTGGGGCAACGTTTAAAAAAATTAAATAAATGGGTACTCGTCCTCTGCCTCACCCTTCGGGGTTTACAGGCGTGATGTTTATTATGTTATGAAGTTAACACATTGACCACACTTGATGACTATCTTTTTAGGTTGTCACTCTTATAATGTCCTTGACCCTGATTGACCCAACCCATAAATACCAACTCCACACATGAACTAATTTACCTCCAGCTCCAGTCAATTACCCACGACCATCAATCAATTCATTGCCCATCACAAAGACGAGGGCAAAACAGACCTTCATTAAATATTCATCCTTATTACCTGGACAAAAGAAGTTAATTCAGTTTGAAGTCTTCTCATTTGCTAGTTGACGTGGTAATCTATTGGATCGGAAATCGCTTTTGTCGATGATAAATAATTGGTATTTGAAACTGGGCTTTGGAATTACGTAGTCTCTTTGTAGGATAATACGTAATTATTGTTGTGGATAGCTTAATACGAAGTGCACAAAATGGAGATACATATTCTAATGGAGTCGGGGCTGCGGGTCCCGTCGGGGCTGCGGGTCCCGTCGGGGCTGCGGGTCCCGTCGGGGCTGCGGGTCCCGTCGGGGCTGCGGGTCCCGTCGGGGCTGCGGGTCCCGTCGGGGCTGCTGGTCCCATCGGGGCTGCGGGTTCCGTCGGGGCTGCGGGTTGTTCGCAAGAGATACCGCGGCCTCGACATGAAGGGCTAAGAAGGAACATGGGTGATTTTTAGTCAGTAGAAGTCCCACACTCCCTTTTGCTCTGCCCAAGAGCGGGACGGGTTATTTGATGATATTCCACCCGAAAAATGAAAAAAAAAATTGATTCGGCTTCCAGTATTACCAAGCTCAGCTGAATACCAGTATTTTACATGGAGCGACTGCCTATCTGACCTCCACAACTCAGTTAATACTAGTATTTTACATGGAGCGACTGCCTATCTGACCTCCATAACCCAGTTAATACTGGGTCATACGATATCCTTTGGTAAAACTGGTTGTCAGTTCTGTACCTATATCGGCTGCCAAAGGTCTATATATGGCAGCTGGGACTAATATCGTACAGCTTAACGCGCTCCGAGGCACGGAAGAAACTCGGTATGTAATGGGTGCTCACCCATCCACAGACCAACCTCGGCATGCGCGGCTTAACCTGAAGATCGAACCCGAGTAGCAGTTAAAATAATCAACAAATCTATAATAATACGAGTAATAATAAAAATTAATTGAACGCGCTAATCTAAGAAACTACTGGTTGAAATTGAAAAAAATATATGTTGGATAGTCTATTTATCGAGAAAGGATTTAGGCTACGTAACATCACGCTACAAGCAATAGGAGCGGAGCATAAATACAAAAAATGCTTCTCAATGTAACTATTACACGCCGACGAAGTCGCGTACAAATGTTAGTTGGTAAATAAACATTTAAGATTTTTTTTATACTTTCATGCTCTTTGAGAAGCGAACATTCTAAGTGCAAGGTAGCTTCACAGACAACTGAAAAATCTTTGGGGCATTTTCCTCTACCAACTTCTAACTTATAATAATGAGTTGAAATCAGTGGAAAATTCTTTGGGAAAATTCCCGAACTTTTGTAAGAAAATTAATTTCATCAAACCCCAAAACTTTTTAACACTTTATTATTTTAATTGTTTGGAAAGTTCGTTTTCTTATTGTTTCGTTTGCAAATGGGATGTATGCGAATTAAGAATTCAATGTTTTTGTAAGTAGTATAAACATTACATTATATTAATAGAGGTAAGAGAAAATATTTTCTTTATCAATCTCTGAAAATAGCAAACATATGTGGAAGAATCCGACCCGCATTCGATTATATTAATATTCGGGCTAGTCAGCAGTCAAGACCGCTTGGTTTCACCGAACGTTTGAAAACTTCATAATATATGTTAATTTTGATGATTCAATGAAATTGGCTCATCTAAGCTTGTGTTGCATCAAGGAATGTTGTTGAACTGTCTAAAGTTATTTTACTAACGATGCCAGCCTTCTGGGCTCTATTCTTTATTATTTCTCAAATTTTATTACGACCTTTAATTATGCTCTGCTTTTCTTATTACTTATGTGTTTATTTATTTTTACTTTACAGGGCTTTACATTACTGATTATTTAAAAAGAAATTTGTTCCAGCAGACCTGCGCGCTGCAAGAGGAAAGTTGGATTTATATTATTTTTATTAGTATACTAGGTGTTGCCAGCGGTTTCGCCCGCTACAACACGAAAATTATCCCACGGGAAGATAAAATCGCGATAAAAACTATCCTATGTGTTAGTCCAGGTTATAAACTATCTGTGTACCAAATCTTATCCAAATCCGTTCAGTAGTTTTTGCGTGAAACATACACACTCACACACAAACTTTCGCCTTTATAATATTAGTGATTAAATTGGGTCATAAACTGTTCAAATGAAAGGTATTCCCATTGTAAGTATGTTACGCAATTACCCAGCTTTCTACGACCGTCTTTAATCTTTTTTCTACACATAAAAAGTTTCCCGACTCTGTAAAAGATACTATTCTTCCTCACGAGGATTAAATACCTATTTAAAGAAGAAAGGTCGCCCAAAAAGGTCGTTATTTATTGTTTTAACATTTTAATAGTACCTACACCCCTAGCGTGTTTCCAAGTGACTTTTGTCCCTATTTCGTAAAACCGTTGCGTGCTCCTAAGTGACTATTGTCCCTTTTTCGTTTTGTCATCATTACTCGTCATAATATATCTATCCCATTCTATTATATGAAGTTTTAATCCTTTTTCTCTTTTCTACTCGATTCGTTCTAAAATTCTTCATGCTAAAAATACGACAAAAGTTCATATAAATTCATTTTAAATTAAAAAAAAAATGTCAAAAGTCAGTCGTTGAAACTCGCGCGCGATAGAAATAGCTCCAGACTATTTTCGATTAATTTATTGGTTTTAAGTGAGTATTTTTGAATAAACTACTAATTATATGGTTAATTATATATGTGATTATGTGTGTGCAACCGGATTTTAACCTGAAGGTAAGTATTTTTCAAATTCTGAGTGATTTTTACGTGTGCTTGTAACGGTTTTAGAATTTTGTCAGAATGCTTTCGTAATAAAATTGTAAGACCAGTTCTGTAACCAAAGTAATAGTTATTGCATTGAATATTTACTCGACAATAGTTTTCAGTCAAAACATATGCAAAAATAGTAAATATAATTCAAGATTACATGTTTTGTTCAAGCTAACCTTGAAAAAATTTTAAAGTAAACAAACAAAAATGGCGGTTGGCTTAGTTACTTGAAAAAATGTAAATAAATATTTTTATACTGTCAAGTATGTTTATTTTTATTTTATCGTACGTAAATAGAACCGTTCCAACTTTAGAAGCCATAAAATATATGTGTTACCTATTTACTTTATTATATATATATTATTTTTATTCACCACATATTGTTTTTTTCAACTACAGTCAATGTTTATCGCTAAGTATAATAAATTTGAAACGAAATACTAACAAACACTTGACACCACTTGAAAGAGTCATTCATAGGCTTGAACAAAAACATTACTCGAAGCGTCCTTTGTTTATAAAACGTAAACAAAAAAATAATTTATGAGCCCGGCCGTATGGCGCGCGGCGGGCCGCCGTTTTTTTCGAACGCTGAGCACTTGTGACGTAATCGTGACTCACTTCAAGCAACGCCAGCGCCAGACCCAATCCACATTGAAATTTAAAATAACATGATATTTTTATTCTGGGCCTGCGGTATTTGTGCCTGTGGAGGAGATTATATGTAACAGCTATTTTTAGCAGATTTCATTTTCAAGTTTCCAAAATAGACATAGGCCTTCCTCATGTAAGGCAGCCAATCGCACCATATTAAATACTTTTATTCAGCTGCATCCTATTAGGATAAACTCTTTAAAAAATTAACTTTTTTTTTATTAGTAAATTTTGAAAAGTTTCAACATTTTTTTAAAAAACAGTAGTTATGGAAAAGGCTAGGCAGATGATGATGCTTTCCCTGAATACATAAATACCTTTCGCTCATAAGGAAAACTGTATCAAAAAATACTTCATAAAGAACGCCAGTTATTCAGGATATTAGGTTAGTAGTGTTCCGGAAATCCGGTCCTCCAAAAAATGGAGGGAATATAGTGACTACCGGCACACATCCGGTGGCTGCCGAGTGCCGGGGTTCCTGGTGAATATTCAAACTAGTTTCTATGCACGATGTAGGCAGTAGCTTGTGCCCACGGCTTCACCTGCGTGGTGGTTAGAAATAAAAGTATACTACGGGACCTTACTCGAGACAACAGATATCCTACAGGCCTATGAAAATATACTGCAATGACGAAAATATGACACATACTGCCAAACTCAGAGATATTTAATGATTACCAACTTAAGCCAGCACTTAAGTAATCACTATCATCACACTATAAAACAAAGTCGCTGTCGCTGTCTGTCCGTCCCTATGTATGCTTAAATCTTTAAAACTACGCAACGGATTTTGAAGCGGTTTTTTTTTAATAGATTGATTCAAGAGGAAGGTTTTAGTTTATAATTTGACCGACATCCACGCGGGTGAAGCCGCGGGCATCAGCTAATCATTAAATATCTCTGAGTACGGCAGTTAAACGTCAAAGTACGCTGCACAGAAGACGGGCAGTATTGGCACGTTAAATGACAATGCCAATACTTTGGCTAAAGAAAGAGCCAGCCTTCTGGTCAAGCGAAGTTGTCCCGTTATTTTGTAAATATTTAGCTTGTATATTTATTTAAGGTTGTCTAAGTAGTGAGAAATACATTTAAAAGTGATTAGTTTTGAGGTTTTACACATAACATCATAACATAACATCACGCCTGTAATCCCCGAAGGGTTAGGCAGAGGTGTACCTAATAGTACAACCACATTTCGCCAGTTATGTTTAAGTCCCATGTAAGGGGGCGAGCCTATTGCCATCAACCGGGCACAAATCCAGACTCCGTAGCTGTTACTGATAAATTCCTGATGGAAAAAGCCAATAACACTTTGCCCGACCCGGGAATCGAACCCAGGACCTCATGCTCAGCAGTCGCGGTTGCGACCACTAGACTAACGAGGCAGTCGAGGTTTTACACCTCTAGTGCATATAAGTAGATTAATGCCGTAGCTATGCTTATCCCAACGACACAGCATTTTTGACTGGAAAATCATATTTTTGTTGTCATTTAATATTTTAACACATAACATAACATCACGCCTGTAATCCCTGAAAGGTTGGGCAGATGTGTACCAATTAATACACTCTCATTTCGCCATTAATGTTGTTGAGATATTTTAAATTACCAATTTAGACTTATAATCCCATCTTTTCCAACTACAATAAATCAGAGTTGCTCTTTAACACGTCTAACGAGCCGAGATACCCAGTGGCACGTGCACTGGACTTGTGCACGTCGCACAAACAAAGTTGTTTCCTCTGACACTCTTGTGGTGCAAGACGGTACGTGACTGGTATATCTATGTGCTGTGGGCGACTGGTTGCTATCTTGGGCTATTTATCACAGATTTAGTAGAAGGCTAACTAACCAATGTGTTTGTTCTAAAACTACAATTATTATTCGCCCTTTCTTTATGATTTTCTGAAGAAAAAGACTGACGTATATACACGATTTTCGACGTGTTGTAAAGGTCCTGGAACGCCACGACTTTTTGAATTAATGCCAACGCAAACTGCGATACGTGTCGCTGCCGTCGCACGACTAAGGAACTATTGCAGCGATGCTGCTGCGCGTTTATTAGAACTTTGTCCTAAGGGTGCAATGAAGGCCCGTCGGGGCTGCGGGTTGTTCGCAAGAGATACCGCGGCCTCGACATGAAGGGCTAAGAAGGGACATGGGTGGTTTTTAGTCAGTAGAAGTCTGACACTCCCATTCGCTATGCCCAAGAGCGGGAGGGGTTATTTGATGATTTCTCACCCCCCAAAAAAAAAAAAAAGGGTGCAATGAAGCCACAATCAATCGATGTGAACCCCAAAATACATCACGTTATACCATAGTTCATCGCTTTCATCTTGGTTATTCAATGATGGCTGCTCGTGTTCAAAATCCGTGTTTAGAAGATCCTACTCAACGAAATAAATGTTATTGATATTACCTATGTTAAAAATAAAGCGACTTTCATTAATTAGAACTGTTACAAAATGAACCTGCTGGGTCGTAATTAGCCATGAGGACAGGAATTTTGCCTCCTTTATTTATAAATCTGACCTTTTTCTACCCTAGAGAACATGAGGGATCAACTCATCATCAGTCTAAAAAACATGACATTATATCCAGTATATGTCAATTTCTTCTATTTTCTGTCCAAAAAGGATTTCATTTAGAATGTGTGTATTCATGTTGACCTTTTCGTTACGCCCACTGAAAATAAGTGAGCCGATGAGGTCCAAGTTATAATGGCCATGTCGGTTATTTACGTCTTTATACGTATTAGATAATAATAAGTTTAGGCGTAGGTAAAATGTCTGAGCCTATTAAAAAGTTTTCTATTTCAGGTCTAGAAATATCCTTCTTAAGCCGGCTTTATAAAGTTTATCGATGTAAATAGGTAGCACTAGGGTAGGTACGCCCTTAAACTGCGACCAGTCATCGAGGGACGGGCCGCAACGTCCTTTAAACTTTCGGTGACCTCACTGCGATCCCCAAGCCGCCTGCCAAGCGTGGCGATTATGGCAACCCCAGGACGTTCCGGCTGATGATGATGATGATGAAGGTACAAAACTTATTATTTCAAACGTGGTGGTGGGCATGAAGGATAAGTCGATTCCCTGGATGGGAAAATGATTACTACTCCGTATCCTGGGGTTGTTCCGGGATGGGGAAAGGAATACCCCATATATAGGGTGTAAAAGTACCCTTAACGCAAACTACGGGCACATATTCTCCCCACCACTACGATATTTTTTTTGTTCTAGACCATACCTGGGAACTCCCTAGTTACGGAGATATTGGGGGTCAAAGTTCCAAATTTTTCACAGCTGTTTTTGTAAAGTAAGAAAGTCAAGTGAAATATCAATCTTTTGACAATCCACCAAATCCCCCTCTCCAACCCCCCCCCCCCCTTTGACTCCTTTCCACCTAGTCCTAAGTATGCAACAGCCCCACAGCGCTGCCGATGCAAAGAGGTGCTTCACGAATATCGAGTAAGCACCCGCCTCGATACAGATACGCCTCTATACCTCTGCTGCGAGGCGCCTCGGGTCTCGAGGACGTATTCAAGGCGGTTGACTGAGAGCGATGACTCTTGAAGAGGCGTGGAGATTTCTCAGTAGAATAATTTGAATTCGAAACTAGTTTTGAGGCTAAAATTGTGATTCAGTGTGTAAAAACTGGCCAAGTGTAAGTCGGACTTGCACATGAAGGGTTCCGTACAATTGTAGTAGATATTGAGAAATTTCCTGTAATCTATGTGTTGAACTAATTTCTGTTTTTTTTTCACAATTTTAGGCGCAGTAGTTTCGGAGATAAGGGAGGGGGGGATGGTCAGACAGACAGACAGACACACGAGTGATCCTATAAGGGTTCCGTTTTTAACCTTTTGAGGCACGGAACCCTAAAAAGGGAGGTGATTGAAATGTAATGAACTAACATTAGCGACTCACCTCTGTTTTGCAAAATAATTACAGTTTAAAAAGGGTGAACTAATTATGTAGGTACATTAATTAAAAACTAATTAGTAACAAGACACGACAAGACACTATAAAAAGGCATCAAAAAACTGCTTCTCAACGCTGTCAGTCGGTAATGTGCCCAAAAGACTTGCGGCATTGCCACGTTGTATGGCAACACTTAGCCTCTGACCAAGATAAAAGCCAGCCCTTGGGTCACGAGAAACGACAACTAAACGTTTTGAAATTTCCTTAAACAGGCTAGGAGCACTCGGACCCCACGGCCCCAGAGTTTCAACCTCAAACGGCTCGATAATATAGTTTCCACAAAGGTATTTTTCTCCCCGGTATTTTTTTTTTTTTAAACGTTGGCCCACACTAGGAATTTCTCCTGTATCGTGGGTGCGTTCACAAACATATAAAGTCACATACAAAAATACCCAGACCCGAAACAACTATCTGCAGGCCATACAAATATTTGTTCCGTGCGGGGATCGAACCCGCGACACGCAGCGCAGCAGTCCAATCGCTTAGTCACTGCGCAAACCGTGCTGCAACTAATTATTACCATAATGGTGAAGTTTTTCAGAAAGAACAGGTGCGTAGTACTCGTATGACCAGATGTATGAATGTAGCGAGGGAAAAGTAGTATGTAAGTATCGTAGCAGCTGTCGGTCTGTGGTTTCTCCCTACCTCCATAGGAAAAGGGCGTGACTATATCATAATCACTACATAGTAAATAACTAAGGCGCTGTCGCTGTCTGTCCGTCCCGATGTGTGCTTAAATCTTTAAAACTGCGCAACGGATTTTGAAGCTGTTTTTTTTAAAATAGGTAGAGTGATTCAAGAGGAAGGTTTAAGTGTATAATGTGACCGACATCCACGCGGGTGAAGCCGCGGGCATCAGCTAGTGTGTGTATAAAGATGATTTGAACTAGAATGTCTATGTATTCCAATAAAATTCCCCAACTAAGCAGAAACACAAATACAGTACCGAACAAAAGCATAATATAACAGTACGTCCACAGAAACGGGTAGGGTTATTTTACTAAAAACCTTCAAAGAATTTCATTAAATCTGTACCTTTGCGCCGAGAACAGCCCTTATTCTCAAAATGTGAACCGTCAAATTTACATAATTGCAAGCTGAGCCAACTTATATACGAAGTAAGTAAGTTAAGTATATATATTATGCCTATGAGGATCCGTCCGCTGGGAGCACAAACCTGTCAGAAGGAGTGGGCTGCAATCACACATCAAGTTATTCTTTGTCAGTAAAACATGTCCTCGCTTTACTTTTGACGAAATTGAAGTTTCGAATTCCCCTTTTTCGCTTCGATAACTAAACTGCTTCAATTATTTTCGAAAATAATATTTTAGGATACAGTACCTATGTTTTTTTTCTTCTCAATGTCTGACTGTTCAAAAAAATGTGAATTTGTCGGTTAGTCCTCTAATCACGGTCGTAAAAATTTGGTGGGTCATATTTTCTTTACTTGTTAGATGCTGAAATAAGCAAATGACTGGGACGTCCCTGTTATTTATGTCTACAGTAGATCTTGATTCTTTCCTTGTATGATAAAAAAGTTTGCTGTAGAAGCATTATTCGGATCAGAAACATATGTGAAATACATTTGTATGGAGAATCGCACCACCGTATCCCCAAGCAGGTATAGAATTCAAAACATGATGCTTTTGTAAGAAATAATTTCATGAAGGAATTTATAGAATACTTTGGCTGACTTACGATACAGACCAAATTTCTTTTGTAGAAATAAAATGATTGTGGTTACAAAAATAACTCTTCAAAAAGATCTTATTAGTATTCAATACAGGCACTATTATGAAATAGAGCCTTTTACGTTTTTTATCGGAGGCTGAATGAGTGAACACTTTTGCACGCCTGCCGTCAAGTGCGGAACGCGAGAAAATAGTCGGAAAAAAAATGGCGTCGTAGAAATATGACACGGAAAATGTCAGCTATTTACTATGCATTTTAAAGTAGCGCATTTCACAAGAAACTTCATGTTCCAATAAGAAAATTGTCAGGGAATATTGATACATTGATATTAAAATTCAAGTACCTACATTTTCTCCGCGCGGGTTGAATTCCTCGACTTGAATTGCTGGAATGTGTCCAACCATCGGAAGTCTTGCCAAGTAGAAATGAATGAAAATTTCCCACAAGATAAAAAGTTATGCATTCATAAAATATTTACACAAATATTATAAAGAGGAAAGATTTGTATTTTTGTGAGTGTTTATGTTTGTAATGAATAAACTTAAAAACTCCTCTACCGATTTGAAAAATTCTTTCACCGTTGGGAAGCTACACTATTCCCGGGTAACATAAGCTACTTTTTATCCCTGTATTCCCACGGGAACGGGAACTACGCGGGTGAAAACGCGTGATGTCCGCTAGTTGTTTATAAAGAAAGAGAAAGGGTGCTTGGCTTTAAAACTATAAAAAAAACTTAGTTTTTAAAAGAAACAGTAAAAATAATTAAAAAAATAAAAATCGTTTACTAGTGGTACCTAACATTTTCTCAAATACATCGTATCGTCTAACTGGATGCAGCTGAAAACCAATATTTAACAAAAAAAAAATATGATATAATAATATTTAACATGGACCGACTATCTATCAGACCTCCACAAAAAAGTACTGGGTTATACGATACTTCTTGGTAAGGCAGATTGTCAGATTTTCAGATCACTGACTACCTGTAACGACTGCCAAAGATCTACTAGTGACATTCAGGACCAACGGCAGAACGTACTTTTCGAAACACGAGGGTACTCGGTATGTAAGCGCAGTGATAATTTAATAATAATAATTTTCAACATGTGTCAAAAATGTTGAAAATTACCTAAAATTAATATTTTGGTACAGTACGATACAGCAGACTAACAACCAAATTAATACTCAATTCTTTATTGCATTCCACAATGTGGCTTAGGTGATAAACATGTTTCAAAAGAAAAAATCATGGACCCTGTCGAGCACAGCAAAAGAAATATATTATAATTATGTGAAGCTTAGAATTTAACATTTACGTATGATCTTATAATCTAACTTATTCTATTCCATTCTTATTTATTAATTTATTAGTGAATGACAAAAGTATAGTATGCACAATAATTTGTTTTAAGCTAACAGCGCTAACAATTAAAAGTAATCATAATTCAAGCAGTACAACATAAGCTTGTTTCAAATAAGTAACTACAATTCTCAGCACGATGAGAGACCAAGGTAGACCCAATTACGTGACTTCTGGCATTAACTTATCTACCACAAAACCTTACCAAGTTGTTTTTGTTTAACTTAAAACATACAGCGGTATCTACATTGTACGGTGCGCCATCTGCATTGGTACAGTTTCGGACCAAATTGTGTTAATTTAAATGCTAATTTGGAAACAACGAGAAATAATATGTCGGATGCTTGACACCCTGTACCACAATTCGTGTTTGCATATTGTTGTCAAATCAAAATAATGATTTACATATTCAAAGTGGACCCTCTTTGTTTGTTGAAGAATTTGAATGGTGGTACGGGGTTTAGTTTTAGAATTTAAATAAACACAGTAGATAGTTACTTGCACTGTAAGGCTACATTTCCAACCCGTCGGGGCTGCGGGTTGTCCCGTCGAGGCTGCGGGTTGTCCCGTCGGGGCTGCGGGTTGTTCACAAGAGATACCGCGGCCTCGGGCTAAGAAGGAACATGGGTGGTTTCTAGTCAGTAGAAGTCTGACAGTCCCTTTCGCTCTGTCCAAGAGCAGGAGGGGTTATTCGATGATTTTCCACCCGCCAAAAAAAAAGGCTGCATTTCCATCAGAGATCTGCGTTGTGCGTGGTAGATCTGTGAGAGAAAAATAAGCCACGTGTATGATTACTTTATTTTCGTAGCCTCGCTAAACGCAGTCCTGGAGGAATAGAGTCAGCGGAGCTAGGTATTTTTTACATAGAAAAACGGTTGCTTCCCGTTCTTCTATATAAAGTAAAGACGAATGAGTAATTATTATTAAACGAATCAGATTTTTCTGTTCAGAGTAGTCATGTAAGAAACATCGACCTCATCTACATAGTTTAAAAAAATGCACGTGTAAAAGTGGTTGTAACAACCTCTTTCCAAAGTTACAATATATCAATAAAAAAAATTAAATTCATTTATTTCAGGTATCATAACCCATATTAGACACATGTTTAAATTATTTAATACTATATAAAAAGAGTCACATCAAAATAAATATAATCCAAATACAATCAATGAAATGTGCAAAACAGTACAAGATAGCCCACCAAAAAAAAAAAGGGGATGCTTAGGTGCACCTAAGCATCCCCTTTTTTTTTTTGGTGGGTGAAAAATCATCAAATAACCCCTCCCGCTCTTGGGCACAGCGAAAGGGAGTGTCACACTTCAACTGACTAAAAACCACCCATTTTCCTTCTTAGCCCTTGGGCCGAGGCCGCTCTTTCGAACATACCGCAGCCCCGACGGGAACAACCCGCAGCCCCGACGGGACACATGCCACGTAGCTACGCGCTGTAACACAGCTTAGCTACACGTCCTCGCATTGCGTTTGCTTCTAGCACACCTTTGGTGGTAACCATCAAAACGTTCTAACACATTCATTCGCTTCGCTTGGCTATCTCTGGTGTAAAAACAGCCTAATCCAGCTTGTTTTATTAATGTACCTACAAGCTAATTTGCATGTAAACTGCATTCATTTGTTTCCTGAAGAATTTATGTTCAGTTGCTTGCTTTTATTAATTCAACTAGTTTAATTGTGGTTTAAAAGAGTAACGTAGAGTTAAAAAGAAACAGTTTGGTCGGTTTTAATTGTACAGTGATATTGTACCTACGAGTACATTGGTGGAAACACCTCAGCACGCGTAGTATGGCGATTCTATCTCTATTCTACGAAGAATAGACAAAGCTTTTTCCATACAATTTGACATGAAATTTTGCTAATATCTGTCATTTTGTCGATTCTTCAGTCGACAAAACCCGTTTTTACGGTGGCATGCTACGCGTGCGGGTTTGATCTTTAAACTAATTTAGTGTATTACGCAGATTCAGAAGCTTTATATACTAAGTTATACACTTACGGCCTACTGTAACAGTAATAATTTTTCAAAAAAATTTCAAAAATACACTTCTCATCAAAAAAATCGTTTTTATGGTTCCTGTCCAATTTACTACAAAAGAGTTTTCATTCCATGAAAAAAATCACATATTGTATAGCTGACAGTTTGGCCATTACAGTGATGACCGAAAATTCTAAATTCAATGTTAGAATTCATTTGTTTATCCTATAAATGAAAATAATGATTCACTGTTTTGTGACAAATGTATGTTTAAGTTGGAGTAGATTTCACCTTTGAAAACTAAAAATTTGCGCTTATCTTATAACTTTTTGTTCTTTATTTGTTTACTGTGACTATAAGACGTCCGAAAAAGTTTTTTTTTCTAAAACATATGGATACTTCACCTGCAGAAGCCGCCTAAGTGGTGAAATTGCTGGATTCTGGACTTAGTCAGCGTTTTGTGGCTGAAAGGTTGCATATAAGCCTGTCGTCTGTTCATAGAGTCTACAAACGCTATAGGGAGACTGGTTTGTTCACGAACCGTTCAGGATCTGGCAGGAATCGGGTCACTTCCGAGTAGGTGATGGATTTAGTGTAAAAACTTCTTTACGAAATCGACGCCTTAATGCTTTTCAACTGCTTCATGTTGTACGTAGGGTGGCTATAAGTGGCTATAAATTTAGAAGAAGGTTGAAGGAACGTGGACTGGTACCGCACAATCCAGCAAAATATGGGAAATTAACTGCAAACCATCAAAGAGCGCGCCTTCATTTTTTTTTTCTTACTTCATTGCACTTAAATTGGTCATACCTCCTGTGGAATAAAGTCCTCTTTTCTCATTCGGATCGATCTTTAGGTTAAGCAGCGCTTGCCTAGGTTGGTCTGTGGATGGGTGACCGCCCATTATATACCGAGTTTTCTCCCTGTGTCGGATAGCACGTAAACTGCTTTGGTGCGGTTGCTGCGGTTGCGATATTATAGATTTTTGGCAGTCGTTCCAGTGCAGTCAGTGAACAACCAGTATTACCAAAGGGTATCGTATTACCTAGTATTAACTGGGTTGTGGAGGTCAGATAGGCAGTCGATCCATGTAAAATACTGGTGTTCAGCTGCATCCGGTTAGACTGGGAGCCGACCCAAACATAGTTGGGAAAAGGCTAGGCTAATGATGATACATATATTTTGATAAACTTGTATCCAACATGTTCATTGATGACAGTGTATCTAACTTTCATCTCATGCCCTAACTCCAAACAGTAAATAAAGTACATAATAACCCCACAATCAACGCAGAACCAGAACCCCATCAATAATATCAAATCACTGAACACACATACCTCCAGGCATTCAGATTTGCAGCTATATTGCATGCCTGATTACTCGTACAATTAAGCCAGTCCGTTTGTGCTAATTGGCCAATCTGTGTTCATATCCTCGCTATTACCTAATTAATATTGCACATTTAGTGATGATGGGCTAGCATTTATTATTTGAACTGGTTAACCGCAAAGAGTTGTAGTTCGAAATGTTTGTTAACATAACCATAATTCAAATTCAAATATTTTATTTCAGAATTCAATCCATTTTTGGTTAGTAATAATAAAATAACTTAGCCATGCCAGCCAGCCTTAGCCAGTATATTATCATGCCTGTAATTCCCGAAAGGTCTGGCAGAAAGGCCTATAATAAACGCACCTTTTATTTCTTGTTACCCATGTAACAACAGGCGAGTTTTTTTTCGATCGGCGAACAAATCCAGACTCTCAGGCATGCTACTGAAAAACTCCTTATGCAAAAATCCAATAACAATACAATTACGTTATCCCGACCACCAGACCAAAATTCAAAAGTTCGTTTCCCTAAATTACTACTTATTATTTAATTAGTAGGTAGGTACTGAACCCGGGTGGATTACTTTTGTTAAAAGCGTTTACTTACAGCGCGCAACGTCAATTTTACATTATTCGGATTCGATTTCACTCACACTCATGCGGGTGCATCTGTGTGCGTAGAGTTGGCAAGTTCTATAGTCAAACTAAACAACATTGATCCATTTGAGTTACGAGTAATTTATGTAAGGCAAACGATGGCGCGCGATTATTTATAGTGTTTTATAAATGTTCACGCCTACCGCTAGCGCCACCTGCCGACAAGGTGCTGGACTCGGTGCGTGAGCGCTGTGGTGAAGACATTTCAACGCCGCCTGGTTCGTCCACTGGCCGCCGCGCGCTCTGGCGCTGCGCACTGCTGCGTTCATTCCACGCTCCGTTCACTCAGTCATCGCTCATTCACAAGTTCACAACGTCTATAAAAGCTTTTGTTTGTATAAAATCATTCCTTTTTACCTCACATCCATCATCCAGTACAGACCCCCCGCCATGGCCATGGCGGTGTAACCCAATCTGCAGTCTGTAATTCCATTCTTATCAAATATAGTGTAAAACCATAACGATAGCTTCATTTAAACAACCGGGAACAGACCTCATCCTAAACATTTTGGTCCTACGAGACGGATTATCAATCATACCAGCCGGAAGAAGACTCCACATACACGGTGCCGACCACGTTGCGGGCACGTTGCGGACCTTCGACTCGGACTGGAGCCGGGCGCTGAAGACGATAGCTGGCTGTGAAGACGATCGACCGAGTGCAGCGATCATCACAGCTGGTCCAGTGACCCAGCAATAACTTCATACAAGAGGAAAAGGCGAAGGCGTAAGAAACATAACGGTCAGGTCTCTGTTCCCGTCCCGTCCGTCCCACCCGTCCCATCCATTCAGTTGCGATTTGTGTTAAAGCTGTGTTTCGTTTCAGTTCACGCGAGTGTGGCAGCCACGTGGTCCAGGTGATATTTGCATGTAAGTAACTACACCACATCACACCACACCACATAACGCTCATCCATATTCCGTCAGAATGTCGGTTAAAGCAGTAGACGAAGTTTTGTCCGAATTAAAGAAACGAAGGGGTAACATTAAGGGTCGGTTAACCCAGTTTAAAAATTACGTAGAATCGTTCGCGGGAGCTCACTTAACAGCCTTACAAGCAGCGGAGCTAACTTTACGTGTTCAAGCCGCGAGTGAATTATACGATAAATTCGACAACGTAGAAAATGAAATCGAACTACTCCTGCCGGAATCAGAAACAAACGCAAATTTACAATACATAGAATCATTAGAGGCAATATATTTTACGGCAATAGCCAGTGCGAATTGTTTGATTAAAAACGCGGAAATTAAAAGTCGACTTCCAATTGCATCAGAACCACGTGTCAATATTAAATTACCAGACATAAAATTACCTGCCTTCGATGGAGCCTATGATCACTGGCTAGAATTTAAACATTCATACGTAACTATGATTCACAATCGTTCCGATCTAGACGAGATTCAAAAGTTCCATTATTTGCGGTCAGCCCTTGGTGGAAGCGCGTTACAGGTGATAGCAGCTTTAGAATTCAGCCCTGCCAACTATGTTCATGCATGGGAGTTATTAGAAAGCCGTTATCACAACGAGAGGTTATTAATAAATAATCACGTAAAAGCGTTGCATAATATTCCGTCATTAAAACAAGAATCGCCATCGCAAATAAGGAAATTAATTGATACTATTTTACGTAATCTGCGCGCTTTAAGTTCACTAAATGAACCCACAGTTAATTGGGATACATTAATAATTTATTTAGTGATCAGTAAGCTGGATTCGTCTACGGAACGCGAATGGGAAAGTCACATCGGAGCCACGTGTTTGGGTTCACGAGAAAAAATAAAACTTAGCGATTTAATAACGTTCCTCCGAAGCCGAGCGGACACGTTGGAAATGATCGGCGCGAACCACGTTAAAGATAAAACGCCTCATAGCGATTTTAAACATCAAAACGCAAGCGAGAAGCGTAATTCACATCGCGTACATAGCTACACATCTACTAAAGCGACGCGCTATAATAATAACCGTGGTGATACAAATAATAAATGGGATTTACCCAAGTGTGTCCTATGCAAAAGGGAACACTCATTGTACTCGTGTATAGCCTTCCTTAACATGTCCGTGAGAGACAGAATTAAATTGATTAACGATAATAAGATGTGTGCAAATTGCCTACGAACCGGTCACGCGTTAAATCAATGTAGATTCGGGTCGTGTAAACAGTGTTCAAACAAACATAACAGTCTGCTACATGTGGAAGAGGTTGAACGCGCACACAGTTTAGCGACATCAACCTTACATTCCAACGACTCGAGCAGCACTGTCACGTGTGAAGCAAACACTACCGAATTTAAATTAATAAGTACTGTTTTGCTTTCTACGGCGTTAATTGAAGTAGCTGATCATAATAACGTGTACCACACGGCTCGCGCGCTTCTAGACAACGGAAGTCAAAACTGCTTCATAACAGAAAAACTAGCAAAGAAAATAAATGCGTTATATATACAGTCCACTATTCAAATCTCGGGTGTGGGACAATCGGTCTCGCAATCACAGCATTCATGTGACGTCACAATACGTGCAAAATTAAGCGATTTTAATACCAAGCTTCGTTGTTTGATCTTGCCATGCATAACATCCAGTTTGCCTACGATGAACATCGAAGCCGGTAATATACGTATACCTGAGTTCTTACAATTAGCAGATCCGACGTTTAACGTTAGTTCGGAAATTGACTTGTTGATTGGCGCGGATAGATTTTGGGATCTTCTAGAAACGGACAAAATACGTCTAGCGAGTGGTCCATTCCTACAAAACTCAAAATTAGGGTGGTTGTTGTCTGGTCCTGTGTTCGCGAGGAACCCAAAGCCTGCTCACGTTCGTTGCCACTTCAGTCAGGAAATCGATAAACAACTCCGGCTGTTTTGGGAACTCGAAAACATTCCTTCATCATCATGCGTACCCCTAACAGAAGATGATGAACGCACATGCGAAGAAATATTCAATAATACAACAAAACGCGTTGAAAACGGTAGATTTTCGGTTCGTATACCGTTGAGAGAAGCACCAGATGCGTTGGGTGATTCTTATACGTCAGCGACGAAACGATTTCTGACCTTAGAGCGTAAACTCAATCGTTCACCAGAATTTAAACGTTTATATTCTAACTTCATGCGTGAATACAATGACTTAGGTCATATGTCCAAGTTAGAGACTTGTAGTCAACCAAACTATTACCTTCCACATCACGGTGTTGTTAGGGAATCTAGTTCAACTACAAAACTACGCGTTGTCTTCGATGCTAGTGCCGTTACTAGCTCGAATAAATCGTTAAATGATATTCAGTATCCGGGACCCGCGTTACAAAACGATATTCTCTCGATCTTGTTACGATTCAGACAATATAAATACGTAGCTTGTGCAGACGTGGAGAAAATGTTTCGTCAAGTTCTTCTCCAGCCTGACCAAAGGTCACTGCAATTAATATTGTGGCGGGATAACCCTTCAGATCCGTTATATACATATCAACTGAATACAGTCACGTACGGAACTGCGTCAGCTCCATACTTAAGCATGCGCTGTATTAGACAGTTAGCATTAGAATGCGATGATGACGTCATCGCTCGTGTCATCACGGAGGACATATTCGTGGACGATCTCATCACCGGTGATGATGATCTAAATAACTTGCTTCGAATATGTCAAAAAACATCAGACGTGTTCCAGTCGGGGTGTTTTCCTTTGCGCAAGTGGACCTTTAACTCAGATGCATCTCAAAATAAAGCCACAGAACGTTTCATAGGCGAACATGCGCAAACCAAAACACTCGGATTGGGTTGGCACAACACTAGCGATGAGCTACACTTCGTTACAAATATTGATAACTATGACAACAATTCATATTTAACTAAGCGAGTAATGTTATCAGTAATATCACAAATATACGATCCATTAGGTCTTCTTTCACCTGCAGTCATAATTTCAAAAATGATTCTACAAAAATTATGGCTGAGTAAAATCGACTGGGATACTTCGGTTTCTCAGGAAATTGCTAACAGTTGGAAACATTTTATTTTTACGTTGAGATTTCTAAACGATATTCGCATCCCTCGTCACGTAAAAGGTGATCATACCCAATACACAGAACTTCATATATTTACCGATGCTTCTCAAAATGCGTATGGCGCGTGTGCTTATATACGTACATATAGCGATAACGGTGCCGCAACCGTTCGGTTATTGTGTGCAAAAGGTAAGGTCGCACCTTTGAAAACAATCAGTATTCCTCGTTTGGAACTGTGTGGCGCGTTGATAGGAGCTAAATTATATAAGAAAATAGTTGAATCTCTTAGGTTGCAGTTTAGTAAAGTATATTTTTGGACAGATTCCACAATAGTCATGGGTTGGATTAAAATGTCACCACATTTACTAAAAACGTTTGTACAAAACCGAGTAACTGAAATAAATGAACTCACAGGCGACTCAGTGTGGTTACATGTGAGCAGTAAAGACAACCCAGCTGATCTATTGTCTAGAGGTTGTAGCCTAGATTTGTTAAAGGATAACGAACTTTGGTGGTACGGTCCGTCTTACTTACATAATCGTTTACATTACTTCGAACAAACTAAACGCGATAATTCCGAGGCATGTAACTTACCAGATATAAAACACAAACAAACCTGCTTACCCAATATTCAACACGAAGACATAATCAACTTCAATAAATACGCGTCATTCACTAAGCTTATACGAATAGGTAGCTACGTACTTAGATTCATAAATAACTCACGCCTCAAGTCAGCTGACCGAGCCAGGCGACAAACCGGTTTCTTATCTGTTGACGAGTTGAACGCCGCGCAAAGAACGTTAATTAGACTCGTACAAAGGAATTCTTTTCCAGATGTTTTAAATAACTTAGTTGCTCAAATTCCTATCAAGCGAAGTTGTAAACAATATAATAGGATTTCAAGTCTGAATGTTTTTATTGATGAACATAAAATAATTCGGGTTGGCGGTAGACTATGTAATTCGTCCGATTTTACCTACGATAAGAAACATCCGATTCTATTATGTAGTAAGCATCCATTTACAATTCGTTTATTTAAATACGAGCATGTACGATTATTACATGCCGGGCCTCAACTTCTATTAGCTACTATGCGTGAATGTTGGTGGCCGTTGAACGCTAGAAATCTCGCTAGAAAAATAGTGCACGAATGTGTAACGTGCACACGTAATCGGGGTAAGACATTAGCACCTATCATGGGCAACTTACCTCCCGAGCGCTTAGAACCTGGCTACCCGTTTATGCGAACCGGTGTAGACTATGCGGGGCCAGTTTTCATATTATCCAGAAAGGGCAGAGGTTCTAGACTCACTAAGGCATACATCTGTCTTTTCATTTGTTTTACGACTAGAGCCATGCACTTGGAACTCGTCACTAGTTTATCTACAAATGACTATATATTAGCATTAAAACGTTTTATTAGTAGGCGAGGTACGCCTCGCACTATCTTTTCTGATAACGGTAGAAACTTCGTGGGCGCGGAAAAGGAGTTTCCTTTATTCTTAGAGAAGGAATCGGAAGCCATCATTAATTACGCTTCCAATAATAGCATTGAATTCCGATTTATTCCTCCTTATTCTCCACATTTTGGCGGTCTATGGGAGGGCGGGGTGAGATCATGCAAGTATCACCTGAGACGCATAGTAGGTAACGCGCGACTAACTTACGAGGAATTTTCCACGGCTTTGACACAAATCGAAGCTGTCTTAAATTCCCGTCCAATGTCACCTCTTTCCTCAGACCCTTCTGACCTTTCCCCCCTCACCCCCTCACACTTCCTCATTGGCCGACCGTTAACGTCGCCACCTTCAAGGAATGTTCCAGACCAGCCAACTTCGAGTCTGACACGCTACGAACGCATCGAGCAACTGCGGCAGCACTTCTGGCGGCGCTGGTCCACAGAATACGTTTCGGAGCTGCAACTGCGAACCAAGTGGAAGACCAGGCAGGAGGACATCACATTGGGCAGCCTTGTCCTCATCAAGGACGACCAGTTGCCACCATTAAAGTGGCGGCTCGGTCGCATTCTGCGTATACTTCCAGGAGGAGACGGCGTAGCTCGAGTGGCTGACATCCACACGGCTTCTGGGACGATCAGACGTGCCTTCTCCAAGATCTGCCCGCTGCCTTCACAACCTGTGAGCGACGACGCCTGACTCCGTGCCGGGAACCATTTTGGAAGCAGCGCTTCCAAGGCCGGGGGCATGTTCACGCCTACCGCTAGCGCCACCTGCCGACAAGGTGCTGGACTCGGTGCGTGAGCGCTGTGGTGAAGACATTTCAACGCCGCCTGGTTCGTCCACTGGCCGCCGCGCGCTCTGGCGCTGCGCACTGCTGCGTTCATTCCACGCTCCGTTCACTCAGTCATCGCTCATTCACAAGTTCACAACGTCTATAAAAGCTTTTGTTTGTATAAAATCATTCCTTTTTACCTCACATCCATCATCCAGTACAGACCCCCCGCCATGGCCATGGCGGTGTAACCCAATCTGCAGTCTGTAATTCCATTCTTATCAAATATAGTGTAAAACCATAACGATAGCTTCATTTAAACAACCGGGAACAGACCTCATCCTAAACAATAAATAATTTTGTAAATTAAATGAGTTCATGAAACTTACTGAAAAAGCATTGTATAATATAAATCAATACCTTTACATTTAGTAACAAAATATGTTAATTAAGTTTTTAAGGAAAACCCGGGATAAAAAAAATTTTAAAGTGAACCGATTTTGCATTATTTCCAATATTAAAAAAATATATATTAAATAGCCATATTTTTGTAATTGGGCTCTGTGTTGCACTTGACGACTATGTATTCTGTTGGACAAACGGATAAAATAAAATGATTTGGCACATTATCATGGTAGTATTTATCCTGAAAGATAACTCTGACGTTAATTTTTGTTCCGCTTTTAATAAAATAATAATAATAATTTTTGTTTTTGTTTTGGTTTCGCTTTGAAAAACTATCAATAAAAACTATAATTTTACACTGCTATGCACTAAATCAAGATTTAATCTTTCTATTACTGTGATTATCATTGAATAATCTGCCAACATCATTCAAAACACGAAAACACGTCATTTTTGTCGCGCATCGAATAATCACTCTTAATAGTTTCTATCTCGATTTTATTTTGAGACTGATTCAATACAAAGATAACAGAATCCGGCTCGAAGGACCACTTTCAATAAAAGTTTGGACAATACACTGGATTACGGTACAAAAGCTAGGTCATCTATTTAGGTAACCCAGGTTTATAGGTCCCCAAGGTCTAATCTAGGAATAATAAAATCTGGAAACTTGTTTAGTTTGGTTATAAATCCGGATTAGCTCGTGAGCAATATAGCCGACGTGTTTTTATTATTTATAAACGTTGAAAAGGTTTATTTTCTTTTAGGGTCTATCATAGTAAAATATGTACTTTATTTTACCGTGCGAAATAAGAAGTAGGATTAACCCTAATTGCGCCAATCCTGGTTTCTTTTACAAAGACAGAATTTTGCATTCTGCAATCTGATGGTAATAATAGATCAGATTATGAAAAAAAATAAGCAGACGGTTGAGAAATATCATCATCATGAAGTGTGAGTAGTAGGTTATAATAGCAAACCAAACTTTTAGGTGTATGAAAGTACTGTAACTAGTCACAGTGCCCTTTGGAAATAAATACACATTCACATATTATAACTTTTATACGTATAAATATCAATTAGAGATAAAAACCAGAAACTTTTATAAGGCTCTTAAAATAAGTTCAAACCATTCCAAGTTGCCACAGTCTTGCTCAATAAAACCTAGATGTTTTATTTCTTTTCACATCTGGCAACATCCCTGAGGGTCAAGAAATTCCTGGCAATACTTTTTATTAACTACGTTAACAATCCGTAGATACACTTCGAAAATTAAAAAAAAACTTCTTGTACTTGTTCACTTGGAAGTTGGTAGAACGGTTTTGTGGTTTTAATCGAGAAGTTAGTAGACATTTTGTTTTGGTGCTCGTCGAGTTTAATTAAAATGTTGTTCACGCTTAATGGAGTGTGATCATATTACATTATAATGTTTGTATTTGTACAGTCATGGTTGAGTTGACTTTAGTTATTGCGTGGTTTTGATGGCCGTATCTATTAAATGCTAATTACTAGCACACTGTCAACGGCTTCGGATGTACTGGTTGCATAATCATAATCTTCTTGTGTATCATAATTTACAAGGCTTGATTGATTTCTGGTGCGCCGCAAAAAGGTATGAATTTGACATAGATTTGTTTAGAGGTTGCCTTGTTTTCTTTAATGATAAAATTGATAATATTGTGAATGTCATCGCACCAAAAGAATATCCCAGTATATACTTATTTAGTATTAGTACAAACGCAGTTATAAAAAAAAAAGACGTGTGGCACTCGGAGACTGCCGCGGTAAAGCTATTGCATAGCATTTTTTATCAACTTATGCAATTATAATTATTTATTTATTTTATTAATGCAGTATTTTTTTTCCTTTGTTTTTTTTTTATTAATTCAAGTTACACTGTGAGCGTGGTGACCGATAAAAAATTTTTTTTTTTCTTTGATTAAATAAATGAGTGTTAGGTTTTTTTCGTTACGGAATTTCTGGATTCGGTCCCCACGCTCAAGGCCCGCGATAGAAGCTATGCAATAGCTTAAAAATATTATAACAATACTTGTTATAATAGTTATTGTGTGTAAAAGTTCAACAATATTTACAATTTACCAAACAGGTCGTAGTATCTTCTTCAACCACTTCATCGAAAACTTTTTACACGGCAATATTTATTTTCTGGGAACTACGATATAGCAAAAGCGGAAACATTTGGACAGTAACATGACAAGCGAGACGATCGACCTGCGGCGTTCTTATCAATTTGACCATTCTCTTGAGATGATTCTTCTGCAATATCGTAACATAACATCACGCCCATCTTTAGGGGCAGGCAGAGGTATATGATACTTATAGACTCCCAACTAACTAAGGAAGGGCTACAAACTTCGGCTAACTGCGGTACTCATAGATATTTAATGATTACTTAAGCCGTCACTTAGTAAAGATTTGACATACTTTTGTATGACAAAACTGTCAAAACCTTTACTTAGTGACGGCCTAAGTAATCATTAAAGCTCTCCGAGTCCGCAGGTGACACAACTGTCAAATGTCCAGGAACATTAAAAAATTGTATTACTGAAAGCACCTACTAGGTAATTTTTACAGATCTCATCCGAAAAATCCCTCCCTAACTAACTAAAACCTTGTTGGACTCATTAATAAGTCACGCTAGTGGAGGTGGAGGAAACGGCAGTGTATGTACTCCTCGAGGGCAGCGGCGTCACCCAGATCCGCTCTTCTTCTTTCGAAACTCTTGGAACACCAAAATCCCTTGCGGATGTCCTGAGAAGACTGGAAACTTTGGTCTTTTTCTGGAAAGTGGTGGGTTTGTTAGAGTAACGGCCGCTGTGGATCACCTACAATGGTCCACTTTAAGGACTCATTGCGGAAACCAAATCCCTAACAAAGAAGGTCACACCCACTTTCGAAAATTAGGTCAACAATCATTCAATCAACTCTGACTGTCAGTGTTGCGGGTTGTTCGAAAGAGATACTGCGGCCTCGGGCACAAAAGGCTAAGAAGGAACATGGGTGATTTTTAGTCAGTAGAAGTCTGACACTCTCCTACAGCTCTGCCCAGAGCGGGAGGAGTCATTTAATTTTGATGATTACTCACACCCAAAAAACGACATGGATGTATCCCAAGTAAGAAAACAACAACATAGCAACAGAACAGTGCAAAAATCATTTTACATAATATTTTATTTCTTAGTAAAAGGACAAAAACAAACATAATATTGTCGTACAATAAACCAATGTTCCCTCTATAATTGAAGAGAAGCCTGTTAAGTACTGGAGGCTTCCTACAAATGAAATCTCGCCAGAATTGCTGGCTGGGTAGGTACGTATAATTTTATATTAAATCGTTTTTATTCAGAGTTTTGTAAGCTTTGAAATACTTTTAAATTTAATAATATTTGGTGCTCTTGAATGTATTTGTTGATTTGAAAAAGAGATATCTTTACGATTATTGTGTTGACTGATGGCAGATTCAAGATAGGAGTACCCCCGTTGCGGCTGCGGGTTGTTCGCAAGAGATACCGCGGCCTCGACATGAAGGGCTCAGAAGGAACATGGGTGGTTTTTAGTCAGTAGAAGTCTGACACTCCCTTTCGTTCTGCCCAAGAGCGGGAGGGGTTATTTAATGATATTCCATCCGCCCAAAAAAAAAACAAAAAAAGATAGGAGTATTGACCAACGTCGAAACTTACCAATATCTTACATTTACATCCAGTCATGTAATATTATTATTATTAATCCCATCGCCTGTTATTGTTTATTCACGAGCTCCTTCAATACGTCCCATTATACCAAGTTAAATCACTACCCATCCAAAAATAAAACATCGTACACAAAACTTCTACACAAAAGTATCCGCAACAAACGCTCCGAACTCTGACCCCCTATTTCATAAATCGATTTAATAACTGGGTCGGCCCCATCACTATGATGTTTGGCATGTAGGCACATACTCAATCTACGCGGGTCGAATCGGACCCTTAGGGAAAAGTGCACCGTTTCGCTAAGCGACAGATATGACATGACCCTTCTCTGTGGCCCTTAACTGCTCATATCAGGAAGTGGGAGACACTTAAGAAGTTGTTTATAGTGGTGACCAGATGTTTACGGCATAAGGGACTTTTAATGCAAAAATACTCTCGTTACTACAGCTCGAATCAAGTGTGAAACCATTATTGTATCTTAGAACCTAAAACCAAAAATTCAAAGACATGTGACATCTAAAGACACTGGGAGTATACAGTAAAATAAAAATATTGTGGCGTACGGCAACACATCAAGCTGTACCTACAAGGTGTAAATCAACCCATCACACAGCCGTCAACCAAGCATTCTGTACATCAAAACTAAGTAACCCTACGCAAAAATGTTTGCTGGGAAACGACTTTATTTTTTGGTCAAAAATCACATTTTACGGTAAAACTCAATCTAGCACTGTTAAAACATTGTGCTAGTGGATGCTTCGAATAGTAAACGGATCATGGAGGTAATTTAAATAAAGTTATAACCTGAAAAACTTGTATTTACAAATACTATACAATTTGAGGATTACCGTCGATTTCTCTCGGATGCCATCATCAAATCCTGATTTCCTTATCATGGTACTACCCTTGGCATATCTCCTTTTCAATAAAAGAATATTTTTTTGTATCGGTTCAGGCGTCTTCGAGTAATAGGTGAATATACTTAAAAATAGATTCCGACAAATTGAGAAACTCCTTTCTTTTAAGTCGGTTAATTAGATTTACCTTCAATCATCAGGTCAACCTAGTAGCCTGAAAGAATACAACTATCACTTTATAAGTACGTATTATTTTAAAGGCATTTTTTTTCTTCTCCTCATCGTCAAGGAGATGTACTTTCCATCACCAGCGCAGCCACATATGATTATGATTATCAGACGGAAATACTTCAACAGTTTCATAAAATACATGAAAAACGTAATAGGTGCCTATGAAACTTAAGTGTTGCCCTCGATTTCTCAAGGATTCTATCATGAGATCCTGACTTGGTGACAATGGGATTACCTCGGGAATATACCCTTTCAAACACAAATATAATTTTGAAAATCGGGCCATAATTGACGTAGATATGCGCGCACATAAATAAAAAAAAACATACATACGAATAGAGAACCTCCTCCTTTTTGGAAGTCGGTTAAAAAGAAAGGAGGACCTTTAGCCCTGCAGTGGGACAGAACAGGCTTATAATTAACTAGCGTTGGCCCGTGGGAAATTAACCCATGAGAACGTCTAAAAGCCTATAGTAAAGTACTTTTCAATACACTTCCTCGAAAACTAGCTCTTATTGCACTACGATTAGGTTCGAAATGCAACATATTTCGCACGCGTGCGGTAATCTTATTTTTCCGCCACCAAGGGCGGGAAAGAAACCTTATATTATTATGTCCAAATCGATTAAAACATAGGAAATTAAGAAAAAAATCACCACCGTCTATAGAGTCGGCAGTGTTTTTTATTTAATTTCGTCATTTTGATTTGCGTCTTTACAGCATAAATATTTTTTGAATATTAAATTGTGTTTGTAAAAAGAATACTATAAATAAACATGACTATTTTAAACAATTATTTACTTTTATGAACAAGTCAACATTTATTTACGTTCTTAATTAAAAATATTTGAATTTTCTATTTTTCCTATGAGGCTGTTTAGCGGCTTCATACCTTTGCTTCTTCTTCAATTTGGCGAAATCAAACCACGGACAAAAAGCAAATTAATGTAATCATAGTCTCATAGAAATTGATGACAAAAATATTTAAGTCTCGTTATTAGTTAATTTCTTCGAAAGTGTATTGAAAAACGTCGTTTGACCCCATGAACACTCTCGCCATACGGCTCGGGTCTTCAAGCCGCCTCGAATGCAATAAAAAACTTTCCGCACTTGAATCAAAATGTACTATTTTGAAATCGATATTGTAATTCCGATTCCCTACATACAAGCTAACAAACTTAACTCTTCATAATATTAGTCAAGATAAATAAATAAATTTAGGTTTAGTATACGCTATATATATAAGGCGTTTTCCCAGATAAACTGAAAACTTCCGTTATTAAACCTATTTTTAAAAAAGGTGACGTAACGGATATCAATAATTATAGACCAATCGCCTTAATACCAGTTTTATCTAAGGTATTTGAAAAGATAATGCATTGTCGTATGACCCAATTCTTGACGAAACACAAGATACTGAAAACAGAACAAAATGGATTTCAGAAAGGCAAATCAACCACATTGGCAGCGTTTAACCTAATGTCAAAAATTACTTCAAATGTGGATAAACATACACGTACCTGCACTGTGTTTTTCGATATGAGCAAGGCTTTCGACTTTGTTGATCACAAGATTCTGCTCAATAAATGTGAAATGTACGGTTTTCGCGGTCTACCATTGAAATGGCTGCAAAGTTATCTCTCAAATAGGACTCAATATACAGCGATTACCAAAATAAATTCAAAAAATGAGGAAATTTTATGTAAATCTGACGTTAGAGTCAATAATACAGGTGTACCGCAAGGTAGTGTAACAGGGTCGTTATTTTTTCTATTATATATTAACGACCTCCCAAATGTTACCAATCATCATTACTCGCTATTTGCGGATGATATTGCGGTGGTTATTGCGGAGAACAAAGCATTTAATTATAATGTAGAGATAAATGAGACGGTTAATGCTATAATAACATGGCTTAATAATAACAATTTAAAAGTTAACATAGATAAAACATCCTTCGTTCAATTTCACAATAGGAAATTGAAATCTGACCTCATGATTACGTATTCCGATCAAAAAATAAACGAAGCCAACGAAGTGTCTTTTCTTGGTATAACACTGGACAGTGGCTGCACATGGAAACCTCACTGTGCAAAGGTCACAAATAAAATTAACCGATTCGCCTACGCGTTATGGAGACTTTGTAAAATAGCCAACCTCAAAACGGCCCTCTTAGCGTATCATGGTTACGTGGCTTCTAACATAAGATATGGCATTGTGCTATGGGGTAACTCAACAGACATAAATAGGGTGTTTATAGCTCAAAAACAATGCATCCGTGCCCTTTGTGATGTGCCACCTTTGACTTCATGTAAGCCTTTGTTTAAAGAACTAAATATATTAACAGTTCCTGGGATGTACATTTTTGAATGTTGTAAATTTGTTAAAACACACTCCGAATTATTTCAACGTCTTGGAGACACTGTAACATTTAAAACAAGATATCCTGATAGACTTATTATTCCACCAATGAAAAGCCACTTATATCACAGGAGTTGCTTTCCAATGGTTGTAAGATTATTCAATAAGTTACCAAAGTCATATAGGGAACTGCCAACCAATCGTTTTAAAACGGCGTTATTCAGATGGCTTATTGATAAAACATTTTATTCTGTGAATGAGTACCTTAACCTAAAAGATTTACGTTGACATTTTCCTATTCTAATTAATTTACTGCAAACTTATTGACATTTTTACTATTATTATTATTAAGGCTGAAACCGGGATATTTACCATGTTTACTTTAGTTTCGAGTTCCCGATATTTCGGCGCTGTTTAAAAACTTATATTTTTTACTATTGACATAATTATCACTATTGTATTGACATTCTTAATTTTAAAACATGCCAATATTATCATGTTTACTTCTAATGTACCTATTATTTAATTTTGCATGCTAGTTTTAGCGAATTGTGTGAGCTTCTGTTACAAAACCTGACCATCCATATTGTACTACAATTCTAGCAAATAAAGCTCATTTCATTTCATTTCATTTCATTTCATTTCATTTCATTTCATTTCATTACGAACCATATAATAATAATCCGTCTGTTATATTAAAGCATAACATAACACATAATACTTTCTCTAATGAACGATATATCCGTTAAATGTTAATACCTCAAACAATAACCGTGAAAACCAGTAATGGAGAAGGTTCATAAATATCTGAAAACGATTAAAGGTTTATCGTCAGAATTTGGGAAGTCTAGATTATGTCTAGACAAGGTTAGGCTATCTAAATTAGAAGCGATTCATATTCCAAAGACCGGCATTGATTAGTAATGCTAATGAAAATTGATAGAATCGACAAAATAGAAAATCATTTTTATTATTTTATCGTCACTTTGTAAGTAAGCAAGTTTTGAGATAAAAACCTGGCTAGTACCTCACAAGAAATCTGTGAGAGTAAATTGACATAAAATATGGGAAGACTACAAATGCAATCCCTTGCCAAGTTGATTATTGCACTCTGCCTTTTTTTTTTTTTTTTTGGCGGGTGGAAAATCATTAAATAACCCCTCCCGCTCTTGGGCAGAGCGGAAGGGAGTGTCAGACTTCTACTGACTAAAAACAACCCCTGTTCCTTCTCAGCCCCGACGGGCGTCGGCCCTTGCCCTTAGGCCCCTTCCATGTTGCTGACATCTCTTTGAGGCGCGCGTGGAACACGAACGCGCCGTCGACACGGCCTGTCGTCGTCATAAGACGGACGGACGGCGAGCTAGCCCATCACTCACCGTCCACAGGCCATTGCACTCTCCCTCACACAGAGTTCTCACATGGAGCCCTGTGTCCCAGCAATGTAAAAATTAAAGGCGTTTATTTTCTAATAACAGAGCAGCGGTGGCCTAGTGGCCCCGACTTACGAACAGTAAGTCGTGGGTTCGAACCTCGGCAGGCGCATTACTTTGTGTAATTTATTTCATTACCACTCCTCTCAAAAATGGTGAAGGAGAACATCGTGAGGAAATCGGCATGTCCTACAACCAAAAATTCGAAGACTTGTTCCCGTTCGACCTGGACCCGCGTGGTAAATCATAACTCATTCCCTCACGAAGAGGAGGTTTGTGTCTCAGCAGGCTGATGATGATGATGATTTTCTAATAATTTGATAAATAATAAAAGATCGACAGAAACCTTTTTGACGGAGGTTTTTTTTGTTTGTACGTAACTGAAAAACCTCGGTTATAACCGGGATATTTTTCTTGGCGCCTCAGGATGGAACCAGAAGGTCCGCATAAAAATACAGCATCCGGTTAGACTGGGAGCTGACCCCTATATATTTGGGAAAAGGCTAAGCAGATTGACTTTTATTGATTCAATATCCATAATAAAACAACCTCAATATTTTTTTTTATAAAAACGTTGTCCTACTAGGAATTTCTCCTGTATCGTGGGTGTGTTTACAATCAACTATCTGCAGGCCATACAAATATTTGTTCCGTGCGGGGATCGACCGCGACACGCAGTGCAGCAGTCCAATCGCTCAGCTACTGCGCCAACCGTGCCGTCAAATTCATTTCATGCTCTATAAAGAAAAATATTAATTGCTCTCTTCTTGTATAAGACCTAAGTATTAAAAGCATAAGGTCGTCCTCTGGCACTGTTTGTCTGTTTCAAGGCAACCGATGGGGCACGTACGACATACAACTGGCTAGTGTTTATTTTCCTTCGTGGAACTGGGTTGCCCATGGTCGCTAGAAATTGATCTGGATCTTTAACAATATCAATCGCGGTAGGGCAATCGCTAAGTTGTGTATTTTTCGAGAATATAAAATTTAGAGTGACGTTCTTCAGAAAGGACAGGTGCGTAGTACTCGTAACTGGCGTGCGTGTATGACCAGATATATGAATGCGGACGAGGCAAAAGGAGTATGTGAGGATCGAAGCAGATGGTTCTGTGGTTTCTGCCTACTCCCATGAAAAAAGGGCGTTAGTTTATGAGTTATATATAAAGTTAAAAGTCGGGATGATTTTTCATTGCGTAGGTGATTACTTTCATGATAGTTAGGGTTCAGAAAATGACCTTAAAATATGTTTCTTAATTAACATAGTTTATGTGTAGCATAATGTTTCTTGCGCCTCAAGTGGACCTAGGCAGGACATCTGGATAGGCGCGGAGATGACCGATGGAGCAAGGCTTTGACCGAGTGGTGGCCAAGGTTAGGCCAAAGAAACCAGAGCCGTCCTAAAGCTCGTTGGGTTGACGATATTGTGAAAGCCGCCGGAAACACGTGGATAAGATACGCACAGAACCGGGAAGTGTGGCGGAAAAAAGGGGAGGCCTATACTCAGCAGTGGGTGATTCCGGGCTGACATGAAGATGATAATGTTTCTACTGCTGTGGGACATATCTTCTTTTTCTCTTTCCCTTTTTCTGTTTATGGGGTTATTGAAGAATGCTAAGTGACTGCTGACCTTGAGATCCCAGCACTTCATTATGTGAACTCCACAAATTGCAACATTGGCAACTGGCCAAGAAGATGACATCTCCATTTAAATCAAAACCAAAGTCATTTAATCAAACTACGCTGATAATCAGCACTTTTCGAACGTCAAAATTTAGTTTACTTATTTACAAGAGACAGTCCCCCAATACGCCCACCTCAAACGACACTTCCTAGTGTTTTAGCTGGAAAGAAGAAGTGGCGGAACAAACTCCTCAGCAACAATTTATTTTATCGTTGTCGTATTTATAATGTCACTTTGTCTTGGTCCTATAGGGGCTCAAATTGCCACCAAGTATGTACACTATACAACTACACAAGACAATCACGGGAGGCCAGATGAACGATCAAGAACAAAAGTTAAACAATAGGGATGTTTACTGACTATAAAAACAAATTAATCTAATTAGTCCGTCTGTTAGATTATCGAAAACTATTGGATACGTATTTTTCGTTTTATCAAATCAATAAAAGTTGACGAAGATAAAACGCGTCAAAGATTTGAGTGGAGGGTTGTTACGTCTCTCACCGGTAAAAAATGTCATACTAATGTCTTAGAATATGACGTCACACGAGTTTTCAAAGCACTGTATCGTCTTCATTGTTTGTTTACGTGAAAAAAGAAAAAAATACGTGTCCAATATTTTTTGGAAATCGATCTGACGGACTAATTAGACTTTTTTAGTTAACTACTCTATTCTTGTCAAAAATATTCAAGCTAAATACATTGGAAGGAGGATGTTTCAAGTGAAATAGAATAATGCCTCAATGGGAGTAATTTGAGAACGTATCTATTGTTGTAATACATAGCTAGTTGTGCAAGACATTCTGTTAGGGACACGTTCGACAAGCCGCAATGTATACCAAACCTGCGGTTGCTGTTAATTGCAGCCACGATCTACATACTGTCCTATAATACGTATAGCTAAGGGGAACTCAACCTAAATACAGTACCCGGCGATAAATATTGCACGTCGACCTTTGGAAAGAGGTGTATTTTATACAAAGAATAAAAAGAATTATCAAAAGAAGCAAATCATAATTGTTTAAACAGTTCTAAATAGATACCAGACTGTTTGTATTTCGTGCGACAGAGATAACGCTCTACGAAGCCGAAATTAACCGATTGTCTCTTTCCAAAGGTCGATGTGCAATGTTTATCGCCGGGTACTGTACTAGATTCAATTATGTTCATTCAGCGTCATTCTTCTGCTCTTATTCCCAGCTTATTTGTGATCGGCACAGCAATTCGTCTTCTTGCATGCTTCTGTATTACTCTTCACACAGTCCATCCATCACTTCTTGCCGGTTCTTCCTACACAGTTAAACGACTCATTTTGTCAGTTCATCAACATTCAAGGAATACATTTCCAAGCAATTAATTAGAATTATGTACTTGTACATTTTGTAACTGTGTAACACAATAGGGATGTTTACTGACTAAAAAAAATATGATTCTAATTAGTCCGTCTTTGTTTTATCAAATCAAAAAAAATTACGAAGATAAAACGCGTCAAAGATTTGAGTGGGGGGTCGTGATGTCACTCACCGGTTAAAAATGTCATACTAATATCTTAGAATATGACGTCACACGAGTTTTCAAAGCACTGTATCGTTTTCATTGTTTGTTTACGTGAAAAAAGAAAAAATACGTGTCCAATATTTTTTGGAAATCTATCTGACGGACTAATTAGATTTTTTTAGTTAACTACCCTATTGAGGAGTTCATATTATTATTGTTTCTTTCATCCTAGACGTCATTAACATGCTCAATACCCAAAATTAAGGATAACTCATTAAGTTGTCACAATAGACACATCTTGTCCCAACTAATGTAATCATTATATTCTACCAACTTTATCTATTTCACGTCTACCGATAATGATGTCAATCTTGTACAAAAGAATGCTATTTTCTTAGCTATCTTGTACAGAAGAACCTGTCTATTCAAGTTAATAGCATGTCTATTTGTAGGAGCGAGTTCACAAACGACGACGGGGACTAGGAAAGTGTCGCGCCAACAGACTCATATATTTTAAATTTATATCGACCGGATGGAAATGGAAGCTGGGTTAAAATAGATCACACTTTTAGATGGGTTCGATTCGTGATAGGGTTTTTAATCAAGTGTTCAGAATTTATTTCGGTAATAGCTCACATTTATATAAGGCAACGTATGTCATGCTGAGTATAAATCTTCTCTTCTATATATATTTAAAATTCTCGTGTCACAATGTTAGTTACCATACTCCTCCGAAACGGCTTGACCGATTTTAATGAAATTTTATATGCATATTCAGTAGGTCTGAGAATCGGCTATTATTTATTTTTCATACCCCTAAGTGATAAGGGGGCCATCCCAAACATTTTTTTTAGCACACTTCAAAATTTCAACGGGAACGAAGTCGCGGGCATCAGCTAGTAAAAATATATAATTTTCAGGGATTCTCAGTTGCAGGTGCAGTTTTGCATAATCGTCAGAATAGGGATGTTTACTGACTAAAAAAAATATGATTCTAATTAGTCCGTCTGTTAGATTGGTATCGAAAAATATTGAATACGTATTTTTTGTTTTATCATATCAATAAAAAATTACGAAGATAAAACGCGTCAAAGATTTGAGTGGGGGGTTGTGATGTCACTCACCGGGAAAAAAATGTCATACTAATGTCTTAGAATATGACGTCACATGAGTTATCAAAGCACTGTTTCGTCTTCATTGTTTGTTTACTTACGTGAATAACAAACATACAAAAAAAACACCATACAGACGAATTGATAACCTCCTCCTTTTTGGAATTCGGTTAAAAAAGAAAAATTACGTGTCGAATATTTTTTTGGAAACCTGTCTGACGGACTAATTATATGTTTTTGTTAACTACCCTATTCAAGTGGTTGTCATGAAGACATAAATAATCAATTTATATTACAGTATGTTGTCAACATGCACATGAGATTCTGGTTTCGGGTCGAGAAACAATATAAGTACAAGTGTATATGTATTATCGAGTTTTTTAGGAATATATCAACAGTAGCCACGGAGTCTAGATTTTGCCCAGCTGATAGTAATAGACTAACGCCACCTCCCCGTAATCGTTCAGGGTGACAGGTAAGTTATTTTAAGACCATATTGCATCACACATAGCAAGCTTTTTTTTTTTTTTGGGGGGTGGGAAATCATCAAATAACCCCTCCCGGTCTTGGGCAGAGCGAAAGGGAGTGTCAGACTTCTACTGACTAAAAACCACCCATGTTCCTTCTTAGCCCTTCATGTCGACGCCGCGGTATCTGCGAACAATCCGCAGCCCCGACGGGCATACATAGTAAGCTTCAACTTAAAGTTTACAATGTAATCACTAGTTGTGATTGTGTTAGTAACTGCAAAGCGAATTCTCTTAATTTTATAAAGTTTCTAAGCACAGACATTTACTAAACGTTTTATTTGCGTTGCTATGCTTTGTCTCTGGGCAAAGTTAATTGTTTGAATTGTATAACTTGTACAATTTTAATGTGTATCCGCTGCGGGTTGTTCGCAAGAGATACCGCGGCCTCGACATGAAGGGCTAAGAAGGAACATGGGTGGTTTTTAGTTAGTAGAAGTCTGACACTCCCTTTCGCTCTGCCCAAGAGCGGGAGGGGTTATTTGATGATTTTCCACCCACCATAAAAAAAAGGTTCGTGCAGCAAAAATAACTTGCTGAGGTGGAGATACATAAAAGACTCTGCACTGGAGTGTAAATGTGTTGCTGTTCCTCAAACAATGGGGCACTTATTATTGCGTCATGCGTGTCCTGTTGGTTGTTCTCTACAGGAACTGATGGACGCTACCAAAAGCGCCAAACTAGTTGCCCAATTCTGGGCCGATATTATTTAGATTGCCATCGACACGCTAAGAAGAAAAAGAAGAATGTGTATATCTGTTATCTGTCTTTGAAGCTGTTAAAGGGAAAAGCTCTTTAACAAAATAGCTTTTTTGTTTTCTAGTGGGTAATTATTCCAATTGAAAAACTCACGATTTAATAATGACAGCCTCGCGGTAAAGCAACGCTTGCCAAGGTCGGTTCGTGGATGGGTGACCAATTGACCATGCGTTTTATAATCGGATCAATAGTTTCAAAGATCCCTCTACATTCAATCTTACAAACATACTGACAATAGTACTGTTACTGATTTAGAATCCAAAAGAATATCAACAAACTATTTTCTTCTTGTTTTGCTACCACTAAGTAATCGTTCCCCAACAAAGAGTTTCTCCTGTCTATCTATCTACATTGTTGTCGAAAACTGTCTATCCATTTATCCTGCTGTCAAAAACTTCGACTTAAACAACAAAATAGTGAAGGAAAAACGGTAAGCCCAGAGGCAAAAATAGTATTTAAAGTTGGATAAAGTTTCTCCGACGCGCGACGTTTCCAATTAAGTCTCAGTAATCCGAAGACGAGAAGAAATATAAAAAAAAGAATGAAAGAGGTATAAAATTCGGATTTGTGCCCATTTTTTACAACAATATCATAATAATCTGACACCATTTTGCGTTAACAAATCCGTATCGGATGACACACCATCAATTTTTGCGTCTCATTTTTACGTCGGACGGATATTAACGATGAATAAAATTATCGTTCTGTCCGACGTTTTATAGACGTCGTAAAAACAATGGCGAATAAACGAGTGTTATTACGATTTCGTTAAATTCACGCTTTTCTTTCTTTATGGCAATATTCTTATCAGACTCAATAGAAAACTTCATCTTCCAAATGCTGGTAGTATCATACCCAGAATCGAAACTTGGACACCTTGCTCAGCTGTCGCGCTTGCGACGACTAGACCACAGAGACAGTACAAGTTACGAACTTTCTGCCACATACCCCTTTTTTTTGGGGGGTGAAAAATCATCAAATAACCCCTCCTGCTCTGGGCGGAGCGGAAGGGAGTGTCTGACTTCTACTGACTAAAAACCACCCATGTTCCTTCTTAGCCCTTTATGTCGAAGCCGCGGTATCTCTTGTGAACAACCAGTAGCCCCGACGGGTGCCACATACCCCTTATCTCACATTAAAAACATAATATTACACCGCAAAACCTTTGTAACATGACCTAAAAGAAACCTAAATTATGTTTTTTTTCATTACACAATATTCCACAGAGTAACGTAACTAATGTAGTTTTGATGGCAAACCTCATATTCCTTTGAATAGCAAAACTGAATGTTCTGGCAAATGACTGCATGTCTGCGCAAAATGGCGTAATTTAGTCTTAGGGCGCATGTATAATGATACGAGTTCCACGTCGCTCGTATAATATAAAGACACAGATATAATATGCACTGTTAGCAACATGGAAGGGGCCCGCAATGACCAACGCCCGTCGGGGCTGCGGGTTGTTCGCAAGAGATACCGCGGCCTCGACATGAAGGGCTAAGAAGGAACATGGGTGGTTTTTAGTCAGTAGAAGTCTGACACTCCCTTTCGCTCTGCCCAAGATCGGGAGGGGTTATTTGATGATTTTCCACCCGCCAAAAAAAAAAAGGTATAAAATGCACCTCCGTGCCCGTGCAACTGCCTCCGTGGTCAAGTGGTCTAGGCGTTTTCATAGCCCGGTAGTCGTGTTCGATTCCCACTGGAAGCATACTTTGTAAAGTTGTTTCCAGTTTGACTATGACATTGCAGGCTTGAATCACCTGATTTTCTGATAAAAAGATGATTACTTTCTTCGCAAGGCACGTATAATAAGTCGGTGGTAACGGCCGCTAAATAGCGGTCCTTAAACCATTTCATGTCATGTCATTGTCATTGTCATATCATGTAACCTTTGAGGTGGTTTAGAAACTCTGACACTAGGGTGTGTAGGGTCGTTAGACATTACTGCCCACACGAAAAGAAGAAGAGAAGTATGCACCGGTATCTTTATGTTAGAGTTCATATTTCATTTCGCAATCTACCGCATACCAAATGAGCTGTGGGCGAAAATAGCCACTTTCTGGAGCCCTGACACAGCCAAACCTCGTAGAAGATGGCGGGACGAGCTGGATAACACCAACGACCTATTAACATTAGTCCTGGATCGAAACAATTGGAAATCATGGGGTTACTGGAAGGATAACAGTATCAGTATCTGCCTAGCCTTTTTCCAACTATGTTGCGATCGGCTTCCAGTCAATTAAGTTGTAGTAGGCTCCACGTAGGAAATGTCTTAGAACCAAGAAAAATCGAAGACATGTGACATCGATCAAACCGCACCTGGCCCGCGTGGTGGATTATAGCCCATCCCTCTCTTAGAGAGGAGGCCTGAGTCCCAGCAGTGGGGACAGGCCGAAGATGATTTCAGAAAGTCAAATCAAGTAAGTCCGTCAAAATCACCGGCTAATCCACTAAATCAATCAAATCGAAACTCACCATAGCAAATCCAAAATATCAACTGCTTAACATTCCATTTGATTCATAAACTGTCAACAATACGCCATACGCCGCGCTTCCCCTTTCACAGAGAGGAGACCTGCGTCCTAGCAGTGGGAACATTATAGGCTGATGATGATGATGAAATTCCTAATGGGAATGCAATAAATTCATCCATAAATTTTAAACAACATTAATGTTTTATTAAGGGTATTCAAATAGTAATCGTCACCATCTGTTGTAAGATGTAATTAATCTCTTCGGCCAGATTTCGTAAAATTAATACCGACTTGATTGATTGTGTTGTGGGATTAGATATTATTTTATTACTTTTCTTTAGCTACAAGTCTACAACACATTGCCTAGGGACTGAGCTGTTTTTGCCTCACAGAAACGTTTTAAAATTATTGATGGAGCTAATTTTGTAAGTAAAAAAAAAAAGTGCTTGTTTTATCTTGAATCGCTTGGAGAGTTTACTATTGTAGGAATTTGTTTAAAACTATTGCGTCGAATCTACAGTGAAAACACCATGTGGTAAAGAAAAACTAGATTGTTCTAGGAATAGATTATGAGAGTAAACTAACTATGTACATTAATTAAAAACTAATAAATAAACTAACAAGAAACTATAAAAAGGCATAAAAAAAACTGCTCCTCAACGCTGTCAGCCGGTAATGTGCCCAAAAGACAGACGGCATTGCCACGTTGTATGGCAACACTTAGCCTCTGGCCAAGATAAAAGCCAGCCCTTGGGTCACGTGAAGCGTCAACTAAGCGTTTTGAAATTTCCTTAAACAGGCTATGAGCACTCGGATCCCACGGCAATTAAATATAATACTGGAACATGCATGCCATTCATAGTAATTCATTATTAATTGTGCAAACGTGATGTGACATTTACTGTCCTGTACATGGTGGATTATCACCTGTTCCTTTCTTAGAAACAAGTTCCGTTTCTCAGCAATGGCAATATTGTAATTTATACATCTTACAATGTTATCGCAGATATACAAGAAGACTATGCTGATTATTTGTAATATCTGTATTGTTTTAACACGGTTTTAAAAGTAAACAAAATAGGAGAATTATTGGCCAACTTTCAGTAATTGCAATAAAAAAACTAGTAATTAAAGAAGAAGAACAAAATATGATGTATTTGGTGTATTCATGAATAAAGTAAAAAATTAAAAAAAAACAAGCTTATAAAATTAAAAACCACTCTAATATAAAATCCGTAATTTTACAGCAATATTTTTCTATCTTAAAGTTTCACATACAAGAAAACTCCTAGTGCAATTACTCTAGTCTGACACAGCTATTTCCTACTTCTGAAAACGAGCAAACCTGCGTTATTGTCTTAGGAACACAATGCCACAATATCTAGAAACAAGCTTGCCTGAACATTTTTCTAAGTAATGAAATTTTCTACTGGGCTGGCAAGCGAAGGTGAAACTGCTGTGTCGGTACGCATGCCTCTTTGGAACAGTCGGGTAAGAACATGTGGAGCAAGATAATACCTACTGATGGTTATTAAAAGCCAGAGGGAATAGACTAAGTGACGCTATCGATTATGGAATCGTCAAAAATGTATGGAATTAACTTAAGCTAATGAAAAGTTAGTATCAATTCTGATGTAAGATGTTTTAGAATAAAATACTTTAACACCTCCTCCTCCTCCTTTTAAGTGCACCTCTGCCTAACCCTTCGGGGATTACAGGCGTGATGTTATGTTGTTGTGTTATGTTACTTTAAAAAAATAAGCAGTGTAATTTTGTTTCTCGTACTCTACTATATCATGGGAATGCATGAAAAAATAACTAGTTCACCATCTGGAAGTCCGCCATTTTTTGGAGTTCGCCATTTTGAATTTAGAATAACGTGACTTATGTAACCATGCATTGTCATCCGAACAAAACATGTATTAACTGAAACTTCTATTTTTTTTTCGCATAGATACAGGTGCTATTAAAATCATCTTAAAAACGAAATGCTTTACAACCGACTGTCACTTGTCTCACCCACAGTTGTTAAGGGGAGTCAGGCACCTGAAAGTCTTACCAAGTGGTATCATATTACCCGGTTACTAGGTTGTGGTTGTCAATAGGGTGTAAAGGTACCCTTAACGCAAACGAAAAGTACTTGTTCTCCCCACCACTGCGATAATTTTTTTGTTCTAGACCATACCTGGGAACCTCCTAGTTACGGAGATATTGGGGGTCAAAGTTCCAAATATTTCACAGCTGTTTTTGTAAATACTAGTTTTTCAGGTTTTAACTTTACTTAAACTACCTCCGTGACCCGTTTACTAATCAAAGCATTCACTAGCACAATGTTTTAACAGTGCTACTTTGAGTTTTACCGTAAAATGTAATTTTTGACCCAAAAAAAAAAAGTCGTTTCCCAGCAAAAAATTTTGCGTAGGGGTACTTAGTTTGATGTACAGAATGCTTGGTTGACGGCTGTGTGATGAGTTGATTTACACCCTGTATGCAGTCGCTTCAGATAAAGTCGGTACTTTATCTGAAGCAACTTTTTCAGATGCATCTGGTTAGACTGTAAATCGAACCCGATTCGAAATCGTAATCGACTTCTAGGCAGATGTGTACTTGTATGAGAACATTAAATGAATAGCCAAACTTGGTCTGAAAACTATGAACTTTCGGGCCAGCTGGCATTTATGTAAACGGTCAGGTCAAGATTGTAAGTCCATGGATACTGTTTCATCGGCTGCTTTACGAGAATATTCTAGATTGCGTTCAAGTCTAAAACGTTCCACTATGGAACTGTGAAGAAGATTCGAGTGTAATCCTAGAAATTAATGTAAATACTATCCAAATAATTAAACGAGATTTATTTCTCAAATAAAACGTTTAAGAGACACAACAGCAACTTTGTAAAACTGTTGTAAATAGTTGAAGCGTGTTTGCTACGCGTTACTAACCCTGTTACAACTAAAAAGTAATTACACTGTAGACAAAACATTATCTTACATTATGTTGGATACATTAAAAGTGGTCAAAAGTAAACAAACCTCTTTCCGATCAACCTTTTCTGAAGAACTAAAAAGGACGACACAGACAGACAGTTTTCCTTACAAGGCATAAGAAAACTTGGATCTAATTCTGATACTTGGAATATTGCTCATCTCAGCTAAATAAGTGCAATGAAGATAAGGAACTCAGCTATCTAAATACATAGGTGCAAACCGGCCTTATATCAGCGTCGTAGTCTGTTTGTCTCCGTCCGTTTTTTTGATTCGTTCCATAGTGAACTGGAAGTTTTTATCATATGGCTATTTATATCCTGAAGGATATATAATATAAGGATTATTAGGTGTGTGAAAAAGATAGGTATCCTTACCTATGATGGATTGCCCTTATCTTTTTGATGGGCGTATATCCAATACACGGTTTTGTGGCTCATTTTTGCGTTGATAAAGTTATTTTTTCGTTGGATGTTAAACCAAAAAAAAAAACCCGCTGCAGGCAGAGCCAGTCAGTTAGTCAACTGTGCTTGCGGTTTCGCTCACGTGTCTGGGTAGGTATGTTTTTGGCCATACAAGTTAGTGAGAATATAAAGTCATCATCTGCCAAGACTATTTCAAACCATGTTGGGGTCGGCTTCAATTCTAACTGGATGCAGCTGAATACCAGTATTTTACTTTAAGCTACTGTAAAGTCATAGTATACTTTTTAACAAGAAATTATTAATTAATGTTGTACAATTTATTTTAATTTAATTTTTGAACTCAAATTTTAATCTATAATATTCTATTCTTTTAATTTTATTGTAATTATTGTATGGGTCTGTATTTCTTATCTTATTTTTATAGTTTTAATTTATAATTAGGTTTAGGTTTAGGTTGGAGTTTTATTTTCTATTCCAATTTAATGGATGTTTATTAAAATTTTAGAACTTACTGTATTTTAATTTAATTTAACTATTTGACATTTTCAATTCAATGTCAATTTTAATTTTGGTATTAACATATTAATTTCGCTTTAGTTTTTATTATTAATGATACAAGAGCTGTGCACACCTATAAGTGAATTCGTCACTTATAGGTGTGCACAGCTCTTGTATCATATCATCATCTAGCTCATGTATCAAAGCAAAACTGCTATATAGAATATATTAATGTAAGGATTAAGTAAATTAGTCGTTGGTGTGTCAATAAATAAATAAATAAACTGCGGTAGGTTGGCTGAAAATATCAAACGCCTTTTACAAACATAACATTACACATGTAATTCTACGCCTCATGTACCTAATACTACGCCCTCATTTCGCCACTTCTGTTCAAGTTCCATTTAGCCAATAGGAAGCAAGCCTAATGGCATCAACTGCGCATAAATCCAGACTAAAAGAAACTTTTAATATGCGAATTAGAAGGTCGATCACAAAAATGACAAAAAAACATTGAGTCATAAAATATACGATCAATCATTATTTCGCCTAAAAAGTTATTTCTAAATGTTGATTTGATTTGTGAAGGTACTTAAGTAGAAAAGTTCTTTTAAATGTAAATAAAAAAGTTGTCAGATAAAACGTTTGGCTTGTACCTACGTCCCTCAGCAAAGGTGAAAAAGACAGTTTTTTTGTATTGGATTCGTTATTTTCAATATTTTGTCTTCCATGCCAATTTTCTTACTACTTATTCAAGTTGACATGGCAACTGATGGCGTATATTTTTCCTTATATTTATTTCTTTACCGAATACTAAAGCTCCTTTAGTATATTTGGTACCCAGTATAAAAAGAAATATATTATGGCAAATAAGAATACGTAGGAACGATAATTTGAGTAATGGATCCATTTCGTTAAGCAGAAAAGCAGGATTGTTAACATCAAACCTAAAATCTCTAAAGGGTTAGATAGACCTGCGGGAGGCGCTCCGGGTCTCGGGGGCCACGTGATGACTTCCGGCCACCGTAGTCGCGGGCCTGTGGACAGTGAGTGATGAGCTAGCTCGCCGTCCGACCGTCTTATGACGACGACAGGCGGGTCGACGGCGCGTTCGTTTTCCACGCGCGCCTCAAAGAGATGTCAGCAACATGGAAGAGGCGCGTGAAGGAAGACGCCCGTCGGGGCTGCGGGTTGTTCGCAAGAGATACATATGTATATAGCGGTATCGGTATATAGGGATAAGAAGGAACATGGGTGGTTTTTAGTCAGTAGAAGTCTGACACTTCCTTTCGCTCTGCCCAAGAGCGGGACCAGGCAAAATCATCAAATAACCCCTTATTTGATGATTTTCCACCCGCCAAAAAAAAAAAAAAAAGGGTTACATAGATGTGTACCCGAATATGTTTACTTCCCTTTTAACAGGGGATGAGCCTATTGTCATCATCTGCATAGCCTCTACCCAATTATGTTAGGGTCGGCTTCCAGTCTAACCGGATGCAGCTGAATACCAGTATTTTACATGGATCGACTGCCTATCTAACCTCCACAACCCAGTTAATACGATACTCTTTGGTAAGACTGGTTCTAAGAATTTCAGATCACTGACTACCTGTAACGATTGCTAAAGATCTATATAATTATGGCAGCCGGGACCAAAAGCTTAACGTGCTTTCCGAGGCACGGAAGAAACTCAGTATGTCGGGCGGACCCCATCCACAGACCGACCTAGGCAAGCACAGCTTTACCTGAAGATCGACCCGAGTGGGAATTCTTATTAAGCCACGAGCTCAAGACTATTGTATTGTATGTGATATAAATCTGAACTTGGGGCTGCTATTAAAAAAAATCCTGAAAAACAATACTCAAATATCAAAAATTTTAGTTACTTGACGAGGTGTGAGATACTCGTAACCCTTATAGATATTTTTTATGAAAGCCGAGACAGGCACCGTAAGAAAAGCTTCAAGGCCAAAATAATGATCGATGATTTTCTTTATAATTGATCACCGAGAGCTTATCTTGCACACGCTGAGTTGCCTTTATTTATGACTAGCGGACGTCACGCGGTTTCACCCGCGTAGTTCCCGTTCCCGTGGGAATACAGGGATATAAAGTAGCCTATGTCACCCGCGAATATTGTAGCTTCCCAACGGTGAAAGAATTTTTGAAATCGGTCCAATAGTTTCGGAGCCTATTCGTTACAAGCAAACAAAAATCTTTCTTCTTTATAATATTAGTGTAGATTGTTATTTATCGAACAATATTTTGTTGCTTTTTTCCCATAAAAAAAACGGCAAAATTAAAAAAAATAAGTTACTGTCATATTCAAGGTTCCAGACAAGTTTGGATTACAATCACAAATCACAACCATTTTATAAATTCTTTATTTTTTTCTCACAAACCTCGAGTCTTTGACAATTTATGTTCAACTAGCTGTGCCCGCGACTTCGTTCGCGTGCTTGTCGGAAACTAAAATGCGTCGCTTAGATAAAAGTACATTTAATCATTGCCCTGCGTTAACTTACTGACGCTGTAGAAAATAAGAAGAGAGTAATGCAAAGTACTGACTATGTCTAATACTAAAGTTTAGATGGATGGGTGTTTGTTAATCAACCACGTCAGAACGGCCGAACGGATCTTGAAGAAATTTGAAACAGGTACATTATAGTCGACAGGTAGACAGATTCCGTTCGTGTTCCACGCGCGCCTCAAAGATATGTCGGCAACAATTAAAGGGCCCCAAAGGGACGTCTGCCGGGGCTGAGTGTTGTCCGCAAGAGATACCATGGCCCCGAAACACAAAGGGCTAAGAAGGAACGTGGGTGGTTTTTAGTCAGTAGAAGTCTGACACTTTCTTCCGCTCCGCCCAGAGCGGGATAAGTCATTTGATAATTTACGAACCACAAAAAAAAGGGGGGATTAGAGGGTGTTTCGAGAGGGTACCTGTACCGAATCTGGGACATCAAATCTGAAATGGCCGCCACCTCCTTCTGCGAAGCAGTAATGCTAGCGAAAGAGGTGGCGGAACGTGAGAGGGAGACAACCTCTCGTCCCAGCCGCCGCGGGAGACGCTCCGGGCATCGGGGGCCACGTGATGGCTACCGGCCACCGTAGGCGCGGGCCTGTGAACGGTGAGTAACGGGCTAGTTAATCGTTCGTCCGTCCTATGACGATGGAGGCGCGTTCTTGTTCCACGCGCGTCTCAAAGAGATGTCAGCAACATTGAAGGGACCCCCAAGGACCGACGCCCGTTGGGGCTGCGGATTGTTCGAAAGAGATACCGCGGCCTCGACACATAGGGCTAACAACACACCACATCTATATGACGACATGGTTGGCGCAATGGCTGGACGATTAACAGTAGCACTGCGTGTCGCAGGTTCGATTCCCACACGGTACAAAACAAAATATTATTATGTATGTTTTATCTAATTAATTAAAATTTAATTTAGTTTAAAAAAATAGTATTTTAATACTGTGTAATTGGTAAATTTTTATTTGTTGACTATTCACGAAACATAATGTGTGTATGTTTACTATCACCGCGGTTCAGAAAATGACATCAAATGAATAACGCCATCTGTCGAAGACGAAGATAAACTGCTAAAAAAGAGCGATCAAACACTATAAGGTTTAGGCTATGTAGATTTTGAAAGCAGCGTCATTTAGACTTATATCTACGCACCTTTTGCTATCATAACTTTTTTAAAGTTATCTTGTGAAGGCATTTAGTAATAAGTACCATATTCGTTCAATAGATGTCGTTGCTTGTCTCATTCTTGACCATAACGATAAGTTCTTCTTGAAAACTATAAATTCATATATCTTTTGATAGAGAGCACCGATTACGATGAAACAAAGACTAAGTAATAGCCCAAGTTACGCACAATATTTATGTATAAAAGTTACCTACATTCGTTTCGTAAATTTGACGTGATGCTTAGTCATCGAAACAGACAAACAGACAAACAGATAAACAGACAAACAGACAAAAATTCCAAAAATGCTGGAAATGTGTTCTGTTGGGTATACTTTAATACCCTGACAATTTTTTTTTTAAATATTTTCGATGTACAAAAACGATTTCTCTACAGATTTATTATATGTATAGAAGATTATTAAGAACGCAAGAGTTTGTGAGAATGGATGCATGTTCGTTACTCTTTGACGCATCCCGAATTTTGATGTATGCTTTATAGTAAAATAACTTAAAATAAGCTTGCAAAGCGGAAAGATAGAATAAAGACGATTTTTCACATAACATAACGACTTGTAATCCCCGAACGGTTAGGCAGAGGTATACCTAACAGTATAGCCACATTTTTCCAGTTATGTTTAAGTCCCATGTGATAGGGGGCGTCCCATGCGGGGGGGGCCTATTTCCATCAGCTAATGTGAAAATTCTGATGGCGAAGCCAATAGTACTACTCGACCCGTGAATTGAAACCTGGACACCATTTTTTTTTTTGGGGGTGGGAAATCATCAAATACTCTGGGCAGAGCGAAAGGGAGTGTCAGACTTCTACTGACTAAAAACCGCCCATGTTCCTTCTTAGCCCTTGCGCCGAGGCCACGGTATCTCTTTCGAACAACCCGCAGCCCCGACGAGAAATTGCTAAGCCTTAGAATAGCTCCTTGAGGAACCCTTTCATTTACAGCGATAAAACGATATGTTATAAAGTTAATTTCACATTTCGAGCCAATCGCGCTTGCGATCACTTGACCAACCAGGCGATTTACAAAAATACTAGCTTTTGTCCGCGGTTTCGCCCGCTTGACGAAAATGACGGTTTTCCATACAAACTTTACGACCCTTTTTCACCCCTTTGGGGGTTTAATTTTGGTAAATCCTTCCTTTGTGGATGCCTACGTCATAAGAGGAATACGTGTGCGAAATATATATAAATTTTAAGTATCTAGCTCTAAGGGTTTGGCTTTTGCGTTAATCCCCAGTCAGTCAACTTTGCATTTTATATATTATATAGATTTAGATAGATAGATTATGTAATAAATGACTTAACACAGATAAAACGGCAGCCAAAAACTAGTAATTTACAATTCCTGGGATATTTTCAGCTAGCTTATTACCGAAGTAATATAAGTTGTCGGCAGATTGCTAACATGTGATAAGTTTTATCTTCAAATAAGTCATGTGTGTCGATTTGTTTTAATTTCGTGTCGCTAATCAGGACGGGGCGGCCAATTCCCTAATGTGTTATCTGAGCGAAATTCTTGATTAAGTGGGCATGAAAAAACATTGAGGTTTTAGCTCGCCATTGGTCAAAATTGAGCTCCACACTTGAATGATTAGTTTTTTGTCAAGAGGCAAATACACACAGCCTTTTTTAAACCAACCTCTCTAAATATACAGGAATAATTTATTATCACGTTCCAAATTTTAATAGTTTGATTTTTCATCATCATCTGCCTAGCCTTTTCCCAACTATGTTGGGGTCGGCTTCCAGTCTAACCAGATGCAGCTGAATACCAGTATTTTACACGGAACGACTGTCTATCTGACATCCACAACCCAGTTAATACTAGGTAATACGATACTCTTTGGTAAGACTGGATGTCAGAATTTCAGGTCACTGACTACCTGTAACGACTGCCAAAGATCTATATATGGCAGCTGGAATCAACAGCTTAACGTGCTTTCCGAGGGACGGAGGAAATAAATAAAAATATAATAAAATAGTTTGATCTTTATTGACTTTAATTTTTTTGCCTTATCCTAGTGCTCATCAAGACGATGGACCCTAATCTTATTACAACCTAGCCTTGTATATAGACTAATAAGTAATTTTATTCTAACTTAAACTGTAAAATTGTCTTTACGTACTAAGAATGTGTCCATTGGCACTTTTCTTATTGTCTCTATTATGGCGAATACACTTTTTCTTGTGTTTATTTGGTAGCACTTGTGCTACATTACACTATTCACTAACACTAGCACTAAACACTAACTCGAACGGTTTTGTTCTTTTTAGTCTTCTCACTATGTCCGTACTATAATATGGTACTAAAATATTGAGATATAGTAACACATAGTTGTCCAAAAAAAAGTACATGTTTGTGAACAACACGCGCCGCGTCGAACACTAACCGCCCGAGTCGCGCGCCTGGTTCGCTTGTTTTATTTTGGCTACCTTGCAAAATTGAAATTTTGGATAGAAAATTTTACAAACCTACTTTTTTTTAAATGGTGTCTTTGAAAGATACTAGTTTATATTCTAGAAAAAAAATTGGAACTTGTCAAAAAATTCTTCCTGTATTCGACTAGCTCCGCCCCATAAGCCCCTAGCACACGGCGTATTTTATACGCGCAGCTAATCGAAAATGCGGGCAGCAAAGAATTCCATGTAACGGGCGATTGTTTGTTTCCTTTATATTATATTTTTTTAAAGTATTTATAAAGTGGTCGATGTAAAAAGGTTCCATTTTAAACCAAAATACATGCACAGCACATAATAAAATAGTGTGGCGTGGCGTGGTGGCATATGCGAGCGCCCCTCCTCACCCCTCCTTCGAACCTTTGTACGCGCGTTTGTATCGCGCTTTACGCGCGTTTGAACCTAGGAAAACGCTAAAATACAGCACAGAAAACGTTCGTTCTTAAAACGCGCATCGTCTGCGTGTGCTTAGTGGCCTTAGAGATTGTGGAATATACCTCGCGAACGTAATAAGGGGCTTAGGGGCTTCCTTGTTATCTGTTAATAAATAAATTATTATATTATTATTATTATTAAACTGCTAAAGCTTAGATAGACTTTTACTCCTTTATTTATATTTACGGTCAAATTATGGTGTAAACAGACCTTTCACAAACCCATCAACAAAACATTATATAAAACTAAGTCACCCTACGCAAAATTTATTGCAGTGTTACGACTTTTTTTTTGCGACAAAAAAAACACGTTTTACGGTAAAACTCAATGTAGCAAACACAGCTAAGTAACACAAAACTGTAAACGAAATACGTTACAATTTACAAACAAATATTGGTTTACTAACGTTAGGAATAATTTTAACGTTTAACGTGTGGAAATAAAATGTAATAAACGAATTTGGCAAAGACATTTAGGTAGGTTATTGTCGTATCGTCGGCAACACGACGATGTTAGGATTTATTTGATAGTTTAGAAATGTTTCTTTGAACTAGAACTACCAGTGGTTTCATTTATTTTTGTATTGTCGGCACCATCCTGTATGATTCGAAACTGCATTTTTTTATGACGGTTAACATAAACACAAAAGATAGACTACGAGCAACAAGCAAACTTTGCGTCTCCAGAGAACGGATAAAAAAAATACAATAACCATTTTTACATGAAAGCTAACACATAAGAACGTGCAGTATTAAACATCGACGTTGTAAGATCACAACAAATTGATACTGGCGTCGTAAAAATAAGGGAATCAAGGGGATATTTTTGCGAGCTATTGAATAAATTTGCATAATGGAACGTTATGTTTTATAGGGCGTGCGCAGAGGGAAGAGGAGAATGAGGACGATTTTCTTCTGGTGAGAAACAACCTATCAAATCAGTGTATGTAGGTACGTATGATCTACCTCGCCTTTTCTTCATCATTTTGTCATTTTAAGGGTCGGCTGCTAATCTAACCGCATGTAGTAATTAATTTACATTGCAACGCGGGGACGCCCTAGACTAGACCAGACATTATCATTTTCAGCCTATAATGTTCCACAGCAGGGACTCAGGCCTATTCCCTAGGTGAGGGATGGGCTATAATCCACCACGCGAGCCCAATGCGGGTTGGTAGATGTCACATGTCTTCGAATTTATGGTTCTAGTTTTCCTCACGATGTTTTCCATGATAGCTGTGGTGATGAAATAAATTACACAAAGTAATGCGCCTGCCTGGGTTCGAACCCACGCCACCACTGGGCCACCACTGCTCATAAACTGATAGATAGACATACACTGACTCTATTGGTAAAATTATTCAGAAAGGACAGGTGCGTAAGACTCGCAGATGGCGTGTGTATAGTGACCAAATGTATAAACGTGGACGAGGCAAAAGTAGTATGTAAAGATCGTAGCAGGTGGCATTCTGTGATTTCTGTCAACCCCCATGAGAAGAAAAAATGATTAAATTTAGGTTTCACTGTGTGGACACGCGTAAAAATCATTTCGAGTCCAGATGACGAAATAATAAGTGATAGTAATTTTGAGTTTCACCAATTGGACACACGTGTGTCCAGTTTCTTGTGTCCAGTTGGTGAATAACCCAGTTTATAAAGGGTGTAAAATTATCTTTAACGCAAACAAAAGGCACTTGTTCTCCCCACCACTGCGATCATTTTTTGTTCTAAACCATACCTGGGAACCCACCAGTTACGGAGATACACGGGGTCAAAGATGCAAATTTTTTACAAGTGTTTTTGTAAATAATAGTTTTTCAGGTAAAAAATTTACTAAAATTACCTCCATGACCCGTTTATTATTCAAAGCATCCACTAGCAAAATGTTTTAAGAGGGCCACATTGAGTTTTACCGTAAAATGTGATTTTTGACCCCAAAAAAAAAGTCGATTCCCGATCGATTGTACTTAGTTTGATGTACAGAATGCTTGGTTAACTGCTGTGTGATGGGTTGATTTACACCCTGTATATGTATGTAATTTACATGTGAATGTTATTACCGGTGGACAGCGGACCGATAGTTTGCAATGCATCTCGTATTACCCAGTAACTGGGTTGTGGAGGTCAGATAGACAGTCGCTCCATGTTAATTACTGGTATTCAGCTGCATCCGGTTTGACTGGAAACCGAACTAATTAAGTAGGGAAAAGGTTAGGCAGATGAGATATGATGATTGACTGGACACACAGAATTTGACCATGTGACCAGTTAACGCTTTAAGGGCAATAGCATTTTAGCTCATTATCCGTCTGTCTTATGACGACAATAGGCCGGCAGATAGGTTTTTCACGCACGTCGACGCCCGTCGGGGCTGCGGATTGTTCGAAAGAAATACCGCGACCTCGACACAAAGGGTTAAGAAGGAATATGGGTGATTTTTAGTCAGTAGAAGTCTGACACTCCCTGACATTCATTTGATGATTTCCCACACACCAAAAAAAGGGTAATAGCATTAATAGACGTTTTTAGGCGATTTTGTTAACAAAATATTTTCAAATCTATTTATCATATCCGTAACTAAAATACGGCATTTAGCACTCAAGTTGAATGTCAAGGTCAGGCAAGGTCTTTTTGACTTTGCGCCAGTAATTGGATAGTTTCAACTTAGTGAAGTTTCAATTTTCCGGGAACTGTAGTCAAAACTTGTACCTAAATTAATTATAAGTTCGACTCATTATTCGCCTAGCCTTTTCCCAACTATGTTGGGGGTATATTTGAGTGGGGGGTTGTGACGTCACTCACCGGTAAAAAGTCATACTAATGTCTTAGAATATGACGTCACACGAGTTTTCAAAGCACTGTATCGTCTTCATTGTTTGTTTACGTGAAAAAAGAAAAAATACTTGTCCAATATTTTATGTAAATTTATCTGACGGACTAATTAGATTTTTTTAGTTAACTATTCAGATAAAGTTTGTTTGGCGCGAAAAGAGTGTTTGAAAGACCGTAATACTCGTGAAAGGATCTTGTAATCAAAAGGATTTAATAAACTAACCTAATGCATTATAACAATTAAAAACGGTTAATTAAACTAAACTAACAACATAGTACTATAAAAGGGCATGTACTTAAATGATAGTTTTAATATTGCAAAACTTTCAAGAAAAAAAAAAACATTTTTCAGTAAGTTTAACCAAAATTATCATGTTTAACCGACTTCCCAAAAAGGAGGAGGTTCTCAATTCGATGGGTACGTTTTTTTTTTCTATGTATGCGACCGTTTTCACCGATTTCGCCGAGATTTATGATCCGATTTACTTGATTCTTTTTTAGTTTGATTCGTAATAGTTGCCATTTGGTCCCATAAAAAATTTACATTGTTTGACCCAGTACTTTTAATTTTATGAATATATTTTTTTAAATTTATAAACATTTTTCGTTAATGTGTGTCCGCTAATGACTTCGTCGTTTATGAACCAATTTTGATGATTCTTTTTCTTTTGTCGGTCATTTGTTTGTTTGATTTCGTTTTTTTGAATTTTTCTTCTGAAGTTTATTTTTCACATTTTGGTGTTTTTGAAGTCGGTTGTTTTTTTTAAAAGTGTTAATTTATAATAATTATATCAATTAGATTTAAGACGTTCAAAACTCCTCCTTAACGCTGTCAGCTAGCAATGTGTCCAAGAAATGGCGGCTTTGCCACATTTAATGGCAAAACTTAGCCTCTGGCCGAGGTAAAAGCCCCGGATCAAAGGACATTTCTGTATTTAAGGATGAAAATGGGACTCTATAATTTACTAAGCAAACATTCGCCCGAAGGTTATATTATGCTGTATATTCTTATACATATATGACGACGCCAGCGATGGCGGAGCGATAGGGTCGTCACCATTTTGGTTCGGTGGTAGAGGGTTCATTTCGTAGGTTTCGTTGAATTATAACACAACGTGTAAATATAACCTTACTTTTAATCAGATACTAATAATCTAAAATAATAAACAATACCAAGTGACAATAATAATTTTACTAGGCAAACCGACAGTTTCGTTTTGGAGAAGTGACTCGGTCCGTGTCTCGATGCAAAGTGCCCGTTCGACAATCCCCACTAACCAAAACGACTCTGTCCACGTGCCGCCATTACAAAAATAACGTCACGGCGTTTACCCCTCTACTACAATGACTAATTGAGCAACTTTTATTAGAACGATATCGTTATCCACGACATATATGTCTATCAAGGATCTTTTTTATTTTAACTGTGAAAGCTTACATCATCATGATCAGCCTATAATGTTCCCACTGTAGGGAAAAAGTTACGGTTGAAACTTTTACAAATTATTTTGTTTGTACTTACTGATACTACTGAAGTGTAGATAATTATTTTAATTACATAATTTAATCATGATTCGAAAGACATGTGGCGCCATCTATTGTCATAAATGAATGTTGATTGTGATTTTCCTCGGGAATGGTACTTTTTTTCGAAATGAGGTCCCTTTTTTTTTGTGGGTGGAAAATCATCGAATAACCCCTCCCACTCTTGGGCAGAGCGAAAGGAAGTGTCAGACTTCTACTGACTAAAAACCACCGATGTTCCTTCTTAGCTCTTCATGTCGAGACCGCGGTATCTCTTGCGAACAACCCGCAGCCCCGACGGGATGAGAGGTACCCTATGTTCGTTTTTGTACATCTGGCAACGTATATGCAAAATTTTAGGATTATCTGTTTAGTGGTTTAGGCGAGAAAAGCTAACAAACGTTAGAATAGAATAGAATAGAATATTTAATTGCATAAAAACATGGTATAAAAGATGGTACAAAAATTTGATACAGAGCATACATGTTGTGTGTGTTGTTGTTGTTGTGTGTGTTTTCGTATTTATGATATTATATTATTAAGTTAAGATTCCTTACCGCTGTGTTTGTGCCTTTGTTATGGCAAATTATACTGATTCGGAATTTTGATAATAAATACGTATGGTACCTTTTCTCCACCAGTCCACGTGTTTCACCGAATTGTAACCTTAAAATCCCGAAATCTTTCGATAATATTTTTCGGGGTTTACGTGTTTTCAATAAAAAAGCAGGGTTTATTATGTACAAATAACGTCAGCGTCGGTTGTCCAAACTTACCGGAGTGTCTTGGGAAGATCTGAAAAAGAAAGATAAATAATTTTAGTTAATTACAAAAACAAACTCCATAGGCACATTAAAAAATAGTAAATAGGGTTGTACGGGTACATTAATAGCATTAGCGAAATCCGCAGAAAATGTCAGTTCTCTTAGTTTAGTACCGAAAGACGATGTCGCCACATGTTCGAGTTCATTACGAAGGGTACGCTTACTACGTGAAACCTCACACTAGTTTTTACCATTCAATAAAAAAGTACAGAAGTTTTACTTTAAACAAAGGTAAGAACGAAGAAGAAGTAAGTTTTTCATAAAAATAATACAAAATGTACCGGAATATGTGGTTCAAAAATATGCAAAACTTGGCGATGATATCATTAAGACTCTTGATGTGTGTAGACAAGTTTCATTAATAAATACGCATAATTCATTTTCTTTACAACCAATCAACATCATCCTCAGCCTATAATGTTCCCACTGCAGGGACTCAGGCTCTAAGAGAGGGATGGGTTATATATCATATCATCTTTGCCCTATCGGTTAAACGGTTAACATTACGTATAATTTTGCTCTTTGCTTAATAGTAAAAATAATATAAATCTGGACTAATTTTCGAAGTAAAACTGCACCAAGTTACTTATCAATCATCTCATAAGTGTAACTAATGACAAAATGCATAAAAAAGTGCGTAATTAAAACGATTTGTGTTGTGAACTGTCAAAAAGTTTGAATATCGACTGATCATACGGTGAGTGAGTGACAAGTCATTTTACGCGGTGTCCACGCTACTCTCACAGTTACGCAGTGCGCAGAAGTGACATATTGGCGTGCACCCGCGCTCAGTGACGTACGCGAGCGCTCACACCAAAGATTAGTTAACGCAGACGGCACAAGCGTTTCTACCGAATACACTCCGCCTCTGAGAGGACGATTTATTTGTAATTTTTTTTTTTCTCTTTGTTTTCTTTACGGATCTTTTTGATTAACTATGGCCAGTAAAGAAGACTCAACCCCGATTCGTAATGTGTCTAAAAATAGAGGAAATAAAAGACACGCTAGTGGGTCTCCATCACCGCCCTCACCATTGTGCAATAAGGAGGATATCCGATCAATTATCCAAGAGATAATTAAGGCAGAGTTCAGCGACATGTTAGCGGAATTTAATAAGAATTTGATAAGCACCATGAATAATAAATTGGAAACTGTAAATGAGGAAATGAAGGAACTGGTGAAGTCAATGCAATTCATAAACAAGCAATTTGAGGATTTTGAAAGAAATCAGAAAACATCAAATGAAACCATACGCAGACTAGAACTGGAAAATACGGAATTGAAGTCATCTATAGCAAATCTTAGTGTGCGAATCAACAACGTAGAACAGCAATCCCGATCAAACAACCTTGAAGTCCAATGCTTGCCTGAAACTAAAAACGAGAATGTGTACACCATAGTCAAGCAACTCGGGTTAGTGGTGGATTGTGATGTTCAAGAAAAAGACATCCTGAATTGTACGCGAATTGCCAAAACCAATTCTTCTAGCTCCCGTCCTAAATCCATAGTCATTCAGTTGGCATCACCCAGGCTGCGCGATCAACTCCTAGCGTCGGTTATTAAATACAACCAAAATAACCGAGAAGATAGACTTCATTGTGGACATTTTGGATTTGCCGGTCAGAGGTCTCCTGTGTATGTTGTCGAACATCTTTCCCCCACCAACAAAGCTCTGCATGCTGCGACTAGGATCAAGGCTAAGGAAATGAGTTACAAATACGTTTGGGTTCGAAATGGAAAAATATTTGTAAGAAAAGCCGACGGCGCAGATTACATACTCATAAAAAACATGAATAGTTTAAGTAAAATCATTTAATTTCATTATTCATAACTATTTTAAACGCATGACGTAGTACTTATCTTCATTTAAAATTCAACAACTTAAAAATCTATTATCAGAATTGTAGAGGTCTTAGGACTAAAACGAACGCTTTTTATTGTAATCTCTGTTGTACGCATTATGATGTTTTTATTTTGACTGAAACTTGGTTGAATGCAAGTATACTTAGCAGTGAACTGTTTGATGATAGGTATGTTGTCTACAGAAGAGATAGGGAAACAACAGGCTTTCATCCTAACAAAGATGGTCGTGGAGTTCTTATTGCTGTGTCAACTAAAGTTAACTCGAAACGAATTGATTCTTGGCAAAGTAAATGTGAAGATCTCTGGGTCACTATTGACATCTCATTCACACATAAATCACGACAACTGGCTATCTGTGCAGTATATCTTCCTCCTCCTGTATGTCTTCCCTCAATCGAACTTTTTATCGAACACTGTAACAACGTGTTCGAAACAACTGATATGCCAATCTGTATAGTCGGTGATTTCAACTTGGGCAAAATAGTATGGGACCCGGGTACCCTTAATAATTCATTACCTAGTACTTGTTTGAGATTATTGGAATTTATGAATGTGTGTAAACTTACTCAGCATAACTTGGTAAAAAACAGCTCGGAGCGTATCCTGGATCTAGTCTTGACAACATTACCTTCTTGCACCGTTAATGAAACCATTTGCCCCTTAACTGTTGTTGATAAACTACATCCTCCGCTAGATTTTGCTTTATCATTGCTAGGGGAATCTAATCTCCCATACAATAAACTTAACCAAAGAAAAAACTTTTATAAGGCTGATTACAAAGATATTCGATCCTATTTAAATGAACATGATTGGCTCCAGCAATTCGAGGATTGTAAAGAGGTAGACAGCATGTTAGAACACTTCTATGATGTATTAAACACTGCAATCAATAAATTTGTCCCTAATTGTAAGACAATGGCCTGCCGTTATCCCCCATGGTTTAATAAAGCAATTCTAAGGACCCTTAAGGAGAAAAAGAAATTAAGAATGCGCTTTAAAAAATATAAAAACCCATTGGATGAGTTAGAGTTAAAGTTAATTTCAAAGCGTTGTCAAACCCTAGCCAAAAAACTATACAATATTTACATGGAAAGGATAGAATCAGAAATTAAAGAAAATCCCAAATTATTCTGGACACATGTAAAGGCTAAACGTGGTGGGTCTAGTACCTATCCTCTAACAATGACTGACGGACAGACTACTACGTCGAATGGTGAAACTATCTGTGACCTTTTTGGAAACTATTTTGCATCAGTCTACACCCCTGATCGTGACACAGAATTTAAGAGCGACTCGAATTTTCTTGACTCTTTAGAAGTCAATAGCCAGTGCCTTACAATCCCTGAACTAGACAGTGATACCCTGCTCAAGAAGTTACTTTCTGTGGATACCACAAAAGGTGCAGGTCCTGACGGAATTCCGCCAATATTTATTTCTGCCTGTGCTACGGCCCTAGTTGCCCCACTTTTGAAGATCTATACGGTGTCGTTGGCTACTGGGACCTTCCCTACTGAATGGAAAAAGGCAAAAGTGGTTCCTGTGTACAAGTCGGAAAAAAAAGACACGATTTCCAACTACCGGCCTATTGCGATTATCTCCACCTTAGCTAAGATATTTGAGTCGATAATCTGTCCTCACATTCAATGTCATTTCAAACTCTATCTCAGTGATCATCAGCACGGCTTTGTTGCGTCTAGGTCGACTACCACAAATTTGTTGTCCTTTTCAGAGTCAATAATAGAATCTGTTGACTCAAATAAACAAGTTGATGTATTATACACCGACTTCAGCAAAGCTTTCGATAAAATCTCTCACTCCATACTACTACATAAACTAGCAACTTACGGTATTAATGGACCTTTGCTGAAATGGCTGAAATCCTATTTATTAAATCGCGAATTTTATGTTGTGGTCAACGGCTTTCGATCTTCTGGCAGTTATTTTATGACCTCCGGCGCTCCTCAAGGTTCGCATCTGGCTCCCATATTATTTATAATATTTATCAATGACCTCCCTAGCTGCTTTTACTTCTCCGAGTGCTTTTTATATGCGGATGACTTAAAGTTTGCAAAAGAGATCGAATCGCCTAGTGATATTGCGCTCCTACAGGAGGATTTGGACAGGGTTGTTGAATGGTGTAAATGTAATAAAATGCAATTAAACCTGAAAAAATGTTACTGCTTGTCATTTACACGGAAGACTCAGCCTATAAACTCAGAGTACCTGATAGATAACACAAAAATACAGCAAGTTGATATAATTAGGGATCTAGGAGTAACATTTGATAAAAAAATGACATTTGTCCCTCACATCGAAAATGCCATTAAGAAAGCATCCAAAATGCTCGGGTTTGTACAAAGAAACACAAGGAATTTCAAACTCACTGGTACTAGAATAATGCTATACAATAGTCTTGTGCGAAGCGTCTTAGAGTATTGCAGTGTTGTATGGAGACCACACTACGCCACGCACAAGTTACTATTAGAAAGAGTTCAAAAGCGGTTTCTGTGGCACCTTGCTTTCTCGAAAGGAAAAACCAAAACACTACCCTCATACAAAACACGATTAAAATACTTTAAGATGCATTCATTATCAACTCGAAGAGACATAGTTGATGTTTTATTTGTTTTTAAACTCCTAAGACAAAGAATTGATTGCCCTAACCTACTTAGTCTTTTAAAGTTTCGTGCCCCATCCCGATATCCACGTAATCCCATCACACCGCTACACCCACCCCTGCGCAGAACGGTCCTGGGTGCAAACTCTCCGATTCCACGTCTGTGTAAAATGATTAATAGTTGCAGTGATCTCATAGATATACATCACGATACTTTGTACAAGTTTAAGAAAGTAATTGTTGAGCATTTCTCTGGCACTGATTTTATGGATTAATGAATGTGATGTTAATATTAATACTAAGTATGTTATCTTACAATTTGGTGCAACTGTGGAACTGTGATTCATTAAATTAATTAATTGTATTGCGCAAACAATTGCTGGTTAACCAAATATAAATAAAAAAAATAAATATCCACCACGCGGGCCCAGTGCGGATTGGTAGATGTCACATGTTTTCGAATTTATTGGTTCTATGACATGCCGGTTTCCTCACGATGTTTTCCTTCACCGTTTTGAGAGCTGTGGTGATGAAATAAATTACACAAAGTAATACGCCTTCCTGGGTTTGAACTCACGACTGTACATAAGTTGGGGCCGAAACTGTTCCAACTGCTGAAATCAATCAATCTTAATACAATTTAAGATTTTTTTTTCTTAGTTAGGCCAGTTTTTCACCGGCGTGAATCCTATAATTATGGCAGCTTTAATCAAAATCATTAGAGCCGTTTTCGAGTACGTTATTACAAAGATGTCTCATTTAACAGCTAGAATTAGTAAGTAAACTCAGATTATGTATGCAGGTATAAACCTGTCACAACTTTATACAATGAAAACCTACTAAGTACATTAGACTGGAGCTTTTTACATTCACTTATATAGTGGCACCAACACAGTTACTTAACTTCACGTAAGTGTTCTCCAATTTACATTGTATGAGAGTAATTATAATGGATTCTAGTTTAAGTTTACTAATTGCGCGCGTGTACTGGATAATTACTGTTATTAATCTTGTTTAGATTTCGAAACAGAGGGATTAATGCAGGTTTGAGGTATGAATTGATAATGATGTGATTTTAAGTGGTAAAGTGTTTTAGTGTCACCTCCCACTTCCCCCCCGCCAGTTTTTCTTTTAAATTAAATAAAAATCTTGTTTTGACGACGACGACATTTTCGTAATGTTTTTGACATTATAAACCTGATTTATGGGGGGAGAGTAGCCCCCCTCCTCTACGCCACTCATCGTAGTGCAGACGAAGGAAGCCCGGCCGACGGAGCCTCGCTTCACGGGACTCCTACTTCTGAATGGTTTACAAAAAATAACCACGAATTGGATGGCGGGGTCTATTCGATCGCTTCGCTTGCTGACTCGAGCCCGCCATGCCCTTCTATCTTATCTTGTCCGAGTCGGGGTGCTTCAAGTCCCGAGTTCGCTTCGCTTGCTCTTGCACTCAATAAAACACCAAAATATTTTTTTTTATAATTACTTTAAAAAAATAGAAAGCAATCGGTGTCCAGAGGGGTTTTCTCTTGACCTCCCTATAGCTAGCGCTATGTCTACCAACGTGACTCGCCTAAAACTTTCCCTAACTTAATTTACAACAACTGTTAACAACACAACCACAATAAACGAACAGACAGACGGAACAATGCAATTAACATTAGAAGACAGTGATACACTTAGACACAAACAAGACAAGTGGAAATAAAGTGCAGTTGTTAGTCATCCCACGATGTCGCTCGTTACAGGATCGTTGAGGAGTTGAGATGAAGTGTAGGACATAGAGGAGGAGTTGAAAGCGTTACGGAATTTAATGTTTTGTGTTGTGGTTGTACCGGCTTTCGTCTAATGTATAACTAAGAATTTTTAGTTTTCTGGTCACATTACTCGAAATGAAAACTCGATGGAGTTCAGGGTCAAGTGGAGGGCATAAGATCACGCGGCCGATAACCAACTCGCTGGATTGACTTGATCAAAAAAGCTACTAGGTCTACCATGGTTCAGTGTACTCGCAACGTCTCCAACCAGCAAAAATGGAAGCACATCGCTGAAAAAGCAATTCTCGGGGAAGTCAACGACCCAACAAACATCTCCTTGTGTAACTCGTCTGCGCAACTACGACCACTTTGACAAGAGTGTATCGACTAAGAAGAAGGTTTGCTTTGGTTGGGCGATTGGTCATCGTGGTAATAGAATTAGGTATAGTTTCAATTTTATTGGAAAAGTAATTTTATTGATTTTTCTAGTAGCGACTGCTAATCTATAAAGTTTGTAAAACACACAGTTTCTAAGAGAACCCATTTTATTTTCAGGTTGGAATCAACATCAGATTTGGGAGAAATCTACACTCGGCATTGAGCGGTCAAAGGTCGAAGAATAAGAAAAAACAAAAATACAAAAGACGAAAAAAAAAACAAAATAAGAAAAATAAACAAAATTGTAACACTAAAAATCACGCTAGACAAGATATTATAAAAAGAACAACAACAATAAAGTCCAAACAGATAACAATAATGAAGGAACACTTAATAAAGTTCCAGATAGGGACTTCTACTACTAAAGTAACAAGTTTATAAAAGTGGATTAGTGGCCATAAATCATTGATAGTTACCTAAAATAACTTTGATTTAGTGCTCAATAACAACAAAGAATTAATGTTTCTTAGATGATGTTGATATTGCCAATCGGCCATAAATTAATGGGTTGATGTGACAAGCGATAAATTGATTTTAAAAGTTTTCTTTCGTCATCGAAGCTCGTCAACGCGAGCTTACTAGACCGGGGCTAGTAAATAAGGCAAAAAATAAATGTGTCTTGGTTCTGCAACAAATATTTTTGGACTCGACTCTTTATTATAAATGTCAGGGTTTTGTAGTGTATAGATATTTATGTAAAGAAAAGAGCAAAAGTTATGAACCACTTTAAGTGCCATACATGATCAGACAACTTACTAGACTTCATCAAAATGATTTTATCAAAAAAGATTTTGTATAATACGGCTACTTACACAATAGGGTACATTAAAGATTTGTAATTATGGAAATAAATACATGCTGGTCTAACACCAAATTAAAAGGGAAATTATAGAGTTTCGGACGAAGCTTGCATAGTTGGGCTGCGGGTTTTTCGAAAGAGATGCCGCGGCCTCTGACACAAAGGGCTAATAAGGAACATGGCTGGTTTTTAGTCAATAGAAGTCTGACACTCCCTTCGGCTCCGCCCAGAGCGGGAGGAGTCATTTGATAATTCCCAACAATAAAAATAAAAAAAACTTGCATAGTAAGCAAGCTGAAATGAATGTTTAAATGTTTCTTGTATTGCTTGACGATAATTTATTGTAGTTGTGTTTATGTAATTGTGTCTGTCTGAATTTATATTTAATATGAAATGCAATTTATGTCAAATCTTTGGAATTCTATAATCTTATTTTTTTTGTATTATTTTATCATTTGTATGCCCAAGTGGCTGATCATGGAATGGACATTATAAGCTTATAATTAATGTAATGAACACCTGTATTTAACCCATGCATCACAAATAAACGATTTGATTTGATTTGATTTGATTTGAAGTGGCAGTGTGCCGGCTACGTTTATCAAAATACAAGTGAACGAGGTATTTTCGAATAACAGCGAGCTTAGTATTGGTTTCGTATGGTGTCGGACGTAAAGAATAGCACCATCCCATATCTTCCCATGGGTGTCGTAAGAGGCGACTAAGGGTCTTACCAGAGAATGAGCAGCAGCGTTCTCTGTGCCTTCGTAACAACCATACTGCGATCGCCAACCCGCCTGCCAAGCGTGATGGCGATTATCGTAAATCCCCCCCTTCTGGGGTAGGCCTATGTCCAGCAGTGGACGTCTTATGGCTGAAATGATGATGATGATAGTATTGGACGTCAACTGGATAGACAAACGACTTCAAAAGATGGCTGGATCAGAGTTGTTATGGAAGGTGGAGGGCAGAGCATTGGACGCAGTTCGAGAATGACCTATGTCTTGCTGTGGACTACGATAGCCTCAGCTGATTGAGGTAAGGGTAATTTTATTATCCAGCCAAGCAGCGGCCATTTTATGTCACAAAAAACCGTATTGTTTTACATATTCTATAAAACCCGTAGTATCTCGGATCTCGGGTACTAACGACCTGTAACGTGACAAGTTATAAACGGACCGGCCACATTTGCGCCGCAGCGGTGTAAATATGTCTCCTCTTAACTAAAAGGGTTATCCGACCTAAATGTGAGGAATTTTAGTATTTTTTGGTCTACACGGTTTGGTGTACACTCAAGAGAACTGGCTTTTCATTAGAACAAAAAGTCAGTGTGGTCTCTGTTCCATTTTTGTTTAGAAATGAAAATGTGACTCTCTGTTACTTAATCCAGTAAGGAATACACAAACATACCAACTGTTACATGTACACATTATGGAATGCAATAAAGTATTGAGTAATATCTGTCTATCTATATAATTACTGCTTATTTCAAAATCATGACACGGAATCGGGTTATTTACAAAAACACTTTAAACCTCTATTTTATGACTCGACAGGCATACAATTTACCATAATTACTAAAATGCTTTGAATCGTAATGCAATTTTGAAAGGCATAAACTCTTTATTTAATTGGAAACGGACTATATACAAGTGTCGGTGCGCTGTAGACTAATCTACTTTAATTTAATTTAATAAACACGTACTGGTTACTGTTTACTATAATTTCCTCTTAGCACATAGTAGCAATTTGGCGGTAGCACGGAGAAGCTGGTAGTAATCATTTATTTCAGCATTATGGAGCAGATGCTTTGTATCCTCACATTGTATACTACTATCGGGTGTCCACCACCTAATCCGTGCCTTGGCAAATATCCGTCACCTGCGTGTGGTTATAGAGAGATGGAGAAAGCGTTCCATTACACTATTTTTTTAGAGGGTGGGAAATCATCAAATGACTCCTCTCGCTCTAGGCGGAGTGGAAGGGAGTGTCAGACTTCTACTCACTAAAACCACACATGTTGCTTCTTTCTTTCCGCAGCGCCTTATACTACACTTCACTTCATCACTACATAGTATAAAACAAAGTCGCTTTCTCTGTCCCTATATCCCTATGTATGCTTAAATCTTTAAAACTACTCAACGGATTTTGATGCGGTTTTTTTTAATAGATAGAGTGATTCAAGAGGAAGGTTTTAGTATATAATTTGACCGACATCCACGCGGGTGACGCCGCGGGCATCAGCTAGTTACATATATATTATGCTTACGACATTTACAGTTGTACACTGTACACTAAAACACCCGACTAGTGACGAATTTTGATGTTTACCTAACGCACCACAAATGGAAGGCTGAACCAAAACATACACGAAATAACGATGGATTTTAAAAACCCGCAACAATAGTACATTTTGATACAAGTGCGGAAAGTTTGTTATTGCATTCGAGGCGGATTGAACACCCGAGCCGTATGGCGAAGGTGTTCATGGGGTCGAGAAATGCAATAACAAATTCCCACGTGTATCAAACGACGTTTAACAATACACTTTCGAACAAATTAACTTATAACAATACTCAAGTATTTTTGTCATATTTTTATAGGAGACTATGATTTCATTTGTTTTTTTTTAAAGGTATAAAAGCCGCTAAACAGCCTCATAGGAAAAATATAAAATTCAAATATTTTTTAATTAAGAACACAAACAAATGTTTACTTGTTCATAAAAGTAAATAATTGTTTAAAATAATTTATTTATAGTATTCTTTTACACACAAAAATATTTAATATTCAAAAAATAAATATTTTTTTATAATAAAAATAAATATGCTGTAAAGACGCAAATCAAAATGACAAAATTAAAAAAAAAACTGTCGACTCTAGTCGGTGGTTTTTTTTTTTTAATTTCCGATGTTTTAATCGATTTGAACATAATTTATGGTATAGTTATCTGGTGGTGGTATAGTTATTTTCTTTCCCGCCCTTAGTTGCGGAAAAAAAGATTACCGCACGCGTGCGAAATATGTTACATTTCGAAAATAATCGTAGTGCAATAAGAGCTAGTTTTCGAGGAAAAAATATGTTTACATAATCGCAAATCGATTCCCGGGCACTCAAAGTCAATTCCTATGAAAATGAAATGAAATAAGAGACTTGTTTATCAGCAACTAGTGTGAACCTTGCTTGAAAGGAAATGGTTTCCATAATGTTTGCAAACAATGAGTAAATATAGCAGATTACGAGAATTTCTACGTTTAGGAACGGACATTTAAAGGAGATTTGGAGAGCCAAAGGTAGGTAGTTTCCTTTCCAAACAATTTGAAAGGGTCTCGTAATGCAAACATAACTGAGTAAGGACCCTGTGCTTAACTTTTATCACTTTTATAACAAGTGACGGCGGCAAAAAATATCTTTAAAATAAACATTTTGTTGCGGTACACAAAATGTTTTAACGCCAAGACCTTCATTAACTGAAGAATGGAAAACAGTAGAGAAATGCAATTTTTATGATGTTAATCTCTGTAACCATTTTCTTTAAATATTGTAAAAATAGAAGCTTATAATAACCTTAACGAGCCGAAAATCACTTGTTTCCCCGTCATTTCAATCATTGTTTTGTTCTGTACCATACTTTTAGTTACGGTGATTTTGGAGGTCAAAGGTCCAACTTCTTCACAAGTTTTTTATAAATATAATGTAGTTTTGAAGGTTAAAACTTTAATTTAAATACCTCCATGACCCGTTGACTAATCAATGCATCCATTAGTACTACGTTTTGATTGTGTAACGCAGAGGTTTAATAATATAAAACGTGATTTTGTACCCTAAAAATAATCGTAACCCAACAATCATTATTTTTGCGTGGGGTTACGTAGTTTGAAGTACATGGCGGTTTGTTGAAAGGTTCATTTACACCCTGTATTACTTTCAGACTATCATAATGGATATTTTTGGTGTACATGAACTACTGAAAACCCCTTATTACATACGAAAATCCTTTTAAAGTCGCCATTGAAATATGAAACGCTATGAGTCACAAATAGACTGCGTTATTAAGGAATGAAATTATTCAAGAATCTTTTGTAGAACTTTCGAAGAAGCAAAGACAGCTCAGACATTAAATGCAAGTCCAACAAAGAACTTACTGTGCTCCATCTTCCATTTCTATTACATTTATAAAGAAAAGGACTTTAGAGAAAAATGCATCGTTGGTCTGGTGGTCGCGAACACTACTACTACGCCTGAGGACTTGGGTTTGATTCTCAGGTAACGGAAGAATTACTCAGTGCCAGTTAAAAGGCACGGTTGACGTAGTGGCTGAACGATTGGCTACTTCGCTGCGGTTCGCAGATTCGATCCCCACACGGAACAAATATTTGTATGACTATCAGGAAGTTTAGGAAGCAGGTCTGGCTGATTGTGTATGTGAGTAAAAAGTTTAGTGAATTCAGCTACAATACGTTAGAAATTCCTAGCGTTGGTTAAAGTAATAAAATGGTACTGAAATATTACTGGTGAAATGTTGGTGTCCCATAACATCCCTTTGCGTCATCATTTAAGAAAAGCAGGCCTTACAAATGCAAAGAGTTCTCAAAAATATTAAATACTTATTTCCGTACATCGGTGGACCTCTATTTTATATATTTCATTTTAGGTTTTTTTAAAGAAATAATAATTATTATTATTTATTGTTTTTGCCAAGTTATTCTTACTAACATTTTTGTTAAGAAACGGTACAGACACCCAAAAACCAAATGAAACCGTATTCCCGTTAAAACGAACCCTGCTAAGTCAGTTATTGACTAGAGTTTTGGTCTAGCCAGCGAAGCCAACGGCTTAGACCAAACAAGCTAGACTGGATTTCTTAAGCCAACTAGCTTAGTAAGTTAGCAATATAGTTTTAATTGAATATTTTATTTTGAGGTGTGTTTTGAACCCTGAAACCCTGTTTTAGTATTGCTAGTTTTTCGTTAGTGAATGACGATATAGAAACGTTTGAAGCTGACAAAACAATTGAAAGTGAAATTTTATAAAGCAAGGGCCCAGAGCCACCAGATATTACTTATTTTCTGATTCACGAAATGTGTGGGACATCTGTTAACTTGTATACATAGGGTGTAAAAGTACCCTTAACGCAAACGAAGGGCACTTATTCTGCCCACCACTGCGATCATTTTTTCAATCATACCTGGGAACCTCCTATTTACGGAGGTATTGGGGGTCAAAGTTCCAAATTTTTCACAGCTGTTTTTGTAAATACTAGTTTTTCAGGTTATAAATTTACTTAAATTACCTCCATGACCCTTTTACACAGTGCTACATTGAGTTTTACCGTAAAATGTGATTTTTGACCTCAAAAAAAAATCGTTTCCCAGCAAAAATTTATGCTTAGGGGTACTTAGTTTGATGTACAGAATTCTTGGTTGACGGCTGTGTGAAGTGTTGATTTACACCCTGTATACGTTCACAATACATACTAACACAACTTGATAACACACATTTTGTTAATCAGAAAATAAACAAAGCCTGGCGGCCCTTGGATCTTAGAAAAGTACCAAGAACTCGTAATTAATTGTAAATGATAGGTATCGCTACCCATTGTAACTGTTAAATATCATATCGCACACGTATCATAATACAAAATGATATTTTATCAGCGATAATAATAATGAAAAACTAAAAACATTTTGAAGTGCCATAAGCTCCTAAAGCCGTTCGGAAGCTACTGAAAGGCTTTCGGAAGCTTATGTTAATCCTGTTGAACCCGTTAACGTTACACGAAACACTATTTTTTGTTTTGAAGGGTATGAATTCATCTAATGACTCCTCCCGCTTTGGGCAGAGCGGTAGGGAGTGTCACACTTCTACTGACTAAAAATCACCCAAGTTCCTTCTTAGACTTTTGTGTCGAGGCCGGGGTATCTCTTTCGAACAACCCGCAGCCCAGAAACACGAAGCGCCCTCAGGTTTGAAAAATGTTGTAAAAACAACATGAAACCGAATAAGATGTCATAATTAAAAGGACGTGAAGGTATTAAGACGATGTTTATACTGAAGTAGGATATTAAAGATAATGTGACCACCTAATCCCATCAATCAGTCAGGCTTACGATAATCTTCCTCCTAAAATCATAATTATGAGACTAATGTAAGTCAGAAGTAAGGAAACAAAAAGATTTTTGGAGCCAAAGAGCTGTAAGAAAAACAGCCTTGTTATTCGCTTGCTTCAAAGACGATTCTCGGAATCATAAATTAGACTTACAAAGCACCTTTTCTCATTTAACCGTACCATAAAACACCTAATTAGTCACCTCGGGGTCTACAGATCCCTCAATTCACACAAAACATCTTCTTGATTAAAGGGATCACATCCCCTACCTTCCCACATATTTTAGGGTTGTACAACATTTATTATTCTACAAATTTCCCTCTTAGCTTCTCGTAATCTACCGAAATACTAAATTATTCTCAACGTGTTTTCAAGAAAAATCTTCAGAATCTTTGAAGGAGTTTTCGGACAATCGCAGGCCCTCTTCCGACGCGTCAAAGCGAAAACGAACAAAAGCGCGAAGTATGTTTGAGACCTCAAACACACTTTTCACAATGGTGTATAAAAACAGGCACAAAATAAGTAAAAATATTTAATTATTTCACTGTTGAGAGTCTTTTTAAGTCCGTCAAAGGCCAGAAAAGCGGAGTGTCTTTATTTACCGAGGACTGAAGAGGGCCGAAGTCGGAGTGCGGTCGTTCCTATTTTTGACAGGAAGAAAATGTTGTTAAGGCGATGACGTCAGACTGTCGCGGGCACGATACTAATTAAGTCGTGACGTTGACTTTTTGGCAGTTACAAAATTAATTGCTTCCCGACTTTTTGGCGTTTTTCTTTAGTAGACTTTTACTTAATGAAACAGATGATGGGACTAACCACAAAACCGGAAGTTCATTCTTCATTATTTTTTTTTCAGTAATTGCAATAAATTATTATTGCTACTATCACTGAAACAAAATAATGCTTATTATCATTGATATAAAAACTAAAGATACGGTCGTCCGAACATTTGCTCGACGCGTTCGCCATACAGAGAATTGGTGTAGTCTACTCGTTAACGTAACCTTGTATAAGCGGCGTGGCCTTTTCGAGGTTTATAGAACATAAATAAAGCTTTTAATAAAATTTACGACCGCACCCGAAGAGAGCCGATCGTGGACTAGTTCACTTCGGCTTAGAAAAGACCTTATTGGGACCACGTTTGTGGCGTCATTTTAACATGCCGTCCGCCCAGTCCTTACGCAGTAATATATAAGTCAATGCTTATTATACAAAAAGCAATTCTCAAACCCGCTGAATAATCAGCGGGTTAGCTTTAAAAATAAAATCCTATTAACTTACTCAGGACTCACAAAACGTATTATTCCACGACCTTGCTAATTCACCGTAAACACCAACATATTAAATGCGGGAAATTAAAAAGTGACCTTCGTCCAAATTTGGAGTACCCACAACGCGTTTCCAATCATTCCATTAATTTCCTCGGCACTCGAATTCCGACACGAGTCGCGATAAGCTCGTCAACCGCGCGATAATCGCGTCAATCTATCCGAGCCCTTACCAACACGAGTTTCGTCGAAATATAATAACATTGCTTTATTCGACGCATTGGCAGGTTATATCCCAACTTATTACAATAGAGAAGTGACTTTGGGATGTTTGTATTCTATTTGTCAGGGACCTTTCTTTGAGCGACATTTTTCGGAGATGTTCTTGCTTGTTATTTCAATATATTTTTAAGAGGATCTTCGCTGTTTATTTTAGGGAATCCTTTGTTATTTTCTTCTACTTTGGTTGAGCTTAATATTATAAGGTTGAAAGATTTTTTATTAAGACAATAGCCTTACTTGGTTCTTACTCTTTCTTTTCAATTTTATCTGTGTACTTTAAATAATTGCACAGGCTTTTGTTTTTATTTCAAAGCAAAAAACATCTTTATTTTTCTATTGCTACTTTTGGACTCAGGTCCATTTACAGATTATTTTCTTTTTTTTTTTTTGGCGGGTGGAAAAACATCAAATAACCCCTCCCGCTCTTGGGCAGAGCGAAAGGGAGTGTCAGACTTCTACTGACTAAAAACCACCCATGTTCCTTCTTAGCCCTTCATGTCGAAGCCGCGGTATCTCTTGCGAATAACCCGCAGCCCCGAACAACCCGCAGCCCCGATTGAAGACGTGTTTAGTTAGGTAAAAGAAAAATTCCAACACAGGAATCAGTAGTTTATGAACAAAGTATCTTTAGTCAAATCTATTGAGTGTCGTTTAAGCGACGCAAATTACAATGTTGTTTCAATTACTTATAGTTAGCTAAGACAAAAAACCACTTAAGATAGAATATAAAAAAAATTTAGTCTATAAAGAATTAAATAACCTAAAGTATGAAAAAATTACTAATCTTACAAAGTGTACTCAACACATCTTAATATTCGAATCAAACTCATTTACTAAATACTACACATTTGATCTATTTGACATCGACAAACACTAGAATGCGCTCCGTGACGTCATCAATGTTCTACCTTACAAACTTAGTCAATATTACCATTCATACAGCTTCAACTGAAGCATTGGCACCACTGGAGGTAATGTAACTGTTAACACTTTGATATTGATATGCATGAAGACTCGCTTTGAAACTATATCAGTGTGTAAATCAACCCATCACACAGCCGCCAACCAAGCATTCTGTACATCAAACTAAGTACCCCTACGCAAAAATTTTTGCTGGGAAACGACTTCTTTTTTTGGGTCAAAAATCACATTTTACGGTAAAACTCAATGCAGCACTGTGAAAACATTGTGCTAGTAGATGCTTTGAATAGTAAACGAATCATGGAGGTAATTTAAGTGAATATAAAACCTGAAAAACTAGTATTTACTAAAACAGCTGTGAAAAAATTTAAAACTTTGACCCCCAATATCTCCGTAACTAGGAGGTTCCCAGGTATGGACTAGAACAAAAAAAAATCGCAGTGGTGGGGAGAACAAGTGCCCTTCGTTTGCATTAAGGGTACTTTTACACCCTATACATACAGAGTGGTACCGACAATACGACTATAAATGAAACCACTGGTAGCGGTCCTGGCAGACGTCGTTCTGCCCGGACAGCCGTGCCACCTACCGGCTCCAATTGTGAATCTAAACCATTCTCGAATTCACTGGAACACACAAAAATTTCATCCAAATCGGTCCAGCCGTTTAGGAGGAGTTCAGTGACATACTCACGTACAGTAGAATTATATACAAGTTGGTGTACCTAGTTGGAAATGGGTTACATGTTTTATTATAATACAAATAGGCCTGTTACCAGTCTGTTACTATAGTAAATTACAACGTGAGTATTGTACTTTTACCGTCGGGGCTGCGAATTGTCGGAAAGAGATACCGCGGTCTCGACACAAAGGGCTAAAGATGAACATGAGTGGTTTTTATTCAGTAGGAGTTTGACACCGCTCTACCCTTAGCGAAAGGAGTCATTTGAAAATTTTCACTGTTTATTAATAAACAGTGAACATTTTATGAGGCTTTTTCAATCAGGAATTTATCAGTAACAGCTGTGGAGTCTGGATTTGTGCCCGGTTGATGGCAATAGGCTCGCCCCCTATTACATGGGACTTAAACATAACTGGCGAAATGTGGGTGTACTATTAGATACACCTCTGCCTAACCCTTCGGGGATTACAGGCGTGATGTTATGTTATGTGAAAATTTTATATAGTACTACCCCGATATGGTGTACTGGAGAGGTGGTAACGAATTGTGTTCCTTTTTTTTTTTTTTGACCCTGTATTAAAAATATGTAAATTATCTGTTTAAACGTTGTGCCATGAGCCTGAAGGTTTTCTTTTGACAAAGTCCCAATCTATCAACAATAAAACTTTTTTTTTTTATCAACAATACCGAGTTAAAATTATGTCGAAAATATATCAGATTGACATTACAGAGTTAGGTTTTAAATATTAGGTATACTATACTACATTGTCATCATCACTTGCCTAACCTAACCTAACCATGTTCGGGTTGGCTGCCAGTCTGACCGGATGCAGCTGAATATCAGTATTTTACATAGAGCGACCGCCTGTCTGACCTCCACTACTGGGTAACACCATAATCTTTGGTAAGACTAGTGTCAGACTTATACTAAACTACACTAAGTTCGCTATATAATATTGTCTTGTAATACGTTGATTGCTGTGACCATGTTTTTTTGATGGCTGTATTTCCCATTACAAATTATTGACAGAAGTAAAAAGTTTGTTTTACCATATTTTTTTATTGGATTCGATTCGTTATAGAAAAGTTTTGATTGCAAACCGAAGAGTTTTCTCATTATTAACTTTATTTTTCGGATTTTTACAAACGCCCCTGAGTTTATGAACGTTGGTGTCTGAAAAACAACATCATTTGAACTTGCTTTACAATTAATTTTTTCAGTAGCATCCGCAGAGTCTGGATTTGTGCTCGGTTGATGGCAATAGGGTCGTCTCCTCTTCCAGTCACGGGACTTAATTAAACATAACTTTACAATCTAAACTCAGGCCTTTAATTTTTCCCATGGGGGCAGAAACTACAGAACGCCATCTGCTACGATCTTTACATACTCGTCTACGTTTATACGAGTACATCTGGCCATACGCCAGTTGCAAGTACTATGCACCAGACCTTTCTCAAGAACATCATTGATAATAATCATCATAATTCTCCTGCCCTTATCCCAATTTATTTGGGGTCGGCGCAACATGTCTTCTTCTTCCATACCTCTCTATTTCTCGTAATGTCAGCAGTCACTTTCTTTCTAGCCATGTCAACCTTCACACAGTCCATCCATCGTTTCTTTGGTCTTCCTCTACTCTTATAGCCATCCACATTCATACTCAACATTTTTCTCACAACATTTTCTTCATTCCTTCGCATCACAATTGGACAATCGATTACCACACAACTTTTCATTTATTCATACTCAGTATTTTTCATAAATCATAATATCTACAACACTTTGAATGTTCAGAGGGTTACTATCAAGACTTTCAATATAACTCTTTCGAGTGGCTTCTTACCTAGTTAGCCACGACCCCTCAATATCAATAAACAGCACATTATGATGTATGGAACACATTACCGAGTCCTAATATCTGTAATATTTTGTTAAAATGTTTGCCTTCACCCAAGATAATGTTATTCTAACTGAATTAAGCGAAAGTCGAAACGTGCCAATTCTTTGAGTGGTTTTTCTTGTGAGGTAACCACATTTGTGTTATTTTTGTAACAATCACTGGGAATGTTAGGGTATTCTAGAAATGATGCTGTTAACTAAACATCTTGTGTGTTTGGCATAATTATTGGATAATAATAACTGGCAACTTATTCCCTGCTTAAAGTATTGGGGTATGAGGGACAGGGTGTAAAGCTGCTCTTACTCCGTTGAAAGTGGAGTATCTTTCGAACTGATGGGAGTTGTATCTGATGGCAGGTAACACAAATAGTTGAAGGCTACAAATACAATGACAAGAGGTTCACGTAGGTCATAAATCATAAATACTATCGAAGTTTACACGCTAGGCGACTACCTCTTTTTTTTTTTGGGAGCGTTTGAAATCATCAAATGTCTCCTCCCGCTCTGGGGAGAGCGGTAGGGAGTGTCAGACTTGTACTGACTAAAAACCACACTGCGGATTGCTCGAAAGAGATACCGCGGCCTCGACACAACGGGCTAAGAAGGAACGTGAGTGGTTTTTAGTCAGTAGAAATCTGGCACTCCCTACCGCTCCGCCCAGAGCGGGAAGAGTCATTTGAAGACACTTACACATAATACTTTCCTCATCATCATCATCAGCCTATAATGTTCCCACTGCAGGGACTCAGGCCTCTTCTCTAGGAGAGGGATGGGCTATAATCCACCACGCGGGCCCAGTGCGGGTTGTCGTCTTCGATTTTTTTTGTTTCCTCACGATGTTTTCCGTTTTGAGAGCAGTGGTGATGAAATAAATTACACTAAGTAATGCGCCTGCCTGGGTTCGACTTACTGTTCGAAGTCGGGGCGCTACGACTGGCCCACCGCTGCTACGAATAATGCCAAATAAACTCAATTTTCTTTCTTTCTTTCTTTCTAATACTTTCCTACCAAAAACAAATACTATACTTACTTTTACTGCCCAGTACCTTTAGTAACCACACAAAACACACATTTACAGCTTCTTAAACCAAAATGAACCCTAAAAATAAGTGGACCCTTTTCAAAATGGCTATTAAAACTGTTCTTAATAATGAAAATGTACTGCCAAATATCTTTGAATGGGATTACTCCAGGAAACTGCCCTTCTGAACACATTTCCATATATCTTTTAAAGACGTTTTATTGCTCAACTTATTTATCCCCTGGCAATGTCTGCTGGGTTATGGCTTTTAGTTTTTACGATCTTAAGGTGGAATCGTAGGTCAAGATCACTTTTATGTGCTACAAGGGGCTAGTAAGCTGTTGAACCATTATATAGAGCGGAAATCGAGAAAATTGTCTAAAAGTAGTACCAAGTAGTAATATACAATGTAACAGCAGGAACCTATATAAGTACTAATATTAAATTATGATATCAAATGGTGTTTTGTCTTATTTATTTTTTTGTGCCTACTCTCACAATTTTGTCTTTTTAACCAAAAACTTGAGTGGTAGAAAATCATTTGTGGTATTAAGTCCGCCTGTGTGGATATGACACTTATACATGTAGTTTAGATAAATAAATATTAAATATGAATTATATCTAGATAGGTAAGTAAAATAGATCATACGTGGTTTTTGCAGTTGAAAAATTCAACTGGACTTTCTAGAAATAATTATCAATACAGTCACTGCTAATTGTCAGCATAAAAACTCTGTTTCTGCAACATATACAGTAACTATTAAAGCACAGTAGCATAATATATTATAATAACAAAAGTTGTTAAAAATACCTGACCTCTATTTTCACGTTGATTAGTTCCAAAACTGATTGTATCTTTAGTACAGGAGGTCACACCTCTTTATGAACGGACCCAGTATAAGTTGGCCTCATAATGTATTGGATATTCGTACTACGCTATGCCAGCAGATGATGGAAAACTAACGAGTGGGCTACTGACCAAAATGTTACTAATAATAAATTATCATTTTTAGATACCATTAACGATGATTGATTGATATCATTTGTCAAAGATAATTTCTGATAATAAATATAATGATTTTAATTAATATTTTCACAATTAATGTACAATACGATGATACGTCAAGGTATTTGGGAAAAACAAATAAGTATTGAAGTGTTTGTTGTCTAATTAATCTTTAAACAGTTGACTTGCTTTCTACACTATTGAGCCACATGGTTTTAAAGTCCGCCATCTTGTTCTTTTTACGAAAATAGATAAAGACAATTTGACACAATATGTCATTGCCAACTGCCAATTTCATTCAAGCGTCAAAATAACCACGCACCACAATAATAAGAGCATTCACCTCAATTAAAAAAAAAACATTTAACTACAAGAATCATATCATTGAAAATAATAGTTACCTACGTATTAATAGATTCTAGACCTTATCGCACTCGATTACCAGCTGAAGCTCACTGAAATTCAGTTGCCATCAACTTTATGTCACCATAAACATATGTGTAGTGAATGGGACATCTTGGAGATCATTGACACGAGTGTAGTCTGTCATGTGTTTACTATCACTTTGTGTTTATGTGTTTATTTACTCGCATGTGAAAAGGTTACAGATTGTCATAGATAAACAGAGGAACAAATAAAGTAGGGTGTTGTATCATGAAATATGTTATTATTTATACAGATACTCGTAACACTATTTTCGTACTATTTTAACATAGGTCGGAACTCAGTACTTACTGGGTTGAGAAGGTTTTACAGGCAGTATTTCAATGTATAATCCTGGTAATAAATTGCATCCAATTTGACTGGAACTTTTCTCTGACATAATAGCGATGTTTACTGACTCAAAAAAAAATGATTTTAATTAGTCCGTTTGATAAATTATCGAAAAATATTGGATACGTATTTTTTATTTTATCAAATCAATAAAAATTGACGAAGATAAAACGCGGCAAAGATTTGAGTAGGGGGGTTGTGACGTCACTCACCGGTAAAAAATGTCATACTAATGTCTTAGAATATGACGTCACACGAGTTTTACTGTATCGTCTTCATTGTTTGTTTACGTGAAAAAAGAAAAAATACGTGTCCAATATTTTTTGGAAATCTATCTGACGGACTAATTAGATTTTTTTAGTTAACTACCCTATTGATATGATGAGCTAAGCAGATGATGATGTTGATGAATAAGTCAGAACCCTTAAAATTCAACAAGCATGCATCAGGCGGTTAAGAGACAAGAAATAGTTTTTAGGTATTATCTCAAACTAAAAACATAAAATCTTTCTCTCGCTAATAATCCCTTTTTTTTTGGGGGGGGGGCGTTGGGAAATCATCAAATAACCCCTCCCGCTCGGAGCGAAAGGGAGTGTCAGACTTCTACTGACTAAAAACCACCCATGTTCCTTCTTAGCCCTTGCGCCGAGGCCGCGGTATCTCTTTCGAACAACCCGCAGCCCCGACGGGCCGGTAATAATCCCTATAGTAGCTACGCAGTAATAAAACACTACCCACCAAATTGTTGCGATTCGCATCAAAATGTGCTTACAGGTATCTGGACTAATCTCGTTTATCTTCTTTTGACAGAACTTGAGCTTCATCAGATTAGCTAATCAACAAGATTGGTTACAAACTTAACCAGGAAAAGCGGTCTTATTCAATTCTTTCTTGTTTAAATGCAGTCCAAGAATAAAAAAATAGGAATGAACAAAAAATAATTATGGTAGTGTCATTATGGATTTCATTCTTCTATATACCAAAATGTGACTGATCCTAATTATTTTTTCGTAAAACATTTTTTATTTAGATACCTGTGTGAAACGTTTACCTTTCTGTGAATGTAACGTGTTTAATGATATATATTAGAAAATATTTTATTTTATTAATATTATAGTTAGTTTTCCTTGCGTTTTATTTCAATTAAAATTTCTCCGTTTCCAGAAAAAAAACAACAGTACTTTAAACTAAATACACCTACAACCAAGCAAAGTTATTCTATTGCAACCAAAGTTATTTCAGTCTGTTCTTTCTACTAGATTGTACTTCACAGATTCTTATGCGTAGGATGTAAGTAATATAAAATAATCCCTTTGGTTTCCATTCCTATTCTTGTGGGTGTAGACACGATAAAAGGGAACGAAGTATTTGCAAAAGGAAATTGATATCACGCTTTGTAAGAAACTTTACTACTATACACACAACTTATATATGTATATAGTGAACCACACGTTTTCAGTCTTCGTTGTTGTGTAAAAAGAGCTGTTTTCGTAGTTCAAAGTTTTAACTTCAAAATCCCAGAAATGTTCCAATTTTTTTTTTTTTTTTTTATAAAATCGTTGCCCCACACTAGGAATTTCTCCTGTATCGTGGGTGCGTTCACAAACATTTAAACTCACATACACAAATACCCAGACCAGGAACAACTATCTGTAGGTCATACAAATATTTGATCCGCGCGGGGATCGAACCCGCGACACGCAGCGCAGCAGTGCAATCGCTCAGCCACTGCGCCAACCGTGCCGTCAAAAAAATTACACCCGGATAACGGCTGATATACCGTATCATACCGTATGGTGTCGGACGTAAAGAATAGCACCATCCCATATCTTCCCGTGGGTGTCGTAAGAGGCGACTAAGGGACTTACCAGAGAATGGGCAGCAGCGTTCTCTGTGCTTTCGTAACAACCATACTGCGATCGCCAACCCGCCTGCCAAGCGTGGCGATTATGGCAAATCCCCCCGCTTCAGAGAGAGGCCTATGTCCAGCAGTGGACGTCTTATGGCTGAAATGATGATGATGATGAACGGCTGATAGAGGTTTATGGAAGAAAGAAGATACGGCCTTCCTTTTATAAATTAGGATGAGGGCAAAAACGTCAAAAACAGTCAGCGTCGTAATAAGGACTCTATAAAACCTAGTGATACTGTGATTATGTTTTGCCGTGACTTCGTATCCGAGTCCAGTAGTGCACCTAGCAAAAGACTCAGAAAGAGGGTTTTTAACCGACTTCCCAAGAAGGAGGAGGTTCTCAATTCGATCGGTATGTTTTTTTTTTTTTTCTATGTATGCGATTACGCCGAGATTTATGATCCGATTTACGTGATTCTTTTTTAGTTTGATGCGTAATAGTTGACATTTAGTCCCAGTCCCTTTTAGACCCAGTACTTTTTTTATTTTTATTTTGTTGACAGATTTGTCATCAACTAACAACTTATTTACCATCCAACCACATTCGTCAGGGCGCTTGCAACAGTCGTTCCAAAGAAACTTCATGTAGGAAAAACCACAATATTCCATTGCGAACTGTCTACTTATGTATTTTCCCTTGAGCTAATATTAAATGAGGGTGTACCTGTACACTGTAAGGTAATATTACCTAATATATGTAGAAGTACAGCACTGTATCCGTATGACAAGGTAGCAATATGAAAGTAATATACAGTGTAGTGGAACGCCGACTACACTGTATATTGCTTTCATTTGCTTTGTGATCTATCTGTATCCAGGCTCTTGAGCTTATGGAAGGGTTGTTCGAAAGAGATACCGCGGCCTCGACATAAACCTGACTTTGTATTGTGAAAAAAACTAATATTTGTACACCAATTTCATTGGTAGGACATGGAGCTCAATTAAAATGTATGATAAAACCTTTATACCTTTTTTTTTGTTTGCGGTGGTGGGAAGTCATCAAATAACCCCTTCCGCTCTGGGCAGAGCGAAGTGTCAGACTTCTACTGACTAAAAACCACCCATGTTCCTCCTTAGCCCTTTATGTCGAGGCCGCGGTATCTCATGCGAACAATCCGCAGCCCCGACGGGCGTCGCGTCGGCCCTTGCGGGGCCCCTTCCATGTTGCTGACATTTCTTTGAGGCGTGCGTGGAACACGAACGCGCCGTCGACACGGCCTGTCGTCGTCATAAGATGGACAGACGGCGAGCTAGCCCATTGCTCACCGTCCACAGGGTCGCGTCTATGGTGGCTGGAAGCCAAACCTATATACCTGGTGTTCACAAATAAATATGATTTGATTTGATTTTGTTTATCGCAAATATTTTTTTAAGACCGTCGAAAGTCTGTCGTCGGAGCAAATCCTAAAGACGTACCTTTATATTTTTTTCTCAAATTGACAATATCCTTTGTCCCTTGTCCATAATTCTAACATAATGATAAACTTCATCGTAAATCTTATAGAATCAATACGTCTTGTGCCGGACAAGTAACTGACGTCCATACAGGTTTATTGCCCGCAATCTGTCAACGCACCACCTCAGACGATAAATTGTTTCCCGTCGCTGGGAAGTCGTATCGATATATTCGCATCTGTTAACGGTTGTTATACGTGTCCAAGTAACAGTCAGACAAGTCGCTCCAAGTAAAATACAAATATTTAGTTGCATTCGGTTAGACTGCAAGACGACCCTAAACACAGACAGGAAAAGCCTACGCAGCGGGTACATCTAGAGCTTATCCGACTTCTATCATTTCGTCCGGACTTCAAAGCTCACAAAAAATAACTAGCAAAAAAAAGAAAGTTATATAAAATGTACATATTTTTTCCGTGTTATAATGTTAGGATTTTACAAACTTTGAATTGACAACCCTACGTCCTCTTCGCTATAAAGAAAATGTGAAGGTAATGTGATGTGAATGCCATCGATTTTCTTATGATCGAGATGATCACATTATTAACGTCATCTATCACCTTTTGAGTGCTATTTCCATTTTAACAGGCAATAAAGGCTTACATTACCTTTTTTGTATTGTTTTATGACTTGTATTATATTCTTGAGTACATTGGCGTGTGTTTTTACATAAAAACACGGAGAAAATTTACCTAAATGTGATCTTCTACTGTTGCCAATAACATAGTCTTTTGAAACCTGTACTGTACTATTATGAAATAACTTTAATCTCACAGATGAAATCATTAATTCATCGTGAATTATGCTAACTGCCGTACTCAGAGACGTACACACATCTCTGAGTGCGGCAGTAAGCATACTAATGGTCATGACTGTACCAACACGTAAGTTATTACCTACTCTGAAATACATTATTACTTAACGTACATTTCCTTTTACTTTATTACCATAGAATTCAACGATGAAACGCCGCGAATGGGAATATCATATAATATTCCCATTGACAACGACATGTTGGGAAATGTAATGAAATGTATTACTTTCTACAAACATTGATATTAATACATTGTATTCTTCATGTTTTTATGTAATAAATAAGGCTAAAAATGTGATACGTTTTCCTAGAAATAAAATAATATTAAGGATTCAATTTTGAACTGTTTCACAGTAACCGTAAAATTTGCGGTTGATTTCGAACAATACCCAAAGACTTTGAATTCAAAAGGTTCAAAGAGCTTCAATTAATTTATTTCTGGCCACAATGCAGACTGCTTAAATCTGAATTTCAGTCCGTGGTTACAATTTGTCAAGAATCCGGCAGGACATTCTAGATAACTTGAAATTAATCAAATAAATATAAATAATAATAATAATTCATAATAATAATAAATTTATTTACTCAAACAGACAGATTGTAGTAGGTAAGGTATAGGTAAATAGTTATAGTAGCAAAGTTCCTACAGAATATTATGTTAAGTGGTCTACAATCGAGTTGGTGAATCACTGTCCTCCTAGCTAGGTTACAAAATAACCTGTGTTAAGGAGAAACAGTCTTGGTCCCCTATGTTTAATGGTACAGTGATAAATACATAACACAGTACAATTTTAATGGCGTTACATATTAGTGAGTAAATAATATTTTAATATTCTATATTAATCTTATTGTACTTAGTAAATTAAGGTAAGTGTAGTGTGTCAGTGAATGTGGGAATGCGTGTGTACGTGTGTGTGGTGCATGTGTGTGTGTGTGTGTGTGTGGTGCATGTGTGTGCGTGTGTGGTGCGTGCGTGCGTGTGTGTGTGTGTGGCGTATGGGTGTGTATGTGGATCCGTGGGAGTGTGTGTATAGCTCAGCGCAATGCTCATCAAGTTGTGAGTATTTTTTTGGTTTCATCATAATAAGTCAAATTTTGAAGGTATTGCCGGACAGTTTTTTTACAATTATGGCATGATAAACGTTAAGGTTTTAATTTTCCTCATGTTTTGCCGTCAATTCGTTAGTAACGTGTCCAAATCGTCAAGCCGGGGCTGCGGGTTGTTCGAAAGAGATACCGCGGCCTCGGCACAAAGTTCTAAGAAGGAACATGGGTGGTTTTTAGTCAGTAGAAGTCTGACACTCTCTAGCGCTCTGCCCAGAGCGAGGTGTCATTTGAGGATTTCCCACCTTCCTAAAAAAAGGGTTTCTTGCCTACCTCCAGACACCAAAACACAGTCTACAGTCTATCAAAAGTGATATGACCAGTAGTGGATAAAATAAATTAAAAAAATGAAGGCTATGATTTGACTGGCTCGTTGATCGAGTGATCAGAAGCATACAACACACACTATAACTCTCCTCCTATTACAAGGGTCCTGGTACCGCTGCCTAGTCCTACGGGAAATACAACCATGAAGTTATGTTTATGATTCCCGGTTTTCCTTAGTTACCTTTGTTTTAATTTGGTGGTTTATAACCAACGTGACAACTTCAATGAAGATAATTCTTAGGATCACAAACGAGCAAAGTTTACGCTTTGTTTATGACCGTTGTTTATTGTCTTAAAAGTTCAGGAATATATTATCTTCCCATAATTTATATTCTAAACTCGTATGTTTCAAATGTAAATAGAATTTAAATCTGAAAATGCGACATTTTATTGTTTACCTTTTTGTTAATCAAAATGAGCGCATGCAAACGGGTGTATTATTTTGTATCAGTCTGTGTTTCCAACCGATGCAGTTAATAACATTATTATACAGTCCACTAGTTTAATTGAAGAGCCAAAACACCATCCCAAACACAATATTTTACCTACAGAGATTCCGATTGTAGAAAACTAAAACCCTGTATATACAAAATACGTTCTGAAACTGTAGTGTTTTATTCACTCCACGCTTCAAAAATCATCGCATGTTGCTTACACTTCCGTAAAGAGCAATATGAGGTATATTTTTATCTTGGAAAAACATGCTTCCCGAGGGGAGCTGGTTAACAAATTCAGACGAGCGAGTCTAGCGTAGTTTCTATATCATGTAGCCTTAGCCTGCGTGGCACGTGAGAGATTTATTCAGCTGCGTGGATTCGTGATGTTGGAAAATTATGTCAGGTATAAATTCTGATCAAGTAAAAAAAGTTGTCCACAAGACAGTTGTTGGTTTGGGGTGACATACAAACTGTCGCCATAGATTCAGCAGTTTGCACGTCAATTAGTATACCAAGATTTTGTCTGAACCTTAAAAGAGGCAATGATATCTGAGTTCCTTTCGGTTAATGGTTATTTCTTCTCTGAGTAGTCAGGTACGAAACAACAGCCAATTTTAATAGATAAGGGTAAAATATTTTCAGCTCTAAGTACTAGACCAAGCTTTCCGAACTAAAACAAAACGTTCATAACTTTTTGTTTGAAAAAGCTATTCCAATAGATATCTCTTCCACTTTTCTTCACTCTTTGTTCAATCACGTATCCAAGACCTAACGATGTGTTAGAATAGACGCGTTTCCGAACGACTGATTTTAAATTGCTAGTAACGCGTTGTTCATGACTTCGGGCTATGCAACTTGCGTAGAGCCAAAGGCGAGCGTTTCGTTTATTTTCTTCACTTGAGCACCGTCGTTCCACCAGTAGAAACAAAAATATCCGGTCAAGTCCGAGTCGCACTCGTGCATGAAGAGTTCCGTACCATTCTATAAAAAATCACGTTTGTTGTATGGGAGGAGCCTGAAATAAATATTTATTTTATTCTGTTTTTAGTATTTGTTGTTATAGTGGCAGGCAAGGAGCTCGTGGCTTAATAATAACTGCCACTAGGGACGATCTTTAGGTTAAACCGCACTTGCCTAGGTTGGCCTGTAGATAGGTGACCACCCATTCCATACCAAGTTTCCTCCGTGCCTCGGAAAGCACATTAAGCTGTTGGTCCCGGCTGCCATGTATAGATCTTTGGCAGTCGTTACAGTTAGTCAGTGACCTGAAAGTCTGACAACCAGTCTTACCAAAGTGTATCGTATTACCTAGTATTAACTGGGTTGTGGAGGTCAGATAGGCAGTCGCTCCATGTAAAATACTGATATTCCGCTGCATCCGGTTAGACTGGAAGCCAACCCCAACATAGTTGAGAAAAGGCTAGGCTAGGTTACAGCGGCAACAAAAAAAAGGTTTATTTTAGAAACTTACACAACTTCTAAGTAAAAGATATACAGTCATGTGCTAGGAGGTAACAGAAATACATAATAAAACAGATGATGTTTATTTAAACGACATAATATTCCTTACATAAAATAAAACAAAAAACATATAATTTTCCCACGGCTGGGATTTGGACCTCTTGTTTGAGAGGCCTGTAATCTGTCGTTAAACCTTTCATAAATTAATTTTTATTACAAAATTTAAAAAACAGGTATGAATTCGTACAGTCATTCGGTTTACACTCAAAATTATTTTTATCCGTAACAGTGTCACAAAACCGTAACGTGCAAAAATAAATGTTATAAATACTTTTGTACTTTCATTACTAGCTCGTGTAGGTGTAAAAGATGTTTCACACATTACTCACGATTTCTCGAGATATAATGCTTTGAACTCAGACTAATATTAATACATTAATATCCCGACATGAATGAAGAAGAAGATACATTTTCGTTTTGAATGGGAATTATTTCTAAGGTAGAGGGTAAATATTACTTAATTCCCATTGAGTGCGTACTAAGTTAATGTAATAGAGAATTAGTGGATTATTTTCGGCGACATTATTTATTATAATGCTTTGGTTATTGATAGTATTACTTATGCATCAATATAAATGTTTGCCATGCAGAAGTTTCATCGGCATCGCTTCCAGATAGTTTCTTTATACAATTAAGACGATGATTGTCATAAAACTCAAACTCAAATTCTATATTGCATTCATGTGTTAAAAAGTTGTAACATTATAATTATTAACTACTACACATTGTATTAAGTTATAATGGATTATGATTATTGTCATCTTTTTCACACAAATATATGTTATATTCCGGTAAACGACATCGCTATACAACTTAGCGATGTCGTTTACTGGAATATTTTTAACTCAATCGATCAAATTTAATTATCTCTCAATATTAATTATCTCTCTCTGGACCCAATTCTAAAGTCGACATATACATATTAAAACCAATAATATCAACTTCATAACCGTTTCACATTAGTCCGTAGTTAGTAGCCAGTACCTCGTCAAGAACTCACTGTCGAATGAAATTAGTGTTGAATGAAACTAAAACGACAATAAAAATCCACAAATAAATAAAAGTAAGACGTTACAGAGTTAGGTACGTTAAAGAGATACCGCGGCCTTCACACGAGGGCTAAGAAAGAACATGGGTGGTTTTTAGACAGTAGAAGTCTGACACGCCTGAATTATGATGATTTCCCACACTCCAAAAAAAAAACATGTTACATTCATGTTGTTTTACCAACAATAGTTACCTTCTGAAATCTGTAATGGGCCCAATTTTATAAAACAAATAAATAAAACGTTTTTCATATAAATCATTTATTCGAAAAAAAACGCTAACTGTTTTTACATAAACTCTTTTTTTGTTGTAGGTACTTAAGTATTTATGAGTACTAATTTTCCGCATCAAATGGGAATGAAGTATTCATGTTTTTCCCATTACCTACGCACCGCTGGTATTTGTTTGAAATGTTGGCGCGTTTTGGGGAAACAAACCATTTTCAATGTTTTTCTAATGGAAGAATTTATAAGGCGTATAAAGAAGCTTTTAAAGAATTTTCAGACAAATGTATGGTTAATGTATGATGTGTGTGTTTAAATAGGAGGGGTGTGGTAAAATGTGTGCCCCCACCCCCCTCTAACTTTTAAACTAAGAGAGTGAAAAATCAAAAAAAAAATACATGCTGTAGATCACAATAAAAACTTTCAACCGAAATTGGTTTGAACAAAATATAACAAATAGTTTTTGAGTTATAGTACATTTAAAAAACCGCACATATAAATTTGTCATTCATACAGACACTATGAAAAACAAACTTATCACAAAATATGTTTTTCTGTTGCCGCTTTAACAAGAAATAATACAAATTAAAGGGGGCTTCCCTACTGCGATGATACGGAACCCTTCATGTGCAAGTCCGACTTGCACTTGGCCAGTTTTTTCTATAATTATCGAGTGCTACAATATCTATATTTAAACAAACCGCTATAATCTCAAAATATGTAAAATGAAAAGAATTTCCATACCAAAACTTTGGTTCACCATAAGAACTTTAAAAGTACCCTTTCCACTGAGGCATGCGTACAATTTGCTGCTAACACGGGTGCCCTACATTTAGGGAGCTTCCCAAGCAATTTGGACATTGTTCGCACAGTTTTCAATCTCAGCTGGCAGTCCGACATGTATGAATTTTGGGAATATTCCTGTTTCACATTTAGGACACGGAACCTAACTACGAGAACGTGGCTACCTCAGTTTAATACGCTGAAATTGTGAGTTTCTGCCAGTTAAAATTAAATTATAATCACTGTGCACTGTTCATTTAATGACGACTGATATGACGTGGGTAAATAACAACAGTCGCTCGAGTCGATCTTCAGGTTAAGCCGCGCTTGGCTCGGTTTGTCCGGGGATTGGTAACCACCGGAAAGCACGTTATTACTCCCGGTTTTCATTTATATATCATTGACAGTTGTTACAGGTAACCAGTGGCCCAAAAGTCTCGCAGTGTGGCAGTCTCTATTCTGGACCCCAAAATCTGTTGGAAAAACCATAGGCAGATGATGGTTTAACGTTTTGTTACTAGTTCAGAAGGACTAAACAAACTTTGACGGCATGGTAGGCGCAGTGGCTGAGCGATTTGACTGCTGCACTGCGTGTCGCGGGTTCGTTCCCCGCACGGAACAAAATGTGTATGGCCTATAGATAGTTGTTCGGGGTCTGGGTGTTTGTGTTAAGGGAAACGTTTAAAAAAAAACAAAAACTGATATTCTATCAGCAGATCATTGACGGAAAAAGATTTTTACTTGTCCAGGTCCTGAAGTATCCATACTAATATTCTATAGAGGTAAACCTTGTAAATTTAGATGTAGGAGGTAATCTACGAAACTACTGGTCCGATTCTGCAATGTTTTTCAATACTGCGAAGCTGCATACGCAAATGACATAAGCTACATTAAAAACGTTCTAGTAGCATAATTTCTGACGAGAACCGTAGCAATACCGCAAGCAAAAGCCAGTTTTAAATAAAGCGACACAAGCTGCATAATTATTTATAAATCCGTGGTAGGTAGGTACTACCCAGGGAAATACTTCACGTCTTATTGTTTGTCAGATGGCACCATTACTGGCACAATATGACACTAACGAGGTCGTACATTGCGTTGCTTCAACTTGAACACCTCCCCAGAGTTGAAGTGTCACTTTTACCGATTGTAGACGACCTAGTGCAATCTTGATAGAGTATAATTTTTATTTGCGGAAAACACTTTTTTTAAACTTTGACTTCCGAAAGTTAGTTTGTATTTGGAAGTCGGTTTGAAAGGGTTATGTTTTTCGTGCTTATGTTTGTTTGGAATATTCTTTATTCCCTCATATCTTCCAAGCTAATCTAAAACTAAACTATACTAAAAAATCTATACTAAAAAGTGATGGATATAAATATTGATGGATGGAGAGGGACAGGAAGGCCAAAGAAAAGATGGATGGATTGTGTGAGGAATGATATGAATGAGAAAGGAGTAAATGCCACCTTGACGTGTAACAGGGAAGTACAAAACATGTTGCGCCGACCCCAAATAGAATTTGATAAGGGCAGGAAGATGATGATCTTCTAAGCCAATAGATGGATTTCTTTTTAAGGTATCGTAAGATTCGTCTCATTAGTCCAAGTGTATTTAGATAGGTGACATAAAAAAAAATTAAATATGGGGGCATACGGGGCTATGCTAGATTTCATTGTTTAAGGTGAAAAACTTTTTTCTTCTTCCATTACCATCGAGTAACGTTTCAATGAAAAGTTTTGAAAATAGATCTAGTAAAAGTACTCAACAAATGACATAGTGACATTTTAAACCCGGTAATCGATACGAAGAAGCTACATATCAATAGATTTCTTGTAATGAAAGGAATAAAGCTGGCCAGGTTACAACTCCCAAATCCATCTATAACAGCAGCAGAAAAATCAATATGCGTGGATCAATTTACTTGAAACTTGGCAAGAATATTAATTTAAGGAGATTATAATATCAAGCTTTTTAAATGACGGAGTTATGAGATAACAAACATGCAAAATGCAACCGAATAGGGATATTTCCTAACAAAAAAAATTAAAAATCAGTTAGAGTCTGTTATATTATCGAAAAACATTGGATCCGTGTTTTTTGTTTAATCAAATTAATAAAAATTAACAAAGGTAAAACGCGTCAAAGGTCATGAGTGGGGTCTTTTGACATCACTAGCCGGTAAAAAAATACTGCAATGTGACGTCACACGAGTTTTAGAAAGACTGTATCGTCTTAATTTTTTGTTTACGTGAAAAAAATGATGTGTCTAATATTTTTTGGAAATCTATCTGACGGACTAATTAGGTTTTTTTTGTAAAGCCTCCTCCTTTTTTGAAGACGGTTAAAAAAAATTACGTTAAAAGCCTAATAGCCTATATTTTACCAAAGGTAGAATCTGCTATTCATTCAGGTTTCCCCAGACCTGACCTTTTTTCTGTAGTTAAGTCTAAAGCTTCTTAGTTTATTGAAATTCAGCCTTGATTCCTTAGACATGAGATAAACTTAAAGAAAAATCTGGATCTCAACATAAAAAACTGAGGTTGACAACCTTCTTTTCTTAATTTATTTTCCAAGGGCCAAGGCCACTGAAACCAGAAAAAACATACGTCAACACATTTTATTTACCTTCCTTTTATAAAATATATTATTATGACCTTTATATGTCTAAAACTACGATATTAATAGCAAAAGTTTCCAAAACAGTTTCCGAAAAACTTGTCGAACGAGATCGATTGATGATGTTAGAACTATCTAACTTTGTAAACTAAGTGATAGATTGATGTGTATATAATTATATAAGTATCTACATGCTAGCTGAGTCCCACGTCGTCATTCGCCTACGACCCACCACGCCGGAAACATCGTCCACCCACGATTTTTCTTCGGTGTTTTTTTACTCGACTGCGGCGAAGCCCAAAAGGAGGGGTTATTTCCTGTTGCTCGGCTCCTAATAGTTTTAGCGTAATTTAAACTAGCTTATAACCTTACTTGAAAGCTAGCTGTTGTCCGCGTCTTACGTTCGCTTGAAATTAGTAAAAAAAAGAATAGGACTGGGACCTATTTGAATTCGATTCTCTTAACAATTCTAAATATTTATAATTTTTACCAAACATAAGTGCCAGTGCAGAGCACATTGCTCGCAGAACAGAAGGCCGATGGAGCCGAAAAATTTTATAGTGGTGACCGCGAACTGGAAGACGTGTTAGAAGACCTCCCACTAGGTGCTCCGATGACCTGGTGAAGGTTGCTGATGGCGTGGCGACGTTCGGCGTCTTTCAGCTGATATGATGATAATGAATATTTTAGCAAGAAATCCTAATTACTTTCTCAATAATGTAACATCATCATCATCACCCACAGCCGGAACTCACCCACTGCTGAGTATAGGCCTCTCTTTTCTTGTGCCAATCTCCACGATCCTGTGCAAGCCCCATCCAGGTTTTGCCCCCGATGGCAACCATGTCGTCTGCCCATCTTGCCACCAGACGACCCACACTTCTTTTGCCAGTTCTTGGACGCCATTCGGTGACAGCCCTAGTCCACCTGTCATCACTGCGCCTTGCTAGGTGTCCTGCCCAACTCCATTTGAGTTCCGTAACGTGATTCACAATATCGAAAACTTTTGTGCGTCTTCGGATTTCGACGTTAGGAACTCGATCTATTAGTTTTATGACGAGCATCGGACACTCGATGGCTCTCAGTGCCACTCTCAATCTGTACACAGCCTCCTGCGTGAGCGTCCATCTTTTAGCACAGTACCTACGTCATTGTAGGCAGAACACACTGGTTATAGAGGCGGGACTTCAGACATAGCGGAATTTTGGCTGATTTCAAAATGTCGTCCAATTTGCTAAACGTGGCCCACCCAAGCTGTATACTTCGGGATATCTCCTTTTGTTGATGCTCTTTGCCAAAGGAAAGAATATGACCAAGATAGACATACTGATCAACTATCTACAACTCTTCATTTTCAATAATGTAACAGTTCAGTCCAAATCGCTCCAGCTGCTTAGGAGACTGGGCTACCAATTTAGAAAAACAATTTATCATATACTCATCTGAGTAGTTCCACGATAATAGTGCGTTCAAACAAACAAACAAATTCTTCAGTATAATTATACTAGAAGAAAGTATAAATAGTAGGTATAGAGGTTCACTATTGGTACTGCGGGGACCTTGCTAGGCACTTGATAAGAAACTTGTGCCAATATGGAGCCTTGTTTGAAAACAAGGAAGTGCTCTCCAAGATAATTAAGGAGTTTCAAGTTCGTTAAGTGAAATTAGACATGCGAAGGGTTGGTTGTATTGCTTAATAGTTTCTTAGGATCGTAATGCTTTTATATGGTTTGATTGTACGCTGAAGATCTTACTTACCTATATTATAATATGTTCACACACATGTTACTTACATTACTACTAAATTACGTAAATAAAATCATCATCATCAGCCATAAGACGTCCACTGCTGGACAAAGGCCTATAGGTATAGGGTGTAAAAGTACGCAAACGAAGGGCACTTGTTCTCCCCACCACTGCGATCATTTTATTGTTCTAGACCATACCTGGGAACCTCCTAGTTACGGAGATATTGGGGGTCCAAGTTCCAAATTTTTCACAGCTGTTTTTTGTAAATACTATGTAGTTTTTCAGGTTATAACTTTAATTAAATTATTGCACAATGTTTTAACAGTGCTACATTTAGTATTACCGTAAAAAGTGAATTTTTATCAAAAAAAAAGTCGTTTCCCAGCAAAAATTTTTGTGTAGGGGTACTTAGTTTGATGTACAGAATGCTTGGTTGGCGGCCGTGTGATGGGTTGATTTACACCCTGTACAAAAGTTGAGAAAAATAATTATTCTTTGATGTACATAATAATGGTGGCCAAGGCTGGGTCAGAGATACGAGGGCCGTCCAAAAACTGTGGGTTGACGATATTGTCTGGATTGCATGAAAAGGACGGATGAGGAACAGAGTGAAAGAAGAAAGGGGAATTCTATCCCAACAGTGGGTGATTCTGGGCTGAATTGATGATTACATATAATACTAGCTGATGCCCGCGGCTTCACCCGCGTGAATGTCGGTCAAATTATATACTAAAACCTCCCTCTTGAATCACTATCTATTAAAAAAAACCGCTTCAAAATTTGTTGCGCAGTTTTAAAGATTTAAGCATACATAGGGACGGACAAACAGCGATAGCGACTTTGTTTTATACTAGGTATGTAGTGATTATGCACCCTACAATATCAAAAACAGTTTCACCACAATATTTTACCATGAAAACCGAAACTTCTCGTAACGCTTCTCTTTCAACATAATTTATCGTAAAATGCGTATTCAGAATACTGGAACTCCTTAACTTCTCAAAGTTATCAGTATTCTCTTCTATTTTCATCTAGGGCGACTTCCAGTCTAGTAATATTATGCGTTCGTACTAAACCACAAAGTATAACAAAAATCCCTACAGCAATATTCTATAAGTTTTCCCTATACCAGAAGTTTTAACTTAACTGTAACTTAAAATACGCTTGCTTAAACTTAACTATTGAAGTTCAATACAGTGCAGGAAGCGATCAAAAAGTTTTGTATGAATATATATTAAGGTAACTTTAAGAGCATGTCTAGGGAAATTGTTTACGTCATTGGGAATATAGGAGTTGAAACTTGGAGAATATATGAGAATAAATGGGGATAATTTGCTGTGCTGCGGGAGTAGCGGTGGCACAGTGGTGCGCGGTCCCGACTTACGATAATTGTCGTGGGTTTGAAGACAATCAGGGACATTGTGTGATTCCTTTCGTCACCACTATTCTCAAAACGGTGATGGCAAACATCGTGAGCAAACCAGCATGTCCTAGGATCAATAATTTGAATACATGTGACATCTATCACCCACAATGGGCCCGCGTGGTGAATTACAGCCCTTTCTCTCTCAAAGAGAGGAAATCTGTGTCCCAGCCTCTTTCTATGTCTAATTTTCGCCGTTTTTCCAAATACTATCAAAACACCGCCATTCAAGCTTCAAAATAAACTCCTCCTTAATTTAATTACAATTCTAAACATCACAACGTTGATCCTGTTTGCGAATTTCCTAAGTGTATGACGTCATGCACAATGTTTGCCGGACAATGTTGACTTCGCCAGTATTTTAAGATGGATTATATGACTGTTTAAATATGGGTGTGCTGTGTTTAAAAACAGTTTACGACTGTTTTGTTTGCGGCAGTGTTAACTTTGGAATAAGGTTTATAGTCGTACTGAAAATCGATGAAATTCAAGCCGATATTTGATCTCTGTGGCAACCAAATGCATTTGAACTAACCAACTAATATTTGAAGAACGCGAGCATAGTAAGCAAAATGCTGCTCGTCTCTACTAGGCCTCACGTGTCAGACTTGACGGCATGGTTGGCTCAGTGGCTGAGCGATTCGATGCTGCGCTGCGTGTCGCGGGTTCGATTCCCGCATGGAAAATAATATTTGTATGGCCTACAGGTTATTGTTCCGGGTCAAGCTGCTTACGAATGTCAGTTAAAATGTTTGTAAACGCATCCACGACAGGTGAAATTCATAGTTGAATTAAAAATAAACCAAAAAGTGTAATTTGGATTTGAGCCATGGGATAAACTTGCCGCCTAATTTGCGGTTTTTTGACACATTGAGACTGTGAGAATGCGAAAGTCTTTAAAAGTACGAGTTTTAGCAACAGGGCGGTACATGCTCTCTTTGCCTATCTGACATTGAAATGTTCAAGTATTTTTAGCCCTCTCAGATTAACTTGTCAGTCTTGCTACCTAACTGCCTAGCTTGTTAACTTCGTGTTGACACGAAAAAAAAAGATCTTAAATATTTTTTTTGATAACATCAAGATCAAATAAAATAGTCAATGTACATAAACTTCCTTTGACAGTATGTAATATTCAGCTTTTACGAAATGAGTAATTATTGTCAGTAGAGTGAATTCGTCGAAATCTTTATATACTGTTGTTATATTTACTGTTTTGAGCTCAATTTTGTCGTCACTCATCAATGAGTAAAATATCTAAGATCAATAATTTATTTTAATTGAGCTTCTGCCCGGGACTCTGTGTGACAACAGTCGAAAAGCTATGCCATTTATCAGGATTAAAAATAATCCTATGTGTTAATCCAGGTTAAAAACTTTCTGTGTGTCAAACGTCTAACTCTGTTCAGCCGTTTTTGCGTGATTGAGTAACAAATATCACACCTAACTTAAATACTCGTTTTAGTAAAATATAAATGATTTCGGTTGCTTATTCGCTGGTGTAGTTTCGCATAGTTATAATAATAATAATCATTTATTTCAGATTCATTTCATCCTAAGATTACATAATTATATTTGTTAGTAAGTTGTGAATGAAGATGTATAACAAAAAGAGAAGAAATAAATGTTTTACAACATTTTGAAGACATAATCTGCAACCTGCTGCCTATCCTTTTCCTAACTAAGTTGGATTCAGTCTAACTAATACGGACGGCACGGTTGGCGCAGTGGCTGAGCGATTGGACTGCTGCGCTGCGTGTCGCGCGTTCGATCCCCGCACGGAACAAATATTTATATGGCCTGCAGATAGTTGTTTCGGGTCTGGGTGTGTTTGTGTATGTGAGTTTAAGTGTTTTTAAACGCACCCACGATATAGGAGTAATTCCTAGTGCAGGGCAATGTTATAAAAAAAAAGATAAACAAAAAAAAATACTAGTACCCGGCGATAAATATTGCACATCGACCTTAGGAAAGAGACAATCGACTAATTTCGGTTTCGTAGAGCGTTATCTCTGTCGCACGAAATACAAACAGTCCGGTATCTATTACGAGCGGGTACGTATTTGAATATCAAAGATTAAAATACCTACGCTTAAAATATCGATGTTCAAAACATCGAAAATTTAAATATCGATTGTATCAAAATGTCGAAAATTGTTATACCTACGCTTAAAACATCGAAAATTAAAATTCCGAATGATTAAAATTTCGAATGATTCAAAATATCGAATGACATTATGCCTAAGTTCATAATATCTACGTTCAAAATACCTACTAGTTAAAATACCGAAAAAAATATATACAGGGTGTAAATCAACCGATCACACAGCTGTTAACCAAGTATTCTGTACATCAAACTAAGTACCCCTACGCAAAAATTTTTGCTGGGAAACCTTTTGTTTTTTTGGGGAAAAATTTGTAACTTTGACCCCCAATATCTCCGTAACTAGGGGGTTCCCAGGTATGGTCTAGAACAAAAAAATGATCGCAGTGGTTATATTGTACATTTGCGTACAAATGTGTTTTATTTTATGTAAAAATAATTAAAGTACCTACATTACATGAGGTTTTTCTTGTTTTTTTTTGTAACCCACCTAGTAACTGATTACCATCTAGCAAACAAGCTTGCAACAATCATGCAACATGCAAGCAAGCATGGTTTCTGTCACGGCTCCGGCGCTGCAGGGCTCCGGCAGTCCCACGCGATTCTAAATTACACTCTAGGGGTAGGGCATACAAGACTACGTGGAGTCGATTTTGCAGCGATACGTTTCTGTCACTAACTTTAGTAGCATAACATATTGACTTTCAAAAATATATTTTAATTTAAAGACCTAAATAATACCTTCACGATTAACCTATGCATGTACACTGAACACTGACTTTCATGGATAAAATAGGTCGAAATTGTTCCAAAACCGAATTAGGACCCACCCCGAGTTTACGTAGTCTTTTGGCTGTTACCCCTAGAGTGTATATAAAAATCCGGAGGCGCGAAGGGAGGGCAACCCCCGCTCGCTGTAACAAAGCATAGGCACCCGTGGGAGCCGTAGCGGCTGAGGCTGGTCGCCGGAGGCGACCAGCAAGCCGAAGCTGCGGAGGTGAACATGGGTGCCTATCCTTTGTTACGCAAGGGCGAAGGGGTTGCACTTCCCGTAGCGCCGGAGACGTTGCAGAAACAACCTTTTTCCACTCATACTACTTACATCAAAAATTAATTTTCGATGTTCAAATAATATATGTACCCATCGATATTTAGGACGTTCGATAGTTTGTACTTCGATATTTAGGACATTCGATAATCCGTATTTCGATGTAACTTTTGTAGATATTTAGATTTTAGATGTATTGGACGTAGGTTATTTAACCATTCGATAATATAAACTTTCGATATTTTATGTTTCGGTTTTATGGTCGTTCGATATTTCCATTTTCGATGTTTTGAACATCGATATTTTAAGCGTAGGTATTTTAATCTTCGATATTCAAATACGTACCCATTACGAGCTGATAAAACAATTATGATTTGCTTCTTTTGATAATTCTTTTTATTCTTTGTATAAAATACACAATTTCCAAACGTCGATGTGCAATATTTATTTTATTTGGAACGACTGCCTATCTGATTTCCATCCTGAAGGGCCATCATTATTTAACCACGACTTGCTTTCTACAAGAATATTTTAAATACTTACCTATAAATCACAAACGTTATATCGATGTCGTCCTACCTGGAATGAAAATTTCCAATATTATATATTTTAAAATTAGATTATTTTGATGGCATGAAGAAAAATCGTAAAAAGCAAAATACCAAGTAGAAAAACATGACATTTTCAATGGAACAGCATGATGTATAATAAAGTCGGGACTTCAAAAGTCCGTCGAAACGAGTCCGGGAGTGTAATGACTGACAATGACAACGCTAACCGTTTCAAGTGTAGGGTAGCTGTGCCACTGGAGTGAGGGTGGGACATTTTCAACGAAGGATTTTGTGAAGCAGTGAACTGTGATTTATAAAACAAAGCCGCCTTTTGTGATCCATGATAAATTATGAATATTTAATTTTGAGGAGCTCGTGGCGTAATAAGAACTGCCACTCGGGTCGATCTTTACGTAAAGCTGTGCTTGCCTAGGTAGGTCTGTGGATGGGTGACCGCCCGACATACCGAGTTTCCTCCGTGCCTCGGAAAGCACGTTAAGCTGTTGGTCCCGGCTGCCATAAATAGACCTTTGGCAGTCGTAACAGGTAGTCAGTGACCTGAAATTTTGACATCCAGTCTTACCAAAGAGTATCATATTACCTAGTATTAACTGGGTTGTGGAGGTCAGATAGGCAGTCGCTCCATGTAAAATACTGGTATTCAGCTGCATCCGGTTAGACTGGAAGCTGACCCCAACATAGTTGGGAAAAGGCTAGGCAGATGATGATGATTATAAATTATGAATATTTCTGGAAATTGGTTTTATACTAGCTTAAAATTCAAAAGATTTTTGAAACCATGCTTTTACTAACCAACTTTTTGCTTTTAAAACAAAGTAATGAGTCTATTATTGTAATTTACTATCGTCTATTGTAAGTTTGATGTGATTTTAATTTGAAAACCAGAGAATTGTACATGAGAGTAGCAACAAAATGGAACAAAAAACCTGTGGCAAATTTAGAAATTGACTTACTGATAAAGACAAGGTCTGGGTTTTAATGAGAGCTTATTAGTTAGTTACGATCCTTCCTTTCCAAGCATGTATTCAGATAAGAAACATTGACTCCGCGTCTGTTTAAATAACAAACAATTGCCGTATGGAGACTTGAGAACGGCTCGAATGATTTGGCTGTTATTTTTCTGTGTTTCAGGAAAAACTTTGTATGAACAATTTTATTTAAAATCCAACATCATAGTCGGGAACAATGGTATTTTTGAATAGATCGCTAGTAGTTTAAAAATAAAATGGTTTCTTTAAGTATTACTTAAAACTTACTAACTTGCAGAAACCAATATCTTTTAATGCGAGGGTTACTAATAATAATACAATTCATAAATCCTCAAATTAAAGCTCAACACATTAAAATTAAATGTTCCTCGAATTACAAGCGTTAACTAAATTCACATCTAAGCTTAAGGCTTCGCAGATTAATTACAATCATTGTATAAATTCTGATTACATTACAATATCTTCGCCGTTTGTGGTTCTTGATCATATAATCTTAGCTTAGACGAATATTAATCAATTTCTCATAATAAATCTTCTTGTAATACCGTAATACGTAAAGTTAGGCTAGATTTACATTGGTTAGAAACAGAATGGAAGTGAATTTTCGTAAAAATGTTATAATGTCCAGGGCCGTTTATTGGATGGGTGACCATCCACTATGTAATGAATTTTCTTTATATTTCATTAAGCGCGTTAACTCATTGGTTCCGACTCTCATTTGTCAATTTGTAACAGTCGTTACAATTAAGAAGTCAGTGGCCTAAAAATGAATGAAGTAGAATCACTAACATTATAAAAATCTTATTTTAATCAAATCGCGAAACGGACGAGTACGAAGTCGCGGTAACAGCTAGTATTAACATAAAGTTCACAATTCCTTGTAAAAATTGTATAAAAATAATACTAAATAAATTGTATAATAGGGATGTTTATCGACTTTAAAATTTTGATTCTAATTAGTCCGTCTGTTAGTTTATCGAAAAATATTAGACACGTATTTTTTGTTTTATCAAATAAATAAAAATTGACGTAGATAAAACGCGTCAAAGATTTGAGTGGGGGGTTGTGACGTCACTCACCGGTAAAAAATGTCATACTAATGTCTTAGAAAATGACGTCACACGAGTTTTCAAAGCACTGTAGGTAAGTAGTTTGCCTTGTTAGGCGTCAGACATTGATTTAGGACATTCAATCTTACTAAATCCTAGACATTTGTCAGCGGTTAGTGTATTGGTGTTTCTAGGATTAGATTTAGGACATTAGGCATACAAGTGACACAAACATAGACTAATGGGTTGCGGTGAGGTTTCATGATACCACAATTTATTCCTTTTACTTTTGTAACAGAAGTAGAGGCAAACTTTACTTATCGAATATTCAAAATTTTACAGGAGAAAAAAAATACTGATTTTATCAATTCATTTCAACGAGAGAGACTTTTGAAGTCATTGTGTTATGTATTAAATGAAAGCTATTTTTTTTTCGAAATATAACTGTGCCATTAATATGAAATTCCTATTATTCAAAACCTTAACTTACCAAAATAAAATATAATAAATTGTTTTTTCGTAAAAATGTCTAAAAGGTTGTGTCATGATTTCTTTGTAAATATTATTAGGAAAAATCTGAAAAAAAATGCCAAGGTGTGTTCTAGCTCATAGCTGCCGAATCTGCCATAACAGCATAAACCGAATCAAATTTATTTTATTAGAATTCAAAAGTAGTTACGACATTCATAGCTGTTGCGTATCTTTTTAAATGTCAGTGGCTATCATAGTGTCCATCGATTAACTGTCAAACGGTTCCGTATTTTGTACCAAACCATAACCATCTGACAGTTAATTGATGGACACTATGATAGCCACTGGCATTTGAAAAGATACGCAATTGCCCTGCTGGTCATACATAACATTACGCCTGTAATATTTGGGGAATTAGGCAGTGGCGTCCCTAGTAGTAATACTCACATGTCGTCTGTTACGCTAATTCTTATGCAATACGGGGCGAGCCTATTTTCATCAACCGGGGAGAGATCCAAACATCGTGGTGCTACTGAAAAATTTATGTTGGAAAAACTAATAATACTTTGCCTGACCCGGACCAAGAACCCAGGGCCTCTTGCTCAGCAGTCGCGCTTGTGACCACTGGACCAACGAGGCAGTCTAAAGAGGCAATCAAAAAAACAGTTTTATGATCATCATCTGCACAGCCTTTTCCCAAGTATGTCGGGTTCCGCTTTCAGTCTAACCAGATGCAGCTGAATACCAGTATTTTACATGGAGCGACTGCCTATCTGACCTCCACAACCCAGTTAATAGGTAACACGATACCCTACCCTAAAAAAAAAGTCTAAAAGTCTTGTCACCCTGCACATAAGCTACTATCTCAGCTTTTCACAACACAACCTTCACGCGATAGCGAACTTTACTATGATAGTAACTAGAACTATTTTGCTTTGTTTTGCTATATATTTACCAAAACTATACATGGACATATTGTGTAACGTTGTCTAGTATTGCTATGTTTTATCTTTTTAGTGCTATGTTTTATAAGGGTATGTCTACATTAAAGAGACAAATGCATTTATCTTCGTACATTTAGTTCATACATGACTAATTTCTGGCTTTGGATAAGTGAAGCCACTTTTATTTTAAAACATAACATAATATATCGTCCCGACTGCAATCCCAGAAGCGTTAGGCCCAGTTTCCACCAAACCGGAGAGGAGCGGAGACGAGAGGAGATGTGCGGAAATCGGCCAATCACATTAGTTAAAATTTACATCTGGGCTTTCGACCTTCCTGTGATTGGTCGGATTTGGCACATCTCCTCTCCGCTCTGCTCGTCTCCGCTTTGGTGGATATAAGCTGTCATAATAGTACACCCACATTTCGCCAGTTATGTTTAAATCACCACAAGTAACTTTTTTTGAAATACCACTTTTGAGCTTACTACGGCAGTACTACAAACTTTTTAGCTTAGCACGGGAGTACTACAAACTTCCACACTAGACTGAAGGGGCTGCGGGTTGTTGGAAAGAGATACTGCGGCCTCGACACAAAGGGCTAAGAAGGAACATGGGTGGTTTTTACTCCCTTCCACTCCGCCCAGTGCGGGAGGAGTCATTTGATGATTTCCCACTCCCCAGTTTTTTGCACTTTGCCAGTTAATAGAAAATATGATTCACGATCGTAACACGTAAATTGTATTAAATTCTCAATTCTATATTATAATATTGAATACCGTTGGTAGAGATATAGATACAGTCAGTTGCACAAATAGTATACACTTAGTAACGTATAAAAGCAATTACTGCCTACTTTATTAATTTAATTTTCATGCTGCGAAACGAACATTTCGGAAACCGCGTTATCATAAAATTAAGTCATATCTCAAAGTTGCAATCGTTAATTCACGAGAGATTCGCGTTTGAACTGTGTCATCTGTACCTATTATATAGGGTGGTTCCGACGATACGACAATAAATGAAACCACTGGTAGTTCTAGTTCATAGGAACATTTTTAAACTATCAAATAAATCCTAACACCTTGGTGGTGCCGACGATACGACAACAAACTACCTAAATGTCTTTGCCAAATTCTTTTGTTACATTTTATTTCTACTCGTTAAGGTGAATCATACAGGCTGCTCCCAGCCATTTTCCCGCTAGATGGCGTTGAAGTCAACATTTCTAGTTTATTTGTGTTTTTGTGTAATTGGAAAACTATTAAGTCGTAGGAGTAGCAATTGCGGTTATCGGACATTACGTTTTATCGAACTGGGTCACATCATTGTCATAATATCCACCTAATTCGACACAAAGGTGTAATTTAACATCTGCCATTGAATATAGCGTCGTTTACACACACAGACGTGAGCCGGTGAGCGAGTACATTTACGAAGATTGAACACTAGATGGCGTGAATGAAAAAAGATGTTATTCATTTTCTTTATGGGTAGATTGGGTTTGCAGAACTACAGAACGCCACCTGCTACGGTATATCATCATCAGCCTATAATGTTCCCACTGCTGGGACACGGCCACCACGCGGGCCCAGTGGGGTAGATGTCAAGTCTTCAAATTTTTGGTTCAAGGACATCTCACCATGATTTGCTTCATATTTATTGAGAGCATGTGGTGATGCAATACATTCCACAAAGTAATGCGCCTGTCTGGATTTGAACCCACGACTTACTGTTCGTGAGTCGGTATATTTTATTATGTACGATTGTTAAAAAATAAAAGGTATATTTGTTGGTGTAAACTATTTAATTTTGGGAAATAAATTATGTCAACAATAATTACAATAAAACGCAGTTTTATTTTACTCAAAAAAATCTAAATCAAAACTCATTTATTCAAACTAGGCTGATAATCAGCACTTTTCGAACGTCAAAATTTACTTTACTTTACTTATTTACAAGTGACAGTCCCCCAAAACGCCCACCCTTCGACACTTCCTAGTGTTTTTGCTGGAAAGAAGAAGTGGCGGAACAAACTCTCCAGCAACACATCTGTCTGTTTGGTTAGAAGAACCAGACTCGATACAATACTATGGTGTAAGTTAATATTACGATTGACTACAATCAATAATAAAAGGTATATAAAAATAAAACATAAAAAAGACATAACATATTATCAGTAAACTAATTTAGGAGAAAGAACATAAATTACAAACATTGTCTTGTGTTCAACTCAACGACCAGCTATTCTTATCATTTTTGTAGTTGTTAATGGAATAGTAAGCTTTTGAACAAACTACATTAGGTACACTATTGATTTTTTTATCAAACCAGAAGAATTTGAAGTAACATAATTAAATGCTGATACATGCATAATCACTCAAAACTAATAACACTTATGATTAGTAACAGTACCAATTATTACAATAATTATACATTTCATAACACGTAAGAAACTATAATTCCTAGACAAGAGCTACAAATCTAAAACGATTTATTATGAGATAATAACAAGGAAGGTGAAAAAAATATTTCCTAATTTGGAAGCACTCAACAAAAGCATATAATAAAACGAAAATATAAAGCTCTTTATATGAAGTAAGTATACCTAAGAAGTATTATTTCACCTTTTGATACAAAATAAAAAGAAATATACAATGATAATGTAGATTCTAAACAAACTACTACCATAATACAATTAGAACAAAAATCATTTGATTTGTTGATTTCGCCCTCTGCCTTGAAACTTTCTTTGAACCAACTGCTACACTGCTGCTGCAACAAAGAAAACATACTTAGCATATAATTCTTACTTTTTGACCAATATTATTTACCATTCACTTTAAAATATTATTTACCGTCAATCTCCAAAGCTGCTCTGAAATAAAACTTTACTTCTCTTATTTGCTTGAATTTCTAACTGATGTTGATGTTGCAGAAGGATTTGAAGCAATTTTTATTGGCTGCATAAATGAGAGCCCACACTTCTGGAGCAGTATTTTTCAAACTTTCTACGAGATCTTCTTCCTTCTTTTCAGTTCCATCTGTCTATGTTTTATTTACATTGCAGTAATAATCTTTGGCTTCAAAATATTTCGCCCAGAAAGAAGGAGCTTAGTGTTGGCCAAGATCTAAAAAGAACAAAATATAAATACAGAATAATATGCTTCACTGATCCTGGGATGACTTACAAATTTGATTTATTCATTTACCTTGTAGAGTGCACTGGTATAGTTTTTGATTACGTCATTCTTGCATTAATTTTTTTTTATGATGTTCCCATATGACACTTTCTCTATCAATTTTGCAAACACAGAGGAGTCTCCGTCACCAATAAAACTCAAATAGCGAAGTTGATGTATTTCTTCACTCTTTTGAAAGCCTTCCACAATAATTTCCGATTCCATTGCTGTAGATGGTCCAGTAAAATTTTTGCAGCAATTATGTGCTTTCATATCCATGTTTCTCCTCCCATAATATTGACATGTATAACAATATTTGTTTCTAACACCAAGAAGCAGGCCTGGAAATGAAAAGCAACACTAGTAAATAATGCACATAATAACATACATACATAAACTCACGCCCTTTTCCCATGGGGGTAGGCAGAAACCACAGAACGCCACTTGCTACGATCCTTACATACTCCTTTTGCCTCGTCCACATTCATACATCAGGTCATACACGCACGCCGGTTACGAGTACTACGCACCTGTCCTTTCAGAAGAACGGCACCAATATGATCAGTGTATGTCTTTCTAGGGCGTCCCCTCCCGGCATTACCACTCACATAATAAAAAAGTCATAAAGAACCAAATTTGTTTTTAGTAAAATATTAACTTACCATACCAGATGACGAGTCAAAGTTATGGCCGTATGACCTTTTTGAATAGCAATTGATCTTTCTTGTTCACCAGCAATTTTAATTTCCTCTGTCAAATGTTCTAACCACACACTGCCTTATTTTCTTTCAACTCGACGAAATTTATTGGCTGACATTGTTGGAATATCCATAAGACTTGTTATGTGAGCTGCTTGAGTGTAAAAGCTACCAGAAGTCACAGTTGCCCACACAAATGCAGTTTTTATCACGCTCGATCACAGCACTTGAAAATTAATTCACTTCGAAATCCATCATGTCTTTCACTAACAAATTCAATTTGTGAAGATTCACACATATTTCAATGTCTTTCCAGAAGAAATGCCCACTCTATTACATGCTTCAAGTCCACTATGCGATACCCAGATATCTCAGATAAGCCTTTATTTGGACCAGCTTCCACAATCAATTGAAAATGATCGCAAGTGCAGGAGAAGTGCAGACGGATTTTCCTTCAACTCTCAATGTCAATTGGGTTGCGTTCAAAAGATGTACTATAGTCGGGGTGGGTCAGTTCTTAAAATAAAGCCTTGTTCACGGTTTAAACTTTAATTAAAACTCAGGAATAAACACATTACACAAATTAAAACTCTGCCATCTCAAACAAAAGTCTCTCTCTTACCCAGGTGCCAACATTATAACATTCAAAACAACATAGAACTTAAAACTATAAAGCTACGAAGGCCAATCAGCGGCCGAGTAGCGGCGCGACGACAGATCAGTGATTGGTCGGCGCGAGGCGCGGGAGCAAACATGCTAGCGCGTTGGTGAATATCTTTGAGGCGGCTGTCCTCTATTGGCCCTCTAACGGCAGGGAAATGGGAGCGTTCGGAAACGTTTTCCGCTATAGTACGTAATAAAATTTTACTTATCTTTATATTTCAATGTTACCTTTAGATTCCTCGTAGAACTGCTCAACGAGAAAAAAAAAACAGATTATAATAACTTGTTCAAAATAAAGCACGGAACAGAAAAAAAACAGATAGTAACTGAATTATATTTGTTTCTGAACGCACCATAACAAATTTCGACGTGAAAAAGCTTGGTAGGTACCTACCAAGCTTTACCTTGATGTGTACCTACTACAAAATAAAACAAACTATATATATTTAAATATGTGTGTCTGTTTGAAACTGTTTGCAAAATGCGTAAAAGGTGGCGTAATCCGGCAAAACCATATTTTGCAAATGTTTGCAAGTTTAATTTTGTGATTACCTACTTTGGTAGTTTACCGATTTAAAATAATTTTATTTATTGTTGACCAAAAACATATTATTCAAATAATACTAAGAAACACTGACTTTGTACTCATCACTGACACGTATGACGTAGGTAATTAGTATTGTGACGAGATTTTATAAAAATCACGGGCCAACTTGATGTTTCTAATACCACCGAAAATAGAATTGTGTTTTTAGAATATTTTAACTATTATTATACCTACGATAAATTAGAATTACAATAATACAGTATAATAGATAATATGAATCAAATGTATACTGGAGAAATATTGCAATTAAATCAATGAAAATGCATAGCATACAAAATAATAAGTACGCAAGAACTTCCGCGCGCAAATCATATAGCGCGGGACAACCGAATTAGGAATGTATTTTCTAAGTTTCTAACAGACAAACAAGTGAACGAAGTTTGGCAACGCCTTTTTTTCGTCCACATATTGCATGTAGGTCAAGGTTACGAAGAACGGCATCGTTGCATAAAACCTTCCTACGACTACTGGTATTTATGTTGCCATACAACAATAAAATTGTTTACATTAAAAAAAAAAACATTACATTGATGTCATCAGTTTTATGTTATTTTATATTGTAATTTTTTTGAACGGTTGGAAAGTTAATAATTAAAACTAATTATTGATTTAACAGAATTATTATAAGATCGTCTGCACGCCATCTAGCGTGCCATAGTCTAAACAAGTTTACTTGTCATTATTTGTCAAAAGTCACGCACACTACTAGAGAAGTGTCAAATTTTGCCGGGATTTCACTATTGTTTTTCTCGGTAAATAATGTAAGATAATGCCCAAAAAGGTCGATTGCGGACACTTTCCATTGTTGAGAAGTGATAAAATGATAAATTTTAAAGAAAAAGTCTCTGTGTGTCGTGTAAAGGTGTATTTCAAAAATGTATGGAGGGTCAGTCGGCGCTTCAACCTTAATCGGTGCAAATTATTCCTAAGGTTAGTAAACCAATATTTGTTTGTAAATTGTAATGTATTTCGTTAACAGTTTTATGCTACTTAGTTTTATTGGTTTTTTTATTTTGGTGTTAAAACTTATTTGATAGTTTAATAATGTTCTTGGACTAGAACTACCAGTGGTTTCATTTATTGTCGTATTGTCGGCACCACCCTTTATAGGTACCTACGTCATAAATTATTGCTCGGGGCTGCACACATTCGCATGAAAAAAGTTACCAGTTTTTATATTTTTCATAAACGACTTCACAAAGAACTTTATTACAAGTCAAAGGACGAATTGTTTTGTTTTTTTTCAAAGAAATTTGAAATAATTGACTGATTATTAAAGTCCAATAATGGGCTCGTGTTGCGAGTAAAAGTTAAGAGGGCTTTTGCCTTGTTTGTTTGAAGTGGAAAGATTTGAATGTTTTTGGCAATTATATTTTTAACTACCTGTAGCTACCTGCGTTCGCGTAAAATTCTTATAAATATTACTTGCCTTTTAATCGGAATTTTTTACTTATTTATGAATTTTAATTTTTGCACAGGATGTTAATACTTATTTTAACATACAAGTAGCCTAAATGAGGCCTTATAACATCAGCTCAGTCAAAATCAGTCCAGCCGTTTCGGAGATTGGTTGGTACAAAAAGACAAAAATTTTTAAATATTTTTTTTTTGTAATAAGCACCGTAGCTATCTGACTGTCTCGTTGGTGTAGTGGCTGTAAGCGTGACTGCTGAGCATGAGATCCTGGGTTTGATTCCCAAGTTGGGTTTTACATAATGAATTTCCAAGTCGCAGCCACGGAGTCTGAGTTAGTCCCCGATTGATGGCGATAGGCTCGCCCTCTATTAAATTGAACATAAACGTAACTGTCGAAATGTGTGTTTACTATTACGTATTCCTCTGCCTAACTCTTAGAGGATTACAGGCTTTATGTTATGTTATGCAGGTAACAACTGCGTAAATAGGGTATTTCACCAAATAAATTTAATTAGTACGGTCTGTTAGATTATCGGAAAATATTGGATACGTGTTTTTTGTTTTATCAAATTAATAAAATATTACGAAAATAAAACGTGTCAAAGATTTTTTACCCACAAAGTGACGTCACAAGCCCCCCACATGAGTGGGGGCTTGTGTAAAAGTACTAACCTTGTGACGTCACACGACTTGACACGACTTTTCAAAGCACTGTTTCAGCTTCATCTTTTGTTTATGTGAATAAAGAAAAAATACGTGTCCATTAGTTTTTGAAAATCTATCTGACGGACAAATTAGATTTTTTTGGTGAAATACCCTATTCTCACCCAACCAACAGCTTCCAACCCAGAACACAACAAAACTATTCTACAGCAGAAATATCTCAACAAATTGAAAAATAAACCAGCCCTAATACAATTAAAGAGTCCCCCACGTAATTACAGTGCACAGTAGAGCAATAATGTGCTGTAATGGCATTATTAGCAATAAGTCTGTCGTCTTTATTGAGTTACTCTCAAATTGAGTTACTGAACTACACGAGAATTCTGCGCGACTCCATTTTAAAATGAGCATGCTGCGTATGCTATTAAAGTGTTGGTGCAGTCGGAATGGGAAGAAATGAGGTTTATTTTTGCTGAGATGGTTCGATTATAGGGACAAAAAATAAAACAAAAAAGTGAAAAATAAAAAAACAGTTTCTGAAATCGGTGGCAAAAAGTGTTTTTTTTTAAAGTTTACGTTTCATATTTTTGTGTTTTATTTTTTGTTGAAGTTGGTTTTAATTTTTTGTTAAAAGTCTTTATTTTTCACTTTTTTGTGGTTCATTTGTGCTTACCCCTTTACAGCGTACCGGCGTAATGTTATGTTATGAACTGGTGTAAACAATAGACAGACATCAAATGGAGCGGTGCATTTGCTATCATTTATTAAGGAGTTCCGTTGCCTTTCTCCAAAGTTCTTCGTCATATCTTCACTAAATTGAAATGGGACCACTCTGAGGAAGTACTCTTCCAAAAAGTACACAAATCGCTTCAAGAGTGCCTATAAAATTTCATCAGATCCTAACTTGATGATCATGGGACCACCTGGGAAGTATATCCTTTCAAACAAAATAAAAAAAAGACAAATCGTTGCAGCCATCTTCGAGTAATCGGGGAAAAAAAAAAAAAAAAAAAAAAGATCCCGACGAATTGATAACCTCCTCCTTTTTGAAGTCGGTTAAAATAACAGTTAGCCTAATACTTAATTATGACAATATCTTCATAAAATGTCTAGTGTAAATAGTAATAAAAGTCTAATTATAATCTAGTAACATTTTTATGAGTACTTAAACAAGATAAATTGTTTCATAATTTTCAGTTATAATGGTACAAGGCCTAGATTATTTTACTCTCCGTGAGATTTTATAACAGAACCAGCTGATGCCCGCAGCTTCACCCGGGTGAATGTCGGTCAAATTATATACTAAAACCTTCCTTGAGAACCATTCTATCCATTGGTGAAAACAGTGCGAAAGTTACTTTTTACAGGACTTTTTGAAACATAACATCACGACTGTAATCCCCGGATGGTTAGGCAGAGGTTTATTAGCACACTAACATTTCGCAAGTTATGTAATAGGCGACGAGTCTAGTTTTCAGTAACTCGACATATATTATAATATATCCAGACCCCATCGCTGCTACTAAGAAATTCCTGGTGATATAACACTATTCCTGGCCCGGAAATCGAACCCAGCTCATCATACATGATGTTGTGATCGCTAAACCAACGAATTTCTAAATCACTACAATCATCGCGACTGCTGAGCATGAGGTCCTGGGTTCGATTCCTGGGTCGGGCAAAATGTTATTGGCTTTTTCCATCAGGAATTTATCAGTAACTGCTACGGAGTCTGGATTTGTGCCCGGTTGATGGCAATAGGCTCGCCCCCTATTACATGGGACTTAAACATAACTGGCGAAGTGTGGGTGTACTATTAGGTACACCTCTGTCTAACCCTTCGGGGATTACAGGCGTGATGTTATGTATGTGTGTGTGTACAATCATATTATAAAACAAAGTCCTTCGCCGCGTCTGACTGTCTGTCTGTTCGCGATTAGAACCAAAACTGCAGCACCGATTTTCATGTTGTTTCCACCAAATAGATACAGTATTTCTCGAGGTAGGTTTTACTATATAATTTGACCTACATACACGCGGGGGAAGCCGCGGGCATCAGCTAGTTAAATATAAAACCGAATTGGTCTTAGAGAAAACACCAATACTTTAAATATTTACACATATTTCATTACGAGTTGGTCAGAATATTTTTTGAAATCATTTAACTTTTCAGCATTGAAATGTAGTTTTCAACGCCCAGTAAAAGTTGGAATTTTACTACGAAGCGCAGTTAAAAATTTTCAGCTTCATACATGTCATATTGTTGCTCATTTTATGTTTTGTACTTAATTCTAACTGCATTTAAAACTGTTCAACATATTGTGTCTAATTTTACAGAAGAAATAAATTATTATTATTATTTATTATATCTGCACTTCAACTACAGCTTTTGCCCCCGGCACCGCCTGTGTGGTGGTCAAAAATGATTCCACAGGAACGTGTTATCGACATCAAAAGTAAATATGACCTAAGCCTGGGCATTTTTTTAATTGAGACAAGCCCACCGCCCTATTCCCAAACCACTGTAATTACTGAACGCCAGAATCAACATTGGCGACCACCGGGAAAGCGCCGAGACAATGAAACTAGACAGATAAACAGATAAACAGTTAAACTGTCTTGGATCCCGCAACGAAATTATTAATCAGAATAGAATAGCAGAGCAGAAGAGAAAAACATAATTTAAACTTTCCTCCATATCAGCAGAAGACAGAACAGAACAAGGCCAATAAGCACAAAGGGACATCAAAAAAGTATACAACTGGAATAAGCCCAATTGCCAAGGATAAGATTATCAATGGGTACTAAAAACTTGCTACAGGTCATGGGCCGTTATGTTTTAAAAGGGCAACAGACAGACAGACAGACAGAGCCACTTTCGCATGGATAATATATGTACAGAAGCCGTGGAAGTATGAGTTACCAACTTTCGTGTCCACAACAAAACAAAATATAATGTTTGAATAGCCGGAATCTGCTTTTTTGAATAAATAAATAAAACGTTTTACTTCATTTATGCATACGGACGGGAGCAAACATGGCGTTAATCGAGTACATACAAGGGGAGCTATATTCAATTTGATTCTGAATTAAGTATAATATACATACTACGTGCTCGAAATGGATGTAGAAATTACAATATTTTCATAGTGCATACGAAAGCAAACACTTCGTTTGCTTTTATTCAATCAAAACATCATAAGAACTAATGTGACTTGATTTAAAACTCTAACAAAATTTTATGTTGGAAACGGTAAGTCATAGCATGAATACACGAACTGCTAATAGGACAGTCAATCATACCTTTTTTTTTTTTGGCGGGTAGAAAATCATCAAATAACCCCTCCCGCTCTTGGGCAGAGCAAAAGGGAGTATCAGACTTCTTGTGCTTCTACTGACTAAAACCCACCCATGTTCCTTCTTAGCCCTTCATGTCGAGGCCGCGGTATCTCTTGCGAGCAACCCGCAGCCCGGTCAATTATACCTAGAGTGTAAAAGTGTTTATTTAGTAAATAGTGTCCAGTGATGGCCCCGCTACCAGCAGTCGCATGCTATTTCTGTTTAGGCGCAGAAGATGCTTGGTCAGGCTGTGTAGTTGTTTTTTTCGATTAAATCTAGATTTAGATAACGCGGTGCATTCGTACCGGCGCGGCGCGTAGTTACCTGCAATTCGAAGTTTTTGGAAAAAAACCTATAATTATTATTTCCACAGGCCTCTATCATTCACTTTAATCACACATATTATTAATCCAAACACGAAAACTAATACGTAGAATTCTGAGAAACGCAAATAAAGCGTTGTTTTTATCTTTTTGTTGGAACAACGTTATCAACGAGGGTGTTCGCAGATATTAAATGTGAAATTTTATCTTGTAACATGATTATTTGTGTTTGTTCTTCGGATATCATATGTGTGGGCACGAACCTCGTTTTATACCGACCTCTCTTATTGAATTATTTAAGTTTATTTTAATGTACGTGTGAGAGAAACCACAGAAGAAAAGATTTATTTGTATAAATATTCGAATATAGTCAATAAAACTGATAAACTGTTTGGGAAAGTGTATTCTGAGAATTGGCAACATCGTGACGTAAATAACTCTCAAAAAAATCACTGATTTGTTTATTTACTAAACATGTTTTATTATACAATTAGTTACTTAAGGAGTGGGATGAAGCATGATAAGAAAAAGAAATTTATGCACTGCCCTAGACGGCGACGCGACGGTGTCATCATAATTATACGGAAGCATTTTGAAAAAGTTTACTACATCATAGCTGCTTATCTGTCTAGTCTTTTATCCGACTTTCAAAAGGAGGTTATAAATTTTTATGATTTTTTGACTTTTGTTTGTTTGATTCTGTTTTTTGCCACCACCATCTGATACTAAAGATATTTTACACTTTTCATCAATATTCATCCAAATAAAAAAAGAGTCGGTGAAATCGGTTTTGGCGAACAAAACAATTGGCGATCGAAGCAATATCGCTGCAAATACACACAAAATAAAAAACGTAATACATGGTGTGGCTACCCCTCTGACCTCCACACATAAACAAGTTAACTTTAAAACTTGTGTAGAGTAACCTTTGGAGTTAATGTAGGCCAATGTAGGCCTACGTGAAATAAAATATTTAGATTTTTTGATTCATACAGAAATAACTTGATTGAAAACGTGTATTTTTATAACAAAACAGAGGTAATACCTAACAACAAAAAACAAAATAACAATTGAAAATTTCGCCAAACAAATAACAATTCCCCAAAGTCTTGTCTCGTTGACAAAAGGGATTGAAAACAATGTAAATAATATACTGTGTACATAAGCTCGGTATTCTTTGCGTCAACATAATTTATATGTTCCATCGGAATACCAAATCTCGTGGTATTTGTACCATAAGACTCGTTGACAAATGTAAATAAGCAGTAGTAGAGGTATCGGCGAAGCGACTTATTGAAATACGCTTCGGTTCAGAATGTAATAGGGCTGTCCCGAATTCACGGATATTATGCCAAACTCGATTTCGAATAACGTCTTATGTGACAGGTAGTAAAATAGAGAAGTTTGTGCGATTGGAAGTGAGATAGTGTTGTAGGATAAAGGGGTGAAATTATTTTTGGAGGTTTTTAATAAAATGTAATCTTTACCGTAGAAGTTTTTTGTTTTGCAATGATGTTTTTGGATTTTTTGGGACATGACATAACATGATTTAAGAAATGTTCGTAGTTTTGGATTAATACACATGCCTAGCTATCCGCATTCAGGTATTTCAACATAATTGATATATTATCTAGTTTTATGAAGTCCCTCGTATTTTTTTTTTGGCGGGTTATAATTATCAAATAACCCCTCCCGCTCTTGGGCAGAGCGAAAGGGAGTGTCAGACTTCTACTGAGTAAAAACCACCCATGTTCCTCCTTAGCCCTTCATGTCGAGGCCGCGGTATCTCTCGCGAACAACCCGCATCCCCGACGGATCGTATTTAAACACTGACTTTTTTGTTCAGTATCATTACAATTTTATACTCCATAGGACCAAATATGATAGATCTTTGTATGAGTTTAATCATCCAGCAGGCTTTCGACACATGATTTGCGTGCATTATGCACTATTTTACAAATATCTTAAATCTTAAAAAAAAAAAAAAAGTTAAAGGCAGCCCTGCTAGTAGGCACGAATGCCTCCATGACAATTTGATGTTAGAATCACAGGAAAAGGTTTTCTGAATAAATTATGAGTTCCGACACATTTTGTTCAGTCACTGGGATGAAAAAAAATCAGGAAACGCTTTGATGTAATTTTTCAGGAACCTAATCATGAATTTTTCCTCAATTTTTCAATTGACTGATTGGTTTAATTTCTGGGTTTAGGATCATTGGCTTTGCAAATTTCTTCATTTCGTTTATACAGGAAATACATTTTTTTTATATATTTTTACCACATTTGTCTTTTTAATTTAATATTCATGGTAACCTAGCAGTTTCCATAATGGGCCTACCACACGCTCATGCTTCACCACACTTTCGCCTGCGCGATTAAACGGTGCACACAGTACATCGCGCGTGTGGTTGGTAAAGGTAATACAGTTTTACCAACCACACGCGCGATGTACCGTGTGCACCGTGTAATCGCGCAGGCAAGACTGTGGTGAAGCCTGTGCGTGTGGTAGGCCCATAAGTTTACGTATGAACTGACAGTAACTTTAACTTGACATTAATTGGTTATTTGCTAGGCACCAAGAGCCTATAAAGCCGGGTGAGAAAAATTCTAGAAAGTTTGTGCTTGTAAGACTGAACATAAGTTCTGTCTGCGGTTCGCAGATGCGGTAATTTTTTTATTATAGCTTTATGGCAAGGTTCAAAAGTCAAGGACAAATGGTTCGTGAAAGAAAAAAGAAAAAAAAAAGGGTTATTGGGGTTAAATCACGATCAATTATAAAATATGAATATTCCAGTAAAAGTATTTCATACTTTCGCAATGACCCCATAACATTACCATAGGAATGACGAGTAAGTAATAATTATTCTTCTTTTCATGCCAGAAAAACAACATAATTTTATTGTAATGGCTTATAACAAATTCCTTGCTTTTTCTTACGATAACAGCCGGAAAAGTTACTTCATAAAAAATGTATTCATGAATAAAATCTACCTATTAAGTACCAATTTCGCCCTTAGGCTTAGTTAACACGGCCGATTTTCACGCAACCAAGTGCTATTGCGTGCTTTATGCTACTCGCAACTCTGCATCATGAGAGTTCAACTCGGCCCACCGATTAAAAAACCTCATTGTTACATTTTCAGCTCTCGACGCTAAGTAGTGCGTTCAAAATCCAGTGCGCGATAAAATACGCGCGTAAAATCATCGGTGTGTACGAGGACTTAGGCCCAATTGTCACAAATATTTTTATGTCCCACTTTTTGTAACCTATTATTTCTTTGTGTCGTTCGTCGTAAAATATCTAATTTTATGTCTATCATAAACTTTTACATATTATCATGTGTTTGTCGTTGTTATGGTTGTTGTTCCTAGTTTACTCAAGGTCTGTAGATATTTATTTGTATGTTACTTGTTTTTGAACAGAACTTCGTTTCGTGTCAAAACCGTTAATTTTTTTATATAATTGCTTTGACATCCCTAACCCTTTAGAAGGACATACACTGTCCTCAATGACGATGTTATTCAGAAAGGTCAGGGGCGTAGTACTCCCAACCGGTGTGTGTATGACCAGATGTATGAACGACAAAGAAACAAAAAGAGTATTTGTAAGGATCCAATCGAGTAGTGTTCTGTATCAGTTTTTACCAAACTCTGTGAGGAAAAGGCGTCAGTTTATTAATAAATGACACCCAACAATTAACACCACACTGCGCTCCAAAGTACAAATCACTGACGTTGCTCAAAAAGCTGAAGTGGGACTTGGCGGGCCATGTCTATCGTATGCCCGACGAGCTGTGAGCCAAAATTATCCTCGTTATGGAGCCCTGACGTAGCCAGAAGATGACGCGGTAGAGCTCGCAGGAAATAGCGGGACAAGCTGGACAGAACCAAAGACCATTGTTCCACATAGGGTCTGCATCGAAACATTTGGAGGTCATGGGCAGGGCTTTGTCCAGCAGTGGGATGACACAAGCGAACAGTAACCTAACTTTAACTCACCAAATTACCACTAAAATACCGCTCTTCAAATTCAAACTACCTAACACATTTTTAAATAACAAACGACTTTCGAAACCTCTCTAACATTAATTTTGACTAAGGTACTTGTTACTGTTGTTTCTTACTACCCATTAAAGGTTTAAAACTGAGACAGTTGCGATTTCATTAAAGTAGCAAGACTTATTCCCGTTTTCATTACAATTTAAATGAATAGGTACCTAAATAAAAGCTTGTTGTTCATGTTTCAATGGCCGGTATATCGCCGAAAAAGAGAATATAAATTTAAAGGTGTTATGTATTTGAAGTTGTTCTTCAATCTTTATTTGAGGCAAAGTTTCCTCGCGGGCCTGTGGACGGTGGGTAATGGGCTAGATCACCGTCCGTCCGTCTTATGAGGACGACAGGTCGTGTCGACGGCGCGTTCGTATTCCACGCGCGCCTCAAAGAGAAGCCAGCAAGGGCCTACGCTTGCCGGGGCTGCGGGGCGTTCGAAAGAGATACCGCGGCCCCTGACACAAAGGACTAAGAAGGAACATGAGTGGTTTTTAGTCAGTAGAAGTCTGACGCCTCCCTTTGTCATTGATGTCATTTGATGATTTCCCAACCTCCAAAAAAAAGGGCGCCACGAATTTTGACGCGTTTGTGTCAAGCGACACGCGCGGATGTGACTTGTTTCCTTTGCGTAAGTAGTTTCACGTCGCAAGTTGTTTCCCGGTGCCCCGTGGCTCCAAGCAACTTAATTCATTTGTTTTCCCCTTCGTCACTGTTGCAACGCGTTTGTCACTTGAACTAGTAGCTTGTGGTAAAGCTCCTATAGACAATGCAGCCAATTTATCACTGCAAAATCAAACAATTAATTCACCTCTTTTTTTTTTTTTTGGCGGGTGGAATATCATCAAATAACCCCTCCCTTCTACTGACTAAAAACCACCCATGTTCCTTCTTAGCCCTTTATGTCGAGGCCGGGGTATCTCTTGCGAACAACTTTCAGCCCCGACGGGATTAATTCACCTCTGCCTTAATAAAATACAGTTTTTTTATATAGCTAAGTGCTTAGTTAGGTATTCAACAAAGAAAATTTTTCAATATAAGAAAAAATCTAAACTAATGAATTTCTTAACCCTACGGGTAAAGTCAAGCATCCATTATACATTGGAGATCTTTTCATAGATATTAGAGCTCTCCAAAACATGATGGTAACGTTAAAGAGGAATCTTACTAGAAAAAGTTTTTAAAGAGGTTACAAAATAACTTTATTGTCAAATAACTATCGACTTTGTGTGCTAGTTGTTTACGTAGCTATTGCTTTGGATCTTAAGTTTTATTTTAAGTAGGTATTTTCTCTTATATTTAGGAGTTTTTACATTAAGAAAGATCTAAAAGAAAATACTTATGTTATGCTCGTAACATGAATAATGTTCGGCTTACTTATTATTTTATATCTTTCAAACAAAAATATTATGTTTTGATGATTTTATTACAATAGTTTCTTTCTTGTATACAGTTTTATTCATATGTTAATAATATTGATATAATACATTACAATAACATTATGGTAAATACCTAGACACTGCGGTATTTGCTACTTGAAAAATACGAAGCTTCGAAAACATGCCATAAACATGTAAGTCATCATCTGCCTAGCATGTAAGTATTTGAAAAAAAATCTACAGTTGTACTTGCCATCTGGTTACACACCTACTTACATAAAATCACGCCATTTTCCCATGGGGTAGGGAGAAACCACAGATTGCCACCTGCTACGATCCTTACAAACTCTTTTTTCCTCGTCCACGTTTATACATCTGTTCATAAACGCACACACATGTCCTTTCTGAAGTAATCCCACCAATAAGGACAGTGTAAGTAATTAAGGAAATATCGTGAGGAAACCGCCATGTCTTAGAACCAAAAAATTCGAAGACATGTGACATCTACCAATACGGACTGGGCCCGCGTGGCTGATGCTGATGTGCTTCTAGAGCATCCTTTCGCGACGTTGGCCACACCACAAAATAGACACCTTCGTGTTTCGTTCATTACTAAAAAATATGGAAAAGGCGCTGATGAAAAATACCTAGTATGGCTTCCTGATACCAAACACAATATATCTCCCATATTTATTTTGAATAAAAAGGGCAAATCCTCAAGTAGTAAACACACTGAGTGACACCCCGCCCACGTAATGACGTCATCCGTCATGTTTTATTAAACACATCCCATTAGTTATTTGTACCGTTTCAGAATATTATAAAATGCGGATGTTACTCTCAGTTTTATGTAGCGGTATAGATATTTAGATGTAATTACGATAGATATACGAACTAAGCAACTAGTAACTAAGCACTAATTAAGCATGTGTGGTGTAACTCTGAATGATAAATTGAGGAATGAGGTTATACGAGTACGTTGCGGCTTAAAAGAAGAATAGATGTAGGGAAAAAATTTAAAACAGTTTGCAAAGGTGGTTCGGTCATGTGGAGAGGATGACAAGGCAGATGTGAGTGGTAACGCCGGGAGGGGACGCCCTAGAAAGACATACACTGATCTTATTGGTGCCGTTCTTCAGAAAGGACAGGTGCGTAGTACTCGTAACCGGCGTGCGTGTATGACCAGATGTATGAATGTGGACGAGGCAAAAGGAGTATGTAAGGATCGTAGCAAGTGGCGTTCTGTGGTTTCTACCTACCCCCATATAATAGCAGTATTTTACATGGAGCGACTGCCTATCTGACATCCCCAGGAACAATTTAATACGATAATCCTTGGTAAGACTCGGTGACTTACTCGGTGAGTAACGACTGACAAACATATACTAATTAGAGCAGGGACCAACTAATATTTCCGAAGCACAGAAAAAAGTCGGTACTTAATGAATGACCACCCATCCAAGGACTGACCCTGGCAAGCGCTGTTTAACCTAATATCGACCCGCATGGCTGTTATTACTTTGTACAAACTCCTCGACTGATTGGTGTGGGTAAAACTAAAAAATATCTTTATAAATAGCACCTATCAGTTTACTAAGCACATGTTACAACTTCGACTTTAAAATGTAAGCGCACTTAATTACATAAAGGGTGTAAAAGTACCGAAGCCATAAGGCACTAGTTCTCCCCATCACTGCAATCGTTTTATTGTTCTAGACCATTTCTGGGAACCCCCTAGTTACGGAGATAAAGTCGTTTCCCAGCAATATTTTTTGCGTAGGGGTACTTAGTTCGATGTACATATTGCTTGGTTTACGGTTTCTTGAAGGCTTCGTTTAGATACTGTATTTTAATTACACAGTAAATGTCTAATTTTAACCATCAAAATTTTGCTGAGACGTGGTACTTATTACTCGTTAACTTTCAACCCGTACAGCGACCGAATTCTGTGTAATGATAATGAGATAATGTCAACATCATGTAAGACAATAGCGTCCAAAACTTTGTTACCGTTCATCAGACTTGTAGCGTTAAGTACGTTACACTGACCACAATGACCACGTCGTCGCATTGGTTTACTAAGGCTGCGGTTTCGATATAAGCGGAGCGGAGTGGCGGTGATGCGGGGTAACAAGTGGGGCGGGCAAAACTAAAACACATTCCGCCAATTTTTCTTTTGATAGGGCACTTGCAGGTCAACCTACTACTTAACTGGACAAATCTTGAGGATGCCTTGAGTTTAAGGTCTCTAGCCAGGGGAAAATAACTTATAGAGTAAGTGACGGGTCACCTCCAGTCGGTTACGGACCTCGGCTTAGGACGTCACTGGGGGGAGGGAGCTGCAAGGGGATGGGCTGAATCTGAGAGAGATTATTTAGAGGCAAGTTTAACTCTAATAGCACAGCATCGCGGCCTGGCAGTGACAGCAAGGGAGCTGAGCAATACGAGATGTTTCTAGTGTCTGACCGAACATTTACCTACGCCCAAAAAAATACCTTCGGCTTCTTCCAAAATGGGTTGAAGTTTTAACCAAAGTCGAAATTGTACGAATTATTACGAATATGTGAGCGTCACTGAAGAGATAACACGTGGGGGCAAGGGCATCATTTCGACGTGTCATTGTTTTTAAATATGACTTGTTTTTCTTTATCGTGTGGTTCGTGCCTAATCTGGTGTCAAAGGTTTTATGCCCTCCAGGGGCTCTGACTGGGCTTTACATGCCGTCGAGATATTTCTCTGGCATTCTGGTTTTCTCACGATGTTTTTCTTCATCGACGCAGGTGATAATTTTACAATACGCACAAGAATCGGTGTGATATAAACAACCAATAGAAGGTTTTAATTTAAAAAAAAATTAAAAATTCACTTTTAGACAAACTTGATCAAATTTTTTTTTGGGTTTATAAACCTTTTTGGAACTAGGCAATTTATCGGCTTAGGATACAAATTTACTTGGGTAATATACGTCAGTACCAGCGCGTCACAAGGAATTAACGGCGATGTCCTGTGCCAAGGTCTGAATATCTTCTATCACTTGTATTCTCCGGACACACTGCGTGCCGCTTGAGCGGAACAGGTCCGCTCTTCTCGTCACTGTCAACGCAACCTAAACCAACTGTGCCTAAACTAAACCTACAAAACGGATTATAAACTACGTTTCCATACTCCTTTTGAAGACAAGACTAAAGCCCTCGAGAACTAAGGCACGAGGACCTATTTTGTACTAAAACGCTTTGACAACTTTCAACTAAATTTAGAAAGTTTTGAAGACTTGAAGAGACTTTAGACACTAACTAAATTTGAAAATTATGAGAAACCTGTATTGTGATATAAATTAGATTAAATCTAAGCTAGGTTGAAAACAATACTAAGAAAACGGCCAGCGAAATTTGATTTGATTTGACATTTAGGTATTATATTGAATGGCCTTACCTTAATAAATGTAACGATATTGAAAAGTTTGACTTTTCTTTGTAGGTACCTTACTTATATGTACGCAAAAATCCTAGAGTCTTTAGTCAACCGGACCCGCGGGTCCAGTCGACCAGTTCAAATCAACTGGTCGACTAGTCCCACTTTATTATAAAGTACAGTCACGGAGTAAAACCGAATCTTTTAATTTTACTTTTATAGCAGTACAGTTATTGTGAATTAATTTCACAAACTACCAGGAGGCCAGAATTATGAAGAAGTAACCTGTTTGAGCGTGACGGAGTAACCAACATACATACACACATACAAAATTGGCGCCGGACTAACCTTCACACTGCTCTGTCACACTGGTGTGAAGGTAAGGAATATTTTTCCCACACCGAATTAACAAATGTACAGTAAGGCAAGAGGAGTGCATGGGCATGCTAAGGATTGTATTGCTGTGAACGCACGGGCGAGCGTCCATGCGTTTGTATGTGTAAGTGGTCTCGATACAGTACGCATACCACAGCTGCGGAGTTCGCCCGCTATCGCCTGCCACGAAACAGTTAGCGTCAAGATGAAGGGACCAAACCTCCAATGCCTGTCATACATTTATAAAAAAATAATACCATTAATCTACTATTTCCTACCTTTATTATAATTTTAGCTACCTCATCAAATACAAATTATTTTAACAAAATGCTTGGTCCCTCCATCTTGACGTCAAGATGGAGGGACCAAACTGATGGAGTACTCCCTGGAATGTTCTACCTACTTAGTGTCATAATACCTTTAGTCTACCTTAATATTATTGATTTTGACTGCCCGAAACATATACCGTTTTAAAGATATTGATCATTTATGTTGGTCCCTCCATATTGACGATTCAATTATTTAGTGCAGCAGGTAAACGGGCGGTTTATTTTAGATCTTCGAAGGATAAATAGTTAATACCTATTTAATACCTTCAAATCATGCAATATTTCTTACCTAAAAGATCGTTTTTACGAGCAAAAAAAAAATTAAAGAAATAAGTAGAAACAACGTACAAAGGAGAATGGGCATATTTATATGAAGGTTTGCCCAACCATTGTAGCATTATAGGCTTTATGGTTATAAAGGGTGTAAAAGTACCTACTCTTAACGAAGCCAAAAGGCACTCGTTCTCCCCGTCACTTCGATTATTTTTATTGTTCTAGGCCATACCTGGGAAACGCCTAATAAGGCGAAGAAATATTAACCAATAAGATTGCACACTGGAACTGCGGGCAGATTTTATGCAATCCTATTGGTCAATATTTCTCTCTTTCTCCGCTCCGCAGTATCGCTCCGCTTCAGTGGACAGGCAGCCTTACGGAGATACAAGATTCCAAACTTTTCACAGCCTTTTTTTAATTACTGGTTTTTCAGGTTATAACTTTACTTAAATTACTTCCTTGACTAGTTTATTATTCAAAGTATCCACTAGCACAATGTTTCAAGAGTGCTCCATTGAGATTTACCGTAAAATGTGATTATTCACCCCAAAAAAAGTCAGTACCTTCAGTTTCCAGTACCTTTGTGCTCTTTTTTTATGTTTTGATTTTTCCTTTTTTTTTGTATTTTGTGTGTACATAAATAAAAAAATGCATAGTTTGATGTAAATAATGCTTGGTTAACGACTTCATGAATGGTTCGTTTACACCCTGTATTATGTTGTACTAGTTATTCTCATCATATAATCACACTATCACACTAATATTATAAAGGTGAAAATTGTTACTCTTTCTCGCAAAAACTACTCAAAGGATTTGGATAAAATATAATACACAGAGAGTTTATAACCTGGATTAACACAGGATAATTATTTTCCAAAGCCGCAAATATATCAAAGCCACTGACAACAGCGAGTATTACATATATACTAGCTGTAGCCAGCGGCTTCGCCCGTTACAACTCGAAAATTATCGCACGGGAAGATAAAATCGGGATAATAACTATCCTATGTGTTAAAATTGTCCATACAAGACTGTCGTAAGCTTTTATTCAATGCTGAGAATGTTTATTAACAAAATAAAGGTCAATAGTAAGTTAAATATATACCTACCTTTAAAAAGCCCACACATTTTTCTTCTTGGTTTTTTAATTATGGAAGATTTTATGCAAAACCGTGACAGGGGACTATTTTTCTAGACAAAAACAATATTTTTTGTTTATTAAAGTAATCAGTCTTTACTTTTCTTTGTTATTCTTAAAATATGTAATTTTTCCTTTATAAATCAACAGTAGTAAAACAAATATATCATCAATTTCATAAAAAAAATCTTCTTAATTATGTTCTGATGAAACAAAGAAGGAAAGGAAGATTTGATAAAAGAGATTGATTTCTGGGTTTTAAAAGTCTCTGAAACGATATAACACTGTCTGAGTCATCCACAATTTATGTTTTTGTATATTATTTGTATAAAATGACAGGGGACTGTCTTTTTTACACTAATTCATACGTCTTAATAAAACAAAATCATTTAAACATATCAGATTAACTAAACAGATGTGGCTACATACTGGATAATCAATTCTTTTAAACAAATTGTTGTTATTTAAACTCTGAACATTGTAAAAAAAAACTGGCCAAGTGCAAGTCGGACTTGCACATGAAGGGTTCCGTACCATCGCCCCCCTTTAATTTTTTATTATTTCTTTATAAACCGGCAACAGAAAAACATATTTTGTGATAAGTTTGTTTTTCATAGTGTTTGTATGAATGACAATGTTATATTTGCGGGTTCTTTAAATGTGCTATATCTCAAATACTATTTATTACCATAAATCATTCAAACCAATTTTGGTTGAAAGTTTTCATTGCGATCTACAGCATATTTTTTTTTTTTTGATTTTTCACTCTCTAGTTTAAAAGTTAGATGGGGGGGCACATTTTACCACTTTGGGTGTCTATCTTCCAAACGATTGACTTTAAGTAAAAAATGGTTTGAGGAACATCAATATTATTTTTAGAGACCTGTCTATAGACACCAAACACATATAGGTTTGATGAAAAAAGTTTTTTTTAGTTTTAGTTCCAAGTATGTGGATTTTAACAGGGGACTGTTTTAATAATTTAAGGGAATTCTCACATATATTTTGATTTAATTTTAAATGTAAAAATATAATTGTGAAGTTTAAAGATGCTTACTGTTATTTTAAATGTATTGGATATTTTTAATTCAGTTTTTAATTAATTTTTTCAAAGTATTGCCCATAATATCCCAAAGATGTATTTTTGACTGACTTACGAACAGTCGGTCGTGGGTTCGAACCCAGGCAGATGCATTACTTTGTGTAATTTATTTCATCACCACTGCTCTCACAACGGTGAAGGAAAACATTGTGAGGAAACCGGCATGTCTTAGAACCAAAAAAATCGAAGACATGTGATGTGACATCTACCAACCCGCACTGGGCCCGCGTGGTGGATTCTAGCCCATCCCTCTCCTAGAGAGGAGGCCTGAGTCCCTGCAGTGGGATCATTATAGGCTGATGATGATGATTATGAATATTATAAACGTGAAAGTTTGTAAGTATGAAAGGATGGATGTTTGTTACTCTTTCACGCATATATATTTAACTTACTACTGACCTTCATTTTGATAACAAACATTCTCAGCATTTAATAAAAATTTGATACGACAGTCTTGTATGGACGAGTTTTCAAATAGCAGAGAATTACCCATATAACTTAGGGCGTGGACGTGGACATAATGTTTACTGTACGGCACCGGCTACTGTGTAATGGCACAACGCTGCTACCGGGAGACGGCACGGCGTCATGGCGTGGCACAGAGCCGTGTTAGAGCCATATATGGTCTACGAAGGCGCGATTCTCTGAGAGAGCTGTTTAAGGAAATTAACATCATGACAGCTGTACCTTGTCAATACATCTATGAAAACATCATGTACGTTAGGAAAAATCTGCATTTATTTAGCAAAAGAGGGGATAGACACCACTATAATACGAGAAATAGGGACCAACTAGTTCAGCCAGGTTTCAGGCTGGCTAAAGTAGACTCATCTTTCATGGGGTACTGTTTAAAATGTTACAATAAAATACCCCCTCACATTCTTCAACTGAATGAGACGAAATTTAAATCTTGTATAAAACGCACGCTATGTAGGCAAGCATACTATAAGTTGGGGGATCACATTGATGATAAACATGCTTGGCTCAATGCTGGTCCTGCTCCTCAACCATAGGGCAAATAAATCGATAATCATGTGAAGTTATTGTAGTCGTTGCAGTAGATTGTAAAAATAGCACATGTGTGAGTACTATGTACCATAAAGCCACTTTTTACATTTCGTTATATATTTATATATTTTTTTTTTTTTTTTTTTTAGTGACTGACTAGTGGCTGAGAGAATGTCATGCTCACTCAAAAGTCTCGCTGATGGTGGCGCGTGTGTCGGATCATTAAGCTCCCTTCAAAATGGTTGAGCTAAATGGTGCTGATCCATGCGTCATGTTCGTGAACGGGCGCTGTCAGTAGAGACTGGACATCTCTTAGTTGCCATGTTATATATTTTTTATTGGTTTATTGTATCGTTTATTCTGGACACTCTTAACTTGCACGTATTTTTGCATCGTTCTCACATATTTGTAAGATCTCAACATTCAGGCTAGCTAAAGTAGACTCATCTTTCATGGGGTACTCTTTAAAATGTTACAATAAAATACCCCCTCACATTCTTCAACTGAATGAGACGCACTTTAAATCCTGTAGAAAACGCACACTGTAGGCCAGCATATTATAAGTTGGGGGATTACTTTGATGATATAAATGCTTTGCTCACTATGCTGGGTCTGCTCCACAACGACCACAACCATAGGGGTAGATTAATTGATTATCATGTGAAGTTATTGTAGAGGCTGCAGAAGATTGTAAAAATATCTTTGCATTGTATAGATTCAATATTAATATTATATAATTGCATGGCACATGTGTGAGTACTATTATGTACTATAAAGCCACTTTTTACATTTTCACATTTGGTTACATTTTACTGACGTTGCCCTGGTGGCTGAGAGAATGTCATGCTCACTCAAATGTCTCGCTGATGGTGGCGCGTGTGTCGGATCATTTAGTTCCCTTCAAAATGGTTGAGTTAAATGGTGTTGATCCATGCGTCATGTTCGTGAACGGGCGCTGTCAGTGGAGACTGGTCATCTCTTAGTTGCCATGGTATAATTTTTTTTTTATTTGTTTATTGTACCCTTTTACTCCGGACGCTCTTAACTTGCACGTCTTGCTACATAGTTCTCACATATTATACCATCCCAACATGAATGATGTAATGTACCAAGATTTTGTAACAATATTCTGATATAAAAGAGTGTCCATGGAGTTTCTTGCCCGTTCTTCTCCATAGAGATCTACGCTAGGGAATGGGCAACTACAGTACTTTCACAAGTTATTATGCCTTGTGACTGTGACTGTAGCTTAGGAGTGCAATGCGTCGTCCCGGGGGTTGCTGCGTCGGGTTGCGCGTCGCCGGATGTCTGCGGCGGCGAGTGCTGTGGGTGCGGGGGTGCGCGGCGGCGCGTGCCGTGGCGGTGGGTGCGCGGGGCTCCGGGTCGCGGGCGGCAGTTGCGCGTTGCGACGTGCATTCGTTGTTTCGTGATTTGGAGTCTCGTGCATTCGTTGTTGCGGTGTGCGTCGCTGCGTGCTTTCGTGCTCGCAGAGTTCGTTGTTGCGGGCATTCGGCGGCGTGTGGCTCGGCGTGGTGGCTTTCGGGATGACGTATTGCACTCGTAGTTTAGTTTTGTTTTATGAATTGTTCTTCTGACATTCAAAAGTGCCTGTAATGGTTTAATTGAAATAAATGCTTTGAGTTTGAGTTTGAGTTTGTGAACGTTGCACTGCACGCACAAGGCAGTAACCATCGTTCTGCTTTTGTCTACAGGGTGTAAATCAACCCATCACACAGCCGTCAACCAAGCATTCTGTACATCAAACTAAGTACCCCTAAGCAAAATTTTTTGCTGGCTCCGTGCCGCGGCACGACGCCGTGCCGTCTCTCCGTAGCAGCGTTGTGCCGTTACACAGTGACCGGTGCCGTACCGTAAACATTATGTCCACGTCCACGCTCTAAGTTATTTGCTAAAGATGCAATTTCTTGAACAATTTAAAAAAAAAAATTTTGTTACTTTGACGTCACTGAGAGTAAAAAAAAATACCTTCATGTGATGAGGGCAACTAGTACAACATCATCATCATCTGCCTAGGCTTTTCCCAACAATGTTGTGGTCGGCTCCCAGTCTAACTGGATGCAGCTGAATACCAGTATTTCAACTTCTAACTAGTATACAACATAATATATACTTTTATATAAATATGCCCATTCTCCTTTGTACGTTGTTTCTACTTATTTCTTTAATTTTTTTTTTGCTCGTAAAAACGATCTTTTAGGTAAGAAATGTTGCATGATTTGAAGGTATTAAATAGGTATTAACTATTTATCCTTCGAAGATCTAAAATAAACCGCCCGTTTACCTGCTGCACTAAATAATTGAATCGTCAATATGGAGGGACCAACATAAATGATCAATATCTTTAAAACGGTATATGTTTCGGGCAGTCAAAATCAATAATATTAAGGTAGACTAAAGGTATTATGACACTAAGTAGGTAGAACATTCCAGGGAGTACTCCATCAGTTTGGTCCCTCCATCTTGACGTCAAGATGGAGGGACCAAACTGATGGAGTACTCCCTGGAATGTTCTACCTACTTAGTGTCATAATACCTTTAGTCTACCTTAATATTATTGATTTTGACTGCCCGAAACATATACCGTTTTAAAGATATTGATCATTTATGTTGGTCCCTCCATATTGACGATTCAATTATTTAGTGCAGCAGGTAAACGGGCGGTTTATTTTAGATCTTCGAAGGATAAATAGTTAATACCTATTTAATACCTTCAAATCATGCAATATTTCTTACCTAAAAGATCGTTTTTACGAGCAAAAAAAAAATTAAAGAAATAAGTAGAAACAACGTACAAAGGAGAATGGGCATATTTATATGAAGGTTTGCCCAACCATTGTAGCATTATAGGCTTTATGGTTATAAAGGGTGTAAAAGTACCTACTCTTAACGAAGCCAAAAGGCACTCGTTCTCCCCGTCACTTCGATTATTTTTATTGTTCTAGGCCATACCTGGGAAACGCCTAATAAGGCGAAGAAATATTAACCAATAAGATTGCACACTGGAACTGCGGGCAGATTTTATGCAATCCTATTGGTCAATATTTCTCTCTTTCTCCGCTCCGCAGTATCGCTCCGCTTCAGTGGACAGGCAGCCTTACGGAGATACAAGATTCCAAACTTTTCACAGCCTTTTTTTAATTACTGGTTTTTCAGGTTATAACTTTACTTAAATTACTTCCTTGACTAGTTTATTATTCAAAGTATCCACTAGCACAATGTTTCAAGAGTGCTCCATTGAGATTTACCGTAAAATGTGATTATTCACCCCAAAAAAAGTCAGTACCTTCAGTTTCCAGTACCTTTGTGCTCTTTTTTTATGTTTTGATTTTTCCTTTTTTTTTGTATTTTGTGTGTACATAAATAAAAAAATGCATAGTTTGATGTAAATAATGCTTGGTTAACGACTTCATGAATGGTTCGTTTACACACTGTATTATGTTGTACTAGTTATTCTCATCATATAATCACACTATCACACTAATATTATAAAGGTGAAAATTGTTACTCTTTCTCGCAAAAACTACTCAAAGGATTTGGATAAAATATAATACACAGAGAGTTTATAACCTGGATTAACACAGGATAATTATTTTCCAAAGCCGCAAATATATCAAAGCCACTGACAACAGCGAGTATTACATATATACTAGCTGTAGCCAGCGGCTTCGCCCGTTACAACTCGAAAATTATCGCACGGGAAGATAAAATCGGGATAATAACTATCCTATGTGTTAAAATTGTCCATACAAGACTGTCGTAAGCTTTTATTCAATGCTGAGAATGTTTATTAACAAAATAAAGGTCAATAGTAAGTTAAATATATACCTACCTTTAAAAAGCCCACACATTTTTCTTCTTGGTTTTTTAATTATGGAAGATTTTATGCAAAACCGTGACAGGGGACTATTTTTCTAGACAAAAACAATATTTTTTGTTTATTAAAGTAATCAGTCTTTACTTTTCTTTGTTATTCTTAAAATATGTAATTTTTCCTTTATAAATCAACAGTAGTAAAACAAATATATCATCAATTTCATAAAAAAAATCTTCTTAATTATGTTCTGATGAAACAAAGAAGGAAAGGAAGATTTGATAAAAGAGATTGATTTCTGGGTTTTAAAAGTCTCTGAAACGATATAACACTGTCTGAGTCATCCACAATTTATGTTTTTGTATATTATTTGTATAAAATGACAGGGGACTGTCTTTTTTACACTAATTCATACGTCTTAATAAAACAAAATCATTTAAACATATCAGATTAACTAAACAGATGTGGCTACATACTGGATAATCAATTCTTTTAAACAAATTGTTGTTATTTAAACTCTGAACATTGTAAAAAAAAACTGGCCAAGTGCAAGTCGGACTTGCACATGAAGGGTTCCGTACCATCGCCCCCCTTTAATTTTTTATTATTTCTTTATAAACCGGCAACAGAAAAACATATTTTGTGATAAGTTTGTTTTTCATAGTGTTTGTATGAATGACAATGTTATATTTGCGGGTTCTTTAAATGTGCTATATCTCAAATACTATTTATTACCATATATCATTCAAACCAATTTTGGTTGAAAGTTTTCATTGCGATCTACAGCATATTTTTTTTTTTTTGATTTTTCACTCTCTAGTTTAAAAGTTAGATGGGGGGGCACATTTTACCACTTTGGGTGTCTATCTTCCAAACGATTGACTTTAAGTAAAAAATGGTTTGAGGAACATCAATATTATTTTTAGAGACCTGTCTATAGACACCAAACACATATAGGTTTGATGAAAAAAGTTTTTTTTAGTTTTAGTTCCAAGTATGTGGATTTTAACAGGGGACTGTTTTAATAATTTAAGGGAATTCTCACATATATTTTGATTTAATTTTAAATGTAAAAATATAATTGTGAAGTTTAAAGATGCTTACTGTTATTTTAAATGTATTGGATATTTTTAATTCAGTTTTTAATTAATTTTTTCAAAGTATTGCCCATAATATCCCAAAGATGTATTTTTGACTGACTTACGAACAGTCGGTCGTGGGTTCGAACCCAGGCAGATGCATTACTTTGTGTAATTTATTTCATCACCACTGCTCTCACAACGGTGAAGGAAAACATTGTGAGGAAACCGGCATGTCTTAGAACCAAAAAAATCGAAGACATGTGATGTGACATCTACCAACCCGCACTGGGCCCGCGTGGTGGATTCTAGCCCATCCCTCTCCTAGAGAGGAGGCCTGAGTCCCTGCAGTGGGATCATTATAGGCTGATGATGATGATTATGAATATTATAAACGTGAAAGTTTGTAAGTATGAAAGGATGGATGTTTGTTACTCTTTCACGCATATATATTTAACTTACTACTGACCTTCATTTTGATAACAAACATTCTCAGCATTTAATAAAAATTTGATACGACAGTCTTGTATGGACGAGTTTTCAAATAGCAGAGAATTACCCATATAACTTAGGGCGTGGACGTGGACATAATGTTTACTGTACGGCACCGGCTACTGTGTAATGGCACAACGCTGCTACCGGGAGACGGCACGGCGTCATGGCGTGGCACAGAGCCGTGTTAGAGCCATATATGGTCTACGAAGGCGCGATTCTCTGAGAGAGCTGTTTAAGGAAATTAACATCATGACAGCTGTACCTTGTCAATACATCTATGAAAACATCATGTACGTTAGGAAAAATCTGCATTTATTTAGCAAAAGAGGGGATAGACACCACTATAATACGAGAAATAGGGACCAACTAGTTCAGCCAGGTTTCAGGCTGGCTAAAGTAGACTCATCTTTCATGGGGTACTGTTTAAAATGTTACAATAAAATACCCCCTCACATTCTTCAACTGAATGAGACGAAATTTAAATCTTGTATAAAACGCACGCTATGTAGGCAAGCATACTATAAGTTGGGGGATCACATTGATGATAAACATGCTTGGCTCAATGCTGGTCCTGCTCCTCAACCATAGGGCAAATAAATCGATAATCATGTGAAGTTATTGTAGTCGTTGCAGTAGATTGTAAAAATAGCACATGTGTGAGTACTATGTACCATAAAGCCACTTTTTACATTTCGTTATATATTTATATATTTTTTTTTTTTTTTTTTTTAGTGACTGACTAGTGGCTGAGAGAATGTCATGCTCACTCAAAAGTCTCGCTGATGGTGGCGCGTGTGTCGGATCATTAAGCTCCCTTCAAAATGGTTGAGCTAAATGGTGCTGATCCATGCGTCATGTTCGTGAACGGGCGCTGTCAGTAGAGACTGGACATCTCTTAGTTGCCATGTTATATATTTTTTATTGGTTTATTGTATCGTTTATTCTGGACACTCTTAACTTGCACGTATTTTTGCATCGTTCTCACATATTTGTAAGATCTCAACATTCAGGCTAGCTAAAGTAGACTCATCTTTCATGGGGTACTCTTTAAAATGTTACAATAAAATACCCCCTCACATTCTTCAACTGAATGAGACGCACTTTAAATCCTGTAGAAAACGCACACTGTAGGCCAGCATATTATAAGTTGGGGGATTACTTTGATGATATAAATGCTTTGCTCACTATGCTGGGTCTGCTCCACAACGACCACAACCATAGGGGTAGATTAATTGATTATCATGTGAAGTTATTGTAGAGGCTGCAGAAGATTGTAAAAATATCTTTGCATTGTATAGATTCAATATTAATATTATATAATTGCATGGCACATGTGTGAGTACTATTATGTACTATAAAGCCACTTTTTACATTTTCACATTTGGTTACATTTTACTGACGTTGCCCTGGTGGCTGAGAGAATGTCATGCTCACTCAAATGTCTCGCTGATGGTGGCGCGTGTGTCGGATCATTTAGTTCCCTTCAAAATGGTTGAGTTAAATGGTGTTGATCCATGCGTCATGTTCGTGAACGGGCGCTGTCAGTGGAGACTGGTCATCTCTTAGTTGCCATGGTATAATTTTTTTTTTATTTGTTTATTGTACCCTTTTACTCCGGACGCTCTTAACTTGCACGTCTTGCTACATAGTTCTCACATATTATACCATCCCAACATGAATGATGTAATGTACCAAGATTTTGTAACAATATTCTGATATAAAAGAGTGTCCATGGAGTTTCTTGCCCGTTCTTCTCCATAGAGATCTACGCTAGGGAATGGGCAACTACAGTACTTTCACAAGTTATTATGCCTTGTGACTGTGACTGTAGCTTAGGAGTGCAATGCGTCGTCCCGGGGGTTGCTGCGTCGGGTTGCGCGTCGCCGGATGTCTGCGGCGGCGAGTGCTGTGGGTGCGGGGGTGCGCGGCGGCGCGTGCCGTGGCGGTGGGTGCGCGGGGCTCCGGGTCGCGGGCGGCAGTTGCGCGTTGCGACGTGCATTCGTTGTTTCGTGATTTGGAGTCTCGTGCATTCGTTGTTGCGGTGTGCGTCGCTGCGTGCTTTCGTGCTCGCAGAGTTCGTTGTTGCGGGCATTCGGCGGCGTGTGGCTCGGCGTGGTGGCTTTCGGGATGACGTTTTGCACTCGTAGTTTAGTTTTGTTTTATGAATTGTTCTTCTGACATTCAAAAGTGCCTGTAATGGTTTAATTGAAATAAATGCTTTGAGTTTGAGTTTGAGTTTGTGAACGTTGCACTGCACGCACAAGGCAGTAACCATCGTTCTGCTTTTGTCTACAGGGTGTAAATCAACCCATCACACAGCCGTCAACCAAGCATTCTGTACATCAAACTAAGTACCCCTAAGCAAAATTTTTTGCTGGCTCCGTGCCGCGGCACGACGCCGTGCCGTCTCTCCGTAGCAGCGTTGTGCCGTTACACAGTGACCGGTGCCGTACCGTAAACATTATGTCCACGTCCACGCTCTAAGTTATTTGCTAAAGATGCAATTTCTTGAACAATTTAAAAAAAAAATTTTGTTACTTTGACGTCACTGAGAGTAAAAAAAAATACCTTCATGTGATGAGGGCAACTAGTACAACATCATCATCATCTGCCTAGGCTTTTCCCAACAATGTTGTGGTCGGCTCCCAGTCTAACTGGATGCAGCTGAATACCAGTATTTCAACTTCTAACTAGTATACAACATAATATATACTTTTATATAAATATGCCCATTCTCCTTTGTACGTTGTTTCTACTTATTTCTTTAATTTTTTTTTTGCTCGTAAAAACGATCTTTTAGGTAAGAAATGTTGCATGATTTGAAGGTATTAAATAGGTATTAACTATTTATCCTTCGAAGATCTAAAATAAACCGCCCGTTTACCTGCTGCACTAAATAATTGAATCGTCAATATGGAGGGACCAACATAAATGATCAATATCTTTAAAACGGTATATGTTTCGGGCAGTCAAAATCAATAATATTAAGGTAGACTAAAGGTATTATGACACTAAGTAGGTAGAACATTCCAGGGAGTACTCCATCAGTTTGGTCCCTCCATCTTGACGTCAAGATGGAGGGACCAAGCATTTTGTTAAAATAATTTGTATTTGATGAGGTAGCTAAAATTATAATAAAGGTAGGAAATAGTAGATTAATGGTATTATTTTTTTATAAATGTATGACGGGCATTGGAGGTTTGGTCCCTTCATCTTGACGCAAACCACGAAACAGCATAAAAAAATGTAAATGTATTTCCGTCTCTTTCGTTATATTACACGCAGCAAACGCATTATAAGGCTAAAATTCACTCCCGTCGGGGCTGCGGGTTATTCGAAAGAGATACCGCGGCCTCGGCGCAAGGGCTAAGAAGGAACATGGGTGCTTTCCCTCCATGCCTCAGAAAGTTAGGTAACCCGTTGATCAGATACTCCAATTTCTTACAAATTGTAAAGATATCATCACCGCTGTATTTCTTGAAAAGGTGGGTAGAATGTGTAATAATTACACTTACACTTCGTCAATTTTATTTAAGGCTTATGCAAAAGTGGGTGAGCGTATTTTTAACAACCGGGCATAATTCATACAGCCTCCGGGCCGTAACTGGTAAAATTCCTGATAAAAACCCAACATGTCTACACACACATACAAAACAAAAAAATAATTACACCACATTTCAACAACGGGTTAACTTGAAACCTTTTTGTGAAGTCTATTAATAAAAACTTATTCAACAACGTACTTTAGACCACAAGTTCCATGAATAATTTCAGACTTTTGAGATTATAAATAAATTGAATGCTGGCCGGTGACTACCCTGCCACTTTAAACTTTGAGCTTAGAAGACATTGGTGGGTAGATGAAAATACATACAACGGCGAAATTAATTAGCCCAAAAAACTCAACATCATCATCATTTCAGTCCTGAATCCCCATCTGTTGGGGATAAGCTTCCCTTTTTTTTCTGATATAAATTCAAATCGTTTATTGCAATCCATAATGTACGTTTTCAGGTAATAGGTAAAATAATTCTAGACACAATTATGGACCCTGTCGGGCACAACAAATATTTTTGTAAGTGGAGAGCGAGGAAGTGCGGTTTTTCTTTTATTTTATTATGAACTTGGTATTATTTCTAATTCTATCTTATACTTCTCTATACTAGGGGCCCTAATTGATCTGTTTTCAGCAATTTTGCCGATATCGTCACCCCTATGCGCTTTTGCACGGACTTGGATTATTTGCCCGCCCCCTTGGGCCACCTTTACCAGCATTGGCCATTTCCGCGTTTAGCCAGATGTCCTGCCCAACTCCACACTCAATTATTTTACAAGATGAAATTATTTTCTTGGAGTACTGAATTTAGCGCCAGTGCATCAATTAACAGGAACTGTTATTTTTTCTCATTTGAATTGTGAATTTAATCGTCAAAAGTTTATGATATAAAATCATTTGAAGAAATTTGACAGTTTAGTAACTTGATGCGCTAGGCGACCGTACATGAGTTTAGAAAATCCGTTTATCTTTGTCATGTTAAGATATTTCCAACATGTCTGTAAAGCTCAGCCTAGCTCGGGCACAGTTGCTCATAATTATGTATTGTACTTAATTCTAACTGCATTTAAAACTGTTCAATATTGTTATTACATACTAGCTGTTCCCGGCATGCGTTGCAATGCCCTTTTTCCTACCTACTACCTGCCTGTGTACCAACTACCTACCTACCTACTACCTACTACCCTACCTACCTACTACCCTACCTACCTACCACCCTACCTACCTACTACCCTACCTACCTACTACCCTACCTACCTACCTACTACCCTACCTACCTACCTACTACCCTACCTACCTACTACCCTACCTACTTACTACCCTACCTACTACTCTACCGACTACCCTACCTACTCTACTATCCTACTTACTACCCTACCTACTACTTTCTCACCTTTTAAACCTTCCCTGGACTTCCACGAATAATTCAACACTATAATTAGCCAAATCGGTCCAGCCGTTCTCGAGTTTTAGCGAGACTAACGAACAGCTATTCATTTTTATATAATATAGCTGTACCCCGCGTGCGTTGCAATGCCCTTTTACCTGGCTACGTACCAACTACCTACCACCTACCTATTACCTACCTACATACTAATTTCTCACCTTCTCTGGACTGCCACAAATGTTTCAAAACCAAAATTAGACAAATCGGTCTACCCGTTCTCTAGTTCTAGCGCGACTAACTAACAGCAATTAATTTTTATATTATACGCAAACACCATTTGAAAAATCGTTTTTCTATTGGGAAAGAAACAGTAATTATTTGTGATTATTGTGATAATGTCGTATGGTCTGTTTGAAGTTGTCATTCGTTGACTGAACAACTGAACGTCACTCAATTGTTTTGCCTTCCCGGAACCTCTCCACTAACACTTGAACTTTATGGGTACGGTATTAAAGCTCAAATTGATTTTACGTTTTAGTTAGAAAACGTTTGTATGGGAAAAAGAAAAGGGCTGTTTTTAGGGCTTTTCCGGCCATTATTCGAAATTTTCTCGCCGTAAGAACCATCCTTGAACTTCAACGAACATTTAAAAAAAAAAATCAGCCAAATCGGTCAAGCCGTTTTCATGCCAAGTCGTGACAACGGAAAACGGGTTTCATTTTTATATATATAGACTAGCTGTTCCCGGCATGCGTTGCAATGCCCTTTTTCCTACCTACTACCTGCCTGTGTACCAACTACCTACCTACCTACTACCTCCTACCCTACCTACCTACTACCCTACCTATTACCCTACCTACCTACTACCCGACCTACCTACTACCCTACCTACTTACTACCCTACCTACTACTCTACCGACTACCCTACCTACTCTACTATCCTACTTACTACCCTACCTACTACTCTACCTACTACTCTACCTACTACTCTGCCTACCTACCTACCACTTTCTCACCTTTTAAACCTTCCCTGGACTTCCACGAATAATTCAACACTATAATTAGCCAAATCGGTCCAGCCGTTCTCGAGTTTTAGCGAGACTAACGAACAGCTATTCATTTTTATATAATATAGCTGTACCCCGCGTGCCTTGCAATGCCCTTTTATCTGCCTACGTACCAACTACCTACCACCTACCTATTACCTACATACTACTAATTTCTCACCTTCTCTGGACTGCCACAAATGTTTCAAAACCAAAATTAGACAAATCGGTCTAGCCGTTCTCTATAGTTTTAGCGCGACTAACTAACAGCAATTAATTTTTATATTATACGCAAACACCATTTGAAAAATCGTTTTTCTATTGGGAAAGAAACAGTAATTATTTGTGATTTTTGTGATAATGTCGTATGGTCTGTTTGAAGTTGTCATTCGTTGACTGAACAACTGAACGTCACTCAATTGTTTTGCCTTCCCGGAACCTCTCCACTAACACTTGAACTTTATAGTACGGTATTAAAGCTCAAATTGATTTTACGTTTTAGTTAGAAAACGTTTGTATGGGAAAAAGAAAAGGGCTGTTTTTAGGGCTTTTCCGGCCATTATTCGAATTTTTCTCGCCGTCAAAACCATCCTTGAACTTCAACGAACATTTAAAAAAAAAAATCAGCCAAATCGGTCAAGCCGTTTTCATGCCAAGTCGTGACAACGAAAAACGGGTTTCATTTTTATATATAAGATTATTAAAGTGTACTCAAACAATACCCATTACTAAACTAATATTTTGAGTAACGTGAGATCACACACCCTTTTTATTTTTTATCTTGTTTAGATTCAACGTTCAACACGTTTTTCGAGTTACACTGGCTAATTCTATTTGACCCCGAATAGTAAATAATATTACAAATGTAAATGCTATGAACCCCAAAATAAGCTATTCAGTCTGTGTTTCAACGAACAATACCAAGTAATATTTTAAAAGTAAGCTAACATTTTCAGCAACATTCTGTGTCACTTTTGTAAACCTCTTGTCGAGTGAGGGCTTAAAATGTTCTTCAGGTTGAAAACATTAAGCAGTTAAGTGAATGGGTTTAACTTGCAGACATTTTAATCAAATCTAAATGGGAATAAAGTACCTTTGTATTCTGAGTTTGCACTTATGCTTTCAAACATGTGAACTAAAATGTTGTGAAACTTTTTTTAGAATTTCTTAGCCACGGAGTACAGATTTGTGCCCGGTTGATAATATAGTAATAAGCTCGGTTCCTATTTATATGGGTCTTTGCCTAAACCTCAGAAGATTACTGGCGTGATGTTACTTATTTATTTTATGTTTAGCTTTAACAACCCACATATTAAAATCAGTTCACGTAAAATCTTTTTGTTGACTTTTTCAATAATTCTGGAATCAAACTTATTTTAATATTTAAAAGGTGCATTGACGATTTTCATCCATGATTTTTGAAGGGAAATATTGAATTCGCTGTTAACTCAGATTTCAATGTGTCTTTTTGTTTCGTATTCAGTTTATTTGAAACTTTGTTGAATAGTATATTCGATTGCTACCGGTTAGACTGCAAGTCGAACTCAAAACAGGAAAAGAGTTGGATGAATATTGGTTATTATTATTTTGATTATTTTCTGCTTAATTGAAGCAACTCATTCAAAAACGCATTTATTATACAAACTCAAATAGTCTGCGCATTTGAAGCTGTTATAAAAGATTTTCAAAAAGATGTTGAAATTATATAAATTTTCCGGAAGAATATGTCAATCCAATACATTTAAGATATTGGCCATCTACGTCATTCTTGGAAGATTTTTCCTTTGTCAAGAATCTCGGGATTAACCAGTCAGTCTCAGAATGATTATGATTGTATATCTGGCAAAGATATAGATACAATATCTAGGTAACAGAAGATTACGATTTGTATTAAAATCAAGCCTGTCATTTTTGACTACCTACCTCATAAATATTATTCAGTTACTATACAAACAAGTTACTACCCAAAATAAACTACGTTTTTTGTTCTTCAAATGTCTAGAATTAAGTCCTCGAGTTGTAACGTTGTAACGTAGCAGTTTTAAACAAATTAGCTTGCTGCGACAGTAACCTCGTTGAGTATAAAATACTTAAGCCACGCACCCGAACTGCCCGTGGTCGGGGCTGCGGGTTGTTCGCAAGAAATACCGCGGGCTCGACATAAAGGGCTAAGAAGGAACATGGGTGGTTTTTAGTCAGTAGAAGTCTGACACTCTGTCCAAGAGCGAGAGGGGTTATTTGATGATTTCCCACACCCAAAAAAAAAAATAAAGGCTCCCGAACTGGCACGCGAAGTAGGTCCATTTGCGTTTTGTAGGTATATCTGGTGGTATTTGAAAAAAAAACTAATAACGTCAGTCCCATTATAATTCCTGAAACATAGCACGTAACTAAAAATGAAAATAAAAAGCTCCCACAACATGTGCACTATAAATAAAAAAATAAAATCATTTAATTCAAGTATCACTGACTCATAATAGAAATAATAATAAATTCACACAGTCACATTACATACACAACATTTAATTCAATTCAAATAACAATTTTATTTGGCACAGCGGGCACAAGCTAGCCTAAACCTCATGTTGTAATAATAAGGCTTAAGTCAGCCTGCACCCACCGCACCGTTTTCGGTACGCCCGGGACTAGAGAGGTTAATTAAATTAAATCATAATAACAATAAAATTAGTCACAACAACAACACATAAAACAAATCAATTAAAATTAAAAAATATACATGTACATAACAGGTACACTGTCGCATCAGCCTGCCACATGTCGCTTACAACAGTGGGAGATGATGGCACAATCAAGTCTTCCCGCGAGCGCGGCCAGCATGTTGTAAATCCTTCAGTAACAAAAATAAATTAGAGATTTTCATGTCTGATTTATGCTGACCGTCCCGCCCGATTCCGGGTACGGACGTGGCACGCATGCATAATGCTGAGCTATGACCTTATTCCTGCTAGTCAGAACAGACTGTGTGACAGATGATAGGGTTTGCAAGGAAGGGAATTCTGAGAAGGAGGATGTCAGAGATGTATGGATGAAGGCTCCAAGACATGTTCCGTCGACCCTAAGTAAATTGGGATAAAGAAGGAGGATTAATGGTAATGATGTGAAAATTCAGATATTATCTAGGTATGACTTGGCATAATGTCACAACGCCTGTTTGTTTTTAATGGTTATACAAAGGTGTACCCACAGTACAATAATCTGCATAGTCCTTATAATAATACGACTCTTATATTATGACCTCTGATTTTTTTTCAGCTGTTTTGTTTTTCAGAGTAGTCAGGTATGAAGTATTGGGCACCTATTCTTTGAACACCAAAGATATTCTTATTTGAGAATATCTTTGGTGCTTAATAAGCCCAATTAATGGATTCGGTGTAATTTGACTTTTTACTGACTTTTAATTGTATGTTTGTGTGTATTGTTTTCATTATTTTTAATTTAATTCTATTCCTAATGTAATTTATTATTGTTTTATCCAAATTTTAATATTTTATTCATGTCTATATAAATATTGTGATTGACAAAATGGCAACGGGTTTAAAATTACCTGAATAAATTAATTTATTATTATTATTTATTTATTAATACAGAGGTTCTTAAAAAATAAGTGGTAAAACGGTTTACTTCCGAAATACCGGCCCCACCTAGTTTTAAAAATGAATATGATGTGGCGTGTAAATGTGTCTTGTAAAAGCAATTTACAGAAATATTTATGTTTTGCACACAAGTCCCATATAAAAAGTATATTGTTTCAATCGTGCCATTATCGTTACCATTGCTCAAGTCCAGTCTCCAGGTTGCAACTGAGAAATCCGCTATCTAAACACCCAATAACACTTTAAGCTTCCTTACCGTTCACCTCAGAATGAAACCAGGAACTTTATGGTCGGCAGTAGCGCTTGCCACCACAACACCATTGAGACCGTTTTGTTGTTTTTTTTTATAAGCAACTAGCGGACGTCACGCGGTTTCACCCGCGTAGCTCCCGTTCCCGTGGGAATACAGGGATAAAAAGTAGCCTATGTCACCCGCGGATAGTGTAGCTTCCCAACTGTGAAAGACTTTTTGAAATCGGTCCAGTATTTTCGGAGCCCATTCGTTACAAACAAACAAATCTTTTCTCTTTATAATATTAGTGTAGATTGCAAAGAACCAAGGTGACCAACGTATCTCGAAAAATTACCAAACTTAATTATTGTACTCTGGGCAGGACACATCGGGCACACTGCTCGCAGGTCAGATGGGGCTGAAAAGTCCTGGAGCAGCGATCGCGAACCAAAATATGTTGCATTGGAAGGTCTCCCACAAGGTGGACCGATGACTTGGTGAAAGTCGCGGGGATCCGCTGGATGCGAGACGCACGGGACCGGTCAATGTGGCGACACTTGAGGGAGGCCTATGTTTAATGTGATCTTTTGGCTAAAATGATGATCGTGAAACAATTATTTCATTTGTTTCACATTTACTTCTAGTCTAGTTAACAATTTTAGGGTTTGTTTCAAATTGGTCTTACCTTTGAAGTGAAGTTAACAGATCACTTTCAAGTCGTAATATATATCTTAAGACTGACATTTGACCTTTTCGTGTCGTCAACGAGGTTGCTTTTATTGGTACTAAAATAATTAATAATGTTATTAGAATATTTGGTCCTAGGTTTGATTCATTATTTAGATAAAAGCTATCAACAGAGTAGTATTTATTATTCATCGACTTCTGAAAGCGATGAGTCTCTTAACGGGGTCGTTAGTTTAAATAACAACGGTTTGATTTGAAGGGGTATAGATAAGTTTAGAATTACAATAGTCATTGACCTTACATGGAATTTGAAAGGTAATCTTCTGAGGATTTTTTTCTTCAACAAATCGCATTTTACTAAAAGAGTGAAGAATATGATACCGATGAACAGAGCGGGAGAGGAAGACCAAGTAACCGATGTAGGGATTGTGTGAGGAAGCCCAGTACTCGGCAGCGAAAAAAGGCCTGGTTGAATTATATCCTAAACTCAACCAAAACTTATATTTCCGTATTTCACACGAAATCTGCCCCATCGAACTATGAATAACTAAAACATAGCTTAGAAATGTCAACATTTCTCGAGAGACCCGACAACGAGCGTGACAGATCACTCCTGGCACAAACAACAAACGATTTCAACTCGTTACTGTAATCTACCGCGATAAACTAAAATACGCCTCTTGTTATTTTACTATTGATCAAAGCAACGCAATGAGAAACTTTTAACAATGATAATAAAGATCACTATACTTTTGACAGGAGCTGCAACGCAAACAAGATTAAAAAACACTAACATTTTTACAAGGCGTCTAACTAACCGACCATGTACCACCACTTCGAAACACAAATGACTGATGTTGCTCAAAAAGATGCTAAACTAAAGTGGAACTGGACTGGCTACGTCTGCCACATACCCAGTGAGCTGTGGGCAAAAATAGCACTATCTAAGCAGACCTCGTAGAAGATAGAGGGACGGGTTGGACAAAACCAAAGAACAGTGGTCTAGTTAGCCCTGGATCAAAACAACTGTTAGTCGTGGGGATTGGAGTTTGCCCAGCAATGACATGACACGGGTTAACAATATCAGAAATGACAATAAAACTGAATTATCAGAGGCTGCAATCGAGTATCCTCCACAATATTTCGGAAATAAAGATCACATTTGATTTCGACAACGATGCAACGGTTACGTTGGATAAAGAAAAGAAAGAAAACGTATTTAAGAAACGTATTTATAAGAAAAATAGAAATAAAACGTATTTATTTCGATCGTCACATTCACATTATTATGTCAAGCTTGCCAGTTAAAATTCGATGGGTTAATATTAGAGTGAAACTTGATTATAAATAGGTGTTGAATGGATGGCGTGACGTTCGAGGATGGTTTGTTCATTGAGAGTTAGTTTAATGAGTAGTTAGCGGTTGAAACATCACTATCACTACATAGTATAAAACAAAGTCGCTGTCGCTGTCTGTACGTCCTTATGTATGCTTAAATCTTTAAAACTACGCTACGAATTTTGAAACGTTTTTTTTTAATAGATAGAGTGATTCAAGAGGAAGGTTTCAATATGATATAATTTGACCGACATCCACGCGGGTGAAGCCGCGGGCATCAGCTAGTTTCATTATATTGAGATAAATATGCTACTTGATTACGGTCTGTTGGCACATACATGTTTTATGATGATTTAGGATTACCCATATTTAACGCTTCATATTTTATTGGATATATTTGTGTTTTTGGGGATATTATACTCATATGTGAATATCAAGACTGCCTCGTTGGTCTAGAGAGGCTGGAATTTATATCCAATTTGCAGGCTGATGCAACATGATTCGCGTCAATCGAAACCATAAACTATTTGGGAATAAATCTATGCTTTAATGGCCGAATAAACCGATAGGCTTGCAGTTTAAGAGACTACTGTCCATCGCGGGACAGCTTTGAGTTTACAATAGTTGTTTAATTTATTGTTTTAAGATTGACGCAGATGTGAAAAAGAGAGTAAACGTGGTAAATAAAGTAAATGGTGCTATGCGTGCGGTGGTGACCAGCCAGTCGTTGTCAAAAAGGCTCGGCTGGCTGTTCACAATGGTGTGCTGGTGCCTACTCTTATGTATGTCAGTGAATGTTGGGTGTGGCAAACGAAGCATGAAAGTAGGATTAATGCTGTGGAAATGCGTTCTTTGCGAAACATGTGTGGTGTAACTCTGAATGATAAATTGAGGAATGAGGTTATACGAGAACGTTGCGGTTTAAAAGATGTAGTGACAAAAAATTAAAAGAGTATGCTACAAGGCAGATCTGAGTAGTAACGCCCTAGAAAGACATACTCTGAACTCATGAATAGCTCAACTAACGCGATAAACAAGCATAATCATTCTAGGGAAAAAAGGACAATTTAATAAACAAAATTCATTCTAATAAAAAATGTGGTGTTAGTAGCTCTCCCTTTAACCACTTACAGGCCATCCATGGGAATAGTTTTGACCCTCCGTGCTTCGGAAAACACGGAAGCACGTTAAACCTTTGGTTCCGGCAGTCATTTTTAGATATTTGATAGTTGTTATAGGAAGTAAACGGCCTGAAAGTCTGGCAACTAATCTATATTACCATTGGGTAATACGATACGAACTGGATTGTGGAGGGCAGACAGCCAGTAGCTCCATGTAAAATACTGGTATTCAGCTGCATCTGGCTAGAAAAGGCTAGGCAGATGATGACTTTTGAACCTGGTAATACGCTTCCACATATACGCTAATAATTTCAGAACTCCCGGCATACGAAACCACGAGAAAACGCTAGTTTTAAGACATTCCACAAAGTAGCTCAAAAGTTTCCAGAAAACAGAAGGTAAACGAAAGGTATTTCAGCCACACTGAAACAAAGTTAGTTTTGTCCACATTGCACTATGCCAGTAAATGACATATGATTGGCACTACGCCAGATATAACAATACGCGGAGTATGGCGTATCGTTGACAGTTTATGAACCGAGTGGAATGTTAAGCAGTTGATATTTTGGATTTGTAAAGGTGAGTTTCGATTTGGTCGATTTAGTGAATCAGCCGGTGATTTTGACGGAGTTAACTGGAAATTTAGGTAAAGAAAGACAAATTAATAATCTACTAGTAAACTATCATTAACATTGACAACGGATATTTACTATTTTTACTGTTTTTTTTAAGTTCCAGATATTCCGGATAAACTGAAGTTGGGTTGGGTTGGGTGCTTATGGATAGACAAATTGGTCTGCTCTCTTTCTTGTACGCTTTTGTTTAAGTTTCGCCCTAGATCGAAAGATTTAAAAATCATGGGGAGAGGGGCTTTGCCAGGGCTGAGAGGGAATGGGACCCCGTCACCTCCCTCTGCGAAGCAGTCATGCTAGCTAAGGAGGTGGCGGAACATGAGAGGGAGAGAACCTTTCATCTCAGTCGCCGCGGGAGACGCTCCGGGCGTCGAGGGTCACGTGATAGCTTCCGGGGACATGTGGGCGGTGAGTAATGGGCTACTCTCACCGTTCTTCCCTCTTATGACGTCGACAGGCCGTGTCGACGGCGCGTCAGCAACATTGCAGGGGCCGCAAGGGCCGACGCCTGCCGAGGCTGCGGGTTGTTCGAAAGAGATACCGTAGCCTCAGACACAAAGGGCTAATAAGGAACATGGGTGGTTTTTGTCAGTAAAAGTCTGACACTTCCTACCACTCATTTGATGGTTTCCCACCCTCCAAAAAAAACGATTCTTACAAACGCTGCGGCAATCTGAACGCACCTTTAAGTTCCTGAATTAGCGCAGCCAGCCGTAAAGTACCAATTAGGCGTATAAATAAACATTTATGGTCATAGCCACTAACACTTCATAGTTTCATACTGACGAGGTGCCATTACACACACAAATCATATGAGGAAACAAATGGTCGGTGGAAGAATATTTTTATTTTCACTCAATCTGTATAATTTTATATAAAAGGGAAATAATAAGTTGAGTCACAGATTTTTTTATTGCCCACAGTCATGATCAAACTTCTAATTTTACTGCTACTGAATTCCTGATAAAAAACCCATTTGCACTTGCCCGACCCGGGAATCGAACCCAAACCTCATGCACAGCAGTCACATATGGGACCACTAGACCAACGAGGCAGTCTACGTGTACAACCTAAATCTGCTAAATTGTATAATTATGGAATTGGTATAATTTCCTCCTCTCATTAAACTACAAGTTTGTGCGCTTAAACCACGGTTTAAATTGTGTCTAAAACAGTAAGGTCAAACCCGTATAAGTTTTTATAGCTATTTTAATACTACCTTCAATAAAAAATAACAAGTTCAGTCGTATACCCTTACCCCGCTCGGTAATCAAACCTTAGACCAATAACAATAAAACTACTGCGCCACATGGTACACGTTACGTAACACAAATAAATTTAGAAATGGAAGAAAAAGTTTCTGTGACCTTAATTTTGATGTTCTTTTTTATTTTTTCTCATTGATATAGTTTAAATGTATTGAAAACAGTAACATATAATATTTATATGAAAAATAAACGAACGCATGAAATAAAAGGCTTTTTTATTGTAATATTTTGTTTTATTACACAAACAGCCAGACCTGGAACAACTATCTATAAGGCCATACGAAAAACCTGAAAAACTAGTATTTAACAGCTGTGAAAAATTTGGAACTTTGACCCCCAATATCTCCGTAACTAGGAGGTTTCCAGGTATGGTCTAGAACAAATAAAATATCACAGTGGTGGGGAGAACTAGTGCCTTTCGTTTGTTAAGGGTACTTTTACACCCTATACAGGGTGTAAATCAACCCATCACACAGCCGCCAACCAAGCATTCTGTACATCAAATTAAGTACCCCTGCGCAAAAATTTTTGCTGGGAAACGACTTTTTTTTTTGGGTCAAAAAAAACATTTTATGGTAAAACTCAATGTAGCACTGTTAAAACATTGTGCTAGTGGATGCTTTGAATAGTAAACGGGTCATGGAGGTTATTTAAGTAAAGAAATAACCTGAAAAACTAGTATTTACTCGTAACAACTGTGAAAAATTTGGAACTTTGACCCCCAATATCTCCGTAACTAAGAGGTTTCCAGGTATGGTCTAGAACAAAAAAATATCACAGTGGTGGGGAGAATAAGTGCCTTTCGTTTCTTAAGGGTACTTTTACACCTGTCGAGGCTGCGGGTTGTTCGCAAGGGATACCGCGGCCTCGACATGAAGGGCAAAGAAGGAACATGGGTGGTTTTTAGTCAGTAGAAGTCTGACACTCCCTTTCGCTCTGCCCAAGAGCGGGAGGGGTTATTTGATGATTTCCCACACCCCCCAAAAAAAAAAAAGGGTACTTTTACACCCTATATAGTATTTATGTAAGTGAGATTGTAGCAGATGGTCTTCAGTCTTTTTTAACCGATTTCAAAAAGAAAGAGGTTCTCAATTCGTCGAAATCTTTGTTTTTTTTCTATGATAGGGTCAACTTCACAGTCAAACTAAATGCAGCTGAGTATAATTATTTTACACGGAGCGTCTGCCTACCTGACTATATAATTACTCAGTTGATGTGTCATACCATTTTGTAAGACTGTTTGTCACACCGCTGTCATTTGCATATATTTTTTCTGGGCTTACCAAGGCACGAACCGAGAACTCGATGCGTATTAAATGGTCACCAATCAACTGACCGACCTGGGCAAGGCCTGTTTGACCTGTAATATCGACTCGTATTGCAGTTATTATTTACTCACTCCTGCTAGTATGTAGGTTTGCAGGTATAAGTTAAGATTTATTCAAAGATACGCCTCGCAGCTGACAAGCTATTGATATTCGATGCGCATCCCATCCGTGGGTACCGTGTACCAGGCGTAACTCCGACCTGCTGTAGGTAACAAGCGTTGATATCTGATTCTGGTGAATGTTTTATGGAGTACGTTCATGAATATGTTTACTGTTGTATCTAGATTTTTTTTTTTTTTTTTTTTTTTTTTTTTTAGAAAAAACGTTGCCCCACACTAGGAATTTCTCCTGTATCGTGGGTGCGTTTACAAACATTTAAACTCACATACACAAATACCCAGACCCGAAACCACTATCTGTAGGTCATACAAATATTTGTTCCGTGCGGGAATCGAACCCGCGACACGCAGCGCAGCAGTCCAATCGCTCAGCCACTGCGCCAACCGTGTCGTCCTAGATTGCTACGTGTTCATGTTTATAAAAAATTAGAACTTCGCCCGCGTAGATGTCGGTTTTCGCGACCATAAGTATTCATAAAATTATATTAAACCTTACTCGATGACCACTCTATCTACATATTAGTGACCGACAGACCGACACGGCGGAAATCTTTGTTTTATAATCTGTATAGTGCCATCACTATACAGATTATAAAACAAAGATTTCAAAGATTTGCTTTTACTATTGAAATCTAAACTAATTAATGGTAATTAGTTTAGATTTCAATAGTAAAAGCAAATCTAATGATAATAATTAATAATAATAAATTATATAAATTGATGATATTAATATATTATTATACAATATTAATTTATTGATTTATGATATTAATTGTGAGTCATTCGTTGGAGATAAGCGTTTAAAGTGCAGTTATTTTTTAAACATATTGATGTGCTCTTTTTATAATGTAGTACATTTTTTTACGCTGTCACCAATACGTTACGCAGCTCATGCGATGATAGACGTTTCACGAAAAAAAAAATACACTTTGGGATACATTATTCAAGCTTTTCTTAGAGATCCCTAATTATTTCTAGAAGTAAATATAGCCTATGTTACTCGACAAAGATGTAGCTTTCTAACGGTGAAAGAATTTTTAAAATCGGTCAAGTAGTTTTTGGGTTAAATCGGTACAAACAAATAAACAAATCTTTCCTCTTGATAGTATTAGTTTAGATAAAAGCTGGAATTTATTACAATATATATTTTTGTATATTTTGTACAAAAATATCATTGTCTTTATTACTGTACGTACAGATGTTCTAACAATTCACTCTATTTACAAAATACTTAGTTTATTCCATGAAACAAATATTGTGAAAGTCTGGAGTTGTGTTACGAGTAACAAACATTCAAACTTTCTATTTATTTACAGCAGAACAATTTAGAAGTCTTGGCACATGCACAGGTTTAGTCTAGACTAGAAATAATATATTCTAGAGTAATAGATTACATAGTTTTTTTACCTGTGCTTGTGTTAGAACTCTCCTGGATTATTCAGATATAAAAAAACAGCAAAATAGAATAAACTACCGCTTCGGTCTAATCGTCTCAGACGCGGCTGCCTACTGAGCATGTGGCTCTGGATTCGATTCTGGCGTCGGGCAAAGTGTTATTGAATTTTTCCATCAGGAATTTCTCATTTACAGCCACAGAGCCTGGAATTATGGCCGGTCGATGTCAATAAGCCCCTATTACATAGAACTTTTTTCATCTTTTTTATATGAATTGGGCTTACTCTTGACCTCAATTTTGCCTTTTAGTTTTTGAGCGGAGTTTATTCTGCACCATCTTATAAGGGCGCCCCCACGGATCTCTGTTGAGAGTCTCCAGCATCTCCTCGCAAGCCTGATCCTTGGCCCTCCGACGAGCCTCGAGGAGGGCGGTCTTCGCCGCTCTGTACCCTTCATACAGCTCCGCCTCAATGGCATTCCGAGGACGAATGCGGAGCCTGCGATGCCTGGCGTACAGGTGCCGCGCCAACACACACTACTCACGCCGGTGCGACAGCCTCGCAACAGCCTAGACGTCTGCCTAAACCACCTTACTCCTCTGCAGGTGTTATGTTATTTTATATTCAGAAAAACCTAAATAGCCTTCTCTTCTGTCTCTCCTCTTTTTTTCTCGTCCAAATCTCTCAAGTTACAGTGTAGACATACTCTCTTCTCATTAATCTTACTAAGCAGATCCCTTATCATTTACCTAATCACCGAACACGACTTGAGATAGGAACCCAACTTCCTACTGAAATCTTAACGATAATTGTTATCCCTATCCGACGATCACAGAGATAGTTATCGACAGTTCCTAATGGCATATATCCGGCCGCTTACCGTTCCTAATTCTCATGTTATCGTGGCAGCCGCCAATAGGATAGGCCGCGAGAATTGATGCGCCTCTAATAACGTATTTTGAAAAGTATTTGGCATGAAATTCGTCAAAGAAAAAAGGGAGGAATTTAAAAAACAAAAAGATTTAAAAGGGTTTCGCAGACGGCATGTGTTCTTTTTTGTTTATCTTGTTTTACGTTTTATTTACGTCGGGCCTACGTTGTCCACCATACATAAGTACTAATGCTGAAAATGTTGACATGAAAGTATTACATACATACATACATAAACTCACGCCCTTTTCCTATGGAGGTAGGCAGAAATCACAGAACGCCACTTGCTACGATCCTTACATTCTCCTTTTGCCTCGTCCACATTCATACATCTGGTCATACATCTGGTCATACACGCACGCCGGTTACGAGTACTACGCACCTGTCCTTTCTGAAGAACAGCACCAGTAAGATCAGTGTATGTCTTTCTAGGGCGTCTGCTCCCGGCGTTACCACTCACATCTGCCTTGTAAATACCTTTTGTTAATCGACTTTCATTCATCCTCTCCACATGACCGAACCACCTAAGCATGAAAGTATTGTGAAATCAAATTATTTTAAAAGAGTAACCAGTTTGGGGAGCGCATTAGTAGTTTCAAGTAAAACAAAATGTATGAAATATCTGGACAGATGGACATAACCCTCGTCATGTCCGTCTGACCTTATTTTAAATGGGGCCACGCAACCCAAAAAAAGACATTTCATGGTTTTTATTTTGCCATCAGTCTTTCGAGATTGCTTAAGAAATGGAAAAATAATAAGTGTTCTATATATACTTTTACTTTGTTCTTTCTGGCAAGACGAATTGTGTCGGAAAGAAAGAAAGTATGGGACTATTATTACTAATGGCGGAACAATGAATGTCACACTTGCTGACGGTTATCGATATTCAATAGTCTGCCTTTGCATGCCAAGAGTCAAGATGGCGCTGTGTGCTTAAAATATGTTAATAATATATATAATAATATATCACACATATATGTTAATATGTGTGATAGCTGTTTAAAAGGGAATCAACAGGTTGATGTTGGTAATAAGTTTAACGTTAAATATTAATTGATCAACCCGCACTGGGCCCGCGTGGTGGATTATAGTCCATCCCTCTCCTAGAGAGGAAGCCCGAGTCCCTGCACTGGAAACATTGAAGTCTGATGATTAATTGATCAAATGGTTAAAATAAGTAAGTTCTGATCTCACAGATATTACACGAATTGGCACACAGACGCCACGGGACAGGGGATATTTAGAACTCTCTTTGTTGGGAACACTACAATAATACGAAAAACTTTATTCCGTTCAGTCACAAATACGAATATCAATATAACGATTTTCGAGAAAGTTAATTCGGTGAAATGCACACACTACGAATTTATTTTATAGACGCAGCTCTGTTCTAAACTTATTTAGTTCTGAATTTTCAGCTCCATGAGACCTAAAGTTGGTAATCCCTATTGCAGGTGACGGTAAAAGAGACCGTAAACATTTTTCATTTTGAGAAAGACCAGCTGTACTAATACTGAAATCTTACTGTTTGATAGAAAACTTTTATTTTGCTACATAACATAACATCACGCCTGTAATCCCCGAAGGGTTAGGCAGAGGTGTACCTAATAGTACACCCACATTTCGCCAGTTGGTTTTAAGTCCCATATAATAGGGGGCGAGCCTATTGCCAGCAACCGGGCACAAATCCAGACTCCGTAGCTGTTACTGATAAATTCCTGATGGAAAAAGCCAATAACACTTTGCCCGACCCAGGAATCGAACCCAGGACCGCCATCAAAAACACTGGAGGTTTTCTGTGATATCTTTGGCAACTGTGAACCGTACTATTAAATTGCATGAAGCCTCTTTATTAACAAACAGATCAAGATAAATACGGACTAGACTAGTGAAAAAATATTATTCCAATCAAATCATTTATTTGCATAACACAGGTTCAGAGGATGTTACAAAAAAGAATGTTACACTGCGTTATAACCATACGAAGTGTGCAAACATATTTTTGGAATTTATGACAGAATAAAATTGTCCAAGTTATCAAATTACAATGACATTCAAAATAAAAATAGTCTATTGTATTACATATAATTGAATTCGAAATAGTAAAATATAATATTCGAGGACAGCAAATCGGACGATTCAAGACAATATTACTATTTTCGAAACACACACTCAAAAGCGATTTACACTTCAAATGTTTCTCAACCCAAATCCTTTGACCGTTTCCGAAAACCATCAAAAATCATTACTAAACAATTAGATTACGCATCAGCCATAAAAGCGACCACAGTATGCACGCTTGTGTTACCATAATAGGGGTCCCTCTCGAGGGCTCTTTGAGGTCAACAGACCCTTGGGTCCTCGCTATTGTCGAATAAGCGAAAAAGGGTTCCTCAGCTCCTTTTTGGGAGTAAAAACGGTATTAAGGCTTGTATTCACGCCAATGACCTTGTGCATACAAACTACCTCTCTCGGTCGTAGATACGGACTCTAAACGGACGCGTTTTTCATTTATTATAATTAAAATAATACATGTTTTTAAAAAGTAACAAAACCAAATTATTTTCCTTTGTATTTCAAAGCAGTAGATATTTTTTTTATATTATTTTGTTAAAAAATGAAGGAGTAAAATGGTTCCATTCAACGATTTGGAGGTGATTTTGTGGATTTTTTTTCTTATTATGTGATACCGATACAAAAATTGTGGCTAAACCAAATTACGTGTCATATCATGTAGATTACTATAAAAATTTCTCAGATGTAATTTCTCTGTAAGTGCCGGTGAAAAACCGCTTCATCTGCACGCTGTTTTTAAGCTTTTTCGAGAGAGGACCCTTAAGGAGGGATGAATACTGAAAGGCAGATTCAAATGATATTTCTTCGTGAGTTAGGTACGTAATGATGCATAGGTAGTCTTTATTTGGGATTCAGATCAGTGAAAGTTTTCTTAGTTGACAGTTTTTTGGGTAAAAGAAGTTTTGTTGTTCAAGTTCTTTTGAGACTGTTTTTATATTTGGGTTAGGTAATAGGGATGTTTACTGACTAAAAAAATATGATTCTAATTAGTCCGTCTGTTAGATAATCGAAAAATATTGTATACATATTTTTTGTTTTATCAAATCAATACAAAAATTGACGAAGATGAAACGCGTCAAAGATTTGAGTTGTGACGTCACTCACCGGTAAAAAATGTCATACTAATGTCTCAGAATATGACGTCACACGAGTTTTCAAAGCACTGTATCGTCTTCATTGTTTGTTTACGTGAAAAAAGAAAAAATACGTGTCCAATATTTTTTGGAAATCTATCTGACGGACTAATTAGATTTTTTTAGTTAACTACCCTATTGGCATATTCAACAATCAAACATTCGAATACCTGAGCTGTGGTATCTTCTTTGTAGTAAATTCACTACATCTACCATAGACAAAACTGTACCATTATCCGACTGTCTGTACCAATATCTAATTCTAGCAGTACGTTTGCAAAATAAGTACTGCAATAACAATTTATATTAATCCCAAGAACTACATGAAACCACATTCAACAGGCAATCCTTGGACATAATAAAATTCATCCACACAAGACATAAAAGATAAGTAAATTACAATTTATAAGGTGGCAGAGTATTACCTATGTCATATGTTTCTGATTTACACCGCGCCTCCCGTCTGACGTATCAGCTATTGTGACGCTAGATTTATGCAGTCCAGGGAGACTTAAATCCCGTCGGGGATGCGGGTTGTTCGAACGGGATACCGCGGCTTCAGCATAAGAGCTAAGAAGAAACATGGGTGGTTTTTAGTCAGTAGAAGTCTGACACTCCCTTTCGCTCTGCCCAAGAGCGTGAGGGGTTATTTGATGATTTTACACCAACCAAAAAAAAAGGGAGACTTAAATATCACAATTTAAAATAATAAAGTGTCAGTTGTAACCATTATCATTCTCTTGCCCTTATCCCAATTCATTTGTGGTCGGCGCAGCATGTCTTCCTCTTCCATACTTCTCTGTTTCTCGTCATCTCATGAGACACCTCCTTTCTTACCATACCATTCTTAACACAGTCCATCCATCGTTTCTTTGGTCTTCCTCTCCTCTTATACCCATCCACATTCATATTCAAAACCTTCCTCACGCCATTTTCCTTATTCCTCATTTTGTCATTTGTAAGAATCTATTGTTCACAAGTTTAAGAAACACGGTCGTCAGCCGGATTCACCTAACCTATTGAGTTTTCTGAAGAATATGGGTTTTTTAAGAAATTAGAGATGAAATTGTGTGAGGAATAATGTTAAATAAAAAGGACTGAATGTATGACGATTGAGAAAAAGACCCAATACATATCTTGAAGCAGCATGAATATGATTAAAATTATGAGAAACAACCTCAAACGGTGCGAAAAAAGGGTATCTGTGCTATTTTGTTTCCGAAAAACTTAACAGGTTTACCTCTATCTAACTGAGCCATATAATAAGCAGTATATTTGTAACCAAAGTACGGACCTTTGCATTATGCCTTATTATATCAACTGGTTCCCATTTATCGTATCTCAGGACCCACACAACCTACCTTTCTTTGTTTTTCTCAAGGGACTCAAATATGATGATAAGTTTCTTTTTTTTTGAAACATTGGACGTTAATTTGGGGTAGCTTTTAGCCCTTTTCCAATACAAGAGTAATTTATACAAATGGGGTTTATTTTTCTTGGAACATAAGTGCCTTGATGTAGTAAAGGGCAGCCGGGGTTTTGTAAATAATTGAATGAAACTAATATAAAAGAGTATTTTGTGAAAAAAGCTACGGATTTCATTTCATTTAATTGATGTTTGTGGCATTGTTTGCTTTTTCTATTGATAGTTTTTTTATCATAATTATTATGCTGATTGATATTGATAGCTGATGTAAGTAAAGTGACAATTCAAATTATTAAATGAGTTTTTATTCATTTGAATTAATTGGTTGGACTGCGTCACACTGCGTGTGTTTGTTAAACCGTATAGGTACTTGCGCAATGCAAAAAAACTAGTATTTAAATTTCAGCTGCCTCTGGTTAAACTGGATAACTATATATTGGGAAAATATACCTTCACAATAACTGGCTGTGCTGTGCTGGTGGCTGATTCTACTACATTGAACATATCTGGCAAAATGTAGATATACCTACTGCTGCCTCACCTTCGGGAATCAGACGTGGTGTTATTTTGTGGGGGAAATATTGATTTAAAAGGACAAAGAAACAGCCAACAACAGCGACTGAAGAACTAAATGATGTCATCATAACAATTCAAAGCCATCATTCTCTTGCATACAATAGGGTACTTGGCAAAAAAAATCAAATTAGTCCGTCAGATAGATTTCCAAAAAATATTGGACACATATATATTTTATTCACGAAAACAAAAAATTAAGACGACACAGTGCTCCGAAAACTGTGACGCCATATTTCAGTACATTTTTACCGGAAAGTGACGTCACAAACCCCCACTCATGATCTTTGACGCGTTTTATCTTCGTCAATTTTTATTAATTTGATAAAACAAAAAACACATAATAATCCAATATTTTTCGATAATATAACTGACGGACTAAACATAATCATATTTTGTTAGTCAGGAAAGTACCCTATTGTGGACGCGCAGCATATTGTCTTCTTCCTCCATACTTCTCTATTACTCATCATGTCATCAGACACCTTCTTTCCATCCACAATTATCATCAAAGGATGAATGGAATTTGTAAAGACAAATTCCATTCATCGTTTCTTTGGTCCTGTCGATCGTTTCTACTCTTAAACTCTTCCATAACAAAGAGAGCTCATGGCTTAATAATAACTGCCACTCGGCCTAGGCCAACCTAGGCAAGCACAGCTCTGTGGGTGGATGACCGCTCATTACACATACACACCGAGTTTCCTCCGTGCCTCAGAAAGCATGTTAAGCTGTTGGTCCCGGCTGCCATATATAGATCTTTGGCTCTCTCTCTCTCTATAAAGTCTGACAACCAGTCATACCAAAGGGCCGAATTACCTAGTATTAACTGGGTTGTGCAGGGTCAGATAGGCAGCCGCTCCATGTAAAATACTGGTATTCAGCTGCATCCGGTTAGACTGGAAGCCGACCCCAACATACTTAGTTGGGAAAAGGCTAGGCAGATAATGACCCGTCCACAAAAACTCAAAGTAAATACCATTTATCTTCAAGAAGCACGCGTCAAACGTAGCATAATTCAACAAAATGTGAATATTAGCAGCTGTAGCGAAGACAGCGGCATTACAGACACAAAGCAGTGTCTTCGGATAAAACCCGGATTATCCTCACCGAGATGAACTGGCTTTAATCAAAAGATAAACATTTTATTTGTTATTTTTTAAAAGAAGTATATGTCGCCGCGAGAGTGTCTATCTGCTGGGATCATTAGGCAATCTAATTAATAACCAGCTTATAATAATAGCTTAGCTTAGTTTTTTATAATCATTAATGAACCTGCCATCTCTGAGATATTTGTACAGTAATTATTACGGGATCGATATTGAAAGACATGAGCGACAGTGCCATCTGTTAGCTTTTGTGTTAACTACTACAGAGATGGTTTGTAATTGAATGGTCGAGGGCTCGAATAATGATTTATTAAACAGAGGTCTTTAACTAGAACTATAGTTAAAATTAAGATAAGCTAATTGATTATGAATATTGGGATTTTAATGATTGCTCACTTGAAATTAGGCTGTCTAAGAGACGTCATTGCACATTGTTGTGAAGATGGCGGCGAATACGATTTTAATGATCAATAACTCAATTTATAATCTGAAACCACGACTAAATCAGTTTCTTTATGTTATTATAAACTAAAAAGTCATAAGATTATTTTGTAGAGCAATTTATTAGTAGAAAACCTGTTCTTTGTATTAAATCCTTTAATTAGCCGGAAATGGCGTAAGTAACATTCTGTTGTAAAAAGTAATGAACCTATTAATTAGACATTAACTTAATAACACCTTCGCATTAATGTTGGTATTGTTTTATTGTTAAATAATTATTACAATCAATTGTGAACTATTTTAGTATTGTTTATTAGTTTTAACTGATTAAAAGTAATTAATAACAATACTGAGTACGTGGTACTTCCGCTAGACGGACTAGACAAGTAGACACGCGTGTGACGAAAGATGCACAATAACTCGCGTTTAGCAAATAATGAAAATGAAAGTGGTTTTTGATGTGATTAACATTAATTAGTGCAAACGAGAATTGTAACATGATTTAAATGGAGTTTCTTCAACCCATTCTTCTCCATAGTAACAATGATTCATGTGAATGGGTCTCAACCCCTGAAAAGTTTATAAGTGCCTGTAAATGGACTATTGTAAATAAACGTTTGGTGTTTGAGTCAAGTATTGTGTGTGATTTCAACTACCCATATACCCATCTACCACGAAGAGGAATCTAAGGCGAAGACAATATGGCGGAGGCCATTGATGTTTAGGAGCAGCATTCCTCAAGTGGTTTTCCCGCCGTAACATCAGAAGAAAGGGATTTTATCTGCGCTTTGCTCATGAATATGCGCCGGAACATCCAAATGATGACATACAGGAAAATATTGAACTGAAGACTGATCGTCTAAAATTTGGCTGTATTTTCATCTTATTGGTTGACAGATACCAACATGATAATTATGGCTTATTTCAACTTGAACACACATGACCCAGTAAGACAATAAGTTCACATGAAAATACTTTTTACATGGGAAAACAAACAATGAAGTTTTATGTGCCAGAAAACTGCATAGTCCAATCAAAATGACAAACATACAGTACAGCACAGAATGACCGAAGCAGCAAAATAAAAGAAACATGAACACTTGGAAAGCATATCAATAAAAATGAACCTACGGGATGAAACATCAAACCCGGGAAGTATTTTATTCATTTTAGTAACTGTAGTGCAGTTAACAATATTTTAACTTATCACATTACACACTGGCTAGGTTAATGCCACCTTAAATTGACACCCGTGGGATTAAAATATTAAGACATCTTTAATCACTTAAGGAGTGATAAGGTTATTACCCGTTCAAAGTTATGATTAAAATATAAATCAGTACTTAATGTGTCTCAAACTGAACTCATGAATCAAATGATAGTTAGTTACTTGCATTCACACATTAATTAATTAACCAAGTATTAACTAGTATTAAATCTTGTTGTGTTTTGAAATGTCATTCAGAATAAAACATTTAATAGAAATAATTCTTATTAGAAATCCCTCCTAATTGACATTCAAGTGAGGAATTACAATTAAATACTTTATACAAACTTGTAAACATTTGTATTGGATAACATGTTTCAAGATTCATTAAAAACAAACAAACAAGTCTAACAAAGTTGTCCGTCACTGGACACCCGGCAGATGTGAATCTTTGTATTGTAATGACACAATATGTCATGATAAATATTACAATAATTATTTATTTATTCAATATCTATCAATCGAATCTACATCTGACCTTACTACATCTCTAATTGATTAGCTTAAACTTTTAAAAAAATAAATAAATAGATAAACAATTGATCCACAATAAACATTATTTTAATGGGAAAACGCAATGATAACATCATACTATTTCCCATTATAGCATACGAGTTGGATTCAATGCCAGGGTGCACATGTTTTACATTAGTAATGCTTTGTTATGTAACTGGTACTTATGTGTGTTTTATAACAAAACAATTAACGAAACATCAACGTTGTTCAACAAATTGTGACAATGAAATTCAGTGCGATAATTCAACAGAAAGCAAAGCTTTAAAGAAGTTAAATTGTGAATGTTTCACTAGTACAGTAACACAACCAATAGTGTTTTTAAAGTAGTTTTAATCAGATTAACTTTCCCATCTTAGTTTAATTACCATCTAAGTATGATAACTATTTAAAAACAATTGATTACCAAATTTTCATTACTAATTTAAACATTTAGTCAGACTACTTTGAGGGCCTAGTAGTAATGCACCATACAATTAAAGCGTGTGGGCCTGGATTCAATTCCCGAGTCTAACAATGTTGTTGAGTTTCTCCATCAGGAATTTCTCAGTAGCAGTCCAGACAATAATATTGATGCAAACAGTCTTGCCCTTTAACAAGAGCCTTAAGCATTACTGGCAAAGTGATGATGTACACTTCTGCCTAACCCTTCTGGGATAGCAGGTGTGATGTTTACATAACATCTTTTCTTGTTCTATTATTTACCTGCATGACTTTTACATTCCAGATTCGAGGCAATTATCTTATAAAAGAGGAAATGATAGTAGAGCAAATTCACTACAAATATAAACAACATCAAGTACTACAGCCTGGTGAACAAATGACCGTGTCGCCGGCTATGAAGCTAACAAATGAGAAACAGCATGAGGACAGCCAACCCAGAATGACTGTTTCAGTGTTTACACACCATAAGTTAACATAAAAGGTGAGAAGTTTTCAAACTACTTCAAACACTTCACCACTGATATCAAACAGTGTTGCATTAAAAGGCTCAATACAATCGCCAATCAACCTACCTACCTACATGATGCTCATGTGTGATGAGTATCAGGTATTCCATTTTCATTATTTTAATGTTTTTGCAATCCTGCCAGTTGTAAGCAACAACTATTAACAAAAACAAAGTATTAGTACTAACAGTAACTAATGAAGTATAAAATAATAATACTCACAAAAAGCTAATGGTATCCGTGGAGGAAACAACTAGCGCAATAAGTAATACTCACAATGAATCACACAAATAATCTATCAGCAGCCGTGGAGGCAACTGGTAAAGGACCAACACAACAAATTATCTATCAACAGCCGTGTAGGCACTTGATAATGAACCCACACAACAAATGATCTATCAGAAGCCGTGGAGGTGACTGGTAATGAACCAACACAACAAATGATCTATCAGCAGCCGTGGAGGGAACTGATAAAATAATACTCTCATGTTATCCTGCTGGGTCCACGGCGTATTAAACGCCCAGAGCCTGGTTCCTTATATCCTGTCAAATCAAAGACTTCGTGCCTGTCACGGAGCAATGGTCCTAAACTCCTTATCCCTTAATCCTGTCAAATCAAAGACTTTGTGTCTATCACAGAGCGGTGTTCCTGATCCTATCCTTTTATCCTGTCAAATCCAAGACTTTGTGTCTATCACAGAGCATTACCTTCCCGTGAGAATGAACAAATAAAAACATACTACTCACACTACATTTACCAAATACAAATCACAATGTCTAAAGCTATCAATAATTTTATTTAAAACTAATCTAGTAGACAGTAGACCTATTATACAAGGTTGCAAAGTCAAGTCATAGTAAGCAACAATATTATCTGTTTGCTGAAAAAGCAAACAGCTTATCAAACAATATCAATGAAATCAATAAAATCAATGATGTTCGATAATTTTGTCAAAAATATTCTATTTAGCTAGTAGCTAATCAAACAATATTTTATTCAACTAGTAGCTGATCAAACAATATCAATAAATTCAACTAATGTCGTTGAAAATTTTGCCAACAATGTTCTATTTAGCTAGTAGCTTATCAAACAATATTCTATTCAGCTAGTAGCTGATCAAACAACATCAATAAATTCAATTAATGTTGTTGAATAATGTTGCCAACAATATTCTATTTAGCTAGTAGCTAATCAAACAATATTTTATTCAACTAGTAGCTGATCAAACAATATCAATAAATTAAATTAATGTTGTTGATAATTTTGCCAACAATATTCTATTTAGCTAGTAGCAATCAAACAATATTCTATTCAGCTAGTAGCTGATCAAACATCATCAATAAATTCAATTAATGTTGTTGAATAATTTTGCCAACAATATTCTATTAAGCTAGTAGCTAATCAAACAATATTCTATTCAGCTAGTAGCTGATCAAACAATATAAAATAATTCAATTAATGTTGTTGAATAATTTTTCCAACAATATTCTATTTAGCTAGTAGCTAATCAAACAATATTCTATTCAGCTAGTAGCTGATCAAACTATCAATGAATTCAATTAATGCTGTTGAATAATTTTGCCAACAAAATTCTTGTGAGCTAGAAGTTGATCAAACAATATCAATAAACTCAATTCAATTAATGTAATTGAATCATTCAGGCAACAATTGTTTTATTAAGCTAACAGCTTAGCATCCAATAACTTGAATAAAAATTCCAAACAGCTATAAATGTCTGTAACTGTGCATGTGTGTCTAGCAAGGTGATACAAAAATGCATTGAATGTCAGATCTATTACAAGGTTTCTATGTTGAATAAACCAATGAATGAATGTTACTAAATCCTACAATTGAATAAACATTGTAGGATAATAAAAGCAACAATAATCTGCCGACAAAATTTATCTCCACTATTTCAGATAACAACCACGAGACTACACTTAGGACAACGGACGGACGAGCGGACGGCAACGGCAAGTGCAGAGCGCGCACCGCCGATCAGAATGGCCGTGTCGCCGCGAGAGTGTCTATCTGCTGGGATCATTAGGCAATCTAATTAATAACCAGCTTATAATAATAGCTTAGCTTAGTTTTTTATAATCATTAATGAACCTGCCATCTCTGAGATATTTGTACAGTAATTATTACGGGATCGATATTGAAAGACATGAGCGACAGTGCCATCTGTTAGCTTTTGTGTTAACTACTACAGAGGTGGTTTGTAATTGAATGGTCGAGGGCTCGAATAATGATTTATTAAACAGAGGTCTTTAACTAGAACTATAGTTAAAATTAAGATAAGCTAATTGATTATGAATATTGGGATTTTAATGATTGCTCACTTGAAATTAGGCTGTCTAAGAGACGTCATTGCACATTGTTGTGAAGATGGCGGCGAATACGATTTTAATGATCAATAACTCAATTTATAATCTGAAACCACGACTAAATCAGTTTCTTTATGTTATTATAAACTAAAAAGTCATAAGATTATTTTGTAGAGCAATTTATTAGTAGAAAACCTGTTCTTTGTATTAAATCCTTTAATTAGCCGGAAATGGCGTAAGTAACATTCTGTTGTAAAAAGTAATGAACCTATTAATTAGACATTAACTTAATAACACCTTCGCATTAATGTTGGTATTGTTTTATTGTTAAATAATTATTACAATCAATTGTGAACTATTTTAGTATTGTTTATTAGTTTTAACTGATTAAAAGTAATTAATAACAATACTGAGTACGTGGTACTTCCGCTAGACGGACTAGACAAGTAGACACGCGTGTGACGAAAGATGCACAATAACTCGCGTTTAGCAAATAATGAAAATGAAAGTGGTTTTTGATGTGATTAACATTAATTAGTGCAAACGAGAATTGTAACATGATTTAAATGGAGTTTCTTCAACCCATTCTTCTCCATAGTAACAATGATTCATGTGAATGGGTCTCAACCCCTGAAAAGTTTATAAGTGCCTGTAAATGGACTATTGTAAATAAACGTTTGGTGTTTGAGTCAAGTATTGTGTGTGATTTCAACTACCCATATACCCATCTACCACGAAGAGGAATCTAAGGCGAAGACAATATGGCGGAGGCCATTGATGTTTAGGAGCAGCATTCCTCAAGTGGTTTTCCCGCCGTAACATATACATTTATTTTCAGTGAGATTTTTGGTTGTGGTCTAAAAATAGAATCCACAGAAGCTTTGTTTAAGTTGAAACCTGCAATGTAGCTCGCGAAATTCGATTTTTTCTACGTTTTGCAATGTGCCGATCAGTGTCAAGTTGTATGTTAAATAAAAAAGGATTCGCTACCGTAGCAAATGTGACTTTACTGAGTAATTTAATGATTAAAATCACTAATACAACCCTCTCAGTTCATGTATCTTCCTTGAGTGACCATTTGATGAAAAAGGTATTTAACATACGGCCTACCTGACACTGACCGGCAAATTGCAAAAACGTAGCATAATTCGAATTTACCCTGGAGGTTAAGCCTTAACATAGGGTATGTTTTGAAATGTTTAATAATTAAAATGTCTATCAGATTTCCCTTTTTTTTGGGATGGGAAATCATCAAATAACCCCTCCCGGCAGAACGGAAGAGAGTGTCAAACTTCTACCGACTAAAAACCACCCATGTTCCTTCTTATCCCTTGCGCCGAGGCCCTGGTATCTCTTTCAAACAACCCGCAGCCCCGACCGGTCTATCAGATTGCCTCATTTAGTCTAGTGGTCACATGCTACTGCTGCACGCCTTAACCTAAAGATCGGCCCGAGTGGCAGTTATAATTTGGCCACGAGCTGATCTTATTAGGCTACTAGCTCCTCTTATTAGGCCAGCTCCTCGTGAACATAAATGTACCAAGTTTGACATATCGATGCTAATTTGCTTGACGAGCAACGCCGCCTTACAACTTTTAATTAAAACTTTAACAATTAACAAGGATAACCTATCCAAAAACGATCAAATAAATCTGTCATAATAGTACTTTAACCATAAAAATCCGTTTAGTTACATAAAATGTCGATAAAATTGACAACTTAGCGTCCGTACTTTCCCAAGGTGAAAAATACTTTGCAAAATAAAAATTGAAACGACGGCAAACTTCGTTTTAATGCTCTTCGTTCCGGTGTAAATTCGGTTTATCAGTTTTCGTAAATGCATTTTCTCGTCCTTTTCATTTTTATTTAAATTGTGACATTAATTTGCATAGGGACAGTCACGGCTGTCAAAACATCTGTAACATAAAATATCGGAAAAATCACTACAGTATGTAGGTTGCTACTAGGATGATATGGCAAGAAAGGACAGTCTCATGAGATGAGGAGAAATAGAGAAGTTTGGAAGAAGAATAAGACTCATGCTTCTCCGACCTTAAATAAGTTGTGATAAGGGCAAGAGAACGATAATGACGATGATGAAGGTTGCTACTACAGTACCCGGCGATAAATATTGCACATCGACCTTTATACAAAATGACTGTTCGAGACATCTCTTTTCCGCTGTGCTATTATATAACTGCCGCAAGCTAGGTCGGTTCGAAAATGTTTCACGGCAAGCTAAATACAAAATAAGAACTTAATTAACGAATAAATTGCATTGATTTTTCCAAAAGGTCGATGTGCAATATTTATCGCCGGGTACTGTACTTGATCACTATATTACGGATACAAAGTAAATAAATAAAAAAAATTCGTAAATATCCCTCCCTATCCTTATTCGTAATATTTCTCCTTTTCAAATGAGAAATAGTTTTATCATTAAACACCGTTGATGTCACCAACATCGAAATGCTATCATGTTTACTCCTTTAGTTTATTGGTCGTAACTATGACTTGTGGTTGAGAAAAGTGTGAGAGAGCTTTTCCCAGGGTTTCCCAAAAAAAAATGCAATGCAGCAGTAGGGGATCGGACAAAAAAAAACCTAATTAGTCCATCAGATAGATTTCCAAAAAATATTGAAAAATTTTTTCAGTGCTTCGAAAACTCGTGTGACGTCACATGTCAGTACATTTTTTACCCACAAGTGACGTCACAAGCTCACACTGATGATGATCTTTGACGCGTTCTATCTTCGTCAATCCTACATAATTATATTACTCGTATAAAGGCGAAAGTTTGTAAGTATGGACGGATGGATGTTTGTTACTCTTTCACGCAAATACTACTGAACGGATTTGGATAAAATTTGGTACACAGATAGTTTATAACCTGGATTAACACGTAGGATAGCTTTTCCTCCGTGGTCGAGTGGTTTAGGAAAACTGAAAAATAATGTGAACTTAACTTTCAAACCGTCTCTTTTCACCAGCACATTAAACAGGCACAATATAAAAATAAGCAGCGCTAGGAGTATCGCTCCAGTTTCCACAGCGCATATATAAAGAGGATTGAAATGAAACGCGAGCAAAGTACATAATCCGGCCATAAGATATCTCTGCGAAGGATATTTTGCGAGCAGTAACATCGCGGTTAAATTGATAACAGACGATTCACTGGAGTGAATCGTTCACTCGAATGAATGTTCATTTTTGTTTCATTCCTCCGCAGGTATATCTTAAGGGCGGATTATTTAATTTACTTGCGTGTCATAACTTGACCATTGTTCATACAAATTGTGTTCTGACGTTTCACTTATGAGTGAATGAGGTTGAGTGAAAACTTCACTTTTCGTTCATTTTGTAAATTGATCCAATGTTATTGATTTTCGGCACGGTGCATCTTTCACTGGCTTAACAAATGGTCTCATAGCTAAATAAATATAACAGATGAACGACAATTATAATGTCACAGTTTCAAATGGATCTTGTGGCACGTAATCATAATCGAAATGAACTAACCTTAATTTTGCTATTATTTACCAACCATCCAAATTTCAAAGGATTTATTCACTTTCGAAAAGATTCCATGCAATAATGGAATGAATGAATCACGATCACTCAAATGAAACGTCTGATAACTGCTTCAGCTACGATAAAAGAATGAGTTACCTACTTCCATAACATATTGATTTGGGGATTCAAGAAAATCGTAGTCAGGGAAACGATTCGATTGTAGTTTCTATTTATTTTTCTTTACATGGAAAATAGGATTTAATAGAATTTGCTTTAAGTTTTCTTTCCTGAGAAATGTCGGTTTATTCATTGTCTGATTTGTGTACTGTGAGGTTTCCTTATTGAACTAATGGTTTCCAAATCTTATAAATGTGTCTCTTTTCGCTGTTTACCTCGTTGGTCTAGCCGTCATAAAGGTAACATTTGGGCACGAGGTTCTGGGTTAGATTTCCAGATCGAGATAATAAGGATGTTTCCCAACTAAACGAAAACAAATATGATTCTGTTTAGTCCGTCTGTTAGATTATCGAAAAATATTGGATACGTATTTTTTGTTTTATCAAATCATTAAAAATTGACGAAGGCAAAACCCGTCAAAGATTGTGAGTGGAGAGCTGGTGACGTCACTTTCTGGTAAAAGATGTACCAAACCGTGACGTCGCGCGACTTTTCGGAGCACTGTATCGTCTTTATTTACTGTTTACGTAAAGAAGAAAAAATACGTGTCCAATATTTTTGGAAATCTATCTGACCGACTTATTTGATTTTTTTGTCAGTTACCCTATTATGTGTGTTTCAACCTGGGTTCTGGATTTGTTTCTTAGAACAGGGAAGCCCTGATATTAACGCTGTTTTCCCATTGGTTTTAGACAGTCTGTAATATTTTTGTTGTTTTAATATAATTACATGCACCTATTTATAATCTCACTGTAGATTCTCAAAATACAAGGTAATTCACAACCCAAATCATTACCATCGAATTGTTTATATAACGGCTCATCGAACAGATATTCGCAATTCGAAACCGAAGACGCAAATCATGTAACCAATACTAAACGTTACTGCGATTCCAAATTCAAAATACTCCAATCTTAATCCCGAGGCTTCGAAAGGCGTGCACCAATGAGCGCGCCGCATATAGCTTCGAAGAAATTCACGCTTGAAAATGGAATCCACGTTTTATTAGAATGTAATGTTTACTAAGCTGTATGTGTCTGATTTTAAAAAGGAGGAAAAGCGATGCGTGACTGATAAAATGTGTTGGAACCTTTTTCATGTTTGCAAATAAGGATAAAATACTCTTGAGACACTCTCAGAATTGGAGAGCATGAAATATTAACAGAAAGTATAATAAATAATCAACCAATCCGCACTGGGCCCGCGTGGTAGATTATAGCCCATTCCTTCTCAAAGAGAGGAGGTCTGTGTCCCAGCAGTGGGAACATTAAAGGCTGATTATGATGCTGGTGATAATAACCTTTTCCCTTGTCTTCCGGTCTGAATGTACCTAATCAGCTTAACTCCAGGGAGCGACAGCCTTTCTGAACTGCACACCCCTTTACTTTTTTTTGGAGTGTGGGAAATCATCAAAATGACTCCTCCCGCTCTGGGCAGAGCGAAAGGGAGTGTTAGACGTCAGCAACATGGAAGGGGCCCGCAAGGGCCGATGCCCGGGGAGGCTGCGGTTTGTTCGCAAGAGATACCGCGGCCTCGACATAAAGGGCTAAGAAGAAACATGGGTGGTTTTTAGTCAGTAAAAGTCTGAAACTTCCTACCGCTCTGCCCAAAACGGGAGGAGTCATTTGATGATTTCCCACCGTCGAAAAAAAAAGCCCCGCTTGAGGCTTAACCTAAAGATTGATCCGAGTGGTTGTTATTATCTAGCAAAGAACTCCTCAAGTTAACTTAATTACCATAATATAAATCAGAACTTTTAAAGAGCAAACATTTCTGCCACCCTAACCTTCCGCACAATTAGGAACAAAGTTATTGCATCCAAGTGACAACAAATTGCTATGTTCGAGACATTGAGCGCTACAATGGGCCATTAGTCTTTTGTAAGGCTTTAGAACTTGCAATGGAAAGCGAACAACAGCTCAAATAGCAGTAATAACTTCCATAGACTGCCCTTGAAACGGGTTTAAAAGCATGTATAAGTGTCTCCAGCGTGAAGTAAATAAGTTTGTGGTCTGTATTAAAATGGCGTTATGAATCGGGAATAAAAAATATTATGACATGACGTAACTGTAAGCACTATAAAGGAACAACGCCGGACTAATGCTTTCTCCATTCTCTGCCAGTCAAATAAGGGTAGTTTAGAAGTAAACTTAAATAGACTTAACGTAGGATTAATAAAATCAATTTTGTCACAACCAACTTCAGAAAGTGCCAAAATGTCCATCATCATCATCATTTCAGCCATAAAACGTCCACTGTTAGACATAGGCATCCCCCAGAAGGGCGGAATTTGCCATAATCGCCACGCTTGGCAGGCGGGTTGGCGAACGCAGTATGGTTGTTACGAAGGCACAGAGGACACTGATGCCCATTCTCTGGTAAGTTCCTTAGTCGCGTCTTACGACACCCACGGGAAGATATGGGATGGTGTTATTCTTTACGTCCGACACCATACGGGACGTCCGACACCATACGGGACGTCCGACACCATACGGTAAAAGTATGGTCATTAAAAGTTCATTGTCATTTAATAACAGTCCTTCATCCGTGACTTCTGTCTTTACCCTAAGTTTTTCATGTTATTTGTATAACTGAGTAGATTACGTGTTACCTAATTATAACGTTTAAAGTAATAATAGTAAAAGGCACGATGGGGTTGGCATAATATCTGTTTAGACAAAAAACTTGAGAGGTGTCAAGGAACACCCGGATGGAACGAAGTTATTGTTATTATTTTTTATTATGTAAAAAAAAAAAAAAAAATAAGACAGAAACATGCGACGCCGCACAGCTTACAATAGCTTACTATAGCAAAAAGTGTCGTGACAACTTTTCGTAAGAATTTTTTCCGTCTAGCCCCCTTTCACAACGCGCGATAAGGAACTTCGTTCCAAAAACCCCAAAACAAATTTTAATAAACACAAAAAAAATCTAAAGGTAGTGTAGCGAAAACGTTCCAAAAGCATTGTTTAAGAGTGGAAAACCAAGATATACAGTCAGATAAATCAGTTGATTAACAGATTCGTACAATGTAATGCGTCGCGTCGCCCCGTTCACGAACTTGGGCATACAACTTGCGACTTGCACCAAACGACACGTTCGGATGATGATGTCACTTGTTTTCTCTAAATCTTGTCACGATCAAAGAGTAAACCGATGAAATGGTGACAGTTTTCGGGATCCGTTGGTTCCGAGAACGGAACGGAAACTGGACTTCTTTTGGCTAAAAATATGAAGAAGATGAAAGCGGTCATATTTTTTTGGACGGTGGGAAATCATCAAATGAGTCCTCCTGCTCTGGGCGAAGAGGAAGGGAATGTGAGACTTCTGCTTAAGAAAAACCACCCCAGTTCTCTATTAGCCCATTGTGTTCGGTGCCGCGGTATCTCTTTCGAATAACCCGCAGCCTCGATTTTAGGCCCACTAGACTTTTTAGTCCGAAATCTGGAACACGTATTCGCTATACAGAGTGTAAACGAACCCTTCACGCATTCGATAACCAAGCATTCTGTACATCAAACCAAACAAACCAACGCAAAAATTTTAGCTGGGAAACGACTTTTTTTTTGGGGTCAAAAATCACATTTTACGGTAAAACTCAAAGTAGCACTCTTAAAACATTGTGCTGGTGGATGCTTTGAATAGTAAACGGGTCATGGAGGTAATTTAAGTAAAGTTAAAACCTGAAATACTAGTATTTACAAAAACAAAAAAGTTTATAACTTTGACCCCCAATATCTCCGCAACTAGGAGGTTTCCAGGTATGGTCTAGAACCAAAAAATGATCGCAGTGGTGGGGAGAACAAATGCCCTTCGTTTGCGTTAAGGGTACTTTTACCTCTAAGTTACGGAGATATTGGGTAGCTGTTTTTGTAAATACTAGTTTTTCAGGTTGTAACTTTACTTAAATTACCTCCATGACCGGTTTAATATTCAAAGCATCCACTAGCACAATGTTTTAACAGTGCATGTAGCACTGTTAAAACATTTTTAACCTAAAAAAAAGTCGTTTCCCAGCAAAAAAATTTGCGTAGGGGTACTTAGTTTGATGTACAGAATTAATGCTTGGTTGACGGCTGTGTGATGAGTTGATTTACACCCTGTATATGAATATGGTATCGTTCCCTCTCTCAATGAAACCATATCTTCCTAGTGAAAATTATAGGTCAGATTTAACCAAACCATCTTAGTGTAAAGTGCGTCATAACCACATACCACAGCTTTTTGCCGCCCTGTCACTTTAAATTAAACTTATTAAACGCACGATCCAAGATGGCGGACGAACCCTCTACCTCATTAATATTCCATCAATAGTCGACCTCGGTTATGAGGTATCTTGCGTAAAACGCAATTAGATTATGTACAGACTAGATTAAGATCAGTTTTGCGAACCCACGCGTACTAGTTTCAGAGTTTTAGTTAAGCTTTCAATTTGTGACGAAGTTATGGGCTAAGATTATTGATTGAAGCTATCTTCTTCATCTTATCGTTTGGGCAGAAAGGTCTAACGACCCCACATACACTAATGTTCGAACTTTTTAACCGCCTCTAGGGCCTCTGACATGGTTTGACGAACAAGATTTGGTGGTCGCGACCACAGGCTTTTAAGTGTCTTTCGAATCATGGAGTCATCTTTTCATCAGACAATCAGGTGATTCAAGCCTGCAATATCCTAGCCAAACTGGAAACAACTTTACAAAGTATGCTTCCCGTGGAAATCGAACCCACGCCCACCGGGTCAGAAGGCCATTGTCTATACCACTCGACTGTCTATCTGTCAGACTTCTACTGACTAAAAACCACCCATGTTCATTTTTAGCCCTTTGTTTCGATGCGCGATATCTCTTTCGAACAACAACAGCGCGATTATAGCAGTATGTATCCTGTAACGTAAACAAATATTTTTTGTATCAACAGCCGGGATTTTCCATTGCAGGAAATAAATGCAGTTGCGATAAATCTGTTACGTTAGTAAATACTGACACGTGTAGGTACGCCCCCTGAACAGCGTTATAGAAAACAGAATATCATGATGTATCTTATTGAGTTCAAACAAACACCGAGGCCAAATATATATATAAATATATACTATACATAGTTTTATAAATAAATATGGGCACATATTTTAACGTCAAACTATGATACAAGCACGATTTAGGGCACTCCAACCAAATAGCTTAGGTTATAACTGTGACCAGCTACGCTTGAGCCGAGCGAGCGCTACATCGAAGTTTGTCGCAGTATTACGGAATTTCGACAGATAAGAACCGCTGTCATACCATACAGATGTCCGTTTTTAATAATTTTGTTATATTAACAAATGAGATAATAAAATGCATAGTTATAATAATATTAATGCTAAACAGTTTTATATGAAATAAACAGTATGACAATAAAGAATATTTGTTTTTTTTTTTTTATTTTTTTTTTTGTTAGTTTCTTTTTATATTTTTTATTGTCTGTTGTGTGCACTTGTGGCATGTGCTAAATAAATATGTTTTCTTTCTTTCTTTCTTTCTTTATTTGTTTATTATTAAAAATTTAAATAGTCGATTTTTGTTTCAAACAAAGTTACAATTTAGAATATCAATTTCAATTCTAAATTGTAACTTTGTTTGAAACAAAAATCGACTATTTAAATTTCTTTAAAGTAAGTATTCTGCATATTGATTATTCTATGAAATGATAATAATAATATGAGAAAAGAAAAATGTGAATCGAAATTCTATGAAACAACGCACAATCACATTAATTTATCATTTATAAGTAGTACTGGGACCCGGACTTGTCTGAGTGCATGTAAATATGAACGCTAAAGAAGTAAAAAGAAGATTATTTATGGATTGTAGCAGGTGCCCTCCTGTAGTTCCAACATATCCACATCGGACGGCGTTATATTAAGGTATCTACTACTTACCCATAAATAAATAAAGATGATGATGAGTTTGTTTGTGCTAGGGATACTTGAGAGAAGTTAAATACACGGACGTGCCGTCCAAATTAATTAAAAAAAACAACAATAATTAGGATAATTTTGATGAAGTATTTTTATTATGAAGTAGATTTCCAAGTTGGCGTGAGAGTAATTAATAGTTCTGTGGAAATAATTATGGGAGGCCTTTACCGACCATTATGACAGTATACAGGGTGTAAATCAACCCATCACACAGCCGTCAACCAAGCATTCTGTACATCAAACTAAGTACCCCTACGCAAAAAATTTTGCTGGGAAACGATTTTTTTTTTGGGTCAAAAATCACATTTTACGGTAAAACTCAATGTAGCACTGTTAAAACATTGTGCTAGTAGATGCTTTGCATAGTAAACGGATCATTTAATTACTCAGTCGGAGCCGTTATCACTGATTAGGCCTACACTGATATAATTTATGTTCATCATCATCATTATCATCATCAGCCTATCATGTTCCCACTGCAGGGACTCAGGCCTCCTCTCTAGGAGAGGGATCGGCTATAATCCATCACGCGGGCCCAGTGCGGGTTGGTAGATCTCATATGTCTTCGAATGTTTTGGTTTTGAATTATGTTCATCATTTCAGCCATAAGAATAAAATGACGTCCACTGCTGGATATAGGCCTCCCCTGGGGGGAGGTCTCCTGGGGGGATTTGCCATAATCGCCACGCTTGGCAGGCGGGTTGGCGATCGCAGTATGGTTGTTACAAAGGCACAGAGAACGCTGCTGCCCATTCTCTGGTAAGTCCCTTAGTCGCCTCTTACGACACCCACGGGAAGATATGGGATGGTGCTATTCTTTACGTCCGACACCATACGGAACCAATGAATTATGTTACCACAATTTAATTTAACATAATTGCTTCGTACAACGGAGTCGTTGACCGACTTGTTGATTTAGTGGTTACTAGCGCGATTGCTGAACATACGGCCCTGGGTTCAATGTTCGGTCTGCAAAATGTTATTGGTATTTTCCATCAAGAATTTCTCTATTACAGTCACGAAGTCTGGATTTGTGACTTGTTGATGGCAATAGGCTCGCCCCCTATCACATAGAACTTAAACATAATTGTCTAAATGTAGGTGTTGGTAATAACGTACACATCTGCGTAATCTTTCGGGCTTCACAGGCATGATGTTCATACAAATTGATAGGAAAAATTGAACGGCGTGGATATTGCCGACTATTTCATATACATTATCACAATACCTGCTCACCTCATCTAGGTATCCTTATCAAAGCTTACTAACGTAGATATCACACGATTAATCCTCTAAACCAGTAACTGTAGCATGTCACCCTCCTGTATCAGTCAACAGGACGACCCTTTTCACTGCAAAGCTGTGTATAACTATGTGTTCACTACTATCTTGGATGGGTGGCACAAACGACTAATGGATTATGTGGGTTAGGGCTCGTTTACGGAGACGCGGGGCGTCGCACGGCGCGTGCAGTAGGCTCGTGTCGAGCTTTTTATTCATTTACTGAGAGGCGCGTCCACCGCAACGAACGCTGTATGTTACACTAACAGGCGAAAAATCGCTTCTTGTAAAATCGACGTTTGAAATCGTTAACGTTTTCATACATCGCGATGTGTTTGAATTAAAAACGCACAAACGCCGCGCGACGCCCCGCGTGTCCGTAAATGAAGCCTTAGGTTGTGTGTCGGATAGGACTGTAATGTCATTGCCTGTATGAATGTTGTGATGGTTCGGCGGTGAAGGGGTTAATTTGTAAAACTGACATACGATATCCTTCTAGAACTTTTTCAAAGTTTTTTTTTTTCAATGACAATGTTTTTTTGTGTAAACATATATTATTTCAAGTTTCATGAATTATTAGTATCTTTAGAACATAGAACGTTGTTGGTTTTCTGCGCGAAAACAAAGAAAAATAAATTCCTTCCGTGTGAAGGCCGAGGTCCTAGTAAGGGGCTGGTGGCAGGGAGGTACGACCTGTCTGGTAAGAAAGCTTGAAGTTTCAGGGGAAAAGCTTTAAAGATGAAAAGAAAGGGTTTAAAAACAAAACAATTACCTACTGCTTTATAAAGATAACGTTATGTGTATTCTGCGCAGCTTAAGGCAGAAGTGTAGGTACCTAACAGTGCACCCACATTGCGTCTGTTCTGTTTGAATCCCATGTGGCGAGCCTATTGCCATCAACCGGCCACAAATCCACACTCCGTAGCTGCTTCTGAAAGATTTCTGATGGAAAATTCAATAACGAAATTTGACCTAAACTGGGAATCTAATCCAGGAGTCCATGCTCAATAGCCACCCTTGCTACCACTAGACCATCTAGGAAGTCAGAGAAGTTTGTAACTGCGTATTACTTTTTTTTGCGATTGATTACAAAACAAACAATTAACATTAAAATATTAAAAAGAGACCTTCGACCTTACTGACGCCTTCAAAGAAAATGACATCAGTAATTGCTAATTTTGACAAGTTACTTTAAGCGACCAAACAATGGACAAGTTGGCGCTTGTAAGTAGATAACGGTTTTGTTTATCCGTTTGGCCTAAGAACAAAATATCTTTTCTTTTTACTTCAGTAACTAATGTCTGCGACTTCACCGGCTGGTAATTACCTTGTCAAACTCCGACTCAGATTTAAATTCAAATTCATTTATTTGTCCGAACATGGTACAATACAAGGTCTCAAATAACATAAAGGTTTTTTTAATTTTCAAATATTTATTGCTCAACACAGTACATAATATTACATTCATAGGTGTCAAGTGAATGCGCAGTTCACTGTGATGTACCAAATAATGCATGCAAGATTTATAGTTAAAATTATACACATTCTCAACCAACTAAAATAATATCAATTAATACCATAAACCGGGCAAAAAGAAAAATCGAATTAATTAGACAATGTCATAAATACATACGTTGTAAATTGTCACAAATTCAAAATTAATGTTTATGTAATTAATTAATGTTATGTCATGTCAGGTCTCATCACATTCTGCCACATGGGGCGTGCAAATATCAGGTACACATAATAAATTATTACAATGCAAAAATAGAAATATTAGGTTAGAATTGTAACAATTACATAAAATTATTAAAGTTACAAAAAGAGGCATGTCAGAGTCAGTATATAATAATGTGTCAAAAAAATAAATAATAATTTAAAAAAAATGTCAATTTCAAAATGCAATGTCAAGCTATCTGTTATAGGCTGCGGGTTGTCCGCAAGGGATTCCGCGGCCTCGACATGAAGGGCGAAGAAGGAACATGGGTGGTTTTTAGTCAGTAGAAGTCTGACACTCCCTTTCGCTCTGCCCAAGAGCGGGAGGGGTTATTTGATGATTTCCCACCCCCAAAAAAAAAAAATAAAAAGCTATCTGTTATAAAAGAGAGATTTATCGGAATACATTTTTTTTATGTTACTCCAGGTTATAAACTACCTGTTTACAAGTTACTAGTTTTTATTTAAAAGTTTAATAAATAATCCATCCCTACATTCATACATCCGCTGAAACTTTCTTTATATCAGCAGTGAAAAGATTATCTCCGTTCTAAGTTACTCTTAGTTGTCTCTGAATGATTGTAATCTAGAGGAGCCGTACTCAAATGATCTGAAATTACAATCTCGCATCGAGCAAGATTTATGTGATGTCAAATGCTTGTACCTTGTATATTTGTTTGTTTGAGAAGACTCATAATAGACACACTGTATTTTAAATTAAAAAAAAATCGAAATCAATATAATACGCTTAAATAGATAAGATAAGATCTTAAGATCCAAATTAGCAGTAGGGATGTGAGTGTGAATGAGTGAGTTACATTTTTTACTTTTATTTTATCGGTTCTTAGCTGTCAGCACGGAACTGATTCTGCTGATTTTGCTGGCAGTACTTATCTGACAGATAAGTACTGCCAGCAAAAAAAATAATGTTCAGAGAGAGGTGCGGTGCTCCATCCTAGAGCACGAGAAATCGTTTTAATGTGCACAAGTACATACTTTGAAAATGAAAAAAATCGTGTAATATTTTTATTAACGTGCTTTTTTCCATATTCTATTCATGTATAACTGATTTGACGTAAAATTGATCAGAAATACCAATTATTAAATATTTTTTAAACTGAGTATAATTTCTTCATTGATTTTTTTGCACACCGTACGCTTTGGTAATGAAGTTGGCGAGTTTTGCTGAACAAAATGGCGTTTTGACAGCGCTATTCTTAGTTGGCTCGCAAAGTAACTGTACTTATGATACAAGACGTGACAAAAAAAAAACATTTAAGAAAGATAATTATTGATTAGAGGAAAAGTAGCGAAGATCACGGTGTTAAAGTTGAGAATTGAGATCACAGGGACTGCATGGAGTCGGCTTCCAGACTTACGTGATGCAGCTAAATACCAGTATTTTACATGGAACAATTGCCTATCTGACCTCGAAATCACAGTTTCTGGATAATACGTACTCTTGGTACGAAGTTGCGTGTTGGCAGAAATGTACAAAAATACACTTTTAGTTCTTTACTTATAACATTTCAACCATTTTTTCGTTTTCAGCCATACATGAATTACGATTACTCATAAATCTTTCATGAATTCCGAATATTTAATTGTTCCCGTATCAGCTGCCATTGATATTAAATAATTGCTCTTTTTCTCTTATTACTTCACCGTATCCAGAACATATCTTTATTGGAAATCGCAAATTAAACAAAGGTCTGTCCCGAAAAAATCGTATTCATAATATTTTCAGTATCACAGGTTCTTTCAGCAAAAATATTAATATTCGTAACAATGGTTCAATTTAATCACAATTTTTCATTTATGTAGATTTTTGTCTCGTCTCGTCACGAATGACAGCTGGAGGCTAATTGTCCGTTTGCTTTTGTTTTATTAATTCTGAATTATTCTAAATGTATTTTTATGGAAATTCTAAATGTAGGCTCGTGCCATATTAAATGGAATTTAAACATAACTGGCGCAATGATGAAGAATTCCGTTGCGCCATTTATATTTTAAATTTAAACTGTAATATTTTCTAAAGTGCTAAATAATATTTTCATCTTCAAACTGATTTCTTTATAATGATGAGCACATAGTTGAAGTAAAACTAAGTAATAATTACTAAGTTAGAAAACCTACAAAGAGGAAAACAATAAAAAGAGCTTAATGAAAAAGTAAATAAATTAGAAGAAGATGGATAAAAGTAGGTCTAGTAAAGGTTGAATCAGGAAAAGCAACAATTACTTCAAGCAGAAAGGAATCAATCATGAACATTAAACAAGCTATTGGCACAAGTCTATAACAGAAGTATTATAGTCCGGTCAAATTAGACCAAAAAATAGGGTAAGGTTACATTAATTACTATTTTGCTGAAGTTCGCGAAAAACCCGTTTTTGTGACCTTTGACCCCGAGTAATTTTTTTTTCAGTTGTCGAATCGATGAGAACTTTTCTCATTTCATTTATAATAATGGTGTTTTGAACAATCCTACCAATTTTCAGCTGGGTGGGAATTAATGTAACCTCGGATGTCTAAATTGACCGGACTATTACTACTGCCTACAACCTATAACATACCAGTCAACGATGATGGAAAGTTCAAGAGTTTTTGTGACTAACATGGACTGGCATAAATTATTTATAATAATTATTATTGCTCGACTTGGCGAATCACTGCCGTACCCCCATATACCTACAGGATGGGTATGACACCGACGCACAACCGGTTACCACATCAGGACATCATGCTTCTTCTTATCGTGTGGGCTCTAACGACCCCACACACACACACACACAACATTCTAAATCCCCAACATCGCCAATTTAAAAAAAACGCTGCTGTTTCATATATTTTGACCGTGTCTTTTGTGGGAAAACTCTATTTTTAAAATTTCCTACGTAATAGAAAAATATTTTTCCTACAAGTCGGTCGAAAACTATTTTTTTTTTGTTAGAATGTTGTACTGAATATCGTGGTAAACGATTGTGCGCCGGTGTCCTTTCCACCATGTATTATGACGGCTTTGAAAGTCTTTGTAGAAATATTAAACGCTTTTAAACTGATTAGTCGGGCTAGGCCCTCAGGAGGCTGTCACATTTGTAATATAATAATATATTTTCTCAAACTTTCCTGTCTGGAAATTATTCCACAGTCACGTATAATTTCGTGTCCTCTCAAATAGGGCAGTTAACTAAAAAAAATTAATTAGTCCGTCAGATAGATTTCCAAAAAATATTGGACACGTATTTTTTTTTTTATTCCACGAGTCTGGATTTATGCCCGGTTGATTGCAATAAGCATAAGTGGCGAAATGTGGGTGTACCTACTATTAAAAACAGCGCTGCCTAACCCTTCAGAGATATCAGGCGTGATGTTATGTGTAGATTTAATCTAACGATTTATTCTTTGGCAGGCAGTATAAAATCCTACATAATCGACCCACGATTGTCGCCATTGTCGTTTCCGATTGGCGCCTCACTATTGAATTTTAAGTCCAACAAATCGGCCTGTTATTTCGTATGGTCCTAATGGCGTCCGCGACACATGGACTCCGAAATAGGATCAATGTAAATCATTTAAATTGCGTTTTGTGGAGGCTATTGTGAATCGTTTGACTGTGATCGGCTTTGGTTGGCTATTGGTGTCAATTGAATCTGAAATTATGTAGACCTACTGAATGTGTTTGTAGTTAGGTCGACTAGCAACTTTTCATCAACTTTTTTTTTTGTGACGTGTGTGTAAGAGGGTCTAAGGAAAGTAATATTCTACGAGCAGTAACAATGATGGAAAAGTCCAGAACCTTTAAGTCTTCGAGCGTCCTTATGATCACCCGGTGGATCATAAGACATTCAAGCAATGTTAGCGGACGTTCAAGCTTCACCACACTTTTGCCTGCGCGATTACACGGTGCACACAGTACATCGCGCTTGTGGTTGGTAATGGTAATACAGTTTTACTAACCACACGCGCGATGTACCGTGTAAGAAATACAGTACGCTTTGAAAAGCGCCCTTAAAGGTTTTAGGCATAGAACAAAGGACTGAATGTGTAAATACACAAGCCAGGGTCAAATACAGTAAATAAGGGTTAGGACAACTGTAATTTGTTCACAAATAGTTTTGGTGACCAAAGAAAATTACATACAGGCGTAGGTAATTTTCTCTCTCTCAGTTTGCTGTACTCCTCCAACTCAATATCAATATAATATTCGATTTATTAATTCATTAGGAAGAATATGCTAAGTTAGCTATTAGCGGTGTACGTCTTAGATAAGTCCAAGTGAGCTACTTGGACTTATTTCAGACGTACTCGTACGCCTATGAAATTCATATTAAAACTTTTGGATGCCCAATATGGCCCTAACTTGACTTACAGAATTTTTCTCACCGTCAAAAATTGCTTTGATGAGACACCAAAGTGTGTATATCTGTTTGAAACATAAATTATACAATACATGATTGACGTATCCAAAATTACAAACAACTAACATATAATGTAATTTGAAATTTCCTAAGTCATTAAAGTGCCAAGTAGAAAAGTTTTTATTTAGAATTTGATTTTGAACGACACTTGAGATAAGGTTAGTGTACACTACAATACTGTTCATTACCTGCCTTTTCCAAACTATGTTGGGGTCGGCTGGTCTAACCGGATGCAACCTACTATTTAGTATTTCACATGGAGCGACTATCTGATCTTCACAACCCAGCTGGAGGAAACTCTGCATGCAATGCCCGGGCACGGGTGACCACTGAAAACCAGCGCTGTAATGTGGGGTCCCCATAGCACAGCACTATGTTAACCTGCTTGTCGCAGTCACGACGTGCAAGCTGTTAACTTTCTCTTTATTATCCCTGCTTGTTGTATTTTTTAAAATTTGTTATGTTGTATTACTTTTTTTATTGTGTGTCATTGTGCTCGTCATATTTCTGCGACAGTTACATATTTTTTCTTTCTTTAATGGGTTTAACCTAAATATTGATCCGAGAGGTTGGTATTAACTACTGTTCACGAGAGTAAATATATCACGGAAAGAAATTCGCCTTTCCTCTTCCTGAAACGAACGCCACCATCCCAGTTCCCTCTTTTCGGCAGAGTTAATTTTCTTTGTAATTTACTCCCACTCGCGTAAGTTTATTGCGATCACGTAGTCAATTAATACAACTCTAATGATTATTTTATTAAGATTGATTGTGTTCAGGAAAAACACTGAAATAGACACAACTCATTGGGGTTCCGTAAAGCCTTGTGAAAATTAAACTATACTGTAATGTAGTTGTTCTTGTTTCGAACCATTTATTATTTAACAGTAAAATTATTATTGAAATCGTTTTGTAAGTGTAACGTGGTACGCATTACGTCGTGGTACATAAAATGATTAAATAATATTTCAAAACATTAGGAGGATTAATAATAAGGCAACTATTCTTCATCTACGACACTATGATCAAAAATCTCAATAAAAGTTATTAAAACTTTGATCATGTCTCTGGTTGCACATTCATTTTCTTTCGATTAAATTCATTCGAATATTTTTCCTGAAAGTCTTACAATATTTACAACTCCTCTTCGCAATTTCATTTAAAATCATAATTAGAAAAACCAAATATGAAAGTAAAATATTCTACAAAGTTTGCAGCAGTCTTAAAAGTAAATGTTATAATTCAAAAGTTTGCAAAATATTTTTGACTATAATATTTAAGTAATAGTCATTTTCAACCGCAATTTATTTGCAAAATCATTCATTTTACATACCGTATTTAAATCTGAAACATTTACTAGAAACTCCATTAATATTTTAACCGTTTTAATATTTACGCAACGATTCCACAAATTGATAAGTATTTTAAAATAATGCGTTGATAAATCTTTTTTGGTTTTAGAGGTAGTAAAAAGTTTGCTTTATTATATCATACAGCGTGATATAAAACCCAATTAAACTTCAACCTTAACTTAAGAAACAATAAATTTAAAATTCAAATCGATTAGCCCTAAACTGAAAATAAAAACTAAATTACAGTCATAAAATACGCTAAAACTTGGAGAAATAAAACTCCATTCGTATTTCGAAGAGATAAAATAAATTCGACCTGTTCGGCCAGCAATAAAAGTTGGTTAATTACTTACATTACATCCTATTGAAGTCCCCACACACGTCACGAGAACTTCCACTTTAGTCAGAAAAAAAACAACACACACTTCACTTTAAAAAAAATACTTTAAAACTGAATCCAGGGATTTAAATTCACACGCAAGAAAACAAAATTCAAGATTTAAATCTCGAATTTTCGAACGTTTCGAAACACTTGGGTAAGTGGGCACGCGACGCACGACCGCTCGCTCCGACCTCCAATCTACGACTGCCAACAAGAGATTTTCAAGAGCGGAAGAAAAATCGGCCGGACGAATGATGGCGGCGAAATATTTACCGAAAAACCGTATCTAATGAAATATTGTTCGGACGACAGGAAATCTGGAAAATGATACCTGAATAAAGTATCCTTTCACTTTTTCCTTTTGATGGATGTTGCGTCGTCATAAATGTGAGGTGTTTTATTCGGCCATATTATGTGATAGCTGGGAAATTTATTTGTTTTTATTGTCTGTGGTTATTTTTATTTCTTTTGCGCGGTGGTCTGTAAAGGTTACGGTAAAAAGAGGTCGGAAAATATTATTATGTTTCGTTAATAGGAAATTGTTTTCGTAAGATCCGTCACAAAACAATAACTGTATTATTTTGACACTTTGTTAATGAAAATGCCTAGGTCAAACACAAAAGTTTCCCGTGAATTCCCAAATCCCATAAAGTATTTGAACAAAAGCATTCTATTTTCGTAATTAGTAATGATGGCTCAGTGGTAGAATTCCCTTCTTACGATTTGTAGATTCAAAACTAAGACAGGAAGTATGCTTTGTGTAAATAATTTTACAAATCACACTTTCCTCATTGTGTGGTTTGTGCTTAACCTGGTCTTAGAGTTTTTAAGGGTCCATGGACCTCTTCCCATGGCGTTGAGAAAAATCTATCAACCATCATGCTAGTTTCTTCACATTTTTGAGGAGACCTATAGCATATCGATAGATAAAATACATATTTGAGCTGATTGCGCGACTGCGCGTACGCGCATAATAGAACTTATCAAAGTATAAATAAGTACTTATTTATACTTTGATAAGTTCTATTATATTCTATTTTTGTATGATGGCAATTAAAGCCAATGTTATTCTGCCAATGTACAGTGAATCGGGAAAACAAGATTGAAAGATAAAAAAAAATTATAGCAATGATAATATTAAACCCCTATTTTAATCAAAATAATTTTAATTAATAACTAATTATATTGAGGTCTGATTGATTTGATGTGCACAACGTTTCTTTGTTAAATTGTTTTGTTAATGCATGAAATAAAAGGCTTTTTTTATTTTAATTAAACTACAACTAAGGTCACAAGTTAAGCCCGTCGGGGCTGCGGGTTGTTCGCAGATACCGTGGCCTCGACATCAAGGGCTAAGAAGGAACATGGGTGGTTTTTAGTCTAAGTCTGACTCTCCCTTTCGCTCTGCCCAAGAGCGGGAGGGGGTTATTTAATGATTTTCCACCCGCCAAAAAAAAAAAGGTCACAAGTTAAATTCTTCGACACGACGAGGATCTTGTCGGGTTATAATACTGTACCAAACTCTACACTTACTACTTTTAGAACGATAATGTTAATATTATAATTTATTAGTGTAAATAATGGGTAACTAAGTACCGGAAACTTCCAGAACGGCGGACAACGGTTGGCATCTGTCAAGCAAGCTGTGACATCCGGGGTAATCCAGCTGACATTTATTATTTACCCTATTATATTACTAGGTTTTGCGCGCGGATTCGCCCACGTGATTGTCGAAAATATGTCCCATGAGAACGAGATTGGGTTTTTTTTTGGGACAAGCCCGCCGCACTATTCCCAAACCACTGTAACTCCTGTTAGTCAGAATACAATACAATATCTTTATTTTTAGAATCAACAGTGGCGACCACAAGAAAAGCGCCGAGACAATGAAGCTCGACGAAGTCTCAGAGAAACGATTTAACTGTCTTGGATCCCGCAACGAAATTAATCAGAAAAGAATAACGGAGGAGTAGGAAAAACATAATTTCCACCTCCCTCCATATCAGCAGGAGACAGAACAGAACAAGGCCAATAGGCACACAGGGACGTTTACAACTGGGATAAGCCCAGTGGCCTAGCACCACGGATATTATTTTCATTATTGCGCTTAGAATCTCTAAACAGTTAGGCAGTGGTGTACCTAACTGTCCCCTACATTCCACCCGGGGCGAGCCTGAGAGCCTGACTCCCTTGCTGCTCGTGTGTCTTAAACCAGATCCTGATTATTGTTCCGGTCTTGTCTGTCCCACTCCTGAGAAACGGATTATGGTTGACTCGTATGTCATCACCATCGTTAGATGATGTGATGTGTGTATGTGTGATGATGGAAAACATTGTGATCGGCTTCCAGTTTAACCAGACGTATCAGAATACTGACTGCCAATCTGAGCTCCACGACCCAGTTAATACTGGGTAAAACGATTTCATTTGGAAATACTGGTTGTCAGACTTTTAGGTCACGACTGCCAAAGATCTAAATATGGCAGCCGGGACCAACAGCTTGTATGTAATTTATTGAAAACTATTCAACCAATAAGGTGATTGATAAATTAACTTTGACTTTTTTATGAATGATAAATGTATTATGTAATTAGGAGACCACTCGTAGAACTAACGTCATTTATTTTCCTTGCGACACTGGAATCCAATTTTCGTAATGAAAAGGCATTTCGGTGTTACGAATATTTTTTTATTTATAGTTTTGTAAAACTTTTATTTATCTTGCTGTGTTTGTTTGTTTGTATGTATTGATCAAATCTTTCACCTGCATTTTAAATCAGTGCGCAGGTTCTAATTACAGCAGTGACTTACACTGTCTATTCTTCTATGATTCCCATTCATTTGTTTTTTGTGACTTTATCTGCGGTACTCAGAGATATTTAATGATTACTTAAGCCGTCACTTAGTAAAGATTTGACATACTTTTGTATGACAAAACTGTCAAAACCTTTAGTAAGTGATGCCCTAAATAATCATTAAAGCTCTCTGAGTGCGGTAGTATGCCCTGCAATTTAGAACGGAGCTCAAAGTGTGATTCGAGACCAATAAATTGTGAACGACAGAGAGAAATGCTTGAAGATCGTTGAAAGATACGGGCTTGATTGAATACACGGCTTGACCTGTTAGAATGTCGGTTGGAAATAGAACAGGAAATGCATCGAATTACCGCTGGGCGACGATTTATGGCAGAGTTAGACCAATGTGTCTGGCTGCGGAGAAGATAAATTCAAAATATTTTATTTTTTAAATTAAATTGATAACACTAGTAGTTGCGGTTGCTGCGGGTTGTTCGAAAGAGATACCGCGGCCTCGGACACAAAGGGGTAACAAGAAACATGAGTAGTTTTTAGTCAGTAGAAGTCTGATTCCCCCTAACGCTCCGCCCATAGCGGGAGGAGTCATTTGATGATTTCACACATTCCAATAAAAAAAAATACTACTAGTTACCGCGAATGCGGGTACTCATGCAAAGTAAAAAAGTGAAACACGCGCGTATTATTTTTGTGCTTTCAAGCCACAGTTAGCATACACAGAAGTCAATGAATCATGACTTCTAAAAAGAAAGACTTGCCAAAGTTGATTGGCCAGAGATTTTTTATTAATATGGTCATATTCATGTATTTGCTTCAGACATATACAATGTCCATAACTTTGTTAGGAATTACATTTAAAATTATGTTAGTAAACAGATAAATTCATAAAGGACACACAGACTATTTCAGACAAAAACACACTCACAATACTGAATTTAACATCAAAATGTAACAAAAAAAAATAAAATGAGTCAAATTAATACAAGTCCCCCAAATGTCAACTACAATATAAAATGTCCAAAATCCAAAATTAAAAATGAAATAAAAATAAGTTAAATTAATTAATAAATGCCTTCCCCCCCGGTCTTGACCTCTATCGCACTTATTGAGAAGCAATAGATAAGGTGTACGATAAACAAGCGTGTCCATAATGTATTGTTGTGTTCCTTCTTCACAGGAGTGCAGAAGTTAGGTCGACCTTCAAAGCTATTGAAGGTTACCCTAACTTCTGACGATTCTCATGACTATGTATTTTATTTACAATATTTACAAACTATAAAATATAAACAAGTATCAAAAAGAGAAGAATTACAGGGCGTCAAAAAATTCGTCCACACCGCTTTCAACAGGAAAAGTGCCCAGAAGGCTGGCAGCATTCACACGTTGGATAGCCATGCTGATTCTTTGGCCAAAAAATAGGCCAGCCTTCTGGTCACGTGAAGAGTCGATCAACCGCTTGGCAATTTTCTTAAATATTAGGTGAGCACTCGGACCCCAAGGCCCCAGTGTTTTAACCCCAAACGGCTCAAACTCATAACTGCCAATTAAGTTGTATTTGCACCGTTTGAGGTTGTCAGCACCCGCAGCAGCCGCCCCGGCTAATATTATTTAAATTGTTTGTGAAAATCCATAAAATTGAAAAAAATCATCATTATTTTTTTACCCTTGTCTCATGTTACTTGGGATCGTAACTCATTTCTTCTTAAATTCTCCTTTGGCAACCATCACGCTAACATTTAATTATTTTTCTTTCGTAAAATTGTAATAAAACACATCATGAAATATTCTCTATCTTTGTGGATGCAGAAACCGAAAGATATTTCACACACATTTCATACACTCGGTCCCCGTTAAACAAAATGCTCGTTGCCATAAGGAAACTCCTGCTAATGAGGACATAACGTATTCCCTTTTCATAAAGACACGCCAGTTTCCGAAACGTGTTACTAACTACATCTGCCATCCTTTTTTAATGACGGAAAACAAAAACATCACGACGTGTCGCGTGTGTGATTAATTTAACATTACTGTCACACTTGCAAAGAAGAATGCTGGCAAAAGGAATTAGAAAGACAAAGTGTTTATTTGTCCCGTACAGGACAACACAATTTTTGAAGTGAAAACTTCTTTAGCGGCGTTGTGCACTTTTTTGGGATGGGTAAAAAATGTTAAACTCGCGTCAGCACACGTGAACTGATCGAAAATTCGAAAGACAGCGCAGGGTGTTTGCGCGAATGTGCGCGTGTGTCTAATGTCAAAATGAACATTGTATTTAATTCTTCTGTACGTGTGTTTGTCACTGAACTCTTCCTAAACGGCTGGAGCGATTTTGATGAAACTTTTTGTATGTGTACAAGTGAATTCGAGAATGGTTTAGATTTACAAGTGGCGCTGCTGTTTGGGACGACGGACGACGTCTGCCAGGTCCGCTAGTCTTTAAATATAAAGACATAAATAATAATATAAATTAAAAAATAGATTTGACATCTACCAACCCCTACAGGGCCCGCATGGTGGATTATAGTTCAACCCTCTCCAAGAGAGGAGGCCTGAGTCCCTGCAGTGGGAACATTATAGGCTTATGATGATGATGATTCTGAAGCATGTCGTTCCATTGACACGAAGAAGTAGAAGAAGCAACTATGCGAAGATAATTACTCCACAAAACCACTGCCTCCTATCTTACGTGTACTGGTTTTCCAAAAAAAAAAACCCAAAAAAAAAATATGTAAACTTTTTTTTAAAGGTTTTTTTACCTGGAATAAAAAAAAGTGGTCGCCTTAATATGGTATTTAGTTCACTTATATACCGTTACTGCGTTCAATCATTATAAGTTTTAGTCAATAAAATATACGGGTCACCTGTTGCGATCTTAACTGTAGATTACCGTGGTAAAGAGATCGAGTTCATAACTCTTAACATTAGAGTTAAGGGTTTATTTTTCAAACGTCCGTTAAGTTAACGTGTTGTGACCATACATTTATTCCTCAAATAAAATTTCATCGTCATCATCATCTCAGCCAAAAGACGTCCACTGCTGGACATAGGCCTCCCCCAGAAGGGGGGGATTTGCCTTAATCGCCACGCTTGGCAGGCGGGTTGGTGATCGTAGTATGGTTGTTACAAAGGCACAGAGAACGCTGCTGCCCATTCTCTGGTAAGTCCCTTTGTCGCCTCTTACGACACCCACAGGAAGATATGGGATGGTGCTATTCTTTACATCCGACACCACACGGAACAAAAGTGGAATAAAAGCGGAATAAAAGTTATCTACAACATAACATAACATCACGCCTGTAGTCCCCGAAAAGTTATCTTTCTACTAAATATTCAACCCTCAGGAAAAGGGCGCACAGATGTTCACTACGCTTACAACTAGTCTTTCAGAATGTCAATGACGGTTGATTCCCAAGTGACTTTACACTCAAATGTAGGTCTAGATCACGTGTGTACGTTTGGGACGTCGGTTCATACCCCTGACTAAACCTAAACGAATGTTTTAATTAAAGAACAGATTCACTCTCTTGGGAAAACCATAGATGTGTGTGTGTGTATAACCCAACCAAAAAAAAAAAAGGCATGGCGCGGCGCGTTCGTGTTCCACGCGCGCCTCAAAGAGATGTCAGCAACATGCAAGGGCCGACGCCCGTCGGGGCTGCGGGTTGTTCGAAAGAGATACCGCAGCCTCGGCGCAAGGGCTAAGAAGGAACATGGGTGGTTTTTAGTCAGTAGAAGTCTGACACTCCCTTTCGCTCTGCCCAGAGCGGGAGGGGTTTATTTGATGATTTTCTACCCGCCAAAAAAAAAGGCATGGAAAAGCTGGATATGTAACGGATGGACCCATCCATTGACCGACCTCGGTGAGCGTTGCTTAACCTTTGATAGACCAGTTCAGCTGTTATTACTTAGCAACGAACCCTCAACTTAGTATCATTTTATATTAAAATTTAGCAATGAAAAAATGTCAACTCCTTCAATATTTAAATTCATTAAACACACTTTATATCTCTTTTAAAACTGTTGACTGGAATTATTACCATCATAAAAAAGCTAAGATTAAATATTTGACCTCACTTGGAATTTCAGATTCGTTCTAAATTATTAAGATTTGTTAACCAAATTAGGGGTGGAACTTTATTATTGAAACACTAGTCTAGATATTACAAGTTAGGTAAAAGTTAAGAAAGATTTCGTCTACAAATGCTAAAGGGCCTGGCCGGTAGGAATAAATTATTTGTATTAATTATTGTGGTAAATTATTGATTGTTGGATCACTTACCGAAGATTCGCATTCGGTTTCAGTCAGTTTCAGACAAAAAAGCTAGTTTTGTCTTCATCTTACACTCTTTTCCCATGGGGGTAGGCAGAAACCACAGAACGCCACTTGCTATGATCCTTACCTTTTGCCTCGTCCACATTCATACATCTAGTCATACACGCACGCCTGTTACGAGTACTACGCACCTGTCCTTTCTGAAGAACGGCACCAATAATCAGTTTGGTGTAATGATAGGTCTTATATGTACTCACAGACACACACACACACAAGTAGAGTATAATGTACTTAACTACTACATCACAACGGAATATATCACCCTGAAATTTTGCATACGACGTTGTCAGGTGTACAGAAACGGACTTTCATCCCGAATAAAAGTAGGTACTGTTCTCGAGAAACAACAAAAACGTACTTATAATTTAAGATGGCGCCACGTGCCTTTCGAGTCATGATGAATGAATTATACATAGAAACTTTAGTAGTATTTTTATAAAAAATTCACGGGGACGAAGATCGCGAAGCTTAATAGCTTTTTAACTCGAAAACCTTCAACTGAAAAGCTAATAAAAGTGTTAACGCAACATAAACCACAAAAATGCTTTAGCTTTTTCGAGTAAAGCCGGTATCATGCATTTAAAGTAAGTACCTCCCGCTACCGGTAGTGTCAACATTATTCCACATTTGGGGCATTATCGCTACTTGCGCAGAATGACTGAGGTAAGCTTGGTATGGTTAGCAAGATAAGCTGGATTACAATACACTGTTATATTTTAATCCATTTTTCTCTTCTAGAGTATTTTAAATTTTGTGAGCCTGTACTGTAACTTGGTAACTTTCACCTTGCCGTTGTTGATGGCTCCACATACTCGTAGGTCAAGTTTTTTTTTTAAATTGACTGTTCTAAATTACTTATACAAGCTTTCGAATTTAGACCGTATAACCTATAAGTTCCGTATGGTGTCGGATGTAAAGAATAGCACCATCCCATATCTTCCCGTGGGTGTCGTAAGAGGTGATTAAGGGACTTACCAGAGAATGGGCAGCAGCGTTCTCTGTGCCTTCGCCTTCGTAACAACCATACTGCGATCGCCAACCCGCCTGCCGATTGTGGCGATTATGGCAAATCCCCCCCTTCTGGGGAAGGCCTATGGCTGAAATGATGATGATGGTGATGAACCTATTAGAACAGGTTCGTGAGAAATCCTTAACAAATTTTTGTCATTGACACTGATGACATTTTGTGTCAATCTGACAAAAAATCTATTCAATCCACAATATTTTTGTTTGGAATCCCTAGAGTTCCTTGTCGGACTCTCTCTCCCTTTAAATCCCTAGATTTCTAGTCTATTCTTCTCCATACAGATCCCCTCTTTGGAATGACTGACTATAAGTTCACCTTTTTTATTTATTGACAAACCGACTTTTTAATAACAAAAGCAAACTCTGTAAAGAGAAACAATTATAATTAGGTATCAGAATATGTATTTGTAATGTAAAAAATTACAAGTACACATTTTTAGCACACAAGAACACATTTTTCATCAGAAATAAATTGATATCATTTATTTGCAGACCGTACTTCGTCAACCATGTATAATATCGTTTGCTCACCTTAATTTAATATCTGCACATATTTCCAAAATGTTTATACTATAGCCAGTCTAGAATATTAAAGAGGTAAATAATATTTGATTAATATTCATCTACTTCCCAAGAGTAGACTATTTTTTATCGAATAGATAATTAGCTTTGAATGTTTCTAATTTTAGGCCACAGGTGTCCTCTCTGTTGCTTTTCAACGGTCTGTTCGCAGATTTAAGCGTCTATACCTATATATTGTACCTGTGTTAACAAATGATTAAATGACGTATGATTTATAACGTTGCACAATAATATTTAGGTATACCGTTAGGTGTCACCTAGTGTAAGTGAAAAGAAGTATCAATATTTTTAGACTGTATGTTAAATAAAAGACAGCGTTAAGTTATAAATGACGAAACACTCTTAGTGCACATTCAGTTTAATAGCGTCGTCTAATATTTTCAGTGGAAACCGATACTTCGAATGTGGTTCCACTTTCCGTCGATACCGAAATTTAACCGTTGATAACCGTCAAGCTGCAAACATGAGACCAAAAAGTATTGCAATAAACGATTCTTAAATAAAATAATAATAATAATAATTAATTTTCTTGATTGAATTTTTTTTTAACGCAAATTAAGAATCGCAAAACAAAACCAATATGCTTAATTGCACTGAAAATATTGTTCTAGCCGCTGATAAATAGGATACAATTAAGTTCAACTACCGGTGTCCGGCTGCTCCTAGTTCTAGCTGCTTTGATAAAGGCTGAACCTAGTTCCAACCGAAGATACGACGACAATTCACAAATAACGAGTTTTAAACGCCCGAAGACGAAGAGTGAATGAGTTTGTATATTTGGGCAGTATGTTTACAAGACATGGAAAGATTGACGCAGATGTGGAAAGGAGAGTAAACGCGGGAAATAAAGTAAATGGTGCTATGCGTGCGGTGGTGACTAACCAGTCGATGTCAAAAGAGGCTCGGCTGGCTGTTCACAATGGTGTGGCAAACGAAGCATGAAAGTAAGATTAATGCTGTGGAAATGCGTTCTTTGCGAAGCATATATAGGGTGTAAAAGTACCCTTAACGCAAACGAAGGGCACGTGTTCTCCCCACCACTGCAATATTTTTTTTGTTCTAGACCATACCTGGGAACCTCCTAGTTACGGAGATCTATGGGGTCAAAGTTCCAAATTTTTTACAGCCGTTTTTGTAAATACTAGTTTTTCAGGTTTTAATTTTACTTAATTGCTACTTTGAGTTTTACCGTAAAATGTGATTTTTGACCCCTAAAAAAAAAGTCATTTCCCAGCAAAAAAATTTGCGTAGGGGTACTTAGATTGATGTACAGAATGCTTGGTTGACGGCTGTGTGATAGGTTGATTTACACCCCGTATAGTCAATGTTCACACGGCATCTAACATGTTTCATTCTCCTTAAAGTCCCGTTCTTAGACCATGATAAAATATTTGTAGCAGAAAAAAGTAGATGGTAATCGAAGGAGGATGTCCAGTAGCGATTTGAAAAAACTGGCATCCGGCTCCATTGCCACTATAAACGGAAGCGTTCTCATAAAATTAAATAGACTGTTTCATAATTATCGTACCAACACTACAATCCACAATAGGGGATCAGACAAAAAAAAACTAATTAGTCCGTCAGATAGATTTCCAAAAAATATTGAACACATATTTTTTTCTTTTTTCACATACAACAACAACAACAAAAAATGAAGACGATACAGCAGTGCTTCGAAAACTCGTGAACTCCTTGAAAACGTCACATGTCAGTACAATTTTACCTGCAAATGGCGTCACAAACCCCCACTCATGATTTTTGATGCGATTTATCTTCGTCAATTTTGATTAATTTGATAAAACAAAAAACACGTATCCAATATTTTTCGATAATCTAACTGACGGACTAATTAGAATCATATTTTTTTTGACTCAGTCTGATCCCTTATTCGGTGACTGGACCTTATTGGTCGTGGTCATGTAATGTGGACGAAGGGATAAGGAATATGTTGTGAGGCAAGTTTTGAGTATGAATACGGAGAAGTATAAGAGTGGAGATAAAACAAAGGAACGTTGTATTAACAAGTACCCCTTTTTTTTGGGTTGTGGGAAATCATCAAATAACCCCTCCCGCTCTTGGGCAGAGCGAAGGGGGTGTCAGACTTCTACTGACTAATAACCACCCATGTTCCTTCTTAGCACTTGCGCCGAGGCCGCAGTATCTCTTTCGATGAACCCGCAGACCCGACGGGCGTCGGCTCTTGCTGGCCCCTTCCATGTTGCTGACATCTCTTTGAGGTGCGCGTGGAACACGAACTCGCCTGTCATCGTCATAAGACGGACGGACGGCGAGCTAGCCCATTACTCACCGTCAGAAGCCGTCACGTGACCCCCGACGCCCGGAGCGTCTCCCGCGTCTCCCGCGGCGGCTGGGACGAGAGGTTCTCTCCCTCTCACGTTCCGCCACCTCCTTCGCTAGCATCACTGCTTCGCAGAAGGAGTTAACAAAGTACCCTTTCAACTCATTTTGACAGCTGTCATATCTACCCGCATATCAGCTATGCTCCCCGTCATTACCTGCCCAATGAAGCGTGAAGCATTATTGTAACGACTATAGCCGTGACCCGACTTGTTTCTGCGATTCTGAACGAATTCCGATGTTCTTTTATTTCGAACTTTTTGAATTTATTACCTGTGACATCGAACTTCGATTATTTGTTGATGCACCTAGCATTTTAATAGGTTATTTAAATCTAAGGAGCTTACTTGCATAATAAATAGAGTACGGACTAGGAATTTATTTGCCTGAACTTCAAGAGTGAACACGTGGATTATACTTCCATAAAAAATCTCAGAGTTATTATTTCCGTAAGAAAACTTATAAATTAGAGGAAGTAGCCACTTGGAACGATCATTATTTTTCATTTGTATTTTATTGACTGACTATTATAATTTAATTTGATTAAGTGAATGAAATTTTTGATGACTTATTGTTATTTAATTTGAGAATGAAATTTTTATTGTATTGAATTTAACTTTGTGTATGTAATGTGACTGTTGAATGTATTTCGATTATGATATGAGTCAGTGAGACTCGAATTAAATGATTTTCTACTAAGTGACAGCTGCTCGAAACTAGCATGATTTTGTGCTACTACGTAGCATGTGTATTTCAGGCTTGAGGCTTATCAAAGGGTATCAGATTACTCAACACTAACAGTGAGTACTGTCCAGTTTATAAGAGTAACTGTCTATCTCACCTCCACAACCTAGGTATGGAGTAACATGCTCATAATTACTAATTGGTCATAATACACTGCATTACCCGGAGTGCTTGGCTTCCGAACGATACAGAAATGTGTTTATCAATGTACGATTAGGATAGATACATAAATACATAAACTCACGCCCTTTTCCCATGGAGGCAGAAATCACAGAACGCCTCTTGCTACGATCCTTACATACTCTTTTTGCCTCGTCCACATTCATACATCTGGTCATACACGCACGCCGGTTACGAGTACTACGCACCTGTCCTTTCTGAAGATCGGCACCAATAAGACCAGTGTAACTATGTCTTGCTAGGGCATTTTGTCACTATTTCTTCTTTTAAACCGCAACGTTCTTGTATAACCTCATTCCTCAATTTATCATTCAGAGTTACACCCCACAATGACATGCTTCGCAAAGAACGCATTTCCACAGCATTAATCCTACTTTCATGCTTCGTTTGCCACACCCAACATTCACTGCCATACATAAGAGTAGGCACCAGCACACCATTGTGAACAGCCAGCCGAGCCTCTTTTGACAACGACTGGTTGGTCACCACCACATGCATAGCACCATTTACTTTATTTCCCACGTTTACTCTCCTTTCCACATTTGCGTCAATGTTTCCATCTCTTGTAAACATACTGCCCAAATATACAAACTCATTCACTTGTTCCAAACTCTTATCATTTATATACACATCACACACCGATACATCCCTTCTCTTTCAAATACCATAACATTCGTCTTGTTTACATTTACATTCATCCCTTTTCTCTTAAATGATTTTTTGCTTAGGATAGATATGTTTTAAAAATACCTATGTTATTAATTTTAATAAACTAGCTAATGTAAAAATCGACTTTAAATGTGCACGCTATTATTATGGCAGAATGTGTCCTACTCTATAACATTTTTATCACAATCTCTTTTGACCACATTTTATGCAAATAAATTATTATGCTTTTTTTTTCACAAATTGACTTTGGCTTTTAGTTAAACCTATACTTTTTTTTCATAAAACACATTGCCCCACTCTAGGAATTTCTCCTGTATTGTGGGTGCGTTTACAAACATTTAAACTCACATACACAAACACACCCAGACCCGAAACAACTATCTGTAGGCCATACAAATATTTGTTCCGTGCGGGGATCGAACCCGCGACACGCAGCGCAGCAGGCCAATTGCTCAGCCACTGTGCCGTCATATACTGTCTCACTTCAGGGCAAAGGCCTCCTCCATGGCTTTCAGAAGCTCAGAATTATCCTTACTTAGTTGCTAAAAAACCACTTGAAAAATACAGATTAGTTTCGGGTTAGAATGTTCGTTAGTATGTAAACCATCTATCTATTCATAATTTCATAGTATAAAACAAAGTCGCTGTCACTGTCTGTCCGTCCCTATGTATGCTTAAATCTTTAAAACTACGCAACGGATTTTGTAGCGGTTTTTTTAAATATATAGAGTGATTAAAGAGTAAGGTTTTAGTATATAATTCGACCGTCATCCACGCGGGTGAAGCCGCGGGCATCAGCTAGTCCTAAATATAAGATACAACCTTAACAATACCATTTTTGTTCCACTTTACGGTTTAGTTCCACCCTTGTCAGTTTTATTTGTTCCGACACATTTCGGACTGCCCTTTGGATAAAACTAAAGAGCAGGCAACCCTACCACTACATCGAATGTAATAAAAGACACAGTTTTATGTAAATGTAATCGCAAACATTTCCGATTCTCTCTCTATGTACAGTCAGCATAATAAGACCGTGAATATTCTAGTATCAGCAGGTTATATACAGAGGAGAGCTGCAGTGGCTATGGTTTCGAATAAAGAGAGATAGGTCGTAGGTTTGGACATAGACTCAGTCACTATTACAGGTCGAATAGAAAACCTGCGTTGGGCACTAGTTCTCCGGTTAGACTTTTGATTTGGCGCAATCTTTTCCTGTTTATATTTAAGTTTATTTATTTTCTATTTTATCTATACTAATATTATCTATACTAATATTATAAAGCTGAAGAGTTTGTTTGTTTGTTTGTTTGTTTGTTTGTTTGTTTGTTTGTTTGTTTGTTTGTTTGTTTGAACGCGGTAAACTCTGGGACTACTGGTTGGAATTGAAAAAATCTTTTAGTGTTGGATAGTCCATTTATCGAGGAAGGCTTTAGGCTATATAACATCACGCCACGATTAAAAGGAGCGGAGCATAAATGAAAAATGTTGCAAAAACGGGAAAAGATATTCCTTTTTGAGAGCTTCCGTTGCGTGCGCTGCGAAAACGGTTTAAGTTACGTTAATATCATGTATGAAGGAATTGTTCCTCTTTAAAAGTTCTAAAAAAAAAGCCGCGGCAGCATATGTTTATCTTTTACGATTGACTCACTGTAACCATTTTTTTATATTAAAATGTTAGGTTAATAAGAATTATATTTTGCGAAGCTTATTTAACCCATATGGTATTAATCTATATCTAAATAAATGTCTTTGCTAGCACGGAAATTTAATATAAAATATTTGTGTCCTTTACTCCATACAGTTTAAACAAATATCTTGGAAGATATCGCAATATAAAAATATACGGGCGACAAAATAATTAAGCGCGTGGCAGTCATTCGGTCCGGTGCGGTAGGTACGTGGGGATTCTGGCCTCTGGGGGCTCCGGAGAAATTCAAATTCAAAATATTTACTGCACCATAATGTTTACAAGTACAAGGTGTTACTGTATGTTAAACAGTAAGAGATACCTATAGTAATTGTTACTTTAATAATATAATCGAAGTCAATCTAAACTAGGTATTTTATAGAGGAAAGGTAAGATTTTTTGTTTGTTACGAGTACGATATAGCTCAATTTAATAAGTTGGATAGTCGATTTATCGAGAAAGGTTATAAGCTATATTATGTGATGCAGACGAAGTTGCGTGGGTCAGCTAGTTAAAAATAAAACAAAATATTGCTCCACAACTCCTGTATCGTTTACAACCATCTAAACACAAACAGCCAGACGAGGAACAAATTATCTGTAGGTCATTTTTTTTCCCGTGCAAGCATCGTGCCATTTTTACGTTGACTGTACATTTAATATGAAGATTATGTATATTCACGCAAACGGTGTTTGGCTTTAGCATCAGGGTACAGGAGAAATACGAATTACGTTATACCAAAGATAATATAATATATGCTTTAAGCTGTTTGCCTACGACGTTCCTTTATTTTTATTTTGCTAGCTATTATATTTATTTTGCTTGATGGGAAGAGACTAGATGGTATGACCATAACGCCATGGAAGTTGGGTGGACGCAACTTGCATCGACACCCTTGCGCCATCCCATCTTCCTAGCACGGTGTCCTGTGCCGGGGCGGCTGCTGCAGGTGCTGAAAACCTCAAACGGCGCAAATACAACAACTTAATTGGCAGTTATGTGTTTGAGCCGTTTGGGGTTGAAACACTGGGGCCTTGGGGTCCGAGTGCTCACCTATAATATTTAAGGAAATTGCCAAGCGGTTGCTCGACTCTTCACGTGACCAGAGGGCTGGCCTTCTTTGGCCAAAGAATCAGCATTGCCATCAAACGTGGGAATGCTGCCAGCCTTCTGGGCACTTTTCCTGTTGACAGCGGTGTGGACGAGTTTTTTGACGCCCTGTAATTCTTCTCTTTTTGATACTTGTATATATTTTATTATAATTTTAGTTTTGATTGTAGTTTGTAAATATTGTAAATTTTGCTTGATTAACTCGGTTTCCGGATACATTTAAACGATATCCTTTACTCTACTCCAGATGCTCTTCAAGTAAAATGTTTGATGTGGAGAGGCAACAACATCCACGACAGATTTTATGAAATACTAAATTTTGTCTGCCCCTTGGTCGTACGAAATTTCTCCTGTGTCGTGGGTGCATTTACAAACATTTAAACTCACATACATAAACATCCGTGATTAGACCTGTCTTACTGTATGGATCGGACTGTGAAGAAGATGGATGAAAAAAGATTGCATGTAGCTGAGATGAGAATGTTGAGGTGGATGTGTGGTGTGACAAGAATGGATAAGGAACGAGTATAATAGAGAAAGTTGACCAGTTACAGATAAGTTGAAAGGGAATCGAATGTCGTGATATAGACATGTTATGAGATGTAAACACACACACACACACACACACAGCACGCGCAGCGCACAGCTTAATAAGAGTTTCCTATTGAATAAGTGTTTATATGCTATTGAAGAAGGGGAAGGGTGGAGAGGGATAGGAAGGGTAAAGATAAGATGGATGCATTGTGTGAGGAATGATATGAAAGAGAAAGAAGTAGGTAAATGCCACTGCGATGACTAACAGGAAATAATGGAAAAAGAAAACGTGTTGCGCCGACCCCAAATAGAATGGGATAAGAGCAGGAAGATGATGATGACATAAATGTCCAGACACAGAACAACTATCTGTAAGTGATACAAATATTTGTTCCGTGCGGGGATCAAACCCGCGACACGCAGTGCAGCAGTCTAACCGCCGCAACCATTGTAAAGCGTTCATGGTGCCAATATCAACGTGTTGTCTGCACCTCATCAATCCCCCCAGAACCCCTCCCGCTCTGGGCAGAGCGAAAGGGAGTGTCAGACTTCTACTGACTAAAAACCGCCCATGTTCCTTCTTAGCCCTTTATGTCGAGGCCACGGTATCTCTTGCGAACAACCCGCAGCCCCGATGGGCGTGGGGGGGGCCCTTCCATGTTGCTGACATCTCTTTGAGGCGCGCGTGGAACACGAACGCGCCGTCGACACGGCCTGTCTTCGTCATAAGACGGACGGACGGCGAGCTAATAGCCCATTACTCACCATCCACAGGCCCGCGTCTACGGTGGCCGGAAGCCGTCACGTGGCCCCCGACACCCGGAGCGTCTCCCGTGGCGGCGGGACGAGAGGTTCTCTCCTACGCTATGATCCTAACATTCTACCTCTACCTCGTCCACATTTATACATTTGGTCATACACGCACGCCAGTTCCGAATACTACTCACCTTGCTTTTCTGAAGATGCTCACCAGTAAGGTCATTGTTTGTCTTTTTAGCACCCTCCTGGCGTTGCCACTCACATCTGCATTGTAAATTTCGACTTTCACTCATCCTCTCCAAATGATCAAACAATCTAAGCATTCTCTTAACACAAGAGTGGGCGCAAATCAATTCCCACAACCGAGTTCAATAAAGATGTTGATTCATCATTACTTATTTGTTTTTTACTTAAATACAAAGAAAATAAATTTAGTTAATTGCTTTATTCATAATTAAAATCGTTATTGAAGGGCGGTAAAATTCTCCTCACGCGCCCACTAACGTTCGGAAAAAACGCGCCCATTCTAGGGTTTATAAAACACTAGCGGACGTCACGCGTTTTCACCCGCTTAGTTCCCGTTCCTGCGGGAATACAGGGATAAAAATTACTTACTTATATTACTTACTTAATTATTACTGCTTGTGTCATCCGGGAATAGTGTAGCTTCCCAACTGTAAAAGAACTTTTCAAATCGGTCCAGTAGTTTTCAACTTTATTCGTTACATACAAAAATATTTCCTCAACCATATCATGCAGAACTTTTAGCATGTCAAAGTTTAAGTTTGGTTGAAGCGTAGCAATATCAGCTACGCCGTAGCAAATACGTAGCTTGGGTACGAGAAATAAAAAAATAAAGTAATATTGCATTTTCGTAGCAAAATACTATAGTACATATAACAAACTGATAAGAGAGGAGCCCTGAGTCCCTGCATTCGAAACATTATAGGCCGATGATGATAATATGATGTAAATAACTTCCTAACTGATTATGTAAAGGATCGCTTACTGGAAGAAGAACTTTTAAGAACTTAGAAGAACTCTACTACAGGCTCTTCATTCCCCGCATACCCATTATTTCAAATGACTTACCATATCAATGTAAGATGTTGTAATTTCTCTTGAAATTGGCTTAATGAAATAAATGATACAAAGTAATACGCCTGACTGGGATCGAACCCACGACTCACTGTTCTTAAATCGGGGCCACCACCACTGCACTCGATAAACAATGAAAATAATATAAAACACACCACTAAATATTTATATATACTGTACTGAATAGAAATTCAATTATTTTAATCGATTCTTTAAAAAACATACCGCCGTTCCTTGACTAAAATATGTATCCCCTTTTTGTGATTCTCCTTTGATAACTGTCTCCATAAATTTAGCCTAATTTATCAGCAGACGGCATATAAAATGGAACGTTTAACGCCTTTAAACTGTAAGTGGGACATCTGTAGACGCCTTTGAAAGTCGTTAATCATAATTTGCACTGACACGCACACATATACACACACACACACGCACACACATCCTTCCTAAAGCCGCGTTTACACCCTTTTAAACAAGTTGTGATAATTATTGTTCTCGATAACTCTGACGACTCCGACTAGCTGTCTTAAACAAGTCTTGTAAAAGATTCTTCGAAAACATTTCGTGTGTAACAGATACATTTTATTAACGATGTTTTAGACATGTGTTTGAATTTAATTGAATTGGTTCAACTTTTCTACAAATATTGATAATATAAACGAAAGAAACGGAATGAAATACAGTAAAAAAAAATGGCTTAATTGCCAAGAAACGCTGGTGTGACAATTTGGACTCGTTCCTGACTGATTGACGAGAGAACGCAAAACACCGGGAGTGTTGCAAAATAATGGGGAAGGTCTTTGCCCAGTAGTGGGAGAGAAAAGGTTAATTTAAAAAAAAAACGATTGCCAAAGTTTTGTATCGTTCAACCTCTGCGACTCGCGTTTGACGGTATTTTAAAAACACCTTGGTGTGAACACGGGGTTACACACACAAAATAGGAAAAAGACGATACAGTCATTGTAAAACTCACTCGGGGCTATAATTCATAGTGAAAGAAACAAGACGCACGCACGAGTCACTTCACGCGATACGCGTCGCATGAGGTCGTGATCGGGGTGTGACAGACACACACATAAGCCACATTCATTGGAGAATTCACTCGGGGCAATAATTCATAGCTCTTTGATTTATAGCCTGACATAGCTTAATGTGGGATTTAATTTTAACGGTGAAAGCTTACAGTAATCGATTTCTTTTTAGGTGTGGCAGAATGTGATGTCTGGGTTTTTATGTATAAAGTTATTAACATTTGAATCAATGGAAAGACGTGTGAACAAATCGGAATCATTCAATGTATACTTGAATGTGGCTGCTGATATGAAATTCATTCATTCGTAATGACCATTCAACCGAAGCTATGACTGATAACCGTTTTTATTTGGGACACGCCTGTCGCTGTCAATACTTGGTTTACAAATTGGTGATTGAATCATGTTATTATTTAGAACATAACGTCACGATTAAGACGCCATTGGGTTGGGCAGAGGTGCAATATAACAGAAATACGTGTGACTCTTCCGACATATATGTAACAGAATTTGGTTTCTAGTTCCTAGGATAATACATTTGCGTGCAATGCGCAAGCAACCGTTGTTTGCGGTGAGGGCATGTAGAACAAATGCTGGTGTTCGCGCACCGTTGCGACGTCTTGTTGACATAATAAACATTTTGTTGATATCGTTTTGTTCTGTGGAACACGTGGTAAATTTCGAAATTCGACTCGCAATGCTATTAAGGAATTAGAAAAAGGAATGGAAAATATAGGATTATCCTTTTCATCTTACTTTTTAATAATTGTATGTTTTGTATTAAATGCACGTGTACTTGTTGTTAGATTATATGCGCATACTTATTATTTTAAAGTTTAATATCACTGTCTTTTCTTTTGTATTAATATTTTTATTACTTTTAATTTTTCTTCGAAGCGTGTTATCAATATTTTGCTTTTGTTTTGTTGATTGCATAATTGTTCATTCTATGTTTTATAACTTTATGCTTTATTATGTAATTGTTTGTTATTCCAAATAAAATAATAAATAATCATCATCTTCCTGTCCCATATTATTTGGGGTCGGCGCAACACGTTTTATTCCAACCACGACCTAATAGTCAGAAAAGTACTTGCGACTATTTGACCAACGAAGCAGTTATGTTCGGCCTCTCTTCCAGCCAATAATAATGATTCAACTCAATCATATGTTTCACCTAGCCAAATGAGCGAAGCCACGTCCCGTTACATAATACCCACATAACGTTGTGGAGGCAAACAAAACCTAGCAAATCGTTTCCCTGTAATAATGTTTGCAAAGGGTTACTTAGTTTGATGTACAGAATGCTTGGTTGACTGCTTCGTAAAGGGTACATTTAAACCCTTTTTCATCATTACCGTATAAATGTTCCCACTACTGGGACACAGCCCTGCTCTCTATGAAAGGAAATGGGCTATAATCCACAACGCGGGCCCAGTCCGGGTTGGTAAGTGTCACCTGGCTTAGAATGTTTGGTTCTAAGACATGCCGGTTTCCTCTCGATGTTTTCCTTCGCCGTTTTTGAGAGCAGTGGTGCCAAAATAAATTATACTAAGTAATACGCCTGCCTGGGTTCGAACTCACGACCAAGGTCCGGTTTCCACCTAAATGGAGAGGAGCGGACACGAGTGGAGATGTGCGGAAATTGGCCAATCACATTAGTTAAAATTTACATCTGGCCTTTTGTTGTTTCTGTGATTGGCCGAATTTGGCACATCTCCTCGCCGCTCTGCTCATCTCCGCGTTGATGGATACCGGGCCTTACCGCTCGCCGCCACCACTGGGCCACCACTGCTCTTCTAGTTTATTAAGAAGATATTCAGCTGCATCGAGTTAGACCAACAAACTTAAGAAAACGCCATTCATACACAAACAGAATCAATCCCCCCGACATTAACATCCACTTCACCTTCATCACTCAAATTCATAGTCCTCCACACAAATATCCACATAAAGAATCATTACAGTCCGTTATTTATAGTGCAGCCTGTTTGCGCGAGGACCTTTGCGCACCCATTCCCGATAATATTAAGCACACAATGCGTTTGTTTGTCTGTCCCACATTCGAGGCTCAAGTGCTTCATGCGGGCGTGTCGTCTGGCGAAAGTACGGGGCGCCTCATAGTGAATGCGATTGGATTAACGTATCGTGACATTAATCTATAACAGCACGACTGTGATTCTAGTAGGATTAGGTAGAGGTGTAGTTATAGAACAGCTAAGTATATTTTGCCAGTTCCATGCATTGTTTTAACCAGACACAAATCCAAATTCTGGGCCACAAAGGAATTCCTGATAGACAAGTCCAATAACATTTAACCCTACCTAGGAACTGAACCCAGGACCACGTGCTAAACAGTCGCGCTTGCGACCTCTGGATCAACGAAGTATAAGTGATGGTTTAATATAAGCTACCTAAAATGTATGACGTAATTAGCAAAATATATTATCACGCAATGACACTACGTAAGACCGTGTCAAATGTATTAAGCTGTGAGATAAAATGACTATTCAAGTTTATTTAAAATCAAAATTAAAAGGCGTTTATTCAAACTAGGCTGATAATCAGCACTTTTCGAACGTCAAAATTTACTTTACTTATTTACAAGTGACAGTCCCCCAAAACGCCCACCCTTCGACACTTCCTAGTGTTTTTGCTGAAAAGAAGAAGTGGCGGAACAAACTCCCTAGCAACACATCTGTCTGTTTGGTTAGAAGAACCAGACTCGATACAATAGTAAGGTGTAAGTTAATATTACGATTGACTACAGACACAAATCAATAATAAAAAAGTATATACATAATAATAAAACATAAAAAGACATAACATATCAGTAAACTAATTTTGAAGAAAGAACATAAATAACAAACAACATACTTTCTTAAACATTGCTTTTTTAACTTTGGTTCAGTATAAATTCGACTTGTGTTCAAATAAAGAGAAATAAAGGCAATTGAGCGCATGTCGGACGTAAAGAATAGCACAATCCCATATCTTCCCGTGGGTGTCGTAAGAGGCGACTAAGGGACTTACCAGAGAATGGGCAGCAGCGTTCTCTGTGCCTTCGTAACAACCACACTGCGATCGCCAACCCGCCTGCCAAGCGTGGCGATTATGGCAAATCCCTCCCTTCCGCGGGTGGCCTATGTCCAGCAGTGGACGTCTTAAGGCTGAAATTATGAAAATGATGAGACACTTAGTTATAAACCATATTTAATCAATTATCTATAATAAGCTCGACCCAATTAATTAAACCGGTTTGTAACCATTTATTTGCTTGGTTAATTAATGTATCTAACTGCGGTACTCAGAGATATTTAATGATTACTTAAGCCGTCACTTAGTAAAGGTTTGACATGCTTTTGTATGACATAACTGTCAAAACCTTTATTAAGTGATGGCCTAAGTAATCATTACAGCTCTCTGAGTGCGGCAGTAAGACGTACTATAATATTAGTATTATTACCTTTCTTCTCTCTTTCTTACATAGGAATTCTCGGTACCAATACTCGTACAATATTTATGCTGGCATATCAGTCCAAACACAATTAGTACTATTTACATAACAACATAACATCACGCCTGTAATCTCTGAAGTACTAGGCAGAGGTACACCCATATTTTACCAGCTTTGTTATAGTACCAACTAATAAGGGGCGAGCCTATTATCATGAACCGGGCACAGATCTAATTCAATATCACTTTGCCCGATCCAGGAATCGAACCAAGCACCTCATACTCAGCAGTTGCGATTGCGACCACTATACGCACTGTTTCTATTTCACACTAAGCATTTGAATTAACAAAACTAAACCCCTTTTCTTTGTAACCCTCAACACACAAATCACTACATCACACAGTTGATCATATTACCCACTTCAAGAAAAAAAAGGAATCAGAGAACTCAATAAATTCCCATTTTTATCATATTTTCCCCTCACACACACATTTGCCTCTCTTTAGTATAACACATTTCATGCAACGTTTGTTGTCTTATTTCAATTTATCTCGAGGCGTTAAAGAGTTCGCGTACAAAGTGAGTCTAAATTCCTTATTACAGTGTTAGCACTTGAGATGAGACACCCTCTGGCATACAATGTACGTGTTTTATTCAATTTCATTTTTATTATTTGGTAACTTTGGTAGGCTAGATTTTTCTATACCCCCAGTATGTAAACGGACCCACCACGGAGCTATGAACCAAGCATTATGTACTTCAAACTAAGTAACCCTACACAATTACTGACGACACGGTTGGCGCAGTGGCTGAGAGATTGGACTGCTGCGCTGCGTGTCGCGGGTTCGATCCCCGCACGGAACAAATATTTGTATGGCCTACAGATAGTTGTTTCGGGTCTGGGTGTGTTTGTGTATGTGAATTTAAATGTTTGTAAACGCACCCACGATACAGGAGAAATTCCTAGTGTGGGGCAACGTTTTTTTTAAAAAAAAAAAAAAAAAAAAAAAAAAATTAATAAATAATTCAACGTCATCATCATCATTTCAGCCATAAGACGTCCACTGCTGGACATAGGCCTCCCCCAGAAGGGGGGTATTTGCCATAATCGCCACGCTTGGCAGGCGGGTTGGCGATCGCAGTATGGTTGTTACGAAGGCACAGCACGCTGCTGCCCATTCTCTGGTAAGTCCCTTAGTCGCCTCTTACTTCACCCACGGGAAGATATGGGAGGGTGCTATTTTTTTTTACATCCGACACCATACGGAACCAATTTAACATTATCTAGCGTTAATTTCCCGATAATTCATCAACAAACAACATTACTGATTTACCGCTAAACCTAATTAAAACATAGATTGACGTTTCAATCAGTCGTCTGCTGACGTACTCGTACGAATGCAATCGTGTTGATTGTGTATCATTAAACTGGTGCCTATAAAATCAAACCAAAATCAAAAGTCATTTATTCAAACTAGGTTGATAATCAACACTTTTCGAACGTCAGTACTTACTTATTTACAAGTGACAGTCCCCTAAAACGCCCACCCTTCGACACTTAGAGTTTTACTAGAAAGAAGAAGTGGCGGAACAAACTCCCCAGCAACACATCTGTCTGTTTGGTTAGAAGAACTAGACTCGATACAATAGTAAGGTGTAATATAATACTTGCTGACAGTCGATGGTGTTGTCAGTCACAACGTTGATCCTGCTACTGAACTCTCTCCGGTTGTGTCGGACAATGAGAGTGAAGGAATAGAGAGTGCACCTGTGTCTGCGCACATACGCCTGCACTATTATATCTTCCGCACCGATGACTAATCTCCGCTGAGATTGGCCACCGTGACCTAAACCAGTCAGGAGGACTACCTCGTATACCTTAAGATGATGAGTAATAAAATGAAAAGTTTTTGAAACCGAGTGATGACACTGCCCTAGACTGATAAAAGTTTCAAGACAAATAATTATATACTTCAAAAATCTAAGGCAGCATGACCACTCGTGAGAAAGTCGCAACAACGCCACCAATACACACAGTACCGTGCTATCCGATTGGTTCATATGATAGAGATTCTATTGCTCGGGGAGAATATACCGCGTTGACTTTACACGTGTTACATGTGATAAAATATGATACTGGCAAATACTGGCAGTGACTCCGTGACTGCTACTGAGAAATTCCTGATAACAGAATCAATATCACTTTGCGCGACCCGGAAATCGAACTCGACTACGAACTACGAATCGAATCAATGAGGCAGTCCAAAAAAGTATCTACTGAAAAATCTGTTACGTTGTTAGTGTTATGTTGTTATAATAAATTGTAGTTGTACTGTAGTTTCATCGTTTTGACAATTAAAATGTGTATGTATGTAACTGGTCCTATCTGTCTATCTCTTAATCTTTACATCCCTGAGAAGCGATGTTCGTCAAGTGTAAAGAAACAAACAGAGATCGCCAATAAAATTAGTTTGACATGGGAACTTAGGAACTATACTGAAGGACCGCATGCTTAAGATTCCTACTTAATTTAAGGATCAAGTTTCTTCTATAGCTGATATCTGCAACGACAACAAACGCCACCCAGAGTAACAAGGTCAGGTGCGGTGGAAACAAGAAATAAGACAAATTGGAAATATACCAGAGCGCTCGTAAATATCCGGATGTCTCAAATTGGAATTTATGACCCCTTCAGCCGATGTACTGGCTGGTTGTCACTGCTGTGTGTCTGTGACAAATATCTAGGTCTTGGGGATAATGAGGGAGAATTTTTGTCTTTAAGAAGCTGGGAAATATTGATACAAGAAATACAAGATGGCGACGACAACAAATGAAATTCAATTCATTTATTGCATCAAATATGGTAGGTACATGAAGTTCTTATTATATACAAAATAGTAAGTAACAGACATTTAACCATTATAATAATATAGCATGCAATAGTACAAGTTTTTACACTTAAGATACAATTAAATAAAAATATGTAAATTACTGGTAAACAAACTTTTTAACAAAAAATAAAACGGACTTCAACCAAAAATCTGAACTCGGTGACTTTTGTTTGTTTGATTTCGATTTTTTTTGCCACCAACCTCAGAAGCTGACTTTTGCTTCTAAAGTTTATTTGAACTAACTTTTTTGTGATTTTTCCTTTTTTTATGTTTTTTGCAGTCGGTTTTTGCAGTGCAGTTTTTTTTTTCATTTTTACTTCAAAATCAAAAAATCTAAATCAAAAGTCATTGTGTGTGTCGTTGTTTTTTGTAGTGTTTGTAAATTTGAATAACTTTGTATTTTTTTATGTAATTTGGGATTTAATGCTTGTTCAAATAAATGATTATTATCTATTCAAACTAGGCTGATAATCAGCACTTTTCGAACGTCAAAATGGACTTTACTTATTTACAAGTGACAGTCCCTCAAAACGCCCACCCTTTGACACTTCCTAGTGTTTTGTTGGAAACAAGAAGTGGCGGAACAAACTCCCCAGCAACACATCTGTCTGTTTGGTTAGAAGAACCAGACTCGATATAATAGTAAGGTGTAGATTTACTACAGTTACAAATCAATAATAAAAATACTTCATATCAGTAAACTTACTTTGGACAAAGAACATGACTAACAAACGAGTTGTCATTGGTATCCTATACAAATATTTAGTATACATTTAATATTCAACCAAGAAACCATACCCTCCACCTTCAAGATTCCCTTACTATTGCTTTCATCGCCTAACTATTGAAGAGTAGTACCTTCCATAATCAGCTCACCTAGATAACCTGAAAGAAAACAACCATATATACGTCCACATAATAATTTATTAAAGAATTAACCTCCAACTCCTAACCGTTAAGGAGTTTTACTTTCCATCATTAGCTCATCAACATGAAGTGATAACTGCTAGATGCGAATACTTGAAAAGCTTTAGAAAAAGCACGAAACACGTAATACGTGCCTATAAAATTTGAGGGTAGCCTTAGATTTCTCTGGGATGCCATCATCATCAGGTTAACATAAAAGCCAGAAATGATACAACTATCGGTCCATAAGTACGTATAATTTTAAAAGAATTTTCTTTCAGCTCCTAACCGTTGAGAAGTTGAACGTTCCATGTTTCGTTCCGTGCTGTGCAGCTTTGAGAGAACGTTCTACCTAAATTAAACATGTCTACCGAGGCTCAAAGGTTTCACTATTTTCATGTGCCCATCCACTTATAAATAAAAGAAAATAAAATGGAGAGAACAGTGCGTGGCTCGTAAAGTCGTAAATATTGGTTTACCGCGTGATTTACGACGGCCGCCATTTTGGGCTCGACTTTTCATCATAAAACACAAAAGCTAAGGTGAATTGCTTTTATCTATTTATTTTTTACTGTATGTAAATAAAAAGACAAAACATAAAAAAATATTGTGTCAACTTTTTTTTGTGTCAAATCTTTGTGGCGCGGCGTCAACATTGCCTACATTATTTTTTCTTTGCACCGATAACCCTACGCTCTAACATCACCAAAAATATAAATAATACCAGCTTAATACTGTTCCAATACATAGAAAATGTCTCATGTTATACAGAAAAGGCATTACTCCAAAACGGATCGACAATTTTCAACTTATCTTTTTATGTACTTCAATTTTATACCGTACTAGCGAACGACACGCGGTTTCACCCGCGTAGTTCCCGTTCCCGTGGGAATACAGGGATAAAAAGTAGCCTATGTCACTCGAGGATAGTGTAGCTTCCCAACGGTGAAAGAATTTTTGAAATTGGTCCAGTAGTTTCGGAGCCTATTCGTTACAAACAAACAAACAAATCTTTCCTCTTTATAATATTAGTGTAGATAGTGTAGACGAATAAAATTCCGATGTATGTACTTGTGTTCATAATAGGGTAGTTAACCAAAAGAATCTAATTAGTCCGTCAGATAGATTTTCAAAAAATATTGGACACGTATTTTTTCTTTTTCCACGTAAACAAACAATGAAGACGATACAGTGCTTTGAAAACTCTTGTGACGTCATATTCTAAGACATTAGTATGACATTTTTTACCAATAATTGTCCAGAATTATTTTTGAACTTTATAAAAGTCAGAATTTCTCGCATTGATCTGAAAACTTATACATAAGTCTCACTAACTGCGGTACTCAGAGATATTTAATGATTACTTAAGCCGTCACTTAGTAAAGATTTGACATACTTTTGTATGACAAAACTGTCAAAACCTTTACTAAGTGATGGCCTAAGTAATCATTAAAGCTCTCTGAATGCGCCAGTAAAAAAAATAAAACTTGATTGCAGACAAACAAAACAGTTTTCGTGTTGGGTTATGTATTCTCACAGTCCGCGTTCTAACCGCGTTCTCACATCCAGTTACGCGTCTGAAAGCCATTAAAAACACGCTGAAAAACTAATGGTATAAAGTAACAAAAAACCCTTTGATACCTCGGTCGTTGCTCTGCCTCGTTGGTCAAGTGGTTGCAATTGTGACTGCTGAGCATGAGGTCCTGGGTTCGATTCCCGGGTCGGGCAAATTGTTATTGGGTTTTTCCACCAGGGATTTCTCAGTAGCAGCCACGGAGTCTGAACTTGTCCCGGTTGATGACAATAGGCTCGCCCCCATTTTTTTTTTTTTATGGTGGGTGGAAAATCATCAAATAACCCCCCTCCCGCTCTTGGGCAGAGCGAGAGGGAGTGTCAGACTTCTACTGACTAAAAACCACCCATGTTCCTTCTTAGCCCTTCATGTCGAGGCCGGGGTATCTCTTGCGAACAACCCGCAGCCCCAACGGGACTACACAGGCTTTAAGAACTGGCGAAATGTGGGTGGAGTAAGGTACACCTCTGCCTAACCCTTCGGGTATTACAGGCGTGATGTTAATCATACACCTAGCGTATGGAAACACTGAAATTTTACAAGTTTAATTATGTATGAGCTACAGTTAAACAGAATTTCGGGTTTATAACAAGAGAACATTAATTTAATACCCTCGGCATCGACAACGGGGAATTCGGCTAATTTTCATGTAGCAACTATCAGTAGATTTAGACTATTATTAGAAAAGTCTAGGTTATTAAATTAAAAGTCCTATCTCTTTTGAATCAGATTTGTTAACAATTTCAAGAGTTTTAATTTTTTTGCACAAAATTCTGATCCATTTTCTAAAATAAAAGTGCCTATGTTACTTCTTATAATGTCTCTGAAAGTATAGTAAGTCGAAATCAGTCAAGCCGTTTCAGAGATAACCAGGAACAAACAGAGCAATCTGGGTGCACTAATAGTTACACTAAGACCTAATTGGTACAGCAGGGCTGTTGCGTATCTTTTTTAATGTCAGTGGCTATCATAGTGTCCATCGATTAACTGTCAAATGGTTCTTTTTTTGTACCAAACCATAACAATTTGACAGTTAATCGATGGACACTATTATAACCACTGACATTTAAACAGATACGCAATAGTCCAGCTGAACCTTAGTTAAGTCAATGGACTAACAAGGAAATTCATATTTTCAGAAATGCTTTCCATGATATATTTGAAGTAAATGTTAGGTATACTTATCACCCGTCGGGGCTGCGGGTTGTTCGAAAGAGATACCGTCGCCTCGACACAAAGGGCTATGAAGGAACATGGGTGGTTTTTAGTCAGTAGAAGTCTGACACTCCCTACCGCTCTACCCAGAGTGGGAGGAGTCATTTAATAATTTCGGACCTATATCCAAACAAAACAAAAAACGGTACCTGTACCTACTTAACAAGACACGTACGTATTTTCCATGTTTCTTCGTATTACTTGCAGCATGAACATGCTTATTCAATTTGCATAACATAAACTAGCTTCTAATAACAAGCAGTTTATTACGCTACACTTGCTGTTTCTTGTTCAACTTAATATGTATTATAAACTTAAGAAGCTCATGGAGTATAATCATGGGCCAGTTATAATCGATACAGGAGAAATCCTAGTGTGGGGCAACGTTTTTTTAAAAAAAAAAAAAAAGAATCTGAACGAAGGTTCAAGTTTAAAATTATACAGAGAATGGAAGAGTTTTGAACATTAAACAATATTTGGGATGGGATAAACTAAAATAACAGTAAATAACTTTATTAAATAATCACAAAACACTTAAAATACAATCACAAATACACCATTATCTTTTTTATTTAAAAAAAAAACGTTGCCCCTCACTAGGAATTTCTCCTGTATTGTGGGTGCGTTCACAGACATTTAAACTCACATACACAAACACCCAGACCCGAAACAACTATCTGGTCATACAAATATTTGTTCCGTGCGAAGATCGAACCCGTGACACGTAGCGCAGCAGTCAACTGCTTGAGCCACTGCGCCAACCGTGCCGTCGAACACTGATCACTTTTCATCATCACTTTTCCCAACTATGTTGGGGTCGGCTTCCAGTCTAACCGGATGCAGCTGAATACCAGTATTTTCCATGGAGCGACTGCCTATCTGACCTCCACAACCCAGTTAATATACTAGGTAATACGATACTCTTTGGTAAGACTGGATGTCAGAATTGGAGGTCACTGACTACCTGTAACGACTGCCAAAGATCTATATATGGCAGCCGGGACCAACAGCTTAACGTGCTTTCCGAGGTACGAAGGAAACTCGGTATGTCGGGCGGTCACCCATCCACAGACCGACCTAGGCAAGCACAGCTTTACCTAAAGATCGACCCGAGTGGCAGATCTTATTAAGCCACGAACACCGACCAAAAATTATTAGTATTAAATAGTAGAATATGAATTCGCGTCATTGTAGCTTAGGAACTAATACGTTATTATCTAGGTCACTGGAACACAAACGTACATTAAACAAAAGAATCACCTCGTCCCTAAATCCTACTAAACTACTAATATTATAATTGCAAAAGTTTGTGAGGATGGATGAATGTTTGTTCCGCTTTCACGCCAGAACGGCTCAACGGATCTGAATGAAATTTGGAACAGAGATAGATTAACATAACATCACGCCTGTAATCCCCGAAGGATTAGGCAGAGGTGTACCTAATAGTACACCCACATTTCGCCAGTAATGTTTAAGTCCCATGTAATAGGGGGCGTGCCTATTGCCATCAACCGGGCACAAATCCAGATTCCGTGGCTGTTACTGATAAATTCTTGATGGAAAAAGCCAATAACACTTTGCCCGACCCGGGAATCGAACCCAGGACCTCATGCTCAGCAGTCGTTCTTGAAACCACTAGACCAACGAGGCAGTCGAGATAGATTATAACCTGGATTAACACAAAGGATAGTTTTTATCCCGATTTTATAATCCCGTGAGATAATTTTCGAGTTGTAGCGGGCAAAGCCGCTGGCAACAGCTAGTACAACATAATCTTATTAGCATCAGTCCATTAAGCAAACAAAAGAATTCCTGATATTCTCTCCGTAAGATAAAGCGAATCAATCACAATAGACTCATCTCTAGACAATAAAAACAATGTCGCCAACCCATCCAGTTCTTGACCTAATTCCCGGTCGCTTAACCTTAATCACAATCACGTAACTGTCCCCCTAGTTTGATAGAGTTGCGCAAATATAAAAGTTTGTCGAGAAAAAATACAATCGATGTTAATTCTAAGGGGGAGGTTGCGTCAATACTTGGCAGCCTAACATACCCCATAGCTCAGTACCCCATCGGTGGTTATATAGTCACCATGTCACACTTGTACCCTATATTCGCCTATTTTGGGGTAAGACAAATTTAAAACCAACCATAAAAATACACATTCAATTCCCATTCTTGTTCTTAAAATCTAAAATTGAATTCGGTCTTTCATTATTGTTTTGTTTTCCACTTTTAATTGTTTTTGTTTACGCATGCGTCTTAGTTGTTTTTGTACGGGTTGACGTCAGTGATTACCCGGCGATGTGAAATAGGTCATTGGATGTTTGACAAGTTGTGCCGATTGTATTTGGCCGTGTTTCATTGATGTGGTGACGAGTGGAGTGTTGTGTTGGAATAGGGGTGAATTGAAAGGTAGGTAGGGTTTGGTTTGCATTGTTCAAATGTGTAAGGATTTAGGTTTTTATTAGCTATTGGTATAGTGGTCCCTTGCTAGTAAGGCACTAAAATATTTTAACAGCTGGTCCGGTCTTTGTTTTTGGTTAAGATTTTTTTACATCAAAATATGAAATACTTTCTGTCATTACTGTTGTTACGTGTGTGTTGTTCTGCCGTAATTATGTATTTTACGAGTACAACCCATTAGTTTGTAAATTGCAATGCCGCTGTTAAATTATTCAAACATGATACATAATGAGCGTGATGTGTCCCGCTGCATTGTTCTTTCCATTTATGGCTGTTATCTATGGCTATTTGGGTCCAATCCTTTTGATAAAAATCCAGCTCGTCATGACATTTCCTTTTGAGCCTACCGCGTCACCTGGTTCTGTTTTGAAGCCACATGTGGCAGATATGGCCTGCCTAGTTGCATTTTAATTGGACGTCTGTATTGCAAACGTCTGCGATTTGAGTCTTGGATCGAAATAAACTTAATAAAATAAAAACAAACATCGTATCAGTCAGACTTGTGACACAGGAATCTGGCCTGTTGTACACAGGTGTGGTCCACAAAAAAAGTTTGCAATGCCGGGGAGAAATTTTCGGTTTCATTAGGGTATTTTTACGTTTGACCAAGTTTCTTAATTTGCAAAGAAAACATATAAATATATAACCTTCTGTTGCTCTAAGCTTCACATGAGCTCAAACAAACATTATGTTTCCCTCAAGTTGAATGTTTTTCTTACTTACTCAGTTAACCCACGTACGTAAGTGGGAAGGGTTTACTTACCAAAATATTATGCAGATTTCATAATGAAATGAAAACATTGTGTTGGAAGATTTTATAAGTTTTATGAGGCCTTTTATAATCTGTTGTTGCTTTAGGGTTTATCAAAACTTATGTCTCTGTTGACCTTTTCGGCTTAAGTGGGAAGAACAGGTTCCCTGAATCTTGGTTCTTGAATCTTTTCGTCGGTCTGGCAAAGTGATAAACAGTGTACCTCCGAACAAGCCCATAAGCTTGGTTTGCAATAAAATTCTCCAATTTAATGGTCTTTGGACTGTATACTTGGCTTAGCTAGCGAAATGTTCAACACTAGACACGCCACTGGTGTTTAAGGAGTTTTCGATCAAGATTTTTTATGTGCCCAGTTGATGGAAATACGCTCGCAAGATAGAACATAGCGGCATAACATAGAGGAAACGCCTGGATGTCACCATTGTGAGAATCGGCCGGAAGACACGGTGGAGCACACCGTGGAGGTCCGCCCGGCTTGGGCGGACCCCCGCCGTGTCCTCGTACGGCTCGGCGGCGGCGACCTCTCGCGTCCGGCCCTGGTGCAAGCCATGGTCCGGGGCCAGATGGAATGGGACGCCGTCGCCTCCTGCGAAGCAGTGATGCTAGCGAAGGAGGTGGCGGAACGTGAGAGGGAGAGAACCTCTCGTCCCAGCTGCGCAGGAGACGCTCTGGGCGTCGGGGGCCACGTGATGGCTTCCGGCCACCGTAGACGCGGGCCTGTGGACGGTGAGTAATTGTCTAGTTCGCTGTCCGTCCGTCTTATGACGACGACAGGCCGTGTCGACGACGGCGCGTTCGTGTTCCACGCGCGCTTCTAAGAGATGTCAGCAACATGGCCCGCAATGGCTGACGCCCGTCGGGGCTGCGGGTTATTCACAAGAGATACCGCGGCCTCGACATAAAGCGCTAAGAAGGAACATGGGTGGTCTTTAGTCAGTAGAAGTCTGACACTCCCTTTCGCTCTGCTCAAGAGCGGGAGGGGTTATTCGATGATTTTCCACCCGCCAAAAAAAAGTCTAGAACATGACTATCGAAATAAAGATTCTAGGTAAGATGTTAAATGTAAATACGTGTGTCTGTTTTACTATTGCTTCATCGGATCATTATAAAATCCAGCTTTAAAGTAGCATGACATACATGTGTCAGTTTCGTTTTTCATTGATATTAATTTGCAATAATACCACTACAACATCGCTGAATATCAGTAAAAATGGTCTTATAGCCGTATTAATGGCTGAATTTCATTTAGAACTTTTCCTAAACAATAACTACTGCACATACACAACTTTTGTGATGTCTGAAACGTGTTAGAAAGAGTTAAAAGTAAATCTAAATGGAAAGTTTAAATGTTTTTTTTGTCCAATTCAGCTGGAAATGTGAATGGTTTTATTCAGTGCTTCGCACAGAATTGTAAAACAATTGGTTAGGCTATGCTTGCCTAGGTTGATCCTTACATTGGTGACCACTCTCAGATACCGTGTTTCTGCAGTTCTTCAGAAGTAGTCAGTTCATGACTGTAATTTACGTTTAGGCGGTATAGATGTAAAGAAGGAATTTTATTTTAAAATGTGATACGATTTCTTATAAAATTAAAGATCAAACCACTCATATTCTGTATCGTCCACAGAATAAATATAATTGCAAAATCATAAACAAAGTACACAGACTATTTTCGCCAAGGTTTACCCATTTAGTTTACGAAACATTTTCTATATCGATAATGTTTTGACCCTATCCCTGTTTTGATAGATTTACTGTCGACTAATTAAAAGAAAACAGTGTCGTATCCCATGTTTGTTGTGCTAGTTAACGTTGTTTGCTGAAACATGACGCGGCAATATTAAACTTTGTTGTTTTAACCGAGAGGTGAAGCGGTCGGGGTTTCCTTTACTTGCGATAATGGATGCTACATTTTGATCATGGTCTTTTAAGGCTGCTCTCTCGAAAAAGCTTAAAAACAGCGTGCAGATGAATCAACTTTTCACCGGCACTTACAGAGAAATTACATCTGAGAAAAATTCTTAGTATTCTACATGATATGATACGTAATTTGGTTTAGCCATAATTTTTCTATCGGTATCACATAATAAGAAAAAAAATCCACAAAATCACCTCCAAATCGTTGATTTGAACCATTTTACTCCTTCATTTTTTAACAAAACAATATAAAAAATATCTACTGCTTTGCAATACAAAAGAAAATAATTTGGTTTTGTTACTTTTTAAAAACATGCATTATTTTAATTATAACAAATTAAAATGCGTCCGTTTGAAGTCCGTGTCTACGATCGAGAGGGGTAGTTAGCTATGCACAAGGTCATTGGCGTGAATACAAGCCTTAATGGAGGTTATTGAAAACTAGCACTTCGCTCGAGATTTTGTCTCCAATAATTTATTGTGATAGTTCGGCTAACATGCTTGATATAAATATTATTTAACTTAAAGCACCCACGAATAAAGTATTTTTCTATCAGTGTTTTTTTGTTTAACTGGATCATTAGTTCCGGAGATCACATAAACTGAGAGAGAAACAATACCTCTTTAGATTGTTGATGAGTGTGATTAGTTGATAGATTTAATAAAAGGCAAAGCCACAGCCACAACCTCGAGCAGCGGAATTAACGGCTCAACGTGCTTTCAGAGTCACGAAAGCAACTTGACTTTCAAGTTAGGTTACCTGTTCACCCGACTTGTTTTCAGGTGAAGATGTTAACACCACTCGCAACAGTTTTTCAGCACAAATGTCAGTAATATTCTGCTTCATCTCATCATCATCAGCCATAAGACGTCCACTGCTGGACAAAGGCCTCCCCTATAGAACGCCATAAAGAACGGCAGCCTGCCGTTTGCATCCACCGGTTGCCCGCGACTCTCACGATGTCGTCGGTCCACCTGGTGGGAGGCCTACCAACGCTGCGTCTTCCGATTCGTGGTCGCCACTCGAGATTCTGCTTCGTCTACTAACCTCACAATCTTCTCTTTCCAGCTATACCTCCTCTTCATGCTGGTGTTCTTCATCATCCTATGCCTGATCTGCATCGTGGTGCTGTTCTGGTACAACCGGAGGAACAACCTGGAAGTTCACTCCACCACCGAACCTCGGGAAGACACTCCCATGAGAAGACCGTGCCTTAGTGAATTCTAACCTTGAGCCTACTGATTAAGGTGTATTTTTATTGAAAGAAAAAAAAATCATGTGAAATCCTGCCATACTGAAGCCAGATTGGTTTAGGTTATTATGCTGTGATCAACCATAAATTTTATGATGGCGATACAGTCTCTCCAAGACGCTTCGAGGTAAGGCGGATGCAAGACTGTGTGTGGTAGCGCTCGCCTAGCCTTGAGGTTCCTCGGTCCCTTGCTCTTCATCTTGGATCAGTTTTCTGTGAGATGCCTTGCCAGAGACAACATGAAGAGAGCTCATAGACTCTTGCACAGCGACTACTAAGAGAACAAAAGAAAGAATGTTTTTAGTCACGCACGACTCAGCGACGCGACTACTCGACGGCGGCTGATGACGGCTTTGTCGCTCGGGGACATGAACGGGGGACCTAGGAGTTCAGATTGAAGGGGCGAGGATTTCTAAACTAGATTTTTAATTTGGGGAATTTAACTATAAAAGGAATGAAAAACTACGTCCATATAAAATATAGTACGAGTATGTGATATTGTACATTATTGTTATTGTTTTTTTTTTTACTTCGAATTTCAAACAAATATACGAGTATTTGTATGACGTTAAACCTAATTGGTTAGCTATTGTAATATATAATTCATCCTTAATTTGTAAATGCATAATGTTTTCTCAACACACAAATAAACTATTTACATAAAACTATTTACCGAAACGTGATACGTGCAATTGTGCCCTTATACAATGCATTTTAATGTAAAAACAACGAAGTGCCATATTGAAACTTAACTGTTTAAGATAAGGTTCATTTTACAACGACTGACACAGTGCCAAATAAAATTAAATAGTAAATAACATGGAGTTTTATTTACCATCGGAATTTCGTTACGATCCGCTCGTTCTCATTTTATTTCCATTTCAAGTAGATTCAAGTAATTACAGCAGTATTAATTGCAATTGGGATGCTGCTTTCAATTTAAATGAATTGTACATGAAAACTATGAAAACGAAAAAAACGAACGAACGATGAAAACTATCGAGGTTGTGACTCTGACTCTGCTTGATCGAATCCAGCGAAAAAATTACGAGCATCAATATGTGAACACAATACAACTTTTAAAAGTGATTTTCTGATACCGTGTTGAATAACGTAACATTTTCGCGAATGTAGCATTTTTGACGAAATAGTTCTCATTTCAAACTACAAACCGTTATTTCACAAGAAAACAGTATTCGTTTTAATAGCACCGTCTAAGACATTAACAAAATAATAATGCAGCTCTGTCTACATAAATTGGGCTTTCGATGTTTACAATCTCAAAATAAGTCGTCTAAGATGTAGAATAAGAATAAGAAACTTTTATTTGAATACACATTGTAGTTACACATTGTGCGAGATGTTATAATTTATTATACTTTAATAGATTATCTATGTTTTGCCGTAAAGCGTACAAATGTGAACAAATTAATAAATGTATTCATTTTAAAACAATTTAACAGTTATGTAACGACTATTCTACGTCTTCTAAAACTTAAATAACAATAGCAGCCAAAATAATGCATTGTGCTATCTATCATAGAATTCACGACCATGTCTAACATAAAATAGCCTGAAATCCTGACTTCAATTCCAATTTATATTAAACTATGACTCTCGACTCGTTGCAGCATGTAATTTTCATTCTACAGTGGCTCCCTCTGGAGTTCTCTTCGAAATTGTCTAAAGATCACGGCGTAAACTGCAATCTCGTGCCAATTTTCTTGCCAGTAAGCGATTTGGTCAACAGTGGGATAGTGTGGGCTAACAGAGGTATTGGCGAGAAGCCCCTGAGGATTTTGATGAGATGTTGCAGACATAAATGTTTCAAATGCAATTTTAGCAGTCTGACTTTTGAATTTGAAAAATAGTGGACTTTTGATACTGGAAGTACATACAGCATTTATAAGAACACTAGCTGATGCCCGCGGCTTCACCCGCGTGAATGTCGGTCAAATGAAATACTAAAACCTTCTTCTTATATCACTATAATTATCTATTTAAAAAAACCGCTTCAAAATCCGTTGAATAGTTTTAAATATTTAAGCATGCATAGGGACGAACAGACAGCGACAGCGACTTTGTTTTATACTATGTAGTATTTGCTAAAATAAGTGTAGTAGGAAGTATCTTTCAATATCCGAAACAACAGTAATGAATTTTTTGTCATTTGCAGCAAGTGAGTATCGTTACTCAGTAGAACGTACTGTAATTATTGATCATTATACAATAAAGGAAGCATAAAATCTACGCAGAATGTTTATATGTAACATAAACTTACGCCCTTTTCCCATGGGGGTAGGCAGAAACTACAGAACGCCACTTGCTACGATCCTTACATACTCGTTATGCTAGTTCTTAATTTGGGCCATAGATAGCGCTGTAGTAGTATTACTTGTTCGGTGTTACTGTAGTACTTTTTGAAGTACTGCTCCGACATTCCTGATTCTTCAGCTGTCGCCATCTCGCCTAGCTAGCTCGCAATGACCTCCACAACCACATTTCAATACCACTTTACACTCACAAAGAGTGACAAAGACCCATTAAACCGGCAGAGCGTCTAACCAGGCTATAAACCATCTAATAATCAGTATAAATTTACATTGAACAGTTAAAATAAGCGTTAAAGAGTAACTAATATAAAACGAAACGACGTTGAGAGCGGTGACGGTTTTATCGCGTTCATAAAAGGCTTAGAGGCGACGCTCCTTTAAGTGCTAACAGCGATTTGAGAGATGTAATATTTATGCACTTAAATTTAAGTTACTAGCTTCTGCCCGCGACTTCATCCGAGTAAAGTACAGCCTTCATCGATAAATGGACTATCCAACACAAAACAGATGTTTTCAATACCCACCAGTAGTTCCTGAGATTAGTGCCTTCAACCAAACCAGGAAACTCTTTAGCTTTATAATATATGAGAATAGATGAGGAAGGTCTAAATTAGCTTAAATCGTTCGTGTAACACAGCACAAAAACAGCGTTGAACCTTATTGTTGCAACATTGTCATCCTCATTTTCAGCGTAGAGTAATCCAGTCCTGGACACTGCCCTCAACTATCGCACGCCACTCGACTCGATTCTCGGCAACTCTCATCCAGTTGCTACCAACCACCCTGCGGAGGTCGTCGCTCCAACGGACCTGAGGGCGTCACACCATACGCTCACAAATTCGCGGGTTCCACTCAAGAACACGTCTACAAACAGCGGTCGTCGGTTCTGCACTTCAGCTTACTTATTCTTTGAACTATGTCGGTGTTGCATGCTTGCTTTTTGATTAATCTGAGAGCTGACATAGCAATGGCAATAGAACGTAACAAGTCAGAAATTACACTTGCGGGTGGTTTAAGACTGTTTTGAGACACACAGAAAAACTATAGCTATATTACCATTCATTGACCGGTGCACTCAAACTAGTGAAAATGTCCTTGTATTCACAAAAACAGTTTTGAAACTGTTTTACACACTCAGTAATCCCATCGTAATTGGTACTCATTGTTATTTTGCACAGCGTAGCACACATTAAAAGACCTAGGGAGGATCCAATTTTAGGTATCTAGGAAACCAACATAATTTCAACGTTAATTCGTTTCCAATTTATTTCAATGGACCTTTTCCTAAAATTCAATTAATTTCAAAATAGTTTCACTAATCACACTATCATCACACTAATATTTAATTATAAAGGCGAAAGTTTGTGTGTGAGTGTGTATGTTTGTTACTCTTTCACGCAAAAACTGCTGAACAGATTTCTATAAAATTTGGTACACAGATAGTTTATAACCTGGATTAACACAAAAGATATTTTTATCCCGATTTTATCTTCCTGTGGGATAATTTCGGAGTTGTAGTGGGCGAAGCTGCTGGCAACAGCTAGTCACAAATAAACAAAGATTTAAAGTAGAACCTAGATCTATCTAGTTCTATAGCAAGGCTTAGTAATTCAATCGCAACCAGTGTGACAGAGTAGGTACTGAAAGATGAAAAGGCTCCAGTGATTACATTGCTGGGCGGAGACCGACGCGTTTCAACACGAATCTCATTCAATTTAGATCCCTTTGATGTTTTATTTAGAATTTAAAATATAAGTGTTGTTTCTATAGAAGGGCTCATCATCATCTTTCTGTCCTTATCCCGTTCTATTTGGGGTCGGCGCAACACGAGTCGTTTTCTTCTTCCATTCTTCCCTGTTAGACGTCAAGGTGGCATTTTTACTACTTTCTCATTCATATCATTCCTCACACAATCCATCCATGGAAGAGCTCGTGGTGAAATAATAACAATCACACTGTTTCTAGCTTTCTTTTTTTATATAGGGTGTAAAAGTACCCTTAACGCAAACGAAAGGCACTTGTTCTTCCCACTACTGCGATCATTTTTTTTGTTCTAGACCATACCTGGGAACCTCCTAGTTACGGAGATATTGGGGGTCAAACTTCCAAATTTTTCACAGCTGTTTTTGCGAATACTAGTTTTTCAGGTTATAACTATACTTAAATTACCTCCTTGTTCCGTTTACTATTCAAAGCATCTACTAGCACAATGTTTTAACAGTGCTACATCGTTTAAGTCGTTTCCCAGCAAAAATTTTTGCGTAGGGGTACTTAGTTTGATGTACAGAATGCTTGGTTGACGGCTGTGTGATGGGTTGATTTACAGCCTGTATATCGGGAGTACTTGGTAAGTCCCAAAGCACGTTAAGCAGTTGTTTGCGGCTGTCTTTTTCAGATAGTTGAAAGTTACAACTACTGTTACGAGGAGTGAGAAATACGAAAGCCTGGAAATCTGACTTATCTAGAAATCAAAATCAAAGCATATATTTCACCTCTGAATTGTCGAAACAAAGACAACAATAAAATGTAGTAGTCACAGTCACAAAACATGATAATATGGATGTTTACCTACTGACTAAAAAAAATATGATTCTAATTAGTCCGTCTGTTAGATTATCGAAAAATATTAGATACGTGTTTTTTTGTTTTATGAAATCAATAAAAATTGACGAAGATAAAACGCGTCAAAGATTTGAGTGGGGGGTCGTGACGTCACTCACCGGTAAAATTGTCATACTAATGTCTTAGAATATGACGTCACACGAGTTTTCAAAGCACTGTAGCGTCTTCATTGTTTGTTTACGTGAAAAAAGAAAAAATACGTGTCCAATATTTTTTGGAAATCTATGTTATGGACCAATTAGATTTTTTTAGTTAACTACCCTACTGTGTTAATATAGTACAGATAGATTAAAACGATGGGACAATTTAAAGAATGCAAAGGTAGTTGTACAATCTTCAGCAACTTCAGCCAAACTATTTATTGCTTTCAATTTTATGCGCCCACGTTAACAGGCAGAACTTGTTACCTTGTGATAAAATCATTTAACTTGTAATATCGTATAACTTACAAGCTAGGTTGTGGAGGTCGGTTAGGCAGTCACTCTTTATAACATAACATAACATCACGCCTGTAATCCCCCAAGGGTTAGGCAGAGGTGTACCTAATAGTACACCCACATTTCGCCACTCTTTATAAAATACTGAAATTAGACCGAAACACAATTTCGTAAAGGCTATGCATATTATGTTTACAGCCAGTCGGGTCTAAATTATTCTTCATACATTAGGGTTTTCGTTATAGAAATGTGGCACTAATGCGAACATAATGGGACGCAAATTTTTGAGGAGATATTTTATGTACATTTTAGAATTTTCTGTGTTTCCCTTGGTCAAATTAGTCCAGGATTTAGATTTGAATTAATTGCTGAAATGCCAGAGTTTTGTGAATTTATTTTTCACTCTTAGTCTGTTTGAAATTATAACAGTAGCAATAATTAAGGTCACCTGTAGAGGTAACAAGAATGAGAGTAATTTGACTTCAATTATGACAGCTTTGACAAATCACAACTTGTCTTTCTAAATCATCTGGTTAGTGGCCCACGCTGAACTAGCTTTACATGCCGTCGAGAAATATCTTTCACGCGTGATACCGCGGCCTCAGCACAAAGGGCTAAGAAGGAACATGGATTTTTTTTAGTCAGTAGAAGTCTGACACTCCCTACTGCTCTGCCCAGAGTGGGAGGAATCATTTGATGATTTCCCACCCCCAAAAAAAAAGGCATGATTGATTCCTCAAGATGTTTTTCTTCACAAAAGCAAGTGATCAACAATACACAAATATAACTAATAATAAATTCTGCTTTACCTAGAACATCGATCCATGCTGCTGTTATTTTTTTTAGCCGCCAGTTCATTTGATATTTGTACACAAACTAACTTTAACCATCAAACTTCAACCACATTTTTATCACTACAACAACAACATTCAACTCATAACTTCGTTGCAGTAATTGCAGTTGTTCTTGGAAGTCTGCTTACCCTCGAGCAACGAGCAGGGTCATGTGCTCCGGCAGATTTATTTTATTAACTAGCTGTGCCCGCGACTTCGTTCGCGTGCTTGTCGGAAACTAAAATGCGTCGCTTAGATAAAAGTACGTTAAATCATTGCCCTGCGTTAACTTACTGCCGCTGTAGAAAATAAGAAGAGGGTAATGCAAAGTACTGACTATGTCTAATACTAAAGTTTAGATGGATGGGTGTTTGTTAATCAACCACGTCAGAACGGCCGAACGGATCTTGAAGAAATTTGAAACAGGTACATTATAGTCGACAGGTACTGTCGTTGGCGCGTTCGTGTTCCACGCGCGCCTCAAAGATATGTCAGCAACAATTAAGGGGTCCTTTGGGGCCCCTTAATTGTTGCTGCCGTCGTCTGCCGGGGTTGACGGTTGTCCGCAAGAGATACCACGGCCCCGAAACACAAAGAGCTAAGAAGAAACGTGGGTGGTTTTTAGTCAGTAGAAGTCTGACACTTTCTTCCGCTCCGCCCAGAGCGGGATGAGTCATTTGATAGTTTACGAACCACAAAAAAGGGGGGATTAGAGCCTGTTTCGAGAGGTACCTGTACCGAATCTGGGACATCGAATCTGAAATGGAACGCCGTCACCTCCTTCTGCGAAGCAGTAATGCTAGCGAAAGAGGTGAACGTAAGAGGGACACAACCCCTCTTCCCAGCCGCCGCGGGAGACGCTCCGGGCATCGGGGGCCACGTGATGGCTTCCGGCCACCGTAGGCGCGGGCCTGTGAACGGTGAGTAACGGGCTAGTTAATCGTTCGTCAGTCCTATGACGATGGAGGCGCGTTCGTGTTCCACGCGCGTCTCAAAGGGATGTCAGCAACATTGAAGGGGCCCCCAAGGACCGACGCCCGTCGGGGCTGCGGGTTGTTCGAAATAAATACCGCGGTCTCGACACATAGGGCTAACAACACACCACATCTATATAAAGACATGTTTGGTGCAGTGGCTGGACGATTAACAGTAGCACTGCGTGTCGCAGGTTCGATTCCCACACGGTACAAACAAAATATGTCGTGGGTTTTATCTAATTTTAATTTAGTTTAAAAAAAATAGTATTTTTATACTGTGTAATTGGTAAATCTTTATTTGTTGACTATTCATGAAACATATGTTTATTTAATAACACCGCGGTTCAGAAAATGACATCAAATGAATAACGCCATCTGTCGAAGACGAAGATAAACTGCTAAAAAAGAGCGATCAAACACACTTATAAGGCTATGTAGATTTTGAAAACAGCGTCATTTAGACTAATATCTACGTACCTTTTCACCCTTTCATCATTACTTATTTAAAGTTATCTTGTGAAGGCATTTATTAATAAGTACACACGGCTACACATCAAGCTATACATTTCCAGTTTACGCTGATCTCGCACTGTACGGAAATCCTATACAATGCGAGACCAGCTTATACTGGAAATGTATAGCTTGATGTGTAGCCGTGTGTACCATATTCGTTCAATAGATGTCGTTGCTTGTCTCATTCTTGACCATAATAAGTTCTTCTTGAAAACTATAAATGCATATATCTTTTGATAGAGAGCACCGATTACGATGAAACAAAGACTAAGTAATAGCCCAAGTTACGCACAATATTTATGTATAAAAGTTATCTACATTCGTTTCGTAAATTTGACGTGATACTTAGTCATCGAAACAGACAAACAGACAAAAATTCCAAAAATGCTGGAAATGTGTTCTGTTGGTTATACTTTAATACCCTGACATTTTTTTTTTAAATATTTTCGATGTACAAAAAAGATTTTTCTACAGATTTATTATATGTATAGATTACGATCTTTTAACAGTGTGCTTAACCTCCTGGATTCCAGAAAAAAAAATGATTTGATATCATTTAAAACTTAGGTTTTCTGATATATCTGGAGTCTGTACATATCTAAAAAAAATCAAAAAAATATATTATATTTTATATATTCATTTTACTTATGTTATAATATGACAATGGTTCTGTATATGATAAGAGTACTGATACCTATGTCATATAATATATATATGACACTGGCATTCAACTCCAAATAAATAAATCAAATATTTTATTAAATCAATTTTTTTTTCCTCTTAATGTCAGTCTCGTTAATTATAATTTTTGGTATGCAAAATAACTTTTTAACCTCGTGGAATACTCGTCATACAACACTGTTAGACCAAAACTAACTTCAACCATCAAACTTTATACACATTTTATCGTTTTTAGGGTTCCGTAGTCAACTAGGAACCCTTATAGTTTCGCCATGTCTGTCTGTCTGTCTGTCTGTCTGTCTGTCTGTCTGTCCGTCTGTCCGTCCTCGCTTAATCTCTGTGACCGTTAGCACTAGAAAGCTGAAATTTGGGACCAATATGTGTATCAATCACGCCGACAAAGTGCTAAAATAAAAATTGGAAAAAAATGTTTTATTAGGGTAGCCCCCCTATATGTAAAGTGGGAAGTGTTTTTTTTTTTAATTTTAACCCTAATGTGTGATATATTGTTGGAAAGGTATTTAAAAATGAATAGGGGTTTACTAAAATCATTTTTTGATAATGTCAATAATTTCGGAAATAATCGCTCCAAAAGTAAAAAACAAAGCGTCCCCCCCCCTCTAACTTTTGAACCATAAGTTTAGAAAATACGAAAAAAATCTGAAAAGTAGAACTTTATAAGGACTTTCTAGGAAAATTATTTTGAACTTGGATGGAAACAACAGATGGAAACTGCAGTTAACCAATATAATTTGGTCCCTGAATCGTATGAGCGCCTATACAATCCAGAGGTCAAGTTTCATTTGCCCGTATTTTTTTTTTAACTTCGTTTACATAATATTTTATTATCTACGGAACCCTACACTGAGCGTGGCCCGACACGCTCTTGGCCGGTTTTTTACAAACTGCTAACGATGTTGCATGTTAGTTATGAACGACGATGTTGCGTAGATGTGTTTTAAATGAAAATTATAAGTTTCACACAGCTGGTTTATAACAAGGTGTTTTTTTTATCAAGTGTTTTGCCAGTCACAGTTTTATAAGTTTCAGTCCTGAATAACCAATTTGTTTATACATAACATCACCCCTGTTAATTCAAAAGGGTTGGGAAGAGGTGTACTACCTTTCTTTCTTTGTCGTGTGGTTAGTCCCTAAAGTAGTGTAAAAAAGTGGACCTAATAATAATTCACTAACATTTCGCTAGTTATGTTTAAGTCCTGTGTTATAGAGGCGAGCCCAACATAGTTGGGAAAAGGCTAGGCAGATGATGAAGCTAATCTGGATTTTATTATTTATTTGTTTTTTAGTGTTTATTCTTACTCTACAGCCAAGCAATTGAATCTATTTAGTGACACTCATATTCTTAGTTGTTAATATGCGGATAATGTAGTGGGCTGCCATATTGTTAATTTTTAAATTATTTTTTGTGTCTTTCACACATATTGTAGCTGTTTATTGTCCCTAAATAAATCAGTAAAAGGCTAGGCAGATGATGTTATAGGGGGCGAGCGTATTGCCATCAACCGGCCACAAAACCATTGCCACTGGGAATTCCCTGATGGGCAAACCCTTGGGTTTGTCAGGATCCCATGCTTAGCAGTCGTGCTTGCGGCCATTCAACTAACGAGACAATTAATTTATTTATCTTTATTTTGGAAAGATATAGCTTTAAAAGGTAATAGGGGATTGGACAAAAAAACGAATTAGTCCGTCAGATAGATTTCCAAAAAATATTGAACACATATTTTTTCTTTTTTCACATAAACAGAAAATGGAGACGATACAGTGCTTCGAAAACTCGTAAACTCCTCGAAAACGTCACATGTCAGTACATTTTTTACCTACAAATAACATTTTTTACATTGTAGACCGTAGGAGACTAGTACACAGTATGTTAGTTTAAACCAGGGATATAATTAAACCCGCAATAGGGCTGCTTACATGAAACTAAATAAAAAAAAACCTAAATATGACCAAAAAAATCACTGATAAGTAACAGACAGATATTAGTTTACAACAAATATTTCGGAATAGTCTCGCAACCCTTGCGCTTATCACAGAAAAATGCTTCGGTCAATGACTTTTAGGTACAATCCATTTTCCTTTCATATTTTAAAACTGGCGTAGGACAATGGCGAAAATGAAATGTCTTATGAAGTGAGATCAGGAGAGCGTGCAACGGCCACAATTACATCATAAATTAAGGTTGTAGTTTTTTTTATATATTTTTTTTTGGGACGAGATTCGAATACTGGAAACCTACCCTCAATATGTCCCTGGTTTAACCAAACACACTGTATACGAAACCACTTTTTTCTGTCACGTTATAGTCGACTGTATTTCGTTACTCCGAAGTTCGAAATACCGATGTACGGTTTAAAGAAAGTTTGTGAGTCCGAAATACGTGAGTCAGAATGTTCGCTATACGAAGTACGGAATTCAGAATGTTCATTTTCGCGGAGTACGGAACTCCGATAGTTTGCTATGACCAATCACTCAATAATAATTGAGAATATTTATCATCGAGATTCTGAAAGAGTATTTCGAATTAGTCAAATATTATATTTTTCTTTTTTTTTTAAAAAAAAAAACGTTGCCCCACACTAGAAATTTCTCCTGTATCGTGGGTGCATTTACGAACATTTAAACTCACATACACAGAACACCCAGACCCGAAACAATTACTATCTGTAGGCCATACAAATATTTGTTTAGTGCGGGGATCGAACCCGCGACACGAAATGCAGCAGTCCAATCGCTCAGCCACTGCGCCAACCGTGCCGTCTAAAAAATTGTATCGTGATATTATTCCTCAGTTTCTCATCTTTCCCGTTACATCCCGTCGTATGGGTACCCTTCTCAGACAATAAAATCGGGTCAATATCCTTAGAGTTATCAGGAATACTATTATGTTTTCTTATCTCGATGATGAACATTCTCAATAATTATTTAGTAAACATATAAATAAACAAGCAAACAACTTTCGGAGTTCCGTACTTCGCGATAATGAACGTTCTGAATTGAGCACCTACTACGTCATAGCAAACTTTCGGAGTAACGTATATCGGAGTATCGAACATTCTCAATTTAGTACTTCGTAGAAGCAAACTTTCGGAGTAACGTACATCGGAGTAACGAACATTCTGAATTCCGTACTTCGTCGTAGCGTACATTCTGAATCACGTAATTCGGACTCACAAACTTTCTGTATACCGTAAATCGGTATTTCGAATTTTGGAGTAACGTAATACAGTCGTTATAGTCAAAGGTACATCAATAGTTCCACTTGAACTATAAAAATAGCCCTTACTACTACGAAATAAATGCGTTGTCAACTTCAAAATGTTACTGATGTGTGGGTTACTGTAGTACCCATTTGTATTGTGTAGTGAGGTTCATGCGTGACATTACATCAATATCCCCTTTCAAGGTTTATCGCAGGGCTGTGAGTTCAGAAGTGTACCTAACAGGGTTATGCATTCATGTTGTCAGACCATGAAATTATTATTTTATCGTAGATTTTCTTATAAAATTGTTAAAAGGGCACACTTTACAAATGTATCTTTCCTTTTTCTTCCTGAATAATGCCACTAGAACAATCATTCAAAATAAATTGAATCGGCTCAGTTTTCGAAGAGAATAAAAGGGAAAACAAAAGGTCGACCTCTGACGACTCCGGCTCATCTGTCCTTATGAATTCTACGGACATGATCCGCGTAATCCCACTTCAACCTTTCAGCCTTGTTGGCCAGATCAGGGATTCCAGTGAGCCTAAACCTATTTCAGGTAAAAAAATCACTAAATCAATCTATCAAAATTTAACACCTAAAACTTTATCAACGCCTAATCCAGTGTCAAATCCGTAATGAATATTTAGGAGCTTCTACAGAGATCATAATTTAATTTCGCAATACAGTTTCATTCATCAAAACAGTAAAATATTTGTCAACTACGTGCGACGTTGCCAACTTTCTGAAGCGCAGCCTTAACAATTATCTCCCGCTTATGTAACTCATATTAATCTTCATGTTAGGTAGCGTTTATCTTCCAAATTATAATATTTATAGAACATTCTCGCGACAGATGGTCTTAGTTGTAATTCTCCAAAACGTATTAAAGTTAATAAATTAGGGGTTGCGTGTTTCTCGCGTTAATCGTAAATCCCGAAACTGCGGTTCCCACATGTTATAATTAATTGTTGTTTAATCTTTTGTTTACTTGTTTTGCTAACACTAATTAGGGACGCAAACAAGGATCTGAAGTTAATTTACGTAGATTAATTTTAAGTTTTAAAGTTCGTTCACCTTAAAAACCTTAAAGCCTGTAAGTTTGAACACGATGGATGGACTGTGATGATGGTGTGGCAAGAGAGGAAGTGACTGCTGAAATGGTGACTAATAGAGTAGTATAGATAGAAGAAGACATACTGCACCGATCATAAATAAATTTATTGGCATATGGACAGAAGAATGATGGTGGGTTTCAGTATTTTATGATAGACAAGCAAATGACCCGCGTTGCGGATTATGCTCCACGTCTGATCGCAGAGCCCTGTGGTTCTGCAATGGGATGACTTAAGCTGACTATACTGTATTTCAAGTATTGCTGGATCTAAAAACAAAATGTCTAACGGTGAGTTAATACATCAGGCAATATTAATACTAGGTATTAATGCAATAAAAACTTTAAAAATAGCCTTAACAAAGCTGAAAGGCACTTGTTTTCTCCGTCATTCAGACCTGTTTTTTTTTGTACTGGGACATTCCTGGGAATCTTCTTGTTGCAAAATTCATGGTCCCAAATTTTCACAAGTCTATTTAAATATTTTTTCACAATTTTTTAAAGACTTTAATTTAATTACTTCCATGACCCGTTTACTATTAAAAGCATCCGTCAGCACAAAGTTTTGGGAGCGTTACATTGAGTTTTACCGTAAAACGTGATTATTCCAAAAAAAGTCGATTCCCAGCAATATTTTTTGCGTAGGTTTAAGTTTGACATACATGTTACCGGCCAAACCCGATTTCAGGCAAAATAAGTTTTTTGGCCAAACTAGGACTCATCAGAAACTAATGATCATAGAGCAAACCGTTTGAATGAGTTAGGTTAGAACTGTGACCAACCACGCGCGAGCCGAGCGAGCGAAGCGAGTTGTACCACAGCAGCGGCAAGCGAGCGCTACATCCGGGTGCAATAAAATTGCTTTGTTTGGAATCGTGTATCCTCACACGATAGAACGGTTTGGCCTAGGACAAACTAGTTTTACCTGAAATCGGGTTTGGCCGGTAACATACACAATTCTTGGTTGACGGCTTTATGAAGACTCTATTTACATCCTGTATAATTCACCCCACGCAAAACCGCAATTCTATCAATATGATTGAGTTGATGTTACCATGAGAACTAGTACAGTATGTACCCAGCATTACCTGACCCTTCGTCTCACACCACTTCCCCTCTTCTTCTTTTCACGAGGGGTCAGGTAATGCTGGTTACAGACTGTACTCCCTACGCAGATCATCACCTACTCCCACCATTCTTATTAATTACCCGTTTGTAGTGAAACCTGCTAATTATAATATAACCTTTTTTTTTTTGGCATGTGGAAAATCATCAAATAACCCCTCCCACTCTTGGGCAGAGCGAAAGGGAGTGTCAGACTTCTACTGACTAAAAACCGCCCATGTTCCTTCTTAGCCCTTCATGTCGAGGCCGCGGTATCTCTTGCAACAACCCGCAGCCCCGACGGGAATTATAATATAACCTACGGGTCATTACAGAGTTCCTAGAACGCTATCTATCTTGACACTGGGTATTAAAAAATGGCACTACTACCTAAGTGTACACTCGGTCGTACGCACAAGTCGACGGCACGGTTGGTGCAGTGGCTGAGCGATTGGACTGCTGCGCTGCGTGTCGCGGGTTCGATCCCCGCACGGAAAAAATATTTGTATGGCCTAGAGACACTTTCGGGTCTGGGTATTTGTGTATGTGAGTTTAAATGTTTGTGAACGCACCCACGATACAGGAAAAATTCCTAGTGTGGGGCAACGTTTTTATAAAAAATAAAAATGGGGTTCGAATGACTTTTCTCCAGTTGAGAATGTTGAGGTGATTGTGTGGTGTCACTAGAATGGAAAAAGTAAGAAATGAGTAAATGTAAGAGGAACTTTAAAAGTTGTGCCAATAACAGAAAAGTTAATAGGAAAACGTCTGTCTTTGTATGGACAGTAATGAGAAGGGAGAAAGTGAAACGATTTCGTCAGCCACAAATGCAAGCACTCATTTTGATATTTCAATCCTTAAGCCACACATCAATTTGAAAAACGTTTTATTTACGTCATATATCGTCCTTTAGCTAGGGAGCTGGCGAGCAAAAAATCTATATGATTTGCTCGTGTGGCAGACTTTATTAATAGCGATAATTATACGATAAGACATATTAAGAGCCGCGTCTGCCACCATGGTAGCGCTGCGTTGTCAATTGACAGCCCTTCAAAAATGTTTGAAAAAACTGGTATACTACATCATTTCCTTGTGTCTGCCTCTAAGGCTAATGTTTAGAAACCTTGTCAAAATTTAAAAAATCGAAAAAGCAGACATCTAGGACTCTGACTTTTGAAGTTATTAATTTTTAAAGATTTTTTTATGATTTCAAAAATATATATGAATTGCACGCTTTTTCATATATTATACGGATCCCTATGGTTCAGCTTTACCTTTCTATGTATTTCTATAACGAATTTCAAAGTCAAATTGTGTCCTGAAAAAGTGGAGCTCGCTGAAACGAGCCACTTTACAGTCTGCTTCCTGAAATTGAACGCGTCGATTGAATTTTAAACACCTGAACGTGAAATTGATATTCTAATTATTACTTTTATTTTTTAGTGGAATTGGTCTGAGGGTCTGATACTCGAGGTTTTTCTTTATTATTCATTGAACGATTAAACTGCCTCGTTGATCTGGTGGTCGCAAGCGGGACTGAGCATGAGGTTCTGGGTTCGATTCCCGGGTCGGGTAAAGTGTTATTGGGTTTTCCACCAGGAATTGTTTAGTAGCAGCCATGGAGGTTGAATTTGTGTCCGGTTGATGGCAATAGGGGGCGTCCCTATTACATGGGACTTAAACATAACAGGCGATATGTACCTACTAGGCCAACTATTAGGTGTACCTCTGCCTAACCCTTAGGGGATTACTGGCGTGTTGTTATGTTATTAAAACAAGTTTCTAACATTTCTTTTGTGAAACCAATATACAAACATCATATAAATCATAAATTGTATAAAGCCAGCCTGTTGAGAGCTCTCAGATGACGTAAAGAGTTTCCCGACAGAGGTCAAGTTGGCAATATTGGTGGCGCTTTGAACGTACAAGTAGGCTACGTAGGTACATTTCATTTCAGGCTCTGAATAGGCAATATAGCGGCGTGTACGACAGTTATTTTGTATTGTCTATTTAATGTTCTATTGTGTTTTTGTCTATCTTTTCATAATTAGAAATCGGAAATCATTTTATTTACTAAGAATATAGGTACAAAATAAGATGGTAAAATTGTTAAACGGTTTCAAACTTTCAATCCACTCTACCTAACGGCATGCAAAAAGTACAGAAATTATCATTATCCACTCAATTATATAATAAAATAACAACAAAAATCAAATAAAAAATGAATTAAAATACAGACACATAATATATCGCACACATTCTAACATAAACTAAACATCATAGCGATGAACCAAAAGAGAAAATACAATACGTAATAAGAATTTCTCGTGTATCGTGAGTGCATTTATAAACTTTTAAACTCAATACACAACCTACGGAACCCTAAATACCAGACCCGGAATCTGTAAGCTGTAAAAGTTATTCGGTGACTTTATCAATTCTATACACTTTTTTCACCATCGTTTGCCCTTTGTTCGTCATTTTTAACCCCCGACGCAAAAACGGTGGGGTGTTATAAGTTTGACGTGTATGTGTGTGTCTGTCTCTGGCATCGTAGCTCCCGAACGCATGAACCGATCTTGATTCTGTTTTTTTTGTATGAAAGGTGAATTATTGGTAAGTAAGAAACGATTCTATGTAAATTGCAATTCTTTTTGGAAAAATAAAGTTATTATTATTATTAGTCGAGAGTGTTCTTAGCTATGTTTGATGAAAATCGGTCCAAGATGGCCGCCGCCACAAAATGGCGGATTACATATTTTTTCACAACTTTATCAATATGGGTATCAAATGAAAGGGCTTGATTAGTAGAATACTATACACTATGACAAATTTCAAATCCAAGATGGCCACCGCCACAAAATGGCGGATTACATATTTTTCACAACTTTATTAATATGGGTATCAAATGAAAGGGCTTGATTAGTAGAATACTATATACACTATGACAAATTTCAAATCCAAGATGGCCGATTTAGACATAGATTAATACCATATGGGTTAAATAAGCTTCACAAAAATAATTGAGTCGGGGGTTTTTTTAAATTTTTAATTTAAACTTGTTGTCTAAAGCTCTCCGCTCAAAACAAAACACAAACGTACCTACGTGCACAAAATCCTTGTTTTAGGTCCGTCCGTCATTACATTCCAACTAGAAGGTTTTGTTCAAACAGGTGTAATGGGCCGATAGACGGACGACCCTTGTAATCAAATGTACCCAGCCTTAAGTGAATTTTAAACAAATTAGACACTTGCTTTTCATGATTAATTAACGAATGTAACACTTTTTGCTTGAGAACGGAGGGTACCCAACTGGAAAGGAAAATAAGTTTTTGTGTGTGAGTCTATCAACATGAACCTTTCTAACGTTTTGATCAAATTATTTGTTTTATAAATTAGCTTTCAGACTCGGCAGAAGTGACCTTAAATATACATAATGTTTATATAAAGACTTTCAGAGGTCAAATGTGTAGTAGCTCAACCGGCACGCGTGTTTGAACAGATGTATAAACGTAGGCGCGTAAAATCAGCATATTGCTACGTCGTCGGTCGTAGGAGAAAATCGCTACGCATGATCAAAGAACTTTGATAATTATGCTACGTTCGTTTTGAGGCTGCATACTAATACATCTCTGCTTAGAACCTTTCGGGGTGTACCGAGATATTATCTTATCTTAAATCATATCTTACTACATAATTATAAACGCAAAAGTATGTGAAAATGGATGGATGGATGAATGTTTGTTACTCGTTCACTCAAAATGAACTAAACTCATTTAGATGAAAGACATTCAAACAGTTCATTACTTGTATTAACACAGTGGATATCTTTTATCCCGATACTACGTTTCCGTGGAAAAATTTTCGACTTTAACCGCAAATGTAAGTTACGTGCTGTAGTGCCATGGATGTTCGACTGTCAAATATCGAGAAATGACAGCTGGAACCAACAGTTAACCTGCTTTCCAAGGTACGGAGGAAACTCGGTATGTAATGAGTGGTCACCCCTCTACAGATCAACCTAGGCATGCGCAGCTTAACCTCATGATTGATCGGAGAGGCTGTTATTTCTATATGCTAGCCACGAGCTCCTCCTTAATTCTAATAAATAAACGATTCTATTAAAATATAATGAAAATGGTTTCTCAGTAACAGATCACAAAGCTGATAATATTAATACAATCTAAGTTCCGACGAACTTACCCGAATCTCGTTGAAGTTGATAAGAATACATACTCCGGACCATTACCCTCGTCCTAGCGCTTTTGGTGTTTAAATTTACATTGTGTACATTAAAAGTTTAATTGCTATCCGTACCAGCGGTAATCGTTTTGGCCTAAGCTAATAATTTTGATATTCTCTTTTACATGATTTATTTTTAATTTCTCTGAAACAGACACGGAGTCTGGATATGAGGCTGGTTGATGGTAATAGGCTCGCCCCTATTCAACATCAGCCTATAATGTCTTTGAATTTTTTGGTTCTAAGACATGCCGGTTTCCTCACGATGTTTTCCTTCACCGTTTTGAGAGCAGTGGTGATGAAATAAATTACACAAAGTAATGCGCCTGACTGGGTTCGAACCCACGATTCACTGTTTGTAAGTCGGGGCCGCCACCACTGGACCACATGCTACTTATACATGCATGACTGGTGGAATGTCGACCTGTCTTTGAATTAAATGGTTTGCTTTTCATAGTGAGCTTACTGTCCAATTACTTGTAGAAACTATTTAATTATTATTTTTTCCTACAATTGAGAGAGTATCTACACACATCAAAAGTGTCTAGGGATCAACATATATTTTTGCAATAACTTTTCTCCTGATTGATATTAATTAAAATTTTCTTTAAGGATTCATCAAATAAAGTGTTTTCGTTTGTCACAGTAACGATAAACCAAGTCACCTTTGCATTAATAAAGAAATTTGCCATTTTCCTAATAAAGGGATTTTTGACATTTGAACCACTAACATTAAAGTTCGAAAAAAAGACTGAAATAACAGTTTTCTTTAAAATTTTATTGGGTAACTTAAACAATTAATAATCCGTGTTTCTACCGCGAACACTAACAACACAAGAACATCGGTTTGGCATACTCAAAATGAGTTCATCCAAATCACGCTGTGGAATGGCCGCCCATGTTCGTTGCAACAACAAAAAAAGGTCTTCTTGCGACTGGATACCCTCCATATTCGGCAGAGCTCTTCTCTGTAGCATATCCCATGCATGCTCAATCGGGTTCAAGTCTGGCGACTGAGCAGGCCAGGGCAGGACATTGATGTTAGCTGCGGCGAGAGTCTGTCTTACAACTCTTGCGGTGTGCGGTCGTGCATTATCATGCATTAACTGGAATAAGGGACCGATTTGCACTTGTAGAGGAACGATGACGTCTGATACAATCGTCTCAGCATAAATTTGAGCGTTGAGGTTGCCTCTGATCCAAATCAACTCAGTTCTTCCGCCGATCCAAATACCCGCCCATACCATGATGGTTCCACCACTATAAGGATGGACTTCCTGGCAGGATTTTAATCGCTGTTGGCGTCCAGGGGTTTTCCAGTGTCGTATACGTCTTGTATCCGGTCTCATACCAAAACGAGACTCATCAGAAAAGCACACGAAACGCCATTGTTCTTCTGCCCAATTTCTGTGTTCAAGAGCCCATTGATATCGAATCCTACGATTGTGCATTGCTATAGGTGGTACCCGTAGCGGTCTTCGGGAATGAAGGTTCACTTGCGGTTTCTGACTGTTTGGTCGCTAATTAAGTTCCCTGAAGAGTGATGAAGCCTCACGGCTAACATCATGGCGGTTATTGTTGGAGCTCTTCGAGTTAAGATTTGAATGTATCGGTCTTGTCTCCGTGTGGTGCAGCGATACCGTCCTCCATGGCGCTCAGCCACGGTACCAGTGCTTCGGTAACGTGTCCAAAGTCGACTGATAACACTCTGACTTGTATTCAGAGCTAAAGCCACAGTACGTTGCCGGGAACCAGCTTCTATCATTCCCACGGCTCTGAGCATTACTTCCCTGCTTAAATGACGTCGCCGCTCCATAATAACGTTGGTTTTAATCAGTAGTAGGGAAACAGTAGCACTAATAATGTCTTCAATGCGTTGTATGTTTTTATAGGGAAAATATTGACAGCTGATTTTCATCTTTTACTCGAATTTGATTCACAGTTCCTGATTCAAATTATGAAATGCACCAAAAAGGATCCATATAAATTTATAAAATCATAAATTAATTACAAAGCCACATCTCAATCTCAAGAAATCCGCATAAAAATGCTTGATCCCTAGACACTTTTGATGTGTGTAGTTAGCGTACTGATGTTGAGAGTTGCTTAATTCCTGAGTGAAAAACCACTATCATCAATCGAACCCAGGACTGCTTGCTCAGCAGTAGCGCCTACAACCACTAGGCTTCTGAGACGTATAAGTACTCACAATTTTCATAGAATTGTCTTTCATCATACAAATAATTGTGTAAGCCGTCGTTGGCCCAAATGGCTTTCGGAACTAAGTCTGGAAAGTAATTAACTTTCAAGCTTTCTCCGCGAACTCCGACGTAATGTTTTGTTAACGAATTAATTAAGTAATGTCTGTCAAAACAAGTAAAATATGAGAACATAGAAATAAACGACCGTGTTTTGTGATTATTTAAAAGTTTTTGAGTTCATTTTCGTAGCAGTAAATGTGTTTAAAAATTAATAGTACCTGACAAATAAAAGCTCTCTTTTACTTTTGAGTGCTACTTTGAGTTTTACCGTAAAATGTGATTTTTGACCCCAAAAAAAAAAGTCATTTCCCAGCAAAAATTTTTGCGTAGGGGTACTCTCTCTGAGTCCTTTATTTCTCCAGTTAATTTTTAGAAATATTCCTTTCAACACAGCCATGAATAGTTTCGGTGACATGGGATCTCCCTGTCTGACTCCAGTAGATGTTCTTTAAGATATTTGTATAAGTTCTGTTTATTCCGCAACAGGCAAGTGCTTTCCAAATCGAGGCGTGTGTTATATTGTCAAATACGTTTGAGTCAATAAAGGCTACACAAAGAGGTTGATTATATTATATTTAGTTTTCAAGTATTTGGTCTAACGTGAGTATATGATCAATGGTGGAAAAACCTTGGCGGAAACCGGCTTGTTCTCTTGGTTTGTTGTTGTCTATTCTTGATGTTATTCGGCTCAGTAATATAGAGGAAAACAGTTTGTAAATGCTCGACAGTAATGTTATTGGTCTGTAGTTTCCATTGTCTGCTGGATTATCTTTTTTATAAAGAAGTATTATGTCAGAGACAGACCACTGCTTAGGCGCTTTTTCTGTTTCGAGTGTCATGTTGAAAACTTTTGCTAAGCATGGTATTAGGACAGGGGCTCCTATTTTTATTGCTTCGTTGCTTATGTTATCTGGCCTCTTGTCAGGGTTTAACTTTTTTAAATGCCTTAATATTTCTTCGTCGTTTATAGGTTCTATTTCTTCTATTTCTTATTAGCTCTTTATCGCAAGGGTCTTCTGGTGGTTTCATATACAGCTCCTTGTAGAATTCAGTTGCATGTTCTATGATTTCTTTTCTTGTTTTCGTTTAATTATTTTCTTTTTTAAGGTATTGAATCCAGTCTTTATGTGTATTTAGTTCTTTGTTGGCCCGCTTGGAGCTTCTGTAGCAATTTAAGTTTTTCTTTATTATTTGCCTGTGGTTATTGTAATCCTCTTTTATGGCCTTTTTTGTTATTTTGAAAAGGTTTTTAGCTCTTCCTTTGTATCTTTACTTTTGTTTTCAGTTGAGATAATTCTATACGTCTTCTTATTAATTTTAATGTTGATTCATTTGATTGTTCCAAAACCCTTTCTTTCGTTGGTTTCAAGCTGGTCGTAATTAAATGTTCTCTCACTTGTCGTAATAAGTTTATACATCGTTAGTATGTTCTGGGAGCTGTTTGGTATTTTCTTTCAAGTTTTCTAGGTATACTTATTTTTCACTGTCTGTTTTAAGTGTTTTTGGAAGGGTCTTAAATGTTCTTCTGCTCAGTTAAGAAGACTTCATTGTTAGTGTTGCTCTTATTAATTTATGGTCTGATGGGAATTGTACATTATTGAGTATTTCTACGTTTGTTAGGTAGGTTTATTGCACATAATAAAATCTATCTCGTTCTTTGTTTTTTGAACTGGGGCCATCCAAGTCCATCTGTGGCTTTGTTTCTTTTTAAAGTAGGTGTTCATTATGGGTAATTGGTTTTCGCTGGCATATTGAATTAGTCTTTCGTCTCTTTTATTTCGTTTTCCATATCCATAACTTCCCATTACTAAGCTTTCATTTTTCCTTGGTTGTCCGATCTTGGCTTTAAATTAAAAGTCTTTTATTACTAGTACTGTTTTATCTTTGCTTCTTCTTAGCTCCAAATGAATATACTTCCACGTACTAACTTTAATAGCTTACACGTGTCAAAGGGAATAATAACCCTACGTTATTTCACAAATTGTTTCCAAAATTGTATGTTTATATTTCGTTATCATAATTCCGTGTTGATTAGAGGTTTAGACAAGCTTCTAGGGATTTGTGTTAAAACCGCGGAAAGGAACGTTAATTTTGATATTAATGTAAAGACAACGAGTAACTGAATATTTTAGCGAAACATAACATCACGCTTTATTATCATCGAAGGTTAGGCAGAGGTGTAACTAACAAGTAGACTCTCGTTTCAACAATGATGTATAAATTGGGAATCAAACCTAGGACCCCATACTCATAGTCTCGCCGTAGTATACTACAACTAAAAAGGGTAAAATACTTAGACTTTACTTTCGAAAGTCGCTGCCAACAAAGCAGCAATGGAAGAAACAAAGTCTACATTTCATTTAGAACTGTTTAGTGTGTTTTTGGGAAAAGTTGCTAAAGGAATGGCCGGGGTGTGTAAGGCAGAAGTGTACCTACAATACACCATCCATATTGCTAGTTTAGTGTGTTTAAGGTTCCATTTTATCCCGTCGGGGCTGCGGGTTGTTCGAAAGAGATACCGCGGCCTCGACATGAAGGGCTAAGATGGAACATGGGTGCTTTTTAGTCAGTAGAAGTCTGTCCCCTCTGCCCAGAGCGGGAGGGGTTATTTGATGATTTCCCACCCCCCAAAAAAACAGGTTCCATGTTATAAGGGCGAGCTTCAAGAACGATTACATTAAGTCTAACGTTAAGGAAATTCACATTACAAAACATAGGGTGATGTGGTTACTTTTCTAACCCGTTTCACATAACCCCTTAGTAATTACTTTATCTTTATGCAAAAGGGTTTAAATGGTCCTACCACACGTAAATGCAAAAAAAACCCTTGTTATTATTTATATTATACAGGTGGTTAGAAACTTACACAAGAATATAGTCTTTTCGTAGTAGTCAAATTAGGGCTAATTGGAGAAAATAAATTCATTTGATTAATCTTATTTCGAATGAAAAGAATGAAAACTACGAAATCCAGTTTTTAGTTTATTTAATGTCTAGCCTAAATAGCATTTTACTAATATATCACGAAAATAAAGTATTATTTCAATTATTTTACTCACTGTATAAAAAAAAAGAATTTTGTGTACCTAAATTTAAAAGTTTAAATAAAAAAAAAATCTGAATCCTTTCTTAGTCTTGGCCATTCGTTTCTGTGTCAAACGTTCAATCTAGTCCAAGTTTACCTACAGCCTGTATATAGCTTCACATTTCGATGAGGCTGCATAACGAGGTCTTTCCTTTCTCTCGACTTGGAAGCGAGACAATCCAATATGGCCGCCGGATGCAGCCTCTCCTGGACCCTTCATTTCCGGTCCGTCGGCCGGAGACCACCCTGTATCAACGTCGTTTAATTTGTGACTTCCAAGGAATGGTGTTCAAGTATTGTTTGAGATTGGAATATTTTTTCTACTTTTGGTGCTTTTTAGGGTTCCGTACCTCGAAAGGAAAAAACGAAACCCTTATAGGATCATTTTGTTGTCCGCCCGTCCGTCTGTCTGTCTGTCAATACCCTTTTTCTCAGGAATGCGTGGAGTTATCAAGCTGAAACTTATATCAAATACTCATATCTACTATCCCTTAAAGCTGTAAGAAAATCAAACTTCTAAGCCAACGCAAACAAAAGATACAGTCGTTTATGCCGCAAATTTTCGACAATCGCGAGGGATTCAAAACCCACAGGGTACTTTCCGTGAACTTAGAATCTCGAAATTTGGTGCGAAACAACGTCTTATAGCACAGATAAAGGAAAAATAGCGAAATCCGTAAATTTTTGGTTGCATCATATAATAAAAATATTTTTAATCATTTGAAACTTTGTTTGTACGGAACACTCGAAGAGAGAGTCCGACTCGCACCTGGCCGGTATTTTATGTATGTATAGCAATGGGGTTATATTAGTGTTGCACACACTCACAATAGTCGAGTGAACAGTTATGAGCAATAATAATAATATGTAAACACTTGGCAAATTTAAAATGCCAACTCGTGAAATACCGATTTTACTTTGAGATATGACCTAGTTGATAAATAATTTAAAATTATATCATCACAGAAGGCGAAAATTGCTGGGCTGCGGGTTGTTCGCATGAGATACCGCGGCTTCGACATAAAGGGCTTAGAAGGAACATAGGTGGTTTTTAGTCAGTAGAAGTCTGACACTCCCTTCCGCTCTGCCCAAGAGCGGGAGGTGTTATTCGATGATTTTCCACCCGCCAAAAAAAAAGCCGAAAATTGCTTCTAATCGTATCTAAGTAAACACAGTATTGGTGCTGCGGACAGTACCTAACCGACAAATCGAAAAAAAACTGGCAAATAATGGTTACTGTTGAGTTCCCACAATAGCGAAAATCAGCGATATTGACGAATCCATAAAACTATCGAATTAAATAAACTGAAGAGTGAGGCAAACTAACTACGTGTAAACTGTGTTCTGCGGACTCAGATCAATTCTTACCTAAGTCATAAATTCCGCGAAGTTGAGTTAGAATTCAATGTAACGTGTATAACCTTCTTCTAAAATTGCTTGGTCTTAGAATAGCTCCTAGAGGAACCCTTTCTACAGCTCTAAATGTTTTATCAGCGATAAAACGATATGGTAAAAAGTCAATTTCACATTTCGAGCCAGTACCATAGTATATGGCAAGGTCTTAAGTAGTCTAAGTACTACATAAAGTGGTTACACACAGGTCTAACACAAGTTGGGTTCATGGACACTTAAAGAAAAAACCGGCCAAGAGCGTGTCGGGCCACGCTCAGTGTAGGGTTCCGTAGATAATAAAATATTATGTAAACGAAGTTAAAAAAAAAATACGGGCAAATGAAACTTGACCTCTGGATTGTATAGGCGCTCATACGATTCAGGGACCAAATTATATTGGTTAACTGCAGTTTCCATCTGTTGTTTCCATCCAAGTTCAAAATAATTTTCCTAGAAAGTCCTTATAAAGTTCTACTTTTCAGATTTTTTTCGTATTTTCTAAACTTATGGTTCAAAAGTTAGAGGGGGGGGGACGCTTTGTTTTTTACTTTTGGAGCGATTATTTCCGAAATTATTGACATTATCAAAAAATGATTTTAGTAAACCCCTATTCATTTTTAAATACCTTTCCAACAATATATCACACATTAGGGTTAAAATTAAAAAAAAAAACACTTCCCACTTTACATATAGGGGGGCTACCCTAATAAAACATTTTTTTCCAATTTTTATTTTAGCACTTTGTCGGCGTGATTGATACACATATTGGTCCCAAATTTCAGCTTTCTAGTGCTAACGGTCACAGAGATTAAGCGAGGACGGACAGACAGACAGACAGACAGACATGGCGAAACTATAAGGGTTCCTAGTTGACTACGGAACCCTAAAAAGTACTAATACATAACCAATTTTCCATTAAAGCTGAACGTTTTTCTTCTTCGAGGCTAAACGGAAACCGGATGGGACGATCGATGGTAAAGCTAACCTAAGTCGGTCCGTGGATGCGTAACCATCCATTACATATCGAGAGCCCTCCGCGACTTGGGAACTACGCTTTTGGTCACAGCTGTCATTTATAGATGTCACACGTATTTCCCCGTTACCTGGGCTGTGAAACATGTTAAGATCATGATAGTACCTTGTCAAGACAACATAAACATCATGAAAAAAAAGACACATACACACAAGATACATCTACACTAATATTATAAATAAATAAAAAATATTTTTTTTTTATTATTATTATTCCTTTATTCATTTTCTTTTCTTACTAAATACATTTTTAAATATTTCTTAAAAAAAAAGATATAAAAAACATTTAAAAATATAAAAAGTAGTAGCCCACCGGCATTGGGAACAGGGTCCGAGCTACCGGTGGTCAGGGCTCTTGAGAGAGGAACCTCCTGACAATGCGCGCCGTGTCCAGAAGTACTGCCTTCTGGATCAAGCCCATGATCCAGCTACCAAGCGAGAGCCTCCTTAGATGTTCGTCGAGGCTCTTGGCTATTAAGCCATTGGCAGACACGACTATCGGCACAATGATTGCTGTATTCACGTGCCACATGTCGACAACCTCGCGAGCCAGATCTAGATACTTGAATTGTTTATCTTTCTCTGCTTTCACGAGGTTCTCGTCATGCGGGACCGTTATATCAACAATCATTGCGCGACGCTCCGATCGATCTATCACCACAATGTCAGGCTTATTGGCAACAATAGTCCTGTCAGTGACGATAGGTCGATCCCAATACAATGAAATATTACCATTTTCGAGAACTGGGTCGGGCGCATACTTATAGTATGGCACTTCTGTTTCCACAAGGTTGTATTTCAAAGCAAGTTGCTGGTGGATAATCCTGGCAACAAGGTTGTGTCTATGCAAGTATTAAAATTCTCCGTTAGCCAGACGAGAACATCCAGAAATAATGTGTCGGATCGATTCTCCAGGACGGTGGCATGCCCGACATATGTCAACCGTGCCATCCTTCACAATGTATTTCCGGTAGTTGTTCGTCATCATAACTTCGTCCATTATTGCACAGACAAAACCTTCGGTTTCCCCGAAAAGGTCACCAAAACGCAGCCAGGATACGGACGCTAAGAAATCTACATCGGTTCCATGTAAGGCCCGGTAAAAGCGTCCGTGCAGCTCCTTGCTCTGCCATACCTCCCTGCGGTCATTAGTGTCTAATACTTTAGGTTTGCGCCAGTTCTCGTTAGCCAAGGAGAGCGGGGTAAGGCCCTTGTCCACTGAGACCACATCTCGGTGCATCCCCACGTTGGCTTCTAGGAAGTATTCCCTGAGACTGCATACCTCACGGTTGTGTAGGGTCTTAGTATTTAAGAAACCACGACCCCCACACTTCCGCGGGATATACAGTCTCATCACCGACGACCGTGGGTGATGCATCCGATTTGCGGTCAATAGTGAGCGGACCCTCCTATCCAGGGCATCAAGTTCTGTCTGAGTCCATTTGAGTATGCCGAAAGAATACATCAAAACCGGCATGACCCAACTGTTGAAGGCGCGCACCTTGTTTCCGCCTGACAAAAGACTGCTCAGGACCTTGTTCAGGCGGCCAAAGAAGCGCTCCCTCAACGATTGTTTCATGACGGCAATATTGATACCTAATGCTTCCGACATACCCAAATACTTGTAGGTTTCTGTTGACGAGAGGGATCTAAGTAGTATGGAATCCGAGATTTGAGTTCTCACGGATTCCATAATCTCCCCTCGCTTCACATGCAAGACTGCACATTTGTCCACACCAAATTCCATTCTGATGCCACTACTGAAAATTTCTGTTACCTTCAGTAGCTTCATCAGTTGCAAATTGTTGGGGGCAAAGAGTTTCAGATCATCCATGTAAAGAAGGTGAGATATAACCTGACCACCTCTCCTCAACCGATAACCTAGACCTGAACCCTCCAGCAGTGTGCTAAGAGGGTTCAAGGCTAGACAAAACCACAACGGACTCAGACTATCACCCTGGAATATACCACGCTCGATCCTTATGGGTTCACTGTTCCCTCCGATCTGTCGACATCCTGGATAGCGAAGGACCGTTCTCCAGTTCCTCATACATGACATCAGGAAGGTACACAGAGTTGCATCTACTTTGTACAATGCCAGCACCCTCATGAGCCATGTATGAGGCACCGAGTCATAGGCCTTCTTATAATCTATCCAACATGTAGACAAATCCTTTCGGGAGCGGCGAACCTGTTGGCTAATGGTCATATCAATGAGGAGCAGCTCCTTAGTACCACGGGACCCGTTCCTACATCCATTCTGAGAGGCAGACATGATAGAGTTACTTTCGACATGTTGGCTGATTTTAACTCTCAAAATGGATGTAAGAACTTTATAGACCGTTGGTAAACAAGTGATTGGTCTATAATTTTTAGGTTCCGCAGTACTACCTGATTTATGGAGCAGGTGGGTAATTCCTGTTGTCAAGAACTGGGGTAGCGATCCTGACTCTAAGGCTGATTGAAACTGAGACGCCAAGCGAGCGTGCGATCCTTTAAACCACTTGATCCAGAAATTGTGCAGTCCGTCCGGCCCTGGAGATTTCCAGTTAGGTAACGGACGGACTGCACAAGCTACGTCTTGGGGGCTGATGATAATTGCCCCCATTTCTGTTATAGGATCACACGCTCGTTCAACCTCCCGGGTCCAATCGCCCTCAGTGTGACTGACAGGCACCGACCAGATGTTGCGCCAGAACGACGTCATGGCGTCATCATCCGGCAAACGCGAGTCAATCACACCTTGGTCTGGTCGTTCCCAAGCTCTATATACCCACCTTTCATCACTTTGGAAAGTGCGGTTCCGTGTATACCGCTCCACTCGTCGCTTATACCGACGAATACGGCTCGCCCATGCATAGATTTTCTGCTTCAGGAAGTCAATGCGCTCTGTGACGCGGGACAAATAATCAGGAAAACTAATATCTGTTCCCGAGAACGCCCGCCTCACAAAACGCATCACTCTAGGGCGAGTATTGCCCTCCCTGAAGCAGATCAACTTGCCGATGAGTGCTCTAGCCTCACCGATACGCCGCTCAATCCTGCACTGCCAGGCTGGAACAGCTAACTTTGGTCGTGCAGCTCTGTCTTTGTTAGGAAATTTAACATGAGCCACACGACATGCCGCTACAGCTGCACAATACAAAATTGAGTGGGTATCGGCGAGGTCTTTGCTACTGTCAAAGCAATCTGACAGTTGCGAATCTAGAGCACACACCAGCGTCTTGTTTTTCTTGTGCATGGGCAAACGAGGTAAACGTGGTCTAAGTTCAGGCGGTGTGGAACGGTACTCCCGGAATGCACCCTCCAAAGCGCCCCTCAATTGAACATTGCATTGGGTACTCACGGATATAACTTCGTCATCATCCTCTTCACCACCACGTTCGGATCGCGGCGGAGCACTGGAATCATTTTCCAGTTGCACTGAAATTATTATTATTATTATTATTATTCTTTCACCGTTGGGAAGCTATACTATCCGCGGGTGGCTACTTTTTATCCCTGAATTCCCACGGGAACGGGAACTACGCGGGTGAAACCGCGTGACGTCCGCTAGTCGTTCATATAATCTCAACAAGAATGATGTAACCAAGTTTTTTAATCAATATTTAGTTCTTATAGAGTATTTTCGGAGTTTCTTGCCCGTTCTTCTCCATAGATATCTACGCTTTGCAATGAGCAGCTACAGAACTTTCACCGTTATTACGCCTTGTGCTTCATTTATTTTTGAATTATATTTTAAAATACTGGGGCATCTAAATCCGGATATATTGAAAACCCCAATACATTTGAGAAAAGACTAGGTAGACAAAATCATAACATCATCTGCCTAGCCTTTTCCCAACTATGTTAGGGTCGGCTTCCAGTCTAACCGGATGCAGCTGAATACCAGTATTTTACATGGAGCGACTGCCTATCTGACCTCCACAACCCAGTTAATACTAAGGTAATACGATACTCTTTGGTAAGACTGGATGTCAGAATTTCAGGTCACTGACTACCTGTAACGACTGCCAAAGATCTATATATGGCAGCCGGAACCAACAGCTTAACGTGCTTTCCGAGGCACGGAGGAAACTCGGTATGTCGGGCGGTCACCCATCCACAGACTGACCTAGGCAAGCACAACTTTACCTAAAGATCGACCCGAGTGGCAGTTCTTATTAAGCCACGAGCTCCTCGAGTAGACAAAATCATAACACAATATTTAAATGGATACACAATTTTGTAAGTTGATAAATTAAAATACAACTGAAGAAAACAACAATTATTATTGTAATTATTCAGACAGCTTCTCACAATATCATTAATTTAACATTTCGTTAGTAATTTTCCACCACCAAGCCTCTGTTTCAATTAATAATATAATAAACATGATTCAGTGATTATGTACTAGTTCAAAGATTACATTAGTAACAGCTATTATTTTAATTAATTTTCACAGAAAACCAATGAATCTGGTGTTTTTTTGTTATTAATGATCTGCTGTCAAAAAATACAAGGTATGGTTTTGCATTAGCGTCTTCAGGGGGTCATTGAACTCATCATTATTAACAGCTTTTAATATAGGAATAACCCCAAAATCACGAAAAAGCATACAATAAGGATGTTCACCGACTAAAAAAAATATGATTTTAATTAGTCCGTCTGTTAGATTATCGAAAAATATTCGATACGTAGTTTTTGTTTTATCAAACCAATAAAAAATGACGAAGATAAGACGCGTCAAAGATTTGAGTGGGAGGTTGTGACGTCACTCTCCGGTAAAACATTTCATACTAATGTCTTCGAATATGACGTCACACGAGCAAAGCACTGTCTTCATTGTTTGTTTACGTGAAAAAAGAAAAAATACGTGGAAATCAATCTGACGGACTAATTAGTTTTTACCCTATTGTTCCTTACATTTTGACGAATTATGCGAACATAATTGGAATTGAAGGGAACAGTTGTTTTGATTTCAGATTCAGGTTTGGTCCCATAGTAAAAGTTGTTCATAAAGATAAAATATATATATATATATATATTTTAATAATAACATTACCCCACACTATAAATTTCTCCTGTATCGTGGGTGCGTTTACAAACATTTAAACTGACATACACAAATACCCAGACCCGGAACAACTATCGGGCCATACAAATATTTGTACCCACTTTTGTTTTTATTTTTGTTAAATCGGCTACAATGAGTTAAAAAAAATACCATTTTTACCTAATTTAACACGGCCAAAACTTTGTGAGATAAGAGTGATTGGCTTCAAAAACCGGTAAAAATAAATTATTCTAAAATAACGTCCAAAAATCCCAAATTTTCGACAATTTCGGAGGCAATAATTACTAAAGTTTCTTGTTTGAGTTCTGAAAGCAATTCAAATATATCTATTGAGATATCTTAGACAGGATAACAATATCGTCTGCCAATAATTTCCTAAGTTTAAACAACAGATCGAAATCAATGTTTGTACAATCTTCGAATACAAATTAAAGTTTATGTACTATCAGCGTATTAACATCGTTATCAATATTAAGAGCGTTTACTTACAGCGCGCGACGTCAATTTTATTTTATTCGTATCCGATTTCACTCACACTCATGCGGGCGCATCTGTGTGCGTAGAGTTGGCAAGTTATATAGTCAAACTAAACAACTTTGATCCATTTGAGTTAGAGTAATTTGTGTAAAGCAAACGATTGCGCGCAATGAAGAAGAAAGAAAGAAGAAGAAAACAAAACCACCGGTGGTGGTGGTGGTGGTGGGTTTTCATAAATAACCAGGTGTTGCCAACGGCTACGCCCGCTACAACTCGAAAATTATCCCACGGGTTGTTAAAATCGGGATAAAAGCTGTCCTATGTGTTATTCTAGGTTATAAACTATCTGTTTACCAAATTTTATCCAAATTCGTTTTATAGTTTTTGCGTGAAAGAGAAACAAACATCCATCCATCCATCCATACATACATACTTACAAACTTACGCGTTTATAATATTACTCGCTTGTGCCAGCGGCTTCGCTCGCTATAACTCGAAAATGATCCCACGGGATGATAAAATCGGGACTAAATAAATAAATAAATAAAAACTATCCTATGTGTCAATCCAGGTTATAAACTATCTGTGTACCCATTTTATCCAAATCCGTTCCGTAGTTTTTGCGTGAAAGAGTAACAAACATACGCACTAACACACAAACTTTCGCGTTTATAATATTAGTGTGATATATACTTATAATATATATGTCGCCACGAGAATGTCTATCCGCGAAGATCATTACTTAATCTAATTAATAACCATGATAGTATTGATGAACCTGCCATCTCTGGAGACCGCTGTACATTATTGCAAATGATGAAATTATAGATCGAGAGAAGGGACAGTGCCATCTATTGGCTTTTCTGTTAACTACCACATAGATGGTTTGTAATGAAATGGTCGACATCTCGATTAGTAATTTATTAAACAAAAGTATTTAACTAGAACTATAGTTAAAATTAAGATAAGCTAATATTTTACGAAAATTGGGATTTTAATGATTGCTCACTTGAAATTAGGCTGTATAAGAGACGTCATTGCACAATGTTGTGAAGATGGCGGCGAATACTATAACGAATCGAAACGAATGGTCAACAACTCAATTTTATAATCTGAAACTACAACTAAATCAGTTTCTATATGTAATTATAAACTAAAAAGTCATATGATCATTAAATTTTGTAAAGCAATTTATTAGTAGAAAACCCGTTGTCTGTATTAAATCCTATTGGTGAGGGCCCCAACTGTTCCTACTGGAGTCATCATCATCTGCCGAGCCTTTGTTTGTTCTTTGTCTGGTTTAGCACGGTTTCCAGTTTAAGATCTACATATGGCAGGCTGGGACCAACGGCTTAACGTGGCACGGATAAACACGGTATGTAATGAGTGGTCGCCCATCAACGGAGCAACCTAGGCAAGAACAGCTTAACATTATGAACGATTCGAGTGTCTGTTATAAATAAAAGGGAAACAATACGTCGAGCCACTGGTTATTTTATTGGCCACGTCATCAAACTTCTCATTTTATAACTAAGCCACGGGAAAATGAGTTAGCCTCTAATAAACTAATTCGTCTTTTTCACAAGGCCAACTAAATATCTTACAGAAAGTGTTAAGTAAAGATCATCACGTATTATCGTAACTTGTCCTTCTTATTTATACTGACTATAATTAGGCTATTTATAGGTTTTGACAGATTGACTATACATAAACTGTCAAAATGTCAAACTTATTCGTCAGATAAAAGTTAACTGGCGATTGAAAAACCGGCCCTTAGTAATTTGGACGGCAATGTAGATTGTGTAACTACAGATTTTAGATTGAATGATGCTATTAAAAACAAGCCGGTTTAATTAGCACCCTAAATAAAACACGAACGCCTCTACCGTGTCATTAATACGCTTCATATGTTGGGTCCTTCATTAGAAATAAGTTAATGAACAATGTAACGCTTCTGCTTACCCATTCGAGTAGAAACAGATGAAACGTAACGTATTAATTTTGCGTTAATTTAGTTAATTATTTTAATCGTCACCTGGATCAATGTAATTACGCACATTCCGAGTACGTTCTATGAGTGGCGAACTAATTGATTTTATATTACGTAACTCGGATACGAGAATATGAAAAGCTTAATAATTACATTAATAGTGTGTCCTATCTATAGTTCTATACTAGTAATATTAATAGGTAAATACCATGTATGTATTTATGTATAATCAGAGGGGTGAACTTACTCCCGTCGGGGCTGCGGGTCCCGTCGGGGCTGCGGGTTGTTCGCAAGAGATACCGCGGCCTCGACATGAAGGGCTAACAAGGAGTGGTGGTTTTTAGTCAGTAGAAGTCTGACACTCCCTTTCGCTCTGCCCAAAAGCGGGAGGGGTTATTTGATGATTTTCTACCCGCAAAAAATAAAATACAAAAAAAAGGGGTGAACTTACTGAACAACTGAGTTCAGTAAATTCACCCCTCGGGTTCCGAAAATTATTTCACTAATGAGAAGTTATATTTTTTGAGCCATCAAATCATTAAAATGTTTGAAAAATTCGTTTGTTCAACAACACGATTGAACATCAAAATGTGTGTTCATCATAATGTATGAACTGTCGAAATGAATGACTTTTCCGTTGTAAATTTGTAGAGGAAAACCCCTTCTAGTCGCAAACTACTAACTACTACTATATACACGATTAATGCCAACAATACGAAACCGTAAAAGACAGATAATATACCAAAATAACAAACAATTACAATCCCTGACGAAAATATAGATTTTTACATTAAAATGCCAAGATGTTACTACGGCGTAGCAGGTATTTGCTACGCCTTTCGCCTACGCCGATCTTGTTTTCTTATACAATTCACAATTAATTGATTTATTGAGGGATTTATAAAATATCACTATCCAAATGATATCTCGAACGTATTGACACGCCAGTTTATTATTTATCCTTATTGGAACTAGCACAAACAAATACACATTTCTTTCCGATAAAATCCTTAAATAATTTTCCCAAAATAGTATTTCATATACAAAGAAACCACTCCAAATATTAACACAAATAGGTCCATGAATGTTTCCAATCAATTTTGGGAACGTGTTGGCACCTTCATGTGTTTTTCTTGGAAACAGCTGTGATCAAAGACTTTGATTGAGGCCCAGCTGTTTCACGGAAAATCTTTGAACGAATCATGTAGACCATATATACTGCTTATGGTCTCTATGAAAACACATTATTTGGGGATGATTGGTTTCGTGTACTGTAGTGACATTTTGGGGTGTTATTGACGGTTCTAGTTAATCAAAGGTGTTGGAGTGTAGTTTCAGCTAATAAGCTTGCTGGAGATTAAAATTAATTAGTTTTTAGGAACCGCTGTAGTAAAGTAAAATCGCTTCTTAGCACGCACTTTGGCTATTCTCTCGCAAGAGACGCAACAACAATTAAGCCGTTACTGCTAGCTTGTGTCATCCCACAGCTGGGACTCCATGACTTCCAAATCGCTCAAGCCAGGGTCAATGTGAACCACTGGTCGTTGCTTCTGTCCAGCTCATCCCGCTATCTCCTGTGTCGCCTTCTGGCTGTGTCAGAGCAACACAACATGCATGCACAGCTTGTCGGGCGTACGGCAGACGTGGCCAGTCCAGTGGCCCAAATCAACGACAATGTATCTCTGTAAATAAAAATATTTGACTTGATTCGTAAACACAAATAATATCTAAGTCAAATACACGTGTTTGCTAATGTTTGTAGATCTCGAAATAATAGAATAGAGAGACATAAACAGACAAGAAAGAAATAAACAAATATAAATATAAATAAACTTATAGTGCCACAGAGAAGAGAAAATAAAATGAGAAAAAATAAATAATAAACAAAAAAATATAAAAGTGTCATAAGAACAGCAAGACAGTATCAAATAATTGTTAATTTTTGGCCAATCATACGTTTGTGTATTAACAAAATTCATCAACATCATCATGTCAGCCATAAGACGTCCACTGTTGGACATAGGCCTCCCCCAGAAGGGGGGGGATTTGCCATAATCGCCACGCTTGGCAGGCGGGTTCGCGATTGCAGTATTCACAGCATGTTACGAAGGCACAGAGAACGCTGCTGCCCATTCTTCAACAAAAAAATATTCTTTCTTTAACAAAATTATGAAGCCACAATAACCAAACAACACGAGACATAGTCCCAATCACCAGCATAATATATCGAGTTTCATGAAAAAAAAGAGGCATAAACAAAAAAAGATCAATTTGCTCAGACAGACACGTAGGACTAATATTTGTTCGATGGAGCTGCGATGACGTCAGAGGGCGATTAACTCGTTATTCGGTTTGTTCGGGGCACGCTGATTAAAAGCAACCATGTAGTTGTTGGGAGACAGACATAGGTAGTTACTTGTGTGGTTATTCAGGTGTTTTTAGTGTTAGCTTGGCTGGTTTCGGCGTTTAGCTTTTCGGCAAATTTAAAGCAACGTTCGTTCAAAATTAAATTGGATTTGTTTAACACATAAAAGTTTACACCAAGGTCTAACTTATACAACTTTTATTTTTGAAAAAAATAGGGTTTCGTGCAAAATTCCATGAAATTGGTAACAAAATCCGATTCAAAAATGTAAGTAACATTATTTCACGCAAATGAAGGTTGCGAACAACAAATGCGTGCTTTCACTTCATAATCGTTAATTTTCAGATTTAAATTCAAATATTCTAGTATAATTTACCATCATTTAAACATCTTCTAGCTAAAAATACAGACAGCTATAATCGAATTACTGTGCTCCGAATGTTGATTACGATAGCTAGCTATACTATCCGAAGGCTAGTCTAGTTTAATAACTTAAACTTCAGAGGTACAACTACCTGTAGATAACACTAAACTCCTGGTCACGCACGGTCTCACGCGACGCGATAGGCTATAAGCAATACAGGCAATTGTCACTATTATTTCCCTCGCGTGTTCACCGGTCAGTAGTAGTCGTGGTAAGCTATAACAATATGGCCACGGGAACGGCGATGCATTTTTTTAAACCTTGTCCTAATCCTGGTCAAAAGTATCCCCCATATCTTCCAAGTAATCTTCTCCAGCGCTACCTGAAACCAGCCGTAATGATGCGCGCCTAGATCATCTTACCACCTTTAGTAAGGCTAACTTCGACGGCGCCGACCATCCTAAGGCACCCAGAAGCATATTTTGACACTTGTAATAGGCGCTTCGCCGTTTGCACTGCGCCGCTGGAGCTATAGCAAATGCCCCTTAACTAAGCTGTAAGCATTATCGTAAATACACTTGTTTTTGTCGCAGTTCTGTCGCACCATCATGTCTTCCGAGCTTGTAGCCGCGGTCTTACTAACAAACTTCTGGAGGTTAGGTACCGGTGGCTTATACCTAAGTCCTAGATCTTGCCAAGTCACGTCTGCCTATAATCATTTGTCTGGATTGCCGAAGATAAGAAGATTACCTCACGTCCGCGGCAGACAGTAAAGTATCCAATCACTATTGATTCTGGTTAGCAGGTTTATAAGTTGGATGAGATTAGTCAAGTTCTAGAATTAAATTCTAATTCCAGTTATGTTTAAGTCACATGTAATAGGGGGTGAGCCGATAACCAGATTTGAAGCGGGAACAAATCCAGAATCCATGTTGGGAACTTGATGAGTGGACTGTATTATTTTTGTAGGCGGTTGATTTTTTGTCGTTGGAGGCAAGGTGTGTGGCGACTGGAATACAAAACTCCTTTTTTTTTCAAATATAGATTTAATAAATGCAGGACCTTACAACACGCGTGGTTTCTACTTTTATTTAAACTGAAACTTGACAGTGACACAATCAAATCGATGTTGCAATTATAGAAAAACTCTGTTGGTGTTGCCAACAGTTGCTACTGAGTGAGAAATTCCTGATGGACAATCCCACTAATATAGCAATCCACTTAATAAGACTTCACTCGACCTGTGCGTAACGTTGTGTTTGTGTATTTTTTGTTTAACTACGCATACACGATATTTTTAAATCCTTTTTTGTAGTGGCAAATCACGGTAATAATGCTATTCACAATACATAAATCCGAAAAGGATTAAATTTGCAAAAAGTAGATGAATTCGTCCAAATTTAACTCATGTTAAACGTGCGGTTAATCGTGCGGAATGTAGGTGAAAAATACGCTTATCACACATACCAAATACTCTTACATTTTCTCCGTAAAATACCTACATTATAACTCATAAATATTTTCCACAAAACTCGCAAAAAGGACGCCTACGGAATATAATTGTAAAAGTCGCAATATCAAATAGGAGAGGAGTTCTACCCCTCCCCTGCACTACAATACCGCGTGTTCAATATTAAAACTTGCCAATATTAATTCTGGAAGAGACGCAATTTCAATACGAATAAATTATAACCGCATGTTTATTACTATTTGCCTTTCTGGGGATATTACATGGGTGGAGTACATATTGGGAGATTTTCCATGCTATTTTAGCACCAAAGACTTCTTATAGTTTTTCCTGTAATCTATAAGTGTTGAACTAATTTCTGTATTTATTTTTAAATTTTAGGCTCAGTAATTTCCGAGATAAGGGGGGGTTGTTCGAACAGACAGACACACGACTGATCCTTTAGGGGTTCCGTTTTTTCCTTTTGAGGTACGGAACCCTAAAAAGTGTGAGAAAGTTCCGTACCTCTCTCTCTGCCCGTCGTCGAAAGCGAAACCCTTATAGAACTTGGTTGTCCGTATATCCGTATCACATGACTTCAGCTTCGGCCACCTTTGGTTTCGGAAATCCTAAGCTGAATGGTGCTGACCCATGCGTCGTTATCGTGCACGGGTGCTAGAGACTCGTCATCTCTTAACTGCCATGACTTTTTTGTATTATTCTTTATATCTTACCTAACTAGCATGTATTGTTACACCGTTCTCACATAAATCGTTTATATGTATGATCTCAACATAAATGATGTAACCAAGATTTTGATTTAAGAGTAGTAGTCTGTTGCCGATTCTTCTGCATAAAGATCTACGGATGGGCAACTACAGTACTTTCACACGTTATTATGCCTTGTGAGTGTGATCATACTTGAGCTTTTTTGTTTTTCTGACTTTCAAAAGTACATGTAATAAATTATTAATAGTTTTACATTTCCAGCAAGCGACGTGCTTAAACGAACTGTGAGAGTTCATGTGTAACCTTCATTCCGAAGCTTAATATCAATTATTCGTTCTTTTTCATATTACCTTGTAACTGCTGCCACATAATTATTTACTAGTACCCAATTTTGTATTGAATTTGACATAACTTTTACATTAAAAAGAATTAATAATTACATCACGATCGGAAATAATTTAAAATAATATCTCAGAAGTAGTAAATAAATTAGAACAGAATTCTAAGAACTAATAGTCTAGTATACTAACATACTAGGCTATTAGTTCTAGTATAACAATTATTTACATTTAATATTCGGTGTTTTAGTAATAAATTATTTATTAGTGTACATTACTACGAACTATTTTAATAAATGTGTCTAGGCTTTGTTTCTTTGACTTTAGTATTGACTAGATTTTGACTGCGGCTACGCCTAGGATTATACAGTCATATTTTAACGCACTGGAATGTACTACCGGAATAAAAAAAGCATTATATATCCCATATTATCATGGTTAATGACAGATGGACAGAGGTACTTTCGCATTGTCATATTTTTTTTAAGAAACGTTGCCTTTTTTTTTGGGGGGGGGGGGGGGGGAAATCATCAAATAATCCTCGCGCCCTTGGGCAGAGCGAGAGGGAGTGTCAGACTTCTACTGACTAAAAACCACCCATGTTCCTTTTTAGCCCTTCATGTCGAGGCCGCGATATCTCTTGCAAACAACCCGCAGCCCCGACGGGCGTCGGCCCCTTCCATGTTGCTGACATCTCTTTGAGGCGCGCGTGGAACACGAACGCGCCGTCGACACGGCCTGTCGTCATCATAAGACGGACGGACGGCGAGCTTACCCATCACTCACCGTCTACAGGCCCGCGTCTACAGTGGCCGGAAGCCATCACGCCCCCGACGCCCGGAGCGCCTCCCGCGGCGGCTGGGACGAGAGGTCCTCTCACCTCCTTCGCTAGCATCACTGCTTCGCATAAGGAGGCGACGGCGTCCCATTCCTCCTCGCCCCGGACCATGGCTTGCACCAGGGCCGGACGCAAGAGGTCGCCGCCGCCGATCGCCGCTACAAGACACGTTGCCTCACACTAGCAATTTCACCTGTATTGTGAGTACGTTTAATAACATTTAAACTTACACACACAAACACTCAGACCCGGAACAATTATCTGTAGGTCATACAAACCCGCGTTAGGCAGCGCAGCAGTCTAAGGCCTTTGCGCGTTGGCGCGTTGTGCGTTTTTAATTCAAACACATGGCGATGTATGAAAACGTTAATGATTTCAAACATCGATTTTACGAGAAGCGATTTTTCGCTCGTTAGTTTAAAATGCAGCGTTCGTTGCAGTGGACGCGTCTCTCAGTAAATGAATAATAAAGCTCGAGACGAGCCTTTTGCACGCGCCGCGTGGCGCCCCGTGTCTCCGTAAACGAGCCCTAATCACAGTAAATGTAAGTATGTCTATTATAATCATCCTTCATAGCTCGACTTCACCCACTGCTGGTCTGGCCCCACGCTCTTGTGCTAGCCTCATCCAGAATATTCTCGCAATGGCCACAATAGTATCTGCCCATCTCATACAATGGAGTTTTAGCAAACATATTTCCAGCATCAAATGCCTAAAACCAATGCCTAATGGCTGCTACACACGTTACGAAAAATCATAAGAATCGGACGGTACAGTTTAAACTGCACAGTTTTCGTAGTGCTAAAAATCGGGCAAACTGTACAGTTCTCTGAAGGATAAATCTTTATCCTTGCAGTTTGGACTGTACCGTCCAATCGTAACGATTTTTCGAAACGTGTGTAGCGGCCTTTATGCTAAATAAGATCTAGTGTCATGCTCGTCTGGGCTGCGGGTTGTTCGAAAGAGATACCGCGACCTCGGCGCAAAGGGCTAAGAAGGAACATGAGTGGTTTTTAGTCAGTAGAAGTCTGAAACTCCCTTCCGCTCTGCCCAAGAGTGGGAGGGGTTATTTGATGATTTTAAACCCCTCCAAAAAAAAAAAAAGATCTAGTATCATCCATTTCAAAGAATGCACCCAATTAGCAACCACCCTATATAATTCACTGCTATCAGTTACATGTTGTTTACTAACACTTGGCTTTATTTACAATATTACTAATGAGTCTTTCTATGTTCGCTCTAAATAAACGTTTTGTGTCTGCCTCCATGGTCGAGTGCTTTTTTTTTTAAAAAAAAAACGTTGCCCCACACTAGGAATTTCTCCTGTATCGTGGGTGACTTCACAAACATATAAACTCACATACACAAATACCCAGACCCGAAACAAGTATCTGCAGGCCATACAAATATTTGTTCCGTGCGGGGATCGAACCCGCGACACGCAGCGCAGCAGTCCAATCGCTGAGCCACTGCGTCAACCGTGCCGTCGTGCCGCTTTAGGCGTTAGCCTTGTGACCCGGTGGTCGTGGGTTCGATTCCCACGGAAACGATACTTTGGGGTGCGGGTTGTTCGAAAGAGATACCGCGGCTTCAACACAAAGGGCTGAGAAGGAACGTTTTGTTTGATTTAATTTGGCAGTCAACATAAGCTTTAACCGGTTGGCTCCACATTTTTGAGTTCTTCTTACTTCTGTCCATGCTGTTCCTTTATGTCTTGTTTGCTAAGTGTAATCCTTTATGTCTTGTTTGCTATGTGTGAATATAGATTGCAGTTACGAATTTAGACTTATTTCTAACAAAAATACATTCAATATAATAATATAAGAAAACTAATTTTCAACGTTGCTACGAGTATAGATAACTGTGCTTGTGACTGTACTTTAACCTTTACAATTATTTAGAAACTTGGAGAAATATTAATTAATTAGTGCAATCAAATCCAATAAACTTTTAACACGTTTAAAAAACAAAAACTATTTGGCATACTACTGTTAAACCCAAGATGGTTCTTGTGGTATTTATGTTTATTAAATGTCTCTAAAATTTAATAAACACAAAATTTATTTCTTTTCTTTCTTTGTTTCTTTCTTGTAAATAATATGTACAGAAATGAATAAACGGAATAACCTAGTTTCAATAATACATTCTGAAAATAACACCCTCGAAACACACAAAGTTCTAGCAAACAGTTTCAAGTTTGGACCTAGACCAGTGTGGTCGGTGGTCGGTAACACCGGATCGTTTAAGTCTAAGTACAGCTAAGTTTCGGTCTAATCACTCCTATTACTTAGGCCGAGTGGACGTTAAGTAAAGTCTGGCCAACTTAAAGCGATTTACCTAAACATAATTATATGACATAATGCTATGCAGAAGCTGGCTCTATACTTCTTTGCTTTTTTTAGGATTATTTTGCATAATTATAATGTATGTTATTTCTATAATAGTACACCACAAACCCACCAGCCCTTAATTTTTTTTTTTTTTTTAAAACGTTGCCAAACTAGGAATTTCTCCTGTGTCGTGGGTGCGTCCACAAACATTTAAACTCACATACACAAATACCCAGACCCGGAACAACTACCTGTAGGTCATACAAATATTTGTTACGTGCGAACATCGACACGCGACACGCAGCGCAGCAGTCCATTGCTGGAGCCACTACGCTAACCGTGTTGTCATACAAAATACATCAAAAGGTTGTCTTTAAAAGGTTGTTTTTACCGCTAAGACCGCCTATTTTATCACCTTATGTATTAGTTCCTTTATTGTAACAAAACCTGAAAGAAAAAGGCCAGGTTGTACTCCACGTGAATAAAATAGTGCACAGCTCCAAAAGTTTGACTAGATACATAATGATTAAATAGCATAACTGGCGAAATGTGGCTTTACTACCTCTTGGCAATAAGGATGTTTACTGACTTAAAAAAATATGATTCTAATTAGTCCGTCTGTTAGATTATCAAAAAATATTGGATACGTATTTTTTGTTTTATCAAATCATTAAAAATTGACGAAGATAAAACGCGTCAAAGATTTGCGATGGGGGTCGTGACGTCACTCACCGGTAAAGAATGTCATACTAATGTCTTAGAATATGACGTCACACGAGTTTTCAAAGCACTGTATCGTATTCATTGTTTATTTACGTGAAAAAAGATAAAAATACGTGTCCAATATTTTTTGAAAATCTATTTGACGGACTAATTACTTTTTTTTAGTTACCTACCCTAACAAAAATAAATTACTATCACCCATGTAAATGGGTGATAGTAATTTATTTTTGTTGTAGAATTTGTAGTTTTTAATGGTAATAAAACTATCAAAGATTTTCTGTAAGAATATAATTTGAGGTTCAAAGTTAACTTACCTTCTATTTCACAATATCATTTTAAAACAAGACGTTGCAATGTATCTTTAAATCTATAATTAACATTACGATCGATAGCATTTGTACTATTTTTAACCGTGGTTAATTTATTACTAGATACACAGGTGTGTTTACAACAAAGGGCCTGGCACAGGTTCAAATTTACGATGCGTTGTCCGGAATTCCAATTAGTCATTGAACCAATTGTATTGACACTAATCACAAGACCGAAAGTTTCGACACCGTTTTCTCTAGCACTGTTAATAAGGAATGATCTACTAAAATGAATTATTTTCGTATTATGATAAATGCTAAAATAATGATTATGAAAATTGAGCAGTATTCAATATCACAAGTAGAATGTACTCTACACTATCGTAGTCTTCTGCGATCTTCACTCAATGCCTATCCATTCAATGACTGGGCTAGAGCAAAAATGTGAAAAGATTGTGGATTTGATTTATCCTTTATCTTTCGTTGTTAGATTCAGAACTTTCCAGATTCTGTCCTTCGTCACTTAGAATACTATCTAGTATATTATTGTCCTCTTCACTCCTAGATGCACTTTCACCAGTTTTTCCAAGCACTTCATTTAATACTTCATCATCATTAGCTTCACCATTTACCACGTCGCCATTGTCATCTACAGCATCATCCACTGCTGAACTTCCTTCAGCCACTTCATTATTGTCTTCGTTTATTTCAGGAATAGTACTGTTGTTTTCGTTTATTTCTTTACCTGCAGTTTCTTCTGTTTCATTGCTATTTTCATTGTTTATTTTTTCGGTGTTTTCGTCAATAACTTCTTCTTTCATTTCTTCAGTTTGTTCTACATCCATTTCTCCGTTTTTTTCTTCATTCTCTCCTTCATTAATTACTTCATTCACCGCATCATCATTTCTCGAAACCTCTTCCTCTTCTTTCGACTCATCTATTGTTTCCTGTCGTTCTACTTTTAGAGTCGATCGTCGCGACTTATTTGACGTTTCAATAACTTCTTTAGGCGGTTCTTCATAAACAGTCATATCATTAACCGGTTCATCGTTCCCACCATTTACAGCACTTAAGGCTTCGGCTTTCGCTAACCGTTCTTTTCTATCTTTTCTGGCCTGTTGTTTGACTTCCCACAACGAAGGAATACGTTTTGTGTTGTCTTCGTTTTCTTGTTTTCCTTCTTTACTGTAGTGAACAATGTCGTCGGTGTATCGTACATGAGGAAGAGGAGGATATTTGTCACTGAAAAAAAAACCAATGCGTTAATTTAAGGAATAAATAATTTGAAGATTGATAGAGAACGGAGGAAGGGAATTCGTGCAAAACATTTATCACGGACTACAAAAATACATCCACTTCGTTTTTTGTCTGGGTTCTAGAAGTAAAACCAGTTCATAAATAGAAGAGTTCACAGGGTTATTAATAGGTGCAAAACATATAGCTTGAATTAAAAAGGGTCAAAGATATCACAAGGTTTTGGAGCAAGTTATTGTACTGCTGGCACCTTTACAAGAGCTAGATGACAAGTTGTTGATAGATTGATGATGATCCTAAATTCCTAGTTCATCTGAGTCAGTGTCGGAGTCCCAGCTAAAAACAAAACATTTGTGAGTATAACTACATATATAGATTTGTAATGACTACGAACTAAATATATGCTAAGTAGATTAAAAAAAAAGATGATTCATGAAGAACGATCATCTCTTTCTTTGTCCCTTTTAAAACGAACGTTGCCACACACTAGGAATTTCTCCTGTAAAGTTTCTCATATAAAAGGAAGTGTTCGCATACGTATTGTCAAGCACCGATTTTGAGCTTGCTTTATTCAGTTCAGATACGCTTTTCCTTAGTCATATTGTTTCGGATGACACCGTACTAACAATACGCTGTTTTGAGCTTATTAAATACGTTATTAGTAGTGAGCCTGCTCATAATCGGCGACTGAGTATGGTGGTGTGAATACAGCCGTTTTTTTGGGGGGGGTGGGAAATCATCAAATAACCCCTCCCGCTCTTGGGCAGAGCGGAAGGGAGTGTCAGACTTCTACTGACTAAAAACCACCCATGTTCCTTCATAGCCGAGGCCGCGGTATCTCTTGCGACCAACCCGCAGCCCTGACGGGCGTGTGAATACAGCCTTTATTTTCAAGTTCTTCACGTTTCGTTTTTTCGTTATCAGAATTTTGTTTTTCTGTGAAGCTAATTTTTCTTTGTTCCTTCTGCATAATATTCCGTGTGAAATACATTTCTGATGAATGGTTCCTTTTAAGCACGAAATGTTCTCTAGTATCTTATTTTTTTTCTACATTTATGAAATATGACTCACCTGCGCGCCTCTTCATATTTGCTTGGCACCATAAAACAATTTGATTCTCGGTAAATAAATCGTCTCTTACTAACCCATGGCCATTGCAGACTCCAGAAGTGGCTCTGAAAAAAAATTAAAAATCCATTTAAAAACACTAGTGATATTCTGGCTGCTCATCATCACCTGTTTGGTGTTTCCCAACATTTTGGGATCAATTTCCAGTTGAACCAGATGGAGCAGCATACAAGTATTCTACCGACCGTGACGATAAACCCGTACCATCTTTACGATGCGTTTTAGCGACGACGGGAGGACAAGTTAGAATGTCTACCATTCAGGTTAACTTGAACTTGTTAACATAACATAACGCCTTGGATCCCTGAAGGGTTAAGCAGAGGTGTACTTAATAGTACACCCACATTTCGCCAGCAGAAAAACACAATAACTCTTTGCCCTATCCGGGAATCGAACCCAGGCCCTCATGTACAGCAGTCGCGTTTGCGTCCACTAGACCAATGAGGTAGTTTCAAACTTAATATTATTATATAAATAAGCTAGGCGACATATCAATATACAATATATTTCTTCTTGAATTAGATGCCAAAAAGCGACGCAGAACCGAGTAATATTTCCATTTGTAATCATTGTTTGGCAATATTTGCGACAACACATTTTTTTATTAAAGGCAAACACAAAATGTCCTCTCTAAAATAAATATCAGATTATCAAAACTAGAACGGATGAAATAAGCCTACATGGCCATATTGTTACAAATATTTGAATGAATATTGTTCTGCGAATATTTTAGTTATTATGCCTACAGCTATCGAGTGGGATCAGTATTTTAGGTCCGAGTGGAATTATTCATAGCAGTTTTATTCATGGTATTGAAAAAACATACCGATTACGTTTATACTTTGAATTTTTATTGACATGGGCCTTGCCTTTTTCCCAACTACTTTGTGGTCGGCTTCCAGTCTAACCGGGTGCAGCTAGCCAGCTACCAGTATTTTACATGAAGCGACTGCCTGTCTGACCTCCACAACCCAGATCATCATCATCATCAGCCTATTGCAATCCACTGCTGGATATAGGCTTCTTTAATCTTGCGCCACTCAACTCGACTTTCGGCAACTCTCATCCAGTTATTACCACCAGCCACTCTGCGAAGATCATCGCTCCACCGAGCCTGAGGGCGTCCCACCTTATGCTTGCCGATTCGCGGTCTCCACTCAAGAACACGTTAGTCTACTCCAACGGTCATCGCGGCTAATGTGGCCGGCCCACTGCCACTTCAGCTGACTTATTCTGTGAGCTATGTCGACAACTCTGGTCCTCTGTCGGATCACCTCATTTCGAACGTGATCCCTGAGAGAGAGACACAACCCAGATAATACTAGGTTATACGATACCCTTTTGGGCAGACTGGTTGTCGGACTTTCAGGTTACTGACTACCTGTAACGACTGCCAAATAATATGTGGCAGCCGAGACCAACAGGCGGGGACACCATAGTCCATATTTTATGGAAATAAAGAATTTTGTATCTTGAAGAAAAAAATCATAAATATAATACAGGGTGTAAATCAACTCATCACACAGCGGTCAACCAAGCATTCTGTACATCAAACTAAGTACCCCTACGCAAAAATGTTTGCTGGGAAACGACTTTTTTTTGGGTCACAAATACACATTTTACGGTAAAACTCAATGTAGCACTGTTAAAACATTGTACTAGTGGATGCTTTGAATAGTAAACGGGTCATAGAGGTAATTTAAGTAAAGTTATAACCTGAAAAACTAGTATTTACAAAAACAGCTGTTAAAATTTTGGAACTTTGAGCCCCAATATCTCCATAACTAAAAAAATATCGCAGTGGTGGGGAGAACAAGTGCCCTTCGTTTGCGTTAAGGGTACTTTTACACCCTATATACACAGTATACTCCAAAAGTTACTGACTTTCGGAGATTAAAGTAGTATTATAACATCTGATGGTAGCCATACTTACCACTCTTGCGCAAACCTGCCTTTTCTTGGCCTTTTCTTCTTCAAGTCGTCTTTCCTCCTCACTATCATAGCCATCGATCTGGAAGGACAAAACATAATATTATTAATCTCTCTTGAAAATACATTTTCAAATAATTTCCCCCTACATGGCGCGCACGCGAACATTTGCTCCGTACATTTTTTGTGTAATTAAATCAAAGCAGCAGTATTTAACAGTGAAAGTGTACAAACAGTCTCATAAACCAACAAGGAATAGGTACAAGTGTGGGCAAAACCTAATTCGTGAAGTGAAAGACATAAACCTAACTTTTCTAAACAGTGCCTAAGCAAGTGTCTAGTTGGATCAAAATACTGCAACTAAAGTATAATTCTACAAAAATCCAGTGGAAAGGTACTTTAAATAAATAAGACATTAAACCTACAGCTATAAAACAGTGAATACTACCAAAAATACAGCTAAAAAGTGCGTTTTCTAAAAGGATAAAACATGTGGCGTGTGATAACCATCTAAACAAAGAACTGACCTTTGATCTTTACGAACACAAACTGACGATCGTCAGTTAGCTATCGTACCATTATTTCAATCTGCTTGCGTAGCTACCAGTTGGTCAAGTTATAATTACTACGACTGCGACGCAGTGCGGCGGTGGTTCGAATCTAGGATTTTACACCTCTTTTTGTGAATCCTTAAATTGTTGTTTCTGGTTTTCTAAAGATAATAAATAATAATGGAACAGCAGCGTACTCCACCAAACTTTGTCGAATTAAATAGAACGCAATCGTGTTCGGATTCGGCATTGAATATTCCTGACAATGTTGAAGGACAGGTAAATGTCACGAGAAGGTATAAACGAAGACTTGATGACGAACATTCGGAATGTCTCGAGAACTTCACGGCACAAATGAAGATGATGTTTGCATCATTTCAAGATCAACAAAACCAAAAATTTGATATTCTTAATCAGTCATTAAACGTTATTAAAGAATTGCACTGTGAATTAAAGAAGTCGGTTGAGTTTGTGACCGCAAAATATGACGAATCATTGTCGAAAATTGAGCACCTCCAACAAGAAAACAAAACATCAAAACAACAAATTTATTCCTTGGAACAAAAGTTGGAATATTATGAAAAAACGTCTAAAGCCTCGACCCTCGAGATACGCAATATTCCTAAGACTGAGCCGGAGACAAAGCAACAACTAATAGGTATGGTTATGGAATTGGGATCAGCGATTCAACCTAACTTAAATGTAAACACAACAGAAATACGCGACATTTACAGAACAAGATCTAAAACTGAGGCCGTTGTAGTTGACTTTACAACTGTTGCTAGAAAGACTGAATTTATTAGTTCGGTGATCAAATACAATAAATCACAGAAAGTAAAAAAAGAGCTGCCATTAAACACCAACGACATTAAGATTAAAGGAGCCCCCCGTAATATTTATGTATCTGATTCTCTGACAGTAAAGTCACAACAGCTATTCTACTTGTCCAGACAACTTACCAAGGGAAGAGGTTTTAATGGATGCTGGATTTCTTTTGGAAGAATATATATACGTAAGAATGAGGGTGACTCACCCATTCACATTAAAAGTACTGTAGATTTAGACAATATTAAATGACTGTTCATGCTTTCGGCTAAACTGTTTGTTATTTTAAAAATATGTCTAAGAACGTATGTCAATACATTGCACACAATACATACATCTTTTTTCCTATTCATGTCAATTAGTATTAAGTATACAAACTCAAACATACAACACACACACACACACCTATTCTTACCTAAAATCATGTGTTGGTTCCGTGGAGATAAACAAATATTAGAAAGGGACTTTGGCTATGTTCCCTGTACACCAGTTTGGTTAGATCTATGTTCATGTTTACCAATTAGGCGCACTAGTTTCGAGCTCTGTGCAATTTACATCTTAGTGTTAATATTATTCAAAAGTAAAAATAGTAGTAAACTTTTAAAGTCCTTCTCAAATTGTCCTGCGAGATATTTCTATGTTAACATTCGCTGCTGTAAATGATTTATTAAATAATCTAGATCAATTTAATGCTTCTGTGTCTTTAAATTGTAACCCAGAGCACTGCTCCAAATACATACCAACAGCTACCAACTACCTAAAAATATTACAACAAAATATACGTAGTATCAATTGTAATTTTAATGAACTCTCGGTCCTTCTGTCTAGATTTAGCTTTAAATGCGACGTTATAGTGTTGTCAGAGTGCTGGCTCCGTCAGGTATCTGATCTCCCTACTGTAGATGGATATAACTCTTATAAAACGAACCGAACTTATAATCAAAATGATGGAGTGGTAGTCATGGTCAGAAACGAACATTATTACACAATAGAAGAACCACTACTTTGTGAATGCAACTGTTTGCTTATTAAATTTGGCACTAACATAGTTATTGTGGCAATTTACAGGTCACCGTCTTTTAGAAATTTAGATACCTTCCTACAATCACTCCATAACATTCTTGAACAGTTGAAATCATTTAAAAATATAATAATTGTAGGTGACATTAATGTAAATATATTGAATGCTGATTCGGATGTTTCGTCATATCTAGATATTACCTCATTCCATGGTCTACTTCCTGCACATAACCTACCTACAAGAGGGAATAGTTGCCTGGATCATGTTTTAGTTAAGAGCAAGTTGCAGTCCTATACATTTGACCTTCAGACCTCAATAACTGATCATGATGCTATCTTATTTTGTCTCAAACACAGGGGCTCCAAAAAACCCTTAAACAGTAGGGAGGTCAGGAAGCTGAACTGGACCGGGATCATCACTGACTGCTCAAAATTAGATTTTAGTCAAGTTTATGCTGAAAGTGATTTAAATTTGGCAACTAATAGGTTTATCGAATTGTTGTCAAATCTAACAAAACAACATATGGTGATTGTCAAGATGCCACGTAATAAAACTACCTTAAAACCCTGGATAACGCCAGGACTACTGAGATGCATTAAAAATAGGGACAATATGCATATTAAAACTAAAAAACAACCAAGAAATGAAATCTTAAGTAAAACATATAAACGTTATAGGAACTATTGCAACAATCTCCTTAAAAGTCTAAAACAACATCATGAACAAAACCAACTGAATATGGCTAAAGGTAACTCAAAACTGTTATGGGACTCTATTAAAACTATAACAGGTTCTAATAAAAATCATGAATCTCCTGAGGAGCTACTACATTCACATCAAAGTCCTCAATCATCTGTTAACAATGTCAATGGCTTCTTTTCTACTATTGGAAAGGTACTAGCTCAACGCATACCTTCGAATGTTCCACCCTTCAATAAACCCGCTGTAGTCCGGGACACCTGCCCTAGCAACTCATTCGTGCTACTCAAAGTGGATATTAAGGAAGTTAAAACTGCAATCTTAAATTTAAAGAGTGAATGCTCACCTGGGTGGGACAAAATCTCTTCTAAGCTACTGCAAAATGTTGTAGACTTCGTGGCTCCTGTTATCACTGATCTAATTAATCGTTGCTTTGATGCGGGTGTTTTTCCTAGAGCGCTTAAACAATCAATTGTGATCCCCATATATAAGGCAGGGGATACAGACTGTGTCAATAATTATAGGCCCATCTCTATCCTTTCTTCATTATCAAAAGTGTTCGAGCGTACTATTAATCATAGACTAATAAAATTCTTAGAGTCAAATAAAATTCTTGCTGAAACACAATATGGATTTCGAGCACGCAGGTCCACTGATGAGGCTGTCCACATTTTTTCTGATTTCGTGGTAAGGAACATAGACCAAAACAAAAAATGTCTAACTATCTTTCTCGACCTTGCCAAAGCATTTGACACAGTCTCTATCCCCACCCTAATTTGTAAATTAACTAAAATGGGAATACGGGGAAATGAATTGACATTGATAGCAAGCTATTTATCGGATCGTACGCAGCGTGTAAGAATAGGTGACCATCTGAGTGATGAACTTCCTATCGAGTACGGAGTTCCTCAGGGAAGTATTCTTGGCCCCACTTTGTTTCTGTGTTACATAAACGAGCTATGTCAACTTAATCTTGAAAACTGCAAAATAATATCTTACGCAGATGACACAACTCTCACTTTCAAGGGAAATTCTTGGGAAGAAGTATATTTCTTCGCTCAATCAGGTCTAAACACTGTTTGCCACTGGCTTGCTGCAAACTCGCTTACACTTAATGCAGATAAAACTAAATATATTCCTTTTACAATCAGGAGTGTAGAGACCTTCTTTCAAGACAAACCTCCCTTATATGCTCATCAGTGTTCATTTCCTCCTTTGAATCAATGCACCTGCTCAACCATACAGTCGACTCAAAGTATTCGCTATTTGGGTGTAACCATTGATAGAAGATTGTCCTTTGATGAACACATTCACAACTTAAGTAAAAGGGTAAGGAAACTTACTTATATTTTTAAACAGCTTAGACAAGTAGCCAATGGTGAAACACTTAAAATGGTATATTTTGCACTTGTCCAATCCATACTGTCATATTGTGTAACAACTTGGGGAGGTGCCGGGAAAACAAAAATGTTGGAAATAGAAAGAGCCCAAAGGTTGATTCTAAAAGTTGGTCTCTCAAAACCACGACTCTTTCCCACTACCACACTGTATCAGGAAGCCAAAGTTCTAACTGTTAGACAAATTTACATTCTTTTTACTATTCTGAGGCAGCATTCGGACCCAGCCTCTTTCGATCCTTCTAAATTAACAACTAGGAGGCACTATGCAATATGTAACACCTTTCAATCTAAAACAGGTTTTGCCCAAAAATTTCATACCTTTCGAGGACCTGAACTCTATAATAAATTAAATAAAGAATTGGGTATTTTTATTTTCAATAGATCTAAATGTAAGCTGGTTTTGACAAACTGGCTACTAAAATTGAACTACACAAAAACAGAAGAGCTACTAGTTATAAAAACGTAATGGGAATTAAATAATGCTTCCTTTCCTATGTCATATTTCTCATCTAGTTAATTATGAACCCACTCACATACCCTCTCACCCTTTTTACACTGCACAAACACATGCACACACACTCACACACACACGCACACACACACACACTCACACACACACTCACACACACACACACTCATTATACACGCTCTTTAAGATGTTATTATTATTTTTTCCTGGTTTTCAACAAACAGCATGCCTTTAATTGTTATTAAAAATAAATAAATGTAAATTCATTTTTGTAATATTAAAATGTAATTTTACATACATTTTAATGAATTATTATTATAACTAATTTTACTTTCAATAATTTTACTTATTTAATAAAAATGTAACTTTCCTATTTTGTAACTTAAAACTGTAATTTTACATTATATTTCACGAACTGTTTTCTTTTTATAAATCAATTTTATTTTTTATGAAATTTAATACATTTTCAAGACATTTTTGCCTGTAGAGGGGAGTCCCTGGTGTCCTGAAATACAAGTTGCGGCTTAGTTTAGGCACCAGTCTCCCACAAATACATTGTAATATTTATTATTCCTGTTTTTCCATTTTAAGTTTTAGTTTTAAGTGTTTTTGTGGAAGAAAATAAACATTTTTATTATTATTATTATTAATTATTCTTTCTGGCAGGTCACTTTTATCGTTTTCCTAAATTGTAGATTAAGAAAAACATGTTTTTGAATTCATCATCATCATTTCAGCCATAAGACGTCCACTGCTGGACATAGGCCTCCCCCAGATGGGGAGGATTTCCCATAATCGCCACGCTTGGCAGGCGGGTTGGCGATCGCAGTTTGGTTGTTGCGAAGGCACAGAGAACGCTGCTGCCCATTCTCTGGTTTTTGAATTAGTGTTAGAGATTATGATATATTTTCTGAAAATAGTTTACCAGTAACTGTTAGCCTGCATCATCTTACTGCTGGACAATCTCCCCATGACCTTCGTTTTTTCCGATCCAGGGCTTATATGGATCACTGGTAGCTTTAAGGCGGTAAACTGATTAAAATACTTAACTAATTTTGAAGGTGAAAACTTTGAAAGATACACTAAAATAATGACTCCAACAATCTTTTCCTTAAAAAATCGAATGTTTAAACAAGTCATATTATTTGTTTGTAAAGTTCATAGAATTCTACGTACCAGCTCCTACAAAGGAAGTGCTTATTTGAATGAATACTTAATTACAATGAGCGACAATCTTGTTTAAAATATCTTAGCGAAAGACCCTCTTTAAAAAAAAAACTTTTTTTTTTTTTTAAAACCGACTTCAAAACCACAAAAAACTGATAAATAAACTTCACAAGAAAAAGCTGCTTCTGAAGTCGGTGACATTTTGTTTAATTTCCTTTTTTTTTGGCACCGACTTCAGAAGCTGCTTTTTCTTGGTGAAAAAAAAACATACAGACGAATTGAGAACCTCCTCCTTTTTGGAAGTCGGTTAAAAACATAAAGAGAAAGACTTGAACGATATTCTGCATAATTTTGACTCTTTCTGACGTATGTACTTACAAGGGGATCTTCATAGCAGTAGTAAGAGTCTTCTTCATCATCAGGACTGAAAATTAAACAAGAATCATTTAAATGGTATGCCCTTCTATTAAAGAAGAATTTCGAGTGCATATTAACACTCAACAATGTAGTCATCCCTGACCCTTACCACGCTAAAAGAATAACAACATCACCTATTCTTGTTTAGTTCGTAAATGAAATTTTGCTGGAAGGTCATAAGCGCACTTTTGATGAGCTACTAGTCATCAAAAGTGCGGTATGCCACTTATGGCGAATTATAAAATTAAATATCCATGATTCCCACTATACTAAGTTTGTATAGCTATCTACACTCTTGTCTCTGATATTCTAGGGTGAGACAAGTGAAGGCTCACAGTCTTACGCATTCAGAACGCCATCAGAATTATTTTGTGAATTATTTATCGGAATTACTCACACGTATTGACATTATAATAAATATTATATATACGTATGTACAACTGGACCTATCATTTCATTTTACAAAACGGCGCAAACAGGCGCCTAACCACTAATGCCGTAATTTGTTAATTACTAGTATGGCCATGTACTGGGCTCACACAATAGATTCTAACAAAAGTTACGTTCGTAAAGAAGATTGTTTAGTACTCACGAAGTAACAGAAAGTTTGAGATGGATGCCCGACTCAATGATGATGTCGTGCGCCTGTTGGATAGTGAGGGTCGACGTGTCCAGGTCGTTGATACGCAGCAGCTTGTCTCCAGGTCTGATGCCCGCCTTGTCTGCTCGGCTATCCGGTTTTACCTGCGTGAATAGTATAAAATAATAAAATAAAAAAATAAAATAAAAAAAATAAAATAGCGTGAATAGTATTCGCACATAAATAGTCGCCCAAGTACGCGCAGTTTGTGAAGGTTCTGCTACACTTTTATAGTGCAGCATAACTCATTTATAAAATTATTATAGGAAAACCTTTTTGCAAAAATAGACGACTATCAAAAAAACAGTAACAATAGGGTAGTCAACAAAAAAATCTAATTACTCCGTCAGATAGATTTCCAAAAAATATAAGAAATTTTTTCTTCACGTATGTATGTTCTAAGATATTAGTATGACATTTTTACCGGTGAGTGACGTCACACGCCCCCACTCAAATCTTTGACTCGTTTTATTTTCGTCAATTTTTATTGATTTGATAAAACAAAAAATACGTATCCAATATGTTTCGATAATCTAACAGACGGACTAATTAGAATCATATTTTTTTAGTCAGGAAACATCCCTATTGGAAAATAACTTTTATTTCGGAAGTCGGCTTGAACTTTTGTTTGTTTAATTAACTTTTTGTCATCAATTTTCGAAAGTCGGTTATTTTTTTTTCGCGTTTTCAGTTTAGTGTCCTCACCCAAATCCATTTCAAATATCAATTTTACATTATCACTAGAAAATATTATCACATCATTCCATAGGCGAAGAAGAAAAAATGCATATTATAGAGGATAACTCATACCATACTATATACGTATACGATAACTCATACCATATACGTCATTAGAAAAGTTAAAAGTGCAACATTCCTTGTACTTACAAAAGTAACTCTCAACGGAGTCTTATAAAATATGCCGCCAGCCAGGTCGAAGCCCCAGATGGAGTCTTCAAAGCTAACCCTTTCATGGATGCCCTCGTTCCTGGACTCCCACGTGGGCTTGTTGATCTCTCCCGCCAGGAGAGCCGCCTCCTCCGCCTTCAACTTCGTGTGCCGCATCGAAATCGCCATGTCTGGTGGCATTACCCTGGGAAAATGGGTTATGAGTTGAGCTACACGATAACTGACAAATGCTTGTATTGACTGGACATTACTGGACAAGTGGACATGTCTACTTTATGACTTTTTAAAAAGAAACTGTTATGTATGTGGGGTAGATTTAACTTAAGAACCAATAAACCAGTCTGCGTTGAGTAGCCTTGTATCATTGACGTGTCCCGTATTTATCACTGGCGACGAGCGATTGTGTTACCGATACCCTACGCGTGTGAACATTTTGTTAAAAATGCCAATTGGACGAATAGAACCGTTTGATTTAGCAAAAAACAATTGAGATGCGTATGTTCGACGGGTCAATCAATTTATTTCATTAAACAATATTGACGATAAGTTAAAGTTAGCAACTTTAGTGACGGTAGTAGGCGCGGAGTGCTACGAATTGATGTGTGATTTGTGTTCACCCGACACCCCAGAATCAAAATCTTTTGACCACGTTGTTGCACTAGTAAAGGAGCACCTGGAACCAGACAGGTCGGAAATCGCTGAGAGGCACATATTTCGGCAAAGATTACAAAAGCAAGGTGAAAACATTCGTGAATACCTACAAGCACTAAAACATTTAGCTAAAACGTGCAACTTCGGCGCATGTTTGGAAGTGTGCCTACGAGACCAATTTGTATCGGGGCTGAACGAAGAAGACATGAGGTCAAGGATCTTCGCAGAACGAGGTATTAGCTACAAGCGCGCCGTGGAGTTGGCGCTGGCGCTGGAGGCGGCGGAGCGGCACGCAGCTATGGCGGGTGCTTCGGCTGGCACAGCGGCCACGCGGTCCGGCGCGCCTGTGCCATCGCAGCAGGATGACGACGGTTTGCATCAGATAAGCGCGAGTGCGAGCGCATCGCGCGGCGGCCGGGCCGGCGCCGGTGGCGGCGGCGCAGGCTCTGGTCGTGCGCAGGCGCAGCGCACGTGTTCGCGATGTGGAAAATCGGGCCATTCCGAGGCCAAGTGTCGGTTCAAGCAATATAGTTGTGATGTGTGTGGTGAAAAAGGCCATTTAAAAGCAGTGTGTGTTAAAAATAAGAACACAAAAAGTTCAAAAAGTCAGTTTTTTTTAAATGACTCGGATTCGGAAGATGACGTTTGTAACTTCTACAATTTGGTAGTTAACAGTGATGGTGATGGACCGTATTACGCAATGATGGTAGAAAATGTTAAATGTAGATTCGAAATAGACACTGGAAGCAAAATATCGGTTATTTCAAAATGTTACTATGACAATAATTTTAAAAACGTTCCAATCGAGACCAAACTGTTATCTTTGAAATCGTATACGGGTGACGTCATCGAGACCATCGGTTATATTGTAGTTAACGTTTTATGTGGTAAACAACATGCGAAACTAAAGCTATACGTCATTGAAAATGGCGGCCCGCCGTTAATGGGCCGTACATGGATCAAGTATTTAAAGTTAGCTGTAGTGGAATGCTACAATATGACCGATGAAAACTCCATGGCGGCATCGTTACGAGACATGTTCCCAGAGGTTTTCGCTGAAGGTTTAGGCACATTTAAAACCAAATTTCAATTATATTTAAAGGATGACACACCAGTATTTGTAAAAGCACGGTCAATGCCACTGGCCTTACGCCAGCGAGTGGAGCAGGAGCTCGAGCGGCTGCAGGGGGAAGGGGTCATCTATAAAGTGGAGCGATCCGACTACGGTACCCCTATAGTGCCGGTGGTTAAAGCTAATGGCAGTATTAGACTGTGTGGTGATTATAAAGTAACGATAAATCCACTTTTGAAAGATTACCACTACCCGCTGCCCCGCATTGAGGACTTGTTCGCAGCTTTAGGTGGGGGAGAGGAATATAGCAAACTAGATTTATCAAACGCTTTCCAACAGTGTATTTTACATGAGGATTCTCAACCGATGACGGCAATCACAACTCACGTAGGCACTTTTGTGTATAGGAGAGTACCATTCGGTATTAAATGCATACCAGAAAATTTCCAAAAAATTATGGAAGAAACTTTAAGTGGATTGCCGTCAACGGCGGTTTTTGCCGATGACATTTGCGTTACTGGTAAAGATAAAACCACACATTTAGCTAATTTAAAAGCGGTGCTACAAAGGCTCAATCAAAATGGTTTGAGAATTAATTTTGCAAAGTGTGATTTCTTTAAAAGCAGTGTTACCTATTTGGGCTATAAAATTGATAAGTTTGGGTTACATACAGATAGTAAAAAAATCGACGCCATTGTAGCAGCGCCCGAACCTACAAATGTTACACAGCTCAAGAGCTTCATGGGACTTGTAAATTTTTATTCTAAGTTTTGTGTCAATATGAGCGATATTTTAAAGCCCCTATATTGTATGTTAAAGAAAAATGTTGAATGGCAATGGACTGAAGAGTGCAATAGGGCTTTTATAAAGATAAAAAAGGTGTTGAGCCACGCTCCTGTTTTAGCACATTATGATGCAAGTCTCCCGTTAATTCTATCAGTAGACAGCAGCGCCTATGGCTTGGGCGCGGTATTGACACAGCGCCACGCTGACGGTTGCGAGCGCCCGGTGTGTTGTGCTTCAAGGACGCTTAACTCGGCCGAAGTCAATTACTCGCAGTTAGATAAGGAGGCGCTCGCTATTGTATTTGGTGTAACCAAGCACCATCAGTATGTTTATGGCAGACATTTCACACTTCGTAGTGATCACCGACCCTTAAGTTACATTTTTGGTAAAAATAAAGGAATACCAATGACCGCTGCCAGCCGCTTACAGCGTTACGCTGTTAAGTTGGCTGCATACGACTTCAATATTGAATTCGTAACATCGTCTAAAAACTGTTTTGCTGACGCTCTTTCGCGCCTTCCTCTGGACTTGACAAAGCGTCAAGTTAGAGGTAAAGGCGAAGAATGTAGCTATTTAAATTACGCGCAAGAACATTTTCCAATCTGTTTTAAAGATATTAAAACTGAAACTCGGAAGGACGCGTTGTTAAGTAAAATATTCGGTTTTATAATGCACGGGTGGCCCACTGATAAATCGGTTGATAAAATAGAAAATGCTTACTTCAATAGAAGGGATAACTTGCATATTGATCAAGGCTGTATAATATGGGGTTATCGTATAGTCATACCAAGATCGTTACGAGAGTTAGTTTTGAATGAGATTCACGACAGGCACCCCGGAATCGTCAAAATGAAACAAATCGCGCGTAATTACGTATGGTGGGAGAATATCGATGCAGACATAGAACGCGTGTCGTGCGAATGTGTTGCTTGCAGGGAACTACGGCCCGCGCCCCCCGCAGCGCCACTACATTCGTGGCCGTGGCCGGCAGAGCCGTGGTCACGTCTGCACCTAGATTTTCTCGGCCCATTTAATAATAAATATTTTTTTGTACTGATTGACGCTCACTCTAAGTGGATAGAAGTGGAACCCGTTAGCACGACGTCTGCAACAATAGTAATTGCCTGTTTACGACGGCTTTTTGCACGTTTCGGATTGCCTAAACGCTTAGTGAGCGACAATGGGCCACCTTTCTCATCCTTTGAGTTTGCTCAATATTTAGAACGCAACGGTATTAAACATACTTTAATACCCCCGTATCATCCCTCTAGCAACGGAGCTGCGGAAAATGCAGTGCGGTCCGTTAAACGTATTCTCAAAAAGGCACAACTAGAACGGGAAGATTTTAATACCGCATTAAATCGATTTCTATTTATGTATAGGAATACGGAACAAAGCACCACCGGAATCGAACCGGCGGTAGCCCTTATAGGCAGACGATTACGCGGCCGTCTCGATCTGCTTCGGTCTGACACAGCGGAGCGTGTGCGCAGCGACCAGTTGCGACGCGAAGATAGCCACAAACGACAGCTCCGGACGCTGGCTCAACAAGAACCAGTCATGTTACGAGATTACACGAAATCAAATCGTAAGTGGACTGAGGGTGTTGTGACCGAGCGTACGGGGCCAGTATCCTATACGGTGAAAACGAGTGCCGGCCAGACTCATAAGAGACATATTGATCAGCTTCAAACTCGAAAATCGCGGCATTCTTTGAGTAAGGCAATTGACGTCACGTTTTGTGATCAAAATAACAGCAAATCACATGCTACAGAGCACTCACTTTCTAAGGGCGATACGGACGACAAAGATGAATTCTTTGATAGTGTGGGAGAGGGAGCGTGGAACGCGGTGCAGTCACCACGGGTAACCCCGCCGTCCTCACCTGCGGCTGATAACACTGGTCGCGTGCGCAGGAAAGGGGCTATTCGTTGCCAAGAAATTCTCAAAAATATGTAAACACATTGTATTCTTATTGTGTTTCTGAATTGTTATATCTACGTTCTTAACATTACAACACTAACATAATGTTTGGTTTTAATTTATGTATATTTTCACAACTGTCTTTATATTTGTGTATGATGTTATTTGATTAAGATTTGTGTGCGAAATTTGGGTGGGAAAAGTGTTATGTATGTGGGGTAGATTTAACTTAAGAACCAATAAACCAGTCTGCGTTGAGTAGCCTTGTATCATTGACGTGTCCCGTATTTATCAGAAACGTCATCCGAGTTCTTTTCGAATGTTAGTTCTCACTGCGGTACTCAGAGATATTTAATGATATACTTAAGCCGACACTTAGTAAAGATTTGACATACTTTTGAATGAAAAAACTGTCAAAACCTTTACTAAATGATGGCTTAAGTAATCATTAAAGCTCTCTGAGTGCGGCAGTCAGAGTAGTTTTCGGTGCATCGCCTATGTGCGGCCAACCGCGGGGATGGCGCAGATCGCGGCGGCGCGGCGGCGCCCGATCGTCGCTGCACGCGCTCCCCTCACTCAGCTCACCGGCACAGGCCACTACGTGCATTTCTTTGTACAAATTATTGATATTATGTTAATTATGGTATTAAAACCTATTATAAATACAGTCCACTAACTCTTATCATGAAACGCCCACTCGAGTCTATTCAGTAGTATTAAATTTTCATTTATTGCGCTCTCGTACACAAACATGACAATTTATATTACATAAAAAATTTAACACTTCAGAACATGTTACAATTATTTTACATTAAAAAGTTTATGTCTCAGAAAAATCAACTTGACATTTAATTTTTTTGACATTTGACACACACGCACATTCGCGCAAGCGCCCTGCGCCGTCTTACTAAGGACACGTGTACTGACGCGAGGAGAACGCGCGGAAATGCTGTGTCGTATGAGAATCACCTGTGTGAAAGATGGAAACGAATTGTTGAGGAGTTCCTGATTTAGCATGCACTTGTAAAACTGTCATGCATAACCTATTGTCTGTAGCCGGTTTAAAGTATATTTTTTATATACAGTAACTATTATTACCCAGACAATATTAGCACTCACTTTTTTTTTCTTCCACTATCGTTAGCGATGATGTTATGTCACTTTATCGAGGCCCTCTGGAAATTAGAGCATTACCCAATTCACCAACGCTACGTGCTGTGCTACGGCGTAGCACTGGTGGTGCTACGAGAAGTGCTACGAGAGGTGCTACGTTCCAGTAACTTGGTAGCGCAACTGATTGCATAGGGTGTTCCAAAGGTAAACCATGGCTGCTGACTACTTTTCAACCTAGCTACTCGTAACATTAGGTTGAAAATGGCTCGGCTACGTTTGTTTTCGTTTACCGACACACGCTTCAAGTAGGTGTATATTTTATATCAATCTTCTAGCTCATTCAAAATGAATGACAGTGATATTTATGTACAGTATTACAAGTAGTTATAAATGTATTCGATTAGCGCCAATGTACCATTCGACATTGCTTGGGCATCTGCCCAACATCAAAAGGAATAAAATGGCAGAATGATGACAAATTATAGAATTTCTGAATTGAGCCAGATCATTCTGAAAAGAATTTTTAGGAGACAGAAGCTATTATCAGTGTGTTATCGAACAAATTAATGAAATGTTTATGTAATATTGTATTGTTTTTGTTTCCCAAATCAATTTAAGGTTGATAATTATTCCCGGCTAAAAAGGAACATGGGTGGTTTTTAGTCAGTAGAAGTCTGACACTCCCTTTCGCTGTGCCCAAGAGCGGAATTTCCCACCACACAAATAAAAAAAAAAAGTTGATAATTATTCCCGTCGGGGCTGCGGGTTGTTCGAAAGAGATACCGCGGCCTCAGCACAAAGGCTAGGAAGGAACATAGGTGGTTTTTAGTCAGTAGAAGACACTGACACTCCCTACCGCTCTGCCGGGAGGAGGCTCTCTGAGCGGGAGGAGTCGTATGATGATTTCCCACACAGCAAAAAAAGCAGCATTGGTGTAGGGATTTTTGAGTTTATCGCGAACAGACAGACGCGGCGGAGGACCTTGTTTTATAATTAAGTAGTGATGAAGTTGTTAAAATTAAATGTTTAACCAACACGCGTGTGTACCCACTACTACGAAACACCAGGATACGCACTGACCATCATCATCTGCCTAGCCTTTTCCCAACTATGTTAGGGTCGGCTTCTAGTCTAACCGGATGCAGCTGAATACCTGTATTTTACATGGAGCAACTGCCTATCTGACCTTCATAACCCAGTTAATACTACAACAATACTAGGTAATACGATTCTCTTTGGTAAGACTGGATGTCAGAATTTCTAAAATATGGCAGCCGGGACCAACAGCTTAACGTGCTTTCCGAGGCACGGAGGAAACTCGGTATGTCGGGCGGTCACTCATCTGCAGACCGACCTAGGCAAGCACAGCTTTACCTAAAGATCGACCCGAGTGGCAGTTCTTATTAAGCCACGAGCTCCTCAGGATAGGCACTGACCACACGATAATAAAAGAAAAAAGAAAAAGTTGTGTCCATTTCTGGTACAACATACTCAACGCTAAAATTTTAACATCATCATTCTCCTGCCCTTATCCCAATTTATTTGGGGTCGGCGCAACATGTCTTCTTCTTCCATACTTCTCTATTTCTCATCATGTCAGTCACCTCCTATCTAGCCATATCATCCTTCACACAGTCCATCCATCGTTTCTTTGGTCTTCCTCTACTCTTATAGCCATCTACATTCATACTCAACATTTTTCTCACAACATTTTCTTCATTCCTTCGCATCACATTCATGTCCATACCACGACAATCGATTACCACACAACTTTTCATTCACCGGCGCCACTTTCAGACTTTAAAATTTCAACATAGTAGTATAAAAAAATATTTAAAGTTGAAGGACAAAAATATCAAAAATTGCCCGTATGATGTCGGACGTAAAGAATTGCACCATCCTATATCTTCCCGTGGGTGTCGTAAGAGGCGACTAAGGGACTTACCAGAGAATGGGCAGCAGCGTTCTCCGTGCCTTCGCAACAACCATACTGCGATCGCCAACCCGCCTGCCAAGCGTGGCGATTATGGCAAATCCTCCCCTTCTGGGGGAGGCCTATGTCCAGCAGTGGACGTTTTATGGCTGAAATGATGATGATGATGAATGAAGGACAAAAACGATAATACTTATTTGATAGTTAAACTACTAAACAACAATATTTAAAAACAGACTTGGAAAAATCCGTGATAATATGTGAGACTACGATTTCTCTACTACTTCTTCTTACCCGACTGCAACGAAGCCATACAGGAGGGTTATTACAATTTCTTCTTTTAAGAGTTTTGTACTTCAGAGGAAATACCGCAATTTGATGTCTAGCCTGGTTTATATCGCCAAGAAATTCAAATACTAAACAAAGCTTCGGTTTACAATGATGTATGACTGGTATACATTAATGTTTATTGATTAATTAATCATCTATCTTGATTTGAAATTAATTGTTAATTGTTCTACTCGCCTTGCAGAAGCAAAATGTAAAACTTCTTACCAGAAAAGGGTGGATTGTAGGCAATTTCAGGCAGGACAATAAGTGGGCTGCGGATTGGTATACCGCGACCGAAACACAAAGGGCTAAGAAGGAACATGGGTGGTTTTAGTATGCTCTGCCCAGAACGAGAGGAGTCATTTGATAATTCCCCACCCAGAAGATGGACAATTAGTAGGATTGCAACAAAAAAAAAACTTATAAAAGCAGAATCCTTTACCCGACTTCAACGAAACACTAAGGGACGTATCTCCAAAAATTCCGGCAGAAGAACAAGAAACTTGTGGAACGTTGAACACAATCACGGGTCACTATCACTAGGTACAATCACGAACACAGTGAGCTCACCTCACTTCGGCTGATGGTTGCTGAATCACTCGCTACAAAGAACGTTCACACACTGAGCCAATTAATATTGATTGAAGAGCCAGTGGGCGTCGTTCGACAACCAATACTCACCGGTCAATTAGGCCGGTTGCACTTTTGGCAGTATTTAAACAGGCAATTAACCAGACAGAGCAGCGGTGGCCCAGTGGTGGGGCCCTGACTTGCGAAGTCGTGAGTTCGTAACCAGGCAGGCATTACTTTATGTAATTTATTTCAACACAAGTAGTACTCTTAGAACGGTAAAGGAAAATCGGCATCGTGAGGAAATCGGCATGTCCTAGAACCAAACATGCGAAGACATGTGACATCTATCAACCCGCACTGGGCCCTTGTGGTGGATTACAGCTTACTCCCTTTTCTTAAGAGGAGGCTTGAGTCCCAGCAGTGGGAACATTATAGGTTGATGATGTTATTATTCTAATTAGCCAGTCGAGCGGCTACAGTAATTTTGCAATCATTTTATCACTGAGATTTGCATGACTATAGCCGTCAGAATCACTATTGTTGAGCAAAGGCTCTCTCTATGATTTCCAGTTCTTCCGATCTTGCGGTCATAATAAATCAATTTGTAATTTATTTTGTCTCCTACAAGACCTGACGAGACACCATGTGGCTGTGTCAGGGCTACTTATTTTTCTATTCTCCAGCTCTACTCGGACTGAACCAATTCAGTGAGAGTGAGCTTTATTTTCATAGCAGTTAGGTTGATAATAGGTGCCTGTCACTGACAAGTCTGAGAAAATTACTGATCTCTTTATTGACAGCGATAGGTGATAATTTGACAGTTTTCTCCCATTGTTGTGTGCAATAGTTTTATGACAATAATAAAATTTTACATTATAATTATCACTGGCAGTCGTGTTCAGAGTAACATGGCATAAGTAATTTATGCTTTTTTCGATCCTGATTATCATTTTGGTACGTTTCTCATCTGTAGTGTACCTATTTATGAACTAATTTTGTTGTTAGTTTTAGAAATTAGTCAAATGAAAAATTATTTTGCTCAACTGTGGGATACAATTACGGATACCTTAAATGGCAATTCAGGGTTTTATATCTTTCTGTCCTTCTTACCGCTTTCGGTCAAATCATAACTCATTTATTGAAACTAGGCTGATAATCAGCACTTTTCGATCGTCAAAATTTATTAACAAGAGACAGTCCCCCGAAACGCCCACCCTTCGACACTTTCCTAGGTATATCCTTAAGTTATTTTAGGCATAGCTCCACAAATGTCTCTTGAGTGGCGTCACAAACCCCGTCCCATCGTCTTTAACCCGTGAAGCGATTGGGTTAACTACAGTTTGACTTCGATCTTAATCTCAACTAATGGTGGTGTAATCAGGCCTTATCACGGCACATTATGAATGGAGATGACTACGAAAGCATGATCAAGGTAGGACATAAATAAACCGATTGTAGCGAGTCACTCAATCTTTATATCGCAGGGTACGTGCTCCGATTGATAAATTGAAAAACATAAATGGTTAATAATTGAAATAATTATAAATGGAATGGTGTTCTTCTTTTGAAGCGTAAAGCTTCTGTGGCTCCAAAATAAACTGCTTATAAGCTGTGGTACTCTCAAAATATTGTGATCATCAGTTAGACTTATAATCTGTTTAACATTTTGAGATGCAATCGCTTGAGACCCAGGCGTCTGGCCTTGGGCTATACTGTACTTGTACCGTATTTAATGTATTTTTTTTTAACATTGTACTTGCAGTATAGAATGTTGCACCTATCCATCTAAAGTAACGAAAATCATTACACAACTTCAAAGCCGACAAATACCGTATTAAATCCAGAAGCAAATCTAAATTAAACATTCACCTGAAACAGAGCTAAACCATAATTACATTTACTAGACAAAAGATCTCGCAAAACACAGAAACAATGGTGCTCAAAATAGTACCTACTCGTAACATAAATACATTGTAGAGAGAAATTAATTTGTCCGTGCGCACAATTGGTACAAGCACCCTCTCGTTACCGTCCATGTGATGTCGCGACGGTTTCATGAGCCAACTATATCTACTTTTACCCTACAGTCACGTGGACATATTGAAATGTATTTCCCTATCTGTCATTAACTCATTATTTTAAAAGTTATGATGTGGCGAAACGAAAACTGTCTTTCTGTGGGCGGTGACAAAAAGAGTGATTTGAGGAATTGTATTTAATGTCTATTATGGATGTCGGTACACGCTGTTTTGTAGTGCTCCGTATGTCAAGTTTCTTTTAACTTTTATTTAGGCTATTCTGTTCCACTGCTAGGAAAAGGACTACATTCCTTTTCAACTCTCTCGCTGTCTTTTGCTTTCTCTGACCAATCAGTCAGTAACGAGAGAATGTTAATGTTTCTTGGTTTCTTTTCTTTCGTTTATATTTACTTAAAAAAAGACAAATAAATAAACTCAAATTTCTAAGCAGATTTTTTCATCGAGTTCCTGATACACCAGTATTTTAGAACATTGTTTTTTGTACTATCTTATTGTGTGTATTTTACTATGGGCCTTAGTTGCCTGAAATAAAATAATAGTAAATTTTGATACAAGTGCGGGAAGTTTTCCCACGTGTTAGTTTAAAATAATCATGTTTATTTATAGTATTATTTTTACAAACACAATTTATATTAAAAAAATATGTATGCTGTAAAGACGCAAATCAAAATGACGAAATTATAAAAAAACACTGCCGAGTCGGTGGTGTTTTTTTTAATTTTTTTTTTGTTATCTGTGGTAATTTTCATTCCCTCCCTTGGTTGCGGAAAAATAATATTACCGGGGTGGTTATTATTTCCGGGGTGCTGTCAGTGTTAGCGCAGAGGTAACTTTGACTGCATATTTATGGGGCTTAGAGAGTTGGATACTAGATAGAGACATGAAGTATAATGTCAAAAGAGGTAATGTGAGTTAGTTATTATTGTCCTACTGATACTATTGTCAGCCCGCGTCATACTATTGCTAGGCAAAGGCCTCTCCCCATGTCCAGTTGCTTCAATAAAGGTCGACTGAAAAACTATCACCTGGTTTAGTAATTTATAATCAACTTAATATAAGGCAGGCAACGCGAAGCTTAAAATACTGGATCTAAGACTCAAAGAGTTTTTTTATAACGGAGGTGAGAAACATCTTTCCATCCTGGAAGGATGTTTGAAAGTTCACATCCGAAAAGAAAATGTTTAAAGGATGAAAGTTTGGCGTTTTTTATCGATGGAATATCCCTTGGGGAAATCGGCTTGTCCGGTAACAAAATAAAACATTTTACTCTTTTATAGTAACAACGTAGTTATTAGGAGGAGCTCGTGGTTTAATAATAACTGCCATTCGGATCGATTTATAGGTTAAGCCGTGTTTGCCTAGGTTGATTCGTCGATGGGTGACCACTCGGTACATATCAAGTTTCCTCCGTCTTGGCAAGTCGTTGGTCCCGGCTGCCATACATAGATCTTTGTCAGTAATCGTACTCCTACGAGTTTTTGTCATTTTTACTCATGTACGATCGCTAGACCAAGATCGTACGAAGTTTAAGTTTGCCCAGTTGCCCCATTCTAGTGCAGATTGTGAAAGAGCGAGATTCAGCAGAGTAAACTTAATCAAAACAAAACTTAGAAACAGTTTATTCTATGAAGCAATGAAGGGGACATTATTAGCCTACCAATTAATAACAAGAAACGAAAAGAGTTTATGCCAACAAAAGAAATGTTAAACAAAATATTGTTTACCATTTCTTTCAACATTCATCAATTTCATTTTGGAACGAAGTTCCTTATCGCGCGTTGTGAAAGGGGGCTAGACGGAAAAAATTCTTACGAAAAGTTGTCACGACACTTTTTGCTATAGTAAGCTATTGTAAGTTGTGAGGGTCGCATGTTTCTCTGTCTGTCTCTCTCTCTCTTATAGAAAGCAAGCCAGATATTTTCATTTCTACATTACTTTTTTTTTTTTTTTTATTAACATAATATAAAATAATAACAATAACTTCGTTCCATCCGGGTGTTCCTTGACACCTCTCAAGTTTTTTTTTTTTAACTTATTTTTTTTCTATGGTCTTAACTACATATATGACCACAGGTATAATATGTAGGTATAATAAATAGTTTTATTGCATTTATTTTCTAAAACTAAACGAATTTTAGTTATTTTTAATAAAAACTTAGTACTTCTAGGTTGTACGATCTCTCATTTCAAAATTTCCTTGGCATAGTAGGTACGATTTTTTTGTAGTTGGCGTTTCGATCACACCTTTTTTGCACCTGGCAGCCCTGGTCGTTACAAGTCAGTGACCTAAAATTATGACAACTAGTCTTACTATTGGGTATCGTATTACCCAGTACTAACTGGGTTGTGGATATCAGACAGGCAGTCGCTCCATGTAAAATACGGGTATTTAGCTGTACCCGGTTAGACTTGAACCCGACCCCAACAACAAACAAACAAACAAAACAACATTTGGGAAAAGGCTAGGCAGATGATGATATAGAAAGATAGAGAGAAAACATATTTATTTGGCACATGCCACAAGTGCACACAACAAAATAAAAATAATAATAAAAAAACTAAAAACTAAACACGAAAAAGAGTGTGTATTTGATTTGATTTTCATGGCTGCGCCAAATAGGACGGCAGGGCTATTGCGTATCAAATGGTTATGGTTTGGTATACTAAACTAACCATTTGACAGTTAATTGATGGACACTATGATAGCCACTGACATTTAAAAAGATACGCAATAGCCCTGCAGTTCACCAAAGTGCCGAGCAACCAGTGCCTGACGCTGGTTTTCACCTAGACCAGATACAGTTATTATCATTCTCCGTGCACACGTGCACACGTATAAAAAGTTTATTTACGTTTAGATATTATACCTAAGCTATGTATAGTCGCAGGAGATCGTCAATCACCCGAAGGTACGCCTGGAATTTAATGTATCTTTCATTCATGCCCCACTTGACGTGAAACATCAATGTTACGTGTCAAACAACTAGTACCTACTCTACGAACAGTTTGATTGACGGTTTTTATTGATATGCCAAAAACATTACCCTACGTTTTGCCGCAGTCGGGTAGAAAAATAAAATAAAATACGTACATCTTGAAATTTTTGAAAATCAATGATGATAATGAAAAATGCTCTAGAAAATCAATATAATGCTCTTTTCTAAACGAGTTCAATCTATGTATTTTATTACTGAAACAGCATAAGCCAGAATGAGGGACAGCAGAATAATAGTAAATAGAAGCGTGAAAACATTTCAACAAAGCTAGGAACGTGAAAACTGTGGTACCCCAGTGTCTGTGCCCCACCAGTGGGAACGTTATATATATAAACCGATTATGAAAAGTGAATAATAAACCTGACCTATCTCACTTTTTTAAACATTGAGCAAACAGTAGCACATAGCCCATACAATTAACTGTAGGCCATAAAAATGTTTGTTCCGGGATCGAACCAGTGACGTGCAGCACATAAATAATATTATAATAAATATTCTATCAACATCTGCCTAGCCTTTTCCCAACTACATATGTTGGGGTCGGCTTCCAGTCTAACCGGATGCAGCTGAATACCAGAATTTTACAAGGAGCGACTGCCTATCTGACCTCCACAACCCAGTTAATCCTGGGTAATACGGAAAAAATAATATTTTATAAAGAAATACTAGTTTTTGCTTTCTATTCTTTGTAATTGATGCAAAAAAAGCCTGTATCATCAGCAACTAAGTGGCAAATTATAAACGAATCTAATTAAACAACAATAAAATCTAAATAGAAATGTACTAGTACAAATTGGTTGGGTATTAATCAATCGCAGAGCTATGAGACACATCACATTGGCTGCCGTCGACGTGCTATGGCACGATATCCGCATAGCCGTGTCATTGAAAGACGTTACAGAAATAAATGAGAATAAGTAAATAAATATGTAGGTATATTCATTCACGCTTCCTACAATATTAGGAGGAGCAGCTTGGCCGGTTTGTTAGTTCTTTACTCCGCGGATATTCAAATGAACATCACCATCTGGATAGCTTTTCTAAACTATATTGGGGTCGGCTTCCAGTCTAACCAGCAAGACTGGTTGTCTTTCGGGTCACTGACTACCTTTTACGACTGACAATTGACAGCCGGAGGACACTCGGAATGCAATGAGAGGTCGCCCATCCGCAGACAAACCTACGCAGATTGATCCGAGCGGCCGTCAATATTCAGCCACGAGCTCCTCCTTCCTTTAATTTATCATTGGTTAAAAGACTCTTCCAACCGTTTCATAAATTAAAAAATCACAAAACAGACGTGAATTTTAAAATGCTACCTTTAATTAATTGAATTACTTAGTGTCCGCAAAACCGGTACATTCGCATTGAATAACAGAATCACCAGTATATACGACCCGCTTGTTCCACTCGCACCGATAAAGTACAATTTCATGATCGCACTTAATGAATTTCATTTAATCAAACCGGAATTTCAGTTTGCTGTGTAATTTGATTTACTGTATTGTGTGCGCCTTCTGATTTCATCTTTAGCGAGAAGGGTTGAATATTTTGATTAATTCATTCAACTCTGATTACGTAAGCTGAGACACCGCTGAATTTACGGTTAATTAATATTACGAGAAATCATGAACATTGTGTGAAATCATAGACGTTATTTAGCGCTTTACATTAGGCCCGATGCAGGTCAAGAACAGGCCCATTTTACAATATTGTGTTGCATCTATAGTTTGAATCACTAAAGTAAAAGGGGAAAAGAAGGGGGAAGTAGAAGGTGCGCCACCTCGAACAAGCCTCCATGATATGAGTCTAGATCATCTCTCCACCTCTTTCTAGGCCATTCTCGGTGCCACCGTCCATCCCCAGGCACCCATCGTGTTGAGACCTTTGCCCAGCGGTCATTAATCATGCGGCTCACGTGACCGGCTCCATGTCATTTGAGCCGTGTAGACTTCATTTTAAGTAAATGAAAACAAGACAGTTAAATAGGACCACATCTTTTTGCTATACGTGGTGTTTATCCATGGAGCTTATGACTCATAGGACTTTTCTAAGTGCGCCAAAACAAGAACATTTAAATGGTCAATTAATTAACAATTACACGGAAGAGATGCTGATTACGTTCATTCACTCAAATACAAATAACGTATTTGATACTTAAGTGTTTAATTAGCTCTGATTAATTCTAATTTAATCGTCAGAATGAGATGTGTCTACCTGTTGGCCAATAAACATAGCTGATTGGTTGAGTGACAGTTGACAACTCGCCAACACAAATCTTGTGATCGACAGAAGTACAAAACATGATTGTATCATAGTCTTTTTTGAGGATACGGAAATAAGGTGGATCCCGGAAAACAAAGAAATTGTTTAATTTTTTCATCCTGCATCCATTTGGTCCGTTGCGTTGGAATAACAATAGTATAGATAAAGTGACCATACGTCCCGTTTTGAACTTGACTGTCCCTTTCCTAGGTCACCTGTCCCGTTGTCCCCAAACAAAGCTCTGGGACACAAAATAGTCCCGTTTTCCGAAACTTTGTGAAATTTAAAAAAAACTTTAGTACTCGTCTGACGCAAGCCGTGCGAGACCACGTCGCACAGTGGTCTGAAAATCGAGCTACATAAATAGAAACTTCAAGTCAGTTACTTAAAAACAAAAAAAAATAATGTCTCTGGGATACTTCCCTATAAGTGATAATTAACGTATGGATGGTTTTAGAAGCTCCACGCGTGAGATAAAAAAGTTTTGTGTTTTTTTTTGTATGGGAGAAAACACGTAAAGTTTATTTTTTTTATTCTGATTCAAACTGAAGGGCTGGTGCTCACAAGAGTTATTGTACCATACACGGCGATCAAGATGACATCCAATTCATCCACACTTCGGTGCAGCTTCGCGCGTACCAACTGTTTGAAGTTTGGAATTTTCGATATGTGATTTTTCTAATTTTTGACGTGGTTAAATGAAGTTGGCGCTCGACACAAAAAGTACATTATACATGGTAAATACCGTTTTCTGGATTAATAATAGACAATGTCAAACTGACATGGTCACTAACATGACCATGTCAGTTTAAAAACTTATCCTACGTAAGTATCACATCACACTAATATTATAAAGGCGAAAGTTTGTGTGTGAGTGTATGTTTGTTACTCTTTCACGCAAAAAATACTGAACGGATTTTGATAAAACTTAGTACACAGATAGTTTATAACCTGGAATAACACATAGGATAGTTGTTATCCCGATTTTATCTCCCCGTGGGATGATTTTCGAGTTTCGAGGCGAAGCCGCTGGCTAAAACAGCTAGTAAAAAATATATGTTGCATTCAATTTTTTTTTTTTTATAAAACCCCACACATTTCTCCTGTATAGTGGGTTCGTTCACAAACATTTAAACTCACATACACAAACACCCAGACCCGAAACAACAGCTATCTGTAGGCCATACAAATATTTGTTCCGTGCGGGGATCGAACCCACGACACGTAGCGTAGCGCAGCAGTCAACTGCTTGAGCCACTGCGCCAACCGTGTCGCGTGTCGTGTGTAATTATTAAATTACTATTAATTACTGTCAGAAGAACTTTGATTTACTAAAGCTGGTGAACTGATGATTGATTTTATTTTTCATATTTTTTTCTAATGAAAATAATTATGCTTAGTTTTTCTTTAGGTTTTTTTTTTATAAAGAACATTAAAATGTTCTTTATTTTCATTGATGACCTGCTAACTGTCATAGTCTATGTCCCGTTCTGAGTTAAACAAATAATGGTCAGTTTAAGTATAGATGATATGGCAAGAAAGGAGGTGTGGTGGATGAGATGACGAGTCATTGAGAAGTAAGACAGATAAAGATAAGCAGCGTCGACCCCTAATCAATTGAAATAAGAGCAAGAGAATAATGAGACCTGTTATGCCGGAAACACATTGGTGAAACGTAACATGAAATGTAACACGAAAGAGCCGTCCAGACTTGTGCAATGCAACATGTAATGTAGCCAACAACAAAGGGAAATTGTTTCAACGTGTGTTACATTTCATGTTACGTTACACCAATGTGTACCCGGCATTAGATTACCTAAACATAGAGCCCGAATAGTATGAACATTTTTTATTTTTTGGCGTGTGGTAAATCATCGAATAACCCCTTCCCGGCAGAGCGAAAGGGAGTGTCAGACTTCTACTGACTAAATACCACCCATGTTCCTTCTTAGCCCTTCATGTCGAAGCCGCGGTATCTCTTGCGAACAACCCGAAGCCCCGACGGGCGTCGGCCTTTGCGGGCCCCTTCCTTGTTGCTGAAATCTCTTTGAGGCGCGCGTGGAACACGAACGCGCCGTCGACACGGCCTGTCCTCGTCATAAGACGGACGGACGGCGAGCTAGCCCATCACTCACCGTCGACAGGCCCGCGTCTACGGTGGCCGGAAGCCATCACGTGGCCCCCGATGCCCGGAGCGCCTTCCGCGGCGGCTGGGACGAGAGGTTCTCTCCCTCTCACGTTCCGCCACCTCCTTCGCTAGCATCACTGCTTCGCAGAAGGAGGCGACGGCGTCCCATTCCTCCTCGCCCCGGACCATGGCTTGCACCAGGGCCGGACGCGAGAGGTCGCCGCCACCGATCGCCGCTACGAGAACACGGCGGGGCTTCGCCCAAGCGGGACACACCTCCACGGTGTGCTCCACCGTGTCCTCCGGCCGATCCTCACAATGGCGGCATCCGAGCGTTCGAATGTATGACCTAAAGTCAGAATTGTGTAAGATTAGTTATTTAAGTATTACTTAGTTAAGTAAGTTTTTACTTAATCACGTTCACATACAGTATATAACCGCATATTATCTACAGTTCAAGACATAACAGCTGCAACTGCGAAACGATACAGTACGTTCGAAAAATGTTGAAGATATTATATTTAGTTAGTTTCTCATACTTGTTGATTGCAACTGGTGAGTTCTTTACTTTATTATGATTTCTTAAATAACATAATAAGGCCCTCTTGTACCACAAATAAATTGATTATATTCCTTTAGGGTTAACCTAACCTAACCATATTTAAGACATCAGATGAAACGTGGAAGTCTGATAAGCATTCGCTCCACTTTAATTCTGGTATTCAGCCACATTCGAATTGACTGGAAACCAACCCAAATATTATTATTAGTAACTAGCTGATGCCCTCGGCTTCGACCTTCAACCTTTCTCGAGAACCACTCTACCCATTGGTGAAAACCGCATGAAAATCTGTGCAGTACTTTTTGAGTTGATCGCGAACAGACAGACAGATGCGGCGGAATACTTTGTTTTATAATATTAGTGATTTGTTAGCTTAGATGTTACTGGTTTAAAAAAATATTTAACTAGGAGTACATAGTGCTTTTTAAATGTACTTTACTTCATTTCCCAGGATTAGGGTCCCAGTTTTAGAGCCCATTTTATTAGTCTCAGACTACCAGCAGTACCAAGACGCGACAGCATATGCTGAATTTTGATAAAGAAGTGGAAGGGGAGGAAATGGGATAGCAATTAGTATTCGTGTAGTTCCTATGTATCACTATCACTACATAGTATACAACAAAGTCGCTTTCTCTGTCCCTATATCCCTATGTATGCTTAAATCTTTAAAACTACGCAACGGATTTTGATGCGGTTTTTCTTAATAGATAGATTCAAGAGGAAGGTTTTAGTATATAATTTGACCGACATCCACGCGGTTGAAGCCGCGGGCATCAGCTAGTCCACAATAAAACAAAAGCCAAAAACCAACCAAACCAGAAACTATAGTTCTAGTTAAAGACTTCTGTTTAATAAATCACTATTCGAGCCGTCGATCATTCAATTACAAACCATCTATGTGGTAGTTAACAGAAAAGCCAATAGATGGCACTGTCCCTTCTATCGATCTATGTCATCATTTGTAATAATTGTACAGCGGTCTCCAGAGATGGCAGGTTCATCAATACTATCATGGTTATTAATTAGATTAACTAATGATCTTCGCAGATAGACATTCTCGCGGTGACATATACTTTTCTTTTTATTAATCTGTGTCTGAAGTAAATCTTAATTTAACTTACACCTTACTATTGTATCGAGTCTGGTTCTTTTAACCTAACTGACGGATGTGTTGCTGAGGAGTTTATTCCGCCACTTCTTCTTTCCAGCAAAAATACTAGGAAGTGTCGAAGGGTGGGCGTTTTGGAGGACTGTATTTTGTAGATAAGTAAAGTAAATTTTGACATATCTACTCATTAATAGGTTTATGTAAGTTACGAATTGTTAGCACTTCCCCGTCGATTTGTGTCTGAAATGATGCGGGATGCACGGGACCGGTCAATGTGGGGACACTTAGGGGAGGTCTATGTCAAGTAGTGAACGTCTTTAGCTGAAAGGATAAATAACCTAAAATGAGAAAATATCCCTCAAACTCAAGCCATGTTTTGCAGTGTGGTATTTTCTCAATTTAATTGATGTCTTACCAGTTTTGTAAAATGTTTGCGTTTCCATTGGGGTTTCTTTAGCTAATTGTATAAACAAATGCTTTCACTATAAATAAATAAATGTTGCATTAAACATCCATTTGTATTCTAATACTTGGTTTTAATCAGTTGTTTTGTGCAGCCTTTGTATATATTCGAACGTTTTACTTTTCTTTTCATTTATTTGTAGAACTGGAAAGGACTCGATAAATTGATCAGGTAAGAGTTTATAAATTACATTACTTTAATTAAATGGGAAATGCCTATCGGCTAAAATAACTTTCATACATAATTTCACGCCCCTACTTATATGATTTATGATGATGATCAGTATGATGTCAATTATTTATGAAAAAGGTTCTGGCGACGTACTATGATTTTTTTTTTTTTTTTTTCCACTTCCGTAACCATCTACACTCAGCGCTAGTTGAACAGTTAGGTTTCTTTAATATTCATTTAAATTCAACTTATCATCATCTGTATAGCCTTTTTCCCAACTATGTTGGGTCGGCTTCCAGTCTAAACGGATGCAGCTGAGTACCAGTATTTTACATGGAGCGACTGCCTATCTGACCACCACACCCCAGTTAATACTGGGTAATACGACACCCTTTGGTAAGACTGTTTGTCAGACGTTCAGGTCACTGACTACCTGTAACGACTGCCAAAGATCTATAATATGGCAGCCGGGATCAACCGCTTAACGTGCTTTCCGAGGCATGGAGGAAACTCGGTATTTAATGGGCGGTCACCCATCCACAGACCAACCTAGGCAAGCGCGGGTTAACCTTAAGATCGACCCCAAGTAGCAGTTATTATTAAACCACGAGCTCCACATTTAATTTCATCATATAAGTTCAACTATTGATATCAATATAAACCGGCTTACTATAACTTTTGTATTTGCAACACTACCGCCATGACTATTATTATAAACTTGTGGCAGATGTCTGTGTCTGCGCTACCCTTTGTGCAAACCGTCCAGTCTGTGGAATTCACTGCCGACTTTCCCTGTTCATCGATCAATATAAAAAACAAAAAAAATATATAAAGTCTGGATCTCTTCGAAGTTTGAGTGAATCAGTTTATTCTTGACAAGCCCCCATGCTAGACTGCATCAGGCAAGTTGCTCCTAAAGGGAAGCCTCTCTTCTCTCTTCTTCAAAAGGTCCGTCATTACTGAGGACCGTCGTCACTAGACCACTTTAAACGGACCATCGGTCTCGGTGGACACCGGTCCAAAGTTGCCATCACCACCTGCTGAAATTAGCTTGAAGGCGTAGCTTCTTTTAATGCAAGCCTATTTCGTAAAATAAATTATGAGTTTTAGCTATCAATGGTTGTCTCGGTTACAAAATGACAGAATGTTTCTAATTGCAGAGTGATGGAGTCAATAACTGACGCAGCATCCGCTGTGTCCTACGTTAGAGGTATGCAGGCTGCTATGAACGTCCTCACCAGCATTCAAATCGTTAGTCGCTTATGGATGCAAGAAACTGATGTACCAGGTTAGTTTGTAAAAAGACGTGTGTGACTTGGTACCATCCACCACTAGTGTGTCCCAGTCCCTTACACGACCATTTGTAAAAAAAAATTGTATCATCGTCTCAAAGTAAAATTGTTTTGTGCTTATGCAGATGAAGCTGAATATGACTACATAGTGGTTGGAGCAGGTACTGCAGGAGCTATAGTGGCTGGAAGATTATCACAAAATGAAACTGCTAAGATACTTCTTATAGAAGCTGGAGGAGATCCAACTCTGGAGACTTATGTACGTAAATTATTTATTCATATACTTAATCTTGTTTATCCCTCAGAGGCTCCTTTACTAGAGTTTTTTAATTCATCATCGCTGCTTTAAACGGTGAAGGTAACTAAGAAAATCGATAAAAATATTATACAGGCGACATCTACCAACCCGCACTAAGAATTACTTTTAATAATTGCTCTTATCCAGCTCAAGTTAGATCTTAATGATACTCATTATTGATTCCAGTATCCCGGCACAGTCTTATTTACACGATCATCGCCAATAGACTACAACTTCACTACTACAACCAAACGTTACTCCAAACAATGTGGTCAAAATGGAAAATCTATACTGCATGCTGGGAAAGTACTGGGAGGAACCAGTAGCTTTAATATACTGATCTATGAAAGAGGAAATGAGCGAGACTATGATGATTGGGTAACAGCATCAAACAACCCACAGTGGTCTTTAAACAACATACTCAAATACTTCAAACGAACGGAAAATCTTGAAGACCCAGAAATCTTAAGTTCACCATATAGGGAGTACCATGGTGTGGGTGGACCATTGACTGTAACTAAAGAAAACCGAACTATTATTGATAAGTATATCGAAGCTTTTGAAGAACTAGGAAATTTAATTGTTCTTGATTCAAACGGTAATGAAACCCTTGGATATGCTAAAACACAATACACCATAAGCAATCAGAGGCAGAGCAGTGCCACATCCTTTCTAAAGTCTACCGACAAAACACCCTATATACACCTACTTAAACATACAGAAGTTACTAAAATTATTTTTGATTCAAACAATAATGCTGTCGGTGTAGTAGCTATCAGAAATGATAAAAAAGTGACTTTTAAAGCTAAGAAAGAAGTTATAATATCAGCAGGAGTTATAAACTCACCAAAATTGCTTATGTTATCAGGAATAGGTCCCAGAAAACACCTTGAAAGCAAAGGTATCAAAGTTATAGCTGATTTACCTGTTGGTGAAAACTACCACGATCATGTAAGTGTAGTACTTATTCATACATTAGGAAAATCTTGCGGAATCCCACCAGAAGCAGATCGTCGTAGATATCCTTTTCCTACAATAACTGGGTGTGTAGCCTTAAACGAGTCTAGTCGATACCCAGACTATGTAGCAACTGAATACTTCTTACTAAGCAAGTACGCTGCTGAACAAGCTCTTCTCGATACCGCCTTCTATCATCGCTATAGTGACTGCATTCTCAACAGGCTTTACAACAAATCTAAAGGATATAAGCTGTTACACTCTTTTATTAAGAATACGAAACCAAAATCGAGAGGCAGTGTTACTTTACGTAGTTCACACTGTAAGGACCAGCCAATAATTCATACTGGAATTTATTCAAATGAAGCTGATTTAGAAGACCATGTTGATTATTTACAGGATTATTTCAAAGTGGGTGACACTAAAGTTTTCAAAGATATAGGAGCAGAGTTTATAGACCCGTTGGGTAATCAATGTAAGGAGCACGCATTTGGAAGTAGGGAATATTGGAAATGCTATGCTCTTTGTATGATGAATCCCAGTAACCATGCTGTAGGTACCTGTGCCATGGGTTCTGTGGTCGATGGTGAGTTGAAAGTTATCGGTGTGAAGAGACTACGAGTGGTGGACGCCAGTATCATACCAGTAATAACTTCAGAGGGAACTTACGCCCCGACCATGATGATTGGGGAAAAAGCTTCGAATATTATTTTACAGGCCAACTATTGATAAAGTTTTAGAAATAAAGGTTGAAAAATTGTTTAAAAAGTGTTTTATTTGACGCATTGTAGCATCATAGACCTACAAACTTTCTAGTTACCATTGCTGGGATACAGACACCATTTTTGTGAGAGTGAGTGGTTCAAAATTCACCACGTGGGTGAAAAAAAAATCACTTAGAAATATTGTAAAGTGCTAATCACTGTGATGATCCACAGTGAATAGTTTCGTTACCCACGTTGCTACAATAAATTGAAAAGAGAAATTACAATGGTTGCAAAATGTACCGCTGCATAAATGCTCTATTACAAATTTTCCAAATACTAAATTACTACCCTCCGACACTTTGAAAATTTTTCGAAATTTTTATAGGAAAATCGTTCATTATTAATACAATTCTAAATTTTCTTGTACTTAATTTCCGTTTTCCAATTAAAACGAAAATCATTATCTAAACGGAGCTAGTTCATTATTAACAATTTGTACGCGACAAGTTTACATAATGAATTAAATGATATTAGACAGAACATAATGTATTCACAAGCATTTATTAGTAGAATAGGTCTAATCGCGTATATTTTGTCATTAGAGGAATTAGTAAATGAAAGATAACATAATCGAAACATGAGTTTATTGACCTCATCTACGTTTTTTCAAATTGTTAGGTACTGATGGATCTTACCTATATTTAAAATTATTTAAATAAATGCTTCAGATTGTATAAAAGTAGTATTCCGTGCTTATACAAGATTAAGAAAAAAGAAGCTGTATTCAGTGGCTGGTAGTTCACTATCATCAAAGTCCTCCGCCGCATCTGTCTGTCTGTGTTCTAACTCAAAAACTACTACACCGATTTTCATGCTGTTTTCACCAAAGAATAGAGTGGTTCTCGAGGAAGGTTTTATTATAATATAATTTGACCAACATCCACCCGGGTGAAACCGCGGGCATCAGATAGTATAAAATAAATTCTTAAGAGTCTCCATGCAGTGAGACGTGTTTGTGCATTATTGCTCAGTAAATTTGAGCAGGCGCTTTAGTAAAAACTGTAATATTTTGAACATTCCCAGGACAAACAGTTTCCTCAGTGTAAGATAAAGGTAACGGGCATATCTAACTGAATGAAAATGCTCAGCTAACTTTTCCACCGTCATCTCGACTGATGCCTTCCTCTCCAGGGAAAACTGCCGTGACTCGGCACGATCGCCACTTCAAACTCATTTTTGTTCCTATAGGTGCACGAGAGTGCCTTTTTCTAATGGATTAGTGCACGATCGCCATTTCACTCGCAGCTGTAGCAGTGAAATAAATAAATAACGCAGGCCCTATGAAAGTAGATGAATGTAATTTGAATCCGAATTAATGGTTATTAAAGTGCTATTCACTGTGGATCATAGTTTCAATACCCATGTTCCTACAGTAAATTGAAAAGAGAAATTACAAAGGTCGCAAAATATACCGCTGCATAAATTCTCTATTACAAACTTGTTTGACGTTGAGATAAAATGGATTACAAAATAAGCATAATAGACCTGTATTTTTCTAATTCCCATTGCTGGGATATAGGCCCTACTTTCTGTGATAGTGAGTGGTGAATGGTTGATGAAAATTTAAATATACAATCAGAAATACTGTTAAGTACCACTCAAGCAGATCAAAGTTTTGGTACCCACTCTCCTAGAGTCAATTGAAAAGATAAAATACAATGGTTGCAAAATATATCGCTGCATATATTCTCTATTTAAATTTTCCCAAACACTATGTATTTTCCGTTTTACAATTATTAAAACTAAAATCATTATGTAAATAGAGCTAATTCATTACAAACAATTTGTACGTGAAAAGTTAGTTTTAAATGATTATTAAAACATTTGTTTGTACAAGCATTTATTAGTGGAAATGGGTCTAATCGCGTGTATTTTAGTATTAGGGGAATTAGTAAATAATAGATACAAGAGTTTTATCACCTCATTTACGTTTTTACAATTGTACTATTATTCAAAGTTTTTGTAAAACTATTGCATATTTTGAGCCTCATTTAAGTTTCAAATAATACCATTCGTATTCAAATGATTGAGTCTAATTAGTTTTCTAATGCAACTTGCGAATATATTTTGAATGTTATCCACTATTTTTTTCATTTAATCGTGAAATTTGAAAGGTATTGGGCAGGTAAGAATTTATAAATTAAAAACCGTATCCACTGCTGTTACCCATCAGAAAAAAAGTACGAATAAAATGATTAAGAGGCTCGCCCCCTTCTGCATGAGACTTTAACATATCTTTCAAAAAACGGGTGTACTATTAGGCTCACCTCTGCTTTACCCTTCGAAGATTACAGACTCAATGTTATGAAAAATTTCCATTCAAACTAGCATCGTCTCTCTAATTATCTCTTAATTTCCATTCAAAGTCTCGTTGCATCATTCAATGACAGAATATTTCTAACTGCAGACCTGAGTGATGGAGCCAATAACTGACGCAGCATCAGCTGTGTCCTATGTGAGGAGCGTTCAGGATGCCTTGAACTTGGTCTCGACCTTACATGTCCTCCACCACTTGTGGATGCCTCAATATCATGTTCCAGGTAAGTGATTGTTTCTAATATTATCTCTAATACTGACATTTTTTGAGCGACAAAATGCCTCGCTTCTTCACCGATATGTTAGTAGTGATTAATCATAAACAAAATTTCAAAAAGTTCTTTAATAAAAACTTATTAAATATTACTCGTTACTAACAAGTTATTGAAGAGTAAGAAATATTTAAATAATGATCTGAAATTTAAAAATAATAGCTGGAGTTTTGTTCATCTGATAACTAAAATCTTAAGCTAACCAAAAAATAACTACAAACACATCGCACACATCGGAACACGCAGTTAATAGTAATTTATGCAGACATTGCTCCAGTAAATTGAAACTCTGATTAATGTAAAACAATTACGTGTTTATTCAGATGAAGCTGAATACGACTACATAGTAATTGGAGCAGGTACTGCAGGAGCTACAGTGGCTGGCAGAATAGCACAGAACAGAACTGCTAAGGTACTTCTTATTGAAGCCGGTAAAGATCCAAATTTAGAGAATTATGTAAGTAAACCAACCTAACATTATAAATGCAAAAGTAAGTCTAGAAAGAAATTTGGCTACTAGCCTAACCATATTCTGATGGTACCAGATTTTTATCTCGATAGTTAACGTGATATAATTTACTAAACCCTCGCGGGGGACGCCTCGGGCAAAAGACATTTCACTTGGCTACCAACGAAACTTCAAACACAATCAGTATACTCGTACATACGATTTGCTGATTTCGACCAATTTTATTGGTCATTAGATACCTACTTACTTGGTACTTATTCAAATTTTTAATGTACCGTTAATGATTACAGAATGCCGGCTTATTCTTGTTCACACAGTCATCACGAATCGACTACAACTTCACTACTACAAGCAAACGCAATACCAAACAATGTCGTCAAGATGGAAACTTTATACTGCATGCTGGTAAAGTACTGGGAGGAACTAGCAGCTTCAATCTAATGGTATACGAAAGAGGAAACGAGCGAGACTATGAATCTTGGGTAACAGCTTCAAATAACCCGGGGTGGTCTTTTAACAATATACTAAAATACTTCAAAAGAACGGAAAAACTTGAAGACACAGAAATTTTAAATTCACCTTATCGAGAGTACCATGGCGTGGATGGACCTCTCAGTGTAACAAAAGAGAACAGAACAGTAATTGACCAATATACTGTAGCTTTCGAAGAACTGGGAAATTTAAATGTCATTGACCTTAACAGCAACGAGACTCTTGGATTTACCAAAACACAATACACTATAAGAGATCAGAGGCAAAGCAGTGCTACATCATTCTTAAAGCGTTTTGACAAAACAACTTACATAGATATTCTTAAACATACAGAAGTTACTAAAATTCTTTTTGATTCTAATAATAATGCTATTGGTGTAGAAGCTATGAGACATAATAAAAAGGTAACTTTTAAAGCGAGAAAAGAAGTGATAGTATCAGCAGGAGTTATAAACACACCTAAGTTACTTATGCTATCAGGAATCGGTCCCAAAAAACATCTAGAAAGCAAAGGTATCAAAGTTATAGCTGATTTACCTGTAGGTGAAAACTACCATGATCATGTAGGTATAGTTATAATTTATACGCTAGGCAAATCTACTGGGATTGAACCTGAAACTGATCGTAGCTTATTTCCAAATCCATCAATAACTGGGTACGTAGCCCTGAATGAATCTAGTCGATACCCAGACTACGTAGCATCTGGATACTACCTACTTAGCAGGATTGCTGCTGAAGAGGCTCTTGTAGATAGCGCATTCTATCATCGCTTTAGTAACTGCATTGTCAATAGGATTTTCAAAAAATCTAAAGGATATAAGCTGTTATACTCTTTTGTCAAAAACACTACTCCAAAATCCAGAGGAAGTGTTATCTTGAGAAGTTCAAACTGTAAGGACAAACCAATCATTGATACTGGAATTTATTCAATTGATGCTGATTTAGAAGACCATGTTGATTATTTACAGGATTATTTCAAAGTGGGTGACACTAAAGTATTTAAGGATATAGGAGCAAAGTTTATAGACCCTTTGGGTAATAATTGTAGGGAGCACGAATTTGGAAGTAGAGAATATTGGAAATGCTATGCTCTTTGTATGATGATTCCCAGTTACCATGCTGTAGGTACCTGTGCCATGGGTTCTGTGGTCGATGGTGAGTTGAAGGTTATCGGAGTGAACAGACTACGAGTGGTGGATGCCAGTGTCATCCCAGTTGTAACGTCAGCAGGAACCTATGCCCCGACAATGATGATTGCAGAAAAAGCTGCTGATATAATTTTGAACGACATGTCTCGTTAATTTATAATATTGATATATATATGTTACGGCGGGAAAACCACTTGAGGAATGCTGCTCCTAAACATCAATGGCCTCCGCCATATTGTCTTCGCCTTAGATTCCTCTTCGTGGTAGATGGGTATATGGGTAGTTGAAATCACACACAATACTTGACTCAAACACCAAACGTTTATTTACAATAGTCCATTTACAGGCACTTATAAACTTTTCAGGGGTTGAGACCCATTCACATGAATCATTGTTACTATGGAGAAGAATGGGTTGAAGAAACTCCATTTAAATCATGTTACAATTCTCGTTTGCACTAAATAATGTTAATCACATCAAAAACCACTTTCATTTACATTATTTGCTAAACGCGAGTTAATGTGCATCTTTCGTCACACGCGTGTCTACTTGTCTCGTCCGTCTAGCGGAAGTACCACGTACTCAGTATTGTTATTAATTACTTTTAATCAGTTAAAACTAATAAACAATACTAAAATAGTTCACAATTGATTGTAATAATTATTTAACAATAAAACAATACCAATATTAATGCGAAGGTGTTATTAAGTTAATGTCTAATTAATAGGTTCATTACTTTTTACAACAGAATGTTACTTACGCCATTTCCGGCTAATTAAAGGATTTAATACAAAGAACAGGTTTTCTACTAATAAATTGCTCTACAAAATAATCTTATGACTTTTTAGTTTATAATTACATAAAGAAACTGATTTAGTCGTGGTTTCAGATTATAAATTGAGTTATTGATCATTAAAATCGTATTCGCCGCCATCTTCACAACAATGTGCAATGACGTCTCTTATACAGCCTAATTTCAAGTGAGCAATCATTAAAATCCCAATATTCATAATCAATTAGCTTATCTTAATTTTAACTATAGTTCTAGTTAAAGACCTCTGTTTAATAAATCATTATTCTAACCCTCGACCATTCAATTACAAACCATCTCTGTAGTAGTTAACACAAAAGCTAACAGATGGCACTGTCGCTCATGTCTTTCAATATCGATCCCGTAATAATTACTGTACAAATATCTCAGAGATGGCAGGTTCATTAATGATTATAAAAAACTAAGCTAAGCTATTATTATAAGCTGGTTATTAATTAGATTGCCTAATGATCCCAGCAGATAGACACTCTCGCGGCGACACGGCCATTCTGATCGGCGGTGCGCGCTCTGCACTTGCCGTTGCCGTCCGCTCGTCCGTCCGTTGTCCTAAGTGTAGTCTCGTGGTTGTTATCTGAAATAGTGGAGATAAATTTTGTCGGCAGATTATTGTTGCTTTTATTATCCTACAATGTTTATTCAATTGTAGGATTTAGTAACATTCATTCATTGGTTTATTCAACATAGAAACCTTGTAATAGATCTGACATTCAATGCATTTTTGTATCACCTTGCTAGACACACATGCACAGTTACAGACATTTATAGCTGTTTGGAATTTTTATTCAAGTTATTGGATGCTAAGCTGTTAGCTTAATAAAACAATTGTTGCCTGAATGATTCAATTACATTAATTGAATTGAGTTTATTGATATTGTTTGATCAACTTCTAGCTCACAAGAATTTTGTTGGCAAAATTATTCAACAGCATTAATTGAATTCATTGATAGTTTGATCAGCTACTAGCTGAATAGAATATTGTTTGATTAGCTACTAGCTAAATAGAATATTGTTGGAAAAATTATTCAACAACATTAATTGAATTATTTTATATTGTTTGATCAGCTACTAGCTGAATAGAATATTGTTTGATTAGCTACTAGCTTAATAGAATATTGTTGGCAAAATTATTCAACAACATTAATTGAATTTATTGATGATGTTTGATCAGCTACTAGCTGAATAGAATATTGTTTGATTGCTACTAGCTAAATAGAATATTGTTGGCAAAATTATCAACAACATTAATTTAATTTATTGATATTGTTTGATCAGCTACTAGTTGAATAAAATATTGTTTGATTAGCTACTAGCTAAATAGAATATTGTTTGATTAGCTACTAGCTAAATAGAATATTGTTGGCAACATTATTCAACAACATTAATTGAATTTATTGATGTTGTTTGATCAGCTACTAGCTGAATAGAATATTGTTTGATAAGCTACTAGCTAAATAGAACATTGTTGGCAAAATTATCAACGACATTAGTTGAATTTATTGATATTGTTTGATCAGCTACTAGTTGAATAAAATATTGTTTGATTAGCTACTAGCTAAATAGAATATTTTTGACAAAATTATCGAACATCATTGATTTTATTGATTTCATTGATATTGTTTGATAAGCTGTTTGCTTTTTCAGCAAACAGATAATATTGTTGCTTACTATGACTTGACTTTGCAACCTTGTATAATAGGTCTACTGTCTACTAGATTTGTTTTAAATAAAATTATTGATAGCTTTAGACATTGTGATTTGTATTTGGTAAATGTAGTGTGAGTAGTATGTTTTTATTTGTTCATTCTCACGGGAAGGTAATGCTCTGTGATAGACACAAAGTCTTGGATTTGACAGGATAAAAGGATAGGATCAGGAACACCGCTCTGTGATAGACACAAAGTCTTTGATTTGACAGGATTAAAGGATAAGGAGTTTAGGACCATTGCTCCGTGACAGGCACGAAGTCTTTGATTTGACAGGATATAAGGAACCAGGCTCTGGGCGTTTAATACGCCGTGGACCCAGCAGGATAACATGAGAGTATTATTTTATCAGTTCCCTCCACGGCTGCTGATAGATCATTTGTTGTGTTGGTTCATTACCAGTCACCTCCACGGCTTCTGATAGATCATTTGTTGTGTGGGTTCATTATCAAGTGCCTACACGGCTGTTGATAGATAATTTGTTGTGTTGGTCCTTTACCAGTTGCCTCCACGGCTGCTGATAGATTATTTGTGTGATTCATTGTGAGTATTACTTATTGCGCTAGTTGTTTCCTCCACGGATACCATTAGCTTTTTGTGAGTATTATTTTTTTATACTTCATTAGTTACTGTTAGTACTAATACTTTGTTTTTGTTAATAGTTGTTGCTTACAACTGGCAGGATTGCAAAAACATTAAAATAATGAAAATGGAATACCTGATACTCATCACACATGAGCATCATGTAGGTAGGTAGGTTGATTGGCGATTGTATTGAGCCTTTTAATGCAACACTGTTTGATATCAGTGGTGAAGTGTTTGAAGTAGTTTGAAAACTTCTCACCTTTTATGTTAACTTATGGTGTGTAAACACTGAAACAGTCATTCTGGGTTGGCTGTCCTCATGCTGTTTCTCATTTGTTAGCTTCATAGCCGGCGACACGGTCATTTGTTCACCAGGCTGTAGTACTTGATGTTGTTTATATTTGTAGTGAATTTGCTCTACTATCATTTCCTCTTTTATAAGATAATTGCCTCGAATCTGGAATGTAAAAGTCATGCAGGTAAATAATAGAACAAGAAAAGGTGTTATGTAAACATCACACCTGCTATCCCAGAAGGGTTAGGCAGAAGTGTACATCATCACTTTGCCAGTAATGCTTAAGGCTCTTGTTAAAGGGCAAGACTGTTTGCCATTAATATTATTGTCTGGACTGCTACTGAGAAATTCCTGATGGAGAAACTCAACAACATTGTTAGACTCGGGAATTGAATCCAGGCCCACACGCTTTAATTGTATGGTGCATTACTACTAGGCCCTCAAAGTAGTCTGACTAAATGTTTAAATTAGTAATGAAAATTTGGTAATCAATTGTTTTTAAATAGTTATCATACTTAGATGGTAATTAAACTAAGATGGGAAAGTTAATCTGATTAAAACTACTTTAAAAACACTATTGGTTGTGTTACTGTACTAGTGAAACATTCACAATTTAACTTCTTTAAAGCTTTGCTTTCTGTTGAATTATCGCACTGAATTTCATTGTCACAATTTGTTGAACAACGTTGATGTTTCGTTAATTGTTTTGTTATAAAACACACATAAGTACCAGTTACATAACAAAGCATTACTAATGTAAAACATGTGCACCCTGGCATTGAATCCAACTCGTATGCTATAATGGGAAATAGTATGATGTTATCATTGCGTTTTCCCATTAAAATAATGTTTATTGTGGATCAATGGTTTATCTATTTATTTATTTTTTTAAAACTTTAAGCTAATCAATTAGAGATGTAGTAAGGTCAGATATAGATTCGATTGATAGATATTGAATAAATAAATAATTATTGTAATATTTATCATGACATATTGTGTCATTACAATACAAAGATTCACATCTGCCGGGTGTCCAGTGACGGACAACTTTGTTTGTTTTTAATGAATCTTGAAACATGTTATCCAATACAAATGTTTACAAGTTTGTATAAAGTATTTAATTGTAATTCCTCACTTGAATGTCAATTAGGAGGGATTTCTAATAAGAATTATTTCTATTAAATGTTTTATTCTGAATGACATTTCAAAACACAACAAGATTTAATACTAGTTAATACTTGGTTAATTAATTAATGTGTGAATGCAAGTAACTTAACTATCATTTGATTCATGAGTTCAGTTTGAGACACATTAAGTACTGATTTATATTTTAATCATAACTTTGAACGGGTAATAACCTTATCACTCCTTAAGTGATTAAAGATGTCTTAATATTTTAATCCCACGGGTGTCAATTTAAGGTGGCATTAACCTAGCCAGTGTGTAATGTGATAAGTTAAAATATTGTTAACTGCACTACAGTTACTAAAATGAATAAAATAAAATACTTCCCGGGTTTGATGTTTCATCCCGTAGGTTCATTTTTATTGATATGCTTTCCAAGTGTTCATGTTTCTTTTATTTTGCTGCTTCGGTCATTCTGTGCTGTACTGTATGTTTGTCATTTTGATTGGACTATGAAGTTTTCTGGCACATAAAACTTCATTGTTTGTTTTCCCATGTAAAAAGTATTTTCATGTGAACTTATTGTCTTACTGGGTCATGTGTGTTCAAGTTGAAATAAGCCATAATTATCATGTTGGTATCTGTCAACCACTAGGATGAAAATACAGCCAAATTTTAGACGATCAGTCTTCAGTTCAATATTTTCCTGTATGTCATCATTTGGATGTTCCGGCGCATATTCATGAGCAAAGCGCAGATAAAATCCCTTTCTTCTGATGTTACGGCGGGAAAACCACTTGAGGAATGCTGCTCCTAAACATCAATGGCCTCCGCCATATTGTCTTCGCCTTAGATTCCTCTTCGTGGTAGATGGGTATATGGGTAGTTGAAATCACACACAATACTTGACTCAAACACCAAACGTTTATTTACAATAGTCCATTTACAGGCACTTATAAACTTTTCAGGGGTTGAGACCCATTCACATGAATCATTGTTACTATGGAGAAGAATGGGTTGAAGAAACTCCATTTAAATCATGTTACAATTCTCGTTTGCACTAAATAATGTTAATCACATCAAAAACCACTTTCATTTACATTATTTGCTAAACGCGAGTTAATGTGCATCTTTCGTCACACGCGTGTCTACTTGTCTCGTCCGTCTAGCGGAAGTACCACGTACTCAGTATTGTTATTAATTACTTTTAATCAGTTAAAACTAATAAACAATACTAAAATAGTTCACAATTGATTGTAATAATTATTTAACAATAAAACAATACCAATATTAATGCGAAGGTGTTATTAAGTTAATGTCTAATTAATAGGTTCATTACTTTTTACAACAGAATGTTACTTACGCCATTTCCGGCTAATTAAAGGATTTAATACAAAGAACAGGTTTTCTACTAATAAATTGCTCTACAAAATAATCTTATGACTTTTTAGTTTATAATTACATAAAGAAACTGATTTAGTCGTGGTTTCAGATTATAAATTGAGTTATTGATCATTAAAATCGTATTCGCCGCCATCTTCACAACAATGTGCAATGACGTCTCTTATACAGCCTAATTTCAAGTGAGCAATCATTAAAATCCCAATATTCATAATCAATTAGCTTATCTTAATTTTAACTATAGTTCTAGTTAAAGACCTCTGTTTAATAAATCATTATTCTAACCCTCGACCATTCAATTACAAACCATCTCTGTAGTAGTTAACACAAAAGCTAACAGATGGCACTGTCGCTCATGTCTTTCAATATCGATCCCGTAATAATTACTGTACAAATATCTCAGAGATGGCAGGTTCATTAATGATTATAAAAAACTAAGCTAAGCTATTATTATAAGCTGGTTATTAATTAGATTGCCTAATGATCCCAGCAGATAGACACTCTCGCGGCGACATATATATTAAATATTGGATTTATTAATAGGTGTTGGTCGAGTGTTTTATTTTAAATCTAGTTTCTCGTCATCTACCTAGCGTTTTCCTAAATAAATATGTCCGGGTGTGTATAAATATGTCTGATCCGATGCAGATGAATACCTGCATTTTATATAGACTGACCTCCACAACCCTGTTAGTACTGGATAATAAAATACCCTCAATAAGACTGCACTAGTTGTCAGACTTTTGGGCTACTGACTACCTGTAACGACTGTTAGAGCGCCATCTCTTTCCCACGCCAAAGTATAAGTGTAATATGTGATGGAGAACCTCTTTATCGGCTGTGATCTGGGTAGCGCGCATTCGGAAACACAAAGACAACCGAGACGCATACCTTTTCATTTTTGGCTTAACTTTAGTATGGTAGTAAGCAATAAATTACATAAACGTGGATCAGGTGAATACACTCATAAATTCCGATTAGGTTATCTATTACTTACATAATTATGTGATTAGACCCATTTTGTAATAATTATTTAAAACTTTATTGAGTTAGATGATTATTAAATTTTGTAAATTACCTTTAAACTTGAACTAAAGTTTAGCTTACAAATTGTAAGTAATGAACTAGTATCTAAATGGTTTTAATTGTAAAACGGAAAATACTCCTACGTAGTGTTTTCAAGTTTCTTCTCAATGTTTTCAGGAAATTAGGATGTTGCTGTACAGTGTATTAAATCATTAAGTAGTGTGATTTTTGAGGTGAAGCCCTCTCTCTCTCTCAAATATTACTGAGAGGTATGTAACCCAACAGTGTAAATATAGACTGATTTTGCTTGATTATTTTCATTTAGACATTTCCACCAGCTTTCAATGAAAAATCACACACAAACATATTTTCAACATTTTATTTCCACATAATCATCAATAAACTATCCTGTAAAATAATATCAGCAGCTTTTTCTCCGATCATCACAGTCGCCGCGCAGGGTCCTCCTGTAGTTATAACTGGGATGACACTGGCGTCCACCACTCTTCACCCCGATGACGTTTAACTCACCATCGACAACAGATCCCATTGCACAGGTACCTACAGCATGCTTACTGGGCGTCATCATACATAGAGCATAACATTTCCAATATTCTCTACTTCTAAATTCATAATCTCCACATTTCTTATCCACCGGACCAATAAACTTTGCTCCAATTTCTTTGAAAACTTTAGTATCAACCACTTTGAAATAATCTTGTAAATAATCACCATGGTCTTCTAAATCAGTTTCGTTTGTGTAAAGTTCACTATTAATTAACGGGTTATCCTTACAGTCTGAACTTCGTAAAGTAACACATCCTCTATATTTTGGAATTGTGTTTTTGATGTAAGTGTAAATTAGCTTATTTCCCTTTGTTTTTTGTAGACCCTGTTTAGAATGCAGTCACTATAGCGATAATAGAAGGCTGTATCCAGAAGTGTCTCTTCAGCAGCATAATCCCTTAAATGATAGTAGCTGGTTGCTATATAATCAGGGTATCGACTAGACTCATTCAAAGCTATATACGCAGTTCTTTATTGACGGAACAGGAATCATCAGTACACTTACATGATCATGATAGTTTTTACCTACAGGTAAATCAGCAATAATTTTAATGCCTAAACCTTAAAGATGTTTTCTGGGACCTTTGGTCTTCTTATAAGAGACAGCATCATCAAAGCCCACCTTAAAATGCACTAGCTTTAACTCGCGGCTTTGTCCGTGCCCTTATGGATATCTCGAGAGCGTACGACTGAAATCATAGTTTGGCTGGTTGGCCATTTTCTGTAAAACTCACTTTCTCTATTTAAACGTTAGTATGATTTACATACATAAGTCTCTAAATTTGGATCTCCATCGGCTTCTATAAGAAGTACTTTAGCAGTTCTATTCTGTGCTATTCTTGTAGCCACTGTAGCTCCTGCTGTACCGGCTCCAACCACTATGTAGTCATATTCAGCTTCATCTGGATCAAAACAAAAATATTTTACTAACAATTCAGTTTCTATTTGTTCGGAAAGTAGTTCTTATGAACCACTGATGAGTGCTGGTCCTGGAGTCGGTTCTCAGATAGGGTAACTATTTTTCATCATTCCATAAAGTTCCAGTATCACCCAATTTTACTAACGATAACTCCAAAGCGGTAGAGCGAAAATCGAAAAGTAAGTTTTAGCTGCTGCTTAGTGCACGGGTGGTTCTTACACTAACCTGGAACATGAATTTCAGGCATCCACAGTTGATGGAAGACATGTAAGGTCGAGATCAAATTCATAGCATCCTGAACACCCCTTTTTTTTTTTTTTTTTTTGGGGGGGTGGGAAATCATCAAATAACCCCTCCCGCTCTTGGGCAGAGCGAAAGAGAGTGTCAGACTTCTACTGACTAAAAACTACCCATGTTCCTTCTTCGCCCTTCATGTCGAGGCCGCGGTATCCCTTGCGAACAACCCGCAGCCTTGACAGGCGTCGGCCGTTGCGGGCCCCTTCCATGTTGCTGACATCTCTTTGAGGCGCGCGTGGAACACGAACGCACCGTCGACACGGCCTGTCGTCGTCATAAGACGGACGGACGGCGAGCTTACCCATCACTCACCGTCCACAGGCCCGCGTCTACGGTGGCCGGAAGCCATCACGTGGCCCCCGACGCCCGGAGCGCCTCCCGCGGCGGCTGGGACGAGAGGTTCTCTCCCTCTCACGTTCCGCCACCTCCTTCGCTAGCATCACTGCTTCGCAGAAGGAGGCGACGGCGTCCCATTCCTCCTCGCCCCGGACCATGGCTTGCACCAGGGCCGGACGCGAGAGGTCGCCGCCGCCGATCGCCGGCCGGTACGAGAACACGGCGGAGCTCCGCCCAAGCGGGACACACCTCCACAGTGTGCTCCACCGTGTCCTCCGGCCGATCCTCGCAATGATAGCATCCGGGCGTTTCCTCCCGCCTGATTCGGTGCAGGTACCTCCCGAAACAACCGTGTCCGGTGAGTACCTGCGTCAGACGGAAGGTAAGGGCGCCGTGGCGTCTCTCCAGCCACTCCTCAAAGAGGGGACTTACCGCCACTATCGTGGCGTGCCCTATCCTGAACACCCCTTACGTAGGACACAGCTGATGCTGCGTCAGTTATTGACTCCATCACTCTGCAATTAAGAATATTCTGTCCTTGAATGAATTATATTACAATCGGTACAGCAAAATTACAAAACAATCAAACAGTATAGATTATAGATGAACAACACAACGACAGATGTTTACGGGTGTTACATAATAATATAGGCTTTATTATTGGGTGTATATCGGGATAAAGGAGTTTGGTTGTTAATTTGCTTCACAGATGTCGCTTGTGTTCTTTTTGTTAAGTTAATTATGTTTGCTACATTTAATTAAGTACATTTTTAGACTAAGAATTTACTTAATTCTTTAAGTGTAATACATACTGTTGGATTAGGTACAAATTACTGGTGGGGATAGTTACAAATGGGACTGGAGCCCTATTGTCATTGTCACCGTTGTTTCGAGGAAGGGAAAAATCCTTAGACGAAATACACGAAAGTTTTAGGTAAATCAAATCAGAGAATCAACTCGCTCCTGTCCCTTTCCTTCTTTCTAATTACTGTCAAAACACTACTTTAGCGGAACGAAGATAATTCAATTATTATGGTTTCCTTGATTAACTATTCCCCAAAAAATATTTATCGTCGCATCGGATCGATACGTGACTTCGAACTTTTATATTTTATGGGGAACATGGAATAACACTTCAGTTGAGGGATGAATCAAATAAATTTCGGTTTCTTTCTTTTTCACAATTTACCTAACTTGATGGCTGCGATTCTAACGAAACCCATTAGGTTTCGTTAGAATCGCAGCCATCATGTTCTTTGTAAAGTGTTTAATCGTACTTCATAAGATTCTTACATTTTTCCTTAATACTAATGCAATGCATAATATTACGCCAGCTAAGCGTTCTGAATCCAACAGCATACTTTCAACACGGTATTCATTATTATAAGTTTGGTTTAAATACGGAACTTATAACAGAAACCAATTTTTTTTCTGTTTGTCTGTTTGTTCGGGCCAGCCTCCGAAACGGCTGGACTAATTTTGACGAGACTAACTTAGTTTACATTTTTTTTTAATATAATGGTGTCGTGCATCGAAATTAATGGTCCACTTTAAGGACTAACTGCGGTACTCAGAGATATTTAATGATTATTTAAGCCGTCACTTAGTAAAGATTTGACATACTTTTGTATGACAAATCTGTCAAAACCTTTACTAAGTGATGGCCTAAGTAATCATTAAAGCTCTCTGAGTGCGGCAGTAAGTGAGGAAACCAAATCCCTAACATAAAACACATATTTGAGAAAAAACTCATCGAAATCGATCTCATCATCAGCCTATTATGTTCCAACTGCAGGGACTCGGGCCTCCTCAACAACAAATATTAAAAACAAAATAAAATAAATATTCAAGGGGCCCTCCCATCCCGTCGGGGCTGCGGGTCCCGTCGGGGCTGCGGGTTGTTCGCAGATACCGCGGCCTCGACATGAAGGGCTAAGAAGGAACATCATGGGTGGTTTTTAGTCAGTAGATGTCTGACACTCCCTTTCGCTCTGCCCAAGAGCGGGAGGGGTTATTTGATGATTTCCCAAGCCCCAAAAAAAAAAAAAAAAAAGGGGGGCTCCCATACAACAAACGCGATTTGTTTGCCCCTTTTTTGCTCTATAGGGTGTAAAAGTACCCTTAACGCAAACGAAGGACATTTGTTCTCCCCACCACTGCGATATTTTTTTTGTTCTAGACCATACCTGGGAACCTTCTAGTTACGGAGATATTGGGGGTCAAAGTTCCAAATTTTTCACAGCTGTTTTTGTAAATACTAGTATTTCAGGTTTTAACTTTACTTAAATTACCACCATGACCCGTTTACTGTTCAAAGCATCCACTAGCACAATGTTTTAAGAGTGCTACTTTGAGTTTAACCATAAAATGTGATGTGTGACCCCAGAAAAAAAAGTCAATTCCCAGCAAAAATTTTTGCGTAGGGGTACTTAGTTTGATGTACAGAATGCTTGGTTGACGGATGCGTGAAGGGTTCGTTTACACCCTGTATATTAATAATGGCAACAGGTAGGCACTTCAAATATTCACAAAATACTTAGTTGTATTAATTTTTACTTTAATAAAAAACAATAAAATAAATATTTAAGGGGGGCTCCCAAACAACAGACATGATTTTATTGCCGATTTTATAGTTAATGGTACGGAACCCTTCATGAGCGAGTCCGACTCGCACTTGGCCGGTTTTTTTTAAGACTTTCTCTGACCCTATTCGTGATGTTCTTTTGAGTTGCTTAATACTCGGAATCAGGGTGCGTATGTAACCAGCTGTAAGAAAGTAGACGGATCCTTAAAAGAATGTATCAATGGTATTCAGTGCTGAGTTTATGTATGCATGTTAAAATCAACCTAAAACTAACGCCCACAAGACATAACCTCGTAAAATAACCTTGTGGCTTGTATTCACGCCAATGACCTTGTGCATACAAACTACCCCTCTCGGTCGTAGATACGGACTTTAAACGGACGCATTTTTCATTTATTATAATTAAAATAATACATGTTTTTAAAAAGTAACAAAACCAAATTATTTTCCTTTGTATTTCAAAGTAGTAGATATTTTTTTTTATATTATTTTGTTAAAAAATGAAGGAGTAAAATGGTTCCATTCAACGATTTGGAGGTGATTTTGTGGATTTTTTTTCTTATTATGTGATACCGATACAAAAATTATGGCTAAACCAATTACGTGTCATATCATGTAGATTATTAACAATTTTTCTCAGATGTAATTTCTCTGTAAGTGCCGGTGAAAAACTGCTTCATCTGCACGCTGTTTTTAAGCTTTTTCGAGAGAGGAGCCTTAATTGTTTCAGGCAACATGTCTGCAAATTGGAAAACCGCAGTTTCGTGCCGCGACTGCATATTGGAGTGAATAGTCTCTAAAACTAGGTTAGACCTGAAGATGGATGAAATAGGAAATAGTTCCCAAATGGGGAACGTCGAATCTTTAAGGTGGATTCTTGGCACGTAGTCAAGAGTCTGCAGCTGCGAGGGCTTAAACTTAAAGTATGCCTGAAAGGGTATCGTTGAGGCTTACATTAGTTGGCACTAAACATATTGACGTATATTGTACCTACTATAATGCACACTTAAATGGTTAAACAGCTACTTTATCATAATTATTGCTAATGCTATAGGTGTGTGGCGACAACGACATTTATCGTAACACATGAGAACTAAAATGACAAATCCTGCATCGCGCTATCAAAGTTATCCGCGACATTAGCCTATATAGAAAATCCTGAGTTACATATGTCGGGCAGTTAGCCCAACAGACACAACACCCGTCTGGTCGGAGGATCCTCCCTTTTCTATGGGGGATGAGGAACTTTACACCCTGTTCCTAATAAAAACCCCAAAGGTGCCACTGATTGGGTGGCGCTGCGAGATGCGGGTTCGATCCCCGCACGGTACAAATATTTGTACGACCTACAGATGGTTGTTAAAATGTTGTTATAATCGACTAATCGACCCATCTCTCATTGAATGTGAGTGTGGAGTCCCAACACAGGACATGCCACATCTCCTCTCCTGCCCGTCGTGCCCAACTTTGCACGTTCAAAGACTTAAACGACGCAAACGAAAGAGCTATTCAGGTTGCTACGTACTGGTCGGACAAAATTTGAGTTGTCGAATCGAAAAGAAGAAGAAGACGGATGTTCTGGGTCTGGCTGTTTGTGAGTACGATACAGGAGAAATTCCTAGTGTGTGACAACGTTTTTATTCAAAAAGCACTCATCTCAAAACAGACTTCTCTCCCCCTTCCTCTCTTCCTCCTTCTCTTCTCTCTCTCTTCTCTTCTCCTTCTCTCTTTGTCTCCTCTTCTCTTCTTCTCTCTCTTCTTTTACTACTCTTCTTCTTTTTTTCTTCTTCTTCTTCTTCTCCTTCTTTTTTTCTTCTCCTTATCTTCTTCTTCTTCTTCTTCTCTTTTTTCTTCTTCTTCTTATCTTCTTCTCTTCTCTTTTCTTCTCTCTTCTTCTTCTTCTCTTGTCTTCTTCTTGCTCCTTGTGTTTGTAAGGTAAGAAACAGTCTCTACCAAGCCTATGAATACAAGATGGGCACACACATTAGTTCCCAGGCGCAACAAAGCAGATTTGTAGAAGCATTCCATAAGAAAACTCTGAATAAACATCTGGTTGCATAAACGTATGTAAATGAACTGGGTTAACCAGTTTTTGTTCCATTTACTTAAAATTGCTTAGTATTTTGGACGTTAATGATGATTAAAACTATGTAAAAAATATCTTAAATTCACTGGAACCAAGGTTACTGACTTAGTCCGAAGAATTGTGTAACTTAAGTGGCAGTGGGCAGCGCACATTGCTCGCAGAACGGATGGCCGGTGGGGCCCGAAAGTTCTGGAGTGGCGATCGCAAACCGGAACACGTTGCGTTGGAATGCCTCCCATTAGGTGAACCGATGATCTGGTGAAGGTTCCGGGGACCAGCTGGATGCGAGACGCTCGGGACCGGTCAATATGGCGTCACCGGTTGAAATGATGATGATGATGATGACTGCAAGCTATGGTGGACTGTTCCACAATAGCTAGGCCTACAATCATGAAAGATTTCCTTCAATAACGGAAGGAAATGTTGAAAAATTTACTCCACAAAGGCGTTAAATAAAATATGAAAGCTTGTGTAGAAGTTCGGCTATTATTGCGATGGCAAATTCCCACAGGCACATAGCTTATCTACAAAAATAAATATAATTGAAGAATCTGTCTGTAACTTCAAAACAATAGCTTTTTACGTACATATAAAAGTATATACGATACTTCCTACATCTTTTTTAATCACTGTCTGTTTGTTCCAGCTAATCTCCAAAACGGCTTGACTTATATTGGCGGTACTTTTACTGGCAGATAGCTGATGTTATAAGAAGTAACTTAATTTTATTTTAGAAAAAGCAGTAAGTTTCCATGCTGTTAAAAGTAGCGTGGGCGCTATGGTGACCCGACACTCCTTTTCCGTATTGGTAGTATGTGGTTTATGGTAGAAGTTAAAGTCTCGTATGGTATGTGAAATAGCTATATATTAAATCACTAAAACACTTATAATAAGACAACACAACTGGTAAAAGTTATGGTAAATAGTAATGGTAAATGGTAATGGTTGAGTACGAGGTGTCTCTAATGAGATCTAATCGCGAACTGGCCCACATTTAGGTGAACGAGCGAACGCGCATACTTGCATTCGATGCAATTATGCGTTTTCGCTGAGTGTTCGATTAAAACTCGAACATATTCCCGAGAGCGAGAAGAAATGCGGGATGATAGCTAAAAACTACACAATGATACATAATATGGTGCGTACAAAATAATATGGTGCGTACAAATTATAAAACTACGTTAAACACATTCGTTTCTAGCAATCTTAACTGGTGAGTGTACAAAATAATGATCAAACAAAGTATAATCAAAATATTAAAGTCTTATTGGTCTACTTAAATATTATTACATAATGTTAACACCGATTTATGGTTACACTAGTGAGTCTTCCACAGTAAAAGCAATATTGTCATTGCCTGTGTGCATATTTTTGTCCCGTTTGATCGCACTATAGTTCGCGCTAGGCCAGCGTTTGGCATAATTTTGTAAACGAAAACTAGTTTCACTTTTATCTTTAAGATCACTGGCACTGAGCACTTCACTATATAATTCGTGTCTTCTGGTTGGTTTCGGTGTCAGCGGAGCTGCTGCAAGCTCCTGTTTGCAGCAACTCACGCTGCGGCGTCGAGGTTTCGGGGGCGGTGGAGTCACCGTCTGCTGGCGGTGAGATCCCTCGCCACGCTGCCCAGCTGTGGTTTTGCAGCACAGGCGGCAGCGCCTGGTCTGCCACAACCAGACTGCTGCTACGCATAGACCGATCGTCATCAATACGTAACATACTGCGTATTGGTGGATATCGTGTGGCGATATATCGTCTATTCCTGAATCACTTTTCTTCAGCTCTTCTATCGCTTCCCCCAGACTGGTCATGGATATGGTTAGGTTTCCGTCGTCACCAGTCTGTCTTTCATCAGGGATTTCGATGTTAATCAAGTGGTTAATTTGGTCGAATTCAGGCACATAAATGGTTGGCGTAATGTTCATTTGGTTGGATTGATGCCGTATTGAATATAACGAGAAGTCCTTTCCTTTGATGACGCACTCTTGACCTATGGTAATGACTCCGGCTTGGCTCAGCTGACGAACTGTTACATGATCGCCGCATATTATTTTTATTGTGTAGGTGTCACAACAAAAGTAAAAATGCTGAGAACTCAAATGTAATGCAAGCCATACGTTGGTGCAGTTGGTTTTTTCTATTTTACATTTATTTGTAGCCGAGTTCTTGTTGCAAAAACTTTCGTCATTTTGCACGTCTGTTATTGGCTTTAGCAGCTGACACATGTAGGTAGTTCCATGGTGCAGACATGCTGTTAGTTCCTGGGTGGTCATGCTGAAGAAAGAATCCTTCTTTAGATTGACGGCTACGTATTCGGAGACCGGTAGAACGGTGGTCTTAATGGTGTTCGTTTGGTGCGGTACAGGTATTATCTTGTACAATTTGAAATTGTCTCTGGATACTAGTGGTATAGTAACTTCAATTATGACAAATTTTTGAGTCGCTCTGGCTTTGACTTTCAGTAGTTTGTAAAGATACTGAAGATCTGTGTCTAAATTGGTGATTGGTAAAGTGAGTTCGCTTGGCATCTGTCCATATATGGTTTGGAGCTCACGTTTAAGTTGCGTTGGTGGCAGTAAGTGTATGTTAATTTGACCATGGTAGATGTCTGTTAGTGCATTGAGCAACGTGTCTTGAAGTCGTCTTAATCCTTGCAGCAAGCTGTTTCCGGACATCGCTGACATTGTGAAGTCATTGACGTATGATATATTTTGTATTTCGCGTTGGAGAGTGCTCGCGTTTTCTTGCAAGTCTGAAAGCTTTTTGTTTATTATCTTGTGCTGTTTATTTACAGTGGTCTCCATCCTCTTCATAAGGTTGAACTCAGCTTCGATTATGGAGGTTTGGTTTTTCCATAGATTTGAAAGATGTTTTTCATTGTGGTGAATGGTTTCAATGTCTTTCTCGTACTGGTCAGCGAAACGTGAGTCTAACACACCAAATAAGTCATTCGCTAGATACCCGATACCGTTGATTAGACCCCGTCGGCGGCGGCGGCTGGTATTCCCTGCGACGCGACGCTGTCTGGCGTGGACATCAAAATGCTGTGTTAGCAAAAGTTCGTTGTAGTATTCGAGTTCCTGGTATTCGTGTCGGGCTTGCTGCACTATCATACTACAATGGCTTTGTGTTTCAATGGTTGTACACAATTGTTCTTGATAATTTGCTATTTTGTTATAGGTGGTTATGCCTGTCCAATAGGGTCCCATATCGTAATACATGACTAATGTCCATTTATCCCTGATCAATTGCACCTTTGAAATAGGGTCAAAATAAAGCGTCTGGTTGTTTGGAAACGGTTTGACGTCATGTAAAGCGTAAGATGGAAAAATCTGCATAAAGAAACACAGGAGAACAGTTGCTATGGTTGCAATATTTGGTTTCGGTTTTCCTTTCCTTTGTGGCAATCTGGTTGTTTGCTTTGTATTTGTTGGTTTTGGTGTCGTCACATTATTTTGATTAACAGGCAAAACGGAGAGTTTCACAATAGGGCGTTTCATGATTCCGTTTTTGGTTTTTAACGAAACCGCTCTGGTTAGGCCGTCATTTCCTGGGTGTGTGTCGACCACACGTCCAAGAGCCCATTTTCCTGGAGGCAGATTTTCATCATGAATAACCACTAGATCTCCAATTTCGATATTTTTTTGTGGGTTCATCCATTTTCCTCTTGATGAAAGTTGTGTCAAGTATTCGGTCTTCCATCGTTTCCAAAGATCTTGGAATAATTTGCTGGTTAGATGCCATCTGGTTCTAGCATCTTGCTCTGTTTCAATAACAGTTGTTCCTGGTCTTCCCGATAAGAAATGAGCTGGTGTGAGGAAGTTCATATCGTCTGGATCCTCAGATAAGGCGCAAAGAGGTCGCGAGTTGAGGCACGCTTCTATTTTAGCTAACAATGTAGTGTATTCCTCGAAGGTTAGTCTTTGTTGACCAATGACCCTCTTCAGATGATGTTTTATACTGCGTACTGCGCGCTCCCATAAGCCGCCGGCGTTGGGCCAGCTAGGTACATTGAAGTGCCATTCTATGCCCATTTCCGTTATTTCGGTTATGAAACTGTCACTGAAGCCCTTGTGCAGCTGGGTAATTTCTTCCTGTATCATCCTGTTTGCTCCCACGAAGTTAGTGCCGTTGTCGCTATACATATGTCGTGGCGCCCCTTTTCTGGCTGCCATTCTGGTTAGAGCTGCCAAAAAGGCGGAGCTGCTTAGGTCTGACACAAGTTCTAGGTGGACCGCTTTCGTGACCATACATATAAAAACAGCTATGTACCCTTTTGTGGTTTTGATACCCCTTCCTTTGTTTGCTTTCACCTCTACGAAGCCTGTGTAGTCTACGCCGCAGTGATAAAATGCATGTTCTGGATTCACTCTTGGTTCTGGTAAATCGCCCATGAGCTGGTGCTGCCGCATGGGATTTTGCTTTCTGCATATGACACATTTTCTTATAAACTTTTTTGTAGCCATATATCCGCCGATAATCCAGTACTGTTGTCGTAGATTTGCCAACGTTAAGCGCGCTCCGCCGTGCAAAGTCAGTTTATGAGCTTGATCGATGAGTAACGTGGTAAGCTGATGGTTGTGAGGTAAGATGATGGGATGTTTCATCTCCTGACTCATGTGGGCATTTTCCAATCTCCCCCCCACACGTAACATTCCACGTTCATCTATGGTTGGGTTTAGACTCAAAATCTTGCTTTTGCAGTGCACTCTTCCGTGTTTGTGTAATGCTTCTAGGTCATTTGCAAATTCTGCTTGCTGAACGTTTATGATTATCAGCTGTTTGGCGTGACGAAGCTCGTGTAATTCGAGGTATGGTCGGTGTAGTTTTTTCTTCAAAGTAGGCATTCGCATAATCCACGCAAAAATACGTACGATTTTTGTAATGGAGCTGTGTTTATTTATTAAGTCATTAATAATTGTGGTAGTCAGCGATTTTGTTGGTTGTTCAGTAACCACCGTGTTGATTTGGTTTAGTACGGACGGCTTTACTTCTAAATTCGTCTCAAAAATGGTATGGTGGTTTTCTTGGTTTGTGTATGATGGCAGCCATGACGGCCCTTGCCACCATAACTTGTGGTCTTTGAGTTGCTTGACAGTCAAACCACGACTTGCACAGTCCGCGGGATTATCTGTCGTCTTCACATATTGCCAATGTTTTGATGGTATGGTTTTGTTTATTGTTGTTACCCGATTTGCTACGAATGGTTTCCATCGGGATGGATCTCCTTGTATCCACCCTAGTACTGCAGTTGAATCGGTCCAGCAGTAGACATCAGTGGGGTAATCTGATAAGCAGCTTTGAACTTTTTGCATTAGCTGGGCTAACAGATGTGCGCCCATTAGCTCAAGTCTCGGTATAGATAAGACTTTACTTATGGGTGCCAACCTGGCCTTCCCCGCAACTAATGTAATGGTTGTCCCTTCTTGGTTTGTTACCTTGCAATAGATGACACAAGCGTATGCTTTATTAGAGGCGTCGCAGAAACCGTACAATTCAATATGTTGGTTTTCTCCCATACCTAACCATCTCTTGATTTTTATGGTGTTTATGTCCGGAAGTTCTCGCTTTAATGTAGACCATTCTGAGTTCATTGCCTCTGGTAGGGCGTCGTCCCATTTTATGTTAGATAACCAGACATTTTGGAACAGGAGTTTCATGGTAGTGCTCAGGGGGGTTAACCACCCTAATGGATCGAACAGCTTGGAAATGTCGGAAAGTAGAGCTCTTTTGGTAATAGTTGCTGTTGATTCTGGTTCTATTTTTGAGTTAAAGGTGAAATTATCTCTCTGTGGAGTCCAACGGAGACCCAAAGTTTTGGTAGAATCGGTCTGCTTGAACTCGTATGTTGACTGCTCACATTGCTCTCTCTCCAAATCGGTTAACAGCTCTGGTTTATTCGAAGTCCATTTTCTAAGGTTGAATCCTCCCAATCGGCATAATTTTATTAGATCGGATTTCAGTTTGTCTGCTGCTTCCATTGAATGACGTCCTCCGCAAAAATCATCCATATAAAAACTTTCTTCCAATTCTTTTGCTGCGTCAGGATATTTTTGCCGTTCATCAGATGCTAGTTGTTTTAAACACATCATCGCTAAGAAGCCTGCTGGTTTGGTTCCGTATGTTAGCGTGACGAGTTGAAACGATTGTATTGGTTGGTTTTTTGATTCTCGCCATAGTACCTTTTGGTAAGCTTGATCTTCTTGGTGCACTCGGATCATTCTATACATCTTCTCGATGTCGGATGTATAAACAAATTGGTATTGCCTCCATTTCAGGATAAGTTCTTGAAGATCCTTCTGTATATTTGGACCCCTGAACATGACGTCGTTTAGACTGTATCCTGATGAGGACTTTGCTGAGGCGTTGAAAACTACCCTCAGTTTGGTAGTGGTAGATTCAGCCCGAATGACTGCATGGTGTGGTAAGTAGTATTCGGGCGTCTGGTTGGTACTGCATGGTGTCATGTGGTTTAATGCGAAATATTCGTCCATGAATTTTTTGTACTCTTTTTTCATTTCGCTGCTTTTCTCAAATTTCTTTTCTAAATTTCTAAATTGAGCTAATGCTTGTGGTTTGGTTTGACCTAACTTGTCAATGTAGTCCGGTTTTAGTGGTAGTCGGACTTCATATCTTCCGTCCTCAAGTCTCTTGGTGGTCTTGATAAAGAACTGAAGACATTCATGGTCATCGTTGGTCATATCTATCTTCTGGTTAATATCTTCGTTCTCCCAATATTTCAGAAGGTCTTCTGTGTTGTTGAGAATCACGTTGCAATGGTAGTACGGTTTCATAGAACCACAGAGTAGCCATCCTAGTTGCGTCTGTTGAGCGATTGGTTGCTTGTCGTCGTCCCCTCTTAAGATTCCTCCTAGCATTATTTTGCTGTAAACATTAGCGCCGAGAAGTATATCTACAGGTCTGCTTATATGGTACTCTGGATCGGCCAATTGTATTCCTTGGATATGGTTCCACGATGTTGGTTTGGTAAACGTGTTGTTTGGTAGTCGCTTAATCAAGTTGTTCATAACAATAACGTTCGTGTCACAAGTAAAATCACTATTTGTAGACTGTAGTGTTACCTGTAACATTCCCTTCGCATTGTTTTCTTTTTCACCAACACCATAGATTTGTCCTTTGAAGTGATCCCTTTTTATTCCCAATGTTTGCGCTGCGTTTTCGGTGATTAACGACAGTTGAGAACCCTGGTCAACTAATGCTCTTATCTTGTGCTGTGTTCCATCTGCTCCTTTAACTTTTATAATAGCGGTGGCTAAAAGTACCTCAGACATGTCATCCCAAGATACGTGAGATGACCTAGATGATTTTTTGGTTGCAACACTCTTGTTGTTGGTGTTATCTGCTGACGAAGTTGGACTTTGTTTTGCAAATGCTTCGTGAAGAAGCGTGTTGTGCGTGCCTAAGCATTTACGACACCGTTTGCTCGATTGACATGGTTTGTTGCTATGACTGCATAGACAGTTTTGACAGTAATTAAGTTGCTCAATTTTATTTGCCTTTTGCTCATGCGTCATTTGCAAAAAATCAGGGCAACGCCACAATCCGTGCTCTGAATTACACAATGCACAGGTCATCGATTGCGACACATGTAGCGCGTTCATGTTAGACTTTGAATTGTCTTTGTTGCCTGATTGATGGTTATTGTTTTTATGAAAACTTTTCTTGTGGTTTGGGTTATGGTACTTGTTTGATTGATGCGGCGTGGTATTTTGGTTAGCTGGTTCCTGCTTGCGACGAGAAGCTTCTAAGGCTGTGAATTTCGTTTCCAAAAATTCCAGGAACTCTTGCAGTTCGGGTAGCTCTCTAGGATTTTTGACCGACTCTATATAATCGGTAAAGGTATTGTCATCTAGCTTTTGCGCTAAGAGGTGCACTAAAAGTGGATCCCAAGTTGTTATATCTACTCCCAGATTCTGTATAGCGTGTAACGTCTCCTTGGTTGTATCATGCAGCTTCTTTATCGTGCTTAGCGACTGTTGTTGTATGTTGGGAAGCCCGAGCAGTATTTTAATATGGGTTGTGAAAATTAATTTCTTGTTACCATACCTGTGGCTTAAAATCTTCCAACATACATGGTAATTGTCGGAGCTAATCTGTAAATGGTGAATCAGACGCTCTGCTTCTCCCGTCACCTTGCTTTTAAGAACCTGCATTTTTTGTGCATTAGACATTGACGGGTTTTTATCGACTGCTTCGCTAAACAAGTCTTTGAATGGAACCCATTGGTTATAAGTCCCATTAAACACGGGGATGTCCATTTTCGGAGCTGACTTTTCACGGTGCCTTACTGCCCACATCTTTTGGTTGATGTCGTTTGTCAGCTCGTTGTACTTTTCCTCGTGCTTGCAGAATTCGCTTTGGTACGTAATATCGTCGCCTCCATCCTCACTTTCAATTTCCCAATGAAGTTTGTCGATCTCCCCCCATCGGCTGTCCAGTGATTTAAGAGCGTTCTCGAATTGCCATTGATTCTCAAAGCTATCCACGTCGATATTACTCACGGTTCTCATGAACGCTTTGAAATTGATATTCTGCTTTTTTTTCAACCCGTTTAGCTTGCTGGAGTCTCTATCTATATAAGGAAAAGTGTCTCGCCGTGAGAACTCCTCATAGCGGGACGACGACGTACCTGGTTGGGGCTGCGCCGCTTCTCCTTCCTGGTCTGCGCCTAGCTGTTGTTTAGCCTGGTTACCTGGTAATGGTTGAACCTCTTCCGCTTTGTGTTTACGGGGAGTTTTATCTTTCAGCTGCGTCGCACCTAGCTGCGCCATGGTTTTGTCTAAAATTTCCTTAATTTTCAAATACACTCCCTGGGCTGTTTCGAAACAACCCTTTTTGAAGTAAATATGGTCGTAATTTCCAAACTCGCATATTTTCTTATGGTTTTCGTGGTAATCGTGCCAGTATGCTTCTAACATGCCAGCCTTGCGTTTGTAATTATCGATGGTCTTCCTCTCAGATCCATCTTTTTTAAGATTGGTCAAAAACTTGTTCAGGATTTCATAGAGCTCAGTTTGGTTCATGAACAGAGAATCGGAATCCATTTTTTAAGTTATCTTTTAATATATTTGGTAATGGTATAAATAAATGGTTCGATCTGACCTTATGTGCTCCAACTAACCGCCTCTGCAATCTCAGGTTCTTCAAATTGCAGCGATCTTCTGGTTCGTGTGGCACTGTTTCACTTGGTAGTCACTGGTAATTAAATGCTCGAAGGACCATGTTAAAAGTAGCGTGGGCGCTATGGTGACCCGACACTCCTTTTCCGTATTGGTAGTATGTGGTTTATGGTAGAAGTTAAAGTCTCGTATGGTATGTGAAATAGCTATATATTAAATCACTAAAACACTTATAATAAGACAACACAACTGGTAAAAGTTATGGTAAATAGTAATGGTAAATGGTAATGGTTGAGTACGAGGTGTCTCTAATGAGATCTAATCGCGAACTGGCCCACATTTAGGTGAACGAGCGAACGCGCATACTTGCATTCGATGCAATTATGCGTTTTCGCTGAGTGTTCGATTAAAACTCGAACACATGCAAAAACTTAATACCCTTGAAATTTTTAACAAAATCCGATTTAAACAGGGAATGTTAATTTTAATGTTTTTATAATAATTTCACGCAGACGAAGATTGCCGTCGCTTGTACGAGATAAAATCTCATAGCTAGTTACAAACCTATCCATCCGACTGTCTGTTTGCCAACATAAATGTCTATCTGTCCATCTGTGTCTCCATTAACCAGTTCATCTATTTGTTTTGCCTTTACTCCGTCTATTTATCCTTCCATTTGTTGAACAAAATATGACTGTTTTTAAGGATTAATAACTCATTTTATTTGCATGCAACTGCTGTCTCCAAATAGCATTACTTTAGAATTTGAATTATGCACTGAAATCATATCATCATGTTTGGATCGGCTTTGAGCCTTACGTGATGCAGCTGAATACCAGTAATTTACATGGAGCGACTGCCTATCTGATCTCCATATCCCAGTACTGAGGTCTACGATACCCTTTAATAAGACTGGTCCGAGGCTCAGCGGAAACTTTGATGGTCTGTACATGGGTGACCATCCATTACAAACCGTTCTTTTTGGATGTTGGGAAATCATCAAATGACTCCTCCTGTTCTGGGCGCAGCTACTGTCTTAAACCACCCATGTTCTTTCTTAGCCCTTTGTGTCCGGATCCGCGGTATCTCTTTCGGACAGCCCGCAGCCCCGACAGGCGTCGGTCCTTGCGGGCCCCTGCAATGTTGCTAACATCTTAGTACCCACCAGCTTAGCACCCACAGTGATGATTTCCCACCCCCCCAAAAAAAAAAAAAATTTTGGGGGGGTGGGAAATCATCAAATAACCCCTCCCGCTCTTGGGCAGAGCGAAAGGGAGTGTCAGACTTCTACTGACTAAAAACCACCCATGTTCCTTCTTAGCCCTTCATGTCGAGGCCGCGGTATCCCTTGCGAACAACCCGCAGCCTACATCTTAGTACCTTACATACCCATTTAAGTTACCAAAAATCGATCCCAATATAGTTACTCCACTAGAAACATTTAAATTAGAAACGCTATGCAAGTTTCATTTAAGTTAAGTGTAAACCTCAAGAGAGAGAATAAATAAGGAATAGAAAGATGTAAATAAGTAAGCTGCTTACATTTACATTTATTATGCAAGAGCTCTTAGCTTGTAGTGCGCGTTAAGTTAGTGAAGCAGTCTTCTTAGCTTCTGTGTTTATGGCTTAACTTTGTTTTTTATTATACTTACTGAGTTTGGAGTATGAATGTGGATGGCTTTATGAGAACTCTTTCTCGTGTAGCCATCCTCAAAATCAAAGAAATGGTGGATGGACTGTGTGAACGATGATATACCTTGCTGGAAAGGAGGTAACTGCTGATATGACGAGTACTAAAGAAGTCAAACAAATATAAAAATATGTCCACCATTCGGCTACTTACATGAGAACAGTAATCGTAGTAAGCAAATCAGATAAATATACAACAAAAACAGTAAACATCTGAGAATAGTTTTCCTGCAGTGTACTTACATAAATATTAAGTATTTCGTCATTTTGTACCTAAATCGTTTCTCTCTCAACAAACCCTAAAAATTACAATAACCTTTAAACCCTGTGGGAACCTCATTAATTATTTAGAATAAGCAGCAAATCTACGGGAAACGCGAACAATAGTAATAAATTGTTTGCAAAACAGCGGTTGAATTCATAATTAATTGTAGATACACTACACCTCAGCTGTGTTTAGATTGTCGAGTGAAAACTGTGGTTTGGGGCTGGGGTACAATGAGAGAAGTTACGGAGTGATAACCAATTGTTTGCTAACCAAACTTTGAAGGAAGTGTCTCAAAATTTTTGGCCTCTGCAAGCGACTGCATTACCTATTAATTACCTATGCAATTTAATTTTGACTCAAAATAACAATCATGGTAAAACAAATTTTGACTGCTTTTGTCGGTCTAGTGATCGCAAGCACGACTGTTGAGCATGAGGTCCTGGATTTGATTCCCGGGTTAGGCAAAATGTTATTAAAATTTTAATCAAGCACTTCTCAGTAGCAGCCACGGAGTTTGAATTTGTGCCCAAAACATGGCAATAGGCTCGCCCTTGATTACATGAGACTTAAACATAACTGGCGAAATGTTGGTATACTTGTTAGGTACGCCTCTGGCTAACTCTTTGGGGATTACAAGGCGTGATGTTGTGCGTGTTTATGTTATGTTACGTCCATGGTGGAATTTACAACACTCGCTCTCAGTGTGACCCCTTCCTTCTCACCGCTGCGCTTCTGGCTAATCTGTGGCTCTGGTGACAATACTCCACAGACTGTTGGCAGCCCGTATACAACGTGGTCTCGACGCGAGATAATTTTCGCCTAATGAAAATACACTGGACATCAAGTGTTTGTTCGTTTATTTGAGATAACAGTGGATTATTAATCTATAAGATTGTTTATTGAATCTAGGTTTGTATTTTAGTACGAGTTCATCATCTGATTTGTGTCGGCTACCAGTTATTTCGAATGAAGCAGAAGCGACTGACAATCTGACCTCTAAAACCCAGTAACGGAACAACACGACCCTGCTTGGCAAGACTCGTCTCAAATTTATGACTCCTGACTCCCTGTAAAACTGCCAAAGAAATACAAGTTATACAATAGGGATGTTTACTGACTTAAAAAAATATGATTCTTATTAGTCCGTCTGTTAGATTGTCGAAAAATATTGAATACGTATTTTTTGTTTTATCAAATCATAAAAATTGACGAAGATAAAACACGTCAAAGATTTGAGGGGGGGTCGTGACGTCACTCACCGGTAAAGAATGTCATACCTAATAATGTCTTAGAATATGACGAGTATTCAAAGCACTGTATCGTCTTCATTGTTTGTTTACGTGAAAAAAAAAAAATACGTGTCTAATATTTCTTGGAAATTTATCTGACGGACTAATTAGATTTTTTTAGTTAACCTATTGCATAGGCAGACTTAACAGAAGTCCTGAGAGTTTTTTTTTTCAAAGTGGCATCTCGCAGTTTAACAATGCCTTGAATGTAAGGCCTCCAGCCAAGGCAAACCCTGAGAAATTTGCGTGTATAGCCAAACATTGATTGTAAAACTAGAATAAGGGTGGGTTGCACCATATTACTATAACGATAACCAAACCGTAACAAGCCATAAAAGCATTAAAAAAGTATAATTTGATGGCTTGTTACGGTTTGGTTATCGTTATAGTAATATGGTGCAACCCACCCTTAGTGTCGTGAAAATAAATAAATAATAATAAACTTATGCTACTGTGACTTTACTGGAATGGAAGATCATAAATGAGAATACGAGTATGTGCCGAGTGGCGAGACAAATTCGTCGTAAATGTAGCCAGGTACACACATGATGCATAGCGACTGTAGAATTGTGAGCGGGCACTGGACATGTGTGGTACAACACTGGAAAAAGGAAGCTCTACCGGGAATTTAAATGCTGTTTTCCACCACCATTTTCTAACTGTACAATTTACTGGACAGACTCAGCACAGTGTAAACTAATGTGTTTGCTTATCTGGGGGCACGGCATGCCGTATGTAAACTGTGTCGAAGAGTGTTTAGCACCCAGTATTGATACTCGTACAAGCGAAGATGTTTGACTCAAATAATGCTTTATTAACTGAATGCTCTCTTACTTACACCAGGGTATTATAACATCCGGGGCTGCGGGACTGTTTGAAGGAGATGGGGCAATGCACAATGGGGTAACCATTACACAACTGTTTATGATTAGATTTAGACTTTTATATGTATGTATAGTATACTAGTTGTACATTATCACTGTAAATTACCCTGCAGAAGATCCTCAGTGTCATCATAACGAGATAATCTCGAAGTAAGTTTAAGCATTTATATTTAGGGCACGAATAAATTTAAAACTTTATATTTAGGAGGTTGTTGGTACATATTAGTCCTAATAACGTAGAATTGGCGTTTGTTTAAGTTGTCTTATGTTTGTATAGTTTCGGTCGCACATTTGAACCGTTACAAACGACACAATCTGCTATTACGACATTATGTGACTCCCGCATTCCCCTGAAACTTAACCGGGAGATTTATAAAACAATGGTTAGACCTACTGTCTTGTATGTATCAGAATTTTGAAGCACATAGGGAATGAAAGGCATTTTCATGTGACTGAGATGAGAATGCTAAGGGGAATGTATGGTGCTACGTAAATGGATAAAATAAGTGTAATCGGTTCTCGACCAACCCGCACTGGGCCCGCGTGGTGGATATAGCCCATCCCTCTCTTAAAGAGGAGACCGGACTCCTGCAGTGGGAACATTATAGGCTGTTGATGAATTGGTTCTCGTGGTATGGGTATGTGATGTGGAGGAATAAGAAGAATGTCACAAGGAAAGTTTTGAGAATTAATGTGAATGGCGAACACCGAAGAAACAATAGAACGACTGTATGAAAGCTGATATGGCAAGAAATGAGGTGTCCGATGAGATAACGAGTTATAGAGAAGTAAAAAAATACATAATTAAAAAAATTAAAAAACACGGCTGCCATGACAAAAAGTAAACTAAAAAATAAAAAACAAGTCAAGCGAATTCAGTGATGAATGGGAACGTTAAGACGTTACACATCACCGCCAGAGCGGCTGTGATTTATTCATCTTTGACAGTCGTCACACGTAGTCAGTGGCTTGAAAGTCTGACAAGCAGTCTTATCAAGGAGTATCGTATTACCCGTGTTTAGTGTGCAGGTCAAAAAGATAGTCGCTCCATGTAAAATACCGGTTTTAAGCTGCATCTAGTAGTTAGACTGGAAGCAGACTCCAACATAGTTGGTATAACGTGGATCGAAAATACGAATTGCCAAATCTCATTTTAGCTTCACGAAGCTCAAAATGTACTAAGTATTGCAGAAAAGTAATTTGAAATAAAAGGGACTTGCGTTATCTCTGTTCAGGCCCCCAGAAAGAATAATGAATGGATGCGCGAGCGAAGCGAGCGCGAATTTTTTTTTATTGTTTTTATAAATTGTTCATATAGGTTTTGTTATATAATTGTTCATAAAAAAAACACATTTTATTACATACAATGAACTCAGTGAGAGTTCATTGTATGTAATAAAATGTGTTTTTTTCATTTCTCAGGATTCCGGTCGGCAAAATCGGAACCCTAATAATATGTACACTTTGTTTTCCGTCTGTCTGTCCGTATGCCTATCCGTCAATCAAGACCCTGTTCCTCAGGAACGTGTGAAATGATCTGAATGACTAAATTGCGTAATTTATACCTACAAACATTTTTCATTTCATGTAGGTATCTATTTGTAAACAATTTACGCTGAATTTAATATATACATGCAATTTACATAATATACAATGATAAGAACTATGAATACATATTTTGTTAACATTCTAAGAAATTCAAGTGTAGTGCCAAACAGTTTTAAGTATAGTAGGTACCAAAAAACTTTTACAGATCTCTTGGTGCGTGGGTTCAACTCGCACTTGGCCGGTTTTTTTAACTATTGTTTTATAACATACGTAATGCTTTATTCATTTGTGTTAGTAATGAGTTTCAAGTTGAATGTCGCAGACAGATTTTTCCATACCAAAATCTACCCTGATCTTCTTTTTCTACCCTTTAAGGGGTGATTTTGAAAATTCTATGATTGCAAATATTCTTATTTCCTTAACACGTACAACGCCATGTCGGACATTGCTGGGCGACAATTAACTTACCCTATAAGCCATACAAAATATTTGAAATTGACGAAAAATCATTTTTTTGTTTTATTGTTAGTATTATTAAATATGAATTTCTAACTTACAAAACATTGACATAACTGCTGAAATCTTTATAAATATGAAGATAATTCATGTCGCCCAACATTGTCCGACATGGCTTGCTGCGTATGATTATTTGAGTTTTCTTCCGTTGAAGCCGGGCGGGTCAAAGTGTCGCCCGCTCCCGAGCATCCCGCCCGCGCACCCCCACTCTAGCGCAGTGTGCGCGCACAAGTCTCAGTGCCTCGCAGGACATCATCGAGAACGCTTGTTGCACATTTTTTTTTCCCGCCAAATCGTAAACACCCTACGAGTAGGTATACGACTACAGAATAGAATATATTCTTATTAGGTATTCAAAATGTGTGACTTTGATGATGCTTTTGAAATAACAGAGGAAGATTTGACACAGCTTCAAAATATTGAAATATCACTACTGAACAGTAGTTTTCACATTAGTTCAGAAGAAGAAGAAAGGCAAATAGTGCCTACTAGGCAAAATCGACGACGTATCATCAGATCGGATAGTGAAGACAGCAATTCAGGATATGAAGTCAGTACACAAGAAACTTCAATCGTTACGCCTGCCACGAGTTCTTGGTGTGAGCCAACAGGTAAACAACGCCACATAATTCCTTTTACCGAGATTTCGGGTGCTCCGCTTCATGTCAGATTATCTATGACTGACAAATCACCCATCGATTTTTATTCACTCTTTGTGACTGATGACGTATTTCAACAAATAGTGCATAACACAAATCAATATGCTATTCATAACATTACCAGTATGCCTGAAGCTTCAAGAGGTGCACGTATTAATCAGTGGAGTCCGACGAATATAAAAGAAATTAAAAAAAATTTTGGTCTTATTTTATTCATGGGCTTGGTAAAATTACCTAGAATAGCAGACTACTGGTCCAAAGATAAAATTATCGGGCATCCTTTTCCGAGAACGGTTATGTCCAGAAACCGATTTGAATTGCTTTTGAAGATGTTACATTTTTCTGATAAAGATGATGAAAACAAAGAAGACCGACTACATCGAGTACGTCAACTAGTGAACAGCTTAAATGAGAACTACAAAAAAAACTATACCCCTGGTGAAGATATTTGCATCGACGAAAGCATGGTTCCATTCCGTGGCAGAATAATATTTAGGCAGTATAATAAACAAAAAAGACACAAATACGGAATTAAAGAATTCAAATTATGCACGATTCCAGGGTATACCTACAAGATTAGCATTTACGCGGGAAAAAACGACGATACAAATACAACGCCCACAAATGTAGTTATGTCTTTATGCGAAGATTTACTCAACAAAGGACACACATTGTACACTGACAATTGGTATACAAGTGTAGATTTGGCACGGCAACTATTAGACAAAGAAACTCATTTAGTAGGCACTATTCGAAAAAATAGAAGGCAGCTTCCCAAACATGTTGTTACTGCTAAGCTCAAGAAAGGCCAGTTTGCTGCAGCCGAAAGCACCGATGGAATAACTATGATGAAATGGAGGGACAAGCGCGACGTATATGTTTTGTCCACAAAGCATTCGGTACGGTTTAGTCAAATAAATAAACGAGGAAATGTGATATCAAAGCCAAAGATTGTTGTAGACTACAATAAAGTCAAAGGTGCCGTTGATTTGGCTGATCAATTAGCTGCGTACTCTACACCACTGCGAAAAACAATAAAATGGTATAAAAAACTCGCTATTAATTTATTACTTAATACTACCTTAGTGAACGCTATGATTTTATATAAAAAAGTTACCAATAAACACACGTCTATAGTAGACTTCAGAAAAGAAATAATGCAAGAATTTTGTTCGAATCCTATGACTGAGACGGAAGAGATTCGTGAAAAAAGAGCAAAAAGAGGAAAACACAGACTAGTCAAGAAAGAAGGAAAGAGTAGTATTACTAGAAGAGGGTGCTCTGAATGTTACAAGGAAAAAGTCAAAATTCTAGGTAGAAACCAAGCGAAAAATAAAGTAAAAAAAGTAAACACATTCTGTGAAGACTGTCCAAATAAACCGTTTCTTTGTTTAGATTGTTTTAATAAAGTACATCGTTCTTTTTAAATATTTTTTTATGTTATTTTGATTCTTTTCTTATATGATTGTTATTTTGATTCTTTTAATTATTTCTAAACCTAAAAACTGTTTGATTTATGTTAATATATCCAGTAAATATTATTGAAAATTTACGTTTTCCCATGATCTCAATTATTTAAGTTTAAATGTGATCATTGTTCCTATTTCCTAAGTTTAAAACAATAAAACTAATTTTGATTTAATAAAATTCATGATTTTTAATTTATCTATAAACCGAACACTATTTTTTTCTATAAAATCGAAAAAACAAATCAAAATTGCATACACAATTTTTTATGTATTGTTGACAAAATAACATTTTTAGAAAAACTGACGTAATTTTTTTATTTTTGTATGTTTTTAGAGTGCTGATGTGTTTACACTAATCTAGGAGGCCGCGCGGGTCATGTTGCGTACAATTTTGCCTTGTATTATTGACCGACAGCTCAGTAGAGACGTTTAAACATAGCTCTGACTGTCGGACACCATTGTCTCCCACGGCCCGAACGGAACATATTGGTGCCGCCCATCATTGTCCGACATGGCCTGAATGGAAACTTATCATTTTATTTCGTGGCGTTATACGTGTTAAATTAATATTTTTGCCATGTTTCAAGTAAATTGATTCACGCATACTAACTTTTCATACAAACTTGAAAACCATTTAGGTGCCGTCGTAAATGGATTTGGGAGTTGTAAAATAGCCAGTTTTATTTCTTTCATTACAGAGAATCTATTGACATGTAGCTTATTCGTATCGAATCACGGGTCTAAAATGTCACCATATCATTTGTTGAGTAGTATTACTAGTAAACAATAGATATTGAATACTACTGTGGTATATTTTTGTAATCTACTTAATAAGTTCTAGACGATGACTATATTTTTCATTGAAATTTCAATAAAATTAAAAAACAAATTAAAAGTTCTTTTTATTTCTAAACCATGGCCACCCTATTACGTTTTTTGATATTTTATCTATGTTACCCGGGGTGACACAATGAATCTAACGGTACCACATACATCAAAAACGGTTTAGGCGTTTAGAAGCTATGGTGGAATAAAGAAACTTACAAACAAACATACATACATACATGAACGTTAAAAACATAACACTCTTTTTTTTGGGGCAGTCGTGTAAAAAGACAAAGATATGCTGCGCTGACCCCTAATAAATTGAGTTAAGTGCACCTCCTTTTTTTATATATCTTATGCACCTCGTTTAGCCACGTTTGAATAATTTAGCTCCACTTCCGTCGTAATGTGTTTTACGTACGTGTGTTATGTACCCACACCATTGCCATCGCATTTAATTCTGCAATACTTTCCGTTGACATCTAACAAATTGTTATGAGTCCATCGCACTCGGCTGCTTGCAGCGTATTGGAGCGACGAAATGCATGGATTCGTGATAGTGCGTTTAGAAGTTGAAACTGGTTTAAGATTAAATGCGCCCGTTCCATTTATTTGGGTGTCTTAGTTATATGTTTTGTTCTGTATCACAATTTTTATCATATTTTTTTATTTTCATTACTAAGTATTCTGATATGTATTACTTATAAATTATTATACACCCATTTTCTTATATAAGTACTGACTCATACACATAAACGCAGATTACAAAACTGTTTTACGTTCGTCACATCACCATCGCAGGGCCAGTTGAAAACCAGCGTCGGGCATTTTGCTGAACTGGTCCTATTTGGCGCAGCCGTGAGATGCACACACTGTTTCAGTTTAGTTTTTAGATTATTTTTATATATTTTGTATTGTTTGTTGTGTGCACTTGTGGCATGTGCTAAATAAATATGTTTTCTTTCTTTTCTTTCAGGAGAATTGTGAGAACTGAAACTAACCTAAACATAGAGACTTAATCTGTGACCTAAAGTCAAAAATGTCCGACAAGGTAGGCCGAGAGTAACTTTTTGATGTAAAAGGCATTCAAGGAAGTTATATAAACTGAGAGGGATGTATTTGGAGTTTTTAATCACTATTACTCCATAAAGTCACATTTGTTACGGTCCCAAATCCTATTTTATTTAACATACAACCTGACACTGACCGGCAAATTATTATTAGTTTTTTTTTTTAAAACGTTGCCCCACACTAGGAATTTCTCCTGTATCGTGGTTGCGTTCACAAACATTTAAACTCACATACACAAATACCCAGACCCGGAACAATTATCTGTAGGTCATACAAATATTTGTTCCGTGCGGGAATCGAACCCGCGACACGCAGCGCAGCAGTGCATTGCTTGAGCCACTTCGCCAACCGCCGCCGTCAATTTGTCAAAAATTGCAGAAAACGTAACAAAAATTGAATTTCGCGGGCTACCTTGTCGAATTCATCTTAATCACGTTCACATACAGTATATAACCGCATGTTATCTACAGTTCAAGACATAACAGCTGCAACTGCGAAACGATACAGTACGTTCGCAAAATGTTGAAGATATTATATTTAGTTAGTTTCTCATACTTGTTGATTGCAACTGGTGAGTACTTTTCTTTATTATTATTTCTTAAATAACATAATAAGGCCCACTTGTACAACTAATTGATTTAATTCGTTTAGTGTTAACCTAACCTAACCATATTTAAGACATCAGATGGGTCGTGGATTTCACATAAGCATTCGGTCCACGTAAAATACTGGTATTTAGCCGTCTCCGGTTTGACTGGAAGCTGAACCCAAATATTATTAGAAGTAATTTGTTATTTGTGGACTCAAAAGTCACCGGTTTAAAAAGTTAATAATCTCGAAGAAAGTGCTTTTATAGGATATTTTCTTTTCTGTGCGTCATATTTCGAGTCATGAGAACACTGTTAATAAACATTTTTGGAATTTATAGTAAACTAGCTTCACACAAGGTACAATTTTCTAATAATATAAAAAAAAAAACATACAAAACTTGTCCGGGCAAGAAAAAGAAAACCTCAAATCGGTTCATCCAACCTCAAGTGATGCTCCGTCACACACGTGACAATTAATTTTTATTAATATTGATTGTGTAAATACATATTATTATATTGAATAAACGAGATGGCAGAATTAGTATTGATTAAGAACACGCGCAAATAATAATCATGACGCACTTTAGCTATTTTCCTGTTACAGTGTCAGTGAACTTTATTGTCTTTACTACACTATGAAGTGGTTAATGATTTTCAATTATAAAAGCTCATACAAATAAACGAGTTGGACTCGCGCGTGTAGGGCTCCATGCCATCGTAATAGGGAAGCCCCCTTTCATTTGTATTATTTGTTGATATAGCGGCAACAGAAATACACATTTTGTAATAAGTTTTTTTTTAAAGTGTTTGCAAAGTTATATTTGTGTTTTTTTAATGTGCTAATATCTCTGAAATTACTATTTATATCTCGTTCAAACTAATTTCGGATGAAAGTTTTCATTGTGATCTACAGCATATTTTTAAAATTTTTCGATCTCTTAATTTAAAAATTATTGGGAGAGGACACATTTCACCACTTTGGAAGTGTATATTTCTTTCAAACGATTGACTTTGAGGAAAAATGGTTTTAGAAACCCTGATGTCATTTTAACCTTACGTATCTATAAAAACCCCACATGTATATGTTTTATGATCTTTTTCCTTATCTTTTTTTTTTTTGTATCAGAATCGTAAAGCGGTTCACAGAATACAGATGATAGATACAGGTAGATTACCCACCAAGTTTAAATTATGTAGTCCTAATAGTTTCAGAATAAAGTGGCTGTGACATACGGACAGTCAGACATGACGAATCAATAAGGGTTTTTTTACCATTCGGCTACGGAACCCAAAAAGGTATAACTTATCGATATAAAAACATATTATGTACAGAATGTATAATTCTTTATTTCTCATTCAGATGTCGTGCTCAGCAAGCCCGAGTACCTGTACTATTACGAAGCGGAAGGCTGGCTCAAGCTGCACAGGACACCCGCGACCTGGGAGGAAGCCTACGTGAACTGCCATGATGAAGGTAACCTCCACTGCTCCCCGTCAGATCCTGTCGACTTGACAGCCGGACAATGAGTCTTACTCAAACTCAAAGCAGTCTCAGATATACCAGTCCCTGTCGAACTGTCATAAAATAATTAAATAGAAGAAAATGCAGTCCCTTCACAATGCGTAATGCTATAAATAGAATAGAATAGAATACATTTATTTTCAGGTAACAAAGACCCATAAACAAATACCTTAACCTAAATATACATACTAATAACATTTGTGTTAGTATAAATAACTAAAAACTACATATGTTAGTAGCACTTCACTTCACTTGCACGATACTTAGTGCAAAAATGAAAAACTTTTTTGCAAAAAAAACAACCTACTTCAAAAACATCAAAAAGTGAAAAATAAACGCTGGCACGAGCAAGAGTCCGGGAGGACATGAAACGGGGTTTCACGACGGACCGCGGTGGTGCGGTCTGAATGATTTGTTTTTCTTGAGACTACTGGTTTGCCTAGTACTTTCCTGGAGGAGGGTGCTAGGGGCGTTGTGGTTGTCGGCGTGTACCTACCACCACTTTGAACGCTAATATATATGTGTTTGCTGTTACAGGTGCGGTGTTGGCGTCTCCCCTTACCAAAGGACTATTAAATAGTCTTGTAGCAATAGATAACCAATATGATGTGTATGGAAACATATTCGTGGGCACTCATGCTTTGTACTCTAAAGGAGATTACGTCTCCGTAGAAGGTCGGTCAAAGTTTTGTATAATATCTTCAGAATTAAATTATTTTGAATAATACAATCTCTCCACATTCCCCACAATCCTACCTATAACTACTATTTTATATTGAGCCTATTCGACTCCCAAAGCCTAGTAATCAGGTGGTACCTACGCATGATGACCATCAATCACCCAAATTATTTTCCGGATCTCATATTGTTCTGGAAATCCATATAAAGCAAGGCCATGTTATACTGGAAATGTCGCCTTCTATACGACACCCATTAGTACGACTGGTTGTCAGGTTTTCGGATTTCTGACCACCTGTATCAATTGTCAAAGATCTACAAATGATCTTTTTGTTTCGTGCTCTCCTGTCATTGGATCGACCGCGTCAAGTGTAACTTAACCTTAATGTTTAGGTCATTCACATTCCAGGAGTGCCGCTGTCCGCCATGGAAGTTACAGTGGGCACATACGGTGAGGGAGAATGCATGAGTTTGAGCAATGGACGCGTGTTCTACACAGAATGCGCGAAACCCCTATCCTACATATGTTACAAGAAAATTGAAAATCGCACCATGAACGAATGTGGCACTTTTGATGATAGTAAGTAATTCTACCAAATACGTGCAGTGAAATATAATTTAAAATAAAACAACCGACTTACTAAAAATAACACAAAAAACTGCTATGTAAGTCTCCACACGATGGAAGACGGACGGTGAGGACCGGTTCGAGGAGGCACAGGAAAATAGCTCTTATTTGGGGAGAGTTTTGCTCTTGATTTCGTTCTGTTTGGAATTGGAATAAAAAAATGACCTCTAGGTGTGTCATTGGATGTGAACGATCGAGTTCTCAATAAAATTGTTGATACCGCCACCTTATCGGGGTATTGCAATCATTCTGTTTTTACTGAAAATTACTTATACCGATGTCAGGGTTATGTTTTGGTATATACGATAGCAGCGAAGGTCAGAATAAAAGAAAACAAGTCTCTGTTTGGTTTTAGCTTAAGCTAATGATCGACCCGAGTGGCAGTTATTATTAAGCCATGAGCTCCTGCAAAAATTTTAATATCCCAACCTATATAGGGTGTAAAAGTACCCTTAACGCAAACAAAGGGCATTTGTTCTCCCCACCACTGCGATCATTTTTTTGTTCTAGACCATACCTGGGAACCTCCTAGTTACGGAGATATTGGGGGTCAAAGTTCCAAATTTTTCACAGCTGTTTTTGTAAATACTAGTATTTCAGGTTTTAACTTTACTTAAATTACCTCCATGACCCGTTTACTATCCAAAGCATCCACTAGCACAATGTTTTAAGAGTGCTACTTTGAGTTTTACCGTAAAATGTGATTTTTGACCCCAAAAAAAAAAGTCATTTCCCAGCAAAAAAATTTGCGTAGGGGTACTTAGTTTGATGTACAGAATGCTTGGTTGACGGATGCGTGAAGGGTTCGTTTACACCCTGTATAATAAATGTTTAATAATACTAAAGTGGTTTTTATAGACAAATCAATCACATGATGACGATCTAGGTAGGTCAATGTGTTCAGATGCATACTATAATGTGTTATACTTAAATTATTTCAGAATATCAGCTCAATCAGAAGACAGGCAGTTGCTACAAGGTACATCACGAGAAACTGACATGGGCCCGTGCGTACAGGGTGTGTGCGTCCGAGGGGGGATACCTGGTCATCGTGAATGACGACGAAGAGGCCGCAGTCATCAAGGACTTCTTTCCTCCTCGTACCGACCAGTCTGATCCTTGGGAGAGATTTTACATTGGTTTGGCAGCTTGGGGCAAGGACCGCGTTTGGACTTCAATTCATGGTATAGGATCAAACTCAAAATATTCATTTCAGTAAAACCATTGACTTCTGAATTTTATCTGACACTTAGACAGATGTATATACCCTACTGCTAAACCAAGGTGGCATCCGAACCTGCCGGGGCTGTGGGTTGTTCGAAAGAGATACCGCGGCCCCGGACACAAAGGGCTAAGAACGACCATGGGTGTTTTTTGTCGGTAGAAGTCTGACACTTTCTTTCGCTCCGCCCAGAGCGAAGAGCGAGAGAAGCGAGAGTTATTTAAAGAATTCCCAAACACCAAAAAAAAAGGTGACGATCGAAGAACCACGCGTAATTGTTTTGTGACAATTTTATTATAATGTATCCAAAGCGGTGTAGCAGTCTACGTCACAAGTGAGGCGACGTGTGATTCATGTTTGTCCATTTAGTAAAGGTCTAATAAATTATGTTAACCTCTTTCAGGTGACGAAATAGGCAATGTGTATAGCAAATGGAATCCTGGACAGCCGGACAATTCCGAGGGCATCCAGAATCGAGGAGCTATTCTTTACAACGGCAACTTGGACGATGTCAGTGTCGATGGAATAAAAATAAAGTTCGTCTGTGAAAAATCTCCCAAATCGAAAATATATGAAGGCACGCCGCCGTGCGGTGAAAACCTCATGAAATTGTGTAGCGTTTGTGAAGAAGCACAGTCCGCAGTGAACTGAAGCTTCTTGTGTCTACGCGATACTATTTCGGTATAATACTCTTGTTTATAAAAAATATTAAATGATACCTTACAAACTTGTATTTTTTTCAACCAAACCTCTAGTGTTATTGCAGGTTCTAAAGCACACTTTTTATTGGAGGGTGGCTAATCATCAAATGATTCCTCCCACTCTGGGCAGATCGGTAGGGAGTATCAGACTTCTACTGACTAAAATCCACCCATGTTCCTACTTAGCCCTTCGTGTCGATGCCACGGTATCTCTTTCGGACAATCCGCAGTCCCGACGAGCAATTCTAAAACAGCCTAATCTTTGCATTTGCTCAGACGTCTAAATATTTTATTAATATGAACGTATATTGACCCACAACAAGGTAAAGGTCTCCCTTATCTCTCTCCAGTTTTTGCAAGTAAAAGAGAGTTCTGTTCATCCCACCATTTCTTTTTGAGCCTGCCACATAGTCTTTTCCTACCAGTGGGGATCCACTATGAGATTATTGCTCCTCCGATATGCGGCAGATATGACCAACACAGTTCCACTTGAACTTAGAAGCTTTAAGGCCAGCACCACCTATTTGTGTTTTGGAGCTAAAAAGTTTCCCATTCCGTCCGTAATTACGAAATCGAGAATAAGTACTATTTTTAACACACACTCCAAGACCGAACTTCAGAAGCTTGGCCCTCCATGCGTGAGTTGTGTTTTTATGATGTTGATTTTAGAAAAATATCCGTATCCGTATCCATATGATCCGAAATGTCACATCCATAACATCCCTAATTAAGATCTACTTGCTACACCATCATCATCCATTGCTTGTTACGCCATCTATGAGAATATGGTTGAACTTCTTTTAAATTGTATATATCTGTTGTTCAGGTTAGATAAATAAAACAAAACGTAACTATTTGTCATTTTGTGTTTATTTTTCTTTATTGAACATAAGCTGCGACACTAGAAGAATAGTCGAATTCGTGTCAGTTGGGTTTAAAGATTCTTTATTTATTCTAAAAGAACATACATTGTTCACTTAAATAAAATACATAATTAATGTAACATGTAGTCCAGTAGCTAACCGTTTTGTTATCTTAATGTAGGTAGGTACGATGTTGTGATATTGGTTTGAAAGATTAGCTTATTAATATACTATTTTACAGAACGTTAACTTAATAATTTGTGACAGTGACGTACTGCTCGAGTTTACTTTTGAATACGTTAAAAGAAGAATATGTGTTCCTGATATCTGCCGGTAGATTATTATAAAGTTAAAAGAAGAATAATATGTGTTCCTGATATCTGCCGGTTGTTTTTCGTTGAAGGATAACTGTGTGTGTAAGGTTTTGTTAAGAATTTTTCTAATGAGAATGCAAGAATTGAATGTGTAAAGTAGATGAAGTTTGTTGTTTATGTTTAGTTCGGATGTGGGTTGCCGTAGTGGTTGCTGTACTTGCCGAACATGAAGACAACACTTTAAGCAGGTTTATAGAGAAGCCTACTCTATGAAAGCTGCTATAAACAAACTCTGCAATGTTTTATATTAGTTTATAATATTTAAAGCTGCGTTTGCAAATTCAGTTTATTGAGTAAAACAATGTTTCTACTATTTTGAAGTTTGGTGGTCGTTATCGTTATAATAATCATTGATAATTATAACGGCCATAGCGGCATGAACTTACAGAAGTTAGGCAGGGACTACCATTAACATTATTTTGAAATGAGATATTTATTATGTTACCTATTTATTTTGAGTTCTCGAAATTTCGGCGCTGTTGCAACCACTCACGGATCACGGATAAAAGTGAAGTTATTGCAGGTAGGTGTTTATAAGCAGACAGTTCGTTCTTACTTCTTCCTTGTACGTTGTTACGCCTTCGGTACCGCTACCACTGTCACTCACAACTCGATTCTGTTCCCGACACACGAAACTTACTGTGTCTGCTCACGACTTTTTTCTATGAAGGAGGTACCAAATTTGAACTCGAAAAGAGGTTTCCTTGGGGTCAATGCATAATGTGTGTGTATCACAAAGCTAATCGCGTAAAATCTAGTGTTTATGAATGAGATAGGGAACGCGCAGTTATTGCGTGAACGAGTATCAAACTTTCGCAATTATAATATAAGTAAGATATGCCTCTGGCAGGAGGCCTTAAACTCAAGGCATCCCCAGGGTTTTTTTTATTTAGAATGCTTTAGTGACAGCGATGCAGCGGTACTAATCCTTCACCAACAATACACCAATAATGTTTAGCTTGATCGATTTATCGCCCCCAAAACCCCTACATACTAAATTTCATGAAAATCATTGGAGCCGTATCCGAGATTCAGATTATACTATAATTTACAAGAATTGCTCGTATAAAGGTATTCAATAGATACGTTTTAATTTTTTTTTTGTTGTAACTCGTTATTTTTTTTGCGAAATATTAATAAATTAACATTAAAGTTACGGTGAAAATATTATTTATAAGCTCTAAACATTTTTTCTTCCCTTGTCCCTCTCATTTTTCAGTACATTGCTGAATTGAAAAAAAAAAATGAAGAGCGCGCAAATTTTTTTTTTTAACTTCTTTATTTGGGCTTTTACCAATGCAGTCCAAAAGTTTTTATGAAGATTCATTGACCGGCCCTGGATTCCGAGGTATAAATCTTACGGCACTCCACTAACAATGTTTACAGCAGTTTTGTTATTTCAAATAGGTCAGTAATCTCACTGGTAGTTTTACCTCTAACTGCAACCACTTATATACCTTTTTTTTTTGGAAAATCATCAAATAACCCCTCCCACTCTTGGGCAGAGCGAAAGGGAGTGTCAGACTTCTACTGACTAAAAACCACCCATGTTCCTTCTAAGCCCTTCATGTCGAGGCCGCGGTATCTCTTGCGAACAACCCGCAGCCCCGACGGGACCACTTATATACCTAACAACTTTCATGTAATACAAATAAAGATTACTATGCTTTTGAGACTCGTCAGTGTTAGCAACCCAAAGGCAACCTTATAACAGCCAAGTTAAAGGTTACTGTGATTAAAATAGTGATGCCGTATAGGGATGTCGATATGAATATCAAAGATATAAAAAGTTATATTTTTGCCATAGCAGGAAATATTAGAATGCTGAAAATCATATTTATAATTGTAAATTTTATAATATTATATGCGTCACTATCACTTCATAGTATAAACAAACTCGCGGTCGCTGTCTGTCCGTCCATATGTATGCTTAAATCTTTAAAACTATGCAACGGATTTTGAAGCGTTTTTTTTTAATAGATAGAGTGATTCAAGAGGAAGGTTTTAGTATATAATTTGACCGACATCCACGCGGGCATCAGCTAGTAATAAATAAATTTCAAATAATTAAAATTAAATTTCTAATATTTATCACGTGACTGCAATTACGCCATTCGCGCATTACGTCACCAATTCAGCATACAATGTATGACACTGTTTCGTTTACAAGACCACGTGACAGCTTGAAGCGTTTAGGCGCGAAATTTAAAACACTGTAACTAAATTGAAGTTGTTTTTTTATTTAAAATTAGAGAATAAAAAAAATTAAATACAATTTTTCTTAATATTTTCGCGTTTATCTATAAAATGAAAACACTTTAAAAATTAGTCAACATCCCTAATTTAGATAAAATAACTGAGATGGCTGTACGTGGTTTGTTGTCGGGCGAACAGATAATAAAACTTTAGTCCCGTTTATTATTAACGAGTGTGGCAGTGAAGCGATACAGTTCATTAAAATGTTAAAGATAACATGTTTTGTTTGTGTATCATATTTATTAATTGTGACGAGTAAGTTCTTATTTAACTGATGTAACTGTGTTATTGGTTTTTAAAATACATAGGTACATTTACACTTAAATTAACAGGTTACCTCGATTGTATTTGCCATCAACATAACCGTTGAACTTTCATGCAAGCATTCCTCGCCCAAACGAACCCATATAAAGTTAAAGATGAAGATATATTTATTTTGTGAAAACGTTTACAGTAAAAAGTCTTGTAAATAAATTAAAAAGTAGCTTATTAGATTTCGGGAGGGAAAACAAAACGGATTTTTATTGTGGAAATCAAAATAAGAGTTTATTGCAATGCCCCGAGCTTACAGAATTTTATGTAAGATTTACATCATCATTTTAGCCGAATGACGTCCACTGCTGGACATAGGACTTCCCCAAATGGTGACCATGCGTCTCACATCCAGCGGATCCCCGCAACTTTGGAGAGGCTTCCAGCTTCTTCGGGTTCGCGGTCGCTACTCTCGGCCCCATCGGCCATCAGACTAAAATTAAAATGGTCCATCTTAATTTTAGCACATTGTTTTCATCGCTTTACATTCCAAACGTGTCTATGTATAAGATGGTGGTCGGCCATCCCGGTGGCGCCACACATCCCGTCGATAGCAAAACTGCTTGGTCAACGTCTGGACCATAGAAATATAACAAACAGCTATGATCTGGAATTATGGCTGTACCACAGCTTATAGAACATAACTAGCTACATGCTCCACCATTGTGATATGGCGTCCACAAATTTTAGGCTAAAAACAAAAGGTGCAATTGTCATAAAATAAAAATTAACAATATTAAATTAAAAGACGAAAACAAATTATTGGCGATTAACTTTCTAAAAAAACTTTCCAGTATGCTCAACTTAGACACTGTTTAGCCTGTGGGTTTTTTTTATATCGTGTTATTTATGACATCGATTCTCAACAGCAATTATTTGACCTTTAATATATGACTGTCATCATAGTCATCTACTATTCTCTATTACACCAATATCTATGTGTACAGCAATCTAACACCACACAAACACACACACACACATACACACACACACACACACATACCCACACACACATACACACACACACATACCCACACACACATACACACACACATACACACACACACACACACACACATATACTTCACTTACACCTAATACACACCCTCGTATTACTTACCTCCCACAACACTGAACTTGCCGCAATTAAAGGTGTATTGCTCTAGTACGACCTGACATTGTTATTCGGGGTGAGGACCTGGTGTCCTATAACACAGGCCATTAGCCTAGCTTAGGCACCAGTCTCACACAATATATTAGAGTTTAATATGATTTATTTATTTAGCTTTATTTTATCCCTTACATCTAGTTTACATTTAGTTTTATATATAACTAGCGGACGTCACGCGGTTTCACCCGCGTAGTTCCCGTTCCCGTGGGAATACAGGGATAAAAAGTAGCCTATGTCACCCGGGGATAGTGTAACTTCCCAACGGTGAAAGAATTTTTGAAATCGGTTCAGTAGATGCCGAGATTACCCCTTACAATTTAACAAATATACAAACACACAAACTTTACTTCTTTATAATATTAGTATAGATGTGTTGTGTACTTATTTATTTATTGGTTAGTAATGTTAGTATTTGTACTTAAAATGAGATTAGTATTGTTAGGTGTAACGCCTTTTGCGGTGAAAGTCTCCTCCAAACTGTTCCAGCTTACTCTGTCTTTCGCCGGTCTGGGCCACAAGTTTCCGGCTGTTTCTTTTGAGTCGTCGCTCCATCTTTTAAATATGATTACTAAACAATATTTCAATGTAATCTCTTTAAATATAGTGGTGAGAAGTAAATGAATTATTATTATTATCTTCCTGCCTCTGCCCCGTTATATTTGGGATCGGCGCAACACGTTTTCTTCTTCGATTCTCCCCTGTCAGACGTCATAGCTTCATTTACACTCGTCTCTTTCATATCATTCCTCACACAATCTATCCTTCTTTTATTTAGCCTTCCTCTCCCTCTCCATCCATCAACATTAATATCCATCACCTTTTTAGTCACATGCGCTTCATCCCTCCTCATTACATGTCCATATCAAGATGGACGACCTTCCTTTCAATCATAAAATATACGATTGTCTATTAGTAAAACGTCTTTGTTATCCAGATGTTGTGCGCTGCAAGCCAGATTACGTGTTCAATGAAGATGCCGGAGGCTGGCTCAAACTGCACAGGATACCTGGCACTTGGCAGGAAGCCTTCCTCAGATGCCACTATGAAGGTAAGGTGTTAGCCTCTTTTCTTTGATAATCAGGCTGATTTTTTCCTTCCGTAAACCGAAAAAGAATGCCTAGTAGTGGCTGAAGTAGGCCCGTTAGCAACAACGAGTTTAGCGAAACGCCCTCGGATTTGGCAGCGGCATCGTGCACAGCTGACGTGGGTTTACGACAACTGTCATTTGTGCGTTCAAAGGGAGCAGTAGTAGACCATCGTTGGCCTAGTGCTGGTACGCAACTACTGAGCATGATGTTCTGGGTTCAAATCCCAGGTCGGATAAAGAGTTATTAAATTTTCGAATGAGACATTGCTTCGTAGCAGCCACGGAGTGAACGGAGTGCACTAGGTGGACCGACGACATCGTGAGAGTCGCGGGCAGCCGGTGAATGCAAACGGCAAGTTGCCGTTCTTTATGGCGTTCTATAGGGGAGGTCTTTGTCCAGCAGTGCACGTCTTATTGCTGATGATAATGATGACTTTTACCCGGTTTGTCAATAGACTTGCTTTTTATTACGAGTAGGTAGATACGCCTCTGACTATCACCCCTGGGATGACAGGCGTGATGTTATGTTATGATGTGGCATTCCATATTATGTTAAGTTATGTTGCTTGAAAAATCTGCAGTCACAACGTTCTCCTGTATATACATAGGTAGGTAGTAGGTCGGTAGGTAGCAGTAAGTAAGTAGGTAGCAGTAGGTAAGTAGGTAGAAAAAAAACAGCTAGTGTAGTAATAATAAAATAGTATTTGCTTTGTATTACATATTTCTGGGAATTCCCGTTTAATATAATTGTGTTATCGCACTAACACGATACTTGTGACCCCGAACGACAGTGGCGAACCTTTATCAAATAACAAAACTTGTACTATGTAATAATTATGAGAGATAATGCAATATTGTGCAAAAAATTCTACTAAAATAAAAAAATAAAAGACAATGTTGACTTGGCACCGTACAAGTAATACCTAAGTACCAATCGATATAGATCTATGAAGGTTTACGGTTCACGTTTTAAAGCAGCATGGTTCTAATCTCTTACCCACTCTGGAATCTGGTAGACCACCAGATTCTTGCATGAATCTACTCGTATGTGTTCTTTGACAGCCGAATGTCTACATTTTTTGAAAACCTTCGTGAAATGTTAGCCTTATAATAAACCAAACCTGTCTCATACCTCTGTTCCCGGTATTCCCAGCTGAACCAACTGTTGGTTTTAATAATCAGTCTACCGTAGTCCAGTTGGAAGTGACGCAGGAAAATTGAAAAAAAAATATGATAAGTGAATTTCCCACTATTTTAACAAAAAAACAACATTTTTGCGAGCACCGGAAACCATGCTGCGGTGTGAGCTAACGGATGCACTTATTGTTTAAGTTACACTCGAGCTATGTTCTAACACACAAGAATAGGGATTTTATGAATGGACTATTAGTTTACATAACATCACGCATGTAATTGCCGAAGGGATTGGCAGAAGTTTACCTAACAGTGCACCCTCGTCAGTTATGTTTAAGTTCCAAGTAATGGTGGGTGAACAGGTCCACCGGGCACAAACCCAGACTCCATGGCTGGTATTGACAAATTCCTGATGGAAAAAAACGTAATAACACTTCGTCTTCTCGTTTCGTTCGTTCGTCGTAGGAGTTGACACCAAGACTTCATTCATTCTTCCACAATCCAGTTACTTCTTAGTAAAATTCACCGTACTGAATATTCTCTAATGTATATATAAAATTCTCGTGTCACAATGTTAGTTTTACCATACTCCTCCGAAATGGCTTGACCGATTTTAATCAAATTTTTCATACACCTAATTGACACCCATCAAAGTTACCGGGAATAAAGTCGCGGGCATTACCTAGTAAATGTATAAAAAGTTATAAATATGAATGTATTACAGGTACGGTGTTGGCGTCCCCGCTGGTCAAACAGCTGTCTGGTGCCATTGAATCACTGATAACACAAGCTGGTGTGAAAGGTCCTATTTTCCTGGGAACCCATGATCTGTATTGTAAAGGACACTTCTTTTCTATAGAAGGTCAGGGTAACATTTGTAATTATTTATGTATGCTTAAACTGAATATTTAAAAAAGACTGTTGTGTCTACAAAAGTGCATTACCAACAAAGTCAAAATGTATGGAGCAGATTTTTATACAATTACCGATGAAAAATTCGATGCGAGTGTTTACAATAACAATACCATTTATTTCAGGCTTGCAGGTCCATAGATATATACTTTTTAAACTAACATAGATAAAGTAATACAAAACTTTTGTTAATAAATAAGACTACAATAAGTTAAGAATGATGTATAGAGAGTGAATATTACATTGAATTCGTTTGAAAAAAAACATGATTTTAAACTTTTTGAAGTCGCGGGTAACAAATATTTAAAAATATTTTTTGAATTTATTTACGACTTTTTTTGACGCATTTTTCAGGAGTGCCCCTGTCCAAGATGGATGTAAGATGGAGTTCCAAAGATGAGACAGGAGATTGCCTCACTATGTCTGTCAATGGAAGCTCGTATTTCATGGCCCAATCGTCATGCACGAAACGACTACCCTTCATATGTTACAAGAAACTCAACTTCAGCGAAACAATGAACGAATGTGGGACCTTTGATGATGGTAAGTTAATCTTGTGGCTACTTTTTTACACCACACGAGCTTGTGGCTAAATAATAACAACCCCTCAGGTAAATCATCAGATTAAGTCGCACTTGCCAAGGTAGGTCCTTGGATGGGTGACCACCCATTTCATACCGAGTTTCCTGCGTGCCTCGGAAAGCACGTTAAGCTGTTGGTTGACCCGGGTGTCATTTGTAGATTTTTTACAGTCGCTACAGATCAGATAGGCATTCGCTCCATATAAAATACTGGTATTCCGCTGCACCCGGTTAGACTGGAAGTCAGCCCCAACTTAGTTGAGAAAAGGCTAGGCAGATGGTGAAATAACACTATCATGTTTTTGAAGATAATGTTTTTTTTATTATATGCTACTTTGTGGCTTGCAGGCGAGTAGACAAAGCCACTTGTATAACAAATTTTTAAAAATCAGGAAATGATAAAGGTTGGTATTATACTGCATATTGAATATTTATACCTAATTCCCGCTGCTCCTCGATTTCTTATCCTGCCACCATTATTTATATTTATTATAATATTATTGATCACAAAGAAAATTTAATTCAATTTCAGAATATCACTTTAAGCGGTGTACAGGCAGCTGTTACAAGGTCCACCAGCAGACACGCACGTGGTCGCAAGCGTTCGGGATATGTGCATCTGAGGGGGGGCACCTGGTCATCTTGAACGACCAAGATGAGGCCCGCACCGTGAAGGACTTGTTCCCTGTGAGGTCGGAGGAGGAGCTGTGGGATCGATTCCACGTAGGTGTTGCAGCCTGGAGCGATGACCGTATCTGGACCTCTATTCATGGTATAACATTATTGACCTATACATACACCACAATGTCATTTACATTCTTATGCATCAGCGAACTAATAACATAATCTCTGTAAGGACCAAGGAATAGGTAGAGTTTAGTGCACCCATATTTCGCCAGTTATGTTTAAGTCCCATTGTAATACGGGGCTAGCCTATTGCCATCAACCGGGCACAAATTTAGTAATAATAATAAGTATTATTCCCAAGCTACGATAGTAGTCCCTCACGTCACGTACAGTAGTCCCTGAAGGATTAGGCAGAGGTGTAGCCACATTCCGCCAGTAATGTTTGCGTCCCATGTTGGAAGCTACACCTATGGCCATCCACTGGACTCTAATCCAGAATTCGCGTCGCTACTGAATACCAACAAAACTTGGACCGAACAGAGAGAGAGAATTACACTTATAACGAACACAATCTAACTCAGAAAGGGATTATACTTTAGCCCGAATATAATCACTAAATCATAATTATTTCACCTTCAATAGACCGCAGTATACTAGGTGTTAAATTAACGGATCGTGTTCTAAACACAATATTGCGTTCCAAAACAAAAATAGCTGATGACGTGACTCAAAAGGCTGCTCAACTCAAATGGGACAGGAGATGTCTGCCGCAAACTGTGGACCAAAATAGCGGGAAACTGGTGCCCTCACATAGTGAGACGGGGTCGCGGCAGACCACGAGGGCGATGGCGGGATGAACTAGAGCGGTTCCGTCAAAACTGAAAAGAGGACGCGCGGGTTCGCGAGAAGTGGAAAGAGTGGAGGGAGGCCTTTGCCTAGGAGTGGGACAGAGCAGGCTAAAAAAAAATATACTTCAAAATTAGTATAAATTTCTAATTTGTTTCAGGTGAGGAATTTGAAGATGTTTTCAACGTTTGGGCTGGATACCAGCCTAACAATGTAAATGGCAAACAGAATCGTGTATCCTTTGTCAGAGACGGCGTTTTGGACGATGTCGACCCTGACTTCAAAGCCATGTTTGTCTGTGAGAAATCACCGCTATCCTTTCAATTTGAGCAGTTAAATGAAACGACACAATACACGATTAAACCGTTTGAACTGGAGGTATTATAAGTTCAATATTTTTTTATTATTTAAGGAATCGTTTCATTATGTATCCAATTCAATTAATGTCATATTTTCTAATGTAAAACTAAATAAATTGTTCTAAACTGTGCCTGTTTAAGTATTTTTATTTGGTTGGTTTCATCATCATCATCATCACCTATAATGTTCTCACTGCAGCGACTCAGGCCTCCTCTCTAAGAGAGGGGTGGGGTAAAATCCACCATGCGGGCCCAGTGCGGGTTGTGTAGACATATCTTCGATTTTTTGGTTCTAAGATATGCAGGTTTCCTCACGATGTTTTCCTTCACCGTTTTAAGCGCAGCGGTGTTGAAATAAATTACACAAAGTAATGCACCTGCCTGGGTTCGAACCCACGACCTACAGTTCGTAAGTCGGGGCCGACACCACTGGGCCACCGCTGCTCTGTAACCGCTGCTCTCTTGGTTGGTTTAATAAATGTTTAAACTAACTATATACATTAATTATAACTCAAATGGGACTGGGCAGGATATGTCTGCTGCATGCCAAACTGTGGACCAAAATAGCAGGAAACTGGTGCCCTCACACAGTGAGACGGATTTTTTTTCCTTATACATTAATTGTATATGTTTTGAGTATGACTGTGGAGGGTTACAATAGTAGACGATGAAATAAGCTGGTTGCCAAGCTACATAGCCTGGCCCACCGCCGCAAAGTCGCTTGTCTGTCGGTCTTCTACAGACTGTATTTCGGAGAGTGTGCGCAGGAGCTCCACGGGCTGATTCCACCATCTCCCTTCTTCCATCGGGAGACTAGGCGTACTGCAGGCTATCACCCATACCTAGTCGATGTTCCACACATTCGAACGAAGCGCTTTGCTAAGTCCTTTATTATGCGCACAGCCAAGGAGTGGAACTTCCTGCCTGCGTCCGTTTTCCCGAGTTCATATAACCCTAATCTATTTAAGTCGCGAGTAAATAGGCTTCTTCTGGGTAAGCTCGTTCCATCGTCGACCTCATCTCTGCCCTTAGGGCAAGAAACAACGGATGTACTATGTAGGTAAACAATGGTATGGTAAGAAAGGAGGTGTCTGATAAGATTACGAGTAGGTAACGTATCGAATAAGGGCAAGAGAATGATGAATGACCATCGCACTGCACACACACCTGTGACAAAATGCAGGATAATCCTAGATACATAGAATTGTGAACACAGATGTAAACTAAATTAGGTTGTATTTTCTGTTGCAGCTAACAGGTGTTTTCAAGTCGAGGGTGAGAAGGTGTCTTCAAAGCAAATCGCTTACGTGGTCTACCTCACGTGGTGAGGTCAAATGAGAGACTAGGCATAATTTGTTTTTAACTTTTGCCTGATTTTGTGAACGTAAACATAGCGTAAGACACTCACGGATAATATTATAGCTTTATTAGAGAAATAATTTTCGGAATCAGATCTGTAGTACTGAAAGTTCCCCTACATACAAACTTACAGAATTACCCCTTTATAATATTAGTATAGATTTATACGCATTTGTGTTCCACTATAGACCAAAGGCTTCGCTTCGCTCCTTCCAATTATCCATATCTAGTTCTACAGCACTACTATTGAAATGGCCAATCTTTAAGGTCGGTACAGTCGAGTGTGTCCCACTTTATCCTTCCTGCATTGTATGGTTACTTTAACCCATAGCTCCTTCGCCATGCGACATATCTGGCCAGCCCAATTCCATTTAAACAAGGTAGCCAGGTGACCTAGCTATTTAAATTTTGAGTTCCTGAGGCGTTCGTCAGGCACGTTTAGGGGACGACGTACCTACGCGTGACGTTTCCACAGCCGGTGTTGAGGTGCGGGCGGCGCTGGCTCAGCATTATCAGCAGCTGGTGATACACTTGCGTTCGCCGATTCGGAACTGCCGACAGATGCATTTTGGGCCCCTCGACGAGTGTTCACCTTTGAGGCCTCAGGTAACCCTATTACTGAACCAACGTTGCGCAATATTGGTGTTTTTCTCTATGAAGTAATGGTAGGTCACCTGAACATTTTTACACATTTTTTTCACACGTAATCACATCACCTTGTAATATATTTTTTTTTTTTCATTACATTAAAGGGCTTTGTCGCTTAGCGACTACATCGCCCACCTTGTAATATAATCAAGTATAATCTAAATAAACAAGAATACAGTAAATTAGACTTTGTCTTGGTTTTGGCAGTCTGCATACAAACATTCAATCGAATATAATATCCTGTAGATTAGTTTTAGGACATTATTTTTCGTTTTTAGCATTTTCTACGATGTGTGTGCTACATCAATTTAGTGCATGGACAATTGGACATGTTAGCGACTCCCCACAGTATGAACATTAAACATGTTGCCAACACTCCACCTCAAAAACCTTTGCCAAATTCGTTTTTAAATTGCATTTCTTGATGCACATTAAGTACACCTATGGTTAGTGAACCAGGGCCTGTGGACGGTGAGTGATGGGCTAGCTCGCCGTCCGTCCGTCTTATGACGACGACAGGCCATGTCGACGGCGCGTTCGTGTTCCACGCGTGCCTCAAAGAGATGTCGGCAACAAGGAAGGGGCCCGCAAGGGCCGACACCCGTCGGGGCAGCGGGTTGTTCGCAAGAGATACCGCGGCCTCGACATGAAGGCCTAAAAAGGAACATGGGTGGTTTTTAGTCAGTAGAAGTCTGACACTCCCTTTCGCTCTGCCCAAGAGCGGGGTTTGATGATTTTCCAACCACCCAAAGAAAAAAAAAAGAAAAAAGTTAGTGAACCAATCTCTATAAAATGGGGTTTCATTTCTTTAGAAGTTTTATCCCTACATCTATTAATTTGAAATAAGGTAACAATTGCAAGTGTTTTTAAACGGTAAATCACTTTTGACAAACTTTTTATTTTATTTTAGACGATGCACAATATTTATTCAGCACTGCAGAATTGGAAACTAAATTACGAATGCAGGATAGTCAATACACACCAAAGTCCATTTCACGAAAGAAGTCCCGCGGACAATTGTGGAACTAAATTTAACAGATCGGCCATGTTGTCGTTTGTCGATGTTATCAAGGTGCGTTTGTTGTGGTAGATATTTTGTGAGTTTATTATTGGATTAGTGCGTTATAAGGTTTATTTACGATGCCAAAAGTTGTGAAACAACATTATGTCGCACGACATACAGCGCTGCGTCTGCGGGACTTCTTTCGTGAAATGGACTTTATCTGCTAACTTTATGTAAGACGTAAAGCTATCTTTAGTTCCACATTGCCATTTCGACAGTGAAAGGATACATACAGCACACAAAATGATAAAAAAATATCTCGCTTTTTTATCATACTTGTTCCTCTTGGCTGGTGAGTTTCTAATCAATGTGATTTTTTTTATAAAGTGACTAAGCTTCACTACGTTAAAAAAATCTTTGTTATCCAGACGTTGTGCGCTGCAAGACAGACTACGAGTTCTACGCAGATGCAGGAGGCTGGCTCAAACCGCACAGGATCCCTGCCACATGGCAGGAAGCCTTCCTCAGATGCCACTATGAAGGTAAGCTGCTCTTTTCTCTGATAATCAGCCTGAATAACACGGCGACTGTCGACGACTGGACTATTTTGTTACGGAATGCAGGGTAGATTTTCAACGAATCACACACAGTACCCGAAGCTCATTTGCGATTTAGATACTTATTATTGTACTGTTAAAGTGAAACTTAATGTTATCAATGTTATGTGTTACAATCTTTTATAAAATAATAAGTTTTTAGTATAATAAAGTGTGTTTGTGTCTAATCAAGGCGCTGTGTATATTTCGACGTAATAATATGTTTAAACGTAAGTAGTATGACATTTCGGATTTATAACAACTAATAAGTTTTATACCTTACATATTAAATGTATTCTTAAATGTTTTATATAGGCGCCATAGTCTGCACAAAACACTTAATCATAATGTTAAATGCTTCTAGAATAAGACCTAAATGTCATTTATATGTTTGTTTATGTTAAAATAAAGAAATTTCCAAATTGAAAAAAAAATGTAATCAGGCTGATGAGAAATTCGTTCTCATCAGCAGCGGGAACCGAGACTCAGTCCTTCCAGTTTTCTTGAATCTCGCCTATCGCTTGCCAACTCACGGTCTCGAGTCTCCACTAAAGAATAGGGGGTCCAAAATGGCCACTTTAGCAGTTCATAATATGAATTGCGTTAGAAAGCGTAAAATGGACCTTACTTAATAGTAACTGCGTCTGTGACCATTTAGGAAAATAGATCATAATAGGAAAATAATATTAATTGCGTCAAAATTTGTAAATTGGTAGGAGTTCGTGGCTTAATAAGAACTGCCACTCGGGTCGATCTTTAGGTAAAGTTGTGCTTGCCTAGGTCGGTCTGTGGATGGGTAACCGCCGACATACCGAGTTTTCTCCGTGCCTCGGAAAGCACGTTAAGCTGTTGTTGATAGATCTTTGGCAGTCGTTACACGTAGTCAGTGACCTGAAATTCTGACATACAGTCTTACCAAAGAGTATCGTATTACCTAGTATTAACTGGGTTGTGGAGGTCAGATAGGCAGTCTCAGCTGCATCCGGTTAGACTGGAAGCCGACCCCAACATAGTTGGGAAAAGGCTAGGCGGAGGGTGATGGTCACAGACGCAGTTACTGTTATGAAAGGTTCATTTTACACTTTTAAATAAATAATAATTCTTTATTCAAAAACACAGAAGGTAAATACAATAAAAATCGAAAACTACAAATGTAGGTCAAATAATGTTAGATGCCTGTACTAGGATGATCCTGTATCACAGGCTGCAGGAGCTATAACAATATGCTATGTAGGACAGTAGTTTTCTTGTTTAATCTTTAACATTACTTAACGACACAATTATTTTAATTTACTTAAACTGTATTCACTTAGAACTAAACACATAATTATTACACGAAAATATTTGCGTCTGCAGAATTATAAAATAGAATTGCAAAACACATTCGAGGCACTCTTGTTTGTATTGGACATTTGTATCTAGTAACTAAATGTGCTTAGACAATAAAAAAACCGGCCAAGAGCGTGTCGGGCCACGCTCAGTGTAGGGTTCCGTAGATAATAAAATATTATGTAAACGAAGTTAAAAAAAAAATACGGGCAAATGAAACTTGACCTCTGGATTGTATAGGCGCTCATACGATTCAGGGACCAAATTATATTGGTTAACTGCAGTTTCCATCTGTTGTTTCCATCCAAGTTCAAAATAATTTTCCTAGAAAGTCCTTATAAAGTTCTACTTTTCAGATTTTTTTCGTATTTTCTAAACTTATGGTTCAAAAGTTAGAGGGGGGGGGACGCTTTGTTTTTTACTTTTGGAGCGATTATTTCCGAAATTATTGACATTATCAAAAAATGATTTTAGTAAACCCCTATTCATTTTTAAATACCTTTCCAACAATATATCACACATTAGGGTTAAAATTAAAAAAAAAAACACTTCCCACTTTACATATAGGGGGGCTACCCTAATAAAACATTTTTTTCCAATTTTTATTTTAGCACTTTGTCGGCGTGATTGATACACATATTGGTCCCAAATTTCAGCTTTCTAGTGCTAACGGTCACAGAGATTAAGCGAGGACGGACAGACAGACAGACATGGCGAAACTATAAGGGTTCCTAGTTGACTACGGAACCCTAAAAACGGTAATAAGTATGCCAGTGCAGTGGTCTGCTATTGCCATGTTGTGTCAGCAATATGCGTCAAACACGCAAAAAAGTTTCACCTTAAGTATGAAGTTCTACGTACCCTCGTAGTCGATGGAGTTTATATATCTATATTCCGCTATTTTCCTAGCGGGGCACTATACATCTCCCGTTTTATGATTGTTGGGCTTTTTAAATCGCGAGCACGTTTCACATTTGGGTGTGTCCGCTCTCTTCACGCACTCAGACATCGAGTGCCCGACTTCTCCGCAGTGACCACTCGTAGAGTTTACCTCTCTGCATGATTTTGCGGCATGACCAAATTGTTGGCATTTGAAACATGGTAATCAAGGTGAAGTCTCTAACAGGACAAGAAGTCCAATTAATAAAAAGCCTTGCCTGAGATATTAAAGCTCTACGTAACTTGGCTGGCACTTCAATAATAAAGTTGCAGGTAGATGCATCTTTCTTCCCGGATTTGTGGCTAAATTTAACTTCGTCCAAAAAGGTCTCCAGTGACATCCCTGGAAATTTATCGGTGATGTTCTGTTCATACACAAACCTGAAGAAGTCGGCATCAGTCAAAGAAGTCGGCACTCCTACAATCGTAATACGTGGTTTGCGCTTGATGGTATCGTCGGCGGTGAGTCCTGATGTAGAAATCTGGACTGCGTGCTTGAGTTTATCAGCATCCTGTTTGGTCTCGGTGCTGATTATACCACCGCCACCCTGACGATGATACCGCCATTTTTAGTCTTCCACACACCACGTACCTGTAGCTTCATTTCATCAGGGCGTATAATGTTTTGAACAAGGTTTTTCGTCTCGTCACTGGACTTCATTGGGATAAACTGCCACGGAACTTAAATTGATTGGTCGAACGTAATCACTGGAACCCTTCTTCACCATATCGGCAAACGAAGTGGTTCCCACTGCACCAGAGTCCGTAATCGTCTGCTGCAGCTCCGATATTTGTTCTGCGACGCTGCGGGTTTCTTTCAGGACATCAATCATACTGAGGGCTTGATGGGCTTTCTGCTTCAAAGCCTGATACAGGACTGCCATTTGAGTGGACTCTGATTCCACTTTCCGGCATAAATTGGTCACCTTCAATTTCTGCTCCGAGTTGAGTTTGCCATCAGTGGCAATAGAGCAAACCTCATTCAACTTCAGCTGTATGGATGACATCCATTTTTCCAAGTCGGGCGTGGATACAAATTCAATCGTGAAGTTAGACTGCTGGGATTTCGCAGGCGAGGCATTGGGTTGCACTCGACTACTTGAATTACCCGGGCTGTTATCCATTTTTCCAATTCACTATTTTTACGTTTCCATTATATAATATATATTACACACTTAGCAAAATAATAAAGGAGGTCACGATTATTGCGTTAAATAAATACTGCTAACGAGCACGTCTGTATTTTAGCAATTCATATTATGATCTCTTCGTGTGGTAATCGATTGTCGTGGTATGGACATGTGATGCGAAGGAATGAAGAAAATGTTGTGAGAAAAATGTTGAGTATGAATGTAGATGGCTATAAGAGTAGAGGAAGACCAAAGAAACGATGGATGGACTGTGTGAAGGATGATATGGCTAGAAAGGAGGTGACTGCTGACATGACGAGAAATAGAGAAGTATGGAAGAAGAAGACATGTTGCGCCGACCCCAAATAAATTGGGATAAGGGCAGGAGAATGATGATGATGATTATGATCTCTTCAAGTGGTTTTTTAAGACCTGCAGAACAAACCACATTAATTAATTATAATTTAAAAAAAACATCGACGAGAATGAAGATCGTAAAATTAACTTCATTGGCCAAATGACAACATCGTGATTTAAAGTTAAAACTTAAGGCCGCTTGGAATGACAGGTAATAAACCCCCGTTTGTTCAACCACCACCAGTCTTGGCCAGGATAGCCCGCGCAAATGAAATATTTTTTTTTTTTTTTGCAATTGCTAGGTCAGTATATTGGTTAAAATATGATTCGCCACCGTAACAAATATATAACAAATTATATAAGCCTGCCACTGCCGGGCAAAGGCCTCCCTTCTCTCTTTCCAATTTTCGCGTTCTAGTGCGATTGTAAGCCAATCCTTAGAGAAACAGCCCAACTCATCCCCCCATATCCTTCAGAGCCTGCCGCGTTGTCATTTCCTGCTTTCTGATATCCACTGAGTGTAAATTTTTGCCCATTGCTCCTCCGACATGTGGCAAATGTGACCAGCCCAGCCCAGCCCAGCCCAGTTCCATTTCAACCTAGCAGCTGTAAAGCCAGTAACGTCTGTTTGGATTTTGGAGCTAAGTATGGTGTTTCTGATGCGGTACAGAATTATGATCATGAAAATCATAAATACTACATTAAATGACTTTCAAATGAAAAAGTGGACTTACTAGTGGCCTGTATGAATTCCCAGTTTACCATCGCATGACGACGCGCCGTGCGCCGTGCAAATAAACAACACAGTCATTCATTATCGCTTATCCTACAAGATAGTAGTGACCTCAAATAATATCAGAGGTCAACTAGCTCACTATTTTATTACGTTATGAGAATGCATGATCTATACAACGTTAGTTTATTTTTAACCGACTTCAAAAAAGGAGGAGTTTATATTATGTTCGTGTGTATGTATTTTTTTTTTTTTTTTTATGTATGTTACCTGATTTCTCCTCCATTTGTGAACCGATTCTCAAAATTCTTTTTTTTTTTTAAAGTGTATACTCCTCAGGTGGTCCATTTTAAATTTGGTGAAGATCTGATCCTGATCTTCGGAGATATACAATAGAACTCTTCAAAAATAGACGGCAAATCTGTCGTAATTGCTGCAATCGCTTGAATGTTTATTGTTTACACAACATCATGACGTAACATCACGCCTGTATGATCTGAGGGGGTACGCAGATGTGTACACCCAGATTTGGACAGTAAGATATTATGTAATGTTCCATTTATTGGGGATAAATAAAACCTATTATTTGTTTGAGAACTTCTAAAAATGGAAAAATAAAAAACTTTTTTGCAAAAAATAAAACCGACTTCAAAAACACAAAAAAGTGAAAAACACAAAAACACAAAAAAGTGAAAAATAAACTTCACAAGAAAAAGCAGCTTCTGAAGTCGGTGGCAAAGAAAACGAAATCAAACAAACAAAATGTCACCGACTTCAGAAGCTGCTTTTTCTTGTGAAGTTTATTTTTCACTTTTTTGTGTTTTTGTGTTTTTCACTTTTTTGTGTTTTTGTGTTTTTCACTTTTTTGTTTTTTTGAAGTCGGTTTTATTTTTTGCAAAAAAGTTTTTTTACCCTTAACATCTGAAGAAAAGGTCATTGTACTCATCATTATAAACAGCTGTTAGGTAATACACGCTGTCGCCGCTGTAGGCAAATTCGACTTAGATTCACACACGAAAGGTTCTGTACTAGCGATAAAATAAAATAACAAACTTTAATCTAATCAGAAATATAAAAATATTGTGTGTTCACGGAAGCGCCAAATAAACAGCAACAACAGGCGCTGCACACTTCCACCGGGACCCTATCAGAAGCCGGTGGTCCTCGAGGTCTTAAGCCGTGCGGGCGGCCGGCGTCCTCTTCGTCGACGAACAGGTGATGGCGTAGGTGACGGAGAGAACTACTCGTCGCTGGAGCTCGACGCGACTGCCGCGGCCGGTGTCACTCACGGTGAGACTGGGTCCCGGCGAGGCGGAGCTGAGTGACAAGCCGAGTTGGTAGACGTGCACGTTGAGCGGCAACTGCTCTCGTTATCATTTTTCGATGCTGGTGGTGATGACCGACATGTGTGTGCTGGTGGTGATCTCAATGTGTCATGTTCCAGGCGCAGTGTTGGCGTCACCGCTGGACAGGCAGTTGGCTGATACTCTTCGCAGAATAATGACACAGCCTGGTGTCCATGATTATGATACTATCTTCCTGGGCACCCACGACTTGTTCTCTAAAGGTGACTTCGTGTCTGTTGAAGGTTAGTAAACTTTTCAGTTTGTTGGTTGAAGGCCGGTCTGTGTTGTTCATAGAGTTTCATGCTCTTTCTTGTCCATAAAGATCTACGCTTTGGAGTAGGCCACTACAGTAGTTCCACAACTTATTATGAGATGTTTCGGTTGTTTCACCTTCTTCGATTTTCTGACATTCAATAGTGCCTATAATGGTCTAATTGAAATAAATGCTTTGAGTTGATTTGTCCATTATTACACATGAACAACTCTGTTAAAATATAACAAATTACATTGCACTTAAACTTTAATTAACAGCACAACTGGCTAAGTAAAACTTTGACTTTATAGAACGTCAGCTATGTCACCAAATTACAGTAAAACTACAAACGGTTTTCGATGGGGTAGTCTTGTTACCACTTATTCAGTAAATCATTTCGTTCATCGTGGGGGAAGGGGTCGTTCCGAATGATGTGGTGGTTGGTCGTTTATACGTCGATGTCCATTGGAAACCCAAAACATTAAAAGTTATGCAAAATACTTACTCGTAAAAACCAGGCGATACTCGACAGGGGTTCGCCCCGCTATGGGGCAAACAAATACACGGCTGACGTGGGTCACCTCTACGTGTACCTACAATGTACATGCTTCGCATGAACGTCTTCAAACCTTCTCAAACTGGCCGACACATATCGAACGATTAACTTAATTCTTTATATTATGTTTCAGGAGTACCACTGGCTGACATGGAAGAAAAATTCGAAGGTGAAGTTGTTCAAGTCCGCTCCGGAAACTGCCTCGCTTTAACCTCGATGGGACCAAATTCCATGTACACCTTATCATGCGAAGATCGATTACCCTACATATGTTATAGGAAACTCGACAACCTGACAATGAATGAATGTGGTACCTTTGATAATGGTAAGGGGTACTATTGCCGATCTGTCAAAATAAAAGCATATAAAAAAACATTATGACATTACATTAAGACATTACATTATGACATTACATTATGGCATTACATTATGACATTACATTATGACATTACATTATGACATCACATGACATTACACTATGACATAAGCCTCTTGGTAACCCTCCATGGTTGCTCATAAGAAATTCCTGATGAAAAACTCAATAACACTTTGTCCGACACGGCAATTGAAACCAGGACCTCATACTCACCCGTCGAGTTTGCGACCACACGAGCAACGAGGCTGTCAATCCTAACTAATACTATAAATGCGAAAGGAACTCTGTCTGTCTGTCGCGCTTTCACGCCAAAACTACTGAATCGATTTAAATGAAATTTGGTACACAGATAGTCTAGAGCCTGAAAAAGGTCATAGGCTACTTTTTTATTCGAAAAAAGGTTTTGTAAGTGGTTTAAAAGTCGGGTCGCATTAACCGACATTGGTCGCGATAACCGCAGCCACACGGATGAAGCCGCGGCCTTCAGCTAGTTTTATTATAATTCTTAAAACTAAACTTGACTTACATCTGTCAGGCATTAAGTTATAGTTTAATTTATGAGGCCCTCATTCATACCAATGGTGCCACTGTCATTTGTATGAATGAACCTATACAAAGTAACATTAAATATTTAACACAACGAAAAAAAAACCGATCATAATTTTAGTTGTATTTCAGAATATAAATACCGTAGTACAGGGAGCTGCTACAAGGTACATAACGAGAAACAGACTTGGTCCACTGCATACAGAATATGTGCCGCTGAGGGGGGGCACCTGGTTGTCTTGAACGACATAGAAGAAGCTCGCGTCGTGAAGGAGATGTTCCCGGCACGTGAAGGGAATGTGAACCTGTGGGAGCAGTTCCACATAGGTCTACTGGCCTGGGGCGAGGACCGCACCTGGATTACCATTCACGGTACTTTTATTTTTTCTGGAGGTAACCTTCAAAAGGCTACCGGTCTTTGGGGATAAGACCGCGGAGCGTGGGGTTTTTCTAGCACTAAAACCACCTCGGCGGTCACTATCGTCACCGTTCACGGTACCTATCACTACATATTATAAAATAAAGTACTCCGCCGCATCTGTCTGTCTATCTGTTCGCTACAAATTCAGGAAATACTGCACCGATTTTCATGCTGTTTTCACCAACGGATAAAGTGGTTCTCGAGGAAAGTTTTAGTATTTAATTTGTAAAGTTTTTGACATCCACGTGGGCGAAGCCGCGGATATCGGCTAGTAAGATTTAACTAACATATATGAAGAGATAGGGGTAAAACTGACTAGACGGAAGTAGCAGTCAATGGGAGGCTACTGCCCGACATATGTCAGGTTTTTCTAATTGGTCTTAAGTATAGGATAACTCTAATAGCGCAATAAAGAAATTTTATGTAAGTTCTTCATTTGTGTCATAGATGGCACTGTTGTACTTTTCGTACTATATTGCTGTAGTATTTTTTTTGGTGCTACTAAAAAGATAAAAATCATTTTATCCCACACGAGGAATTTCTCCTGTATCGTGTGTGCGTTTACAAATATTTAAACTCACATACACGAATACCCAGACCCGAAACCACTATCTGTAGGTCATACAAATATTTGTTGCGTGCGGGAATCGAACCCGCTACTGCGCCAACCCATCAAATCAACCAGCACAGATCCAGCCAGTAAGGTCAATCTGAAACGTTATCTTTGTGAGAGAGAGTGGTTCATTATCATCACGCGGGCCCAGTGCGTGGGTGATTTGCCTCGTTGGTCTAATGACCAACCATCCATCGTCCATCGGGAATTTCGCAGTAGCAGCCACGGAGTCCGGACTTGTGCCCGGTGGATGGCAATAAACTCTCATAACTGGCGAAATGTGGGTGTACTAATGGTACACTCTTATCCACCCTTCGAGGTTTACAGGCGTCATGTAATATTCATTAAATAAATCTTTTACAGGTGACAGAGTTGAAGACGTGTTCCACAACTGGCATCCCGGCCAGCCGGACAACTATTTAGGTAACCAAGACCATGCGACTTTTCTTAGATCCGGTTACATGGATGACGGTAACCCCAAGACCAGAGCTATGTTCGTCTGCGAGAAGTCTCCCGAGTCAGTTTTGTTTGAACCTTTGCCTCAGGCCATTGAAGAAAGGGTGCAGTAAACCTTAAATAACGATACTATTAGTAACAAGATTGTAAATAAACAAATTAGACAGAGACACTGAAGTTGTCTCTATTCTCTCTCTTTTAGTTTTGTTATTTTTTTAACATATACGAGTATTACCCTTTTTTTTTTTTGCTAGCCTACTCTGTCCCACTCCAGGGCAAAGGCCCATCTCCACTCTTTCCACTTTTCGCGAACCCGCGCGTCCTCCTTCCAGTTTTGACGGAATCGATCCAGTGCATCCCGCCATCTCCTTCGTGGCCTGCCGCGACCCCGTCTCACTGTGTCAGGGCACCAGTTTCCTGATATTTTGGCCCACAGTTTGTCCGGCATGCGGCAGACATGTCCTGCCCAGTCCCATTTGAGTTGAGCAGCCTTTTGGGCCACGTCAGCTATTTTTGTTTTGGAACGCAGCATTGTGTTTCGAACACGATCCGTTAATTTAACACCTAGTATACTGCGTTCCATTGCTCGTTGGCAAACCTTGAGTTTGAATAACAATATTGAGTCTTTAGATTAATTTTATATTACAAAGAGGTTTTATATTACAAATTGGTTGTGCAGTTAGATTTAAGACACTACTTATGTATTCCTATCTGTAAAATATCTGGAACAACTGTTGGTAAAACTTAATTAAATAAATAAATAAAAATAAGTTTTCTTTCATCATTTTGCACTACCTTATTAGTCATTTCCTTATAAGTATATAAGCTTAATTAATACCTACTATTACTGTGTGGCAATTTAGTGTGGCAGTTCATCATCATAGCATTAATGGCTTAGTGGTGTGACCGTCGTACTTCCAAGTCATAGGTCTAAGTTCGAACCCAAGACACGCACCTCTCCCGTCGGGGCTGCGGGTTGTTCGCAAGATATACCGCGACCTCGACATGAAGGGCTAAGAAGGAACATGGGTGGTTTTTAGTCAGTAGAAGTCTGACACTGCCTTTCGCTCTGCCCAAAAAAAAAAAAGACACGAACCTCTGATTTTTCGAATTCATGTGTATATTATTTAATTTTTTGTTGTTTCTGTGAATAAAAACATCTTAAGGAAACCGTCATGCATAAAAGATATTCCTCGACGGCATGTAAAGCTACGTTAAAGGTCTATGGGTGGCATAGAACTCTGCCACCAGCAGGGCTATGGCATATCTTTTTAAATGTCAGTGGCTATCATAGTGTCCATCGATTAACTGTCAGTGTGGTACAAAATGGAACCATTTGACAGTTAATCGATGGACACTGTGATAGCCACTGACATTTAAAAAAATGATAACCCTGCAGGTTAGCGCTCGGCACAGAATGTCTTCTTCTTCCATACTTTTTTATTACTTCTCAAATCAGCAGTGACCTCCTTTCTGGCCACATCATCCATTGTGCCACAACCCAGTCATATATTTCACCCAAAAACACAATATTTTATATGACAGACATTTTGTAAATGTTTCACAGTGAATTAGCTCGTCAACTTTCGCGAGTATCCATCAAGAGAAATTTGGTGTGCAAAAGGCACTTGTCATAATCCCAAATGAAATTGTACCTTATTTGGGTATGTTGAGAGTTTGTTTTGAATTGTAGATTTTTGGTAAATGTGGAACCTTTAGGCTTGAGTGAGTTTAATACTCTTTTGGTACATACTCAAGTACTGGAGTGAATGTGATGTAGTGTGAATTACTTATCATGTCAATGTCAAGTCATATTCAACTCGGTTTGCCGTTTTCCAACAATGAAACATTTATATCTATATCTGCTCTACAAAAAAAGTTTGTGATTTCAAAATATCAGGTTTTACTGAATGCATATGAAAGTACGGTAATATTATATGATATTTATAACAACAAACTATTAAATTTTTATTGGTAAACAACTTTTTTTTTTATGTGATAAATCACATTTTACGGTTTAACTCATTGTAGCACTCATAAATCATTTAATTCATTAGTATTCATCATATCTTTATTAATACAGAAATTGCCACTAACTTAGTCTTAAGATAATTTGTTACTAATAAAATATGGATTATGGAGTCTGAAATAAACACATTTTATTTTATTTTAAAACATTGTGCTAGTGAATGCTTTGAATAGTAAACGGTTCATGGAAGTAATTTAAGTAAACCTATAACCTGAAAATATTGCATTAACAAAAAAAAAACTTGAGAGGTGTCAAGGGACACCCGGATGGAACGAAATTCTGAAAGTAACTGATTTTAATTTCCCAGGTATGGTCTAGAACTTAAAAATGATCGCAGTGACGGGGAGAACAAGTGCCTCTCGTCTTCGTTAAGGATTTTGTACACCCCAGCCAATCATTCTTCCCATATTAAAATGAAGCCAACGATAGTGATTTTCAGTGTTCACCCGTGGAAAAGCGGTTGGATAAACTTCGACACTCAAGAAGAGAAGCAGTAGAAGATCTGATCGTGTCATGCTCCCCAGTTTCCCAGCATACAAGAGCCTGCCTCCCGACCCTCGGCCCTTGCATCACTGTCTCTATTCAATAGGGAAGTCTTGGACTTACTGCATCTGGATAAGACATTTTATTTACCGTAATATGTCCCACAAGGGCTTCTGCTTCGCGGAGTGTCCTGGGTCCGATTCCCGGGGCGGGCAAAAAGGAGAAACTTTTTACTCGTGAGGGAAAGGTGTGTGTTTTTCACTAATTGGAAGCTACGTTCCCCCCCAGCGTCATATACAGGTTGAAAGGTTGGCATTCTGATTTTTTTTTGGAGGGTTTGATGTCATCAAATACCTCCTCCCGCTCGGGGCGGAGCGGAAGGGAGTGTCAGACTTTTACTGACTAAAAACCACCCATGTTCCTTCTTAGCCCTTTGTGTTCCGGGGCCGCGGTTTCTATTTCGAACAACCCGCAGTCCCAGCATTCTGAGGGCCTCACATTGAATTTTTTCATCGCTAACAAAATATAATAAAATATTACACTTTTGTAGAAAACTTTTAATTTGAATCCGATGAAAAATTGGTCCAAACGATGTACTGTATACGTGGTTTGTAAACGGTTGTACGTCGGTATTCAATACACCCTAGGATATTTCGCTTGTGAAGCTGCCGCTAAAAACCATTTGAATAAGTAAAAATGAATAAGAAATTAGCAACAAGTTTAGTAAACATCCCTTACGATCCATATCCAGTATTCCTGGTTCTAAGCGTCCATACGCTGTATGCAGTCTCCAAGATGGGTCGTGCATATTTCAAACACCATTAACGCTTTCCATTCACTGAAGGCTTATTTCAAAACTGACCTATATTTGACACCAAATACATGTCAAAACGAACCTTTATGTACGATTCTAGAGTCGAATATGCTTTGAACAATGTTCGGTTGTTTGAATGTTCTCAAAATTAAGCAGTCACAACATAGTTGAGTCACGTCGCAGGCATGTCGAGTCAAGATTCTTATTGATTTTGCATACATGAGCGGTTAAATACACGGCCGGGCAATTCGCAAGCCTTTATAGCCGGCAATGTATGACACTTATTCCAATTAGGTCGTATGCATCTGTCGTTTGAACTGAGGTTGTATCTAAGCTGGATATTCCCGCAAGATTTCGGTGCGTTTCATCCACAAATAAATGATTAAAGAGATTCAGTTGGTGTCCACACAACTTTTTTTTTTTTTGGGGGGGTGGGAAATCATCAAATAACCCCTCCCGCTCTTGGGCAGAGCGAAAGGGAGTGTCAGACTTCTACTGACTAAAAACCACCCATGTTCCTTCTTAGCCCTTCATATCGAGGCCGCGGTATCTCTTGCGAACAACCCGCAGCCCCGACGGGGTGTCCACACAGCTTAGAGTTAGGAGAGGAGCGCCTAATTCTTAACAATTAAATTGCATAAAATCGTAAGACATTCAAATAAATATCTAAACTCCGCCCTGCTCATATTCAGTGGTCATTTTGTGAGATATATCAGTAATTCATTCATAAACCATAATTACATATACCATGACGGGAATTGGTATAACGTTATCATGGTTTTGCACCCCCTGTAACAGAACAAAAGGAATAGGGCGTCCCGTGACAGCTAATCTTTTACTTAATATATATGAACTAATTTAAAGAGGATTACTCAGAAATGGATCCTTACCTTAACAAGGCTGGCCATTATTTTTTGACAGTAAACATAAGAAAACCGAATAATTTGCATAAACTCAAACATACCACTTCATATTACTAAACGTCTATGAGAACCTTCTTGTAATAATTAATCAAACTTATTTCATTGTCTTGAATAATCAAGGAACTTTAAAAGTCGACAAGAAATAATAATTAAGTACGAGTATTAGTATTTTGATTTGTTCTCAATGTCGACCGCCGAAATATTTAAGGCGTCTTGTAGTGTGGAAGCAACAAGCATTGATCCTGTAGACGTGTTCAGTAACTTTGGTGATGCAACTTGTGGAGAACCAGCCCGTGGGCAGCATATCATTCTCGACTTCACTCCCGACCCAGTGATAGACAACGAAATCGTACAGCAGAAGATCTGCGATTTCTGGAACTTCGTCAACAATATGCCTGATATCCAAAATTTGAAGGTGGAACCGGTACGTAAAGTCGAGCTTCATCATCATCATTTCTGCCAAAAGACGGCCACTGCTGGACATAGGCCTCCCCCAAGTTCCGCCACATTGAGCCAGTCGAGCTTAAGTCAACGAATATCAGAATTGTTTTAGATTCGTATACGTTGTAAATTGATGGATGGGAGAAAGAGGAAAGATGGATGAATTGTGTGAGTAGTGATATAATTATGAAGGAGGAAGTGAGTACAACTCAAATGGGACTGGGCAGGACATGTCTGCCGCATGCTGGACAAACTGTGGGCCAAAATAGTGCAGGAAACTGGTGCCCTGACACAGTGAGACGGGGTCGCGGCAGACCACGAAGGAGATATAATAATAATAAATAATTTGTTTTATTTCTCTTCCACAAATAAAATAAAGACAATCAGTACTTAAAAGACTAACATATTTATACAGATAAAAGTATTTTATTTGTGGGAGACTGGTGCCTAAACTAAGCCGAAGCCTGTATTTCAGGACACCAGGTCCCACTAAGATATTTATTTTATTTAAATACAACAAAAGTGGTGCCAAAGATTACAATATTATATTATGGATCAGGTTTTTTTTTTTTTTTTGAGATGGCGGGATGAACTAGATCGGTTCAGTCAAAACTGGAAAGAGGACGCGCGGGTTCGCGAGAAGTAGAAAGAGTGGAGGGAGGCTTTTGCCTAGTAGTGGGACAGAGCAGGCTAGCAAAAAAAAAAGTGATTTACGTGACGATTGACAGGGCAAAATGTAAGAAAAAAGACGTGTGCGCTGAACTCAAATAACATGGAAGAAGGGCAGTAAGATGATGATACGTAATAAGCCTATAAAGTCTGTCATAGACGATAGGTTATAGATTTACAGTTTTGAAAAAAAAAATTAGTCGTATGTTAGAGAAAACTGTACATATTTTTGGAATGGAACTTGGTTTTGCATATATATTTAAACTATCTTGCATAACCTAGCGTGTATGGCTTACCCTTGACGTTCCCACTACCATGACATTAGTTTACCCTCTGTGAAAGGGAGTTAGCTATAATCCACCCCACCTTAGTGGATGGATTTTAAACTTAGCTATCAACAGCGCACACATACGGCACACTACCCTATCGAAGACCACAGCTGGACAGTAAGTTGCATCAGCAACACGAAAAAAGCAATTCGAACGTCGTTGGTATAGTTTCGATCATTTTACAACAATTTTTTTGTGTTCCTTCTATACGACCAATTGCAACGGAACCGCTCAGAAGCTCCAAAGTTGACGATACACACCCTGCTGGTCATAGCTATTCCCTAACACATACAAACTCGCTAAGAAAATGAATATTTTGAAGATACAATGCTTGGTAAATCGGTCATGTTCTAGAATTTTAATAACTCAAAATCTATTTAGACGAAATGCGAGAAGCCACCACAGCTGTCAACTACTCCTGAGAATCCAGATCTTTTCAAGCAACAGTCAGAGGACAATGTTGTAGACATGAACAAAACTGCCTGCTCCGTGCTGGAGGTCGTTGAAGAAAATGGTAGGAGTCGAGGGTTTCGCATTAAACGTAGAAATGAAAATACAAAAGATAGCTTTATTACTATTTTATTGTTATACCTTTTGTGCCTCGAAAAGCACGTTAAACGTTATTGTTGCCAAGTTTGACAGTCGTTACGGAACAACCAGTCTGACCAAAGGTTATGCAGGGCGGGGCAGCAGGGGGCAATATTTTTTAAACCTTTTGCATCGTGGTAGCTCTCCCAGGGACCCCTAGTGGTTTAGGGACCGCTCTATAGACAGGTGGGTTGGATGCGTGGAGCGAATGTTCCGGACGTCCTGTTATTATTAATAATATCCTTACAAAACCCACCGCAAAGCGCTACTCAGACTGTGTTTGAATACAGACATGTGAGCGTACATCAGCGCGAACTTCACCGTACGCGTTCGTGGTCATGTCACATTGCCGTGAAGGTTCATTGCCGTCATGTCACATTGCCGTGAAGGTTTATTGCCGTCATGTCACATTGCCGTCATGTCACATTTTCGAAATGTCACATTGCCGCCATGTCACATTGTCGTCATGTCACATTGCCGTCATGTTACATTGCCACCATGTCACATTGCCGTCATGTCACATCGCAGCCACACGCTTCCATCTATTGTTTCATATTGCGCTCACTCGCATCTATTGTGTGTGCAGGACTAATAACCCGGGCGTTTGAAGCAAGGATGCCTCACACCACGTGTTCCTTAGGCTTGATCAAGGAAGAGGACATTCAGAAAAAGAAGAAAGCGCATCGTGAGTTTTAAAGTTTTTTTGGCTTTAATCATGTTGTCATTGTCATCAGATACCAATGCCAGTTTTCCCCAGCACAAAATGCCTTAATATTTTGCAATGGAATTTCAACTCATTTCGCTGAGCCGAGCAATGAAAATCCAAGTGGTGTGTTTTTAAACATCAAGATATTTGTTGTGTTGTTGTGTACATTTTTGAGAAGTCTCGGGAAAAAATGAGGCTATAATTAAAACGCGGCCACAGACGGAGGCGGTGGTGGACAATAATGTTCTTACATTAAAACTGCCAAATTGCTTCCGTGGTCGAGTGGTTCAGGCGTTTGCCTTGTGACCCGGTGGTCGTAAGTTCGATTTCCACTCCCACGGGAAGCATACTTTACCGATTGTCTTATAAAAAGATGATTCCGTGCTTCGCAAGGCACGTATAAGCCGGTGGTCTCGGCCGCCAAATGGCGGTCTCCAAACCAAGTCAGAGGCCCTTGAGCCAGTTTAGGAATTCCGACACTAGGGTGTGTGGGGTTGTTAGACCTTACTGTCCACACGATAAGAAGAAGATTCAAACCGCCCTCCATCCTTACCACTTGAGTCTGACTAAAGGACGGTATTAAAAAAGAAATAATATTCCTTTCTATTTTTCAGGTGGCATAAATTGTAAATGTACAAAACCTTGTAAGCATTGCCCAGTTCAACAGCCAGCCCCCTCGAAATTGCAGAAACTGTGTACGAAATTGGAACAATGGGACGCTGCCCATCCTAAGTAAGATATTATCTGAATCGACTTTGGCATATGATGGTGTATCTAGAAGGTTCTATTGGCGCGTAGCTAAAAGAACTAGCTAACATCTTGTCTCTTCAATATATTTCATTTAAATATAAACACAAACGTTCATCAGCAGCGCCAAAAGATCCATGCAGCACTGTACGTGATTTTTTAGAGAATACTTGAGCTTTTGGCAGTAATAACAACTGCCATTCGGGTCGATCTATAGGTTAAGCCGCGCTTACCCAGATTGGTCTGTGGATGGGTGACCGCCCATTACATACCGAGTTTCCTCCGTGCCTCGGAAAGCACGTTAAGCTGTCCCGGCTGCCATAAAAAGATCTTTGGCAGTCGTTTAGGTAGTCAGTGATTTGAAAGTCTGACAACCAGTTTTACCAGAGGATATCGTATTACCCAAAATTAACTGGGTTGTGGAGGTCAGATAGGCAGTCGCTCCGTGTAAAATACTGATATTTAGCTGCATCCGATTAGGCTGGAAGCCGACCCCAACAATCCAACATAGTTGGGAAAAGGCTAGGCTAATGATGACCTGCCTCGATGTTAATGAGGTGGTCATTCTCTCCACAAAAACTGGTTTTGTACAGCTTGCTTGGTCCCCGTCAACTCCTCAAAATCTTAACGACTCAACATCGTGATCTGTATAAATGCCCGCCACATTACGAAAGTGAGCTTTTCATCAAAGTTTCTTTTGAATCCCTCAGGTCCATGGATCCACCAGGCCATCCACCTGCCGTCCAGCACTGCATCATACAGAAACAAGTTATTGAATTTTAAGACCAATTATTATATTACGTTATGTTATATAATATAACTTACGTTATTTTATGGCAAAATGTTCTTAAGTAAGTCTTGGTAAGCTGTTATTAAAGTTGTAGCTTGAATATTATTATGAATAAATATTATTTTATTTAAAATAATGTGTATTGATATTATCGCCTACTGCTAAAATCGTAAAGCGGTTCACAGAAAACATTTAGCTGTCAAGTTTCAACTGTGTAGTCGTCTTAATAGTTTCACGAAAAAATGGTCAGGACATAAATTGTAGGATTTTTTATTTAGTATAACTTTGTCTCACTTGTTTTTATCGTAAATTGAATCGGAAAGGAGATATCGTCAAAAACTACTATTACTGCGGTACTCAGAGATATTTAATGATTACTTAAGCCGTCACTTAGTAAAGATTTGACATACTTTTGTATGACAAAACTGTCAAAACCTAACTAAGTGATGCCCTAAGTAATCATTAAAGCTCTCTGAGTGCGGCAGTTAGACGCCATTTTACCAAAATGGCGGTGCGAGCGGTAAAGATACGAGTTGGCTAAGTTGAAATTCGAAAAGAGCGCATTAAAATCTATAAAATTGCCAATTTTCAAAACCCCCGGAGAACTTTTCAGGTAAAACTACCAAATGAATGTACTACAGGTGAGTTTCGTCTCTAATCAAAATAAGTAAGTATGTATGTATGTAAAAATAAATCCAAGATAGTATTCATTTGAAAGACCTCTAAAACACTGCAGTTACTTTGCGTTAAAACTCCTTGGTATTGTCATAGTGATTTTAATAAAATTGACAGTTGACTAATTCTCAATGTCATTCGACGATTTTGTATAAGTTTAAATATTAACCGCTTTCATATTATCTAATTAATTATTGTTATCTAACAGTTGTACTTTATAAGTTGTATTGTTATTAATTGAATTTACTTTTAGTTTTTTTTTATGATGTCGGACGATAATGGTCCGCGTGCGAACTTCAGTGAGGTAAGATTTCTGCCGTCTGAAGATACCAGCAACCCGAAGCCGTTGGAGACGTGGAGCGAGTTCGGAGACGCCTCTTGTGGAGAACCCCAGATGGCCCAGCATGTGGTCTTAGACTTCACTCCGACCGACGACGACAACGACATAGTTCAGAAGAAGGTCTGCTCCTTCTGGCAGTTTATCAACAATCGTCCGGAGATACAGAATCTAAAGGTGCAAGCGGTAAGTTTTTCGGCACGGTTGGCGCAGAGGTAGAGCGATTGATTGATTGCTGGATTGCGTATCGCGAGTTCGATCCCCGCACCAGACAAATATTAGTATGGCTTACTGATAGCTGTTCCAGCTCTGGGTGTTGGTGTATTTGAGTTTAAATGTTTGTAATCGCACCCACGATAATCGAAAATCCTAGTGTGGGGAAACGTTGTCATGAATATCTTCCCAGCCTTTTTTCAACTAACGGGTGTAAAAGACCATAAAGAAGTAGAGTCACTTGCTTTTTGGTACTGACACCTCTGAACCTGCTGGTAACGGACATATTGCAGGTCAAAATTTCATATCTTAATAGGGTAGTTAACAAATAAATCTAATTAGTCCATCAGATAGATTTCCAAAAAATATTGGACATGTATTTTATCTTTTTTCACGTAAACAAACAATGAAGACGATACAGTGCTTTGAAAACTCGTGTGACGTCATGTTCTAAGACATTAGTATGAAATTTTTTCCGGTAAGTGACGTAACAACCCTCCACTCAAATCTTTGTCGCGTTTTATCTTCGTAAATTTTTATTGATTTGATAGAACAAAAAATACGTACTTACCTATCCAATATGTTTCGATTATCTAACAGACGGACAAATTAGAATCATATTTTTTTTAGTCAGTAAACATCCCTATTACATGATTCCTGATTGTTAATACACCGATAAACACAATGAAATACATTGCGCGCTACCGGTAACAGTGAGTTCGTTCACGTCGTTTCCCCGGATATGTTTTATCCCGATGTTAAGTGGTTGAATGTAGGTCCAGGCACAGCATGCTTCGATGACACCCAGGTGCTGTTCTTCATGTCGTACCCTTTTATAAGTCATGTACATGATTGTGTGCTTAACCACAAAGGCTTTTTATATTATTTAGAAGGAGGTTTTGTAGCCTTTAATCCCTTTTACCGTTTATTTTGGACATCACAGTCACGATGGCGAAAAGCGTAAGGAAACCTGATCTTGTAATTAAATAATTTAAGTCTGAATTCGCCTGTCTTGAGCTGGCGCGGTGATCAATGCTCGTGCCTTCTCTATATAAGAAGATATGGGCTTATAAATATTATTATTCCACCTTTTATACACATTTTTGGAAATATTACGTAGAACAACATAATAAAAAAACATATTATTATCCAGAAAAAAGAACTGTACACTGAAGATTCAAATACTGGAATAGCAACGGAGTCGGTCAAGTCAGCAAAAGACAAAAACGTGAAGAAAGGCCCTGATAAAGATACCTTAGAAATGATGGAGTTGGCCGTAAAAAAAAGTAAAATCTGGTTATTAATTTCGTTACCTTAGTATAAAGGATGTAAATCAACCCATCACACAGCCGTCAACCAAGCATTCTGTACATCAAACTAAGTACCCCTACGCAACATTTTATGCTGGGAAACGACTTTTTTTTTGGGTCAAAAATCACATTTTACGGTAAAACTTAATGTAGCACTGTTAAAACATTGTGCTACTGGATGCTTTGAATAGTAAACGGGTCATGGAGGTAATTTAAGTAAAGTTATAATCTGAAAAACTAGTATTTACAAAAACAGCTGTGAAAAATTTGTAACTTTGACCCCCAATATCTCCGTAACTCCCTCTAGTTACGGAGATATTAGGGGTCAAAGTTACAAATTCCCAGGTATGGTCTAGAACAAAAAAATTATCACAGTGGTGGGGAGAATAAGTGCCCTTCGTTTGGGTTCAGGGTACTTTTACACCCTAAAATTCGTTACCATAAAGTAACAGCCACGTTGGTTGATCTACAAGGTAATACAGCGATTGCCAACGTCTGTCTGCATGGGCGTCACCGTACATTATATGCCGAGGTTCCTCGGTAACTCGGAAAGCATGATAGAGGTCAACGCACGCTTGTCCGCACTGAAAGAATGTAGCGGAATATTCTATCATACGTTTATACGTAACGTACACGTCGTAGATAACGTTATCGTTATCTATTCGTCCGATTCGGCGCAATCGCGCAATAAGTGTACGAGGTTCTATAGGACTTCATACAAACAGAGGTGTACTTAAAAGTTAACCCACATTTCGCCAGTTAGGTTTAAGGCCTATCATAGGGGTGAGCTTATTGCCAACTGGGCACAAATCTAGACTCCGTCACTGCTACTGAGAAATACTTATTCTAAAATCCCGTCGGGGCTGCGGGTTGTTCGCAAGAGGTACCGCGGCCTCGACATGAAGGGCTAAGAAGGAACATGGGTGGTTTTTAGTCAGTAGAAGTCTAACACTCCCTTTCGGTTTGCCCAAGAGCGGGAGGGGTTATTTGATGATTTTCCACCCGCCAAAAAAAAAAAAAAGTTAATCTAATTCTTCTTTTGTCTCATTCGCTTCCTTCAGCTTTAATAATTGTACGTACCTTAAGCCGTTGGTACTGACTTTCATTAAATTTGTAGATCATTAACAGGCGCTACATGTAGTCAGTGGCTCTAAATTTTGACATGAAATTAAAAAAAAAATGAAAAACCTTTTATTCGTGGTTACATCTGGCCGTGTATAAAAATGATAATAAATAATAATATAATAACCATACATATTAATGTGTATGGTACATCATCTTTATGATCTTCCTGCCCTAGTCACATGATATTTGCGGTCGATGCAACACGTTTTATTTCTGCCTCTCTCCTCTGTCAACCCGTCACGCTATCATTTACTCCTATTTCTTTCATAATATTATTATTTTCCATTCTTTTTGTATGGAGTACAACAAATATTTTATTGTATGTATCTATTACTAACTGCCGCACTCAGAGAGCTTTAATGATTACTTAGGCCATCACTTAGTAAAGGTTTTGACAGTTTTGTCATACAAAAGTATGTCAAACCTTTACTAAGTGACGGCTTAAGTAATCATTAAATATCTCTGAGTACCGCAGTTAGTATTGTATTACCCAGTGCTAACTATATAATCGAGATCAGATAGTCAGTCGCTCCTTTTCCACCAAAGTTCGGAAAAGATTTAGCAGTTGATGTTGATTTTTTAATGTTGAATTGCTTTCATTTAGTGTTTTGTTTCCTTCAGAGATAATCGACACTGCATTAAAAACCAAGACGAAGTCTGTTTGCTCGCTGGGCTTGTCCGAGTTCAGTGATACACAGCCAAAGAAACAGGAAAAGATTAAACATGGTAAAAGGATAGCAATCTCGTTCTTTCTCCAAGGAAGTGTCTTATAGCACCTGCATAGTTCCTGCGTAGCACTGATGTAGCACCTGGGTAACATGTGCATAGGACCTGCGTAGCACCTGAGTAACAACTGCACTGCACCTGAGTAGCAGCTACGTAGCACATGCGTAGCACCTGCATAGCACTTGCGTAGTACCTGCGTAACACCTGCGGGGCATCTGCATAGTTCCTTCGTAGCACTTGCGTGCAATAAAATTTCCTCGCGAACGACGTCGCGGGCAACAGTTAGTGTTAAATAAAAACGAGCAACATTATTATGGTCTACCAAAATCATAATAGTTCTGTACCTTTTCAATTTACATTGTCACATTTTCAGATTCTCTGTTACTTACACAAACTCATATTTTTCAGTTTGCAAGTGCATACCTTGTCGTGATCCGAACTGTCGAAATAAAAAAGCCTTCTCACGTGATGAGACTTCTCCAGTGAGCGAACTTAATAAAATTATGAGCAACTGGGACGCTAAACACCCCAAGTAAGATAACATAACACCTTATAACCACAACATTAAACCACCCATGTTCCTTCTTAGCCTTTGCGCCGAGGCTGCGGTATCTCTTTCGAACAACCCGCAGCCCCCACGGGAGAACATACCACCTTAAAAAAGACCACTAAGAAGGCTTTTTGACAAAGGACCTTCGCGTTCTTTTGTAAAATATGGAACGAAATGAAAGTATCTGTGAAAGACCTAGGGACCTAGATCTAGATCGTCATAGCTTGCAGAGCAAGTAGGCTGAAGTGGTCGTGGGTTGGCCAAGAACTAGTACTTTTTTCTGGGGCTGTGAATGCGTCGAACGACCTCTCTCGCTCTGGCTGGAGTAGAAGGGAGTGTCAGACTTGTACTGACTAAAACCCACCATGTTTTGCTTTGCTCTTTGTGTTCCGTGGCCACGGTATCTCTTTCGAACATTCTCGCAGCCCCCCGGCAGGAGTCCTGCAGCCCTGGCAGGTAGCTGTGTATTGTGTAACGCCCCAAACTAAATTAACCGATTTGGAGGAGACCACTTCTTCAACTCCTTATGCTTTATGATGTTTTTTTGCTCCTCTCCTCAGGTCCATGGACCCGCCTGGTCATAGTCCTCCCCTTCAGCACTGCCTCATCCAGAGGCAAATGTTCCCGGATCCTTAAATAGTCGCCAACATCATCCATATTTTTATTTAAGTACTTTTAGTTTTTAAATGTGTATGTTTTGCTGAGTAGTTACCTACCTATACTGTTTTGTTAAGTGCGTTAATATTATAGTTTATATTAAAATAATGGTATTTAATTGCTTAGCGGTTTCGTTAATTTAGTACAAGTACAACTCCCACTTCCCTGGTTTGGTGATTGGCCAACATATAATATAACAGTAAAAAAGAAAGAAAATAAAAATAAATAAATACATAAAAGATAATACTGATACTATTAGCCTGTATCACCTCAATTCAGGGCAAAGGCCTCTCCCCATGACTTCCAGTTATTTCGATCCAAGGCCAATGTGGATGACTGGTCGTTGGTCTTGTCCATCGTCTCGCCATCTTCTACGACGTCTACTTAGAAGAAGTAATAGAAAAAGAAACCATAGGTACACGCCTAGTTGACAAACCGTGGAACTAATAAGTACTACGTGACAAGTACTTCCATAGACTAGCAGTTCTGTCATCATCATCTTTCATGGCCTACGTCAATTACATAGAGCGGCTTCTATAAATATTTTTCCAAATCTGGTCCACCCGTTCTTATCTTCAAAACTGTTGACTGCTTGAGCCCTGGTCAGTTCCAAATGCCGTCCCTATGTTCTCGGTGAGCCCGTACGCCTTCCAACCTCTGATCCAGAGGTTCGTGAGGCTCTGGGAGTATGCGCAGGTGGTGTCCAACCTGATCACCTTCTTGCTGTCCATGATATGCTGCCAGTGCGGTGACGCGATGCCGTTGTCTACTTCTGCGTCCGCTGACTCTAAGACCTCCGTGCAGGTTTTTGATGTAAGTCTCAACATTATATAACTTTCATCAATTTATTTCGGGTTGGCGTAGCTTGCCTTCTTATTCCATTTTTCTCTGTAAGTATGTGATGTAGTCGTTAGTTTCTGTTAACATAAAAATATGCGTAAGCTGGCCATTTCATTAAAGTTCCGAACAAAAATGAAGAACGTATCCTTTACAATCCAACTTTCCATTCCCGGCTGTCACAGAAGTTTTCTCGATTCCAATGCAACGTAAGCATTAGATTCTTAGCATTATATATTCTTTAGGGACAAGCCCGCCACACTATTTCCAAATCACTGTAAGACGTAAGTCCTGAAAGCCAGAATCAACAGTCTCAACCACCAGAAAAGCTCCGAGACAATGAATCTCGACGAGGTCTCAGAGAAATGATTATGTTAAGCTTCTTCTTTTGTTTTTGTTGAAAAGGGGCTTAAAGTTGGTAGTAAACGAGGTGTCGATTGATATTTTACCTGCTGAATTATTAATTGTGAACAAATTTATTGAATTTTCGCATTAATTGAATACAGCGAGCATGCACGTTCTAATAACCTAAACTATTCATCAGCTCCATGCATTAAATCGGAGGTTTGGGCCTATCGTGGTGGAGGAAGAACCCGTACGAAGCAGTAGAGACCAAATAAAGCCATCGCACCACGTGATAGACTTTCCCCCAGATAAGAACGAGATGCCAGGGTCTCAGACACGGTGCCAGTCCATCTGGCACTTTGATCAAAACCAGTCAGGACCTGAAGACGTTATGATGGCGCAGGTTACTCGTTATTTTTGTTTTCTATACAGTTCTTGGTTAACGATTACCGATATTTTAAGAGGATATCCTAAACTCATTTCTATCGATAACCTACACGTACACACCGCGAATGGCCTGCGGAAGACCAAATATGGCTATATTTGGTCTTCCGCAGGTAGTTAGTCCCAGCCACCTTATTAAGGACGTTGTTTCCTCCATTCGGGACCTTAAATTAAACATAACTCCACGCCAGTAAATCCACATTTCGCCAGTAATGTTTTAATGCAATGTAAGGAGCGAGCCTACTGCCATCATCCCGATATTAAATGAAACTCCGGGTTTGCTACTAAGAAATTCGTAATTGGGAAACCCAATCAAACTCAGAATTTAGGTTCCGCAGTAGCGTTTGACTAACGAGGTAGTTAGCTGAGGGCCTCATAAAATATTAATTTGATAATATTTTTCTAGTCACCGAAACCACCATCGGCGGCTCATTTGATAGAGTTGCCGAACGATCCTGTATACAGCGGAAAAGTCAAAGAACAAAACAACAGTAACTTACCAGCCATACACACCAGCAGAACTCATAACAAGAAAGGTAAATCTTTATTCTGGCAACACATTCAACTAAATAAACCCTTTCAGACAAATGATGGCTTTGTTAAGCTGATATGGTGTAACTACGGTTACACTGTACATCAATGAGATGAAGATCTGGTGGCGGATCCTGGTTGCAATCGTGGTTGCTGGGTCCTGGGTTCGATTCCCGGGTCAAGCAAAGTGTTTTTCCATAAGGAATTTACCAATAGCAGCCCGGAGTTTGGAAGTTGGCGGTAGGTACAATACCGCTGTGTCTCGGAAAGCACAAATTAATGACATTGTCATCGCGCAATCAAAGTTATCCGCGACATTAGCACGTATAGAAAATCCTGACTTACATATGTCGGGCAGTTAGCCCACCAGACACAACACCCATCTGGTCGGAGGATCCTCCCTTTTCAATGGGGGATGAGGAACTTTACACCCTGTTCCTCATACCCTTCAAAAGCTGTTGAAGTGTTGACCTTGCACCTGATTTCACTCCGGTTGTGCCGGATTGCCATCCCATCGGCCTATGAGGGTGAAGGAACAGAGAGTGTACCTACACACACGCGCCTGCTCTATAACATCTCCAGCACTAATGACTAATCTCCGCCGAGGTCATTAGTAAACCGTAACTTGTTTAAAGAATATTGCACTATAACTCATCATTCTCCTGCCCTTATCCCAATTCATTTGGGGTCGGCGCAGCATGTCTTCTTCTTCCATACTTCTCTATTTCTCATCATCTCAGCAGTCACTTCCTTTCTAGAATATTGCTCTGACTTTTATTTTTCAGATTCTCTGAAAGACTCAAGAGCTGCAGTTAATATGGGTTTTACTTAAAAGACACAAGAATTTGATACTATGTATTATCTACTATGTTTGCATTGCATTGATATTTCACTATTATAATATTATCTTTTATTTTATTGTTACTTGTCGTTTTTTGTTGAAAGTATTATTTACATTAATGGAGATTTCTTAGCATCAGCCTCAGGTCCATGACCGGGTAAGTTTAGTGCCAGAGCACACGATGCGTTGCGGTGCCGCACCGCAAAGATTTCACCGTATCGGCGGATACATGAGCGGTGCGGCGTCGTAACGTTGTTGCGGCGCCGTCGTCGGTGCGCCAGCAGAGCTAAAACACTGAAAAAAAAAACGAAACGTACGATCGTGTGACGCACAAACAACTGAGCGGTGCTGCTCCGACCTCGCAGTGCATTCACTCCTCCCCGCGTCCCCGCCTCGTCTCGACGGTTGCAGCGTCCAGCACGGCGCCGTGCCGCAGTGCATCGAGTGACATACCACCAAGAATGCCACAGATATTTCTATGTAAGACAACGCAGCGACACCGCTCCGGCGCCGCAACGCACGGTGCGGTGCGACGGCGGTGCGGCGCCGCAGAACTTAAGGCATTATGTTTAAGATTATGCTAAGACTTTGTTAACGCTGATGGCTTTAACAATTCAAGAAACGCGAAATATCTGTAGAAAGTTTATTTTATCTTAGGTGTATTGAAAGAGATCGGGCGACTAGTCGTACGATGCGCCGATGCGCCGTGATTGGTCCGCGGCATCCTTTGGCTGAGGCCGCCCGCGCACAGGGATGTTCCTTCCTGGCACGCGCGCGCGCCCGACAGTTGCCTGCGGGACGTCAGCTGGGAATTGCGTGTGCTATTTTATAATATTCGTATCTGTGACGCGTACCGAGTATTAAATAAATATCTTAAACAAACAATTATTGACTTTTATCTCAGAAGTGGGATGAAATTAAGTGTTGTGTGAAGTGCTGTGCAAGTAGTTACCATGGGTTCGCATAAAAAGAAGAATGAAAAACGTGAGGGCAAGTTGCGACGTCGGCTTTTGGCCGAAATTGAAAATCGTCGCTTGTTGAAACGTGTGTCATTACTCGAAAAGTACATTGGTGCTCCGGCGTCGGCACCGATGGAGGGAAGTGCGCCAGCAGCACCCTTACCAACGAGTGGTAATACCGACGATGGGATCATAACACCTCCGCTGCCCTATCCAGAAGAAGTGACATCGGCGTCTGCGAGTGCTTCGGCACCGACCGTTATCCTGCGAAACAGGGCGCCGCCACCGAGCGTCGCTGCGCCGCTGGTGACCTTGAGCGCGGGCTGCCCGTTGCCGCGTGATTCAAGTATACGAAGCGTTTCCGCCTTCCAGTCAGGTTGTACGGTCTAGTATGAATCCGTCAGGGTTCCCACCTACGCCACAATCAGGTACAGTGAGTCATTCAGCTACCATGTCGTCTGCGCAAGACGCTGCGAGCATCGCGCAGCGCGCGCATGCGCCGAACGTTAATTCGCACTGTGGTGCCGCTGTGGCCGCCACTGCATCCCCATCTCTGGACTTAGCTTATGTAGATCATACTTTTAGTAACACTATTTTACGCTATGTTGGTCGAAGTGATCCGATACCGGACTTTGACCCTAAGACATCATTAATTACCATGGAGATTTGGCTTCGTAAGGTCGAGGGCGTATCAAGAATGTATGGATGGGATGAGAAAACTTTAGTTTTTAATTGTTCCTCCAAACTCAAAGGTTATGCCCGTCGCTGGTATGATCAATTACAAGAAATTAATCTGTCGTGGAATGATTTTAAGTCTAAATTACTAACAGCTTTCCCATCCCATAAAAGTAAATTAAATATGTTACGAGATTTAGTTAATGTTATCCGATCACCTGATATGGACTTTATACAATTTTATTATGATAAATTAGCGTTAGGTAACGCGTGCGAACTCGCACCGTCCATAATTACGGAGGCAATCGTAGGTACAATCGGTAGTGAACTCATTGAAATTGGCGCGATATCCGCGGGTTGCCGCGACCCCAACGCATTGTTGAACTACCTGTCGTCGTTGCAAACTAATACGAGGGTTTCAGTGAGTTCAAGACAAAGTGTAAACTCCGTTACTAATAATAAAACGCAAGATCGGATAAAATGCCGAGTGTGTAAGCGGCGCGGACATGTCGCTGCGCGTTGTACATATAAAACTCGCGATAATAATACGTATTTTTATTTCGTGGTGATCTTCAAATAATTATTATTGACATAGGTAGTAATTCCCTTACGACGTATTAACACCGCGATTTTAGATTAAAGAAAATGAATATTTTTTAAAGATTGCAACATTTGCATCGTCCTTTCCCGTTTTGACATAATTATGAAACGTCACTTTTCTTTTTCGCGCGTTAACGACACCGCAAGAAAAAGTTCTTTCTCGTCAAATTATTCGCTTAAAAATAAGTTTACGTTATTTTCTACCGAAATAACAAAATAGTGAGTGACAAAAAGTGTAATATGTGCAGCATTAGTGAAAATCGTAAACCTGAGACGCAGAAATCTGAGCAAATACCTACAGACAACGCTCGCGCAGCCGACCACAGCGGTGAACTTGGATGTAACCATTAGGCGTAAGAATGCCTGGCTATAACTGACCTATACGTGACCGGATACGTGATATCTACAGTGCTTATTCAAGCGATACGATGGTCATTAACACTGTAAACCACATGTGTGCTGTAAGCTTCTTAAAGCTTTTTCCAGTGGGTGCGCGACACCCCAGTAACATATATTTCCTATGTACTAGCTGGAATTTGAACTATCAGTGCGTGACACGAGATGTCCTTAGCAAAGTCATTGGACTATGCTTACACTGAAAATAACTATACTGGGTATAGCAGGTGAGCTACATTTCCATGTAAGCATATACCCTATGTTATTAACTGCATAGCAAACTATCAGTGTGTGGCACGAGATGTCCTTAGCAAAGTCATTGGACAATGCTAACACTGAAAATACCTATACTCTGCATATCAGGTGAGTTACATTTCCGTATAAATTTTAAGCATATACCCTGAGTTATTAGCAGCTTACCAAACTATCAGTGCGTGGCACGAGATGTCCTTAGCAAAGTCATTGGACAATGCTAACACTGAAAATACCTACAATCGGCATAGCCGGTTTTCGGAGTTCCATCTCCATGTGATGTTTGTGTGTTTTGAGTCATCATCATTCTCTTGCCCTTATCCCAATTCATTTGAGGTTGGCGCAGCATGTCATCTTTTATATTTCTCTATTACTTGAATGATTCCAACGGAAAAACTACCATCCAGAAATATGCTTTGCATGAAAACATATATCCAACGTTACTAACCACATAGCAAACTATCAGTGCGTGACACAAGATGTCCTTAGCAAAGTCATTGGACAATGCTAACACTTAATACCTAGAATAGACATCACAGGGGAACCCTATTCTACTATGAACTTCGGTCAGCTAAATTTATAAATATGCTTTTTAACCTATGAGCATGATGGTTGCGAGACAACCTTGCTTATCCAATGTGCAATATAGTCTTGCTAATGCATATACTCCTGCAGTGAATGGGGACCATACTTTGCCACCTGGTTTCCTATCAGCAAGTAAAAGTTAGGTCAGTGGGTCGTCTTAGGGGCGGTTACTTGGCTGCCTTATTTGTATTCTACTGGCTGACACACATTTGTCATGATTGCACATGCTTTAGTATGAGATATTCTCTGCATGTTATGGCCACATTAAGTGAAATCTTTTCATAGCTTCTTCATCGAGTATGATCTTATGGAAGCATCATTGGTTATAAATCAAAGTTACATAATTATGCATGTAACCAACCAAATGCAAAACTGGCGAAATGTGGGTGTCTGACACCTCTGCCTAACCGTTCGAGGATTGCAGGCGTAATGTTATGTTATGCAAACAATGTTTGTATAACTGTTTATTTTCTGAATAAATTAAATAAAACATGGTGGTAAATGCACTGTAATGTCCCAATACATAAAAACTATTAGTATTGAGAGGGAAAAGGTTTATAGACTGACAAAATTTCGAGGTCTTAACAGCCTGTCAATGTACAGATGACCTTATCAACCAAACCCTTTTTAGTTCCATATCAAATTATTTCCACTCCGAGACCCGACCCCCTCTTAGGAAAAGATAATAGTACCATTATATTGTAAGGCCCAATGTAAAATAACAACCCTAATAGTAACTCGTTGCTATACCTAGCAATCTACGGCTTCAATATTAAATTAATCATGTTGTAATTTATTTCTGCCTAAGAGTATTTTCAGAGAAAATCACTTAAACCATACTTAATAATAACAGATAACTTGTTATGTCTGATGAATTTATCATAGATACGCTAGATATTCATAGATAACACTCAAGTATTGTATGCAGTAAGCATGTAACCTGCATTAAATAATATTTAATTCCTGAGGAGATGGGCAGACCTAAATTACAGCATAGTAAAGAAGAATGTTAATTTGTTATCTGGGCACAAAATGTACACACTTGATAGTACAAGTAAGTACTAAAGTGATATAATTGAAAACAAGGGGGGGAGGGTGCATGGGAGTGCTAACATGAAGGGATTGTGGTTAGAACATCAAGACATCAGGTGCCATAATTATGTTTTACGTAACAAAATTGCTGGAGCTTTTATTGATAAGGATATTATGTCAGAGAACTCTAATAGACAATGTGTGGGGGAAACTTAGTAAGTTTTCCTATATTCTTTATAATATTATGCTGATTAAGATTATAAATAAAACCGCACTGCTGGTAGCTTACCACGGTTTGGTTGTCTTTACTCTGCAGTATAGACTTATATTTTGGGGTAATACTTTTATAAGTATTATTAAGATAAGTAAATCATGAGCCTGATTGGAGCTCATTCAAAATAAAATTCACAAAATCATGCAAGCAGAATTTTTAAAATACCGACAGTAGACACTGTATATTTATGAATCATGTATTTTTGCTAAAAACAATATGCATTTATATAAATCTGTCGAAAGCCTATGTTGCTCAGATAAACTTCACACATTGCTGCATGCATCACAAAAGTGTATATTTTTGCAATGATGACAATCTGGGTGCAGATTGTACACTAAAATATATACGCAAATTAAAGACAGTAAAAGCCTCAATGAATTTAAAAAACAGATTCTTACCATTATTGATAGACAAAGTGAAAACTGTTACAGTATTGACATTTAATTTGCCAAGTTGTTGGTCATCTGCCTCGTTGAGCTATGGTTTGCAAGCACCGCTGAGAATGAGGTTCTGGGTTCTATTCGTGGATCATGCAAAGTGTTATTCCATCAGGAATTTCTCAGTAGCAGCCACAGAGTATGGATTTGTGCTCAGTTAATGACAATAGGCTCGCCCCTGTTACATGGGACTTAAACATGATGATGATGAATGTGATGTTATGTATACTTATGTGTCTATTTACATTAACATTTTTACTAACATCGTCAAAACTTTGACATTTGATGCATGTAATTTTAATTTTTAGTGAACCAGATTCTATTGTAATGTTTTTATTTTACTTTTTTGAAGCAATTTAATTTTATGTACCTAATTGGAGAAACTTTATGTGTGCCCAATAACATAGATATTATTTACTTATGATCACAAAATTAATGAATTTGAATTCCGATGGAATATATTTTATATATTATACCACCTACTATTTACTTATGATCACAAAATTAATGAATTTGAATTCCGATAGATTCAGGGTGATAAAGAGCAAATTTTAAAACAAAGATATTTGTTATTCTGCAAGCTCTAATTTTTACCCATTGGAGTAACAAAACAGTTGTTAGGAATATCAACCACAAATATTTTAAAGTTTCTTATATTTTAAGTGAAACTGGTTTTTTGAACTCCATATCTAACTTCATACAGTACAACACAAACAGCAGATCAAATCAGAGCTGACATCAGACATATAACAATCTATAATTATTATTTTATTATAGTTATCAATTCAACATGCACTGTATCCTTATAATACTAAACTATGTACTATGTTATAATACTAAAGCTCTATTGTACCTAAAGTAAGGAAGTCATAAGTACCTAGGCGTTTTATCACCAAAGAGTGATATAGTAGGCCTATAATGGTAACCATTGTTACTGCTTGTACTATAAAGGTTTTTAACAGAGCATTTTGGTTCTATAAGATTAAATAGAATTTAATTTTTATAGTTTACCTCTTAGAACGCTTACAGGACCATACGAATCGTTAAAGTGTTGCATAGTAAAAAAAAAAAAAAAAAATGCTCATTTGGTGCTACTTAGTACTAAAGACGACCTAACAAACACTTTTATTTATCTATTATGCACTAATAATGCGTAAAAATAAGTTTTACAGTTCAAGTACTGTAACAGTATCGAAAATACTATTCAAGGATCAATCTGCACTGTACCTTACACAACCACTACGTAACCTTTTAACTTCTTAAAAGTTCTCTCAACGTCGCTATGGGGCTAGTTCTGTAAAAGTCATAACAACTCTTCTAGAGTACTAAATAGGACCCCTGGTGCAGCTGCTACATAACTTAATAGCTCTACACGTGAGTTTGTGTTACTGCTACGAGACCAGAGATGATCTAATTCGTTTTTGGTGAAAATACGGCTGCTATTTTCTGCCATGATAGCACATTGACAACACGGCAGGAGCCAATGTGTAATAGCAGCCTGCATAGTCGGGACAAGTACTTATTGTATTAATTTAAATTTAATTAAAACATAAAAAAATATGAAGGCGCATTGTCAAATTTGAAATCAGCGTAATGATTTAATTGATACAATTTTTTTTCGCAAGTGCAAGTTACGGCAGAGTAACGGTCCATGAATGTTTTGTGTTTTATCCTTTTACCCGACTGCAAGGGAAGGGTTTTTCAATACAAATGTTACGTTTAGCAGCAATGGAAATTGACTAAAGCATATGTTACCGATATTATTTGTTTTCTTGGGGAACACTCACGACAAGTGTGATAAAACACATCACTGGAATTGTTTACAGTGCAAAATACAAACATGTTTTGGTTGCTTTTATAGTGCAAATTTGTCACCATGAGACCCTTTATGTAATGTTTATTTAGGGTTTTGTAAACGTTTTTTTTCATAGTAGTAGTTAGTACACTCTAATACATTATCAGGACTTTTATAGTACCAAATTTCGTTACTTGGGTAATGTTCACAAATTGACATCCAGAATTATTTGTGTTTTAATTACTTATTGAATTATTGCAGCAAACTCTAAACATCTACCTATGTCAATAATAATTATTTGAAGATCACCACGAAATAAAATTGGGAATCAAACGAGCTTACCTGTTAAGCGAAGTCTTGATTCTAATTTTATGAGTGGTGATCTGAAAAATAATTATTACCCACCCACCACTAGCTAACAACCCCAAAGCTGCAATAATTAATCTACCTAATTCAATGTTAACCTTTCAGGAAATCAAAATGAATGTAGGCATTTGGAACTACTCTGTATAGGAAACAGAGTTTGTTCCTAATGTTATGATCTCTAAAATAAGTGACGTTTCATAATTATGTCAAAACGGGAAAGGACGATGCAAATGTTGCAATCTTTAAAAAATATTCATTTTCTTTAATCTAAAATCGCGGTGTTAATACGTCGTAAGGGAATTACTACCTATGTCAATAATAATTATTTTTCAGATCACCACTCATAAAATTAGAATCAAGACTTCGCTTAACAGGTAAGCTCGTTTGATTCCCAATTAGATACGGTATGTGCGTTTTGTACTAAGAAGGGACACAACGAGAACAATTGTTTTATTAAAATGAGGAAGTGCTCTTATTGCAATAAGTTAGGGCACGTTAAAGACGAGTGTCTAAAATTGAAAAGTCGTAATGCAAATACGTCGTGTACGCAAAAAGTAAATGTTATTAAACATTTTGGCGATTCAAGCGCCAAGTATTACATGACGGTTATAGTTAACGGGTGTAATGCTGAGGCATTTATCGATTTCGGGAGTTCTTGCATTACGATAACAGAGTCTTTAGCAAAACAGCTGAGTTTAGAGTTGCAGAGTGTGTCGAGTAACAGTGTTATTATAAAAGGGTTCGGGGGGTCGCATATTGCACCTCTCGCGGAATCGGTAGTTACCATCACAGCCGACGAGGCTACGTGCGAAGGTGTTAAGGCTTACTTAGTGCCCGACGGGGCGCAGGATATAGGCATTATCATTGGTCAACCATTTACTGATTACCCTAATGTTTATGTTATAAAGACTCCCACGTCACTTAAGATGTATAACGCAAATTACCTATCGCACTTACCTGATATTCTTGAGGATGCCGAGCGTGTCCGATTACATATACCCGAGGACTTGCAGCTTTCACCTGGTATAAATAAAATAGTTTTGGCATGCACGGATTTTGATGGAACTATTGCGATACCGGAATCGGAACACTTGAAGCCTCGTTCTGAATTTATTGTACCTAAACATAAGGCGCAAGTCACTGACGGCCGGGTCTGTGTTAAAATGATCAACTTAGGATCGGAGATAATTAATTTACCTAGCAGTGAGTGTGTGGTACGCGCGATAACAGTCCGCGACGCTGAGTGTGGGTATGAAATCGGGACGGATTTGGAGCCTTCGGTAAAGTTAGAGCTTGAATGCTTACTAAATGATTTTTCCGATTGCTTTTCTGAGTGTGGTCAAAAAATAGGTAAATGCGCCATAAAAATGAAAATAGAGCTTACAGATAATAAATCAATTTATTACCGGCCCTACCGAATGTCAATTGCGGACCGTGAACACGTACGTACTATTGTCCTAGATTTATTAGAGAAGGGAATCATCGAAGCTTCTAACTCGCCTTACGCCAGCCCCGTTCTTTTAGTCCCTAAAAAGACTGGTGAAAAACGTATGTGCGTCGACTACCGGGCGTTAAACAAAATAACTAAAAAGGAGCGTTACCCCATGCCGCTTATACAAGATCAGCTTGATAAGCTAGCGAAGCAACGTGTATTTTCTTGTCTCGATGTTTTATCCGCGTATTTTTGTATACAACTGGAAGATGACAGTAAGCAGTATACAGCTTTTGTTACGCCCGACGGGCATTATCAGTACACACGTATGAGCTTCGGACTTGTGAATGCTCCTGCTGTCTTTCAGCGAGCCATCGATAACATATTAGGTCCGTTGAAGTTTGAGTGCGCCACCGCATATTTTGACGATATACTTGTATATAGTGAAGATTATTGTGAGGCGTTGAAACGTTTAAGAGCCGTGTTAGAAAGAATACGTGCCGCAAACATGAAGCTTAGAATCGACAAGTGTTCGTTTTTAGTCCCACGGATTGAATACCTGGGACATGAAGTCTGTAAGGGTGAAGTTAAGCCGGCGCAACATAAAGTTAATGCTGTACGTGATTTTCCCGCACCGACTAATGTACACCAGTGTAGACAGTTTATGGGCTTGGCTAACTATTTTAGAAAATATGTTAAAGGTTTCGCGATAATTGCCCGTCCTATTACCTTATTAACAAAAAAAGATCAACCCTGGGTTTGGGGTGATGTGCAGCAGGGGGCATTTGATAAACTAAAAACTATACTTATTAGCCGGCCTATATTGGCTTTGTTTAACCCGGAGCATGAGACCCAGATACATACTGACGCGTCTAAGTTTGGTTTGGGTGGTATTCTTCTCCAAAAGCAGCCAGACGGTGCGTGGAAACCCGTCGCGTATGCTAGTCGGCAAACTACGCCCGCTGAACAAAAATACCATAGTTTCGAACTCGAGACCATGGCGGTAGTAATGAGCTTGCAGAAGTTTAGGGTGTATGTAAGTGGTGTTAGGTTCGTTATAGTCACGGACTGTAACGCTCTACGCTGGACTTGGTCGAAACGAGATTTAAATCCACGCATCGCGAGGTGGTGGTTGGAGGTACAAGGCTTTAATTTTGATGTTGAATACCGCGCTGGGAAGTCGATGTGTCATGTAGACGCGTTGAGCCGAAATCCCGTTGGGAATGTATTACGTTGCGTAAAAACGGACCTTATTGAAAGTTTGCAACACGACGACGACTCCATACAGGCGGTTATTAGTCAGTTAGCTGGCGAATTAGAAAACGGTAACTCAAAAGGATTGGCTACGGACTAGTTGAAAAGGGAGTACTATTTAGAAATATTAATAATAATCTGAAGGTCGTAGTTCCAAAACAATGCCGTTGGTCTATTGTGCAGAATTTCCATGATAGTAATGGTCATGTCAATTTTAATAAAACTTACGATGCAATTAAGAGTAAGTATTGGTTTGGTAACATGCGTCGTTTCATTCAAAAATACGTACGCAGCTGTATTTCGTGTCAATACGCTAAGAAGCCTACGGGCCGACTTGTTGGCTTATTGCATCCAATAGAAAAGGTACCAGTGCCTTTCCATACTGTGCATGTCGACCACCTTGGTCCTTTTTGCAAGAGTCCCTCTGGGAAGATGTATATTTTCGCTATCATAGATTCATTTACTAAGTTTATATGGATCGAGGCAGTGCGAGATACTAGTTGTGCTAATGTACTTAAGACTCTAGATTTGTTTATAAAAACGTTTGGTTTGCCAAATAGAATTATTAGCGACCGTGGAAAAGCCTTTGACTGTAACGAGTTCAAGAAGTATTGTACTGAACGTCAGATAAAACACGTAATGAACGCCGTGGCGAGCCCTAGGGCTAACGGTCAAATTGAGAGGTATAATCGAACAATACTTGATGCACTCGTGGCTTATGTCGGTGATGACCAAAATAATTGGGAGATTTACTTACCTAAAGTTCAATTAGGATTGAACTCGAATACTAATAATACGACAGGGAAGTCGCCATTAGAACTGTTGTACGGCTTCCGGCCTCGTTTAGTCGGTGACTTAGTCACACCTGTTAGATCAGACAGTTTTGACAACTTACGAGAGACCGCTACCACTAGAATGCAAACTGCTGCCCATCAGTCGAAGCTGAAGTTTGATCGTAAGAGACGTACTGAGGCACCTTTTAGGGTCGGTCAGTTGGTTCTAGTACAACGGAAAGTATTTAGAAAGGGGCTTAGAAGTGGCAAGTTAGTGCCACGTTATGATGGTCCATTTGTTGTGACTAAAGTGCTCCCGCATGACAGATATGTTGTTAAGTCTAGCAATAAAACTGGTCGCTCTTATGAGAATGTGCTGGCTAGGGATAAACTGAAGCTGTTCCATTGTATGTCCGATACTGATTCAGATTAAGAACTGAGTTATTATTTTATTTGTTATTTTGAAACTTATTCAGATTAAGAGCTGAGTTATTATTTTATTTGTTATTTTGAAACTTATTCAGATTAAGAGCTGAATAACTAATGTTTTGTTCAAATTGATAATTTGAAATCTTGTCAAGAATTTTATTTTATTCTGATCTCGTTGTATTAAGATAACTATGAGAGTCGGGACTGATTGTACTAGTTATAGCCTAGTTATCTAAGTACCATGGTACCTTTGTAACATACTGTGATTTTAAAGTATATTGTTTATGGCCTAAATAATTGTCTTATTTAACACAGCATTGTCAGCATGAGATGCTCGTACGTTAAACCTTATATCGCATGCATGCCACCTTTAAAAGGGTGAATCATGAAGGCTTGTGAAGCGGACCATGACTGTCGGGGATACCTTACATACAGTAAGTGTGAACCGAACTGCTGAACGTAGATCCATGTGAGATGGATGGACCGTCAGAGCAGTTGAAGGCTTTAAGAGGCGGACCATCAGACTTTTAGAGGTCAGGAGAGTCAAGTCAATGCTTGACCTATTGAACGTAGACTCATATGATGGGTGGACCGTTCGTAGGCCTTAAGAGGCGGACCTTTATTGGCTTTTAGAGGTCTTGAATACTGGTTTATTTATGTGAGTGAAAAGCGTAGATTCAATTGGTTCATAACCACCGTTTCATGAATTGGTGGGCCTTTAGAGGCGGACACTGAAGCTATATGGCAATTGCACGCTCTCTATTAAGATAGAGGTAAGCCTTAAGAGGCGGTACCATTTGACTTTAAGAAGTTATTCTACCTTAAGAGGTGGCCTCAAGATAATAAACCTTAAGAGGTCGTCTGTGCTCATCAAGAAGAAAGAAGGAGCTGTTCGGGACGCCCAGCAGCAACAGGACGGCCGACTGAAAGAGATCGGGCGACTAGTCGTACGATGCGCCGATGCGCCGTGATTGGTCCGCGGCATCCTTTGGCTGAGGCCGCCCGCGCACAGGGATGTTCCTTCCTGGCACGCGCGCCCGACAGTTGCCTGCGGGACGTCAGCTGGGAATTGCGTGTGCTATTTTATAATATTCGTATCTGTGACGCGTACCGAGTATTAAATAAATATCTTAAACAAACAATTATTGACTTTTAGTATATAAATATAGGTACAGTTTGTATAGGTACGTGCGTATAAAATAGGAAAAGGTATTATGTATAAAAATATAACAAATGGCAGTAAGCGAGGTACTTTGGCAGTCTAACAGGTAACTTTCTTGAATTTTACTACTCGAGAATCCATATCTCAGCTGCGATAATCCGATGCTAAATCTGTCCTTTTTGTTTATCTGCATCCACAATGATCCGTCAGGGTTTGACCGGTCGAACCGCATGGTCTAGTTCATCTGATCAAACCCGACCATATTAGCCGTAGAACCGAAGACTGTTGGGATATAGACGTGCTCTTGAGTGAAGACAGCGAATCAGAGAGTGTGAGTATGGACGCCCTCAGGCTACGTAGAGCAACGATCTTCGCAGGGTGGCTTGTGGATAAGATATATCGAGATCAAGTAGAATGGCGTGGAAAGTCTTTCTAGGTGGACGATGATGGTGATAGCCATTAAGTCCCTGTATGCCAGCGCAGGCATTTCCATTTTCGGTCCATTCCATGATCATAGATCGCCGTATATGATGCGCATGGTCTGGTAGTCGGTCTTGACGCGCTTGTCGAAGCTGCGCATGGCAGCGCGACTGCCCGCTGCGCGCTCATCGTCGTGCAAGACATAGTCGTGCACAGCGCACGGACAGCACGCGCCGCACTGGCAGAACGCGCAACACGCTTGCACTGCGTCCCAGGCGCCTGAAGGTGGAGGAAGGCAAATTAGTAAATCATCATAAGAAATCGGATTGCATGTAAAATAAGATGGTCGAAATATACTACGAAATCTCAAACACGTGCTTTGTTCAAAAATTCGAAGACATGTGACATCTACCGACACGCACTGGGCTCGAGTGGTGGATTATATCCCATCCCTCTCCTAGACAGGAGGCCTGAGTCCCTGCCGTTAGAATATTATAGGCTGATGATGATGATGACATGATGATCCGGTCTCTAAACATTAACATTGAGTTCAAAGACATTTCTGGTCATTATATAGCTCTAGCAATCTGCGCTGCAATACCCTATCCTCCGCATTCAGGTAGTCTGAGCCAACTTTGAAGGACGATACACGCCCAGTCATTAAATAAATTAAATAGGAATATCCTGTGAATTGTGACCGACAGTGTGTTACGCGATTGGAGTATAAGTGTAGACCCGAAAAAAACTCTGAGACTTTTGGGGTTTAGATTAACACCACTCTATTATCAGTAAGAGTAGTGTGCAACTCGTAGGGATGTTCTTCAACGTTTATTTGTTGTATATTATATCACTTTTCTTACCCATCCTCTTAGCTACGTTGGCGAAATCCAGATAGGGTGTCTCCACGGTGTCATCGAGGGGTGCCTGACAGATCCGCACCACTTTAGGCTTGTGGACCGCGTTGCGCTCGTTGATAGTTATGCGACGAGTACGGCCGAACAGAGGGCAAGGACCGTTGGCGTATATTTTCTAACGACATTTTGAAATTATATATATTTTCTAACAACATTTTGAAATTATATATATTTTCTAACAATATTTTGAAATTATATGATAGTGTCACATATTTAACTAATTAGCACGAGGCCTTTCTTAGTCAATTTCCGGTCGCACAAAGTCCGGGGCTGCGTGTTGTTTGAATAAGATACAGCGGCCCCGGAACACAAAGGGCTAAGACGGAACATGTGTAGTTTTAGTCGGAAATTTGACACTCCCTTCCGCTCCGGCCAGACCAGGAGGTAATTCGATGATTTCCTACCAAAAAAAAAAAGGTCAGACAAAATGTTAATGGGTTTTTCCTTCAGGAATCTATCAGCAACAGGCCAGAGTCACGATTTATTCGTTGAAGATATTTTTTTTCCTTGCCCCACACTAGGAATTTCTCCTGTATCGTGGGTGCGATCACAAACATTTAAACTCACATACACAAATACCTAGACCCGGAACAACTACCTGTAGATCATACAAATATTTGTTCCGTGCGAGAATCGAACCCGCGACACGCAGCGCAACAATCCATTGCTTGAGCCACTGCGCTAACCATGCCGACAATAGTGAACTCGTCCCATATTTCATAGGGCTGAAAATACTGGCCAATTGATATCCCAGAGGCGAACCTCTACCTTACTCTTCGGGTGTTACGGGTATGATGAAAGAAGAAAATAAAGAAAATTATGGAATTTATTTATTTATACCATACCTACTCTAAAAAGCTTATTTTATTCACGCAAAACAGTGAATAAAAAGGCCTTTTATTCACTGTTTTGTTTTTATTCACTATTTTGGTGTTTGAATTTGGAACACAAAAATATATCCGGTCTCTATTACAATGCTTACACAAACTCCTTGCGCTAAGATTCGAAATTCAAAACTCTTTGGTGCAAATAAATTCTCGAGATTTGATTGGTCGATATTTGCGACAAGGAGTTTGGCATTAGATTAATAAATATTGTTTCACAAGTTGACCACCCTAATGATAATAATAAGAAAATTACGCTTAATTTCAGTCATTGCTCTAATTTTAATGTCCATTTCAATTAATGTAACAATTCTTATTTCTTGATTAAATTTCTATTTTCGCTTAAATTATGTCTTTTTTCGTAGTCATGATATAAAGTATAGTATGCAACTCTTGAATAAAGTACGAATTTATATCGAGGGCCATGAATCACTCGCGTCGTTCAGGATTCTAACAGTTGAATCACTCGCTGCGTTCGTGATTCAATCATTAGAATCCTTCACTTGCTCGTGACTCATCTACGGCCCTCGCTTTAAATCCGTCCTTTATTCACTAGTTGCATAATATACTATTATACCATACCTACTCTAAAAAGCTTATTTTATTCACGCAAAACAGTGAATAAAAAGGCCTTTTATTCACTGTTTTGTTTTTATTCACTATTTTGGTGTTTGAATTTGGAACACAAAAATATATCCGGTCTCTATTTCAATGCTTACACAAACTCCTTGCGCTAAGATTCGAAATTCAAAACTCTTTGGTGCAAATAAATTCTCGAGATTTGATTGGTCGATATTTGCGACAAGGAGTTTGGCATTAGATTAAAAACTGTTTTGTGTTCTTTGCTGCCTTTATAGAAAAATAAATATTGTTTCACAAGTTGACCACCCTAATGATAATAATAATAAAATTACGCTTAATTTCAGTCATTGCTCTAAATTTAATGTAACAATTCTTATTTCTTGATTAAATTTCGATTTTCGCTTAAATTATGTCTTTTCTCGTAGTCATGATATAAAGTATAGTATGCAACTCCTGAATAAAGTAAGAATTTATATCGAGGGCCATGAATCACTCCCGTCGTTCAGGATTCTAACAGTTGAATCACTCGCTGCGTTCGTGATTCAATCATTAGAATCCTTCACTTGCTCGTGACTCATCTACGGCCCTCGCTTTAAATCCGTCCTTTATTCACTAGTTGCATAATATACTATTATAATTATATCGTCTAGTGTTACCATGCTAGTGACCATGGGTCTTCCAGCCGGTTTTTCGAACCATTCACCTATTTTTTAACGTTTTATAAGCCAAACCAGCCTTTACCGTTGGCCATCTCCTATGGCAGAGAGGCAGTGGTTTCCTCTCCAGCAGTAGTTCTGCTGATGTGTTCTGGATCTCGCCTTTCCACTCACGTCTTCGACTCTTGCATACTGGACGACATCTGGAGACAATCATATCATTGTTATGGGTCCGGAGATAAATTGATGAGAGATGCGATCTTAAAGGTATTGATATAAGAACGAGAGTCAACAAATCAACAGCTTCAATCAACATGGAGAGTTCGGGATGTAATGGATGGTCACCCATCCAGGGGCTGGGTTCCGTAAGCGTTGCTTTAAACCTAGGAGAACCCATTTGTTTGTTACAATTTAGCCACACGGGTCCGAAATTATTCTATCAACACTCATCATCTGCCTAGCCTTTTCCCAACTATGTTACGATTCTTCCCAACTATGGTCGGCTTCCAGTCTCACCGGATGCAGCTGAATACCAGTATTTTACATGGAGCGATTGCCTATTTGACCTCCACAACCCAGTTAATACTAGGTAATACGATACTCTTTGGTAAGACTGGATGTCAGAATTTCAGGTCACTGACTACCTGTAACGACTGCCAAAGATCTATATATGGCAGCTGGGACCAACAGCTTAACGTGCTTTCCGAGGCACGGAGAAAACTCGGTATGCCGGACGGTCACCCATCCACAGACCGACCTTGGTAAGCACAGCTTTACCTAAAGATCGACCCAAACCAACAACAAATCACACTATCACACTAATACGAGTATTATAAATGCGAAAGTTTGTGAGTGTGTATGTTTGTTACTCTTTCGCGCAAAAACTACTAAACGGATTTAGACAAAATTTGGTACACAGATAGTTTATAACCTGAATTAACACATAGAATAGTTTTTATCCCGATTGTTATCTTTCCGTGCAATCATTTTCGAGTTGTAGCGGGCGAAGCCGCTGGCAACAGCTAGTGGTTTAATATATTCTAAGACCACCATCGCCTTTTTGCAACTATTTTGGAATCCGCGACCAGTTTAACCGGATGCAGCTGAACTTCATGTTAAATGGAGCGCATGCCTATCTGCCCCCCACAACCCAGACACTCGGTAATGCGATACTGCTTGGTAAGACTGATTGTCAGACTTTCGGGCGTCTGACCGGCGAACGACTGTTATAGATGTACCTACAAAAGCTAGCCAGCACCAACGGCACGACGTAGTTTGCGAGGCACTTGAAGTAATGAACCAACCCATCCATAGACTAAATTTTAATTGTTCCGTGTTAGGAAATTCTCATGCCCTCATGGAGCCATGACGATATCCTCAGCCCTGTGGCGAGCGGAGGGGTATGTCAGACTCTAACTGACTAAACACCACCCCGGTGTTCTCTTCCCACGCTTACACCGGGGATCGTGGGAACCAGAACTTAACTGAAGATTAAGCTGTGCTTGCCTTAAAGCACAGCTTAATCTTTAATGACCTGTGAAGTTGTTGTTACTTAGTCCACGAGCTAAGCCTAATAATGTAAGACAACATAAACAGAGCCTATTTCAAACAATTTCATTATAAATACTCACTTGCAGAGATGCTCGGTTTCTTTGGGATCCCGCTTAGTTTTCGGTAACCGTATCATTCGTAATGAATATCTTATGTAGTCCCAAGAAACCAAATTGTTTTAGAAAATTAGGAGTAAATAGTAATGACAATTATTTTGACATTTTTTGATTGATTTATTTTTTATTTTGGTAGCATGTCATTGTGATCAACTCTAATATTGAGTTGATATGTTGGCCTCGACACATAGGGCTAAGAACTAGCCAAAAAAAAAAAAAAAAAGAGGCCAGTGTGGATTTGCCTTTGGATATGCTGGTTTTTTCACAATAATTGCTTTTATCCTTTTGAAAGCAGTCGTGTTGAAATAAATTACCCAAAGTATGTGCCTGCGTCGAACCTACGACCGTAAGTCTGAGCCATGACTACGATCCACTGAACCACCACAGCTCTTTAATGTAAGTATATAAACGTCACAAAATGTTTCCGTCTCAAAACTCAACTTCAAAATCATTCAGCTTCATCCAGAGCGTCTACTAATTAAAACGGACTTCGTAATAAATACTTCCTCTTCAAATGTAAACAGAAAGGCATTTGTTATCCCATTTAGCACAAAGTCAAGTCTTACCCTTAATAAGCAAAGTGTTGTTCAAAGCAACACCAAACTCGTTATTAAAAAGTTTTAACTCTCCTTCGTTTTAAATGATTGTTACTGAGGCGTATTACCAAGTTTTAAGACTGTTTTCACTTTCAAAATTTCATCGGAAAATTGGATGGTTCTCAATCGGCGCGGACTTTTAATTTTTTCAATGGAATGGCTTAAGTGAAATGGGTTTATTCATCCTCGGTCCTCACTGAAAAATAATCTTAAGTGCTTCCAATATTAATTATTCCGAACAAGGGACGTAGCTTCGCTAGATCGTATGGAAAAGGTAACAAAACCATTGTAATCTGACCTCTCCATCTGTTGAAATTTCGTACTACATCAGGCCAGTTCTAGATCACAACGTTATCAATGGGTGCCTGCTCCGACTATTGTCGGAAAACTGAAATACAATAATTGAACTTTTTACCAACAAAAGTCGGGTTCAAGTAATCAATACTGTGAATCGAGCGGAGCTCGTCAAAAACGACGGAACTATTTTATACATCGAGACCATTGACTTATATGTAGGATCAGGATTGCCGAGCGGTATTTCGTCAGGGTTTGGAGTTCCCATTTTGGGAAAAACGAAACTGTTAACGAATTACAGAATTTTATTCACACAACACTCAATAATTAATTTATCACACAACACAATAATAAAATAGTTCACAATACACAACACAATAGAAAATACAATCAGTAAGGCGAACAGACTTTTTAAGGTCAAAGTTCGTACAGTGGTCTAGCCACCCAAACGCACAGTGCAGGTAAACCGACAGTTTTGTCGGGAGCATCCCGAGCTCTTTACTGAGTCGAATCCGAAGACCGACTGACTAGCTTACCGAGCGCTTGCCTATTTATAGGACGACGCCGCTCGCTTTCTAATGATTTCCCGCCACAACAACTCTGTCCGTTGACGTACGGAAGTACGTCACGTGTTTACTTCACACAAAATGTGCTAAATCTATTAAGATTTTACGTTATACAATATTCAAATAATACAGGAATAATTGTTGACAATAAATAACGGTGAATTAACAAGGTAAATCATTTTAAAATAAAAGCAAGGTCAACATTTGTTTTGAACAAAACTATTGGTCACACTTATCGAAATAAGTTGCCAAAAAATCAATTAGTGTGTACACTAGGTACTTAATAAATTATGTTTTGATTTATTAGACAATAATTGATAGTAAAAATCACTTAAATTAATAATAACAAAGTCAAATGGCAACAAAATTTGAATTTACCCACATTGTAATTGACAACCAACTCCGACATATACATTACTGCGTAAGGACTGGGCGGACCGCATGTTATAATGACGTCTCGAACTTGGTCCTAAAACGATCTTTCCTAAGCCGAAGTGAACTAGTCCACGATCGGCTCTCTTCGGGTGCGGTCGTAAATTTTATTGAAAGCTTTATTTATGTTCTATATACCTCGAAAATACCACGCCGCTTATACAAGGTTACGTTAACGAGCAGATTACACCGATTCTCTGTATGGCGAACGCGTCGAGCAAATGTTCGGACGACCGTATCTTTAGTTTTTATATCAATGGTCGAGACTATCTATATCTATACTAATATTATAAAGCTGAAGAGTTTGTTTGTTTGTTTGTTTGTTTGATTGTTTGTTTGTTTGAACGGGGTAAACTCAGGGACTACTGGTTGGAATTGAAAAATTCTTTTAGTGTTGGATAGTCCATTTATCGAGGAAGGCTTTAGGCTATATAACATCACCCCACAATCAATAGGAGCGGAGCATAAATGAAAAATGTTGCAAAAACAGGAAAAGATATTCCTTTTTGAGAGCTTCCGTTGCGTGCGCTGCGAAAACGGTTTAAGTTACGTAAATATCATGTATGACGGAATTGTTCCTCTTTAAAAGTTTAAAAAAAAAGTCCGCGACCGCATATGTTTATCTTTTACGATTGACTCACTGTAACCTTTTTTTATATTAAAATGTACGGTTAAAAAGAATTATATTTTGCGAAGCTTATTTAACCCATATGGTATTAATCTATATCCAAATAAATGTGTTTGCTAGCACGGAAATTTAATATAGAATATTTGTGCCCTTTACTCTATACAGTTTAAACAAATATCTTAGAAGATATCGCAATGTAAAAATATACGGGCGACAAAAAAATTAGCGCGTGGCAGTCATTCGGTCCGGTGCGGTAGGTACGTGGGGATTCTGGCCTCTGGGGGCTCCGGAGAAATTCAAATTCAAAATATTTACTGCACCATAATGTTTACAAGTACAAGGTGTTACTGTATATTAAACAGTAAGAGATACCTATAGTAATTGTTACTTTAATAATATAATCGAAGTCAATCTAAACTAATAGGTATTTTATAGAGGAAAGGTAAGATTTTTTGTTTGTTACGAGTACGATATAGCTCAATTTAATAAGTTGGATAGTCGATTTATCTAGAAAGGTTATAAGCTATATTATGTGTTGCAGACGAAGTTGCGTGGGTCAGCTAGTTGATGATAAAGTGGATACCCTTTTATTCACATATAAAGCAGCATTGTCATACCCTCATAGACTCGTATTAATGAAATCTCTCATAATTACATGCGGTACTGGAAGCCGGTCTGCGGCGTTCCCGCCAATTTCCTATAATTATCGGTGCGGGAGGGCGGGAAATCAGGTTTGCGTCGCCTCCGCTAGCGCCACGGTCGTGGGAATCTCATTTACGCGCGAGATTCTGAGGAGGACGCACGCGTTCCATCTCTATTGCATTTAGTTTTGTATTTTGCTGTTTTGATTTATTGGCATGGTGGTCCTCTTCGATTAATTTGCTCATTGGGCGAAGATACAAATTAAACCTAGAAGCTGTTGTGGAGGCCCACCGCAGGTGGTAACAACTCGGTTTACTTGGTTTAGTTCGTAGGTTCGAACACAGGCAACTTTGAGTAATTTATTTCAAATATTTATTTCGTATTCTGCTTTCAAAGTGGTATGACAAAACATTGTGTGGACATCACTATGCTATCATTGTACTACAATCAAAATATGTGAAGCACATGACACACACCTACTGATTTTGGCCCATTCTATGACAGTAAAGATGTTCTCAGAACCTTGGACAGTAAAACTTTTTTGCAAAAAAAAACCGACTTCAAAAACACAAAAAAGTGAAAAACGAAAAACATAAAAAAGTAAAAATAAACTTCACAAGAAAAAGCAGCTTTTGAAGTCGGTGACATTTTGTTTGTTTAATTTCGTTTTTTTTGACACCGACTTCAGAAGCTGCTTTTTCTTGTGAAGTTTATTTTTCACTTTTTTGTGTTTTTCGTTTTTGTGTTTTTCACTTTTTTTTGTGTTTATGAAGTCGATTTTTTTTTTGCAGAAAAGTTTTTTTTATTTTACAATTTTTAATTATTGTAATATCCTATACAAATATTTACTATACATTTAACATCCAACCAAGAACTAGGGTTCTTGAGGGAATCTTGAAGGTTAAGGATTAGGACCCTTAACCTTCAAGATTCCCTTATTATTGCTTTCAACTCCTAACCGTTTAGGAGTAGTACCTTCCATAATCAGCTCACCTAAATAACCTGAAAGAATACAACCATATATACATCCCCATAATATTTTAAAAGAAATATGCTCCAACTGCTAACCGTTGAGGAGTTATACTTTCCATCATCAACTCATCAACATGAAGTGATGACTGCTAGATGCAAATATTTAAAAAAACTTTAGAAAAAGCACAAAACACGTAATACGTGCCTATACAATTTGAGGGTTGCCCTCGATTTCTCTGGGATGCCATCATCAGATCCTGATTTTGTTATCATGGTACCACCCTTAGGATATCTCCTTTTCAACAAAATAAGAATTTTCTATATCGGTTCAGGCGTCTCCGAGTCATCGGTGAATATACATAAAAAAAATTAATGAGATTTACCTTCTATCATCAGGGCAACCTAATAACCTGAAATAATACAATTATAACTTCATAAGTACGTTTACTTTTGTAACTAACCTAACCGTTGAGGTGTTGTACCTTCCATCATCATCAGTGAATCCACATGATATTATGATGACCACACGCAAATACTTGAACAGGTTTAGAAAATATATGGAAAACGTCATAAAGTTTGAGGGTTGCCCTCAATTTCCCTGGGATCCTATCATCAGATCCTAACTTGGTGACAATGGGACTACCTTGGGAGTATACCTTTTCGAACACAAAAAGAATTTTGAAAATCGGTTCATTAATGACGGAGATATGCGATAACAAACATCCAAAAAAAAAACATACAGACGAATTGAGAACCTCCTCCTTTTTGGGAAGTCGGTTAAAAAAGGGTCTCAGGAAATTGTTTAAGGATATTTGAATTACTTTTGTTTCATGAAAATTTAAACCCAAATATAGGCTTACCACTCTCGTAAGTTCGCAAATAATCACCATAAACAAAAACTGTACCTCTGGGACCAGTAAAACACTTCCTAACGCCTCCTATATCACAATCCAGTCACGGCTAAACAAAATAAAACAGAACTGTGTGACAGCTTTACAAAATATACGAGCATAACGAAAATACAACGCGAAACAATACACAAAAGATTCCCTTTCAGATCAAAACGTAATTATAAATACACGGTTTTGAACCCCGTGTGCACTGTATAAAGGAAACCAGTAAACTCATTTATAGGCCCATTTTGTAAAATAAAACGGCTTGTGTTGAGGTTTTCAACTAAACTCTATCGTTAACCCATCCACTTGCATCGATGCGGACTTCTCGTAACCTTTGGTTGAATTCCGTAAGGCCGCGTGGCTCATAGTGAAACGTTCCTGTTAGGCCTTCCTCACGTCCACACTCACGAAGCACTGTCCTAATGAGGACGCGGTTTTAGGTAAAGCACCAATGACCGTTGAGGTAGACGTGTTCTTGAGTGGAGACCGTGAATCGGCAAGTGTAAGGTGTGACGCACTCAGGATCTAGTTCTAGGATGCTAGTTGTTGAAAATTTAGCTTAATGGCGTTCAATTTTAGAGACCTATGTCCAGCCGTAGACTGTTGAAGATGATGATGAACCTGTTGCCTGAAGCATGCTTAGAATTGTGTAAACGTCTTACCCTGGGTGTGTAAAGGTGAACCGATCCCGACTATTTGTTCCTAGTGGAAATACTGTGGGTTATAGAATCTACGGCACCGGGTGGGACAAAATTCTGTAATTCACGGTTCACGCCACCGAATCCCTGGGGCTGACTTGAGTACCGGGGTTACCGCACATCAATTTGCGTTCAGACAGATCAAACGCTCTTCGAAACTGTGTGTTCTCGGTTGTGCGATGTTTGCATGTTTACCGGCTTGCCATGAATCTCGCTGTGGCTTTGGGTTCAGGTAATAGTTTGAAGTTTTTGATTTGTAACGTAACTTTGGAGTTAGTATTACGGAACTAATTCAGCTTCAGTAGAAATTTTGTTTAAAATAAGTTAGTAAGATATTGAATTTCTTGAGAATCTAAAACACATGTTACCTGTGCATGTACAGAGGACAGTTAAGTTTACCCTGATAAGATGACAATCTCGTCAACATAGTTATCACTGTCACGACCATTTGTGGTAGTCTTCTTCCTTACAACAGCTGAGTATATGCCTTCTTCCTCCCATCCTCAATATCGTGTAGCATGAAAAACGAGTTGATTAATTGCAAACAAACCTATCAAACAATAAAATACAATCAAACAGTCGACACACTCTTACAAGTAGGTAGTCTTTGAAAAAATCGTAATTAAACCTTCTCGAAAAGTAGCAGATGTGAATAAAACAGTCGATAAAGACTCATTGTGCTAGCCCACGGTTCCTACGAAATAATACAAAAGAGATTCAATCAAAAATCTTGTTAAGTATCTATTTCATTTTCAGCAGCGTTTGATTGTTCATCCTTAAGATAACTGCGAATTCAAATGCTATTTGATAGAACTGGAAATCTGTATGATGTAGATAAATGGGTTTAATCAATAAGCGCCCCGAGTTGTGCTAGAACGCCCTGTCCTGCATCAGGCCTGCACACTTTTTTAAATCCAATAGCTCTAAAACTAAAAAATACAGTTTAACCTTTTTTAGAAAACCACCTCCTTTAAGCAACAATGAACGTATTTTATTAGTCTATGATAGTACTAAACTTGTCAAAATAAAATGTGCAACGAGAAATGTATGTGCATTCTTTTGCGAATATCTCTCTAGCGTATCTAGTTATATGTGCATCAATAATAAATAAAGTTCTTGCATCTATTACAGTGCTAGACCAAGGTATAATTCCTTTAGAACCAGGGTCAGTAGGAATACAATTTTTTATTGATGTTGAAAACAGCCACCATCAGGATACATGCAAAATAACTTCGAGATCAACAAAGTGTTGTTTAGCTGACGAAGAATACAAGGAGTGTAATTTAGAAACTATTTATGGCAACAACGTGGAAGTGATAAAGCCTCAGTACAGTAAAACATTAATTCATGTGTATCCTACTTTATATCATCACGATCAAGTTGGTTCTTGCGATTTTGCCATCGACTTCAAATGTAGCAACACTAGACGGTCCAGAGAGCTGACTGTTAATGTACCTTTCGATACACAATTAGGAAACAAAATGAAAATACAGTATATGAATTCCTACGCTAATCTGAAAGGTAGCAATTGTGACACTCTAGATGAGGACTCTCTGCGTGAATGTGTACCAGTCAATTGTGACTTAAAGTACGCTGGCACAAGACCGTACTATGAAGGTAGTCGTGGTAAGTGTGTGAGTGCACCAGTATGCGAGACAGATGTCGTAAAGGAGCTCCCAGACATAGTATATGTACCTAAGATTAACATTTGTAGAGATCTCGACCACCCTATTAGTATTGGCGATATTTATTCAATCAACACTGGCTTAGGTGTTGTTACTCAGTCAACAAAACCTGCTCCTTATGATTATAAGATTTTGATAAAATCAAACTGTTCAACTATATCCGAAAACGTAAAGATGCTTCGGGATATTATTTATGGAAAACTGTGCGTGTTTGATGGAGACACGTCGGACTACAAGGTATGTTGTGAACATGCTTTAGTCTCGATTGTAGCCTACATAATCGCTATCAGTGGCTTAGTGCTGTCGATCGTCCTTTGCCTTCAAACCACGGTCTGGTGCTACGTGAAATGGTCAACGGGACAATTTAAAAATTCTTTGATGACTTGGAGAACAAGAAAGCATAAAAATGATCTGCCGGCGGCGGCACAGTGTTCACATGTAGACAGGAACGTGACGAACGGTTTGTTAAAGGATGTAATTGTACGGGACTTGCCGATCGGGATGCGAGAAAGCATGGTGGATATTTGCCAGAGAATTCACCAAGAGATAAAACAAAAGAAGAGGTACCGAGTGATGGATCTCGGGAGCCAGGTCAATTTCCGAGGACGTGACAGTCAGACATCTGAAACATCTTCCGAAATATCTTTCCCTGAAGATGATGATAAGACAAAACTGATGAAATGAAGATATTAAGCAGAAAGATTTGCTAATGTAAATGTCAAAACAATACTAGCCTTTTAGAATTTGTTAAAACAAGAGCATTTGAATAAAATAAAAATTAATAAACACATGATCTTTATTGATTAAAAAACAAAATGTGTTCGTACAAATATTCAGGTTTTGTCACACAACTGATAACACAAACATTACAAGCATTAGCATGACTTGGAATTGACTAGCATAGCAATTAGCTTTTATTTATAATTAGAACCAAACAAATGAAACTAAATCTACAGTTCGTCTTTTTCGATTGTTACTTTTTGATATTCTTCTTTAATAAAGTCTGCTGCCCTTTCAGCGATCATCATAACTGCTGCATTAGTATTTACACTTGGAATCGTAGGCATCACGCTAGCATCAACCACTCTCAGGTTCTTGACTCCAAATACTTTAAGCCTACTATCAACTACTGCTGTAGGATCATCGGCCTTTCCCATCTTAGCTGTTCCCACAGGATGGTACACATGGTACGTGAGGGTTCTAGCCATACATTCCCAATAGTTTTCACTTTCAAACTCAAAGTCATCACAATCTTCGAAATTAATCCTTTTTAATTCAGCCTTCATGTCTTTAAACGTCGGGGTGTTGACGATCTCTGTTACCTTTTTAACAGCTTTAACAAAGGTATCGATGTCCCGAGTGTCATTAAAGTACTTTGCGAACATCTTGGGGTGTTCCATGGCATTCTTTCCACGGAGCTCAATATAGCCTCTCGAGTGTGGCCGGCAGAGGGCGACAAAGAATATAAACAATTCTTTTTCTTTATTAAACTCCGCGAACTGTTTACAGATGCTATCTTTAAATGACCAGGAATCTGAGCAAACGGAATATAGGTATGACGTGTTCGCCAAAAAGTAGTTATGATCTATTTGAACGTCGGGCAGAGACTTGTCACCTGAGGCTGATAGGAAAGCATTAACATTAGGCTGATCATAGTTTGTAGTGTGTGGTCCGGTTTGATCTATTAAGTATTGAGCAGCAGCTTTCTGGAAAAATTCTTCACCCCTCCTTTCAGCTCCCGTGTCCACTATTACCGGGATAGGTATACGGACATGGTCCTGGAGATTCCGTCCAACATCTAAGTCACTGATAACTTTAATCTCCTTCTCTTTAAGATGACCTCGAGGGCCGATGCCTGACAACATTAGCAGTTTGGGAGTATTCACTGTTCCAGCACTTACTATGACGTCTTTTGTTGCATAGTACGATTCTGCGTCACCGTACAAAAGTGATACTCTTACTCCAAGAACGGTTTTGTTTTTCTGATCAATTTCTAATTTGTTAACGTAGGTGTACTTCATAACTTTTAAGTTTTTGCGTTCCCTAACAGGAGTCAAGAAGGCTGTAGCGGTGCTAACTCTGCGGCCCTTGTGGATTCCGCCTCTGAGCTTTCCAACACCTAACTGGGAAGGACCATTTAAGTCATCTAGGTATTTTAATCCCAATTCCGAGTAAGCGTAGGTCAATTTCTCAGCTATTCCTGCGTGGGTGAAGTTCAGTTGATCCACGACAAACTCTCCTTCTGTTCCATGTTCCTTTCTTAGTTCTGGGTTGTTAAGAATGAAGGGGTCTACCATTTTCTCGCTCTTTTTGAAATATTCTCTCAATGTAGGCCAATCCCAGCCATCGTCTTCATTGAGGTGCCAAGGTTCGTAGTCTCCAGCGCTGCCTCGCATGTGGAGATGACCATTGATGGAGCCAGTTCCTCCGAGGACTTTGCCTCGTGGCCAGAAGGCTCGGTTGTCGATGCTACCCTTGTTGGAGTTTTCATCACTCTCAGTGTAATACTGGAATGTGTTACGAGTTCTATGCGTAGAGCCTGAGTAGTTTGGAATCTGGAAGTAAATGAAATATTGCTCAAATTCAAATTCTTTGATTGTTTGTCGCAGGTGAAAATAAATATCAGGTTTTATGATTTTTATTTTATGCTGATTCGATATTTGTTTCAAATTTAAATCATTATAGATATCAGATAGGTTTAATAGTAGATTACAAGCAATCATTATAGTCTGGAAAGAGACCGACACACTATGATTTTTTATTATTTTGTGACATTAACATGCATCAATGTCTTCATATTTGCAAGTAATTTCGATACAATACTTTAGAAACGGTTTGTTTGATACCCACAATGCTCTCCATAGGAGGGTCTCCACCAGCTTCAATCAGCAGCACCTTCCACTCTGGAACCTCTGACAGCCTGCTGGCCAGCAGGGACCCTGCCGTGCCTCCGCCGACGATGATGAAGTCAAACCTGTCACCACCTGGTGGAACAGATTCCAGTTGTAATAGCAGAAATGTTAATTATGTGTATGCGTGTGTGTGTTTAATAGTAGTAGTAAGAGTATAACTGGCAAAAGCAGGGGCAAAAATGCAGGGCAAAAGTACAGGGGAGATAAAAAGAAAGAAAGAAAGAAAAGATATTTATTTGGCACACGCCACAAGTGCACACAACAAAAAATAAAAAATAATTAAACTAAAATCTAAACAGAAAAATAATAATATTGTGTGTCTCACGGCTGCGCCAAATAGGCCACACATATATACTATATACATTATATTATACCCCCATTTCATTACAAAATATCTTGTGTTACTACCTACTGCCTCTCACCTAACAAAGCTATCGGCGACGACGAATACTATACGTGATCAACGCGTTCAATATCACAAATTGAACAGCATGATAACAAATAAAATTCCTCTCTCCATGCAAATAAAGGTTGGTTGCTCACTTGTAAGTCCGTAAGAGTAGTCCGTAGGCCACTGTTCAGTGATGAGGCACTGAGCAGCAAGGAAGTGCGTCACCAACTGCGTGAAGGCGGTTCCGGCCGTCCCATCGCTGTAAGCCTGGCACCCCAATGGTAGACACTTCATGATTTCTGGAACAAGTGAAAAACAATATGAGAACGGATACGTGATGTTACGGATTTAAAACAGTTATTATTGTATTATCTTCCCTGGAGTGAAAATGTGGCGTTGCCCCACAAACGATAGGACACTTGACATCGTGTTCTGCCTGTCCCGTTATTTGCATATTACAGGAGCTGATGGAAAACGAAAACTCTGCCAAAGACATCGCAAAATTTTGTGCTGACTCAATTGAAATATTACCATCGACAGCCTCAAAAGAAGAGATTATTATGTGGTGTGAATTACTAAAACAGTCCTCTGTTGTAGATACAAACATAAACCCAAAGCTTTTGCTCCATGAGTCTATGGCTGTGTCCCCCCCCCCCACTCCCCGTGGGGAAAAGGCGGCAAAAACTACAAAACACCACCTGACACATTATCTACTTTCCTAATAAAACCGGGGCTCGTAGAGATATGGAACGAGTTGTAAACTTTAATATTAGCATGTTAACAAACCAAGTTCAAGAGCCGATCGCCGGCCGCCAGGAAACGTTCGCGATGAATATCTAAGTGTTCGGTTCCCTTTAAACTTAAAGGCCTCTCTGTAGGCTTTAACTAGTTAAGTGGGAAGCAAAACAATTAAACTTTGATTAGTGTTACAGTTGGTTACTTTACTTAAGTTAGATCCGTACCTTTAATTGAATTTTTTAAACGAATCTTCATCGTTTTGTGCCTTAAAATAATTTATACTTATCCTCCAATCATCAACTTGTTGTTTTTTTGTGGTTAATGAAAAAACTTTTTTTTTTCTTTAATCTGCTGTTTCTTTTCAGTTCTCCATATTTTGACTGTGTAGGAATGGCACAGTAAAGACAAACGGCATTTTATTTTTTCAATTGGGTTGAACCAACTTCCATAGCAAAAGTGAACTACTCCTGTATTATCCCATTGTCTAGGGCAAGGTCTTTCTGCCATTGATAAAACTTGTTTGTTCTTTGCATACCTCTAGGCTTATATTCAAGCTTACTGTTAGTGCAGTTTGGTAAAACCCATCACTAAGCGATTATAATTGGATATAGAGACACAAACGAAAGATTAAAAGTAAATCACTATGAATGATAACTTATCAAATTCATTGATAGATGTATCGCACGCCTCCGACTAATCTTTGTAAATACCCATGAAATTACGACGCCTTGGAATACCCAGCTAATATTAGGTAGACTGAAAACGATACAGGTTTAACAAAATTACTACCTTTATCGTATGGAAAAACTTAATTTAAAGAGGCCAAAAGGTTCGAATTCTTCCCGGCATTGCGATTTTTTTATGGACTGGGGCCTTTTAGTTACGGTGATATTGAAAGTCTAACTTCCAACTTTAATACACGTTTTTTTTTAAACACAAGTTTCAACATTGAGCGCTACCCTTAACCTTAATTTTACACATCACAAAAAATTCGTTTTAGAAAGAAAGCAAGCATAACTATTTGGTAATGTTATTTTGTTTGATGGACAGAATGCTTGGGAACAGCTTTGTGAAGGGTCCATTTACACCCTTTATGTTTCCACAACTGCACAATCCTTTTTCCTTCTGAAGTATGGGTCTCTCTCTCTCTCTGGGTATTCCCTGTTAAATGATTACTTAGTCTTTGGATTACTTGTGTCAAGACATGCTGGTGTCCTCAAGATATAAGTGTTAGTAATTAATAAAGAGCGAACCTACGACTTATAATTTGCGACTGCTTTTATAAGGACACCACTTCTCTCGAAGCTCCAAGATAGGAATATGGCACTCATGAATTTGGCAACTTGAGTACCTTAATCTTAATCGTCGAAACAAAATTGTAAATTCAGAGTTGAACATTCATTAATACATCGAAAACTGACCATTTCAGCTTTGAACTATTATTTAGAACGACTTATTGATAAAACATTGTCGCTGTAATTCCATAGTAAAGCAGAGTAGATAGTATCGATGAATCGTAGGGTAAAAATAACAAAAGGATCTTCAAATCGAACTCCGTTGTTATAGCAATTTATCCGTTACTAGCTGATGCCCGCGGCTTCACCCGCGTGGATGTCGGTCAAATTAAAACCTTCCTCTTGAATCACTCTATCTTTTAAAAAAAACCGCTTCAAAATCTGTTGCGTAGTTTTAAAGATTTAAACATACATTGGGATATAGGGACAGAGAAAGCGACTTTGTTTTATACTATGTAGTGATGATAGTGAAGCCTCTTTACGGAAATAGATAAAGACCATGTCGATAAATAATATTAAAATAAAAAAGTACTTACATGTAAAACCCCAACACAATAAATAAAATAATGTAATCGGATGAGTATCGTATTATATCACAGTTGCCGACGGACTGGCCGCGGCCGGCAATACTATCAATCTGCAAAGACATATTTATTTATCAGTTGCTTATGTGTCGATATCAGTGTTTTCCCAAATCCTTATTAATACTATAATGTGAAGACTGCTGTAATTTGTATGTTTGTTTCTTTACGTTGGATAATGGGTCACGGATTACTTGTGGATATTAGGCGATAATTGACAATTTTTTCATTTCAAGTTAAGTATGTAGTCACAAAATGATGACGTATTCTTTAATTTACTAATACAAAATATAGTGTGTGCAAAAATACCCTTAAAGAATCCAAAAGGGGCCTGTTCTTTCTGTCATTACGATTTATTTCTTGTTTCTGAATAATACCAGACCGTATCCTCCGTAACCTTCCAGTTACGGAAATATTTTGGGGGTTATTTTTATTGAAGTCTCATTGTTATGAATTTACTTTAAATACCTTCATACCCCCGTACTATTCAATCCATCTATTAGAACAATGTTTTGAGTGCATTTCAATCAGTCTTACGGATAAACATAATTTTCTACCCAAAAAAAAGTCGTCTACCAGCAATAATTTTTACGTAGAGTTGACGGCTTCCTGAAGGAACACCCTCCACCTGTAGCCTCTGCCCAAGGTGAAAGCCATCCCTTGGATCACGGGAAAAAGCTGGCCACAGATTTTAAACCCCAAACGGCTCAAAAATATAATTTCCAATAACCTGAAGTTGTACTTACAGATCAGATACACGTGTCACCAACACACGGAGAAAACTTTACACTCACAGTAATACTAGACTAGTTGGGGAAACTGACAAATTAAACACACACGTGTCAGCCCGACAACCTATCACTCTGTACTGTGGCTTTATCCACTTTTAATCCACTTTACATACCTTCTAGAAACAAATATTTGCTGCTTTCAAGTTAATTTGTTACTTCACTTAACAAATAGACGCTTACGTGGACTTTCTGCTGAGTATACGGGGTGTACCATGGAAACGAGGAGGTAGCTAAAGGGAATCAAGTGATGGAGGCTTAATGTCCATTTCAATGTTACTGTTTGTTCAGTACAAAGAGAAAAAAACAGAGTCAATTAATATTATGCTATGATATTTGCCTGTCTATGTAGTTAAAAAATTCTGATCCATATTATAATATATTGCAATCTTTGGCACCACTTTTGTTGTATTTTCAAATAAATATCTTATTGGTGGGTATCTGGTGTCCTGAAATACAACAGACTTCGGCTTAGTTTAGGCACACAGTCTCCCACAAATAAAATACTTTTTTCTGTATAAATATGTTAGTTTTTAAGTACTGATTGTCTTTATTTTATTTGTGGAAGAGAAATAAATATTATTATTTAGACAGAGAATTAGAGACCCAATTCCGTCGTGGTGGGCGAGAAATTCCTGATAGAAAAGCCGGGAATCGCATCCAGGACCACATGCTAGCAGTCGCGTTTGTGAACAGTAGACCAACAAGGCAGCTTCTCTTCTATCATAATGGGTTAAATCGCTAAACGTTTATCAGTTCAGTGATTACCCTGAGTTTTGACTGACTTAGGATAATAAAATTACTTTCTTAAAAAAATTACAAGTGACGACTGATGACTTCATGTAACGTCTCGATAAGTCTGTTATCTAAAAATACGTTGTTATCTTAGGACACGTCGGTTAAACCAACACTAATTACTATCGCAAACACAAGATATGCAATTACTTTAATGCTTCAAGATATTTTACTCTTAGAATATTGAGTCTATACCATCAATATCATTATGAGTACAGTAATTTATAACGTATAGGCAAAGTAGTGGTCAAATGACCCAACCTCAATGCCTAACAAATATTAGTTTAATTTAACCAAATTAAATGATTACCTACCTATATTATTACCACTGAGAACAGTATACTACTTTTTTTCTAAAATATTTATTAACATAACATCAGCTCCCAGTAAAAGTTTTGTCGGTCTATCCGTTTCGGAGATCAGTCGAAACCAACTGACTGAAGGACAACATCTTTGAAAAGTAATTATTTCATATGCATTCAGAAAAAAACTAAGCCATTTTGAAAATACAAACGGACATTTTAATTTTATTTATTTGTAAAGATTATCATTTTAGATGACGTCTGGTGTTAGTGAAATCGGGTATTATCTACTACTAGTACACAGTAAATTAAAACAGTGTACACATATAATTAAGCAGCAAAAATAATTAATAGCACATAATAAAATTCATTACGAACGCAGCGGTTACAACCCGATCATACCGGATGTGGTGGTTCCCATTAATTATTTAACAAGAATTTACTCATTTTAAGGTGAATGCTCCAACCACCCCGCGAAATTCAAATTTTCTTACGTTTTTTGTAATTTGCAGGTCAGTGTTAGTTTGTATGTTGATTAGAATATTAATTGCGGCTGTAAGACGTATGTACTTACAGAATTATAATCATCAAAATCATCAATACAAGCCTCCAAGTTCATAAAGGTGCAGGAACTTGAAAAAGTCATTTTTCATCAACATACAAACTAACACTGACCTGCAAATTGCAAAAAACGTAAAAAAAATTGAATTTCGCGGGCTAGTTGGAGCATTCACCTTAAGTCCATTGAATATCTTCATAATATCTGGGGGCACGGCAGTGCCCCCGCCAAGTCGAGCAATAAAGCGGCACGTCCGTACCATCCTTTTCTCGAAACAGTTCAGGCCATTTTTGACCTCCAATAACTTCGTTGTGGATAAAACTAGAATCCTGAATTTTTAGTAACCAATTAGGCGTTATATAAACACGGTAAATTTCAAATTTCATTCAATTTGAACCAGCAGTTTAAGAATTATAACTAATCAAAGTTCCTTAGTTTTGTCACTCACTGACTGACTGACTGACTGACCGATCATCAAAAGTATAAGGCACTTCTAGCAGACATAGAAGCTTCTTTAGAATACAATTAGTGAAAAAAATAAAATTTCAGTCTAGTTTTATAGATACACCAAATGCATAAATAACTTTGTAATTCCATTTAAATTCAAACTCTTTATTTCAGATAAGTGTACATAGTGTTAGTAACAACAAAATAACTTAATGACTAGGGTTAGTAATAAGGCAAAAGGAAAAAAATATATAAAAATCAGATGGAATGAATCCTTACCCAATGACGCAGCAGAGGGGAGTCCCACCGATCTGAGAACACGCTCAGAAGACCGTTGGTAGCGGTGCGTAGCCGACGTAACATGGAGGCGGTCCTTTTTCTAACGATCGCGTAAAAAACATCTGTGCGCGCCTCCGCAAACATAGTGGACGCACTACAACACCACGACAGCCCTAACAGTATCCTGAACGCGTTATTATATTGGACACGCAGGTCGTTGTATTTCCTCTGCGTAAAACTGCTCCAAAGGCTGCACGTGTAGAATGAATGGCAGAAAGCTTTGAAAAGAGTCACTTTTACTTGATTTGTACAACGTGCAAACCTTCGAACCAGCATGTTACATCGAACAGCCAACGACCTGCGCTCCCTCTCGATATCCATGTTGTCCCGTAGATCATCAGTGATCCAATGACCCAACTACTTAAACTTAGTCACCCATGCTAAAGGAGTGCCACAGAGTGAGATACCCGGAACATCCGAGTAGTTTATGGCACTTGCTTTAAACATTATAAAAATATTTGATGTTTTAAATAAATAGATTGACTTGGCCACCGCATCACATTGGCCAATGCGATGGCGATTAGCCATTAGAATGTGGTATTTAATATTGGCAAATGCGATACGATGGCCAAATCAATCTATTTATTTAAAACATCAAATATTTTTAATGGTCACTATAAGATGTAGTTAAGTTAGCTTATTACGTAATAACTTAAGATAGAAGGTCCCTTAAGTAGGTACTGAATAAATAAACTGACTTGGTATTACATGGATCTCACTACTTTTTACGGTAGAAGAACTGAGTTGTGTGACTTGGTTTTTTTACAAGTTTTGTTTTTAGTGGGTTTTCAATTTACTTCGAACAAAATGTTCATTTTCACAGTATGATTTCGTGGAATTATAAAATATTTTCAACGATATTGAAGGCACATTTACCGACCAACTAAATAATGAATACTTAATTAATAACCAAGTAATATTTCGTGGAAAAATGGGAACAAAGATATTCATTTCGATAAAAACTGATTATACATCAGTTTTTATGAGTTTGAATAGGTAATTCTTTAGCGCTGGTTTAGTTAGTCCCTTATCGATAAATGTAGCTGCTCTGCAGTCCCAATCATGAGGCAGAAAAACTGCGAAAGTACTATAGTTGCCCATTCAAGCAAAAACATTAGGAAGTGTCGAAGGGTGGGCGTTTTGGGGGACTGTCACTTGTAAATAAGTAAAGTAAAGTAAATTTTGCCGTTCGAAAAGTGCTGATTATCACCCTAGTTTGAATAAATTATTTTTGATTTTGATTCCAAAGCGTAGATCGCTATGGAGAAGAACGAGACAGAAACCTGACTTCCAAACACAATGCTTAAGGAATTTGAAGTAAATTCCTAATCCATTGTTTCCCAGGTGTCAACCACGTAAATTAACGAAAGGATGAGGCTGGCACAGAACCGTGGAGAGCGGCACAAAAACAAAAATAAAAAATACAGACGAATTGAGAGCCTCCTCCTTTTTGGAAGTCGGAGGCCTATACCTAGCAGTTGGTGAATTCAAGCTGTGGATGTTGATGATGTCATTGAACTTACAAAATAATGGTCATTGTACTCCACAGATTCAGTATCCTCGTCTTGAGCAGCCAGATATAGTCAAAATGGCAACGTTAGTTATAGGAATTAAATTGAAAATGGATAAAAAAAATGTCTGACGTTTGTACGGTTTATACTTGGAAAGCATTGGTTAAATTTGCAACTACCAAATTCCATTTCCCTAAATATTTTTCTAGTTCACTCGTTTTGTTTAACATACCTTCAACTCAATAGAAATGGAATATACAAGAAGACCTCACCCATAAATTACGGGCAAGTAATCGAGAGATTGACATTTAGTAGATACCTACGGGTCGGGTCTAGTTCAATTCAACGATTGGCTGGATATTAAGCAATTAGCCCCAGGACGAAACAGTTCGTTTCTGATAGCTTGGCACTGATTGCTACCTCTTTGATCACAAACTGCGGGATTGAACGATTTGGCTTGTTTTAGGAGCGAAATTACTTGACCCGTGTTGGGCGCCATTTGTGAGTAACATAGATTGAGTCCTGAAACATTGACGAAACTACTACGACTGTAGCTAATCAATGTAATGGAAATACCATCGGCTGCCTAGTCTTTTTTACGACATGTATTTTTATTTATTCACCGTAAAATTCTTAAATATGGAGTCCTCGCTATTTTAAATACGTTTACCGCTAAACGCATTTATTGCAGCTAATTATATAGCCAGCGAACCTAAGTATTTGCTGATAAAGGGGTTCAGCAACATGTAGGTAATAATTCTCCTTTATCGTGTCATCGTGCGGTTAGTGCCTAGTCTTGTGTTAAGGTTGGCTATACATGCCATCTAGAAATATCTCTCAGGTTATGCTGGTTCCCTCACCATATTTTCCTTCACCATATTGTCCTATAACTTATGTGTATAAAGAGCCTACTTAATTAAAGTTAAGTAACTCTCTTTTATCACTTACGAGGGCAGTAGACCTTAGTCTAGTAGAATTTTCTTTATTGAATTTTCTTTACAATTTACTGTTTTACTTTTCGATAGGTGATACATATTTACGCTGCTTGTAAGAGTAGATAGTTTCAAAATAATCATTGTATTTACTCCATTCTACAGTTAATTACAACGTAAACAATAATATTTGATGTGGCCTTGATCTTGAATTGAACCATTACTGCAAATATTTTTGTTTTTTTACATGTAAGCCGCTAATTTGATGAGATTGTGATGGCTTACTGACCCAGAGATAGTGTTGTAAAGTTACTTTATCATAATTGCTCGCCGTTTCTTACAACACAATTTATTCTTTTACGACATTTACCTACTAATATGTATTATCTTAGAACACATAACATCACGCCTGTAATCCCAGAAGGGTTAAGTGGAGGTGTTCTGCTGTTACCTTCACCCAAATTTCGCCAGTTATAGTTTTGGTCCTAATGGTCCCATGTAATAGGGGGCGAGTTTATGGCTAGTAACTGGACACAAATCCATACTCCGTAGTTGATACTTAGCAATTCCAGATAAAAAAACTCAATAAGTAACACTTTTTCCGTCCTGTAAATCGAACCCAGGACCTTTTATGCTCAGTAGTCGCGCCTACGTCCACGAGGACCCCGTCAAGAGTAATCTTTATTCACCCCCACTCAGAGAACGCACAGTACACTAGTACGGTCTACCATTAATTATATCTAACAGCTTCGCCCGCAAAAACTTGACAGATTATATGTATATTAAAACCTTCCTCGAGAATCACTCTATCCATTGGTGAAAACAGAATGAAAATCAGTGCAGTAGTTTTTGAGTTTATCGCGAACAGACAGACGCGGCGGAGGACTTTGTTTATGTAGTGATAGTGATGTAGTAGGTACCTAACTACCTGTAAAGAAGTCGAGCACTAATCATTTTTGAAAACAAACTATATAGGTACAAACTTTTAGCCCTTTTCGGGATTATTCCCCAAAAGTGTGCATACTTATTTTGAACTATGTATTATCAATCTTCACGGCTTCGTATTCAAATAAAACTAAGCTAGCAAGAAGCTTGCTTGCACAAGTTACGTACGTACGTGCGTTCATGCATGTGTAATACATAAATCAGGACTCGACATTTGCTCGATATGTACTCAATGTCGTGCAGGTGTTGTGCCGGTGCTCGTAACTCGGGCTTCTTGATAGCGAGCACATAATGTAGCACAACATGTTAGAGTGGTCATACACGAGGTGTTGGTATTTATCTTGTGATATAGAATAGTTTTTGTTGTAGGTAAATGTAACATGCAGTGTGAGGAACCTGGACTTTATTCATTAGGTAAGTATAAATCGCCAAATACTTCGGGCGGCGTATGAAGGATCCTTTTACATCCTGTGTAGACGGCAGTGTCGCATAAGCGTGTGTCGCACCTCGCACTTGAGTAGTTTTCGTTACTGTCGTACAAGCATTTTTCGTACTTGTGTGATGTAGACATTCAGTTATTCGCACAAGTGTGTATTTGAACTACAGTCCGTCGCGCGTCGCAGTTGCAGTACAGTTATGTGAATGTCGCACAAGCGTTAATCGCGCTTCCGTTTATCGACGTCATATTATAGATAGGTACAGTCTTGAGCAAGCGTAGGGATTAAGCAATTCCCGTTCCTTTTCACTAGTGATGAAGAGAAGGACCTGCCCAATGGAACAGTACCACGCTAGTACTAGTAGTACCTACAAGTTGAAGAATATGAGTTTGTATGATGAATTCGCGTTTGATGTCATAAACAATATTTTTCGTAGCCTAATTAATTTACTTCCAAGGCAACCACTGCCTGTTTTGGCGGTTTTACTGTTTAGTACCTATTATAACCAATGAGGAATTGACATAAAAACAAACTTTGGGTCACTACTCTTTGTTTTCATGTCAATTCCCCCAATTCCAATTATCAATTTTAGGTCGCTGTCACATACACTCTGGACTAACGATTCATGATCCGTGTGCCCAGCACTAACGATGCAGCACGGTGCAAAATGCATAAAGCATCACGTTGCACCGCTGAACCCGATCTACTTTCCACCCTCTTATTTATGAGATTCCAACACGTATTGATGGCAAGTTTTATAGCTCTCTTTTATTATGAAATTGTTGCTCGAATGGAACTAAGACTGTGTCATATACCTATTTAAAACGTAGGTACTCTGGGGATTGTGTAAATAATGTAGGGATGTGTTTTTTTTCTAATTATAATGAATGACTGACTGTCATAATTAAGTTTTTTTTTTTTTTTTTTTTTTTTTTTTTTTTTTTTTTTTTTTTTTTTTTATTGCAATTTGCCGAAGACTACGGCAATTTCTGCCAGTGTCGCGTAGTGACTATACATGGGTATTTTATTGTATAAATATTTACAGGGAGGATATGAACTTAAACTTTTTGTGGCAATCCTTTTAGCCCTGAAACAAACACAAAACATAGGAGTTAGTTATAGTTAGTAACACAAAATATATACGTCTACACAATATATTTAATAATTAGGTTCTAGATGTCTGAATATTAGAGTTTAATATTATTATTAGAAATAAATTTAATAAAAGCACGTATAATATGGGGATTAGGGAAAAATGAAAGGAGGTGACGGACATTAATGGGTTTTTGGATGTTCAATTTTGTAATAACTTTATCAAAAGAGGAAAGATTATTCAAAGGGCAATTTAAAAATATGTGATCCAACGTACCATCATCCAGCCCACACTCACACAAAGAACTGTCGCGGACCCTAATTTTATGGAGAAAAACTGGGGTACAGCAGTGGCCAATTCGGATTCTGCATATAACGGATGTGACGGTTTTGGATGCTTCTTTGAATTTATAAAACCAAGGCTTGGGGGGAATGGTTGGTTGAATGGATGCAAACAAGCTAGCCTTTGACTTGGAAGATTGAGACCAGTGGACTTGCCAGGATTTAAAAAGATCTACTTTGGCCTTGTGAATCAAGTCATAGACCTGAACAGCATAATGTTTTTTATCTGCCAGATTGCTGCTGACCGCATTCTTAGCTGCCATATCTACCAACTCATTACCCTTAATATTCATATGACTAGGAATCCATACTAATATTATCTCAATGTTTTTTTTATAACAAGAATGTAGGACAGTTTTGATTTCAACTATGATTGGACTACGTAGGTTATCTTTAAATGAATTTTTAACTATTGCCTCCAGAGCACTCCTAGAATCAGAAAAGATGACTGCTTTTGTAATAACTGAATGAGAGGAAATAAATAAGCACGCCTCCAAAATTCCAATGCACTCCCCAGTAAAAACCGAAGACTCGGGAGGGCACTGGAACTGAAGGAATATCTGGGAGTTGGAATTATATACAGCAATGCCTGTTTTACCGTCGGGAGTCAATTTAGAAGCGTCTGTATAAAATTTATAGTGATCAGGCCAGTTGTTATTAACAGTCGAAAGAAAATGGTCATTAGCATTGGTGGTGTCCTTATTTATTCCAATATAAGTGATCTTTGGAACAAAGTTAAGAATTTCATACGGGCATGTGTAGAGTGGGAATTTATTACACTGAGGAATGGGAGAATTATATTCCACATTCCGGATATTCCTAAATGAATTAAGGATCAAAGGGGGGTCTTTGTGTTTCCAATAGTCGCTTTGTCTACATAACCTGTCTAGTGTGGATAGCTTAGAAAGGACTATGTGATCACAAAGAAGATATGCCTTGTACATATATTTATCGGCTAGGTATTGTCTACGGAGAAGAAGGGGAGGGTCGCCACTCTCAACTTGGAGAGCATTGGTAGGAGTGGATCTCATACAACCTAGTACAATGCGGAGGGATTTCGACTGAATGGTTTCCAGCTTGGCCAATGCAACCTTACCACAGGGTTCCAGGAGGAAAGACCCATAGTCCAGTAAACTTCTTATTGTAGCATTGTATATGAGTTTGAGAGTAAAGGGATGAGCACCCCACCAAACACCCGCTAGAGCACGTAGCATATTAAGGTTCTTCTCACATTTATTGATTATATAATTAAGATGAAACACACCAGATAATTTAGAGTCCAAAATTACCCCAAGGAATTTCACATTATCCTCGACATTGATTTTGGATCCTTCAATTTCAAGGTGGACATATGGGGTTAAGCGTTTACGTGAAAAAACTACAACGGAGCTTTTAGGAGCTGACAAGCTAAGACCATGAGAGATTAACCACTGATTTAGGGAGTTAAGGGATATTTGCATGGATTCCGTAGCAATTTCCACAGACGAGGTAGGAATATATAAGCATAAGTCATCTGCGTATTGTAAAATCTGGCAGTCGTTATTAAGGGACTTGTGGAGATCAGAGGTGTAAATACTGTATAAAAGAGGACTTAGAACTGAACCCTGGGGTAACCCACGCCAAACATTTCTGGGGTCGTATGATTCCCCTGGGACATGGAGTTTAATACTGCGTCCAGCCAGCAAGTTACAGATACAGTTAAGTATCTTTACCGGGATACTCAGCTGGCGTAATTTACTTCTGAGTACGGAAAGAAGGACACTGTCGTATGCTGCTGAGATGTCAAGAAAGACCGCTAGAACTGACTCACTTTTGCTGAAGGCAATCCGGACATCGGACATAAATATACCAATGCTATCCATTGTGCTAGCTCCCTTTCGGAAACCAAATTGAGTTTTTGCTAGAAGACCTCGGGTTTCAACTAACCACTCCAACCTGTTTTTTAGAAGATGTTCCAGGATTTTACATATAACAGGTGATAGGGCAATGGGACGGAAGTTTTCAGGGCAATCAGGTGGTTTCCCTGGTTTTAGAATGGGAATTATTAGTTGCGTTTTCCAAGCATCAGGGATATGGGAGAGAATAAAACATCCGTTGATTAATGATAAAAGGTATTGGCGACTGCGGGTCCCCAATTTTTTGAAAAACGAATATGGGTGGCCATCTATGCCTGGGGCGGAATCGTGAACGTGTTTGAGCACTGCATCCAGTTCGCTTAACGAGAAGGGAGCATCTAAGGGGTCATTGGAAATTTCCTCCCCCACAGAAGGTGAGGGGCATTCTCCCAAAAAAGGAGCGAAAGGGGGAGCAAGTTTCATCAAGAGAGGTTCTGCAATGTCACCAGGCATAAATGAGGAGTTTCGGACGGAGCAACCACGTTTGAATCGCTTGAAATTTTGCCAAACAATAGAGGAAGGGGTTGAAGGGGAAAGTGAAGAGCAGAATTTCTTCCATCCTTCGTATTTTTTTTTTTTTAGTAGACGCCTGGATCTCGCACAAATCCGGTTGTACTCGATCAGGTTTTCAGTGGACATATTTTGAGCATAATTAAGTTCTGCTTCATTTCGGGATTTAACCATGCTGGTACATTCCCGATCCCACCAGGGGGGAGATGATATTTTTCCGGAGGCTGAGTTTTTAAGCGGTATGCTGTCATCCGCGGCAGAAGAAATTGCACCGGAAAATTTCAATATACAGTCCTCTAAGTTTGCTGGGAAAACCAGGGGCAAAGTAGAAATTATATCCTCAAGAGTTTGAGTGTATAATTCCCAGTCCGCGCCAGTAAGCCTATATTTTAAAAGAGGAGGGTTATCCCTATGAGGTAAGGACCTATTGAACAGAGTAGTGCATATTGGGTAATGGTCGCTACCATACGTGAGGTTTAGTCGTTTCCACTCCAACTGGGCGGACAAACTAGCTGAACACAGGGTAAGGTCTACACAGCTTCTACTCTGGCCGGGTCTAGGGAGGCGAGTGACGGAACCATCGTTGACAACACATAAACCCAAGTCTTCCAACAGATCAACCAACTCAAAACCAGCGGGATCAGAATGGTCAGAGCCCCACAGGGAATGATGGCAATTAAAATCTCCCAAAACTATAACAGGATTCAGTGAGGAACATATATTATGAATGTATTGAAAGCAAGAGGGATTGGGGGAGGGAATATAGACAGATATAAAATTAATGCCAAGGATATTAACACCTACAGCATTAATCTCATCTCCGTGGGGAGGCAGGGATAGAGGGGAGGAAGAAAGAAGATTGTTCACTAGCATAGCAGCCCCGCCATAACCGTCTGAGCGGTCATCCCGGAGAGAGCTATAACCAGGGAAATTAAAATGGAGTCGTGGAGTTAACCACGATTCTGAGATTGCAAAAATTGCAGGTTTATACAAATTAATAAGGTGGCAGATTTCATGTTTTTTGGGGAGTGCGCTTCTGGTGTTCCACTGCATGAGATGGAATATTACGGATTTTAATTTTATTGACTATGTTGTCCGCTACGTGGTCTGGTAATGAGTAATTTGAAAGTAAGGTGGAAAGCAAAGTAATAATAGTGTTGATAGTCTCCTCATTCTCATTATGAGTGGGAGGGTGGTCCATCAGAGCACAACCATTAGGAGAGGGGGGGAAAGAATAACTGTTAACAATATCCTGATGGGACCTACGGTCATAACCAGGATGGGGGGATGTGTGGGGTTTTGGACGGGTAGTAACAAATTTTTTGCTGGAGGAAGAAGTGGGGGGTTGGGAATGGGAAGTATAATTAGGAATTGGGAGACGGGGAGGACGGGGATCATGGTTAAGACTCTGGTGGATAGTCAGTACAGGAGGGGCTGACGCCGTAATGTCTGCAAAGGATCGGTAGGAGGGGGTATAACGTTTGGCTGCTTCAGAATAAGATACATTATCCTTAGCCATGGTGGACTTAATGTTCCGCTGACGCATGTATTCCGGGCATTGACGACTGTTCGCAGGGTGGGCACCCATACAATAAAAGCACTTAGAATCTTCAATGGAACACCCTTCCCCAAAGTGGTCACCACCACAGCGGTAACACCGTGGCTTTGACCGGCATTGAGTCCTGGTGTGTCCGTATTTGCAGCACCCGAAACACTGTACAGTGGGAAAATTATAGATCTCTACTGGAAGGGAATTAAAACAGCAAAAAACTCGATCCGGGAGGCTCTGACCATCAAATGTGATTACAACGCTCGATGTAGCAATCCATTCCGTTTTCCCATCATTGGAAACTCTGCGGTTCAATCGCCTCACCTTCAACACCTTGCCAAGTGGGGACTTCAGGGCATCCAAGACTTCAATGTCAGTCCAATCAGTAGGGACGCCCCTCACAACACCCATCCTGGTGATGTTGAACGTGGGTATCATTAGGGAGAAGCCTTTTTGCTTCATTGACTCATTGTCGATAAATGCATTGGCATCTTCTGGGCCCTTGAACTCTACTGATACCCTGTTTCTTCCTATTCTCTTTATACCCCCATCTACAATATTCACAATATTCAGTTTCTGCAATAATTGACCGAATTTGATAGGGTGGAGGGTAGTGCCTGAGCTTGGATCGGATTCGATAAGAGACGCGTAGACTAAAAACGGATGACTATCTAAATGCGAGTATTTGGTGCGTGAGATCAACGACGGAGCCGTGACCCGGTCGCGTTTAGTCGCTGGAGCATTTTCGTCCATGACATTCGTAACGTCGTTGTGGACGTGATTTTCAGTAAGTTTCCTCTTTTGTGAAGTTACTTCAACTTCCATTGTCTCAAATTGAGACAGTGGAGCCGTCAGAATAGGCGCATGAGAAAATAGGTCTTGCGATTGTAGCTGAGTGGGATGGGGGGGGTCTGGCGGGCGACCAGGAGGCCGCTCGTCATTCGCCATTGTCAGACAGCTTAAGCCAGTAAAATAAAATGTATATTATAAAAACTTACCAAATGAGAAAAGATCACATACACAAACAAAAACAAAGACAGAACGAGCACAAACACGTAAAATAAACCCAAAAACCACCAAAAAAAGCAGAGAAAGAGCCAAAAATCAGTGCGGGAACCAAAACAACATGTACTCGCCACAAACGCTTTTCGGCAGTCCATAATTAAGTTGAAACGTGACAGTCAACGCACAGTCTCCTGCTGTCTCCTCAACCGATGCATCTTTTAAGCATGATAATTTTGCACAAAGCTGACTACTAACAAAATATTTTTTTAAATTCATTTCATACTTGGTTAGACGTTCGTCTTTTTAACTATTTGACACTCCTGGGTTTGATGTGCAATAAATTAAAAAAATCTGATTCTGGACAATCTGACATTGGCGATACGATAGTTAAGTACTAACTTTCATCACACTAATTTTATAACTAAACTATGGACTTATTATTGTATTTACACACAATCGATAATATGACTAAATATCCGCCCCTAAGACGACCCACTTTGCCAATCTTTCAAAATAATCATAAATATTTATATATCTTGACATCAAGAAACAACATTCTACCTCTGCCCTCTCCCTTTACGCCTTTGTAAACAACACCACAGTCCCCCTGTGGTCACTACCTTGTACCTTATAGACGGTAAAATAGGCCACAACTTCGTGAAGTTAATCTATACGGATTAGCCACAAGGAAAACTATCTGATACACAATTTCTTAACCGTATTAGTACGGTTGAATAAATTAAATTATTAACTTATAACTAAGTTTGCGGTAAAACAGCGTAGGTATTAAGATGGGTAAGCTTTCTCTTAAAGGTAACTAACTCTATTTAATTTCTAATAACTTTAGTTTGCAAACTTACGGTAGTTTACGGCGCAAATTCTTTGTGAGATCCTTTGAGATGAAACCACTTGATTTATTTTAATTGAGTATTTGAGTGGTCCAATGACCTGTCTAGCAATAACTACACGTCTTCGGTATGTAGCTCAGTAAGTTTTCTTAGATAGCCGGACGACGTTCTTACATTATTAAGATTTTTTTTCATAATTTGTTTTACTACTAAACATCTAAACTAAATATTTATTTTGAAACCTTGTTTTACGTAGTTGTTAAATTAAAGATGAAGGAAATATAAAAAACTAAACGCGTTAACTGTCAGCTGACAGTGACAGTAATAGTTTGACATTATGTCACTCAGTCCCAATCAGTTCAATCAGCCGGCTAATGTTTTGTTGTTGAAACCAAGTTCAATTCTATTAATTGAAATATAAGAGATTTCTGTTAAAAGACCTATACAATACCTTCCTCCAGTCATGCTGGTAAAAAAGTTATTCACTCTTGTTTTCGTACATAAAGAAGATCAAGTATTATTGGGTCTTAAAAAGCGTGGATTTGGTGTAAATAAATGGAATGGTTTCGGCGGGAAAGTGGAACCCAACGAAACGATAATAGCTGCTGCAGCACGGGAATTAAAAGAAGAATGTTGTCTGTGCGTTAAACCTGGTGACTTGAAGAATATCGCACACTTGGAGTTCACATTTGAAGGGCAGCCGACGTTCATGGACGTTAGAGTTTTCTCCACAAATATCTACCAGGGAACGCCAAAGGAAACTGAAGAAATGAGACCAAAATGGTTCAAGAACGACGGCGTTCCGTTCGATGATATGTGGCTGGATGATAAGCTGTGGTTTCCCTACATGCTGCAAGGGAAAAAGTTTTTTGGAACTTTCCACTATGAGGGCTTTGACAAGATTTTGGATTATAAACTCGAGGAGCTGGAGTCATTAGAAGATTTTTACGCAAATAGGAAGCCAACATAAGTATAATAAATTTTTTGCCATTTGTTTTGTATCTTTGTGATTTGTTTTGTAGTACTACTTGTGTTATTATGTCTGTTTTAATAATCATTTTTTATAATTAGTTTTATTTCTGTGATCAAGATATTGTGATTAGTTAGTATATACATAAGTGTACAATTCAATTGAATTTAGTATGTTCTTTTATTGTTGAAGTTTAACTTGATTGATTTCATTTGAATGAACAACCTGTCTCGGGGTCTTTAACCTTTAGATCACCATGGTAGGGTATTATAGTCAACAAATGAAAATGTAGGTCTAGACGACAACAGTGGTGTGTTGGGCACACAGATATAGATATACTTAGATAACGCAAGAGCAAAAAATCGTAAGTGGCCACTTTCGCGCTCAGTCTGCATCGGTGTATAGCTCGATATATAGTCGGACGTCGGCGCTAGTGCAAAAGGCGAGGATTGGGGTGAAAGGGGCGCCGTACGCGGCAGTGTCTTTGAATCGATTTGATTTTCCGATTTTCCATCACTAAATAGTGCTTGTGACATCATAATAGGTAGTCAACAAATGGCACTCTTGGTTTTCATATAGATTGTGATACTTGCGTTATCTAGATCTATCTATATCTGTGCATTTCATTTCTCGGCTATACCCAACCACGATGTTCAAAACGCTAATCATTACTCAGTGCACACTTTGCTAGTCTGACTAGGATAAGTTCCTGTCTTTGTCTTGCACTTCTTATTCATGTCTCTGCCACAACATCATATTTTATTAGCCCAAAGCTTCACCACTTCCATTTCTTCATCGGTGTCAGTGCAAAGGTCACCACAACTGCATTCTTAGAGGCTCAGTGGGCAGGGTAGGAGGTGGAGCATGGTTTGTATAACAGCTCCACTTACAGTTATAGTTTGACAATGGCAGTATGTAGTAAAGTAACATTTGTAGAATTTAACCATATGTGTTAAAACAATGTATACTCTCTACTTATTTAGGATCATAGATCTAGTTAGCACAATTACATTTCATAGACAAAATAGCTTAGTAAGTAGTAGTAAGTACTAATGTGCCATAAAACCTTAATGTTATTCAAACATCCTATTATTCAAGAATCATGACAATGTTGCGTTTTAACAGAGGCAGTAGTGTTTGCTTCCAAGTATTTTACATTAGTAAGAATTTGCTTTGTTTATAGTTTAGGAAGTCAAAACATTCTCATATATTGAATACACAGCTTATATTATTATCTTAGTTGACATCACACTTTTGTATAGTAAAGTAATATTTATGTTTAAACATGGTGTACATGTTACATTGCATGCAGAATTGCAGGATAATAACGCGATACAGAAAGTTCTAACATGTTCAGCCACATATCGCGGCGTACCAATCGGTAGGAAGAGATGGTGCGTAGACCGTGTTAATATTCATCCAAAAATAACAAAACTAAGAATGTATCATTTCAAGTAAAAATGTCAGCGCATGTAAAATACTGGTATTTAACTGTATCCGGTGAGAATGGAAGCTGTCCCCAACATAATTGAAAAGGCTGAGATGATAAGGTTGAAAATCTTATTAAACGATCGAACATATTGCTGTTTGAAATTGTATGTGTAGCTAACATCACACTTGTAACTAGATATTTAGGATTTGTTTGGAACGTAAATACATATCTAGATCTATGTATATTTAGTAGAACTACTTAGTGGTTTTGTAATCTTGACATTCTTTTAGCAATCTCATTGTCTGTTTTATTTGTGTGTTCTGTTTTTTAGATAAAACAAAGGTATTATGAATACTATACTCCATGTAAACATTACCAAAATGTAGAAAATAAGAAATAAAAATCATGATTGGAAAAATATTGTTTTTTTTATTATTACTTTATAATTATTATTACAAACAATTATGATAACACACATACTTATTGTTACGTTTCAAGTGGTCCACACTTGCAAAATTCTTGTTATATACAAATCAATAATGGCGTAAGAACAAATCAAAATTATTTTTGGTTAAATTTTTACAATGACCTAATGTCTACTGTTTCTTGCCGTTGTATTCCATTTTAACTAATATGTGGTTACATTTTGGGCAAGGCACACATTAACAGGTGATTTTTTGATAAATGCAAATCCTAGTACCAACATGATAAATTGCATCAAACAATTCATTCATCTTTTATGTAATTTATTTTATCATCATTCATCAGAAAAGTTTATTCCTCAGTATGCTATTGAGATTTCTTCTAATTGTGATTCTAATAACAATATAATACTTATAATGTTACTTCTAGACTGGTATTACAGAAGAACCATTGGCAGTGACAGTGACTTAGTTAATATTATTGTGCACTTCGATTGCTTATAACCATTTTAAGTTGCAGTAGTAAACTGTATAAAAATGTTTTACCTATAACCTGAAATCGCAGAATAAACTTCCAAACATTTCAGCTACTTTCAGTATTCTGTTAATATTTTCCTATTTATTACAATCTTTGATTTAATTTTTCATATTATCTTGCCTACCTCAAGTAAAACCTGTGACCATACAATTTGCACTCACACAATTTACAAATACGTATAAAAACATGGAAATATTAAAAAAAAACTTTATAAAAGTCTTATCATTACAGTCACAAGTTTTTTCATCACGGTAAACAAGATTCTGAACATGTTATTATGTTAATTTCACTTAGTAACTAACATTTATTTCATTAAAATAGCGGATATCACCATTAGAAAATTGTCTTTACCACTTTCTCCACTTCAATCAATCAAAATAGATTTCTAACTGAGGAGTTTTTATTTTTATTATTGCCCGTAAATGTCTGCTGATAATGCTGGGGCATCCAAGGGTACTCTCTTAGAGAGAGATCATAAATATCCCGAAACAGTACAATTTATTAAGTCTGGAAATATTATCCCAGCCATTGGACCTCACCACTGAAAAATTCACTAGCCTCACATTAGTCCATCTTGATTGCATCCCACACAATTTCACTATTCTGGTTTCTAAGCACGGAGTTCCAAGACCGATGCCTCATGAACAATCACTGAGCTTCACCCACGCCATCTCCCTCCGCCAGGGCTGTTCGCGCAAGGTTGCGGGCTAATGCTAGGCGGAGGAGGTCCGATTTCTCTCCGTCTAAGGTGGAGGAACGGAGTTCAAGGCACAGCATTATTTCATAAGTGTCGTTTGAGGTGAAGACAGGTTCGTCTGATTCTAGGAGGGGTAGCGTGTCCAGGAGAAGTGTTTCCCAGAAGCTGGAAAAGAGATTATAGTTGATCATAGCGCATTAGGGATTGTATTTTATTTACTAGACTTGCTTCTGCTAATAACATATTATTTATACAAATATTCCAGAAGAGGTTCTCTAATTAAAATAATAAAGATAAACTTACTATTCAGGTGCAATTTTCGATGTTATCAATGATACTAGTAGCTGAGCAGCTTTCTTAAATTCTCTTGTTTTATACAATCTATGGAAATCACAGTATTTTCCTGAAAAAGAATCAGCATGTTAAAATACGAATATCTAGCTGTTTTGACGAAACTTCGTCATAATATTTTGTTAAAATTTTGTCACATTGTAACATGATTCATTTCACACACTGTCATGCCCACTGCTGGGCACAAGAAGAATAAGTAGGACTGAAATATGCGTCACACCCACTCGTAGTATAAGTCATCGTCGGTCAGAATAATGCTGTAATACAGCCTTGGATCTTTAGCGATATGTAAGTAGAAGTACCAAGCAAATCTAGAATTTAACAGCACAGTTGGCGCAGTGAATGAGCGATTGACTGCTGCGTTGCGTGTCGCGTATTCGATCCGAATATTTGTATGGTCTACACATAGTTGTTCTGGGTCTGAATGTTTGGTTTGTGTATGAGACTTTAAATGTTTGTAAACGCACCCACGATACAGGAGAAATTAGTGGTTGGCAAGCTTTTTTTTAATGTTACCTAAAAACAGCAGCGTATCAGACAGCAGCATAGCAGAACCAGCAGTCAGCAACAAGTCCATGGCAGGCAGCGTGGCGTGCGCGGTGTAGTGCGTGAGCGCGGCGTGCGCGGCGCGGGTCGCTGCGGCCCCGCTGCGGCCGCGCATCGCCCAGCACAGCGCGCCGCCCACGCGCCCGCCGGACAGGTGCCGCGCGCACATGCAACGGCAGACTGACTGAGCTGGAACGAGATACATGTTATAAGGAACACGTATTTAAGTAATCTTTGTCGTCGCTTGCCGATGCCAATCTTGATTGAATCGATCCAGGTCTCTACTAGTTCTGAGCGAGTGCCGTCCATCAGATGTTGTAAGGTGCAGACAATAGGACACGTAGGTTTGTGGAACATCACCAAATTTTTAAAGAGAACGATGAGTCTGTGCTACGTTTACTTAAAAGACAGCTACAGAAATATAAATCAAAACTTTGATACGGTCCATGCAAACAAAAAAATCTAATTAGTCAGTCAGATAGATTTCCAAAAAATAATGGACTCATACTTTTTATTTTTTTTTCATAAACATTTTTTATTAATTTGATAAAACAAAAAACACGTACCCAATATTTTTCGATAATCTAACAGATGGACTAATTCAGTGGCGGTACTCCCATAGAAGCTGAAAAGCACAGCTTGCCTTAATAAAACAACAAATTAAAAAAAAAAAACAGAATACATAACAAAAACAAAATATTATAATTTATCTTCAAACTGCATACAACGCGTTAAACGGAACGTATTGATGCAACGTCAGGTCTTACTCAATAACTGTCATTCTCTCGTCGTTGCCTAACTTCATAATTATGTCTCCCGAGCGAGCTCCCGACACCGGCCGATCGGTCAAACAGGTCGATCGGGCATAGTCGGGTTAGGCTAGCCCTTTCTCTGTCACACCCACTACAATAGCAGCGGTAGAGCCGCTGCTTTTCCGACCTCTCTATTTTACCAACATTTCTAGGTGTTTTTGTTTCGAACTTTTTGCCGGTTTTACGACAGAATGTATAGGATTTTATGCATAGCTTCTGGTTGAATGAATGAAGATTGCGAGAAAATGTGAATATGTGAGTGAATGCAGCCTCGCGACGCGATTGAATGGGATTTCGATTTAGTTCAAATTTGTCTTGATCGTTGAGCATTTTTTTTATTGTGATTTGATATTTTACATTTTCTTGTTAGTAATTTAAAGTTTTGTGAATAGTTTTTGCTGTAATTAGCTTTGTTTTGAAGTGATTAATTAATTTAAAGTTTTTTGATTCGTTTTTGCTGTAGGTACCTACCTAAATAACTTTGTTTTGAAGTGATTAAAGTTAAAACGCATACAATTGTTCCTTGTGATGGATTAAAGTGTGTGAAAGCGTTACTGTGCAAGGTAAATATGTAGTTACTTTGAATTTTACAGATAAATATAACCTCGTTACTTCACCTAAACCTACTCCAGATTTATTTTGATTTTTGCGTCAACCAAATTAAAGTTTTTGAGTCATGGTTGCGCAATGAATTCCTTGCGCAATTCAATGCAATATACGAAAATGCCTTGCTAAATAATTCTGCTTCTCGTATAAGACGTAACGTTACTTGCGTTCGTACGGAGTTTAAACGAATCTTTGCTCAAGTAATTGATAACATATCGTCTGAAATTAAAGGCAGATATTCAGAAATGTTTAAATTAGAGTTTTTCCAATTGCCTAATAATAAACAATATAATATTTATAATCAAAATTTTCCGACAGCGGCATTACATTCGTTACTCAACATTTATGCAAACTATTTTGATAGGGAAACTTGAATTAAATTAAAGCCTTTTTTATTATACAATACAATCGTTACAATAAAAGTATGCTCCAAAATCATTTACTCAAACAAATTGACAACAAACGGCTTTTATCAAAGCCACTGGAGGTATGTCACTGCTGATATGTATCTGTAAATCTATCTAGTAATATTATACCTTCAGTGTGTTTTGTTGTTTGTCATCTGTCCATGGTAAAGAAGCGAAGAATGAAGAGTTATAGCTGTATACAAGTTATAGCTGTATACATTGTGAGTAATTAATTTTTTTCTTCAATTAAGTGGAGTTGAAACTAATTTATTATTTTGTGCGCCATCTAGCGGTAAATATTAAAATAGTTGTAAATTTTGTGACAGGATGTAAAATACGAAAACTGTTAGTCATATATAAATAATAGCAAATAAAACCAGTGTTATTAAAAACCAGTGTCAGAACTCGGAACAAAAAGTGCAACTTTTTTTTTTTTGTAAATTGGGCTTTACCCCCAAATCATTGCTGGCACGCCACTGGACTAATTAGATATTTTTTGGTGAAATACCCTATTGTACGAATGTGGAGTAGGCACGTGTCAACCAACATATTGGCCCGCAGACCCAAATAGACTGCCCGACCTTATAGACTTCTTCGTCTACAAAGGGGTACCATCCTATTTCTTAGAAGTTTCTAGCTGTCACGACAGCTCTTCAGATCACTCGCCAGTAATTGTTACAATGAGCACATCTGTAATAAATCGGTCAAGAAATCAATACTTATATAACAACCGTACAGACTGGGAAGCTTTTCAGCAATACCTCAATGATAATATAGACCTGAAGATTCCTCTTAAAACCGATGATGACATTGAAAGTGCTACTTCCTACATAACTAAATTAATACAGAAAGCGGCATGGACTTGTACTCCACCTGACAAAAAATCGACTGAAACTAAAACTTATCGCAACTTGCCGCAGAAAGTAAAATGCCAAGTTCTAGAAAAAAGACGACTTAGAAGGGTTTGGCACTGTAGCCGACACCCTGCTGACAAAAGAGCGTTCAACAAAGCAGCAGCTGAACTAAAAAAGAACCTGGTTGAGATGGAGAATGAAACAATGCAACTACATCTCGAAAACTTAACGCCATCAGTTCCTGCTAAAAACGAGTACTCACTGTGGAAAGTGGTAAAATCAGAAAGGAAACCACAACTAGCACAGCACCCGCTCAAAAAAGAAAATGGTGAATGGGCTAAAACGGATGAAGAGAGAGCAGAAGCATACGGGGAGTTTCTTAGCAGCGTGTTCACCCCAAATGAGGACCTAGGAACAGAAATTACAGACCGTGAAGTGAGCTCATATCTTGAAAGTGACCTCCAACTGAGTCCCCCTCTCCAATGCTGCACGCCTGCAGAAGTGCGTCGCACTATCCTTGATTTGGAACTTAAAAAAGCTCCAGGATTTGATCTTGTGACAGCGGAAATATTGCGAAACCTGCCGAAAAAAGGAATAATGTTCGTCACCTCGCTATTCAATGCTATTCTAAGAACCTCGTACTACCCCAACATCTGGAAAGTCTCTCAAATAACTATGATCCCTAAACCAGGTAAGCCGCCGCACCTTACATCTTCATACAGACCAATAAGCCTGCTTCCTGTACTGTCGAAGGTCTTTGAAAAAATAATCTCAGCACGGCTTAGTAAGCACCTATACGAAAACGCTACTATCCCAGAGCACCAGTTCGGATTTCGAAGACGACATGCGACCATAGAACAAGTCCATAGAGTGTGTGAACATATTAGAGATACTCTCGAAAGTAAAAAATACTGCTCAGGGGTGTTTCTCGACGTACAGCAAGCTTTTGATAAGGTTTGGCACCCTGGGCTGCTGTATAAACTGAAAAGAACATTACCATACAACCTGTTCCTGATATTGAAATCTTACCTAGAAAATCGTATCTTCTTTGTAAAAATTAATGATGCCGCTTCAGATTTTTACGACATAAGAGCTGGAGTCCCACAAGGCTCTGTCCTGGGGCCCGTCCTGTACCTGATATACACAGCAGATGTTCCTGAATCGGAAACTGTAATGACAGCCACCTTTGCCGATGATACTGCAGTGCTGACATCTGACGCCAACCCAGAAGTAGCTTCCAGTAAGCTACAGTCGCACCTGGATAAGGTTTATACCTGGATGAAGAGCTGGCGCATCAAGGCTAGTGCAGCTAAATCTAACCACATCACATTTACCCTCAAACAAGGAGATTGCCCTGCTGTAAAATTGGGTAATGAGCAGCTACCACACAATACTGTAGTAAAGTACCTGGGATTTTACCTCGATCGCAAACAAACGTGGAAGACCCACATCCAAACAAAGCGTGATGAACTCAATCACAGATGGAGAACACTAGAGTGGTTATTGGGAAGAAAATCTCGACTCTCTGTCAACAATAAAGTTTTGATTTACAAAGCAGTCATAAAACCAGTCTGGACTTACGGCATACAGCTGTGGGGATCAGCAAAAACCTCCAACACTGAAATACTCCAGCGATTTCAAAATGGCGTGCTTAAAGCCATAGTGAGTGCCCCATGGTACACAAGAATGGATGAAATCCACGAATATCTAAAAGTTCCTACCATCAAAGAGGAAATCAAAATTATGATAAAAGCCTACAGAGAGAGGATAATAAATCACGAAAACAGCCTTGCTCAGGCTCTAAGTGAATCGCTGCCAACAAGACGTCTTAAAAGACTGCACATTTGGGATAATATACTTTGAGTAAAGCAATATCCAAAGGCAGCCTAACAATGGGAGGGCACGCCTAACATGTCAAACACATTGATAAACAACTGCTTATGGTTCAAGAACCGATCGCATGTTTGAAAATAAATATGAAAAAAAAAAAAAAAAAAAAAAAATAATAATAATTTGATAAAACAAAAAACACGTACCCAATATTTTTCGATAATCTAACAGATGGACTAATTAGATATTTTTTGGTGAAATACCCTATTGTACGAATGTGAAGTAGGCATTTTGCTTCTATTTAAATTCAACATTGGATAAGTTTTTGCTTGAAATCAAGGTAGTACAATAATCTACTTTTAACAACTTTTAAACTACTTACCAACACCCACTAGGCCATACTTCTTAGCTTCAGCAATGATCCTCATAGCTTTGGCCTCAGTCTCGACCGGCATCCTTTCAAGAATGAGCTCAGCTCTTCGCAGCCCCTCTGGAGGACAAGAGGCCAGGTATGACAGCCCTACTGACCACAGCGACTTGTGTTCCATGAGGAGACAACCATATTCTAGAATCAGACTGTCTCGGAGGCGGGATGTTACGCTGGAACAGGTTATAAAAATGAGTTTTGACGAAACCGAAGTGAGTACTGCGCGCGTCGTATGTTTTTATGATTATGAAGTTAAGCAACTATTCGCACCCGTTGAAATACCTCGAGACAAGTTAATCGCAATTGGTGCGAGTTGATCCCCGCGGGGTTTAGGTTTCGTTTGGCCAGACCTTTATCTGACAAGGTAATCAAGGAAACAAAATAATAAAGGAAAAGGTATCTAACTGAGGTAGTGTCACTCTTGCATTTTATGCAGTTTTATTGCTACATGATATCCTATTGTTTTTCTACAATCATAGCTATCAAGTCGGCTAGTAAAACCCGTTTAAATATATTGCTTGATATCAACAACCAAGTTTTGTTATGAAGAAAGTAATGACTTACTTTGTCTGGTGCTTATCCATAATGTTAAGTTTGCCACAATGGAACAATATATCTGTGAGATGCGTCGCGAACCAGCCGTTGTCTGATATCTGCTGTATTTCGTGGATCACCTGTAATGTCAGAATTACATCAAAACTATTGAATTGTTAACACTTTTTATTTCAATAAGGCTAGTTACCACCCCAACACAAATGATCTATCGACTAATCTCTCGCGCAAATGGCATTAATCATTGTCACGAGTAATGGCTTTTGGCCGCAACTCGCCTAATGAGAAACGACGATACAGCCGAGAGTGGAGCGCTCTAGCCTAGAAGAAACCGATTCACTGGAACCTTGCAGAGATTCAGCGTTGGGACAGATGCCTCTGCTACATCATCATCTACAGGCCGACTGCACCCCACTTCTGAGTATAGGCCTCAGTTTACTTGCGCTCAGCTCCAAGCTCTCGTGCCAGCCTCATCGAGGATATTCCTCGTCCACCCATCTCGCCATTGAACGGTCAACACTTCTTTCCCTCACATACCCCATGTAATAATAAACAGCACATACCTGATGCAGGTCCCCCTCTAGCAGCGCGCGCACCATATCATCCAGATGCGAGCGATGCGCGGGCGCCACTCCCGCGGGCGCCATGCCGGCACACGCGGCCGCCGCAGCGCCCAGCTCGTGGCGCCGCGCCCAGGGCGCCGTGAACATCACCCAGCCACCCAGGATGTCGAACCAGGAGGAGTACTTGCTGCGGATCGACTCGAAGGCCGTGTAGTCGCCGATTATTATCTGGGGGTGGGGATGTTTAGATGATAATCTAACTTGAACATGAAAATAATGGTGATTTAGAAAATAAGTTAATAAATAACTGTCAGGTCATTTTATAATATTAATCATGAATATTAGTTTTGAATAGGATCATTCCAAAGGTCCAAACTTTTAAACAAAGCTTGAGCTAGCGAAAATAGCGAAAACACTAGGAAGTTGAAAAGGGAGGGACTTTTCAATGAAACTTAATTTGGCATAAATATGACTTTTGACTTTGTTTTGGTTTGCTTTTTAATTGCAATATGGAATTGAAAAGTTCTGCTTAATTTAATAGTCATGGTGAAACTTTAATTTTTTGAATTTTATGATTACTTTTAATTGTTAGCGCTCTTAGATCTAAACACATTATTGTGCATACTGTGTAACATATATTTCTTTTGCTGTGCCCGACAGGGTCCATGATTGTTTCTTTTGAAAAATGTTTACCACCTAAGCCTACATTGTGGAATGCAATAAAGAATTGAGTATTGAGTATTAAACCACACCACACTGATTTCTACAAGTAGCTTTAAAAAGTGTCTATTGTATTTGTTACCCTCATGATAAGCTCCAGTTTAGGTTGTGAAGCCAGCACCCTACTGCTGAGTTTAGACCTGCACTCGGCCTGCCAGTGCTTCCACGATATTGTAAACTCCCCTGTTGATATGCCACCATACACCTGCAATCACATACATAATAAAGATCCTTAAAATCCATATGATAATTTTGTTTAATTATATTTATCACTAGCAAACCGAAGGTTATTTATTATAATAATTTAATGAGTGAGCTTAGAAGACTTATTGCGTTACTCGGAGATATTTAATGATTACTTAAGCCGTCAGTTAGTAAAAATTTGACATACTTTTGTATGGCAGTAAGCTAACTTTTAAAACTAGGATAACACTAAGATGAATAACTTACTGCCGCACTCAGAGAGCTTTAACCTCTTGAACGTCCGCTAACATTGCTTGAATGTCTTATGATCCACCGGGTGATCATAAGGACGCTCGAAGACTTAATGATTACTTAGGCCGTCACTTAGTAAAGGTTTTGACAGTTTTGTCATACAAAAGTATGTCAAATCTTTACAGAGTGACAGCTTAAGTAATCATTAAATATCTCTGAGTACCGCAGTTAGTTCTTAATGTGATAAGTACAAAAAATAGTTCTAAAGAATAAATAACTTACACTATACACTGGCATACTCCTCAAAGAGTTATCCACCAGCTTAAATTCATTACTCTCTGTAGCAGAGTGTAGTTTCAGCAGTGCTCTAGCCACATCCACTCTGCCTTGCACTACCATGCCCACTACAGTGTCCCAATAGTCTGGATGAACTTCAGACTCCCTCTCACAGGCCTCCAACAGCTGGGCAGCAGTCTGCTCATGACAAGGAAAGTGGAACCGCACCCATTCCAACAAATATGGTAAAACAATATCTCCAGGAACATTATCTATGTACAGAATCTCACATAAATGCCAAATACATTCTATTGAGTAGAATATTGTTATGTAGGACAGCAAGTTGTTCTTTTCAATGCCATTTTGTTCTTTTGAGGCGGATTCTTGAAGGTTTTCAATGCAAACTCGAAGGATTGAGCGAAACTGGCGGGATAGTTTGAGAAATTCAACTTGGTTGTCTGATATTTTGGCAGCTTCAGCAGCTTTTTGTAAGGATAAGTATGTTCCATTGGATTCGTTGACGAGTTTCCTCAAGACAGGGCTGAAGAGGAGAATATCTTGGCGGATTTGAAGGAGTTTGTTATCCTCTGTGTTTGTTGGTGTTCGGTTCACAGTTTGGCTTCGAGGATATATCGTAAACTTGTTCCCTCGTCCCCATGAACATCCGACATATTTTTGGAAGCATTTGTCTGGTAGAACCTGTAAATAATAAGTTAAATGTAAAAAATAGTGATTTATAGAACTTATGAAAACCCACTGACCAAGACTTGCATTATATATGGCATACAAAACGTTTATTAGGGGGTCAGTATCGTAAATATTGAACTTTTTATTACTATTCGAACATCATCAAAACTTTAGGCGGCACCGACTGTAAAATGGTTACATATTGGAGAAAACTTTAACCACACTAGAAACCATATAAACGATGTTACAAAGGGACAGTGCAACCACAAGAAGCTTTAAAAACAAGCACCTTCACATAGTTTTCGTGTTTATAATCTAATTCAAGAACAAACATAACCTAGATGTTTTCCAAATTCTACTTACAAATGTTTTTGCTGTATCTGCTGCTTTTCCATGAGAAGGGTCGGTAGAATAATTTGAGGTATTCATGTTCTTAATAATAGTAATCCACGGAATTGATTAAAACTCTTTAATATTTTATCAGAACGACCGTTTCATTTCGTCCCTTCAGATTTCAGAACTATTTTTTATCTGCGCTCTCGGGGGCCGAACAAACGGTGCTGCCACTAGTGAAACGAAAAGTCAATTAAATAAACCATGCCGTATGTCTGGAATAATTAATTATAATACGACATTATAGTTTTCTCTTACTGGAAAACCACTCACTTTGTATACTCAAATTAAATACGCTTTGATGGCGGATTCACAGCGTGTTACAAGTATGTTATTACTTTACTCACCACAAGCCACAGACTATAAAAAGATATGATTCAAGCTTGCGAGTGTTGTAAATTTCATTTGTTACTAATCAACTAAAAAACCTTACTATTCGAAAAGTAGTTTACGTTCTATAGTTGTTAATTGAGGAACTTTCAATGATGTGTTTGTAACTATAAATATATTACTACTGAAGATTATCTTGCGCTACAAATAAAAACGGAAAACTTTTAAAGGTAATTTTCGTTACTCAAATTATGTTTATTTCGTATTAATCAATTAAAATTATGACCGGATGACCTGTTGGAGGACATGTTGATTTTGTCACGAATAAAAACGATAATTGTCAATTCGTCAAAAACAGTTTTGTTTAGACGAAAAATTAACAAAATTCTTTAGTAAATCGTGTGATACCGTGTTGTGTAAAGTGATAACAATATAATGTGTGATATATATTTACATAAATAAGTCTGACTGAGGATTAAACATTTAATTACAAAGTCAATCCTAGTTATTTGGTAAGTTTTAGATAATGCACCAATGTTTGCCTGTCACTAACTTTCTATGTAGAGAATGCTGACTGTATGACTGTGCAGGTTAGACCTTCACCCGCTGGATCAGCGGTACCGGTAGCCCGTAGTTAGTAATAGTAGCGCGCCTGGACTGACGTTGCGCGACGCGTAGTCCTCGTATTTAGGCCGCGATTAGCAACTTTATCGGATGTCTGTGTTGTGTATTTGCAAATTGGGTGGTTGTTTTGTGACGTCACGTGTATGCAAGTTGGATAGTCTTCGTGGTAACGTTGCCTTTGATATGATAAACATTATCTACACATGATAGTATTATCAAGTAGTCGACAGTTGATTCCGTTATTCGTGTGCACACCGTACGTTCCGTACGGAAAAAGTGTTAATTTTTATGTCTAGTGTAGTTGCTAGCCCCTATTTCATTATTGTGTAAGTTTTTTTTATGTTTTACTTCATTTAACCTTAGTTTTTACTGTTTCTTGTTGAAGACCTTGCTAATAACCTTGTCCCAGCCGCTATTTACTTTATATTTAAGTTATATTCCGTTCCATAAGAATGCTTATTCATATTATTATTTGCTCAAGTCATTAGTTTAACAAGTTTGTCACCATACATGACACAATATAAAGGACAAACTTAATTAATGCAATTTAACTGCTATATATCTCATTACATACTCAAATCAGTAATTCCTTTACCAAACATACAGGTAATAAACAGTTAGAGCTAGCAAAATCCTTATCAAGGATAAAAAATAAAAACTTTCAAACCTCAAAGTTGTTATCAGAATGGTCAAAAATATTTACTTACAAAACTATTCAACAAACAGCTGATGCTTAATCACTTAGGAAAACTATTTATTTCCTCTCAATAAATGAATCATATTCAACCATTTAAAACTCTAGGAAGAATACCCATTAAAACTTTTTAAGTTTTTTTTTACTTATTTTGACTTTTAATCAAAACTTCTATTTTATACATACTATCTACATTGATCTTTACATTGCCTAATGAAATTAACAGACTTTCTAATGTAAGAAAACAAATTGATTTTTATAGAATATCATTCTAATTGCTCATATTAAACAACTTTCCAAGTTTTCACACACTGCAAACAAATTGATTCCATTGCATTTGAATGAATAAGAATTTTTTATACAATTTCTAGGTAATCCCAACAATCTTGCAATGTTATTAATCTATAAAAAATCCTATTTTACAATATTCAACTTGTTACTTATTTCAACGTTTACTGTAGTGTCATGCAGCATAATCAAATGATTATTTTTTCTTATCATAATATTTGTCTTATCTTTAAAAATGATGTTTTTCAGAAAGGAATAATACACAACAATAGGTAGAAACCAAAAATAATAATGGTAGTTTTATGTGGCTATTGAACCTATTTGATATGACCTTATTAATTAGCAGAGCTTATTCAATTTTATTCCCAAAGCCAGAACACAAGGTGACAATCTGTCGGAAGTTGTGCCAGTAATCCACCATTCAAACCCAAAATGGCTTGTTTGGATCCAATTTGTCTTTAAGATTTTGGTTCTAGGACACATTGGTTTCCTTACAATATTTGTCTTATGGATTTGAGAGCAGTAACGATGAAATAATTTCCACAAAGTACTGGTAAAATAGATCTTATGGACTTATAAATTGCAGCCATTTGGACTAGGCTACCAGTCCACCTCTACTCTAGCTATGCTAAATAATATTTAAATACATAGGCTACCTTGATTCTACACCACGCAAGTTGCAAATCCCTAGTTTATCACAATGAGATGGCTACTGATAAGTTCTTTGTGTAATCATTTATGTTGACGTCATTGTTTAAAGCTCTGTTGACCTTTACTGACTATTATTTATAACTAAACACAGGTATTTAATTGTTTACAAATGCCTGTAGGTACAGGTTTGAATTCTTTTGAATTCTAAGAATTATTCATAAACTATTATCCTCAGATATATAAATAAATAAGGTCATTGATTTTAATAGCTGTTAAGAAAATAAAATATGTTCAATCATATCTATCAATAATGCAGTTCTTGTTATAAAAATAGCTTAATTAATAATGAGAAACGGGAAAATATCTATTCATTCAGAAAATAATGTGATTTGATTGATAAGTGTAATAATAAAAAAAAAGAGTGTGATGAGAAGAGAGTGAGATGAATGAAATTAAACTGTGTGGTGTGCTCCAAATAAAAATAAGTAAAAGTGAAAATTCGGGCGCCTGGAGTACACACAAAACTATGCCAAGGATAGACTTACCTGCGGGAGCTTGAGACTTTTAATCTTCAAGCGGGAAGGTATCAATAAAAATCGATCATGAAAAGTAAGAACGACTTTATTACCCGAAGGCTGCTGGTTTGAAAATTCCTTTCTAATTCTAAAGCTAACAGCTCTAATGTGTAAAATTAAGATGACATCGCTGTTATTTGGCTGTTATTCTAAGACCTGTCATTATTGCACTTTTTTAAAATAAATTGAAGTTATGTATCATAAACCATACCAAACTCCGTCGACTAAATTAGGAACCTGATGGATTATCCAAGAGCATCTTGGTGATATTCGCCGAGATTGCCAACGGCGGTCCAAGATATATGCATTTTGGTAGGGACGTGCGTTCAAAAATTTAAGTAATATGGAAAAAAAACGCCTTGTGGCTGAAAACAAACATGAATAATCGTTAGCGGATAAAAAATGGCGATCGATTCAGAAATCGATGCAGAAATCTTTACGAGCAATATGCAATTAAACTCACCGTTTCTTCCAAAAATCAAAATGTGGTCATCAGTAGATGAATTAATCCAAGCAAATAATTATCAAATGAAGATAAGAGATCCTGAAACAATTAAATATCGGAAACTATTAGCGTCTGCTATCAAAATAGCCATGACAACGCGGAACGGACCGAAATCACAAAGAATTCGCTTACCTTAAAAAATAAAGGCTATCCAATTAGGATCATGACAAGGGCAATCGGCTACCACATAATTAGGGACTAGATGCCGCCCATCTCAAGTTATATTTTAAGATTTTATTGGAGCGCTCAAAAATCACTCCATTGATTCCAGGCTGTAGGTCGAAAAGCAACAGATGTCAAAGTCAATTTGACAGCATCGAAAATAAAACTCAGTGTGACCACTTCACGAATCCAAGTCAACCAAAAAATGAATTTTCATAAGGCAACACCACCATCAGAGCCTACAAATCAAAGCAAATAATTCAATAGTATGTAACAGGCTTAAAAGACTCGTTACATTACATCCCTCCCCGAAAATAAAAGAAAGGAACTTTCTTTTATTAGAAAGAAATCTTCAACACAATAGACCAGTCTTAACAACTTTCTAAATCCAAAAAAAGAAAATAATCATAAAAGATTCAAAGTGTAAAATAATGAATTCTGAAAATGTCAAACGACAAGGTCTCAAGAATTTAATAAAAGTAAAAACATGCAAATGACAAAAAGTCAAAAATGAAATCTGTGAAAAACAGAAAAAATTATAAGTTATAAAAACTCGTTAAATGAAACGAAGAGAGAAATCTCTTAGCGCTTCTAAACTCCAAAACAGTGCAGTTAGGCACTATAGCCACTGACTACAAATTTCAAACGAATTCGAACAATTTACCAATACAAACTACAATTTTTAGTGCAGTTAGGCACTATAGCCACTGACTAAAAATTTCAAACCACTTGGAACAGTACAACTTTGAGTGCAGTTAGGCACTATCGCCACTGACTACTATGTCAACTGCTTCCAACTCTACCATCTCTATGAGTGCAGTTAGGCTCTATTGCCACTGACTAACTCCGTATCCAACAATCCAAAAAAATTTGAAACTCCAAACAAAAGTTTTTAAATAAAGCTGAAAGACCTTATTTAAAATATTGTTACAGGCACAACCTGCAACGAAACAAAGGAAAGCGTACTGTGATCGGCTCATCACCACCGAATTCCCGAGCACAATAGCTGTAAAAGAATGTTGCTGTGACTGGCTCAACACTACCAATCTCCCAAACACAGACAAACACAAAAAATCATTGAGATCTCCAATGAGAAATCTCAATAACGAAAAGGCGAAAGCCAAAGTTTCACAATGCGATCGGCACATCACCACCGAACTTCCGAACGCAAAGAAAAAAGAATGACGAAAGTCAAAAAAAAAATCCCGCATTGTGATTGGAACAACAATGTCCAACACAATGGAAAAAGGAAAAAATATGGCCGGGGCCGAAATCCCACATTGTGATCGGCACAACACCACCGACTTTCCGAGCACAATGGAAAAAAGAGTCGAAATCAAGGTCAAAAGTTACACCAAGATTCAAAAAATAATAAGGCATTTTGTAACAAAGGTTACAGAATGACCCTAAAAAGTAAAGTCCAGGATGAACGCGTTACTAACAAAGTCAAATCCGATCATTAAAGAGAATAAAACTCTAGTAAAAATGAGAAACAATTCTGTCAATGAACAGCACAAAATAGATTTAAAAATCGATTACTATTTATGACGAAGAGAAAATAGAATGATTTCAAACTATGAAAAAAAAGATTACAAAAACTTGAAATTGAGTTCAAGTTTTTGATCTCAAGGTAAAAATAACCTGAAGTGTAGGGTTACATAAGATCCTAATAAAATGTAAACAGGTAAAAGGTAACCCTTAAAAAATAAGATCTTATACAATCTAACAAAAACGAACAAAACATAAAATAAGATCCTCTGGTGTGAAAAACATTTAGTGTGGAAAAAAATTGTATTTAATTAACAAAAATGGCCTAAGTTTTATTTTTAGAATGTTAAGAATTCAAATTCAATAAATTTATAAGAAGTTACCTAACATACATCTTTCAAACCGTTGATAACCTATCATCCATCCCCTCGTACATCACACTGTCAAAAACGGCCTTCAAACAGAATTTATCAAAAATATCAAGACTAACACTTGGAAACCAAATTAAAATTTAATAATATCTTTAACATGATAACGTCCCACTGAACCTTTATTTAAATCTTTCAAAACATAAACGTTATCCGAAACCTTTTCAGTTATTTTACACTTTACAAACTTAGGTGCAAGCTTAGCTGAAAAATATGCTGGAGCATGAGATTGAACAAAACTTCTTCTCCACACCATATCACCCACACCAAAAGAAATGACTTTCCGACCTTTATTATAATAAGCGGCATTTCGCTTATACCCCTTTAACAAGTAAGCTTGAACTTTAACAAAAATATCACTAAGTGAATTAAGAGAAACTGCATAAGCACTCCTATTTGAAATTTCTAGTTGAGATAAGTTATCAACAGAACTACTAAAGTGATGTAATGACGCATCAAGAATAAGCTCCCTACCAAACATCAGAAAGTTAGGAGTAAACTCAGTAGCAAGGTTTACACTATTATTTAAAGCTAATTGAACATTGGGCAAAAAACTTGACCAAGTTCTATGATCATCTTTAACAAAACACGATATGCAGGTTTCGACCGTTTTATTATATCTCTCAACAGGGTTATTTTGAGGTGTATACAAAGTATTATAAAATATTTTGGTTATATTAAAACCTTTCAAAAAATCTACAAAATGTTTTGAAGTAAATTGAGTTCCATTGTCACAAACTACTATTTTTGGACAACCAAATTTGAGAAATATTTCTTTATCAAAATGTTTACAAATTACTCTAGTGGTAGCATTGATCATTGGAAAGAACCAGCAATATTTAGTAAAAACGTCTACAACCGAAAGTATGTATCTATGACCAGAATAAGTTTTAGGTAGAATTCCTATGATATCAACTGAGAGCATAAGCATGGGACGATCAACTTTTTTAGGATTAATCATAATACCAAAAGGTGGAGATGTAGTATGTTTATAAGCTTTACAGGTATCGCAAGACAAAATGTATTGATGAATATCATTAAACATTCCCTTCCAAAAATAATGCTGTTTTAATTTCTTTAAAGTTTTATGTATTCCTAAGTGTCCAGAATTCACATCATCGTGATTTGATCTAATAGTATCTAAAATATGCTCTTTGGGTATAACAATCTTCCAGTCTAAAAGACTGTGAGGATTATATTTATTTCTACAAAATTTATACAAAGTATTATTTTCAACTCTAAAATTCTTATACTTTCTAGGAGATTTTTGACATTGGGTAAATATTTTTCTATACCAAGGGTCAGTAATTTCATCGTCAGGTAAGACTAAACTGTCCTGAGCGTTTATAGCGGCGACTTCTATGCGAGATAAAGCATCTGGAACTAAATGTAATGAACCTTTTTTATGAATAATATCGAATGTAAATTGAGAAATTCTAGCAGCCCTTGAAACGAAAGTGATCTAAGTACTGAAAACTAATCACATAAAACAAGATGTCGTACATGATGAGCCAAGGCGGATTCGTGAAGGTTTTCACCGATGGAGCTTGTCCTTCCAACGGCATGAGTGGAGCCCAAGCTGGTTGCGGCGTGTTCTGGGGTGATGATCATCCCTTGAACTTGAGTGCTCCAGTCAAAAGGAGCCGACCAACAAACAACAGCGGCGGAAACTGAACTCCCTTGTCCATGACTAACAAACAGCAAGGCGAATAGCAAACGAAAAGCAAAAACTAAATTTCAAAAAGTTAAAAGTTTGAAAATAAATTCTCAAGTTTGAGGTTAAGTATTGAAGTCAATGTGGTATTCCCATGAAAAATTACTAAGTTAATTTTATCGTTTTAAAAGTGCAATAATCACTTACAAGCAGCTTAAATCTAGATAAATTAAATGTACAATATTGTACTTACAATTAGATTAAATTATTTTCTTTAAAAGTTAAACTTAGTTTTTAAAATAACTTTACTGTTGAGAACAACAAAACACGGTCAATGCTATACATTTCTGTTGGTTTTGCTAAGAAAAAAACATGTTATTAAAACAAACAGGTCAATAAACAAAATTATCAATAAGTAAACACCAAATATTGTTTACAAAGATTCACCAAATTAGGTTAAGTACTACTTATGAGTCAAAAATTAAAATAAACACAAAGTTATTAAAGTAACAATGTAGAACAAACTAATGCAAACAATAGACTCATAAGTTAATTAATAATTGTGCAATAATGACAGTATATAGGTACCAGACAAACCTACTTCAAGTCCCTGTTCGCTGAGCGACAATTGTAATAATAAAAAAAAAAAGAGTGTGTGAGAAGAGAGTGAGATGAATGAAATTAAACTGTGTGGTGTGCTCCAAATAAAAATAAGTAAAAGTGAAAATTCGGGCGCCTGGAGTACACACAAAACTATGCCAAGGATAGACTTACCTGCGGGAGCTTGAGACTTTTAATCTTCAAGCGGGAAGGTATCAATAAAAATCGATCATGAAAAGTAAGAACGACTTTATTACCCGAAGGCTGCTGGTTTGAAAATTCCTTTCTAATTCTAAAGCTAACAGCTCTAATGTGTAAAATTAAGATGACATCGCTGTTATTTGGCTGTTATTCTAAGACCTGTCATTATTGCACTTTTTTAAAATAAATTGAAGTTATGTATCATAAACCATACCAAACTCCGTCGACTAAATTAGGAACCTGATGGATTATCCAAGAGCATCTTGGTGATATTCGCCGAGATTGCCAACGGCGGTCCAAGATATATGCATTTTGGTAGGGACGTGCGTTCAAAAATTTAAGTAATATGGAAAAAAAACGCCTTGTGGCTGAAAACAAACATGAATAATCGTTAGCGGATAAAAAATGGCGATCGATTCAGAAATCGATGCAGAAATCTTTACGAGCAATATGCAATTAAACTCACCGTTTCTTCCAAAAATCAAAATGTGGTCATCAGTAGATGAATTAATCCAAGCAAATAATTATCAAATGAAGATAAGAGATCCTGAAACAATTAAATATCGGAAACTATTAGCGTCTGCTATCAAAATAGCCATGACAACGCGGAACGGACCGAAATCACAAAGAATTCGCTTACCTTAAAAAATAAAGGCTATCCAATTAGGATCATGACAAGGGCAATCGGCTACCACATAATTAGGGACTAGATGCCGCCCATCTCAAGTTATATTTTGAGATTTTATTGGAGCGCTCAAAAATCACTCCATTGATTCCAGGCTGTAGGTCGAAAAGCAACAGATGTCAAAGTCAATTTGACAGCATCGAAAATAAAACTCAGTGTGACCACTTCACGAATCCAAGTCAACCAAAAAATGAATTTTCATAAGGCAACACCACCATCAGAGCCTACAAATCAAAGCAAATAATTCAATAGTATGTAACAGGCTTAAAAGACTCGTTACATAAGATTAGCTAAAATTAACTTTAAATGCTATTGTAATTCCTGTTAACATAACACTCATTTGTTTGATGTAATACTTGAAACACGGTAATAACCAGTTTTATTTTATTGATGATCAACAGACCAACAACACACACTGGTACTAATGGAAAGGCCCACACATTGTCAGAAACTCGAGTATCTCTAAATCCCCTCGGGGCTGCGGGTTTTTCGAAAGTGATTCCGCGGCCTCGGCACAAGGGCTAAGAAGGAACATGGGTGGTTATTAGTCAGTAGAAGTCTGACACTCCCTACCGCTCTGCCCAGAGCGGGAGGAGTCATTTGACGATTTCCCACGCCCCAAAAGAAAAAAAGTATCTCTAAATGTTTGGTCACTAGATGGCGGGTCTAGAAGCTCTGAATTCGAATAAGTTCAGAATCGTCTTTTGAAGATGGAGACTCGAAATTCAAACTTGAAAATGCTGAAAAACTTTTGGAGAAAAAGGGGCACGAAACGACGTTACTCCATAATTACAAACTACCTATTTGGATTTTTTACAAGAACCTGAATAAATAACTTTAGTAACATAGACCAATGACCAGTGTGATAACAGGTAAAGATCGTTTCCTCCAGCAGCCATATCGCTCGCAGTCGTAACTAGGTGATTTGATACCATATCAGGGAACAGTTTACTATTTTATCGCCACTAAACTAACCCAGTTAAATTAAATAGAAAAGTTACGGTTCAAACTTCTTTAAAAAGACGAAAAAAAATGACGAGTTCGGGTTAACGTCTTTAAAATTCTGAGAAAAAAATTATAATAATGAGTAATTTGATAAGACATCTGAATAAAAGAATTCCCACAATTCATTCATTACGACATGACACATAATTATTGTATTATTTAATTTTCATTGATAAAAAAAAAGGAAGATGAAAGACTGCTTCTAATCGCCTTCCGATTAGCAGTCACTCGTTCATCGTCTTTTATTTTGTACTTGTCTTTTCAAAGACTCCGCGCCAAAATTGAGCATCAGGCTTTCAGCGCAAAAACTGAAAACTATTTATCGTGTCCTGCTTTCCATTATGTCTGCATACTATAGCAACAAATTGACGCCATAACGACAAACACGTTAGCTAAATTCTGTGACGAATCGACACTAGATCAGCGCAACGTCCAATATGTTGCATTCATCCCTGACCAAACAAAAGTTATTATATGGCGTCAGTTTCCTCCTGGTAACATAAACAAGGTTGCACTCAATGTCAATGTTTGTCGCTGAGACAATGTCGTTTCCTTAATATGAATGTCAAATAAGTTTATCACCTTACTGTGACGTGGCTTCTTTATGATTTATTGAGAAGGTAGGGCTTGTACTTGCAGTAGAACCTGTAGAAGCATTGTTTCACGACAGAAACATATGGCTTTATTGTTTATTAAAAATCAATACCCAACGCTGCGCCGTTGTTGGGTAGAAAGATATTAAAGTCCGCTGAAACGGATGCCGGTAAAATGATGATGATCCACGGTATTGAACATTAAATCGATCAAAAAAACCTTTGCTGGAAAAGTTGACTATGCCAGAGCTTATCCGTTCTGCAAATCTCTACATGGGTTCGAAACAATGTTATCTTTGAGGGTTTTACACATTTTTTATCATAATCTACGCGACTATTATCCAGAATGAAATTCCCAGGTATAGCCCATAAACTAGGCCGTTTTCCGGTATAAAACACATAGTTCTTCCGTTACTACATGACCGTACGGTCATACGTGTTCAAAATTTAACCACGACCGGTAGCGATCTTCTGTGAATATAAAATGGCTCAAGTTGTTTCCAAATGGCGTCCGAAGTCCTTGATATTGAACTATGTAAGTTGATTCAGAGGTTACTTGTACATTTTATGTGTATAGCTTGAAAACCGGCTCCGCAAATGTGTGTCAGCTGTGCCCCGAAGTAACCACGTGCTTGGGTTTCATTGAGGCATTCAATGTTGAGTCTCTTTGAGTCAATGTTGCGGCTAGGGGATTTCTTGTTTCCTGACGCTTAAAATTGTTTTTATTATGTCAAAATCGCTTTACATACTGGTTGAACACTCGCCGCACTGTGTTTGGCAAACCCCGGGAATATCCAGAAAGATCAACATTGATTTTTGAAAGTTTTGACGTATTAATCTACGCAGAAATATCGGAAATACGTTCCACTTCTCTTTCTCATCATTATCTTCAAAGCTGTTGTTCTCTTTAACACTGACCTTTTTGACCATTTTTCTTTTGACCCCATCTCAGCCTTTTTTGCAAAAACTAGAACGAAGTCCTCTATTTACTATTCGTTGCTCAAAAAACAATAAACAGTGATTGTGAGACAAAAATTAGAGGCTTGAACTTATAAAATATTATCAAATACGTTGACCCCCGATAAGAGCAGACACTACGTTCTTTAGGTATTATCTGAATTATCGTAAGTGGGCCAGACAGAATTTGTCAACACTATCATAATGTTCCTTGGTGGGAGTATTTTTTGTACTCGAGAAAATAACTCACCTTTTATAAAATGCTCCCTTGCTAATTTCCCTCGATTCAGAAGGTAGAAATTGCTTCTAAATTTAATCTGCTGTATTCAGAACTTTGTCTGCTATGCTAAGCTGATCCCCAATTAGTAAGTAGATCTCAACTTTACTCTGTAACGTCATGGGATTCCTCAATCCATTTTCTAGAACTAGTACCCCATAAGACATGAGTCAATTTTGCCAGATTCTAGTCCATCGCCTACACACACTTTCTCTCATTTCTATCTTAGAAACTGCGCTCTTTCATCCAAATGTTTCGTTGTTTTTTAAGTAAAATCAACGATTTAATTTAATTATGTTATTCACCTTTGTTTATTATCGCTAGAGGCGTTATCAGGGTCCTTCTTCTGATAATACTTTAAATACCTCGTATTAGTCACACATTTGACGCCTTTATAGTGTTTTTTTTAATGAATTGACTGAAAGATAATGAACACGTCACTCTTTTAAGAACTGTTTCATTTTTCCTGAAACTCTTGAGGGGTGGTTTTGTTACATAAATTGGTAAAACCTAGTGGTCTCATCATACATCCTCCTTTTTTTGGGAATGGTATCAATTCAACCTATGAGGTTGTTGACTGCTTGACAGGGCTGTCCTGTGGGTACCTTTGTAACTCTTCTCCGCAGTACAAATAGTACAATAGCTTCACAGTCCTTTAATTCATATGTCTGACTTTCCAAAACTATGATATCATATCTGAAATTCTCATTTCTTAGAAAACAGTGTTGTCGGTAATATGAACAGTGGTATTGGCATGCAGTAATGTGTTTTCAAACAATCGTATCTTCAAACATGCCACTGCTTCGTCACGAAGTTCAAACGAAACATGGACGTCGTCTGCAAACCACGCATTGCCTATGAATTTCTAGCAGGGCTATTGCGTATCTTTTTAAATGTCAGTGGCTATCATAGTGTCCATCGATTAACTGTCAAATGGTTATAGTTTGGTACAAAATGGAACCATTTGACAATTAATCGATGGACACTATAATAGCCACTGACATTTAAAAGATACGCAATAGCCCTGCAGGTTATTTCCCATGTCGAATTGCTGATTTTAATATGCATTTCTATGTGGGACTGATTGTATTTAGTTCGAGGTTATTGAAAGTTGTCTTCATTCTTCTATAAATCTTTTAATCAATAAGAAAGTTTTATTGTTTTCATTTTTATCCCTTTCACAGTTTTATTGCTTAACAACCAGCACGATTCTATATTGATTTACGATACCCATAAAAGTATTAGGGAATTTACATCGAAACATCGTCTTGCCCAAGTCTCATTCACATCGGCCGAGGCAATATCAACCGAATAACTAATTAGTTGTCTCTGCTGACCCTGCTAGGGACTGCGGCGTGATATCTCGCACGTAATTAGCATCAGTACAATAACATAGGATGCATGTCACACAAGGCCGACTGGTTAGCATTACCGGTCTTTGCACGCCTTGTTCAATACGCGTTGAACTGATTTTATCAGGTGATGTGTGCCATATTGAATTTTAGACTGATCCGGAAAGAATAATCTACCATCATCATCCACAGCTTGAATATACCCACTGCTGGGTATAGGCCTCTCTTTTCTTGTGCCAATCTCCACGATCCTGTGTGAGCCTCATCCAGGTTATCCCTCCGATGACAACTATGTCGTCAACCCATTCTTCGAAATGGGCAAAAGAATACTGCTATTTTAAGTGAAAGCGAAAATCAGCCAATTCTGCACCTCTTGCTCTTCTGCTCTCTTCACCGTTTCCTAGTAGCGTTTTCACTGTGAAGTGGCGCAACATTCTTCGCAGAAAATTGAGGGAATCATATTCTCTTATCAATAATCCAACTAGATCTGCAAGTCGATTGGCCAGGGTCCAATGATGTCGATCGTGTTTACAGTTTTGAAGCCGCTTTAGTTTTTACCGGCATTAACTGCTAGACTCGGCTAAGGCCTATCACCGTTAGACTGACAACCGGTCTTAGCAGTATACTTTTTGTTTAGTTGGTCTGTCTGACCTACTGGCAGAGCACAGTCCTTTTTTATACCGCGATTGTCATTATGGCCAGAACTTTGATGGTTCTGAAGATCGTTTTAGGACGAAAGTGGACGTTATGTTTTTGGGCATACGTCATCATTTTCGGTGTTAAAGTTTTTATTGTTATGGTTATTCTAATGCCAGTACATGTCATATCTGTTTGTATCCTCACTTAATAAATTAAAACATAGAAGTTGTAGACAAGACGTTCCGGCCAAGGTCGACTGCTCTACCATAGCCTTGCCTTGCTGATTATGTATGCTTTTACGTGCTGTATCGATCTGCAGGCAATCGAGGCTATTTATAGACTGGTGGTCGTAGGGGGTTCGATGTGAAACCCATTATAATGTGAGGTTAAGTCATAAAAGAAGCCTTCGTCGCCTTGGGAATGTAGGTTGATAATTTTATCAGATTCTGTTGTAGTAAAAGTAGATCCAAGATTTCAACAGTGCGGTATTGGCTTCGACTTTTTATGCTTTAGAAACTGTAACGATTTATGTTGATTAGCTTCAAATTAAGAATACGTTGAAACCGTTATTTCCAACTAAGCAGTCGAGGATGATGTAAAAGGAGAATTTCTCATTCAAATTGCATCATTGGTTAGTGGGTGCGGTGATGTAAGCGTATTCCTTTCAATTTAAAATTATTATTGCATAAACGTGCATGTAACGTCAGAAGTTTGGTGTATTGTTCCAATTAGACGTTTCCTATGGGGCAGAGCCGTCAAGAAACTCTATGGTTAGAGACCTAGCGCACTGCGCGACCACAACCACGTCTTATTGTATGACCGGCCGCTGTCTTGATCAAAACTGGTCAGACTCCCGGTTCACTTTCTTCCTGGTCGTAGCTTCTGTAGCTAAAAGTCGCTGTCGTGCCCTCGTAGAGTGGGAGACTCTTCGACTCAAAAAGCCTAATAAAGCAGAGCTTACATACACATACATAAACTCACGCCCTTTTCCCATGGGGGTGGCAGAAACCACAGAACGCCACTTGCTACGATCCTTACATACTCCTTTCTTTTGCTCCTTTTTTTTTTTTAAGCCAGAGCAATACAACAAAAATGTATGTTTGATTAATGATTTATTTTAAATTTCATTTGTCCACTTATATCCGCATAATCTGATACCATCTTCTGCCCAACAGCATGGCTGTGACATTTGTAAGGTATCAATGATATATTACAGGCACACCTTTAAAATACTGCAGTGTTATTAACCAGTGCTTACCTTTTCCCATTTAAAAGGGGGACACACCAGAACAGTGTCAGGCAGTCGCTCCATGTAAAATACTGGTATTCAGCTGCATCCGGTTAGACTGAACGCCGACCCCAACATAGTTGGGAAAAGGCTTGGCTCGATGATGATGACACCAGCAGGGCTATTGCGTATCTTTTTAAATGTCAGTGGCTATCATAGTGTCCATCGATTAACTGTCAAATGGTTATGGTTTGGTACAAGATGGAACCATTTGACAGTTAATCGATGAACACTATGATAGCCACTGACATTTAAAAAGATTCGCAATAGCCCTGCAGAACAATGTCTCATAAAAAATGCACCTCTATTATTTCATAGGCAACAAGACCTCTTGTCCTACATTCTATGCCCTTAATCTTGACACCCTTGGCCGCTGACCAACCCCATACGACCCGATTCACAACAACCGTGGGTAGTTCGACTTTCTGCCAGAAAACATGGCGCGCGCGTGTGACGTCATCTACATTAAACTTTCATAGAATGGGCCTCATAAGTCCAGCCATTTTTAAAGGTACTCGTGTTTTGATAAAATTTATGGCGTTTTTATAGGGGTTTCTGTTGTAAGGGTTTAGGGAAGTCTATTTTGTGTAGTAGAGTTTACTATAAAGCAACGTATGCTAGTAAGAAAACAAAATATTGGCAACGTTTTCTCTATAAAATTGACATTTTCATCATAAATATCATCCCCAACCTGACTTCGCTCATTCCTGGGCATTGGTGTGTCTCTGTTTGTGCCAATCTCCACATTTCTCTGTCTTTTACGTCAATATTATCTTGGACCAACTAGTTAATTTGACCTCAACTTCTAATGATCCAATTCAAAACGATTTGGACAATCTTTGCTTGATAAAATTCGTAATCTTTTCCCGTCTGTAGAACGTCCGTGTTCTCCAGCGATACGTAATCGATGGATTCATAAATTTTTCAAAGAAATATGACTCACGGTGTACGTGTAGGAGATCCAAGTCCAAACCACGCACAGTCATAGTCAAACGCGGTCCCTTTTTTCATAAAACTTGTTGTGAAACGCATACCTGTACTATGTTAAAGTTTACCGCCTCATCTCATCTGGAATGTGATAGATTCTTGCAATTATTGTTTTTGACATAAAGACTAGGCTAAACAACCTCTTTTTTTTGTTAAACCTATTCTGACCCACTGCTGGGCAAAAATCCCCCATTCCTTTCCAACTCTGTCGGTGTTTGGCCTTCTCTACCCAATCAATCAGGGACGAGTCCAAATCGTCACACCAGCTTTTCTTAGGCCTAGCCTCGGTTACGACGATCGTCTTCGGCACCCACTGTGTGACGATTCTGACCGGTCTGTCCTGAACCATCCTGGAAATGTGACCCGCCCAGTTCCACTGGGTTCCATCAGGGACCATGTTACATAAATAATCTGAGTCTTCCTCTGTTGACTGTTCTTCACCCTCTACAAAAGCATATTCAGTCCAACACTGGGAAATATTCTTCTGGTCTTTCTATCCATATTGCAACTACAATCCTTTCTCTTTGAGTTTGTTGCCATAACATCAACTTTTGGAACCGAACAACAATATTGTTAAAACTGATAAAGTGATAAACAATATTGAATCTTTAGCCCATCTTCAGTTCACTGATTTAGACTGAGATGTTAACACGGTATCTGGTTTAAACAAGTACTTAACAGTGTTATACCAGTTTAAACATTGTGAAAGTGAATTAAATTAGCCTGAACTCAGTGATGCTGATGTAACCACAAAAATATGTAAAGCGCTGATGTAACTACTTTAGCGATGTTAATCTCGAAAAGAAAACAAAGCGCCAAGTTTGTAGGGAAACCACAGACACCATAAAACACGTCGAAGATTTTAAGATAGTGGGAAGTACTTTCTTCGTATAGAGGTAGTTTGGGTTTTTGGCCAGGTAAATGCAATTCGCTCTTTCTCTCGGAATCTCTGAAGTATATTATCATTAGTCTCAGATCATGGTAGATGTTTTGTATTTTACCGAAATATCTTCAAGACATATATTGTAGACATTTATATATGTTCTCTGACATTGTACTTTCCTACTCTAAGGTTGATAGCCAATGTGAACTCCTGTATTTTCTTAATAACATGAGGTAAACTACCTTTAATTTTTGCCGAAATATCCTCAAAGGCACGTTGCCTAAACAGTAACGTTCTAATCATATCAATTTGTTCCTGACCTTGTTGTCTACACTACATGCTAACAACCCATTCCGATCAGCTGATTTTTGCGTGCGTAGGATGATAAAATATCAATGTTTTCTTTCTTCACGGGCACTAACAAAACAAGCTTAAAATAGTACCGTCAAAACATATTTACGTAAACATTCTAACGCCAAAGTTTTTGTGATTGTTTTCCCAACAATTTTTAAGCTTTTTGGACTTGATGCGTCACTTCCGAAGTTCCGACTGTATTAGTCTTTGACTGGAACGTTAAACATTTAAGCATCTGACGAAACCATAAATTCCATAGATCATCTCGATCAAAAATTCACTTAGTGTATAAATCAATGTCATGTCTATTAGTTCCCTCAAAGACCGCTTCGTTAACGATCATCATTCTCTTGCCCAATTTATTTGAGGTCACCGCAGCATGTCTTCTTTGTAAGTCACCTCCTTACTCACCAGCCGTATCATCCTTCACACAGTCCATCCATTATTTATTTGGGTCTTCCTATACTCTTATAACCATCCACAATCATACTCAAACTCTCCTCGCGCCATTTTTCTCATTCGGTCGTAAATATTTCATCATCTTCCTGTCCTAATCCTATGTCATTTGGAGTCGGCGCAACACGTTTTTTTCTTCCATTCTGTCCTGTCAGTCGTCACGTTATCATTTTATTCCTTTTTCCTCCATATCACTCCTCACACACTCCATCCATCTTTTCTTTGATCTTCCTCTCCCTCTCCATCCATCCACATTTATATTCATCACTTAAAAAAAAAATGATATTGTTAGAAGAGCAGCGGCGAGCTCACAAAATTAAATATTTTTTTCAAGATTCTGAAAAACCCACCACGTCTCACGACAAAACAAAGGCCTATTTCAGATAACTAGCTTACCCACAAAATTAAGATAAGACAATCAACACATCATTCATATTTGAAGTCGGAAACAAAATCCCGCGGCGATAGGATGTAGCGGTCAGTAACCTCGACCGTGCGCAGGAGTGTTCCACCTGTACCACACAAATATACAGAAGTTCCACTGCGCACGCGTCAACAAGGTCACGCACGCTACGGATACATTGACACGGAATTAAATAAAAATTGCGATTCGAGATAGCACTGGTTTTGTATGGTGAATGAGGTAGTGCGGATTTCCGGGAGGATAAAGGGTATTGACTGTTGATCTATTGATGATTCCTGCATCTCGGTATGCTCATATTTCATGGTGGTGGCCCGGAGTAAAGGTGGCGATATGATATCCCGGAAATGCGCCTTGATCTCCCCGGTTGTGTGGGATTGGCGTCCCATTGTAGCTGTACCTGCGGATACACTTGCACACTATAATATCTCCCACGTCGATGGCTAGACTCAGTTGAGATTAGCCGCCACGGCCTAAATTTGATGAATCCTTATAAGGTCTCCGTAAACTTCTCTTTGGTCACTGCCGGTGGTAAAATAGAATCTGATGACGCGAAAAGGCATTGGCTATCAAAATCCAGTTATTTCAGCGGTCGAAATTACGAATATCAGACCGGGTGCAAAGGATCTGACTGATCTCGTCCATGTTCCGTGGGCAATAACTCCTATATTTATTTACGAAGTAATGTTTGTAGGTGAACAGTGTAAACTCATAAATTGGTAGGGAGGAACCACACCTTCCACTGTAGAAGTTTAACGATCCTGTCATCAGCGAATACTAGTGAATAGAACTTCTGTAATCTATTTAGTGTTAAAACTGTAGCGTAGCGTCACAATGACTCGACGTCACTTCGACGTGTCAACTTGTCATTCCGGTCACATTTTTGGCTAAATATTAAGACTAAGTTCGTCTAAAATAGGATTCAAATGTATGCATATGTTTGAGGATCTTAATAACTAACTGTAAATGATTTCATGGAATTTGCTGCTGATCTGGGGCCCTAGACAAAATCGCCAAAACTAATGTCAACTCCATACAATTTGATCTTTCCGTTGGCGTTAACGCTTACAGAAAAGGGATTTTGTCTAGGGCCCCTGATAATTTAACTTCGTGACATTTTGTGTGTAAAATATATTTCAGTCTTATTCACTAACCAGGCCTCGTTAAGCCCACAACAAAACAATGAGTTATGTGGTTCAACTGATTTATTTTAACATACCGCTGTAATATTTTGTATTAAATGCGATTAGTTCAAGGTTTACGTTCGTATAGGACTTCTGCAGGTGTCCGTTTGTCAGGCATGTCTGCCCATATTCACTATCACTAATCATAGTGCTATGTTGGATGCTCAACGATCAGGTCAGCTTGGAAAGTAGAAAATCCAAGTAGTCACTTGTCACCTAGTTTTACTGGAAACTAGCATTAGTCACTTTTCCTAGGTTATAACGGCTTCCTTCTAGCCCAGTTCGTGACATTAAATCCCCGATGTAACTTCGTCACAGCACACATTATACAGCTGTTTTCATCCATAATGCATCAAGTAAGTCAATTAACGATCGACGCACGTGATACGCTTCCTTCTTAGTTTCCTCTATGGTTAGAGGAACTTGTATTATGTGAATTGTCCATGGCGAGACTAGTTCCGATGTCTATTTCTTACAAGGATGATTTTTTTCGCACCAGAAGCGAAAATTGTGTAGGCAAAAAATTATACGGTAGGCCGCTCGTCATTCGTCAACAAAACCAGAAGGTAAAATCTGACCTTTTATTCTTTTAAACATCTGTAACAATGCAACCTGTACCAGAAACCTACGGAACAATCATAGATCATGCTACATCAGATCACCCAGCCTTCGAAACGCCGAATCAAAACAGTGTGAACCATTGTAAATCACACATGCAAAACCAAAGCTAAATCATAAGTTCATTGAACGACTCGGTCCATGGCCAAGCGTGCACTATCATGGCTATCTATACATCTTTTACGACCGAAAACGCACAAATTTACACCTTATTTCCATGAGGTTAGGAGTTAGTGAGGAGGTCGGTAGAAGAACAGTCTGCGTTGTCAAAAATACAGTTAGTTGTAGGAGCGTGCAGAGCGAATTTTTTATTCATATTTTGTGTAGATGTTTAGTTAGAATTTCGGTTTTCAATGAGGTTGGCAGATTCATCTGCGGTGCATTTTAACCATAGCTACATTATAATTTTGGAATTAGGAGAACTTTCTTTTTTCGGAGATCCCTTACTTCAGTCATTCGTTTACCCATGGTCACGGGACTTGACACCAAAGTTAGTCATCATCATCTGCCTAGCCTTTTCCCAACTATGTTGGGGTCGGCTTCCAGTCTAACCGGATGCAGCTGAATACCAGTATTTTACATGGAGCGACTGATTCAAATATCCTAAGAGTCATATATTCAATTCAGCAGTAAACATGAAATGCTGAGCAAGGGTCTCTTATATAGCTAACAATAAACAGCCGACCGGTCTAGCTCTGCAAATATTACCAATATAGCTATGATATTGCCAATATTGGCCCAGGCAGGTGAAATGAGCCAACATATTGCTTCCTGCACGTTACGATGACCGCTGACTACGGCCAGGCGTAAATACTCGTAATTTATTTGTTATTTCGTCCTCCAAACTCGACTTATTGCTTAATCTTTTGCATTTGTAAGGCTTGATGTCAAAGTTGTTCTTGTATTGTGTCTAATATAATAAAACCATTGACTTATATATTACTGCGTAAGGACTGGGCGGACGGCATGTTAAAATGACGCCACAAACGTGGTCCCAATAAGGTCTTTCCTAAGCCGAAGTGAACTAGTCCACGATCGGCTCTCTTCGGGTGCGGTCGTAAATTTTATTAAAAGCTTTATTTATGTTCTATAGACCTCGAAAATCCCACGCCGCTTATACAAGGTTACGTTAACGAGCAGACTACACCAATTCTCTGTATGGCGAACGCGTCGAGCAAATGTTCGGACGACCGTATCTTTAGTTTTTATATCAATGAATAAAACAATCTTTTTGGAATGAAACTCGAGAAACCATAATTGTGCTTGAAACATGGGAAAAGGTCAGAAAATCGACCTAACCTTTGTATTTCAGTATCCTCTAGTAATATGATTACGAAGTGGGAAATAATGAATGTAATATGAATATTATATTAAGGCACATCAGTTCCTATTGGAAGCTATTCAAAGTGGTATCCAATAATAGTTACGAAAAGTGATAAAATGATTAGGACATTTGGGTAATAAGGTCAGAAACTTAAAACTATCTCTGTTTAGATTTACTACAATATTGTTATCTAACTGCGCATTTCCCTAGCCAAGAATCTAATCCACTTTTGAGACAAAGCCTTTTAACTCAATTACATAATATTGACACCTGCACTAGAACATTCCATGCAACAATAAAATGCTCCTTAAGAGCCGCTATCTGATAACCATTGACGTCAGCGCCTGAAAACATAACTGTAAATATTCATTGTCTTTATGTACAAACAGATGGTTGTATGCTTACGATGTATGGCGAGCACTGACTTCTGAAAATACCTTTACTTATGAACGACATTGATAACAACCTTTGCATATTTATTTATCTTTGCATCATCACATTTAACAATTTCAGTGCATTCAGCATTGGCTTCTATGTTTTTAGTGGTCGTCCGATACACCATCAAACTTTCGACGGAACCGTAGTGTCGTGATTTCGGACGTGACTTGTTCCTATACTTAGTCAAAGCTTTCTTCTCCTTTTAATATTTGAACTGCTTGTCATCCTGATTTGAAGTTCTACTGGATGTTATGAAAATAAAGCGTCAATAGTCCATAGTTTAATATTTATTGAACTAATGAAATCACTTCCTCATGTATGGTGCAAGAATTCATCTCAGTATACAGCAGTTCAAAGTTTAAGAGTCCCTAAGTTGCATCACAATTATTACAATGCATTCCTCTGATTAATTTTGTGTCTAGGAATATATTATAAATCTACTAAACATCGAAATATCATGATGACTCAACAAAATCCTGAAATAAGATGGTATAATCTTTCATTAGTGTACATGCAAACGAACAAATTTCACAGTCTTCCCAATACAACACATAACATTTCGTATAGCCCGTGTTTTAGCCCCGCGTAGTGCTTCCTCCCACCTTGTTACTTAACCTGCCCTCTTTGTTAGTGCCCGGGTACACGAGCCAACACGCACATAACGACTGCCTGACGCCTGTTGACATTGCTATCTTATCGCCATCTTTAAACTGGCGAAGTGCGATGACACAAATAAGTCATGACAAGAGTTTGCTATTTGAGTTGAAATTAGTTGGAATTGCTGGTTTTTGTGTATTTGTTGAGCGATTATGTGGTTTGTGTGGTGATGTTTAAAAGTGGAAGTATGTAGAACTGACTTGATATAACACTGTAAATATGTTTACAGCATATAATTATATGCTGTAAACTCCCTAACAACACATTAACCACTTTTTTTAATTAATTAGTAACATCGAATTAAAATTTTGCTAAAATAAGTATTTGAGCCATTATTTTTTATCATGTTTTTTCCTTCATACAAATTCAATTGTTTAGCAAGTTTACATCAACAACATCTCTACGTTCTTTCCTCGTAATTATTCACATGTTGAGTCATGTGCGGGCACACTAACAGGCACATTACCGCTTCGCCTAGACAATGCCGAGCCGTGAGCACAGCGTGACGCGTTCGTCGCGTCTTCATTAATTTCCTACTCTTTGTCGATTACACTTTGAAGTGGAGTAGTGTAGCAATCAAAGTAATTAGTGACTTATACTGTGATAACGCAGAGTCGTAGACAGAGTTAAAAGTCCCTAGAGCAGTGTTTAGAAGTTATTTTTCAGTGTGTGATGTGTTAGTTGAAACGTAGTTTTGTGTGATTTGTTCGCTTTATTAATACAATTATTGTGCGTTACGTGTGAAAGTGCAATATCGTGTTTATATTATGGTGAAAGGGATCTGGAGTTGATTGAACAAGTGCCATTTATTAATTGGAAGTGATCTCATAGCTATAACGGTGGGTACTCAATTCTGAATATGATTATTGATAAAAATCCTTTTTGAACCAAAGACCCATTAAATAAAACAAATTAAATTACTCTTATAAATACATTCAAGGTGAATAAAACGATATTGCACTGGAACAAACTGCCTCTTCTCTTGCATGCATAATTATTTCGAGACTGATGGATGAGAGATATTATTAGAAATGTAATGTAGTATTTTTGATTTATTAATACTTAGTCTATTTAGGAAATCTTACTATAAGTACTATCCTTTTTTTTTTTTTTTTGGGGCTCTTTGGCAGAGCGAAAGGGAGTGTCAGACTGACTAAAAACCACCCATGTTCCTTCATGTCGAGGCCGCGGTATCTCTTGCGAACAACCCGTAGCCCCGACGGGATAAGTACTATCCTCAAATTGTATTTTTCTGATGTACCACTCAACATAATTATTTGTATTTTGACAATACTGATTGTTAGAAAGTAAACAATACAATTGTGTTCAATCTAAATTGAATGGACAATAAGATGAGTAGAGATCGAAGTATGTATGATACTCTTTATTTACACAATAGATTCTTCATAATTTGTGGGATATTTTTGAGTAGAGAGAGTTATTTTTGGATCATATCTATTAACTATTTTGAAAAGCACATAATATTGAAGTATTAAAGTTTTTATTAATATTTTAAATACTACAGATTTATTAGGCAATCGTTGTCAAAAATGCACACAGTTTCAGCAAAGAAAGTTCTTGTATTTCAACAACAATATGCATGAACTAATAAAAAGTTTGTTTGTATATCTTTATGTATTTATTGTTGGCAGAGAAGGCGACTAACCACACAATCTTGGCTGTTTTTGTCTAAAATTTAAACAAAATACATCATTATTGCACATCAAAGTAAGTTCTAGTACAATAAATATTTTGAAGATATTTTTTTGCTTGCAACTTTTTTCAAATATCCCGCAGTGTTGCCCAGTTCTGAAAGCGGTATCATATCAATTTACTCTGTCTCTTTGTTGTCAAATGTTATGTAAATTTTTATGATTGATTGCTATTAATTTGGTCAACCAATCATTTCAGCCGACATGATGTCTGTCATCAGATTTATTGATCAGATTATTCTTTATCCCTGTGTATGATCAATCGCGTAATTTTGTGTAAATATTCGCGTTATTCCTCAAAAATAAATTTCACTTTTGGTTGTATTTGTGAATTCTTCTTTAACGTGTGGTTTTTAAGCCGCCCATGGGTCACTGGCACTTGGCTTTACATGCCGTCGAGAAATATCCACCAGGTATGCTGATTTCCTCACGATGTTTATTGGCCGAAGACGCAAATATTTGCACAAATAAAACGTCAATTGTAGTGGTACCACCAACTTTTAAAACTGGCACTGCAGGGCATATTATTTTATAACGCTTGGTTTGACAATTCACGAATTCCTTTGGTACATGTCATCATCAGTTATGCTGGTCACATAACAATGATGTACCGGATACGCCTCATTTTGACTTTGACACCGTTTTACACAGTTACCATAGTTGCTCGGAATTATGTAACATTATCATGGTTTTTTATTTTCTATGAGTCCTTAACATCGCATGCTTTATTTTCCAATTTGTTTAATGATTGCAAACTACTTGAAGAATGATTGGGATTCACAGGCATCGGGAAAATGGACTGAGGTATTTAAATTACTTAATTAGCCTATCATAATGTTTCCACTGCTGGGAACCAACCCTCCTCTTTTAGGAGTGGGTCGTAATCCATTACATGAGCCCACTGTTTTTTGTTTGTACCATATCGTATCTCTTTCCTCCTTAGTTATTTGTTAAAAGAGAATTAAAAAAAAACTCACTGAGTGGTCGTTGATTGCTTTTCATGAGGTTCTGGGTTCGATTCCCATGTCGGGCTAAGTGCTATTGGGGTTTTATACTAAGAATTTCTCAGTAGCAGCAACGGAGTCTGGGTTTGTGCTCGGTTGATGGCAATAGGCTCGCCCTCTACATGCGACTTAAATATAACTGGTGAAGTAAACCTCTGCCTCACCCTTCGGTAATTAAAAAAAAAATACTATCAAAATACAAATGTGATCTTGAATAAATAAAATATGGAAATAATTAAAACGTTCATGTTTTGAATAAAAACACGCGAAAGTCGATACAATGTAAATGAATCACGTTCGATATAATCTTGTTTGTAGACCTCGTCGCTTTTCCGGCTCGTTTCAAGGTCTTGATGGAACCCTTACCTTGTTTGATGAGTTATTGGGTTTATGAGAAGCGACAGCCGTTGAGGGCATTTCTTCGAAACAATTATTGAAAGTATTATAAAGAGCTCGAAGTTATGTTCGCTAGCAATCGTCTTGTTGCGAAATAGCGTTATTTCCACTCAACATATTGAGTGGAAATAACGCTATTGATTCATGTGTTAAGTTATTATAAATCAGGATTATCTTTATGTTAGTCACATTAATAATTAATATAATTCACGATAATTTAGGACATTTGAAATTTCTCGTGCCCATTTTAACCCACCCTCAAAGTCTCACCCAGTTTTTTTTATCAAATTGTCTTTCCATTTGAAAAAAAACATAAAGCCTGTAACTAAATGCCAAAAGTGTTACGTTGCCACAGTAACTTTTCAGCAACGCAGGTGCGGTTTCAAATATTCTTACAAGCTTTTATTTAACCTATATTGTTTGTATGCTTGTTTAGCTCAAATATGCAACTGGGTTTTAAAAACCCAACCGATTGAGCTGAAGTTTTGCATACACGTTTAGTTTTGATCACAATGTATGGGTAGTACAGTGACGTCATGCTGAATCGCGGACTCCCAAAAATAGGGGACTAGTTATTTTGTATGCACCCCCATGATATGGTATCAATTAAAAAGGTTTACTAAGAAGAATACGAATAAATGACGTCACAGCTATATTTAAATGCTTGCATTAAAAAATGTTTTTTTTTTAATCTTTAGGCATATTTTTTAACAACAGATTATCTAAAACACACGTAAAATTATCAGAACGCGCTGACTCACATTATCACATTCCGTCATATGTGCTAACTGCTAATATGAGTGATTCAGTGTTATCATTAGATTCTGATAAGCCGCCATTGATTTACGTCGCAAAACTGCGGTTTTTGATAACAGATAACCAGTACTTTACAACAAAATTGTTGTACTTGTATGTTACCTGTACGATCTTTCGTGTCTTCCTTTTTCTTTCTTTTCGTGTCTTTTTCTTCAACTTAATTGTCAAGTGTGTAATCAAGTCGAAGATGTCCAATATTTGCTGGTGGAATGTGAAAAGAACAGGAGAGAGAGGGAGATAGTGATGCGGGAGTTAAAAATTAATATGTATGATATGGAGGCTTTTATTAAAATACTATCTTCACCAAATTCGGGAGACGCGAAACTGATTTATGAAATGGTCGCTGCATCACAATCTCCCTCTCTCACGCAATAATATTTATTTATTGTACATTATACATATAATTTACGGCTTTTTGTGTACATAATTAGTTAGGGTATGATGAGGCTGACGTACCTTTGTAAGGTAAAAGCCTCTAAATAAATAAAGATTGAAAAAAAAAAAAAAACTTAAGTATGATTAAGACTCTTCTATCTTCTGCCCATATCCCAATTTATTGGCGGTCGGTGCAGCATATCTTCTTCTTCCATACTTCTCTATTACTCATCATCGCAGCAGTCACCTTCTTTGTAGCTATATTATCCTTCACATAGTCCCTCCATCGCTTCTTTGGTCTTCCTCTATATGTTGGCATATTAATGACAAATTGTTAAAGTGATAAATATTAAATAGTAGCTGTTTCCCGCGACTTCGTTTACCTGGAAATATTGATAGATTACATGAACCTGGCATTTCTGCACGGTTCAAGCGTATTTGCGTCGACAATGTGATCACTCCAAATGGGCTGTGATAGAGAAGATGTATAGTTCTAAACTCGTACACTTCTCAGTCGCCAAATCGTACTATATCAATCTAACGAACTGTTATCAACGTCCTACGTACTTCATTATCTATTGTACTCTTATCATAGTCATTATCAGACAAGCTCATACTGACATTGACAAAAAATAGTCTTTTCAGAACAACGCCTTTGTGAAACAAAGTGTAATTATTTTAATCTGTCAGTCTGTTTAAAGATGTCTTTTGCAGAATTTCGCCAAAATCATAACTGTATCGAGGAACCATTGCTATATTGATTTCTTAAGATAGTATTCTCAAATGCACGTTGATCATCATCTGCGTAGCCTTTTCTCAACTATGTTGGGGTCGCCTTTCAGTCTAACCGACTGCAGCTGAATACCAGTAGTTTATATGGAGCGACTGCCTAACAGCACTGCCTAGCACCCCAACAGATAATAACAAATAGAATAAAATGTAATTCAAGAAGCTGTTTGAATATCAAAGTAGCAAGACAGGCCCCAAAACACCTCTGAATTGGCTTGGTTCTATGAACTCCCCAGCAACACATCTGTCTGAGAACTTAAAAGAACAACAGTTAAAATAAGGCATACACTCCTGTACTAATGTACTTAACAGAATATTATCGCAATAATTCAAACAGATCCACAACGCAAACATTAACCAAAATGTCTTTGTACGTGGGGTCAATCGCCGCAGATAAAAATATATTGTGCATAAACGTCACAAACGTTTATAGAATAGCGTCCAAAATAACCATTGTAACGAATAAAGAACAATGTTGGTCACGCTTTGGACAAAGGCTTTCGGGGACAAGGACCGAAGTCCTGCCAAGTTTAGGCGCTTGGGAATAACCACTTTGAAGTACCGACTAACTGGGAATTAAAGTCGTGCTCTTTGTGTATTTGAGACACTTGGGAAATAAATGCCTATGCACTTCTTGAAAAGATGGATGGAGTGTGTGAAGAGTGATGTGAAGGAAAAAGGAGTAAATGATAGCGCAACGACTGACAGTGCAGAACCGAAGAAAAATACGTGTTGCGCCGAACCCAAATGACATGGGAAAAGGGCAGGAAGATGATGATGCACTTCTTGAACCAGTGAACTTGCGAATGGTACTGTGCAACATTATGAGGCACATTTAATGTAATGCATTTTGTGTCCTGTTGTCTGCATTATTGTACAGCCATAAGAACAGATAGACTGGAGATGTCCCAACTCTATTTAGAGAACCATGGACACGCCAAGAAGGACAGCTGAATCTAAAGAGTGTAGTTTCAACCAACATTAACTGACGGACTACTATTTCTCTATGAACTTCAAAAAGCCACAATCAGAATATATTAATAACCTTTAGCACCCTTCTGCCAGTAAAATCTAACTGATCAGCAATACGTCTACCAGTCACTACTCACTACCACCATTTATTGCGTCCTGACTTCCATCATTCTATCAGGACGTTCAAAGTTTAATATCGGCCATTTCGTTTCGATATAGAAGACGTTTTATTATCAATATCCATTAGCACAATCTCCTATTGATCATTCATTGCTATCACGACTCCGTACGCCACATAACTATGATTAGTGCCTACACCCCAATGTACAGTCGAACAAGTGGTTTGGTATTAACTGTCGCCCGCGGACGGAAATTATCCCACGGAAACGTACCATCCCTTTTTAAAAAAAAAAAAACGTTGCCCCACACTTGGAATTTCTCCTGTATCGTGAGTGCGTTCACAAACATATAAAGTAACATACACAAAAATACCCAGACCCGAAACAACTATCTGCAGGCCATACAAATATTTGTTCCATGCGGGGATCGAACCCGCGACACGCAGCGCAGCAGTCCAATCGCTTAGCCACTGCGCCATCCGTGCCGTCCGTTATTAGGATGGGATACTTTTTATCCCGGTAGAATGTTACCGTGGATAGGCAGCTAACTTGATGATAGAACTGCTACGTTGTACGTTGTCCTCACAAGCCCTACTTCGGGGCATGAGGTTCTGGGTTTAATTCCCATTCCCAAGTTGGGTTAAGTGTTATTAGGTTTTTCCATCAGGAATTACTCACGTAAGGTTTAAACAGAAGTGGCAAAATGTGCCTGTCCTGTCCACCCGTCGAGGGAATACAACAATACATGCAGTTATGTATACCACCCACGAATAATGTATCTTTCAGAGAAAACAGTTTTAGAATTAGACCATTAGTACCAGCAATTTACCCCTTTAAACAAACTTACAAAGAAATTTTATTTGTTAAAATATTAGATAGAAGTAAAGATACAATGCCTTTATACCAATAAGCTAGTTGGACTATACAATTATACATCTACGTTCGAAATAGTCGGTGTCACCCGTTTTGTATCCAATTAGTGCGCGCCCGTAAATAGTTGAGAGTCAATTAGATGGCTGCCGACAGTCGTGTCACTGCCCTATGTGTGTTTACTGAAAACATACATGTGACGTTATGTGTGTACGTTGATTTACTTACAGTGATTGAAGGTGAAATACTTTATCATAATTGTTATTCGAAATTCAGTAGGACTAAACACGCACTCAGAGACGTTTAATGATTACTTAAGCCATCACTTAATAAAGAGTTTGACAGTTTAGTAAAGGTTTTGTATGTCAAATCTTTACTAAGTAACGGCTTAAGTAATCATTAAATATCTTATGAGATAAAACACTAATTAAAAAGTAAAATCAACTCGTTTTTAGAATATGAACCATGTAGTTTCTAGATGGTTCTTTCCATAGGAAACGACCAACCTGAACCGTGCATATAATTTAGTTTGACGTTTTATTAGATCCCCCTTTGATTTGTAATGGATAAATGAGCGTTGACCAGAAATCTGTCACATTGACAGTTCAGCGTTAGCAGTGGCTTCTGGCAGGTCTATGAAAGTGCAGCTGAAGGTACACAGAGGCCATCGTTTGTGATAAGGCTCTTCATGCAGTCTCACTTTCAAAGCCCCTCACACCCTGCCTGAGCCATGACTTATCGTATATATTTAATTAATCATTAACTTGATAAGAATAAGGGCGAAGGGACAGCTGTTTGAAACTAGAATGCACTAATGATGTTTCAGTGCAAACATAGAAACAGCTGCTCAACTAGTATAATATCCAAGAACGCTAATTGTAATAAAAAATATTCACTTTAAAGGTGTGACTACATTAATGACTATTTTCGTTTGAAAAAATGTTGTATTCCAGAAACTCCACGGGCTAAAATATCTCGGCACTACACAGTAAAATCATGGTTTTCCTTGAATTAATACAGTAAATAAGTAAATAGCAAGTTTTCCTACTCACCAGGTAATAAATAATACGGCGGGCTGGCCTTTATCTCAATGAAATCTATTGATTCAATAAATAAGTGCTGCAGGTATTATAATTAATAGTATTTATAACAAGTTTATTTTCGCGTTCATCTGTATGAGCGCGTTCGTCTGTTATAATCCGCATCGGAATTTTATTCAATTTTGTTAAACGACAATTTTTTTTTTTTTTGGTGGTGTGAAATCATCAAATAACCCCTCCCGCTCTTGGGCAGAGCGAAAGGGAGTGTCAGGCTGACTGACTAAAAACCACCCATGTTCCTTCTTAGCCCTTAATTTCGAGGCCGCGGTATCTCTTTTGAACAACCCGCAGCCCCGACGGGCGGCAATTCAATGTGTAAAACCCATGCAAAGCGGAGCAGGGCGCTACGATAGTATATTTAGGACGAAGATTATCAACTACTGCCTCGTTGGTGTAGTGGTCGCAAACGCGACTGCTGAGCACGAGGTCCTAGGTTCGATTGCCGGGTCGGGCAAAGTGTTACTGGATACTTCCATCAGAAATTTCTCAATAGCAGCTTCGGAGACAGGATTTGTGCTCGGTTGACGCCAATAGGCTCGCTCCCTATTACATGGGACTTAAATTTAACTGGCGAAATGTTGTACCCTTCGGGGTTACAGGCGTAATGTTATGTTATAAATACTTACCTATTACAGAATCAACGGCTCAATAGAAACCGTGCAAAGTTTAGCTAAGCAAATTGCGTCATATATAACACCATAGATTTCTTAGAATTATAATGTGGGGTCTTTACATAAGCATGTGTATTTGTGTAAACATAATACCTATGTTAGACTAAAGATCATTATCATAAATAGAGCTGTGTTTAATATTTAAGTTTTTTTTTAATAATAATAATAAGTTTATTTTCAAAATGGAATTGCAAAGTTTACATTAATACATTTTTAGATCCAATTATACAATAAAGAAGGGTGGAGTACTGTTCTCCTAGATATGCTAACATTTAGCCTGTGTTAGGGAGGAGGGTTTTTATTATTGCAAAGCATTGAAAATAGCAATAAATATTCCATATCAGCTATGGGTAACACTCGAAAGCAAAGTGATTTATGAATATTGAGTGGCCTAATAATAACTGCCACTCGGGTCGATCATTAGGTTAAGCCGCGCTTACCTAGGTTGGTCTGTGGATGGGTGACCACCCATTACACCGCGTTTCCTCCGTGCCTCGAAAGCACGTTAAGCTGTTAGTCCCGGCTGCCATACATAGATCTTTGGCGGTCGTTACAGGTAGTCAGTGACCTGAAAGTCTGATAACCAGTCTTGCCAAAAGGGTATTACATAGTATTAACTGGGTTGTGGAGGTCAGTAAAGCAGTCGCTCCATGTAAAATACTGATATTTTCCTGCATCCTGTTAGACTGGACACCGACCCTAACATAGTTGGAAAAGGCTAGGCAGATGATGATGAATTGATGAGTGATTAAACCAAATTATGCTGGGCTCGAACAGGTCGCGTTCTATTGTTTCTGTATTCCCCGAAATGGGAAATAGAAGTTATAAATAAAGATTACGTAGTAGTACATCCATTATAGATGAGGTGTTTATTGTTTACGAACAAAAAAAAATGTTTATCTATTCCACAAATATTTTGTACGATAAAACCTTATCAGTCTTATCAATATTTTGCAGATAAACAACTTCTTTGTTTATAAGATCAACATTTTAGACAAGGGCATGAAAATCAATAAGTTATCTAATTATTTTAGAACCTATAAATGAAAAATAAAACAAAAAAAATTATGAATCTGGTAGCCGCCGCCAGTCCGCCACTATGCGCAGATCCTATCAAGTTTTAGTTTTGACAAGGGTTTGTTAGATTAATAATTTAAAGACAACATTGTAAACCTGGTTTTGCTTGAAAACAGTTTGAAATTACATGGCATGGGTGCGATCGGCAATCTTCCATGATCACGAAGTGTTTATTTTTGCATTTTTCATCATTTTATTTATGAATGAGCATTTTTCTGTTTGCAGTTTTTTTTGTGATAATTTTGAAGCTTGAAATATGGGAGTACTATCACGTACACCTCTGCGTAACCTTTAGGGGATTACAGGCGTGATGGTATGTAATGTGCTAATGTTTGTGTTTCAGATGCCCCGTGGTCGGGACGATATGCAAGTAAACGTGGCGGGCCTACGAAGAAATATTAAAAACCTCGCTCACAACTACTCCGATGCCCAGGTATAGCCATATTACATTTATTTTATGAAGCAAACTACAGGCTCTTCCTAACCCCGTCGAGGCTGCGGATTGTTCAAAAGAGAAACCTCGGCCTCGACGCAAAGGGCAAAGAAAAATGTGGGTGGTTTTTAGTCAGTAGAATAATAGGGTATTTCACAAAAAAAAACTTATTATTGCGTCTGTTAGATTATCGAAAAATATTGGATACGTGTTTTTTTTTTATCGAATTAATAAAAATTGACGAAAATAAAACGTGTCATGAGTGGGGGCTTTTGACGTCACTTTGTGGGTAAACAAGTACTAACCTTGTGACGTCACACGACTTGACACAGCTTTTCGAAGCACTGTATCGTCTTCAAAATAAATTATTTCTGATTTCTGATTTCATCTTTTGTTTACGTGAAAAAAGATAAAATACGTGTCCATTATTTTTTGGAAATCTATCTGACGGACTAATTAGATTTTTTTGGTGAAATACCCTATTCTGAAACTCCCTATCGCTCTGCCCAGAGCGAGAGGAGTCATTTAATTGTGATGATTTCCCACTCTTCAAAAAATAAAAAAGGCCCTTCCTAACTGCAACAATCGCCTGTCATGTAACATTTCAAATACGAGCATTACATCACCGAGCGAGGAGAACCAAGCATAGTAGAAGTGCGCAATTTGTAATGATACAATTTGTAGCAATCACTTGTTTATGGACAGAATAGAATCTTGGATTATCCAGTGAAATTAAATCATGAAATAAAGAATGCCCTCAATTCTGGAACCCTTCAAAACTAATCTGGTCGTCACTGAACTCCTGAGCCAGAGCTGCTACTTGATTTAATTAACTTATAATCAATTTATTGGCAATCACGCTATATCCATGTAATAATATGTTGCATTCACACATAACACCACAATTAGGTTTTTTTACTTATGAAGATATCAGCAAGTTATAGTTATAAACTGCATTTGATCACTTATTTTATTGTCATTCTTGACAATTACTATATTATAAGAACTAGATTTCTTTCTGTCACCGCCGTGAGTCGAGTCGCCGTCGAGTTTTCTTTGTGCCTCGGAAAAGACCAAGGAGTATCATATTACCCAGTATTAACTGGGTTGTGGAGGTCAGATAGGCAGTCGCTCCTACAATACTGGTATTCAGCTTTGACTGGAAGCCGACCCCAACATAGTTGGGAAAAGGCTAGGCAGATGGTGACTGCCGTTGTTCAACACTGGTAGCTGTAGTAACACAAACCAATAATTAATTTCAGGTAAAAGTGCGCGAGGCAACATCAAACGACCCATGGGGCCCCTCAAGCACTTTGATGGCGGAGATCGCCGACCTCACGTACAACGTGATGGCCTTCACAGAGATCATGCAGATGATCTGGAAGCGGCTCAACGACCACGGCAAGAACTGGAGACATGTTTACAAAGCGCTGGTACTCATGGAGTACCTCATCAAGACTGGCAGTGAGAAGGTGGCGATGCAGTGTAAAGAGAATATCTTTGCGATACATACCCTGAAGGATTTTCAGTATATGGAAGAAGGCAAAGATCAGGGTGAGTTAAGAAGTTCTTGTTTTTGTTTTTCTGCTAATGATTTTACGATGCCTTTAGTGGTCGCAAGCGTGACTGCTGAGTGTGAGGTCCTAGGTCCGATTCCCGAGCCGTGCATAGTGTTATTGGATTCAATTTTACATCAGGAATTTCTCATTGGCAGCCACGTAGTCTGGACTTGTGACCGTTTGATGGGTGTACCAATGTAATGGGTTATGGGTTCCCCTCTGCCTAACGTTTCGGGGATTATTGGCGTGATGTTATGAGAGATATTTTGGACACAGCCATGTTCAAATTCACCTTGTCACTTCTTAAGCGTTCGTCCCCGAACCCATGCTAATAGGTTACGAAACGTATCAACAGCGGTGTAGCAACATGGCAGCTTATAAATAATTTAAACAATTTTAGCACAGACCATGTGCTCAATGACATTAATATGATAGAATAGTAGGCGTTGCGTTATCGGCGATGTGATTACGACAGGGTTTGTGAACTTGTGGTTAGCGGTTAAATTAATTGATTGACTAATATTTTTTATCAGTAATTATTTCCTTTATTCATACCTTTTTTTTATTTTTTGGAGGTTGGAAAATCATCAAATAACCCCTCCCGCTCTTGGGCAGAGCGAAAGGGAGTGTCAGACTTCTACTGACTAAAAACCACCCATGTTCCTTCTTAGCCCTTCATGTCGAGGCCGTGGTATCTCTTGCGAACAACCCGCAGCCCCGACGGGCGTCGACCCTTCCATGTTGCTGAAATTTCTTTGAGCCGCGCACCTTAACCAATTTTATACATTGTAGCTCACCGGTATCGGGAACAGGGTCCAATCTATAATCAGGGCTCCCGAGAAAAAAACAAATCGATGTGGATTCCAATATTTTCAACATGCTAATAATTTGAAATAACGTAATGGATATCAGTGGCTCGCCATTTTCCTGCTCTTATACAATTAATTTGGGTAACATGATGATCATGACCGAAGAAAAAAAAAACTTGAGAGGTGTCAAGGAACACCCGGATGGAACGAAGTTATTGTTATTATTTTTTATTATGTAAAAAAAAAAAAAAATGTAGAAATGAAAATATCTGGCTTGCTTTCTATAAGAGAGAGAGAGACAGACAGAGAAACATGCGACGCCGCACAGCTTACAATAGCTTACTATAGCAAAAAGTGTCGTGACAACTTTTCGTAAGAATTTTTTCCGTCTAGCCCCCTTTCACAACGCGGGATAAGGAACTTCGTTCCAAAATCATCATGAATCATCATCTCTTCTTCATCCATTCTTTTCTAGTCGTCATGTCATGATTCGCCTACATTCTAGCAACCATTGATTCACCAACTTCACACAGTCTTATCAGTGACTAAAATATGTTTGAATATTTAGTTTTTTTTTTCATTCCATTTCGGTATTTGGTTTGTTATCCCTGTGTCAAATAATCCCGATGTAGGATGTTAAAACTCAGTGCTAAGATACTGTGCCAGTTTGTCCAGTGATTTCCATTCCGTTCGGACTTAAGTAAATTGCAAATTATTTTTTGGAAATAAAGTTATTATATTATATAATATATTATTATATTATATTAAATTGTCTTTCTGTCAGTGTGTCAGTGTTATAAAAAAGTAAGTGGACTTACCTTAGATATGCCCAGTAAATCGTAAAGTAGTGCATTTAGGTTTCTAGCAATAATAATAAAATTCGGCGCCTACTGAACTTAAAAATCTTATCTCACTTTACGCTATCCAAACTAGAAGTAGATTTGTCGTTTAATTTACTTGTTACTTAAAGCACATAACATTACGTAACATCACGCCTGTAATCCCCGAAGTGTTAGGCAGAGGTGTATCCTAATATTACACCTACATTTCGGCCGTTATGTTTAAAACCCATGCATTAGGGGACGAGCCTATTGCCATCAAAAATGGACACGAACCGAAAATCTGTGGCTGCTACTGAGAAATTCTTACCGAGTACTAAATCACGTTTATCTAAATTAGATTAATGTCAGTACTGTGCAAAATTAAACAGAAATTCTGAAAACGCCCCTTTTCTTGAATCATCACCACACACCCACTCTTATAGGTTTTAGCCAAAAGACCCTGATGGTATGCTTATCCTGAATCAACCTAGTTTATTGAACATCTCATTCATACTAATAATTATGAACTATGTTTAAAAAAAGAAACGTTGCCCCACACTAGGAATTTCTCCTGTATCATGGGTGCGTTCACAAACATATAAAGTCACATACACAAATACCCAGACCTGAAACAACTATCTGCAGGCACAAATATTTGTTCCGTGCGGGGATCGAACCCGCGTCACGCAGCGCAGCAGTCCAATCGCTTAGCCACTGCGCCAACCGTGCCGTATGATAGATGCGATGATAACTTTCTGTGTCGATCTTTCTGTCTGTGAAGATATTATATTCACGCGGTAACTACTGTACTGATATCCTTAACTAGGGCGACAAAGGACATGTTTTCAATATTATATTAATTGATATACAGTTCCTGATTTCTCATAATCGGGAGACTAACTGCCGCACTCAGAGAGCTTTAATGATTACTTAGGCCATCACTAAGTAAAGGTTTTGACAGTTTTGTCATACAAAAGTATGTAAAATCTTTGCTAAATGACGGCTTAAGTAATCATTAAATATCTCTGAGTACCGCAGTTAATGCGGCTTATCTTAAATACACCCATTTTATATAAAACTCTTTTCCCCAATTCCCTCATCATTCTGAGTGAATAGGTTAAAATAATTTATATCTAATTTTCCAGGATTAAACGTCCGTGAAAAGGCGAAAGCCCTAGTTAACCTTTTAAAAGACGACGAGAGGTTAAAGAACGAGCGAGCGCGAGCATTGAAAGCGAAACAACGGTTCGCGCAGAGTGCCAGCGCTTTCGGTAGCGACGGCGCCTTGGACACGCCTAGCAGTCCTACCTACCCCGCGGTGAGTGCAGCTGGAGTATAGTTTAGTTTAGTTTACTGGGCTTTTATCCGCACTTAGCCTCTTGATACGGCCATTGTGCGTGATGTTTAAATAGTACCTACACCAACCAACATAGGTCGTCCCAGAATTGTAGCAGCCTTCCCAGACTGCTGCAGGCTTCCGGGATGGTTAATGGGATCGTAGAGTTTGTGCCCGGTGATCTGCCACGCTCCTACAGCAAGGGAATATAGCTATATCAGACATTGTTCTAATACTTTATGAAAATTGCAAAGTAACGACGCTATGAGCCTTTGGTCAACTGGAACCTCGGGCCGTCGACCAAATCAAAATGAAACTTGGTTGACTGATCCCGCGGGTTCATTTCGAATGGGTCCAGTTGTCAAAAGTCTTTATTCTATTCTTCATCTATAGTTTCGATGTAATAATCCATAGTTTTGGGGACGGAATTAGTATTGGAGAAACGCTGGAAAAAAAACTTTCATTTTCATCACTTCCTTAAAATGTTTTCTTTGGGAATTGCATTTGTGTGTGTGTTTTGATTCTAAAGGTACAGAGACTAAACGTAAACTTAAAGTTCGATCAGACAAATATGTTTTGGAATAATCCGACATAATTAACCCAATATACATCGGTTTTGACAGATCAAGATAAGTTGTTTGGGTGTAAGTTGACGCCAAGTTTCGTCCATGTGTTTATCTTACATATAATTATTTGTTGTAAAAATGCTTTATGTTTATAATTGCAAGCAGTATTCATATTCGCACTCTTCCTTCTAACTGGCACCTTATTCACGGTGATGACATGAAAACATAATTGTCAGCAATGTACCCAGCTTACTGCCTCACCTCTCAACGTGTTAACATAGCGTACCTCCCGTGCAGTAACCAGTGCCGTGTCGTTTCAGTTCGGCAGCGACGGCGCGCTAGACGCCACGTCGAGCCCCACCTACCCTGCGGTGAGCACACACTTCTAATCCTGCACCACTAACTAACATATTACTAACTATACTTGCTGCCAATTAAGATCGCAATAACGGTCATTGCCCTTTCCCTAATATCTCTTCGTACGAAACATAATTTTGAAAGTCGATCCACAATTGACGGAGATATCGGTGGACATACATAAAACAAAAATTTTAAAAATATATAGGTACACACAAATAGAGAACCTCCTCCTTTTTGGAAGTCGGTTAAAAACAAATGAATCATGTATCGTTTTTTCACTAGAAAATTTTTTGAAGATCACAATAGAAGACGACGATTCAAGACATGAACAAGCTCCCGTCGGGGCTGCAGGTTATTTGAAAGAGATTCCGCGGCCTCGGCGCAAGGGCTAAGAAGGAACATGGGTGATTTTTAGTCAGTAGAAGTCTGACACTCCCTTTCGCTCTGTCCAGAGCGGGAGGGGTTATTTCATGATTTCCCACCCCCCAAAAAAAAAACATGAACAAGCTTATTTTAGAATTTCAAAGTTTACAACTTTAGTAAATGTAGGTGGGTCAATGACCGCTATTGACATCTTAACTGGCAGCAACTATAGTTGGGCAACTGTGAGTGCGATCATAACCTTAGATTCTAATACTACACAGTCAATCATCTGCCTAGCCTTTTTCAACTCGTTGGGGTCTATCTGAACTCCACAACCCAGTTATTACTGGATAATACGACACTCTTTGGTAAGATTGGTTGTCAGACTTTCAGGCTACTGTACCTGTAACGACTGCCAAAGCTTTCTAGAGCCCTGACAAAATAGCGGGACGAGCAATCAAAACAACTAGATGTTATGGGGAGTGGGTATTGTCCAGTAGTATGGTGGCTGGCTAACAGTAGCAGTAACAGTCTCCTAAAACGCGCGCCCTTCGAATCATCGATACTCGACCTTGTAAAACTATCAACTGATACATTTTCAAAACCAAAATCTATATATTTTTCTGGCAGCCGGGACTATTAGCTTAACGTGCTTTCCGAGGCATTACTGCACAGTCAGTTATAGAAGCGTATGCCTTGTGACCCGGTGGTCGTGGAGTCAATTCCCACGGGAAGCATGTTTTCTAAAGTTGTTTCCAGTTTGGCTAGGACATTGCAGGCTTGAATCACCTGATTGTCTGATGAAAAGATGATTTCGTGTTTCGAAAGGCACGTATAAGCCGGTGGTCAAACCATGACAGAGGCCCTAGAAGCGGTTTAGAAACTCTGACACTAGGGTGTGTGGGGTCGTTAGACCTTACTGCCCACACGATAAGAAGAAGATAGAACAGGTAATATTATGTAGTTAACGTTTTGTTAGTAATTGTTTCGTTCGTTTCCAGCTAAGCGGAGATTCAGCGGAGTGGTCTGGTGGCGGGCGGGAAGCCGAGCTGGCGCGACCGCTGACGGCGGGCGAGGAGGAACTGCAGCTGCAGCTGGCGCTGGCCATGAGCCGGGAGGAGGCCGACAAGGAGGAGCGGCGGCGCCGGTCTGACGATGTGCGGCTGCAGCTCGCCATCTCGCAGTCGCAGCAGGACTTCCAGTGAGTCGCACGATAGCTTGTTCGGGAGATATACCGCGGCCTCGACACAAAGGGCTAAGAAGGAACATGGGTGGATTTTAGTCAGTAGAAGTCTGACACTGCCTTCCGCTCTGCCCAAAGCTGTAGGAGTCATTTGATAATTTCCCACACTCCAAAAAAAAAGGCTCCTCACGTGCCCATCACTAGATTCCGTTCACACAAACCGGCGTTATTTCACACCAAGCGCGTTAGGTTTGCTCTCAATAATACCATAAGTGATATTTAAAAATAAACCTTGTAACAATGATTCAAAACTCTGTTTTAAACGTGATAAAAATCTGCTGTCCTCTCCAAACCGATCTGTGTGAACGAAACCCTCGACCGACTGCTATGTTAGACTAACATCTACAACAGATGGACGGAAATATCAAAAACGTCCGTCCATCACAGCGGACAACCTGATCCTGTTCTCCCCACTTTACCCTACACCTGTCCTAATACATCCTCTCCTCGTATTTCCCCTCTCCCCTCCAGATTAGAATCCTACCTCCACGAAGAAGCAGTCCACCTTCACACATACAAGCGTCGCGCGCCTTCAGCTCCAGAATGGGCCCTTATCGTCGACACGAGCGGGGCCCGGCCCTGGTCGAGTATTGGGCCCCAGCGGTCGGGCGGCGACTCGGTCCCGGACCGGCCGCTGAGCGCGGACCCGGTCCCGCGCTGTTGGCTCTTCGGCTGCATGGAGTGTCTGAAACCGAATGTAATACAGTCAGTGCAATCACGTCACTTGTAGTTATTTTTTGTAGGACGAGATTTTGTATTTCACGAATGTAGTATTAAATAGTATATTTATAATAGTACTAGTAGGAGCTCGTGGCTTAATAATAACTGCCACTCGGGTCGATCTTTACGTTAAGCCGCGCTTGCCTAGGTCGGTCTGTGGATGGGTGACCGCCCGACATACCGAGTTTTCGCCGTGCCTCGGAAAGCACGTTAAGCTGTTGGTCCCGGCTGCCATATATAGATCTTTGGCAGTCGTTACAGGTAGTCAGTGACCTGAAATTCTGACATCCCAGTCTTACCAAAAGTCGTATTAACTTGGTTGTGGAGGTCAGATAGGCAGTCGCTCCATTTAGAATACTGGTATTCAGCTGCATCCGGTTAGACTGGAAGCCGACCCTAACATAGTTGGGAAAAGGCTGGCAGATGATGTGTATTAAACAGTATGTAGTTGGTAGGTAATACAAGTACTTGAGATTAAGAATTCAGAATATAAGATACTAGCTGACCCACGCAACTTCGTCTGCAACACATAATATAGCTTATAACCTTTCTAGATAAATCGACTATCCAACTTATTAAATTGAGCTATATCGTACTCGTAACAAACAAAAAATATTACCTTTCCTCTATAAAATACCTATTAGTTTAGATTGACTTCGATTATATTATTAAAGTAACAATTACTATAAATATCTCTTACTGTTTAATATACAGCAACACCTTGTACTTATAAACATTATGGTGCAGTAAATATTCTGAATTTGAATTTCTCCGGAGCCCCCAGAGGCCAGAATCCCCACGTACCTACCGCACCGGACCGAATGACTGCCACGCCCAAAAAAAAGAGTGTTATGTTTTTAGCGTTCATGTATGTATGTATGTATGTATGTATGTATGTATGTATGTATGTATGTATGTATGTTTGTTTGTGAGTTTCTTTATTCCACCATAACTTCTAAACGCCTGAACCGATTTTGATGTATGTGGTATCGTTAGATTCATTGCGTCACCCCGGGTAACATAGGCTAGATAAAATATCAAAAAACATAATAGGGTGGCCATGGTTTAGAAATAAAAAGAACTTTTAATTTTTTTTTATTGAAATTTCAATGAAAAATATAATCATCGTCTAGAACTTATTAAGTAGATTACAAAAATATACCACAGTAGTATTCAATATCTATTGTTTACTAGTAATACTACTCAACAAATGATATGGTGACATTTTAAACCCGGGATCCGATACGAATAAGCTACATATCAATAGATTCTCTGTAATGAAAGAAATAAAACTGGCTAGGTTACAACTCCCAAATCCATCTACGACGGCACCTAAATGGTTTTTAGGTTTGTATGAAAAGTCAGTATGCGTGAATCAATTTACTTGAAACATGGCAAAAATATTAATTTAAAGAAATAATAATATTTGCAATAATAGAATTTTCAAAATCACCCCTTAAAGGGTAGAAAAAGAAGATCAGGGTAGATTTTGGTATGGACAAATCTGACTGCGAGATTCAACTTGAAATTCATTACTAACACAAATGAATAAATCATGACGTGTGTTATAAAACAATAGTTTAAAAAAACCGTGCGAGTTGAACCCACGCACCAAGGGATCTGTAAAAGTTTTTTGGTACCTACTACCTATACTTAAAACTGTTTGGCACTACACTTGAATTTCTTAGAATGTTAACAAAATATTCAAAGTTCTTATCATTGTATGTAAATTGCATGTATATATTAAATTCAGCGTAAATTGTTTACAAATAGATACCTACATGAAATGAAAAATGTTTGTAGGTATAAATTACGCAATTAAGTCATTCAGATCATTTCACACGTTCCTGAGGAACAGGGTCTTGATTGACGGATAGGCATACGGACAGACAGACGGAAAACAAAATGTACATATTATTAGGGTTCCGATTTTGCCGACCGGAATCCTGAGAAATGAATAAAAACACATTTTCCCCCTTCTGGGGGAGGCCTATGTCCAGCAGTGGACGTCTTATGGCTTAAATGATTGGTTATAGGTCAAAATACCGATATATCACTAAAAGATATGAAATAAAAAATAAATAATTAAAAAAATTAAAAAACACGCCTGCCATGACAAAAAGTACCTAAACTAAAAAATAAAAAAACAAGTCAAACGAATTCAGCGATGAATGGGAGCAAGGTCCCGTAAATGTATTTGAAAATGGAAAACTGAAAACTAAAACTTTTATTGCAGTCGGGGGACCTGTAAAGAATTGTTCCACCGAACTGTCCCCCGACTGCAATAAAAGTTTTAGTTTTCAGTTTTCCATTTTCGAATACATTTACGGGACCTTGCTCCCATTCATCGCTGAATTCGTTTGACTTGTTTTTTTATTTTTTAGTTTAGGTACTTTTTGTCATGGCAGGCGTGTTTTTTAATTTTTTTAATTATTTATTTTTTACATTGCGATATCTTCTAAGATATTTGTTTAAACTGTATAGAGTAAAGGGCACAAATATTCTATATTAAATTTCCGTGCCAGCAAACACATTTATTTAGATATAGATTAATACCATATGGGTTAAATAAGCCTCGCAAAATATAATTCTTTTTAACCTAACAATTTAATATAAAAAAATGGTTACAGTGAGTCAATCGTAAAAGATAAACATATGCTGTCGCGGACTTTTTTTTAGAACTTTTAAAGAGGAACAATTCCTTCATACATGATATTTACGTAACTTAAACCATTTTCACAGCGCACGCAACGGAAGCTCTCAAAAAGGAATATCTTTTCCCGTTTTTGCAACATTTTTCACTTATGCTCCGCTCCTATTGATTGTGGCGTGATGTTATATAGCCTAAAGCCCTTCTCGATAAATGGACTATCCAACACTAAAATAATTTTTCAATTCCAACCAGTAGTCCCAGAGTTTACCCCGTTCAAACAAACAAACAAACAAACTCTTCAGCTTTATAATATTAGTATAGATGAGGTGATCTTGTATTCGTGAAATTCGATTTATTTCTTGTAATGGAACTACAACTGACTGTTTTTAATCTGCCGTGTTAATTATCTGATGGAGAAGATTACTGTGAAACTGATGGCAAACATTGTTGTTGGTTGAAAATCTGTTAGTCATTAAAATTTCAAAATCATCATCATCATCAGCCTATAATGTTCCCACTGCAGGGACTCAGGCCTCCTCTCTAGGAGAGAAATGGGATATGATCCACCACGTGTGCCCAGTGCGGGTTGGTAGATGTCACATGTCTTCGAATTTTATGGTTTTAAGACATGCCGATTTCCTCGCGATGTTTTCCTTCACCGTTTTGGAAGTAAATTTCAAAATAGCTTGACCTCATTGGTAAGACTAAGACCTAGCGGACGAACTCGCCATGTACAACGAGCTTTGACTGACCCATCCAAGTATTTTTGGACTGGCTTTCTTTGCTCCACACCCGGGCAAAGGCCACCCTCCACTCCTTCCATTTCTCACATACACGTGTGTCCCTGTCCTCCTTCCAGTTCTGATAGAACCTGTCTAGTTCCATCTCCCTCGTAGCCGTTGAAATTAATTGATAAAATATGATTTTATCAAAACATACCAACAACCGGGTCATACTAATAATTTGTTACTTCCACAGGACAACGGACGGTCTCCCGCCACCTAAGAAAGGCCAATCCTCTCAGCAACAGTCTCACCTGCTGGACCTGCTGGACGTGAACCTCAGCAGTCCTGTGGCCAGCTCCGCACCCGCACTAGTGGACCCCTGGGGCGGGAACCACGAACCTCCACGACCGGTACGTATACCTTACGTACACTGAGCTAGTAACGGCCGGCGGCCCCGGACACAAAGGGCTAAGAAGGAACATGGGTGGGTTTTAGTCAGTAGAAGTCTGACACTTCTTTCCGCTCCGTCCAAAGGCGGAATAGACGCAAGACAGCCAGAAAGAGCGTCGTGTCTCTGCAATAAAAGCGAAAAAGATAGAGGAGGCTACTCGATAGCACGTCGGACAAAACGCATTTAAAACAAGACACCGTCAGTTCGAAGGTTTCGTATTGGCACTTGGCAACCTGCGAGTACTAAATTTTACATTTCTCATAAATTCTGTGCCTTCCAAGCCATTTATTTTTTTGTATAAATTTATTTATGTTTTCTTTTATCAATCTATGCAGTTGGAATTCGGTATATTTGCCGACTCTATGGTAAGATTTGCGAGTTACCATGAGTTACGCTAGATCTGTATGTAATGCTATGTTTTTAATATTAATTTGGTTAGAAGAAGTTTTGTTGTACAAGTTCTTTGTTACAATAAATGCTAGAACATTTTGCTAACGAAGGTTATGTGTGGAAGTATTTTTACACAAATAGATCGTGACGATAGGTCGTGGTGGAGTAGAAATCAAGCATATAGTAAACTATAAATTATAATAATAAAAAAGGAATAAAAATACAACGTTCGGTTGGAGTATGAAAACACAGATATTACAAGTTAAGGAGATGCGTAAGCGCAGTCGTGCGTGGAGACGTGCAACAGCCGAGTGACGCCGAGCTCGTGCGACGGTCACACACACTTGTTCACTGCACGCCGATGTTGAGCGGAACGGTCTCAACACTAATCACTATACATTTACATTATTATAATATAATATATATTATTAATAAAACAATATATATACCGCCGCGTCTGTCTGTCTGTTCGCGATAAACTCAAAAACTACTAGACCGATTTTCATGCTGTTTTCACCAATGTGTGGAGTGGTTCTCGAGGAAAGTTTTAGTATATAATTTGACGCGGTCGAAGCCGCGGGCATAAGCTAGTAGGTATTTTATAATTAATGCTAAATCCTAAGAGAAATAAACGCCGCTATATACACCTTGTAGATAAACAAACTAATTTCTAAACTATTTCGTATATCTGGCACGACACCATTTTAAATCGTATTAATCCATAACTACGCCACGTCAACGGTCTCTAATGTTTGTTATGGTGCACAGGAAACATCATCAGACGCGTGGTCGGCTGTGGGTAGTCCTGCGAAAGACCCGTGGGCCCCTGCGGCCGCACCGCCAGACCCGTGGGCCCCTGTCGCAGGCATGCATGTAAGTGTACTACTATACCTATATTACTACACTATACAGACAACACACGGTTGGTGCAGTGGCTGAGCGATTGAACTGATGCATGCGTGTCGCGAGTTCGATCCCCGCACGGAACAAATATAATTATGTATAGCCTACAGATAGTTGATTCGGGTCTGGGTGTGTTTGTGTATGTGAGTTTATTTGTTTGTAAACGCACCCACGATACAGGAGAAATGCCTAGTGTGGGGCAACGTTATTAAAAAAATACTGCTAAGGGTTATATTACAGTTAATTTGGGTAGGTAGATGTATCAATTCTGTTCCATTGTAATTTACATTTTATTTTACATAAAATCACGACTGTAGTCCTCGAAAGGTTAGACAGAGGAGTACCTAATAGTACACCCATGTGTCGACACTATGGTCAAGTTCCATGTGCAAGGGGACTAGTATCCGTCGGGGCTGCGGGTTGTTAGACAGAGATACCGCGACCTAGACGCAAGGGCTGAGAAGGAACATGGGTGGTTATTAGTCAGTAGAAGTCTGACACTCCTTTTCGCTTTGCCTAGACCGGTAGGGGTTATTTGATGATTTCCCACCCCAAAAAAAAGGGGGCGAGCATAGGACAATAGGGGATCGGACTGAGTCAAAAAAAATATGATTCTAATTAGTCCGTCAGTTAGATTATCGAAAAATATTGGGTACGTATTTTTTGTTTTATCAAATTAATCAAAATTGACGAAGATAAAACGCTTCAAAGATGGGGGGTTGTGACGTCATTTGTAGGTAAAAAATGTACTGACATGTGACGTTTTCGAGGAGTTCACGAGTTTTCGAAGCACTGTATCGTCTCCATTTTTTGTTTATGTGAAAAAGGAAAAAATACGTGTTCAATATTTTTTGGAAATCTATCTGACGGATTAATTAGTTTTTTTTTGTCTGATCCGCTATTATGACTCTGTGACTGCTACTGAAAAAATCCTGATGCAAAACCTGACCCTCGGGAAACAAACCCATTCCTTCATGCTGAACAGTCGCGCTTGCTGCCACTAGATCAATGAAGCATTCACATGTTTTAAACTAAACATTGTTTTGTTTTATCAGTCTTCGCAGTTGGATTTCGGTATATTTTCCGACGCATTGGTAAGATATACGAAAGAAGTCTAAGTAAGGCTAGAGCACCGTTGTATGCTATTTGTGATATTAATTGTTTTACTAGTTCAATTAAAGATTATGGCCACGTGTGGCGCATGTGTGGAATAGGCTCAATAATGGTGTGTATACACAATGCAGTCAAGTTTTTTTTTATTTGTTTATCAGTTTAAAATAAAATAGAAAATTTAAAAAAAATGTCTCCCTGTTATGGTACGATTCCACCAAAAATTGTCCACGAACTTTCGTGCCGCACATTTCTTCGCGAATATATTGTACAGAACAAAGGAATTTCAAGTCCACCAAAAGAAGTGTGTCGCACACGACGCGGTGGAATCACACCATTAGTAAGCTTAACTGTTCCCGTGTGACTTAGGCTATTGTTGATGCCAGAAAATTGCTCGATCCCATTTAAATCTCCATGCATCCAGTTAACAAGATATTGACAAGACTCCATTGTGTGTTTCCAGGGTAAGTCTCCTGTCTCCGTGCTGTCATCACCATCATCATCAGAGCTGGAGCAGTTCGACGCGCTGTCACAGCGACCGCGCACGAACCACAATAACAACACTGAATCAGATCCCTTCGACTTGACCGCGTTAAGTAAGTACTACAGTATTTTACATCATCATTTCAGCCGAAATACGTCCACTACTGGACATAGGCCTCCCCCAAGTGGCGCTACATTGACCGGTCCCGTACGTCTCGCATCTAACGGATCCCCGCATACCGCACCGTCCGGCGAGACGGTGCGCTTATGTGGCTTGCACCGACTAAAAAACACCGCCTTGATCCTACTGTCGCCTTGTTGGATGTGCCACGACAACTGCCGCGCGTGACGTTCGCGACCCACCCAGCGCAGCCCACCTCCGGGCTCCTGTGGCGATGTCCGGGCTCACCTGAGACATCGCCACCACTCAAGAGGGCCGTGCGTTAAAAAAATAAAAATGTCATAAATGCGTTATGACTCTTATTGTATTGTATAGGTTTAAGGTATAATTTGCAATAAATTTAATGTATAAACTAATTTGGCGATCCTAAGGTATATGAAGTTCCCCGTCGGGGCTGCGGGTTGTTCCCAAGAGATACCGCGGCCTCGACATGAAGGGCTAAGAAGGAACATGGGTGGTTTTTAGTCAGTAGAAGTGACACTCCCTTTCGCTCTGCCCAAGAGCGGGAGGGGTTATTTGGTAAATACATACCCACCAAAAAAATAACTAAAAAAAATTGTTTTACTCTAATTATAATAGGTATTTGTAATTCCTAAATTAAATAAGATAATTACGTTCATTTAGTAAAGAGACTATTTACTTTTCCAGGCGATAACTTAACACCTATGCAGTCGTCTCCAGTGGTGGGTAGCCTGGGCGCCATCAAGAAGTCCCCGTCGGCGTTCCTGGGAGAGAACTCCTCGCTGGTGAACCTGGACCGGTTGCTGCACGCCGCGCCCGCGCCTGAAGCACCCAACCCCTTCGCGCCTGACCCCGCGCCCGCCCCGCGCGCTGCCGCACTGTTCGCGCAACCCCCGCCGGTCAGTATATAGCGCACGCACCCGACGCACCAACCCCTTCGCGCCTGACCCCGCGCCCGCCCCGCGCGCTGCCGCACTGTTCGCGCAACCCCCGCCGGTCAGTATATAGCGCACGCACCCGACGCACCAACCCCTTCGCGCCTGACCCCGCGCCCGCCCCGCGCGCTGCCGCACTGTTCGCGCAACCCCCGCCGGTCAGTATATAGCGCACGCACCCGACGCACCAACCCCTTCGCGCCTGACCCCGCGCCCGCCCCGCGCGCTGCCGCACTGTTCGCGCAACCCCCGCCGGTCAGTATATAGCGCACGCACCCGACGCACCAACCCCTTCGCGCCTGACCCCGCGCCCGCCCCGCGCGCTGCCGCACTGTTCGCGCAACCCCCGCCGGTCAGTATATAGCGCACGCACCCGACGCACCAACCCCTTCGCGCCTGACCCCGCGCCCGCCCCGCGCGCTGCCGCACTGTTCGCGCAACCCCCGCCGGTCAGTATATAGCGCACGCACCCGACGCACCAACCCCTTCGCGCCTGACCCCGCGCCCGCCCCGCGCGCTGCCGCACTGTTCGCGCAACCCCCGCCGGTCAGTATATAGCGCACGCACCCGACGCACCAACCCCTTCGCGCCTGACCCCGCGCCCGCCCCGCGCGCTGCCGCACTGTTCGCGCAACCCCCGCCGGTCAGTATATAGCGCACGCACCCGACGCACCAACCCCTTCGCGCCTGACCCCGCGCCCGCCCCGCGCGCTGCCGCACTGTTCGCGCAACCCCCGCCGGTCAGTATATAGCGCACGCACCCGACGCACCAACCCCTTCGCGCCTGACCCCGCGCCCGCCCCGCGCGCTGCCGCACTGTTCGCGCAACCCCCGCCGGTCAGTATATAGCGCACGCACCCGACGCACCAACCCCTTCGCGCCTGACCCCGCGCCCGCCCCGCGCGCTGCCGCACTGTTCGCGCAACCCCCGCCGGTCAGTATATAGCGCACGCACCCGACGCACCAACCCCTTCGCGCCTGACCCCGCGCCCGCCCCGCGCGCTGCCGCACTGTTCGCGCAACCCCCGCCGGTCAGTATATAGCGCACGCACCCGACGCACCAACCCCTTCGCGCCTGACCCCGCGCCCGCCCCGCGCGCTGCCGCACTGTTCGCGCAACCCCCGCCGGTCAGTATATAGCGCACGCACCCGACGCACCAACCCCTTCGCGCCTGACCCCGCGCCCGCCCCGCGCGCTGCCGCACTGTTCGCGCAACCCCCGCCGGTCAGTATATAGCGCACGCACCCGACGCACCAACCCCTTCGCGCCTGACCCCGCGCCCGCCCCGCGCGCTGCCGCACTGTTCGCGCAACCCCCGCCGGTCAGTATATAGCGCACGCACCCGACGCACCAACCCCTTCGCGCCTGACCCCGCGCCCGCCCCGCGCGCTGCCGCACTGTTCGCGCAACCCCCGCCGGTCAGTATATAGCGCACGCACCCGACGCACCAACCCCTTCGCGCCTGACCCCGCGCCCGCCCCGCGCGCTGCCGCACTGTTCGCGCAACCCCCGCCGGTCAGTATATAGCGCACGCACCCGACGCACCAACCCCTTCGCGCCTGACCCCGCGCCCGCCCCGCGCGCTGCCGCACTGTTCGCGCAACCCCCGCCGGTCAGTATATAGCGCACGCACCCGACGCACCAACCCCTTCGCGCCTGACCCCGCGCCCGCCCCGCGCGCTGCCGCACTGTTCGCGCAACCCCCGCCGGTCAGTATATAGCGCACGCACCCGACGCACCAACCCCTTCGCGCCTGACCCCGCGCCCGCCCCGCGCGCTGCCGCACTGTTCGCGCAACCCCCGCCGGTCAGTATATAGCGCACGCACCCGACGCACCAACTCCTTCGCGCCTGACCCCGCGCCCGCCCCGCGCGCTGCCGCACTGTTCGCGCAACCCCCGCCGGTCAGTATATAGCGCACGCACCCGACGCACCAACCCCTTCGCGCCTGACCCCGCGCCCGCCCCGCGCGCTGCCGCACTGTTCGCGCAACCCCCGCCGGTCAGTATATAGCGCACGCACCCGACGCACCAACCCCTTCGCGCCTGACCCCGCGCCCGCCCCGCGCGCTGCCGCACTGTTCGCGCAACCCCCGCCGGTCAGTATATAGCGCACGCACCCGACGCACCAACCCCTTCGCGCCTGACCCCGCGCCCGCCCCGCGCGCTGCCGCACTGTTCGCGCAACCCCCGCCGGTCAGTATATAGCGCACGCACCCGACGCACCAACCCCTTCGCGCCTGACCCCGCGCCCGCCCCGCGCGCTGCCGCACTGTTCGCGCAACCCCCGCCGGTCAGTATATAGCGCACGCACCCGACGCACCAACCCCTTCGCGCCTGACCCCGCGCCCGCCCCGCGCGCTGCCGCACTGTTCGCGCAACCCCCGCCGGTCAGTATATAGCGCACGCACCCGACGCACCAACCCCTTCGCGCCTGACCCCGCGCCCGCCCCGCGCGCTGCCGCACTGTTCGCGCAACCCCCGCCGGTCAGTATATAGCGCACGCACCCGACGCACCAACCCCTTCGCGCCTGACCCCGCGCCCGCCCCGCGCGCTGCCGCACTGTTCGCGCAACCCCCGCCGGTCAGTATATAGCGCACGCACCCGACGCACCAACCCCTTCGCGCCTGACCCCGCGCCCGCCCCGCGCGCTGCCGCACTGTTCGCGCAACCCCCGCCGGTCAGTATATAGCGCACGCACCCGACGCACCAACCCCTTCGCGCCTGACCCCGCGCCCGCCCCGCGCGCTGCCGCACTGTTCGCGCAACCCCCGCCGGTCAGTATATAGCGCACGCACCCGACGCACCAACCCCTTCGCGCCTGACCCCGCGCCCGCCCCGCGCGCTGCCGCACTGTTCGCGCAACCCCCGCCGGTCAGTATATAGCGCACGCACCCGACGCACCAACCCCTTCGCGCCTGACCCCGCGCCCGCCCCGCGCGCTGCCGCACTGTTCGCGCAACCCCCGCCGGTCAGTATATAGCGCACGCACCCGACGCACCAACCCCTTCGCGCCTGACCCCGCGCCCGCCCCGCGCGCTGCCGCACTGTTCGCGCAACCCCCGCCGGTCAGTATATAGCGCACGCACCCGACGCACCAACCCCTTCGCGCCTGACCCCGCGCCCGCCCCGCGCGCTGCCGCACTGTTCGCGCAACCCCCGCCGGTCAGTATATAGCGCACGCACCCGACGCACCAACCCCTTCGCGCCTGACCCCGCGCCCGCCCCGCGCGCTGCCGCACTGTTCGCGCAACCCCCGCCGGTCAGTATATAGCGCACGCACCCGACGCACCAACCCCTTCGCGCCTGACCCCGCGCCCGCCCCGCGCGCTGCCGCACTGTTCGCGCAACCCCCGCCGGTCAGTATATAGCGCACGCACCCGACGCACCAACCCCTTCGCGCCTGACCCCGCGCCCGCCCCGCGCGCTGCCGCACTGTTCGCGCAACCCCCGCCAGTCAGTATATAGCGCACGCACCCGACGCACCAACTCCTTCGCGCCTGACCCCGCGCCTATACCAGACAATAATCAATCGTTTCTAAAGGATATGAAATTGTTATGTTTATTTTTAGAATTTGGTAATATGCTAAATACAATCAGAGTTTTACATGACGATGCCTCGTTGTTGTCATTAATAAGTGTAGCTGCTAAACCAATTCTTTATCTATGTTACAGGCACGGCTCACAATGAATGAACTAAAACAGCAACAGATGGGCCTAACGGGCCTCAACTTCGGCACAGCATCGCCATCGTTCGGCGCGTCGGCAGCCGTACCCATGAACTCTACGCTGGCCCCACTGGCCCCAGGCCCGGCGGACCCGTGGGCCCCAGCGGGCCCAGTGCCCGCGCCGCGCTCCACCGAGCCGTGGTCTCCGCCGCACACGCGTCACACACCGAACCCCTTCCTCTCCTAGCCACTCACCACACAGGTATGCCACTGAACATACTTCTAGTATGATGACATGTCCCCGTCGGGGCTGCGGGTTGGTCGAAAGAGATACCGCGGCCTCGACACAAAGGGCTAAGAAGGAACATGAGTGGTTTTTAGTCAGCAGAAGTCTTGCACTCCCTTCCGCTCTGCTCAGAGCGGGTGGCGCCATTTGATGATTTCCCACCGCCCAAATAAAAAAAATGTATGATGACATGTCCGTTTCTCTACACGCTTTCAAAGTAACTACGGCCCACCAGAACATGGTATAACTATCATTGACAGTAGTTTCATCAGAAAGCAAACTTCTACATAAAGGTTCTAATAGTAGTTGTTTTATTCACAGGAAACAAGATAACACGGGGCATGGCGGGAGCGCGTGGCCCGCCTCACGTCGTACGCGCGGCCCGCTCGCGCCGGGCCCGGGCCGCAGCCGGGGCCGCAGCTGGGGCCGCGGCCGGGGCCGCACCTGGGGCCGCAGCCGGGGCCGCACGGCCGGGCCGCACGCGCCCGCCCACACAAACTGTACAGCCGCGACGTGCGATGGTACAAACCGTGAACTGTGCGCTCGGCGTGTATCGCAGCCGCGCGCTCGTGAAGTGAACCGTGACCCGTGGCCCGTGACGTCAGCGTCTAGTTGTAACGAACAATAGTTTATTCCTCAGTCTGCGCTTGTACGGAATTAGTATTTATGTTTCTTTTATATGTCCTATATACAATCACCAATTTTGAATACCAATATAATGTATGTATATTAATTGTATTTGTTGTAATAACTAATTTACGCAAACGGTGTGTGGTATAATCATGTGAAATTATGTTTAATATAATGTGGACTCAATACGGTGGTAGGTAGACGAGTCGGGTGTCGGCGCACTCGACGGATTCTTGACAGGAGAAACACACAAAATAGAATTTTGATTTAAAAAAGTGTATAAATGAATGACGATATTTAAAATATAATATAATGAAAACAAAAATTATTAGGATAATAATACGTCACGAAAATGTTTACTTTTTTAGCAAAATAAATGTTTAGTTAGTGTCGATGTGTCGATACCCACGAACTATAGACGCAGTTTACATAATGTAAAATGAAATGTTTTTTATTAATAGACTGGATAATGCTGTGAGCTGTCGTGTTTATATGTAGCTGACGATTCTGTGTGTTTGTGTGTGCTAATATCGTAAATAGATGTAAACTATAGGAAATTATTCGTAATTTTATATTGTACAAAATATGTCTGATTAATTCATATATTTCGATATTGTACAGATTCCAATTGAATTAAAACATAGTTTAATAGAAATAAAATGAGTGTTTTCGTGCTTTATGAAATAAGGAGCTAGTGTTGAAATCGCTCGTAAAGAGATATTACACGTTATGAACTCATAAACTTGCAAATAAAATGAATAAGCAATAAAATGTAACTGTAATTAATCTACATCTACTTAATATTCCGTCGAGTCTGGTTAGATCAGAGTCGAGCGCTAGGCTGTATGGCTAGGTATTAGAGCGCACATACAAACATACAGGTGAATAGAGCGTAGCCTAGACAAGTAGCCTCAACAGTCTAGATAGTTTGGAGCCGTCGGTAACTGGCGTGTTCGCGAAGCTATACAGTATCCTCGAATACTTGTATACCGGTGAATCTTCATTTGACGTGAGCTGTGGTAATGATAGTAGCTAAATACTAGCAGAATTTTACACTAGAAATATTCGTCCGTCTATTGTCCACTGACTAGCATTACCAAAATGCAACCAAAAGGAAGTATTATATTCATACTACATATTTTCAAAACGAGACAATAAACAATAACTTAAAACAAATCGAGTCATTTCAAGTATTTGCTATGATCATTGTCACTGTTCAGGCTCCAAACTGATTCTGGTGTTAAGGGTTTTGGTAAGGTTCTCGGTGAGTTTCACAGAGTGATGTTTCACCGAATCACACTTCATCGTACTTGGAACTGTCGGATACATCCTATAATCGTATCACACGATGATATCATGAAAGATACTGGTCACATATTAATTACTCATTGAAGCTTTCTTTTTGGACTCGAAATCTTTCTTCCTAACTAAATGTAGGAAAGCTCATTCTGTGAAACTCTGGTGAGACGTTGTCGCGACGACTAAGGTGACAACTTGTTATTCGTGCCTTAGTAAAGTTTTGTATTACACTAATTGTATTGTACGTCGCCCTCCACATCTCGTCTCCCCTAACTCTTATATTAACGGTCATGGGGTAACTGCTGGCTTCTCTTAGTCATTACAATAAGGGATTGGGGTGGGTGTTATTCGGGATAGTATTGAGAAGCTGGGTGGGGGAACCTGAACACCCTACTACATAAGTCATCCTAGTATTATAACTTTGTCCAACTTACTAACATAAATAAACAATTCTTGAGCCTCTAGGTTATAAACCCGTTCCTAGATACACCATGATCAATGATATTTGTCCATACCTAAGTTTTAGAATACCTAAAACACTTCAAGAGTTACCTCTTGGGGTCTGCTTACCCCAAAAGGGAATAAGCGTTAACGACTTCAGATAGAAATATAAATGTTATTTTGTCATATAAAACATGTTGACCAATATTTTTGCATTTTGATTACAAAATGAACAAGTTTTGAAATATGTTTCGATATAAACTGCTTTTCAAAACAACATTCAAATAACTATTTCCTAATATTTGTAATTAATTTGGGAGCTAAAACTGACCTAAGGTTTGGTGTTACTTTGATAAATCGAATTCAATGTGTTGTTCACGAAAAAAATAATTTGAGAGCACAGTAAAGGCCTTTTTTAGCAATACCGGGTGTAGCAGCTTATGTTACATTTTGATTTGAGTATAAATTTGCATGCAAATGTGTTTTTAACACACAAATGGTTCCAGTTTATTGAGCTAAATTATCAATATGTATGATAAAAGTTGCTATCCTCATTATATTATTGTATTCAGCGTATTCGATAAATTATGTACGATTAGTTTACACGCTAACTGTGTTGCTATGCGCGAAGTAAAAACGACCCCTTGCCAGATAAATAATCGCATTTATATACATTATGATAATATCCATTTGATAATTACTGCAGCTTTTCCACAGGTTTTTTCGCGCTAGCAACACATATTTAGCATTTGTTTTTTTTTTGCTTATTGCAGATTGACGTGGTTATTGTTTATCCGTTATTTAGATAAATTATTATTTTTATATAATTTCCTCACCATTAAATGCATCGATGCTAATTCAACGTGTCACTAGCTAGGGAGAAACTGTAAAGATTAATGTAACTATTTAATTAAAATATATAAGTTTTTCAATACATCTATGTGTATTATTTATCAACACTGCCACAGCACCAAACCTACCCCGTTGCCGCAGACGAGACTGACCGGTTTCGCGGTTGCGAGTACTGCGCACATGATCTTTCTGAAGAACATCACTAGGGCATCCCGGCGTTGCCACTTATGTCTGCTTTGTAAATACCTTTTGTTAGTAGCCTTTCGCTCATCCTCCACAGGACCAAACCAAAACGCACACTCTTTTTACACGACTGCCCCAAAAAAAAGAGTGTTATGTTTTTAGCGTTAATGTATGTATTTATGTATGTATGTTTGTTTGTGAGTTTATTCCACCATAACTTCCAAACGCCTGAACCGATTTTGATGTATGTGGTATCGTTAGATTCATTGCGTCACTCCGGGTAACATAGGCTAGAGAAAATATCAAAAAACATAATAGGGTGGCCATGATTTAGAAATAAAAAGAACTTTTAATTTGTTTTTATTGAAATTTCAAAGAAAAATATAATCATCGTCTAGAACTTGTTAAGTAGATTACAAAAATATAGCACAGTAGTATTCAATATCTGTTGTTTACTAGTAATACTACTCAGCAAATGAAATGGTGACATTTTAAACCCGGGATTCGATACGTATGAGCTACATATCAATAGATTTTCTGTAATGAAAGAAATAAAACTGGCTAGGTTACAACTCCCAAATCCATCTACGACGGCACCTAAATGGTTTTTAAGTTTGTATGAAAAGTCAGTATGCGTGAATCAATTTACTTGAAACATGGCAAAAATATAAATTTAAGGAAATCATACAATTTGCAATTATAGAATTTTCCAAATCACCGACCCCCTCCCCCCCTTAAAGGGTAGAAAAAAAAGATCAGGGTAGATTTTGGTATGGAAAAATCTGACTGCGAGATTCAACTTGAAACTCATAACTAACAAAAATGAATAAAGCATTACGTGTGTTATAATTTTATAAAACAATAGTTTAAAAAAACCGGCCAAGTGCGAGTTGAACCCACACACCAAGGGATCTGTAAAAGTTTTTTGGTACCTACTATACTTAAACTGTTTGGCACTACACTTGAATTTCTTAGAATGTTAATAAAATATTCATAGTTCTTAGCATTGTATGTAAATTGCATGTATATATTAAATTCAGCGTAAATTGTTTAAAAATAGATACCTACATGAAATGAAAAATGTTTGTAGGTATAAATTACGCAATTAAGTCATTCCGATCATTTCACACGTTCCTGAGGAAGTATATATTAAATTCAGCGTAAATTGTTTAAAAATAGATACCTACATGAAATGAAAAATGTTTGTAGGTATAAATTACGCAATTAAGTCATTCCGATCATTTCACACGTTCCTGAGGAACAGGGTCTTGTCTGACGCATTGGCATACGGACAGACAGACGGAAAACAAAGTGTACATATTATTAGGGTTCCGATTTTGCCGATCGGAATCCTAAGAAATGAAAAAAACACATTTTATTACATACAACAAACTCAGTAACCTATATGAACAATTCACCCCCCCCCCCCCAATCTATAAAAACAATAAAAATAATTTCGAGCTCGCTTCGCTCGCGCATCCATTCCTTTTTCTTTCTGGGGGCCTGAACAGGAATAACCCAAGTCCCTTTTGACTCAGATTACTTTTCTGCAATACTTAGTACATTTTGAGCTTCGTGAAGCTAAAATGAGATTTGGCAATTCGTATTTAATTTTTGATCCACGTTATCCCACCTATGTTGGAGTCCGCTTCCAGTCTAACTAATAGATGCAGCTGAAAACCGGTATTTTACATGGAGCGACTACTTTTTGACCTGCACACTAAACAACCCAATTAGTACCGGGTAATACGATACTCCTTGATAAGACTGCTTGTCAGACTTTCGAGCCACTGACTACGTTTGACGACTGTCAAAGATGAATAAATCACAGCCACCCTGACGGTGATGTGTAAATTTAAGATCTTAACGTGCTTTCCGAGGCAATGATAAAACTCAGTACTAACATAAACATAATTATTAGAATTAAGTAAATCATTACGTCTAGTAGTGTTAATCAATTTACCCCTTACAAGATAAGGTCAGAATGGTACACTTTTACAGATCGAGAAGGTATCAGTCGCATCTTCCAAACCTCCGTCTTAGGCGCTTGATTCCGAAATTGCAGGATTAATGTCAATCATGATAAGAGTAATAAGCAGTTCTCTTCTTGAAACCAAGTGAAACAGTCCTTTATCCTCTTCCCTCCCGATGACAATATATTCCCTCCCCTCCCACCTCCAACTCTTAATCTATAAAAACGTGTACAAAAAAATTTCGCGCTCGCTTCGCTCGCGCATCTGTCCTGTTCCTTTTCCGTTGTCTCGCTTGAAATGCTCATCTACGTCTTTTACTTAATTGTCCATCAAGACGCCTAATACAGTTAAGAAGTTTCCTAATTTACGTGTCACTACAAGAACTAAATCACCTCAGATCTCAAAGTTAGTATCCATAAAAAATAATTGATTTAGAATCGCATTATCCTTAGCGCGACAAAACAAAACTTTTATTGCAGTCGGGGGACAGACAGGTCCCCCGACTGCAATAAAAGTTTTAGTTTTCAGTTAACCATTTTCGAAACATTTACGGGACCTTGCTCCCATTCATCACTGAATTCGTTTGACTTGTTTTTTATTTTTTAGTTTACTTGTTGTCATGGCAGGCGTGTTTTTTAATTTTTTTAATTATTTTTTATATATTTGCGACTACACCTTCATTCAAAGCGCAACGTTTTCGTATTCCATTTACAAAAGTGACGTGTGGCAATTTAAAGTTTATTGTCATTATTCCGACAAACTAACATCCCGGGGTGTGTAATAAGGGGGTGCTGTAAGTTTATGAGGGACTTGCGAAAAAATTAAACTGAGCATTCCACTGTTATTCAGTGCGTGATTTCACGCAACTCGTATCTCGAATTGAACACGAAAAGAGAAGCACGCTTTTTATGCTTCTATCATTTTTTTTGTGTTTGATGGAGACCGCCGCCGCCGCGCGCCGTTTGGAACGCCTTAGGAAAACGTGATCAATGCTCATTTTACTTTCTTTGCAAGGGAACATCTCGTCAGCAGTGGGCTCATTAGAGGCTGGTGCTATATGTCGCTAAGTAAATGTGGGACTTTAGCATCAGCCCCGTTCATATGTACATAGTTACATATAATATCGCTGCGTTCAGCCATTGCGGAAGCTCGACAAGATCGGCCGCTCATTTGAAAGGAGAGTAGCCAAGTTTGCAGGAAATATTATAGTGTACACTGTTTGTTTGAGCAGTAGTATAATTATTACTTTAGGGATAAACACAATTTTCCACGGAGAAATGTAAATAAAACACAATGTTACAATATGATTATAATTTATTCATTAATAGTTTACAAAGACGTTATCGTACAAATATTTCAGAATCAGCATTGCATACAAAATACCCCTCAATAAATAAATCATATTTCTCGTTTTGTTCATTATAAAAAGGAGTCAACGCTTCCCAAACGTTTTCAAGTACAGACTTATACGCAATTGGAAATCGTTTATATACAAGACTATGCACCAGTTACAAAAATCTCCGTTTTTCATGTAAAAAATAATTTAAAAAATGGTTTTTAATCCCATGTCGTATTTCTAAAAGCATGGAATGGACGATTATATAAGTTGGGAGCGGATCAAGCTTACCCTAACGTGATAACTTACAATAACTTACCTACCTTACATGATCATTAATTAGAAGCCAGACTCAGTGCGGAGTACACCTCCTACACACGGGCGACTAGTCGCAACTTTACACGACTATAAAGTCGCAAGTTTACTACGGCCTACTTCAGTTGGTACGCGCTAAGTTCACCTGTGTGTAGGAAATATTTGAGTCTGTCAAATTAACTATGCACAACGTTTAACGGCTGAGATAATCAAATGTCTGTGAGTTTATTATGATAGTACTTTATTAGTGAATTGCACTCGTGCGTTAGAGCACACATCAATCATGATTATTTTATTTATTGTAAGTGATTTATGATTTGTATTGTCATGCAGAGTTAATGTTGTCAGACTATTATATTGAGCGTAGTGGGTATATTGTGATAGGCGAGGGCGGCGCCTCGGCACACGTCTGGTATTGCGGCAATCCCTGTTTAACTTAAATTAATTACGGTACAGTGTTACTGCAGTTATGTGTTTGTAGGCATCAGTCTCTCGATGTTACCGTTCACTAACCTACAGGACACGACGCTAATACAGTACAGGGGGGCTGATAAAAAATTGTATAAAAACCATCGACTAGACGCTACAATATCCAATAAATATTTTTCGAAAAATTTCAGAATAATGTCTTCCATACTAATTTATATACCATACAATCTAGAATAAATAATTCAAGCGATACGAGTGACGGTCACAAAATGTTTGAATATAAAAATAATTCGACATAAGCAATGTGACGGCAGATCTACCAGTTAAATAAGAAAAATAATCTATGATTACAATAATAGGGTGAAGCGATATTTTCATAATGATCACATTCGCGCTACACGCGCGACACTTTCATCTTAATCGTACTAAATGCAAACAGGGCGGCGCCTTCTCGAGACGCATTTTAAATATTGTTTTTTTTTTAGTACGAAATGTGCATCATCAATGCAGGAGCATTGACTAACATTCCTATTTTATAATCATTTAATATAAACCATTGGCAGCGGATTCCGTCTCAGAATTGGCTGATTGGGTCGTTCGTCGCCGCCACGCTTCGACAAGATGGCGGCTAAAGGAAACTAAAATGGCGTCCGTAAAGCGCGCGCCCCACGAGTTGACATTGTCGATATGAAGTTAAGTCTCACGCCGTCGTCGTGGACAACACGAGCGTGATAATGGAAGAGTATTGCGAATAGGATTTGTATGAGAGATCCTTTTGAACATGATTGATTTGATGACTTGATGAGATGGTAATGATGACTGCCTCGAACTGAGGGTTTGTAACTTAGGCCAAGGAACCGTTACTAAAATAGTGTCAGATGAACTGGCAGCGTTACGAAACAGATTGGGCAGCCGTATGGAGGTGTGTCGTCAAAAGGATCCTCCCGCTGAGTTTGGCCTGCCTAGTACTCCCAGTGCGTGGCGGCGCTGAGGTCGGGCCCGGCCAGACGGAAGTTGCCGTTCTTGGCGGCGGCGAGGTAGTGTCCGCCAGTGGCGGCGCGGATGGCGAGGCGTGTGGGTTCGCGCAGCTCGAGGTGGAAGCCTTGCGGGCCATCCGCGTCGCACTGCACCGACTCGCTGTCTGCGTGCCAGTATTTGCCGTTTTGTCCTGGAAATGGAATGTAGATCTTAGCCGAATTGTTTGTAATGAAATGAGGTTGAATAAACAGCTTATAGACATGTCAGGAAAATATGGTCCCTACGAGATCTGCTCGGTTTTATGCAAATCCCATTGAGATTGTATATTTTCCATTTTTACTCTCGCCTAAATATTAATTCACATTGAATTTTCAACTTCTAATGCTATGAACATTAGGTACACGTCACTCAGTACTAGTGAAAACAGACATTTAAATGGAATCTCCTGGTTATTACGATTTGAATAGGTCCTCAACTGTACTAAATATTATGTCACAGAATATTTTCGTACCTTTGAAGTAGACAGCGCCTTTGGGTCCGCGGATGACCTGGATGGTCTCGTAGTTGGCCTTGTTGCACTCCAGCCGCACGCCCTTCGGCCCCACGAAGCCTTGCTCGCACTTCAGCACCAGGATTGGCCTGCAAATTGTACATTAGTTAGCAATTGAATGAAACAAACCAGAACTTACTGCTATATAATATGAGCTACCGATAGGGTCTCCGAAAGGGAAGGCAGAAGTGTAGGTACCTAATAGCACACCTTTTGCAAGTAATGTTTAAGTAAGGGTCGAGCCTATTGCCATCAACCAGAACCCAGGCTACATGGCTACAGGGAAATTCCTGATGGAGTTATAGCTATGTTATCCTACAAATTATAAATGATTTACTTCCTCACATAAATTGTACATATTTTATTAACTGTATGCTTTTGATTAATTTATTGAATGATGTCTATTTCCTTGTTATGCGTTATTTCTGACACAATAAAACATTGTTTAAAACTGATTATAAATTAATATTCATTTCCTCATGCCCAAATGTTTGTATGGAAACATTGGTTAGTGGTGGCTGTAGGTAATAGCAACATGATTTTAGTGGACAAGCATGTTTACTAAATTAAACCCAATTTTCACGTAATTTAACATTGATTTTTGCGGAAAAAACACGTGATATTTGCCGAGACCCCCCACTCTCCCTCGTGAGATTAGGTGAGATTCGGCCCTCTGCCCTCCCCCCTTAACGCCTCACGTAATTGGTCGCACTCCAATAAACATATTAAAACGGATAACAAAGTATTTGGTCTACATAGTTTTATATGTGGCCTCAAGATATGTGTGACTTACCTGTTAATGAGATAGAAGTAGTATTTGCAGTTCTCCTCGATGGCGTCGGCGTTGGCGTACAGATGTCCGGAGCGCTTGGTCATCAGGTACTTGCCGTTGTTGGCGCGGAACGCCACGGCGCCGTCACCTTGCCACTCCAGCTCGAACAGGGCGTTTGATGACCTGGCGACGAGGACACGAATGTTAGGAGATGTAAGAAGAAAGACTTTTAGAAGATCGTCGGCTCTGGATGGTAGGGCTCACAGATCTGTTTTCTAAATAAAAAAATAGAACTGACATCATGGAGTCAAACCTTGGGGCCCTTACCACATTGAATGATTTTCTGCTGATGGAAGTAGACATGTCTTTTTTATTCAAGCTTATTTGAACCAATGCAGTAAAATAATTCAAACTCCATTTAAAATACTGGTATTCAGCTGCATCCGGTTAGATTGGAAGCCGACCCTAACATAGTTGGGTAAAAGCTAGAAGGATGATGAGTTAGACCAATGCAAGGTACAAAGATCATGGTTATACTATGAGACTATCTTCTTTTTGAATTTAAAGTTCAGTGAGTTTTTGGTGAAACTGACCAAATCACAGTAAAGCAAGTTTTTATTATTAGCCATTTGCCTTCCACTGCAGGGCAAGGGCTTCCCTTCCCATTTTTCCACTTATCCAGTGACGTTATACACCAATTCTGTAAACCAAACTTCAATTGGACTTAGATTTACTGAGGTGGCCGAGGTAAAAAGCCCACAGTCTTATCCCCAAAGATCGGTCGCTTATTGAAGTTTTCCTCCCGAAAACAAAAAAAAAAGCTACATACTTGTTATCCCCAGAAGCCTGGATGCCGCCGCCCGTCTCCAGCGTCCAGTAGCGGTCCTGCATGGTGCGGATGTACCAGCGGCGCGTGGCCCAGTCGAACTCCAACTGGAATGTCTCGTGAGACGAGATCTCGTCCTGGTTCGCTGTCACGTCCACACCTGGAAGGAAAAGAGAACTAACGTCAGATTTTGACAAAGAGCAAAGGTGGAATAGATTGGCCAATTGGTTAACAAACAAAATATATGCTAATTAATGAGTGATTAGTCCCATTCCCGGCACATCCAAATCTAACGCCAATGTTTCGCCTTGTTGTCTTTTAAGTATTTATATAGATTTGTATAGGCTATAAGTATGTTTGAATATTAACATTTACCTGATGCATCACAGACTACCTACAATATTGTCTCAGCCTCTTCCTGTAATTCAAGGGTACTCTTGCAAAGATCGGTTTTATCGATAAGACTAGATATTGTGTCACTCTTTGTAAAATGTTTTATTTTATTATTGTTACTTGTATGGTGTATGTCATGTACATTATAAAGAATATTCTATTTTACATATTATTCTAAGTTTTCAATCTTGCAAAACATAATTGTTACCATTAGCACAAATAAATTCCAGCTCATTCAGTCCACCTTTTCGTTTTCTAACCTAACTAAGCAAACACTCGACCTTCCTGGGCCACTCTCCACTCAAGTGGCCAGCTGACCGCTGTATGTCTGTTTGTCTTGCACTTGAGGCCGTATGGAGCAGAGTGCGCCGGCAAACACAACAGTGGCTCAGGTTATAAGGCCCTAAGTGGGATAGGACTTACGGAGTCATGTCGAGTGGACTTAACCCCGGTTTGGATAAGGAGATTTATTTAGATACAGGCCGTGCTTCCTATTGGTGAAACTTACGGACGGGCACAGACTTTCAAACCCCATTCAAATTTATCTTATTTAGGGGATGAATTTCCAAAATTCCTTCCGTATTCTGAACCGCCGTTGTCACGGTACTCTTGCCATTTTACCATAAAAAGCAGCAGTATATATAATTGAATATTTTTAGTTAAATACAGACTCCGTGGTTTGTCTTGAATTTAATATATGAATGGATTTAGTACTCATCAATTACTTTGTTGCACTTAACACGCCAAAGACAGACTTCAAATTTCCATAAGCATTAATAATTTAATGTGACATTGGCTAACTCCTAACCTAAGACACGTGTGAAATTGTCAACACAGACTTGAGACTTCTCATGACACTCAAGACAATGGTGGATAGAGCAGTTGTTACTTTTTGAAATGTTATTATAATCTTGCTGGTACTTTAATGTTTTCAGATGGTCAGATATTGTTTAACATTTTCACCCATAACAAAGTCAAATCCTCATCAGTAAACACAACAGGGCCCTGGACTCTCGAGGGATGTATCGTTAAACTCCAGTCCTATGTGACAGGACTCATGTAAGTATAATCACGCTTCATGCGAGGCCCCTAGGGGTGGGTAGAGAGCGTAATTGAGCGGTGCATAGTAATGAATTGGTTGGTGACTCGGGTGGTTGCAGAAGTTGTGATTAGTTTTGGTTCATTTTCATAACGTTATTATAGCTGACAGTTTCAATTCAGACTTGTACTATCGTTAGTCTAGTATTTACTAAAAAGGTCCATTGAAATTTGTGCTTCAGTGTATTCATGAAAGGATCCTCAATTCTGAATAAACACTGCAATATTATTAAGATTGTCACTACTATTATTGGGTACCTGCCTCGTTGGTCTAATATCCGCGAGTGCTACTGCTCACCTCTATCTAATATTTTGAAGGCGTGATGTTATGGTATCCTAGTTATAATGTTACTTTTGTATCCCTCTGCTAGCAATTCACATCTATTAAGTCAAAATCACAGCAATTTCTAAATCCCCTATCTCCCGGAAGCGTAAGTAACATCTAACATTGGAACATAAAGCTCGCAGTAATATACAAGTTGAAGCCAGGAAGCAGCGCTTGCGCATCAGACGGTGTGAGTTAAAGATTTGCCGCGCGGCTGACGGGCGATCGTGCGCAACGACTGCCGGAGAACAGGGGTGGCAGTGCAAAGTATCTTTCAAATATCATAAAAACTTTGTAGAAAGAAACACAGTTGAAAACCCATGTGTTTGATTGAAGACGAAACTTACCATGTGTTTAGTCAGCAGCAAAGCCTTAAGCGACCTATCTCCTTATTTATGGGTATAAATATATGAATACATAAAAGACTTAATCCCCACCTCACCCCCCGGCTAAAGGTTTAACATTTGCAGACACTGAGTGAGGTACACAGACAGCGAGCCCTTCTGATCGCCACAGGGCAGTAGACACAACTGATGATGTTCCAGCGCAAACGAGGGGGAGGGTTTGTGAAAAATATCACATGCAATGAATCCACTGGGCTTGCGTTTATCATAGAGAAGAGCCCTGTCCCAGCAGTGGGAAAGCTATTTATGCTTATAAAATGGGATGGGAACGATTGAGTCATATGTTCTGTATGTAAATGCATACCCATGTATTGACATTAGTTATGGGAATCGTACAATGGGAATTGTAGCATTTTATTGTGTAACTGGCTAACTGCAACTGAACCGATGAACCACGACCAGTTACCGTTGACGCTATAACAGTTATTTTGAGTAACTGATTGATTAAGCACTCAATTGTGACGAAATGTGATGAATTATCTAATGATTTTGTATTTTGATTTACCTGCGACATTTGCGTAAATTGCGAATATCACTCGGATTGTCTATTACCTTTTTTAGAGCTGAACAGAGTGTATGTTTCGCAGCTGACTTGTGAAGTTTATTTTTCACTTTTTTTTTAACCGACTTCAAAAAAGGAGGCGGTTCTATGTTCGTGTGTATGTATTTTTTTTTTTTTAAGATGTGTAGCTGGAAGTGTGTATTGGCAGCCCTGTGGCACATCGTGCGCTATCACCGGGCTATGACCGGCGCACGCGCACAGTACCGCTAGCGGCTCAGCGCAGATGCATTGCCGCCATTATTTGTTGTAACGGCCATGCGCAGCCGATATCCTACTAAATTCGATATATCTGATGAAGTATTTTACAGGAAAATATCATAGAATTGCAAACGGATCTGATATTCCAAAAATTTAGAGCATAGGAACCATAGAAGTATAGTATAGTAACCAACCATTGCTGCCAATTCTAATGATTATATTCTTAAGTTCTTACACAGGTCTAAGTGCATGTTTATATTGAGCCTGTCTGAAAGGTTTAATACAGAATAGGAACCTTAAGACATGTGCTAAGTGCGACTTCGCTGTACTCGAAATATCTTTTCCAATTCCTGGACCGATTTACCTATTTTAAATTAGACCCTCCCTGGTAGTCCCCACTTACCAGGACCGAGACCTAAAACCTTTCTTCCCATCGGAAAAGACACCATGGAACCAGACATCTTAGATACACTAAAAAATCAATTTCTTTCAAGCAGGGGCAATTACATTTTTACTTATCTATTACCAATTGCACAGATTATTAGAATATCACATACTCTAGGGTCTCAAGACTATGAAACAACGCCCATCTGTCTTCATCATTCCAAGGTATGGACAAGGTAGTGGAGCGTATAATGCAGCCGCGCCCGCTCCTCCACATTAGTGCGCGGGCGCATAATTGTCGATGTAATCCGCACCGCTCTGCTGCCTCACTGGAGTGATGGCGGAGACGGAAGTGGCGACAAATCATCGCAACACTTGCACGTGTCATGCACTATTGTGTACGTACGTACAATCGACAAAACAACAACTACTATTCCCTGAATAACGCGTAACGTAGACAACTGCAAGGTATGCGGGACTGACTCTGAGCTGTCTAGTGTTCCGATAGTTCGCCAAAATGTATTGCAGTTCTGGTTGAACTTGGTGTATCTAGCTCAGTAATCAATCAGTAGCGTGGTGGGCTTGCACGACATTGCATGGGTATTAATTAGGCCTCAGGTAACACACACAGAACCGGGCGATTTTTTACCCACGTATTTTTATTTGATTAAGTTAATTGTCTCGAACAGATCATAAATATAAACTTTCATGTGTGGTACAACTACAATTATTATTCCTATAGGAAGATTTGCTAGTAGGACATTACGCTTAAGTTTTGTTTTGATAATACGGTGTATCTTTTTCTTATTAAACGTTTTGATACGGAGACAATCATTCAAATCATTGCCATCCTAAGTTAAAAAAAGCCGCCCTAAGTTGAAAAAGTTTTACAATTAAGTCTTATTTCTTGCATACGAATACCAATCTCTGTGATCCACTGTACCTACCAGTAGTAGTGTAATTAATTACGAATTACCGGCGTGTGAGAGCCGCATGCCGCACAACGTGCCTAGACTTACACAGACGCTAGCTGCTCGCTATATGGGCTGGGAATGTCATGGATGCGCTCGTAGGCAGTTCCGGAGGTAATACATAATAAAATAGCTACAGGCTATAATTCATAATCCCTGGTAAAAATCAAAGAATTTATATCACGTAGGCCCGTTACAGACTTTTGAATCTTCGAAAATAAGACAAAAAAAACAATATATGAGCAATGAGCATACATATATGCTTGTATATAATAAATAGCAAGGTACAAACATTTGAAATGTAACTTTAGTAGGTCTCTCCTCTCCTAGTTTTCAAAGGTGGAAATGAAATTCTAGGCACGAATTTAATTAAGTACATTTCTAGAAGCTTGAATTGGTATTATTTTATTCATATGGTTACGGCACGTAGCAGTTAAAACAGAAATAAAAGAAATATAACTCTGAAGAATTGCTTTAATATTTTTGAGTATAGGTCTTATACGAAACTGGTTGTTTTATGGCCAAATTATGGTTATTTTACAATTCCACCCACTCAAACGTCCCAGTTACTAGAGCAACGTTTTTTCCGTATGCCCGAAACGTCCCAGTTACTACGTTAACTTCGTACGTCATCGATTATTCAAACGCAAAATACTAAAAAACTCGACTAAGGAGTCTCCATATGTTTTGTATGTCAATGGCAGTATTAAATTACGCATCTGTGGTTATACGACACGTCTAGTATTGCGTCAGCCATAGTTAGAAAGAATTATTTACAAGTACGGGACGTGTCGCAACCGGCCATCTTGAATTTTCGGACAGGCGGCCGCTTTTATTTACAATATGTGATTTATTATCCCATTGTGTTGAGTTTTGTTTATTGAAATCGTTTTAAGTGTTCATTCTTATCGTGTATCAACAAACAGAAGTGTATTCCAAGTGTTTATAAGTTGTTAAAACAAGTGATAAAGTCGGCGAGTAAAATTGGATCATTTTGTATGGGACGTTTGGTGAGTTTTTAGAAAATTTTGTTGATTTTTAGTGTTAAAGTTGTGAAATACTTATTATATAGGGAAAACAGTTAATTATTAACATAAAAGTAAACTTAAACCAAAGAAATCTGATGAAAATAGTGTTTATTTCAACGATTTATTTTTTTCCTTCCAATGTAAACAATGGATGACCTCGGGAATGAGTATTTATTTTAAAATTAATTTTGCTACACTGGACGTTCTACTGTAATGGTGTAATGGTATCAAAAGAAAGCTTATATAATCTATTTTAATAATAAATAAGTTTCGTTGAGCTATGTTACAAAATGTTTCGTAAAATATTTTTTAAACAAATACTTTACTCAAATTGAACCTGTGTTGGCATTGTTCGTGCGGCGTTGTTTCGTTAAGTTTTTATATAATATCGTATATATTTCAGTAAAATACTTATTATAATAGGTAAAGCAGTTCATTATTAATATTAATAAAAATAAACACCAAAGAAATATGACGAAAATATTTCTCATTTCAACGGTTTTATTTTTTCGCTAACGGTCGTTTCTAATTTAGAAGTATGGAAGGGCTAGTTTTTATTGATTTATTGTGCTAACACTGTACGTTATGACTAATGATGTATTGTTATGTAAAAATAGCTTATATAGTCTATTTTAATAATACATAAGTCACATTGCGATATGTTACAAAAAGTTACGTAAAAATCTGTTATATACAACTATTTTACCCAAATTTAACCCGTACTGTCAACTTTGACATTTTTTGTGTGCATATTTCATTAAAGGGGAGTATATAGTTTATTTTATGTATCAATTTCCTATGTATGTAGCTTCATGCAGGTATTTTTGTATTGCTGATAAAGTAGCCAGATTTTTTGCAAATTCACTTTTAATTTGTATCGGCAAGCCCCGCCCCCCGCTTTTCGTGCCGTTAAAGTGACGTGGACGTTTCGAGCATTGACAGCTGTCAAAATTGGACGTGACAGTGGATACCGTATGCTACTGCCACTTGCATAGCAAAGTAATCACACTAAAATAAAACGGAGTAGCCGAACTACTGTCCAATTATTTTTAAATTAAGTAAGAAATCCCAAAAATAGCCATTTTACGCCGAAACCCGTTACAGCGAGCTACTTGGAGCATACATTTAATTAAAACTATAAAGTTTACTAAGTTTAGTGATGTAGTGAGATCACACGAGACATGACTCTGTGCAGGCATCCGTGCAGTAGAGAAACGTTAGAAAGCATCGCGCAACGTTTTTTGTTCGGAATATCTGCGCGCCGCACTATCAGCGCAGCCGCCAATTCCGTTGACAATTTAGACGTTGCTGAATACCTCTTAATTGGCCTGCTTTTGAATGGAAGTCATCATGCATATCCGATTATAATATGCGTTTTTCCTTCTGTAATAGATCTCGGTATGGACGGTTAAGCCGGTTGACGTGTCATCAATAACAACAACACGTCGAATACATTCTTTTGAGATTTAAACAATAGCGAAGATTAGCCATTAACAGTCGTGGAAAGTTTTTGACTAAGATTATTTTGAGTGCTACATATTATGTAGATTTATGTAATCTGCAAGCGTGCACCTGAGCATACATTTTTAATTGTGCACAATAAAATAGAAAGACGCTACGCCCAATATAGCACGCGACGGTTAACGAGGGAATTATTATAATTTCGCATCTTAACAACGAATTACGCGGTCTTTGCACCTTGGGAAGCGATCTCAAATGTAAATGATGTTAGATGGGTAATTAGTAACGCGGGCTGGTCGACCATCTGTCACTGTACTCTACCGTTACGCACTATAACTTTAGATTCCAAAATGGCAACATTATTTATTCAGGTAAAAGTTTAACATGATATACATATAAGTAAGTTAATTATAAATACAGATCAAAACCTGATATTTTAATTTCGCAACGGAAATTCGAGTGTCGCTTGTTTTATGGCAATAATAAAGTTAAACATGAGAATGTTTTAAAAACACTCTGCCTGCCTGTTGTCAACACCAAATATTCAACTTTGCCTGTCAATGATCAACGAAGGGAGAAAAATGTGGCCAAACACGTTGCCAAATTCAAGATCAATTTACATTGCCGTCAACACGCTAAGAAAAAGAATGTCGCACAAAATATTCTAAAAATCCTTCTACTTCACACTCACACCAAAACAAGCTACTGGACGCGTAAACATTTCTACTGCTGTCGGTAACCCGATACCTAGGCAGTACTCGTAGCTCGTGACTGAGGCTATACTAAAGCCGTTACGGAGGTCTAGATCGTGACGAGAACTATACACAAAACCACAACTTAGTTAAGTATGCAATTGACCACAAAGTAACGTACTGCAAGTAGTTCGGATGCAATAAAAAACAATGGATTGTGCAACAGCAGTATGGTTGATGTATCAAAAACAAAAAGGTGCATCGAAGCATGGTTTGTCTTGTCGGTCCGCTCAGTTACTGTTATCCTCGCTGACTAGCTAATCTATTCACCACGTTATGAGGTTATGGGTAAAAATAAACGCGAGACCTCTGCCTTTTTTCGAGACGAATGGTACTTTCTGTATTTCTTGAGCTCCGTTACAAGGTGGCCACATTTATGGCAATGTTTATTACTTAGGTCTTTAAAGTTATAGGGGCATGGCATGGACACTTGGGTTTGGGACATTCCAGCAAGTCGGTATGTCATATTCTGGACTACACCGTACTCAGATTGTGTCGGTCTGGTGATCTGGTCTATGCAACCTCACTGCGAAGTTTTATTAAAGGATAAATGTTGGGGAAAGACACAACCGCTATGAACAAACCATGCAGCGTCAGGTGGAGCTCATCGGTAAAGATGGAAAAATTAAGGATATGTTGGATTGGCATAATCTACCGGCAACCTTATGCAATCCTGTTGAAGGTCGCTACAGAAACAGGCAACACTTTACAGGTCATTGACGTTGAAATCTAATCAGCAACACGGTAAGCAGACTGGGCACAAAAGTTCATCGATTGCACTGTTCAGTAGCAAACACGACTTTATTGTTCGAGACTTGTATTTTTTTCAATAGATATTTCAAAATCATCTTGGACAACAATATTGTGATTGGTGTGATTCAGCATTATAAAAACTGTGCTACTTACGTGAATAAATCTGATCACAACAAGTAAGCCGTTATCTACCGAAAATAGCGGTTATTTTACAATAAAGCATTTTTGATTTGTATACCCTAGTTTTGGAGATTAAGCTGTCAGGCTTACTGAAAAATAAACAATAACTGAAAAGGAATTCGTTTAAGTTTCCGGATGAGCAAGAAACTTGGTTGTTAGAAATAAGTTTTAAGACTGTAATGAAGGTTTTAACTAAAACTAGCTAGCCTATATACTCGTATATTGCAGTTTTGGATATTCGATACTGGACGCTGAGCCCTGAGCCGATTATTGAAAACAGTGGTCTTCTATTTGAGCATAACAGATGCCTTAAACATGTTACTATAAACACGGGCATAATTTACTTTTGTCATGATTATGACTTCAGTCTAACTAACGCACGTTTACTCTTTTACACTGTTCTGTCTTCTGACTTCTTACAATATAATTCAGAATTACTACATTCAAAACCTTTTCAGCAATGTACTGCGTGTCCTCACTAGCACTACTTGTGCCAAACCAGACTAGCGGCTTCCGTGACTCTGCATTTAGCAAGCTCTTCACTATCACCACGCAGGTCTAATAATTACACGTCACATACAGCTATAGCCAACATATTATGAACGACAGTGTACCTTAAGCACACTGTGGTTCATAATAAAGTGCACAGTTGGCGTGACTACGCATAGTGTGTCTTTATTAACGGTTTGGTGTGCTGCCTTCAAAGAGGTATAAGTTCGTGTCAGAGGTTGTGATATCGTTGTGCTTGCAGATAAAGTAAAAGTCATTCTAATGTCCGTTTGGGCTGGCTCTTTCTTTGGCCAAAGAATTAGAATTGCCATTCAACGTGCGCCAGTCATCTGGGTATCCGGATGGCAGCAATGTGGAGTACTTAGACACCTAAGCGTCCTTTTGTACATTTTGATAGATTTTATTTAATTTATTTGTTGTAAATGTTTAGTTTAAATTAGTCTTTACGAAACTTAGTTACCTACTAATTTGTGGCAAAAACATACTTTCATATTATATTATCTAGCATACATTGCGGGCACATCAAAATCTACCTTAAAGTCCATTTCACGAAAGAAGTCCCGCAGACGCAGCGCTGTATGTCGCGCGACATAATGTTGTTTCACAACTTTTGGCATCGTAAATAAACCTTATAACGCACTAATCCAATAATAAACTCACAAAATATCTACCACAACAAACGCACCTTGATAACATCGACAAACGACAACATGGCCGATCTGTTAAACTGAGTTCCACAATTGTCCGGGGGACTTCTTTCGTGAAATGGACTTTACTAAGAAATTCTAGTCCCCAGTCCCAAAAACAATTTAAAAAAACTTAGAAATCTTTTAGATCAGACTTCATCAGACACCTTGGTTTTGCTCATCGATTCATGTTTAACTGCCGATATCTACAAATTGTCCGAGCATTATAATTACTTCCTACCTAAATACATTTGACGACATAGCAGGGGCAATCTAAGCGAGCAATGGATCATATAATGTACGTGAGGTGAGGGAAGGTCGACACACCGTTAGCTCCTCAACGATCCTGACCGCCTGGTAGTTCCTGGTGAGATCTGAGCTATACAGCTTCCTTATAGCTATCAACGACTGTAGCTATAATATTATATGGAAAGGTATGCTTGTTAAAAGATAAAAGGTTTCTAGATCTGAATTCTAAATTCTGAGAAAATTAGGCCTTGTTCATAAGCATATAGGCAACGGGTTTGCCAATGAGTCCAACTCAGCTTAGATAGATGCGAAAAACCGAATCACATCTGCAATAACCAATTTATCGGTGTGCTGTGTGTCGTATTAATTATTTTGTAATAATATATGTCATGGCAATTTTGTAGTTTTGCTATTATAGCTCCAATGAGAAAGTAATCAATATTCTTCTATGAAATGAATTGGAATATTTGTTGTGCCTGGCCGGCCAATACTTCCGTCATTTTTTCTACTCATACAATATCCAATACCAGCTATCGTTTAATGTATAGCTGCTATGTTAAACATAGAATGCTATTTTAAATTGAACCCCCTTTTTAAAGACAAATGTGTAACATCATACTTAAGTCACAACATTTCACCACTTATCCACGTGAGCCCGATGTTCGACGTGACGACGACAAGCAAGTATGCAAACACAGCGCCTCTAAACAATACGGGTCAACAGTCTCGACTTCTCGGGTATTGGCACACGACAGCATCTCACAACACAAGCCGGCGCTTCTGAGAATGACGGAACAATACTCACGCGTCGAGAGGCTGAGGTGGCGAGAAGGTGCGATACTAGTGAGATACATAATATGCATTGACGGTGTTCTTTTGGGGGGTTTCTCAAGGATATCGTTAATCAGAATACAAACAAAAGATAAGCCTTCATCATCTGGAGAGCTATAAGATGTCCAGCATGAACATATTAAGATTCTGCCCTTTTTGCAAGTTTAGAAATAGGTTACTTATAATCAAAATATCTTCTCTCATCGCGATCAAAAAGCCAACTTAATGTCTACCGAATAAAAGCCATTAGGTCTGTCACATAGATTGCAGCAGCAAATTTGAATGGCTATAGGAAGCAATGTAATGACGGCCCTGCTCGAGTGTTACTAAGTAGTGAACAGTGTGCGATGCATCACTTTCTCCACATTATGTAGATAGCACTAAATGCTAGGAACAAGGAACTAACACTGCAGACAAAGGAAGTGCCCATTATGTGGGTTTATGAGCGTTTGAGCGATACCATAGCGATGTTGTCTATTCCTCATTTGATTCGGAAGCGATTCGGGTTTATGATCATCATCTAACATAATAAGCTTGTTTCTTTTACTTCATAAGATGTTACGTCGTGGTAGACTTTTAGGTCAATATTTTCGAACATGACCATCCTGGAATTGCCTTAAAGTGTATCTGGAGCAGATGTTATAGTTTCTCTATCAACTGTGCTGAGAGACAGAAGAAGGATTGGCTACTTTATCACGTTTTTCGCCAGCTTATATTTATGAGAATTGACGCGAAACAGTCCCTTAATATGTTCAGTTTAAAAATCGAATCCGTAAAAGACATGTGTACCTCCTCATAGAGAGGAGGGCTGAGTCTCAGCAGCTATGCTATGCAACCAAAAACCGAAGATATGGGTGACACTCACCAGTCCTCACTAGGTACGCGAGGTGCATCATGTCTGGCTCACTCTAGAGGCTTGTGTGCCAGCAGTGTGAACAGCATGGTCTGATAATGCTGATAAACATAATGTCAAAAAACTCACCTTGCTTCACCGACACGTATTTCTCGTTCAAGGCCGCAACGAAGGCCGCCTGAGGCAGACTGTCCTCCAGAGAGAACAGCTCGTCCCTGGTGACGGCCGTGGAGCGCGTCTTCAGCACAGCCTTGCTGCCGATGGGGGCCAGGTAAGCGCCCGCACCGTCGCGCAGCGCCAGGGCTCCCGCGTGGTACTCCGCGCTGAACAGGCACGTTGATGTGCACTGCTCTTGCAGCTGGAGGGAGAAATGAGGGTTAGACTATAGTGTGTAACGAGAGAGGAAGTTTCTTGATGAATATAATAAAGTTCATAAGTTTCTCCTTATTTTCCTACCCTCATTATCATCCCTGTTCTATAGTGTGAAAGTAACAGGTGGCGGAGCTTTGGGACTCAGGACTTTGGGATAACTTTGTTGGTCACACCATGTATATGTATACTGAATTACTGATACAGACAAACTGATACCATGGACCACGTATTACAAGCTTAAGACGACTTTAACCTATTAACCAGTATGGCCTAATTTCATGTTTTATTTAGATTTTAGACTGTAAATAACAAAATAAAAAAACGGGTCAGTTTAAGAACTAAAAAGCAAATAAAGACATTCAAAAGCTACTTTAGCAGCAATCCTATTTTGCATCAAGAAATCTCCGTGCCAAGCTTGGTAAAGGCAATTCATTTACGTCTAGTTTGGTCACAAAATCCTTTTAAACTGTTTTTACTACACATAAAAGCAACATCCGACTCATTAAGTAATTTGTATGTGGAGTCGTTCTGTAGTTAGCTTACGGAATCGTTTGATTTCCTCTCCACTCGTCCGTAAGAGGTACAAAGTTGCGGGGTCTCACGCATGCGTCGTAAGTCTGTATCGATGGTTCCCACGTGTGCCATGTGAAGCCACGGCCGCAGAGCCATTGTTTGCAAAATGAGCTAACTGGGATGTCATTAGGGATGCTCACTTCGTAAATATACATCTCGACTCATAATCTTCCTATCAGTGTTTAAGAGCTGGATATACGCCACTGACATATTTATTATTTTATATTTCTTGATATATTTCTTTTTATAAAAAAGTCCGGTGATGGTTGCGGAAAAAAAAGGTTCTAATACATACACATACATACATAAACTCACGCCCTTTTCCCATGGGGGTAGGCAGAAACCACAGAACGCCATTTGCTACGATCCTTACATACTCCTTTTGCTTCGTCCACATTCATACATCTGGTCATACACGCACGCCGGTTACGAGTACTACGCACCTGTCCTTTCAGAAGAACGGCACCAATAAGATCAGTGTATGTCTTTCTAGGGCGTCCCCTCCCGGCATTACCACTTTTTTTTTTTTTTAAACATTGCCCCACACTAGGAATTTCTCCTGTATCGTGGGTTCACAAACATTTAAACTCACATACCCAAAAAATAATAATTAATAATAATTTTCTTTCTAATGTATCCTAAAAAAGGCCAATTCACGTATATCCACGCCGATTGCATATTCAAATTTGAATTTCAGAAATCATATTGTTTACTAGACTGACTTTGGGTCTTAGAAAGCTGCATCAAGTCTGAAAACCTGAACCAATTCTCTAAAGTGTTTTTTTAGCGGTAAAGGTGTGCTACTTTGATTAAATGAAATAAGTTTACTTGGTTTTAGAAGATAGTGATACTATAATTCTATCCTGAATGTTTTCTGTAAAACAATCGACATTATTTAAAAGAGCTTCTTGCTGGCAACCCTGTATTACTGGGATGCGCGTACGCAATTTGCGACTACAAATAAGTTATTGTACAAAGTGTTGAGCGCCGAACGCTTTGTTCAGCGACTGCGCTGCCCTGTCAGCGAGTTATATCTTAACATTCACACTTATGGACTCATGTATTAATTACTACTCTCTTATACATGGCTAATATGGTAATTAACCAGTTTTTATTCCAACTTGGTATTAATTAATCGTATCTGGGAATTAAAAAGCGATGAAAAAGTGCTAGATTGTCATCGCACGCTAATTGGGGCTAAGACGTGGCATGTAATTAATCTGCAAAACGTTTGTTTGATCTGCTTCGTCACTTAATGAGCATTAAATCGGAATGCGGGTTCTTCGGTTTACAAGCAAGTCTGTGTTTTGGTATCCTCAGATTTTTACGAGGACGCATTGTTAGTTTAGTAAAAGCTCCCAGCAGATCATGGTGTCATCCATTGCCTACCATTGCTCAACTATGCTGGATTCGGCTTCCAGTCTATTCGGATGCAGCTGAATACCAATATTGTCTGACCTCCACAAACCATTTAGTAAGACTGGTTGTCAGACTTTCGGGCCAATAAGTCACTGCTATCATGGTGGATTGGACGCTATTTGGCACTAACCTAACACAAAGACGGTTGGCTTGTTATGGAAATTATTGTTTTTTATCTCATACCTCATTAATTACACTTTATTTCGACCTAATAAACAGTTTGTAACAGTAGTATCTTGACTCACCTTGCCCCCAGCGCTCAAGTACTTGTTATTGCAGGTATGCAGCGCATACTTGCCGCCCTCATCGGCTCTGAACTCCAGCGTGAACAGCGTGTCCTCGCCCCAGGGCACGTTGGCGTCCACGTGGATCTCGTCCAGGGACTCCGACAGGTGCGCGAACCGCTTGCGGCCGATGGAGCGGAGATTCACCTGGAAAGGACATGCGGTTAGAAAATGACATTATGAATAACTTAGATGTAAAGTTTTTTGGAAACGAGTAGCTTCTACACTAAGGTTTAGCAGAAGTAAATAACTTGTTCACATTGAATAAAAAAATAAATGGACTGCCCCGTTGGTCTAGTGGTGGCAAGCGCGACTGCTGAGCATGGTGTCCTGGGTTTGATTCCCGGGTCGGGCCGTGTTATTAGGTTTTTCCATCATTACTATTAAGTACACCTCTACCTAACCCTTCGGGGATTACAGACGTGATGTTGTATGTAAACAAAAATGTTTCTATTCACAATTTATAAGCATGTATTTCGTCAAATCGTTATCACCGCAAGCAGATATTTAAATTTCTAATCACAAGCTCTGTCATTATAATCAATCCATCACAACCCCTGATGTTAATGTTCTGTATCTGTTCTTCTTACAACAGCCTCCTTTCACTCAACTCAGTGCGTTCCCCTGTAGCAGGCGGGCCGCGAGATTGTGGATACGGCACGGAATCTATCCAGCGCACTTATCTCTTGATGATATATTATGTCGTTCAGATGATATTACACTGATATAACTGAGGAATAGGGCCGGGACATAACAGTACACTTACTGTTTTATATCAACAACTTGTTTTGGTTTTGTATCGTTATTGGTATAAAATAGGGAATAATCTACATTCACTAGCTCTGATATTTCTCGCCGGCATGTATGGCCAAGTCAGGGGTGTCAGCATCCTGTCGAGGCTGCGGGTTGTTCGCAAGGGATACCGCGGCCTCGACATGAAGGGCGAAGAAGGAACATGGGTGGTTTTTAGTCAGTAGAAGTCTGACACTCCCTTTCGCTCTGCCCAAGAGCGGGAGGGGTTATTTGATGATTTCCCACCCCAAAAAAAAAAAAAAAAAAAAGGGGTGTCAGCATAGGCAGCATGAAAAGTCGGACACCAGGTTGCCGGTAACCACGATGAAGAAAGAAGTTGCATTTAGTAAACTATTTATATACAGGGTGTAAATCAACCCGTCAACCAAGCATTCTGTACATCAAACTAAGTACTCCTACGCAAAAAATTTAGCTGGGAAACGATTTTTTTTTTTGGTCAAATATCACATTTTACAGTAAAACTCAATGTAGCACTCTTAAAACATTGTGCTAGTGGATGCTTTGAATAGTAAACGGGTCATGGAGGTAATTTAAGTAAAGTTATAACCTGAAAAACTAGTATTTACAAAAACAGCTGTGAAAAATTTGCAACTTTGACCCCCAACATCTCCGTAACTAGGAGGTTCCCAGGTATGGTCTAGAACAAAAAAAATATCGCAGTGGTGGGGAGAACAAGTGCCCTTCGTTTGCGTTAAGGGTACTTTTACACCCTATGTAGGTAAGTTATAGCGAATGTTGTTCATGAAATAATATTTCAATAGCTAAACCATCACCACAAAATAAATTTGGATTATCTTGGATATTATATTTTACATTTAGCAGCATATAACTTTAATTCTGAAACGGAATAAATCAGAGCAGAATTAAATCAAAAAGGAGTTTAAACCCTATTCTAGCAATTTCCTTGCCAAACCACTACCCCTTTGAGAAAACGTATTAGACTGGGGTTCCTGTTGGCAAGTCATCGACCTAGCTAGACGTAGACGTCGGACAATTTTGGCTAGTCAATACTATAGTCTGGGGAGTTTCGTTTCCCTTCAAATTCGGGGGTGAAACCACAAATGAAATACATTTAGTATGGAAGCGCTAAGGCAGAATAATATTAAACAGTGTAAAGGTTAGTGAGGCGCCACTTTTTCTAGCTTGATATTTTAGCGTATTATGTCGTAACTTCTTAAGTTTGTGTTAATATTGCGCTGACCAGGTTATTGAGCCACAGGAATTCATAAGCCGTAGTACCAGCCCTTGGTCCATGTCCAGCAGTACGTCGGCTGAATAATGATGATGACGAGTTACCTGAGGCTTGACAACTGGATACACGCAGGGGCATGGCCTTGCAGCTAGGTTCCCCGTATCACCTGGGTCTGGGCACCTAGACGCATGTATCTTAGTGTCTGACAGCTGTCAGCACGTGTATATTACCTGAGGCCTGGCAGCCAGATGCACATGCCACAGCTCGGCGTCACCGGGCACCTTGGCGGTGCAGGTGAGCTTGTCGGAGCTGGAGCCGAGGAAGTAGCCGCGCTCCACGTTGCGCAGCGCCCAGCGGCCGCTGTTGTCATCTGATACGCTGGACAAGGAGAAAATGCAATTAGTACAAGTGAAATAGCAGCACCTTGACATACTCACGACGGATATCGTATCAGATTGATTGAGGATTGGCGTTTAAGGGAGCGACCACACTTATCGACGCGGCATTGGCTTAAGCTGATCACGTATCACCACATTTGGCGTATTTATTTCGTAGCGGCGACGGGCGTCGTCGGGGCACATCGTCCAAAGTTCCAAGTCGGAACAAGCATTTTATCGTAGACGTAAAGCTCTTTCTGACTGGTTCAGGTCGATAAGTGTGCTCACTCTCTAAGTTACGTATTTCGGGGACTTTGCAGTCAACTTATTACATTAAAGATTAACTATTTACATGTAAATTTATTTTCAACGTGACAATCCATTAAAACGCACATATTTACAATTTCATGCCACCTTATTAATTCACGAAATGAGCATGAAAGCGATCCATAAAACGTTTATGAACACTTTCCATCACAAACTACAAAACACTTGCACCTAAATCCCGTCCATATTGCCTAAGCAATAAACACCATATTCCTGTAAATAAAAGTGTTTATTTTTTCCAACAATGGATGCCAGGCATGGCTTCGCGGAAAAAGCGCGGGCTCCGGACGGTCGCCAATTAGGAATGCCGTACAATTATTTAATTAGTGGTATGAACAAGGAGTTATTGGGCGATGAGAGCTGGCTGCTTATAGGATCGTTGAGGACAAATGCTGAAAGATATTAGTCTGGTATGGAATTCGATAGAAATCAAGTTCAATAGGATGACACATTCACGGGACAGGTCAACTTCTTTTGTATCGGCCGTCACAACAATGGCTATGGGAAAACTTATAGTGGGGAGCATCAGTTTTCAAGCAAACGTTTTGTGTTTTCTTTAACGACATTTACCTTACATTTTTGATTTTTCATCATCGTTATCGCTAAAAGAATGCTTCGGTTAGTCAGACCTGACTATCCTCGCAGAACTCTCACGGAATTTCCGTCGTGTAGTCCCAGAATACCAATGAGACCACCTGCCATAAAATACGGAGCTTATGCAGAATGTACGTTATTATTATACAAGACGCATCCACAACACACAAGGGGATGGAGCCACCCTTCGCACTAGAGGTGCATTTTAATTAACCACTACACTTAAGACGAGGGTGAACGACGACTGTCTTTTGTTTTAACTGACTATACCTCTTCGCAGGTTGCCTATTCACCGAGTGACAAGGTGCGAGTTGTAGGAATAGAACTCTAAAGTCAGTTACAGGTTGCTGATAAGGTTACCATTTGCAAAATCCTAACATAAAGACAAATCTATTCAAAAGAGTCCTGGTATTATATTTTTAGACTGAGGAGTAATTTTAAAAATCTCTTTGAAAAGTTCGGACAAATGGTGACGGCGACAAAGTGTGTTCGCAGTCGAAAAACCCGGAATGTTGCAGACAGACTAAGTTTAGCTCGCCTATCTTGGGTAATATTTTATATTTATGCTGACATATCTAACTTAGTTCTTGGTCTGCAACCGTCTACATATTATAATTTATTAAAAGTTAAAACGTAAAACCGTATACCGCTGGCAGGTACATTTAGGTTAAGGTATTTATCTATGGGTCTTGGTTGACTGAAACTAAATGGATTCTATTCCATTCTGTTCTAAAACCACAACTTTGAAGTCCCCTGTATAAACAGAGAGTAGCTACTAGATAAAATCGGTTGTAAGAATGCAGATCTTGCCCTAATTCCAACGGATATGCGGCGCTATTCCTAGTGTTTAATGTTTGGTTACATATCGGTGACATTTCAGTCTCTCCACAGGTCTCAGCACATGACACATTTATTACATTAACCGCATAACGCACTCGCATACCAGAACGCATCGGAGCCAGACCGGTTAGCTTCGGTTTTATGGCTTCTAAATTCTTCAGTCTAGACCTGAAATAATTACCTTTAGAATGGCCTACTTTATAGAATGAGGATGTAAGCAAATACCAAGCATTTGTATTTAAACAAAGTCATCATCTGCCTAACCTTTTACAAACATGGTCCCCAACCTGGTTTGGCTAGGTTAGGTAGGTCGGCTTTTAGTTGGCACTGCTTTAAGGCCATCTCAACCCATTAATTGGGTTCGGCTTTCGTATAGAAAACTGTTTTTGTTTTCTCTGAAAAGTTTGTGCTCACAAGAATTGTAAGGGAAGAAAAGAATAACTGAGACGGAGAAACTTTTCCTTTCACGAAAACCAAGCAACACAACGACTAACACGTACTTAAACTTTGAATGCCAATGGTTGAAGAAAGACGTGAACAAATAAATGCTCAAGCATGTAACATTTCACATTTGCATCAATACACAAACGGTTGAAAGCGACATTCAATTTAAATGCCAGGCGGTTTGAAAGCACTAGGGACTTGCAGTTTTGCTCTTTGAAGAGCAAACGAGGGAAAATGTCGGTAAAATTACTTGTAAATGGGATATAGGTGGTTATTGACAATAAGTTAAAGGACAAAAGGAAAGAGCAGTAGGTTTGAAGTTTTAGACGTGTGATATTTTAGAGTAGCAATCACAAAGTAGTCTTACAAATTATAATTCTGTGTCAAAATATTTTGGGAAAGGTTCACAAAATAATATAAGCTGCACCAGAATCCCACTAAAGCTTTAAGAGCTTTCAAACGTCAATCCTTAGAGAATGAAAATCAAACCAAAGAAATCCCAGCCTAAATTCATCTTCTGCTTAGGCTTTTCCCAAATATATGTAGGAGCCGGCTTCTACGAGTAGTCTAACCAGATGCAACTGAGTACCTACCAGAATTTTACATGGAGCGACTGCCTATCTGACCTCCTAAGCCCAGTTTGTACTACATAATATTTAACCCTCAGCATAAATTACAGATGTTATTTCATCAAACACAGTTTGTAATTCTCCAGAGTTAAATAAATACCCAGACATTAGTTCGCATATCTTCTGCGTATCCCTAACAGGTCATCCTAAGTCAACAAAAAACATCGCTAACATAACAATAATTTCCATAACAACCGTGAAGACCCTTCAAAACAATTTAAAGACGTTATTTTGGCACGCGCTTACAACCTTCATATAACCTTTACTTGATAGGCTGAAATAAACTTTATTGGTATAATTTAGGGTTGAATGTCCTTTGGAGTCGTCTCGTCTGCACCCTCGCTCAGTCACTCCCCCTCTAAAAGCCGGGGTGTGTGTTGTATTGAAAGATCAATAATTTTGGGGTTACCTCCGGTAGTCCCGGTGGCTAACATGCTTCAGAAGCCCATTAAAATGTTTTGTGAAGCTTTACAAGTGTTCAGATGATTGAGATGTTTGTTATTTGAATATTTCGGACTACATTAGTGCCATATTTAATGGCGACGACAAAAAATAATCATTTAATAATCAATACAAATATTTTGGAAGTCCGTGTATCTTCTCAAGTCACGGCTGAACGAATTTAAATAAAACTTGGCACATGGATATACCATGATATGGGTTAGTCAGGATGTCTGATATTTATTGCTGCCGTATAATATACGTCCCCGCAGGATTATTTTCGACATCCGACGCCAAAAGCTAGTAGGTAATATGAAAAACTTTCAGCTTCGCAGAATTGGACGAGTTTAAGTCAACAAAGGAAAGGGAAACCAATCAAGTACTCGCACTCGAAGTTAAAGTAAGCAACAATATTGTATTGCCTTTCAAAACTTGAGCCAGCAAACGCCGCCGATCAAGGCATGGGATATCTCTCCGGATCTGAAAGTTCCAACAAACAAATCCCAAGTTATTTGTGTGAAGGCTGAGTCATGGCTTTGAGTCACGTTTCATCCCTTTTATTTGGAAAGCTGTGACTTGTGAGCAATGTGACTCAGGGTTTTATTTCTCCTGAAAGTACTCTGAACAAAATGGCGTCGGTACACGACCGGAACGTCCATTATTGTTTGACAGTGGCTTGATTTATTAAAGACAATTTCGGCATGTCAATTGTGCCACTGCAGAGAGACAGAATAAGCATGTAAATCACAGACTAAGATGATTTATTTTTTTAAACTTTGAATGGTGTCTGTTTTGCCCAGTTGGTTAGAGAGATGTGTATCTTTAGTACACACATATTTCGGCTACATGTGGAATAACCTATGCATCATCATCATTTCAGCCAAAAGACGTCCACTGCTGGACATAGGCCTCCCCCCGATGTCGCCACCTTGACCGGCCTCCTGCGACTCGCATCCAGCGGGTGCTAATAAGCCTATACAAGATATCATTTAATGCCACTTGGTTCAAACACACAGCAAACAACAACAAATCATTTTCTCATGGAACTAAGATCTTATCTTTATTGTACAGGCAATCCCGAAAACGATAAAGAGCCTTAATCATTTAATCTCATCACAGATAGTCTGATACGTGACTTTAACAACATTAACTTCTTTTTCGCACAAACTAAAAAGTTTCAAATACACGCCATCAACATCGTCTGCCTTCTTCTTCGTCTTTGCGAGTCTCATTCAATCCGCAATCCCTGGTATTTTTGTAAAACCACTTATCACACTTCTTATTCAGTAAATGCACCTCCCTGGTTCATGACACCGCAAAGGTTTTCTACCATAAATCATTAGACAATAAGCACCTATCATAAACTATAAAAAAGGTAAAATATCCTCGGCACAAGCTCCCCGGTTCCGGTGAGTCACAAACAAGTCACGGGGATTAGCATTAGTATGCGAAGCGAGGGGTCTCCGCCTTTGTATGGTGTCTTAGACAGAACAAGCAGCGATAAGGTCGTTTGAACTGGATAGATTTGTGTTCCGATTGGTTTTTTGTTCGGTTTTAGATCAATGACATTTGCTGAAGGGGTTTTTTTATGTGACCGGCAATAGGCACTCCAATATTACTTGGGACTAAACCAATTCCGGCGAAAGGATGTTTTATAGACCCGGCGGGGTTGCGGATTGTTCGAAAGAGGATCCGCGGCCTCGACACAAAAGGTTAATAAGGAACATGGTGGTATTTAGTCAGTAGAAGTCTGACACTCCCTACCGCTCTGCCCAGAGCGGGAGGACTCATTTGATGATTTCCCACCCTCCAAAATAAGGGTGTTTTATAGATACACCTTTGTCTAACCACTCAGGGACAGTAAGCAGGGTTAATGTTATTATGTATGTGGATGGCTCACAAGCTAAAAGGCTAGAGCAGTAGGTAACCGTAATCTAATAGACATTTTCAATACGGGTGACATCGCAGGCATCCGCAAATGCGTTGCCCTCCCTTTCCCTATGACAAACTAGATTATCGATCTCTTGTCAGCCAAATAACTAGCAATCTACTAAAGAAGAAGTTCGTATTCCGTTTACAAAATGATCAGTTCAGTGGTTATTTCTTCCAAAATCAAACTAAAACGAATAGTTAAACAAAAAGCCGGGTATTCCAGTCGGTTGTACTCAAAGCAACATCGCAGCCCTGAGACAGGACCGGATGAATTTTAATAAAGTTTTGTCAGAAAAGTGCGGCGCTGTGTAAATAACACATTACGTTTGTGAATTTTAAACACGTTTCGTTAAATGAGGTTATATCGCAGAGCCTTTGATCTTGTGAGCTTAAAAAGGGAACCTACATTATTCTACCCGAAATGTGCTTATGAAGGTATAAATCCTTCGTGTAATGAAACTTCTCCCTCATTTAAACACTCCATTTTGTTTCTGACTTCATCAAACCAATACAAAGAGGAACCTCAAACAAGAGCCAGGCTGACAAGTGACGGGTCAGGGATGTTACCGTCCACAAAATATGAAGACAGGACTTCTATCACATCTGAGCATGAACTTTACCTGCCATAGTCATGCCATGTCAGAGCTGGCCTGGATGCTACGTACTGGTGCGTAATGCTACTGGTCAGACATATCTGAAGAAGCTAGTAACGTCCTGAAAAGTATAACGCTTCTTACCTGATATGGAACTTGCTGCCAGGTTCCTTCTCCTCTGACTCGCAGGTGACGTTGCCGAACGAGTCCACAGCCAAGTACTTGTCCAAGTGAGAGCGCAGGTAGATCATGCCTGGACAAAACACAATTCATTACATACAATATAAAAATTAAGGCCATAATGAAGTACATAACATAACACAGCCATCAACCCGTGGCGCCTATATAACCCACTAACACTTTGCACGACCCGGGAATCGAACCCACCACCACACGATCAATTGTGACCACTAGACCAACGAAGCAGTCAATAAAATACATCTTTTGTGAAATAAGATGGATACTGGGATCTTAACGATCATAAGACGGTTCACACAGTATCAGTTTTCGATGTATTTCAAAAACTTGATGACCGATTGTAATCAAAATAATATTAGTTGAGGAAGTCTTGCTCCGTATGGCACATTATGTCAATGAACTCAAAGAAAACACATACAAGGGGATAGGCCGATGTTAAATGAGACTACGGCTAGTTCATACTGTACTTTAACACTGGGTCATTAAAACGCTATTGCAATAAACCCGAGAGCTTTTCCTTAAAACCCGATGACCCAGCCCCAATAGAGCTGAAGCACTACTTTGTTCAGGCACTTAACTGTTGAAGTAGAAAGCTTTAATCTGAGCCGGTGATAGATAACAGAGATTAATCGTGCCGCCGCTCCGTCAGCGATCGCAGTTGGTCGGGAAACACTACATCTGTTCAAGCCGTCGATTACCAGTACCGTTCACAAACGCTTTAGGATCTGTGTGCCTTGAGATGTAGCAGATATAAACTTTTGCAAAGAAACTACGATGGTATTAATGATTTGCTTATTACCAATACCTCGTAAAACTCGAAGTCTATCGAATTTACGAGATCTATAAAGTTTTAGTACCGTGGATTGCAGTAATAATTTGCAGCTTTCCACACCTGCGTTTAATAATTCCGATAAATTGCAGTACAGGTAAATCATACGAAGTCCTCACATTAAAAATGATTGGAGACTTAAATAATAAGTACTGTTTGCGGGTACTAAGCAAGGGTGTTGTCGAGTCAATCTTTATGTTGAACAGCATTATTGTCTCACTCTCAAATAGTTCTTGATGTTTATGTTAATGAACTGTTCATGCTACTAAAATGTGAAACTGCTAAGGGTATTTCTAAAGCCAACACAACATTAGAACAAAAGCAAACCTTTGAACAGCTGAATGTAGATATGCAAGTAAATATTGTCGCAAGCTAATCACACCTGAGGGATGTGACATCGATCAGGTGAGGGTTCACAGCTGTTAGACCTTGAAACTTGACAACAGGGGTAAGGGGGCGACCCTCTGATTGGATCGTAATTTAGCAATCCGAGGGGCGGGGGCACGCATACATGTAGTTTTCAAATTTTAAATAGACTTTTAGAGAACCGTTTATGCATGAAAAGATTTTGCGGATTACTTAATGGTTTCTTAGTGTGTATTTATCCTACTTACTTTCGTCATGGGTTGCTCGAATTATAGCTTAGTTAGAGGTTTATCATTCGGCGTAAAGGATACAAAACTACGTAGACCAGTTTACAGAAGAAGATTAACGAATCTTGTACAGTTCTGTTCTATGTATCTGTAGCTTTAGACCAATTATCATCCTTTACTACGATTTCTGTACTTAGCTGTACTGCTCATTTAGAAGCTTTATATTTTTTCAAAATTTCTGCGATTCAATTAAATTTTAGAACAATTGTTTTGAACCCTCTTCTGTCGTCCGTATCTCCCCTGGCATGCCCTATGCACACCGGTGTAATTAAGGGCTCGAGAGCAGGGGACTTTTTGCGACAATTAGTGGCAGAGGGGAGCGCGACAAAACTGTCGCTATGGCGACATACCGACGATTTTGTCACTCGAATTATATTTAGGAATGCAGAGAATGTAATGATTGAGATACATCAAGTATTTTATCTAAATCAGGGGAAAAATTCACAGCACGTGATGAAAAAGGTGAGGTCAAACGTATCCATTAGAATGATTACAAACATTGCTGAGAAAATTCTGCCTTTACCATAACGGTACTAATTAAATCTAAAAATATAGGCATTACTCCTTAACGGGGCAAAGGCTTGTAAAGAATTAAGTGTCCAGGGCTCACCGTCTCCTTCCTAGCATTAATAAATAGATGTTTGCGATCTTAAACCTTATAGGCAGTCCGGAAGTCGGGGTGTTAGCACCTGGAGTGAGTCATGGACTGATGGATAACTTTAAGACTACTAATGGTTTTGTTAACGACCCCGTTCATTGCCCTGGCGCCAATGAAAACGAAACGATAAAGATTGTAATATCGAACACTGGGACGAGGGTTTTAGAGGATTGATTTTACAGTTGGCGTGAAAGAAAGAAGGTAAGATTCGGCACACAATGCAAGTAAACATAGCGGGAAACTGATGGACGTAAAGACGACGGTTGTGCCTTCAAAAGTTCCATCCATTTTGAATTAGAAACCTCGAAATGACAAAATAGAAACCAACATTCACAGTAATTAATATACCACTGATTTCAGATAATAAATGGGAGGGGTAAGATTTGTACCGACAATAAATTAACAAAGCAATAATGATAAATCAAATGTTGGAGTTCATTTAATGTTACCGGAAACCTGATTAGATAAATTATGTGCTCTTAAAATCAACATATCTACGCAAAATTATTATTCGCAATTATTAGACCAGAGATTTATACATTGTAAAGAACCGCCATTAATACTAGCGAAAGTAAATTATGGCTTGAACATCAAATATTTGAGTATTAAGACTTAATCGACTAGCAAACAGACGGTGTTTTATATTGTGTAACACTAAAGTAACCAACTAACCATCGATTAATCATATGATACCTAACCCATCAAAACCGAACACTAGTCGCCCATAAATCGATTCAGTAAACCATCAGACTACCACTAATCCATATAATCGACCATAAAATGATATAACCGGCCTTCCTTGGGAGAAACCTCGTTTACCGAAACACGTAGCGAATTACAATTTCACGAGCAAGATCACAAATTGCCCATCCCTCGTAACATTGCCCGACACTACTGAGCTTATTATTATAGAGAATCGATAGACCAGATTTGCCCATCTGTTCGTAGAAACGTTAAGTGGGAAGATACCAGGAATATCGGATAATATTTTCCGGATAGCTTTAACAACAATATCGGTGGTTATCTAAAGGTTGTATGTTTTTCTAGGCTCAAGGTTACGACTTCGGCTTTAGGGACAAAAGATTACAGTTGAGCGAGATTTCACGGAATTCGTAGTTTTGCTTTTACTCTTGCATAAAACTGTTACTCCACAATTTGGTTGAGTATTTCCTGGATCATTTGGTTGATTCAGATTTTGTCTCCATTGTGCTATAAAACATTATTAGCCTATTCATATCAAACATGGATAGTATTGGCCTCTAAATGATCCCACAATTACAAATGAATGTACTCACTGTCATTAGCATTTCCCGAAGCAGGTTCCAAGGTCCATATCTGCTTCTTCTTGAGGCTGGTACCGTTGGCGTTGATCTTGAAGCCGAAGGTCTCGGCCGTGAGATAGCGGTAGCGTGAGTTGATGAGCCCGATGGTCCACCAGCCGCGCTGCTGGTTCTGAGTGATGATGTCTCCTGCGCTGCTCATGTCGCCGTTGCTGTGGCCGTTCATTTTTTATAGTCTGTGGAGAGAAGAAAGATGGTGAGAATGAGAAGGTGTAACCAGAACGGATAATGGTTGTCTTGGGTGGAATCACAGGTAAACATAGATAATACAACACACACACAAAATCACAACGTTGAAATCAATACGAAGTTGAACGTTCATTAGAGACAGAGGTCGCTAGTTATTTGTCACAACAAAACTTTCATAACAATATTTCCATCTGCTCAACTGACAAAACAAAACATTAATACCAAGTCACTCGCAGACCATTATAAAAGTACTTTTTATCACATAATAACAGCGGTCTGAGAGCAATCTCACGTCGGTAGTTATGAAGGATAACGGGCGCGAAATCTGTAAGGAAACAATTCATTCGCCTCGCAGCTCGCAGGACGCAAATAAAGCAAGAATCGTTCATCTGAACTGCCTGACAGCTCATTTGTTTTGGAGACAATAGTCCAGACAATACGCTTGGAGATTTGGAAGTGCTTCGTTTGTTAGCATTCAACTTGTTTTGGCACAAGTAAGAAAGAAGAAAATAAACTGCTAGCTGGAGAATTAACAGTATCTGATTATCTAGAATTATAACTGGTTCATTAGAGAGATTGAACCTTCAATAAAATTTTTGGAAAGGCACAGTTTCGCATTTATGTAAGACGTCACTCACTACCCTACAAAACGCAATAACTTTTCTCATCGGATCTCATATTATGTATTCACCGGATGAACTAATTTGCATAGAGATATTTTATTATGATTACGATCAATCCTAATCCCAAGACACCAGTGAATCGAGACTAGATGGAAAGATGATATTTAGATTCAAAATCCCTTAGCACATAAAGCCCATGGTTCCTAGACAGGTTGTCATGTCCTGACGTTAGCCAGGCAGCTTTACCCCCCGGCATCTGCCAAGCTGTCCCATTATCCCTATCTGCCTCACGCATCTGATTCATAGGTCCTATCGCTAGGGTCATCAGCAGAGTCTAGACGGGCAGTTGACCCATTTTACGTCTGTTTGCCGAGATTAGCATTAACGGTGTTCTGCTGTTTATTTGACCGGTTCGCTTCCGTATTACTTCGGTTGGATATCGAATTTCTTTTGGGGACTTTGATTATGAAATCTACATATTCTATGTGATGTTACTGGGAGTGAGGATCTACAAGATTTATTCTATGTTCGGAAATTGCATTCGAGATTATGATAATGAGTAGACTTGTCATGTTGGGAAGCTTTATCATCATGCATTATGCAAGCTAAGAAGGCATTCAAGAACTTTTCGTGAGAAGGCTTGAAGGAATCTTTAAAATATGCGCCGACACGTACGAGATGTCGAGAAAATAACGCTCGACTATGAAGACGGACAAATCAAAGTAGATGTAACTTGAACCAACTAGTGTGATATGAGGTTAAGAGGCAATAAACATCAGGTTTCTGTTGTTCAAGTAAGTCGAGCAGCTTCTGTGAACTCTCTAATTTAACGTACCAGTTCCAGACTGCCATTTATTCAGTGGTAAGTAATGATGAAAAACATAAATATGTGGCACTCAGATAAACTTAGACTATGAATGGGATTTTTAATATAGTTCTATTGGTTACAACTTACAATGTTGAGGATTTTAGAGCCCGATTAAAATAATCTGATTGATGGTTTTGTCAAATATGGTCCACAACGTAATTAAATCCTTCAATAACACAACTGAAACACGAATTAGCTCAGCTCATACATGGCTATAGGCCGGCAGGATGCACCGTCACGGTGGCAGCCCAAGGTGCCCAAGGTCCCACTAGGTCAAAGCCACCGCGCCTCGTCCGTATAGTGTTACTTGCGCACACGCACAGGCGCGGTGCGGGCAACGTGAATGAAGATACGATTGTTGTGATTGTGGACTTGTTAGTTGCTTCATTATTAGCTGTATGGGAATAGGCGAGGGTATGGCAAGTACTAGCAGGACCCTTGATTATGCTGTGGTGGTCATGGTCATTGGGTTAGCCTTCATTTGAAACTTCGTTTGAGTGCTTCGACAAAATGAAACCGAAGATATGCATACTTCAAAACAGCATGAATCACACACAACGAAAGCATCTCGTCTATGTAGACAAAGGTTGATTTATTCACAAAATAATAAGCGAAACAAAACCGAAACTAGATTTCGGAATAAATCTAGATTTTCAACAAACTCTTAAAGAATTCGTAAACTGTTGTCAAATAAACAATAGCCACTTATTGCTGGTTGGAACATCATTTACATATTCGCGATTGTTTTGGCGGCATTCATCCGAGTGTAATTACTGTAACAGCCGTGATCTGTCATCGTCATCCGAGGTAATAGGCTGGCCAGGCCAAGGCGTGCCTAGGAGGGGCCATGAGTACCAGAATACGCCCCGTAAGGTAATAAGCCTTTTAAAGAAGCTATGATGGATGTTTACGCCAGTGGGACATTTGTGTCAAGAGATATAATATCTTGTACACTTGTTTCTTATTTGGATAAATGCATATTGATGAACGTAAATGAAGCAGTTGCATGACAATTTATAGAGGCTGCTATTTAATTAAGTCAATAAAAAGTTGGAAATAGTGACCTTGCCCTTCTCATGCTTCCGGTTTAGTATCAAGGGTTTGTCGCTCAAATCCTTGGGATATATTACTTTAACTTGTAAAACTAGTGAATCTATCTAAGACAAAGGAAGACTGAACTATTTAGCGCTATTTTATCAGTTGTCGCACGAGAAAGAGAAAGGAGTAAATGATGTCGTGACGTCTGTCTGTCAGGGGAGAATGGAAAAAGAGAACGCCTACACCAAGTAGACTGGGACAAGGGCAGGAACTGCAGGAAGATGATGATAGTTATCAGTTGTCGCACTAACAAGTAGATCCATTGTGAGTCAGTACATCGTGATGATGAAGTTAAGATAATGTAAGCCATTATGATTGCGAATTGTTTGTCCAAATATTGACAAAGTCCGACATCTGTCGATAAACAATAACATCGTTCTAGATGTTTGTTTTAGAAAGTAAACGGTTATTGTACACAAAGAGCTTCCTGAGAGAGCGGATGATATTATCTTGATCGAGACGACAGATATTGGCGTTATGGCGTTGCAAATACTAGGTCAAGCTGTTGCTCGTGTTTTTGTAATTAAGATTATAATACACAAGATGGAGCTAGGTCAGATAGCCCGTCGCATCACGTAAAATACTAGTGATCAGCTTCATTTAGACAGCAAGCCCAAAAATAGGGTTGCTAATGAAAGGACCTAATTACCCTAGGACACACACAGACATTGTTGTGGTAGGGTGGAAAGAAACCTAATGGTTTTAATTCTCCAACGAATCGAATGTAGATGATTGGGTTCTGAGTATCTAGGTACTAATTTAGTACTCCCGTTATTATCTCATGTGTCCAATATTTAATGTTTATACCCTGGTAAATAGTGCTCCAAATAATTTTAATGAATTGCTAGTACATTTTACAACAGATAGGGTATTCAGAGGAAGCTAGTATCTATCAGTGAGTCAATTATAATCACGCGTAGTATGTTGTTGTAATCCTGTTGTAGTGTATGTAGAGGACTAGATATTGTTGTAATGTATGTTTAGGCACTCCTTGCTATTGTTAGAAATGTAGCTAATACCATGGTTATACGGTAATTATTGTTAATCTATTTATAGGAACTTGCTTTTGCGACTAGGTACCTAGTCATCATCAAAGTAATCACAGGGTCAACTTTGTCGCTATAATAATATGTAATTAGAACGTAAATGCAGTAAGCCAGAAGTATTTTGCATTCGATATTTTCTTATTGAGCACTTGAGTTGACTTTATTAGAAAGCATCCGTAAGATTCAAAAACCATGGCTTAAATTATGTTCAACCAGAATATAGTCAGACATTAGTCTCCAATAAAGACCAATGAGCTACAATACTCCACAAAATAAATGTTCTCTCCACAGTATAACAGCTCCTGTACGTCATGTAATTCTCAGACGAACATGGATTCTGTACAAAGCGAAATAAACATGTAAAGATGGGGTATAACCACAACCACGTGAGGCTGTAACAGTATCCTGTCCATCGCGAGATGATTCACCGACTGACATGACAACCTAGCACACACACCTATCTACATCTACATGTATATCCGATAGCTACAAGTACACACAAAAGGTAGTCATGTAAGTAAAAAGTCGTGTAACTCCACGATTACGAGATGATACAATGATCAGCGGTCTTGAAACTGCATTAGTCATACAAAGGCCTTGTGAGATTACCAAAACTAATTAGTTAAACATAGGAATTGGTTTTAGTGAGCTAAAGTTAACATTGTAACAGTCTGTGACATTAGCAGAGCAGCGTCCAATAAGGCAGACAGCTATACAAATAAACGTAGTAAGCGGCTCGAAGGTAACGTCGTAGGACAATCCTGAACTAGACCTTTTGGCGACTAGAGGGTCCCTATGAGTTGGGGGTCCCCACACTACGCGCTACGTACTGATAATTGGTCAGTAATGCCCTCTAACACATTGCCGACAATCTAATACGTTTTATCACGACATGGAGGACGGTATCTCTGAGCATATAAGTCCAGTACTGCTATCGTTCCAGAGAAGGTCAAACCAGGGAAGACGCTCCCACTTCCTTACATTGATGTAAGAGGAGCAGGATGGGCAGGAACACACAGCATCCGTCTTACGAAATCAATGGCCCTCTTGCCAACAATACCATCGACATCATTACTGAGATAAAACTTCACGAATCACTTGAGGAAAACCAACTAAATAATCGTGAACGCAGCGATTACCGCCGAATCGATTATAAATCGAGAAGAAAAAGAGTTCCTGATACAGTTTTTTCTGATGTCTAGACTGGCTCCGTTATAATAATTGTATTTATGAAGAACAGCGCTATTCCCGCACCACTGCTCTCCAGTACAGCCGCACTTCTGGGGCAAAAGCGCCTTTATGTGGTAGCAATAAGGGTGATTATCGTCGCACAATTGTGGCTATTGATGTGGTTTACTATACCAGGTAATTTATCGTTCATCTGCATGTAATTGTATGAAAGTTCATCAGGCTTTTGTTTTGTAATTCAAAACCTTTCAGTGTTATGGTAATTTGTGACAGGTTTTTGATGGGTGAACAATGACAAAAACCCATGGTTTCCGCACGGGTAAATTTCGTGTAATGTTTTATTTTGACATGACGCCTGTAATTCCCGAAAGGTTAAGCAGAGGTGTATAGTTAACCGTTAACCAAACATTTCACCAGTTATGTTGTAATACGGGGAGAGCTCATTGCCATCGATCGAGCAGAAATTCAGATTAGTAGTAGAAAAGCCCAATTACACTGCCCGACCTGGAATTCGAACCTAGGACCTTATGTTCGGTAGAAGCACTTGCGGTCACTACACCAACGAATCAGTAAATGTTTATGTACGCACATAACAGAACGTTCGGGTTGTTTTTGTTTGTTTAGGCACTGACATTGTCATATCTTCAACCCACTAAACCGTCTGTTGTCGCCCTTACCAATAAACTGTACAACTGTACAGATAACCGTGACGGAAGCCAAGTGTGAACCACACTGATAGCACAATATAAATATGGACAGTACGGAAACTACCTACAAACGCTCGAAACCGCACACTCACACAAACATGCGCATCGACGGGGCACTTGGCAAGTCTTCGCAGTGCGCTCAGTTGTGCGTGCCGCGCCGAGACGAGTGGTCAGTTGGTCACGTATAAGTTCATATCTCCCGATATTTTTTTAAATGCAACGAACGTATTGCGCGGTATACGGCTGTGTCAACTCGGCTTCATCAGCAGAAGAAAGTATTTTTAATCGACTTCCAAAAAGAGGGAGGTTCTGAATTCGTCGGTTTGGTTTTGTTTTTGTATCTTATTTGTTTCCGCATAACTCCCTCATTTATGAACCGATTTGAAAAAATATTTTTTTAATCGAAAAAGTATACTCCCGAGATGGTCCCACTGTTACTATGTCTGGATCTGATGATGGAATCTTAACGAAATCGAGGGCAACCCTCAAATTTTATAGGCACGTATTGGCACGTGTTTCGTATTTTTTCTAATGCTATTTAGCTTTTTTTAATTCGATTGATTGATCACAACAGAATAAAAATGTTATGTTGAGAAAGTTATCTAGGGACTTCAGCAACCGTGCATAAAAGGGACAACCCTATGGCTTCAATGGAGCGTAGGTAGTTATCGCATCAACTAGGCTTAGTTTCGCTACTGTCCATATTTATACTGTGCTGATAGCGTTGAATCCCGATTACTTAGAAGTGACGTCAGCAGTAAAACAGCTGTCCAAGTGTCCATCCCGGAATGGATCGCAGTCAAGCGTAAAAAGCTCGATAAGGTTTACAAAAATAACTTTATCACCATATACAGGGTGGTAGGGACATCAACGCATGAATCACGTATTTAATGATAGGCGTGATGTTTCCCGTCGGGGCTGCGGGTTGTTCGAAAGAGATACCGTGGCCTCGACACAAAGGGATAAGAAGGAACATTGGTTTTTAGTCAGTAGAAGTCTGACACTCCCTACCCCTCTGTCCAGACCGGGAGGAGTCATTTGATGATTTCCCACCCCACAAAAAAAAGGCGTGTTGTTATGTGGTGTCAAGTTCTCGTCTTGTAACTTAGGGATGACCAATAAATTATCGTACTACAGGCTATTCACAATGGAGACAGAAGCGAAACAATACGGGAAAAATATGCTATAATGTATCTAGCTAGAATCATCAAAATTAAACAACGTTTATTTATAACTAATTACCAACTGGCAAGATACTTACCTAACTAGTTTATTTTCCTCCCAAAACAAGACTGGGGGTATTTTTGTTTAGGTAAAGAACTAAAATTAAATTAAACAGCTTGAACGTCAATCAAATTGACACTAATCTGTAAACAATCTACATATGGATGACCTTAATAACAATATTTACGTAAAATTAGCATTCCTTTGCAGGGGGCTAATCCCTGTGGTCGGGTCAATGACCTGCTCCCGCGTTTTTGCAAATATGGCGGCATGATAATGGTTGTGCTACACTTGCGCAAATACGAACTTATGGATAATTCATTGAATTATTGTAGTGTAATTGCTATTACAAAATAACTTACTTACTAGAAGCAGTTACTAAACTGGCTAATTAATTTATTTTTAACTTAGATAACTTACCTACCTACATTTATTTTATTATAATAATCTAAGAGTTTTCGATAATAAATCTTAAATCATTATAAATGGCAGCAAATTAGCAAAAAACCCGATTTAATTAACATTTTAATAACATCATAAAAGTGCACTTTGAAACTTTCTTATTATAATGATTTATCTAATTCAAGACCATAAAATTGTATTGAAAGTATTGAAACAGAAACGAAACGTCTTTGCCACAACGCGACGCGATTTCGCACGTTTCGTTCAGAAACCGGCAGAATCAACTTGATACATAGTACGATGGTTGTTGACCTCAAAGCTTGTCAATAAATGATTCATGATTTATAAATAAGCTTATCAATCAAGCGCGAAGCTCGGTTCAGAGGTCTTCGGCCGCGTAAACTTGCAGCCAGTACATAAATCAGCATAATATAAATAAACAAAGTGCAAGGTTGTGTGGGCGCATTGCCTGGGCCTACCAGAGAGCCAAAACCTGTTCAACTTCACTTTCTTGCAAGTTCACTATCCTCGTACCATAGACACATAGTTAGCGACAATGTAACCGGAACTAAAGTTAAACCTGTTTAGGGTCTGTTTCACAATGTACCGATAAGTTCTGCACAAGTTTCGAATAAGCTATTTGTTACTTATTCGTAGGATAAACACAATTGTTGCGTTTCACAACTGTCAAATAGCACTATGTGTGACATAAAGTCCACCATAAGTTATGGGTCAGACGAAGTGGCAAATAGCACATTTATCTTAAACATAAGTAGTAAGTGGTAGTGTGTTTGACAGTTTAAAATTAAATAACATTGTTTTCTTTCGTTCGTGTTGTATTTTAACTAGGTATATATTTACGTAAAAAAACATTTTGTGTAAGTTTTACGGACATAACTATCTGAATTATCAGAAAGGAAACAGCGTGGTGTTTTCTTACTACATAAAACGACAATGGAGCTATTTGAGATTCTTGAAGATGAGTTTGATGAATATTTTGATAGCCTCACAATACCACGCAGGAATCCTGTGTATCGGGAGAGGATAAACTATATGGAGACATTAGATGAAACGGACTTTAGGGCGCGCTTCAGACTCACTAAGAACGCTGTGATGTCTGTGTATTCAATTATTGAGAAAGCAATATCTGTCACTACAGAAAGGTAAGTAAGCACATACTTCACCTACAACCTGCATTTCTTATAATGGCACGCCTCGGTCTAACTTTAGATAAGTATTCCTGATCTAACTCAAACCATGTTTTTTTTTTTCAGGAATCGGGCTATAAGGCCGATTACTCGTCTACTGTTAACATTGAGGTTTTATGCGACGGGTAGCTTTCTCACAGTAGTAGGCGATTTTTCTGGTGTCAGCAAAGCTTCTGCCAGTCGCATTGTCTATGTGGTTTCACAAGCTATTGCACGATTGCGTCTAGAGTTTATCAAATTTCCAACCAACACTCAAGAAATCCAGCAAGAGTTTTATAATATCGCTAAATTCCCAAGACTTATTGGTGCTATTGATTGTACCCATGTTCCTATAAAATCTCCAGGTGGAAACAATGCAGAAGACTGGAGAAACAGGAAGTCACAATTTTCTTTTAATGTTCAAACTGTAGTGAGTGCAAAGCTAAAGTTCTTGGACATAGTGGCTAGATGGCCAGGAGCAGCACATGACCAAACAATATTTAATAATTCTTTTATTAAGCAACGAGTTCAAAACGGAGAATTTGGGAATTGTATAATTGTCGGTGATAAAGGATATGAAAATACTTCATACCTACTTACACCACTACAAAATCCTGTGACTCCAGCAGAACATCTTTATAATGAGTCCCAAATAAGAAGCAGAAATGTAGTGGAAAGAACTTATGGTGTTTGGAAAAATAGATTCCCCGTTCTATCAAAAAAAATGTTGTTGTCTGTATCTCGTGTACAGGCCGTAATAGTGGCATGTGCAATATTGCACAATATTGCAATAGATATGCGAGACGATCACTTTGAAGTCATCCACCCAGTAGATGAGCCAGATGAACATGATGTGAATCAAAGTAGACTAGAAAGTGTGGGGGATGCAACAGTGCGAAGTAATTTAATTAATGATTATTTTGCTTCATTACTATAATAAATAGCAGCAAAAGATTTGTAAATATTGTATTTTATGATATTATATATGTATTCTGTGTTAAATAAAAAACGAATTATTTTTCAAATTTATTTAAAAAGTATTTTTTTTCTAATGCCCACATCTCCCTTTTGTGCTCCCGTTCTTCCTCTTCGAAGGCCCATTGCCTTCTTTTATTAAATAATTCTTCCTCCAGAATCTTCTTTTGCATATCTGCAATCTCCAATTTCGATTCTGCTACTCTTTCAAAAGGTCTTTTCATCTTCTCAGCAGCTGGAACAAGATTTTTTATTTGTTTTGAATATTGGTAAAAATTACGCAAGCTAGTATCAATATTATTGTTTTGACCTATACATGTCTCCCCGCAGGACATATGTATGCCTCCTCTAGAGAGGAATTTATAGACACATATTGCTGCATGCTAAGACAAATCAAACCCCAGGTTTTAATAGTGGTTCTAACATTACATCACCAACTCTGTTAAATCAAGTTATGTTGTGTATCAATATAAATTATCTAATTACTAACATAATCTAAACACTTTGTTTATCCTAATGCTAATATTGAAAGAACTTACATAAAGCAGGATGTTTTTTGGAACGTAAAGATTTTGGCTTCCAATTAGTCCACTTCTCGTCACTGGCACCTCTTTTGGGTGTAGTATGTTGAACTGAAATTAAAAAGAAAACGTGAGATCATGTTAAATGTGTGCTTATCAACAATACTAAGGCACAACAGGAACACTACTTACTTATCTTTTTTCTTGAAGACAGTTCCTCATCAGAGTCAACATTTTGAGTAGGCTGATTTTCAACTGAAAACCAAAAAGTAGGGGACTTAAAAATGGCAGTAGTTTATTTTTGTTTTTAACAACTGGCAATCGTATTTGAGTTAACTGGGCTGTATACATAGAAAAAGGAACTTACTTATGGGATGCTGTATATCTACATCCACTAATTGGACACATTTATTGTCTGCGACAATTTCTGTGACTTCAATGTTTTCAGAACCTACAGTATAAAATAATTCTTGGCTAGGCAGTGCTGGTTGTATTTGTATAGAATCTGCAACATAAAGAAAATTATATAAGGAAGAGAAGGGGTGGGACAAATGTATGTATCTGTTCACCAAGGCTGAATAAGTTAATTCACTTAGATATAGATTGACTAGTCAAATCGATATACTACATAGTACACAACTAATAACAATTAAAAACTTAAGATCTTACCAACGTGATCGGAATCAAATTCACTTTCGATTCCATCTACAGACAACAATATCATATCTTTAACTTTTTCCTCAATAGGTGTCAGAGGAGGAGCAGCACTAGGCCCCCCTCCTGTGCGATATGTTTCAGCACGTATTAATGCAGACTTTTGCCTTGTTGTCCGTTTAATGCCTTCGTATTTTGCTTTCAAAGTTTTAGCACTCCGAAAGTTAGTACCGCTTGTGCTATTAAATAATGCCTCTAGTGTCTTCCAGCACTGTTCTTTTTCATGCCAAGTGACTGCGTCGCTCTTCTTATTTTCCAGTATATTTTTATGCTGACTAACTAGTGAGGTTAGAAGCTCAACTTCTTCCCGGCTGAAGTTAACGCTTCGTTCACGTTTCGGAGTCGTCATTTTTTACTTTAAACAGAAACACAAACAAACGAAATAACATAAAAATACCACGAGTAGTGACTGAGACTGTCAATTATTTATTGTCATTGTCAAACAACATTCCGTTTCGTTACAAGCTATATTCAACCACCATAAAATCGTTTGTATAAGATTTTATATAAAATATTAACCGTTACGTAAATAATAACTAACTATATACAAATATTAAAGAAAAGCAATATTTCTAGTGTAAATTAAAATAAATTTATAAGTAGTTCGTGTTAACTTTCTTTGTATTTAATAAAATGACATCAAAAAACGGAGCGTAAGTGTATGGTGTTGCCACTGCGCTTACTTATAGGTCTCAGATAGTTATGTGTCAGATAAAATAAGTTTGTGAAACGCGAAGTTTCTTATTCAGAACTTTTATCATCCGAATAATTTATGTGTAACATAGGTATTTGGCACTTTATCCATACATTGTGAAACAGACCCTTAGTGAAATGATTTCTGAGATATGCAACAGTTCTGGTTTATTAGGTTTAACCTATGGGTTTAACGTACTAAAGTGTGGTTCATGAATATTTCAATGATGTGGCGAATTCGAAATCTTGTTTAGATTTGTTGGTTGGGATTTCATGGTTAATCGTAACGAATAAATAAACAGAACTTTTATAATCTTTGATCAGCATAATAGGTAGTTCCGAGAAAGTGCTACATGAAAGTGAGTAGTGATCAAATTAATGTGGTCCTTCCAACAGAATCATTGTTTATGTCCTAACTCCCACCGTTGTTTTATTATTTTCTCCTTAGTGAGTAACCATAAAGGCCAGGTTCACATTCCATACAGAGCTTACACTCTAAGCTATCAGCAAACTCGTTTAGTTTTCCAGTCAAACTGGAGTGTTATCGATACTCGGTACCGAAAATACGGTATTTGCCGATGCCGTTCGTTTATTGTCTGTGGTTAGGTGCCCACTGCCCGCTGAACGGGAGCTTTTCGACCAGTCTTCGATAAGCGGAATTGTTATACTGGCCCACTAACTTGAGGCTTAATAAAAGAAAACCTCGAAAAAGCAGGCACAGTTTAAAATAGAACCTAAATTCTGTTCAGCCAGCCAAAGCGTTATTTTTGATATTTTTCCAAAGCACAAAACTCATTGGGTTTTCTATGTGACATTGTGAGTACATTTTTTTGATACATGTTCACTTAATTATCACTTAAATTATTCTGAGAAAACAAATAAAAATTCTGAATAATAAAACGTAGGTTGTATGAATGGCTTTCTGGGAACCTAATTCTTGTTTACAACAAAAAAAAAACTTTTATAAGTAAACAGTTAGTCACCTCGCCTCGTTTTTAGCGGAAATATAACTTGTTGTTATTATAAAAAAAAAAACTTGCGACGTTTTTATTAGGCTACTTTCGTTGTGGTAACTGGTAAGTGAACATACCTATATTGCCATAACCAGAACTCACCATCTTGATAAACAATTATTTCACTGACCTTTATTGGTGAATGCGACAAGGTAAAGTGCATTTCACGAAAGAAGTCCCGCGGACAATTGTGGAACTAAATTTAACAGATCGGCCATGTTGTCGTTTGTCCATGTTATCAAGGTGCGTTTGTTGTGGTAGATATTTTGTGAGTTTATTATTGGATTAGTGCGTTATAAGGTTTATTTACGATGCCAAAAGTTGTGAAACAACATTATGTCGCGCGACATACAGCGCTGCGTCTGCGGGACTTTTTTCGTGAAATGGACTTTAGCCGGGAAATTCGAATTTTCTTACGTTTTTTGCAATTTACCGATCAGTGTCAGGCAGATAACAGCCTTCCTGACAATGTCATTCACACAGACTTCGACTATTCTGCCAATGACATTTAAACGCTAAACGTATTAAAAAGAAAGTTGCCATAAACACGATTTTAGCGCCAAAAGAACCATGTCGCACTATTTTATTAACTTGGTCTAGTTGACGCGTCTTTATGGAACATGGCTCGAGTGTATTCTGCAATGAATTTAGCGTAAGTATTACTATTTTTTATCTTGTCAAAAGAAAGACTAATGGACGCAAGTAATTACTTAATTGAAAACGCTAATCAAATTAGTATACGGAAATATTCATGTAGACTAAATTAGTGAAATGCAAAGGAGTGGTAGTGCAAAAATAAAACACGTTTTTGTGAGCACAACTCAAACACGATACGCGTGTTGACAGTTTAATATCTATTTGAATAGAAAAAACAAGTTCGTTGTAGCTTTTTTTCTATTTCGTGGTAGCCTATCACGCAGCGTACCGTAGAACCCACATCACTTCACAATGTCATCTCTCGGATAATAGTGCGGCCCGAAGGACCACGTCGACGGCGAGTCGGCGACGCGACGCGGGACGGAAGACCGCGTCAAGATAATGTCATTTAGTGTACAACAACCCTTACAGCTCCGCGCTGGGTGACCAGTTGCTGAAAAGACCGATTTCAGGCAGACGTCGCGAAAGTTTTGCAGTCCTCCAGTGGCCCCTCACAATGTTATTATATGCATGTTGGTAAATAAAAATAATCTACAATTCAAAGATGACACTTATTCTTATTTATGAATTTCCTGTTTACTTTTATTTTTTTCAGATGGAATGTTAGCCAAAAATAACATAAGATGAATAAGCTCATATTTTATTGGAGTTAATCTGCTTCGCAAAGGTATTTTTAAAAAAATATCGTAAGTTTTCGAACAGTATTAATGATGAACTCTGGCAAGAATGTATCTCGCAGAGTAACAGTGAAAGTCGGAACTCTTTGTGTTCGGCATTTAACTGTTATGTGAATCATGTTTGCATCTCTAACCTACTTGAGAACTGACTATTTTAATCTCCTTTCCAAACTAGGTCTATTCGATAAAGGAAACATAGTAAAAGAATTGGTAGACTTTAGGCCATTTGTAGATTTTCGACGGAATTTTTAAATAACTAATTGAAGAAAATTGACATACTCTTCACTTCCGTTCATTTTAATTGCTTTATTAATAAAACTGGATTTTGGTACCGCTATTTAAGTATATCGGTACCTATTAAGGGGAACACAGCAGTGGATGACTTTGACGATTTGACCTCTGTACTGGCTTTTGTTTATTTTTCGGCCCCTACCGGCAAACGACTGTACTACAGAAAAACGTACCAAAGAACAGAAATGTGTCGCAGAGTGGTCATCGTATTTGCCTAACATATTTTGTTTCTCTTGGAGTACCAACATCATAATGTATGAATAAAATATTTAATAATAAATTATACACTTTGACTAATGAAGTAATAACCTAGCTTTCATTAGTTATTTCACTGAGCACAGGTACTCCTACGATACATTCTTAAGGTCTGATAAAGACCAGGTAACTGCTTATCGCTTCTCAGTCACGGAAATAGTCAGAATGCTCCAGCTTTCAGCTAACTGAGCACGAATGCTACTACATGATACATTTTGAAGGTCTGACGATGACCACCTAAGTGCTTATCGGTTCTCAGTGACTGATGTAGTTAGAATGACCTAGCTTTCAAATTTTATCTGTCTGAGCACGGATGCTACTACTTAATACATTTTGAAGGTCTGATGATGACCAGCTAAGTGCTTATCGGTTCTCAGTGACGGATGTAGTTAGAATGACCTAGCTTTCAAATTTTATCTATCTGAGCACGTATTCTACTACATGATACATTATGAAGGTCTGATGATGACCAGCTAAGTGCTTATCGGTTCTCAGTGACGGATATAGTTAGAATGCTCCAGCTGTCAGTTTTTATCTTATTGAGCACGGATGCTACTACATGATACATTTTGAAGGTCTGATGATGACCAGCTAAGTGCTTATCGGTTCACAGTGATGGATATAGCTAGAATGACCACCATCAGGTAAATGGCACCATCAGTCTCCAAGGCCTCTTCGAGCTCTTTCAAATGAGTCCACACACGACGGTTCTACGTGGTGCCGTCAATGAGATCCTATACCCACCTTCGGAGTCCACCATTAGATACGAGACATCATCAGTAATCCAGATCTCCATCTTCCATCAAACGAAATTTTCAAGACAAAATAATTAAAACGATAAAACAATTAACACCATTAAAACAATAACATACATTACATAACATCGCGCCTGTAATCCCCAAAGGGTTAGGCAGAGGTGTACCTAATAGTAGGCGTGATGTTATGCTAAGTATGTTATTATTTTAATGATTTTAAGCAAAAAACAATTGTAGTCGTTCTTGTAGCACGGATGCTACTACATGATACATTTTGAAGGTCTGATGATAACCAGCTAAGTGCTTATCGGTTCTCAGTGACGAACGTAGTTAGCATGACCTAGCTTTAAAATTTTATCGATCTGAGCACGGATACTACTACATGATACATTTTGAAGGTCTGATGATGATCAGCTAAGTGCTTATCGGTTCTCAGTGACGGATGTAGTTAGAATGACCTAGCTTTCAGATTTTATCTTATTGAGCACGGATGCTACTACATGATACATTTTGAAGGTCTGATGATGATCAGCTAAGTGCTTATCGGTTCTCAGTGACGGATGTAGTTAGAATGACTTAGCTTTCAGATTTTATCTTATTGAGCACGGATGCTACTACATGATACATTTTGAAGGTCTGATGATGACCAGCTAAGTGCTTATCAGTTCACAGTGACGGATATAGCTAGAATGACCACCATCAGGTAAATGGCACCATCAGTCTCCAAGGCCTCCTCGAGCTCTTTCAAATGAGTCCAAACACGATGGTTCTACGCAGCGCTGTCAATGAGATCCTGTACCCACATTCGAAGTCCACCGTCAAGTAAATGACATCATCAGCCTCTAAGGCCTCCTCGAGCTCTTTCAAATGAGTCCAAACACGACGATTCTACGCAGTGCCGTCAATGAGATCCTTTACTTACCTTTGGAGTCCACCATCAGGTAAATGACATTATCAGTCTCCAAGGCGTCCTCGAGGTCTCAACACCATTAGAATAATAAGATACATAACATAACATCACGCCTACTATTAGGTACACCTCTGCCTAACCCTTCGGGGATTACAGGCGTGGTGTTATGTAATGTATGTTATTATTTTAATGGTGCTGATTGTTTTATCGCTTTTAATTATTTTGTCTTGAGAATTTCGTTTGATGGAAGATGAAGATCTGGATGACTGATGATGTCTCGTACCTGATGGTAAACTCCGAAGGTGGATATAGGATCTCATTGACGGCACTGAGTAGAACCATCGTGTTTGGACTCATTTGAAAGAGCTTGAGGGGGCCTTGGAGACTGATGATACCAGCTACCTGATGGTAGACTCCGAAGGTGGGTAGAGGATCTCATTGACGGCACTGAGTAGAACCGTCGTGTGTGGACTCTTTTGAAAGAGCTCGAAGAGGGCTTGGAGACTGATAGTGCCATTTACCTGATGGTGGTCATTCTAGCTATATCCGTCACTGTGAACCGATAAGCACTTAGCTGGTCATCATCAGACCTTCAAAATGTATCATGTAGTAGCATCCGTGCTCAATAAAATAAAATCTGAAAGCTAGGTCATTCTAACTACATCCGTCACTGAGAACCGATAAGCACTTAGCTGATCATCATCAGACCTTCAAAATGTATCATATAGTAGCATCCGTGCTCAATAAGATAAAATCTGAAAGCTAAGTCATTCTATCTAGATCCGTCACTGAGAACCGATAAGCACTTAGCTGATCATCATCAGACCTTCAAAATGTATCATGTAGTAGCATCCGTGCTCAATAAGATAAAATCTGAAAGCTAAGTCATTCTAACTACATCCGTCACTGAGAACCGATAAGCACTTAGCTGATCATCATCAGACCTTCAAAATGTATCATGTAGTAGCATCCGTGCTCAGATCGAAAAAAAATTAAAGCTAGGTCATTCTAGCTATATCCGTCACTGAGAACCAATTAGCACTTAGTTGGTCATCATCAGACCTTCAAAATGTATCATGTAGTAGCATCCGTGCTCAGATCGATAAAATTTGAAAGCTAGGTCATTCTAGCTATATCCATCACTGAGAACCAATTAGCACTTAGCTGGTCATCATCAGACCTTCAAAATGTATCATGTAGTAGCATCCGTGCTCAAATCGATAAAATTTTAAAGCTAGGTCATGCTAACTACGTTCGTCACTGAGAACCGATAAGCACTTAGCTGATCATCATCAGACCTTCAAAATGTATCATGTAGTAGCATCCGTGCTCAGATCGAAAAAAAATTAAAGCTAGGTCATTCTAGCTATATCCGTCACTGAGAACCAATTAGCACTTAGTTGGTCATCATCAGACCTTCAAAATGTATCATGTAGTAGCATCCGTGCTCAGATCGATAAAATTTGAAAGCTAGGTCATTCTAGCTATATCCATCACTGAGAACCAATTAGCACTTAGCTGGTCATCATCAGACCTTCAAAATGTATCATGTAGTAGCATCCGTGCTCAATAAGATAAAAGCAGAAAGCTGTAGCATCATAACTGTATCCGTCACTGAGAACCGATAAGCACTTAGCTGATCATCATCAGACCTTCAAAATGTATCATGTAGTAGCATCCGTGCTCAGATCGATAAAATTTGAAAGCTAGGTCATTCTAGCTATATCCGTCACTGAGAACCAATTAGCACTTAGCTGGTCATCATCAGACCTTCAAAATGTATCATGTAGTAGCATCCGTACTCAATAAGATAAAAGCAGAAAGCTGTAGCATCATAACTGTATCCGTCACTGAGAACCAATTAGCACTTAGCTGGTCATCATCAGACCTTCAAAATGTATGATGTAGTAGCATCCGTGCTCAATAAGATAAAAGCAGAAAGCTGTAGCATCATAACTGTATCCGTCACTGAGAACCGATAAGCACTTAGCTGATCATCATCAGACCTTCAAAATGTATCATGTAGTAGCATCCGTGCTCAGATCGATAAAATTTGAAAGCTAGGTCATTCTAGCTATATCCGTCACTGAGAACCAATTAGCACTTAGCTGGTCATCATCAGACCTTCAGAATGTATTATGTAGTAGCATCCGTGCTCAGATCGATAAAATTTTAAAGCTAGGTCATGCTAACTACGTTCGTCACTGAGAACCGATAAGCACTTAGCTGGTTATCATCAGACCTTCAAAATGTAGTAGCATCCGTGCTACAAGAACGACTACAATTGTTTTTTGCTACAATTGTTTTATCGCTAAAAGCGATAAAACAATTAAAATCATTAAAATAATAACATACATAACATAACATCACGCCTACTATTAGGTACACCTCTGCCTATCCCTTTGGGGATTACAGGCGCGATGTTATGTAATGTATGTTATTGTTTTAATGTTGTTAATTGTTTTATCGTTTTAATTATTTTGTCTTGAGAATTTCGTTTGATGGAAGATGAAGATCTGCATGACTGATGATGTCTCGTACCTGATGGTGGACTCCGAAGGTGGGTATAGGATCTCATTGACGGCACTGAGTAGAACCGTCGTGTGTGGACTCATTCGAAAGAGCTCGAAGAGGCCTTGGAGACTGATGGTGCCATTTACCTGGTGGTGGTCATTCTAGCTATATCCGTCACTGTTAACCGATAAGCACTTAGCTGGTCATCATCAGACCTTCAAAATGTATCATGTAGTAGCATCCGTACTCAATAAGATAAAAGCAGAAAGCTGTAGCATCATAACTGTATCCGTCACTGAGAACCGATAAGCACTTAGCTGATCATCATCAGACCTTCAAAATGTATCATGTAGTAGCATCCGTGCTCAGATCGATAAAATTTGAAAGCTAGGTCATTCTAGCTATATCCGTCACTGAGAACCAATAAGCAGTTACCTGGTCTTCATCAGACCTTCAAAATGTATCATGTAGTATGAGAGACCATCATTAGGTACGAGACATCATCAGTCATCTAGATCTCCATCTTCCATCAAACGAAAATCTCAAGACAAAATAGTTAGATAACATAACATCACGCCTGTAATCCCCGAAGGGTTAGGCAGAGGTGTACCTAATAGTACACCCACATTTCGCCAGTTATGTTTAAGTCCCATATAATAGGGGCGAGCCTATTGCCATCAACCGGGCACAAATCCAGACTCCGTGGCTGTTACTTATAATTTCCTGATGGAAAAACCCAATAACACTTTGCCCGACCCGGGAATCGAACCCAGGACCTCATGCTCAGCATCGTGCTTACGACCACTAGACCAACGAGGCAGTCCAAAATTAAAATAATATCATAGATATATCTATATACCAAAATATCTACTAAGAAACGTAGATAATTTACCAATAGTTTTGGAGAGCTCGGCCACGCGTCACTTTACGTTTATTAGGCATAGTCAGCTTAGTCTATGACAGGTGCAAACAACAAAACGAAATTACAAACTACTTTAAATATATTTACAAACTTATTTTCTGTTCTTATTTTACGAAATATTGATAACTATACAATTTACAATATGTTTTAATTCAGAAAACATTAAAAACGTGAACTTTTGAATTTTATTTGTGAAGTAATGACATGCGTGCAGTCCACCCGTGACAACAGTCATCGAGACACTGGCGCAGCGCGTTCCAAGTATGCGCGACGGGTCTCGCGCCGCATTTGCCTCAAAATGTCGGGAATTAATTTATTATTTTAAAATTTTATTACAAATCAGAGAAAATAAACAATACGGATTGATAAATACATCACTACGTATTTTTGGGTATAAATTTCATACCGAACTATTCAGCCGTTACAGAGACAAAATTCGATTTAGGTTAAGACATACAACGATTTTTTATTAAATAATGTGAAGGTTTATTAAAATTTTAAACAATACGAATTATTTGTGATGACTTTAAGTATAACATATATTTTTTATATGGAAATCGTACGGAAGGATTCCTCAACAAATTTCTTTAAACATACGTCGTTTTTGTGATTTTAGCAACGCAACAGCCTTAAGTGTAAGAAATGATTTATAACACAGTTTTTTTGTGGTTTTCAATGACTATAAAGACAACAACATGAGATAAATTACACACTATTGGTCAACGAAGCAGGGTCACCAGTGCGAAACGGTTTTGCGGTCACCTGTGGTCGTCGAACTTGATTTTTTGGAGAGCAGAGAAAACTTCTCAAAACTGCCTCCATTTCCTCGCTGCGGTACATAACACTTAGGTAGCATGTTAAGTGATGTGTTAGCAACGTATAGTGCTGTCCCTTCGCGTGTAGTGTGAGGCGATCACGCGAATGTGCGCCGGAGCCGTTAGCACGGTTCGACGACCCGGTTCGGTTCGCTCATAGCGGGTGAACGGGGTAAAGATGCATCCGAGATAGATACTAATGTCATATAGAGGTGTTTGTTAGTTTGGATTGGATGAAGGAAGTATAAATGTTTGGAGCTAGTGAAAGTTCTTTCACGAATGGGAAGTTATCAGAAGTGGGATAACTGCAATGGATGCAAAGACGTAGGTAAAAGCTAGTATTTAATAACTACATAATTATAACAACTTGAGGTTAGATACGGCGGCGCCGCCGTACGCGCTCCATGTTCATTACTCTTATTCTAATGTTTCATGGACTAAGGTGGGCTATGCGAAGTGTGAGCGGAAATAAGTGAAGTAATTAGAAAATAATGGACGCGAGACGATTAAAGAAAGTAAGCAACGATCCCGAACAAATGGAGGTATGCCGTATTTCATCTTGAACGACTGCAAGAAACCACGAGTGTTGTTTTATTGTTTAAGGTTTATATAAATTGTAGACCTTTAGAAGCTAGAAAAAAGTATTTTTTGTAGCGAAACATGACTAATGTTTGACCATCCATGTGTAATAAAGCAAGAACAGTCCGAAATTCTGCCCAGTGACCAGTCAGCGCAGGCGCAACTCCTAGAGCGCCGAACAAGCGGCGCGTGACAGCAGATGCCGGCCGTCTCGCTTGTTACACACAGACACAAAAAAGTTACGTTGTAATCTAGCAAAACATATTTCTGGATTAATTATGACAAGACTTCGTAAGGTTGCTGGTCTTTGCCTTTTACTTGTGAATAAAAATTTGATAAATGAAATAAAATACCGGTTTGGAACCGTTTGTAACCAACTCTCTTCCCCGATCATTGTAATGTAGATCGCTTAAAAGTTCAAGTGAATCTGTTTCTTCTTGGCAAGCGTGTTCCGCCCTAGGCCGCATCATCGCTTCTTGGCGAGTTGCGGTCAAACAAACCTACTTCGCGTTATTTCATAAGAGTAACCATGTCCCGTCGGGGCTGCGGGTTGTTCGCAAGAGATACCGCGGCCTCGACATGAAGGGCTAAGAAGGAACATGGGTGGTTTTTAGTCAGTAGAAGTCTGACACTCCCTTTCGCTCTGCTCAAGAGCAGGACCCTTTATTTGATGATTTTCCACCCTCCAAAAAAAAAATTAAAAAGAGTAACCATGTAGTTTCTTGGCGATTCTTCTCTACATAATAGCACACGAGTGAGGGCCGGTATCCACCAAAGCGGAGACGAGCAGAGCGGAGAGGAGATGTGCCAAATTCGACCAATCACAGGAAGGGGGAAAGACCAGATGTAAATTTTAACAAAAGGGATTGGCCGATTTCCGCACATCCCCTCTCGTCTCCGCTCCTCTCCGCTTTGGTGGAAACCGGGCCTGACACGACTAACCCGAACCGTGCACCGTGTCTCGACGTTTTATGAGTGCCTAGTAGGCCTAAGAGAAATAAAATATTTTGATCTTAAGGTGAATGCTCCAACTAGCCCGCGAAATTCAAATTTTCTTACGTTTTTTGCAATTTGCAGGCCAGTGCTAGTTTGTATGTTGATTAAAATATGAATTGCGGCTGTAAGACGTATGTAGTTACAGAAATATAATCATCAAAATCATCAATACAAGCCTCCAAGTTCATAAAGGTGCAGGAACTTGAAAAAGTCATTTTTGCACCTTTATGAACTTGGAAGCTTGTATTGATGATTTTGATGATTATAATTCTGTAAGTACATACGTCTTACAGCCGCAATTAATATTCTAATCAACATACAAACTAACACTGACCTGCAAATTACAAAAAACGTAAGAAAAATTGAATTTCGCGGGGTGGTTGGAGCATTCACCTTAAGAATTTTCATTAGCCCAAAGAAGAAACACAACTACGATTATTTCCTATTTCCTACAATTATAACATTTACCTCACACATTAATCCTAACAGCCTTATTCATAAAAAGTTAGAGCCTCCTTGAAGGCTCCTTGAAGGACTGATGCTAAAAAACATGATTCATAAACGTCTGTTAACGCTAATCAGTCCCTCAAGGCTCTGCTAAAGTTAGAGGACTGTTGACCCTCCTTTATCTCCCTGCTAAGTCACAAAATGGCCGCCACAAATTTGAACAGCTGACTTTGACAAGAGCAAAAAACCATAACGAAGATAATTTTAGTGAAGGGAGAGTTACGCAAAGATTTAAAAAAATCCAGGAAAATTTATTTTCAGGCATTTGTGTTTAAAAATCCTCTTAATTATGTATTTAAGATGATACGTGTAATAACAATGAATATGAAAAAAATAAAATTAGGATGAATAACATAATTACGGCTTTTTGCACTACAAGTTATACATGCGGATCGGAAATGGCGGGAAAACAAACATTTTACTTTTTTTTTAAAGTTGATCTTGGGGTTGTATCGTCAAATTTTATCTTTTCGTGACAATGCAAGCTATCCAGGCAATTCGGGCTATGGAAGTTGTTAATTTACAACCACAACCGCGGCGTCGCAAGGTGTATAATCAAAGGGCAGATCCTATAGAGGATCTGCCCGATATAGAATTTCGGCGACGGTACCGGTTTGACAAGGGGACTGTCCAATTTATTGTTCAATTGGTGAGGGCGGACCTCACCAAGGACCGAAGAGGCGCCAACCTGACACCAGAGCTGCAGGTTCTTACTGCAATAAGATGTTGGGGGCGCAACGAAGTAAGCATATCCAGCATTACCTATTTACTATCTGCCATAAAACTTTTTTTTTTTTTAAGATCTCTTACGATGTCACCCGATTATGTTAATAAATAACCTGTGCCGAGGACCTAACTTTACATGCTGATAAAACCATACATTTTAGGTCCAAGATGATGCTGCAGAGCTTCACGGGCTCTCGCAGCCGACGGTAAGCAGGGTGTGTGCAGCGGTGGCGCGAGCACTGGCGAATCACTCTGCTCACTATATAAAAATGCCCAGTAACGCGGCCGAGAGGGAAGAGACCTGTCGGCGATTTTACGCGCTGCGGGCGTTTCCGACAATTATTGGGTGCATTGATTGCACCCATATTAAAATTAAAAAATACGGCGGCAATGCAGCCCAATATTACATAAACCGCAAAGGATACTATTCTTTGAATGTCCAGGTAAATACACAAAGAATAAATATTACAAAGTCCTTACTTAGGTAGGTACCTAATGTAATTTTTTTAAATACCATTTAACATGGGTACCTTCTGCTAACACTAATGACGTTTTGAATTATTATCAGGTTACATGTGACGCTGACCTCAAAATCCAGGACATTGTGGCCAGGTGGCGCGGAAGCACGCACGATGCCGTGTCCGTTACCTCAGCCAGATGTGGTCGAAAATGGTCATTTGAATCTTATAGATAATTAGTTTTGCGGCTTCTGTAATTGTTGCGCACATTTTTAAATTTGTTGCGCTTATAGTTTTTTAATTATTTCACAAAAACATTTCCTGCTGGGGTAACGTTACCCCAGCCAGACCTTTTTCTTTCTAATGGGAATATTTAAATAAATACTAGCTATAAAATTAGTTGTCTAGATGAAGTAAATGTTGTGCCTTATTTTGTATTTGTTCTTTCTTCGGTTGCGAAGTTATTCGAGATTTTGCTGGGGTAACGTTTTTGGTTTTGCTAGATCTTTGAAACGGTTAAGCGGATTCTTATCATATTTTGTACAAGACTTCTTTGGAATTAGTTTAAATTTGTTCTGCAATAAAAATACCAAAATAATACATAGCTTAAAGGTAATTTCATTAAATAGAAAAACACTTCAATTGGTCCCAGCACTCTCAATAAGAGGTCTAAAGACTTACTTTAAACATTATTTTGAAGCTTGTAACTGCCTTCAAATGTATGTGAAGTTTCATTATTATCCTGTAAGTATTTAACAAGTTATGATGATATTCAGTTCTTCACCAGCACGGTCATGATGCGCGCGGTGTTATTTGGCAACTGATAAGCCTGTATATGGATATATGAACTGAATGTTATGTCAATTATTAGTTGTGTAGTTTAGTTGTATATCAGTAAAATTTCAACGTAGTACATTGGATAATTATTGAGATAATACGATTAAAGTCATTAGGAAGTGAATGACCGTGGTAACCCGACCAAGTTTAGGTGGTTACGAAAAAGCGAAAACGTAGAACATTATGCTACCTTCTAAAATATGTAGGATAGTGTTACAAATTTAGTACAGACATTTACACAAGTGTTAAAAAAAAACTACATGTTAATTAACGAATTTTTATTAACAGGTAAAATAATCATTTCAATTGAACTTTTAAAGTATTAATAAACTTATACTTAAAAACAATCACAGATTAAAATTACAGATAGTAATTTTGCTTTTTTGAATTTTCTATTACTTTTTATTTAAATGATAGATTTCAGTAAACACAGTACACAGTTACAGTTTTTATTTAAATAGGTATACACAATATTGGAATGTGTAATGATCACAGACAATAAATAATTATACAATGGTTTTTTTCACCCCACCCCTCCCGCGTCCCGCCGAACGACGTGTTATCGGTGATTTTTGATAAGTATGTGCAACTGGAAGATAATAATAATGTTTTCATAGTACAGTAGGCTTAGCCAAGTTGACAATCTACAAACGTTGACGCTAGTAGAAAACGACTCAAATGTATGGGGATGACGTCATCTCAACGCTAAGTCACGTGGTCAGAACAAACGAATAGAAAATTCGTAGCTATGTTTACAACTTATCGAATCGTTCAAAATGATAGAATGAAATGTGATCCTTTCTACAACGTTGATCGCTACATCCCATATAAATGCTAGCCATGTCACACTTTTGACAAGCGCAAACGAAACGTTGGCGAAGTATTTGAACGATACGTTAGCGTTTGCCGAGACGTTGGAGATAACGCTTAAAAATGGCGTCTATATATGATACAGCTGTCTTGAGACCGAGAAGTGTTTTGTTTATTTCTCATAATTTTGGATTTTATGTGCCTATTTAGCATTTAAAATGCATACTTTAAATATATTGTGGTGCGCTAAGGGTCAAACACAATATTTATTTTGTTTGTTTCATAAGAAGTACCTAGTATTGGTTCATGCCGCGCAACACGTCATTGTTTATATTGTAAACTTTCAAGTGCCCAAGTATATTAGATTTTAACAAAGGAAGGTCACAAAATAAGTAATAATTTACGTACCTTCCCACTAATTCCAATCTACCTGCGAACTGTTCTGGGTCTGGTCGAGATCTCGATCCAATATTATAAAAGTTATCACTTCATTTAAGTATCTTTCATCGAAATGCACAATATCATATTATTTCACGACACAGTAATGTTTAAAATTACATTCCGCACTGTGATATCATATTAAACCAATTGTAAGAAGAACTTGTACCTTATTTCACTTACTTTTTTAACACTTAATACAATTTATTCCTTTCATAACAATTCAAAACAAAACTTCAACCCGCGCATAAAGTAAACAACTGCGATTTTGACATTAGTTTGACGTTAGTAGAAACGCTCACCATAGACTAAAGAGTAGGTTTTTTCTATATTTATTAGAAAATGAGCGATCGACTCAGTTGTGTGAAGTTGGCTACCAACTTAGCGCTTTCTATAATCGCTTGCGCCGAAGCGTTATCTATTGTAGAAAGAGAATAGAAACGAAGCGGTTGTAACTTGGCTAGCCCTACAGATATTATTATATTATTATGTATTTAACAGTGTACGCGTCTGTACCGAAATTGTAAGGTGTATTATACTAAACATTTCAAAAGATAGCATAATGTTCTACGTTTTCGCTTTTTCGTAACCACCTAAACTTGGTCGGGTTACCACGGTCATTCACTTCCTAATGACTTTAATCGTATTATCTCAATAATTATCCAATGTACTACGTTGAAATTTTACTGATATACAACTGAACTACACAACTAATAATTGACATAACATTCAGTTCATATATCCATATACAGGCTTATCAGTTGCCAAATAACACCGCGCGCATCATGACCGTGCTGGTGAAGAACTGAATATCATCATAACTTGTTAAATACTTACAGGATAATAATGAAACTTCACATACATTTGAAGGCAGTTACAAGCTTCAAAATAATGTTTAAAGTAAGTCTTTAGACCTCTTATTGAGAGTGCTGGGACCAATTGAAGTGTTTTTCTATTTAATGAAATTACCTTTAAGCTATGTATTATTTTGGTATTTTTATTGCAGAACAAATTTAAACTAATTCCAAAAAAGTCTTGTACAAAATATGATAAGAATCCGCTTAACCGTTTCAAAGATCTAGCAAAACCAAAAACGTTACCCCAGCAAAATCTCGAATAACTTCGCAACCGAAGAAAGAACAAATACAAAATAAGGCACAACATTTACTTCATCTAGACAACTAATTTTATAGCTAGTATTTATTTAAATATTCCCATTAGAAAGAAAAAGGTCTGGCTGGGGTAACGTTACCCCAGCAGGAAATGTTTTTGTGAAATAATTAAAAAACTATAAGCGCAACAAATTTAAAAATGTGCGCAACAATTACAGAAGCCGCAAAACTAATTATCTATAAGATTCAAATGACCATTTTCGACCACATCTGGCTGAGGTAACGGACACCACGATGCCCGTATCTTCAACGAGTGCTCGCTGAAGGAGCGGTTTGAGGCAGGGGAGTTCAGAGGGAAGAGGCTGCTGGGAGACTCTGGGTATAAATTGGAACCCTACCTTTTGACCCCTGTTTTGAGGGCTCAATCTGCCTCCGAAGAGCGCTACAACACGGCCCATATAGCAACGCGCAATACCGTAGAGCGCTGCTTCGGAGTCTGGAAAGCGCGCTTTCGGTGCCTGCTGCAAGGCATGACGGTAAAGCTGCAGAATGTAAAAACTGCAGTTATCGCCCTGGCAGTACTCCACAACATTGCCATCGAGCACAACGACTTGCTCCCAGGTAAAAATATCCTACATAGAATAGCCACAATGATTCTTAAGTATTTCATTTTAACATCTCTTATCATTTGCTCACATTCACATAGCACGACATTATTCTAATATAAGTAGGTAAAAAAACACACATTTATAAAATTATAAAACTAATCATTTAATCAAATAATCAGAACCAAATTACTAACCTTTATTCAACTCAACCTTTGTTTCCTATATATTGAATGTATTTTTGTAGGTTCGTGGGTAATGATTGTTGACATTATAAATAAGTAGGTAGGTATTTTTTTCAGAAGCTGATGAAGATGGTGCAGATGAAGAAGAGGCTGACGAGGAAGTGGTTGTTGCGGCAGCCAGCAGGGCGGCAAACAATGCACATCTTCGCGCTTTTATTCATCGACACTTCCAATAAATAAAGTTATCAATAAGATTTCCACCAACCTGGACACAACCGGTTACCTTACTTGAGTCAAAAATGTGGTGCGTCTCGTATGGTGTAAACCCTCTAGGGCAATCATTTAAGTAACAGATCTCCAAACAAAACAAAATAATGTATACAAAAGTATAAAGTTGACGTTAAAGATGTATAGGTACAATTTTACTTCTTATTTCATTATTAAGAAGAAAAATGTGTACCGTACCTGTAACCGCACATTTTTGGCATCATCTCTGCAAGCAAAACATGTTTATTTTTCTAAACCATCCGACTACATCATTATTTTGAGATGAATAATGTTTATTACTAATGAAAAACAGTTGCTCAAGTTGCCAGAGAAAATAACATTAATAATTATAAAAAAAACATCATGACATATCAAAATAGTTTTATTTTGTAAAAAAAAATCTGTTTATTACTAAAAAAAAACTACTATCTTAGCTACTTATCCTTAATTTGTAGGACTGTTGAAGCTAATAATATTAATTAATACCTATGACATAGTTGGCTTAAAAATATCTTATTTTTTGTCATGGAGGCAATCCGTATGTTGCACAAAGATATTATCTTAATCCTGTTTGCTTCTAACAATTTCTTGTATAATTTCAATTGGAAAATATACTTTAAAGTACCTCTACCTAGTGGAACAGTTGTTCATAATTGTCTTGTATTTATAATAAATTTTCAAAGGAATTATGGTTTTTCAATGGTATTTGCAAGTTATAAATATTATTCAAATATGTTTTATGAATTCTTCCATATAATTTACAAAATCCAAAAAAATTTAAAGAGAAAATGAAGAGAGAGAAAAGGAAAAATAATTCTGGAGTCAGAACTTCAACCAAATTTAACTAATCTATTTATTAATTTTACTTTTAAAATATTCTATTTTGGTTAAAAGTAATTGTTCTTTTAACTCCAGAATTCTTTTTTTACTCTCTTCATTTTCTAATTGTATTTTGTGCAGCTCCTTGCGACACTCTATTTCGTTGGCTGCAATATCTGCTGCAGAAGGCTGAGAAATCTGAAAAAAAAAAACCATAAATATAAACTTATCTATCTACAGGCCTAAAATATCATAACTAAAATTAAAGTAACCTACTTTTCTTTTCTTTATTCTTAGGCTTGATTGCCCTGTTGAGACCACTCGCTTGGGTGCCCGTACTTCCCGAGTAGGTGGAGCTTGTGGGGCTGGTGAAACTCCCAGGGCAGGTTGTGGTGCTTCTTGCTCTTCTGGCAGAGCTTCCAGTACTTCAAATACTACACTGGTAGCAGTAGCAGAAGCTGCAGAATTTGCAGATTCTACAATAATTGGTATCTGAAAAAAAAGCAATGTTTAATTAAAATATTTTTTGAACTGACATACTTTTATTTTTTACTTAAAGCCGCATTAGTTATGGGTACTAATGTGACTATGTATTATAGTGGGATAGGTATTGTTTTGGGACAATCTAATCAAAAGCTACCTATCAGGACAAAGTAAATAACATATTTGTTTTGTTCTGTTAAATACTTGTAGGTAATGTTTTCCCTGCAGGAAATCTTAGGCACTTTGCACAAGAAAACATGGGTCATGGATATGAAAATACCGATTAGTTTAGGTACCTTTTAGACAGGTAACCAACCTCGGACAAATATGTTTACACGCACACACAATATATCATATTGACTTATTCACATGATTTTAAATACTAACCTACCAACATTATCTTCATGTACAGCCCTTCCTCAGTAGGATTTAGGTAGGTAGGTACGGCTGTTTATAAGGATTATGATCGAGTAGCATTAACTTCTAAGTTAAAACTGATTCACAGCAAGAAAATTATAGACAACAGTACTTTAACTTGCAGTCGCTCGCTAACCACACACACAGCCAACTCCTTGATACGCTAGAAAGTCGTTTTATTATAAACTTTTATTTATAATTAGGATATTGTTCGTTGTTATCAGATCGTCTTTTAACATACTTTACTAGGTACATAGTTACATACGTCAAATTTAAAACATCAAATCAAGTGTCAACGTCAACCATTTTTTCACCTTTGAACGTTCAGAAATAATTGCAATACAATTTTCATTTAGTACGACCCTGAGTCCCTGAATTATATCATTCATGCTATTGATGATAGTCCAAGCTATAGCTAGGTATTTCAAACTGAAACTTGTGGACATTTACAGAATTATAACTAAAGTAAAATAGGTATAAAAAAATATTATAAACTCCAAATCGTACCAACCTGATTGATTGAATCCGAATCGAACTCATTAACATCAGTCTCAAACTCCTGCGGCAACCAGGCTCGTATGGCGCTGTAATCAGTGGGGTCTTCTCGCGGGGGCGGGCCTCCTCCGGTCATAAGCCTTTCTTTTTTTTCAGCACTAACTTTTCTTTTCTCGGCGGATTTAATTGTCCCCCACTGATTTTTTAATTGAGCGGCCGTTCGTTCCGCCCCGTTCCGCATGATATTGAAACTAAAACCGAAGAGGAATAGGTAATAGCTGTACGTATTAACGACACTGTGTTTGGAATGACAGTAATTTAACTAAGTACTTGTAACTTTATGAACTCTCATTGGAAAAAAGGTGTAACTTATGTAGGTATAAAAAATAATACTACCAACGATTTGATGGGCTGATAACCTACCTTTTAAGAAGGTCCGCCCACGCAGCGACCTTGCGGCTGTTAGTGTTCGTGTCAGTGTTTTTATTTTCAATTACTCCAACTCTCTCTCTGACGAGTTCTTGAAGTAACATCTGAAAAAGACGTTCAGTGTATAGATTCAATAGGAACGTAGGTAAGCAATGATCCACTTCACACATAATACGAAACAAAGGTAAATGAATTGCTTTTCTTACTTTATCCTCCGCTGTCCAATTATCACCCCTTTTTTTTGTGGTATTCATTTTTAAAATCACAAGAAATTACTAAGCTCTCGTGTCTTCAATTTGCGTTTTCCCGCTAATTTGCTGTCACTGCTGTCGATTTTTTTTTTAATTCTCGAGGAGGCCAATTTTTGTCTTTGATTTGTCAAGATAGCCAACATAACGCGTCTAATCCGTCTATCAGCAGCTCATTAGTTATCAGACTGCTAGCAAGCGTTTATGAATCATACTTCTTGACAACCGTCAAACAAGCTTAATCAGTCTGTTAACTAACAGACCCTTCAAACCTCAATTAAGGATTTTTTATGAATAAGGCTGTAATAAATGTTTAAATCTACAAATAGAACCGAAAAGTAAACAAATCACTAACCGAACCGAGTGAGGCATCCCGCAAACAAATCATGTCTAAAATAAAAGGAATAGGTATAAACAGACAGTGTCTAATTAACGTTAAACGTAATGTTTGGGGCGGGTGTCGACAAATTAAATTATCTTAACTATGCCTTGATGACAGACGCCATGTTGTTTCGAAGCTTTTTTTTTACTGTACATGCGTGATTTAATAGCACCAATGTTTAGGAGAGGTTTAGTTTTTTTACTGGTAGAAGTGAAGTAAAAAGTTCAAGGTAATTGAAGGTTGTAATGGAAGACGCATAAGATAATAATTAATGACGCCGAGGTCCAAATTAAAAAAGATAGAAATCGTTTAGAAAAACGGCAGCTATCGATGGCCCTTTAAGCTTTATAAGTGATTTATAATACTATTTTAAATCATATCATACTATAAAACTCCGATTTTCCCATCATCCGACATCTTGATTACAGAAAAACAGCTGTTTCTAATTTCCGCTTTCGAACCGGTTTAATAACTTCTCAGATTTATGTCAAATATTGTCGTGCATTCCTGCTCGATGCATTCTATTCCGGATTAAAAGACCGCCATTTAATTTGATGTCATCGTAACGCCCGCCCTGTTATGATAGGTCCGAGTTATAAATTAGATTGATGGCTTGTTTCAACAGTAAAACCTTTATTTATCGAATGCCTATAATACTTTTACGACTGGCTGTAGTTTGAAATACCCATCGATAACACTGAGGAAGTAATAAATGAAAAAATATTAAATTATGGTTTTATTGGGTTTAGTGACGCGGGAATTTTCATCATTCTAGAATTGAAGTGAAACTTACAATAGGGTAGTTAACAAAAAAAATCTAATTAGTCCGTCAGATACCTAGATTTCCAAAAAATATTGGACACGTATTTTTTCTGTAGGCGGAAGACGATACAGTGCTTTGAAAACTCGTGTGACGTCATATTATTATTCTAGGACATTAGTAGGTATGACATGTTTTACCGGCGAGTGACGTCACAAACCCCCCAAATCCCCCCCACTCAAATCTTTAGCGCGTTTTATCTTCGTCAATTTTTATTGATTTGATGAAACAAAAAATACGTAGGTATCCAATATTTTTCGAAAATCTAACAGACGGACTAATTAGAATCATATTTTTTTAGTCAGTAAACATCCCTATTGAAGTCAAAATTAATTCCATTCTGCTTGGGTGAATAGTTAGTAATTAAATAAAAAAAGCTTTAGAGCAGATATAATTTTAAGAACTTCCACATCATTATTGAATGTAGGTAATAAATGCGGCTTCATACGAAAACTTCACTTCATGTGTGCCGAAGCATTAAAAAGGACGAGAATTTCATGCCCGAAACTGCAGATGACTAACTCAAAATGCATCTAACTGGCAGCATAATAATAAAAAACACTCAAGTGCAGCTGCGTTCGAATTAGTAAAAATAAAATGTTCGATACTGCTGCATGCTGCGGCGGCGGGGAGGCGCGGCACGCATGCGCCCGTGACCTTGACACCGCGGCGACCGAATCGACACGCGTCTCCTACGTACGTATGCCAGACGCATACAGACAAGGATTTTTTTCCAAAACGGAAAGTGTTGCGTAGTTCACTTCCTTACACTTAATTATGATGCCTTTTATGACTCATGTTAGTGGTAATTATTCTGTGTGAATGGGAAAGCGTTTGCCATAATATAGAGGGCACGGTATCTAGCTAGATGGGAAGGAGAGTGCTCTTGCGGAGGATCTCTACTTCGAGTGATTTAAACAAACTTTGGAACAGCGCCACAATTCATTAAAATCTGATCAAACCACAAAGGTTCAATAAAGTCATCATCTGCCTAGCCTTTTCCCAAGTATGTTAGGGTCGGCTTCCAGTCTAACCGGATGCAGCTGAATACCAGTATTTTACACGGTGCGACTACATATTGAACTACTATTTCTAAATAACACTTAATCAATTCATAAAATGTGATCGAAAAATCGAAAATAAACCCAACATTTAATTAATTCTAATCTAAAGTAAGTGAAATTGCGGTGACGATTTATGACGAACTTTCGCTTGTTACGACAAAAATGTGGAAGTTTTTGAACGAAACGAGCAGAAATGTGGAAGTTTCTGAACGAAACGAGGGCGGTTTGAAAGGTCGGACACGTTGTCGTGTCGATTATCATCATAACGCGACCGTCACGAAGGTCGTAAACTTGACTGTCACATAAAATATGGTAATTTATGGTTTGGGCCACAATAGTTCATTAGTAGCTTGTTGCGCTGTTCAGATTACTTAGTTGTTTAGTTGAGATGTGTATCATGTACGTCGGTCTTCCACTTGGTTTGTAGCTTCTGCAAACGGTTATGTTTGGTAACCTGTAACACAGGTTTTTTTCTAAAAACCTACATCAGGCACCAGTCTCTCACAAAGTTGGAATACAGTTTACCCATTTTCTTGTACTTATTAATATTAACTTTAGTCAACTTTGTGAAGAGAAAATAAATGACATAAATTAAAAAAAAAAAAATGTTTAAAGTTGTACGTACGTAAAAGGAAAAAGTTTATTGCCAGCCAGTGAGTCTGAGTCATCTAGCGCCATGCCAAGTTTGCTAGTCAAAAGTTATACGTCCCAACTCCCCTTTCAATGTAAATGAAAACAAAATACACACAACAGAAAAGGTTCAGAAGCAATTATTATAAGTACACTAATCCGATTTTCTGTAACGGTAATCTCTAAATCACTGTCACGTTGATAGGTATTTGGTCCTTCGGTAGCGATCATCGGTTACCGAAGGACCAAAAACACTAAAAAAAACATCGTTCCAAATGACGAACCAATTCGGATACGCACATCCACATAAGCTATAAAAGTTCATTTATTCTCCGGCTGAACATTTAAAAGCATGTCCTGTGGCATCCCTTCCCTTCGCACAAGTTCAGCATTACAATGAAGGCATTCATACTAAACGCAGCATTGTGAACAGACCAAGATGCAAGATTAGGGCTACACAAGTGTCGGACATATTTTTTTCTTTTAGGTTTACTTGGCCATATGGTAGGTACGGAGGAGAACATTTCAATAACAAGTAAATTGGGCGGCCTGTTCTGCTAATTGACAATGGATTAGTTTGATAAAACATTTTTTGGGTGGATGATAGGTACGTGTTTATTTTTTTGTGGTTGTCGTATTTATTTTTTTATTAATAATAATGTACTTTGAAAGGAAACCGAGCTTATGTTCTATAAAAAAACAAAAAACTTAAAAGATTATCACACACATAGTTGTACTTTCCAAGACGGAAGAATCACTTTTGTCTAAATTCCGCATCACTGCACTGGTCCATACTGCAAATAAACATACAAGAGCATACAAGATGGCATCCGTAAAAGGAAAACCACATAATCCAGGGCCATCGTCTGTGCTAAAATTAAACTCCATTGCACCAATCAGTGTTGCCAGCCGCTACGCTTTGTTTTACTTTTTAACACATTCTATCGCGATTATCCAGATAAAGAATTGTTATTATCTGTGGTGGTTCGATTTTCAACTCCGCAAATGGAGGATTCGTCACGATTCGCTAGGACTGCCAGTTTAATTGGAGCTTCGATAAAAAATACGGGTGTTGTAAAAAATCCTTTTGTCTTGAGAATCCGCAATGGTGGCTCTAACTTTTTTACAGCTGACAAGAAGCTACAACTATAAAAAAAAATATTTCACAGTTAATAAAACTTGTATCTACCTACATTGATTACTCCAACTGTTTTGTTCAAAGATCTCATGTCTAAGAATCACAACCATCTGAAATGGGCAATGCAAAAGCCAGGTATAAAACTGTCTGCTACAATTCCAATTCTAATATTACACATCAGTATCTTCCTCGTATGCACGAGGAAGATACTGATGCTAATTAACGACGATTTCCAACACTTCATTAGTGACTAAACGGGAAGATACTATACCAAAGCGTATGCACAACACGAATGTAATGGCGACGCGGTTCACTTGAGTAAACAACTAAGCATACAAGTTCATACGACACACACTTGCCACACTAAAATAACCCTTATTTCTAAAGCAGTTAGTGCATCTCCGGTATCTGCACCGGCAGACACGATCTTCGCTGAAATGGATCTTATACTGTTAGTTGATTTGCTTAAAAGTTTTCTTGTAGTGTTTTGCATTCTATTTGAAGGTCTACTTTTCAATTTTATGATGGATATTTACATGGAACACGTAGACCTTTTTCTATTTTTGAAACTATAGTAAAGATAGACGATGAACATACTTTTGAGCATACTTAATAGGTTACCCTTAGCCCTTAACACAGATGAAAAAAAAATTATGAGGGCATATCCGAATGGCGGACATAAAGCTTGACTCAAATTAAATTGAGGATCTATAAAAGGTGAGAATCGCTTACACCTTAATGGAGTATATCGATTAGAACAATGTCTTTTGAAACACTGGACCTTAAAACTACCTCCCTCCTCATACTATATCCAAAGAATGTCTACTCCCTAAATTAGAAAGATTACCAAAGAACGGATTAACTTTCTTACGCAATTAACATAATCTGCTTATCTTGGCTAAATTGAGCACATGATAGACGACACAGCACATGAATAAGGATTTGTAGCAATGCAGGTAATGCATATGATACGTGGTAATCGCTTAATAAGCATTTCACGAGGATTTAAGAACATTATCATAATCTTAATTTGCATAAGTAGTCAAATCCATCGTCCACGTGAGCGTATTTGCATATTTTTGGACTATAATACATGCAAGAGGAAGGGATTGATAAATTTAAAATTAAAGATAGGTGGTTAGGCGACATGTTCTTGATTCAAGTGTATTTTTTAATTGAAAACCGGTGTAATGAAGCGAAACTTAGAATAGAGAAGAATACAAAAGGCATCATAGGACGGTGCTGCTTGGAGGTAGGAAGTTGCTTGGATAAGTTTCGTTCAAACTAGAAGAAGTATACGAGAAACGTGGCGAGAAAGTTGGAAGAAGTGGAAGGAGGTCTTTGCCTAGTGGAACAAGGCAGCTAGAGACAAAAATAGGATCACTTTAAAACATTAAGTTTGAAAACTGATCCCAGAATGGTAAAATCTGATTAAAATCAAGAAAAGACCAAAAAAGTCTGGTCCTATAATACGAAATGTCATACATATTTTGAATTCTGCCCACAATTTTCACATGCTCCCCGTATGCTTGTCAGCAGGGACGCAGCCTCGCATACGCAAGTGACGTGACAACAATGGACGGATGTCTGGCTGTAATCACGGGCCATTGTCGCCTGTTCGAGCATAGGGCCATTCCATGACATGCGTGATGCGTTAGCATCGCTTATTGATGAGCAGAGGAAATTCGGCGCCTAAATGTGACTTCATTAGACTTTAATAGGATCATTAATAATGATGACATGTAAACAACATTATTAGAGATTCTGATTCAAAAAGTGCGTATGTTCAAGGCATCGAACTCCGTTGTTGTGGCTGAAATTATTCAACTTGAGTTACACATCAACGAGTTACAAAGAAAGATTGGGCTTGCGCTTGACCAATGGCTGATACTTTAACGAGTGGCTAATAGTTACAAGTACTATATCCACGTGAATATTACGATGAGAGGCCTTTACGTACCCAGCAGTGGGTAAAGTGGGGCTGTGGATGAGCATGATGAATGAATACTCCAACTAAGCCAGGCCATTGAATCTCCCGCGAAATTTCCAAAAAGCAAGATAAGCTAACCTCATTGTCGACACTATCCATCCGCTGATAAGTACCAACTGTATCGATACGAAAGCCTCTCGAAAATGCTAATAACTAAAGTAATAGATGAACTGATAGCCCCGATACGTTATCAGTAGCTATCAACATGTCAGACACGGTGGGAAAACTTCGAGATGAAAAATACTAAACAAATAATTTGGATATTGGAACCTTATCGGACAAACAAACTGATAGGAGAATATAAGTCATTGTGCTGGTGACTGAATTTGTTTCCGTAACATGCAGGATGCATGACTTATATGTTTGATAGGAAATGACACATTCACTCCATCTTACCTCAATCGAGATGAATGCAAAAAATTGAGAGAGGTAAATCACAAGCAACGAATAAATTGTTATTCAATTATAATTTAACAAAGCAAAGTAGAATTTAAAGCAAAACTTATTTACCCGTGCAACGCGGGCCATTCACACAAGAACCACTGAAAACCGTTTCAAAAATTCTGAATTTGGAATGAAGATCGCGAAGCATGGCGGCTTCGTTCGGATACACGTTCCGGTGTCCGCGTTACAGAATAATTAAAAGCAAAGCGCACTTAATTACTGAAATGGCCACATATCTGTTGCTCGAGCTAAATGAGCCTCATTTTGATGAAACAGATAACATCGCCACCCGTTGGAAAGTCGGCGCGATGCCGTGTCTATCGCGGATTTGGGAAAGTATAGCAATGATGTTCGAACGCATTCTTTAATAATATTAAACATTTATTTCAAATTGTTACGTGACTTTCTCCTTACAAATAATATGGTTATAGTGATGACTCGCATCATTACAAAGCACTATTTTAATGAGCACAAACGGTGATCGCGAGAAGATTTTATCCGCTCATCTCCACTTCCGATCTCACTGCACTGTGTGATATTGCTGATTTGGCTTACCATACCTGAATTATACTCATTAATTTTGGATTTATCGTTTAGAGGATTTCAAAAATAAATATTCCTTCTATAAAATTTGCAGAATCTCAAAGAATTGCCTCTTTTTTTTTACAAAATTTACTTTAGCTAGATGGTTTTGCATTCTAATGATACTTAACAAAGAGAAAGCGTCTGCAAACGGAACTTGTATTAAATATATGGCGTCTAGACTAAGTTCGTATTCTCTATTGATTCAAGCCAGACGTGGAGCGGAGAGCTCACAAACGTAGTGCGACTCCGTGTTTGAAAGCTTACAGCAAATTGCTTTGAAATTGATTCAATATTTGCTTACTATGTGTGTGTCTTTCACAAAGCTTTTTGTACGGGAGATTGTACGTTTTATTATGTGCTAAAAGTCAGTTATTCATTGGAGTATATGTTACTAGTAATTATACAAACACGCAGCAGTCACGATCAGTTTCATACATCACGCTTTCGTCAACCTAATTACTCAATTCGTCATCAAATCCAATCGTTACTGGCACCAACAAATTGAATTTACCAGTGATTACCGTTCTTGGTTAATTGGAACTGTCAACACACGTTTTGTCATTACTAATTGTTTGGACGTAGACATGAAAACTATTGTCAATTGTCGCATCGAATGTAAGACGACACGCAACGGTAATGAGGTGTGAACAAGTCAGATGGACACTTGATACAACGCAGGAGGACATGCTCACACGCCGCGGTCTGATTCTGCGCGTGCGCTCGTCGCCCGTAAATCACCCAGGCTAGATCCGAGCTCAATTTCTCTGGCCATTCATTAGCCTCCTCAGCCATTTCGTGTCTGTTCAAATAATTTGTGTACACGCAACGGTAATTTAATAAAAATGTGGCATCTTTGTTACCGAGTTGTAGTCACGTCAGCGTGTATGTAGCGTTTGTGTAAGCGATCATTAGAATTCTTGGGGATGGTAATTTTGATAGCTCAGTGGGTATTTGGAATTCAGATAGGATCGGTGGGTATTTACGAGTAAGATTCAATGGTCTTTCGAGCGTGAATATTCATGCGTAGGTGATGTTCGAATACAAAGCAAAGGGCTAAGGACATACATGGGAGCGAGAAACAGTTGGGGGTCACAAACAGGTGCGCTTAGAACTTATGGTCTGACAAGTAGATAGAGGTATGGATACGCTATTGAAGTCTTTTGGTGAAAAAAACTTTATTTGACGTCCTGCACCAACATTAACAAGCGGAAACAGTATTATATCTTCACCTCCATGTCCTTATCGTTGCACCGTCACAGATGGTTACTCATTCAATCAAAATACTATCAAACGTAGTGCATTGTTTTATACATAGAAGGAACACATATGATATTTATTTATTTAAAGACTTTGGAAGACTTACAGCTAGATACAATAATTGTGATAAATAACATTATGATAATCAGACAGCCAATTACAAGTCTTCACGTCTAGAGCTTGTCTGGTACCCAAGCTAGATCCGAGCTCAATTTCTCTGGCCATTTATTAGCCTCCTATATTGACAATTATTGTTTGTAACTTTGTATTACGCTCATTTACTTTTACGACTAACATTCCAAATAAGCAAGCCATTCAATTTATACCGGACAACGTGCGGAGATAAGGGAAATTGAAATGGTTAGAGATTACTTAACCAACATGTATCACTCTGGTCCTAATACCTACTCCTAATGAAAACATCAACCAAGACGTAATATCGTCACATCAACTATGAATAATTCAAAAACGAAAGTATTGAAATAACATACAAATAAAGCTTAGACGTGTAGATTGTAGAACGTTCTATTAATAATTCATATAAATTATGTATGATTAATACTTGTGAGCGGTTATTAAACTCATTATTCAGTGTAGGTAATCCATATACTTTCACGTCAGTAGCTTAGTATAATTTGAGTATGTTATTACAAACGGCTTCTTGTATTCATCTTGGTTGACTGGCTGTGCTCGAAACTTCTTTTGCGAGCACTTTTTCAAAAAGCTACAAGCAATACGGCTTGTAGCTTTTTGGAAACTTATCACATTTTCCAAATCAAATGCGATCGATGTGTTAACCGCAAGTGGGTCTTGCCTGTTCAACGTTATATGCAAGTAGCAACAGTCAACATATACTTCGAAATGATCTAAAGTCTGTTTTTTAATCCCTGAGACTAAATTGACACATGCTAATGTCAAACTTGCAAATAATGCTGCCAGCTCTTTTGTTTAGTGTTGTACCTACGATACCGGTTTGTTGAATCGTAACTTTTTATATTTATTAGACGATTAGAAAAAAATTACAGATGCTATCAGTGTTGTTCCCGTACACGATAAAACGGATATATGAACCATTTTATTATAAAACAGCAGCACTTTTGAAAAATACGGCAATTATTGGAACTTGAGACCATACATACAATTGCAATTCTAAAAATAAATATGATAATACGGCAGATAGTGTGTGATTTTGACCATCAACCCTCCACCCCAACTCCAACCCTCATTAAACAGGAACAACACTGGATGCCATTTTATTTACCTTATTCGTCCTTCAACCTCTGAAGTGTTCGAATACGCCCGTTGTGTCTATTGCGATACAATATCTAGTGTTTTTTGTTATATTTTCGTTGAGTTTGTTTCTGTTACTTTGTTATTTTTTTGTGTGGGTTGTTGTGGTCTTGTTACGTTTTTTATTTTCGCTGAACATTTATCATGGATGCTCAGCCTTCTACTTCGTCGCGTAGGCGTGAAGAAGAAAGTTTATCGCCAAGAAAAAAACGTAACCTCATATCATTTAGTCAAACAGAAAAAGATATGATCATGAACGCTTACAAATATGTTCGTACTGAAACGAAAACCGAATTTCCAACCGAGACGCCGAAAAAAAACGAATGTGTTTTAAAAACTGCCGAAATCCTGAACATATCCAGAGCTACACTACAATCTACTGGGTGCTGAATGAGCACGAAGAGAATGAAAATTTTAGCTCTCCGAAAATACCTGGCCGTAAATTAAATTTCAAAGACTAATTGACCAGACTAACCAGGTGAGATGGGTAGATACACTATCTGAAGAATACAGGTTGGAATGCGGTGTGAGGCAGGGCGGCCTCACGTCGACCGGCCTTTTTAACCTGTATGTTAACCAGTTGATCGAGGAGCTCAGCACGACACATGTCGGATGCTACATTGACGGAACCTGTGTCAACAACATAAGCTATGCTGATGATATGGTTCTGCTGGCCCCCTCGGTCAATGCTCTGAGGAAATTGGTTGAAATTTGTGAACGTTACGCTTCCGAGCATGGTCTCAGGTACAACACACAGAAAAGTGAGGTCCTGATATTCAGTGCAGGCAAACAGAGACCTAGTGCAGTGCCTCCGATCATGGTCGATGGAACGGCCTTGAAAATTGTAAAAGATTTTAAATATCTGGGTCATCTGGTCACGGAGGACTTAAAGGATGACCCGGATATTGAAAGGGAGCGTAGGGCGTTGGCGGTAAGGAGCAATATGCTGGCCCGTAGGTTCGCTCGATGTACAAGGGAAGTGAAAATAACACTTTTTAGGGCATATTGCCAATCCTTTTACTCGAGTGGCCTGTGGGTTCGGTATACGCAACGAGCCTACAACGTCCTACGCGTTCAGTATAATAATGCTTTCAGAATGCTGTTGGGGTTGCCACGCTATTGTAGTGCGTCTCAAATGTTCGCAGACGCGCGCGTTGACGGTTTCCACGCTATAATGCGGAAGAAAGTGGCGTCGTTATTCCAAAGACTGCGCGGTAGCACCAACAGCATTTTGCAAATGATTGCATCCCGTTACGACTGTCCCATACAGGCTCACTGGGTGGGAATCGTCACGGGAAAATTGTGATGTTGTGTACCTACTAACATAGATCGTAAGAAAATTGTTACTAACACTTATATTTATATTTACCTACTAACATAGATCTTAAGAAAATTGTTACTAACACATATATGGATTCTGTCCGAAATAAATGGTTAATAATAAAATAATTGGACGATTTCACTCTTTCGGCTATACGTCGAAAAGTTAGAAAAAAAAAATTAAACGTTGCCCCACACTAGGAATTTCTCGTTTATCGTAGGCCAACCAAATATTTGTTCCGTGCGGGGATCGAACCCGCGACACGCAGCGCAGCAGTCCAATCCCTCAGCCACTGCGCCCCAACCGTGCCGTCAAATTTTTTTTTAGAAACGAATCACGCTTGCTAAAAATAATAAAACCTTCAAATTGAATGAAGTACGAAGCCTTTTTGATTGAAGAAGGGCTTCGTAAAGTGACCCCGCAGCGGTGGAAAGACTGTGGCTCACGTTATTAAAATTGAGGATGAAATGTGTCATCTGGGCCATATAGTCGAAGACATTACTGATCGATTTATAATAGAAGTAGCCAGCGACTCTGATGATTCAGACATGGAGTCATTTTCGGAATCTGATATATAAAATTAAAATGCCTTTTATTTCATCCATTAATAGTTTAAAATATACATAGATTTAAAGTAAAATGACATGCATGCATGATTAATGAATTCCTGTAATGAATTATTTAAAAATGTTTCACGTTAAATATATCTGCACCTTATTACTTGTGTATTATTTCGTTTTAAATAACTACCTACACCTTTTACTCAGGATAACTTATTATAAAAAAACGATATTAATTGATTTCATTAACGGCAATTTACGGTAGTGGCACATCACTATTTAAAAATTGCAAAAAACTGACAACCCCCGTAATGTCATTTTAGTCTCCGAGATTAAAAAACAGACTTTAACTATCTAACAAGGAGGTTGAATAGTTAGAGCTTGGGCTGGTCTCGGTTTCTACGATCACCCGGTTCACTATCAAGTAAACGTTTTGGTGTTCGATTCACGTCGAATTCCAGTTCTAAGATTGTTAAGGAAATACCTATATATATAATAATATAATGCTGCACAATGATCATCGAAGACGTTTTATTTTAATGGTCTTAGTGACTGTAAGGTCATCGTACACGTCGTCGAGTTTATGGTAGTAGGTAGGTATCTATCCACGTTGTTGATTTCTTTCTAGCACTAGGCTGAGGATTTGTTTGGCTTTCGAATAATAACCGATATTTCTCGTTTTTTGGGCCGTTAGGTTTCCTACCCCGCTGTCCGAATCTTTTGTCAGTAAGTGAGTAAGGGTAAGGTTTTGTATTAAGAGGAGATTAAAGTTTTTGAAAGTATTTTTGTATCTAAATTGAGCTTATTATATTCAGTTATTCTCTAGTTAATTTCAGAAGGCATTCGTTTTTGTCCGCTACCTAAGAATCGAAATGCGCAAAAAGAAAAGACTTTTGAGAAAAGTTAGAGCTGCAGCAGAATAAAACGCCTGAGGTTTGCAATTCAAAGCCCTGACACGAAGCCAATTTGAATTCATTTTTTTATTTAGAAATTCATTTTAGGTAATATTGGTTGACGCTGAAATAAGCATTGGCACAATTTTCAGGACTGGTATTATATTCTATGGCTGCGGCATGTCATCTGATTTATTCTTAATTAATGGAGTTCATTAGCCACGTATCCCGAAATACCTAGTCTGTTTCTCATAATTTTCCTGTAAATCAACTCAATAAATCGGGAAGGAAAAAAATGTTTCAATGTTATTCCTTCCTGCCAATTAGCATAATTATTCAGTTCAGTTAAAATTAAATCAATTTAACTGGGAACGAATCAAGTTTGTACTTTGATCTGAAGGTGACGGAATAAATGCGCGACTCTGGTTGTAAGCCTGTAAGAAACGTTGGGCTTTTTTTTCATTGCCGACTTGCCAGATCCTGAGTATTCGATTAGCAAGGGTCCACTAGCTTACGCGTTCTAATTTCCGCAAGAGAATTTCTCACCGTTGTCAGTTATTCATCAAATCATCATTATTCATCATACAACAGTAATCGGGTAAGAATGTGATTTGAACAGGTACCTCCATGAGTTTCCAAAAAGATATGAAAATAATAAAATTGTGGGTAGCATGAATCATCAGATCATAACGTTGTGGAGTGCATCACCGTAAAAAGTAGATAACTTTACCCGAGTGCAGCTGAAAAAACAACAGCGATGTACAGGAGAATGTTTATAAATAATTCATACACATAACCAAACCGGCGCGCCGTGTCTAGCAGCCTATACTAGTTCAAGATCACCACATGAAACGACAATACGTCGAGCAGCGGGCACGACAGAGCGAGGGTGTGAGTGCGCAGCCCTGGAGCTCCCGGTCCCTGTGCCGCTGTGCGTAGCTATACCTACCCATCCCATGGCGGGACAATCGATTCGCGGGAGTCGCTCCCCCAACGGCGCGCCCGGCCGCCTGGCCGCAAGCCCGGCCACCCGACCGGCACATTCTACCGATAATAACATAAAAACTTACCTTTTTACACTTCAGCAAACTCACACCACCAAAGAAATGTAGCCACGGAGATCGCGAGATCAAATCACAGGTTGCACTATATTCGCGAACAGCAGATTCAGTCTAGCACTTCATCAATTAACTTGACACTGATTTTTTATTATAATAGCTAATAAATATGTATAATAGTGTATACCGGTACGGTTTGGTCCGGTCTGGATTAATTACGTGAATCGTTGCAACAACAACGTTACCCCCACGGTAGTTCGCGGCGGACTGACCGGTTTGAAGATGGCGCTCTGCGTGCGGCGGCAGGGAAGCGAGTGAATGCAGCTGCGGAAGCACCGTTAGAAACTGCTCCAATAAGAATCCAGTACGAATCCGAGCGACTGTTATCAGCCAATAGTGAGTGAGTTTAATCACCAAGATTTTGCCCGTGAAAGTTCAAAAAGGCTCATCATTATTCTTTTTTTAATGATATTATTAATAATCATAAATCAGGAAGAGTAGTCTAGCTAGTACAGTAATTAAGATTACAGTATTAATGATTTATAAACGCGCATAAACTGTTACATTATTCGCGATTAGAGAGTTTATCAAATAAAAGTGTATCTACTTTCACAGCTATAAACCTAATAGGTAGCTATTATTATATTATTTGCTTGACTCGCTAGATATTATGTTAGGCTTAAGTGCATAGAAGGCAGTTCATAAAACAGTAAAATAAGTTTTCGGTCTATAACTGCTGCAGTGGTCGGCTTACTGAAATATATTTTTGTATGGTTTATCCTTTCAGAAATGTGGTGGCTCAATAGCTTGCAATCGGTGGCAAAACCTCAGCTACCTACTTTGGGTTCTTGCTAGGGTCCCACTAACCATAATCTAATTTGTTTTAGTCACGTCACCATAGCTTAAACTCTACTTTTTATTTGGCAAAGGAAACGTGCGTGTCTAAAGTCAAGAAGTAAATTATTTCAAGGTTTTAATCGGTTTCACGGCACCTTTTGTAGGAAATGTCGACCTGAAAAATGTCATTCATCTTTTGGGAACGTGATTATACGTTAGGATTAGCATTTACAGACAAAATAAATATTCATTACTGTTCTCTTCGATACCACTAAAAAGGTTGGTTTCACGCAAGGTAGCTTTGGAAAGTACTTTTTGCGTTTATTCAATGGTAATTAAGTAGGTATAGGTAATAGCCTTTATGAGAGCAATCACTATAACGGTTCTATTCTCTTGTGCAGTAGGCAAACCTCCCAAGATGAATCAGACCTTTTTTTTTTTTGGGCGGGTGAAAAATCATCAAATCTGACACTCCCTATCGCTCTGCCCAAGAGCGGGAGGGGTCTCTTGGGCAGAGCGAAAGGGAGTGTCAGACTTCTACTGACTAAAAACCACCCATGTTCCTTCTTAGCCCTTCATGTCGAGGCCGCGGTATCTCTAGCGAACAACCCGCAGCCCCGAAGGGCGTCGGCCCTTGCGGGCCCCTTCCGTGTTGCTGACATCTCTTTGAGGCGCGCGTGGAACACGAACGCGCCGCGCCGTCGACACGGCAGATGAATCAGACCTTTGCGTGTGATGTAGATAAGCAAGTCAAAACAGTCAGTTTATCACTTGAAAACTTTATCCGCCTTTCCTAATGGCATTTTTGGGTGTTAACTGCAGAAGTAGCGTTATCTACAGCTAGTTTAGGAAGCTTAAGGAACCAAAAAGCCATTGTATTTTATGCTTTTAAACCCTTAAACCTCTGCATTGTCTTCTGTTAAAACCTGTGACCACGACAACTTTTATTGAAACTAAAACAAAGCATTTGTTTTATTGAAATAAACCTTAATTATAAAAAAAAACTTTGGGTGAAATAAAGTGTAAAACTTAAACTATGTCTAAGTTCCATGCTTTGCAGACTGTGACATGACGAGCACAGTCGCGGGTCACACCTAGTTTATCGCGGGCACTCCTAGGTCTACCCGGGCCGCTAGACCCAGGTCACAGCATAGTAATGAGTGCCTAACCCACTCCACACCTCAGTGAAACCGCATTTATGGTAATTCATTACCATTCATGGAAGTTATATGGCTTTTTAACGTTACATTCCTGTTTGGATGTCGAGTTTTCCTTGTTCTCCATGACAACTAAGTAGGACAAACGATGACTATAATTATAGGTCCTACTGACTGAGGTTAAGAATAAGTACCTACATTAACTATAACTTATAGTAACAGTACAATCACAAAAATTTACGTACAAAAACCGCTCCTGGCCATGCCTACAAAAAAGTAGGAATTCAAAAGCAAGACGCTATCCAAGATGCACTACAGCAACTAGAAAGTTACCCGAATACCTTTTTCAATTTCTCACATTTTCTGCATGATGTATTTTAATATTCCTTGGCTATCTACTGGGCCGTTGACGTTTGCCAAGGCGCAGCTTGCCTACGTACTTAATATTTATTTACTTCCTAATGGTCCAACTTAAGAGCAGCCAAGCAGAACGGTGCCTCAAGCTAAACGGTAGTCCTGAGTCGTAGCGGTTAGCTAGGCTAGCGGGAATGACCGCAAACGTCTGCAGTTTAGACTAACTTGTGGATAATTATGTATTCTGTAATATGGGAAACAGCTTTCGGAGCGTCGACTGTGGTCTACGAGATAATTATACTTGTTCATCGATAACAGTAAGTGCTAATTGTGGAAAAAAAAACATGCGTAACGGTAACGGCGCATGAAGATATAGAAGATAGCGTCATAAATTCTGAGTTCCTCGGATCGAAGGCCAGATCTGGGCATTGAAGATATAAGACCAGACAAAATACCGGTTACGGAGACATTGTGTGAGGCTAACATGACCAAGAAGGCAAGAATGCTAGCGCTGGAATTCTAAACCTAACCCTTAATGTCCCAGGGGCATGGAAACACTGCGTTATCAACGGAGCGAATTGATGCCCACACATAATATTATATCCAATGCTTTTACTTCGACAAGTCATCGTCACTTCGCCGTCGATGTTCACAAAAGGCGAAAAGTCGATACAAAATAGGTAGGTACATAACCTATAGGTACTAAGTGCAGACCAATAGGACCTATAGTTTAATAACTTGTAACAGTCTTGCAAAAACACCATATTCCACCGTAACAAGCCATTAGAGGTCCGTTGAAGCACATCTGGCATCAGTGCAGAGATGAACTCGATGAAGCGTGCTATTTACGGCCAGCGTCAGATATGCCTCGTGCAATTTGCATACCACTGTGTTATGGGAAACATATGGGAGCATTTTGTAGCGAGCGAGTCAGTGGCTTGGTTTGGCTTGCAGATTTTTTTTGCAAGTGTGTAAGTATTGAATTTCAAAATTGTGGAGGCATCAAGCGTATTTGAATGATTAATGAAGGGCATATTCATTGGGTTTGGTAAAATTTATGTGGGTAGAACACAGGAATTTCTTGTACATAATCTCTGATAGCAAGTTGAATTGATTTTAGGCCTATTTATAGAATAGGCCTCTGACTTTACAAGAAGTCCTGCATGCTTCTGCCATTAGTGTCTTCCTTGCAGGATTGAGTTTACTGTTTATAATGTGCATGACATGAATGAAGTACGGCTTATCAAACTCTTAGTGCAGAGACCAGAAATAAAAAATAAAGTAATGATTCAAAAAATCTCTCCATGTCCGCGCAGATTCCTGGGATGCTCCTTATCTTGGAGCATTACGGCGAATTCCTCAGCCTCACTCGTCGCGATATAAATCAGAGACGATCGGCCATCCATCGTCGCGTTCATGCTCTATGCTCGCGTCACCGACCGCCTTCGGATTTCAAACATCGCACCTTTTTCTAAATCACTATTTATGGTCTATGGCTATGGTCTGTATTTTTTTGACTAGTCGCGCATTATCAAGTAAGAATCGAGTAAATTTGGTTCGAGTTAGCTGTTGTTGACACTTTGTCCATTCACAATTCAAACAGATTGTCAATACTGAAATCACGCCCTTTCATTTGTGGTTTCCAACCCAAACGCCGTCAATGCCGCATTATTTATTTCTAAATAATTTCTAAATAGAAAACTTAATCATAGATCTCTTATTTGAGAATTGAATATTTGAAGGCAGGCAATCAGCAGCAGTACACCGCTAACCCACTTGTCCCATCTCCGTAAAGATAAAATAACAATAAATTATTTTTACGAACAAATTATACAAATCTCCGCCTGATCCGGCGATTTCTAGCACAGTGCGTTAATTCAGCGCGTGCGATAGTATCGGATCGCGATCGCACTCAGCGGAAAGATCGCGGGATAGCACGCAGACGCAGCGCCCGATGCTGGTGATACGAGGGAACACTCGCGTGGATGGAACCAAGCAGGCAATTAGGGGGGGCGACAATGTGTTGGGTGATTATTTATGATCAGTCTCTTACTGGTGAAAGGAGGCGAAACATTTTGCTACAATCTCGGTTCTGACGGCGACTAAGTAATCTTGAGATTCCGCTCCCAAGTTTGTGTTTCACTAACAAGTGATGTCGTAACAAGTTAGACTGAAAGTTGGGGGGAATTTGTAGCTGAATGCGAGGAGCACAGGGCTGCTTGTTGTGGCTTATTATGACCACTATGACCAGACATGAATGGACACCCTTTGATGGTGGCAACAGTACCTACTACAAACATGACCAATCCATTCTTCTTCTTAGCGTGCCAATGACAATTCAAATTGAGTCTTCTCAAAATTTGACGACGAGTTTGATTCGTTCATTAGCGTTCATCAGCTCCTGTGGTGTGCCAACAATTAACTGGTCCATTAACAAATCCATTTACAGGTTTGTAGTCCTAATTTAATTCTGATTTACCAAGTAAAGAGATCGAGATACGGGGCTTAAATGTTGTAAGAAGTACTTACCCTAAAGAGTGGGGTAAAACTTGTGGGGAAAAGGTTATAAAAGCCAAGGAACCGTGACCGTCTGACATTTGATTTCCCGACAAAATACCAATAATCCACCTTTCTCTAAACCTCCGCTCCGCTAGGTTTCAATTGGATGCTCAATTCAACAGTTCGTGTTAAAGCTTATAAACATCACCCCAAGCCATTATTCTGGCCGTGATCATGCAAATGTCATCAATTAGACGCTACGAGTCTTGATGCAGAACAATAAGCACTTGCAAGCAGAGAAAGGCGCTAATTACGCAATCTGTTATTGTTTCCATCGAGAATGACGCGAGGGATATCATTTGTGTGTCAGCGGGTGTCTGTAATTGACGTCTATCATTCTGCAGCATGCAGGAACATGTTTGATGTTTCTCATCGCTGATTTCCGACTTGTTTGGCGTGAAACAATGAGGAGGTTTTTGAATAACTATATGCTGTCATATCTTCCTGGTGAATCTTTTATGAGAGGTTCCTTTGAAAGACATCGTTTTTGTCAGTTCCGTCCGCTGATAAATACGATGACTGAACGCAGAAAGATTTCAGAATCATTTATCTAGACTGTCTGTCAAACGTTATTTGGTTTGAATCTACCACAACGTCCAAACCTTTTGAGGCTCTATGTTCGTGTTAGAAGCTCTAGCTTACATTCGTTTTCTATTGTATGTCCCTAAAATAATGTCACTGGCAAGTTCAGCTTCAAATAACTCATCCTGTTAGAACTGTTCACGTAAATGATGCTTACTTTCCAAGCCCAAAATAAAAAGCGCAAAAGAAAGTTTACGTAAAAAGAAGACAGCGTTTGATAATGTGTCGATTGTTGAAAATTGTTACCGTCACGACTATTACTGACCTATGTGGGATCTTATTACACATTGTTTCACCCGAGCCTGGGAAAACGGAACTTGTTATGAAACCCTACACTTATGAACGACTACTTACTACCCAAATAAGAAATAACGGCAACTAGTGAAAACTAAACGATACTACTTGCCGACGACTTGTTTTAGAGCTATTGAATGCATCTTCATGCTGGGACACATGTCTCCTTTATGAGATTATCTGTTCTGTGATGAGAGGGAGCCGGTGTAGTAGGCTGTACTAGGTTCACCATCTGAAAATAGAGAGCAGATTTTTAGATGTCTTCGCATTTTAGGATCTAGGTGTCCTGTTTCCACAACTGGATTATTTGGTGGCTACCAAACTAATAAGCACAACTAATTGCTCCTGTAGACTTCATGACATAAGTTCCTCTATATAGGCATAACTGGGCCTAGATCAGCTGCTCTTGAAATAAAAATTTGAAATAAAAAACTGCTCTTAATATTGACGCTGACTCACGTGCAAAAAGAGCCGTTTATTAATTGAGCTTGAAACTTCGATCTGGAATTCCAATCCACTTTAACCACAAACGACACAGTATCAGATGAGAAGTTGTAGCAATAAAATAAAAACTCCATAAATATAGAAATGCAACTCATTACCGAACAATGCACCCGATCTCATTTGCGAGCAACAAAAATAAGCAATAAATATACTACCGAAAGCGTAGCGGGACATATAAGACGTCTTCATCAGACACCAATTACCTCTTCTCACTGCTGCTTCTCCCGTTAAACTTGTAAAATGTTCTCGTTTCTCAGTAATTACAACACCAGCGGAGCTTGGTCTTCCTCTCCTCGGCTAAACACACTATATGAAGAGGATCAAAGAGGTGTTTAGTACGTTTTCAGAGGTCAAGTTATTTGCCTGTTTATTGTAGGCCAACTAACAAGAGCGTGAAGACGCCGCAATTTCGGTATGTGAGCGATTTAATTAAGAATGTTTAATGTTCACAATTTTAATTTCATTATGCGCTTTCATTTTGACTTATATGAATCATAGAAATGTTTCTATGCTTGGAAAGCGGAGAGATGGCTTACAAATATAACGTTTAAATGAATTATATTTGTTTGTTACTCGTTTATATTCTAATACGGTTACCTCGCTTGCGTTTGCACACGGTTCCGTAAGATAAATTTAGTTCGTAACTTGTTCTGAAAGTTTATCGCCCATTACAAAACCGCTAATATCACTTCAGTCGGATTTTATTAAGGTAAGTTAGTTGAGTTAGTTCAAATAAACTTATAAACCCAAATGCAATCGAAAATCAACAATTTCAGTACCTACCGAAATGATTTTGTCATGTCCACTTGTCCAGTTTTCAACAGTGTTAAATAGAGACCTAGGTAGACTACCGTGCAAACTTTGTTAGGCTGAAATGACGCTCAGTTTTCTCGATACTCAAAAAATCGATAATGACTTAGCAGAGCTTATAATACATTTTACGCGTGTCATCACAAAATAACACACTTTCTCGTAACCAATAATTAGAAATCTAGAAACATCGGCGCAAATGTAAGTAGTTATTCGTGACTTGCAAACCTGCTTCTTATTTCGCGCCTATTAGCACCTTGACGACAAATCTCATGCAATTATAATCGATATAAACATCGAATTTACGATGACAAGCATCGGTAAGCGTCGCCGCGTCGGAATTAGGAAAGCCGCTGCATGGCGCGCTGTCGCGTGCGGCTCCTCAGCGCTGCATTATCATAATTGATGAAAGCAGTATCTATTGTAACGCGAGTTTTGTGCACACACACAACGCGCAACGTTTAATTTCCGCTTAATTAGTGGTGCAAAGTTGTCTGCTCATACAACTTCAGGTTTTTGCATTTCTGACACACATTTTCCTTGAGGGTCATTCGTGGAACGTACGAGTATGTGAACCTTTAACCTGTCGGCGGTCGCTACTTCATGCCACTTGAGTTGATCCGGTACGTGCAAAACGTCTTGGTCTATTTCAATTTTCACCATCCTCCAGGAGTTCCAGGACGATATTCCGGGGTAGTTACTGATAGTCTGAAAAGTATTTTTTTTGAGAATGGTGGGCACAGGGTGACGTTACTGGAGATATCAAAATGGACTAACTGGTTGCTTAATTTGAACAAATGGTATTACAATGGTACACATAATTAACAAGATTTGCTACCACACTACTACTATCTTCTTGCCCTTCTTCTCATGAGACCAACGCTGTGGAATGCGCAACTATAGTAGGTACACTCACAGTTATTATGCCTTGTGACTGGGACTGTAGCTTAGTCTATTTGTTTGACTATTCAAAAGTGCCTGTAAATGGCCTACCTACTTGAAATAAATGTTTTGATTTTGATTTTGACTACCATCACTCTCAAGACAAGCACCAGGCAACCAGCCTTTTCTTTGATGTCATCTTGTTTAAGGAAGAAAAGTAAGAGCCGACCCTTGGTGCAAGGCAACAGCCACGTTGAAACTGCCAGTAGGTGGTGCTGGCTGACTAGGTTACGTACCACTATACTGACTTGGTTCTGGACTTCCGAAAAATCAGAGGAGCGTGTCTGGGGTTCGAACTCACGACACGACCTACACCTATGACTGCGCTGTTATCTTGCAATCTAGCGCCACTCGTTTATAGCTAAAAGGAGAAATACAATGATGACCATAATTGTAGCTATGCTTGAAATAGCATGCAGCTTATGCGAGTGTGGGCTACCAGTGCAATTTAAATCAATTAGTAAGATGATTGTGCTACACTTATCTCCTTAGTAAAAAATTCTTTGACGCCTCGCGCATTAATTAGTCTATAGTTAATTGCTAATAATAATCCACATCGACTATGGATAATGAAGAATCGACACGGTTAGCCGTTAGAACAGTGGTTAGAATATAAACATGGACGAGCCAATCTACTTTTTTTCGGACAAGAGCGTATTGTTTCATTAGAATAATGAAACAATATTTTATTTTAATGTGCGGTATTATTTTGCATTTTATGAGACTTGATTTTGAAAGATGTGAAAAGTGATTAAATTATAATTAAGGAAATAAAGTTAAACATACAAGTAGGTAGTTGAAACTTTCGAATTGTCTGTAATGGTTAAATTTTTAGTTTAAATAATTAAATATGAATGAACGGTTTAGAGTTTTTGGTCGTGGTTCTGGGTGTTCTGTCTAAACATTCTTTTAGAAACGTGAGAGGGCGCTGCTGAGCGGAACGGGATCCTAATTAAAATATCTGGAGCGTGACATGCGCGCGCATTTCATGCTTCTGGTTTTTCTGGACATAACTAAAATATACCTATTCACCATTTTAGAAGTATTTGAAATATTACAGTCGCCAGAACATTAAGCTCCTACAATGTTTTCGGTTCTGTGGGATCGACATATGAGTACAAAGAACACATTAAAAACTTTTAAAAAAAAAAAAACCGACTTCAAAAACACAAAATGGGTCATTGTAATGTATGTACGGAGACGCCGCCGCCGCAAACGCACTTGAGATCTGAATTGTCCGTGATCTCTTATCTGTTTAAAGGTATAGATTATCTTTGCTCTGGCCGACCTGGGTTCGAGTTAGAGCACTATTTGGAGATTTCCAAAGTGGTCTAAATCTAGCTTGGTTGATTTGGGATTAATTTGAGTTCAACGAGGTTCGTGAAAAGAATTAACAGTAGCCTTTCGAACAGTTTGTAGAGTAGGGTCCGAGGTTGGGCGAAAGTTTTTATGTTCGTCACATGATTTTTCAGGTTTTGGAATAGTGCAGACTTTTGATCTACCCTAAAGTCGAGGAATGCTTGCCGACTCTAATCAGTGGTAGAGAAGACGTCAGTGAACACGACACAGATATGGGGCCGAGGTGTTATAGTGGTTCGACCGATATCTCATTCACTCCGGGGGAGTTACATGAACTCAAACCTTGAATGCCTATGTGATTATGCGCGTTAGTTGATTTTTATGCCTCAGTTTTCAGTATAAACGTGCTTCTGCAGGGCTATTGCGTATCTTTTTAAATGTCAGTGGCTATCATAGTGTCCATCGATTAACTGTCAAATAGTTATGGTTTAGTACAAAATGGAACATTTTGACAGTGAATGGATGGACACTATGATAGCCATCATGGCCCTGCAGGTGAGGTGACCCGTCGAATTCGTGTGAGGTTGATAGATCATCTCTTCGTGGCTGTCTGATATGCGTCTCTGCTCAGGAAGTGGAATAGACGAGTAGTTTTTGACACTTGACAGTGACAGACAGTTGAGACAGTTAGATTAATTGACATTGACATTTGACACTGACGTACGGTTTTAATGAAACTTGTAAATTGGAGGTTATTTGGTTATTTATGTGTTGAATCTTCCGAGATATTCCGAGTAAATAATGAAATAATAACTGTGTAATTGATATTATTTAGTGATCATAAACAGCAATAATGGCTTTTGCGTCGTTACGTTTTAATGCCCTGCGCAAAGTGGTGCAGTCAGCATCGTACACAACTTTGTTGAAGAGGCCCATGGCATTTATGAGTTCTATTTCCTTAGAAACTTTGTATCCTAATAGCTCCTTGAAGCTTACAACGCCAGCATTTGTAAGTACTCTCAGCAGTTAATTTTCTTTATAAATAAAATATGCTCCTTTAATAGCTATAACCTAATTTTAACTCTCGTAGCAACCAGCTGACCCGAATGAGAAATTCTCGGGATTCATACCGATCGACAAACTCGAAATAAAATACAGTGCAAGCTCTGGACCTGGTGGACAAAATGTTAATAAGGTAATAAATATAAGTTATCTATACAAATAAATAAAATTGAAGTGTTTGTTTGTAATTTCGAAATAGAAATACGAACAACAGCTAGTTACTCAATATTAATCACAGACCAGTAGAACAAAATAGAAATAAAAATGTATTTTTTAATAATAATAATAATGTATTTATTTGTCAGAATGCAGTTGTACATTGTATGGTGTATGGTTCGTTAAAGGTTTCTTACATTCTACCATATTATCTGGTGTACAAATATTGTTATTTTTACAGTTTTTAATAGAATTGACTTTATGATAAAATTTTAAATAAATTAAATATTTTAAAGAATAACATGCCAATTTAATAATAAATAATAGGTACAGACATCTAAAATTGAATGTCAATATAATAAGCATGAACATTGAATGTCTAGGTCAAAATTGAAATTGAATGTCATAGCGAATAGAAAATTGAAAGTTTGTGTCATAATTAATTAAATTGTCATATTATTTTTTTTACAAAAGTCCATAAATTCGTTAATGTCATAAAAGCAATTACATAAAAGCCAATTTGTCAGCTTTTTCTTAAACATGATCATAGGAAGCTCCTTGAATGCGTTATTTGTAGTTACTGTCTCCATCAGAGCTTTAAGACATTCAATTTCATCAGCTTAAAGTTTTTGCAGATTGATTGATTAAAGGTTTTGTTTCTATTTTGTTAAATAATTTGCAGGTACATACCAAAGTGGATCTGAGGTTCAAGCCCAGCGAGGCAGACTGGCTACACCCTGACATCAGAACCAAATTGTTGGAATTGGTATGTCACAGAACTTAAATTAATATTTAATCTCATCAGCAGTTTAATAAACTCATATACAACACTAGGCACTTCGGGGGATTGCAGGTGTGATGTTATGTTAAAAATTGAAAAGTAATATCTAAATTCAACATCATCTTCCTGCCCGTGGTCCATGTTACTTGGAATGTGCGGTGTACATAATATGTATTATCTCTTCAGTTATCTTGTCAAAGGTCCCACTAGCATTCACTCCTTTCTTTTTCATATTATTCTTAACATTAAAACCATCTGTTTAGAAATCTGAATTAAAATAATTATATCTTTCCTTTATAATTTCAGCATAGCAACAAACTAACAAAAGAAGGCTACTTGATTATCAGGTCCGATACGACTCGGTCCCAGCAGTTGAACCTGGCTGACTGCATGGCCAAGCTGCGGAATATTATCCGTGATGCTGCCGCCACCAAGAGGGAACCAGCACCCGAAACTGTTGAGAAGATTAGACAAAGGTATTAGAAACTCATTTCATTGTATCAAACTACAGATTGGTCATGACTGAGAGTTCAACTAAGGAAATTATACTTCAGGAAAAGGCATGAAGTGGTATCAGAGAAACAGAGTTATTTTCTGTTTTTTTCTTTGATATAATGTGCAAAGCAATTGTCATTTACAGGGTGGAAAACAAACAAACACTTATATGGTTACCACATTTTCATTACCTATATTATTCTGAACACTCGTAATATATTATAATATATATAAATTTTTCATTACCTGCTTGTGTGTTGATATCCCTCGATCCCTTCCACCCTGTAAGTGTCTCAGTTGGCTCTCAATGAAAGAGGCAAAGCATTAAGCTCAGGGTAACTCGCGTCACTTTCTTGCACATTTTTTATGTTCAGAAATGGAATTTATGACAGTTTAATATTTTCTCTAGGGAGTTTCACCTAACTTTATTACAACCTCTAGACAGGTAACCTTTTTGATCCCTGCCTTTAAAAGACATCAAATTATGTTTTAAACTTCTAGTGGTTATATGAGTATCACTATTCTTTCCAGACACCTGAAAGCAGCTCGGTTGCGCGTGGCAGTGAAACGCGAGGAGTCCCTGAAGCGCGCGATGAGGCAGTCGCCCACTATAGACTTATGATTTTTCTATTAAATTGGGCATGCACGGCTTGACTGTTGCTGGACTCTGAGGAAATATTAATGAAGTAGAAATTTGATTGTGGACCTCATTTTTCCGATGCCAACATTATTATGATGGAAGGTTTTAATCTACATACATAATGCAGTACAAATGTATGGTGCATTTGAAAAGTAAGGTCTATAGGCAGTTTCCTCAGATGTTCGGTTCAGCCGTAAAGTTTGACTGTTCCTATAGTTATGTTTAATTAATATAATATAGTTGTTTAGCAATCCGAGTCTTTATTTTTACGTAGTATTACAGCTTTTAAAGAGTAGTTGTCATTGTTTGCTATTGTTATTATTTAGAAACAATGGATGGATGATGTGTGACAAATGATATAGCAAGAAAGGAGTCTGAGATGACGAGTAATAGAGAAGTATGGAAGAAGAAAACGCTGACTCCAAATGAATTAAGATAAGGGTAAGATACTATTAGGTATAAGTATGTTGTAGTGTACTGCGAAAAATTTCGTGCTAATTTTTCCTAGGCGCCTGATGAAAGTGGTTGAGCAACTTCTTATTGATGATTTTGGTATTGTTCGGATTTGTCAGGAACTATATTATTGTGTAAAATGGAAATAATTATCCTAACAGTCAAACAACATTTATACGTATTTGATGAACGTATACATGTTCCGTATGCCCAATTTAATATTGGAATTATTGTATTCCAATATTGTGTTTTAGATTAAGGTAATGTTAATGTTGCTGTTATATGTATTTAGGCGCTAAGGGCGGTTTCCGACACTTGCGCGGTATGCAACATTTTCAGCAAATAAACTGGAAAAATGGCGTGCATGCGCGTTCGGTTTTTAAGCGCAAAATGTGGTGCGCGATTAAGAGTGTAGGACCACATTTATGCTTATACGGATAAAACATAACGTTCTCTGAAACCGCTCTGTTAGGATTGTTGTAAACTTAGATAAATGTCGCGTTTGCTCTTTATATTATTTAGTACCGATAAAGTTAAACAGGTAATAATAAAATATAGTCTCTTTAAATCCAATTGTTTTTCTTTTCCCGAATAATCGATTATTATTCTGTGCTTTACGTAAGCTTTTAAGTACTATTTTGTGCTACTAACCCACTATATTATTTATGTTCATTGGATCTCATAATAAAATTATTATAACGTAGAAAATACACCAATGAAAACTTCTTTTATCAAACGTTAGTAAAAAAGTTCCAAAATAGTCTTTGGTGGGTCATAAGTTATGACTCATAACGCCGTTGTCATAGCAACGTAAAAGACAAATAAATAGTGAAGTGACTTGACAGGTCACATTATTGAGCACATTTTACTTTCAATATGTCTTACAGGGATTTGAGGAGTAAGTAGCCAAGTATTCATGAATAAACAATTAATAAAGTTGTTTTTATTTGTCTAGTCCCGAAACAGTTTTCCTGTTCAGTTTGGTGCTTACTGGCAAAATTTAAAACTTTGTAACTCAGCTGTTATTTTAAGTTACTCATCATGATGCCTCATCCTTTGTTTCACGTAGGAATCCCTGTGGAAAAAGGTGTATCCCTGATTCAGAACATCATCATCCCATGTCCCTACCATTACCAGGACAAAAAGCCCATTTTTATTTTTCTCGACTGAAAATATATTAATTTTGGTCAGATTTTAGCGAGGCAATGCGTGTTCTGGGGTTTCCGAAGCCGATATCTTTGGAGAGCTTCAGGACTCCTAACTGGGAACTGTTGGAGGAGTGTCTTCGCTGGCTGGCAGCCAGAGTTGAGCCTGATGCGGAGCTGGGCGGCGGCAGAAGTTCCATGGAGCAGCGGGTGGCCCTTGTCACACACGCCATTGCGCTCTTTGTAAGTGTTCTTTTGTGGGTAGGTTACGATAGGTATATGGCGAACATAAAATCATGGAAACGTTTTTTTTTTGTTTACTCGTGTATTTTCCCACTCTTGGGCAAAGGCCATTACTTCTATTTCTGACGATGGTGTGTGGTGTTGTGTGCCACTTGGCGAGAAAGTCATCCAAGGCATGCCGCCATCTTCTCTTCTGGATAGGAATATTTCTGTTTTATTGTCAAAACTCTCTTCTTTGTACCTATGAGAATAGGTTTTTGCCCAGCCGTGGGACAGTATATACACTAACTGCGGTACTCAGAGATATTTAATGATTACTTAAGCCGTCCCTTAGTAAAGATTTGACATACTTTTGTATGACAAAACTGTCAAAACCTTTACTTAGTGATGGCCTTAGTAATCATTAAAGCTCTCTGAGTGCGGCAGTAAGAGTTGACTATCTTTCATGGCCAAAACAAAGTCAAACAATAATTAGTAGTAGGTAGTTACGGTACAGTTAGGGGTCCGCACTCTGCAAGATGATGAAAAGGCATCCACCATCTGCATACCATTCCATTGTACCACCACCAGCATAGGAATACACTATATCCTCCATACAGCACTCCCGCGCCAATATAAAGCTGAACGGCAAGCGCGTGTACGGCGCGGACGGGTACGCGGTGCGCGAGATGATGAAGGTGGCTACTCTGCTGCGATCAGCGCTGGAGACGCCGACCACTGACGACCACCAGCACGAAACCACGCCCATGAGTTATGACTTTACCAACCGGGTAAGAAATCAACAATTATAATACTTACGTTATTGTGCTGAAGTGTGTTTATGTATTTACCATATATTGGCAAAACATAGTCCACATATTTAAAAAAAATACTATTTGTAAATACCTATGTTTGACAAAATAAATGATAGATTGATTGTAGTTTCTCTAATAAGCCAGTGTACATAAGTAACTTATATTTATTTTACAGTTTATTCCAAATAAACCATTTTCAGGCACTGTTTGAATTGTGAGGGGTCGGTCAAGAAAGGTGAAGCAACCTGCAAGTTCCTAAACGTAGATCTCTATAGAGAAGAACAGATTAGAATCTCCATTAGTTTCTTTCCAATCAATCAATTTCCTCCTATACCAATAAACGTTTAGTAAAAAATTATGTTTCCTTCTCTTACAGTTAGGTGAGATCAAGCAAGCCCGAGCTCTGGCAACAGATATAACAGCACAGGGCGCGTTCCTCTACGACCTTTTGGCGAAAGAGGCAGAAAACAAGGTGAGTTCCTTGTCCAAACAAACTTAGAGGGAAAATTCCTCTCCAATAGATCCTCTAGGTCAAGATCAAAATATTTTCACATAGGCCTACTGGCCTACATACTCGTAGGCACTTATAAATCGTCCAGGTGCACGGTTCGGCTTGTTCGTTTTCTATGGAGAAGAACCGACTAGAAACTCCATGGTTACTCTTTTAAAATTATTTGTTTTAACCCTTTTAAATATACCTCTTTCTTCTTTATATAACTGTACGTGTGTATGTCACTGAACTCCTCCTAAACGTCTGGACCGATTTGGATGAAATTTTTTGTGTGTGGTCTAGTGGATTCGAGAATGGTTTAGATTCACAATTGGAGCCGGTGGCGCTGCTGTCCGGGCAGGACGACATCTGCCTGGTCCGCTAGTATCTCATAGATATTGAACTATTTATACTCAGGAACAACGCGAGCAAGCCCTCGCTCGTCCGCTGGAAATGTCTGCAATGGAAGCAAGTCTTCGCCGCGCACTGGATGCTGTCGCCGGCAAGGTGTCCTCCGGTCGGGAGCAGATCGACAATGTGGCGGCCAGTGAGGCAGCGCTCGATGCCAAGCTTGAGAGAAAGAGGGCCGAGTTGATGAGGGCGGAGAAGAGGCTACATACTGTCCAGAAGATCAAGTAAGTGCTGTGTGTCTGATAAGCTCTGAGCTGGTAAGGAGTGGGAACAGATCGACGTGGTAGCAAGCAGGCCAAGCTGGAGAGGAAGAAGGTCTAGCTCATGAGGGCGGAAAAGAGGTTGTATACTGTGCAAAAAATCAAGTGAGTCTGTCTGGCGGATTGCTCAAATGTGATTACCTGATCATGATTTATGTCAGCTTGCGTATGACCTGGATTTGGGTCTAATAAAAATTTTTGGGGTCGTTAAAATTGTTCTTCAGTTTCAAATAATATCGAAACGGAATGATTTCAAGCACTTCGGATTGATTTCATCCATGATTGGATAGCAATATTTACTTTTATAACGATCTATGAAGGAAAAAATTCTGTCGCGTTTTTTCTGATGCTCATTCAAATGTTTCTTGGCATTTCTAGACCAGCGTACCAGGGTGAGCTGACAGCTCTGGAGACAGAGATAGAACAACTGTGGGACCAGTACGTGTTACGGTATCGCTGCGTGGAGGCGCTGAAGCATCAGCTCAGTGTGTTGGAGAGTGCTCAGGCTGAGGTAAGCATTTCATTTTACCCTTATGTGTACACTGAAGGCAGGTTCTTAGGTAAGTTTGAGTTCTTATTGGTGGTTGTTCGTTTGTAGGCTGCTGAAGAACAACAGGCTGCGATCATGCAGCTCATTCACAAGTACGAAGCTGAAGATGTACTTGGGAAACTGAGTGATTCTGGTACGTACGGGTAATATCTGACACTTATGTACTTTATAAACAAATACTGCATTCTACGGATTAATTTGTAGATGACATGGACTCGAGTGATGACGGCAAGGATCTGAGTGAAGTGAAGCAGCCGAGACCGGCCACCAGACCGAGGACACGGCTGAGGATTAAAACTGCAGGTAACTACAGCCAGCTAACAGGAGATGACTTCATGTTTGATTAATATTTGTATATGTTGTTGCAATTTAAAATACTGGTATTCAGCTGCATCCGGTTAGACTGGAAGCCGACCCCAACATAGTTGGGAAAAAGGCTAGGCAGATGATGATGATGATGTTGTTGCAATTTGCCATTAGGAAGTGTGTTTAATGGTTACCACACAGATTGGTCGCCAAAACTACCTCCTGATTTCTTTCATTAATTAAAACTACAAAACTGGCCACGATGGGCTAAGCAGTGGATTTCCCATCTTCTTAGAGGAGCTTCCTTTTCGCTAGCGTAATAAGAACGTCACCTCTTACTGCCAACACCTTTCTTTCTCCCACAACTACATCTGTCTGTAGAAAAATAGGTAGAATATGATTTTTTGTCACTAAAATAGTTGCACAGCTCTTTTACAATACTGCTAAATCAAATGCATACAGTGGTGGTCTTACCGCTGATAGCGATTCTGGCAACCTTCGTATGTGCCTACTGCACGAACACTGGTTGCAGGCGTAGCGGCTAGTGAGGCTCGTCGTGCATTCGGCAGCATGGCGGTACGCGACTCGCTGGACGAGATCCGCGACGAGGACGACTCGCATTCCGACTCCGACTTCTCCGACAAGCAGGGCTTCGGCGACCTCTCCATATCTAGTAAGAGACTTTTGTTTGTTACTACTACGACTGCCATGTTGCCATTCGAGCCACGTGAGCCGTCGCCATCTGTAATATTCCGTTTTGATGACACTTGTATGTCAGAATACATTATTTGGATAGCCTTCATACATTGAGGCAGTTTTTCTCACAACGGCTGCAACAGTGGCAGTGCTGTCTTAGCAAATGCCAGGTTTACTAATAAAGATTCTTTTTGTTAACTTCTATGAAATAACCGTGAAGAACATGATGATGGCTATCAAATACGCTTTCTCTAGAAACGTTTTCTAGTACACATTGTTTTGAACTTTTGACCAACACATTGAACCAAAGGTCTCGTTGGTTCAATGTGCGGAGTCAAGTTACAGAATCATGAGAGCATGCATGAGCATGAGATCGTTCATAGCTACATATTCAGCTTGAGCATGAACAGCTGCTGCCATTAAACTGTTTGTAACGCAGGGAGGGGACCTGGCACCAGCTCTGAAGGCAGGATGATGTCGGCTGCTACTTCATTCGGTTTGTCATACATTGCTTATATTGCTTTGCTTTCTCATTCTTCCCATTCTTCTAGTTTAGTAAAAGATGTTTGCTACCTCCTGAATGATATATTGTAGTCTCAGTGACATGCAGGAATATGCGGATTGGAAAGTTAAAGTTAAAAAAATGGAAGATATTGTAAGTTCTATTAAATTGCTATAACGGAAGGATGATGATATAGTGCCGTGAGGTCTTCAGAATACAGATGTCAAATGTCACACACAGTGACACTTTGACATCCTGAACTTGTTTAGAAGCTCCATCGTTGATGACAGTAGAAGTAGTATAACTTAGTAAGGGATAGAAGTAGAACCGAAACTAAAAGTCACCTCAAAAAGTCTGCGATGGGTGGTGACTACGCCAGCTTTTATTGAAAAGAGTTCAAATCCTTTTGCCAAAGCAAGGGCATGATTGTGGTGGTGGAGAGTACTTGTTTCCCGTGTTAAGTGTAGATGTGTGTAGGTGGCGGTGACGTGCCGTCTCGCTGGTCGCGCGCTCGGCCGCGTCCCACCACGCGCACGTTGGCTCCGGCTGATGAAGATGACTTCGCTGATCTCATTGAAGGTCAGTTCTACAATTCATAGCTGTATGATATATATGCTGCTGTATGTTGCATCCTCGTCAAAATTCAGCGAGTCGGGAATCATTAATTTTATAATAACTTCTTGAATTTGAAGAGGGTGCAAAACGACAGCCTGTGTACAGGGTGTTTGGTGCATCGTGTGCCAAATTGAGATGGTCGACTGGAGCTGCTGTCATCTGCTATCCTTTCCGACCCCTCCAGCCGACCATTACAATTTGGCACACGATGCACCAAACATCGTGTGTAATCCTTGTACAACTAGGATCTCAATAGAGGTAGAATGTCAGACCTATCTAAACATTTGGCCCCAGGAGTGGAGAGTGGTGAGGCAGGTGAAGGGGACTCTTTAGGCAGCTCCTCAGAGAGCGAGCTGCGGGTGACCAGCGCCCGCCCCAGCGCCGCGCCGGGTCGTGTCTCCGCGCTCAGCGACAACGAGTTCTGAACGTTATTGCTGAAGAGTAAGGTGCACTGTTGTTTGTAGGTGTTTGTACTTTTGATAGGCGTTTAGGTGTTTCGTAATAAACGTGAAATTGCTTCGGAATGTATTTCTTTTATTACGTGCTTTCAGATCATATTATATAGGTTGTTACCTCAAATATATAAATAAAGTTCCTTCATGCTGGCACGTCCATAACCTTGCTGAGTTTTCATATCATAAATCATAAAGGGTGTAAAAGTACCCGTAACGAAGTCGAAAGGCACTTGTTCTGTCCATCACTGTGTTTTGTTTTTGTACTTACGGAGATATTGGGGGTCAAAGTTCCAAATTTTTCACAGCTGTTTTTTTTAATACTGGTGTTTCAGGTTATAACTTTACTTAACTTATCTCCATGACCCGTTTACTATTCCAAGCGTCTACAAGCACATTGTTTTAAGAGTGCTACATTGAGTTTTACCCTAAAATGTAATTTTTCACCCTAAAAAAATAATACTGCTTGGTTGACGACTTCGTGAAGGGTTCGTTGACACCCTGTCTAAAGTACTGTATCATTTTTCGCGAGTGCATTCTTGTCTCTTTGAAGTTTCATCATCATCATCATCATCATCATCATCATCTTCCTCCTGCCTTTGTCCCATTCCACTTGGGGTCGGTGAAACACGTTTTCTTCTTCCATTCTCCCCGTGTCAGACGTCACGCACGGCATCATTTATACTCCTTTCTTTCGATGTTCGAAGTCGAAATAAAACATCATTATTTTATAAAAAGTAATATTTATTCGTCTCGTCATCCAAGCACTATCTGTCCACAATAAATAACCTTCGCAAGCCGTAGACCATAGATAAGCGGTCACAATACATCTGTCCACCGTAAAACCTAGTTTAAAGTATATACACGATCTAAGGAGTATAGCTCTATTTACAATTATATATTACAGTCTCTAAGTATTTGTTTACGTAGATAATTAAGTATAAAAATATAAATTCTTACCTAGAAAAGTGTTTGAAATAATTTCTATTATTATACCTAGTTTACGTATAGTTGGGATACCGGAAAGGGAAATACACCTCACGTCACACGTGTGTTAGCCATTTAAAAAGTAATACTAAAAATGATGGTCACAAGAAAAGAAAAAAAACTAGGTACGTGTTGTATCAAAAAGTCAAATCAGGAAACTACACGAAGATAATTTTTTTTTTAAATAAGTAGATCTTAATGATAAACGTCTACGTATAAAGTAGATTGTAAGCTTAGCTGAATATAAAATACTTTAATTATTACATAATCAAAAGTATGTTTGTTCAAATTTTTTATCAAGTGCATTTAACAAAATTGAGCAACAATTTAGATGTTAATATTTACACCAATATTACCTTCGCAATTTGGCACCATTTAGGTACATAGGACTTTCATTTTTATATATACAAACGTATACTGACATTACACCTAAGAATATAAAACCAAACAGTATTTGTGAAGTATTTTTAATGATACCTTTTTTTTTCATTTGGGCGGGTGGAAAATCATCAAATAACTCCTCCCGCTCTTGGGCAGAGCGAAAGGGAGTGTCAGACTTGTACTGACTAAAAACCACTCATGTTCCTTTTTAGCCCTTCATGTCGAGGCCGCGGTATCTCTTGCGAAATATGCAATTTCAAAGTGAAAAGCTGCCTTTTATAATAAAAGATACATAAAAAAAATGTTCACAAATAGAGACAATATAAAACTAGATAAATAAGACTTAAATAGAATGTAACACAGATATTTGACGATACGTACAAGTTTACAATTTGTTAATTAGTTATGTTAGTTAAAGTAATATAAACTAACGATGAAATATGAATGAAACTAAACGATGATTTAGGTAAAGACTGGCCGATTTTCTGCCGTAATTGTGATTGAAATGATGAATGAACTGCAAAACGAATGAATTACAAAATGTAATGAAAAAATATCGTAGTGAATAATTAGAACTATGAATGTGATGTTAAAGCTAAAGTATGTACCGACCATCATGATGTCGTATCTAGGTGTATAAGCTTAGCTAGAAATTGCAGTAATTTAGGAGGCATCTTCCATGTTTTTCAATAACGAATTACTGAAAACATTTGCCGTAAGTCTATGCTAATCATTTGCTAAATCTTTTGGTCCTTTTGATAATATTGACGTACGTAGAAAGACGAGCAACCGGTACTTGATCATATGCTTTCGTTATAGCGAATGAAGTGTAGACTATGATAAATGATAATCTTACGATATACTATCATACTTCGTGTTCTGATGAATGTTTTACTTAAAGTTAGTGGAAATATTTACAATTTATCATAACGTATTGCGACCTTATAAAGCTACATTGTTAAGTTTGGTATGATATGCTTAGATAGTTAGTTTACTTAAACGAAGAGTATTTAAAAATCTCTTACAAACTACAGTTCCTAAACATTCGTTTTCATTTACATTTTCGTATAAATTAATTGACGCTATTTAATGAACCTCTTTACCAATATTTGATAGTATAGATCTCGATTCTTATGTCGATTTGGTTGAAATAATAATTTTGACCTAAAATGTGTCATACATTTTTTTGGATGTAAAATGTATGGAAGTGCGTCAGTGGGTGTTAGGACAGTTCCTGATGCGAGTGGCTGGTGTCACTGGTGGCAGACGTACTTGCTAAGGAGTCGTGTTGTTCCGCTGCATGGCGGCTCTCATCGCATACTGCTATGAACTGCTCCGCGTATGCCCTGCAACATTGATATTATTGATTTAATATTGTTTAAGTAGCCTACATCCCTTTAACAGTTATTTTATCTCCGAAAACAACAAAGTAATAGGAATCTTATTGTAACGGGAGAAATATCACTGTGATTAAGACAAACTTATTGGTGGTAGCAACCCAACTGAACTTCATCTGTCTCCAGGTATATCATTCCATGCTCTTCTGTTTCTTATTCTGTATCGGCAAATTACTGTATATTACCTATCGAGACCGGTGTAGGTCCTCTTGAGGTCTGCGTCAGTGATGTGGTCGCGGTCAGCTCGTCTCTTGCGGTGGATCCTCTCGAGAGACCTCGCGAGCTGCGTGTCTCGCTCGCGACCCTCGCGACGACGCCGCTCCGTGGTCGCGCGCGGCGATCGACGACGGCGCACGCGCTACAAAAAACAAGATTTGATATGTCAAAGTAAATAAACTATTAGCCGATTTATGTTTAAAAAGGATTTCGCCAGTCCACACTGAAAATTGGAAAGACTATACATTAGTGAGAAAAACTAGGTTATTTCGTATTTTGTTCCATTTATCAGACTGATTATTTACAGAATCTGCTTTAGCCATAACATGGTCATGGCTAAAGCATACAGATGTACGGATTGTTTGGAGTCTTCTCCCTGTCCCACTGTCCAGCCCTGCCTCCTACTTTTTAAGGCAACGGCATTCCGCCGCGTTACTGTTATTTTATCTAGTTCTAAACTAAGAATTTATGATGTGTTGAGAATTTATTAAAATCACCAAGAGTTCAGTGAAATTACGCATGACAAAGCAAGCAGTATACTTACAGCGTCATGCACGGGGTAGTACACAGGTCCGGGTGCGTATGTCGCAGGCGGCAGCGGCAGCGTGGCGTACCGCGGCGGCATCACCATGCAGGCTGCCGGGACACGGCCCAGCTGGAACAAAGAAATAGAGAAATTAGTAAAAATACAAAAAAGAAGAGGTCGGTATCCAAATCATATCACTAGTTGGAAAACCTATATGTTTAATAATAGTCATTAGTGACAATGCAGCAACAGTTGTTGTTTATAGAACCAAATAGGCAGATACTCAGCTTTAACATTTTCTTGGACACGAGACGTAACAATGATACATTTTAAGGTTTCTATGGGTATGTTATTATATCTCTACAGCTTTGAGTCCAAGACTTTATTTTTCTATTTTGGCGCCTTCCAATAACTGAATGTTGGGAATTGACTCCCAATATCTTTCTTTTCTTGCGAGGTGGAACATACTCATGTTAATAGGTGTATATTTATTTGAGGTCCATAACGTACGTACATACAAAGGGTATTGTAGGCTTAAAGCTACCATGGGCCGCTAACAAGGCCCCTGGTTGTACAGCAACATAAGATGAATCATATAGATTCAGAAATAGACGACACATTTCTAAACATACAGTTAGCTATCATTCAATAATGCCGCTCAGAACTACAAATAAGGAACAAAATAATAAGCATTGAACTCAACAGGCAGTACACAAGGGTCACCAACACACCAGTCACCACACGACAATCGGAGAGCACACAATACACTCTGCCAGTTAAAGAGAAATGCCTGCAATTGTATTTGGTACATACACAAACATGGTGAATAGGGCTGACGATGAAAGAAGAAAACTGTTAGCTTATTGAATTGTGGGTCAAATGTGTGTGTGAAGGTGTACTAATTGGGTACCTACTTATTAGAAAGACGTTAGTCACATTCATGTCGGATTCCTTTTCAGATTTAGTCATGGTCGACCTAAAACGCACAAGCTGACGTGGTAATTTATGGACTTTTGCAAGAAGAGCAACACGAGACATGCTAGTGCACAACAGGCTGTAGCTGCGACTTGGACTTCTAAACAGATCTACATGTGTTTATTATGCAGTAGTTTATTTCATACATTTTATGAACGTTTTTTTCGACCACATATTTGAAAATAACTCTGAAACATCAATTTCCCATTGCGCATTTTTCGATCTTCGATCGGGGAAAATCCCTTTGTTGTTCAACAAAGGCATACACACGACATGCCTGTATCGTAAAAGTTACTGTGTTGCTGTGTTGTCAACTTTTACGATATTTCGACATTCAAAATAGTGCAACAACTCTGCAAGTTTCGATATCCATTTATCCTGCTACTGCAGGATTAGCCCCAAAAACTTCATATTCACGGTCAGCATCTAAAACAATAGTCTTTAATGTGTGTGCCATCGCGCTCCATAATCCAGTGCAGTGACACACTGCTGGTGCTGAATAATTTACACCGCGAGGTGGAAGCAAGCATATCCTATTGTTCCACATTCTCTTCTCACGTGCGTATCCTCACACTTTTGGAGGAAAACTGTGGTCTACTTACATACGATTACACCTGGAATTTGCCTTTATGTAGTGGCTTTTCCTTTTCGAGAAATTGACAGTGACAATGAAGAAGTACCTATAGTGGTTTTTGCACCTTGGAATTGTTAAACAGCTCTTTGGTACTTCTTTTGGTTTTTAATAGATTTTAGATTGTATGATGATATCAAACCGCTGGTGTATTAGTTGCCATTAGGTTTTTAGAAATCTCTCCTGAAAAAGTATTTTATAAACGGACGTTTCAATAAATGTGGGTGTTTTAGGTCTTGTATTGTAGTTTAATGTATGAAACACGTCATTTAGCTAGCCGCCTAGCCACGAAACATTTCAATAGGCAGTATTGCACAAGGAACGTTCGTATGACCTGCACGGAATTAACGATTTCTAGGTAAAGTGCTTAGACAATAGTGTTTTAGTATGTCGTATACCTACATAATATGTATGATAATACTTTAATGTAGACCAGAGTAAACAGAAACAGCATCACATAACGGTACAACGTTTGCATAACTTTTAGTACCAATGATATGTTTAGATTACGCTACGCCATTATAGTTTTCTAGCTTGACATGGCTTTCCCAAAAACCAGCCGGTTTAGCCGTAGTTTCACAAAGATTAATGTCATATTGTTGTTGTGAATGTAGTCATAAAAGTTAGAGATAAAGCAAGAATATCTACTTAGATCCATAAAAGAATCAAGTACAGTCAGCATCAGAAGTAGATTAACACTATTCAAAGTTTTAAAGCAGGTTTTTTAATAAAAAACTTGTTAGATATAACTCGTTACTAACAAGTTATTGAAGACTAAGCACATTTTAAAGAATAATCGTGTTAAACATTAAAAATAATAGCTGAAGTCCCGTACATCTAATAATTAAAATTCCGAAATGTTAAGCTACTTCTGATGCTGACCGTACCTAGGTAGGATACCTTGCAAGTAGCCATTACGGGTGTTGCAGCATTATTCCCCGTTGGATAGATACTTGCTTTAGATAGTTTAGAAAAAACATTATCTCGCTGAGATAATGTTTTTTCTAACAACCGCTGCGCAGGAGTGGAATGCGGGCGGCCTCTAATGTTGCCGTCGTAAAAATATGGATTGCTTTTACCAACAGCGCGGTCTTATGTTTAACAACACTATTTTCCTTCTAGTCGGTAATTAAGTTGTTATTATTGCTGGCGAATAAAGTTTTATTAGTCATTTACTGATTGTCTATCAAGTAACCATCCATACATCATCATCATCTTCCTGCCCTTGTCTCATTCTATTTGGGGTCGGTGCAACACGTTTTTTTCTTCCATTCTCCCCTCTTAGTCGTCAAACATACAAAACATATTTAATGTTATTGGAAGTTCAACGTAAGAACTCTTCATACGGACCGACCTTTTATAGTGATTCAAAGACGGCTTGAGATTGACACTGGACAGACAAGCAGAAAATTACTTGTGTAGCTACCAAAATTAATATAATCTCTCAAATCTGTAGATGAAAGTGTTGAAAAATAAGATCAGTTTTGTTCAGACATAATATCTAAGCAAATCAAGCAAGTCAATTATTTTGTGCCTCCAATATAATAGCCTCAACCTTCACATTTTCATCTGCCTCAGCATCTTAACAGAATCTTCGTGAATTGTGAAATACTTTTTACAACTGCCATGTTCGTATCACAAGATTAGGTTGTCCTTTGGTAATAAGGACTGGTCGAGCCAATTACGATTGAGCAATACTACACGAGGAACCGAGAAAGTTGTTAAGGTTATTCAATAAATGGGCACTACTTTATAGATGGCCTTTGGCATAAATATTAAGTGCAATTTGTTGTATAGCCCGTAAATTTCCCAATCAATCCAGACCTCCCGTATAGAGAGATTAAGAGGACATACATAACATATTTATGTGAAACTCAAACTAGCATCATTACCTCTATCTGCGTTGGCGTTTTCTCCCACATACGTGTAGGTAGGTGTGTCATGCCATCCATCATGTTTATATCCCTTTTACGATGTTCAAGGAAATCAATAGGATGATTTCCAAGTACCCTACTTAATTTATGGGTAGCGAAACTCCACAGAAGTGATGGGTATATCTTAACATGATATGTTTATAACGCATTCAGCTACTCCAATTAAGATTTACAGGAAGTAATGATAAATGTATTTAACTATAACTAGATTCAGATAATAAAGCTCCATGGTACGAGCTCCTACGGAGCAGAACCAATCCTCCTTGATACATTTACCGAGATGCCAATGAGACTGGATCATTATGCATGATTAACATAAATGTTTCGTGACAATGTATAGATCTGGCGTAGATCGAGTTGGAACTAATAATGCAGTCAGTGTATTTATTACTAGATCACATTTCCTGCTGAACTCGGTTTGAAAGATTGACATTCCTGCGTAGATTGATTGATTACTGTTCATTGAATGTACTTCTTTTGTCCGCCTATAATTTAGATTTCTTTATGATTAATTTAGTTTTTTACTAATCTTCCTCACCCTTTTGCCATGGTCAAATTCAGTCTCCAATCGCCACCAATATTAAGAGTTACCTATTAGCTCAAAGCTAATATGGTTATCTTTCAATGCGTAAACCAGCCTATATTAGTGTTTCCACTGTTGAGTCTGGGGCCCTCTCTTTTATCGGAGGAATCGGGTTTAGTGCGGTTGGAGGAGATGTTAACGTACTTGTGTGTTGTTAAGTGCTATTGGGAAGTCTCCTAAGCTATTTCCTAGATGCATCCCCTTTAAACCCTTTCGATGGTTCTACTTGCTCCCTTTAATTTCTTGATGATAATTAAAAGTTCTTCGATCTTCTAAAGACCTTGCGACAATTGCGTGTGCGCTGCTAGTCGCTCAACCGGTCCATTGTGACTTTGTGAGTGATCGTAATCTGCGCGGGCGTCGGTTGTTGTACTAGTATTTGTTTACAGTACGCTTATGGGATTAGAAGATGTAGTTGTTAGTTTGTTCAATGTACTATGTCTTTCATGGGGTAGTGAAGTATCTGTGATGTTTTACTGTTGGCGCTGTTTCATTGTTTTCATTGACTTTCCATGCTTGCTTACCTATAGCTACAACTGACTTAGCTATGTATTAGCCGAGTTTATACGCGATATTTCCATCTATGAAATTGAAAACTTCCATAGTTCTAAATGCTCTAGAGTTCATACTCAACTTACTCTTTTCTTCTCTAGTTCCAAAATATAGCTACCTGACTAATATTTTAGTTTATTAATCAACAACCACAAAACCTATCAAGATGTCACCACTTCGATAAAAACATGAAAACGAACATTTTAATACGAAAAAAAAACCAAACGAGTCTCATAAATATTCCACCAACACACTAAATTAATTGTCTCTGACTTTCTTTTCACTTTTAACGTGAGATAGCCCAACTTTGGCGGCAACCTGACAACCCGGCAACCATGTGAAAAGTGAACGCCAAGGTCAAAGAATGATGCTTTCGTGAATATAATAAAATGGTCGGTTGGTTAGCGGGTCACTGTCCCACGTTCACGGCATTGTAATGTAATTAGTGATGCGTTTGTGACATTGTTTTGTGAAGAATTTGTGTGTCTGAACGTGTGCCTTACTTTTATTAACAAACGAAAGCTTTGAGAAAAGTGAGAAACGTGCGATGTGCTTTCTTTATCTTGGATTTACCACACGTTGTCTTTCTGTGGATCTTGTGAATCGGTGGAGTTTGTGAGGCTGAGGGACTGAATCATTGGACCTTGTTGGTATAGTGGTTAAGTGGTCACAAATGCGGCTGTTGCTTCAGTCGTATCCAAAAAGGCTTACTGCCGCACTCAGAGAGCTTTAATGATTAGTTAGGCCATCACTTAGTATAGGTTTTGACAGTTTTGTCATACAAAAGTATGTCAAATCTTTACTAAGTGACGTCTTAAGTAATCATTAAATATCTCTGAGTGCGGCAGTTAAAGTTTCACACTGAGGATTTTATGAGAACCAGGAGCTCGTCTGGATTTGTGCTTGGCTGCCCAGTGAACCCAACCATGTTGCAAAAAATAATAAACCTTTCTTTGGTCACGAAACCTTCGGAGGATCCTGCGCTAACACTAAACAATAGGTACTACCTCCTTACCTAGGTATGGTGTAGAAATTGTGTGGAACTACAATGTAGGTTCATGCGAGTGCAACTACTTCGTGGCTATCGAAACATTGCAATTTCCAGTGTTTTGCAAGGTAGTGCACGTACGGTCGTACGCGTTCGACCTGAACCGGCTGAATAGGCAATTTGTAGGTAAACCCATAAGTAACACACGCTTTCAAAGTGTTTTAGTGTGCCTAACGCAAATACTGGTTTACTTAGTCCCGATTTTCGAACGAAAATAAATATTTTTGAACTACTTTAAGTTCAAAGCAACAGTCAAGGCAAAGCCTCAGGACTAAATGTTAGCAAGCCTTCCAAACAATAAATAATCTTCCCACACGATTTCAATCAAAACAACATTCTATTAAAATTCCTAATCCACGTAATAATTTAGTCAATTTCGTTAGGAATGTTGCAATTTTCCCGCAGTAGGAGTTTTTGTAGAAACACCCGGAGCACTGATAGTGATCTTGGTCTTATACTCTTGGAGGCTTGCTATGACTTCTTGCTTGCGAGTGGGGACATAAATCATGGCCCCCCCTGGCAGAGGTGGCGTGAAGCTCGCATAGTATGTAACGGGATACTTTATGTTACACCCACGGGACTTGGAACAATGTTATGCCTAGTTTTACGAAATTAAGCCTGTCACATTGTGTACTGTCTAAAAGTACTGTTGACATTTGTGTTCGGCACATTCTAACACTCGGTATGTGAGTTTAGTTGTAAGAGAAAACGAGACAGAAAACAAATTGTCAAAGACGCAGTGCATGATTCCTACCTAACCCAGTCGTTCCACTGGCTACAAGTCTCCTACCTGGACATGACATGGAATGGCCGTCGTGGAAGTCTTTAAACAGACTCTGGACCCAATTAAGTTGGTCACAAGCCTGCTGAGGTGGAGATTCATAAATGACTGTGCCCTGGTGCAGTTCCTCAAACAATGGGGAACTTAATATCGTGTCCTGCGTGTCCTGTTGGTTGTTCACTACAGGAACTGATGAATGCTACCGAGAGCGTCAAACTAGTAGCTCACTTCTGAGCCCTGACACAATTTAGTTTGCTATGGACACACTAAGAAGAAGAATAAGAATTGTCAACCGCTTAATAAAATTATTGCAAAGGTAGGTAAAGACAATTAATCAAGTATTATTGTACTTAACTAAGCACAAGGGGCACAGAGTCAATGAAGATTGCAGTTTAGATTGTTAAACCTATATCTGGTTTAGGTTCTGGCTTATCTTCCAAAATTTCCGTCCGTAATTTGTAAATCAAGTGAATTCTATGATTAGTGAACTTATAGATCTATATCAAGACTGTTTTAAGTCAATTCAAATAAAACTCATGGAAGCTGTTGACAGGTTGCCCATGACGGCAAAATATTTGCAACAATTACGCCAATATTACCCATTTAACAACTGCATAGATATAATTAAAATACTTGAACTGAATGTCCTAACTTAGCAAACGTAATGCTCGAGCTTTGAGAGTTAAAACGCCAAATAAAAATGTTTTTAACGAGGTTCATCAGAAGCAAGTTTTGATGGGAAACTACACATCAAGAAAGGGACGCTTTCTGTGGTATCTATCCAAAAGTGTAATATAACCAACTCTAAACTAAAACTGCAACTGTACTCTTTACCGGATAAAATCTGGTGTAATGTTAAGTAAGTATAAGCTGAAGATTATGGAGCACTAGATGCTCCACTCTCCTTGACATGCAACTGCATGACGCGCCCAGCAACAGATCAGTTACGTGGGGGATAACTGGATAGTCGAAGCTTCGAAGGCTTCGAATTTGTTATAGGTGATTGCACAAAGATGATTGGTCTGCAACTGCATTGACTACCCTGATTCGAGTCACTGGGAGCAGTGGGAGCTCATAGATCAGATATCTCATTCGAAAACACTGCACGGCTTGTAATACTATGATGATAATGAATATCTAGGCTTTCTGCATGTATCTACATCGTGTTGAATAGAGTTGCGTAGTGCTTGCGCGGAAGGTCGGCCGGTCGGCTGCGTTTGCGCAACTCCTGTCGCGCATCGCACGCATCTGCGCGTTGCACAGATTTACGTGAATGCGCGCTTCTATATAGTACAGCAGAGTACAGGTGCATTTGTTTGTGAGGTGAATACGCTTATTTAGACAGGTCAATCACTTCTGTAGCACTTTAGATTGTATTGGCTGATGAGCACTAAGTATGCAAATGTTCTCAGAAATTGCACAACGCTGAGTAGTGGGATGCTTCGTTGACTAACTATTTCTAAGGCTATTCAACACATGGGATATACAAATATTTAACGCAATTTAAGTCCAAGTTAGCTTTGTCCATCACAAATGTTAGCACAGTTGATCAAATCTGAGAGCTTCGCTCAAACTTTCGTAACCATGATATGAAAAATATTTGATTAGAAAACATAGGTGTGATCTCGTTTATATATTTCTACATTTAAAAGGTTAATGTGAAGGTTATCTATAACCGTTAAAGAATATATTGTTTACCCATGAATGCGGATGTTTGGACGATGCGACGCATAAATTACCATAAGTCCATAAAAATTACTATTAATGCACTTACAACTATATTTTACACTTTCGCTCTCAAAGATGGCGGTGTGTTGAGTAAAATTGAGTGTTATTGGAGTAATTTACTAGAGTTTAATGGCCGTGAACCGAGTTGTTTGTTTATTCATATTGAGCATTAACGATTAGGTTTGTTTATGAGTGGTGTTTGGTCATAAGTTTCTTTTTTTGTGGTGAAATGTTGTTTAAGAATGCACAATGTTAATGATGTGTGTTATAGCTTCCCGCGGATAAATGCCGTGTCTGTGTAGCTTATTTAGAGTTTTTATTATAAATGGATTACCTAAGAAATGGTAAAAGGAGAAGAGGAAAACAAGTGAGGAGATGCCATTGGAGGAGAGAAACTCGTGCCAGAGCTCAGTGAAAAGAGCTAAAGGTGGCCTGCCAGATGGCACACTGATTTGTTACAATAAATCCGAGAACCAAAGCTATTCAGGATAACAAGGGCATTATCATCATCATCATTATTATTATAAGTGGATGAAGATGAACAATCGTTGTGGAATCGTTGGAATATCCGTTAGTAAATAAAAAGTAATGCTCCAAAGTGTCACGTAATTTAATCATTAAACACAGACTGCATGATCGACATGTTTTTTCCCACGCTTTTCAAAACAGTGAATCACCAAATAAAACGCCTCTAACTATGACATAAACTAATTAGATTGTACTTGACAGATTAACGTACAACTACCGCCCCACCGGAACAGGAACCGGGTTGTGCAATATAACCGCACCGGCTGATAACCGGTGACATGGAGCATGTAACCGTGAGGCGGGTTGCGCAACCGATGGTTGTTACTTACTAGTACTGTTCGCGTCAAATAACTGTGGCCCCCTGAAGTTGGCTACGAGTGGCTGCGCAGCAGTCAAAATTACGAACAAAACTGCAACTGCGCATGCGCGAGTCATGGGGGCGGGCATTATGGCATTATAAAACTATGTTTTCTTTTTAAAAAATATGTATTTATTTTGTTCAAATAATTTTCTACGTGACTGCACTTGCGCGATCTTTGCAAATGGCTAACTTCAGAGGGGCAAAGTTATTTGACGTGAACTATACTAGCTACCAGTTTTAAGAATGAGTCATTTTTCAGTGAGTGTAAGGTCGCTCTTCAGGATATGTACCTACATACAGCGTGACATCGCAAGTCAGATTGACATCATTCATCAATATAGGTTTGTGCGTCGAGAATTTAAGATGACACTTAAGCCCAAAGATGTTTATTTATTTGGTAGTCCACTGCAAAGAATGTGATGATAGGCATGAGTGCATAGATAATACTTAGATGGCTATTAAAGCTGTGAAGAGCTGAGCAGCTGAATGAAGCTTGTTGAAAAATCTAAGTAGGTCCTAGGTAATTAGTGGAATTCAATCGATTTCGCCTATGTGTGTCGTTGAGGCATAATTATGTGTGTCATATTATAGATTAGGAGTCGAGTTACCAATTCGGTGCAAGACAGAATCACTAATTTTCAAATTGCTTTCTTTTTCTGTGAAATCTAGCGGATAGTTTTGGTACCAAATCCTAGAGTTACGAAATTGGAATAGAAAATGAGACATTCAAATCACGTGATCTTTTATGGGCCTAAAATAACAATAGAAAACAGAACGGCACTATCAAATATCTGTAAAAGGCAAACGATTTACATGATTACAATAAAACACAATAAAATCCATAACTTTCTCTATCGGACACAAGTTTGCGTGAAAGTGACACGACGGCAGCGTATCGATCCAATGGAGACTAGCGAGTAGCGACCGGCGCGGCGCGGCGCCCGCGCAGCCGACAGATCAAATTATGTTATTATTACGTTGACATCGATAGACAAAGGAGATGAAACGGACGATTGTCAGTATTTGTTAGGCTGTTCACTAAACCTGTCAACTTGGCATAGACAACTGTGGACACCTAAAGGCAAAAGAAACTTTAGTGTCACTGATGATAAGGCAAAGAGTTGTCAATTCTAATTTCGACTGAATTTATGTAGTTTAACTTGATTTTTATGACCAACCAATAACAATGATGTGTGGTGAAAACTGTAAATATAAGTTGATAATAAATAAATGTCAATATTAAACATATTGCCACGCCCACAAAGTCGACTACTTGAATGAAAATCGATTCCAATCAATTATTATTAAATTAGTAAAAGATTAGGCGATGATGATGATGATGAACGAAACAAAAACGACAAACGGCAGATACTTATTTACTAATAATGACATCATTATGGTGAGACTGTTCATTACTAGAGTATGTAATATGCAGTGAGAGCAAGATTTTGTGGGAAGATTTCTCATCAGAAACTCGCACAAATTCTCTAGTGAGTGATGTACCGAAATCACGAGATCTACATAACCCCTGTAATCCCTGATGGGATCGGCAGAGAGAGGTTACATACCTAATAGTAAACATCCACACTTCGCCAGTTACGTTTCAGTTTCATGTAGACAAGCCTATTACCGTCAACTGGGCGGACACAAATCTAGACTCCTGATAAATTCTTGGTGGGGAAACCAAATAACACTTTGGTTGACCTGGGAATCGAACCCAGAAAACGTGCTCAGCAGTCGGCGCTTGCAACCACTAAACCAACGAGACAGTTCCACAAGATAACAACTGTTATTTAGGTAGACAAGTTTTTTGGGAGTGTTAAATAAAAGAGTAGAGTTACGTATGAGCAGAAGCGCATACTCCAATGTAATATCCAATGCTGAACCTAGTAGCTACATGCGGGACTTAAAGCTACTTATTTGCTAAATTGACAAAATGCATGGAAGGTTCCAGACGGGCCACCCTAAACTGCAACGGTGCATTTTACGCTCTCACGGTGATAACGCGTTGTGGTTCAGGTTGCATAACTAGGTATTATTTGTTTGGTATCACAAGATTCTCTGTTGTAATAGAACAATATTGTTATAGCTTCATTTAAACAATCAAATATGTACCATCAAATAATTATATTTTACAACTTAATCCCCCATGGCTGACCTCCCCGACCTCACGAAGATCACCATCATCGCCCAAGTTACACCATGGACGATGGCTAATGGTCAATGTTGACCCATTGGTTCCACCAGTTATGCGACCTTTGCTATTTGCTGTCGGTACACAGTGTTGCCAAATAAACAGGTCGCTCAAATAGTTGTAGTGGAGGTACGGTCAGCAATGATAACAATTCACGACTTTTGAAAGGTAGGTAGTAAAGGTAGTTTTTAAAAGTAGAGTCTGTAATCCCAGGGTTATTCAAAGGTGTACCTTATGGTTTAGTCCACTCGTATGTAGTAATGGAGGGCGAGCATCAACCGGGCACAAATCTAGACTCTGGATTGTTACAAAAAATGGGAGATCATAAAAAAGTAGCTTTTTGTAGTTTTTACAAATAAAAACCAATGAAGTCTACCTAGTTTATGTTATAACAACGAAAACTAAAAATTTAAGCCACATTTTGGCAAAAAAAATTCTTGCTGATCATTTATTGTGTTGTTGACGAAAACTTAATGTATTCGATTGTATAAAAAGTGAGGCGATCGCGATTATATTGCCATTCTTATGTAAATGTAATCTCATTAAAAATCATCGAATGGGGCATTAACTCCGCTGCAATTCTTTTAATAAACTTTCCTTTGTAATAAACTTTGGAGATATTGAGGGTGACATCATCGCATAGCTTTATATTGCCACCATCGTCATCTGCCATGCCTTTTTCCAATTATGCTGGGGACAACTGAATTGCAGTATTTGACTTATGTAGTGGCTGTCTATCTCACTTCTACAATACAGTTACTGAGTACCACTAATGTACGAGTAGTAGTATTTTTTTAAACAGATTATGCACCCATACTATAATGCATACAGGGGGTCTAGGCCACTTTAGCATAATAATATGAATTGCGTTAAAATTCGTAAAATGTATTCGTAATATTGTAGAATGACCACTACATGGTTATAGACCTGTATTATCTATCTTAATTTCAGCTTGTATTATTGAGAATACATAACCGTGATTATTAGGACAGCAAAATGTAGTATTGATAAAAAATCCTGACAATTTTAGAATGCTATTTTCCCACTTGTTCGCGTGATTGGGAAACTACATGTTTTCACGATTCACGCAATCGGAAACCTATCGTTGTAATTGTAAACTTTTTACTTGGCAGGTTTAATAATACAGTAAAAACGAACATAGCATGATATGTACAAGTACTCCATGACATAAGTACATTTAGGTACCTGTTTGAAAAGATAAAAGTGTTTACAGAAGACAATCGTTAAACGGAAGCCACTATGTGGAGCTCTGACACAGTCGTAAGGCGTCGCTACGTCTCGTCACTCGTGGAAAATGTTAGGACGAGGTAGACAAAACCAGCCACTAGTGGCCCATATTGACTCTGGAAGTCATGGGGAGGAGCCTTTGCCCAGCAGTGGACATGGTGGGATGATGCAGGCTAACAGTCAATACATGTTGACCTTTTACTACAGCAGTACTTGATACATCAATAAATACCTACTATCAATCAATACAATGTGCAAAAAAGCATTCTTAACTTTCGTAAAACGTAATAAGAATGCCAGTGTCGACGTAACTTTTTGTCTGTCTGTACGTTACGGGGCGCGTGAGAATTCCCCCCTCCCCCCTACCCCCGCGGGCACAGGTGCGCCGGCGCAGTGCCGTACTACAAGATATCTCAATAATGTTCGTTTATTGCTCTTTATTGTTTACTACTGTTGCTATATTGTGTGACGATCACCGAGGTGTTCGCGAGACTAAATGCTCGTAATGTTTCATTACAGTCATTTTATAGACACGTGTAGTTAGAGAGAAGCTGCAAAGTATTGAGAAAAGTACTGTTTTAACCTTTCGAACGTAGATCTACACGAGACACAATGGCTTTTTAATTGTGTCTCATTACAGCATACGAAAGGTTAATCATAGATATAATAAATAAGGTTTTAATCATCTCAATTTACGGCGTAGAACTGAGAAAACCGTATGAGCGTTCCTTAAACGTTTCCGAATGTTTTGAACGATCATTGATCGTAACAAAGAAATTAAAATTCGAAGACGATAGAATAAAAAATTGCGGTCTTTTTGAAAGTTTGGACTAAGCCAATAGCTAAGGAACACACGGATGCCAGACAAGTAGCAATAATTCATTTCCTAGGTATTTCTACAACCGAACTTTCGAATGGATTGACATAAGAGTTTTTCTATTTTATAAATCAAATTTTCAATTTTGATATCACCAGCATTGTTGTAGCTGATAGAATTATCTCACTTTGTTTAAAACTTCCTGCCTTTAGAGCTGAAATCATCAACTGCAGTAAAATACACGGGCATTTCTATATGAAGGAGCATTTTCCAGGCTTTAGAGACGTATATATTTTAAAACTTTAATCATTCACATTGCTTCATGTTCTACCTTAAACGTCGTGTCCTAACTCAGGTCTCGCACTATAATTATGTTGATACGACATTACGACATGCCTGTAAAACGTTTATCTTAAAATTAAGTTCACATTCAAGTGATCAAATTGAGATTTTAATTGATTTTCGTAATGTGCAGTTTAAAAGCAATTTCTTTAATTTAGAACATGTTGACATTGGGACACTTGATGATTTATTGGTTTTTAAAATGTCAGGATCAGCAACTACCTAAGTACTTTCTGTTTTTCACAACCTTTGATAGGCTTTACCACCCATTATCCTCCTCCATGGCATGTAAGGCAATCTCCTCCTCCTTCTATGAGTGCCATTATCACCCGTTTTCAGAGCAACACTACTACACTACACACTATCGTATTCTATCAGGCATTCACGAGACTGTTTCGTTTGCCTTGCACTGCAGTTCGAATTTGAGAAGATACCGAAGACAATATACCGAATCCTAGCCAAAACATAACTAAGAATCCTCCGTATACAATGATCTTCAAGCCCAACTAGACACTAGTGGTGTATGAGAGGTGTAACCGCCGTGCTTAGTGTTCTAGAATGCTGCAGGCGTGTGCGCAGGTGAAAGGGACGGCCCTACGCTGCGCCCGCGTCGCGCACTGCCTACATTGGACACGGAGCGGGTACAGACTCGCGGTAAAGACAACAGCAACATAATAAAGGGTTGATCTGCGAAGTAGAGGAACTTAGAAGAATATCCAACGGATACGAATGTTGATGGTAAGCAAAATTGCAAACTAGGTTTGGCAATCGAACAGATGGCGAGGCGCTATAGAAATATAGATTGGTGGTGGTTAGAGCTACGGAATTAAGCAATGAAATAAACAGATTTCCCCAAAAACGCACTCTTTTCCAAAGAATTCTATAACAAATGCCCATTGGATTTCTCATTGGCAAAAATTACTAACATATATGCAAATTTTCATCGTCTATTTACGTATTTTAAGAGATAAAAAAATCAATATATTGACACACACAAGTTAGGACATACAAACAAGAAAACAATAACAAAGACTACAGTTTAAAGAGTACAATGGAAGCAGCCGTGGTCCCCAAACTGGGTACTGCCTGTTTCTTGGTGGCTCAAGATGAATTTTCTAAATATTTCCTTATTATATCCGTTAATCGTTACTATTTAACCAAGGGCCAGTACAACAAGAACCATTGGAAACGTGAATCAATCAGATGAATGTAATCAAAGTTAATGATAACAAAACGTTATGTGATCGCCATTACTAAGGTCGTGACGGCCTCAGCCGGTGCCGCGCGTTACTGCAAATGTTTCACAAACAGACTCGCTCTGGCTGTTCCGAATGTTTTGTTTTACTTTATCTGATTGTAAATATTAATACCGAAGACAGCGTTCTACATAATATTGATTAGGTAAGACACAAGGCATGACGGATGGACTGTGTGCGAGATGGCAAGTAATAGAGAAGTATTGAAGAAAAGGGCCATCCTAAAACGGGAAAAAAAGATTACGATTACCGGATAAAAGATTTACTTCCCCCAGTTAAGTAAGTCAAATGTGAGTTTGAACTGATAGTTAAATATTCATGAATTTCTACCTTTTCATTAAATTTTGATAGTTTTTGATAGCATCTAAGATAAGACCCTTAAAGTTCAATAATTGTTTGGGCTTGGGTAGAACATTTGTAAATTACGAAAGCTTTGATCGCAATTTAACCACTACACTGTTAACCTTTGAAGCGCGGTCGATTTGGCTAGTTTCGCCATGAATTTCGTGCATTTTGGAGCATGTTGGGACACCTGGGACATATACATTTGCCCATTTCTGTTGTCAGTTTGTACATAGAGATTTGGAATTTGTAAGAGACAGAAACCTTTTTTTTTTTTGGCGGGTGGAAAATCATCAAATAACCCCTCCCGCTCTTGGGAAGAGCGAAAGGGAGTGTCATACTTCTACTGACTAAAAAGCACCCATGTTCCTTCTTAGCCCTTCATGTCGAGGCCGCGGTATCTTTTGCGAACAACCCGCAGTCCCGACGGGCGTCGGCCCTTGCGGGCATGTCTCAGGCGCGCGTGGAACACGAACGCGCCGTCGCTCGACACGGCCTGTCGTCGTCATAAGACGGACGGACGGCGAGCTAGCCCATCACTCACCGTCCACAGGCCCGCGTCTACGGTGACAATCATCAGCAGTCTTCCAATAATTCATAAATTCACTCAAATAACATAAAACCACGCCCGTAATCCCCAGAGGGGTAAACGTTAAGCAGGCTATTACTAATCTGTGCTATTACTGAGAAATTCCTGATAAAACACCAAAGAACAACTTTGTCCGAACTGAGAATCAAATCCAAGATAGTTCAGACACTAGTCCAACAGACCGTCGAATTCATCTAGGCTACCGTCACTACACGAGCTGCGACAGCTAATGAAGACGTTACTCGTATGACATCATCTAGTAGTATACAGAATGTTGTATGTGTGATGGTTTTTGAGCATTATCTGGACTTTCATCTCAATCGTTTAGTGAGTGTTTGGGATATCCGTTATGTGCATTCGCACTGGCCAAACATTCACTTTGAAATTTCAATTTTTTAGTGGAAGTTGTTTATATTGATAAATAAAGATAGCAGATAACTAAAATGTATGTGAATATTTAGTCAAAGCTAGCGCACAGTTATGGCAGGCAAGGCAAGACTTCTAATGCAGAAGCAACAAGCCGAAAACTCCGGAACCGAAAATGAAGCATTTTATCATCGCTCATTAATCAGACATAGCTTTTTTTTTGTAGGGTGGGACATCATCAAATAAAAAGGCTCCTCCCGCTCTGGGTAGAGCGGTATGGGAGTGTCAGACTTCTACTGACTAAAAACCACACATGTTCCTTCTCAGCCCTTTGTGTCGAGGCTGCGGTATCTCTTTCGACCAACACGTAGCCCCGACGGGTATCAAACCTAGCTTACCTGTCGTTTGTCATTGTTTTAGGAGCCAAACCCAATACTTTACCAATTCTAGTAACTGGGCACTTCACTGTAAATAATTTCCACTGTTGCATGCACGATGTCGTGAACACTTAACACCTATTATTTACGATCATACGTAATTCAAACATAATCAAAAGAAAACTATAAAAAAAAAAAAAAAAAAACTATATTTACTATTTATGAAAAAGCTTACAGCTGTCCGTAACGAAAATTGACAGATTTTTCTTGATGAAAAATGTGGGTTTATTTATACTCGTAGTTAGCGTGTACTGAAAATATGAAACATGGTCTAAGAGAAACTGACAGAAAAACTATTACCATGATTTCAGCACAAGAATAATTCGAGAGATTTGCAAACATTCTATTTTAGACTTTTCATAACTTTAGTTTAGTTTATAAACTGGGCTTTTATCCGCACTTAGCCTCTTGATTGGGCCATTGTGGGTGTTCTCATAAGTAAAAAGCCGAATTAGTTAAATTCATAGGAAAAGTTAACACGTCGATGTTCCTTGCACCGTTTCCATGCCCTTACTCACCAACTCTGATGCCAAAGTCACTTAATAGAAAGATCGAGATAAAGTCAGTGACGAGCAAGCGTTACAGGCCTAGCATAGTATCAGGTGCAGTCACAACCCGCAGTGCGCATGCGCATGCTCGCTACGAAACCAACTCTTGCGCAACCAAAGTTCATAAGTCGCCTATAATAACGGTCAGAGTACGATTGTTCTGTAGCGAGGAGTTCTTTGTTGAGTGCCGAATGTTTTGTAACATTCCTACAATTGATGATGATGAATATGCGCTCGGTTTGACAATGTGCATGAAATACTTTTGATTTTACAACATTTTTCGTACTTTTGAAAGTCTTGGTTTTGTATACTTTTTGGTGATGTCGTAAAAAATCTTGTTATATCTAAGTGAGTGCAAATAAGCTTACGACTGTGGTAAGTATATACTTACTACCCGATTGCTGAAAGCATCTAGTAGAAGAATCTAGTCATAACTAGCAAAATCAGCTGATTTGGTCTCAGGTTTAGCACCACAGATTTATGTATTTGGCACGCAAAAATCGCAGGTCATATCCATGATTAAACATAGAAACAGTCGTAAACATCTTCGTAGGCCTTTAAAACGCCGTGGCAGCCTCTTGGCCCCGATCGAATGTCCTCATTGGAAAAAACTTGTAAAATTTAACACACGGTCCGACTACAGTTACAATAATAACACCATTCAAATCATTGACATTTAGTTAATATCCATCAAATAGCACTGACCGGGCCATACGTACGCCGAAACACTATTTACTGTATTATCAATCTTACGAACAAAAGATAAGGTGTATAATCATTGGTTGGTAATGGTCTGAGCTTTTCGGCAAAAAGGAATAATCATAAGTTTTACAATAAATGTATGATTAGAATAATAGTTTCATACCGTTAGCGTTTTGTGGAAGTATACAACTTCGCGTTCCCTCACGTTTACTATGATATTTAATTTTAATGATTTATGATAGAAAGGCAGATTTCGCGAAATTAGTTTGTCATTAGATTCAGGTTAGTGAGTAGATATTTTATTTATTGGTCGCCATTATTGTTATTTATGTATAAGGACCTGCTAGGGCGAAATTTTATAATCGTATCTTGTTTGTATGGGCAACTTTTTCTATTAATCTTTAGCGTCCCTATTAAAAGGGAAATTAATCGAATTGCTTCAGTAAGAATTTCATAAACAGCCATTTTAGGCGATTAAGAGTAAGAAGTACCCTACTCTTCTTTTTATCCGACTACGGCGAAGTAAAAAAGAGTTATGATTTTGACTGGTATGTATTTAAGTCCTTAAAATATTGCAACAAGAATGCTGGGACTGTCACCGACTGTCTAACTATATTCGCTTACGATCATGCCAAGAAAAAATACTCTTTGTCATGGTTGGTAGTTATGATGGACGAGGTGTTAGGCTGTCAATATGATGGAGTGCCTACCTGCAGGTCACATACCAGCACGTTTGATTGGTAAATGTTTATTAACGGAGGAGTCAGGTGGTGGCATTGGCTAATGTAGCTGGCCAGGGCCGTAGCGGGTGCCTGGGGCAATGAGCCAAAAATTGCCTATACTTGCATAAACTAGTAACTTTAACTGTCAAGCATAGCTGTGTGTGATAAGTGGTTGAAAGAGTCCAAAGTGTTACCAGCCGGCAGCCAATAACATTCCCGTACCGTAATCTACCCAAATTGCAAATAGGTTAATGATGGATTATTGTCTTCGAATTTTTGTTTCGGGGACTGTTTTCCTCCGCACAATGTTTTCCGTCATCCATGTTTTCTTTTATCTTCTGAATTTCACCCCAGACCTTTTAAAACGCACCTACATAAGCAGATATTTATAAGTAGAAACCTTTTGCAATGGTACAGCACAAAGGTATCTACTGATGTTGGTACACCATAGTATTCACCGAACGAATCAAAACATTTCGTCAACAACATAGCTTTCGTTGTAAAACATGATTTTCTAGGAAATGTTTCGACATTCAACGCGTGCGCAGTGTGGGACTCCTGCGCCGCAGTGGCTCAGTGGCTCAGTGGCGCGGTTCCCTGCGGTTTTTTATCGCATGCGCAACGCTTGCACCACGCAACGCACGCTGGTGTAAACCGCAAGTTTTTAGGACGTAATTGTACCTTTCCTGTAGGTTGCCTTACTGATTGTAACACTGTGCAACACCACATTAATTACGTGAAGAAAGTTAAGTGGGCGTGTGCTGGTGGATTGTATAGTTGTGTTCATATTACTTACGAATGTGTTGGTTCGTCGGGCAGATTGACTAGGCAATGGTTGACTTACCTGTAACAAAGAAAAACAATAATATTAATACTCACAATCCGAATAGGTACCAAAATTGTCAGGAATAAATGAAAACACAAGCATTGTTTTTAAACTGGCGATTCGATTTTTTTTAATAAGAATAAGAATAATATTTATTTGTTTAAAAACACCACAAGAAACACGGTATAAAAGATGGATCATTTAAGTGTTTTTTTTTCAATTACAAAGTAGTAAAGAACCGAATTTTCAGCGTTGCCTTTACCTATTGGTAAGAACCACCATTGTTTATTCTAAACATGACTTCCCCCCTGCCACATGAACTGGGTATCCCTGCTTTCCTATCATCGCTGACATCCAATGATATCTGCCCACCATGCAACCTATAGTGGCCATAATTGACAGGTAGCTGCACTAGCTGCAGGTACACTCTCACTGTAGAAACCGAAAGCGGTTCGGTGACGTGCCGCGTGCACCGGCGCATGCACACCCAGGCCCTCACACCTGCTCAGGCAGCACGGTAGTCACATCAAACAATACCAGACTAACATCAGGTCTCTGAGGCCAATCAACTTAACTTGCTGACAGCTTGTCGAAGTCAGACAGTTGAATGTTGTGATTCGCTGACTAGAACAATAAGAGTCAAATCTCGTAGTAGTGCTGCGAAGTTTTTCAAGACAGAGCCGTATCTCCTAAGATGCAGAAAATGTATATGATTTGACTCACTCCTGCTTCTATCCCTACGCATTAAATTAAGACGTGGACTTCCTGAATACGCGGCTTACTTAATAGCAACTGTAGTAAGGCTAAGGTGTAAGAAACGAGTAGCTTTTGTAACTTTAAACTTTAACTATCACAGATAATAAAATACTAGCTTCTGCAGCAATCTTAGCAGTAATCAAAGCCGCGAACATTTCCTGATGTGTTGTGACTTTCATATAAACACGTATCGCTTTCCCGAACTGAATGAGCACCTTCCAAGAAATAAATACCGGTCCCTCCAGTCTCTTCACTCCGCAATGAGTCCGCTTGCTTTCAACAGAAACGTTTCTACTAGACGACCATTATATTTCATTTAGGTGCACGGTCCTTCTTGACTCTGTTCTGTTGTTGTGACATTTCGATGAATAGAAATGAACAAAAATCTGATAAACCACGATTTTCAGACAAAGTAGTGCTTTTAATTAAGTGCTAGCTAGATAAGCAAATATCCAGTTATCTGAGTAATCTTTACACACGCTAGTGCAATACTAGAAACAAAATTAACAATCTAATAAAAACAAATAAAAAACTGTCACAATAGCTACTAAGATCCAAGATATGAATTGAATTAGTCAACATTCAAAACATTGTATTTGATGACAAAACTAACGGGAACTAGTCCAAGCACACAATATTATCATAATCTAACGCTTAAAACAATAGAAAAAGCCTTTTATTGTTCAAATTAAACGTAGCGTTATGTCAAAATTATAGAGATGGTAATACTATGGTTATGTCAAAATATCAAGATGGCGGCGGTGTTCCGTGTTTGATAATAATTAGTTGTTGCGCAAAATTAATAAGTTTAGTCGCGGGGCCGCGGTGATTTGCCGGAAAAATGGACGATCACTAAGACAATAAATATAGCTTATGTAAGCAACTATGGGATTTGGAGAGGTCTATCGACATACGTTACGCGCTGAGTTTATGAGTATGGCCACATTGGACACGGATAGTTAGACACGCGTATACGCATATTATGTATGAATGGGAATTTTGGCAACATTTTATACGCAAGATGGTCAGATTCAGTAGGTACCTAATAAATTATACCAAAGTGTCATAAAACATGACTGCCTCAGCATTTAAATTTTAAGCGAAGTGGCAATTTGTATGTAGTAGTTTTAGCAGCACAGATGCCGAGAAAATCTAAGAACAATCCAAAACATCTTCAATCTTCTTAAATAAAGCGTTTCACAATCGTGCAGTAACCAATTTCTATTATAATCAGCACCAATAAGGGCCTAGACATGAACACGGTGAACGGACATGTCCTTATGTATTGAAAAACCATTTACTGTGCTAAGTGTGTCAAACCTTTCAAGTGTCAAAGCCCTCTCGGCCTTCACACATTGGCTGTGTATGGCCCATGGGTAATAATAAGATCAAAAAATACATCAAAATCAATAAACGAATTCAAAATATTAAAAAATCTTTGAAACGCCTAAGAGTTAACAAACAAAACACAAAACTAAGGCAAAAAAATTTAAATTTAATTCAAGAACTAAAGAAGTGTGACAGTGAATTACAATTATGTCGGACATTGTATGATACAGACACTCAGAACCTTCAGGATGAGCTTTTTGTTAGGGAATATGCACTAAAGGATATTTTTAGTAAATATGAGGCTTCTCAACAAGACCTGAGTAAGCGCATGCAGGAGGCCAATGAGCTGGTAGACCTGGTCACGTACAATGCGGAGAGATATGAGTCCCTGACAAATAACCTCTCTTGTAGCTGTGTCTGCACAGGTACACCACAGCCTCAGCACCATTCACCTACACCCTCAGGGGCTCAGCCAGCTGGTAATAATAATAATATTGTAGCAAATAGTAGTTACTTGTTTTCCGACAAGTTTGGTCAAGGTTTTGGTACATTATTTAATCAATGTTCACCACACTATGTTATAAATTATTGTTTACCTGGTGCCAGTGTTAGCCAAATAATTAGTAATATTAAATTGACTAAAATAAATCCCAATTCTACTGTTATCTTATTATATGGGAATAGTTTAAATGTAAGTAAAAAGGACATCATTGAATGTGTACATTTGATGTTACATCTCAACAAGACCATTAATTGTAAATTCATTTTCTGTGCTTTGCCTTATTCTCAATATTTGTCTGTTGAGCAAAATAGGTACATTTATGATTTAAACTTGTTAATTTTTAATAGGACATGTCGTCACAGTGACGCTATTTTGTATTTTGACTGTAATCAATTTATCTCTGATTACAGACTCACTAACTTCACAATGTTTTTACCACCTAGTTCTAAGCGACGTATTGCTAACCTTTTAGCATACAATATACACAGCGACACTGGTATGCGTTTACCAACGATTTCTGTTAGTAGTGATACTAATACTGCTTTTGTTACTAACACTTATACAGATACTAACACTTTTATTGATACACCTTGTAGTTTAAACTGTTAGGTGCGACAACAGGTAGGCTGCATATGTTGAATGTTGTTCATCAAAATATGCAGGGATTATCTGGCAAAGAATTAGAGTTAAGTTTGTTTATGGAGAATCAAGATGTTCAGGTTTTATGCCTAACTGAACATTGGTTGAAGGAACATGAAGTAGCATTTATCAATGATGATTTCTATACCGTACAGAGTGCATTTGTGAGAAAAAATGCTATTCGCGGTGGATCTTTAATTTTTGTATCAGACAAATTAAAATGTAAACAACGTTTAGACTTAGTTAATCTTTCCATTGAGCGCATTATTGAGTTGTCTTGCGTTGAACTCGAGCGATACTTAATAATTTGTGTTTATAGACCCCCTTCTGGGGACTTTACTCGTTTCGAAACTGTAATGGAGGATTCACTTAATAAATTAAAATCAAGTAATAAATCTATAATTTTATGTGGAGATTTTAATGTTAATATTTTAGATGTTACTCCATTAAGTATCAGGTTTCTCAATCTGTTTAGATCGTTTAATTTAGTTAATCTGTTTTTTGAACCAACAAGGATCACGGCTTCTTCATCAACTTGCCTTGATAATATGTTCAGTGATTGTGTTGCCGAGGACAAATTAGTGTTAAGTGACTTATCGTCTGATCACTGTGGCTTAAAAGCTAGCTTCCCTATGCCATTAAAAAAAAAGCCGCGCACAATAGAATGCAGGCCTCATACAGCTAGTCGTTGCAATAAATTTAAAAATAATGTAGCACTTAAAGTAACACCGTCAATAGTAGAACACGAAACTCCTAATGAAATTTATAAAGCCCTTTTTGATGTTGTTCAAAATGAATACCTATCTATTTTTAAGTCGAAAACTGTTAACATTAAGGGACCTTCTGTGGGCTTCAACCAATGGGCCACACCAGGTATTTACAAAAGTCGAACCCGATTATACGAGTTGTATGGTCTTAAACAATACCGGTTTGATACAACTTTTCTAGACTATGTTAAAAATTATTCTAAATTATTTAAAAAGATTTGTATTATTGCAAAATCTAAATTCTTAAGCGAGACCATTAAAAATTCTAATAATAAAGTTAAAGCCACTTGGAAAATCATTAACAATGAAACGGGTAAATCTGTTAAACAAGATAATCACCTTGAGATCATGGTGGGTAACAAATTAGTTAATAAAGCAGCCGATGTAGCCGAGGCTTTTAATGAGTATTTTGCCAGCATACCTATAGCGACGACTCGTTCCCTAAGTTCGTCGCCGTCTAAAGCCGAAGATCTTTTGCATAGCAGCGTGTCTAAATGTGGTAACGTATTTAGTTTCGAACATGTAACACCTATTGATGTGGTTAACGTTTTTAATTCACTTAAGTCTAAAAACACAGGTGATTTTTGGGGCATTTCTATTAAACTATTAAGTAACATAATCGACATTGTAGCCCCCTGTCTTGCTGTCACTTTCAATAAATGCGTTGATTTGGGGACTTTCCCTGATCTTATGAAAAGCAGTAAAGTCATCCCTCTATTTAAATCTGGCAGCAAACATGATATTGGTAACTTTAGACCAATTTCTATATTACCCGCATTTAGCAAAATTTTTGAAAAATTAATTCTCAAACAGTTGTTAGTACATTTTAATTTAAATAATCTCCTTCACAATGATCAATATGGCTTCACAAAGGGTCGTTCGACTACGGATGCAGGTGTTGCGTTGCTAAAACACATATTTAACGCATGGGAGAACGCACAAAATGCAGTCGGTGTTTTCTGCGACCTCTCTAAAGCTTTTGATTGCGTACATCACGACACGCTTTTACGGAAACTGCGTCATTACGGTGTTCAAAATGAGGCCCTAAATGTGATAGATTCTTATTTACAAAATAGATTCCAATGTGTAGACGTAAATGGCGCCAAATCTTCCGGACTACCGGTTCGGCTTGGTGTACCTCAAGGTTCAATACTGGGTCCGTTTTTATTCTTGGTTTATATTAATGACCTACCATATTATTTAAAAGGTTTTTGTGACGTTGTGCTATTTGCAGATGATACCTCTCTTATCTTTAAAGTAGATAGGAATAGACACGATTTTGACGACGTAAACAGCACGCTGTCAATGGTCACGGATTGGTTCACAACAAACAACCTTGTTCTTAATGCTAAGAAAACTAAAATAATTAAGTTCGCTTTACCCAATGTTAGAAATCTAGGTCCCAATATTATCCTCGCCAATCAAGAGCTGGAAACTGCCGACTCTGCTGTATTTCTGGGCATAACAGTAGATTCAAAATTACAATGGGGTTTACACATATCAAGCCTAGCGGGAAGGCTAAGTTCGGCCGCATACGCCGTCAGAAAAGTAAGACAATTCACTGACGTTGATACAGCACGGTTAGTCTACTTTAGTTATTTTCACAGCGTTATGTCCTACGGTATTCTGCTGTGGGGCAAAGCTGCTGATATTCAAAATATATTTGTTCTGCAGAAGCGAGCGGTTCGTGCAATTTATCAGCTGGGTGCCCGAGTTTCTCTTAGAGATATTTTTAAGGAGATTGGTATTCTCACGGTTGCTTCTCAGTTCATCTTTGCCAACATTTTATATATTAGACAAAATATTCACCTGTACACTAAAAACAGTGATATTCACAATTTTAACACTAAAAATAAGCATAAACTACGCGCTCCTTTTCACCGGCTTCACAAAGTTCATAATTCATTCGTAGGGCTCGGTATAACATTTTATAACAAATTGCCATCTTCTTTTCTAGACTTGCCATTTAATGCATTTAAAGCCAAAGTAAAATCTAATCTTTGTTTAAAAGCTTACTATTCCATTAACGACTACTTAAATGATAGGAATAGTTGGTCGCTGAGTTGAACACAAGACAATGTTTGTTTGTTTGTTATTTATGTTCTTTCTCCAAAATTAGTTAACTGACATGTTGTCTTTTTTTTGTTTTTATTATTATATACATTTTTATTTTTGACTTGTGTCTGTAATCAATCGTAATATTAAGTTACACCTTTCTATTGTATCGAGTCTGGTTCTTCTAACCAAACAGACAGATGTGTTGCTGGGGAGTTTGTTCCGCCACTTCTTCTTTCCAGCAAAAAACACTAGGAAGTGTCGAAGGGTGGGCGTTTTGGGGGACTGTCACTTGTAAATGAGTAAAGTAAAGTAAAGTAAATTTTGACGTTCGAAAAGTGCTGATTATCAGCCTAGTTTGAATAAATGACTTTTGATTTGATTTTGATTTGATTTGATTTGGACACATTACATCACACGCATGTTTTTGCTGACCATTGTGGGCAATTAGTGGTAATTAACGGCACAATGATGGTCACACATGTCCCTTTGTGCGCCTGCGCAGGTTTTGCGACGATCGATGAATGGGAGAGAAACAGTCGATAAATGATCTGTAGGGCGACCATGGGTTTGTGGCGAAGATTGACGCAGTTGTGTAGAACTGGCGGATTGTCTTTTCTACACCATCTTTTGGTCATTTTAGAACTGGCTGTTCTGGAGTCACCATGTCCCAATGATCGGTAGGAAAATCGGAACACCATTCGCACGGTATATTTTTGCACTTTCCAACTTGCTATGAGGCAATCTCAACTTTCTGCCAAAGAATGTGTTAAAAACTGCACATTTCACAGTGGACGTGACCAGACTTACAAACGTGAACATACTCAAAGGAAGACGGAACTTGATTCGCTCGCTGTAAAACACTCTAGTAACCTGTTTCCCTCGGCTAGCGTGTAACGAGCAGGTCTCCCTAGCTATTAGTGGACGGCACATTACCCAGTACTTACGCACAATCGTGGTGTTTAGCGATGTGATATTACTGCGCAGCGCTAAAGCGGCTGTGTGTTAACAGAGACAAGGTCGGGGTTTCTGATAGAACAGTAGATTAAATACATGGAAAAGAAAATACAGCTGGTACGATAGCATGTTAGCTATTTAGTGATCTATTTGGTTTATTTGGAGAAATACTGTTACGTCCTATTTTCACCAAACCGGAAACGGGCGGAACGAAAAGATGTGTTGGACCAATGAGTTTGTTTAAAATCCGCAGCGCACAGATTTTAGAGATAATTGTGAAACCCAGAAATAAATTGTCGGAAATCTTTAGAATTGCCTTCAATCCAGAATTGTTGTAATTAATAGAAATAAGCAATTGATCATGGTGTCCGCTGGAGACTTTCCCAGTGAGCGGCCGTCGCCCCCATTGTTCATACTCATTGATTTGTTGGCTCCACGCACGAACACACTCTGATTGGCACACTGCACGAAAACCGCACAAGTGCTGGTTAATAGCAGTGATGGATTTTCTTATAAAGAACAATTACAATTATCACAATACATTATTGTCATATACCGCGGCAACTACAGTCAAGTTAGAAGAAGTCCAACCTAAAGGTCACCACTACCTATGAGGTGGATTAAAACAATTACTGCTTATTTTATTAGGTTATGAAAAAACATAATGGTTCTGAGAAAGAAAAACATAACACTCTTTTTTTTTGGGGCAGTCGTGTAAAAATATCAAAACATTTTTTTTTGTCTTAACCAAACACCAACTGCAAGTCATAATAGAGTACGTGGCGAATAGTCTCGCGATTAGTGTCTTCATAATATCTTCATAACCTTTTCGAATGCCATGTCTAATAAATATAGTTATTACGATAATACGATCGGTTTACGAGGTAGACTAATCCGTTTGCTGTCCAAAGTGAACATTGAGTGTCTGGCGATGATGACAGCCTGCAGTACTGCACAATGGCTCCATCAGTTTCGGTACATATTGCCCGGCAGGCCGCATTGCGCGACGCTGCATTTTCATAACTCACATGATGCAAACTAGACATTGAGGAGTTTACGATAAAAACCGCTGTTTACACTGTGTCGTAAGGTGTTTTAATTGACTTACTAGTGCACAATGAAGCCGCGATTTTAATTAAGATAACAACTCTATCTCTTTTTTCCTTATGGTTCAACAAATGGACCTGAGTGAATCGGAGCGTAGACAATTTTTCAGAACAAGAAAAAGATAAATTGCGTGTTCTGTTGGACACCATAGGTTACCATCACCTCATAGATGCAGAAATCTGATGACTATAAAGCTACATTCAATAAAATCACTCAATCAATGCAGAAAGCTTGACAACTTCACAAAAGGCCGTGTTTCAATGAAGCAGCTTTCATTGAATATAAAGGCTAAGAAAGCTTTGAGGCGGTGAAGGAAGAACTGTGAATAAAAGTTCTCATAAACTGTTACATTACAAAGTAAAGAGAAATGCATTACAATGACGCAATGGCGATGAGTCAGCGGTAACGTACAATTATGTTCATACAGCCTCAAGCGACAGCTTATTATGACCACTCAATCTTGAGGAAGGTCCTACACATTGCGTAAGTCTAAACACGTGATTATTAAAAGCCTTTCTATCATTCACACACGATTGTCAGTTTATTTTTAGTGACGAATTACTGACTTGACTGGATTGCTAATTACATCAGAGGTCATATTGTACTGTTCAAAGTTGTGAATCATTAAAATCATCATCTATTTTGGATCTCGTCTTTTCTTTATAGGTAGGTGTACTGTTTTCAGAACTTTCGGCTAGTGGTTGTAAACGTGACTGCTATGTCTTATGGTGCTATGGTCCTGGGTTCGCTTCCCAGGTCACGGGGCCACGGAATCTGGTTGATGGCAGGTAGGCTCGCCCCTATTACATGGGACTTAAACTTAACTGGCGAAATGTGGATGTACTAATGAGACAACCTCTGTCCTCTGGAATTCCAGGTGCGAAGTTCTTTTAAGTGTTGTCAGGAATTCAGAATCAGAAAACGATAGTTGGTCTCAATCTGTATAGTGCCGAGGTCTCGACACTTAAAGATTTCCACACAAGACTGATCACAAATTTAGTTGCAATATTTAGTTCATTGGAAAATTCTATGATTATTAACATAATTATAGCGGTCGCGTCGTACGGTAGCACACATGACATAACTATCACGTAATAGTCCTGTCTATTAATAGATACACTTCACTATCACCAATCGGTATGCCGCAGTCGAATTGACACTGTTGTGGTGACGTAACTGACATTATGAAGCAATAGATTATGATCAATGGTCGTTTGTGTTCTTTCGATAGCTTGTCTTGTTTTACTATCGATATAATAAGGTTGTTCTTTTGTGATTGTTATTGGTTGATGCTGTTTTGTTTTCGTTTTGCGTAAGTTTTGTGAAAGAATTCAGAGAGTGAAGTTGTGATTGTATGTTTGTAGTCAAATAAGTTTGTATTAATGGGGTGCCAATGAGCTTTCCTCTATCAGGTGTATTAATGGTATTCAAAGCGACTAAGTACATGCAACCGTGACTCGTGCAAATATTTAGAGGTCTGATACCAAATTATACTAAAAGAATTCAGTGACTGAACAAGTCAAGTTTTAATTTGACATACAAACAGTGTGTTTCGATTCCATCGTGTCAGGTGTTGTAGACGTAGAATGTTGACGTTGTCGGTATCAATGGAGTACAAGATTGGGCTCACATATCCATCTGCAACTTTCATCTCTTAGCACCTTCGAGCATTTATATTATCACTAGCCCTTAGCAGAGGCACTCCACGCGTCAGTCTGACCGCGGGTCACACTCGAGTAGGCGCAGTGGCCGCTGGCCAGCGTGTCAGCGTGTGTAATTGTGTGGTTTCTCCGCCGCGGGGAGAAAGTGCTGTAATCGGCGCGTTTCTAACCGCCCCCGGCCCCGCCCGCTACCATCGATACCACTTTTTTCCATTAATTCGCGGAGATTGAAGATATGGAGCGTTGCATCGGAACTGGAGGAAGTACAAGGAAAGTAACCTATTCAAACACGTCATAAAGAAACAAGGTAATGTTTTCGAAAGTCAGACGCCACAGCCGGCAACATCGAATGTAATGTAGATTTATTGTTCGGGAAAATGCAGCTCACCTTAACTATAAGTGTGCCGAACTGTCCCGGACATTATTCAGCGAGGGTAGATGCCGAACGTAGGTTGCCGATCGGCACGAGCCGAATGATAACACAATAATTATGCGTTTATAGTAATTGCTTCGGATTATCTGTGTTGTTCAAAAAACACTGTCCAATCGAATGTACCGACTCTATTAAGTTTGTAGCCGAAAGTTATGAGCGTGTGTTGCTATAAGTTGCTTAGCTGTTAGTTTATTAGTTTCCGATTTAAGATAAGTAATAACAACTATTTTATTTACATAAACTGCCATAAAAAGTTCACTTCATCCGACAACAGATCGTTATACGCTCACACATATTACCATTCATGCATTTTCTTTAACAAGTATATTTCAAGGGTACTAGGCTGTTGACAAGTAATAATGTTTTAGCATAAATTACTAGAATTAATTTGCTATCATTAAAATATCCGTTTTAAGTGAAAACTTGTTTCTTAAAAGGAAGTCAATATCACATACATAATTATGTATAGGAATACTTGTTTTGTTCTCAAAAAAGAATAATTAATTAACATTGAATATATTGTAGAATGCCTGATCTTTAAGAAAAGAATCTAGGCCGTAAACGAAATATGCGAAACTTGAGATGTTTGGAAACATTGCGGTTTTAGCAGGTTTTAGCGTACCTACCGGGAAGTCAGACTTATGATATTTCACTTGGAAGATTTAACCACTGTTGACTTTATTTCGCAGTTATTATTTTAACTTATTTAGGTGTATATTGAATTTACACCTGCATGTTTAAAAAAACTTAGTTTTCGACGAAAAGTACCACCTCTCCTAAATTAACCAATGTTCGCTCAACAGAATATCCAGTTCTTTTTCTCAGTCCTTCGACGGGTGTTGAAGGGTTGAGAAAACCATCTGGATATTCACGATGATTCATTGATTAATTGGATTAGGGATACCGACGTACAAAAAATCAAACAAGGACATACGTAAGACACTCTCCCGAAACCGCTCGTCATTCACCAATTCCACTTCTGTGTTACACCCCGCCAGAGGAAAGGGTCCAACAAAGTCCCCAGCAACACATCCATCTGTAAGTACCTACGGAGATCTTCAGAAATCCTGACAGCTAAACAAAGCAATGCATCATTGTCAGGAGAAAATAAGCTACTTACATCCACAGCTTCCATTGTGTTCCTTACCGGGCTACTGCAGAAAGCACTCTTACCTCCCAGGCCGCGAAATTAAGATGTTTCCATTATACTTGCAAATGTCGGTGAAAGCAAAGCCCTTATGTTTACATATAATAACTGATCGCTATGTATTTATGCGGCTGATGTCCATCGTCCATGTTCACGGATTGACAGTCGAGCTGGAGGTCGGCAGGACTCAAGGAGGATGTATGGCGTACAGATTATGGTAATTATTGTGTGTTCATACTATACTAGTGCTGATTATACAGAGGAGTTATCTGATGATATTATTAGGTACGAATTGTGGAGTTACTGACGAGAGAGGTCTATCAAGTCTTTTAATTGTGTGCGTCTGCATTATTTGATTTTTTCTGTTAACTGGTATTTATTGAATGATGCGGTGACTGCTTAAAGGAACTGCCGTACGTATTTTTGAATTCATGCCTTTTAACTTGAATTCATTGATACGAGGAAGCTCTTCTGAAGACAAGTTTCGTCTCCAAATGATATGAAAAAGTTACAACTCTCTCGTACTCGTGGTTAGTGCGTCCAGCCAAACATAACAAATCACATTTCAGTCGGTACATTTATCTCACGTTCCCATAACATTCAATAAAGCAACACACAAACACACGACCAAACACCGATCGATCGATAAAATAAAACCCTTTCCACAAATCGCGGAAATGCACGTCTGGAGGGCCATAACTTAATATTAACCACGACCATTCCGCACGAACTGAAATACACGTTCGGATATGTTCGGAACAAACCGCGGGAGTAAAACAAAACACTGAGCTATCGCCCTCTCTGTCGGTGGTATAGCGTTACCTCTCTCTAATAGTGGCCGGTCCTTTTGATGTGTGGCTAATTGCGCACTTTCGCAGGAAGCCGACTATTATCGCGTTAATATGAGGAATCTAAGGGTAATACCGCCTATCAGCATTTATGGCTGGTATTGGAACTCGCGGTTTATGGGGCTTCTACCTTGAGGTATTATGTTTATTAAATGTCGACTTTGGTACTGTCGCATTGAAAAGAAAGTTAAATAAATATTTGTTGAGGGAGTTTTAGAAAAGAACTTTGATCATTATATCAATACAATCATGAAACTTGCAAGAGCGTCGAAATATCGAGAGATCGCTAACAATAGTTGAAAATCGTGAAAGATATCCAGTAAGTGACACTGTAAGTACGTTCAAGCAAGCTTCATTTAACGAGGTTACAGTTTTAAAATACTTAGAAAATGATACAATAGGGCAATATTTTGAAAGAAATATCCCAAAAAGAAAAATTTCAGACGTCTAATTAGGCTTTTTTAACTTTTTAAACAATTAATGTAAATTAGAAACACACAAACAATTATAAACAGAAACAACACTTCGTGTCTAAACCAAATAACTGGCAAATATCTGATGAATGAAACATCGTACTACTCAGAAATGTTAACATTAAACCAATCTCTGTAGCGTATTAAATCACTTAACTTCATAAATTCAGCATCTTCGCTCCAGTTACCATGGCAACGGGTACGCAGGCGCGTAATCAAGCTCCACGCACACAAACTAAACCTTCTGTTGTCAACGACAGAGTTCAATATTGAATGAATTGAGAAGCTAGCTGATGATGACAATTGAAACTATGTTCTATTTTTGTGAGAGTAGGGTGTATTTGTCAACGAATAATTGTCAAAGAGCACACGCACTGCGCTCTAGTTAGGAGCAGCGGATACGATAATAATGATTGTTTTAATTGTGCGAACGGCTCTGGCATTCAAATGATTGTACGAGATGAAACTTTGAAGTACTTTAGCTCAAACATGGCTTAAACCCATTAGTATTGTTGACCTTATCTACAAGATCATGGGAATTGAAGATACATGTATCAGTATCAGTAAAAAAGACATCTATCTGACCGTTTACGGCCTTTAATTGAAGATTTGCAAGTATTTTCATGGTTTTTACAGCTTTAACCTCTTGAACGTCCGCTAACATTGCTTGAATGTCTTATGATCCACCGGGTGATCATAAGGACGCTCGAGGACTTAAAACTGTAGTCGAGGGTTTTAATTTCCGAAGACAATTCCAGAAGCGTACTTTGAGATTTGATCATAAACTTTTCATGTACACTACCCGCAATTTCAACCTCACACGCCTGCAACGGTAGAGCGACTATGAAAATAATGTATACTGTACTGTAGCTAAGCTTCGCTTTTCTTTTAACTTATAAAACGGTCATTACATGTTGTGTGAGTCTTGCTTGGCAAGCAACATACTCGTACGACATATCATGACCAGCTGTTTGTACAAGTAGGCACATTTTGGCACTTGCTATTAAGGTCGCGCCACACCTCGCAGGGCGGCGCGGAATGTGGCACAAGGATGGACGTTCGAGAAGCTTTTGACAACAACATGATCAGTTTTATTACTTCAACATAAGTCATAACTGTTTTTAATGCTTTAGAAGTCCACTCTTGCATAAAGGATTGTCTCCATTTGCTGTCTGTTGACTTCATTAGATAAAAGAAATAGTTGAAAACTATATGTTGGTAATATCTTTATTGGAAGTGGAGTAGGTCTCCATCGAGTCTGCTTTTGACACCGCTGTGATGATGTAACACTTTAAACGTGAATAGTCATCACAAATCTCATTTGTGAAGTGCAAGCAGACATAATTGCCACGTAGAAGCTTTGAAAAACCTTCTAAATAAGTTATGTGTTCGGTAGAAAACATCTCCTGAAAAAGCCACAGAGAGTTGCGTAGAACTGTAAAAACATGAAAGTCCTTTCTGCCTGGGAAAACTGTGAGTTTAGGTGTAATGTGTAGGTATTTACTGTCTCTCGATCTCTATCACAACTTGGCTAGTATTTACAGACATCAATACTAAGTATATTTTTCACTTATCAATACTGGGCAGTACGAATGAATATTGGTCGTCAGTAAGGTCACAGCACACCTCGCGGGTGACGGCCGCTATCTGGCACAAGGATCCACTAGCTCACTTCATTTAATACAATCTCATGCTCATGAGAACACTCACACGTCTAGAATCAAACAAAATATTGTGCTCTACTTAGAATTTATATCTTCCGCTCGTAATTTAGTTTTCAAAACATGTAAATAAATCGGTGTTTTTTGGAAAAGTACTTTTATACCCACATATAAGGTTCAGGCTAGTCATTCTAAAAGTTTAAGTAGTGTGGTAGTGTAGTTAATTTTTTTTTATATAGATAAATAATATAATAATAATTGGAAATAAGAATTTAAATACGGAATTGATTTCGTACTAATTCGTACTTCTAACCCGCAGTAGGTCCCTCAGAATTTACCACAAAAAAGCTATAAAATATGCTAATTAACATATCTATACAATCAATCAAGTTTATTACCAGTAAAGTCGTTTATGTCCCACTTTCAGTCAGTCTAGATTATACCCAATGACCTCCATTTTGATAGATTTTACCGAATACCATGTTTGACATTTAGCATAAAATAATATTTCTTAAGTGTGTTGCCAGTGCCGCAAATTATTTCTGCTAATTTATATTCAAATTGAATCTCGGATACGAGTTATGGAAATGTCGAAATAACGCTGATGTGTGATTGATAAATATAATTAATGGTCTCAATCAATAAATCATCATCGAGGTTAGTGTTTAGCGGCATTTGTGCCAGTTTATCTCATGCCTGTTATAAGAGAAGCTGGACTATCGTGATGTTATCAGTTAAACGGTGTTATTAGCAGGGTTTAGCTACTACTGCTACTAGTTGATGTACGATAACAGTATGTCATAATCAGAAGTAGATTTAGATGCCAATCTGAACAGCATCGCCCTGTGAGATCGCGTGAAATGAGGTTCTTGTTGCATTTAGCCGGTTTAGTATATTCTTAGACTGACTAGAAGAAGTTATTTTCGCCTAACAAAACAGTTAAATAGTTATTATTCACCAAAGTTATAGAAACTTAGGTGAATGATAACTTGTTCTATTTAACTATTTTGTAATTGATTTGGCAATTTTTCGAATAGTTTCATTATTCTCGTGATGTAGGCATCCTAATTTGGGTTCGGAGCAGCATGTCTTCTGCTTCCATACTTCTCTATTTCTGGTCTCCTCAGCAGTCACCTCCTTTCCTGCGATATCACGTATATCCAATCATCGTTCTTGGTCTTCCCTTACTCTGATAGCCATACATTTCAATAAAATAAAATATTCTAAAGTAGAATTGTAAGGAACGCATGTTTACATCTAGCTGATAGAAAGATAGCAGTAGTTTGTGACGAATATCCACACAATGCTAAGCTCTGGTGAAGTATCAGCAGCATTAATACCACGATCGGTTACAACCAATGAAGCCGGTAATGAAGCCGCGTGCGTTGTCGGCGTCCGGCGTCCGGTGCGCAAGCGCATAGATAGCGGCGCGCTTTTTGCTCCGTTCCGCTCTCATAGACACACGCGAATTCTTCACGGAGCGGGTACCTCACTGCCCAGTACGTGGACTTGCAGATAACATTGCTATGCATAAGTAGTTGTACTGATAATGACTTCGGGAAACTGGTAAAGCCGTCGGCTTCTCATATCTGATTGACTACTATTCGTGATTTTTTGACAACTCCATGTTTTTAATGATGGTGGCATTTTCCAGGCCCGAAGACGTAGCTAAATGGCATTATTTGTAAGTCTTTCTATAAGAGCTTTGGGCTGTAGGTATTTATTTTAATAGCTCTTAGATAAGAAATGGGTTTCCTTTTCCTTATTTTTTCACACTTTTATAAGAATAAAAGATTTAATAAAGTAATTCCACAGTACAGCTTTCATCAGCAAAAAAACGAGCTTGAATTGTTAGCTTGGTTGTCTTGCATGCTAACCTAGTAAGCTACCAAAATGAAAAGAACTAAACTGACACTATTTACTATAACCACGATCTCACCTATTGAACTGTGATCATTTTTCCACAAAAACACTCAAATATTTCACTCGTAATCTTATAATAACGTCTTCGAAGTATGACAGCAATATCTCGGCAATAAGTGTGAACTGTCTCGGCGGGGATCAACTCGTTTATTTGTGATAGCGGTGACGCCATGCCGGTGCCGGTGCTCACTCAATCGGCGGTGTCTCAGGGTGCTGCGGGCGCCATGCTCTACCGCTTATTTGTTAGGGTTGACATTATTCTGGTCTTATGGATTGGATTGGATATTTGCCACATCGTGATAAAAATATTATGCAGCCAATATTAGCGAAGCTGATTGGAGTCATCCCTGGGACATTGGACTTACGTGTAACTGTTGCACGATTCTGGAATTTCTTAATTGATTGTGGCAAAGACGTCTGTCTTTGCCATACAAAGTAAATATTATTATGTTATTTTTCCACGATTAATATTTGTGGAATGTAACAAACAACGCTCCACATAGACTCTTAGCCGTAATAGATTTGCCAAGCGGTAAGACCACGACGGCGACGGTAATAGTAACCTGTATTACTTTTAATCCTCCAATTATTGATAACATCAAGATATGAAAACTGCCAACCTTACCGTGTTCAATGGGCGTTTGTCGAAAGTGAGGAGTTATTGTGCGTACGCGCCGAGAGTGGCGCGAATCCATTTCATATCTCTTTTTATTTCGTCTCCTGAATTCACTGAAGCAATAAAACCATGGAGTGGCTAGCGGATGTTATTGTGCTAACTTTTTACAGTAAAACATAATACACTGAGGACGCGTTCTGCGATTTCTGCCGAGTAGGCATTGGGAAAAGGCATTGGCAAATGTATAAATATTGAAAAACTAAGACCTTGTTATAGTTATGCGTTTAGATTATAGAACGACTTTGTATCTAATAATTTAAATTGATTGTATCTTGTAAGCACGGGCCACACACGCATACACGCCATTTTAATGTACGGAAACAGTTTTTTTTAAACTTACAACTTAACTTAAAAATATAACTGTCGGGATGCCCAATAATATAATCAAACAGCGTTAAAACTAGCAGCTAGGCGATGTCACTGTTATTAGAAAACGCAGTTATTTAACTGACACATTTAAAGTCACGTAACATTATGTACCGGTGGCTAAAACTTCTTTGTAACAAAAAATCTAATTTGTAAATAGCATTTCTTTTTCAATTACAACGAGATGTAATTTCTTCTCAATTACATTCAAAGATACGCGTTCTTATTCAATGAGCGTGTTACTCTCAATATGGAAATAGATACAGAAGGTTTAGTCACAACTAAGCATTACATCGCGCCTCTTTGAAGGGTTAGGCAGAGGCAAACCCACATTTTGCCAAAGCATTTAAATAACAAAAAAAACTCCGTAAAATTATGTTTATCGTAGTAATTAATGTCTTAGTTTGGTATATAAATAGATTTGAATACTTATGCATCAGCTAGTAGGTAAATTGTCGCTTGGTTCTAATTCTGTTAAGATTTATCCACATAAATCAAAAATTAACCTTTGAATCTGTAGGGTGCTTCCCTAACATAAGTAATGTCAATGCAGATGTAAAATGTCAAACTTAAACTTAAATGCAGAAAATGTCAGTGAATGCTCAACGGGATGAATCTAAATAAAAATGCAAGTAGTCCGACTCAAACCACGTCTAATTGAACACTAAAAATGTAATATACATAAAATGCATAGAACAATGCAGTATGTCAGTGTCAATGCACTGCCAAATGTAGGTCGCGTCCAAAGTGCAAATGCGCGAGCCTACTGGCTAACTTATTGTAATAAATATATTTTAAAAACCATGTACGTGCACCGTACAGAATCGTTGTTCCTTTGAATGTTTTTGTGAGGGCATTAATTGAGTTGGGGGCTCGCCCCCTATCTAATGGGACTTATAATGTAACTGGGGAATATACTAATAGCTTCACCTCAGTCTAACCCTTCGGAGATTACAAGCGTGATGTTGTGTGTTATTATTGAGTTATCTGAGTCTTCTGTATTATCTTACTCTGTGTCCCGTTCGTATACGCAGCGATCTAAATATTTGTGGCCGTTTGTTCTTGTTTAATTCGGTTTCGTCCAAAATTACCGTTTCACTGCGAAAACACAAGTGAAAAGAGAAACACGCTGCAGATTTATGATAATTTAATACATAAATATATGGTGACTAAACTTTGAAATAAAAGTAAGTAACAAGAGCCAATCCGCAAACAGAGTGGAATTTTGGTCAACTAAAAACCGAGTGCCTGGCAAAATGAATCTAGTTCAGAGTTCAGGCTAAAGGCGATCATGCAGTGGACTAAAATAATAATTATGTAATGATTTGAGATTTATTCTTAAAATAATCCTCGTTTTGGGCTTCACTGCATTCGGGTAAAAATAGAGAAAACAATCGAATAAATAGCTACTGAATTAATTCAAAAGGAAACAATCAAACAACAGCATTTTTCTTACGTACTTTCTTACTTAAAAACATGTTAACAAAACCAACAAGCAGTATTTGCTTTTTGCAAATGATTGATTACACAATAGGGGGCGTGTCAGCATAAATATCGATCAGTGCAGGAAGGACCGGCGCACGCGCAATGCGGAACAATCGTCACTGACGGAGTGACGGCTGTACGCACACAGCGGGTTTTTGTTCTGAATAGAATAACTTAGCTAGTTTTTGTAACCTACAACTAATTATACAAATATACAGGTCTTAGGTTGGACGGACATATTTAAAGTTTAAACAGCTTTTTTTTTTGTTTACAGACTTTTTTGTCCTTTGTTTAATTAACCATGTATGGGCATTAAATAACAGGATCGATTCTGAGTTAGTGTTTTGGTATCTTAATTATTTATGTAGTGCGTGACTTGTTTAGATCGCAGAATTTTTTGTAGGAATCAAAGATCGAATTATCTAAAAAAAACTGTGCGTGACATGAATTAAATATTTCAAGTAACCTTTAATGTGCTTAATTAGTACGTTGCTTATCGATAGATTAATCTAGAAGGATACAGTAAAAAAATGCCTTGTTTGTTACATAATATGTATTTGTTTTTGTCATACATGAGGATAAATATTTTTTATGAAATAAAAATATAACTCGCTATTTGTGTATGTTTGTGTTACATACAGCGTTGTTCTTCTAAACTCCGCAACATATTTGATGCAGTTTTGTCATCATTTATTTAGACAATATAATCCTAACGGTTTGATATTCATCATCTGCTTAACCTTTTCCCAACTATTTTGAGATCGGCTTCTAATCTCCGAGCGACTATTGTTACTTCGTCTGGAGCTCCTTTCATTAAAACTAACTTAAATAATCTAGGAATCTCGATGTTTCGTGATGTGTGATGATGTGATGCAGGGTCGCTATAGTACTTTAATAATCAATTATGGCTATGTCAGTCACCAGAGGGCACACCAGCGATGATCTTAATAGGCAGACCCAAGTCGCTGTGGCCGAAATCGGTCGGGATCATATATAATAATCAATTAAATTAAATGAACTCGTGCATCTGCCATAACATATAAGACGATTACTCTTTAACCCCACGATGTTCAATCATTTAAAATAATAACTGTGTGCGTTCATTTTAACGTTACATCAGCGTCGTGACTGCGGCTGTGGGCTGTTGGGCAACCTGACCCCAGCGCTGGGCACGTCTGGCCACGCTGCGCGTACGCACGTGGTGGTTAGAGGTGTTTTGTTTTTTTTTAAATTTTGTAACATTAATTCTGAATTTCCAGTCCTGGGAAAGCAACGGATTATTATAAGTAGCGGCCTGGAGTATTGTACCGTAAGCTTGTTTTTATTATTTATTTAATGTTTTCATTAAAACCAAGAGATTATTTCTAACAACCAGTACCTACTTGAGATTAACTCAAATTCAACGGGAACGAATCTAATTCAGAAACGTAATTAACGTAATCGCAGCCAACAGTTAATGACTTAAAAATAGCAATGTCCTTCAATAGCATAGCATGGTGAACGTAGATGTGGCCAGTCCCATAACAAATGGACAAATGTACTAACGGACGCGTTGATGTCTTTTGTATGGGCGTTAAGGTTATGTTGGGGAATTTCGTGTTTCTCATGATGAATAAATAGATTTCTTTTATAATTTGTTATAGGTAACTTTGTCGGCTTAACTAGTAATTTCAGCCAAAAGACGTTCACTGCTAGACATAGGCCTCCCCTACGTGAGCTAGGTAACTAGCAATTCACAAATGAAGTTATCTTTATTGTAATTTTGAAAAACTGTTGTTCTAGGCAAATTACAATTAAACGCGGTATCATGTCATGTCAGTTATTAACTAACTTAACTATTTGTTACCTGTAAACGGACACTAAACGATTGTGCCTATAAATGTTCACTCATTTGAATAACTACTGCCTGCTGAATGGATGGAAATTGAGTTACGAAGTACGTATTTCACGGTATGTTAAACGTTTCAGGCAATGAGTCAAGAAGTCAGCCGGAAAACTAATTTAATTTATTAAGTTAGTAGGTATTTAATTAAGTAAACGTTAGAAATTGTGTTATTTCTATTCTTTAGATATAGTTGACATAATTAATCGGTCGGAACCTAATTAAAAACACATGGATGAATCAAGTCATGACTAGAGAAGAGTCTTGTTTTGCGCAATCGTGCATATTAATCTCAGATCTAGAAAACCTGAAATCGGTACATAGAAAACAGTTAAACAGCCTTGTGAAAACTTCACAAATATTTTGTAGTACTAACCGTGCTAGCAGGATGAGCAGGTAACAGCACGAGTGGTGGTGGCTTCCTCTGCTTGCGCACGCCCCTCCGGCGAGCAGTAGCAACCCCCGCCCCCGCGACGGCACCGGCAGCCCCGCCCGGCCCCGCGGGCCCCTGGTGCCGCCCCAGCCACCGCGTCACCAGCTTCTCCTTACTGTTGGCGCTGCCGTACTCCGGCTCCTCCTAAGGAGTTAGGGTTTGATAAAAATAACTGTTATGATGTGGCTACTGTAACGTGTTAAGTTCTAATCTACTTTCAAGGATCTCAATTACAATACTGAATTAGTCAACATACCATACACCATACAATTGGTTTGTACAATCAATAAATATACAGGATGGAAGCGACATACATTCAAAAACGCCTACCGAACATGTATTTTACATAAATTTTTCCCCAATCAATTTTTCAAAGGTCATTTAAAAACAAACTTTTTTTGTGTGTCCATATCTCTTCCATTCGGTATTTTACAGGAGACATGTAGGGCTTCGTAAGATTGCCTTCTTATCTATTTTATTCAGACAAACAACATCAGTCCCAGTTATAGGTAAGTAACCAACCTTCTTCTTCTTCATAGTCTCCCCCTGCAGCTTGACCTCCAGCTCCTTGCAGAGCTCGTGGTTCCTCACGCGCTCCACATCCTGCCCCTTCTTGCCTTCATCCACGGTGACCACGAACTGCTGCACCGGCCGGAAGGCGGGGTCAAACTGGTTGTGGTCGTACGCCTGCTTGGCGCGGAAGCACGGGCAGATGCGCTTGGAGAGGTGGTAGATGCTGATGATGCAGACCAGACAGTGCACGGAAGCAATGATGAGGAGGGCGATGTTCGTCAGCACAGGGGTCCAGGCTTCCATTTCATCCTGTTGGAGAGATCAATCATTAAATCTTTGCTTAAAACCGTTGCCTCACTCTAGGAATTTCTCTTGTACCACAAGTGTGTTTAGAAACATTTTAACTCACATACAAAAACAGTCAGACCGTAAACCACTATCTGTAGGTCATCCATATTTTTGTTACGTATGAGGATCGAACCCGCCATCAAGACACGCACTTTTTAATAAAATCGACAAACATAGCGGCTCAATGTATTATTTAATCCCGCCATTACACGGATGCAAACTATTAATAGAATTAAGAATCAATATAACAGTCGGTGTTGCATCACTCTTTTTATATGTACTCAAAAAAATAATTATTGTATAAAACATGTCTTTCAGAAAAAAAAAATATTGCGTTATACGTTCCATTTTCAATATCTTCTTTTTATTTCGTACTAGCTGTGCCCGCGACTTCGTTCGCGTGCTTGTCGGAAACTAAAATGCGTCGCTTAGATAAAAGTACGTTAAATCATTGCCCTGCGTTAACTTACTGCCGCTGTAGAAAATAAGAAGAGGGTAATGCAAAGTACTGACTATGTCTAATACTAAAGTGTTCCACGCGCGCCTCAAAGATATGTCAGCAACAATTAAGGGGTCCTTTGGGGCCCCTTAATTGTTGCTGCCGTCGTCTGCCGGGGCTGACGGTTGTCCGACGATGAACCATCCATCATTCATGCCATCTGTCGAAGACGAAGATAAACTGCTAAAAAAGAGCGATCAAACACACTATAGGGTTTAGGCTATGTAGATTTTGAAAACAGCGTCATTTAGACTAATATCTACGTACCTTTTGCTATCATTACTTAATTAAAGTTATCTTGTGAAGGCATTTATTAATAAGTACCATATTCGTTCAATAGATGTCGTTGCTTGTCTCATTCTTGACCATAATGATAAGTTCTTCTTGAAAACTATAAATGAATATATCTTTTGATAGAGAGCACCGATTACGATGAAACAAAGACTAAGTAATAGGCCAAGTTACGCACAATATTTATGTATAAAAGTTATCTACATTCGTTTCGTAAATTTGACGTGATGCTTAGTCATCGAAACAGACAAACAGACAAACAGACAAACAGACAAACAGATAAACAGACAAACAGACAATAATTCCAAAAATGCTGGAAATGTGTTCTGTTGGTTATACTTAAATACCCTGACAATTTTTTTTTTAAATATTTTCGATGTACAAAAAAGATTTTTCTACAGATTTATTATATGTATAGATTCATGGTACATGGTCAGGGGCCCATAATATGGCGGCATAGATTCAACCCTACACAGTCTCAGATCAGCTGACCTCCCCACCTACCGGCCACCAATCCACCATCATTACCGACAAAACAGCCCATCACTCCACTTGTCAGTATTGTATAGTCATCAACACGTGTTGAGATGTATTTAATATCTGTTCAAATGAAGCTGCTATTAAAGTATCGTTATTAATATTTCGGTAACTACATAAAGGAGTGAAATTAATGAGCAGCAGTTTGACTGACAAATTGACGGGTTGTGTGTGCGGTGTACCGTTCGATGTTAAAAATAATTAGCTATTTGTGTATCTCTCATATGTTGGGACATAAATAAAATATACGCAACAGCGCCAGTTGTAACTGGTACCTAGTGGTGTGCCTGCGAGACTACCAAGTCATGGGTCTCGCTCGAGTCACCTCTGATTATTCTTATTGAGATTGTGAGGAAACTGGCATGCCAGACCGAAGTCAGAGGTCCATGGGTCGCAAAAAAAACTCTTACAATAAAATGTAGTACCCTATAAACAATAATTTATTAATAATAAACATGATATTAACTCAGAAAAGACAAACCTTGTGTTATTTTATGTTTAAGCACAGTGGTTTATTTTCAACAATCGGGTCATCTCCATACAGTTACCGTGTTTCAACCCTCGTAACACCTTGAGGATATTAGCCCATTTCTCTGCAGTCCTAAAATTCCATAATATATAGACTTTATTTAAACTTGTAGATGTTTCCTAGAGTACATTTAAGTGGACATAACAGTTACAAAATCGCAACATTTTATGTTGATTAACTTGCTCAGAACAATAACATTCTTTAAGATAATAAATATAATTATGAAACTGTAAACGGTCTGTTCTACCTTAAGTTCACTCACATCACATAGGAGCGTGGAAATTGCGCACTCCTTGGAGAACAATATTGTTATAAATTTCGTTTGACTTTTAATACTGCGTGACAAGATTAGCAGCTCCATAGATTATCTGTTCCCGTTACGTGCACGCATCTGGGAGATACCCCGTGTGTGTCAGTGTTGTACGATCCCGTTAGCAATAAAATACAACATCATACAGTACTTGAGGAGAAGTAATTTAATTAAAACAGATAACTACTTGTTTCCAACCAAAAATCGAAGGATTTTGACATCTATCAATCCGCACTGGGCCCGCGTGGTTGATTATAGCCCATTCACTCTCAAAGACAGGAGGCCTGTTTCCCAGCTGTGGGAACATTATTAGGCTGATGATGATGATGAACTACTTCCTTTTTCTCTAATATCCTTGCTTTATATATAGATCAATAGGCTGTTGTTAAATATGGGAAATGGCCACGCTGCAAGAGATCGTTGTGTCTACTGATCATAAACAATTTGACTGTATAATATAAGGATCACTAGGCACAGGCAGTTCCATACGGATTTGTTTTCAATCGTCTAATACTTGCGATGTGGCAGAATTTATCACTTGTCACCCCGTCAGTACTAAACAGTAAGCTACTTAAATAAAACGGATCCTACTGTATTCAGTAAAGTGTTTGTTTTACTTTATTTCCTCTGGACCGTTACGTTTTGTTAACAAAGTCGTCATTTTAATGAAGCTGTAACAGTGCATTGACCTCAGCTGCACTTAGTTTACGAGAAAATGTACGTAGATTTACCGACAGATTCTACCAACTGTGAGTACTAAGAACAAAGGTGCTTATTACTACATACTTATAAGTTGCTTGCTTTAGCACTGAATATATATTAATTCTTGTCAAACTCTGTCAACTTGTAAACGGACGTTAGTTACACAGGGCGTGTGTAACTAACGTCCGCATCATAAATTAAAAATAAATAATGTCATTATCATCTTCCATACTACGAGTACTGAATTAGTATTACCTACTAAACATAATCATCATACGAGTATCACCTTCACAGTAGTTGACACATCCATGTATCGTTATTTTCCACATTCATTCTCAAAACTTTCCTTAATATTTCTTAATTTCATAAGTCTATCGATAGTTTCTACATAGATCTGAAATAATCTATGTAGTATTGCATTGTATTCAATGGCATTTTTCGGGTCCGTCTGTAGACATTTCACGAAAGGTTTGCGTCCCAATGAAAAGTCGAGTAATTAACAAATTGCCAATACACCCAAGTGAAGGAGGGACCGTTTAAACAGCTCCATTTTGCGACATGCTTCAAAAACGCCGCACATGTCTGTTTTCTATTCTTCGTATGAAGCGTGCCTTACTATCATTATATCGAAAAACTAATGAGTGTGACCACTTCAGTAATTGACGTAACATTCGTGATCTATGTCATTAAGAGTAAAACCTTGGCCACGAGATACATGTTCAGGCGTCTTGCGACAGCGACGGCTAGGGATGGCTCCAGTCAGTGCGGCGCGATATGCTATATATATATAACAGACAGACGTGTTTCTAGAGAGTTTGTGCCACCACTTATGCCTGGTTAAGTAGCTAAGCGTGCATTTTAGGGGACTCTGTCTCATGGATTTTGACGTTCATAAAACGCATCGTATTCCTAACATAATTGGAATAAAAGACATTTGATTTTTACGGTAGTAACACGAAAAAAAAATATTGACGATGCGCGTGTCGCTGTAACCTAAGTCGCATCATCTGAGGCCGTGATTGGGGCCTAACATCGTGCACCGTGTCATTACGTGTAATAGCTGGCGAATGTGCATCACCGGGTAATGCCAGCCTTGACCGGGAGTCACTACATCCGCTCATTTGCACCCCATTACACTGTTAACCTTATAAATCGTAATTTGTTGTAAATCACAGAAACACCGTGTGAATTTTGTTTGTTGTTATTTTTGAATATTTTCAGATGTTCGCGTGTGAATTTCGCATGGTCTTGTTTACATTCATGGTAGCGAGTGTGTATGTTTCAGATTTTATACTTTTATTTTATCAGTTAAAACATCAACTAATTTCACGATTTTTGATAGTGAATCAATAAATTAATGCCTTCCTAGGGGAGAGTCTTTCCCGTCGGGGCTGCGGGTTGTTCGCAAGAGATACCGCGGCCTCGGCACAAGTTCTAAGAAGGAACATGGGTGGTTTTTAGCCAGTAGAAGTCTGACACTCCCTTTCGCTCAACCCAAGATTTGATGATTTTCAACCCCAAAAAAAAAAAAAAATAGGGGATAGCATTTCAATGCCTGCTGAAAAGTTGGTCACTCTTGCTTCTCGGTTGAGAATACTGGCCCTCACTGGGCCGATAGCGAAGTCCAGCCCATGGGCGGCATACATTTTTTGATACCAGGGAAGGCACTAATCGCAAGATAAAAAAACAAGATTGTCCGGACGATACCGTGATTAAAAGTGCTTAGAGTTCATAAAATAAACGATTACATTTATAATTAGGTGTCCTCATTGCTCAAACGTTTATTTACTTCTAACTAACAAAAGTAACTAATATACAAGATGTCACGTCTCCGCTATGTAGAACAAGGCTGCATAGTGCATGGCACTAGTAAGTACAATCCGTGGCACATGTACCTACTCGCTGCACTCTGCCAGGCTCTATTCATTAGCCCGCATGTCACCCGGCGACCTTCCAACAGCCTTGCAGATGGTAAATGTAAACAACGACATACATGGATAATATCGCGTGTGTAATCTGTGAGGAGTTAGGCAGATGTGTAACATTTGTGTACCACACACATATTATGTCTACAATTAGACGGTTCCACTTATTTATGTGGAATTGGGAAGGAGCCTAATATTGTTTTTTTCATTAATCGGGATAAATCTAGATTACGGGCTGCTACCTGCAAATTCTAGGTGTATAAACCCTACAATTCTGATCTGCGAATCAATCCCATACCCTCAAGTTAAGCTTTACTAGGTAAAGGTAAATACTTCAAATTCCACGGAACTGCGGATTTCTGCTGAAGGCTTTTACCAGCCTTGATTGCCTTCCCAAGTGGAGGAATGATCCATGATGACCATGATGAATGAGCAGTCGACGACCTCGCATATTACTTCGATCTTGAGTATGTAGTCTATGCTCGAACGTTTTTACAAACCTCAAACGATTTCTAACTGAATGCCTAGATTTTATTGCAGTGTTGGAATTTCAACTTCCTGAGCTGAACTGCGATCAATACATCATGTATTTGCAAAACAAGTGTATACCTAGGTATACCATGGTGGTGCACCTTAGGTGTTACAAGGATCAATTGAAATTGTGCTTTTTATTTATTCACTCTTTTAACTATGGCCTAATATTAGAGGACTCGAATATCTGTTCGTCTATTCGTAAATAAATAAAGAAAGTAAGGAAATACTTAATGCAAGTACAAAAAGTTGAGTAATTTGTTTAGGTCGTGGTTCCTGTAGTAAGTTAGCAGTAAGTGGCTCGTTAGGTAATGTGTGAGATGTGTTAACTACGTGTGGTGTGCTGCAATGTGTTAGGATATGAGAACGTGCTGTTATGTACTCTTCACATATCAATATTTTATTATTGGGAAACTTTAAAGGGCGCTTGAAGAGTTACACAATCCATACTAGAAATATGGATTGTGTTGACTATTATACTTAATAACATTATAAACGCAAAAGTAGCCCGTGTATCTTTTCCTACACCCGAAGTGTCGGCAAAGGTGTCTACTAAAAGTTTCTATTGTATACCCAAACAAATTACTGGCGATACTCGTATACCACAATGATTATGTAATCTTATGATGTAAAATATTACATAGATGGATTGTGTGAAAGAGGATACAGTTCAATAAGGATCAGGTGGCTCGTGAGACTGATCATCTCACGAGAGAATAGATAAGAAGGATTGAAGAAGAAGAGTGCTGCGCTGGCCCCAAATAAATTAGATAAGGGCAGGAGTACGACGATGACAATACGAAATAACCAATCAATCAAAATAAATTTAACTAACAAATCACCAACTACTAACAAAACAACAACAACAAGCTACAACAGCAACAAATCAATCGATATTTAACTATCGTTGTGGATTGAGGCATTCTCTCTCACCCATTTAATTAAAAGTGTAGTACGATTACATAATCACCGTCAGAGAATAATCAATTGTGATGAAGTGGCATGTAATTCTATTAAAATATAGAATCTATCTTACTTCACAAATTGAGAGGTTGTCACTGGAAATCAACAACACAGAAGTGCTACTCTCACGGGAATCTCTTACAATATATGTTGAGTCGGATACTGAATTGAATGATAGTATCATTACCATATAATGCTGTTCATCTTTTAGCCACGCTATTTACCACTTTATAAGACTATAGCCGCCAATATTATTCCATTGCAAGGCGCTTTACCTCATAGTCATCACATACAGAGAAGGACGCAGGACATGAACCCATCACCCTTTCTCAAAGCGTACTGACTTGAACTTAATATAAGTGTAGGTTCTCTCCCAATTTGTTTGGAGTTTGGTCATTAGTTTATAAGTGGACCTTTTGAACTTGTTTGCATTATGGTAACATCTTGGAAGTACAAATAGGCGCGACTGATAGCAAGCTATTTATGCAAGCAAGTGTAGCGAACACTGGCGGCCAGTAACTGGAGCCAGTAGCTTGCCCAACCGTCGGGCAATAAATAGCTCGCAGCGATGTGATGTCAGATTGTATGCTAATATTGATAACGTTTAATTGAATCAATTATTGAAGCACTCCAAGTGGAAAATATGTTATCTGCTTCGGTTAGAAGTTTCACTATTCTTGAGTAGAAGGTAATGAAGAGATCTTAATTATAAATAAGTTTTGTTTATCATGCAAACTAGACTGTGTTCATGTCGGTGTGTGTTCTTCAAAGATTCATTGTTTGGCATTCGTCATGAAGTAAATTGACTACTCTACATCAAAATCTTTGCTCTATTTAAATGACTCGATTCCTTATTTCATGGGTGGGCATTACACAAGGTTTTGTAGCATTTTGTGATCTGGATGTCAGTCGTTGTAACGCAGGCGGGGATCAGTAAGGTGGTATTATTAAATCTCAAGTGTTTCTGTCAACGCATCATCAGTAGAAAGTAATAAATCACATGCTCTGATAAATGCTCTACATCATATGCTCACCTCGAAGCTGGCGTGTGTGGTGGGTTGCCTCAGGGAGTCGCGCTGCAGCCCGGTGGCAGCCAGCACAGCCGCACTGTTGCCGCACGCCAGACACAGCAGTGACAGCGCCAAGAATGCGGTCAGCAGGGGACTCCTGGAACAAATACAATTCATTAGCAAAGTCATAGAAAGAAAGAAAAAGTATGTATTGGTCTCACAGAGGACAAAAGAAATCGATAAAAAATTAGACATAAAAAAAGAAAACATAAGAGAAACAAAACACTTAATACCTACACACACTTAAACATACAATTAAAAAAATAAGCCTCACATAACAACACGTGTACACGTGTTGTTATGTGAGACTTATTTTTTTAGTGTACGTCGCCGACGGATTGTCGGTTGACGGGTTAGGCAGGTTGCCATACACCCCGCCAGTTATGTTACTTATGGATTTACAGCTTATAAAAACCGAAAAAAAACAACCATAGTCACCAGAAAGCCGATAACAATCCTCACGTACAACTCCTAACAACAACTTACCACCAACCAACCAACACCAACCCACCAACCCACCAACCAACCAACCACCAACTTATCTAGTTGGGAGGGCAGTAAGCACAATCCGAACTTCAAAGTGCTACTGGACATTCCAAATGGAAAACCCCAATAATACTTAGCCCCGCCTGGGAATCGATCCTGCTTGCTCAGCAGCAGCGCTTTGAACCACTAGACCAACGAGGCAGATATTATAACAAAAATAACAACAACATAATGAGCCCTTAGAAATCTTACCGCCTAGTTTCTGCTTAGACCCAAATGTATTTATGTCGATATTAAGTCCCATTGGTAGTCGTGACTCCGACTTGACCTCCATGACCTTTTGGTAATTGAGCAGTGAAAGTTTGTGCGAGTGCAGTTTATCTATTCAATTATATTTAACTAACCAATAATGCCGATGAAACGTTTAGTGATGACGTTTAATAAGTTTGGCCTTTAATTGAAGGTGGCATCCAAAAGTTTTTGCTAGCAGTTTGTAAAATAGGCATAATTTAACGGTCACACTTTTGGTACACTGGCCTCTAAAAGACAGAGTGGGTGGGTGCTGAACTACTACGCAGGTCCAGCACGGGTTGGTGGGTATCCGTATGTCATCGAATGTCTGTTGTCAGTAGTTTAACTGAAAGGAGCTGGGGGGTCCAGCTCTGCTCTTGTATGGATATCGATATAGAGAAACTGGCCGAGTGTAAGTCGGACTTGCACATTCCGTACCATTGTAGTAGATATTGAGAGATTTTCCATGTTATTTTAGGACTATAGACTTCTTATAGGTTTTCCTGTAATCTTTTTTTCAAAGTTTTAGGCTCAGTAGTTTCGGGGATAAGGGGGGGAATGGTCGGACAGACAGACATACGAGTGATCCTATAAGGGTTCCGTTTTTTCCTTTTGAGGTATGGAACCCTAAAAACTAATTTCCCCAGATGTGAAACCCAGCTAGATCGATTTTTCTACCCCCTACATAAAGCCGTTTCCTATAAAACTGCAATACCACGAAATATTACCATGTGGGGTTTTCAGAATGATACTGAATAGGTACGTGGTTGCGTCGGTGTCCGTTCCACCCTGAAATATTGCTCGTTTAATAGTATAGGATAATGCTTTGACATCTTGATGTGTTAAACAATTTAAGGATTGTACTTATAACCAATTCTCACACTAACAAGAGGCACCTACGTAATGGCCTTGCAATGAATACCCAGTAATTATGGGGTCTCTATAGGCGGCATACTATGGCCCACGATAACCTTCTCAATGCCCTCAGGGTGTACACCGGCCCGTCTGCCATACATCGTCATCTTCATCAAATGATATCGAGCCGTCAATACTTTCTCTATCGCACCGCTGTTAATTATAATTATTATAAGTTTAATATCGCCGAGATTGATGGCAATAGCTCTGGCCCCAATTGTGTCTCGCTAATATTGAAGTGGAATATGAAACTTGAAATGGTTGCTTTTGAAAATAAAAGATAAATAATAGACTAGGCTGTTTCTTTGTAAATCAAATATCCGTGACGCGTACCATGTACTTATGAAAAACAGAACAGTATTTATAATCGGCATTAAAAGTGTAGATTATTTGTAAAGGTTTTAATTGATCAGTCGTGACGTAAGACCCGCCATAACATCATAACAACGCACTCAGCCTCATCTCCCAACACAGCATCAACTCGTAAAGAAACTCGTTGCAGATAAATAGAAATCCCGACTCAAGAGCACCTATTAAGAGATTCCACTACAGCCTCCGTGATCGCTCAGCCAATCATTTGACAGTTTATCTTAACTAAATCGACACTAACGCAGCATCCATCATCGATGGCCACTATCTCCCTTTCGGCGTTTACAAGCTAATTATTTTCTCCCATGATTGGCACTTGAAAATGGACCGTGCGGCGGTGACTTTATGACACAGATTGGCGCGGGTGATGCAACATGTGGCGGCGAGTGAAAGCATAAGATGAGCTACATACACTTGTGTACGTCCTCTCGAGTTTCATGTTGGTACAGTGTTATGTAGACACTTGTCAAATACCAGGTTATAGCATAAAACCTAGAAATAAGTAGTACGGTTGAGTGAAGTTTTCGACTAAGTGCCTGTAACTGGCCTACTTCAAATAAATGCTTTGATTTTGAAATCAGGATGAATATTCGGTTCTGTTTTTTATTATCAGGGTCAATCCTATATTTCATTCCAGTCAGCAACTTTGACAATCGGGCTGACTAAAATATTATTATTTTAAACTTTGGGGCTGAATGACCACGTTAAGATAAAGGTCTTCGTTGATTTTATAATACCGCAGTATTTCCACTAAATTATTGCATTGGCATCCGAAGCGTTTCAGTAATTCCCTGAAACAGCATTCAGGGTTTAGTGGATAATTCAAAGGTCTTCGTTAGCAAGTTCATGTAAATTAAACATTGAATAGATTTATCTTCAGAAGAGAGGTTGCCACTGAGCTCCCAAAGAATATTGTTATTAATTAACACCTAAAGCCCTGTTCGTCTAAATGGTAATTATTTTCCCGTGCGACATTCTGCCGATATTAACATTACTGTCTGAAACTTTAATAGTGTCCTTTGGATACAAAATTCTTCACCACTAATTTCTCTAGTTTTACCCACCTGCTGTGTTACTATTTAATTGACATACTGGTTGATTGATTAATCTGAGATCTAATTCTATTATAAAACAACTCCTTTTTAAGTAACTCTCAAGGGCTGTTTACCATCGTTAGAGAAGACGCAGTGACCCCAATTAAATCTGTTAATATTCAGTCTATGTTTTACAAATACATTAACCTGATTGACATAACCGGCGAAATGGGGGGAGAGAGTTGTATCCAATAATACCCCAGTAATAACTCTGCCTAGCCTTCGGGAATTACAGGCACAATGTTATGTTATTAATCTTATTTAACTTAAATCGTCTTTAATGAAAATAACCTAGTTACATTTCCCAGCCAGTCCGGCTCTGGCGTGGCGTGCCAGATCACTACTCCAGTGTGTACGCGTAACAGTTGACAACTTGTCACCGTATGAACACGATAATAACTTGTTTCCCCGCGGCTGTGACGGCTGTCAGCGACTTCAGTATTACGTGGGAATACTAGGTGCTGGTACAGGCTCTTCCTGTGTCGTCAAATATGTGACATTTATGATTACACTTATAATTTTGTTGACTTTACCAATTTGTAAGTACTAATGTAAGTTTTGTAGTTGTGTCGTGTCTTAATTTTCCAATATTTTTATTAAATGTATCTAATGCTATCATAATATGATCCACCCGTTGAATGAAATAAAGGATTTGAACTTATCTTCAGGTTACTTAACTTAAAATTTTAATCATTTTCCTGTCTTTAACCAAATCTACATGAAAATGTTAAATTCATGTGTTCATTGAGACATAAAACACATCCCAAACCAACCGATAGATCTATCGGTTTAAAAATCACCCCCTGAAGGGATAAAATAGGGAATGATCATTTAAATAGAAGCACGGCTTATTTATAACTGTTATAGTAATAAATAAGAATGTTTCAATAAAATGAGATCTTTCAAAGCTTTTGCTGCCTTTTCTCACACCTATTTAAAACTTGCGAGGTTTATTGCAATGGTCGTAAACGTGTAGGTAAGTGGGCACTAAATCACATATTATTATAGATATTTGATCTATCATGAGATTCAGATAATCTTGACATTTGTAAAGTTGCAATACCTTACTTAGACCTTCTACAAAAACCGGCCAAGAGCGTGTCGGGCCACGCTCAGTGTAGGGTTCCGTAGATAATAAAATATTATGTAAACGAAGTTAAAAAAAAAATACGGGCAAATGAAACTTGACCTCTGGATTGTATAGGCGCTCATACGATTCAGGGACCAAATTATATTGGTTAACTGCAGTTTCCATCTGTTGTTTCCATCCAAGTTCAAAATAATTTTCCTAGAAAGTCCTTATAAAGTTCTACTTTTCAGATTTTTTTCGTATTTTCTAAACTTATGGTTCAAAAGTTAGAGGGGGGGGGACGCTTTGTTTTTTACTTTTGGAGCGATTATTTCCGAAATTATTGACATTATCAAAAAATGATTTTAGTAAACCCCTATTCATTTTTAAATACCTTTCCAACAATATATCACACATTAGGGTTAAAATTAAAAAAAAAAACACTTCCCACTTTACATATAGGGGGGCTACCCTAATAAAACATTTTTTTTCAATTTTTATTTTAGCACTTTGTCGGCGTGATTGATACACATATTGGTCCCAAATTTCAGCTTTCTAGTGCTAACGGTCACAGAGATTAAGCGAGGACGGACAGACAGACAGACAGACAGACATGGCGAAACTATAAGGGTTCCTAGTTGACTACGGAACCCTAAAAACAGCATTAAGTAACAAAAATTAAACATGGTAAATATCCCGTTTTCAGTGTTAATAGTACCTAGTGACCATGTCAGTTTAAAAACTAATATAGCATTAAGTATTTTGAATTACAATATGTAAGAAATGAGTGACTAAGGGAGTTTAGTACTCATGCAAATTAACAGCTTTTCCTACTATGGATACAACTACGAGTACATCAAAACTCGACAATTCTTTGGTCTGTAAATAGGCCGAGGTGATTGATTTAAATCACAAAACATTTTGGTCAGCTGTCGATCGCGATCGAGTTCTAAGCTGACTGACTTGTCCAAATTCAAGCAAAACAACTTAATCTCCGCGACAACTTGACGTATTTAACATAACCGTATCAGACGTCGACTTGACAACAGACTCGCTACAATTCAACTTGTTCCCGAGATACCTGAATGTTGCAACGACTATATTTCACCATTTTTTTAGCAGCCTGTATATAAACAGACACACGACATCTTAATTAATATTACGAGCTCGCTAAATTAATTCGCGTGAGTGTGTGAATCTCACGACACGCCCGGTTGCGCAAACGCAGAGTTTCAGTAAATGTACGAGACGTTAGTAAGGACTGAAACACTGCAGGTATGGTAAACCATCTCCGATTATGCTTGGTTGACTAGAATATTCCAGTGTTTGGGAAAAGATTTACTTGTATTTTGGACTCTTTTTAGGGTTCCGTAGTCAACTAGGAACCCTTATAGTTTCGCCATGTCTGTCTGTCTGTCTGTCTGTCTGTCCGTCCTCGCTTAATCTCTGTGACCGTTAGCACTAGAAAGCTGAAATTTGGGACCAATATGTGTATCAATCACGCCGACAAAGTGCTAAAATAAAAATTGAAAAAAAATGTTTTATTAGGGTAGCCCCCCTATATGTAAAGTGGGAAGTGTTTTTTTTTTTAATTTTAACCCTAATGTGTGATATATTGTTGAAAAGGTATTTAAAAATGAATAGGGGTTTACTAAAATCATTTTTTGATAATGTCAATAATTTCGGAAATAATCGCTCCAAAAGTAAAAAACAAAGCGTCCCCCCCCCTCTAACTTTTGAACCATAAGTTTAGAAAATACGAAAAAAATCTGAAAAGTAGAACTTTATAAGGACTTTCTAGGAAAATTATTTTGAACTTGGATGGAAACAACAGATGGAAACTGCAGTTAACCAATATAATTTGGTCCCTGAATCGTATGAGCGCCTATACAATCCAGAGGTCAAGTTTCATTTGCCCGTATTTTTTTTTTAACTTCGTTTACATAATATTTTATTATCTACGGAACCCTACACTGAGCGTGGCCCGACACGCTCTTGGCCGGTTTTTTTATTTTTGACAATAACATTGATCTTTTATTTTTAAGTAAAGGATCGAACAGTTAACTTAATGACTTATTCTGCTAATGTGCTCTTCCAAAATCATTAAAATCGTGTGTAAAAAACATTTGATATTATTCGTCGTAAACATAAACAAAACAACTTCCTAACGTGCGAAACATCTCTTATTACTGTTATATCTCCATAAATAGTCACCACATTCAATAAGGTAATAGTAAACCAAATGTAAAATTACTTTAACAAAGTGGCTTCTTACACTGGACTATGACCTGACTGAAAGCCTTCTATCCTAAAAAAGGCACATAGTTCACTTTGATGGGTACTTTTGCACTTATTTATTTACAACTTTGCTTTTATTACTTTATAACACAGACTTCCATAAACAAGAACGGTTACAACATTCAGACACACTCTCACAACACCAACACGACGGTATTTATTCACCCCCCAACACACCACACACACGCACACTTAACACTCACACAAACACACAGACACACAGCACACTGTTTTCTTTGTGTATTCCTTTTTTTTTTAGATTACTAGTATAATTATAATGTTTAGAAATAGATTATTATTAGATTTTAATGTAACGAATATTATTTGTGTCACAAAATGTCAACGGAACGAAGGAGCCTGAAACTCACGACACAGGGAATCCTAGTGTGAGTTTCAGGAATCAATGTTACGAATGTAATTTTTGGAACAATAAATTATTCTTATTCTTATTCTAGTAACAAAAAGCTTACAAATGCAAATCAATGAGCATATCTCACAGCTTCCAGAATTAGTTCCCAGCGACGACGACACAATGTGTTAACAGTACCCGACACGTCGACACCTCCAAGCAATAACATCGTAACTCACTTTTTGTGATTTTACAGGAGAGCGATTTTAAAGTTTGAAAAATTATAGCAAACTCAAAACACCCCTTACAATTTTTGAAGCTGGCTCTATTTAATATAGTTTAGGCGGACTATAAATAGGTATGGTTAAGTTGTAAAAGAAAAATTGTTTTCATGCGTTTTCATGACTTACGTGAAAAACAAAACAGTGAAATGACATATAAGTTACGAGGACAAACATTGTATGTCTGAGTTACAATTTAGTTTTTTTGTAGTTTAATTTATTTTTGTGGTCAGATAATTGTAACTCCAAGGTGTTAAGTTACATAAAATGTTTTTATATATTAAAAATTAAGTTAATTCATGCAATCCAAAACAAATCTGTAAATACACATCTCATAATGCGATAATGTATTATTATTATACTTATTTTTGTGTTTGTTATTATGTTGTCATATTAATTTGAAAGTTAAAAGAAACATTTTGTAGTACTTAAATATTATTTAATGAGATCACAAAATCAGAATCAGCAATTACAAAATAGCAGAACTTAACTGAATACCTTCTTATATTATTCAACATAAAATTAAGACACTAAGTATGTATCTTTTAAAGGTAAGTAACAATTTTTTAAACATATTAAAAAAACTTATTAAAAATATTAATTTTCTTCATCACTGTGATTGTCTGTAGCTAGCTGAGTGGAATGTGGAAGATTTAAATAAAAACTATGATAAATATCTGGTATTGCCTTACATTGACACAAGCTTACAAGGTCCTTATACTTTGCTGTTTATATTGGGAGCACTTTATTGTACAATAAAGGAATACTTTGTCCTTCGTTTAACTGTTCATCAGATTTTTCTTCCGGCGCTCTATCAACGCGTGCATAGCATCCCCTTCAGATTGTGAGTGTCCTACTTCAAAATAGTTATGTGTAATTGTTATTCCAAATAGTTTACATGCATGCGAGTACATAGCTATTATTATTCGATTGCGGTTTTGTCCGCCACAGCAATCGGAAAAGAAATTAAATATACGGAATCCTTCTTCGTATTTCTTTTTAATAAAAAGAAACACAGCGCTACTAATTTCTGAGGATCCTTTCTTGCCAATTGTCTCATTCCAGACGTACGAGTATCCTTTGGCCTTTCCTATATCATATATAGTAAAATTATATACCGCAAACTTCCTTTTGTAGTAAAAGAGCGAAACTTCAGATTGGGGTGTAGTCAATACTTTTTGTAAGTCATATGAGGCTGTAACAATTAAATCTGATTGTTTTGACTGAGACTTACAAGTGTCTTTCACCTCTCTTACCACTGTTTTGTTCGCAATATGCAAGGAATACTCTAGCTTCATGTCTTCTTTTTCGTTTTCAGTCCCTCTCTTATAGCGGTCGCAAAGAATACAAAGGTCCTTCTTAGGCTTGTGGAATTCAATATTATATTCAGTATAAAATATGTCCTTATATTGCCTAGAATTTGCCACTTGTTCCAACGGACGATTTTCTTTCATCCAATCGACGTAAAGCCTGTACAATGCAGGGTATGTTAAAGTTTCTTAAAAGTAGAGCTTTGAGGTTCTTTTTCTTACATAATGTGAATCCACTGTAGGAATTAATAAAATATGAGCCCTAACAGATTCTTTAACTTCATTTGGTATCACATTTTTCCGATTACTATGTCGCCCCCTCAAGTCTCCTGTCATCAGTCAAGAAAAACGCAAACGAAGTTATTCGAGAGTAAAATCAATGAGTAAAATTATTCAAGGGTTAGTTACTCTGATATAACATGGTGTTTGGTCGAATCCGCCCTAAATAGAACATCGCAACTCGTCTTAACTTGTCGTAATGCACTAAAAACTAACGTAAAGATCCGTGCAACATCATTGTAACTCAACTTACAATGCAGTAACAGTACATTTTATGATCATAAACCGTAATTTTATCATGTACATAGATTGTATCTAATGTTACAATTTTGTTGTACTTGATAAACAAGCTACTCATAATATTTTCTATAAATTGTAAATCAAGTTGCAATTATATTGTTGACAAAAAATCTTTTTTGGATTAGTTACAATACTTTGACGTTGGTATATTTTAGAAACGAAAGGGAATAGAATTACAATGATAGTACAGAAAAAATGCATTTTTTTTTTACATAACAATGCCGTTGTAACTCAATTTTTGGAAAAAAAGTGAGTTACGATGTTATTGCATGGAGGTGTCGACGTGACCGTGCGCCCGCGCAACACGGATCAACACACAGCGACGAGGAAGGCGGCAACGGTACACGAGACGCATCATCGCGTGCACCGTGTTACTACTAGACACCGCACAGACACTATGTTCTGACTGATAGTAAGGAAACATTTGGAGTTACGTAGCTGTTGTTTCTATGATCTGAGCGTAGGACAGTCAGGTGAAGAGAGTGATGAGATTCAGTAACTCAACTAAATACATATCCTTTGTGAATTTTATCTACTAAATGTGTGAGTGAGTAACATTCTGAGACATGATTGATTATTTATTCCATTCTAAAAGATAACTAAAGCTAACAGAGACGCCTAATGAACGACCCCCAATAACATATCGAGGATGATGATGAGATCCTGAAAGGTTTTGCAAACCTTTCAGCTATATACTGAAGGCCTGTCGAACATGACAGTAACTTTATCAATTAAGACCAAATTGTATCTAATGGGCTTTTAGTGCACTTTAACATTTCTAAACTTACATCCATACACTACACCCATGCTTAGTGCTAGCACACTGTACACCCTAGTACATCTGTACATGATTGTGTCTATGCGCTTTACAAAGACGCGCGCGCAGCGGAACACGGCACGCTCTGCTGCACAACACTCCCGTGCACATCTAGATATGGGCACTTCTTGTAAGGAAACGTATGGACATGTGGACGCGTTAAGCTTTTTTGAGAGCAATTGGCGTTGTGTAGGGATGTGAGATGACTCTGATGGCATACCTATACAATGTGAACAGTGGAGTCATTGATGGCCACAGTTATTGCATGTCATATTATTTCGAAATAGCGGGAGAACTGCCAACATTATAAACAGCGCGGGCAACCAGTATCCTAGGTTTATCAATAACGGTAATTCGTTAATTAGTAATTTTGCTGAGTTTGTTTTCAATTCGTCTCATCAGCTAAAACACGTGAAAGGCAGGCCGTTTGCTAGGTTTTTCTTACGTAATTTTGAGTTGTTGCCTAAGTTTAATTTACAACTTTTGATTTGCTATCCTAAGAAGAACACAGACCAAGAAGTCAAAGCGCATCAAACTCCGGCTATCTGGCGCCAATTTATATAATACAAGTAGGTACTCGTACCTAACACTTGCATGTTTCTCTCGTAAATTAATGTCTTTTTAATATCTTTCCGCTGTAGATACAGTCTAACGTCTAATGCATTCTCAGAGTGCACGGCGATGCGATCTCAATCACTTCGGTTATGATGTACATATTTCTTTTTTATTTGCGAACGAGGAAATACATCATGTTTATTGTCAGTTTCCTCAGTTACGGCAAAAACTTTATTAAAGGAAATAATGAGAAGAAATGGAACCCTGATAGCTAGTTGAATAACTTAGGCCCTTAGGGCAATGCATTTAATAATAACTAGTATTTACTATCGATTATAAATGTTGTAACTTGTCTTGTTGATTGGACCATATTTACGAAGCAAACCTGTATTTATTTAGATTCTTTAAGGGTGTTCCTCAGGGTTTTATGTTAGGTCCAATCTTATTTTATGACGTCCGGTCCTTTAATAACCATTTTCTTACAAAACTAGCAGGGTTTATACAAGCAGTACATATATATTTACCATTTAATTGACATTTTTGTGTAGATTCTCATTTTTGATCAGTAAGTACTGTATAATTTTCCTTTAAAAAGTTCAGAGCGCCGCAACTCGAATGTTCTTTTTATCTCGACCAAGTTTTCCTTATCGAATCACCAAAACTCAAGCCCACATTGGCACGCGACCTTAACAAGTTACATAACTCAAGTACATAACATACAAGATGCAACTAAACTGCGAGAGAAAGCGCTGGACTTTCATCAAACAAGCTGGTTGCCATAGCAACGGGTTTGCGGAATGCTGTCGATTGATTTCCTATTTCCTCACTGAAGGATTTATGGACGCTTGTAGTAAAGACGCTTTCTTGTACATGAGTACGTTAGTTGAGTACTTGTGGTACTATCGTAGAGGAGATTGACAAGCGAACAAGTAATAAACTCTGCAATACTGTTAATTGTCTGGTTGTTCCTACTTGCTTGGAGGTTTATGGACCTCAGCAAGTTCTAGTATGCTAGTAGTATTCAAGTATCCTTATAAATTTTAACATATCCGGCTTTTCTGCATCGCCTTGTCATTTTTCCGGGCTTTTCGAGGTACGGCGATATCTTTCAAAAAAATTAATTAAGTACAAAAGATTCAAAAGATATATGTTTGGTTTTTCGGACAAATATCCTGTAGTATTATGAGACGATTACATACTATAGTGGTATGGTGATTGCATTGCTCAGGTGTGATGGATCTGATGTGGATGGCCTACCATATCTTTGATAGAAATGCTGTATTTCCCTTATTTAACTTTTCAAATCCCTAAAATTCCACAATCGACGTTACATTAGCTAAATTGAACGATATTTTCTCCGCGGTGTATTTACATTCGATGTAATGTCGGTCTCTGAGTGAAAGGTCATCGGGTTCAAAGCGTGTTGAACTGTAGTTATTTGTTATGAAAGTGAACCAACATTGCGTCACCTGCGTCGCTGCCAAGCTGATGGGTGTCAGGTCATTATGTTGTGTTCGTGGTGATCTTCGGTACACAGAGCTATTCATTTGGAAACATCTTCGAGGTCGATAGAAGTGTCATATTTTGGAATTAATCTTTGACAAGACTGATTTTTGTAAGTTCTACTGCTCTAACGGATATAATTGTGTGTTAAACTATGATTGAGTTGTTTATAATATGTTTCAGTTCACACATACAACTAGAGTGAAACTTCTTTCTGAATATATATAATCAAGTCTACCATCAATTCTAATAACCGTCATGTTGATCATTATGTTTCAGTAGTTACTTCGGATAGTCTGAAACCCATTTGGTGGGACGAGCTGAACAAAACCAATGACAAATTGTTCACATTAGCTCTGGATCGAAACAAGTGGGATCATATTCATGGTGACATGTCTTTGCCCAGTACAGCAGTACTGGGATTACACTGGCTAACAGTGACTTCTCCTGATTACTTAATTATTAATTTAAGGACAATCAAACGAAAGAGCTGTCCATGTTGCTACGTACTAGTCGTACAAAATTTGAGTTATAGTACTCGAAAAGAAGAAGAATTTGTAGCGTTTTATTGCGGTACTCAGAGATATTTAATGATTACTTAAGCCGTCACTTAGTAAAGATATGACATACTTTTGTATTCATTGACAAAACTGTCAAAAACCTTTACTAAGTGATGGCCTAAGTAATCATTAAAGCTCTCTGAGTGCGGCAGTTTAGTGTGGTTTTAGTTAGCTGAGTTAATGAATGTTATCCTATTTATTGTGTTATTCGGCCAGTTGCATAAGGTATATGCCTTATCACACTGTTTGTATGCATATAGATAAGTATTCGTTTCGCCACGCGACAGCTAATGATGCGCGTGCGATGACTTGCGAGGAACTTAGCTCTGTTACTTCACTCATTGGATGGTCATCGGTACATTTTATAAAATTAGAACGATTTTTTATTTATTTTCTAAACGTAGTTTAGAACTAGTCAAGGTGAACGAGCATAAGAAGTATTCGACAGGATCGAGGCTGGTTCTGGTCTGTAGTTTTTGTCTACCCATAAGGAAGCTTAATGAGGATTAGAACTAAAGTTAAATCTACAAGGGAATTCTCAAGAGGATACTCATGGATAATGAATTGACTATTTTGATCACTAAAAAACGTATCCTATAAGTAAGTAAAGAAGACTTTACCAGCAGTGTAAACAATATGCAATATAATACATTCCGTATTGCTTGACAAAGTAATCTGTTTCTTATGACAGCTACCTGGATATGGTTCACGAGATGACATACTTATTGTATGTTTTATGTTACAAACTTTTTACATATCGCTCGTGATTTTGATAAACTAGTTTACAGTCTCCAGTAAAAGTAGTTCCTCGCGCCAAGAAATATTAGTGATGCAAAAAATACCGTCAGATAACCCCGAATAGTCTATCGATCGAACATTAATAATATTGTTGACATCAATTTTTATGTCGTAAAAGTCTTTAATGCTAGCATTTAGTCTAGATAGTCTTTCTCGCGTCCTGTTAGTTTATTTATTTCGAAAAAAATTACTTTCTCTTTAATTTACATCTAAGTTACCACAAAAATATAGTGAACAAAAGTTTCTCTTTTAATTTGACAAACGCGTCCATATCGTTTATTTAAACTTAAGCAACGCATGTTATATTATGTTTTATTTTGTTAATTTTTAATTTGAGTGTCATTATAATATTATGTTTATTGCAAAAGTCATATCTCAGGCGCGAATTCATGCTCTGTTGCGTCAAACATATCGCTTTGGTAGAAACTTGCGACTCGGAATGAATTCACTCAGACGGAGCTCTCTCCCAGTGTACCGCACATAGCTGACATGCATGATGCTCACGGATGTCTCCACTAGCTGACACTCACCCATTGCTTCCTCCGTTCAGTCCATAGCAGTCATTGATGCCGGCGAGCACGCCTACCACTCCGGCCACTACGGCGACACAGCCCGCCCACAGTCCCGCGCCCACCCGCGACAGGGCGGCGCCCTTCACCACGGCCAGCGCTCCGGCGCCCACCAGCAGGGCGCCGAGCACCACCTGCCCCAGCCCCAGGAACACCACCAGCCGCCTCCTCGTGGGTTCATCACTGCCCGCTTCAACACTCTTAGAAGTCACACTCTTGTCTTTGGTCACTGATTTAACTTTCTTTTGAGGACTTTTGCAGATGAGCTGCTCCGTGGAGTCCTCGGACTTGAGGCTGGATACCGTGGCGGTGGTGACGCGCGCGTCGTACGTGTCGGCTCGCTCGGCGTCGGCCATGGCGGCGCATTCCGGTGTGCGCGTGCGCGGCGGTCGGCTCTCGGCAGCGACTGGCGCGTGTCGCATTGACTGGCGCGTTCGGGGGAAAGTCGCGCACCTGTCACCGTGTTGTTGTTGTGCGCCGCTCATTGATAACAGATTCGTCGCGTGTGTATTGTTCCCACACTTCGGATATGCGTACGTTGTATTGTGTGACAGATCTCCAAAATTTCGCTTGAAGGGTCAGGAGCTGCAATGACAATAAAGTTGTGTATTCGAGTGAGGTTTCTTATATTGGTTACAGTTACCAGTTCGATATTTTTGTCAATCTAAAGATAACTCTTGCGAATTAGTAAGTAATGAGGAACGGGATAACAACCATGATGGCTATATACCTTCAACCTACTAAGTACTGCTAACTGTTACAAACGATGCGGCACAGGATCGCTCACAATCACACGCGCAGAGAAAGCGGCTCTCACGGAAGCGCTGAGCGCTGGACAGGCCGGCGCAGGCGCGGGCCGGCTGCGGCTGCACCAATCATACCTACGCAATGTTTACATCTGATGCAAGTGCTCGTGGGCAGATTAGCGCGTGGATCTGCTATGAAACTGAAGCTAGGTGTAGTGTAGATCAGAGGGCATGAACAGAGTGGGATTCTATCGGATGGTGTAATATATAAAATACGAACCTAACCTAACTCAACTTTCCTGTCCGCTGCACTGCTACGCGGCCGAGAGAACCTGTCTCATTCATATAAACAGATACGATTAAGTACCTTGGAGTTTTTGTAGACAACCGTCTGTCATGGTCCACACATCTGAGTGCTTTAAGGGGAAGGGTTAGGAAGATGCTCCGTATATTTAAGCAACTTGGTAAGATAGCAGATGACTCAGTACTAAAAATGATTTACTTTTCTTTGTGTCAATCAGTCCTTAACTACTGTATAATAGCATGGGGCGCTGCTGGCAAAACCTCTTTTGTAAAGGTAGAAAGAGCTCAACGAGCTCTGCTTAAAGTTGCCTACAGACGACCGTTCCGGTACCCCACAAACACGCTATACACCGAAGTGGGAGTTCTCAGAGTCAGACAGCTTTATATCCTGTCTGTCACTCTCAGATTTCACAAAACCTCCCTGAGCACTTGTATTCCGTTAAGTCGAAGAGTGCACTGGAAAAAGATTCGTTGCCGTAAAACAGTCTGTAGAAGGTCTTACGGTTTTATGGGACCGCACATTTATGCCAAAATTAATGACCGACTCAAAATTTTGCAACTGACACATGCTAAATGTAAAATGACGACAACAAAATGGCTTTGTACACTAGACTATGACACGACTGAAAGCTTCATATCTTAAAAAAAAAAAAAAAAAAACTTTTATCACTTTGGTAGGAAGCATTCATATATTTATTATTATTATATTAGACTTCTACATAAAACAGGTATACATTCAGACACACACGCACAACACGCACAACATCAACATTTACCCCTCCAACACACCATACACAGGCACGCATTACATTCATACAAATACGAGTACCATATAGGCAAGACACTGCTTTCTTTGTGTATTCTTTTTTCCTTATTTGTTAGATTATATTTTATTAAATTAGATTATACTTTATTGATAAGTCAGTCCTAACTTAATGTAACGTATGTACTATTTGTGCCACAATAATGTAAACGAAACGAAGGAGCCTGGAACTCACGACACAGGGAATCCTAGTGTGAGTTTCAGGAATCAACACAACGACTGTAATTTTTTTAAACAATAAATTATTCTTATTCTTATTCTTATTATATAGTGTCACCAGTAGTCACCACTGTGTCACCACCCACTACTTAGACACACCACACTTGCTCAAGGCGGATTAGTGATTTTCAGACTTTATTAGTCTGGAAGAAGAAGAACACAGGTTCCCCGAAGGTTCTGGCAGAGGTGTAGGTACCTTTTTTTTTGAGCGTGGGAAATCCCCACATTTCGCCAGTTATGTTTAAATCCTATGTAATAGAGGGCGAGCCTATATTGTTTTCAACCGGGCTCAAATCCGGACTCCACCGTGGCTGCTACTGAAACATATCTTCCTTTATAAGAAAACCGAATAGCACGTTACCCGACAAGGGAACCCAGGACCTAGTGCTCACTGTGCTCAACATGCACATTGGACCGACGAGGCAGTGATAACGATGAAATGATAGATGATGATGGTGATATGATCGTGGAAAAGTAAAAAATGGATCTTTTCGACAAGGTTTTTTTCGTCCTGTCCTAGTTGTAACATGGTAGACAAGCTGTCCCTGGCGTACCAAATCTACTGGTTTGCAGAGACCTTACGCGTGTTACCTAGTAACTGAGTTATGGCAACCACATAGGCAGTTGGTCCTTTTAATTATAAGCTGCATCCGGTTTCGGTTAGACTGCAAGCATCCCAATTAACACTTGTGGGAAAAGGGAGATAATGACCTTTCTACAGATAAGGGCTACATTTGTACTGTTATAAACCTGGAATTACGAAGAACCATCAGCAACCGCGTGATAGTCATAAGTGCCCAGAAGCAATGGTAATACCTCATGTTTTATTCATGGGAACATCTGTGAACATTATGATACCGCTTGCTTAGGGCTTACCGCTTATAACGGCATAGTAAGTGATGCTTCCCAGATGACAATTGTCATGAGTTATGTACATGTAATCGTATAGATCTTTGATGAACATCACACTAATGGAGGTACCTATTATACTGACTGAGGAATGTCAAGCTGATGATAGCAAGTCAGAGGTCAAACCTCTAACACCAGGTTGGGCAATGACCACACGATAAAGAAAGAAAGAAGCTGATGATGAAATAAATAATCAGCCTATTATGTTCCCACTGCAGGGACACAGGCCTTCTCTCTATGAAAGGGAGTGGGCTATAATACACCACGCGGGCCCAGTGCGGGTTGATAGTATCACAATGTCTTAGAATTTTTGGTACTAGGACATGTCAGTTTCCTCACGTGGTTTTCCTTCGTCTTACTCAGAGTATGTGAACGTAAATGCTCAGCATAGTTCTGTGATAGTGATGGATTAATAAACAACAATGTGTGAACCACAAAAAAACCCTGTGTCGGTCCACCTGTAAAATACTGGTATTCAGCTGCATCCGGTTAGACTGGAAGACGACCCCAACGTAGTTGGAAAAGGCTAGGCAGATGATGATGTCGGTGCTTTATAAATATTATTAGGTACCTATAAAGATTTTTCATTAAATAATCGCTATTCATAAATTCTTTATGAATGTGAGCACGTCTAAGACAAATCGGTCGACACATTGCCTTTGTGAACCCCTTTTTTTTTTGGAGGGTGGGACTTCATCAAATGACTCCTCCCGCCCTGGGTAGAGCGGTAGGGAGTGTCAGACTTCTACTGACTAAAAACCACCCATGTTCCTTCTTAGCCGCGGTATCTCTTCCGCTAACATTTGTTTGTGAACCTGACACCCTTCTCTTTACAAGTGCCTGAGATCCTCTGAACCACAGTAAGTATTCCTCATTGAATACAATCAGCACACATAGATACCAGAACTACATAGAAAGCACAGCTTTAGCTTATTATTACCTTGAGTAAATCATGCAATTACCTACTTGACACATATACACAGTAGCAGGTCTCAATGACCCACTGGCTGTTTTCCTGTCCTGTCGTAAAAATAAACACAAACCCAGTATCTCTTATTAACAGTTATCCACCGTCAGCTGTCTCTGCGTCTTGTCTGAGCTGCACTTCCGGCCGCCACCGGTTCTTGCCGGAAGATGAAATACTATAGGGGCACGTGCGCGTGCGCAAGACAGACGCACCTGCGTAAGTTGCGTTAGAAAGTAAAGGAACAGGTATCACATGTTTGTGGGGAGTTTTGTGGTACAAGTGAGCTGTTTTGGGTGTCCCCTTCCAATATGACGCTCTAGCAGTTGACTGCTGCGCTACGTGTCGCGGGTTCGATCCCCGCACGTAACAAATAATTGTACAAATAGTTGTTACGGGACTAGGTATTCGTGTATGTGAGTTTAAATGTTTGTGATCGCACCCACGATACAGTAGAAATTCCTAGTATGGGGCAATGTATTTTTATTTAAAATTGGGAATCAAACGAGCTTACCTGTTAAGCGAAGTCTTGATTCTAATTTTATGAGTGGTGATCTGAAAAATAATTATTATTGACATAGGTAGTAATTCCCTTACGACGTATTAACACCGCGATTTTAGATTAAAGAAAATGAATATTTTTTAAAGATTGCAACATTTGCATCGTCCTTTCTCGTTTTGACATATGAAACGTCACTTATTTTAGAGATCATAACATTAGGAACAAACTCTGTTTCCTATACAGAGTAGTTCCAAATGCCTACATTCATTTTGATTTCCTGAAAGAATAACATTGAATTAGGTAGATTAATTATTGCAGCTTTGGGGTTGTTAGCTAGTGGTGGGTGGGTAATAATTATTTTTCAGATCACCACTCATAAAATTAGAATCAAGACTTCGCTTAACAGGTAAGCTCGTTTGATTCCCAATTTTATTTCGTGGTGATCTTCAAATAATTATTATTGACATAGGTAGATGTTTAGAGTTTGCTGCAATAATTTAATAAGTAATTAAAACACAAATAATTCTGGATGTCAATTTGTGAACATTACCCAAGTAACGAAATTTGGTACTATAAAAGTCCTGATAATGTATTAGAGTGTACTAACTACTACTATGAAAAACGTTTACAAAACCCTAAATAAACATTACATAAAGGGTCTCATGGTGACAAATTTGCACTATAAAAGCAACCAAAACATGTTTGTATTTTGCACTGTAAACAATTCCAGTGATGTGTTTTATCACACTTGTCGTGAGTGTTCCCCAAGAAAACAAATAATATCGGTAACATATGCTTTAGTCATGTTCCATTGTTGCTAAACGTAACATTTGTATTGAAAAACCCTTCCCTTGCAGTCGGGTAAAAGGATAAAACACAAAACATTCATAGACCGTTACTCTGCCGTAACTTGCACTTGCGAAAAAAAATGGTATCAATTAAATCATTACGCTGATTTCAAATTTGACAATGCGCCTTCATATTTTTTTATGTTTTAATTAAATTTAAATTAATACAATAAGTACTTGTCCCGACTATGCAGGCTGCTATTACACATTGGCTCCTGCCGTGTTGTCAATGTGCTATCATGGCAGAAAATAGCAGCCATATTTTCACCAAAAACGAATTAGATCATCTCTTGTCTCGTAGCAGTAACACAAACTCACGTATAGAGCTATTAAGTTATGTAGCAGCTGCACCAGGGGTCCTATTTAGTACTCTAGAAGAGTTGTTATGACTTTTACAGAACTAGCCCCATAGCGACGTTGAGAGAACTTTTAAGAAGTTAAAAGGTTACGTAGTGGTTGTGTAAGATACAGTGCAGATTGATCCTTGAATAGTATTTTCGATACTGTTACAGTACTTGAACTGTAAAACTTATTTTGACGCATTATTAGTGCATAATAGATAAATAAAAGTGTTTGTTAGGTCGTCTTTAGTACTAAGTAGCACCAAATGAGCATTTTTTTTTTTTTTTTTTTTTTTTTTTTTTTTTTTTTTTTTTTTTTTTACTATGCAACACTAACGATTCGTATGGTCCTGTAAGCGTTTTATGAGGTAAACTATAAAAATTAAATTCTATTTAATCTTATAGAACCAAAATGCTCTGTTAAAAACCTTTATAGTACAAGGAGTAACAATGGTTACCAATAAAGGCCTACTATATCACTCTTTGGTGATAAAACGCCTAGGTACTTATGACTTCCTTACTTTAGGTACAATAGAGCTTTAGTATTATAACCTTAAGGATATAGTGCATGTTGAATTGATAACTATAATAAAATAATAATTATAGATTGTTATATGTCTGATGTCAGCTCTGATTTGATCTGCTGTTTGTGTTGTACTGTACGAAGTTAGATATGGAGTTCAAAAACCAGTTTCACTTGAAATATAAGAAACTTTAAAATATTTGTGGTTGATATTCCTAACAACTGTTTCGTTACTCCAATGGGTAAAAATTAGAGCTTGCAGAATAACAAATATCTTTGTTTTAAAATTTGCTCTATATTATCACCCTGAATCTATCGGAATTCAAATTCATTAATTTTGTGATCATAAGTAAATAGTAGGTGGTATAATATATAAAATTCAGAAACTATCTATGTTATTGGGCACACATAAAGTTTCTCCAATTAGGTACATAAAATTAAATTGCTTCAAAAAAGTAAAATAAAAACATTACAATAGAATCTGGTTCACTAAAAATTAAAATTACATGCATCAAATGTCAAAGTTTTGACGATGTAAGTAAAAATGTTAATGTAAATAGACACATAAGTATACATAACATCACATTCATCATCATCATGTTTAAGTCCCATGTAACAGGGGCGAGCCTATTGTCATTAACTGAGCACAAATCCATACTCTGTGGCTGCTACTGAGAAATTCCTGATGGAATAACACTTTGCATGATCCACGAATAGAACCCAGAACCTCATTCTCAGCGGTGCTTGCAAACCATAGCTCAACGAGGCAGATGACCAACAACTTGGCAAATTAACTGTCAATACTGTAACAGTTTTTCACTTTGTCTATCAATAATGGTAAGAATCTGTTTTTTAAATTCATTGAGGCTTTTACTGTCTTTAATTTGCGTATATATTTTAGTGTACAATCTGCACCCAGATTGTCATCATTGCAAAAATATACACTTTTGTGATGCACGCAGCAATGTGTGAAGTTTATTTGAGCAACATAGGCTTTCGACAGATTTATATAAATGCATATTGTTTTTAGCAAAAATACATGATTCATAAGTATACAGTGTCTACTGTCGGTATTTTAAAAATTCTGCTTGCATGATTTTGTGAATTTTATTTTGAATGAGCTCCAATCAGGCTCATGATTTACTTATCTTAATAATACTTATAAAAGTATTAGCCCAAAATATAAGTCTATACTGCAGAGTAAAGACAACCAAACCGTGGTAAGCTACCAGCAGTGCGGTTTTATTTATAATCTTAATCAGCATAATATTATAAAGAATATAGGAAAACTTACTAAGTTTCCCCCACACATTGTCTATTAGAGTTCTCTGACATAATATCCTTATCAATAAAAGCTCCAGCAATTTTGTTACGTAAAACATATGGCACCTGATGTCTTGATGTTCTAACCACAATCCCTTCATGTTAGCACTCCCATGCACCCTCCCCCCCTTGTTTTCAATTATATCACTTTAGTACTTACTTGTACTATCAAGTGTGTACATTTTGTGCCCAGATAACAAATTAAAATTCTTCTTTACTATGCTGTAATTTAGGTCTGCCCATCTCCTCAGTAATTAAATATTATTTAATGCAGGTTACATGCTTACTGCATACAATACTTGAGTGTTATCTATGAATATCTAGCGTATCTATGATAAATTCATCAGACATAACAAGTTATCTGTTATTATTAAGTATGGTTTAAGTGATTTTCTCTGAAAATACTCTTAGGCATAAATAAATTACAACATGATTAATTTAATATTGAAGCCATAGATTGCTAGGTATAGCAACAAGTTACTATTAGGGTTGTTATTTTACATTGGGCCTTACAATATAATGGTACTATTATCTTTTCCTAAGAGGGGTTCGGGTCTCGGAGTGGAAATAATTTGATTTGGAACTAAAAAGGGTTTGGTTGATAAGGTCATCTGTACATTGACAGGCTGTTAAGACCTCGAAATTTTGTCAGTCTATAAACCTTTTCCCTCTCAATACTAATAGTTTTTATGTATTGGGACATTACAGTGCATTTACCACCATGTTTTATTTAATTTATTCAGAAAATAAACAGTTATACAAACATTGTTTGCATAACATAACATTACGCCTGTAATCCTCGAACGGTTAGGCAGAGGTGTCAGACACCCACATTTCCCCAGTTTTGCATTTGGTTGGTTACGTGCATAATTATGTAACTTTGATTTATAACCAATGATGCTTCCATAATATCATACTCAATGAAGAAGCTATGAAAAGATTTCACTTAATGTGGCCATAACATGCAGAGAATATCTCATACTAAAGCATGTGCAATCATGACAAATGTGTGTCAGCCAGCAGAATACAAATAAGGCAGCCAAGTAACTTTTACTTGCTGATAGGAAACCAGGTGGCAAAGTATGGTCCCCATTCACTGCAAGAGTATATGCATTAGCAAGACTATATTGCACATTGGATAAGCAAGGTTGTCTCGCAACCATCATGCTCATAGGTTAAAAAGCATATTTATAAATTTAGCTGACCGAAGTTCATAGTAGAATAGGGTTCCCCTGTGATGTCTATTCTAGGTATTTTAAGTGTTAGCATTGTCCAATGACTTTGCTAAGGACATCTTGTGTCACGCACTGATAGTTTGCTATGTGGCTAGTAACGTTGGATATATGTTTTCATGCAAAGCATATTTCTGGATGGTAGTTTTTCCGTTGGAATCATTCAAGTAATAGAGAAGTATAAAAGATGACATGCTGCGCCAACCTCAAATGAATTGGGATAAGGGCAAGAGAATGATGATGACTCAAAACACACAAACATCACATGGAGATGGAACTCCGAAAACCGGCTATGCCGATTGTAGGTATTTTCAGTGTTAGCATTGTCCAATGACTTTGCTAAGGACATCTCGTGCCACGCACTGATAGTTTGGTAAGCTGCTAATAACTCAGGGTATAAGCTTAAAATTTAAACGGAAATGTAACTCACCTGATATGCAGTTAATAACATAGGGTATATGCTTACATGGAAATGTAGCTCACCTGCTATACCCAGTATAGTTATTTTCAGTGTAAGCATAGTCCAATGACTTTGCTAAGGACATCTCGTGTCACGCACTGATAGTTCAAGTTCCAGCTAGTACATAGGAAATATATGTTACTGGGGTGTCGCGCACCCACTGGAAAAAGCTTTAAGAAGCTTACAGCACACATGTGGTTTACAGTGTTAATGACCATCGTATCGCTTGAATAAGCACTGTAGATATCACGTATCCGTAGGTCAGTTATAGCCAGGCATTCTTACGCCTAATGGTAGGGCTACAAGAGTTACATCCAAGTTCACCGCTGTGGTCGGCTGCGCGAGCGTTGTCTGTAGGTATTTGCTCAGATTTCTGCGTCTCAGGTTTACGATTTTCACTAATGCTGCACATATTACACTTTTTGTCACTCAGTATTTTGTTATTTCGGTAGAATATAACGTAAACTTATTTTTAAGCGAATAATTTGACGAGAAAGAACTTTTTCTTGCGGTGTCGTTAACGCGCGAAAAAGAAAAGTGACGTTTCATATGTCAAAACGAGAAAGGACGATGCAAATGTTGCAATCTTTAAAAAATATTCATTTTCTTTAATCTAAAATCGCGGTGTTAATACGTCGTAAGGGAATTACTACCTATGTCAATAATAATTATTTGAAGATCACCACGAAATAAAATAAAATGTTATAACGTAACATGACACCTGTAATCCGCGAGAAGAGGATGTGTGACAGTTGTGTACCCTGTAGGGTATTATACAGCCATACTTCGCTATTTAAGAAATTGTGGGCTTGAACAAACACCTCTAGAAATGCATACCTCTACAAATGGAAACGCCAAAGCACCGCCATTCAAGCCGGACATGCGGCTACATTTCACTCAACGTACACAGCACACCTCACAAGGCAGGTGAAAATGACGGCGCGTGAGGAAACGAATGCGAACCGCAGCCGGGAAACATTCGGTATGTAACACTCGCTGTCACGCCCACTGCTCGTGATGAGAGCCGCCATCACCACGGGCTAACTATCAGCTGGTCAATGATGACAAACGCTGCTGACATTCGCCTGTATTTTCTGAGACTCTTCACCGATATCCTTGGAAAGTACTTATTGGATTATCTTACGGAGACTTACAGAATAATATTTTGTCTTTGTTAACGAGCATCGAGCGCTGGAACATATTGCAAACTGCCAATTCCAGGCTACTACTGGAAAATCTCTATTTAGAGGCACCTAACTCAATTTGTAGGTTCGATTTTCAAGTAAGGCAGTGAATTTACATATCGGAATCGAATACGCGACCCGATCAGTTGTCGTGGTTAATTGGGAATACGAGACCAATGGGGCAAGTCCTCGCGGTACATTACAACTCGTACAAAATAATGTAATCATATTTTATGACACAATCTCATCGTCGATGCACACACGGTAACGTGTCACATTACGTTAACGTTACGTCGCGATGCATTCCCTAGCTGGCGATAGAGAGAAACCATAACTACTCTGCAACTATTAGGTGCTGTTTCGTAATTTAATTTGAATATGCTTAATTAGTTTTATGTAGTTAGAATACTGATTGAGGTGTGAAAGAGGGAAGTATATATGGCCCTATGACACAACGTCAAACTACTCTGAGAGTCCCATTAGGTTTGCGTCGTGAATTGTGTTCTACTAATTTAACATCCAGCCTAGCTATGCCAATACATTTGTGGAAGTCGAGTACTTAATTAAATGAAATCCTAGTACTTACACTACTTACACATATAAGTGTAGTATTAGGTAGTACATAGTTTAATCCGCCTGTGTACTTTGTGCTTGAACTGTTAAACAAATAAATAATAAAATGTCATGCTTGTTATTTCCGAAGGCTGAGTCAGATTTAACAAAAAATAACTAATTAGTCCGTCAGATAGATTTCTAAAAAATATTGGGAAATAATAAGTCGAGCCACAGATTTTTTTTTTGGCCACGTGATCAAACACCGAATTTTATAACTAAAAGCCACGGGAAAATAAGATAGACTCTAATAAACTAATTGGTATTTTATCAATGCCAAAGTTTACTGTTTGAATGCAAATTACAAAAGATGCTAAAAAATAACCACCAATATAACTCAGCATTTATATTTAGAGTGGCTCAGATAGAAGATAACTAGTGGCTAAGATAGTAATATTTAGACGCTCGTTAATTGTGGCTAACTTACTGCCGCACTCAGAGAGCTTTAATGATTACTTAGGCCATCCCTTAGTAAAGGTTTTCACAGTATTGTCATACAAAAGTATGTCAAATCTTTACTAAGTGACGGCTTAAGTAATCATTAAATATCTCTGAGTACCGCAGTTAGTCATTAGAAGGCAATGTAGATTTTTAGAGGCAAATAATGCTATTAAAAAGAAGACGGCTTAATAGGGGATCGGACTGAGTCAAAAAATATGAATCTAACTAGTCCGTCAGTTAGATTATCGAAAAATATTACATACATGTTTTTTCTTTTATCACAAAAATCACGTATTTAATATTTTTCGATCATCTAACTGACGGACTAGTCAGGAAACATCCCTACGGAGCACATAGGGAGTGAGCCTATTGCCATCAATCGGGCACAACTCCGACCGAACTGCTAGTAGGCAATGTCTGATGGAAAACCTCAATAAAAGTTTGTCAGACCTGGGAATTTCTCAGCAGTCGCGTTTGTGACTTCCAGGCCAACAAGGCTATTGATTTATAAATGATAAAAAGAATCGTGGAGTGTTTTGTCAGTGATGACAAGAAGCTTGTTGGCCTCTTTAGAAGACTCGAGAGTCACTGAAACTCGAGATGAAATAAATAAATCGCATTGTAAATACGATCCTGTAACCAACCGGTAACGGCCTGGTTTCCCAGACAGTGAATCAATATGAACATATAAGCATTAAAGTTATGTAAGAAGACATCGAACTCCATGTACCGACCGCATCCTGATAATGTATACGAGTACGTAAATACACAGTACACACAGAGAGAGCGGGCATTACGCAACTGAAATTATCAATTATAAACACCAATCACTTAAGTAATATTAATTTTTATTCAAATCTGCTGTCAAATAATGCTTAAAACTATTGTTAGTACATTATATTTATTAAAATACTTCAGGTACCTACCATTTCGTAGCACTATAGGTACATAGTAATAAAATGCGTTTTTATTCATACGTCGAATACGATATATACGATATTAAAATTGGTTGATAGTAATTGATTTAAAAAGTATTAATTACTTATAAAATTAATTGATGTCCAGTATAATTCTCTAGCATATTTATATATATGCCAACAAAATGGCACAGTGTACTCCATTACAATACTCGCAATATTTAGGACAGATTTTCTGATGGAAAACGTTTCCTAGTCAAATTGTTATAAAATACTGAAGTCAAAAATAAAATTATTCGTAACAAATGTTAGAATCGTTAAATATTAACTAAAACGAACGGGCGACATCAATCTGCAACTCCGTAAGTGTTCTTGATGAAGTGCGCCGCCTTCTCGGCGATCATGACGACGGGCGCGTTAGTGTTGCCGCGCACCACGGACGGCATGGCGCTAGCGTCGGCCACGCGCAGCCTCCCCAGCCCGCGCACGCGCAGCTCGCCGTCCAGCACGCCGCCCAGCGCGCACGTGCCCACCGCGTGCCACGCCGTCATCGCCAGCGCGCGCACCTGGCACTGTACCACCGCGTCCCCCTTCAAACACTTACAACTGTCCGGAGTGAGGTCCACCACGCGAGCGTTTTTGCCCCTGAAGTGCGTAGTATTTATCAACGACAGAGCTACCCTTACAGCATCAGGAAACCCGGCCATGTCAATATCATTGTTAAATGTACCAGAGTGTATGAGTGGGTCGTCGGTCGGGTCCGTGGAGGCCAGCTTCACACTCCCACGTGACTGCGGCTTCAGCAGCACCAACGCGAGAGCTATCAATTCTTTCTGTTCACTCGCCTGTATTAACTTCGAACAAGTTTCATTCGTGTACCCGATGCCTCGCGTGCATGACTCATAAGTTAACTGCCCTTGGGGGATGCATGTCGGGTAAATTGCGAAATATGGAACGTTAGGGTCTTTGCCCTTCTGAGGCAGATAGATACCTACGCTATCAGAATAAGAGAATACCCCCGAGTTATCGTAAAGATATTTAATCACTTCGAACGATAAATCTCGATCATTTTGCGGACAGGTCCCGTTGTCTGCGGCGATGTAGTACAGCACCATGATGTGGTCGTTGAGACCCTCACCAACCGGCAGATCTTTAACGACATCTATGTCCAACTCTTCGAGACTAGCCTTCGGCCCCACGCCAGACAGCATCAACAGCTTGGCAGTGTTGAAAGTTCCGGCTGTTACAATAACCTCTTTGTTCGCGAAGAAGACATGCTCTTCTCCATTCGAGAGAGCTCTTACACCGACAGCTGTATTGTTCTCCATCAAGATCTTCGTCGCTAACGAGTCTTTTAACACATGAAGGTTGTTGGTCTGGACTTTATTTAGCATAGCAGTTAACGAGCTGTCTCTTCGTCCATCACGGATTGTGTGCGAGAACTTGCCGGCTCCTATCTTGTGAGGGTACGTCATGTCGTCAACTATGTTGAAGCCTAATTCTTCAAAAGCCTTCAAGAGTATAGTATTAGGGCTATCGTATATATCGGTGCCTGACACCTCAATTTCTCCGTGCGTGCCGTGATACCGCATGAGCTCGCTGTTGTGTACAATCCTGTGGTCGGTCATCTGTTCGGTCTTCATGTAGTAGGGGAGCACGTTGTGCCAGTTCCAGGCGGAGCCCCCGAGCTGTTCCCACTCGTGGTAGTCATCGGGGAAGCCGCGCGCGTACACCATATCGTTGAGGCTGCCGCACCCGCCGAGCATCTTGCCGCGCGGCTGCTTCTCCCGGCCGCCCGCCAGCGCCTGACTCGTCACGCCGTTGTCAACCGTCGTGAAGTTCCAGTCGTACGGAGACTCTTTGAGACCGTAGCGAAAGCCTGGCACCTGAAAATTGATTGTGAGAATTATTTATAACACATGTTTTGATGTGGTACCTACATTTATGTTTTTGTTGTACATGTTAATGCTTCAATAGCGGAAACCCCTAGGAAAACAGCCAAACACTATGTGCGTATTATTACTAGGACTTAAATTGCCATCCACACACATAATTGAATAATGTAAAGTCATAACTTTAACAGGGTTCTGTGATTAATTATTCAACTTACTAAATTACTCTACAACGTACACTGATGTACTGACTAACTACCCCATTGTCGTAGTGGTCGCAAGCGCGATTGCTAAGCATGAGGTGCTGGGTTAGATTCAAAGTATAATTGAGTTTTTTTCACCAGAAAGTGCCTCGCAGCCACGGAGACTCCGTGGCTACTTCTGGATCTGTGCCCGGTTGATGTCATTAGCCTCGCCCCTTATTACATAGACAACAAAACTGGCGAAATGTTGATAATCCAAACATAACATCAAGCCTGTAATCCCTGAATGGTTCAGCAGAGGTGTACCTAATAGCAGATCCACATTTCGCCAGTTATGTTTAAATAAATAAGATATGTAATGCCGAAAATGGAGTTGGGCAGGACACCTAGTAAGACTCGGTGATGGCAGTAGGTGGAGCGAAGCTGTGGCCGAGTGGCGTCCAAGGAACGGAAAGAGAACTGCTGGTCGTCCGGCGTCAAGATGGGCAGACGATGTTGTTGCCATGGGAGGAATACCCTGAATGAAGCTGGCACAAGAATGTGAAACTTGACCCAATCAAGGAGAGGCCTGTACCCAGCAGTGGGTGAAGTCGGGTTGTGGATGATGGATGATGAAGATATTTAAGGAGTAAACGCACGATGCTGTCCTGCGGCGGGTCGGGGCCTGCCTCCAGCAGCAGCACGGAGAACTGCGCCACCTGCGCCAGCCGCGCCGCCAGGGCACTGCCCCCCGTGCCGCCACCCACCACGATGAAGTCGAAGGAGGACCCGTCTGCGGAACAAACTTGCTATAGTTATACGAAGATCTTTTCATATTATACATAGTCGTAGGTTCGTGGATCTTTTGGCGCTCATTTGTGGGTTAAATTGGAACTAAGAAGGCCGCCATCTTCTTTTACGATTTATGCTATTCATCCCCCCCCCCGCTCTTGGGCAGAGCGGAAGAGAGTGTCAGACTTCTACTGACTAAAAACCACCCATGTTCCTTCTTAGCCCTAGCGCCGAGGCCGTAGTATCTCTTTCGAACAACCCGCAGCCCCGACGGGGGGTTTTGATGCCTAACAATCATTTCACAACTATTGTACCCCTTTTTTTTTGGAGGGTGGGAAATTATCAGTTGACTCCTCCCACTCTGGGCAGAGCGGTAGGGAGTGTCAGACTTTTACTGTCTAAAAACCACCCATGTTCCTTCTGAGCCCTTTGTGTCGAGACCGCGGTATATCTTTCGAACAACTATTGCAGTACCCCGGTCTGTGCGTTGCTGACACGACACAGTGATCTATATTGACGTTACAATAGGTTTGCAGATACAAAGAGGTAAATAGTAGGTAAATAAATGAATAACAATACGTACTGGTAACATCAGCCTGTCTAGGGTAGGGCTCCTTTAGCAAGCACTGCGAGGCCGCGAAGAACTGCAGCGCTGCCGCCACGGCAGCCCCCGCCGCGCCCCCCGCACCCGGGGCTGCGCAACTGCCTACCGCATACATCCTGCCTGGAAGTTATAACACTCATTGTATAGGTACTTACCTATATCAAAGTACTTGTACCTAGTAATTTAGCGTATCTTCTAAGACATGATCATCATCAGCCTAGTTATTTCCTAAATTTATGGTCAGTTAGGAGTCCAGTCTAACCAGATGCAATAGTAAGTGGTAAGACTGGTTGTCAGACCTCTACGCTGGGTCACTGAATATTTAACGAATGTCAACGATCTACAAATGACGACAGCCCAGACTAACGGTTTAACACACTTTCTGAGACTCGGAGTGTAATAGACGAACAGCATCGCGCTTCCACAGACCAACCCTGGCAAACGCTGCTTAACCTAGAAGAACGACCTGTGCGGCTGTTATTAATTAGCCACGAGCTCCACTAATGTATTTCTTGATAGCCAAGTAAGTACTCCCTGGCCTAGACCCAATTCTTTCGGGCCACTTTATCATTTTCATCTTTCCCATGGATCACGTCCATTTTCCCTGTAGTCTTGCGTCGCCGATTCTTCTTTGACCAAATAATTCACACTTCGACGAACGAACAATATGACTCACACTTCGATATTTACTCATTTTTGTACTAAAGTACCTTTACATTTCTTACCCAGTTTAATAACGCCAATAAAGAAAAAATAATTTAATTCACCGTCTCACCTTATTTCACAAGATAGTGCCGTCGCGCGCCGGTCGATGCCCTCCACCTGAAACGATAGCACTCGGTTGTTCTCAAAACTTGAAAATGATATGCGTTCACGATACCAATGAAAATGTCAGTAGATAAGTGGTTTTTATTATATACGTGTGTCTATGGCTAGTCAGGTGACCTTCAGCTCAATAGTTATAGTGTAGGAACCTACTTGTGGAGTGCCTGACAGAGGAATCCCCCGACTACTCTGGTAGGCACTAGATCTCGCACATGTGATCGCAGTAGCACTGGTCATGCTGGGCAATAGGTCACGTCCATTAATCTTAGACACATCTTGAATTCTCTGGATATTATAAACTAGCTGTGGGTGTCTTTTTGCCTGTGAAGACTAAAGTAAATTTATATTTATCTTCTGTTAATTATTGACTACATCCAAGGTTCTGACTTATTGGAAAAAAACTGTAGATTTTTCTTTAGTGAGTAGAAAACTTTGTTATTTCATTTCCTAAACTTGACTCACCTGTGTTTGTGATTATTTTTTGCGTCTAATTAAATTACGGTTATTAATAACACATTCCATACAGACACTTGTCACTACGGATTCATTAAGCTAATCTGATTTGCAAAACATCACATTTCCGCTTTTATACCTTTTTTCCAATTCTAATCACATCAAATCAACTGAAAATATGTTTACTATCGGAATGAACTGTCAAAAGTCTTAATCCTTAGTGTTTCTTTTTTATATAATTGAAAAGTGGGTAGTCACACTTTGTTTACATAAGTATATTGTTCAGCTATTTGAACCCGAGCGTAACGTACTTCGCAAGTGCCCCAGGCGCCCCGAGAAAAGGTAGTTGAACATCTGGGTTCAGTAATAGTTCGATGGACCTTTCCGCTCGTCACGTGGAGGAAAGCCACGAAAATTTATATTTGCGATTACGACACTATTATTTAAATATTAAATTATAATATAGGTATGTTGTCTGGCTAAGTCAGAATGTAATATAATATATTATACTACTAATGCGTCAATATGCTTGAGTTGTACCCGGAAGTCTAGCAAGCCTCAAGATGTCAGTGCCAGAGTACTTACTCAGTTCTAACAAGCCACTTTGTGTGCATGACCGTGATGCTCTTGTAAACTAAATGTGGATGGATTGTGATGTGGGTTTAAAAAAAAGCTACAAGGTGATATTTCTTGACGGCATGTAAGGCCAATTCAGAGCTCCATGGGCGGAATAAAAACTTGATACCAGGTTATATACGCACTAAGCACACACTTAAGAATCATTTTTGTTGAATTGAGGCAGCTGGACAGCTGGATGAAAGGCTTGATGCAGTAAGCAGGACCCATAAGCACCCACTAGACACGGCTGATGTAACACTAGATACAGCTCGAAGCCCGCCTGCCGTTCATATGAACACGAATCATAGGAGATTCCAGTTATTCCCTTACACAATTGATGAAGAAGTTACTGTTACTGTTAGAGGACGATATATGAGCAATTAGATCAAAATTATAAATGTGTAGGTATACCTGTGCACCGCGCCACGCCTGTACACTGAATGATCGCTACAAGGTTGATCATTACTTTTTAAACTTACATCGAAAAACACAATGAGGAAATCTTCGTTTCGACAATGTTTTTTTTTAGTAGAATTAGTGTGAATATAACGTGTGACGTTGTTTAAGGGTTCAATGATCACTTGATTATGCTGCCTGCAAAATATTTTTGTATGAATACATAATATTACGCACATACGGAACGCCACCTGCTACGACCATTACATACTCCTTTTGCTTCGTCCTTGTTCATACATCTGGTCATACACGCACTGACGCTTTTCGTTTAAACGTGACTATTCTATAGATAATTTAAAAAAATTTAAAGAGTGTATTAAAGAGCTCCAATTTACTGAAGTGTATGAATTAAATAATGCAAATGATGCTTTTAATTCATTTTATGATTTATTTAGGCTATTTTACGAATTATGCTTTCCAATAATTAAAATTAAAAATAAAACAGCAGTTAGATCAAAATGGATGTCACGTGGTATTAAGAAATGTAGTAAACATAAACGTTCTCTTCTCTGGAAATATAGATTATCAAAAAATAACGTAGATAAATCGAACTTTAAAAAATATTCTTTAAGATATAACAAAATCATTAAACTAACTCAAAAATCTCAAAATAATTATTACATTCTAAATTCTAAAAACAAATCGAAAGCCACCTGGAACATAATAAATGGCAGAAAACAAAATTTCCCTCCTGAGACAATAAGTGAACTGGTAATAGACAAACATAAAATCACAGACCCTCAACGAATCGCTGACTTGTTTAATGACTACTATGCAGATATGGTTAAGCCTCAGACTAGCACTACGGTTAATAATAACCCAACATCATCTACATGCACATATGGGTCACCGAATTCGTTTTTTCTCAGTCCCACTAGTCCTTTGGAAATCGAAACAATCATACAAAAATTAAATAACACTAAGAGCACTGGTTTTGATGACATATGTGTGTTGGTAATAAAATCCGTATCACGCATAATTTCGCCTGTACTAAGCTATATTGTAAATATGTGCTTTGAACAGGGAATCTTTCCATCGGTGCTAAAGCATACTATAATTAAACCGCTCCATAAAAAGGATGTTAAAACTGATGTAAGAAATTACAGGCCTATAGCCTTAACTCCAACGTTTTCCAAAATCATTGAGAAAGCCATATACAATAATCTGAACGACTACTTCGAAAAAAATAATATCTTTACACCGGATCAGAAAGGCTTTCGTAAAAATATGTCCATAAACTTAGCTATATAAATTTCTTAAGTTTAATATACCCTAGAGTTGACAAAAGACAGCCCGTCTATGCTTTGTACATGGATATGTCAAAGGCCTTTGACTATGTGGATCATGACATACTATTGAGTAAACTGGAAACCTACGGTGTTAGGGGCAACACTTTAGAGTTGCTAAGATCTTACATCAGCAATAGAACTCAGACTATAAGTATTGATAAAATTTCTCCTAGTACTAAACATGTTATAAATTATAAGTCCAAGAGTAGGAAAATGAAATATGGAGTTCCACAAGGTAGTGTTTTGGGCCCACCACTTTTTATTATCTATGTCAATGACCTTCCAAAATGTACTACAGACCGTATGGTGCTATTTGCTGATGATTGCACGGTTGTTTATAGTGATGAAAATGTTATAAATAGTAGTTTTAATTCCATAATTCAATGGTTACAGAATAATAATTTATTAATTAATATTAACAAAACTAAACTAATGCAATTCAAACAGAAAACAAAAAATACTTTACATACTCGAATTGAATTTAATGGTGAGAAAGTTGGATTGACGACTACAACAAAATTTCTTGGCTTACATATAGATGACAATTTGAAATGGCAAAGTCATATAGAATTTGTTTGCAAAAAAGTATCACAGTCATCTTATGCTTTATACATGCTAGCGAAAAAGGTTAATCTTAACACATTGCTCGTAGCTTATCATAGTTACGTTGCCTCTAGACTCAGATATGCCATAATATTTTGGGGAAATACTACCAACTGGGATAAAGTTTTTAAATGTCAAAAGAGGTGCGTGCGAGCAATGTGTGGTCTCAAAAGAACTGACAGCTGCAAGGAATTCTTTAAAACATTAAACATCCTTACTGTCCCATCCTTATATATTTTTGAAATGGCCATGTTTATAAGACATCATCCATCGTTATTTACATTACAGCTCGGATCGCGAAATAGGAGTCATTTATATAACAAAGTTGCCAGTCAATATAAAACTACCCTCTTTGGGAAAAGTGCATTTGCTATGGCCACTAAAATTTACAATAAGATTCCTAATGACATAAAAGAATGTAGCAATACTCATGTGTTTAAAAATAAATTGTTAAAACTTCTAATAGAAAAATGTTATTATTCTGTTGCTGATTTTTTATTGACTGGAACTGTTTAAATGTTTCTTGTATTGCTTGACGATAATTTATTGTAGTTGTGTTTATGTAATTGTGTCTGTCTGAATTTATATTTAATATGAAATGCAATTTATGTCAAATCTTTGGAATTCTATAATCTTATTTTTTTTGTATTATTTTATCATTTGTATGCCCAAGTGGCTGATCATGGAATGGACATTATAAGCTTATAATTAATGTAATGAACACCTGTATTTAACCCATGCATCACAAATAAACGATTTGATTTGATTTGATCTGATTTGATTTGACGCACGCCGGTTGCGGTTACTACGCAGTACGCACCTGTCCTTTCTGAAGAACCTCACCAAAGTAGGTTACACGAAATCACGAACAATGTTTTATGAATTTGTTTGTATGACCTACTTTACATATAGTATTACTTGACGCGTAGAGATGAATTACTGCGATGATTACTTTAGATCAGCGATCGGCAACGCGCAGCTCGAGACAGTATCTCTTTGCGGCCCGAGACTGTTTTGTAATTATAATTAAAACAAAAAGTAATTTATTTCAGGCACAAAAATTGTTAATATTTTTCACAAATTGCGAATGTTCATACACCTACTTAAACACCTAAATAAATTTATGTATTTCGCTACCTCATGCGTGATACACATCATCATCATCATTTCAGCCAAAAGACGTCCACTGCTGGACATAGGCCTCCCCCAGGTATCGCCACATTGACCGGTCCCGTGCGTCTCGCATTTTTGCCAAACCCCCTCCCCCCTTTTCGAGCCTAACGTGATTATTGGAGGGCCCGTAAGTAATCTCCTCAGCCTACAGATCGACGCGCTCAGCAGCACCATGTCGTCCGCATAACTCATATTGTTGACGCAGTCAATATAGAATCCGACATGTTGACTGGTGAATGAGACGAACAGTTCGTTTATGTATGGATTGAACAATGTAGGCGAGGTCAGACCGCCCTGTCTTACGCCGAGTAACAACACATTCATTTGTGTAAGTTCCGACATCGTCCCCGCCCATCTGACACTATTGACCTGGTGCTCGTACGCAGCTTACTGAAGCACGCTGATGAGTTCTCACGGCAAGCTTGTGCTCGTCAGCTTCCCCAAGAGGATGTCGTACGAGACGAGGTCAAAAGCCTTGGATAAATCGAGGAACCACGCGTATACCGGGGTCTTTCTCTTCGTGTAATATTTAATGGTGTGCTTTAGACACAGTTTTGCACTCTCTGTGGACAGTTTAGGTCGAAACCGAAACTGGTATAGTAAACGAATTTTATACTAACTAACCATGTGTTAAGCACACCGTCAAATACTTTCCCAACTACAGTTGCAAGCGATATAGGTCTGTAGTTGTTTTTATCCGCCAAATCACCCGTTTTATTTTCACCACTGGCACTACAACCGGGTAGGTAACTGGGGTAGGTAGGAGTGGCTGACAAATAAATACATTCATTCATTCATTCATTCTCACACACAACGAGAAGAACATTGCAAGAACTCGCCAAGTGCGGTCCGGCGTGCTGCTTGTGCTCAATGTTGAGTGCGTCATATCCAGGGGACTTTCCCCTCTTAATCAGACTAATGGCTTTCGCAACATCTTTCGCAGATAAACTTATTCCCAACATTTTATTATTTATGTCAGCATTTAGCGCCCCACTCGCCGCGCGCTGGACCAAGCGGCGACTGGACAGAAAACTGTTCTTTCAAATCGTTTGCAATGCTCTTAGGATCACTTACACCATCGACACTTCCAGGAAGGCCAGGCCGCGAGTTTACTTTCCTACTTTCCTTCACCACCTAGTCACCCTTGGAGTGTTGTTCAGCGAGGGCATCCATGTCCATTCGAATCTGGTCCTGATGATTCTGGCAAACTTTTAATCTGGACTTAAACACTTTTCTGTTCTGAAGCGTGAGTGAGAGCTTACAATACAATAATCGAGCCAGCTGGGCGTCCCATGCGCATCACTAATAAAGGTATAAGTACCGGAATTTCTCCCTAACATTTCTACATCTATACACGACCAACTCTCCTCGCTACACACAAAACCGTTCATTGTAAGATAAACTCACCCGGCTCCGCATTCAAATCCCCCAACAAAAAACAGACTCGATGTTACTCTCATCAACAATCGCAAAATCCGGCAAATTGTTCACTGAGTTCGTTGGTAAATACGCACCTATAACAAAAAATGACCTGTCACTTGCCTCTATTTTAATGGTACAGGTACGCTCACTACCCAGAATCACCGACGATGTATACGGCCGACGTCGCCGTGTAGCCGAACCCGCTGTCAATAGTACCGACAAAAGGTATGTCGTGTGGGAGCAGCCAGGTCTCCTGCAGGCATATCACGTCACACGTACTGCATAGGTCTCTGATGTCGTGGACAGCTTCGTTTCAAATACTTACAATTGTAACTTACTAAGCGATAAGACCGACTATTCATAATTTGATTATTCATGCCGAAAACAGGATTATTCTCCTGATTCTTATCGCCTGTAGCTAACGAGCCGTCAAAATCGATACCTGACTGCCACAGATTCTCGTCCAAGTACATACGTAATAGATTACATTCCATTATATAAAACTTATAGACTTTATAGCCACGAAGCACTCGCATGTTTATAACCTCTAGAGATACTGTTTCCTTAGTTCTTTTCTGTATAATAGGTTGGGGAAAAAGTTTCTTCGCATTTTTTAAGAAAATTCAAAACATTTTTTAATATAGTTTATTTACATTTAACTAAAGTATGGAGGTATCATTTTATTTTATAACTTTTTGTCATCTTGTAGGTAGGGACATGATCCCATTGCTATAGAAATTTTGGGACTTCTGGTCAAAATACCGCGACAAGTGGTTTTGGCAGTCCTCTCGTGATGTTAACCTGACACTGCCTAAAGAATTCTGAAGAGACCGAAACAGGTGGAAATCTGAAGGTGCAAGGTCAGGACTATACGGCGGATGCATTAACACCTCCCAGCCAAACTCTCTTAATTTTTGCTGAGTGGCTAAAGATGTGTGAGGTCTAGCGTTATCATGATGAAAAACCACCTTCTGTTGATTAATTCCGGCCGCTTTCTCTCAACTTCTTGCTTTAATCTCATCAGTTGTTTGCAGTAGAGTTCAGAATCGATAGTCCTGCCTAATGGTAACAGCTCATAATGAATAATGCCCTTCCAATCCCACCACACACACAGCATCACCTTGTTGCGAGTTAACCCGGGTTTCGCCACAGTCTGTGAAGCCTGACCAGCCTTTGACCACGACCTTTTTCGCACGTTTTTGTCGTACATGATCCGCTTTTTATCACCAGTTATCAGCTTCTTCAAAAATGGTTCGGTTTCATTACGTCGTAATAAAGAATCACAAATGAGTACACGGTTCATTAGGTTTCTTTCAGTGAGCTCGTGAGGTACCCAAATGTCGAGCTTTTTTGTGTACCCAGTTTTTTTCAAATGCGCCAAAACTGTTTTGTAGTCAATTCCCAGTTCTTCAGCTACGTCGTAACTACTGATATGCCGATCTTGCTCCACTTTTTCAAAAATGGCATCCATTTTATCTGTAACAGGGCGACCAGAGCGACGTGCATCTTTGACATCAAAATTTCCGGATTGAAAACGCCCAAATTTGTGCTACTCTCACAGACACTGCACTAGGTCCATAAACATCGCAATTTTTTTTCCCGGCTTGCGTTGCATTTTTACCTTTGTTGTAGTAAAATTTTAAAATGTTCGAATTTCTTCATTAGATTCACTCATCTTGACGGTACGAAAAACAAAATAATGAAAATCACACATTTTCCTAATTTGAATTTGGAATTATGTTCTTTAAAATTTAAACTTTCAATGATACCAAAACCAGCCAGATACAAATAGTATAGCCAAAGAGATTTTATTACAAGTTCATACATACTATAATGCGAAAAGACTTTTTCCCCAACCTAGTATACTGGACTATATCACACTCCTTAGCCGAACTATCTACATTCGTAATGAATATAGGAATTTTCTTCTTATTACCGAGTAATTTACAAATTGATGTGATTGATCTCCAATGTAAAGACAACCTTATTTTTTTTTGGTGGGTGAAATCATTAAAAGACGTCTCCTGCTCTGGGCAGAGCGGTAGGAAGTGGCAGACTTCTACTGACTATAAACCACCCATGTTCCTTTGTGTCCGAGGCCGCGGTATCTCTTTCGAACAACCCGCAGCTATGTAATGACACCCTCTCTAAAACTCTTTCTGTGAAATTAATGATTTTTTTCACTGTGTGGCCAATGTCTGCCAAAAGGTTGCCGACCCCTGATTTAGATGATTTCAGACATCCGCACTGAAAAAACCTCTTGAAATAAATATGAGTGTGACCTCGATCACCACATAGGTACCTACTACACAGCAGAGACTAATTTTTAACCGACTTCCAAAAAGGAGGAGGTTTTCAATTCGTCTGAATGTTTTTTTTTTGTATGTTTGTTATCGCATATCTCCGTCATTAATGAACCGATTTTCAAAATTCTTTTAGTGTTCGAAAATGTATACTCCTGAGGTAGTCCCATTGTCACAAAATTAGGATCTGATGATGGGATCCCAGGGAAATCGAGGGCAACCCTCAAACTTTATAGGCACTTATGACGTTTTCCATATATTTTTCTAAACCTGTTCAAGTATTTGCGTGTGGTCATCAAAATATCATGTAGATTTACTGATGGTGATGGAAGGTACAACTCCTCTACGGTTAGGAGTTAATAGAAAATTCTTTCAGAACTATACGTACTTATAAAGTGATAGTTGTATTCTTTCAGGGTATTAGGTTACCTGATGATAGAAGGTAAAACTCATTAACCGACTTTAAAAAAGGAGATTCTCAATCTTTTTTTTATGTATACCTATTCACCGATTAATCGGAGGCGTCTGAACCGATATAAAAAATATTTTTTTGTTGAAAAAGAGAAATCCCAAGGGTACCATGATAAGAAAATCAGGATCATCAGATCGCATCCCAGAGAAATCGAAGGCAACCCTCAAATTGTATAGGCATGTAACACGTGTTACCCCGTGCAGGGCACGCCACAATAGCGGCGGTAAGTCCCCTCTTTGAGGAGTGGCTGGAGAGGCGCCACGGCGCCCTCACCTTCCCTCTGACGCAGGTACTCACCGGACACGGTTGTTTCGGGAGGTACCTGCACCGAATCAGGCGGGAGGAAACGCCCGGATGCCACCATTCCGAGGATCGGCCGGAGGACACGGTGGAGCACACCGTGGAGGTGTGTCCCGCTTGGGCGGAGCCCCGCCGTGTCCTCGTAGCGGCGATCGGCGGCGGCGACCTCTCGCGTCCGGCCCTGGTGCAAGCCATGGTCCGGGGCGAGGAGGAATGGGACGCCGTCACCTCCTTCTGCGAAGCAGTGATGCTAGCGAAGGAGGTGGCGGAACGTGAGAGGGAGAGAACCTCTCGTCCCAGCCGCCGCGGGAGGCGCTCCGGGCGTCGGGGGCCACATGATGGCTTCCGGCCACCGTAGACGCGGGCCTGTGGACGGTGAGTAATGGGTGAGCTCGCCGTCCGTCCGTCTCATGACGACGACAGGCCACGTCGACGGCGCATTCGTGTACAACGCGCGCCTCAAAGAGATGTCAGCAACATGGAAGGGGCCCGCAAGGGCCGACGCCCGTCGGGGCTGCGGGTTGTTCGCAGATACCGTGGCCTCGACATGAAGGGCTAAGAAGGAACATGGGTAGTTTTTAGTCAGTAGAAGTCTGACACTCCCTTTCGCTCTGCCCAAGAGCGGGAGGGGTTATTTGATGATTTCCCAACCCCCAAAAAAAAAAATGTATCACGTGTTTCGTGCTTTTTCTAAAGTTTTTAAGTAAGCATTTGCATCTAGCAGTCATCACTTCATGTTGATGAGTTGATGATGGATGGTATAACTCCTCAACGGTTAGGAGTTGGAGCATATTTTCTTTGGTAAAATATTATGGGGTCGTATATACGGTTGTATTCTTTCAGGTTATCTAGGTGAGCTGATTATGAAAGGTACTACTCCTAAACGGTTAGGAGTTGAAAGCAATAATAAGGGAATCTTGAAGGTTAAGGGTTAGGGTTCTTGGTTGAATGTTAAATGTATAGTAAATATTTGTATAGGATATTACAACTAAAAAGTGTACAATATAAAAACTTATTTGCAAAAAAAAACCGACTTCAAAAACACAAAAAACAAAAATCGTGTGATGTACTTAATACAAAATTCTTTACTAATGAGAAGGTACATTATACCCGAGGAGGCTATAATGTAACGCCCCCGTGGGATAATAGGCATGTCGACTGACTAAAAAAAATATGATTCTGTTTAGTCCGTCAGCTAGATTATAGAAAAATATTGGATGTAGTTTTTTGTTTTAAAATTAATAATACGAAGATTAAATTTCTACGTCAAAGATCATGAGTGGGGGACTTGTGACTTCACTTTGAGGTAAAAAATGTACTGAAATGTGATGTCACAAAAGTTTTCGGAGCACTGTATCGTCTTCATTATTTGTTTAAGTGAAAAAAGAAAAAATATGCGTCCAATATTTTTTTGAAATCTATCTGATGACGTGATAATTGTTTTTTTTTGTCGTTTACCCTATTTTATAAGTTCCATCTATAAATTTATTATTCATGCTCATTACGGAACGGAGAATACCCAAAATTCGATTTATTATATTAACGCCTGACAAAACTTTAGCAGTAGGTAATTCAAAACTTAGAACAAAAGTCGTGTTAACCAAACTATTGCAGGCGCTTCTCTCTTGCGACGTACGTAACTATTTAATAGGTAAACAAATAGACTTACCTTTATGTTAAGATTCAATGTCCTACAACAATGCCAGTAACCGACTAGCAAGTAGCGAATGATAATCAACCTCTATGTATTTATAATCTCGATATCGTGCGAATATCAGTGCGTTTATCTCAACAGTTTTACATAACACCTGCGGCAGGTACCTATTGCAAGATGTCCGATACTACTACTGGAAGATCAAGGACTTGATGCATTGTGTGATAGTGCCGCATGGCTAGAATAGAAGATTCCTCATGTAAGCCCATAGATAAACAACGGACGTTTATCGGTTTCACAACACAATCTTGTTGTTCGTCTGCTGCTCCCTTTTTATTATCTATTTCCTGATAACAGGTAGAAGTTTGTTGTACTGTAATTATACAGTAGGTACATAATGCTTAAGAAATAATCTTAGGTGGTCGCTCCATTGATCTCATAAGCGACTGTTGGCTCACGTTTGAGCCAAACCAAGAATCTCTTAGAATCAAGAATTTCTTAGAAGCAGCCTAGTCTGGATTTCTGTCCGGTGAGGTACAATAAGACCCGCTCTTTTAAGGGATTAAATCAAAGACATTAAAATATTACTAGCTATGTTTTAAATCTCTTTGGATTAAATACATGATTAGTAAAAAGTGGGTGAACTTTCTAGGTACTTACACACCTGCCTCCTAGTTTCGGTCAGTGTACCTGTATTTGGTTTGTTATCCGTGACTTGAAGACCAAAGACATGACAGGTTCACAGTGTGGCGGCTCTTGTATGATGCTAGTTTAAAACATCTCCACACTTACTATCTTAGGTTACTACCATCCTTAATGTTTCGAGTCTGACTCACCCTCAATGTTAATCTCGATTGATAAACTTTATCAGTACCTAGGTAGATAGTGTTCTGCTGCATCGATGAGAGATTTGCTCTTCCGTAGGAAAGATAAAAGATGCACATTTGCTGCACACAACACGTGTCTAATATTGGATATTACATCGGTAGTATTTAAGTAGCAGTCACGGAGTGTCTGGATGTCTGCCCGGCTGATGGAAATAGACGGTGAAAACTAGCGAATTATGGGGGTGTAATATATTACACCGATTTATTATTCCGATGGTTGAGGCAGAGGTATACTACTATACCTCTGCCTCAACCATCGGAAATTACAAGCGTGATGTATGTTTTGGAACACGTTGAATCATAATGACAATTAACATAACATCACGCCTGTAATCCCCGAAAGGTTAGGCAGAGGTGTACCTACTAGCACGCACACCCACATTTCGTCTGTCATTAATCGGGCACAATCCAGACTCCGTAGCTGCTACTAAGATTTTTTCTGATGGCAAAACCTAATAACACTGCCCGACACGGGAATCGAACTTGCGACCACTAGACCAATGAGGCAGGCAATCATAATCCCTATGTGCTTTTATAGATACGTGGATTTATCTCACTGGCTAGGGAGTATTATTTCAGATGACGGTATTTTATTAATCATTTATAAACTCAGTTCGTCCACTCATGGACGCAGGGACTGTAAATAACCAAAACAAGAATTGATAACTGTTTAAACATGTTTATTGCTCCTTTGTACATAGTAGGTATAAATTTGTATAATATAAAATAGCATAATTTTATTATAATGTTTACAATATTATGTACATTTGTATAATATGGGTTACCTATGTGGCACCAAGATTATTATAATACGTTTAGTTCGTGCATAGACTTCGTGTGTTCTTGACATAGAGCTGAGAACGGAAATGCGAAGGAAGCTTCAGGCTTTATGTTTTGTAGCTGCAAACAAAGAACATGGTTTTAACAAAATCCGTGAAATAAGGTGTTTTATAGAAATAATGATCAATGATTCAATTCGTGAACACATTCGACAATAACGCAATATGGCAGGAACAATATCAAGTATGAAGGTGTTCAACTATATAATAATCTACCGGCAGATATCAGGAACACAATATCTTCTTTTAACGTATTCAAAACCAAACTCAAGCAGTACGTCATTGTCAACACAAAATTATTGAGCTAACGTTTCTATATCTTTATATTAAGCTAGTCTTTCAAACCCACATATCAACATCGTACCTACCTACATTAGGATAACAAAACTGTTAGCTACTGGACTACATGTTACCCTAGATAAGTGTTTATTCGTTAAGTGAACAATGTATGTTCTTTTAGAATAAATAAAGACTCTTTAAACCCAATACCGGTCGGCCTCAACACCATGATCTGTCAACAGCATGGCTTTACCAAAGGACAGTATGCGGCAGTGCGACCTACCATAACTTAAACGCGAGGGAGAGGACAAACAAGATGCATGTTTTGTGATCTTTCCAAGGCATTTGATTGCGTGAATCACGAAACACTTGTTCTTGATTATTGAGCATTACGGACTAGTAACAAAGTACAAATAAAGAACAGCCACACAAAGTACAATCGCCCAGTGTGTATTAGCATGTGCTCGACAAAACCCATCGTATCAGCCTTAACACAAGGTAGATCCGGTTAGACTGGAAGCCGACCCCAACAAAGTTGGGAAAAGGCTAGGCAGATGATGATGATTTTCGTCCGTTCAGACAGATACACACTACAAACTTAGGTATTACACCCCTCTATTTTGGTCGGGGGTTAAAAACCAGATGAGGCTAGCGTTTCGTGTCTAACCACTCTGAGAAGAAACAGCCGAAATAAACTCATAGGGTTTACGGATAATAATTTAGAATTAAATGAAAGACAACTAAAGGCATACCAGTCGCACCGAAAGTTAGAGATGCTAGTATTCGCCAAAATACAAATCAGACTTGACTCGAGCTGCTGAGGTTGAGTCCTTAGTTACCAGCTTGCATGGCGACTCAATACAGCTACAACAATCAACTAACACACGTAGATACCGCGACACTAGTAGGTTGAGTCCTTAGTTACCAGCTTGCATGGCGACTCAATACAGCTACAACAATCAACTAACACACGTAGATACCGCGACACTAGTAGCTGTTGAGTCCTTAGTTATCAGCTTGCATGGCGGCTCAATACAGCTACAACAATCAACTAACACACGTAGATACCGCGACACTAGTAGGTTGAGTCCTTAGTTACCAGCTTGCATGGCGACTCAATACAGCTACAACAATCAACTAACACACGTAGATACCGCGACACTAGTAGCTGTTGAGTCCTTAGTTATCAGCTTGCATGGCGGCTCAATACAGCTACAACAATCAACTAACACACGTAGATACCGCGACACTAGTAGGTTGAGTCCTTAGTTATCAGCTTGCATGGCGGCTCAATACAGCTACAACAATCAACTAACACACGTAGATACCGCGACACTAGTAGCTGTTGAGTCCTTAGTCATCAGCTTGCATGGCGGCTCAATACAGCTACAACAATCAACTAACACACGTAGATACCGCGACACTAGTAGGTTGAGTCCTTAGTTATCAGCTTGCATGGCGGCTCAATACAGCTACAACAATCAACTAACACACGTAGATACCGCGACACTAGTAGCTGTTGAGTCCTTAGTTATCAGCTTGCATGGCGGCTCAATACAGCTACAACAATCAACTAACACACGTAGATACCGCGACACTAGTAGGTTGAGTCCTTAGTTATCAGCTTGCATGGCGGCTCAATACAGCTACAACAATCAACTAACACACGTAGATACCGCGACACTAGTAGGTTGAGTCCTTAGTTATCAGCTTGCATGGCGGCTCAATACAGCTACAACAATCAACTAACACACGTAGATACCGCGACACTAGTAGGTTGAGTCCTTAGTTATCAGCTTGCATGGCGGCTCAATACAGCTACAACAATCAACTAACACACGTAGATACCGCGACACTAGTAGCTGTTGAGTCCTTAGTTATCAGCTTGCATGGCGGCTCAATACAGCTACAACAATCAACTAACACACGTAGATACCGCGACACTAGTAGGTTGAGTCCTTAGTTATCAGCTTGCATGGCGGCTCAATACAGCTACAACAATCAACTAACACACGTAGATACCGCGACACTAGTAGGTTGAGTCCTTAGTTATCAGCTTGCATGGCGGCTCAATACAGCTACAACAATCAACTAACACACGTAGATACCGCGACACTAGTAGGTTGAGTCCTTAGTTATCAGCTTGCATGGCGGCTCAATACAGCTACAACAATCAACTAACACACGTAGATACCGCGACACTAGTAGGTTGAGTCCTTAGTTATCAGCTTGCATGGCGGCTCAATACAGCTACAACAATCAACTAACACACGTAGATACCGCGACACTAGTAGCTGTTGAGTCCTTAGTTATCAGCTTGCATGGCGGCTCAATACAGCTACAACAATCAACTAACACACGTAGATACCGCGACACTAGTAGGTTGAGTCCTTAGTTATCAGCTTGCATGGCGGCTCAATACAGCTACAACAATCAACTAACACACGTAGATACCGCGACACTAGTAGGTTGAGTCCTTAGTTATCAGCTTGCATGGCGGCTCAATACAGCTACAACAATCAACTAACACACGTAGATACCGCGACACTAGTAGCTGTTGAGTCCTTAGTTATCAGCTTGCATGGCGGCTCAATACAGCTACAACAATCAACTAACACACGTAGATACCGCGACACTAGTAGGTTGAGTCCTTAGTTATCAGCTTGCATGGCGGCTCAATACAGCTACAACAATCAACTAACACACGTAGATACCGCGACACTAGTAGGTTGAGTCCTTAGTTATCAGCTTGCATGGCGGCTCAATACAGCTACAACAATCAACTAACACACGTAGATACCGCGACACTAGTAGCTGTTGAGTCCTTAGTTATCAGCTTGCATGGCGGCTCAATACAGCTACAACAATCAACTAACACACGTAGATACCGCGACACTAGTAGGTTGAGTCCTTAGTTATCAGCTTGCATGGCGGCTCAATACAGCTACAACAATCAACTAACACACGTAGATACCGCGACACTAGTAGGTTGAGTCCTTAGTTATCAGCTTGCATGGCGGCTCAATACAGCTACAACAATCAACTAACACACGTAGATACCGCGACACTAGTAGGTTGAGTCCTTAGTTATCAGCTTGCATGGCGGCTCAATACAGCTACAACAATCAACTAACACACGTAGATACTGCGACACTAGTAGGTTGAGTCCTTAGTTATCAGCTTGCATGGCGGCTCAATACAGCTACAACAATCAACTAACACACGTAGATACTGCGAGTACTGCGACACTAGTAGGTTGAGTCGTTAGTTATCAGCTTGCATGGCGGCTCAATACAGCTACAACAATCAACTAACACACGTAGATACCGCGACACTAGTAGGTTGAGTCCTTAGTTATCAGCTTGCATGGCGGCTCAATACAGCTACAACAATCAACTAACACACGTAGATACCGCGACACTAGTAGGTTGAGTCCTTAGTTATCAGCTTGCATGGCGGCTCAATACAGCTACAACAATCAACTAACACACGTAGATACCGCGACACTAGTAGGTTGAGTCCTTAGTTATCAGCTTGCATGGCGGCTCAATACAGCTACAACAATCAACTAACACACGTAGATACCGCGACACTAGTAGGTTGAGTCCTTAGTTATCAGCTTGCATGGCGGCTCAATACAGCTACAACAATCAACTAACACACGTAGATACCGCGACACTAGTAGGTTGAGTCCTTAGTTATCAGCTTGCATGGCGGCTCAATACAGCTACAACAATCAACTAACACACGTAGATACCGCGACACTAGTAGCTGTTGAGTCCTTAGTTATCAGCTTGCATGGCGGCTCAATACAGCTACAACAATCAACTAACACACGTAGATACCGCGACACTAGTAGGTTGAGTCCTTAGTTATCAGCTTGCATGGCGGCTCAATACAGCTACAACAATCAACTAACACACGTAGATACCGCGACACTAGTAGGTTGAGTCCTTAGTTATCAGCTTGCATGGCGGCTCAATACAGCTACAACAATCAACTAACACACGTAGATACCGCGACACTAGTAGGTTGAGTCCTTAGTTATCAGCTTGCATGGCGGCTCAATACAGCTACAACAATCAACTAACACACGTAGATACTGCGACACTAGTAGGTTGAGTCCTTAGTTATCAGCTTGCATGGCGGCTCAATACAGCTACAACAATCAACTAACACACGTAGATACTGCGAGTACTGCGACACTAGTAGGTTGAGTCCTTAGTTATCAGCTTGCATGGCGGCTCAATACAGCTACAACAATCAACTAACACACGTAGATACCGCGACACTAGTAGGTTGAGTCCTTAGTTATCAGCTTGCATGGCGGCTCAATACAGCTACAACAATCAACTAACACACGTAGATACCGCGACACTAGTAGCTGTTGAGTCCTTAGTTATCAGCTTGCATGGCGGCTCAATACAGCTACAACAATCAACTAACACACGTAGATACTGCGACACTAGTAGGTTGAGTCCTTAGTTATCAGCTTGCATGGCGGCTCAATACAGCTACAACAATCAACTAACACACGTAGATACTGCGAGTACTGCGACACTAGTAGGTTGAGTCGTTAGTTATCAGCTTGCATGGCGGCTCAATACAGCTACAACAATCAACTAACACACGTAGATACCGCGACACTAGTAGGTTGAGTCCTTAGTTATCAGCTTGCATGGCGGCTCAATACAGCTACAACAATCAACTAACACACGTAGATACCGCGACACTAGTAGGTTGAGTCCTTAGTTATCAGCTTGCATGGCGGCTCAATACAGCTACAACAATCAACTAACACACGTAGATACCGCGACACTAGTAGGTTGAGTCCTTAGTTATCAGCTTGCATGGCGGCTCAATACAGCTACAACAATCAACTAACACACGTAGATACCGCGACACTAGTAGGTTGAGTCCTTAGTTATCAGCTTGCATGGCGGCTCAATACAGCTACAACAATCAACTAACACACGTAGATACCGCGACACTAGTAGGTTGAGTCCTTAGTTATCAGCTTGCATGGCGGCTCAATACAGCTACAACAATCAACTAACACACGTAGATACCGCGACACTAGTAGCTGTTGAGTCCTTAGTTATCAGCTTGCATGGCGGCTCAATACAGCTACAACAATCAACTAACACACGTAGATACCGCGACACTAGTAGGTTGAGTCCTTAGTTATCAGCTTGCATGGCGGCTCAATACAGCTACAACAATCAACTAACACACGTAGATACCGCGACACTAGTAGGTTGAGTCCTTAGTTATCAGCTTGCATGGCGGCTCAATACAGCTACAACAATCAACTAACACACGTAGATACCGCGACACTAGTAGGTTGAGTCCTTAGTTATCAGCTTGCATGGCGGCTCAATACAGCTACAACAATCAACTAACACACGTAGATACTGCGACACTAGTAGGTTGAGTCCTTAGTTATCAGCTTGCATGGCGGCTCAATACAGCTACAACAATCAACTAACACACGTAGATACTGCGAGTACTGCGACACTAGTAGGTTGAGTCGTTAGTTATCAGCTTGCATGGCGGCTCAATACAGCTACAACAATCAACTAGCACACGTAGATACTGCGACACTAGTAGGTTGAGTCCTTAGTTATCAGCTTGCATGGCGGCTCCATACAGCTATAACAATCAACTAACACACGTAGATACTGCGACACTAGTAGCTGTTGGAGTTTTTCAAAGCAATACACGACCCTTTATTAATGATTATTCTTAATTCAATTCATACTTAATAAATAAACTAAATAAATCAGGGCTTTTGGTTTTAATTTTTCTATTTTTCTTTTCTCATGAACTAATAATACCTAACTTGATCAAGAGTGTCCATGGAAGTACTTCCCCGTTCTTCATAGAGATTCAAGTTTTGGCACCGGCAACTAACTTCAACTTTCAGACAACAGAAATCGATAGACTCCTTCACAATTCAAAAGAGCCTGCAAATGGTTTAATTGAAATAATTTATGCTTTATTTGCTGCTTTCGTTCTGTCGTAAGAGTAAGTATAATATAAATAATTAATATAGGTAGTCTTCAGGTGATGAATATAAATGTGGATGGATGTAGAGGGAGAGGAATACCAAAGAAAATATGGATAGAGTGTGTGAGGAGTGATATGGAGGAAAAAGGAATAAATGATAGCGTGATGACTGACAGGGCAGAATGGAAGGAAAAAACGTGTTGCGCCGACCACATGGAGTATATCATTATTATTATCCTTATCCCATGTCATTTGCAAATGACATGGGATAAGGGCTCATAAGGGCAGGAAGATGATGACGACTTTAAGTCTTCGAAATGTCTTCTTGATCAAAGCATGAGCACCTAAACTAAACCTCAGTATATCTAATTAATTCATACATTCTACCGTGACTACACTAACTTCTACAATACGACAATATACACAGTATTTAGTAAAGCTGTCATGTCTCACTGACAGATTACTAGTTAGTACCTCAAACGGCTGTGCTCGTGCGTCGCAGCGTGACGTCATTGGGTAACACATACGTTATTGTAACCGGAACCTCTTGAAGGTGCCGTAGCGCCTAACTCAAAAGCACTTTGTATACGTCTGTTTAAACAGTACGTGTCGCATTAGTATTATGTTCTATCTAACTATTTATAATGTATAGGTACTCTAAATTTTAAGGTAGCTTAGGTTAGCTAGGTGCTACTGATCAGTGTCTATTGAATGTTGCCTTGCATTCGCAGAGGCACGCGCGCCTCTTACTTGTCACAATAACAAATCCAGGCTCCGTGGCTGCTACTGAGAAATTCCATATGGAAAAAACCAAATTCGCTTCGTCAGACCCGAGAATCGAACCCATTTCAGGACCTTATGTTATAAAGCAGTCGTGGTTGCGACCATTAGACCTATTTATGCGTTGTGTAATGTTAGCAGTAGCGCGTAGAAGCAAACTCACGTTTTGTTCCAGATGCCGAAGTGTCCCAGCAGGATACCCCCGGTCGGCGCGCCCGTGCGTAGGTTGATGGACGTGATGCGCGACCCTGGCGCCGCTATCTCGAAGTACCTGCCAAAAACCAGCCCCACCTCGTCAGGTATTGTTTTGTCAACTAATGTATAGCTAGCTTAACGCAACGGTAACACGTAACACCGACCTGACTTTCCACCCGAACTGGTTGTCGATGGGCACGTAGAAGCCTGGCTGCGTGAGCAGCAGGTAGGTGCGCAGGTCTTGCAGCACCAGCTCGTCCGTGGTGCGCAGCGGGTACACGTGCTTGATGCCGCTGGACCTGCCGTCCACCTGCGTGGTCTGCGACAGCTGCCGCCCCGTCAGCACCACCATCAGCTCCTCGTCAGCCGCGTTGCGCATCGACAGCTTGACGTTCAGCGTCTGCTCAGGAAACTCGTACAAGTTCTTCGTGACCACGCAGAAGATCAGCCCCTCGGCGCAGGTGAAGTCGCAGTGGAACAGCCGCGTGTTGCGGTGGTCGCTGCACAGCTCGTCCGACGGGTTCACCTTCAGGCACGAGCCACCCGAGAAGGCGTCCTCCAGGTAGGGCTCTAGGCACTGGTGCTCCCCGGCCACGCAGGCCAGCCCGAAGCGCAGCAACTCCTTGCGGTTCAGGTTCAGGTTCACGGACGGCTGCGTCATTATCATGAAGTCCGAGTCCGAGCTTGAGTCAGAGGGGGGTCTCTGTACCACCGGCTCCGTTATCCTCAGCTGAACAGGTTGCTTTGTTTTGAACATGTCCCTAATCCCACCTACGGCCGATCTGGTGGGCACGTTGCGCGGCGCTAGCTGGCTGGAGCTGGCTGGGCTGGAGGCCGCCCGCGTGTCGTCGACGCTGGTGGTGTTGAGCAGCGAGTCTCTGTTGACGGTGAGCAGCTCGGCGCGCGCCTGCAGGAAGGAGTCCCGGATGCGGATGATACCCTTCTTGTCCTTGTAGTGCACGTCCTGCTTCACGCTGGCCAGCTTGTCCACGGTGGTGAGCAGATAGCCGTGCGGGCCGTGCGCCGCGTTGCCCTGGTACTGCTGGTGGCGCACGTTGTACCACGGAGACGAGCTCAGCACCTAGACACACATACAACATACTCGCACTGTATGTTTATAACCTACAACTAAACGCCCTGTCGGTGTCGGTCCTGTACGGATCGGACTGATGAGTCAAAAACATAATATGATTCTGTTTAGTCCGTCAGTTAGATTACCAAAAAATATTGGATACGTGTTTTTTGTTTTATCACATTAATAAAAAAATGGACAAAGATAAAACGCGTGATAGATCATGAGCGGGGGCTTGTGACGACACTTGTAGGTAAAAAATGTACTGACAATGTGACGTTTTCGAGGAGTTCACGATTTTTCGAAGCACTGTTTCGTCTACATTTTTTTGTTTAGGTATGTGAAAAAAGAAAAAATATGTGTTCAATATTTTTAGGAAATCTATCTGACGGACTAATTAGTTTTTTTTTACCTGATCCCCTATTGAGTGTGCGTTATAGCACCATGTATTCTGTAGTTGTTTTAATTTTGTATAAGATAAATTGTAATGTAACTCGCTGGTACTTCAAAACAAATAAATAATATAATTACGACTCCAATAAATATCATACAAAGGGGGTAAACATACCTCTCCGTATAACCACCGCTTGTTGCCTTGCCCCCTGCAGAAGGAGGTCTGGAAGGGGATGTGGCAGGGCAGGCGCGTGTTGAAGAAGGGCCACAGGCTGCCCCAGAAGGCGCGGTCGCGCAGCAGGAACTTGTCGTAGTTGTTGAGGTGCTCCGCCATGGCCACCTGGTTGTGTTCGTCCGACATCGCCTCGTGCGTCCAGGCGGGCGCGAACACCGCTATGGAACAGCCCGCGGCGTGCGCCACTTTCACTGCCTGTCGGAACGAGAACGATAATCGTCACGCCGTCTGTCCGTCACCCTCACGCTCTACGTGTGCACTGCCGACGTGTACACGGAGACATGTAGACTACACTCAATAGAGCCCTGCACACTGGGCAGATGAGCAGCCATTGAGTTGCGTGTGCTCACCTGCTGGGTGTTGAACTGTCCTCCACCGTAGAAGTTGCGTCCCCACACGTCGACACCGATGTACAGGTCGTGCAGGCGCGCGCCGGCTAGGGTGGCACTGGCGTGCACCTCCTCGGGCGTCCACGAGTAGTTGGTGAACAGCCCGTCACACGCCTCGAAGAACGCCCTGCAATCGCCCACCATTACTTATATCATCTTCATCGTCTATATTTTAGAAATAAATTCAAAATCTCTAATTACGAAGGTAAGAAGCCGCCGCGCCGGTTGCGTTGAGGCAGAGACAGAAGTCCAACACAGGAGGGCAAGACATAACAGTAGTAACATACCGTGTGCTAACACCGGCACTGTATGTCTAGTCGTAGTCAGTAGGTACCTCGAATCATGAGCCACCACCTTTCTAGCTACACCACACAGTTCACTCACTTTTTCTATGGTCTTGCATTACTTTTATAGCTATTCAAAAAATGTATCGTTAAAAAAATATGCGCTAGAGAATGCACTAACATATTTTTATCGGAGAGTTTATTCTGCCAGGAGAGGTTGCCCTGCACGGTGACGCTGTCATACCAGATGAGCGTGGCGTGCGGCAGCTCGTCGTGCAGCAGGCGGTGGAAGTGGCGCACGAACCGCAGCAGCAGCTCCGGCTGCGCTATCTGCGCGAACAAACAACGCTGAAGTGGCGGACTGGCGATGGCGGTATGGAGGGACCGGCGAGTTCCTAACGTTATATCTCTAATTAATGGACAGGGACAGTCGCAGTCAGGTGGCAACAAGCTTGAAGGAAATGAAAGCTTTTCTTTAAAGTAGGCCAGTTACAGGCACTTTTGAATTGTCGAAACCAATACAACAATGAAATGTAGCTACAGTCCCAGTAACAAGACATAAAAATGCACTGCGAAATTTAACACTACTAACAATTTTTTTGACAGAAAGTAGGTACCGCGTCTACAGTAGATTTTCCCATAGTCTAACCGACATGGTTGTTATGAAATGTTGGTCCGTCTGGTAACAAACGTAGAACGATAAGGGTTCGTTTACGGAGACGCGGGGCGTCGCGTGGCGCGTGCATATGGCTCGTCTCGAGCTTTTTTATTCATTTACTGAGAGGCGCGTCCACCGCAACGAACGCGCCAGTAAATGAACAAGCCCTTATTCGTATAAAGCCCCGTCGCCATATAATACATACGCGAGGCAAAAAAGACCTTCCGCAAAACATCGCTTGTTAACAGTTAAAATTGCGTTGCCCGCTGATTTACACGCTTCTATTATATTATCATACGATTAGATATTTTATCTTCACTTGATGATTTGTTAAGTGGCAGTTTCTGGCAACATAAACAATTTCGTCAGTGGGTGGAAGGTCTGACGCTGGTGATTCAGGTGGCACAGCAGTCCACTCTCTGAGCTGTTGGTGGTAAGTAGCCATTGTCATTTACAGGCGACCGAGAGGTTCCCACTTAAGTGTATTTCACAATATTAATCCTTGAAATGACTTCATTGAAGGTCAATCAAAGGTTAACTACATTTCTTAAAAAAATTAAATGAATAAGAGCATTTTTTAATTTTAACAAGAAATAAAGAATTAGAGACCTTATTCACTGAAACATCAGACAATGCCCATTCCAATAATTTAAAAACTATGGTTGAAATATGTATTAATGATGCTTAGACAAGACATAAAATAATTTAAAAAAAAAACCTTGTTCTCTATGTTAAGAAGATAGCCGTCGAACTTGAGAGATTTCGCAATAGCCACTAATGCACTGGCTACATTCTGATATTGGTTGTCTGAAGTTAACACACTATCCCAAAACTCTGCACCCTCTGCCCTCTCCGTTATTATAGTACCTGTGTAAAAACATTTTTATTTATTGAATACCTACTTCTTCTTAATTAATGTGTGGTTAGTGTCTGATGTCAGGTGTTTAATGCCACCCCCATGGCTCTCTGAGGTGGCTTTACGTGCCATCAAGAAATATTTCTCAAGCATGCTGGTGTCCTCACAATGTTTTCCTTTACCAAAGCAAGTGATAATTATACAATATGCACATGAATCTAAAATATCAGAGGTATGAACCTAGACCTATGAACTAGGCAGTCCAACGATCACACCACTCAGCTGTATATCACACTTCCTATCAGTGTCAGTTGCATACTGACAATGATAGGAAGCAGGGATCTTATCTCTTCACAGCATATTGCATCATTTTGACTTTTATAAAATACATGACATACCAATATTTTCTGTTTGTACTATAGCATTTATTTTGAGAGACCTATAGAAATTTTACATAGACATCATGGTTACATTATATGGGTAAGTTTTCTTTACACAAGTGCAGCTGTATTGGGTGATCCAACACTGCTCCACTGTTAACATTATATGGTATACACTACAGTAGCTACTACTAGCTACAGCTACAACACAATCTTAGACAATACTTAATTTTATTGAGAAATGAAAGTAGCAGTTTTCATAGTGTGCTAAAGTTCTCAAATATATAAAAATCACAGGCATACCAATTACTTTGACACCATGTGCATGTCCAACATTAATCCAGCCAACGGGAGGAATTGTGATCAAGTGGTGACTGAAGTAACAAAATATATCAATTCCGGCCCAGTTGTAGAATGTGTACGCTCCTGAATCACCAGTCCCCTCAATCAAACTGAAAATTATAATTACATTTAATGAATTGAATTGTCGGGTGTTTCAGAGTGATTCACTGAATATGTGGTACACGTTTGTGTGTCAGTGTATCTTGCACCTTATACCTAAGACAAGGAATTAACTAAATAAAGCAATTATAATTTTCAATAATGCATACCAGTCATCGTGGTAGCCATTGGCCATATCATGGCACATCAATGTCTTTGGTAAACTTTTAGATTCGTGTCGTGCGACTTCTGGTACCTCAGGATCGAAATGACAGAAGTTTTGTGGTCTTTCGAGGGAGTAGTCAATACAATATTTATTTATTTCTATATTTCGAATAAGTAAATCACTATGTGGCGTCAATTCTTTACACAACGTCCTCCAAGGTGGTGGATTTTCCAGAAACAACATTATTTCACTATAGGAGTCCAGAGGTTTGCAGGTGAAGCGTGGGTCAGATTTTTTCATTTGATCTGTTAATGTATTTTTCACTTTTTCATGTTTCGTCATTTCTAAATCACTTCGCTAGCTCACTGATCACAGGAACACTAGAGAATTATAGGCACCTCGTTGTAATTTAATTGATAAATATTTAAAAATACAAATTTAAAGTTTGTTTATTTACGTCAGTGTAACGTACTGACCGCAAGCCGTCAACTTGACAACTGCCAAATCAGTACAAGCGTCAAGCAATGTAGTAGACTAGCACAGATAAACTCAACCTATTTTATGATTCATTGTGGAATTGTGGAATGATAATGATTTATGTAGATAATGCAGACTTATCACGAGAATATTATTTGTTATTCGCTATCTACGTAAACTGTCTAGAACATGTTCCAAGTACACTAAGGGTCCGTTCACACAGACCGGCTCGGAGAGGAGACCAGATTTTTTATCACGTTTAAAACTGACTTTTGAGTCATTGCAATAAGGTATATTTAAACATGTCACTTACGCCTAAAAAACGAAACCAAACGCGATATTTGATGCTCTCCGAGCCGGTCTGTGTGAACGGACCCTTATAATTTGGATCCTAAAGTCCATTTCACGAAAGAAGTCCCGCAGACGCAGCGCTGTATGTCGCGCGACATAATGTTGTTTCACAACTTTTGGCATCGTAAATAAACCTTATAACGCACTAATCCAATAATAAACTCACAAAATATCTACCACAACAAACGCACCTTGATAACATCGACAAACGACAACATGGCCGATCTATTAAATTTAGTTCCACAATTGTAAGCGGGACTTCTTTCGTGAAATGGACTTTATAGGGTAGATAACCTAGTCCGCGAAATTCAAAGGGGATAGAACCGATGTGGCATATCAACCTGCCCGCCATTTTGATTATTTTTCGAAATCGTGGCCCACGATGAAAGTGGTATACCTATAAGGATAGAGGACATTTAGACGAACAAAAGATGTCCGTGACACGGAACTTGAAAGTGTCACGTTACCGAGATATTTGAAGGTAAAGATCGACAAATAAATACAACGACAATAATTAAAAATAGACTTATTACGTGTATAGGCGCTAAATTGTATCCAAATAATCGTTCCCAGGTTGATTATAATTATGCGCACAAGAAAATCGCTTCGCAACGCAACGAAACGCTATGTTATGTCAAATAATAGTTTTCTCGAGCTCCTAGTAGTATGTAATGTACCTAGGTACTCTCTTTCAATAAACAGTAATAATGATAATCAACGCCTATAGACACGTAAAAGGTCTATTTTGTAGGTGGTCATTGTAGTCATCATGTCGATCTTTACCTTCATATATCTCGATAACGTGACACTTTAGGGTAGGTACCATGTTAAATGACATTTTTTGTTCCTCTAGGTGTCCTCTACCCATACATACCAATTTTATTTCATCGAGGACCGTGATTTCGAAAAAATAAAAAAGGGCGGTGGGTGATGGGTCGATATGCCAGCTTCCAAACAAAAAAGTTTAGATTTATTTAAGGAATACTCAGTAGGTACCAGGGGCGTAGGTACCGCCGTATCTGCCGTATCAAATATACGGGATATTTGATACGGCAGATACGGCGGTAGCTACGCCCCCCGGGCCACGGGGCCCCCGACGTGCCTAAGCAAGAATAAATAAAAACTTCCCAATTTTTTTTATTTCAGAAGTGACAACAGTCAAAAAAAGCATTTTTTTGTTTATCCCGCGTAAAGCGTAGTTTGCCAAAAAAAGGCAAGGAGAGAGTATATTTATTTTGTGATAATGATATGAGATGTGTAATGAATAATATTTCTTTTAATTTTAAGCAAAAAATTTTTTTTCTTCTTTGTGTAATTTTTACCTAGCTCGCCGTCCGTCCGTCTTATGACGACGACAGGCCGTGTCGACGGCGCGTTCGTGTTCCACGCGCGCCTCACAGAGATGTCAGCAACATGGAAGGGGTACGCAAGGGCCGACGCCGGTTGGGGCTGCGGGTTGTTCGAAAGAGATACCGCGGCCTCGGCGCAAGGGCTAAGAAGGAACATAGGTGGTTTTTAGTCAGTAGAAGTCTGACACTCCCTTTCGCTCTGCCCAAGAGTGGGAGGGGTTATTTGATGATTTTCCACCTGCCAAAAATGAGCCCTCAAACAATTTTTTATACGGGGCCCCGCCAAGGCACGCTACGCAACTAGTAGGTGTACTAACCATAAGGCAACTTTTCAATAATACTAAAACAGCATAAGTGAAAAATAAACTTCACAAGAAAAAGCAGCTCTTTTGTGTTTTTGAAGTCGGTTTTTTTTTTTTGCAAAAAAGTTTTTTTTATTTTACAATTTTTTGTTGTAATATCCTATACATTTAACATTCAACCAAGAACTCTAACCCTTAACCTTCAAGATTCCGTTATTATTGCTTTCAACTGTTATGCCGTTAAGGAGTAGTACCTTCCATAATCAGCTCACCTAGATAACCTGAAAGAATACAACTATCACTTAATAAGTACGTATAGTTTTGAAAGAATTTTCTATATACGTCCTCATAATAATTTCCTAAAGAATTATGCTCCAACTCCTAACCGTTGAGGAGTTATACCTTCCATCATCAACTCATCAACATGTAGTGATGACTGCTAGATGCAAATACTTAAAAAACTTTAGAAAAAGCACTAAACACGTAATACGTGCCTATACAATTTGAGGGTTGCCCTCGATTTCTCTGGGATGCCATCATCAGATCCTGATTTTCTTATCATGGTATCACCCTTGGGATATCTCCTTTTCAACAAAAAAAAAAGAATTTTCTATTTCAGTTCAGGCGTCTCCCAGTAATCGGTGAATATACATAAAAAAAGATTGAGATCTTCCTTCTTTAAAGTCGGTTAGTAAGATTTACCTTCTATCATCAGGGCAACCTAATACCCTGAGAGAATACAACTATCACTTCATAAGTACGTATAGTTTTAAAGAATTTTCTATCAACTCCTAAACGTTGAGGAGTAGTACCTTCCATCATCATCAGTGAATGAACCACATGATATTGTGATGACCACACGCAAATACTCGAACAAGTTTAGAAAATATGTGGAAAACGTCATAAGTGCCTATAAAGTTCGAGGGTTGCCCTCGATTTTCCTGGAATACCATCATCAGATCCTGATTTGGTGACAATGGGACCACCTTGGGTCAACCTAATACCCTGAAAGAATACAATTATCGCTCCATAAGATGATGCTCACAGACGTACGCCACGGACAAACACACACATACTCGAGCTGTCCCGTTTGGACTTATATAACCATACTGATCTACACTTCTACAGCTCGAGCTTTCGTACATGTAAACTGGCTAAGTGAAAAACACAAAAACGAAAAACACAAAAACGAAAAACACAAAAAAGTGAAAAATAAACTTCACAAGTAAAAGCAGCTTCTGAAGTCGGTGACATTTTGTCTGTTTGATTCCGTTTTTTTTGCCACCGACTTCAGAAGCTGCTTTTTCTTGTGAAGTTTATTTTTGTCGTCTGTATGTTTTTTTTTGTATGTTTGTTATCACATATCTCCGTCATTTATCAACCGATTTTCAAAATTCTTTTTGTTCGAAAAGGTATACTCCCGAGGTGGTTCCATTGTCACCAAATCAGGATCTGATTATGGGATACCAGGGAAATCGAGGGCAACCCTTAAATTTTATAGGCACATATGATGTTTTTTATATATTTTCTATAGCTGTTTAAGTATTTGCGTCTGAAAAAGCAGCTTCTGAAGTCGGTGACATTTTGTCTGTTTGATTTCGCTTTTTTTGACACCGACTTCAGAAGCTGCTTTTTCTTGTGAAGTTTATTTTTCACTTTTTTGTGTTTTTCGTATTTGTGTTTTTCGTTTTTGTGTTTTTTACTTTTTTGTGTTTTTGAAGTTGGTTTTTTTTTGCAAAAAAAGATTTTTTTAAACTAAATTAATATTATTAATATATAAATTAATTAAATAATTGACAGCCTGACTCAGTGGCATATAAAAGAGATTCTGAGTTCAGGGTCAGGTGCCTGGGAATCTGGTGGAGGCGGCGCGGTTTAAAGCTATGGGCCCTGTTGCTGTTAAAACACTAGGACCATGAAGTATATGTCTGATTGCCCCAATGAGTAAGGAAAAATATATGTCTATGGATTGCCCTTACCTTAGGTTTCTGTTATTTATGTTGCGACTTGGCCTTTATAGCATATTTCACCGTCAATACAAATTACTTTAATATTTCTATGTGACTATTATGTCCTAAATAGATTTGATAAGGAATCATACATTCAGGACACACTGATAACGTTTGTGCTGTTATTTTGTTCTGTTTAATTATTATTCCCTTTGTGCAATTTCCTTTATCGATTAATATAGTGTGCGACGCGCTGCGGTTTCACTTGTTTGGAGATTCCCACAGGAACCGTGCATTTTTCGTGAAAAAGTCATTTTTCAACAAACTTGCTCTTAGAGTGACTCTTATTTCACCGCAATTAGGCACATAATGACACCTGTAATCAAACTGTGAATTTTTCATTACCATTATTCACAAGTGAGTTATAGGTTTTTTTTTTATTCGTTGAGTTGCTTTGTTCTTAAAAAAGTTTCGATACTAAAAAGATTGTGTTCAATACTACAAATAAATGAATGTACCTATTGCTTGCTCATTTCATGCAACTTCGAATTTAAATAGATAATTTCAACTTGTAAATACGTTTTTAATAAATAAAACTTTTGTTTTCTCTGTAATAAAAAAAAACTTTGAATTCCCCATTTGTACGTGGCTGCAACGCTATCCGCGAATAGCCAAAAAAAACTTAATCTTTTTGTCTATAGCCGATCGCCATTGTTAGATGCGCGCGCAGGAAAACTTATTATTTGAATAAATAATTTCAACTTGTATATACGTATTTTTAATAAATAAAACTTTTGTTTTCCCTGTAATAAAAAAAACTTTGAATTCCTCATTTCTCAAAAAGTAAAAAAAAGATACCTCATTATTTTAGTCTATGGCCGATCGCTATTGTTAGATGCGCGCGCAGGAAAACTGATTTACTTTTCCCGCCATGGCGAAATTTTTTTCACAAATCGTTTTAACTGTTGAAAATGATTTTTTTGTGTTATTTTCTTCACAAGTGTGTTGAAAAACTTCGTATGATACACGTGTGTATTGATGATTACCGTCCTCGGCTCTCTTAAGACCCTCACCTGACGGCTCGGGTCTCAATGGCGCCTCAGCGGTAATCACCAACGTTACACACTTATACCATAATGTACTATTTCAACACACTTGCTCATAAAGTGGCTCTAATTTCACCGCAATTAGGCATATAATGACACCTGTAATCAAACTGTGAATTTTTCATTACCATTATTCACAAGTGAGTTATAGGTTTTTTTTTTAATTTTATGGTTGAGTTGCTCTGTTCTTAAAAAAGTTTCGATACTAAAAAGATTGTGTTCAATACGACAAATAAATTAATGTACCTATTCCTTGCTCATTTCATGCAACTTCGAATTTAAATAGATAATTTTAACTTATACATACGTTTTTAATAAATAAAACTTTTGTTTTCTCTGTAATAAAAAAAACTTTGAATTCCCCATTTTGTACGTGACTGCAACACTATCCGCGGAAAGCCAAAAAAAAAAACTTAATCTTTTAGTCTATAGCCGATCGCCATTGTTAGATGCGCGCTCAGGATCATTTATTAATTTAAATAGATAATTTCAACTTGTGTATACGTTTTCAATAAATAAAACTTTTGCTTTCTCTGTAATAAAAAAACTTTGAAATCCTCATTTTTTACGTGGCTAAAACACTATCCGCTAAAAGCAAAAAAAAAGAAAACTCATCCTTTTAGTCTATGGCCGATCGCCATTGTTAGATGCGTCATTTTAACTGTTGAAAACATGTTAAAAATGATTTTTTTGTGTTATTTTCTTCACAAGTGTGTTTAAAAACGTCGTATGATACACGTGTGTATTGATGATTACCGTCCTCGGCTCTCTTAAGACCCTCACCTAACGGCTCGGGTCTCAAAGGCGCCTCAGCGGTAATCACCAACGTTACACACTTATACCATAATGTACTATGACTTTATAGATGGGAATGCTATGGATGCTTGTAATATGTGTGGTTTTCCGCGAATTGATGAAATAAGGAAAATGATTACGCCGACAAATATTACAAATATCCACATGGAATGTCTCGCTACGCTATGTTGCCGGACTCACAACAAATAGGGAACAGCGCACACATGCACACTCTAAGGAAGTACCGACTTCTGGGTTCCATCGATGACCTGAATTTGTTGCCGTACGTGTACAATAAACCTAACATCTTTCCTACTGAAAACCCTCGAGAGACTCTGTGACCGACACATTCGGGACGGACCTCTTCGGGAGCAACCACTCCACAAACATAAGAGATCCTCCTCCTTTTTGGGAAGTCGGTTAAAAACGATGTGGAAGGGATCCATAGGTTAGGTTAGGTTGGAACTGTGACCAACTACGCGCGAGCCGAGCGAGCGAAGCGAGCGGTCCCGCGGCCGCGGCCGGGGAGCGCTACCTCGAAATTAGTCGTGAAATTTTTCTAAGTATTTTTTTCATAGTGCCCCCAAGACGACACTTTGGCCTGAATTTCAATCATTTAAGACAAAAATCAGTGAAACGACCTTTAATCATTCTAAACAATTCGTTTTTTAGACATAATTATCTTAGGTATAGTTATAGTAATAAGTATGTAACAACAATAACCAAAAATAAAATAGCTAAATGTAAAAATGTGAACAGTTGTTTTGTAATCACAAGAAATAGTTAAAAACAAACCTTTTTCTTTAAAGCATCTGGTTCATGATTATGTTCTTGGTGCGGTCCTTCCTTCCAGTAATTTATACTTATAAATTACTAAATTAAAACTTTATATATCATCTTCTACCCACATATATTTTTTATTACATTTGGTATAATAATATGTTTCTTTCTGAGTTTGAGTGAAAATATTATGGTAATTATGTTTAGGGATAAAAGCGTTATGATAAAAATCAGTAGGAGTTTAAATATATTTACATTAATGATATTATTAATTACAATTTTCGGAAACATGAGTGTTATGAACATCGCCGGTAGCACTACAAATCATCATCATCATCATCATTTCAGCCATAAGACGTCCACTGCTGGACACAGCCCAGGTAGCATTTTTACGTCATTATGTCGTCCGTTTACGGTACTGCTCGACGTAAGAGACGACATGTCGTGACGTCGGGGGGTCCCATCAGATGACGTCAATTTGTCACAGCCTCAAGACGTCAGTTTACAGACGTTACTTAGACGTCATATATTAAATTAATAGGGACGTTACTGGGCCGTACAAATTAGGGCAGCCACTGACGTTGGAGTAACGTCACATACTGAATTCATAGGGACGTTACTGGGCCGTACATATTAGGGTAGCCACTGACGTTGGAGTGACGTCATATACTGAATTCATAGGGACGTTACTGGGCCGTACATACTAGGGCAGCCACTGACGTTAGAGTGACGTCATACACAGGATTCATAGCGACGTTACTAGGACGTACACATCAGGGCCCCGAGTCTGCTATTCAATAGTGTCAGAATGGTCTATCATTGATCTCATAATTGTTGATTTTGACAACACCAAACTTGTCAAAATCAACAATTATGAGATCACTGATAGACCATTCTGACACTATTGAATAGCAGACTCGGGGCCCAGGACTTACGGGGCTGCATATTAATATGTAGCATGGGTGGGTAGATAGCAGGCATCATATCTACGTACCCTGAATATAGACTCTAGGATTTTTATGGATGCAACTAAAAAAAACACTATGTAAGTAGCATAATAATTTATATTCTTAGTTTTATAAGTACAGTCACTTATTTTATGAAAGCGTTTTTCGATAAAAACACGGCTCAAGATTGTTTACCTTATTTCTATTCCAGAAAACAATTTATACAAGTTATAATTAGGTAATTTAGTAGTTTTTATAATATCTTGTTTTAAAATGTGTGGTAAGGTTATGACTTAAAATAACATTGTTATCTCTATGCCCACTATCGGACTACTAAACAAAAAAAACACGATCATAGGCTTGGCAATTTTAGATACATAAAGCCATGATTAAGTAGTAGTAGCTAAAAGTGGAGGCAACACAACACAACATGCATACAACGATGAAATTTAACCTGAAATTCGGTGATGTTCGGAATTTCCAAAAAATAGCTATAACTGCTTGATGGGTATGCTTGACAATACATAGTTTGTTACCAAACTCCTGAATCTATTATTGTATTCTAATTGATCTATTTTTAATGCACATGGGGAAAATATAATATTGTCTATATTTCTCTTCATAGGTACTCGTAGTTTCGAAGTTTTTAAAGGTGTAGAGCTAAACACCTTTTTGGGTACATGAAACTTTTGCAGTTTTTCTGTTGGTACTTGGTGTTTAATTATAATTTTTTCACATACCATATGGTCGACAGCATAAAGCACCATAGCTACATGTTTACAGTGGGCAGTTATTCCACTGCCAGCCACACATTCACATGAAGTCTCTTCAATTTGGCCACTTGCTTGTTATTTTACATTTACCTCAAACTGCAGTCTTTTCATAGACGCTTTGCAAAGACCCTTGATAAATGTGTGTTCATTAACTGATACCGCCCTAATCACCACCAAAAATCTTGATTCATATAATCGCTGACCATCATCTGGCTTTTCAAACCTGTAAAATTTAAAAAATGTTTTATATTGTCAAATAGATAGGTAGGAACATTCAGAAGAATACATAATCTCATCATAGGAACATACTTACTCATTGTAATACAGATGAATATGCTGCTTCGTTAAAGAGGGCAGCGTTGTGCTGCTATTGATGTCGTGATAACTCTCTGGAGGTGGAAGATCCATCTTGGTATCATCAGTCTCATGTTGCTGTGGTAACCCAAAGTTCAAATTTCGATCAAATGATTCGATTCTGTAACAGATTTAATTTCTAGGTTACGGTCGTAGCTCGTGAAACATCGAATAATAATATTGTTAAAAAACTACTGTTTATGTACGTAAAAGTTAGTATAATTACTACGATAAATAAAGAACGACATGTTGCTATTCATAAAAGTGGGTTATTTGGTTATTTGCTTCTAATAGTAACAAGAAAATAGCATGTAAATACCTGTTGACCAGATCCGCTCTGCGGCCTCTTAGTATCCTCCTCGGTTCTTCAGTTCAGTTTTTAATTGCGGTACAGTCCACGTAGAATACATTGTTCGCTAAGGGTTCGTTATAATAACAAAAAACACGCTAGTTCCTGATATAAATAGTTAAAAGCCGAAAAATATTTGGAGATAGAAAATGACAGTGCGATGTTATGAGTCAAGCGATAGCAGCGCCACCTGTTCATAGCTTTGCGATTTCTTCCCCATTAAAATGTCAGAATGTCGTTCCATTCTACGAATAAATAATATGTATTTATTCGTAGGTTCCATTCCATTTATTGGTTTTTAAGCTTGTTTTGATATTGTTATTAATTAAAAAACCTGTAATAAATTACTTTATATCAATTATGGAGTTACCTTAAAAGACGGAAATGTTTTTCTTTTACTTTATAAATATTTTACAACACAAGATTGAAAAATTGATATCACGAAACGAAACGCGTTATTTTTTAGTCGGATGAACTCGGATGCTTATAAATTCGAGAAACTGTTAAAATTTCAAATTTCTATGCATAAGTACCGGCCATGTACCGGCTATACAAATCCTTGTTATAATGTATTAGTATTTGCCCTTAGTATTCGCTATGATGGTGGTAGACTTCACTCATGGAATTATGTCGGTCAGATGCATTCTATAAAATGTTCTTTTAAGTTCTTTAGCTCTTTGGGACCAGATACGTCATGCAACAGACGTCAACCGGAGGACAGATTTCAACTATTATGGGATAGACTGTAAAATGACGTCGCTAGGAGGTACCATTTATGACCTATACAGTACGTACAGTACAGTACTATAATGGTACGTAAGTGTGACGTACAATAATGACGTTACTTTACTGACCCTAAATTGACTTATGAATGTCGTCATTTTTTAGTCGCCGACGTCACCTGCTACCTGGGAGGCCTCCCCCAGGAGGGGGGGATTTGCCATAATCGCCACGCTTGGCAGGTGGATTGGCGATCGCAGTATGGTTGTTACGAAGGCACAGAGAACGCTGCTGCCCATTCTCTGGTAAGTCCCTTAGTCGCCTCTTACGACACCCACGAGAAGATATGGGATGGTGCTATTCTTTACGTCCGACACCATACGGACTACAAATAGTATGAATGAAAACTTTAGGATGAAAAATTTTAGGAAGAGTGATCATTCTGATTACAAATCATTAGAAAGAACAATTTCGCACTTGGCCCGTTTTGAAACATCTCCTTTGACAGTTTCGAATAGCATAGTGTGTTGGTGTGCCAACATATTCATGTTGTGCTGCATAACATCTGTGTTTACGTCACTTTATGTCACTGTCAAAGTAAGTGTCAAGCTCGCTTGCAAACTGTCGTAGGTACTAATTTACGTCTTGAGACGGCCGGACGGTCTTTTTTTCGTTTGGTTTATGTTTAAGTTTTCTACTCTTTGCTGCTAAGTCGTCAACAAACAGCATCTTTTGGTGTAAGTACAATATAATATATCTTCGTCAGTCGTCTGAGTATTTAAAACAAAGAGTATAATAATACGGGAGATTCAAAGTGTTCTGTGGTCGTCCGATCACGTCATGCTTCCTGGCGAAACCACCTTTTCCTTAATATAAAAATCTATGGAATGACTATAAAATTCTAGTCCTATTATAATAAAGTCTATATCTCTAGTTTCGACGGAAACTTTTATTTAAAGTGGTTGCGCTGCTGAGTATCCTTCCCGGCGAAACCACCATGATATTTCGGTCAGTGGGTCGTCTTTTCTGTATATTATTAGTATATGCTAATATATGGTATGTAATAATTCTTTAACAATTCTTAAGACGACCTACTGACCCTATTTTGAACTAACACCCCTAAATCCTAAATCTAATTTAAATATACGGTGAAAACGGTGCCTCAAACTTTGTCTTCGAAATAATCGTTAAGTGCCTAGATTAAAGTTAAGTAAATTTTTTTTTTTAAATTGGTGACTTATCTTGTCATAATAACGAAATACCAAACAAAATAGTTCTGATCGAGAATAAAAAATACAGTGTTGTTGCCGCCATAGAATATGTGCCAGGATTACCTTGTGGGTTATAAGTATAAGATACTTTATGAAACACTGCAAAAGTGGAGCCAAATGGTATTTTTATGATGATTCTTCAATTAATGTCACAAAAAACAAATGTAAAAAGAAATGTGCAATATTTTAGATATCCTAATTTATGCCAAAATCAATTTTTTTTCATGTGCTTCTTTATTTCTAACAAGAAGTATAATGTTCTTTTTAGTTTGGTGTGTAACTCAAATTAAAAATATACATACTTATGTGAGAAAATATTAGAGGGATTAATTTCTTACGATCCCTATTGCTGTGTTTTAATATTTATTATTTAACTCGATGAAAATATAGTCTATTTATGGAGTAACAACTGTACTAAAACAACCTCTTATTCATTTAAGGAAAACTCTTTGCTTTTTGTATAATAATAAAAATATCATGGTGGTTTTGCCGGGAAGTATACTCCGCACCGCAAACACTTAAAATAAAAGTTTATGTTAAAACTAGACTAGACTAGACTATTTTAATAGGACTATAATTTTATAGACATTCAATAGAATTTTTAATGTAACTTATACTTACTTGTTAACGAAAAGGTGGTTTCACCAGGAAGCATGACGTATCCGATTATCCCGTTGCAAGCCCAGCAATATTGTCTTTAAACCCATGTGTAAAGTTTAAATTCAATAAAATACAGTAGGAAGCGAATGGCTCTCACCGGCTACTACATTAAGCTTTGTGAGAAAACAATTTGTCTCATAACTATTTGTGGGCTGCTAGATTCATTCCTGAGTATTTAATCTCATCACCTACTTTGGTAGTGTTCTACGAGTTATTATTATATTGTTGTGTCTTTTTTGTATGTATAATAATTAATAGGTAATGCCTTCTATTTCAGGGATTTAACAATATTAATATTTTTCCTTATCAAACTAAGGACTTTAGTAGTACCATTTTTTAAGTATAAATGTTATTTTATTTCTACTACACAAAAGCAATGCATTATAATGAGACTTAAATATTTATTTTAGAAGAGACAATCAAAGGTTGGAAAATTTTCAGTTTTGGCTCTGCAATAAATTACTATGATTATACACTCACTAAAAACCAGGTAATTATTCAGATATGTTTTAGACTGAATCTGTTGAGGTAGGTACATTTGCTATTATAAAACTGCTTATCTGGTAAATAAATGATTTGATTTGGTTGGGAGGAATGCATGTATTCAATCTAAAATTGTTTCCAGGATACTTCAATTTCCTGTCATTAATTGTGTATTTTTAATATTAACTGTCAAACTAATAATTCGCTTCTTAACAACATATGGAGTGTACAATTACCCACATCTACCTGCTGAAGTCATAGAAACACAACTGTACAAACAGATATCACCAAATCTAGTGCTTCAGAAATCGAAACATGATTGTAAATATGAGGAAATACTGAAGAGTACTAAAACTATTGAGAATTGGGAAGTACCAAGAAAGTTTGATGATTTCTCAGCCAAGGGCTTGGTGAATGGTAGTTATGTACCAGGACATTGCAATCCAGTATTCAGTGTTGCTCTAATAGTAGCTTACAGAAACAGACAAAGTCAACTGGACATATTCCTTCCGTATATCCATAATTTTCTAAGGAAACAGAACATACACTACAGGTGAGTGTTGTAATAATTATCTTTTGATCAAATAATGACCAAACAGTTCGGACAAACTAATATATTATCAATAATTGAATCTTGGGTCACATACTCGTACACATGTACAACATAACATTATATTAGATCTGTAATGACTAAATTGATCTAACAAATAAAACATTGATACTCTTCCAGGATATATGTAATAGAACAACAAGATGAGAAGATCTTTAATAAAGGTATTCTATATAATGTTGGCGCAAAGACAGCCATAAGAGACAAGTTCCCGTGCCTCATCCTCCACGACGTTGACCTGCTGCCGCTGGATGAGAGCAATCTGTATGCCTGCTCAGAGAAACCACGACACATGAGCGCAAGCATCGACAAGTTTCGATATGTTCTCCCCTATGACTACTTAGCGGGTGGAGTGCTTGCTGTCAAATCTGAACAATATGTAGCAGCCAATGGTCATTCTAATAGATTTGAAGGGTGGGGCGGTGAAGATGATGATTTCGCCTTCAGACTTACTGCACATCAGTTTGATGTAGTCAGGTATTTACAATCTTACAATTATAATATTTACTATTATTGTTTTTATTGCATGAATACACATGCTGTGTTTTGTAATTTAATAATAAGAGGCACAGTAGGTCTTTTAAGGGAACTAATAATCACCAATACCTAATAAAAAATGCCTGCCTCATTGATGTTGTATCACAAAGTTTCTGCTAAGCAAGAGGTCCTGCATTTGATTCCAAGGTTAGACAATGTGTTATTGGGTTTTCCCATAAGGAATTCCTCAGTAGCAGCCATGGACTCCGGATCTGGGCCATGTTGGTGGTAATAAGCTGGCTTCCATTACATAGACTGATTTAACTGGCAAAATATGCATGTAGTATCAAGTAAACCTCTGCATAACCTATCAGGGATTACAGGCGTGTTGTTGTTATGTTAACTTATAAAAAATATAATCATAACCAATTGTTTTCGCATTATATAATGAATACTTCAACAGATATCCTCGTGAAATGTCTCGCTACTCGATGCTGGAGCACCCACAAGAGCGTCCAAACAGCGCACGCAGACGCATCTTATGGGAAAATTTAAAACGTGGCGGCGTTGATGGGTTGAGTACGTTGCCGTACGTCACCACGAACGTGAAGACCCATCGCTTGTTCACTCTCATCGGGGTCCAGTTATAGCGGTACAGGGCTCTGAGCAAAATACCGAGGTAAACACAGGCCACTGCTAATGGCACGCGTCAGCTAAACCACTAGTCACTACCGATTTGTATTTGGGAATGATATAGGTGGAAGTCAGGTTCACCAATTGATGTTACATGACTGACATGGTGAGATCTTGTTATCATGCATTGTGAACTTGACTTGTTGTTCCTTTACTATTTTACTTAAACAGTTTACTTCAGTCATTATAATTTATGATAGTTCTATGAAAGCTAAATATGATATTTTCAGGATATAATCTTGATGTATGATCATGTGGCTTTACTTTTTGTACCTAGTATTACTCTAAAATAAAAATAAAATGTATTAATTAATGATAACAAAATGAAAATTGGATGTAAAGTATCCCCTAAGCATAAATCGTTCTTGTGCTTGCAGTTGGGTACATGGCACTAAACTTGCACGAAAAGCATTTGATCGTGACACGAATTGCGTGTCAGGCACCACAAGTCATATAAGTAGCCCAATACAAAACAGTGCTGCTCCCTAGCCGCACCTAAATACTGTTTGCAAAATCTGATGTCCATCCCGCAAGTGTCCTAACTACCATAGCAATTGCATATTATGTATTGTGCCTGTACTTTTATCGCCGATAAATTAATTTTTCTGGCAAAACATGAAGCTAAGCCTCAACGCGTTATACGGTTGGTCGCAGTTTTAACTTAACCGCTCAAGTCGGGGTGCCTTATTAACGTAACTGCGCCCAACCCGCGCGGTAATTGCTTAAAACACTCGCATTCTAATATATTGGCCATCCATTTTGACACTACAACAAAATACATTTGACGGCACGGTTGACGCAGTGGCTAAGCGATTAGACTACTGCGCTGTGTGTCGCGGGTTCGATCCCGACACGGAACGAATATTTGTATGGCCCAGATAGTTGCTCCGGGTCTGGGTGTATGTTTGTAAACGCACCCACGATACAGGAGAAATTCCTAGGGTGGGGGGGCAACGATTAAAAAAAACCGTGCGGCTGCTTTTTACGTTAACGAGCAGTCAGATTACAAACATAGGTTTTAGGCTGCCTGTCCACAGAAGCGGAGCGAGCCTGCGGAGCGGAGAAACGGACAAAAATAAACCAATTAGACTGCATAAAATCTTCGCTCCGGTCCCAGTATGCAATCGTATTGGTTAATATTTGTCCGTTTCTCCGCTCCGCAGCCTCGCTCCGCTTCTGTGGACAGGCAGCCTAAGGCCCGGTATCCACCAAAGCGGAGACGAGCAGAACGGAGAGGAGATGTGCCAAATTCGACCAATCACAGGAAGGGCAAAAGACCAGATGTAGAATTAAACTAATGTGATTGGCCGGTTTCCGCACATCTCCTCTCGTCTCCGCTCCTCTCCGCTTTGGTGGAAACCGGCCCTTAGTTTATTTTTAATTTGTCGGAATGCGATAGAAGTGCGTTACGCAAAGTGTCCCGGTTCCCGGCTTAGTTAGTAGTGCGCTCAGGTCCAGCAGCCGAGTATATTGTTTGATTACCACGAGGTGCGCCGGTTACCTACTCATTTCATTTACTTTAAGTGCCCACATACCGCGCCTTCAACGCATGTACTCCTAATTAATAAGCTTAATTTTATTTTACTTGCCTTGTTAGTTACCTAGTTGGTTTGTTAATTAGTATGTATTGTCAAATCTTGTAACAGAATTTAAACCAGTTCCTCCCAACTGATTGAGCTGAAAGCACACACCTTTGGTTCTGGTGACAATATAATTTTATGATAGACATGACAGACATCCATTTGTGTCTTGCATATAAGTATGTAACACTCGACAACCAGTAACCCTGGATATGTTGTTTTACGTGATATAAGTATTGGTGGTAAAAGTTGTTCACAATTATAAGTATTATGAATCCTTCCCTGGTTTTTAGTTAGGTAACATTTTGTAATTAAAGCTGCATGTCTAGCAATAAGCTTGGACACCCGTCAAGCTATTTGGTATACCTACGGCCATTTGCTACTAATAATTGTTGTGAGTGCTAAATTGCTAAATATGTTGTCTATTATTTTATTTACGTCAATGCTGCTGTGTCAAGTATGCCGTGAGCTTCAAAACTATTCTTCAATCACGCCACTTTGTATTCTATTGGGATATTTTCAGCATCGTTCGTTTTGTTAGATAAGCTTTTATGTAGGTAAGTTGCCTTGTTAGTAAGTATGTATTGGTCGAATTAAACTTAACTTTCATCTTTTAATTTTAATAAAAGCTTAATTTAATAGCTGTTTTTGTTAAATTGTATTTTTGATTATTTGAATTTCAGTGAATGATGCATACTAACGTAATTTTAAGACCTTTGTTGTGTGACATGTTAGTAACATGACTGTGTGAAGTGAATTATTATTGAATTTTATTTGATTGATATAATAAGTAGGTAGGTTACTAACGTAGTTTTAAGAAATTTGTTGCTAAAAATTATGGACAAACTTGGTCTGACATAAATGTATTTTATTTTTATTAATGTTTTCAAGGATTTTTTGGTTTGATTGAACAAAAAAATTTGATTTTGGACGATTCAATTTTGACCCTTTAAACGTTGGACCGCTATTTACGCCACACCCTGAATTGATTGTGTGTTTATATGATTAATGTCACACCCTGTATCGTTATTCCCGTTGCGTTGTCATTTCGAGGTTACATTACAGGCGAATGCGCCTGTTTGACCTAGATTGTCCAATAATCAATAATAACACTAATAATACTTGATCCTTCGATCTCTAAATGTAACAAATTGGGGCTCTCAGTCAGTCGCTCCGTTGTTGTGCCCACCAACTATGTACTATGTGCTAATATTATATTGATGCATTTGTTAGGCTAGTTTGTATCAAATACACAATGTTAGGTACTACCTGTTCTAGCTGACTTGTATTATGTGATATTTTTACAAATACTGATGTTTGTATAAAGTAGACATTACGGTAAAAAAAAATATTGAGTATGTACGACGACCAATCACGCTATGCAAAACCTAAAATGGCCACTTTAGAAGATTGCGATATTGCTTTAGATATGAATTGCGTTAAAATTCGTAAAATGGACATCATAATAGTAACTGCGTCTGTGACCATTTTACGAATTTTAACGCAATTCATATTATAGGCGTCCTGTAATGATCTGTCATTATACGGGAAGCTGGTACAAAGCGAGGTCAGGTTATACTGGATATGTCGTATAATAATATAATTATGTGTATAGCTTGATGTGTCGCCGTATGTACTTATCTAGTGATGATTTAAATGCAATAACGTTTATTTTAATCCGCGCAAAAGAATATAAAAATCTGCATAATTACCTATTGTTTATGAAATCGATTACCTACCTATAAGCGCCGTTTTGTTGATAAATTATGGATAAATCTTTCCATGAAGCATTGTTAATAATCGTCGAAACGAATAGTAATCTTTGGAAACTATATATTTTCCATCAGAATCTCAATTCATTTAAAGTAGGTATGCCTATTTTCACTAACAGTGAGCAGACGACATCTAAAATATGTAGATGTTTTCTGTTGAAGTCTAAATTATTGACTACTAGCGGACGTCACGCGGTTTCACCCGCGTAGTTCCCGTTCCCGTGGGAATACAGGGATAAAAAGTAGCCTATGTCACCCGGGGATAGTGTAGCTTCCCAACGGTGAAAGAATTTTTGAAATCGGTTCAGTAGATCCCGAGATTACCCCTTACAATTTAACAAATATACAAACACACAAACTTTACTTCTTTATAATATTAGTATAGAAGAACTGAAAGTCGAAGTGTGAAATTTCGATACGATGTAAAAATTGTTACTGAAATAAATGAAATTTTGGGGGACATGAGGAACAGGGTCTAAAGTTCCTCATCCCCCATAGAAAAGGAAGGAACCTCTGACGGGTGTTGTGTCTGGTGGGCTAACGGCCCGACATAAGTCGGGATTTTCTATATAGGCTAATGTCGCTGATAAAGTTGATAGCGCGATGTGGGATCAGCCAATTAGTTCGCATGTGTTGCGACTTGCGATAGATGTCGCTGTCGCCACAAAATGATCTATGATGATTTGTAGAAAATATTAACGTATTCATTTACGTATCGATTGCTTGTGGATTCCGTCAATGACTGGTAAAAGAACCATTAAAATATTAAATGGCTGCTCGTTCAAGCGGTTACTGAGAACATTTTGTATGCTGTCATAAGTTTTATTTATTTAAAAATTGATGTAAATGTTTCGTAATTTTCTCAATATTTTTTTAGCAGGTATTAAACTGCCTCACTAAGAATGATACCTTTAATAAAATAATAATGTCTTCTTATCTGCTTAGACTTATTCCCACACCTAACATTTGATTTGTAATACAAAAACATGCAATCAATATACGATGTTGATTACAAATGAAGACTATGTATTTAATCACCTACTCCTGAGTCCTTACAATCCAGAGTTTGTTTCGCAATATCATAAATAATCATAATCATAGGCGCCGGCCGCAGGGTGCCGTGCAAGGGGATGCACTTGCACTCCCCTGTCGGAAAAGAAATGACATAGCAGAGATTGAGTATTTTTTTTTAATACTATTATTTATACTGAAAACGGGATATTTACCATTTTTACTGATTGTTTCGAGTTCCCGATATTTCGGCGCTGTTACAAGCACCATGATCACGGATAAACTGAAGTCATTGCGGGTGGATGTTTATGAGCAGACAAATCGGTCTACCCTCTTTCTTGTTCGTTTTTTGCGTTCGGTACCACTACCATTGTCACTCACTACACGATTCTGTTCCCGACACACAAAACTCACTGTGTCCACTCGCGAGCTTTTTTCCACACTTTTTCGGTTTTTGCACAGTTGAACCACTGGATTATTTTTTTTAATATGTAACTAAAGTGTAAAATCAATTAGATACCTTCAAATGCGGCTGGTAAACACGGGACTTACTGTAATACTAGGATTACCTATTTCAATCATTAAGGGTGTTAACTAATTTTTGGAAGTGTTTTCATTTTATAGATAGGCACGTAAAAATTATGAAAAATTATATTATTATATGAATTTATGTGTTTAAATTTCGCGCCTAAACGCTTCAAGCTGTCACGTCGTCTCGTTGTGGCAAGTCTACATCCAAGTATCGGTTACTGTAACTGGTGCAGGTACTAGGACTGAGCTAATAATACAATTTTCAATTTATCCTGCCACTACAAAATTTATTAACCCTGCTGATGGCGATACTCTATAAAAATGACAAGGAAGGAAACATCAGATTTTTATATAAATAAAATCAAATATTATGTGAATACATTGGTTTTCTGACCAAAAATAAAGTAGTCATGGATGTGAGTTGTGAGCGCTTGCCTCCCGACGAGGAGCCCAAGCTGAAGTACGATGGACTAGAGAACGACGTTCACAACATCTTGTTGAAAGACACAGTGAGCTGTATTTGTGTGCATTCCAAGTTTATATGTCTGGGGACACAAAAGGGGGTGATACATCTGTTAGATCACGAAGGGAACACAGTGCTCATATCACAAAATGGTGAGAATAAAGAGGACTTGCAGGCTCATACAAAAGCTGTGAACAGAATCTCGGTGGAGCTGAACGGGGACTACATCGCCAGCTGCTCGGACGACTGCACGGCGCTGGTTTACGGCCTGTATACGAGCGACAGCACTCATCTCAGCCTGGGCAGGGGGGTCAAGTATATCGCATTGGACCCTTGCTACTCCAAGCCCGGCTCGGGAAAACGATTTTTAACAGGTAGGAAACGTGATGTTTTCGTAAAATTGTCTTAAGTACTATCGAAGAATTACCTACAACTAACATAAGTATTACGAAATACTGTTCAAAAACCACCTCGAATTTTTAACAGACTTCTGAAAAAGGAGGTGGTTATTTGGTTATGTATTCCACACTTTTTGCATAATTATCTGGAGTAATCTTTTGTAGATTTCTCTCAGCTTACTGGTCTGAATTTCGTGATTGTTTTTTCATTGGTTAACCTTTTACGCACGAGCTTCCTTTAACCGTTAAAGGAAGCTCGTGCGATGGTCCCTAGTTTTTTATCATATTTAACTTTATAAACTTGGGTAGTTTACGTATGAGTAATCTTGAAACATTTTGTCTACCTAGCTATGACAAAAAAAATGTAGGATATCTGATTGATTCCAATAAATAAAGTCTTTGTCTTATAAACCTAGCAACCTAACTTTCGTATCCATGACGGCACCTGCGCCTTAGGTAGGTTAGTGTTGCAGCGAATGAAACTCTTCCGACCTTAACCAACATTTGGTGGTTCTCTTTAGTTAGATCTGTTCCAAAATTACGCACAGCAGAATTTACATTGGAGTAGAATCGGGAATTTCAGCATACTGTCCTAAATTACCAAATACTTAGATCGCTATAAAATGCCCAAAAACATAATAATGACAGTTTTGTAACTTAATTGTAGCGAATTATTGTTTATTTTTCCTATTACAGGCGATACCAAATTAACATTACATGAAAAGGGGTTCTTAAACCGACTTCGTAGCACAGTTCTGTGCGAATGCGAAGGCTTTGTGCAGGCCATGTCGTGGCACGAGCGCTTCGTGGCGTGGGCCAGCGAGGTGGGCGTGCGCGTGTACGACCTGGTGGCACGCTGCTCGCTCGGCCTCATCCAGTGGGAGAAGGTCCCCAACCGGTCCATAGAAGACTATCGCTGCAACCTTCTCTGGTGCGCCCCTAAGACGCTCATGATCGGCTGGGTCGACACGATCAGGATCTGTGTCATACGGAAACGAAGTCAAATCGAGCTTCAGACGCGAGATGACACCGAGTATTTAGTCGACCCTGTGTACACCTTCCGGACTGACTACTTCATCAGTGGCTTAGGTCCCCTGGACGACCAACTAGTAGTGCTAGGAGTACATAAGGAGTGTGACCCCGAAACTGGTAAAGCGCAAAGACCTGTGCTTGCCGTTGCTGACTATCAAGATTGTCAACTACGTACTAGAACCAAGAAAAGTCTCAAAGCTTGTGGTTACCAGAAGTATTCATGTAATGACTATTATTTAGAAATGCTCATAGAGGAGAAAAGATTTTTCATAGTATCTCCCAAGGACATAGTAGTCGCTAGTCCTTATGATATCGACGATAGAGTTAAATGGCTCACAGAACAAGGACGATTCGAAAAGGCAATCACCGCTCTCGAAGAAGTTGGTGGGAAGACGTCAAAACACTCGGTGATGACCGTCGGTTTGCAGTACCTGGATCATTTGATGGCTGAGCAGTTGTACGAGGAGGCGGCCATTCTCTGCGCCAGGATTTGTAAGAACGATAAAGTGTTGTGGGAGATGCAGATATTGAAGTTTGCTGAAGTGAACCAGGTGCGGGTGGTTAGTCCGTATGTGCCTAAAACTTCTGAACAAGCATTAAGTTCTCACATATACGAGCTAATATTTCATGAGTATCTGATATGGAACTCTCAGGGATTCCTGAAAATAGTTCAAGAATGGAATTCTGCGTTATACAGGACTGATGTCATTGTCAAGCAAGTCTTAGAACATCTGTTGAACACAGAGGTCGACAAAAACACATATTTAGAAGCTTTGGCTCTTTTGTATTGCTACCAAAAGAAATACGACAAAGCTTTGACGACATACTTGACGCTCCAGCACAAAGACGTGTTCACTCTGATCACTAAACACAACATGCACAACGTGATCCACGACAAGATACTGGACCTGATGACTCTAGACTGTGATAAGGCAATATCAATTCTCATGGACAAGCCCAGGGTGCCTGTAGAGGTGGTGGAGGAACAACTCGCAAGCAATGACAAGTTGCTATTCAAATATTTAGATGCTTACATTGGAATTGAACCCAACGGTAGGTATCACAAAAAAATAGTTAGCCTTTATGCTAAATATGCAAGGCATAAACTTCTTCAATTCTTGAAATGCAGTGATAATTACCCCATACAAGAAGCCTTGGATGTGTGCCAGAGCAATGAGTTTTACCCTGAAATGGTGTTCCTATTGGGACGTATTGGCAACACGAGGGAAGCTCTGCAAATCATAATGGAGCAGCTGAAGGACATCAACCAAGCTATCAATTTCTGCCAAGAGCACAATGATAAAGAATTGTGGATTGACCTCATCGAGCAGATAGTGGACAAACCTGAATACGTGACGCTAATGCTCAAGAGAATAGGAAACTATGTGGATCCGCGAATATTAATACAAAAGATACAATCCGGATGTGAGATAAAGGATTTAAAGGACTCATTAGCAAAGATGATGTGTGATTATAATCTTCAGCTGTCGGTGCAAGAAGCATGTAAAGTGATCACGTTACGGAACTACTTTGAGATACATCAAAAGTTAATAGTAAATCAGCAGAGAGGTATTTCTGTTACGGACGACTTGATGTGTTGTGTGTGCTATGGTCAGATTATAGTTAGGGACGTACTCTACGCCTCAGATTTGGTCGTATTCAACTGTCGCCATTCATTCCACAAAAAGTGCCTTCCCGAGGCAGTCCAGTGCCAGACTTGTACGGTGTGCAGTGCTGTCAAAATGTAACCCATATCACTAGCTTTCAGTTTTTTTTTGCTTGGTGCTTTTATGCGAAAAAAGTAGGTGGCGTGTTTTCATTATTTTAAATAATTGCATTTATGCATGTGTGGAATAGCACATCATGCAAATGGCTTCCACGAATTTGCTGGCACATGACGCACTCTTGTTGAAATTTTAAAGAAATCCAGTGGTAAAATAACAAAACGGGTGAAGATACAAGTACACAACCAAGAAATACCTCATGCAATAATTGAATTGTTTCACACTCACTAGAGCGTTGTGCTCGTCAAGTGTTCCTCTGACTCCAACTTCGTCAAGAGACTTCCTCTTTTATTAATCCTAAACTATCAGTTCACAGTTGTCAAATAGTTTTTGGCTGCCAACACTATTCAACACAAATGGCGGCAAATTCAAATATTGCGTTTTGGGACATACGATATTAGATAAAGCCAAGATACAAATAAAGTAAAACTAAAATAAATGTGTAGGTATGTTTTACTGCCCGTAACAAATGGAAAAGGTTTGAATATTAATAATTGTGTGCAATGTCGTGACTCGTAGAGTAGGACTATTCGGCTGGCAATGTATAGGGCAGCATATTGCCCCAGTCCGAGCCGACCCTGACGGCGACCGGCAGAGTCATCGCCATGCCGCACCGCTGCCCGCACCCCTCCATTACTTGTTTTATTATTGCTGAAATATATATTATAATAAAGGTTTTGTTGCGAGGGACCCACACTAACAACTCTTGCTCAGGTTTGTTTCGAGTTAAGATTCAAACAGATTTAGGCAGAGACCTGCAATCTGCCATGACATGACATGGCAGAAGTACTCCGGAAAACAAACCTACCACAGCAACAACATATTATATTAAATTTTACCCGAAGCGGCATCGATTATCGAAATATATCCTAATTTAACGAGCAGATTACAATTGTTTAGGGTAAAATTATAATGAAAACTGATGCTGTAGTTATTTTAGTTACTGATACCTACAAACATTGTGAGGTTTAATATGGTAACTTTTAATAGAGACTTTAGATACCGAAATCAATATTCTTAATAACCACTCATCATCATCATTTCAGCCGAAAGACGTCCACTGCTGGACTTAGGCCTCCCCTAAGTGTCGCCACATTGACCGGTCCCGTGCGTCTCGCATCCAGCGGATCCCCGCAACCTTCACCAGGTCGTCGGTCTACCTAGTGGGAGGCCTTCCAACGCAACGTCTTCCGGTTTGCGGTCGCCACTCCAGAACTTTCCGGCCCCATCGGTCATCCGTTCTGCGAGCAATGTGCCCACTGCCACTTTAGTTTGCCAATTCTTCGGGCCATGTCGGTAACCTTGGTTCTCGTGCGGATGTCCTCATTTCTAATTCGATCACTCAAGGAAACTCCGAGCATAGCTCTCTCCATTGCCCTTTGGGTGACTTTCAGCTTTCTGATGAGGCCCATTGTGAGCGACCACGTTTCGGTCCCGTATGTAATCACTGGCAACACAGACTGGTCATAGACTTTCGTCTTGAGACACTGTGGTAAGTTGGACGAGAAGATACTACTTAGCTTCCCAAACGCTACCCAGCCGAGTCGGATTCGACGATTGACCTACTTTCTCAAAGTTGGACCTACCTAACTGAACTGTTTGTCCAAGGTAGACATAGTCGTCTACAACTTCGAGTGTAGAGTCTCCGATGTTGATAGGAGTGGGTGTTACATGGGCATTCAACATGACATTGGTTTTGCCCATGTTCATTTTAAGACCCACTCTTTCGGAAGCTCTACTGAGGTCATCGAGCATTGTACTGAGGTCCTCCATGGTCTCTGCCATGACCACTATATCGTCGGCAAACCGAAAGTGAGTGATGTACTCGCCATTGATATTGATGCCTAGTCCTCTCCAGTCCGGAACCTTGAAAACATCCTCCAGTACAGCGGTGAACAGCTTCGGAGATATGACGTCTCCCTGTCTCACACCTCGCTGCAGAAGGATAGGTTCCGAAATGTGGTCCTGAAGTCGGACTGACATGGTGGCGTTTTTGTACATACACTTGAACACCTCCATGTACCGGTGGTCGATTTGGCACCTTTGGAGAGATTGTAGCACAGCCCAAGTCTTAGCCGTGGTCTCTCGAACGCTTTCTCGTAGTCCACAAACGCTAAACAGAGAGGCAGATTATACTCTTCGGTCTTCTGTATAACCTGCCGCAGCGTATGTATGTGGTCTACGGTGCTAAAGCCTTTTTGGAATCCGGCTTGTTCGGGAGGTTGAAAGTCGTCAAACTTGCGCGCGAGACGATTCGTAATAATTAATAATTTATTTATTAAACAGACTACAGACAGGTCCACTGCGTTAGTCACGAAATAACTTAGCCTATGTTAGTACCTACTTAATAATTATTATTAAACTTACGTTACTAGAATGTTAGTAACAATAAAACTTATAAAACTATGTTAGTACTTATATTCTACTAAACACAAGGTTTTTTTTTTATAAGATGCCTCACTATGGGGCTTTCGTCATGCCTATCAGCAATAACGCTCAAAAGGCTGTTGTTACTGCCACGCAATCTGGCGAAAAGAGAGGCATTTTTCTTACGCACTACAGCTGAGAAGCTGTCTACTCTGGCTTGTGCAAACATTGCAGATGCACTGCAATATCGTGGCAGTCGCAAAAGTGCCCTGTAAGCGTTATTGTATTGAACACGCAAAGCATTCTGCCGTCCACCAACTAAAAGGCCGTTAAGCCACAGTTGGACGTTTTTCACTTTGTAATGTAGTCTTATACAACTTTCGATGCTCTATCTTTTGCTGTAAGAATCATTTTTCTATGATTTATAGTTTTAGAGATACAGAACATTGCTGAGCAGTTAAACCACATAAATTTCGTTACTCCCTTAATTAAAAAGCGGCTAAGCCACAATACTTCTCTAGAAAGACGTTAACATATTTTAACGGCAAATTGATGTATCATCTATATCTATCTTCTATACATATAATAAATCTGTAGAAAAATCTTTTTTGTACATCGAAAATATTTAAAAAAAAAATTGTCAGGGTATTAAAGTATAACCAACAGAACACATTTCCACCATTTTTGGAATTTTTGTCTGTTTGTCTGTTTATCTGTTTGTCTGTTTCGATGACTAAGCATCACGTCAAATTTACGAAACGAATGTAGATAACTTTTATACATAAATATTGTGCGTAACTTGGGCTATTACTTAGTCTTTGTTTCATCGTAATCGGTGCTCTCTATCAAAAGATATATGCATTTATAGTTTTCAAGAAGAACTTATCATGATGGTCAAGAATGAGACAAGCAACGACATCTATTGAACGAATATGGTACTTATTAATAAATGCCTTCACAAGATAACTTTAAATAAGTAATGATAGCAAAAGGTACGTAGATAAAAGTCTAAATGACGCTGTTTTCAAAATCTACATAGCCTAAACCCTATAGTGTTTGATCGCTCTTTTTTAGCAGTTTATCTTCGTCTTCGACAGATGGCGTTATTCATTTGATGTCATTTTCTGAACCGCGGTGCTATTAAATAAACATATGTTTCGTGAATAGTCAACAAATAAAGATTTACCAATTACACAGTATAAAAATACTATTTTTTTTTAAACTAAATTAAAATTAGATAAAACCCACGACATATTTTGTTTGTACCGTGTGGGAATCGAACCTGCGACACGCAGTGCTACTGTTAATCGTCCAGCCACTGCACCAAACATGTCTTTATATAGATGTGGTGTGTTGTTAGCCCTATGTGTCGAGGCCGCGGTATTTCTTTCGAAGAACCCGCAGCCCCGACGGGCGTCGGTCCTTGGGAGCCCCTTCAATGTTGCTGATATCCCTTTGAGACGCGCGTGGAACACGAACGCGCCTCCATCGTCATAGGACTGACGAACGATTAACTAGCCCGTTACTCACCGTTCACAGGCCCGCGCCTACGGTGGCCGGAAGCCATCACGTGGCCCCCAATGCCCGGAGCGTCTCCCGCGGCGGCTGGGAAGAGGGGTTGTGTCCCTCTTACGTTCACCTCTTTCGCTAGCATTACTGCTTCGCAGAAGGAGGTGACGGCGTTCTATTTCAGATTCGATGTCCCAGACTCGGTACAGGTACCTCTCGAAACAGCCTCTAATCCCCCCTTTTTTGTGGTTCGTAAATTATCAAATGACTCATCCCGCTCTGGGCGGAGCGGAAGAAAGTGTCAGACTTCTACTGACTAAAAACCACCCACGTTCCTTCTTAGCCCTTTGTGTTTCGGGGCCATGGTATCTCTTGCGGACAAGCGTCAGTAAGTTAACGCAGGGCAATGATTATATGTACTTTTATCTAAGCGACGCATTTTAGTTTCCGACAAGCACGCGAACGAAGTCGCGGGCACAGCTAGTTTTTTTCTAAATTTACTTAACTAAAAGTACGTTATGTAGTCATGCTTGACTAAAAAGCAGCTAAGCGTCTTTAACTACCTTCATGTATTGTGTCATACAAATAACCATCTGAAAAACTACACTAGAAAGCAGTTATACGCCAATAGCGGCTTTTAAGTTATGTATTGAAATTAGTATTAGCTAAACATCAATCGCTAGAGAGCAGCTAAACGACAATACTAGACTAAAAAGCAGTTAAACGCTCGTGATTTGCATTTGCGTTTGACCAGCTCAGGCTATAATATAATATAATTAGAAGTAATTATACGGTAGCAGTTCCTAAGAGAAAATATATTCAGGAGCCTAAGAGAAATGCAAAAAGAACTTTTACTTTACAAAAGAGTGATGGAGTTTTAATGAAGGTATGCAAAGTATTTTTCTTAACTACTTTAGGTTACTGCAAAAAAAATGATAAAATATTGCTTAATTCTCTTAATCCTGACAAAGATATTGATAAACGGGGCATGCACGTAAAGACTCCAGCTCTTAATAGAGATATTATTACGGAACATATTGAATCTTTCAATCCAGCTGCACCGCACTTTCGTCGTGAACACGCTCCTCATCGTCGTTATTTGCCCAGTGAAATTAATATTACGTTTATGTATTCTGATTTTTGTTCGAAATATCCAGAATACAAAGTGGGCTATGAGCTATACTGATCACATCTAAAGAGTCTAAACATATCGTTCGCTCGACTAGGAAATGAGAAATGCGAAATATGCGAATCTTACAGATTGCATAGTCTTGATACAAACCATAATGTTCGCACGCAAGCTATACCTGATTGTAATGCATGTTCGACATGGGCAAAACACCATGACAAGTATAAAAAGGCAAGAGAATTATATAATTTACACAAAACTTTGGAACAGAATACTCAACAGATATATTTTAGTAGCGACTTAGAAAAAGTAATTATGTTACCACAACTAGATACGTTTAAATCCGTAATTTTTTGAATACCAGACATTCGCACCAGTAGGAAAAATCACAAGGGATGTGAAACCTTTAGCCGCCATATGGCATGATGGTATAGTAGGCCGTAAACAGGATGATATCATGAGTGCTTATTACAGCTTTTTACTTAAATTTCGAGAAATCCAATAAATCAATTTGTGGCTTGATAATTGTACATCTCAAAATAAAAACTGGTTATTGTTTTCTACGCTAATCGACCTCATCAATAGTGACTTAATAGCCACAAAAACTATCACTCTATTTTATTTCGAACCCACACATTTATGAGCTGTGATCAATTTCACCGTCAAGTCGAATTATAGATGAAGCGGAAAAAGACCATATATGATTTCACAGACTTTGAAAATGCAGTGGCCTCAGCAAATAATGGTAAAGTTCTGGTTAAATCCATGCAGAGCGTATCTTAAAAATATGACTCAAGTGTGTTTAAAACGAGGAAGTTTTGATCTCCATTATAAGGAAGCTTTTGATGAGGAATCTGTGTCTCTTAAATTTTTAAACGATAAATACTTGAAGAACCCGCATTTTGTTTTAACATTTCGTACGCAACCGAAAGGAATAGATGAGATGAGAAAGATTAATCTTTTAACAAAGTTATCGCCAATTATACCTAAACATAAGATGTTATTTTAGCAAAATTTACCGATCATTGAAGGAAATAATATCTGAATTGAACCAGAAGAAAAACAAAAGGAACGTAACTTTATAAACTAGGATATGTAGTAAACATAAAGACTGAAAAAGTGCCTTTAGAATAATGTTGTTTTTTATATTTTATTAAATATAATTATTATATTTAGTATAATTGCTTATTTAGTATAATTGCTTATTTACCTAATCTGATTTACTCATTTTGTTAAAGTTTTTAATTAGTATTTAAGCATAAAAAATGGCCGAATTTATATTTTTTATATAAAGTCTAATATTTAATTGATTATGACGTTATGTGTTACACACAATTATATTATTTCAACTTTGCAATTATTGATCTCTGATTGTGATATGTTTATTTCATATGCATAAGAATTTGAAACCAATGTGTGTCATGTGCCATAAAGCTTTCAAAAACGATACTTACATGTTTTGGGTATTTTTATAAAATAATTATAAAATAATTTTTCCTATGGTTTCGCGAATACTGATTATTATTAAAGATGTAATTGTGATCTCATTACTGAATAAGATTTGTAAAAGTTTGATTAAACTTGGTTTTTTTATTTTATATTGTTTAATTAATAAGCTATTTGTTAAGTTCCTACACAATTTAATTAGACGTACCTACTGATTGTCTATTCTTTTTAATAAATAAAGTTCTGATTTTCATAGAATAGTTTTTAACTTCTCAACTTTTTACCCGCAAGTGCTTATTTAAAAGGCAGTTAATTGCGAGCGAGATGTCTTTAACTGCCTTCTAGTTAAGCAATAGGAGAACCAGTATAAAAATATGTTTTACAATACCGAGCTTAAAAGTGTTTAAAATCCCATAACTGCTTTCTAAGTCAGCAAAGTTAGTCTTCCAAGTGTTAGTTACTAGGCTATAAGTCTGTTAAAATCCTTTAACTGCTTTATAACTAAGTATATTTTGATAACTTTTACTATAAGTACAAGACGTGGCGGCTACAAGAAATTGCTTTACTATAAAGCAGTTAAGGTATGGTTAGCGGCCTTATAGTGCAGTATATTAAGTAAAAATGAAAAAAATTGCTTAGCTAAAAGTTAGAAAATGAATTTAAATAAAATGTGATTAATATAAATGAATGAAATATATCACATATTGTGCAAAAAGACTATGCCTACGTATATAACTTGCAACCTTGTTCCTAGGTAGCATACTTTTCAAGAGACATCAATTCCCACTTATTTTTGCGTTTTCTCGAAAACTACTTTTTGCGCTTAGCGGCCTTTTAGTTAGTGGACGGCAGCATTTAGTACAGTTGATCCATAAGGCGCTCGAGTACAGAGATGTGCAGTATATGCTTTAAAAAGCGTGATTTTGACCGCATCTGTACATCGAGCGAACCTACGGGCCAACATATTCGCCCCCACCGACAATGCTCTGCGCTCCCGTTCAACATCCTCATTATCTTTAAGGTCGTCAGCAATTAAATGTCCAAGGTATTTGAAGCAGTGTACCCGAAGAATCGGGACGTCATTAATTTTAATAGGAGGTACGTTTTCTGGACATTTCTTACCAGCAGCCTTAAAAACCATGAGTTCCGACTTTTTTACGTTATATTTTAACCCATATGGTTAGGCGTAGTTCTCACAAATCTTAACCAATTTTCTGAGTGCACTGACCGAGGGAGCCAGCAACACCATATCATCGCCGTTGCTGATGTTGTTAAAACACAACCCGTCAACTCTTGAAAACAACTTGTAGACATGACTCAGAAGTGAGATGGGCCTATAATTCTTCAGCTGGGCATTGTCGCCCTTCTTGAAGAAGAGTACCACCACACCTCTGCACCATGCCTGCGGCGTTTTTCCCTCGAGTATGACGGAACCGAACAGCTTCTGAAGGGCCTTAAGGACCGGTTTGCCACCCGCCTTCAAGAGTTAGGCTGTAATTCCGTCATCACCCGGTGCCTTGTTGTTCTTGAGCTGTTTCAGAGCCATCCTAATCTCGTACTGACATCCGAGATGTCTTCGGTATAGTGTCGGGTTAGTCTAGCTCTTGGGTCTTCAACTAGATCTTCAACGGGTTTGCTGGTTGACACGCGTCACAGCTTTACACACAGCTGCCCATAGAAACGCTCGATCTCCCTCAGAAACTCCGGTAGTAGGTAACCATACTGCTTTATTTAAAATTAACTATGGTCTAGATGAATTTGTCACATATTAAATGACGAATTCGTCATACTATACTTTTGATGTGTGAATAATATTTTTTGATGAATAGCATTCGCCAGCTCTGTCGTCAACAGGGCCATACGGCCGGGGACCGTAGTATTTAGTAGGGTAAATGATTAAAACTTACGCACTGAATGTAATCTCGATACCTTTGTTTACATATTGTATGACTTTTAGTAGGTATTAAAAAGAATAGAATACCAGCGGCTCTGGGCACGTTCTGGTCGTGCACCTCCCACACCAGCTCGTCGTGTATCTGCAGCAGCAGGCACGCGCCCACGGGCGGCACACTGTCGCGCAACGCACGCGACGTCGCGATCATCGCCGTCTTGCACAAGTCTGCCGCAGACCCTGGGCGTGACCAACTTAGATCATTTTCTGAAGTGGGCTGTTTAAAAGTGGCCCACTTTTGATGTCATGATTTTTTTTCAAATGCCATAGTTGTAAAATAAAAGCGATGAATAAAAATCGTAGATCATTTTTGAAAAATATAATTTTTACACCATGTATGGCGACAATGGAGGACAGTCCTGCGCTATCTAAGATGTCTAGAGATATCAAGGGGAATTGGGAGCTGATAACGTTAGAGAGAGATATATTTAGAGTGCAATAGTTTTGAGTCAACTTTAGTTCTTACCATCCTTAAATCCTCTTAGCACAACGCTGGAGGATTCAGGTCTATTAGGCTTTCCGTTGAGGAGAGGTGATTAGGTTCCTAGTAGGTACCTACCCTGTACCATCTCCTACACTACATCGCCTATACCCAGCGCGTAGTTAATTACTACTGGCAGATTAGGACAACGACTTGACTCTGCAGACACAAACCAGATGGTCTGATCCATTTCATTAAGTAAAATTAAGTTAGCTCTATACAACAGCTACTCTGCCAGAGGTGAAGTCTAACCTTGCACAATAAAGTTGACCGCTTGCCGTTCAGCGTGCGCCTTCTTGTCGAAGTGTTCGCTGGCGATGTCGGTGAAGCGTCGCACGCGGCCGCACAGCGTGGCCAAGCGCCCGCCCGCCGCGCCGCACTGCGACACCACGCCGCGACCGAACGACTTCAGCGACGGAAACGATCCTGATTGGAACAACAACACGATCATTCTCTTAAGGCGGTAAAAAAGCCTATAAAGTTGTTTCTTTTAAGGAGAAGGTGACATACGGACGGACGTTTTTTACTAACACTTATACAGATACTAACACTTTTATTGATACACCTTGTAGTTTAAACTGTTAGGTGCGACAACAGGTAGGCTGCATATGTTGAATGTTGTTCATCAAAATATGCAGGGATTATCTGGCAAAGAATTAGAGTTAAGTTTGTTTATGGAGAATCAAGATGTTCAGGTTTTATGCCTAACTGAACATTGGTTGAAGGAACATGAAGTAGCATTTATCAATGATGATTTCTATACCGTACAGAGTGCATTTGTGAGAAAAAATGCTATTCGCGGTGGATCTTTAATTCTTGTATCAAACAAATTAAAATGTAAACAACGTTTAGACTTAGTTAATCTTTCCATTGAGCGCATTATTGAGTTGTCTTGCGTTGAACTCGAGCGATACTTAATAATTTGTGTTTATAGACCCCCTTCTGGGGACTTTACTCGTTTCGAAACTGTAATGGAGGATTCACTTAATAAATTAAAATCAAGTAATAAATCTATAATTTTATGTGGAGATTTTAATGTTAATATTTTAGATGTTACTCCATTAAGTATCAGGTTTCTCAATCTGTTTAGATCGTTTAATTTAGTTAATCTGTTTTTTGAACCAACAAGGATCACGGCTTCTTCATCAACTTGCCTTGATAATATGTTCAGTGATTGTGTTGCCGAGGACAAATTAGTGTTAAGTGACTTATCGTCTGATCACTGTGGCTTAAAAGCTAGCTTCCCTATGCCATTAAAAAAAAAGCCGCGCACAATAGAATGCAGGCCTCATACAGCTAGTCGTTGCAATAAATTTAAAAATAATGTAGCACTTAAAGTAACACCGTCAATAGTAGAACACGAAACTCCTAATGAAATTTATAAAGCCCTTTTTGATGTTGTTCAAAATGAATACCTATCTATTTTTAAGTCGAAAACTGTTAACATTAAGGGACCTTCTGTGGGCTTCAACCAATGGGCCACACCAGGTATTTACAAAAGTCGAACCCGATTATACGAGTTGTATGGTCTTAAACAATACCGGTTTGATACAACTTTTCTAGACTATGTTAAAAATTATTCTAAATTATTTAAAAAGATTTGTATTATTGCAAAATCTAAATTCTTAAGCGAGACCATTAAAAATTCTAATAATAAAGTTAAAGCCACTTGGAAAATCATTAACAATGAAACGGGTAAATCAGTTAAACAAGATAATCACCTTGAGATCATGGTGGGTAACAAATTAGTTAATAAAGCAGCCGACGTAGCCGAGGCTTTTAATGAGTATTTTGCCAGCATACCTATAGCGACGACTCGTTCCCTAAGTTCGTCGCCGTCTAAAGCCGAAGATCTTTTGCATAGCAGCGTGTCTAAATGTGGTAACGTATTTAGTTTCGAACATGTAACACCTATTGATGTGGTTAACGTTTTTAATTCACTTAAGTCTAAAAACACAGGTGATTTTTGGGGCATTTCTATTAAACTATTAAGTAACATAATCGACATTGTAGCCCCCTGTCTTGCTGTCACTTTCAATAAATGCGTTGATTTGGGGACTTTCCCTGATCTTATGAAAAGCAGTAAAGTCATCCCTCTATTTAAATCTGGCAGCAAACATGATATTGGTAACTTTAGACCAATTTCTATATTACCCGCATTTAGCAAAATTTTTGAAAAATTAATTCTCAAACAGTTGTTAGTACATTTTAATTTAAATAATCTCCTTCACAATGATCAATATGGCTTTACAAAGGGTCGTTCGACTACGGATGCAGGTGTTGCTTTGCTAAAACACATATTTAACGCATGGGAGAACGCACAAAATGCAGTCGGTGTTTTCTGCGACCTCTCTAAAGCTTTTGATTGCGTACATCACGACACGCTTTTACGGAAACTGCGTCATTACGGTGTTCAAAATGAGGCCCTAAATGTGATAGATTCGTATTTACAAAATAGATTCCAATGTGTAGACGTAAATGGCGCCAAATCTTCCGGACTACCGGTTCGGCTTGGTGTACCTCAAGGTTCAATACTGGGTCCGTTTTTATTCTTGGTTTATATTAATGACCTACCATATTATTTAAAAGGTTTTTGTGACGTTGTGCTATTTGCAGATGATACCTCTCTTATCTTTAAAGTAGATAGGAATAGACACGATTTTGACGACGTAAACAGCACGCTGTCAATGGTCACGGATTGGTTCACAACAAATAACCTTGTTCTTAATGCTAAGAAAACTAAAATAATTAAGTTCGCTTTACCCAATGTTAGAAATCTAGGTCCCAATATTATCCTCGCCAATCAAGAGCTGGAAACTGCCGACTCTGCTGTATTTCTGGGCATAACAGTAGATTCAAAATTACAATGGGGTTTACACATATCAAGCCTAGCGGGAAGGCTAAGTTCGGCCGCATACGCCGTCAGAAAAGTAAGACAATTCACTGACGTTGATACAGCACGGTTAGTCTACTTTAGTTATTTTCACAGCGTTATGTCCTACGGTATTCTGCTGTGGGGCAAAGCTGCTGATATTCAAAATATATTTGTTCTGCAGAAGCGAGCGGTTCGTGCAATTTATCAGCTGGGTGCCCGAGTTTCTCTTAGAGATATTTTTAAAGAGATTGGTATTCTCACGGTTGCTTCTCAGTTCATCTTTGCCAACATTTTATATATTAGACAAAATATTCACCTGTACACTAAAAACAGTGATATTCACAATTTTAACACTAGAAATAAGCATAAACTACGCGCTCCTTTTCACCGGCTTCACAAAGTTCATAATTCATTCGTAGGGCTCGGTATAACATTTTACAACAAATTGCCATCTTCTTTTCTAGACTTGCCATTTAATGCATTTAAAGCCAAAGTAAAATCTAATCTTTGTTTCAAAGCTTACTATTCCATTAACGACTACATAAATGATAGGAATAGTTGGTCGCTGAGTTGAACACAAGACAATGTTTGTTTGTTTGTTATTTATGTTCTTTCTCCAAAATTAGTTTACTGACATGTTATGTCTTTTTTATGTTTTTATTATTATATACATTTTTATTTTTGACTTGTGTCTGTAATCAATCGTAATATTAAGTTACACCTTTCTATTGTATCGAGTCTGGTTCTTCTAACCAAACAGACAGATGTGTTGCTGGGGAGTTTGTTCCGCCACTTCTTCTTTCCAGCAAAAAACACTAGGAAGTGTCGAAGGGTGGGCGTTTTGGGGGACTGTCACTTGTAAATGAGTAAAGTAAAGTAAAGTAAATTTTGACGTTCGAAAAGTGCTGATTATCAGCCTAGTTTGAATAAATGACTTTTGATTTTGATTTTGATTTTGATTTTGACGGACAGACAGACATGACGAATCTATAAGGGTTCCGTTATTCTCATTCGGCTACGGAACCCAAAATAGAACAAAACCAGAAATGTGTTAGTGAAGTGTAGGTACGTAAACCAACTTACTGTTAAAGCTGGCGGCGACCTGCAGTGCTTGCTGGTAGTCCACGTCCAGAATCTCCATGAGCTTGCGCGTGCCGGCACCGTACAGACTGGCGTACACCAGCCGCTTCGTGCGCTCGCGCTCCTCCAACACTATATCGGCTTCAGGCTTCCTTAACCTAACTCATGAAATACTGATAAGGTAGTTGATAACTTCTAAGCAACGACCATACAGCCACGTATGGTCGTTGCTTCTAAGCCATCATTGGAGCTACATATTATGACAACCTGTAGTCTCCTAGATAAAACTGGAGTTGTATTCTGTAAGAGAGGAACAAGTGCACATCTACGGCGCTGTCGAAAGTCGACACTATTTCTCTAGCTTATAAAAAAAAATGGATTCGGCGCTGAAAGCCAGTTGGAATAGTTACGTCGGTTAATACCTGTAGGAGTATGGGCTCACCATTGCGCAGCCAGCACCTTGAACAGGTCGTCAGCGGCTGCGAGCGCTCGCAGCAGGCCCTGGTCCCGTGCCACGTGCGCGAACACTCGGCACTCCACATGCTGGAAGTCCGCCGCCAGCAGCCGGCACCCGGTGCGTGCCACGTACACCGACCGAAACATCAGCATAGACCTGTCGGCTGCAGAACTTACACGTTCACTTCCTTGCCTAATTACGACGTCAATTATTTGCTCAGTGTGGATACACAAAATAAAGTCTACAAACAGTACGAAGTGACAAGGATTTCACACAATTCACGGAAATATTACTAAAATCCCTATAAATAGAATTCAGCTGGTCCCCACCTACGTATCTACAAAATAAAACTGGTGATTACCATCATCCTCCGCGTCAGGGCACGTGACGAGGCTGAAGGGAGTCTTCGGTATAGCCTGTAGGTTTGGGTTGTTAGAGGCGATCCGCCCCGTCGCTGCCGCAGTTTGGACCCTACGGGAAAATTCATCAGACTCTGTGAAATCCGTGTATTATTGGAAGTAGGTTCATTTCACCTCCAAATTAGTCATAGAGGTCATGTTCACTGAGAGTGATCCTACATGTCCTGCCCCAAACTACCGCATCTTGTGGAAGAGACAATAAATTAGTCTCTTCTACCGCAAAGAACTTACGGCATAGTAGTGCTATGCCAGCAAAACGTGCAGTCTGTGTTCTTAGCTGGTAAGAGTCTGGCATTACCTTTCACCTTCTTGAGGCGGCTTCGACAGTCCTTAATAGTCCTTATTTAGTAAATATGTGACTCACCACGTTGGTCTCACAACTCCGTCTTTAACATGCTGAGCAATACCCGTGAGGTAGGTGGCGTGAGCTTTATGCAAGTGGCGGTACTCCAGGATCAGATTCGGCAGTGGATGCTGAGACACCAAACTGCGCAACTAGAATAAAACATCCACGCTCATATTGCTTGTGACGTTTGCCGGATCGCCAAAGTATTTCAAAAACTTCTCCTTTTACAAAAAATTTGGGATGGGATGAGACAAGTAGAGCGCTAATATACCCACCTTATCTTATTGTAAGCTATGTAGAAGGTGATCGACCTTCTCAAGCTCATTTTTAAGTACGTGATCGTAGCTAAGTTCAAATCTGCACAGTGAGGTAAAGCTATTTTGAAATACAAAATTAATTACATAAACTAGTTACGGCAACTCCGTCCTTACTTTCACAGTTACATTCCCCATTCCACAATTTAATAATGATAATATACCTGGTTACCAGTAAGTAGCTGCTTACCATAGTTTCGGAAGTGGACTTAGCACCTTTGCAGATAGTCTCCCTGATCTTGACGTTGCACTTGGTATCGAGCTGCAGCTCGTCGTACAAGATGGCGCGCACCTGCGCGGCCGAGTTGATCTGGAACACCTTGCCGGCTGCCGTGTAACACTGCTGCTCCACCACCTTCATTCTCGATAGGAGCAATTCTTCCATCGCTTTCAGTTTCACCATGTCGATACATACGCCACGCCGCTCCATATCTACAATTTTAACAGAGCTATTAATGTTGTCCCAAAATTCATTAACGTTTGATATTCCTCCCCTCCTATAAATAATCAGTGCCGGTTTTAGTACTACCAGCACCCTGGGCAAAATTTCTACGGCGCCCCCCAACTGCAAATTAATCCCATACGATTTTCTAGCCTTTCTATCGGTGAACTCTTATATTAGCTTATCAAGTCAATATTCTAAAGAATTTCTTTTTCATTGGTCAAACTTGCCACGTTTGGCTTTTTTCGCTAAATTTACGGAATTTACGAGTCAGAAAGTGAGTGGATATTAAGGGGCGCCTGCGGCGCTACTGTAGGTCCGGCGCGCGGCGCCCCGGGCCGTGGCCCAACCGTGCCCACACTGCCCACCCATAACGCCGGCACTGCCTATAATAAAACAAAATCTGTCTGTGTGCGATAGTGTGTTCGCGTTTATGACTCGTCACAGTAATTATTATTCTGCGATTGTTATTTTTAGTGGGTATCTTAATTATTATCTTTCCCAAAATCTTACCGTTGTGTACGTGTGCATTTTTTGTTGTGTTCGGGCTCCAGGAAGTGTTCATACAGGGGGTAACGAATGTCTCTTTAATTAATGTTTTCTCTTCTCAAAGACTGTTGGAGCTATACCACAGTATAAATATGGACAGTACCGAAACTAGCCTAGTTGATGCGATAACTACCTACGCTCCATTAAAGCCATAGGGTTGTCCCTTTTATGCACGGTTGCTGAAGTCCCTAGATAACTACTCGCTAACTATTGATTCAATAAAATTAAGCTTGTTGTAGATATTGTTTTTTCTTTATTAAAACATTTTTATTATGTTGTGATCAATCAACCGAATTAAAAAAAAAACTAGCTTACAAATACAATCTAAATAGGTTATCTGCCAGGGGTTAGGGTAGGGGGTAGGGGCTCCGGGAGGACACGGTGCGGCATACGCTGGCAGAGTGTGCCGCTTGGGAGGAGCCGCGCCGTGCCCTCATCTCAGAAGTAGGCAGTGACCTGTCGCTGCCGGCCGTAGTCGAGTCTATGGTCGGCAGCGAGGAGGCCTGGGACGCGGTGGTAACCTTCTGCGAAACAGTCGTGTCGCAGAAGGAGGCTGCGGAGAGGGAGAGGGAGATTTCTTCCCCACACCCGATCCGCAGCAGACGCACCGGGCGTCGGCGGAGGGCGGATAACGCCCTCTTCCGGCCCCCCTAATTGGGTCCAGGGGCGACGGACTTGGGGACGTCCGTCGCCCCCCACACATCTGGACCCGAGGTGGCGGCGCGAAGTGTTCCACGCGCGCCCCTCTTAGACGTCGCGCGGGGGGAGTATAACACCTCACTCCTCCCGCCGACCCGAGATTGAGGCCCGCAGAGGCGGGCCGGCACCAGCCGGGGGTCGCGGTAGTATCTTAAGTTCCCGCGGCCACCCGGCGTAGGTGTGAGATGGAACACCGGGGTGGTTTTTAGTCAGTAAGAGTCTGACAGACCCCTCCGCCCCCCCAGGGCGGGGGACATCCATGAGGATTTTCCACCCCGAAACAAAAAAAAAAAAAAAAAAAAAAAAAAAAAAAAAAAGGGGGTAGGGGCTAGGGGTGGTAGGGGGGTTATCTGTTAGGGTGCCAGTTCGTTTAAGAGAATGAAAACCCTAAAAATTCTATATTGTGCTTACGTCCGCAGTCACCTCGAATATGGTAGTCAAATTTGGAATCCGAAATTATGCGGTGCATTCAGACAGATTGGAACGAATACAAAGGAAATTCACGAGATACCTAGGTTACAAATTTAAAATCCCTTATTTGAGCTACAACGAACGATGCGATCGGTTCCACTTACTTTCACTTGAAACTCGTAGAAAAATATCTGACATACGATTCCTAGTCAAAATTGCTCAATCAAGGATTGAATGTCCTGAACTTCTTTCTAAGCTGTCTTTGAATGTTCCACCTCGACATTCTCGCTTGAGAAATCTTCTTCGTGCCCCTTATACTCGCACAGTTTACCGTAGTAATGCTTACATGCTTCGCTCAATCAAAACGTTTAACCAAATTGTAGTGAACGAATATCCTCAATTGATTTGTTTGCAAGCAGCTTGGCGTCAATAAGTACTGCCTTATCTAAAAGACGCATCACTGTTGGTGAATTTTAGTATGTACGCCTGCTCTCCTGCCTATGCAGGTACCTAATTTTATATTATTAGTTTTTATTATTATTTATATTAAATAGGCTTAGTTAATCAATAGTTTATATTGTGTTTTTATTTTTTATTTTTAAGAGTGTGTTAAGTATGCTTATTCATAAGCAACATTAGTTTACTGCCATCTGTGGAGGCTTGTAAATGGCTTGTCGTGTAACATCTCATTATTAATTTATGCATTGTTAGCTGTAAGCCACCCGAAGAAAATAAAATAAAATAAAATCTAATGGCGTCGGTACAAGTCGTCGTACAACAAAAGACGGAAAACAGTTTAGTATTAATACACAAAAACTTGTAGAACGATACAAGTTTTGGCGGGAGCCAGCCGCGGTTGGACGATAGTTGATAACGTTTCGTGCGCTCGTTGGAGTGGACGCGCGGTATCCGCAGCCGCGGCACAGGTGGCGCGCGGGCAGTAACATTCAACCAACAAACCTAACCCTTTACCTTCAAGATTCCCATATTAATGCTTTTAACTCCTAACCGTTGAGGAGTTGTACCTTCTACAATCAGCTCACCTAGATAACCTGAAAGAATTCAACCATATATACGTCCCCATAATATTTTATTTAAGAATTATCCTCCAACTCCTAACCGTTAAGGAGTTATACCTTCCATCATCAGCTCATCAACATGAGGTAATGACTGCCAGATGTGAATACTTAAATATCTTTAGAAAAAATACGAAACACGTAATACGTGCCTATAAAAATTGATGGTTGCCCTCGAATTCGCTAAGATTCCATCATCACATCCTGACATGGTAACAGTGGGACCACCTCGGCAGTATACTCTTTCGATTAAAAAAATATTTTTTCAAATCGGTTCATAAATGAGGGAGTTATGCGGAATACAAATATACAAAAAAAAGGGGGTAGGTTTTAAGCACCTCGCTACGATGCGCCAGATTTTACTTAGCGCAATGTTGCCCTTCGCCCATTAAGTCCCATATAAAGGAGCAAAACTTTTGCAGACAAATCCAAGGCTACTACTGAGTTCGTTTAAACTTACACTTTCAGTTTGTAAGAACTTACTTGCAATAATTGGTAGCAGTTTCATTTCAATGTCCACAAAGACGTTCCACAGCGAGTCGTCCACAAGCATCTCGCACAGTTTCGCCCAGCAGTCCCTCAAGAGGGACATGTACCACGCGCACTTCTGCAGGGTGCACTCCGTCGCTATAGTGTACGGAGCAGTGAACGACAACAGCTTTTGAAGGTCCGAGAAGTTCTCCGGAGAATGGTCAGGATCCAGTAAACTAGCGCCGATCTTAACAAAATAATGTTCACATGCTTAACGCAGAAGGTATAACTCAACAGAATGCAATTGCAAACCTTACACTCCCTGAAATAATAAGTGGAATGCCAAGTTTCTCCTATGGAATTGTAGTTCGCTCAGTTTCCTCATATTCTTAAATCGTTGCTGAAAAACATGCTTACAAGACATGCATCATGCAAACAACCTAACAGCGGCAAATACGTCGAGTACATTAATTTATGGTGCCTATCAGCTTGTGTCTTATGATGTCAGTGACATTTCGCTATGTTAAAGATTTCGAGCGATATTCTCTAAGGGCGCTCCCTGACCGGGAACATTCCTGTAATGTAATAATCCAAGATTCGATTTTGAACAGAAACTTAATGAATCTGAATCTGAACTATTAGTTACATTACAGGCGGTGAGTGAGCGCCTTTACACTAATGAATAATATATTGTGGTGTACTAAGGTGACTTACCTTGGCATCATAAACGTTGATCGAATTAATTTCCATTTGTAAGTGGGTCGCCAGGTAAATGAGGACGCTCCGGGCTCCGTAACATACTACTTTGTTATTTTCTAATAAATGTTTTATTGTCTCCCTAAAATTGATATTTTTATTTAATTCGTACAAGAGTAGAGGAAAACCAAAGAAGCGATGAATGTATATGTTTATGTACTGTGTGGCGGATGATATGGCAAAACGGGAGGACACAGCCGAGATGATGAGCGGTGGTCCCACCGCGGAATAATATTCTTTCAAATAATAAAAAAAGAATCATCGAAATCGGTTTACGATTGGCGAAGAAATCGCGGAGTATAGGTACACAAAAAAAACCTCCTCTTTTTATAAGTCGGTTAAAAAGAAAGAGAAAATAGTATTGGTACCTAGACCCTTAATCAAATATTAACTCACTTGAGTTTCTGGCCAGTGCCCTTGAAACAGTAGAACATATCGTCATGATTGATGCTGAGGCCGTCAGCAGCGCACGTGCCGTCAGTGTGATGACTATTAAGCTGACAGAAACCATTGCTACAAAAAAAACAGCGCAAAAAAATATTAAAATTAACAAGATTTAAAGAATCTAAGGGAAGAAAATAGACAACAGCTGATGCCGTGCTCGGCTCGCGCGATACACACGTTCAGTATTTACAAAGGTTCGTTAACAAATAAAATTACCTATTATTAGTACGCGACGATTCTCATTAACACCTACTCTACTGAATGTATTTAGGGATACTTTTCAACCAAACTTACCTATAAATCAATACAGCAATGATTTCATAATTCTTTATCTCATTAAACTTTTCTCGGTTATTTTCAACATTATCTTCATCAAACGTGCGTATTTCAAATGTAACATCTTTAACAGGTACTTGAGATTTAATAGGAGCGATAAATTTTTTCACCTTTTTTTCCTTTATCTCTTTTAGTTGAGTTTCTAGAACATCTGCACACTTCTTGGTTTCACCACCAAGTGGTTTAGGTTTACTGAACTTCATTACACCGTCTTTATTTGCTAACTGTGCTTGGATTACTTTCTTGGTAGTCTTTACCGCTTTGTTAGTTTCAATTATATTTGCATTATGCGTTATCAGCGCTTCGTTGAAAGGTTTATTTTGATCAATATGTTCAACTTCGGATATACCTTTATGCCTAGTTATATTTAGATCAACATTGCTTGTACTCACAATATTACCTAAGTATTCCTCAATGGGATGCGGTTCAACATTATTGAGCCAATTTTTAACAGCCTTTGTATACTTCTGTTTACGAAAATTGATCTTTTTGTTCAGTGGCTCTACTGATTGGTTTAGTTTTTGTGGAGTTTTTCCTGTGTTATCGTCGCTTCTCAATTTTTTTGTTTTAGGTTCAGCTCTTTTTTTAATCTTACGTTTTTCTCCTTTGGTCAGCGTATTGTTAGTTGCGTTACCTATTCTTTCTGACTTTGAAACATTTTCGTTTGGAAACTTAATATCAAATACTTTACCGTTAGTTTCTTTATTTTCTTTATCACCAGCAGTCATTGTAACTAACAATTCAGAATCAAGCATGTTATCCCAGTTAATATTTTTACATATTTTTTCATTTGTGTCGTGAGAGTGCGCTTCTTCCCCAAATGGAACCTCAAAATCATTGTCAACAGAATCATTGTGGTAACAGTTGTTAACTAAATTCTTATCAGTAGCTACGGTTGTAAAAACGAAATCATTCTTATCAATCGTTTTTGATGGTACAGTATTGATTAAATCTGCAGACTTTCTTAGTTCCGGTAAGGTTTTATCTGTTAAATTAAAATTAAATGATGTCTCTTCCAGAATTAATATCTCTTCGCAAGGAGCAGGTAGAAACAATGGTGGCGGCGGCGTGTACGGTGTACTAATAACAGTGTCGTCAATAAAGCTAAAACAATTTTCAGTATTACTATTTTATCAGTATTATCTTCTGTTAACTTATTATATAGTATGAACGCGATAGTTTGTGAGAACGGGTGGATATTTGTCATTCTTTTACGCAAAAACGACTAAACATACATATTTTGTATAATTCCCACACAGATAATTTTGACCTGGATTAGCACTGGAATACTTTTTGCCCTGGTAAATGACATGGCATAGACGAAGTCGCTGGCAAAAGTTAGTTTAGAGTAGAAAGAACCCTTAGTGTGCAAGTCCCTACTCGCACTTGGCCGGTTTATATAATCATTTACATCATCAGCTGCTAATTTATTTTAAACTCATCTGTGAGTACTCACGTTAAAACTCTTTTATTTTGAGCAGGATACTGGCGACGCTGATTATATTCATTGTTATTTTGCATACGTGCTAAAAATTAATGGAACAATTTTTAGTTAAGTCGCTACATCAAATACAAAACTGAATAAAATATAACCAAACGGTCACATTTTCATTTTGACTATGATGCACTCTTGCTTTGATTTTCTGGCTATGATGCACTCTTGCTTTGATTTTCTGGGATGACAGTTAAAAAAGCGGGGACTGTCATTAATAACCGTTATACAACTAATTTACGAGGAGACAACGTACCTATGTCAGAAAAGAAACAACATCCTTAAGTAAACTTACCAAGGGATGTGGTTCTTGTGATAATTTAGTCCCTTAAGTGTAGATTTGTTTTTGTTCCCTAGGTTTTAAGTCGTTTAAAATTTATAATTAGTAATCACTTCCTGAATCTTTTTCAATAAAAACTTTATTGTAAAATATTACAGTTCAAATATATTATTTAAAACTAACCTTATAATATAAATTGATAATACAAAAAAAGTGTGAAAATTTCAACTAACATTCAGAGGTGACCGGTATTTTCTTCTTTACATAATTTTTGGATACCTTATCTTCGAAAATTGTATCAAACTTAACTCAAACTCAAAGCATTTATTTCAATTAAACCATTACAGGCACTTTTGAATGTCAGAAGACCAATTCATAAAACAAAACTAAACTACGAGTGCAATACGTCATCCCGAAAGCCACCACGCCGAGCCACACGCCGCCGAATGCCCGCAACAACGAACACTGCGAGCACGAAAGCACGCAGCGACGCACACCGCAACAACGAATGCACGAGACTCCAAATCACGGAACAACGAATGCACGCCGCAACGCGCAACCGCCGCCCCGCGACCCGGAGCCCCGCGCACCCACCACCACGGCACGCGCCGCCGCGCAGCCCCGCACCCACAGCACTCGCCGCCGCAGACATCCGGCGACTCGCAACTCGACGCAGCAACCCCCGGGACGACGGACGCATTGCACTCCTAAGCTACAGTCACAGTCACAAGGCATAATAACTTGTGAAAGTACTGTAGTTGCCCATTCCCTAACGTAGATCACTTTGGAGAAGAACGGGCAAGAAACTCCATGGACACTCTTTTAAACCAGAATATTTTTACAAAAATCTTGGTACATTACATCATTCATGTTGAGATGCATGGTATAATATGTGAGAACTATGTAGCAAGACGTGCAAGTTAAGAGCGTCCGGAGTAAAAAGATATAATAAACAAATAAAAAAAACCATGGCAACTAAGAGATGACCAGTCTCCACTGACAGCGCCCGTTCACGAACATGACGCATGGATCAGCACCATTCAACTCAATATGTATAGTTTTCTTACCTTTATCCCATTGTTTCATGAGCACTGACAGAACTTTATTCCCAAAAGAAGACAAGTGCTGCTCATATTTTTTGAGTTTAGGACGCGCATAATAATTTCTTTCCATTTTTATTACTTGCAGTATTTTTTTCAGTTCGGCAAACTTGCATTTGAATTGATGTTATTTAAAAAGCGCGGGCTTTTGTTTTTTTTTTCACTGTTCACATGCAAAACGATAGCGCTATATTCTCGTTTTAGCGTTAACCTTGTGCTGATAGGATAGCATGGAAAACTGAGTTAAAGTAATTTTATTGTTGGCAATACTAGAAAATATGTGACATCTGACGTTTTTTTCTCTGGCGGGAAATCAAATTGCGCGCGTGTTTAAAAAAATTCTCCTACGTATTAATTTGTATTTTTGAGTATATTTAATATTAATAATTTTCTGAGCAAAGTTCAGTATTATTATTTAGTAAAGATTCATTAGCACAGTCCACTGTAAATATTGTATATAACCACAATGTTATTCCTATTGTTAATCATCACAATTTTTTAGGTGTTATAATAGATGATAAACTAAAATTTGATAAGCACATTGACCATATCTGTCAAAATGCCATGAAGAGCATCAATGTCCTTAGGAGCTTAGCAGGAACATTTTGGGGTTCCGACCCAAAAACACTTAGCATGTTATACAAAAGCATAGTCAGAAGTCATTTTGACTATAGTTGCTTAGCCTATATGAATGCAAGTACCGCATTGTTAAGAAAACTGGATGTGATACAAAATATGGTCTTAAGAATAATTAGTGGAGCAATGCGCACCACCCCTATAAATTCTATGGAAATTGAAAATGTTATACCTCCCTTATCTTTGCGACGTTTACAGCTGGCTGAGAGATTCTGTCTCAAAGAGTTATCTTACAATAATAGTACAGTTCTTGATAAAATTGAATTTCCTTTAGAGGTCACACAGTCAGCTGTCACATCCTCCATCTCAGCAAATACTTTTATTTCATGTTCACTGCCTGAAATTTCAACCATTCTAGTTAAAGTAAAGAACCTGACAAGAGACATGTACATCAAAAAGAAGTGGCCAGTATATGAATTCCCATACAATACTTTATTAGCTTACTTTGATATCAAGTGTTTTTTAGATACTGTCAAAAATAAATATGATTTCTTAGAATTTTTGAATGACAAATCACATTTCTATATCATTTACACTGATGGATCTAAAACTGCTGATTACGTTAAAGCAGCATATTATGACCCACAAAAGAGAATAACCAAATGTTTTAAAATCCCAAATAGTTGTAGTATATTCACTGCAGAAGGTTGGGCGATACTAGCTGCTCTAACTTATGTAAATACTATTGTAAATAATAATGAACATGGTGTAAGCAAAAATGTAAATAGTGTAAATAATATATTAGTTGTAAGTGATTCCAAAAGTGTTCTAACTAGTGTAAGTACCTAATTGTAACTTTAGTTATAAACAAAATTATATTGTACATAGAATTAAGTACACTCTACAAAAGTTGGGAAAACATGTAGAATTTTTGTGGGTTCCATCTCACAGTGGCATAGTTGGTAATGAGGTTGTAGATCTGGCAACTCGTCAGGATCACGACGAGGATATTACAGAATCTTTCAAGGTCCCTTTCACGGATTATTATGAATAATTTAAAACATTATTTAAGAAGATATGAAAGGATTATTGGGACGCAACAACAGAAACAAAAGGAAAATGGTATTCAGAATTACAGCAAGACTTACCAACAATGCCGTGGTACAATAAATTCAAATACTCCAGCAGAAAGTTCATAACCGTCATTAATCGCTTGCGATTTGGCCATTGTTTAGTCCCAGCTCATCTATGCAGGATGAGAATCATCAGTGAAAGCAAATGTACCTATTGTTCTAAAGAAAATGCGGATATAAAACACGTTACGAGGGTCATTCAATAAATACTTAGCCTACAAAAAGTAAACGAAAATTTTGAAAAAGTGGCAATTTATTTTTCAACATAGTCTCCTTTTAGTTCGATACACTTAGCCCAGCGATGCTCCAACTTTTTTAACCCGTCCGAAAAATAGTTTTTGTCAAACTCTGCAAAATAGGCCTCCGTGGCGGCGATGACCTCCTCATTTGATCCATATCTATTCCCGGCCAGTGATTTTTTCAGATTAGGAAACAGAAAGAAATCACAAGGGGCCAAATCTGGAGAATACGGTGGATGGGGCAGCAATTCGTAGCGTAATTCGACCAATTTGGCCATGGCAACGGCAGACGTGTGAACCGGTGCGTTGTCGTGGTGAAACAGAACTTTTTTCTTCGCCAGATGGGGTCGTTTTTTCTTTAATTCGGCGTCGAATCGGCCCAATAACTCGGCATAGTAAAGCTCTGTAATTGTTTTACCCTTCTCCTCGAGGTAATCGATGTAGATCACACCTTGTGAATCCCAGAAAACGGTGGCCATAACTTTTCCGGCCGATTTTACAGTTTTCGCCTTCTTTGGAGCACGTTCCCCGGTCTGGATCCATTGTTTTGATTGCTCCTTGGTCTCTGGTGTGTACCAGTGGATCCAGGTTTCATCGACGGTCACAAAACGACGCAAAAACTCCGCTGGATTCCGCTTAAACAGCGCCAAACACGTCTCCGATGTGGTCTCACGGTTGCGCTTGTTTTCCGGTGTGAGTTAACGCGGCACCCATCGCGCCGACAGCTTTCTCATGCCGAGTTCCTCGTGAAGAATATGATGCACTGTTCCTTCTGAAATGCCTACAGTCTCAGCTAGCTCCCGAACCTTCAATCGGCGATCTGCCAATACGAGATCATTAGTGGAGTGCCGTAAGATTTATACCTCGGAATCCAAGACCGGTCAATGAATCTTCATAAAAACTTTTGGACTGCATTGGTAAAAGCCCAAATAAAGAAGTTAAAAAAAATATTCGCGCGCTCTTCATTTTTTTTTTTTTCAATTCAACAATGTACTGAAACATGAGAGGGACAAGGGAAGAAAAAATGTTTAGGAGCTAATAAATAATATTTTCACCGTAACTTTAATGTTAATTTATTAATATTTCGCAAAAAATAACGAGTTACAACAAAAAAAAAATTAAAACGTATCTATCTAATACCTTAATACGAGCAATTCTTGTAATATAGTATAATCTGAATCTCGGATACGGCTCCAACGATTTTCATGAAATTTAGTATACAGGCGGTTTTGGGGGCGATAAATCGATCAAGTTAGGTTTCATTTAAAAAAAAACACGATTTACCAAACAGCCAAGCAAATTTTGGTCGTCCAATCGTCGTCTAATATAAATTGCGGCTGTAAGACGTATGTAGTTACAGAAATATAATCATCAAAATCATCAAAACAAGCCTCCAAGTTCATAAAGGTGCAAAAATGACTTTTTCAAGTTCCTGCACCTTTATGAACTTGGAGGCTTGTTTTGATGATTTTGATGATTATATTTCTGTAACTACATACGTCTTACAGCCGCAATTTATATTTTAATCAACATACAAACTAGCACTGGCCTGCAAATTGCAAAAAACATAAAAAAAATTGAATTTCGCGGGCTAGTTAATGAAGGGATTGGGATCGGAATGAAAATTTGAAAAAAGAATGTGCTACACTGTGGTAACTCTTTTGAAACTACAGCGCCCTCTGGCGATGAGGCTAGGTACTTATTGAATGCACCTCGTACTATATTTGATTGTGAATCGTTTGCCATGCAAAGACTGTTATTGTCAGTGAAATTCGTGACATATCAGAACAAAACGTTCCCCGCCACGTTCAGGAATTACTTTCCAAAACGGTTTATTTTAATCCATTATTTAGATATACTGAATACTGTAGAAAAAATGTAATTGTTTTTTATTATTTATTTTTATGTTTAATATTTTGTTGTTGTTAATTAGAAAATTTCACCGCCTCTCAGATGTACTTAGCTCGTATGAGTGGTAAACACTTGATGAACTTGTTATTGTTTTATGTACTTTTAAGAGTATGTTTAATGATTACGACTGAAGGACATGTACCCATGGTCAGGAATAAATAAAAAAAAAATGTGACATCTGACAGATGTCGTAGACTGACAGACAGAAGTCACAATAAAATCACAGTAAAGTCAAACAAGAAAGGAAAATCCAGAAGTAAAAAAATATTATGTGAATACACCTGTTTTTCTAGAAAAAATAAGCAGTCATGGCTGTGAATTTTGAAAGCTGTGACAGCTTGCCTCCCGACGAGGAGCCCAAGCTGAAATACGATAGACTAGAGAATGACGTTCAAAATATTTTGTTGAAAGACGCAGTGAGTTGTATTTGTGTGCATACCAAGTTTATATGTCTTGGAACCCAATGGGGGGTGATACATCTGTTGGACCATGAAGGGAACACAGTGCCGATATCACAAGACGGCAAGACCAAAGAGTTGCAAGCTCATAAAATCGCTGTGAACAGAATTTCGGTGGACCTGAAAGGGGACTACATCGCCAGCTGCTCAGACGATGGCAAGGTGATGGTGTACGGGCTGTACTCGGACGACAACACTCACAGTCTCACACTGGGCAGGGTGATTAAGTCTATCGCCTTGGATCCTTGTTACTTCAAGTCAGGGTCTGGGAGGAGATTTTTGACAGGTAAATTAAGTTTATGGTTTGTTAATGTTAGCCTGCATCGTATCACCGCTGGATAAAGACCTCTCCTCACAACACTAGGTAGGTGTTAGGTACACCTCTGATACAAGGTGTAACAGGGTATTTAACAAAAAAATCTAATTAGTCCGTCAGATAGATTTCCAAAAAATATTGGACATGTATTTTGCAATGGGCTCACCCCTTTAACATGAGACTTAAACATAACTGACGAAATGTGGGTGTATTATTAGGGTATTTCACCAGAAAAATCTAATTAGTCCGTCAGATAGATTTCCAAAAAATCATGGTCACAATACAGTGCTTTGAAAACTTGTGTGACGTCATATTCTAAGACATTAAGAAGACATTTTTTACCTGTGAGTGACGTCACAACCCCCCACTAAAATCTTTGACGCATTTTATCTTCGTCAATTTTTATTGATTTGATAAAACAAAAAATACGTATCCAATATTTTTCGATAATCTAACTGACGGAATAATTAGAATCATATTTTTTTTAGTCAGTAAACATCCCTATTCCAACTTCAAGAAATCAGTTGACTAGATAAGCATATAATAAGTGCACTTTGGCTCTCCCCTGTTCTGCTAAATGAATCAAAGTAATACCACCACCTCATGGTCTCACTACATACAATTACATTACACCAATATCAGACTTTATTGTTTCATTTGGGAGGGTACACTTGTGTGGTACACACCTAATGCAGTTGCTTTTTCTATTCAACACCTAGCTATTTTCCCTTAGAAAAGGACAAACAACACCTGCTGATAGACCTAACAACATACTTCTTTTGCTATTATACCCCTTTTACTATGATTGTGATTTTTCTAAAGATAAGGTCAGGCCCGTCAGGGAGACTTTCAATATGACCAAACCATCTAAGCAAACACTTTTAAATTTATACTCTACATCTTTGAAACCACAACATATTGTCATTGTTTGTACATTCCTCAAATGACACACATGCTTTATATTGAACCCATTTCCAATTTAGCAATGAGTCACTCTTGTGATTCATTACATTAATACTGTAAATAGAGTTATTACATAATTCATGTGTATGTACCAAATATTTTATTCAGTCTAAAAAATCATTTATCCTCTTTTATCCTTAGATAAAAGATAAAAAAAAAAATCTGCCTCACTAGTCTCAGGATTGGTTTTATTTTAGAGCTTTTCCTTCATAATATCACTGTAAATGCAAGAATGTAATAAATTGAGGCACCTACTTCATTACCAGAATATTTTTAAGTCTATAATGTTTACTCATACTACTGCATACCTACTACTTAAACATTTTCCATGATTTTAAGTTGCATTAGTGTAAAGACACTGCTTTCCTATGGGTCCGGCAGAATGTCAAAACCGTCTTTACCAAAAATTAAAATCGTGGCTATTCTGCTAGCCAGCCCAAAAACTCATTCACATTAGCCAGGATTCTAAGTAGGTAATAATTTCCTTTTCTGTATAAGTAGACAAAGTCATTTCTAAATGAACAAACACAAGAAAATTTAACATGGCCCAAGGCTCAGGTAGCTTTTACTTCTACATGAACAATGTGAACCAATCTGAGATGCTTTCTTTCTAAGCTATTTTCGCTCGCTTTTGTATCTCAGATTGATTGAACGAACTGAAGTACTATAACTGCATTCGTAAAAAAAGAAAACTCAACCCTTACCTATTCGTTTTTTTTTTTTTTTTTTCATTTCCTTAAATAAACAAAACATCACGCCTGTAATCCAGAGGTTTACCTAATAGGGTAATTCAACAAAAAAAACTAATTAGTCCGTCTGTTAGATTATCGAAAAATATTGGATACTTACGTGTTTTTTGTTCTATTAATTAAATCTATATCTATTCTATACATATAATAAATCTGTAGAGAAATCGTTTTTGTACATCGAAAATATTTAAAAAAAAAATTGTCAGGGTATTAAAGTATAACCAACAGAACACATTTCCAGCATTTTTGGAATTTTTGTCTGTTTGTCTGTTTATCTGTTTGTCTGTTTGTCTGTTTCGATGACTAAGCATCACGTCAAATTTACGAAACGAATGTAGGTAACTTTTATAAATAAATATTGTGCGTAACTTGGGCTATTACTTAGTCTTTGTTTCATCGTAATCGGTGCTCTCTATCAAAAGATATATGAATTTATAGTTTTCAAGAAGAACTTATCGTTATGGTCAAGAATGAGACAAGCAACGACATCTATCGAACGAATATGGTACTTATTACTAAATGCCTTCACAAGATAACTTTAAAAAAGTTATGATAGCAAAAGGTACGTAGATATAAGTCTAAATGACGCTGCTTTCAAAATCTACATAGCCTAAACCTTATAGTGTTTGATCGCTCTTTTTTAGCAGTTTATCTTCGTCTTCGACAGATGGCGTTATTCATTTGATGTCATTTTCTGAACCGCGGTGATGGTAAACATACACACATTATGTTTCGTGAATAGTCAACAAATAAAAATTTACCAATTACACAGTATTAAAATACTATTTTTTTTTTAACTAAATTAAAATTAGATAAAACCCAAGACATATTTTTTTTTGTACCGTGTGGGAATCGAACCTGCGACACGCAGTGCTACTGTTAATCGTCCAGCCATTGCGCCAACCATGTCATCATATAGATGTGGTGTGTTGTTAGCCCTATGTGTCGAGGCCGCGGTATCTCTTTCGAACAACCCGCAGCCCCAACGGGCGTCGGTCCTTGGGGGCCCCTTCAATGTTGCTGACATCTCTTTGAGACGCGCGTGGAGCACGAACGCGCCTCCATCGTCATAGGACGGACGAACGATTAACTAGCCCGTTACTCACCGTTCACAGGCCCGCGCCTACGGTGGCCGGAAGCCATCATGTGGCCCCCGATGCCCGGAGCGTCTCGCCCGCGGCGGCTGGGACGAGAGGTTGTCTCCCTCTCACGTTCCGCCACCTCTTTCGCTAGCATTACTGCTTCGCAGAAGGAGGTGGCGGCCATTTCAGATTCGATGTCCCAGATTCGGTACAGGTTCTCGAAACACCCTCTAATCCCCCCTTTGTTTTGTGGTTCGTAAATTATCAAATGACTCATCCCGCTCTGGGCGGAGCGGAAGAAAGTGTCAGACTTCTACTGACTAAAAACCACCCACGTTCCTTCTTAGCCCTTTGTGTTTCGGGGCCATGGTATCTCTTGCGGACAACCCTCAGCCCCGGCAGACGTCCCTTTGGGGCCCCTTAATTGTTGCTGACATATCTTTGAGGCGCGCGTGGAACACGAACGCGCCAACGACAATCTGTCTGCCTGTCGACTATAATGTACCTGTTTCAAATTTCTAAACTTTAGTATGAGACATAGTCAGTACTTTGCATTACTCTCTTCTTATTTTCTACAGCGTCAGTAAGTTAACGCAGGGCAATGATTAAATGTACTTTTATCTAAGCGACGCATTTTAGTTTCCGACAAGCACGCGAACGAAGTCGCGGGCACAGCTAGTTAATTAATATTGACGAAAATAAAAGTCAAAGATCATGAGTGGGGGCTTGTTGCGTCACTTTCTGGGTAAAAAAAGTACTTTTCGAAGCACTCTATCGTCTTCATCTTTTGTTTACGCGAAAAAAGAAAAATATGTGTCCATGATTTTTTGGAAATCTATCTGACGAACTAATTAGATTTTTCTGGTGAATTACCCTAATAATACACCCACATTTCGTCAGTTATGTTTAAGTCTCATGTTAAAGGGGCTCACCCATTGCCATCAACCGGGCACAAATCCTCCGCACTCCGCACCTGCTGCTGAGAAATCCCTGTAGGAAACACCCGATAACACTACCAAAACCGATAAGACAAATACAATGTACAGAAATTGCACTGTAGGTTCAAAGAAAAACCTATGGTGGAAAATATCACCTACTATATTATGGGACTGAATGAAAAACAGCGTGTATTATAGAGCACATAATATTCACCTTAGAGAAATCTTAGTTGTCATCTTTTTTAGTAAGTATTGTATTTTTCTATTACAGGCGACACCAAATTAATATTATACGAAAAGACATTCCTGAACCGACTTCGTAGTACAGTTCTGTGCGAATGCGAAGGCTTCGTGCAGGCCATGTCGTGGCACGAGCGCTTCGTGGCGTGGGCCAGCGAGGTGGGCGTGCGCGTGTACGACCTGGTGGCACGCTGCTCGCTCGGCCTCATCCAGTGGGAGAAGGTCCCCAACCGGTCCATAGAAGACTATCGCTGCAACCTTCTCTGGTGCGCCCCCAAGACGCTCATGATCGGCTGGGTCGACACGATCAGGATCTGTGTCATACGGAAACGAAGTCAAATCGAGCTTCAGACGCGAGATGTCACCGAGTATTTAGTCGACCCTGTGTACACCTTCCAGACTGACTACTTCATTAGTGGCTTAGGGCCCCTGGACGACCAACTAGTAGTGCTAGGAGTACATAAGGAGTGTGACCCCGAAACTGGTAAAGCGCAAAGACCTGTGCTTACCGTCGCTGACTACAAAGACTGTGAGTTTTGTGAAATATCAACAGATAGTCTCAACATTCGTGGTTACGAAGAGTATTCATGTAATGACTATTATTTAGATATGCTTATAGAGGAGAACAGATTTTTCATAGTATCTCCCAAGGACATAGTAGTCGCTAGTCCTTATGATATCGACGATAGAGTTAAATGGCTCACAGAACAAGGACGATTCGAAAAGGCAATCACCGTTCTCGAAGAAGTTGGTGGGAAGACGTCAAAACACTCGGTTATGACCGTCGGTGTGCAGTACCTGGATCATTTGATGGCTGAGCAGTTGTACGAGGAGGCGGCCATTCTCTGCGCCAGGATTTGTAAGAACGATAAAGTGTTGTGGGAGATGCAGATATTGAAGTTTGCTGAAGTGAACCAGGTGCGGGTGGTCAGTCCGTATGTGCCTAAAAGTCCTGAACAAGCATTAAATTCGCACATATACGAGCTAATATTTTATGAATATCTGAAGTTGGACTCCCAAGGATTCCTGAAATTAGTCCAAGAATGGAACCCCGCATTGTACAAGACTGGCGTAATAATAAAAGAAGTCTTAGAACATCTGTTGAACACAGAGGTCGACAAAAACATATATTTAGAAGCTTTGGCTCTTTTGTATTGCTACCAAAAGAAATACGACAAAGCTTTAACGACATACTTGACGCTCCAGCACAAAGACGTGTTCACTCTGATCACTAAACACAACATGCACAACGTGATCCACGACAAGATACTGGACCTGATGACTCTAGACTGTGATAAGGCAATATCAATACTCCTGGACAAGCCCAGGGTGCCAGTAGAGGTGGTGGAGAAACAACTCGCAAGCAATGACAAGTTGCTTTTCAAATATTTAGATGCTTACAGCAAAATCGAACCTAACGGTAGGTATCATGGAAAATTAGTTAGACTTTATGCGAAATATGCAAGGGATAAACTTCTTCCATTCTTGAAATGCAGTGATAATTACCCCATACAAGAAGCCTTGGATGTGTGCCAGAGCAATGAGTTTTACCCTGAAATGGTGTTCCTATTGGGACGTATTGGCAACACGAGAGAAGCTCTGCAAATCATTATAGAACAGCTGAAGGACATCAACCAAGCTATCAATTTCTGTCAAGAGCACAATGATAAAGAACTGTGGATGGACCTCATCAAGCGGACAGTGGACAAGCCCGAGTATGTGACGCTACTGCTCAAAAGAATAGGAAACTATGTGGATCCGCGAATATTAATACAAAATATACAGTCCGGATGTGAAATAAAGGATTTAAAGGACTCATTAGCAAAAATGATGTGTGATTATCATCTTCAGCTGTCGGTGCAAGAAGCATGTAAAGTGATCACTTTGCGGAACTACTTTGAGTTGCATCAGAAGTTGATCATCAATCAGCAAAGAGGTATATCTGTTACAGATGACTTCATGTGTTGTGCGTGCCAAGGTCGGATCATTATTAGGGACTTATCTAATGCCTCAGATTTGATGGTGTACAACTGCAGGCATTCATTCCACAAAGAGTGCCTTCCTGAGGGAGTCCAGTGCCAGACTTGCATGGTGTGCAGTGCAGTCAAAATGTGACCCGCATCAGTAAAGCTCAACTCTTAGATAGGTACTGTACATATTATATTGTATAATCATTAAACAATATTTTTCCATTATAAACTTGTATAATTATGTTTATCAAACTAATTATTTAAAAATGTTTATCAATGTTTGGTGCTTTTATAATGATGTGGCTTGTATTATTTTTCCTCGTATTAGATAAACCTCAGATACCAATAAAATAAAACTGAAATATGTGGTTGCAATAATTTTATTTCATTGTTGTACATACAAAATAATATTTGTAAGTCTATTATAAAATGAGGAATATTTTTAAAAGAAGGGTCGGTCGATAATTCTCTTATACGGCATACTCTCGTCAGGGGTTTTGTTCTATCCGTTACATAACAGGGCATACATCCAGAAGTCGCAGCGCCGCGCCGCCGGCCTACTGCTGAAACATTGCCGATGGAAAATTGGTCCGAATATAATGTTATAAAGAATATTTGATTCCACATGCCCAGGAGTATCCCATCCAGCAAATACCTACCCCATAATTAATGTTTCGCGAATCTAGATTTTTTTTTGTTAGGTATGGAGTATTTTCGTGTACCTCTTGGCTTTTATTTTTATTCAATAAAGGATCTACCTTTTAGGGTTTCGTATCCTGAGGCTAATTAAAACAGGACCCAATAGGCCTTCTCTGTCCGTCCGTCTGTCCGCAGGCTGTCTCATGAAGTCATGATCTGTAAATCTGTAATACCTAGGTAAATAGTTGCAAGTTTTCACAGAATGTGGTATTTCGCGTGCCGCTATAATATCAAGACGGCGAAAAACCGTACCAATTGCATTGAGGTATAATGTACAATAATATACCTCAATGACCAATTGTTATTTAGTCATTGAAATAGAGTAATATATAAATCAATGGATTTAGTCCATCTTTTTTGAAATATTTGTAAAGCTAACAATACTAAACTTTTAACTTGCAGCACTATTGTTAGGTACTAACAATAAAGTAACTAAATCATAATTATATAGGGTGTAAAAGTACCCTTAAAGCAAACGAAAGGCATTTGTTCTCCCCACCACTGCGATCATTTTTTTGTTCTAGACCATACCTGGGAATCTCCTAGTTACGGAGACATTGGGGGTCAAAGTTACAAATTTTTCACAGCTGTTTTTGTAAATACCAGTTTTTCAGGTTATAACTTTACTAAAATTACCTCCATGACCCGTTTACTATTCAAAGCATCCACTAGCACAATATTTTAACAGTGCTACATTGAGTTTTACCGTAAAATGTGATTTTTGACCATTGAGGTATTACGTATACGTACGTAGTACATTATACCTCAATGTTTTTGACCCAAAAAAAAAGTCGGTTTCCCAGCAAAAAAAGTAAATAAATTAATAGCAGGCGATGGTTCAAAAATTTTAATTTCGCGGGTATTATTGTATGGAAGATGGAAATACATGTCCAATGTATTTTTAGGCTACATAATCACAGGCAGTTGATTTCTGCAGCATAGCTATTCACATACAATTTAATCATATATGTCGCATGTCTATCTCCCTTGCTCTCGTAATGCTAAAAAAGATAGACACGAAATATTAGATTAGGTTTCGATTTCATTGTTTGTGAATAGCTATGATACGACGGACAACCGAGTGGTTGTGAATAGCTATGCAGGAGTCGGCAACAGACAGCCCGGTCGAAAGGTCTTAAACCTACTTGCCAACCCCTGGCCTAAAGCCTTGCCAGTAGCGATGTGTAACTGACGGTCTAGAATTTTTCGCATCCGGCCGCACTGCACGCTAGTCTTCTCGCAATGTGGCCACTGTATATCTTAGCAAACAAAGATGTGATGTTGAGTTCTTTAGTGTCCAGTAAGTATGCAGACGATATAGTTGCCATCGGGGGAAAACCTAATTCAAGCTGGCACAGAAACGTGGAGATTGGCACCAGAAAAGAGAGGCCTATACCCAGCAGTGGGTGAATAGAGCTGTGCATGATGATCATGAAGTTTGCACTTCCAAGTGCCTTTACTGGTCAGTGCATACGAAGCCTTAGGTGCGAGGCGGTTCGGATGCGGCCTGCATAATAATATGTTAGAATTTCTTGCGGGCACCGCCCAAAGAGTATACTTAATAATATTAGGGCAGGCACCACCGTACAAGGTGCCGCCGCGCCGCCACCGTTTGCCCATAAATGAGCCTTAGTGGCTTCAGACTTGTGATTGTGACCAGTCAGTTTTCTGAAATACTCCGTTCACGGAGAAGCGGCGTGTGAAATTTTGGGACACTCGGGAACTATTCATATTGTAAAAATGTTTCCTCGACAGAAAGAAGGAGAATTTTGAACTCGTATCACATCTTTTTATCAAGAAGTAAAAAAAAGTGACCATTTGAGAGCTAACGACAGGGTGCTCAATCTTAGTACAAAAAACTGGGGACAGAATGGGGTACAATGATACAAAATCACGAAGTATGTGTAGTCCCTGTACTGAATGAGTTTAAGTGTGTTTTTTTAATTTTGTCGGATTATAATCGCTCAATTTATACCAAATAGAAATAAGAGATGGCAGCTCTATAGCTCCGGTAGCTCATTACAAATATTTTAAACTGACTTATTGTTTATTTTAACCAAAGAATAGCATCATTATCATAAATTTGAATTGCATTAAACTCACAGAATTATTTGCACTAACGTACATTGGGGTGATGGTAGAGTATTCTTGATAATTTTAATTACTAATAAACTGGTAACCCTAATACAAATGTCTGCAAAAATCTGACGCGAGCGCCGGTTTTGTTTACTTTTTTATTCTTTCTGTGTTATTTTGTGTATCCTCTGGCAAATCCCTACCTGTGACCAGAAAGGATTTGTGAGTGATTGTGTCACAACCGTCACAACTGAGATAGGACTCCAGTGTTGTGATAACTGCAACAAAATTGTAATTTTCGAAATATGTATCCACTCCTCCAGCCATACAAAAAATACCATACAATGTTAAAACTTTAATTTGATAATAAAAACATGATTTCCTAAATTGTATTTCATTTATCAATCCTTGAAATCAACACTATAAAGTACTAATAAAAATAAATATATCTGCATAGCTATATGTAGGTATCCATCCACCCTTACCAAAGGTGTAGTTCTAAATAGAAATATCAGATGGCGCTAGTTTCTTCACGAACGCAAGTGACCCTGTTTCACAGCACAAGATTGGTCTCTATTTCAATATAGTCTAATGTACTCTGTGGCTAACGACTTCGCCAAAATCGCCCTCATGACAATCCTACTTACTCATCACAGAGTACATTTGTATATAGGGTATAGAGTCGTCACTCATGTCATTTTGCGGAATGTATGGCGTGTGGCGCCATCTGGTGCTTTGTGCAAGGTACTTTCGCACTAGGCACTTTTAGTACTTGTACGATTTTTAAAAAAATGGCATTGTGATTGTAAATTAAATAAAACGAAATAGATAATACAAAAATCTGTTTTATTTTTTACTTTTCTGCCATTGTCACTTTCGACTTTGAAGATTTTATATTTCCATTCAATGCAACCACCTCACGATTATACAAAGTAGTCCTCTTCAATTTACCTGTAACAAATATTTTTAATTTATCATCCAGTCATTTTATTATGTACTTAGAAGACCAAAATTAACTAATCTTATTATATTGGTTGTAATATTAAATGCACTTACGTGTTTTGCTGCAGGCACAACATCTTTTCATAGGCATGGTCGACAATTCAATTCACAAAGCAAAACAGTGAGTCCAAATTGTTAGCCACAGGTCAGACGATGATAGCGGTATAGCCGGATCGTCATTAAAAATTTACAAAACTTAAGAAAAGAATTTAAAGAATCCATTCACCTCAAAAGTAAATACGGATTGGAAAACAAACAGTCAAATGTCAATGTCAATAACACGTTCCATTCCCAGATGAATTACTGTAACTGAAATTTATTTCAATAAATAATTAACATTTTCTGTTATTAGTAGTTATTTTATTATCAATTTTTTGTAAATAAACTACAAAATTTAAAAGTATTTTTTTTTGTCTGCTTTTCTTTGAGAAGTTTTTTTTTCTGCCAAAGATAATGGAAATACGTGTCTGCGTCATCTGCTTGAAAAGAAATAAACACATGACAACGATAGTGTGTTGTAGCCATAACAAAAAAAAACCAGTAATACCAGTGTAATAAAAATATTTATATTTTAATGTTTAAGTAGCGCCATCTATTGATCTGTGCAAAGAAACTTTTTGACGATTCTATCAGGTTCTTTGAAGTTATGACACCATGTCCAGGATCACTTCACTTCCAACTTCCCGCCATCCATATCCACTGACAACTATTAACTGACAGATGCAATGAGTAAGGAAAAACATGGAGGCGCCGCGAAATTCTATAGACACATTTGCTTATACAAATATGAGTGAAATAGGATACAGAATGTGAAATATCGTTTTGTTTCGTTCTTTCTAATACAGTAATCGTATTTGATGAAAGAGACAACAATATTTCAGTTGTTGCTCATAATGGCAACATTTGGTGTTACGAGTCACACAATAGTAGGTGGGTGCCGTTTCCGCCATGTTTTGCGGCGAGTTTCGTGGTAGTTCTGCTGTCACATAGTTGTTTACTTTTTATAAATTGAGATTTGTGAGAAAATTACGTGGAGTTTACCTACCTATAAAACTGCATATATGTACTTGTTAAAAAACAGCAATTCAATATGTCTGCGTGCTTTATTGTGAAGTGTGGTGCAAGAAAGCAGAAAAATCAACCTCAATTGTCGGTGCACAGTTAGAAGCCGGTTTTCATGCAATTGTATCTAGGAGTAATACACTTTCGATGAAAAAAATGCTAAGCGATCATTAATTTATTGATATAGTGTTAATGTTTGGGTTTATTTCCGTCCCAGAGACCTTTTTGTTATTTCTTAATTTTATTCGTTTGTTTACAAACATGAATAGTCTGTTATGTACCGTTGCCGTAATAGTTTCCGATACTAGTTCCTATTTGTCGGTCGGTTATACGTGATTTGAAAATAAGACATCAGCATGCTTGCATCGACTGGACGGGTCCACTAAAATCTGTGTGGTGCTTTCTTCAAATGACCATCTCAGACACTAATCTACATAGTCTTCATGTGTGTACATCATTATGTCTGGACTTTAAAAGATACCATGACCTCTGAGTTTGTTTCGGAAGTTTCTTCTCAAAGTAGTCAGAAACGAAACACCGACCCCATCTAGTTATAATAAAAAGTGACTTGTAAAAGTGTGTGTAAAAACCTATTTGCAAAATAAACATCATCATCATCTGCCTAGCCTTTTCACAACTATGTTGGGGTCGGCTTCCAGTCTATCCGGATTCAGCTGAATACCAGTATTTTACATGGAGCGACTGCCTATCTGACCTCCACAACCCAGTTAACACTAGGTAATACGATACCCTCTGGTAAGACTGGATGTCAGGACTTTCAGGTTACTGACTACCTGTAACGACTGTCAAAGATCTATATATGACAGCCGGGATCAACAGCTTAACGTGCTTTCCGAGGTACGGAGGAAACTCGGCATCTACTGGGTGGTCACCCATCCACAGACCAACCTGGGCAAGCGCAGCTTAACCTAAATATCTATCCGAGTGGCAGTTCTTGTTAAGCCACGAGCTCCTCTTGCAAAATAAACATCATTCATCATAATTATCACACCAATAAACAGATTTAATAAAAATCATTCTTATTTTATTTTACTCCACCAGTCAGTATGTTAATCATAATAGAAACATAATCGTCTTCATAATAGAAGAATTTGTTTTTCACTAAGATCTGCATACCTACCAGAATCTACAGACCTACAGTCCATCGATTAGCTGTCGAATGGTTATGGTTTGGTATACTACTAACCATTTGACAGTTAATCAATGGACACAATGATAGCCACTAACATTTAAAAAGATACGCAATAGCCCTGCAGACATAACCGAAAGCGCAAACGTTGCATTCTTTAATTTTGTTCAGAAAACCACTTTAAATTTATTTTATTCTCAGGTATCAGAAGGAAAGTAAATTTACTCATGGTTTTCTGTTACAACGAACTGTTAATTATAATTCAACCGTGATATCTACTAATACTCGTAATACTATTAAGTAGTACCAGTTTCGATACTCGTTACAGTAATACTATGTTCCATGATTGACACAACCCTAGCATTGGCAGCCATTTTGAGTACCGTTCAAGGTTGTAGGTATGCACCTTTTTTTTGTACGTATTTCTAGTCCATACTTATATATGTCTATGGACAGATGGACAGATGTCATTAGTGGCAGCCCACCTGACCACTTGTGGTTGTGAGACAGTGTTTACATATGTATTAAATAGATATACACTGAACGGATTTGGATGAAAAGTACCTACACTGATAGTTTACACCCTTTTTTTTTTGGAGTGTGGGAAAACATCAAAATGACTCCTCCCGCTCAAAAACTACCCGTGTTCCTTCTTAGCCCTTTGTGCCGAGGCCGCGGTATCTCTTTCGAACAACCCGCAGCCCCGACGGGATAGTTTACACCATGGATTACCTCATAGAATACCTTTTATCCCGGTAGTATGATTCCGTGGGGCAATTATCAAATTCCATTCGGGCGAAGCTGTGGGCCAAACGAGCAAACACGCAAAAAAAATGAACGCAGTTGAATGACGTTCCTTTTCTTATCTGATTTCATGAAATGAGCCAGCAATCTAATCATGTTAATTTATACTCTAGAAAATTCTATTTTCACGATAGTAGGTAATAAAGCAAAAACAAAATTTTATTTTATTTTTGTACTATTTTATTATTTTACAAACAAAATACCCAAAAAGCGCTAACGTGAAATGAAAAATAAATTTATTGTTTATTCCCATGTGGTGGAAAAATGGACGCGCACATGATTCTGTGAGGTTTTGAAAATGTTTTCCTTTAGTGTTCGCGTTCGTTGAGCGGTAAAAGTTGACAAATTTGTGACAAAGTGTTGTGTGAAAATGACAGAAATGCCTCCTTATCTCGCGGTTAAAGATGAGGAGAAAAACAGTGGTCAGGCTGACAGTGAAACTTCTTCAGACGTAGACGACTGGGATTTACCTTTGAGTTTTGATAAACCTAGACATCTTGAGCCTATAAAGGGCGCTGAGCGTGTGGAGCACACGTGGAGAGTCAAAGAGAAGGTAAGACAGTGACTTCCAATTGATAACTTTTGTGTACGTTACTGCGTAGCTGAGTGTAACGTAAGTGCGATGAAAACAAACGCACATGGTTGATTGAATGAATGCGTCGTTAGCTCAGCTTAGCTCGAATAAAAAAACAACTTTGTTTTTGTTAAATGATTGTGAGTTTTCCGATTCTGTTCTTTTTATGCACCTAGTTGTTTGGGAACTTGTTAATATAAACATGCAACATTACAATTTATGAAACGACTAACATTTGAATGTAAACAATAATACCTAATCAATAACAAAGTTTTTTTGTAAACAAATCAAAAGTTTAAAATAGTTATTGATCAAAGTAGTATTTACTTGGCTCAGAACTATACAATAATGTTATTAACATATAATATATTTTAAACTACATAAGTTAGACATAATAAAGCATTTTATAATAATTTTCCATGATTATTGTTTTGATATATATGCATAAGGTATTATCTTGCGTTGTCAAAAATGTTAGCATTAAAAAAATACTAATAAGTATCTTGTTTACACCAAATTCATTTTGACTGCATGATGTAAGACCTGAAACATCTGTGCCATATTGGGCAAAATAAGATAACTATATATTCTACAATTATTCTCAAAATGAAAGCTTTTTACTGTGCTTTAGTAATTATTATTTACTAGTAGTTGCCTCTACGTGATACTGCAGATTGTTGATAGTATTGATAGCTTATCAAATATTGTTACTACACCAAAACTCAACAGCCATCCTAGAAAGCCATTGATTGCAGTTGCTGTGGCCAAGACAGCTATTGCAACATCATCAACTACCGATTGTAATAATAAAAAAAAAGAATGTGTGATGAGAAGAGAGTGAGATGAATGAAATTAAACTGTGTGGTGTGCTCCAAATAAAAATAAGTAAAAGTGAAAATTCGGGCGCCTGGAGTACACACAAAACTATGCCAAGGATAGACTTACCTGCGGGAGCTTGAGACCTTTAATCTTCAAGCGGGAAGGCATCAATAAAAATCAATCATGAAAAGTAAGAACGACTTTATTACCCGAAGGCTGCTGGTTTGAAAATTCCTTTCTAATTCTAAAGCTAACAGCTCTGATGTGTAAAATTAAGATGACATCGCTGTTATTCTAAGACCTGTCATTATTGCACTTTTTTAAAATAAATTGAAGTTATGTATCATAAACCATACCAAACTCCGTCGACTAAATTAGGAACCTGATGGATTATCCAAGAGCATCTTGGTGATATTCGCCGAGATTGCCAACGGCGGTCCAAGATATATGCATTTTGGTAGGGGCGTGCGTTCAAAAATTTAAGTAATATGGAAAAAAAAACGCCTTGTGGCTGAAAACAAACATGAATAATCGTTAGCGGATAAAAAATGGCGATTCGACGCAGGAGTTGTTACGAACAATATACAATTAAACTCACCGTTTCTTCCAAAAATCAAAATGTGGTCATCAGTAGATGAATGAATCCAAGCAAATAATTATAAAATGAAGTTAAAAGATCCTTAAAAAATAAAGGCTATCCAATTAGGATCATGACAAGGGCAATCGGCTACCACATAATTAGGGACTAGATGCCGCCCATCTCAAGTTATATTTTGAGATTTTATTGGAGCGCTCAAAAATCACTCCATTGATTCCAGGCTGTAGGTCGAAAAGCAAGAAATGTCAAAGTCAATTTGACAGCATCGAAAATAAAAATCAGTGTGACCACTTCACGAATCCAAGTCAACAAAAAATGAATTTTCATAAGGCAACACCAACCAGAGCCTACAAATCAAAGCAAAGAATTCAATAGTATGTAACAGGCTTAAAAGACTCGTTACATTACATCCCTCCCCGAAAATAAAAGAAAGGAACTTTCTTTTATTAGAAAGAAATCTTCAACACAATAGACCAGTCTTAACAACTTTCTAATTCCCAAAAAAAGAAAAGAATCATAAAAGATTCGAAGTGTAAATGAATTCTGAACATGTCAAACGACAAGGTCTCAAGAATTTAATAAAAGTAAAAACATGCAAATGACAAAAAGTCAAAAATGAAATCTGTGAAAAACAGAAAAAAATATAAGTTATAAAAACTAGTTAAATGAAACGAAGAGAGAAATCTCTTAGCGCTTCTAAACTCCAAAACAGTGCAGTTAGGCACCATCGCCACTGACTACAAATTTCAAACGAATTCGAACAATTTACCAATACAAACTACAATTTTTAGTGCAGTTAGGCACCATCGCCACTGACTAAAAATTTCAAACCACTTGGAACAGTACAACTTTGAGTGCAGTTAGGCACTATCGCCACTGACTACTATGTCAACTGCTTCCAACTCTACCATCTCTATGAGTGCAGTTAGGCTCTATTGCCACTGACTAACTCCGTATCCAACAATCCAAAAAAATTGAAACTCCAAACAAAAGTTTTTAAATAAAGCTGAAAGACCTTATTTAAAATATTGTTACAGGCACAACCTGCAACGAAACAAAGGAAAGCGTACTGTGATCGGCTCATCACCACCGAATTCCCGAGCACAATAGCTGTAAAAGAATGTTGCTGTGACTGGCTCAACACTACCAATCTCCCAAACACAGACAAACACAAAAAATCATTGAGATCTCCAATGAGAAATCTCAATAACGAAAAGGCGAAAGCCAAGGTTTCACAATGCGATCGGCACATCACCACCGAACTTCCGAACGCAAAGAAAAAAGAATGACGAAAGTCAAAAAAAAAATCCCGCATTGTGATTGGAACAACAATGTCCAACACAATGGAAAAAGGAAAAAATATGGCCGGAGCCGAAATCCCACATCGTGATCGGCACAACACCACCGACTTTCCGAGCACAATGGAAAAAAGAGTCGAAATCAAGGTCAAAAGTTACACCAAGATTCAAAAAATAATAAGGCATTTTGTAACAAAGGTTACAGAATGACCCTATAAAAGGTTACCCTTAAAAAAATAAGATCTTATACAATCCAACAAAAACGAACAAAACATAAAATAAGATCCTTCGGTGTGAAAAACATTTAGTGTGGAAAAAAATAGTATTTAATTAACAAAAATGGCCTAAGTTTTATTTTTAGAATGTTAAGAATTCAAATTCAATAAATTTATAAGAAGTTACCTAACATACATCTTTCAAACCACCGATAACCTATCATCCATCCACACGTACATCACACTGTCAAAAGTGACCTTCAAACAGAATTTATCAAAATCAAGACTAACACTTGGAAACCAAATTAAAATTTAATAATATCTTTAACATGATAACGTCCCACTGAACCTTTATTTAAATCTTTTAAAACATAAACGTTATCCGAAACCTTTTCAGTTATTTTACACTTTACAAACTTAGGTGCTAGCTTAGCTGAAAAATATGCAGGAGCATGAGATTGAACAAAACTTCTTCTCCACACCATATCACCCACACCAAAAGAAATGACTTTCCGACCTTTATTATAATAAGCGGCATTTCGCTTATACCCCTTTAACAAGTAAGCTTGAACTTTAACAAAAATATCACTAAGTGAATTAAGAGAAACTGCATAAGCATTCCTATTTGAAATTTCTAGTTGAGATAAGTTATCAACAGAACTACTAAAGTGATGTAATGACGCATCAAGAATAAGCTCCCTACCAAACATCAGAAAGTTAGGAGTAAACTCAGTAGCAAGGTTTACACTATTATTTAAAGCTAATTGAACATTGGGCAAAAAACTTGACCAAGTTCTATGATCATCTTTAACAAAACACGATATGCAGGTTTCGACCGTTTTATTATATCTCTCAACAGGGTTATTTTGAGGTGTATACAAAGTATTATAAAATATTTTGGTTATATTAAAACCTTTCAAAAAATCTACAAAATGTTTTGAAGTAAATTGAGTTCCATTGTCACAAACTACTATTTTTGGACAACCAAATTTGAGAAATATTTCTTTTTCAAAATGTTTACAAATTACTCTAGTGGTAGCATTGATCATTGGAAATAACCAGCAATATTTAGTAAAAACGTCTACAACCGAAAGTATGTATCTATGACCAGAATAAGTTTTAGGTAGAATTCCTATGATATCAACTGAGAGCATAAGCATGGGACGATCAACTTTTTTAGGATTAATCATAATACCAAAAGGTGGAGATGTAGTATGTTTATAAGCTTTACAGGTATCGCAAGACAAAATGTATTGATGAATATTTTCATTCACAAGCGCATTCAAGGAATTAAATGAGGGCAACGCTTGAGCTGTAAGAGCCGAAGAAGAGTGAGCGATTCTTGAGTCAAAGGGATTGTTAACATCTGTGGCATTAACCATCTCATGGACTTTCTCAATAGCATCAGCATCAACAGCAGTACAGGTATCGACATCACCCGAATCCTGAAGCGGCGGAAACTGAACTCCCTTGTCCATGACTAACAAACAGCAAGGCGAATAGCAAACGAAAAGCAAAAACTAAATTTCAAAAAGTTAAAAGTTTGAAAATAAATTCTCAAGTTTGAGGTTAAGTATTGAAGTCAATGTGGTATTCCCATGAAAAATTACTAAGTTAATTTTATAGTTTTAAAAGTGCAATAATCACTTACAAGCAGCTTAAATCTAGATAAATTAAATGTACAATATTGTACTTACAATTAGATTAAATTATTTTCTTTAAAAGTTAAACTTAGTTTTTAAAATAACTTTACTGTTGAGAACAACAAAACACGGTCAATGCTATACATTTCTGTTGGTTTTGCTAAGAAAAAAACATGTTATTAAAACAAACAGGTCAATAAACAAAATTATCAATAAGTAAACACCAAATATTGTTTACAAAGATTCACCAAATTAAGTTAAGTACTACTTATGAGTCAAAAATTAAAATAAACACAAAGTTATTAAAGTAACAATGTAGAACAAACTAATGCAAACAATAGACTCATAAGTTAATTAATAATTGTGCAATAATGACAGTATATAGGTACCAGACAAACCTACTTCAAGTCCCTGTTCGCTGAGCGACAATTGTAATAATAAAAAAAAAAGAATGTGTGATGAGAAGAGAGTGAGATGAATGAAATTAAACTGTGTGGTGTGCTCCAAATAAAAATAAGTAAAAGTGAAAATTCGGGCGCCTGGAGTACACACAAAACTATGCCAAGGATAGACTTACCTGCGGGAGCTTGAGACCTTTAATCTTCAAGCGGGAAGGCATCAATAAAAATCAATCATGAAAAGTAAGAACGACTTTATTACCCGAAGGCTGCTGGTTTGAAAATTCCTTTCTAATTCTAAAGCTAACAGCTCTGATGTGTAAAATTAAGATGACATCGCTGTTATTCTAAGACCTGTCATTATTGCACTTTTTTAAAATAAATTGAAGTTATGTATCATAAACCATACCAAACTCCGTCGACTAAATTAGGAACCTGATGGATTATCCAAGAGCATCTTGGTGATATTCGCCGAGATTGCCAACGGCGGTCCAAGATATATGCATTTTGGTAGGGGCGTGCGTTCAAAAATTTAAGTAATATGGAAAAAAAAACGCCTTGTGGCTGAAAACAAACATGAATAATCGTTAGCGGATAAAAAATGGCGATTCGACGCAGGAGTTGTTACGAACAATATACAATTAAACTCACCGTTTCTTCCAAAAATCAAAATGTGGTCATCAGTAGATGAATGAATCCAAGCAAATAATTATAAAATGAAGTTAAAAGATCCTTAAAAAATAAAGGCTATCCAATTAGGATCATGACAAGGGCAATCGGCTACCACATAATTAGGGACTAGATGCCGCCCATCTCAAGTTATATTTTGAGATTTTATTGGAGCGCTCAAAAATCACTCCATTGATTCCAGGCTGTAGGTCGAAAAGCAAGAAATGTCAAAGTCAATTTGACAGCATCGAAAATAAAAATCAGTGTGACCACTTCACGAATCCAAGTCAACAAAAAATGAATTTTCATAAGGCAACACCAACCAGAGCCTACAAATCAAAGCAAAGAATTCAATAGTATGTAACAGGCTTAAAAGACTCGTTACACGATAAGAGAGGTTTACACCTCCACTCTCTTGCACAATGCCGACAGGAACTGGTGTCCTGAGTGATAAGGTTGAAAAGTTGTCAACCATCAGTGAATGCTGTTATTACTATCTAATTTTACCTAGGACATCACAGACATTGTTGAAAAGAAACACATTGTGAGGAAACCTGGATTTATAATTAATAGAAGTCTGAAATTTCCACCCTGTCCCGTTCCATTCCTAGGTCAGAAATGTTTTTTTGTGTTATTCCATTAGAAACTACTATTCAATGGGTGAAATTAAATAGGCCTACTCTTGACCTCAATCTTGTCCTAAGTACAGTAGAATCCCAATTATCCGAACCTTGATTATCCAGACTAATTGTTCGCAGCTCTAATTACCATATTTATATCTCATTGTCTAAATGACGCACTATCTATAATAAAAAGTTATTGATCATTGTTAATTGATTTCTAAGTAAAATCAATTACATGGAATTGATTATACAGAATACCACAGGTTTTTATTTTTTTCAGATAATCGGGATTCTACTGTATTGTGATGAGGTTGAAGGGTTTACACTTGTCTTTAGGGAAAATAGGCACACCTTTATAATATGAGTCTGAAAGATAGATGCCGAAATGCAGTTGTACTATTAGGTACACCTTTGTCCACCTAATATGTGTGATTATAGGCATGGTGCTATTCAAGAAAACTCTTTTTTTAATTCATTATAAAACTAATTTATTTTACTTTCACACAAGGGTGTGAAAGTAAAACAACACAACACTACATGCTCAAGGGAGCATGTAGTTTTGTTACTTAAAAAAGATTTAAAGTTTATCATTGGCAAAACTAAGCTTTATTTACGGTTTAAATAAAAAATGAGTAGCTACACTATTATATGCATATTTTTCCCTTGTTTATCTTGCACCTTGCAAGATTGCATTGCATATTGAGTTCTGAGGTCAATCTTCCAGTGCAGAATTTGGCTTTTCCTCCATTGAGTATTAAATTATTAATGAAACTTCAGAGCAACATTAAGTGGGTATAATAAAACAAAATATAATTTCGTTTTTGTTTAGTACAAGACACACTGCGTGGCTCTGGTGCTATGCCTGAATGTTGGAGTGGATCCGCCCGATGTGGTGAAGACACAGCCTTGTGCACGCCTTGAATGCTGGATTGGTATGTTTCTATTTCATTATAACTATAATACACATTTTGATACTGGGTAGAAACAGTGTATAAAGGTCAGATATTTCTGGGACTGCCTTCATATGTGTGTCAAACACAATTATTATTATATAAAAATACTAGCTGTGCTCTGCATGCGTTGCATTGCACCTTTTTCTACCTACCCTACTTCGGGTGGGGTTAGGAGGGTGAAAAGTACTTTACGACCTAACCTATTCTCATACCTACTGAATACACACAAAATTTCATAAAAATCAGTCAAGCCGTTTTCGAGGGGTGTGGCAACTAACCCAGTGACACGAGAATTTTATAATATAGAAAATTATATAGATTAGCTTTCTGCACTCTTTCTCTTATAACTTTGTCAAATTTCATGCTCCCCTTTCTGTGTAGTTTTCGTAAAAAAAGGGTCTAGGGTCAGTGTTTGCTTCATTGACCTGCCCTGTCATATGTTGAGAAATTTTATCAATGAAATATAGGCGGGGCTGGGCGGTTCTTGGTTGTATGATTTTTCAAACTATGAATTACAAAAATAATTACATACCTAGTTGGTTGAAAAACACAAATGCCAATAAAGAAATCTCACAATGGAGATGAGTAATTATTGTTCTGTAAACTTAAAGTCACAGAAATACTCTGTTTACACAGGGCATTTTTGTGACCGTTTCAATATTTATTACTGCAAGTTGGAAAACTTAAATATTTTTATTTTAGTTGTACCTATTGTTTAGTGGGTATAAAAAGGATAGTGTAAATAAAAATGGCAGGATTAAGTAAATAGAGATCATCTGAAATGCGCCGTATGATTCAGTATTGTCGCTGTTTGCGGTTTGCCCGAGTGTCGCGAATGAATCACATGCTGGCATGCCTACTATACTATGGCTAGTGATGTATGCAGGCATCGTGCATCGTCGTGTTAGTGCTACAAAGGTTTTCAAATGATAAGCTTAACATTTAGGTAATTAGGAAGCTTCGAATGCCAGGCCTGTTCCAAATTCTTCCGGAGTTGGGAACCTAAATGTTTCCCATGCTGACAATAGTTGATCGCGTGTTGAGCACTAAGGCGTGTCGTAGGTTTCCACCCGCACCCCCGCTCTTACGAATTTCATTATAAAGTCTTTATGACTTCATTAATTAACACTTCGTGCCGTATGCGTGCCTAAATAACGCTTCAATGGCGATGCCCCATTTCCTAGATCGCGGAGTTCGATATTTTTGTGTTTCAGTAACATGGTATGAACAATGGTGTTCCTTTCACAACCACCGCGCCACTGATTTTGCTTATATCCACTGTAGGGGTTTTGGCTTTCGATTTGATCTGTTTTTAGTTATCAAAACAACAACAATGATGTAGGAACGTATATTCGCGTTAAGCTGACCAAGTTTCCGTTAAGTGATAGCAGCAAACAGCTGATCGGGATAATAATTATTATTATCAGGAATCGAAAATCGTTATCAAGATGTAGATATTGCTATTCTGGGTTGATTCGCACAAATGAAAGGGGCCTTTGGTTAGCAGTGGGTGAATTCAGGCTGCGGATAATGAGTTAAGGATTACGTAGCTAAACTTGGTACTGCAGGAGCGAAACTTGCCTCTTATTAAGTCATATTAATGTTCGTATTAAGTTGTACATGGCTTATAAGTTTATAACAAATTGCAAATATTGAAGCTGTAGGTCATGTATGTCTAAGATTAGTTCTCTCGTACCTACTTTGAAACTATTATAATTATTGCTATTTGTTGTGATAACCTCAGGGCATCTTAGCGATACAATGTTATTTCAGACTCCGTATTTTTTGTGAATTGTTTTATTTTGTGATGAATCGTTCACCTTGAAAAGTAAAAACACGGCATGCCTTATGGTATTTTTTTCTACTGCCGCAATTCGTATAGACCGCAATAAATACACTTCCTAAATAGTTATAAATTATAAACAGGAAATCAAACTATTTCCGATAATACCGATTGATATTCACCTAATTCGAGTTCCCCAGAATTCCACAATCTTTAAACGACCGCGGACCGAACACCAAAACCATCAGTTTCAAAAAAATAAATAGCATTCTCAAAAGAGACTGAACTGATGCACGAGTTTTATTAGATTTAAGATGTCTGTGTTATAAGGTGCTTAAGATTGCTTGCCCTGTTCCTCAGACCCGCAGTCGCTGTCGCCGAGCAAGGCGCTGGAGAGCATCGGGCACGCGCTGCAGTCTCAGTACGAGCGCTGGCAGCCGCGCGCGCGCTACAAGCAGAGCCTCGACCCCACCAGCGATGAGGTAAGCGTGCTCATCACCTGTGCTCCCACGACCGGCAACTGGAGAGGTCAGTCACGGGAATCTGCTGAATACGAGAGCCTAGAACCGGTCGCTGTGACATTGCCTGTTAGGGGGGAGCGGGGATATTTGCTTAGCAGTAAGTCATCTTTTGCCAGAAATATGAACCATCTAACGGGCTTTGCGATTGAGTTGTTTAAAAGGTGTTCGATTTGCGGTTAAAAACTGTACTTATCATTTAACAAAGCCGATGGTCTTGATCAATGATGGGGGATGAGTTCAAATTTAATCAGAATCTAGTCGAGCACTACTGTGAACTGACTGACACCCTATTTTTAGGGTTCCGTAGCCGAATGGCAAAAAACACAACCCTTATAGATTTGTCATGTCTGTCTATCAGCCCGTATGTCACAGCCATTTTATTCGGAAACTATTCATACTACACAGTTTTAAACTTGGTAGCTCCCCATACATGGAACTGAAAACTTTTTTCATGTGGGGGTGTCAATAGATAGGTCCTTAAAATTGACATTGAGGTTCCTAAAACCATTTTTTCTCAAAGTCAGCCGTTTGAAAGATAGAGACTTCCAAAGTGTTAAAATATGTGTAAACCAAGAGAGTGAAAAATCTAAAAAAAAACATATGCTGTAGATCGCAATGAAAACAGTTTTGTTACTTTGATAGGAATTCGACAAAAATATGGATGTCATCGCGAGGTGCGTAAATCGTAGTAATTAGGTTTGGGGCTCGTCGGCGAGCTCCGGCTTAGGCGCGCGACCTTGAGATAATTGTCGCGATATTCCCGCCCGCGCACGCTCCACACAGAAGGTCCACTCCAATCCAGACGAGTGCAGTGCTGCATTGTTGTTCTGGGACGCGCTCTAAGTTAGGGAACTAACGCCGCCATCTGACTTCAGTTCATGTAATGTGCCACAAACACATTTCACCAAAACCGTGTCCATGTGGAAATGAGATCTCTTCAAAGTTTGAGTTAATCAGTTTCTTCTAGGCATCACTTCACATCATGCCAATTGCGGTCAAACACAAGCTTAACTTGTGTTCATAAATATGTTTTCACGTAATATGGCTGATGGTGGTCTTTCTGTGTTACTGTAGCATGCTCGACGCTCGTGTGGTACTCGAACATCACACTCATACATAACCGTTATGACTACATGTCGTCATTACTCATAGTAATTATATTGATATCATATTTATAGTAGAATATAATTATAGCCGAATGCTTGTAGGGGGCAATATTTTACAAAAAACAAACTAATGAACATTATCTTTTAAACAGAGGCCAGAGTTCATCATGCAGCACTCATCATTTATCAGTTTTTCTCTCTCATTGCACTGTAAGCGAATGTGCCAACTAAATATTAAGTATTAGGTAATCTATCTGACGTACAATTTAGAGTAAGGGAAAATTCACATTCAACGTTGCTGACATCTCTTTGAATGCAAGGATCGACGCCTGCCGGGGTTGCGGGTTGTTCGAAAGAGATACCGCGGCCTCGGACACAAAGGGCCAAGAAGGAACATGGGTGGTTTTTAGTCAGTAGAAGTCTGATACTCCCTTTCAGAGCGGGAGGAGTCATTTGATGATTATCCACCCTCCAAAAAATAATGGAAAATTGACACAACCGCGACAAAACCGTGGCTTACGTCTAATCTCAGTAGGTTATTATTATATACACGATTATTATTATTTATGATCGGATAAAAAATTTGTACCATTTATGAACCCAGTCTTCATAGGTTTCTGTTTCGTGTTGTATGCGCAGTGGCCAGTGGCCAGTGGGTAATGTTGTGTTTGTGTGCAGGTCAAGAAGCTGTGCTGTTCGCTGCGCCGCAACGCCAAGGACGAGCGCGTGCTGTTCCACTACAACGGACATGGCGTGCCCAAGCCCACCGCGCAGGGAGAGATCTGGGTCTTCAACAGGGTAAAGTCTAATGCTTTTTTGTTCACATACGCAAAGACAACTTCGTCTGTCGGTCTCTTGTGTGTGTATGTCATGTAACTATAGCGTCTGTCATGGCAGATATACAAATTCGAAGATTATTCTGTGTTTATAATGTAATTTTTTACAACATTTTGCTTCGTGTCTATTTATTCACTTACTGTCCCCCTTTTCATATAAGTCTCGTATCCTTGGCAGGCGTACACGCAGTACATCCCGTTGTCGATGTACGACCTGCAGACGTGGATGGGCGCTCCCTCCCTGTACGTGTACGACTGCTCCAACGCCGGCGTCATCGTCGACAACTTCAAGCAGTTCGCCGAGCAGCACGAGCGCGAGTATGAGGTAACCATTATACCAGCTACTTTTTAACTATAATTCAATAGAAAAATATAAAGATACAATATCTACAGAAGGCGTACTGTGAATGTTTTGTAGTTAAAGTGTAGATAGAACTCAATGGAGAAGAGCGGACAAGAAATTTCATGGATATTCTTTCAAATTAAAACTTTTCCGATATCTAAACACGTGAGCTCTAAAGTTGTACATTATGTGCTTAAATGGTCAGAAAAAGTAACCATTACTACAAGGTGAGATAAAAGTAATCACCCTATTTTTGAAGACGCTAGAATTTTTGCAAATGGAGTCAAATGTCAAATCGGTTTTGACATATTTGAAGTAAACAAATGTAAAATTACATGTCGACAAGCCATGACTCGCCGCGGAATAATTGTTTCCATTTTTTTGCCTAGTGACCCGGTGGTCCGATTCCCACGAGAAGCATACTTTGTAAAGTTGTTTCCAGTTTGGCTAGGACATGGCAGTCTTGAATCACCTGATTGTCTGATAAAAAGATGATTCCGTGCTTCGGAAGGCATGTATAAGCCAGTAGTCTCGGCCTCCAAATGGCGGTCGTCAAACCTGCATGTCAGAGGCCTTTGAGGCGGTTTAGAAACTGACACTAGGGTGTGTGGGGTGTTTAGACCTTGCGGACACTACGACGAATGTTGGTGAAAGACCTGAAGATGTTTCCTTACAAAGTGCAGACAACTCATCAGCTGTTAGCTGTTGACCGCCAAACACGCGTAACCTACTCTCAAGCCATCCTGAATCTCGACCAAGGGGATGACGATTTTTCATGAAAACTCATCATGAGCGATGAGGCTCATTTCCACCTCAGCGGCTACGTGATTCGCCAAAATTATAGCTTCTGGGGCACCGAAAATCCGCGTGTGATCCTTGAAGAGCCATTATACCCGCTCAATGTTACGGCATGGTGAGTTGATTACGGCGAAGGAATCATTGGGCCAATTTTTTTCGAGGACGCCGCAGGCCAAACGGTTACTGTGAACGGCGACCGCTTCAGGCCATGATCAACGAGTTTCTTCTTCCTCAATTGGATGAGCTGGGACTGAAGAACATGTGGTACCAACAGGACGGTGCAACGGTGCACACTGCCCGAGCCACAACCGACATTTTGAAGCAGGCATTTCCGGGTCGCCTAATTTCTCGCTTTGGCGATTTGCACTGGCCGCTAAGATCGCCCGTTTTGACCGTACCAGACTTCTTTTTGTGGGGGTTTTTGAAGTCTCGTGTTTACGTGAACAAGCCTCAGACTCTGGAAGCCCTCAAGGACAACATCCGACACGAATGCGCGAACCTATCGCCTGAAGTTCTGGCAAAAGTGATGGAAAATGCCATAAAAAGGCCCCGTATGGTCATCAATGCTGGCAGCGGCCACTTGTGCGATATCATCTTCTCGACTCGAATAAATCAAATGAATTTAACATAAATAATCCACAATAAAAAAAAAGTCAGCTGAAGTGGCAGTGGGCCGGCCACATTAGCGGCTGAACCGATGACCGTTGGAGTAGACGTGTTCTTGAGTGGAGACCGCGAATTGGCAAGCGTAAAGTGGGACGCCCTCAGGCTCGGTGGAGCGATGATCTTTGCAGAGTGGCTGGTAACAACTGGAAAATCGAGTTGAGTGCCGCAAGATTAAAGAGGCCTATATCCAGTAGTGGATTACAATAGGCTGATGATGAATCCACAAAAAGGACCAAAGTTTTTCATTTGTAAAAAAAATTACAGCCATAGAACATCGGATCGAGCATCGGAACTTTTGTTTCACCTTGTAATACTACAAGGGTATGGTTGTATAACCATACCCTTTTTTTTTTTTTTTTTTTGGGGGGTGGGAAATCATCAAATAACCCCTCCCGCTCTTGGGCAGAGCGAAAGGGAGTGTCAGACTTCTACTGACTAAAAACCACCCATGTTCCTTCTTCGCCCTTCATGTCGAGGCCTCGGTATCCCTTGCGGACAACCCGCAGCCTCGACAGGCGTCGGCCCTTGCGGGCCCCTTCCATGTTGCTTAACCATACCCTTGTAGTGATTTTCATCGTCAATTATATCAAATACAGTTGTCAAAGTAATTGCCCTCACCCGTCAGGCTCAGACGAACTCGAAGCCGGAGGAGGGCGTGGCAGCGGCCGGTGCTGGTGCTGCGGGAGCTGCGAGCGTGTCGTACAAGAACTGCATCCAGCTGGCGGCGTGCGCGGCCGGCCAGGCGCTGCCCATGAACCCCGAGCTGCCCGCCGACCTGTTCACGGCCTGCCTCACCACGCCCGTCAAGATGGCCATGAAGTGGTTCGTGCTACGGGAGCGCACGCGCGTGGCCCCGCACGACGTGCACGACCTCATTGACAAGTAAGCGACCCTTACTCTACTATCGAGATAGCTTATGGGATAAGGCGTTCTTTTGTGCAAAACCATGACAGTTAAACGATATTTAAATATTTAGACTTCAAAAAGAATTTCGCAGTGCCATCGAAATTCACAATTTAAATATTAAAGACATGGTAAATGGTCTCAGGATCCCCGGTCAGGTGACAGACCGACGCACGATGCTGGGCGAGCTGAACTGGATCTTCACGGCCATCACCGACACCATCGCGTGGAGCTCGCTGCCGCCGGAGCTGTTCCAGCAGCTGTTCCGCGCTGATCTGCTCACCGCCTCGCTGTGCAGAAACTTCCTGCTGGCCGACAGGATCATGAGGTACGTAGCGACCGTGTCGTAACCTGCCGCGGGTCTGGCCATCGTCACGTCATAATGATCTCCCTACGGCAGGTCGTACAACTGCACGCCGGTGTCGCTGCCGGCGCTGCCGTCGCTGGCGGCGCACCCGCTGTGGGCGGCCTGGGAGCACACGCTGGACCTGGCGCTGGCACAGCTGCCGCGCCTGCTGCGACCCTCGCCCGCGGACTACGCGCACGCGCCCTTCTTCCGCGACCAGCTGACGGCCTTCCAGGTGTGGCTGGCGCTGGGCCGGCGCGGCGCCCGGCCCGCCCCGGCGCAGCTGCCCATGGTGCTGCAGGTGCTGCTGAGCACACTGCACCGACTGCGCGCGCTGCGGCTGCTGTGCCGGTTCCTGGCGCTGGGCGCGTGGGCTGCGCGCGCGGTGCTCAACGTGGGCATCTTCCCCTACATGCTGAAGCTGCTGCAGGCCTCCGCGCCCGACCTGCGCGCCTCCATGGTCTACATCTGGGCCAAGATCGTCGCCGTCGACCCCGTGAGTGCGCTCGCCAGACATTATACACCTTACGATATCTAGATATCGACTGTCACGGTCATCGGCCGTAGATCTCGACTACGGGCCACACTATATTTTTATATATATTACATACTGGGTGTCTGTGTATGTCAGTTTAAATGTTTGTAAACGCACCCACGATACAGAATAAATTCCTAGTGTGGGGCACCGTTTTTTTTAAAAAGAAAGAACTCCATAATTGTACCGTTACCGTGTTACAGAGCTGCCAGGTGGACCTGGTGAACGCGAAGGGACACAAATATTTCCTAGCAGTGCTACAGGACCCTTCCGTTGACGTAAGTGTTACAGCTAGCCTCACTAAATGAACAACATTGTGAAGTCATGTCGTAGTGTTAACGTATGGTACTTGTGAACACAGAGTGAGCACCGGACGCTGGCGGCGTACGTGCTGGCTGGCATTGTGGACAACTACCCCGCCGGACAAGAAGCGGCCTTGCAGGTATGGCAGCGGTTACATTTTGTACTTAGATCACTCCAGATCTTTTTAATTTCAATTTGAAAAACCTAATAACGGCGCGTCGTAGCTTTTTAAAATTTGAAGGGTACATGCTGAAAGGCACTTTGACTTACAAACGGTTTCTGCGTTGATGTCCCTGCCACTTTGTATGTTTGCGTTAATGACGCGCTCGCTGGACTAGTTGCTGTTAGCGCGACTGCTGACCACCACGAGGTCCTCCTGGCTTCGATTTCCAGGTCAAGCAAAACTCTATTGGGTTTTTTTTTCCAGAAATTTTCAATAGCAGCCACAAGGTATACTTTTCGTATAAGTTTACACTCAATTGTTTTGCCAGCTGAAAACGATTGTCTATAGCTACGCCATCGTGACTGACCTCAATGAATGGTTTGTAGGGCTCGATGATCTCGATCTGCCTGGAGCAGCTGGGCGACGGGTCCTGGCTGGCCATGTGGGCGTGCGTGTGCCTGGGTCGGCTGTGGCGCCACTACGACGCCGCGCGCTGGGCCGGCGTGCGCGACCTGGCGCACGAGAAGCTGTACCCGCTGCTGCAGCACCGCCATCCCGAGGTCAGTTCACTGCAACAGTGCATTACATCTGCCTGGAGCAGCTGGGCGACGGGTCCTGGCTGGCCATGTGGGCGTGCGTGTGCCTGGGTCGGCTGTGGCGCCACTACGACGCCGCGCGCTGGGCCGGCGTGCGCGACCTGGCGCACGAGAAGCTGTACCCGCTGCTGCAGCACCGCCATCCCGAGGTCAGTTCACTGCAACAGTGCATTACATCTGCCTGGAGCAGCTGGGCGACGGGTCCTGGCTGGCCATGTGGGCGTGCGTGTGCCTGGGTCGGCTGTGGCGCCACTACGACGCCGCGCGCTGGGCCGGCGTGCGCGACCTGGCGCACGAGAAGCTGTACCCGCTGCTGCAGCACCGCCATCCCGAGGTCAGTTCACTGCAACAGTGCATTACATCTGCCTGGAGCAGCTGGGCGACGGGTCCTGGCTGGCCATGTGGGCGTGCGTGTGCCTGGGTCGGCTGTGGCGCCACTACGACGCCGCGCGCTGGGCCGGCGTGCGCGACCTGGCGCACGAGAAGCTGTACCCGCTGCTGCAGCACCGCCATCCCGAGGTCAGTTCACTGCAACAGTGCATTACATCTGCCTGGAGCAGCTGGGCGACGGGTCCTGGCTGGCCATGTGGGCGTGCGTGTGCCTGGGTCGGCTGTGGCGCCACTACGACGCCGCGCGCTGGGCCGGCGTGCGCGACCTGGCGCACGAGAAGCTGTACCCGCTGCTGCAGCACCGCCATCCCGAGGTCAGTTCACTGCAACAGTGCATTACATCTGCCTGGAGCAGCTGGGCGACGGGTCCTGGCTGGCCATGTGGGCGTGCGTGTGCCTGGGTCGGCTGTGGCGCCACTACGACGCCGCGCGCTGGGCCGGCGTGCGCGACCTGGCGCACGAGAAGCTGTACCCGCTGCTGCAGCACCGCCATCCCGAGGTCAGTTCACTGCAACAGTGCATTACATCTGCCTGGAGCAGCTGGGCGACGGGTCCTGGCTGGCCATGTGGGCGTGCGTGTGCCTGGGTCGGCTGTGGCGCCACTACGACGCCGCGCGCTGGGCCGGCGTGCGCGACCTGGCGCACGAGAAGCTGTACCCGCTGCTGCAGCACCGCCATCCCGAGGTCAGTTCACTGCAACAGTGCATTACATCTGCCGCAGAGCAGCTGGGCGACGGGTCTTCAATCAAATTATAATCATTTTCAGAACACCTTGCTGCGAGTCGAAACATTTTAAGCTATTGCATAGCTTCTATCGCGGGCCTTGAGCGTGGGGACCGAATCCAGAAATTCCGTAACGAAAATAAAAACCTAACACTCATTTATTTAATAAAAGAAAAAAATTGTTTTTTTATCGGTCACCACGCTCAAAGTGTAACTTCAATTAATATCAAAGAAAAAAAAACAAAGGAAAAAAATACTGCATTAATAAAATAAATAAATAATTATAATTGCATAAGTTGATAAAAAATGCTATGCAATAGCTTTACCGCGGCAGTCTCCGAGTGCCACACGTCTTTTTTTTGGTTTTTTTTTTATGTTAGTTTTTACAAACGATTTTACAAGTCACTTTTTTAAAACTAGACGGGGCCGGTGTTTCGTACCTGACTACGCTGAGAAGAAATATCCGAAACAAACTCGAGAGGTCATAGTCTCTTTTAAGGTCCAGACGTAATCTTGGTATACACACATGAAGACTATGCAGATTAGTGTTTGAGATGGTCTTTTGAAGAAATTGTTTCAAGTAAACGAGAAATTTGTCTATTTTGATATTACCAACTCAACCAAGGTAGGTATATTTTCAAAGGATGCAGTGCAGTGTATTTGACACACGCAGTTGACAAAATTTCTTAAATTGTATCACACAATTTGATTACCCCGTCGATTTAGCTGATGTGTGAAATGTGATAGTGGTGTTGAGAGTGCGCTAACGGGTGTGCGTGCACAGGTGCGCGCGGCGTGCGCGTTCGCGCTGGGCACGTTCGTGGCGGCGGGCGGCGCGCGCACGGAGCACGCCAACGCGCTGGACCAGCAGGTGGGCGTGCAGCTGGGCGCGCGCCTGCTGCCCGACGCCTCGCCGCTCGTGCGCCACGAGATACTGGCCGGTGCGTATGACACACTCTACTATTTTCGACGGTCTTGTTCGGTGTGACGTTTAATTTTAAAGTGTCCGTTACACTTTCAAATTGAACGTCAATTTCCCTGACTAAATATTTGTTAAAACTTTCAATATAATAAAATTTATTTCACAGCAATACAATGGATGGTGTTAATATTTGAGCAGCACTTCATTGCCGTGTACATACAAGAGCGAGTACGGAAAAGTGACAGGTGAGAGAAAAATATCTTTATTTAGAATCGTATTCAAGTGTACAAAGTGTATTAGCATATTCATCATCTGCCTAGCCTTTTCCCAACTATATTGGGCTCGACATCCACAACCCAGTTAATACGAAACTCTTTGGTAAGACTGAATGTCAGAATTTCAGGTCACTGACTACCTGTAACAACTGCCAAAGTTCTATAAATGGCAGCCGGGACCAACAGTTTAACGTGCTTTGCGAGGCACGGAGGAAACTCGGTATGTCGGGCGGTCACCCATCCACAGACCGACCTAGGCACAGGTTGTTTTTTTGCGGGTGAAAATTCATCAAATAACCCCTCCCGCTCTTAAGCAGAGCGAAAGGGAGTGTCAGACTTCTACTGACTAAAAACCACCCATGTTCCTCTTTAGCCCTTCATGTCGATGCCGCGGTATCTCCCGACGGGAGCACAGCTTTACCTATAGATCGACCCGAGTGGCAGTTCTTATTAAGCCACGAGCTCCTATTACCATATTATCGGGTTAAATAATAACGGTTCAATGTACAGTTTTGTAAAAGTTACGCAAGTGAAACCGATGGCATCCTAATAAAATACTTTAACACCTGGGAAGATGCCCAAAGTGCCATCGAAATAATTTTCCTCTAAGGCGTTCAATTACGTTACCTACGGGCCACTTTAACAGAAACTGGAGCTGTATGAAATTAGAAATACGGCTCTTGATTGACTAAGATCATACTTAAGGGTGACTGGTTAAAGTTCAGGTAAACGACATAAACGTATCGAGGTCTCTTATAACAATAGGCGTTCCTCAAGGTTCCATATTGGGACCATTCCTTTTTTTAATTTTAAAAATATACCATGGGTCGTAAAATGTTAATGACGGTAATTACTATTATTTAGTTTCAAAATTTGTAATAAGTTTGAGCAGAGTAAGATTAGTTTAGGGCCCATTTCAAAGCGAAACTGGCCTTGTGCACTGAAGACCGGTTGTAACGTACTTTTACAGTGTTACAGCGTTGCATGTGCACGCGCGCAATAAATAATAAAATAAAATAAAAATAGAAACATTCCTAAGACAAAGTGAGTGCCAAAGTATGGTATCTCGGCCGCAATGTATACGTGACCTGCAAATGTCTGAATTAGGTCTAATCGGTGATTTTTGACATGAGACGACTGAGCTAAACGCAAACCATATGTGTTTACATATTTTATGATATTCGCTTCAGCGAATATAGGCATGATTATGTTATTGATACAATATAGTATAGCATGCGTACATTGGTGTGCCCAGGGAGAGCGCACGCGGCGGGCGCGTGGACCAGGGCTGGGACGCGCTGTCGGATTCGCGCCACGCCGGTGCGCACTCGCACGCACTCGTGCGCAACGCCGCCGCGCTCGCGCTGCCCTCCATCGGTATGTACCCACACTACCCACACACACAGACCGCACGCGCTGTCGGACTGCACTCGCACGCACTCGTGCGCAACGCCGCCGCGCTCGCGCTGCCCTCCATCGGTATGTACCCACACTACCCACACACACAGACCGCACGCGCTGTCGGACTGCACTCGCACGCACTCGTGCGCAACGCCGCCGCGCTCGCGCTGCCCTCCATCGGTATGTACCCACACTACCCACACACACAGACCGCACGCGCTGTCGGACTGCACTCGCACGCACTCGTGCGCAACGCCGCCGCGCTCGCGCTGCCCTCCATCGGTATGTACCCACACTACCCACACACACAGACCGCACGCGCTGTCGGACTGCACTCGCACGCACTCGTGCGCAACGCCGCCGCGCTCGCGCTGCCCTCCATCGGTATGTACCCACACTACCCACACACACAGACCGCACGCGCTGTCGGACTGCACTCGCACGCACTCGTGCGCAACGCCGCCGCGCTCGCGCTGCCCTCCATCGGTATGTACCCACACTACCCACACACACAGACCGCACGCGCTGTCGGACTGCACTCGCACGCACTCGTGCGCAACGCCGCCGCGCTCGCGCTGCCCTCCATCGGTATGTACCCACACTACCCACACACACAGACCGCACGCGCTGTCGGACTGCACTCGCACGCACTCGTGCGCAACGCCGCCGCGCTCGCGCTGCCCTCCATCGGTATGTACCCACACTACCCACACACACAGACCGCACGCGCTGTCGGACTGCACTCGCACGCACTCGTGCGCAACGCCGCCGCGCTCGCGCTGCCCTCCATCGGTATGTACCCACACTACCCACACACACAGACCGCACGCGCTGTCGGACTGCACTCGCACGCACTCGTGCGCAACGCCGCCGCGCTCGCGCTGCCCTCCATCGGTATGTACCCACACTACCCACACACACAGACCGCACGCGCTGTCGGACTGCACTCGCACGCACTCGTGCGCAACGCCGCCGCGCTCGCGCTGCCCTCCATCGGTATGTACCCACACTACCCACACACACAGACCGCACGCGCTGTCGGACTGCACTCGCACGCACTCGTGCGCAACGCCGCCGCGCTCGCGCTGCCCTCCATCGGTATGTACTTATACACTTGCCAATTCGCACATTAAGTGGGCTAGAATAGCGTTCATCCACCACACACGCTCAGCCACTTAAAACGTACCAAGTTGAACATGACGTGTCGCACCCTGCCAATAAAGTCATATTACAGGTCATCAATTTATCTAAAGCTCGTTCTCCTGTAGGTTTCGGTTCGGTGTACATGAAGCTATGGAACATCCTGACGACGATGGCGCGCGAGCCGCACCCGCAGATCTCGCAGATGGCCACGGACATCATCAACTACATCGCCAACCAGGTGGACAGCGTGGGGCGCGAGCTGGAGCTGGCGCGCGGCAAGGAGCCGTCGTCGCTGCCGCCCTCGCCCAACACCCGCGCCTCCCCGCTGCAGAGCGACTCGCGCCGCCGCAAGGGGCTGCCGCACACCATCTCCGAGGACTCCGTGGCCATCCGCGACAGGGACCTGCGCGACAGAGACAGCACTTCTTCCAACACTAGTGAGTTCTATAACTGTTCAATCTTCATGTTTTTCGGTATCGTTGGTAAAGAAAGTGGGTTAAGAATGTTCGATTTTTGCAGTTCTTGCTAGAACTGTCACATTTTTTTAAATAATGAAAACAGGTGCTGAAAACCTGAAACGGCGCAAATACAATAACTTAATTGGAAGTTATGTGTTCGAGCCCTTCGGGGTTGAAACACCGGTCTGGTCCAAGTGCTCACCTAATATTTAAGGAAATTGCCAAGCGGTCGGTCGACTCATCACGTGATCAGAAGGCTGTCCTATGTTTTGGCCAAAGAATCGGCATTGCCACCCAACGTGGGAATGCTGCCAGCCTTCTGGGCACTTTTCTTGTTGACAGCGATGTGGATGAATTTTTTGACGCCCTATAATTCATCTCTCTTTGATACTTGTATATATTTTAGTTAATAATACATTTGTCGTGCAGGTCAACCAGCGAAGAAGCCGATAGTGACGACGCAGTTCGTGGAGTGGGCGTCGTCGGCGTTCGCGCGGCCCGAGGACGGCGACAGCTGGCGCGCGGACTGCGAGAGTCGCCCGCACCACGAGCGCGTGTGGCGGTTCGCGCGCAACCGCAGTCTGCGCAAGGAGGCCGCCGGTCAGTCATACTATACCTGGCCCGCAGCCAAATGCTTCATTTGTGACATGCATTTGTTAGAGGACGTCATTTTATTTTTTTAAATATCAAGGGGGGTCAGGTAGATACCGCGGCCGCGACCCAAAGGGCTAAGAAGGAACATGGGTGGTTTTTAGTCAGTACAAATCTGACACTCCCTTCCGCTCTGCCCAGAGCGGGAAGAGTCATTTGATGATTTCCCACACCAAAAAAAAAAAGAAGCGAGGTCAGTTTAAAGTTAAATCCAAGTTTGTGGGGGTCCCACGGCCGTCATCTTGGAAAAAGGAGTGCTTCAAATGGTTTTCATGGTTTATCTGACGAACAATAGGATTTACAAAAAAAAATGTAAGCTTTTTTTGTTGCAAATATCCCTTGATTTAATCAAAATTGCGTCCAAATGCATGCTAAATGTAAAATTTGAACGGAGTAGCCCGCTCCGCTCCCGCACTGACCACGTGTCCCGCAGGCCTGCTGCGCGCGCGCGTGTGGCGCCTGGAGACGCAGGCCTTCCACTCGCGCTGCCCGCTGCCGCCCGCCGTGGTGCTGTTCCACCCCTACGAGCAACACGCGGCCGTCGCCTCCAAGGATAACTTCGGGTCAGTGCCGCCCCGCCATCTCGCCGTCTGTTCCCAACCGTAACCTAATGTCGACTTGTGGCGGTAGGATCTGGGACTGGGGCACGGCGGCCAAGCTGTGCGTGGGCTCGTGGCGCCGCGCCTGGGGCCGCATCACCGCGCTGGCCTACCTCAACGCGCACCAGCACGCGCTGCTGGCCGTGGCCTCGCACACCGGCAACCTCGCCATCTACAGGTGCGTGTGAGAGTGCGTGCGCGCGCGTGTGCCAGCGAACTGACCCGCCCCCCCCCGCAGGCCGTCGGGCAGCAGCATGGAGCCGGCGCTGGTGTCGGCGTGGCGCGCGCTGGACGTGCGGCCCAAGGCCGACTACCGCCCGCCGCCCGGACAGGCCGTGTACAGTACGTGCGAGCTGCCGCAAGGCACCTGCCCTACACTGCACTTGCCGCCGATGTGAACGGTCAGCGATCCACTGTCTATACACTGGATCGCTGACGAGAGCAATACTTTAACATAATTTATATTTCAAAAGTTACTCACATTTATGAATACTTCACTCCTTCAAAGTATTGGTCACATGCAACTAATCACCCAGTATAATTGTGGATCTTCCTGAGACAGGAGCCACAATCTTCTTATGTCTATTGAAGGAAAAGTAGTCTATGGCTAGTCGTTTCTTCGGCGGCGCTCGGTTACGGCAGGTGCCTTCGACAACTATCTCCTGAAAACATGGCGAGCACTCGTCATGGTGACGATCCCTCGGCATGTTTTTAATGGGGAACAAGTGAATGTATTGTTCAATTACTCTAAATCAAAAAATTTTCAAGCCAAGTGTACAGCTCATAGACATTTTTGAGTGAATACTTATTACTGTGTGCAGTAACCACGGTGCACGATGCTAGGTGGAGGTGTTGTGTCTGTGATGTCGGTGCACACAACATTGTTACTGGTTCATACAACATTGTGTTACGTAACTAACAACTCCATGTCATTCGTGTGACTAAACCAACTCGACTCCATTACTGCATGTCCATTCAAAACATCATTGATTTAACAAACATAGGCGATCGTTGGACAAGCGCCCGTTGGTAGTAGTTTCTTATTTAGATGATCTCAACATGCAAGCCTTCACTCAGTAGAGCAGTGTTCGCTCTGATTCTATGGCGCACCGACTGATCCGTTCTCATATCTACATGTTACTAGACGCTGACAAATTACGAGTGTCGGACTACTTCACAATGGTGGCGTGTTTTCGCGACATTTGAGGCGTTTCGTTGAAAGTAGTTAACAAGACTAAAGGCCTGTTTACATTGAGAGAGCACGAGAAAATCTCCTCATAGTTAACACATATAAGTGCGATTTTCGCCTGGCAAGTATGGATTATACGCATCCCACACAAATCTGTTGATGAAAAAAAAAAAATTAAATAGTAAAAGTACTAAGAGTCAGCAGAAGGTTCGGGCGGCCGCTACAGAATCAGCGCTGGAGTGCGTGTTGGAGGCAGGTTGCGTGTCGGTAGTGACTGTGTTGTGCGTGCCAGGTCTAGCGCAGCTGGTGTCGGAGCAGTTCGCGTCGGCCGAGGACAAGCAGGCCGCCAGCAAGGGCAAGCAGGACGCCAACCGTGAGTACTGCGCGTGGCGTCTCACTCATACACTCACACTCACATCGGACTACCTGCAGTCCATGCACACTTATTTTACCTCTGACAGCAGCAACCCAATAGCAGCCTTATTGAGACTTGAATAAGAGTATTTTTAATTTGAATTTGTCACTGGCAGCAAACTAAAAGCAACCTTATCGTAACGAGAATAAAAATTGCTGCGGTTTTTTAGTCAGAGATAAAGTAACTGTGAAAGCACTATACCGCAATGTAGGGATGACGATTTATTGTCGTTAGTAATCCCGGAATATAAGCAAGTATTCTTGTGGCATGCCAATATGCACTAATTATTCCGATCACTGCACATATCATTTCGTGTTATCTATACTAATATTATAAAGCTGAAGAGTTTGTTTGTTTGTTTGTTTGTTTGAACGCGGTAAACTCTGGGACTACTGGTTGGAATAGAAAAACTCTTTTTGTGTCGGATAGTCCATTTATCGAGGAAGGCTTTAGGCTATATAACATCACGCTACGACCAATAGGAGCGGAGCATAAATGAAAAATGTTGCAAAAACGGGAAAAGATATTCCTTTTTGAGAGCTTCCGTTGCGTGCGCTGCGAAAACGGTTTAAGTTACGCAAATACCATGTATGAAAGAATTGTTCCTCTTTAAAAGTTCTAAAAAAAAGTCCGCGACAGCATAATATGTCTATCTTTTAAGATTGACTCACTGTAACCATTTTTTACTATTAAAATGTTAGGTTGAAAAGAATTATATTTTGCGAAGCTTATTTAACCTATATGGTATTAATCTATATCTAAATAAATGTGTTTGTTAGCACAGAAATTTAATATAGAATATTTCTGCCCTTTACTCTATACAGTTTAAACAAATATCTTAGAAGATATCGCAATGTAAAAATATCCGCGCGACAAAATAATTAAGCGCGCGGCAGTCATTCGGTCCGGTGCGGTAGGTTAGTGGGGATTCTGGCCTCCGGGGACTCCGGAGAAATTCATATTCAAAATATTTACTGCACCATAATGTTTACAAGGTGTTACTGTATATTTAACAGTAAGAGATACCAATAGTAATTCACACTTTAATATAATCTAAACTAATATTATAAAGAGGAAAGATACGATTTTTTGTTTGTTACGATTTAACTTAATTTATGTTGACATTATTTGTTATAAGCTATATTATGTGACGCAGACGAAGTTGCATGGGTCAGCTAGTAGTCCATAAAATCTCACATGATTAAATCGCAGCTTTTGTCATATCAATATAAATAATGCATATTTATGCAATGAGTATTTCACGCTATGTAAAGCATGGGTTTGAATTAGGGTCCATTAAGCTAAGCTATAAAAACATTATCTTAATAAAATTCTCGACTTAATTATGCATATCTTGCCAGCATTCATTTAAGTAAAATTGTAAGAACAATAACTTGACCACATTATAGTCGCACCTGTATGTAATACTGTTGCTAGCGCAGGTTTAACCGTGGATCTTAGAGCGGAGCCTGAATGTGTGGAGACATTTTTTGAATTCAATGGATAAAAATATTCTATTGTCCTTTTTGCCCCTACCTCCGTTCGTGTTAGTGTATCGATGGCAGTCTAAATTGGTACTCAGCCACAAGTTTGGTGCCTTCAGTAGCGTCCATCAGTTCCTGTAATGAACATAAACGGAACTGTTGCGGCAGTTACCAACATTCAAGGAAGGGGAGATATTTTAGGTAGTACGTAGGGGGCTAAAAGTAGGATCAGTTAGAGTTGTTATTTTTTTGTGTTCAAAAACACACAAACAACATCAAAAACTGTAACCAAATACAACTTTTTGGAACTATTCAGATTCGGAAATCAAAAACATAATATTGACGCTCCACCCTCATCCATTCATCGAGTACACGGTTTCGTTGTTAAACCGTGTATAATTGCTTTTGCTAGTTTAATGAGCTTTCACCTTTGTTATAGAGAGATACTCGATTTCTAGTTTAATTCCGTATTATAAAAAATACCTATATTCATAAAAATACAAGAATCTGTCATACATTAATTTATTAAACGAACCAAACCTAAAAATTTCTTAATTACACGGTTTACAGTTTATTGCCCTTGATTTTTTTTTATCGATATGTATCATTCAAATCTGCATCCGACCTTATTACATCACTAATTGAGTAAGTAGCGTCGAAGCTTACAGGAACGAAATAGATCAACAATCGATCCAAAACAAATTTATTTTTTATGGGAAAAGGTTTATTTCAACTTGACACTATGATTAAAACATTTCAACGCAGGTGGGTCCAGAATCTTGTACTAATTTCATGATTGCTCGTAAATAAAGGAAATAATAAGTTTTATACTTTTTTTTTTTTTGTAAGAAATATTTAAAAATGTGCCAAATTTGTGAAAAGATGAATAAACGGGTCATAAGTTTTGTAATACTATCGATAGCTTAAAACGTTGGTCCATTACTGGTACGACAATGTCTCGTGTTGCATCGCAGTGGGCGGGTCGGCAGCGGGCGGCGCGGCCGCGTACGCGCCCACGCCGCCGCCCACGCTGCTGCGCTACTGCGCCGCGCGCCGCTCGCTGGCGCTGGCGGGCCGCGCCGCGCAGGTGCGTCTGTGGGACGCCAGCACCGAGCTGCTGCTCACCGACATCGACACCGGTGCGTGCGCCGACAATCTTTGTACTATTTCATATCGGTTTACCGCCTCCAGACGTTTTACGTTGCGATTCATATTTATGATTATGAACGTTGCCGTACGTGTCCAGAATGTGAGGCGGCGGCGACGTCCCTGTGGCGCGGCGCCGCGGAGGGGGACGGCGGCGCGGGCGACGGCTCGGCGCTGCTGCTGTGCGGGTTCGGGGACGGCAGCGTGCGCGCGTGGGACGAGCGGGCCCCGCGCGCCGCGCTGTGGCGCCTGCACGCGCACCACGCGCCCGTGCTGCAGGCCGCGCACCGCCCCGACCAGGACATCATGCTCACCGGCTGGTAACTATGTGCGACTGAACGGGCCCGTGCTGCTGGCCGCGTTCATCAAAATAAAATATCTACAAACCTGTTAACTGCCGTTTAACTGTTAACTTGAGACTATCACAAGGGAAATCATTGCATAAGCAGTGTAGTAATTATATGATAAGCTAACCGACCGCTCCCTCCGTTGCAGCATGAACGGCGAGGTGCGCATCTACGACACACGCAAGATGGCTGTGCTGGAGACCGTGCGCGCGCCCGCTCCGCTCGCCGCCATCGACGTGCATCCGCTCTGCAACCTCATCGCCTGGTACACACACATGCCGCTACCTGTCGTAGCTAAACGTTGATGCGGCTGGCGGCACATGTATAACGATATCGATATCCATTTGTTAAACCATAAAGAAATATTTGATGAGCCTTACTTGGAAGTACGAGTTTATCGATTCCAAACGTGTCGTTAAAATTTACCCAATAAAGCACATATTTTTAAGAAATATCCCACGTTACTACACGACATGCGATTTTGACCTCATAAACCAATCAATATTTGTTGAAATTTTTTTTTTGACTGAATACCGTGACTCAGCCGAGTTTCATTAGCTACTTAATTTCGCCTTTGTACATGTTGCGTTATTGCATGACAGCTGTTCAATAACTACTAATGAACCGTTCACCTGGCAGTGGGTCCGTGAACCAGAGCATCAGCATCTACGACCTGAAGGGCACCGCGCTCAACACCATCAAGTTCCACGAGGGGTTCATGGGAGCGCGCATCGGGCCCGTCTCCTGCCTCACCTTCCATCCGCTCAGGTGAGTTCCGGCCGCGCAGAGCCTTGCTGACGCGTCTCGAATATACATGTTTTTTACACGACTGCCCCAAAAAAAAGAGTGTTATGTTTTTAGCGTTCATGTATGTATGTATGTATGTATGTATGTATGTATGTATGTATGTTTGTTTGTGAGTTTCTTTATTCCACCATAACTTCTAAACGCCTGAACCGATTTTGATGTATGTGGTATCGTTAGATTCATTGCGTCACCCCGGGTAACATAGGCTAGATAAAATATCAAAAAACATAATAGGGTGGCCATGGTTTAGTAATAAAAAGAACTTTTAATTTTTTTTTATTGAAATTTCAATGAAAAATATAATCATCGTCTAGAACTTATTAAGTAGATTACAAAAATATACCACAGTAGTATTCAATATCTATTGTTTACTAGTAATACTACTCAACAAATGATATAGTGACATTTTAAACCCGGGATCCGATACGAATAAGCTACATATCAATAGATTCTCTGTAATGAAAGAAATAAAACTGGCTAGGTTACAACTCCCAAATCCATCTACGACGGCACCTAAATGGTTTTTAAGTTTGTATGAAAAGTCAGTATGCGTGAATCAATTTACTTGAAACATGGCAAAAATATTAATTTAAAGAAATAATAATATTTGCAATAATAGAATTTTCAAAATCACCCCTTAAAGGGTAGAAAAAGAAGATCAGGGTAGATTTTGGTATGGACAAATCTGACTGCGAGATTCAACTTGAAATTCATTACTAACACAAATGAATAAATCATGACGTGTGTTATAAAACAATAGTTTAAAAAAAAACCGTGCGAGTTGAACCCACGCACCAAGGGATCTGTAAAAGTTTTTTGGTACCTACTATACTTAAAACTGTTTGGCACTACACTTGAATTTCTTAGAATGTTAACAAAATATTCAAAGTTCTTATCATTGTATGTAAATTGCATGTATATATTAAATTCAGCGTAAATTGTTTACAAATAGATACCTACATGAAATGAAAAATGTTTGTAGGTAGGTATAAATTACGCAATTAAGTCATTCAGATCATTTCACACGTTCCTGAGGAACAGGGTCTTGATTGACGGATAGGCATACGGACAGACAGACGGAAAACAAAATGTACATATTATTAGGGTTCCGAATTTGCCGACCGGAATCCTGAGAAATGAAAAAAACACATTTTCCCCCTTCTGGGGGAGGCCTATGTCCAGCAGTGGACGTCTTATGGCTTAAATGATTGGTTATAGGTCAAAATACCGATATATCACTAAAAGATATGAAATAAAAAATAAATAATTAAAAAAATTAAAAAAACACGCCTGCCATGACAAAAAGTACCTAAACTAAAAAATAAAAAAACAAGTCAAACGAATTCAGCGATGAATGGGAGCAAGGTCCCGTAAATGTATTCGAAAATGGAAAACTGAAAACTAAAACTTTTATTGCAGTCGGGGGACCTGTAAAGAATTGTTCCACCGAACTGTCCCCCGACTGCAATAAAAGTTTTAGTTTTCAGTTTTCCATTTTCGAATACATTTACGGGACCTTGCTCCCATTCATCGCTGAATTCGTTTGACTTGTTTTTTTATTTTTTAGTTTAGGTACTTTTTGTCATGGCAGGCGTGTTTTTTTAATTTTTTTAATTATTTATTTTTTTTATTTGTGTAACTACCTACCTGAGCCGATCAGTAAGTACCCGTATTTACAGACAGGTGGCGTTACTCAGGGAAATTGATATTATTATCGTTTACAGCCTTTCATAGTTCGCTATGTTGAATTTCATACTGATTGCTTGAGCTTGAACTGAGTTTTCATTAGTACAAGACACACACAACACATTTACAGATTCATTCAACACATTTCTATTGCGTTTTCACAAGTAATTACACCCTAAAATTAATTATTTACTAATACCATTTAATTTAAAAAAAAACTTGAGAGGTGTCAAGGAACACCCGGATGGAACGAAGTTATTGTTATTATTTTTTATTATGTAAAAAAAATAAGAAAAAAAAAAAAGTAATGTAGAAATGAAAATATCTGGCTTGCTTTCTATAAGAGAGAGAGAGAGACAGACAGAGAAACATGCGACGCCGCACAGCTTACAATAGCTTACTATAGCAAAAAGTGTCGTGACAACTTTTCGTAAGAATTTTTTCCGTCTAGCCCCCTTTCACAACGCGCGATAAGGAACTTCGTTCCAATACGGAGAAAAAAAAATGCAGATATCACTCTGTCAGTGCTTTTAAACCATGCAAATAATAAAAGTGGAGAGATTCCGAAGGAACTAAACTCAGTATTAGATTATCAAAAGTCGAAGAAGACCCACTTGTGCTATCTCACTTGAAAGTTACAGCTCTATTATAACACAGCAAGTGACCAAGCTGAGCAGTAGTCATGTTTGCGTGTTGCACAGATGCGCGATGGGCGTGGGCTCCAAGGACTCCACGGTGTCGGTGTACGTGTCGGAGGCGCGGCGGTGACCCTCGCTGTACTCGCTCGCGCTGCCGCGGCCCTTCCAGCAGTGAGTCGCTCAGGTATATACCTCCCAAACGACGTCATTTCAACTGACCAGCTGACCCCGCGACCTTCTACCGCGTGAAATTATTTTTTAAATATTACTTACCTAGTTCAGGATTTTGTGAAGAGTTTCAAGGCTTAATTTTTTTTTTCTCAAATGAAAGTACCCAAAGTTACTCCTTATAACATCAGCTATATAAGTAAAAGTCCCATCAAAGTCGTTCCTGCTTTTGCGAAGATTAGCCAGAACAAACAAACAGATACACAATTATTTTTTTTTGTTTTTATATATTTTCATATGCACAGTACCTAACTATTTTTTTAAATAACAAATAGACTCTTCAATTTAATTAATTTGTTTGGTTTCGCTCCGCAGGTGTGGGGCGAGTGGCAGCCGACGATACACATGTACATAGCTATATACAAGTAGATATTCACTGACATGGTCTGCTGCTGGCCTGGCTACGTCATACCGGTACTAATGCTTTCTGTCTAGTCTCTCATACATTATCCATTTAGAGTTTTAGAGTATCTAATCTAAACATTACATTTAAATAGTCTTTGTTTTGTTCGACGGTATGTCATTGAATACTTATTTAGTGTATAGGTATTTTAGGGTTGTCCTGCAACTCGATATACATGATAGTATAACCGTACAATTACCATGTATGTTGAGTTGTGGTTATATTCGCAACTACCCGACGAAATATAGATCTAACGGCGTTCGAGTGCACACTACAGGTGTATCAAAAGTTACCAAAAAAATACTCAGAACTTTATACTGAATAGTTACGCGATAAGGAATAGTGTATGACAGTTAATTTGTTATTCGTAGGAACGCAATGTACAATTTAATAATTTCAATGTTTAGAGAACACATCCGTATGGTGGTGGTGTGAATTCGAACGCCTATTAAGAATATTTGGTGCTACATTATACCGATATTGTAATATTAATTTATTGTAAGTAAGTTCGGGCCGCCGCCGCCCGCGCCGCCTCGCGACTGACTCGTGTGCGTCACGTGTCTGTGGGCGCTAAGTGTTTCATTCAACTACATCGCTAAATAATTATAATTGGTTGTGCCTTCTGTCGGACGGATAAGCTCAAAGTGGATTCAAATATCTTCTACAGTCATGAACACGTTTGTATCTAGAGCTACCTCAAATAACAGTAACTATCCAAGTATGTCGTATAATTTTATTTTAAAATGTATAAGTTACACTGAACTGTGTATTCGCGACATATTGATATACCATAACTTTTCAATGTGGTCCCACAGACATGTGAAATGAACAATGTTCACTTCTTGACTTTTAGCTCTCCGTAAATGACGCCACACTGCGGTCACGTGACTGTTGGCGGGACTCGATATCTTGGAGAATTTCAAATGTTTGTAAAATTGTACATATTAGTTTGTTGTTCAGATTTGTGTGTCAAACATACATTGGACGAGCATCGCAACGAACGCAATGCGTTGCACACAATTTAGCCAAATAATGCAACCACACGCATGTTCGTATTGTACTATTCAATAAATTATTCACAAAATGTAACGCTTTAAGTAGGTATGTAATTATCGTGCAGGTAAGGTAGGACAATACACCAACTATACTGTGTGAACTGGTGTGCTTGTAACATGTGAGGAGGGCGGACACGGGCCAAGTAACGACCGATATATTTATTGACAGAGCCGAAGCCATACCATCACTCCGTACACACCTTATTCGAGTAAAGCCTTGTACGGATTAAGAGTTCCAATATACGCGTAGTGGATTACGCGTACGCAGGAACGATAATCCGTACCTGCAGTACGCGTATACAATTAAGCTTGCGCGTCGACTCCCGCCTTTTCCATATTCTAATCTTTCACTATACATTTTTTCATTCACCATCCAGGCTTCGTTCTGTTTTTCTTTTCCTTATTTATAATATGTTGCACAATGAGAAGTGCCGCAGAGGTGGTGTACCCGACAGCTGTGTTTCAAGATATGGCGGGTACCACGTGTTCATAATCCAGCAATGCAGTGCCCTGTACGTGTATTGATTACGCGTACCTCCTACATCAGAACGCTTAGTCCGTACAAGGATTAAGAAAAACTCGTTTGCACCCTCGATACGTGTCTCACGGCAAGCAGTTGCATACTTGCCTTTCTCCAGAACTGTATAGGGAGGGACGATAAATATATTATGTCACTGTTTGAAACACCTGGTAAAACAACACCACACATTAAGCTTATGACGCCTGAAGCGTGTACTGAAATCATAATCAGTCGTGAGTTATAGCTATTGCAGATCATAAAATAATGTATCACTAACGCAATATTTCATAGTTTATTTTAGTGTAGGCGTTTGTTTCGGCATGTAAGGTTTTGTCATTGTTTGGATATTGGGGACTGTTGAGACCAGACGAGTGTCGCACATCGACACATCGTATACATAACACACGGCGAGCTGGCCGCGGCGCTTAGTGTTGCGGATTTTTTATTTTGCTGCTCTTTAAAATAAGGGGGCGTTCATAAAATACGTGAGATGTTTAAGGGGGGGAGGGGGTCGAGTCAAATCTCATCTAATCTTACGATGGAGAGAGGGGGGGTCTCGGCAAATATCACGCAATTTTTTTCTGATTGAAACAATAAAAAAAATATACTATTTTGGTCCATTTAATCCAGATTGTACATGCTTAAGATTTAATCTTAAGCGTAATCGTAATACGATTAAATTTTTATTACACTTATTATTAAACTCTCAGCAATATTGATTACTAGTCTTAACTAGTCGTAAATAAAAGCACGAAGCAAATTTTTTATTTCTTTTTACAATAACAATCCAACGCGTTTGCGTAAGAAACCCACATTTTGAAAAATCTCACGTGAGATTGGGGGATGGGGGAGGGGGTTGAATAAAATCTCACGACATCTCACCAGGGGGGGAGGGAGGGACAGAATATTTAAAAAAACACCTCACGTAATTTATGGACGCCCCCTAAGACGTAACTTTAGACTACCTACTACTATCATTAACTTAATTTTGTGCTTAGAAATAAATTGCAAAATGAGATCCTAAGACTATCTCGAAAATTGAATATTGTAATAATGTAAAATTCAGATTGTATTATTTGTTTAGTTTCCCAGTTTGTGTTCATGAGTGTTGATGCAAGCAGCACGAGGACGCACTGGCGCAGACGCGACAGTAGCTCGCCACCCAAGTGTTCACGAGGTGCTACATACAACGTTGTCATACTACTTATATTACTTAGTTGTTACTTATACACACGTACTCCAGCGCCTACATACTATTTGTACATATTAGTAAGCTTCTTCTCTATAATACGCCCAGATAAGTGTATATTTTTTTCTTTCCAAATGGTTTTTGTCTTGTGATTTACAGAAAGTTCCTAAGACACAATAAGTAATAGCTGCCATTTTTTAAATGATATAAGGTTTTGTTCACTACGTAATAAGTTAACGATTTTGTGTTCCTTAGTAGAATAGAGTTAATGTAACAAATAATGTCCATGAGGAAATCAGCGGATTTTATAATTTATCATTTCATATTTGTACCGCAATGAAATGAGGGATATAGGTAGCTATAGTGTTAAGTGATATAATGAGCATTTAACTGTAATGATGAATAGATTGTAATATGTGATGATTATGTTGATTTTCATTGAACAAAATTTTGTTTATATTGGAGATGTATTGCAGAATTCACTTATGAAATGTGTGGCCATAGAAAACGATAGTTAGTTGTAAGGGGTTGTCACGTGTTGTGATCAAACCTCAACTATGTCAATACGATGAACAAATGGACAAGTTGCCAATCGGTTGTTAATATATTGAAACTTGCATTTCATCTATGAATTGATTTTTGCTTTTACCTATGTAATTTAAATGTACATTTTACATAATAATAATTGTTGTTGTTAAAATAAAACATGGTTAATATCTTATTCTTTCAATGATCCCTGGTTAACAAAAAACACAAGTTAAAAATGATTTTAGGTTCTGAAATCAGTGGCAAAAAACTAAATTAAACCATCAAAAGTCAACTATCTTGTTCTGTACGGAAAATGTCACGAAATATGTAAATTGTAACCCAGTCCCGGCACTCCGATGCGTTCACATCTTGCCACCGGATGGTGGCCTCGCTGACCAGCAGCATCAGCAGCCCCTGCAGCATGTGCTCTTCAAGTGAAAGAGTGGAATATCAACAAGGTGTGGGTGACAACCTGCATTACATTTGGACACCCAATGGAATAAGGGAAATGGTGGAAAGAGCTCACAGAGCTCTTCTTTACCTCTTGGTTACACTGATACAGATGACTATTTATGGTATTCATATTTAATGTGCTACAAAGCTCTTGGTAACCATTCTGCTAACAATTACATCAGTCAAGCATTGATCAGTGGGTATATTATTCAATTTATATGCACTATTCAGAGTCTTCTTACATGTAAACTTTTTCAAGTCACTCATAGGTAACAATTCACCCTCAATTTGTGGTAAAATCTCTATACTGGCATCTGATTCTTCGGTCACTAAAAAACAAACTAGTAGTTTTGTGTCCTTCTCTATGCCAAACTTGCTCAAACTCTGTGTGATGTTTTTCGAGATTGATAAATTGTACAAAATCTCAGAGTACACAGTTCTGGTGACCATTGTGTTTTGTTTCTGAGACAGCGCAGCCCTGTTTGCTGCAACCGCTACTTGGAAGGGTTCCACTATTAATTGGGGCTTGATACCCGCACAGCACCAAACACCTTGCACAATGTTATTTCTTATAAGTTCCACATTCTGTACATTTTGGAATAGATACATCTTCAATGTAGTTTTGGTGTCTGGATCTAGGTCGACAACATAATATGACTCTCGCGTCATGGTTGTTGCTGAAATTAATTAAAAATAAGCTTATTAAGCCATTATAAAGTAAGGAACAATCTAAAGCTGGTACAAACACCGGTAACGGAACCAGACAAACAATAATGAACCATTATCACGCACCGTTTATTGCCAATCAATGTTACTTATAAAGTAAGAAAAAGTAAGTTTTACAAGCGCAGTCCAGTTTTCGCGTTTCCAAAGGGTTACATCTGACTTTGTGTCAACTGTGAACTTGTCAAATCAATCAATGTCAGTGGCACGGGGCACCATTGCACCATAGATTATAAACATCCCTGTACTGTATTCTCACTGGCGAAACAATGACCTCTAGCCACTGAGATAGAAAAAACATGGAGACGCCGCGAGATTCTTCATTCATATTTGTATAAGCAAATGTATCTATCATTTGCTTATACAAATATGAATGAAATAGGATACAGAATGTGAAATATCGTTTTGTTTCGTTCTTTCTAATGCAGTAATCGTATTTGATGAAAGAGACAACAATATTTCAGTTGTTGCTCATAATGGCAACATTTGGTGTTACGAGTCACACCTAGGTAGGTGAGGTAGGTGCCGTTTCCGCCATCTTATGCGGCAAGTTTCGTGGTAGTTCTGCTGTCAAATGGTTGTTTACTTTTTGTTTTATTGAGATTTGTGAGAAAATTACGAGGAGTTTACCTTTAAAACTGCATGTACATGTTAGAAAACAGTAATTCAATATGCCTGCGTGTTGTATTGTGAAGTGTGGTGCAAGAAAGAAGGAAAATCAACCTCAATTGTCGGTGCACAGGTTAGAAGCCGGTTTTCATGCAATAGTATCTAGGAGTAATACACTTTCAATGAAAAAAATGCTAAGCGATCATTAATTTATCGCTTAAGTGTTAATGTTTGGGTTTATTTCTGTCCCAGAGACCTTTTTGTTCATTCATAATTTCATTCGTTAGTTTACAAACACGAATAGTGTTGTACCGTTGCCGTATTAGTCCGGTACTAGTTCCTTCGCTACGCTGAAACGATATCTGTTTGAGTGACCGTGCTCTGGCCCGTGGTTCACAGAACCGAGATACCGTCCCACAGACTTATAAGATTGTTATGCGTGATCTGAAAATAAGACATCAACATGCTTGCACCGACTGGACGGGTCCACTAAAATCTGTGTGGTGCTTTCTTCAAATGACCATCTCAGACACTAATCTGCATAATCTTCATGTGTGTATACCAAGATTAAAATAAAATTGTTTATTGGTAGAAACAAGTTTAGGTGTAAACAAAATTTCGTGATTGGATCCTCCTTTTAGGCAGATAGTGCCTGTGTTAGGAGAGTCCGCTCTTCCATATCAAGACGTGATTTACAAATAGCAAAAATATATAATTATTATGCTAAAACTTAATTGATTATGTCTGGACTTTAAAAGAGACCATGACCTCTGAGTTTGTTTCGGAAGTTTCTTCTCAAGGTAGTCAGAAACGAAACACCGACCCCATCTAGTTTTAATAAAAAGTGACTTGTAAAAGTGTATGTAAAAACCTATTTGCAAAATAAACATAATTCATCATAATTATCACACCAATAAACAGATTTAATCATAATCATTTATTTATTTATTAAATATAGGTATTTACATTAAGGGTCTTATGAGTAGTGAAGGTTCTTGCTATGTTTTGTCGTTACTGACATACAAATTAAAATACAAAAGTCATTTAAAATTCAAAAAACAAAAGGGCAAATTAAAATTTCGAATATAAAAAAGTTTTTGGGAGATCATTAATATATATTAGGAAAAGAGGTGGCCCCAGTACACTACCTTGAGGTACACCATATTTAATGTGCCTTGGTTCAGATATATATTTAGTTTCCATTTTGCTAATCGGACAAATTCTAGTGATTTCTGTACATTGAGTTCGATCAAATCATTCTTATTTTATTTTTAAAAATCATTCTTATTTTATTTTATTCCACCAGTCAGTATGTTAATCATAATAGAAATATAATCGTCTTCCTATTAGAAGAATTTGCTTTTCACTAGGATCTGCATACCTACCAGAATCTACAGCCTTACGTTATGGTTTGGTATTGCTTGGCATAAAAAGGATTATGAAGATACCTCATAATCCTTTTTATGACAAGCCAGTGTTGATTTCCTGGACAGGAGCATATGTCTCATCATAGTCACTTCCTTTTCTCTGAGCATAACCTTTGATGACCAATCTTGTTTTAAAACGGATAATCTCACCTTTTTCATTTGTTTTAGTTTTGTAGACACATTTACATAGTAAGATTCTTTTCCCAGATGGTGCATCAACCAGTGACCAAGTTTTGTTTTTGATCAGAGTCATACTCTTCTTGCATAGCCTTTTTCCATTGGTCAGCATGAGATGATGATAATGCTTCGTAAGTATTGGACAGAAGTAACTTACATCATCGTCATCTGTTTCTGCATACTGTACAGCCCTCTGTGGACATAGACTTATGTTTCTTGTTTTAAGCTGAGCATCAAACAACATACATTTTGCTCTTCCCACCCCCTGGTGGGAAGAGCCTGAGAGGGTCCTGTTCATCCGTTCTGCAAGACCATTCTGCTGGGTTGAGTACGGAGCACTTGTTTGATATTCAATCCCAAGTTTCTTCAAGAAGTTTTTAAATTCTCTATTGCAGTATTCTTTCCCATTATCAGAACGAATTACTTTAATTTTTCTCTCATGTTCATTCTCTACTTTGTTCTTATAATCTATGAAAAACTTCCAGAATATTCAATTTATTTTTCAAAAAATAGACATGAACTCGTCTTGTGTAATCATCTATGAAAGTAATAAAATATTACATACCTCCCAAAGATTTTTGCTCCATTGGTCCACATAAATCGGTGTGGACCAGCTGCAGTGGTTGTGAAGATCTTGAACCAATGTCATTAAAGGGCAGTTTGGTTTGTTTCCCCGAGAGACGGGTATTACATGTAATAGTACCTTTATTCTTGTCTGAAAATGGCTGAACTCCCTCGGCACATTCTGGCAACTTGTTAAGATCTGAAAAATTCAGGTGTCCAATGCGACTATGGCACAGGACAAAATTATTCAAGTTGTCTGAACGAGACAAGTTAGGAAAAAACCTATCTGTGTGTGTTTAATAAATATAAATTGTTTACTAGTTTAGCTGAACACAGGAGCTTGCCATTTTTATCATAGATATCACAACCATCATCTCTGAAATTTACCATACAGCCATTTTTTCACCATAGCACTGACTGACAGGAGGTTTGCAACAAGTTTAGGTACATATAAAACTTGTTTTACCTGAATTTTACTTTCTTTATTACCATTTAACAATAAATTGACCTTTCCCATACTTTCCACAGGTAGCGGTATCTTAGATAGATAGATGCATCGGGCTAGTGTCCGCAACTCCACGCCTTGAGCGCGTTTTTTGCGTGAGCGGTATCTTACTGGCTACAGTTATTGGCTGGTATCGGTGGACTTGTAACAATGACATCATACATCCAGTGACATTTGTTTGTCATTTGCATGGAGGCACCTGAGTCCATATACCACAGGTCCGGATTCATTGTCTGAGGAGTTGCTGCAACAAAACCTTTATTTCCTTTTTAGTCCGGTCAATTTAGACCAAAAAATGAGAGTGAAGTTACATAAAGTCCTAACAAGCTGAATTTCTGTGAAGTTGTTCAAAACATAATTATAAACAATGTCTAGAAGTTCCCCATCATTCCCCTGTAAGGAAAAAATTTAATTCAAGGTCAAAGGTTAAAAAAATGAGTTTTTCGCGATTTTCAGCAAAACGGTAAGTTTTATCATAAAAGTACCTCAGACAAAAATTGTAGATCATAAAATTATCTATAAAAAATGTCTCAATACTTTTTTTCTTACGAGCCACCGTTTCTGAGATATAACGATTCAAAAAGTTATAAAAGTTGTTATCGTCATAATATGCACACGTTTCCACGCCACCTATGAGGCAGTGTACTTAGCGCTTTTTTTTTAACCTGGTTTCCCCAGTAGGCCTACTCCACGGGACTAAAAATTAAAAACAAGTTCAATTAGCTTGTCTTCTTCCAACCTCAGTTGCTGCTCACCAACATCTTTTTCGAGTATATTACCAAGTTCAAGTGTGGCTTGGTTATCAGCTAGACCCTACAGACTGGGGTTGGAAGTTGGTCAACAATATATTAGAGCCAGTTCAAACTTTACTTCCACCTGCGCCGGAAAAACTGCTGAACACTATTTTTTGCAACTGCAAAAAGGGATGCAGTGCTAAATGTGGTTGCAAAAAAGTCGGACTGTCTTGTTCTTTGGCATGCACAAATTGTCAAGGCCGGTCGTGCTCTAATATTGAATCACAAACAATGGAGGATTCGTTTGACTCCGACGAAGTATCATGCGATACATCGCTATTGACGCAATTTACTTGCATCCAAAATGAAGATGAAGAAGAAGCAGGAGAAGAAGAACAAGAAGAAGATCAAGAAGAAGAACAAGAATTTGAAACTTACGAATAAGACGAATAAACTTCAACACTTTTTTTTCATTTACATCGCTTTTATCTTTCCCAATCTTTGAAAATTTCCGTTATTTTGCAATAGTTTTACATTAAACAGGATCACAACTGACCCGTGGAGTAGGCCTACTGGGGAAACCAGGTTAAAAAAACGCGCTAAGTACACTACCTCATAGGTGGCGTGGAAACGTGTGCATATTATGACGATAACAACTTTTATAACTTTTTGAATCGTTATATCTCAGAAACGGTGGCTCGTAAGAAAAAAAGTACTGAGACATTTTTTATAGATAATTTTATGATCTACAATTTTTGTCTGAGGTACTTTTATGATAAAACTTACCGTTTTGCTGAAAATCGCGAAAAACTCATTTTTTTAACCTTTGACCTTGAATTAAATTTTTTCCTTACAGGGGAATGATGGGGAACTTCTAGACATTGTTTATAATTATGTTTTGAACAACTTCACAGAAATTCAGCTTGTTGGGACTTTATGTAACTTCGAATGTCTAAATTGACCGGACTATTTGTATTTTCTAGTCTTCTTTTTCGGAGCACGACAATTCTTAGCAAAGTGTCCATGCTTGTTACAATTGTAACATCAGGGTCCTTTGACCTTGATGAATGACCTTTTTCCTTGTGAAGAATGCTGAATTATCGGAGCATTGAACTTCCTGCAGGAGTCTCAAAAATCACATTTTACGGTAAAACTCAAAGTAGCACTCTTAAAACATTGTGCTAGTGGATGCTTTGGATAGTAAACGGGTCATGGAGGTAATATAAGTAAAGTTAAAACCTGAAATACTAGTATTTACAAAAACAGCTGTGAAAAATTTGGAACTTTGACCCCCAATATCTCCGTAACTAGGAGGTTCCCAGGTATGGTCTAGAACAGCGAAAGGGAGTGTCAGACTTCTACTGACTAAAAACCAGCCATGTTCCTTCTTAGCCCTTCATGTCGAGGCCGCGGTATCCCTTGCGAACAACCCGCAGCCTCGACAGGCAGAACAAATGCCCTTCGTTTGCGTTAAGGGTACTTTTACACCCTATATAGGTACTAATACGCGTAATACTATTAAGTAGTACCAGTTTCGATACTCGTTACAGTAATACTATGTTCCATGATTGACACAACCCTAGCATTGGCAGCCATTTTGAGTACCGTCAAGGTTGTAGGTATGCACCTTTTTTTTGTAGGTATGTCCAGTCCATACTTTTTATATGTCTATGCCTCTAGCCCCCTCATCTGTCAGTTGGAAATGTTGGAATCGAACACTGTGTGAATTACGTATATAATTTTTAACTGGTAGATAACTTTTAATTATTTTTTTTTATCGTTTTATATTTTGTATAAAACACTAATTTATTTATTATATTTGTATGGCCTACAGATAGTTGTTTCGTATCTGAGTATTTGTATTTAGGTGAGTTTTGAAAAAATAAAATGACTTTGACAGCCGTTGACAAATGACAACGCAACACGAACGCAGCAAAACAAACAAGTGATGAAGTGACTTGAAGTGACAGTACAACTTCACATCCGTTTGGTCTATGTATGTATGTCCCATGTATGTATTCTACTTTGTGCAGCACACAACACACACACGCACAGAATCTTAGTACAGAGTTGGCGGAATTCGAAACTTAGTTTTTATGTTTATCTTGTATCGTGATAAGATAATTCAAGTCAAATCACGAAAACTATTTGCTCTCGTGATATAATACTATAGCTTTATGTGGTAGTCGTATAGTGCAGATAAGTCTGAAAGTAAATTTTTTGCTAGTGTATCCATGAAAATGTTGATTCCAACGCTGTATAAATGCAGTTCATTAATAAAAAACGGATCGGTGCGTTTATTAGCGACTCAGACACAGCAGTATACTGAGAATGTGAGTCCTGTGGTTTACGAGAAGTTATTGGGGACGGACAGGGGTATCGCGCTGTACGGACTGAACAGTCCCAAAGACCGCAATGCGCTGGGCTTTGACATGATCGAGGCCATGCGGGAAGTCAACCAGTTGATCAGGGAAGACACAAAGGTGTCTGTTGTCATACTGCACAGCATGGTGCCTGGCATATTCTGTGCTGGTAAGAACCAAACAGGATTTTAAATTACCTCATGCAAGTTAGTAACTTGTCTTCCACAGGGAAAAATTAACTTACAGCCAATAACATTACATAACATCACGCCTGCAATCCCATAGAGTTAGGCAGAGGCATTCCTTATAGTACACCCACAATTCGCCAGTTACGAATACAAATTTGCAAATACCGTGTAATAAGGGACCAGCCTATTTCCATCAACCAGGCACAAATGCAGACCTTCTGGCTGTTACTGAGAAATTCCTGATGGAAAAACCCAATTTCACTTTGCCTGAACTGGGAATAGCACCTTGCTGAGCAGGCTTGCAACCCACTACACCAATCACCAATGAGGTAGTCACCAATAAAATTACTTCCTTCAAATCAGTAATGTCATACTGAAACAGTGCATATTATTTAAATACAATAGCCTTGTATATTCATTCACACACCTTTGCATATATTTATTTGGCCTTGCATAGTTCTGTTTAGTTTAAACTTGTTTGTAGAATTAATTTTGCATTGGTTTATTTTAGGGGCAAATTTGAAAGAACGTTTCAAGATGGCAGATGATGAAGTAGCCAGATTTGTCAAAGGTTTGCGAGCCACTTTCATAGAAATAGAAGACCTGCCCATGCCAACAATAGCAGCCATTGAAGGTGTAGCAGTTGGGGGAGGTTTGGAGCTAGCTTTGGCTTGTGACATCAGAGTGGTGGCTGAAACAGCTAAGCTGGGGCTGGTTGAGACTGGCAGAGGGCTCATCCCCGGTGCTGGAGGCACTCAAAGGCTTCCAAGAGCTGTCAATATCAATATTGCAAAAGAACTCATATACACTTCAAGAATAGTCAGTGGCACGGAAGCCAAGGATTTAGGTAGGTGTTGCAGAATAACTGTTGCAAATAAAATCTTTGTTATTTTAGATTTCCTTATTGAATGTTATGTGATCATTTGCAGGTGTAGTTAACCATGTAGTACCACAGAGCAGCTCAAAAAATGCAGCACTTGAAAAGTCACTAACCATTGCAAGGGAGATCATCCTCAATGCGCCAATCGCTCTCCGATGTGCCAAGCAAGCCATCAACCAAGGCATACAGCTCAGCATCAAGGACGGCTATGAAGTTGAACAGAAGTTCTATGAAATGAACATTCCCACAAAAGACCGTCAGGAAGGCATGATATCCTTTATGGAGAAAAGGAAACCCATCTATGAGGGTCACTAAAGCTCAATTATGTATTAGGTGTAAGCAAATCTATCATATCAAATAAGTGTTATATTATTAAAAAATATTTTTTAATGATGTTGTGTAAAACAGAGTACATATTTTTCATGATTATATATTATGCATGGCATTGAATCTTTTATATTTACATATATTTTTTTAATAAATTGTTGAAAATGACTGTTAATTTCTTGTTTCTTAATTAAAATTCCTTTGAGCTTTGATGATCAAGTGATAGTTAAATGTAACAAATACCCCTTTGATATTATATAAAACAGCAATAATCTTGATACACTTATCTACAAGGTTACTGGTTATCATTTGCAGTAACTGTACATAATATTATTAAGCATTTCCAAGATGTTGTTGAAAAAATCAATTTAAAAGACAACTTGTGGATGTTTAATCAAATTATATAAGATACATATTATACACAGATTATGAAGAGCTATTAAATATTAAGGCTCTTCATTACTTGTTCTTTGGTGTTATCAGGTGATGTAACCTTGTATCCTATTGTCCGTGAGTCATTGTAGATCTCATAGTCATTGCCTCCTGGCATTGTTTTATCTCCAAAGAAGTGGATTTCTTCAAACTTCTGGTCGGCTACATGGTTGAGGCAATAGGTCTTGTCCCAGCCAGTAGGGAACACATCAACACTGATCTGCCCTCCAAGAGCAAATGTCAAGCCTGAACCTTCAAATTCATTTTGTAATGCATCTACAAACTTTTGCCTTATTGAATGTACAGAATCGAATCTTACAAACTCGTCTCTCTCTGTCTGGCTGCAAGACCGTCCCACCGGGCAGATATTTATCATGCTCGACCTGAACTCAACAAAGTTTCCTCGCTTGGCAGGTAGTTCAATCTTGGACATATACCCAAGGGCGAAATTGATGACTCTCTGTAGCAACTTCTCTCCCAGATAACTGAGGATACTTTCCGAACTGATCAGCTTGCCGCCTCGATACTGCACCACACCATTTTCACAGAACACATAGTCAAACTTAGATGCCACCTCAGCCCCATCCATTTGTTCAGCTATTTTAACATAATCGGATCCACTGACGAGTCCTACGGTCACTTTAGATTTCACCGTATCCAACAAGAAGTGCTTCAATTCTTCCGTGATAACCTGACGGGGTTTCGTAAGGGTGCCGTCCACGTCGAACAAATACAAAATACGTTTCCGACTAGCCATTGTATTTTTGATTATTTATTTTATAAGCTCAGATTTGAATTTTGGAGGCAATACGAAGCCGGTCTGTAAGTAGGGCACCGGCAGCGTTCGTAAAGTGCCAACACTTCACTGAGACACGTCAAACAACTGCTTTGTTATCAGCCGGCCGGGCAACGGGCAACATGGCGAGCGCACCGGGTTCTGTTTACGTGTTGTTATTGTGTGTGTTTGTCATTGCAACCGTATTATCAGATAGCACTTCTAAATCTGGAAATGTTCTTATACTATTTGGTGAGTAACATTCTTTCGATCAAGTTGTCAAGATCATGATTAATGTTATTATCAGTTTGACAGCTAAGTTACGTGTCATAATCCTATTCATTCATGGAAGATGTCAACTTGTCAAGGAGGACAAGGGCATTTTTAATATTTTACAATTACCTGAAGCACAAATTACTGCAAAATGAAAATGAAATTGCTGTGTGATAAATTGATAATAAAAAAAATTGCACACCCCACGCCATCTTGTCAATTTATTAAATATCTGTAAAGTCATTAGAGTTCAAATAACAACAAAGAAAAGACGCTTGTAAGCAACTTTTTTTCAGTCATATAGATTTTCAACAAGGTGCATGCCCAGATCCCAGTGCGTTATGAAAACGCACTCAATATCCCCCTAAAAAAGGATTATGATTTGAGTTTGACTCAGTACCTACTGGACTGGATTATACATTCATACCAGATATACCTACCTACCTAACTTTTTTAAGCTTTTTAGGGTTCCGTACCCAAAGGGTAAAAACGAGACCCTATTACTAAGACTTCGCTCTCTGTCCGTCCGTCACGAGGCTGTATAGATCTCAAGAACCACGATAGCTAGACAGTTCAAATTTTCACAAATTAATTATGTATTTCTATTGCGCTATAACAACAAACACTAAAAACAAAATATAATAAATATTTAACGGGGGCTCCCATACAACAAACGCGATTTTTATAGATAATGGTACGGAACCCTTCGTGCGCGAGTCCGACTCGCACTTAGCCGGTTTTTCTTTATTGGTCACACCTTGCAACTGTTCTGAATGAACCAGCCCAATCACACCTTTGGTTCTGGGGTCAATACGTTTTTATGACAGACATGACTTAATTTTGACTTTGGGAGCGTTCAAGTACTACGTACCTACATAACGAATTTGGAAAAATTGAGGAAGTGGGGTCTTGAAAAACGTTACGTATGAGTTTCAGAGGCGGGAGGGGGTCTTTGAACTAGGCGTTACGTAGGTACTAGGTAACGTTTTATTAAACGTTTTTTTATATTAAAATTTCAAATTTTAGGTAAAAATGGTCACTTGGTGGTTACGTACCTAACGTTTTACTAGGGGGGAGAGAGGGGTACAGAAAAACGTTACAGTGAAAAATTGCGTTACGTAATACTTGAACGCTCCCCTTGATCACATGAGTAGAAAAACGCCTATAATCCATGTCCCAGGATCGTATCCTCAAGAGAGAATACCTCAAAGGTTTTTAAGTTTTGTAAAAACCCGATTAATAAAAGAAGTTTAATTTATTTATGAGTTAATCTATATCTATACATATAATAAATCTGTAGAGAAATCGTTTTTGTACATCGAAAATATTTAAAAAAAAAATTGTCAGGGTATTAAAGTATAACCAACAGAACACATTTCCAGCATTTTTGGAATTTTTGTCTGTTTGTCTGTTTATCTGTTTGTCTGTTTGTCTGTTTGTCTGTTTCGATGACTAAGCATCACGTCAAATTTACGAAACGAATGTAGATAACTTTTATACATAAATATTGTGCGTAACTTGGGCTATTACTTAGTCTTTGTTTCATCGTAATCGGTGCTCTCTATCAAAAGATATATGAATTTATAGTTTTCAAGAAGAACTTATCGTTATGGTCAAGAATGAGACAAGCAACGACATCTATTGAACGAATATGGTACTTATTACTAAATGCCTTCACAAGATAACTTTAAAAAAGTTATGATAGCAAAACAAACGTAGATATAAGTCTAAATGACGCTGCTTTCAAAATCTACATAGCCTAAACCTTAGTGTTTGATCGCTCTTTTTTAGCAGTTTATCTTCGTCTTCGACAGATGGCGTTATTCATTTGATGTCATTTTCTGAACCGCGATGATAGTAAACATACACACATTATGTTTCGTGAATAGTCAACAAATAAAAATTTACTAATTACACAGTATTAAAATACTATTTTTTTTTTAAACTAAATTAAAATTAGATAAAACCCACGACATATTTTTTTATGTACCTACCGTGTGGGAATCGAACCTGCGATACGCAGTGCTACTGTTAATCGTCCAGCCATTGCGCCAACCATGTCGTCATATAGATGTGGTGTGTTGTTAGCCCTATGTGTCGAGGCCGCGGTATCTCTTTCGAACAGCCCGCAGCCCCAACGGGCGTCGGTCCTTGGGGGCCCCTTCAATGTTGCTGACATCTCTTTGAGACGCGCGTGGAACACGAACGCGCCTCCATCGTCATAGGACGGACGAACGATTAACTAGCCCGTTACTCACCGTTCACAGGCCTGCGCCTACGGTGGCCGGAAGCCATCACGTGGCCCCCGATGCCCGGAGCGTCTCCCGCGGCGGCTGGGACGAGAGGTTGTCTCCCTCTCACGTTCCGCCACCTCTTTCGCTAGCATTACTGCTTCGCAGAAGGAGGTGGCGGCCATTTCAGATTCGAAGTCCCAGATTCGGTACAGGTACCCTCTCGAAACACCCTCTAATCCCCCCTTTTTTTTGTGGTTCGTAAATTATCAAATGACTCATCCCGCTCTGGGCGGAGCGGAAGAAAGTGTCAGACTTCTACTGACTAAAAACCACCCACGTTCCTTATTAGCCCTTTGTGTTTCGGGGCCGTGGTATCTCTTGCGGACAACCCTCCGCCCCGGCAGACGTCCCTTTGGGGCCCCTTAATTGTTGCTGACATATCTTTGAGGCGCGCGTGGAACACGAACGCGCCAACGACAATCTGTCTGCCTGTCGACTATAATGTACCTGTTTCAAATTTCTTCAAGATCCGTTCGGCCGTTCTGACGTGGTTGATTAACAAACACCCATCCATCTAAACTTTAGTATGAGACATAGTCAGTACTTTGCATTACTCTCTTCTTATTTTCTACAGCGTCAGTAAGTTAACGCAGGGCAATGATTAAATAAATGTACTTTTATCTAAGCGACGCATTTTAGTTTCCGACAAGCACGTGAACGAAGTCGCGGGCACAGCTAGTTGTAAATAAATCTGTTAAGTACACAGGTTATGTAGATATCTATTTAGTGTTTTTTTTTTAGCGAGAGTTTAGAAAACAATATAAGTGTATTATTGTGAATGAGACCTTCCATTTTTAAATTAAATAAACCAAACAGTACCTACCTACCTGAAAACCTACCTAACTTTTTTGTGGTGTTCGAAATTCCTGGACTTCCGTTACACCAAAGTACATATATTACATAACATCACGCCTGTAATCCCCGAAGGGTTAGGCAGAGGTGTACTCATTGGTAGGTACTACATTGGTAGGTACTAGTTACACCCATTTCGCCAAATATGTTTAAGTCCCATGAAATAGGGGGCGAGCCTATTGCCATGAACCGGGCACAAGTACAGACTCCGTGGTTATTGGGACATCTCTGGAACAACCCAATAACACTTTGCCCGACCTGGGAATGGAACCCTGGAGCAGCCGAGCGGTCTCGCGAGTATTAGCTGCTGATTGTAATTGTTTCTGTTGCAGCGGACGATGGAGGTTTCGAGCTAGGCTCGTACCTGAACAAGATATGCCAGACTCCGAACATCGATGCGCTAGCCAAGCGCGGCCTGCTCTTCAACAATGCATTCACGTCGGTCAGCAGCTGCTCGCCAAGGTTTCTGAGCAATAAGCTTACTTACCCATAGTTCCTATCTTGATATATATACCTATCTAAATCTTATTTAGATTTCCAGAATTAGATAGGTACGTCTACTGACTTCTAAACTGGCTTCTTCAGGAATGCCTAGGTAACTACTTATTACTACACAATAAAACTAGTGTTATAGGTAAGTACCTACCTCTAATACCTATTCAGAAGAATAACCATCGTAAGTACCAACGTGGACCACATTTGATGGGCTTTCATAGGTTACGTGTCTTTAACGTCACCTACGTACAGTATGTACCCAGCATTACCTGGCCCCTCTTCTCACACCACTTATGCACTTGCCCGACTCCCCTTTAAACGAGGGGTCAGGTAATGCTGGGTACTGTCTGTACCTGAATGATGGCGGTAGTAAGCAGATTGTCGGGGTCTTTCTTACTACCTACTTCCAGGAATAATGCCGGACCAAAAATTAAGCTATGTCGAAGCTTAATTATGTCAGGAGCTATATGTCCTGTGTTCTATAGTTCATTATGTATCGCTCACCATGAATAATAATTATAATAATTAATATAATCGATGCTGAAAGTTCCGAAAAGGAAAAGAAGATTAACACTGAATTACAGATTATTATCTAAAGAAAAAACATTCCGGACCTTGGATGTGTCATACATTCAAAGTTGATTGGATTTAGCTCTGGCGAAGGAACTGCGAAGTGGCCTTTTGCATTTCTTTCGCCAGTGCTGTCCAGTATCTTCATTGGGTAGGCGGGAGGGGCTTAACTCAGCTCCTGTAACTCCTGTAGTTGAGCTCAGTTGTGTGGCGTGTCTGCAGCCGCGCGGCACTGCTGACGGGGGCGCCGAGCCACCAGAACGGCATGTACGGCCTGCACCGTGCCGAGCACCACTTCAACTCTTTCGACAGCGTCACCAGCATGCCCAACCTACTGCGCAAACACGACGTCTTGACTGGTGAGTGACCCGAGCGTTACTCATTCATTGATTTCTTCATTCTAAGATAGGGAGATCAATTTTAACACATACATAAACTCACGCCCTTTTCACATGGGGGCAGGCAGAAACCACAGAACGCCACTTGCTACGATCCTTACATACTCCTTTTGCCTCGTCCACATTCATACATCTGGTCATACACGCACGCCGCAGTACTACGCACTTGTCCTTTCTGAAGAACGGCATCAATAAGATCAGCGTGTATGTCTTTCTAGGGCCACTCACATCCGCCTTGTAAATACCTTTCGTTAATCGACTTTCACTCATCCTCTCCACATGACCGAACCACCTTAGCATACTCTTTTCAATTTTTGTCACTACATCTTCTTTTAAACCGCAACGTTCTCGTATATCCTCATCCTTCAATTTATCATTCAACATCAATCAATCAATTCAAATCTTCAATTTTAAATCTCGCAAAAATCTTGGCAAATATTAAGTATTCCTGTTTCGGTTGCCTTCGAAAATTCGAGCCTCAACGAATGGCGCCTAATCTTAAATTGTTTATTTCAACAAAGTTACATGAATGGGTATAACCTAAAGAGTTATATTACCAGGTATTATCGGTAAGAAGGACGTGGGTCCCGGAGCGGTATACAAGTTCGACTACGAACAGACAGAGGAGAACAACCACGTGAACCAAGTCGGGCGCAACATTACGCACATCAAGCTGCTCACGCGGGAGTTCCTCGCTGAAGCCAACCAGCAAAACAAGTAATTTCATCAACTATACCAAATACACCCCATAATAATCACGACTTCGGCTATTTGTAACTCCTCTTAACTGTCTGTCAGGCCATTCCTCCTGTACGTGAGTTTCCACGACCCGCACCGATGCGGGCACACGAACCCGCAGTTCGGTCCGTTCTGCGAGCGGTTCGGCTCCGGTGAGGAGGGCATGGGGCTCATACCTGACTGGCACCCGATATACTACCAATGGGAGCAGGTGCAACTGCCGTACTTTGTCCAGGTAACGACGGGGCTGTTATAATGACAAAATGTAACAAACATTTCGACATGAATGAGTAATGATTATTTTTGAATGCGCTCAGGACACAGAAGCAGCTAGAAGGGACATCACCGCACAATACACGACAATATCGCGACTAGATCAAGGTATGTTGCCAGTTCGCTCACAAGGGCCAAGGGAAGTGGCGCTCTAATTAACCTGTAGATCCAATACCTAGCAATTTTACCAAAAATGTGTTACCTACACAGGTGTAGGACTAGTGCTCAAAGAGCTGCAAGACGCTGGGCACTTGGACGACACCCTAGTGATATACACCTCGGACAACGGCATTCCCTTCCCGTCTGGTCGCACGAACTTCTACGACCCTGGTCTCCGGGAGCCGATGATCATCGCTTCTCCGAACCCTCACTCGAGAAAGAACGAAGCTTCCTTCGCCATGGTCAGCCTGCTGGATGTCATGCCCACCGTGATGGACTGGCTCAACATCCCATTTGGAGAGGACAGCAACGATATACAGCAGTCGGATAAACCAAAGAGTTTGCTTCCACTTTTAGAAAAAGGTTAGTACCTACCTACTCAAGCAGCATATCAACACTTAGCTGTGGCGTACCTATGCATGTGCAATTACAAGTAATTACCTACTTTCATGTGATATCTAATTCTTATCCAGAACCACCGTACTCTGAAGATGAAGCGATATTCGCGTCTCAGACTCACCACGAGATCACGATGTACTACCCGATGCGCGCAGTGCGCACACGTCGGTACAAACTGATACACAACCTCAACTTCGGGATGCCTTTCCCGATAGATCAGGATCTGTATGTGTCGCCTACCTTCCAGGTAAGTGTTCAGCCACCAGTCCAGTACTAGCCCAAGTACCTATATCCTTATTAAAACTGGTACTTGTACAACAGTCAGTATATGGTCGTGATTCCATTGCAGGACGTACTAAACCGCACGCGCAGCAAGCAGCCGCTGCCGTGGTACAAGACTCTGCAGCAGTACTACTACCGGCCGCAGTGGGAATTCTACGACATCCGCGCCGACCCCGCCGAGACCAGAAACTTGCATGGTAAGCCTGTCATTTTCATTCCAACAGATTCCAGTTTCTTTTTAATTTAAATGCTTTCCCGTTTTCCACTTCTTCAAGCGAATGTATGTCAATAATGTAGAGATGTAATCGTTTCAGGCAAGCCATCTCTGCAGCAAGTGGAGCAGGAGCTGCGCGAGCGACTGGCGCGCTGGCAGGCAGACACGGAGGACCCGTGGCAGTGCGCGCCGGGCGCCGTGCTGGAGGGCCCACTACAGGGCGCCGCCAGCTGCCTCAGCCTCGACAACCAGCTGCAGTAACCCACAGCTCATGGCGGACCTCGTGTGGACGAGACCACAGAACCTCATTTTTTACTTCGTTTGTCTAGCAGGATTTGTGAATATTATGGAATAGTACCTACTCTTAAAAGATGGGAGACTATTTTCTATGCTTGACACGCACCATCGTGCCAACAGAGGGCGCCACTCGCTTAACGAAAATATGATCTGAAAATATTCTGTGAAATCTTTTTAGGTGTAGAGCAGGTCTGATTGGTAGGTCCTTTACTTGTTTTGTACTCCATCACAAGAAACTGAATATTGATATAAGTACCCCCTAAGTAGGTAGGTATAGGTACATAATAGCTAACCAATGAAGTACACAGATCTGGACTGCGCTTACAAAATATAGATACTTTATGTTTTGTGACTGCCAAATAACGGAAATATTTGAACAAATAACATGTGGGTACTAAAATTATTGTTATGATCACTTACGTATACGTAAACAACGTACTTAAGAAGATTGTACCTAACAAGGTACACCAATTGTATTAATATGTAGTAGTTCTTAGTTGCTGGGCGACCTCTGCTCGGGTGAAAATAGAGAAAACGATTTGTCGAAGTTATCCGATGAGACTCCGCCCCCGTTAACTCCTATATTTTTTACTTAAATCGAAATCGTTAAAGCCGAAAAAGAACAAATATTGCTAATTTAATAATAGGATAAGGATAATTTATAATTTTGTATCGAAATCTTGCCTCTAGGTAGTTTTTTGTTTCGTTTTAATTTGTAAGTTTTCGCACCACTACAGCTTAGACTCCTGCTATTCGCCACTCTATCGCTATTCGCTATTCCGTATGGTGTCGGACGTTAAGAATAGCACCATCCCATATCTTCCCGTGGGTGACGTAAGAGGCGACTAAGGGACTTACCAGAGAATGGGCAGCAGCGATTTCTTTGCCTTCGTAACAACCATACTGCGATCGCCAACCCGCCTGCCAAGCGTGGCGATTATGGCAATTCCCCCCCTTCTGGGGGAGGCCTATGTCCAGCAGTGGACGTCTAGTAGCTGAAATGATGATGATGATTCGCCACTAAGCAATGCTTTTATTTTATTTCAGTGGTCGCATTTATACCCAGCATGTTAGAGACCTATGCAGGCGTAACATCTTTCAACTCGTGAGAGCTTTTTCTTTCGTTATTATTATATGTTTGCTTTTAGACTTAAAGTTTTTATTATGTAGTAGATACCGTTAATCCTTACAAGATTGCCCAGTAAGGTTTTTCTTTTATTTTTAAAAAGCCGGCAACATTTTAGTTTCGCTTATTATTTATGGACGAACTTTGATTTTGACCTTTTTTAGAAGTCGGTTAAAAGTGACAACCCTCTGCAAAATGAGCAACCTTGTAAAAATTGTTATAACATTTTTAATGTGAACAATATGTAGGTACTTACATAAAAATCGCGTAGCACAATCACATTAAAAGTAATATTCTTTTTTAAATATTTAATGTGGAATTGAAAATCGGAAGAAATCTGGGCAAGGTTGTACGGTTTTACGGTACCTAGTATATCTTGTCACAAATTGTACGTAATTAATTTAAATTTCCTATTTGAATAAAACTTCCATATAATACATTTCTGTTGTTTTATTTATATTTTATTTTAACCCAAAGATAAATGCTAATACATATGAATCATACAGTACCTAGTATAAGCCGCGGTAGGTAAGTAAGGTGACAGGCAGACTTCTCATGAATGTAGCTTGCCATGGTCTGTGCGTCGCCTGCCGCCTGCTGCACTGCACTACATACTTCACGGGGCTCTGGTTACATATTAATTAATCTCATTTGAACACAACTCGTTATCAACAATTTATTTATCAGTCAAATACTATCATTATTGGTTCATTTAACAAAAAATATTTTTGAGCTCGTGGCTTAATAATAACTGCCGCTCGGGTCGATCTTTAGGTTAAGCCTTGCTTGCCTAGCTTGTTCTGTAGATGGGTGACCCATTACATACCTAGTTTCCTCCGTGCATCGGAAAGCACGCAATCGTAAAGCCGTTGGTCCCGGCACTCCCGGCTGCCAATGGCTCAGAAAATCTGACAAGCAGAAATCCAACACTGGTGTTGGTAGTTTAGATTACTTTAGATGAAAAACTAAGTTCACTTAAACACGTAAATCGACATTAGTTTTATACTTTATAATGTTTTACATAATTAGTAAATACTAAGGCCGTGGCCTAATCGAAAGCGACTCTCTCGCGAGGACGGGCACCTCGAACTCGGCAGAAGGCGCCTTGCGAGTTTCCAAATAAATAAGTGATATATGAAGGCGTCTGGTGATCTGGTCGCTTTGGTTAGGACACGGGGGAACATTATAAATTCTTAATATAATATTGTATCACAAGAACTGGTAAGTAAAAAGGTCATCTCGACAGGCGCGATATTCCCGAATATCGGCATTAGGTATTTTAAGTTAAACTGAAAGACAACCACACAGTTATATCTCGTAAAAAACTAAGTAACATGCCAGAATATAAGAAAAGTATGTTCCTATACAATTCAAGTGGTTATACATATATACAAATAGACACAAAAAATATTTCCTTCTGAATACCAGATTTGAAAGAGAGCTTAATCATCACACAGCACTGCACTTTGTGCCAATTGCTATGATTTGGCTATAATTATGTAGCCATTAAACAAAACATTTTATTTTATCCGATTTTATGTCAAGAAATAACAAAGAGTTCAGTTTTACTGATCCATTTGTTGTTGTGTCGATAACATATTTTGGTAAATATGAAGTTAGATTTATCTAATAAAAAATCTCGTTAGTAAGGTAAGGATACGCGAATGAGATCTGCAGGCATAGCCTTGTTTATGATATGCGCCGACAAGATGGTCGAACTAGAACTTCACTCCATATACACTTTGGTCTACCTTTTAAATTTTTAAGTTACTTTTATTTCTATATAAAAGCTTCCTCAATACCTCCATGTTGTAAGGTGAGTAACTTTTTTACTTAACTTGTTAGCATTTTATCTTATAAATAGAGTAGATTTTTTTTAATACTGTTAGTGTTTTTTTAAGGAACATTAAAGTGTTAAATAAATTTAAGAGTATTTAAGGAGATTCTCTTGGTAGTGTGGCCATATTTATAGCGCCATATACGAACTACGCTTCAACCAAAAACAATTTCTTTCATTGGTGCATCAAGAACTTTTCGCCCTGTTCCGCATGCTTCTCTAGAACTTAAATAATATGATAATTATTACCTGAATAATATTAACTTCTTAAGAATGAGGTACAGTCAGTCACAAGCAATAATATGTAGGTACGGTCAGCAGCAGAAGTAGCTTAATATTTCGGAATTTTATTTATTTGATGTACAGGACTCCAGTTATTATTTTTTTAATGTTTCAGAACATTATTCTTTAAAATATTCCTTACTCTTGAATAAGTTGTTAGTAACGAGTAATATCTAAAAAGATTTTATTAAAACACCTGCTTTGAAACTGTAGTGTTAATCTACTTCTGATGCTGACTGTACTCCACAACATTCAAGTGATTCCTCAATAACAATTGCAACTTGAAAAGACTTATTAAATAATAGTATGGGTTCAAATCAAAGTTAGCAGCAACATGAAATTGCAATCATTACAAGGGGGGAAACCACTTTTAAAAGCTGCCATTTGTATATAATTATATTAGTTGTTGCGACTGTACGTACACAGTATATTATTTACTTAATTAAGACAGATTTAATTTCAGAACACAGTAGTTTAAAATAAATTGAGATGCCAACCAAACAGTTTGTTTTGCACTGAAGTACTCAAGTCATTTGTACTGATATAGGTTGGTGTCAGTGACACTTTGTGGAGGCTATTGCATTGCTGAGACAGCCATAGCCTAGGTCACTGACACCAACCTACATCCTTGTACAGCAACGCACAATGTGAAAATGTTTGATTGGAAAAGAATGTCTTGTGGCAGGGGCTAAGGCCCCTGCCACAAGACAAAGGTATATTATAATAACTTTTATCTGCAGCTTCTAGTAGTCCCCATAAAGTGGGTCAATGTGTGCCATCTGCATTGCTAGTTTCTTGTCTAAGGTGTGGACATTCAGCACCTCTCTTTCAGTTTTTAATGCCTGTAACAATGGGATATTAGCCACTGATACATTTTACTTTATTACATTACATTTTATTTCATATTTTCCAGTTTGACACAGTTCTAATTGTGTATTCATAAATAAATAACTATAAGTATAAATGTTGCTTACCACAGCCATTATCTCATCAAGTCTTTTATTTCTTAAGTATATGCTTTTCAAGTACACTATGAGGTAAACATATAACATCAGAACTATTGCTGCTAGGATAGCTTTCATTTTTGAAGTTGACAGGTTGATCATCTTGCCCTGTAAGTTCAATTGATAAAATTAATTTGATTAAAAGACAGACTTGAGATAGTGTACTGTGAGATGGAATACTATTATTGTTTAGACAGCACAGCCATAGCACCACTGTGTTTTGTGTAGGTAGCACTACATATAAAAAAAAAAATAATATAAAATGATTGCTTCTTGCAATAATTTTATACTGATTCATTAGTTGAAGGATCAGCACCGCCGCTGTGGCGACAGAAAATCTAGAGGACAAGAGAAGTCCAAAATATCTAGCTCCTACACTGATTTTGATTCATTTTATTTTAAACAATGATGATGGGAATGTGTATTTTAGAGCTCACCGGTTTTACGACAACCTCAGGCACTTCTGCCACGAAGTAAGACATTCAGAATATGTAGAATTAGGAAGTTTGTTTAAAAACTGCACCAAACACCACTGCTCCCTCTCGTAGAGTGCAACAAAACGATGGGTTAGAGTAACCGAAACCGATTAGCTTTGTACTTTATCATTTGATTGAAGAAATCGATTCTTAATACACAACTGCCTCGGTTTTATTCCTTTTCGAAACGGTGTTGTTTGTCAATCAACAATGCTGTTTATTTTTAACGACAATATTTTGCTATCACTTTTTATCAGCTGTGTGTCAACTAGTGTCAAGTGTGTCAACGTGTGTATCTTTTAGGTAGGGATGATCGACATTCGACGATCGATGGTTCATAAACATCGATTTTTATATATAATTGATGGATGACGTGAACTCCTCGAAAACATCTATTCCAACAAAAGAACCGATTTAAAGGAAACTTCTAACAAAGTTCTTTTTTGTAAACCTCAAATTCAAAATTCGATTAAGACAAGTTAACTGTACTTTGCGAGCTTTACATCTATCGAAACGTATAATAAGTGGTGGGACTAGATCATGGGAGTAGTACCATCGTATTAGATATATGATACTATTTTTGGATCGAACGATTATCAAATGCTATTCACAGATTCGATTGACGTGGTAGTACATAAACACTCGTGGTGAAAAATCTTAAGTAGCCAATAAATTATCTTCATTGAATATTTCTATAAGTTTGACTATACAATGTACTGAATATCCATCGAGTAACTTAACATATAATTAAAAACAATTTAACAATTATTTTAGTTTTAAATGGATACGCTACGACTCTTGTTTATAGTATAGTACAAAATGGCGTCGTTATTCTGATTCGATTGCACTTCCGATAGAAAATAGCTGTCGGCAGGATTGATAATCTTCTTCGATTTCGTGAATAGCGATTTTCGATAGTAAGATCTGACGGACATTCGAGTAGTAGTGAATATTGTTACTTAAACTACGAAATGGTTAACACAGAAGCGTTGATCACCGCAGTGCGGGAGCAAAGATTGTTATGGGACAAATAACGTGAACATTATAGGTCAAAAGAAGTGGGAAGAATGAACTTTCAGACTGCCACATAAGATGCAGGCAGGGTATGTCATTGATTTGATCACATCAGTAGCGTTCGCAGCATCGCGTCGCGTTGTATTCGTCGCTCACGCAGGACACCCCGTAATAGTAGAAAAAAAACCTCTTCCTAGTTGGCATAATAACTAGTAAAAAAAACAACAATAAAATCGATGTTTTGTTTTCCAAAATATTGTACAAGCAACCCGAAATTGTTAATTTTTCATAATCAACCTTGAATTTAGTGCTTTAGCGATAGAGCTGAAAATCAATAAAAGAAATATTTGACAGATTGTACTTGATGTCGATGGTTTTTGTTTTCTGAGGTCGAACATCCCTACGTTAGGCTACGCACCATTGCACCAATTAGTTTTTTTATTTCCACCTTTACTTTACTATTTACGATTTTTTCACTAATACGATTTTTAATTAGGTACTTTTAAATGTAATTATTAGTTGTAGGTATATATTTTTATAGAATTAAATTATAAAACCCTTCATTATAAAACAAGTTCCACAATTTGCCACCTAAAATTAATCAGTTTTCTTTGTTTTACTGAAAATAACAAAGATTTGGGTAAAGACATAAAGGCGCGTCCCCATTATGAGCCGCGTGGTTTTTTTGCAACGCCCTGTTACGCTGCGCAGCTCAAGCGTTGCTCACGTCCACACTCACGAGGCTCGGCCTCACGGAGCCGCGGCCCTTAGGGGGACGCGCCTTTACGACGTAAAATTTTACAATTTAAATATGTACCCTACCTGTAAAACATTATTTTATTATTCATTTGTTCTCGTTGTACTATAATGTGTTTGTCTTGCTTCCTTCAAACGGAGATTTTTTGCGATTTACTCTTGCCATACTCTAGAGCTTTTTCCTCTATGACTTAAACCACTCAACCTCTCTTTACCCAGCCTTATTCACCCGTTCTAATTTTGTTCTTCATTTCATTTTTTTCGGATGGTCAATAATTGACAATTGGTCATTTGGTCAATCCCTAGTTCCCTACTGTCACTGACTGTCAGTGTCATAAAACTGAGTTATTCTTATTTTTTTTTTTTACGAATTTATGAGGCATCTAACAATTGTTATAGTTGAATTAAATATTAAAAGCGGTGAGGTAAATGAGTAAAATTGTGTGTCATAACCGTTCACATAATAGAATGATTACTATAAATAACCTAAAAACGAATACTAAACTGTATCTGAATTGCAGGTAAACAATGGCTACAAACTACGTTAAATATTCTCAATTAATAAAGGCAACGACGAACTATGCGCGTCGTATGCAGCGCCTGTCTAATAGGATCTTCGGCGAGGTCGCAATACCCACCAATTCCAAGTCCATAAAAGTCGTCAAGATGTTTTCTGAGCGGCCGCTTCATTCTAACGAGGAGATCATTCACTACTACCCCCGACACGTCGAGACTCACAGCTTGATGCTGAAGCTGCGAGAGTACGGTTTGTTCCGAGACGAGCACCAGGACTTTAAGGATGAGATGAAGAGGTTGCGAGAGCTGCGGGGCAAGGTCAAAGTGTGGAGGAGAAAGCTCGACCAGAAAAAAGAATGAAGTGCAGATTTGTAACAATGACTGCTACTCTACTAGTGTTGTCAGTACATGAGCTATAGAGGGAGATCTCATGACCATCATACTCCCACTTACGTAATTTAAAAACATCTACCACAACAGATTTTCATATCCAATTTGTAATAGTAAGGTACTAGTAGGAACTTTTACAAAATGATGTAGGTCTGGCATTCATTGGATCTTGGTTCACTAGCTGATAACTTTTTATTTAATTTTCTTGCTGAAAATTAAATAAAAATATGTCAGGAAGTGTACTTATTAAATATGCCCAAGTTAGTGTTTACTAGGTAATAATCTGCCTAGATGATTAGATTTACTAGATAATACTGTTTGTTTGTAAATAAAATACTGTTTGTTAATAAAATCTTTTTTTTATAACTATAATAACGAAAAAAACCTATATGTGAGTTACTTTCTTAGAATAGTGCAGTTCAGTATAAGGTCCTGTTTTATCCGTGCTGGATGAGGTGCCCGTGTAGAACGTAACATAAATGAAGAACAAGAGGTACAGCACCGAAGGCAGCAGCATTGTTACAGAGAAGTACCAAAATGGATGAAATAGAACTATTGGATTTGTTTGAAGTCTCTGGTTGTGAAATGAAAGGTCGCGAATAAAACAAGGAGTTTTGAAATAATGTTTCATCCATCTGTACACTCTGAAACAAATTGTTTATTTTGGTTAGAATCAAAATCTCTTTTTTACATAACAAATGAAAGATGCAGCTGAGGCAGTTGTGCCTAGTTTCGTAAATTAAGAATGTATATTAATCTGCTAGAAACACAAACCCAGTAACCACCTCACTACAAATGATAGCCAGACTTCTGTGTCTCAGGCTGTCTTACACATCTGACTGCAATCATCTTCTCACTAGTTCACACTGTATGTATGGTTAATTCCCATTTGTCCCCTTCGAGCCTGCCACCGGGGTGGTGGCTGGCACTAATAAACTACACTTACTAGTGGCGTTTACCACCCCAGTGGCAGTGGTAAATGGGACTTATTTAGTGCTATCTGTCCCCTTCATAATATAGTAAGATATGTATAATAGATTCTCATTATGTAGACATTTTCAATTAGATTTACGATTTTAAGTTTAATAATGGAAAATAAATGAAACTTTATGTTAATTAGGAACAAGTAAGATATGAGAAACAAGGATAGTGAAGGCCCACAGACTACCAGGAGACCAGAATCATAAAGGAGGTATTGTTAATAGGCCTCCTGGTAGCTTGTGAGACTTTACTATCCTTGTTTCTCCATCTTCTACAAAAAAATGGTATTAGAAAGTTATATAGATTTGATTATGAGATTCCCAATATACATCCTTCATGTTTCGGGTATCCTGGTAGTTTGTGGGACTTTACTATCCTTGTTTCTCATTTCCTACTTGTTCTTGCCTATTTAAAATAATACAAATGCACGTAGTAGTTGCTTAAATCAACTAAGAATAACACCCTGAGCAACGGTTTTATCGAGCTTAGTTTATAAGTTACTTAACTTTGTGGAAAAAAAAGATGTGCCAGCCACCTCCCCGGTAGCAAGGTCGAAGGGGACAAATGGGAATAAACGGCATGTATGTGTTGGTTACCCGTGTGGACGCAGCCTGATGTTGATGTATGTGTTGGTTACCCGTGTGAACGCAGCCTGATGTTGATGTATGTGTTGGTTACCCGTGTGGACGCAGCCTGATGTTGATGTATGTGTTGGTTACCCGTGTGGACGCAGCCTGATGTTGATGTATGTGTTGGTTACCCGTGTGGACGCAGCCTGATGTTGATGTATGTATGTGTTGGTTACCCGTGTGGACGCAGCCTGATGTTGATGTATGTGTTGGTTACCCGTGTGGACGCAGCCTGATGTTGATGTATGTGTTGGTTACCCGTGTGGACGCAGCCTGATGTTGATGTATGTGTTGGTTACCCGTGTGGACGCAGCCTGATGTTGATGTATGTGTTAGTTACCCGTGTGGACGCAGCCTGATGTTGATGTATGTGTTGGTTACCCGTGTGGACGCAGCCTGATGTTGATGTATGTGTTGGTTACCCGTGTGGACGCAGCCTGATGTTGATGTATGTGTTAGTTACCCGTGTGGACGCAGCCTGATGTTGATGTTGGTGATGTTGACAGTCTTGTCCAGGTTGTAGTAGGGCGTCCTCACGATAAGCAGCGCATAGTTGAACCACGGGTGCAGCATCCGCTCGAGCACGCGCCGCGAGGTGGCCGGGTCCAGGCTACCTGCTGTGCAGACATGCTAACTAATAATAACACAACAGATGGGTATTTTTGCCCCACACTAGGAATTTCTCATGTATCATGGGTGCGTTTACAAAAATTTATACTTACACAAACATTCAGACCCGGAACAACTAGCTGTAGGTCATACAAATATTTGCCCCGTGCGGGATACGAACCCGCGACACGCAGTGCTGCAATCAAACCTCCATCATTGCGCCAACCGTGCCGTAATGGTCAGAAGGTTGTCTTACACTTACATGCATAGGAGCTACAGTGGTTTGGGAATAGTGTGGCGGGCTTGTTACATGCATAATAATGGTGCTGATTAGCAACCACTTAAGTTACTACTTTTAAACCGACTTTAAAAAAGGAGGAGGTTATATTGTTCCACTGTATATTTTTTTTAAGTTCGACACCGATTTCTCCACCAATAGGGTATTTCACCAAAAAATCGAATTAGTCCGTCAGGTAGATTTCCAAAAAATTATTAACACATATTTGTTCTTTTTTCACGTAAACAAAAAATGAAGAAATATATGTAATTATGATGAAGACGATTCTTCGAAAAGTCGTGTGACGTCAAAAGGTTAGAACTCTTTTACCCAGAAAGTGACGTCACAAGCCTCCACTTCACCACCTTTGAGACGTTTTATTTTCGTCAATTTTTATTAAATTGATAAAACAAAAAACACGTATCCAATATTTTTCGATTATCTAACAGACGGACTAATTAGATTTTTTTGGTGCAATACCCTATTGTTGAAAGATTCCAAAAAAGAAATCGGCGATGTGAATTTCGCGAGCTACCCAGGCGCTTTCACTTGAGGTACTTGTTCCTGGCGCTTAGAACGCCCTTCAATAGTTAGCGCGAAAGAGCGAGCTTGTTCTCTGTAAGTGAAGGTTGTTCCAGGCTCTCTTGAACCTACGTTCGCCGGTCGTTATGAATGCGTGTTTTAAGCATCTTGGGACTCCAATTGTTGCCTCGCTTCTACGTAAGTTTCGTTGCAACAGAACCCTGTAATGTGATCGGCTCACCCGACGCGGCCAGCGTGTTGCAGTTGCTGCCGAGGGTGATCCGTTCCACTGTGAGGTTGGCGCTGGCTGCGGTGCCGAGGCAGAGCGCGCGCGCCAGCACCCACTGGCGGTCGTAGAGCGCACCGTCGCAATGCCGCCAACCACTCGCCGTCTTCACACATATTGCCACCTTGTTGCGTCCCTCCAGCCCGTACATGGACTCCAAGATCGCATCTTTCTCGGAGAATGCTCCACTTACAATAACTACTACACAAAATATCAAGAGCCACATTTTAAGGAGTCTCGAAAATGCAGACTGACAGACGTGACAACAGACATGTTAGATTTGTTTCAAACTTTTCGTGTGGCCAGGGTGAGCGGTGTAAAAAGTTATAATGTAGTCAGAGTCACCATGAGAAAAGTGATAGTACGAATAAAACACGCTAAGTTATTTAATGCTTATGATATTATTGAATCCCAATTGGTGCTAGTGCCTACCCGTGATACATGATCACACCATCTATAGATTGGAAGATACTATACTTATTAGATATACTATACAAAATTTCGTGTGTACAAATTTTAATGAACGATTTATAATTTTTTTAAGAAAAAGTTGTATGGGGCTGACTCTGGAATCACAAAGTTTGCCATTATATCCTTAGGTTACACACACAGATATAGGACGAGTATAGGACTATTTATTTGTCATTTTTTGACATAAATACTTTTTATTGATTTGTGAATTTTGAACATCCATTCTGGAGCTTCGATGCCACAGACAGACACAGATGCCCTCTTTTTTTACATAACAGTACAACACGCTAGTTATCCCCGAAGCGCTGGGCAGAGGTGTACCCACAGTTTGCCAATTGTGTTCAAGTCCCATTTAATAGGGGGCGAGCCTATTGCACAAAGAGCGTGATTTATCACTCTTATTTTATAAGGTAGAGGGGGGGGGGGGCATATTTTACCACTTTGGAAGTGTCTACCTTTCAAACAATAAACTTTGAGAAAAATAAGGAATTCTCTATGGACGCCCCATATAGGTTTGATGATTACTTTTCTTAGTTTCAGTCTCATGTTCGGGAAGCCCCCACTAAGCTTTTATTTTTTATAAAAATCGTAAAGCGGTTCACAGAATACATCTGCGTACCAATTTAAGTTGCAACTGTGAAGTCCTAATAGTTTCGGCTGTGAAAGACGGACGGACCCCTTAAAAAACGACGTATACTCATTATTGACCAGGTACCGTAATATAAATTGATTTTTATAACAATCTCCTGAATTTTGACAAGGATGCAAAGATGGGCCTTGTGAAAAGTGTCCACAATAAAACACAGAATAACCTCTTCGTGCCTCCTCCGGAATGTTCGCTCCGTGCACAACTTGGACGACGACACTTGCATAGCTACACAAGTTATCAAGAATAAAATTCGCAAAAAAATAGCCATCATTTATTTGATTACAAAATCTTTTGTCAGGAAATAAATTGCTACATAAAATATATATAAACAAGAAATGCCTCAACTGTGTAACGACTGGTGCGCGCGGCGCGGCTGACGTCACGCGCTCGTGACGTCACACGTCAGCCGCGCCGCACCGACTACTACTAAGCTGACAAACTCATATTTTGTGAAAACATGTACTTACTAAAAATCCTTAACATTAACTTTTACATTATTCAGTTCAAAATCTAAATTTATATAAGAAATTAAACTATTTAAGCCACAGACAATCTAGACAAAAACATGTATCGGTAGAATCGAATAAATAAACAAAAATAATTCATCGTTCCGCAATACATTGGTTGTATATAAAATGAACTAGTAGCGAGTGCGGGGAGTGAACTAAACTTGAAGTGTCCACTCACACTCCAGGCGGTATTCCTCCTAATTTAAACCACTATATTTATGCAAGTCGCGAGATCCCGTAAGCGAAGCGATGTGTACAAAACTTGCCAGCTTTAAATATATTTCTCGTATTTCTATTTCGTATTTAATTGTTACGCTACTATCACATCTCACAAAATATTTTTTTTTGTAAAAAAATTAATGTGATACACGGTTATAATATAATAAGGTCGACAAGTACGCGCGCGTGGCGTGGCACGTCTCGCCGCAGTCGTACGGCAGTCGTACGGTACTGCGTGCGACCGGCGTGTAATACATTATATAAACACCGACCAAATAGTTACAGTACATTGTGGTGACGCTCAATTTCGCTAATTTGGATATACAGTTATATACAATTGGTGAGGCCACCCAGTGACGCGGTCCCTATTATTCTTATGAATATAATCTAGTGAGAACTCCACTCATGAGAGTTTTTGTGATTCGTTAAAGTATAATAATATAGGGTAATGATCCTTATTCTTATTTATTACAATTTCAAATAGTATAGAGTAATCCACGTTTCGTCATCGTCGTTCAAATTAGCGAAATTCAAGTCGTATCACGCGTCGTAAGCATAAAAATTACCAAAAAAATATTGAATTTCATCGAATCCTTCCATTCATCAACACGTCGCGGGCGCGGCCTAGGTGTAGTCGTTGAAGTCGTCGATGGCCACGCGATGCTGCAGGTCGGGCGGGCCGGCGTAGGGCTCCGGGGCGCGGCCTAGGTGTAGTCGTTGAAGTCGTCGATGGCCACGCGATGCTGCAGGTCGGGCGGGCCGGCGTAGGGCTCCGGGGCGCGGCCTAGGTGTAGTCGTTGAAGTCGTCGATGGCCACGCGGTGCTGCAGGTCGGGCGGGCCGGCGTAGGGCTCCGGGGCGCGCGCCGCGGCCGCTAGGCGCTCCGCCTGCGCGCGCACCCGCAGACGCTTCAGCAGCCGCAGCCGCTCCAGCGAGTTGGACGCGTAGGGCGCGCCGCCCAGCTGCAGCGACTGCGAGATGTGGGACGCCAGCTGTGGGACAAGGACGGCCCGATAAGAGAATCATACGAGCAGTGCTCCAAGCTGAGCGAGCGTTACTCACCGCCGTGTGCAGCGCCATCTGGCGGGCCAGCAGCGCCACGTTGGTGTCGGAGACGCAGTACGTCTCCAGGTGCGCCAGGAACTTGGTGCGGATGCGCTCGTCCTTGGTCTTGATGAACACGCGGTTCATGCCGTGCTCGTAGGGCTCCACGACCACGATGCAGAAGTTTAGCTGCCCCTGCACACAACGATAGCAATCAGTGTTTGTTGGCACGCGTGCGTGTACTGATGACTGTTCACTTCGTGACTTTATAAACTTTTCTTGTCTCTTGATTAGGGCATGTAATATCGAAGGGTTTTCAATTCCGATACTGTGTTCCGATATTTGATATCATTATCGGAATTTCGTTATTTCATTTTAATTGCACATTTTATTTATAAACTAGCGACCCGCCCCGGCTTCGCACGGATGCAATGCTGATACTAAATTAAATACACTACAGAAAAACTATGAACGTAGTATATAAAAACATAGCGGCCCGCTCCGACTTTGCACGGGCATAAAATATAATATATGCCTATGTCACTCAATGAAAACATGATTAAAATCGATCCAGTATTTTTGATTCATTCATTACTGCCCTTGGCCTGCACGCATTAAATTTGGAGTAAAACAATTCCTCTTTCCCTATACTTACTATGAAGATTTCCTGCTATCTTTGGAATATCTAAATTCATACAATTTTTATTACATTACACATTTTTACTTATTTACTTTTTTACCTAGGTATTTATTTTATTTTTACAACAATTAATATATTACAGGATGTCTTTATACACAACGTTCACAGCTTTCTTGTCATTAGACAATACAAACATGTTTTCTCTTGAGGTTACTCTTGAAAGAGCGACATACAGTTGGCCATGTGAAAAACAGTCAACGCTCAAATCTAAGCCTGCAACGTTGAAGGTTTGACCTTGCGATTTATTAATGGTCATTGCAAAAGATGTCTTTACCGGAAACTGTAAACGTTTAAATTGGAAGGGTAAATCCGATGATATCAGAGGGATTCGGGGAATCAATACACCGACCGGTACCGCCCGCCGCAAACGCAAATTTTAAATTTGTAATATCTCCGAAAATATTTGTTTAATTTACATGCTGTAAGGAACCATATTGATCTATATTAATTGCACACTGTATTTAAGGTACTTAATTCGATAAGGATTAATGTCGTATTGCTTAAAATAGCTTCGTAAATAAGCCATTTTTTCACGTAAAAAGTAAACAATAAAAATGGTTAATGTGGGTTATCCCTAAAATATAAACATATACCATCGCCGACTTTTTTGTAGACCTTTTTATGGTGTACAATACTGTAGTACATTAATTTGATCTAACTCGTAGGGTTTAGGCAGCGTTTTTGCTAAATTGCTAAATAAGTCTAAAAAAATAGGTTAATTTACGACATCACGTTAGAAACCTCTAAAATTAGCAATGTTGCCTTAGTATATGATGCATGTATTATACATATAAACCTTCCTCTTGAATCACTCTATCTATTGGAAAAAACCGCATCAAAATCCGTTGCGTAGTTTTAAAGATTTAAGCGCACATACGGATATAGGGACAGAAAAGGCGACTTTGTTTTATACTATGTAGTGATTGCACAAATTCGGTATGAGGTTAAATTGAGTGGGCAGCGGGTTGTTCACAAGAAATACGGCGGCCTCGACATGAAGAAGGAACATGGCTGGTTTTTAGTCAGTAGTAGTCTGACACTCCCTTTCGCTCTGCCCAAGAGCGGGAGGGATTATTTGACGTTTTTCCACCCGCAAAAAAAGGTTGAATTGAGTGCAATAAAATAGTACATTATGGTATAAGTGTGTAACGTTGGTGATTACCGCTGAGGCGCCTTTGAGACCCGAGGACGGTAATCATCAATACACACGTGTATCATACGACGTTTTTCAACACACTTGTGAAGAAAATAACACAAAAAAATCATTTTTAACATGTTTTTTTTTGCTTTTTGCGGATAGTGTTTTAGCCACGTAAAAAATGAGGATTTCAAAGTTTTTTTATTACAGAGAAAACAAAAGTTTTATTTATTGAAAACGTATACACAAGTTGAAATTATCTATTTAAATTAATAAATTATCCTGAGCGCGCATCTAACAATGGCGATCGGCTATAGACTAAAAGATAAAGTTTTTTTTTTTAGCTTTCCGCGGATAGTGTTGCAGTCACGTACAAAATGGGGAATTCAAAGTTTTTTTTATTACAGAGAAAACAAAAGTTTTATTTATTGAAAACGTATGTATAAGTTGAAATTATCTATTTAAATTCGAAGTTGCATGAAATGAGCAAGGAATAGGTACATTAATTTATTTGTAGTATTGAACACAATCTTTTTAGTATCGAAACTTTTTTAAGAACAGAGCAACTCAACCAAAAAATTTAAAAAAAAACCTATAACTCACTTGTGAATAATGGTAATGAAAAATTCACAGTTTGATTACAGGTATCATTATATGCCTAATTGCGGTGAAATTAGAGCCACTTTATGAGCAAGTGTGGTGAAAAATATTTTAAAATCGTATTTTATTATTTGATTTAAACATTGGTTCTTTCAAAGTATGTCCATTGTATTTATTAAATCACATGTCGCTACTTCAAGGTAGAAAGGTCGTAAGAGCTGTGGTGGCAGTCTTGATTGCATTTGATTTATACTTGAAGTTTTGCTGACAGAATGTAACGTCCGCTCACAGCGAGACGTTACGCGACGTAATAATGCTGTACTAAGCTCGCACAGAGCGAGGCGCATCGTGAAACCGCGTGAACTCAAGCTGTATCGGATCTCGGTGTGAGCTGACCTTTTTTTTTTTTTGGGGCGTTGGAAATCATCAAATAACTCCTCCCGCTCTTGGGCAGAGCGAAAGGGAGTGTCAGACTTCTACTGACTAAAAACCAGCCATGTTCCTTCTTAGCCCTTCATGTCGAGGCCGCGGTATCTCTTGCGAACAACCCGTAGCCCCGACGGGGTGTGAGCTGACCTTGCATTCTTATTTCCACGTCGTTGAGAAATAGAACCACACACGTATAAAATTTGTGGGTACCAATTACCCAGCGGTAACAGCGGCAGTGAGCGTACCTTGATGGTGTGTATGTTGAAGTCTGCGCCCGAGTCGTTGTACACGATGGACACGTAGTCGTTGCCGATGTACTTGCGCTTCTCGTTGCACGTGGGGTCCTTGGCCGACGAGGGCATCGCCGTCGCCACGTGGAACAGCACCTGACATACCAAACCACACTTTAATCTAATTCAATTTAAAAAAAAAACCTATGTTTCGTACAGAATGTAGGCTTACAAAGTAGTGTTGTTAGTAGGTAATATAAAAGTTTGTTTATTTAGTGCTAGTATGATTTTTGATTTTATAACAATGTTAAATAGTTTTTATTTTTGTTTGTTATTCTGCAAGAACCTCTTTCACACTTATTACTACAAATAAGTCATAACATCACGCCAGTATACCTCGAAGGGTAAGGTAGTTGCCAGTTACGTTTAATACCCATGTAATACAGAGCGCGCCTTCACAAACTAAACGTGTCACCTTACATTTTAACTCCTTGTATTGGTGACACGTGCCACTACTAAAATAATTAACCAATATTGACTCCTGTATTATCAATGGGCTCTGTTCTTGTCTTGTAGTCCAGCGATGCGATAACCCAAACTCGCCACCACAAGTGTTCGTAGCACGTAGCCGAGTATGTTTGACCCTGGTTGCAAGTGAACCTCTTCGGTAGACCTGTGAGACGTGGTGGAGTACCTGCATGATGTCGTCGTTCCACACGTAGGTGTAGTGGCCGTCCTTGCCGCCCTTCTCCAGGTTGAGGAACAGATGCGGCTGGTCGTCGTCCCCGCCCTCCAGCGACACCAGCGTGCCCAGCTGCGTCAGGAACTCCGCGTACCTGCGCACACATGACGTCACTACCGGTCTACCGCACTGCGCATGCACCAATAAACTACAACTGTACAACATGGTGACGTACCTCACACTGCCATATTCGTTCTTCAGTATGAACACTTCGTTATCTTGTTGTCCGGGCCCCACGTACAACACTCCGATCTGATGAACATATTACGCATTACTATCCGGCCGTGATCAGCAGAGTTGAATATTCTGTAGCAATGATGGGTTTGAGTTTACATGTGACATTTCGTTGTGTCTAGTTAGGGAACACTGTAGTTATAAGCAATGGGCAATAATAAGGTTTACTTTATATGTTTCAACTGGCGGCACGAGGTCGAGGTTCTTGATGGTGCGTTCGTGCTGCACGCCCGACACTCGCAGCGGACGCTCCGCTAGCGGGTTCAGGATCGTCGGCGTCTCTCCTGCACACACACACACAGTTATACCTCGTAACGGTGCGAGTCATACCCACGAATATTATTGATCTATCCATATATAGTCCGGTCAATTAAGACATCCGAGGTTACATTAATTCCCACCCAGCTGAAAATTGGTAGGATTGTTCAAAACACTATTATAAATGAAATGTAAAAAGTCCTCATCGATTTGATACCTGGAAAAAAAAATACTCGGGGTGAAAGGTCACCAAAACGGATTTTTCGCGTTTTTCAGCAAAACGGTAAGATTTATCATAAAATTTTCAAAGACAAAATTATAGACCATATACCTAATAATTTATGAATGTTTTTTTTTTCTTTAGCCTCTACTGTCCCACTGCCCGGCAAAGGCCTCCCCCAATTCCTTCCACGTTCTCTTCTCCTGAGCCACCTCGAACCAGCCCTCGTGGTGCGCGTGCTGATCGTCTCGCCACCTGCTCCTGTGCCGGTCTCGGCAGCGCCGTCCGTCTTCCGGCGACCATCGTGTGGAGACTTTAGCCCAGCGGTCACCGTGCATGCGGCTGACGTGACCCGCCCAATCCCATTTTAGCCTAGCAGCCTTCTTGCCAACGTCTACTATGCCCGTTTTGGAGCGCAGCGTGGTGTTTTGAATTCTATCTTGTCTTTTTTGACACCCAAAATGCTGCGTTCCATTGTCCTTTCGCATACTCCAAGGCGGAACCTCTGAGTCTCGGTGAGAGACCATGTCTGAGCACCGTAGGTTAGGACGGGCAGAATGCACATGTCGATGAGTTTGGGCTTCAGGGAGACCGGAAGATCGCCTTTCATTAGCGTCTTCATGGACCAGTGGCTTTTCCAGGCGTTCTCGACTCTGCGATGGATTTCTCTTTCTTGCCTGAATGTTTAAACACTTTTGTTTCTAAGAGCCAACGTTTATGAGATATACAGGGTGGTGCCGACAATACGACAATAAATTAAACCACTGGTAGTTCTAGTTCATAGGAACATTATTAAACTATCAAATTAATCTTATCACCAAAATAAAAATTTGGGAAAAAAAACAATAAAACTAAGTAGCATAACACTGTAAACGAAATACATTACAATTTACAAACAAATATTGGTTTACTAACCTTAGGAATAATTTGCACCGATTAACGCGTGGAAATAAAATGTAACAAAAGAATTTGGCAAAGACATTTAGGTAGTTTATTGTCGTATCGTCGGCACCACGACGGTGTTAGGATTTATTTGATAGTTTAAAAATGTTACTATGAAGTAGAACTACCAGTGGTTTCGTTTATTGTCGTATTGTCGGCACCACCCTGTATATTGATTCAAAAAGTTAAAACAGTTGTAATCGTCATAAATGTATAAGTACACCACGTACGAGTATATAAACTACGTGCTTAGATTACAACTCTTTCAACTTTTTGAATTGTTATATCTTTGAATCGGTGGTTCTTAGAAATAAAAGTGTTTGGACATTTTTATTGATTATTATCTGATCTACAATTTTTTATTGGCTAATTTTATGATAAAACTCACCGTTTTGCTGAAAATCGCGAAAAACCCGTTTTGGTGACCTTTGACCCCGAGTAATTTTTTTTCCAGGTGTCGTATCGATGAGGACTTTTTACGTATCAATTATAATGGTATTTTGAACAATCCTACCAATTTTCAGCTGGGTGGGAATTTTGACCGGACTATATAATTATATACACAGTGCGTTTGGTTAACGGTTACCGATACTTTAAGGCATATTATCTGCTCATTTCTAGGGACAAGTACACGTTTAAAAATATTCCGAACCTAACACTCTGCGAATGGCAGCCATCTTGGTTTTTTAATCGGCTGATCTAGTGAGAGTGAGATGGCAGTAGTAATGAGTACATGACCTACTCTTATAGTATCGGTAATATAGTTTGAGCAGAGTTAGTTCGTGTGATGTACAGAATGCCTGGGTAACGGCTTTGTGAAGGATCCGTGCGTTTACACCTTGTAACACTAATATTATAATGGCGAGTTTGTGAGAGTGTATGTTTGTTACTCTTTCACGCAAAAAACTACAAAACGGATTTGGATAAAATTTGGTACACAGATAGTTTATAACCTGGATTAACACATAGGATAGTTTTTATTCCGATTTTATCTTCCCGTGGGATAATTTTCGAGTTGTAGCGGGCGAAGTCGCTGGCAATTTTTTTTTTTTTTTTTTTGTTAGCCTACGTTGTGTCCCACTGCTGAGCAAAGGCCCCCCCTTTCTCCTTCCATACCTTTCTGTCACGTGCGATCTCTGGCCATGTTAGCCCCGCAAACATGATCAGATCGTCACGCCACCTTCGCCGCGGTCGACCTCGACGGCGCTGTCCTGCCTCAGGCGTCCAGTGTGTGACGACCTTTGCCCATCTCTCCGGGTGCATCCGTGCTACGTGGCCTGCCCACTCCCACTTCAGCCTGGCTGTTTTTTCTCCAACATCAGCTATTTGAGTAATGGAGCGCAGGGTGGTGTTTCTAACGCGATCTGTTCGCCTAACACCTATTATGCTGCGCTCCATTGCTCGCTGGCAAATCTTGAGTTTGGACTTCTGTTGTTCAGTAAGTGACCAACTTTGTGCACCGTAGGTTAGGACGGGCAGGCAATAGCTAGTATTTAATGATTGGATAGAACTTACTATTGTCTTTTTTAGATTTTATGCTAAAATCTTTTATTTTAAACAGTTTAAACGTAACTTTCTCTTTCGTATAAACCGTTTGGTGACCGTGTACTGCAGTACTGTGAGCTTAATGTGTTTTGTTATAATTAGCTCGATGATAATAAATGTAATAATACTTCACAAACCAGTTTGTTTAATCGCTGTTTGCGATGACATAGAATTGTGTAAAACTCTTAAGATATTGATAACGGTCGTGGCGTGATGTCTGTTCGGAGAGTATAGTTACCTGGCACGGGCGGCGTGATGGGATAGGTGCTCATGTTGTGGTACAGCTGCAGGAACACGAAGCCCGGCGTGACGCCGCCCCCGCCGCCCCCCACGGCCGCGCCCGCCCCGGCCGCGCCGCCCGCCCTGCCCGCGTACATACTGTATCGCGTGTGTTTACCGCGCCAACACACCATACAACAAACCACAAAACAACAAAAGCGTCAAAAACAAGCGCAAACCAACAATTATTAAAGAAACAAATAAAATAAAAAGAGTAGTTAAACGAACTCAAAGAATAAAAGATAAAAGAAGACTTAGTTGTGAAGCAAATCATAGTAACATTACAAATAAAAGATCATGCACAATACAACAGTGTCATGCATCACACAATCACTCGGGTGGCAATTAGCGCAGTCAAACCGTTACATTTGTAGCTATATATATTTAAGGGGTATAGGTAGGTAATCTTGTGGCATACAGTTAAAGTTTTAGGAGAATTGTGCGATTTTACAAAAATTGAGAGACCTCAGAAAAGTCTCATTATTCAATATAAAATAGCTCCAACTATGAGTTTGTCAGTTAGTAAACCCATATGTGTTGGCCAGCGAACAACGATCAGCACTATGTACATTATACACTGGTCTATTTGTCACGGACCAGGTAAACACAGCTCGTCGTAAGTGTAATTAAGTACATTTGAATTCTTGTTTTAATACTTGTAACTTGCGAACAGATTAACATTTGAGAACGTCGCAAAGATATTCAAGTTGCAGTAGAAACTGAACTGTTTGTGTGGGTATTTAAAGTAAGTATTCGTGTATACCTGTGTCGTCTCGTGGGGCTCATGACGGAGATGGTGTTGGAGCGTTTGGAGCGCGCCAGTGGCGGCAGGTCGTCGCGGTCCCGGCCCCCGGGCCCCAGTCCGCCGGCCCCCACGCTCATCCCGCCGGGCCCCAGCCCCACCGGGGCCCGGCGGCCCGCGCGGCCCTCGGGCACGGTGCCGTCGCTCGCCGTCTGCGCCGACCGGGGAGCAACACTTTAATGTTCGGTCACAAATACAACGCATCGCGCACAGCCGGACACTACCGGACACAGGCCGCCTCTATGGCATGGAGCGGGTTGTGGCGGGGCTACCATGCATGTCTTACAATTATTATCGGATTGCTCACGATGTTTTCGTTCACCGTTTTTATAGCAGATATGTAGCGATGAAATAAATGACACAAAGTAGTCTTCTCGGCCGGGCATGAGCCCTCCCCGGCTCCACCGTGACATGAGTCGTGTCACTAATGGGCCACTATTACTCGAAAAACAATGTTTTTTCTTATTTGACACTGTTATTTTAAGACAGAACAATGTTTGTATAATAAATAAAGTCCTTGTACATGGCACAAGTACTTTACCTCTGCCAGCAAGTAACCATAAGTTCAGTAAGGTGGGTGAACAAGAGCGATGCGTACCTTCTGCAGCTGGTGGTGCTGGTGGGGCGGCGCGGGCGCGTTGGCGGCGCCTGCGGGGGCGCGCGACCGTATAGCTACAAACGGGCTCCGTCACGAGGGAGCGAGCGCAGCGAGCGCGACACTGGCGGCTACAGGTACGTGCGGCCACGCATTGCACGTGCCGATAGCTTGCATTGAACTATGCAAGTAGCCAGGCACGCCATTATAACATTCACAAATAAGAATTTGTGATGTTTCAACGGCATGCAAGCTTCTGGCATACTTTAGTGCTAGCTGCTGGCACGGCATGTCGGCTGCTGCAGTTAAGACAGTCGCACCGTGTCGCACGTAACCTGTCGCCCGCACAGTCGCGTGTCGCAGCTCGTCGCTCCTCTCTAGTGTTCTACACACGATACTTGCACACACACCTGCAGTGGTGCAGTGCACGCACAGTCGCACACGTTCTGCAAACGTTCATATAGACTAACCATCACTTGTCTATTTGTATGAACGCACGCAGACAGCGATCTAGACATTACTATTTATAACTTGTTTACACACTTACTGTAGTATGTATTTTTACCCGACTGCAAGGAAAGGGTAATGTTTTTTTATATCAAAAGTGCAGTTTGTGTTGAAATATCGTGTGTATACATTATTATATGCGTGTTATTATTGCAAAGTACGAAGACGTTTTGTTAAACGTTTCATAATTTGCCAAGTTCAACTGACAATAATTAGTTTTGTTATTTGTCTAGAAAGATGGTGTAATAAAGATTGTTTTGTATATCATTGTCATCAATATTGTTTTTAATAATTAAATTGGCATGTTCCATTTATCCACAGCTAAGAAATAGGCTTTCTCTATTTATGTGGTTTACTTACGTCGATCAATCAAATCCACCGCTCTATCTTTTAAAGCAATATTTATAAATGTTGCTTCAGTGTGGGAAGCATACAAGATACGGAGCTAGCTGGGAGGCCTCTAGAGCTAAGTATTGAATGACAATCGAATTACATTGACTAAGCTGATAAAACTGGGGTGATCTTCAATCGATCGCAAATAAGTTGCATTTTGAAATTGTGTGAGGAATCTGAAAGTGAACGTTTGTATAGTACGTGTAGGTGTGAGGCGTGCGTACCTGGGTCGGAGTTGTACGTCATGAGGTGCGGGTGGTGCGCGTGCGGCGACGTGCCCGACATCTCCTCGGGGATGGCCTCGCACGACACGCGCATGTCGCTCTTCTTGGCGGCCTTCTTGGTGGCGTGCAGCGACAGCGCCGAGCTGCACAACACACACCTATAGCGTCCTCCTCTATCTCACTCCACCGTCACTAACTGCGAACACTTCCCTGAGGACGTCTCTCCGTATGTGTGCTGATTTGCAGTGTCAACTTTCGAACGCAAAGTTTTACGGAATGTTTGTTTCTTCTACGCTGACACACTTGAATATTGGGCTTTCAATATTATGTTTGTGTGACGTGAAAATGGCTAATAGTCTAGTCGACTAGAAGTTCGTAAGTACGTTGTGAATACTCACGTGGGTTCGCAGCTCGGTAGTAGGATCATCTCATCAGGATCGGTGGGCAGGTCGGGAGGCAGGTCGGCGGGCAGGCCGGGGGGCAGACCGGGGGGCAGGCCGGGGGGCAGGCCGGGGGGCGGGTCGCGCCGGGCAGGCTCGCGCACGGCGGCCTTCCACGAGGAGGACATCTCGGGCGACGAGTTGGAGCGCCGCACTGGGTGCCGCGACTTGCCCTGTGCAACACACCATTATACACGGGGGACTCTTGACACGGGACAGTAAAGGCTGTAACCGTTGCAGCTACAAAAACGACGTAATCTTAGCTGTGGGAAAATTGTTATAGGTAAATAAAAAGCCTAAATTTTTTGTCATTAAAAAAGCACTTAGTGTATGGATTATTTGTGACTACAAACGCTTACAGACGAGAACACACGGGAACGTTTTAAATGTAGCCAATGACACTCGGAGATAATGTAGCTTCCCGATAGCGATAGCAATTGCAGAGACGAGAAACAATGAGCAGCATGTCGTCCTCGTCCGCGGTGGACGATGAGCTCTGTCGCTGCGGGGAGCCGGGGATGTTGATGTTTACAATAGTAGTAAGGTGGTATGCTCACCTCGGGTACAATGAGCAGCATGTCGTCCTCGTCCGCGGTGGACGATGAGCTCTGTCGCTGCGGGGAGCCGGGGATGTTGATGTTTACAATAGTAGTAAGGTGGTATGCTCACCTCGGGTACAATGAGCAGCATGTCGTCCTCGTCCGCGGTGGACGATGAGCTCTGTCGCTGCGGGGAGCCGGGGATGTTGATGTTTACAATAGTAGTAAGGTGGTATGCTCACCTCGGGTACAATGAGCAGCATGTCGTCCTCGTCCGCGGTGGACGATGAGCTCTGTCGCTGCGGGGAGCCGGGGATGTTGATGTTTACAATAGTAGTAAGGTGGTATGCTCACCTCGGGTACAATGAGCAGCATGTCGTCCTCGTCCGCGGTGGACGATGAGCTCTGTCGCTGCGGGGAGCCGGGGATGTTGATGTTTACAATAGTAGTAAGGTGGTATGCTCACCTCGGGTACAATGAGCAGCATGTCGTCCTCGTCCGCGGTGGACGATGAGCTCTGTCGCTGCGGGGAGCCGGGGATGTTGATGTTTACAATAGTAGTAAGGTGGTATGCTCACCTCGGGTACAATGAGCAGCATGTCGTCCTCGTCCGCGGTGGACGATGAGCTCTGTCGCTGCGGGGAGCCGGGGATGTTGATGTTTACAATAGTAGTAAGGTGGTATGCTCACCTCGGGTACAATGAGCAGCATGTCGTCCTCGTCCGCGGTGGACGATGAGCTCTGTCGCTGCGGGGAGCCGGGGATGTTGATGTTTACAATAGTAGTAAGGTGGTATGCTCACCTCGGGTACTATGAGCAGCATGTCGTCTTCGTCCGCGGTGGACGATGAGCTCTGTCGCTGCGGGGAGCCGGGGATGTTGATGTTTACAATAGTAGTAAGGTGGTATGCTCACCTCGGGTACTATGAGCAGCATGTCGTCTTCGTCCGCGGTGGACGATGAGCTCTGTCGCTGCGGGGAGCCGGGGATGTTGATGGGCTGCGTGCCCATGCGGCACACGCTGCAAGTCATACAATCTTTATTTAGTTATTTGCTCAATGGAGTTTCTTGCCCATTTTTCTCCATGAGATTTACGATTTTGGAATAAACAACTTTATTATGTCTGTGGCTTGATTATGTGTAGCATATTTTCGAATATTTTCAGTTTGAGTTGTACCCTCAGATACAAAATTAATCTTTAAATCGGACCTCTTTGTCAAAGATATGCGTGGTCAAACATAACACACATGACGAATTGAGAACTTCCCCGGTGGTAAAAAAAAAAAAATGATGAAAAGAAAGCTCATTAGATAGAACATAGTAGTGTTACTTGTGTGCCTGCGCGCTGTAGGGCTGCGGCCTGCGCTCGCCGCCCACCACGCTGTCCGAGCTGGACTTGTGCAGCTCCTGGCTCTGCGCCGCCGTGGAGCTCTCCGAACCCTGCCACGTCACAACATCGTCAGTGGACACGAACTGATGGCACCATCGACCGGACACGAGCGGACCTCCGACATTCGACCCGACTCAGAAAACTCGAGAGACGCACGTCAACTCATCGCTCCGGTGGAAACCGGGTCTCACACTGTGACTAGCAAATGTAACCGACTTTATATTTGAAGAATAAATTGAATGGTGCATTAAGCTCACCATATCTTGTCGCGAGTCACCGATGCCGCTGGAGGCGCAGGAGGGGGGCTGGGAGTTTTGTGACCCCGCCCCCACGCCCCCAGCCCCACCTAAGACCCCGCCCGGCGACAGCAGCGCCGCCACGTCCTGCAGCGGAGACTCCAGTAGGTAGTCCCAGTTCATCTGTGAACATCAAGTGCGAGTGCGTTCATAAAGGAACTATAATAAATAAAACATCCGTTTAGCAACACTCTGAGATCTGGGTTGTCCCTTTGTGGGAAGCAACCCGAAACCCCACAGGGGGTGCTCTTAGCGCATTGGCTGGCGGCATTAAGGCCTCAAGGCCAATCAAGTCACCCACAGGATATAGTCCAGTTCGGCAGAAGCCACTCACTTAGACCTGCGAGATGCCTTCCAAAAATAAAACAACTTTAAAACGAATTTTAGTGGTATTGTCGTTTGAGGTCCACGGCTATGGAAGCTCGGGAGTGCTATATACCTGGTTCTGCATGCGCATGACCCAGCTGACGTCCCCGGTGGGCGAGCGCACGTGCACCTCGGCCCAGCCCGCGCACCAGCACGGACACGCGCCCGCGCCCGCCAGCGCGCCCACACGCGACCACGACGTCTCGTCCGTGTCCTGCAACCGCAGCACATGCATCACATACACAACAACTATGTGTTACACTTCACTGCCGACATCCTTCACATATTATTGTAGTGGTTCAGTTGGAATCCCGAGAAAAACTGCTCTTCGTTTATACCGACAACTCGGTAACTTTGTAATGACAGAGCTACATTACATTGAAATAAGACACGTTTGTATAGTAGACGACTTTGGCACCGTGCAAATAAGTGAAATAAAATATTATAGTGAATAGTGGTTGCGATTGTATAGCTAACAGAAACATGAAAACTCACCACTTCTTTGGAGATCCTCTCGAAGTGCTGCGAGAATTGGTTGAGCACGGCCACCAGCGGGTCGTTGCTCTTGTTGTTCTCCGACGAGTTTTGTCTGGAATGAGTACGTACTCGTGTTATAACGTGACGGCGGCGAGGGGAGCACGTGCTAGTTCTATGTATATGTGGACGTGCTACGTGTGGCATTCAACGATACATGGAGCGTCATGACATGGCTAAATGTAAAGCCATTCTATAAAATGTTTATTTCACAAGGACTATAAAGCATGCTTCTAGTCAAACACTATCTGGATTAAATGATTTGAGCGCATTCAGCTGGCGCTACACAATTGTACAGCAGTTACTGTGATCGATAAGAAACCTAATCGCAACAGAAAATGAGATGTAACATTCCGATGATACAACGGCACCGCTAGTGGTAGGTCTAGCTAGACAAACAGAAGTGTGCGGGGTGTGGTGTGAGTGGTGCGGGGTGGGGTGGTGGGCGGCACCTGGAGGCGTGGCCGCTGGGCTGCAGCGGCTCGGACATGCTGAGCGAGGAGCACGACGTCTCGGCGGAGCGCGAGTGCTGCAGCGAGTACTTGCTGTAGCTGCACACACGTCACGGGTCAATGTGCCGTACTGCCGTGCGCTACACGAAGCCTACGTCATCCTCATCACACTATCTATACTTGCGTTCAGAACCTTACGCGACATCGCGACTTGCTCAACTATACGTATACACTTCATTCAGTGATGAGTTCACTTTTGAGCTGCCATTTATAAATCGGTCTAAATTGATTTTGGATGCAAAAGAATTGAAACATTATCTTGTATGATGTAAAGTTCCGAATGCAAGTGCACATGATCGAGGGTCGGGAAGGTGACATCTACGCGACTCGTTCCGCGAACAACACTCATGATTATTGAAGTATTCTACTACAATTCGGGAAACAATTTTGAAAGCCTTGTAAAGTACAAGCTGCTACGAGAAGTCAATACAGAAACAAGTTGAAACGTAATTGGTATAGAGTTATAATTCGAGTGACCCAGTGGTTAGTAATAGAGAAGAGTAAGCGTTAGTCACAGCACCATATCGGTACAGCATAGCTATTCACAACCAGTCGATTGTCCGTCATATTTAATCGATCGATCGTACTAGCGAAAATCGCTATTCACAAAACCGAAGTCAAGTAATAGATTCGATTGTTATTCGAGATGAAGATACCAACCCTGTCGACAGCTATTTACTATCGGAAGTGCAATTTAATAAGAATAACGACGCAATTTTGTACTATACAATAAACAAGAGTCGTCTGTTGCATATGCTTTTGAAATTAAAATAATTTTTAAATTGTTTCTAATTATATTTTTAGTTTCTCGACGAATATTCATTACAATCTATAGTAAAACTTATAGAAATACTTATTAAAGATAATTTATTGGCTACAAAAAAAAAATCACTATGTGTGTTTATCTGTCAGTAGCATTTGCCAATCGTTTGATCCAAAAATCGAATACTCGAAAAGTTTCAAGGTCGATTGGGTTTCGAATCGATTGTTTGCGAATAGCTATGCTGTATAGTGTGCTGTAGCACGGTTAGTAGTGAAGCAGTCGCGAGGAGTTGCCACACACCGGCCACGCTGACCGCTTGGTATTGTTGATAACCTGCCTACGACGAACTGGATCCTGATCCAATCGATATTGGTCAGGCGTTTCGACAGATTTTGTTAGTCTGTCATTTTATAATAGCGTGGATATAGGAGTTCGATGCTTGAACAATGTATTTAATTTGAAAAATTACCTTAGTTTAATGCTTTAATTAAGTCCTCGAGCGTCCTTATGAGCACCCGGTGGATCATAAGACATTCAAGCAATGTTAGCGGACGTTCAACAGGTTAAATTGTCATTCAACATTTTCATCTTGGCTGCTTTAATGAACCAATAATGAAAAGTAAAATAATACTTAAGTGGAACGGTCACTACATATAGTAAACACGGTAAATATCCAGTTTAGTGTGGTAACTACGTGTAGCATAAATGTCAGGCATCAACAATACATTCAAGTCATAACCATCACGTCAGTAAGTCACACACAACGGTACAATGCTCACTCACTGTGACACACGATCTGTGTCACTCGTACATGTGTGTGAGGGGGGCACGTCGGGGGGGGGGGACTGTTTGAGCTCCTCCTCACTCCCTGGATTACAATAACATAGACGGCTGTCCAAGGCTGTATGTCCTAAGACGTTTAGACCTTATGGATAACTTGACTTGACTTGTTTGACTTTTGGGTAAATGATAATAATGATTAATTAAAATAACGATATAAACTTAATGCTACTTAAATTGTCATAGTAGGGTAATTATATTTTATAAGTAATGTATGACTTGGTATATTGCCTAATTTATGTAGCCGTGCCCTAACCGGGTTTCATGTTGGAACCAAATTCATTGTAACAACTTTAAAACACATGAATGCAATAAAGAATTTGAGTTTGAGAATAACAGTTTTTTAAAAGTTGTGAGTGCCTTTATAAGTAAATGATGAACATCCCTGTATCCATCATCCATCCATCCTCCTATTTCGCTTTTTTCTATTTAGAATTATCAGCCTAGCTCGGATAAATAACCGTGTGGATTAACTATACCGTTGTGCTTTCGACTTTAAAACAAAGAATTGTTGTAGTTAAATTCTCGATAAAATATTCAATCAGTCCTAACTCTGGTCTCCGGCGCCATGTGAATTATAAATCCCAGTTTGTGTTTTTATTTTCAGATTCAATTCTGTTGGTCTCGCGCCAGTTTTGAGCAAGGCCCTTTCTGGCTAGGACTACAAGTGACGATCTGTTAGTAAAGTCGGATGCGACATGTAGCGCGCACTCACCGCTTCACTTCGGGCGCGTTGGGTTGCGCGTTCACTTGCAGTTGGTTGCTTGTCGCGTGTGATTGGTTGTCGCTCACTCCATCGTTCACTTGTACCTGGGAAACATGAAGTGGTTGTTAACCAATTTTACTTCAGTTTTAAAATACATTTTTGTGATTTAAACGAAAAAATCAATTCCCGAAAAACCATGGCTGTCAAAGGTAGTGGAAAAAGGCACAATTTAAAATTTTGTATTTTTTTTTTCTTCGGACGGTTTTGTGTCGCTGAGTATCTTGATTTTTTTTTTGTATCTCAATGTAAAAGTAATAGGTGAACAACAACGCATTGGTACCTGCACGGTGACGGGCGTGGAGTTACCCACGGGTTCGTTGGTGTCGCTGGCGAGCGACGCGCCGTTGTTGTTGCTGTTGCCGTTGCTGTTGCTGTTGCTGTGTGACAGCGGCGGCAGCGGCGACGACACGCTGTCCGCGTGCTGCTTGCACAGCACTGCACATCTAGACCACAACACATCATAGTACTAAACTTGAAGAAGTAAAACGAACACAAATGACTGCAATATCACGACAATTTGGATAGTCATATACTTATGAAATGATCCGACATAACATGTAGAGTTAGCAAACTGTGACATTGGGCCGGTCGCGTTTGTTGAACGACTGAATGATTTATGTAACAAACAAAACCTGGAGGTTTCGTAACTTCGAGCTCGATACACGACTATAATAATATAAAAGGGGTTGACTTAGACTGGATGCAGACGATGGAGGAAAGATTGTTGCCGTCCAGCATTGGACTGTGAGACATTGAGTAGATTCATTGTATCAGTTTTTATTTACAAAGGAGTAGAAGACAAAGCACTCACCGGTCGCACAGTCCTTGTTTGATGGAGTTCTGCAGACAGCCCGACGTGGTGATGGTGACCAGCTTGTGTCCCACCAGCCACGTCATGGCCTGCCCGCCGCTGAACAGGAACTCGGCCGTGTCGGTCCTGCAACAGTACGTAGTGTTAGCAGTGCTGGCCAGGTGCCAGGTTATACCTGCAGCAGCAGTAGCGCGCCAGCAGGTCGAGGCAGGTCTGCGTGAGCTCCACGTGTTACCTGCAGCAGGTGCAGTGGTACGGTACCTGTGCGGCTTGACGCTGACGGGCGAGCAGCAGTAGCGCGCCAGCAGGTCGAGGCAGGTCTGCGTGAGCTCCACGTGTTACCTGCAGCAGGTGCAGTGGTACGGTACCTGTGCGGCTTGACGCTGACGGGCGAGCAGCAGTAGCGCGCCAGCAGGTCGAGGCAGGTCTGCGTGAGCTCCACGTGTTACCTGCAGCAGGTGCAGTGGTACGGTACCTGTGCGGCTTGACGCTGACGGGCGAGCAGCAGTAGCGCGCCAGCAGGTCGAGGCAGGTCTGCGTGAGCTCCACGTGTTACCTGCAGCAGGTGCAGTGGTACGGTACCTGTGCGGCTTGACGCTGACGGGCGAGCAGCAGTAGCGCGCCAGCAGGTCGAGGCAGGTCTGCGTGAGCTCCACGTGTTACCTGCAGCAGGTGCAGTGGTACGGTACCTGTGCGGCTTGACGCTGACGGGCGAGCAGCAGTAGCGCGCCAGCAGGTCGAGGCAGGTCTGCGTGAGCTCCACGTGTTACCTGCAGCAGGTGCAGTGGTACGGTACCTGTGCGGCTTGACGCTGACGGGCGAGCAGCAGTAGCGCGCCAGCAGGTCGAGGCAGGTCTGCGTGAGCTCCACGTGTTACCTGCAGCAGGTGCAGTGGTACGGTACCTGTGCGGCTTGACGCTGACGGGCGAGCAGCAGTAGCGCGCCAGCAGGTCGAGGCAGGTCTGCGTGAGCTCCACGTGTTACCTGCAGCAGGTGCAGTGGTACGGTACCTGTGCGGCTTGACGCTGACGGGCGAGCAGCAGTAGCGCGCCAGCAGGTCGAGGCAGGTCTGCGTGAGCTCCACGTGTTACCTGCAGCAGGTGCAGTGGTACGGTACCTGTGCGGCTTGACGCTGACGGGCGAGCAGCAGTAGCGCGCCAGCAGGTCGAGGCAGGTCTGCGTGAGCTCCACGTGTTACCTGCAGCAGGTGCAGTGGTACGGTACCTGTGCGGCTTGACGCTGACGGGCGAGCAGCAGTAGCGCGCCAGCAGGTCGAGGCAGGTCTGCGTGAGCTCCACGTGTTACCTGCAGCAGGTGCAGTGGTACGGTACCTGTGCGGCTTGACGCTGACGGGCGAGCAGCAGTAGCGCGCCAGCAGGTCGAGGCAGGTCTGCGTGAGCTCCACGTGGAAGGCGGCGGACGCGGAGCTCGAGCTGCCCAGCGGCGCGCGCGACACGGCGCGGGAGCCCTAAGCACACCACAACGATAAATTGTAACTTGCGCTCGATAAATTGATGTGGGTTTAGAGTTAGAATAATTAAAATCATCAAAGTAACAGTAAGAAGAATTTTTGTTGGCGCAAAAACAGTGGATATGTTTCAATATATTTATTTGAGACACTCATATTGTAAGTTTGTCTAAATAGAGGTTTATTATTATTAAAACAAATGCTCACCAGACTAGAGCTGCGCTGTCTGTTGGACGAGTCCTCGTTGGCGCTCTGGAAGTGGTTGCTCTTGTACTGCAGCTGCTCCTCGAATGGCATGATGATGTAGTTGTGCAGACCCTGGGGGAAGTGAGAGTCACAGCGGGCGGCAGGTGAGGTGGCGCGAGTGTTACCCATCATCATCTGCCTAGCCTTTTACCAATTATGTTAGGGTCGGCTTCTAGTCTAACCGGATGCATAATACCAGTATTTTACACATAGTGACTGCCTATCTGACCTCCAAAACCCAGTTAGTACTTGGTAATCTGATATCCATTGGTAAGACTGGTTGTCAGACTTTCGGGTCACCGACTACCTGTTCCGACTGTCGAACATTTACAAATGACAGCCAGAACCAACGCTTGACGTGCTATCCGAGGCACGGAGGAAACTCGGTATGCAATGGGTGGTCACCCATCCACAGAGCAACCTAGACAAGCGCGGCGTGACCTGTGCGGTAGATCTGTGCGGCAGTGAGTAGGTACTCACGTGTATGATGAAGCGCACGAAGTTGCGTCGGTAGGACAGGCGGCACTTCAGGAACCAGGCCGCGATGACGTGGTGCGCCAGCGACACCACGTAGTGGTTGTAGCGCGACGGGTTGGTGTACGGCAGCAGGATGGCGAACACAGACATGTACTGGTCCTCCACGAACGACGCGAACACCTTCGGTAGACGCGTCAGCGCTGCGGGGATATCATTGTGGGTTATTGGCATAACTCTATTGGCCAGCGGCCCATCTCCTAGACAGCTAGTTCTTCTGATGAAGAGCTTATCTGGATTCTGGACCACTAGTCGGTGGACGTCTGTCCTGTCGAACTCACTTCGCCATCTTTTGTCGACAGCTGCCCTTACCCCTTGGGAGCTCCAAAATGTGGCTATTTTGGTCACCAGCTCATTCAGTCTCCTGCCGGGGTTGTGGGTTATTCGAAAGACATACCGCGACCCAGGACACAAAGGGCTAAGAGCGAACATGGATGGTTTTTAGTCAGTAGAAGTCTAACAATCCCTTCCGCACCGCCCAGAGCGAGAGGAGTCATTTGATGATTTCCAACACCAAAACAGTTACAACATTTCTCTTGACAGAGGTAACCTTGGTTAACTCACATGAGGACTATGCAGATAAGTGTATGTGATGGTATTTTGACAGAACAATGAAACATAACAATGTGGGTACTCACTGGACAGGAATTCGAGCATGGGACTGGCGATGGCCTTGGTGTCGGAGATCTTGGACAGGTCCAGCAGCACCTCGGGCAGCATCTTCACCATCGTTTCGCGCGTCTCCAGCGTGAAGATCGTCAGCGCGTTGATATACGGCTGCGGCGTGCGGAGTACTGGAACATTGCACATGGAGTTACGACCTACGATAGTGATGATGTCTCTGCAGCGTTTTGGTTTCGACCATGGCTCCTAGCTTTTGTGTCAAACACTGGTGAACCCCTGGAGAAGTATGTAGAACTCACCCATGCCGTATTTGAGCAGACAGCGCACTATCCTCTGCTGCGTCTGCGGCTCCAGGTAGCTGTGGTAGGGCGCCAGGGACGCCAGGCCGGGCAGCGCGGTGCTGTGGAACTCCGACACCAGCAGCTTCTGGCCGTTGCTCACTCGCAGGCACTCGGGGAAGTTGAGGCTGCGGTCGCTTATCTGCAACACATCGAAGCAATGTATATACCACACCCTAGAGCTGAATAAACAATGGGAAGACAGTTTCTAAAGCGTCGCAGTACTCGCGCCAGCACGGTCCAGTCCTTGTTCCAGTGTGGTCGTACTCACCATGGAGCAGAGCGTCGAGGCCAGCATGTCGAGGTCCTGCGCCCTCCTGCCTATGGCCAGCGCCCTGGCCTGCAGCAGCAGCGGCAGGGCCCGCAGTACTCGCGCCAGCACGGTCCAGTCCTTGTTCCAGTGTGGTCGTACTCACCATGGAGCAGAGCGTCGAGGCCAGCATGTCGAGGTCCTGCGCCCTCCTGCCTATGGCCAGCGCCCTGGCCTGCAGCAGCAGCGGCAGGGCCCGCAGTACTCGCGCCAGCACGGTCCAGTCCTTGTTCCAGTGTGGTCGTACTCACCATGGAGCAGAGCGTCGAGGCCAGCATGTCGAGGTCCTGCGCCCTCCTGCCTATGGCCAGCGCCCTGGCCTGCAGCAGCAGCGGCAGGGCCCGCAGTACTCGCGCCAGCACGGTCCAGTCCTTGTTCCAGTGTGGTCGTACTCACCATGGAGCAGAGCGTCGAGGCCAGCATGTCGAGGTCCTGCGCCCTCCTGCCTATGGCCAGCGCCCTGGCCTGCAGCAGCAGCGGCAGGGCCCGCAGTACTCGCGCCAGCACGGTCCAGTCCTTCTCCCGGGTGAGCGCTGTGGTGAGGATACGCGCCGCTCGTCCCACAGGCAGCAGACACACGCCCTGCACATGACACATAGTTACACCAAGATATATCAACACACGTGTTATGAGGTACAAAATGCTTTCTGTTATTGAAATACGGTCAAAGGCCCCGTCTATTGCCATTACCAGCCTGTGAACAATGTTTCTATCAATACAAATACATACATAGTTTCTGATTGAGATTAGATTATATTATCTAGATCTGAGTTTAGATTGTATTGAAGGGTCAATGTTGTATGACACGACAAAGTGAAAAAAAAGACATTAAAATGAACGGGAACTGTTAGTATACCAAAACACCCATATATTATATTAACAGTTTGTATACTATATAGTATAATCTATACTAATATTATAAAGCTGAAGAGTTTGTTTGTTTGTTTGTTTGAACGCGGTAAACTCTAGGACTACTGGTTGGAATAGAAAAACTCTTTTTGTGTCGGATAGTCCATTTATCGAGGAAGGCTTTAGGCTATATAACATCACGCTACGACCAATAGGAACAGAGCATAAATGAAAAATGTTGCAAAAACGGGAAAAGTTATTCCTTTTTGAGAGCTTCCGTTGCGTGCGCTGCAAAAACGGTTTAAGTTACGCAAATACCATGTATGAAAGAATTGTTCCTCTTTAAAAGTTCTAAAAAAAAGTCAGCGTCAGCATAAAGGGTGTAAAAGTACCCTTAACGCAAACGAAGGGCATTTGTTCTCCACACCACTGCGGTATTTTTTTTGTTCTAGACCATACCTGGGAACCTCCTAGTTCCGGAGATATTGGGGGTCAAAGTTCCAAATTTTTCACAGCTGTTTTTGTAAATACTAGTATTTCAGGTTTTAACTTTACTTAAATTACCTCCATGACCCGTTTACTATTCAAAGCATCCACTAGCACAATGTTTTAAGAGTGCTACTTTGAGTTTAACCGTAAAATGTGATTTTTGACCCAAAAAAAAAAAGTCATTTCCCAGCAAAAATTTTTGCGTAGGGGTACTTGGTTTGATGTACAGAATGCTTGGTTGTCGGATGCGTGAAGGGTTCGTTTACACCCTGTATGTCTATCTTTTAAGATTGACTCACTGTAACCATTTTTTACTATTAAAATGTTAGGTTAAAAAGAATGATATTTTGCGAAGCTTATTTAACCCATATGGTATTAATCTATATCTAAATAAATGTGTTTGTTAGCACAGAAATTTAATATAAAATATTTGTGCCCTTTACTCTATACAGTTTAAACAAATATCCGCGCGACAAAATAATTAAGCGCGCGGCAGTCATTCGGTCCGGTGCGGTAGGTTAGTGGGGATTCTGGCCTCCGGGGACTCCGGAGAAATTCATATTCAAAATATTTACTGCACCATAATGTTTACAAGGTGTTACTGTATATTTAACAGTAAGAGATACCAATAGTAATTCACACTTTAATATAATCTAAACTAATATTATAAAGAGGAAAGATACGATTTTTTGTTTGTTACGATTTAACTCAATTTATGTTGACATTATTTGTTATAAGCTATATTATGTGACGCAGACGAAGTTGCATGGGTCAGCTAGTATATATATATATTTTCTCCGTGACCGCCTAGCGGATGAGCTAGAAGGAACGTTGGAATATCGTCCATTGTTTTATGCACTTCTCGCTCGCTATGTTTGTAATTAACGATTTTTACTGACTGCACGTGCTGCAATGTGTGCTGTATGTGCAAAAAAAAGAAAAGAATGTTGAAAATTGAGATTATCTTCATGGGTCGCATCCATGGTAATCAAAGTCGCTCTAAACATCAACATGTCGGCTGACATATTGATGGAGGTTGCCTGAATTATATGAGCTATGCGGACGACATGGTGCTGCTGAGTGCCCGGTGCGCAGGTTCGCGGCAGCTCCACCAGCGAGCTGACGATGATAGCCGACAAGCTCCGCTGTCCTCACATTAGTTACCTGCGGCAGGTCCTTGGGCTGCAGCGCGGCGGGCGGGTGGCCGCGCTGGGCGGGCGGCTCGGCCATGAGGAAGGGCGAGCACAGCGGCTTCAGGCGCAGGGCGGCGGCTCCGTACAGCGCCGCGCCCGAGCTGTCGTAGCAGAACCCCACGCAGTTGAACTGGTTCGCTCGCAGACCGAACAGCATCTCGAATATCTGCGGGTGGAACCAACATACACTATTAAGGTTGAACAAGCCGGTCATTCTTCCATACAAACGTAGTATGGTGATTACTCGTCTGTTTCACGGTGAAGATTCAAAACTAAAAATTATATTAACTGGTCTTGTCATTATCTAGCCCTGTATGGAAGCAGAATTGGAAAAAAATCATTGGTTTAGAAGTTATGAGTGTCGAAACTTCCATATTTTAACACTTATTTGAACTCATCTTTCAGCGGAAATAAATAACTTATGTAGTATGAAAATGAAAAAAGTGAAACCATACAGGGATAGATAATTTATTCAAAAGTTCAAATAAATTGTTTTAAGTGGATACATCCAGTAGTTTTTCCATAATATCTATACGCCCAAAGGTCAATTTATGAAATTTCACGCGCTCATTTTCGTTATACGTTCACTAAATAAATAAATAAATATGTAAATAAATAGAGAAAAACTAGATAAATGAATACTAAATGAATAAAACTAGATAAATTAAAAACATTACCAAATAACATGCATATTAGCCACGCCCGGCAACGAGTTCGAGCCGTCGGCTTGTTCAACCTTAATAACTAAGTTCACGATGTCCCATGCCACACTAATGCATGTGTATGTCAGACACAGAACTCATATCTGTTTAGCTTTTGCACACCTATGTTTGATGACGTTTGGTGTGACGTGGTAGAGAACAGCATAGGGGACCAGGATGCGCTGGCGCAGGCCGAAGAGCAGATGCCACGGCATCTCGAGATGTACGCGACAATTCTATTGGTGGGTGAGGTCACGACACAGCACGGGGCACGCATACCGCGAATAGTGATGAATAAGGCAAGTTTACCTTTATCCGTATGTCGGGGTGGTGCATGAAGAGCGCGTGCCGCTTGTAGTGCGTGTCGAGGTGGTCCAGCAGCACCAGGAAGCAGCGCGCGGCGTGCGCGGCCGGCGCGCCCAGCAGCTTGGCGTGCAGCAGTTCCAGCAGACCTGCTGCCGCCAGCGACAGGTCGCCGGCCTCCGCGTCCCACGGGATGGCCACGTCCGACACGTACATCTCGAACGGACGGTTCAGGATCTGCACGGAATATGTACTTAGAGACCGTAGCATTATGAACACAGCCATCAATGGCTGTGTCAAACATAATTGTTGAGTGAACTCAACAATTATGTTTACATATTCAGTAGCGGCACGTGTGTAGTGTGACGCATGTTTTTTTCGGCACTAGACAAGAAATTATTCGTGAGAATGATATCGAAAATATAGTCTGTGGCCCAGCACCATATTAGCATGCATGATACCAGCTGGCTGGCACGTACCTTCTCCAGCAGGTCGATGAGGTCGGTGCAGGCGTCGGAGCCCGAGCCGCGCGCCAGCTCGGTGAGCGCGCGCGCGGCCGCCGCCCGCAGCGCGCACTCCGCGTCCAGCGCGCACGCGCCCAGCACTGGGATGCCCACCAGCTCGATCAGCTCCTCGCCGTACAGGTACCTGCGCGCGTTCACGTCATTGCCAACGTTAGCGAGGTGCTCCGCGTCGGTTACATTCCAACAGTATGATATTACGATATGGTACTTGACAAAAAAAAATAATGAGTCCGTCAGATAGATTTCCAAAAAAATATTGGACATATTTTTTTTCACGTAAACAAAACAATAAAACGATACAGCGCTTCGAAAAGTGTCAGTTTGGTACATTTTAGAAAGTGACGTCACAAGGCCACGTCAACTCATGATCACGTTTTATTTTCGACAAAACAAAAACAGGTTTACGATATTGTTCGATAATCTAACAGACGAACTAAACAGAATCATATATTTTTCAAACAGGATAAATCCCTATTCAAAACATTTTTCCTGAAATGAAAATAAAAGCATCTAAACCTGTTCCGCTTGATGAAGGCGAGGATCTGCTGCAGCGTGTGCAGCCGCACGGCGCGGCGCGGCTCGTGCCGCACGTAGCGCTCCGCCAGCAACAGCGCCGCGCCCGGCCAGCCCGCGCCGCCCGGGGCCAGCCCCGCCGCGCGCGCAGACACCAGCCGCATCGCCGACGCCTCCTGCGCCACAAACACCGTCGGTACGTTACACGCGCATTCATATTTCATGCAAGTATAGCCACCTTAATGACACAATTTCCAAAAATGTTTCTTATTGTCGTCCAGTTCTATATCAGGTTCGTATGCTGTTCAAAATATGATTTTCAAATCAAATCAAAAATGTTTATTTGCAAGAAAATACAAAAAAGTTACAAGGAAAGATCTTATATCATAATAAGTCACTGTATTCTGCCTGCAAGCAAGCGTGCAAATTATTCACTGTTATGTCATTATTATCAAATCACCATGCAATTATTTAATTATTATAAAATCAATTATCCATTCGTAATTCATCATTAAAATTAATTTTTAAATTCCATAAATTCCTCAATGCTATAGAAACAATGATTTTCGATTGTGACAAACATGTATTGGTCCTGTGTTTAGAAAATCAATGAACCGCAGTACGTAGCAGAACAAATCCACGGAAGAAGTAGTGTTCGACAGGTGGAGCGTCCACGTTGTAACGTAGTTAGTAGAACGGTACTCACGGGCCGGTCGTGTCCGCAGCAGTCCACGAGGTCCAGCAACGCGTCCGCGTCCCCGTAGTACTGCCCCGCGTCCTGCAGCTGCTCTATAGACGAGATGAGTGCGTGCACGCGCGAGTGGATCAGCTCGTTCGGGGGGTCGTAGCTCTCTGCAACATACGTATTACCGTGTACTATAGCTACACCGTTCGTAGACAATATAAAGGATATTGTTTCAGATCGTAGTCAGTCATGGTTAGGGTATAACAAGGCGGCGTGAGTGCGTGACGTACTGTCCTGCGCGAGCACGGCGCGCACGATGGCCAGCAGCACGTCCCAGGCAGGCTCGCACAGCTCCAGCGGCACGCGCGACACCACGCTCTGCACGCTCACCACCACCTCGTACGTCACCACCGGCTGCCTGCCCTCCAGCGCCTTCAGGAACGCGGGCAGCACGGCCAGGAACGACACGCGCAGCGTGGCCACCCGGCGCGGGCCCCACAGCGCCATGTTGATGTAGAACACGGCGCCGCGCAGCAGCCCCGCCGCGCCCTCCTCCCCCGCACCGGCCCCGCCAGCCCCGCCGGCCCCGCCAGCCCCGCCGGCCCCGCCGGCCCCGCGCAGCAGCTGCACCATCTCCTGCAGCGCCGCGTGCCCCATGTCCGCGCCCATCACGTTGCGCATCAGCTGCAACAACACACACACTTTACTAATCTGACGAGAACCAATCATTACTTCGAGAAGCATACGACAACGCTCTTCAAATAAAATAGACAGAAGTAAAGACCCAGAACCGGCCATAAGGTGAACGGGTAATACGCGGTAGCAAGAACGAATAATTCCGGAAGGCCCAAAAAAGGAAGAATGGCGTGCAATAGAGGAATCCTACACTCAACATTTGGTGGGTCCTACCTTCCAGCTGTTCTGGCAGTAGTGCTCCAGGTTGACGGTGCGGCAGAGCGCGCACACGAAGGTGCGCAGCGCGGCGCGCGGCAGCAGCGAGTACGACACCACGGCCTCCAGCAGCGACAGGCAGCACTGCACCACCGCCGTGTCCGCGCTGTACACGCACAGGTGGCAGGCGTTGCTGCAACACACACCAACCAACAGTCAACACTAACTCTTGTATCGTTGACGTTGACCAGACTAGCATATTTTGTAGCGCGTTTAAGCTCGAACCGGGTTACGCGCGTCAAAAGATCGTTTTATAAAATGATAGCTGTCAGCAAAACTGACGATGCGAATCATAGCGCTCGTATGAGTTCAACGTGTGGCAAAAGGCGCGCGTAAACGCGTCTGCACGCGTGTCCGAAAAGAAGCTTATACGCGCTAAAACCACGTTAATCTGAGAAGGCTATAAGCTAAAATTGTCCCCATTGTTTCCTCAAAAGTTCATAGTACTGACCACGACCATGGTACATACGATAATTTTATTGTAGCATCGACCATCGCTCATTATACGACTACATCAATGCTGCATCACTGCATGGTTTGATGCTGCTTTACATTTTAGCGACGTCTGTGTTTGTGAATAATTCAGCAACAGTATGTGTTCCGCAGACCTCAAGCCACAACAAATCAGTGCTACGTACCCAACTCCTATGTTTACGACAGTTTGATACCATCGTTTAATAAATCACCAACACTTTGACGTCATAACAAAGCCTCGCCCACAACACCGATAAACAACATCCTTTATTTAACATCAAAACTGAATGAACAAATAAGTAAGTAAGGGGAAATTAACAATAGTTCGATAACACAAACACCTTAAATTAGCTGCTGTGTGAAAATGGAACAAGTATCCTGTTTATTCTAAAACAAGAAATGTTATGGAAAGATATGATTGAATAACTAAATATTGCAGATGAAGGTATTGTAAATAAACAGTGAATGTATACTGTGATGTGTGCCATCACAACACTGATACCTACACAGCTGTTTAGGTAGCTGTCTAGCTCACTCATTTATACGTTGACATTCTTCCTCCATTGTAACTTATATTTTAGGGTTCCATACCTCAAACGGAAAACAAAAACTGAGAGGTTTATTTTGTTGCCTGTCTGTTTATACAATTGCATAACTGTAAATCACACACAAATAAAGAAATCTTCAATTCAAAGATTAATAAAATTAGTGATTAAAAATATGAAAATTGTGTGGTGATCAATTCAATTTTTATATGTTGGTCCAATCAGATCAGCCAGATCTTCATAGTTGTGCTCGATTTTCCCTTAGGAATTGACAAAACAGTAGCGTTCAAGATCACCTAAATAAATCTTATAGTTCATCAAAGAGATACTTAATTTGGGGTTTAAATATGTTGCGCACAAGAACTAGTTGACACTTACTTGACAATTCCATGAACAATCTGTTCATCTAAGTAAGTGGCATTGAACTTGACCACATTGATGATGAGGTTCAGGAACTCCACCAGCTGTGCCGGCCGCTGGATCTGTGGCAGCCACTCCAGCAGGAATGGACCAATCTGGAACCAACACAAGTGTATTCATGGCATTGCTCCTGTCAGTGTGATGGTGATACTAAACAATGTTGCAGTGCTAAGTTGTCAGTTTGCTAATTATAATTTTTACCTATTTGCATAACATGCCATTACAATACTTACATGAAGAAATTTCCTGCCCGTAGTTTAAAGTGATGTTGAGGAGCTTGTGGTAATCACAGCTGCTCAGGTTGATCTGCCTAGGTTAGTCCGTGGATGGGTGACCACCCATTACATACCGAGTTAACTCTGTGCTTCGGAAATCATGTTGAGCAGTTGGCTCCAGCAGATTTTTGTAGATCATTGGCAGCTGCTAGCCGTAGTCAAAGGCCTAAAAATCTGACAACCAGTCTCACCAAGGGGTACCGTATTATTACCCAGTTTTAACTGGATTGTGGAAGTCAGATAGGAAGTCACTCCATGTCAAATACTGGAGTGACTACATCTGGTTAGACTGGAAGCCAACTCCAACATAATTGGGAAAAGACAGGCAGATGATGAGTTGTAAGAAGTGTTCAGTTTTAAAACAGCGATGCTAAGATAACAATAATAAACAGTCACAAGTCTGACCTCTTCTTCAAAGCAGTTGATATTCTTTCCCGTGTTGGTCAGTGTGTGCAGTAACTTGAAGCGTAGCTCTGTGTCCTCTGGAGGATGGCGGGCATGTGTCTCCCGCAGGTAGTGGAACAGGATGGTGCGCATGATCTGCAGGTAGTCAGCCTGCCCCTCGGCCAGGCACCGCAGGAACCACAGTGCCGCATGACGAGCCTCCACATTACTCTCTTCTAGTAGATCTCTTGTTAAGGACCAAAGCTTTTCAACTCCGCCCTAGAGACAGTGCAGTTTTTATAATGTTTGTTATCATAACAAACAAAGGATCTGTTATGTAAATGATGTGAAATTGTTCAGAAACAGATTTAATGGGAAACAGTTGAAGAGCTGTATTTGAAAAAACAAATGGTTGTGTTCATAAAAGTGGAGCATGTTTAGATTTATTTATTTAAACTTCATGCACAAACGTGGTACATAGGCGGACTTAATGCCACAAGGCATTCTCTACCAGTCAACCTTAGGGTCAAATAGGACAGCACTGTGGTAGAGTACAAATATAATGATGTTTTAAGCAATTTCATTTCAATTCCTCCCTCAGTATATATCTGTTATTGGTAAAGCGGCCCACAATGTTTGAACATCTGTGTGGTTTACTAGTATTAACGTCAAGTAGCTTGAGTGCAAGTACAAAACATTTAAGAGCTCACATTGTCACAACAGCATATTGGTAACAACATTTTGTCATGAACCAGTAACTAAATATAACGGTTAAGTGATAGCCAACATAAACAGCTGTTCTTAAAGATGTGAAAGAATGTTGTAAATAAATCATAATAAAACAAACAATTCACCCAGATATTCATAATCAGATAATGAAAAAGATAAAACAGTTTTTATGTCAGTTCTGCTTAACAATAAAACAATGTGCAAGAAATGCACTCAACAAAGAACTTTCAACCACAGAGAAGAAGAAAGAAATAAGTTGCATTGTAATGTTGCATCAGAATGAATTTATGAGGGTACTAATATAATAAGTGTGGTGTGAAGGGCTCACCTCCTGCACGCGGACGTGGATGGCCTTCTCCCCGACCTCTTTGAGCGCGCGCAGGCGGCGGTGCAGTGGTGTGTCGGCGCTCAGCTCGCGCTCCACCTCGCCGCTCACCACCAGCTCGTTGCGCGCCGGCAGTTGCGCTGTACACAACCAGAACATACACTAGTGGGGGCCCCGCCGACCGCAGCACTAACACCGTCATCTCACCCACCAGAACCAGCCCCAATACTCACCCGATGGACCCTTTTTGAACAGCACTTTCAACTTGTCTTGCAGCGACCTATCTCTCGAACTCATTTTACGACGATGCCGGTATTGGTTTTCGTTTGTATTTACGCTAAGGTTTACGGTTAGGCGCGGCGATTACCTATTACTTTGATATTGCCAATAAAAAGACATATTTATTAGAAAATATTCTCACTACCGCTCCTGCTTTGCTATTCACCATTTGACAGCTTCCCAATCCCAACCAAAGTACTTGTACAGCTGACAGGCGGCCATTCAATTTAAGATTCTGAACGAAAATTATGAACTCACATTAAAATACACTACATGACTTTAGATTCCTCCAAATACTAATAATAAAATAAAAAATATAGGATATTTTCCTATTCATGGGCAATTTCGTTTGATAATACATTATATCACGATTGTAGTGACATGACCTTGATCGATTAAATTTCTGCACGACTTATGTTGTTTTATTTGAGCACGAAGTATTAGTCTTTTAGCGCTTATCACACCATTTGAATTCGTCAATATTGTGTTTTTGAAATATCTATGTTATCCAGGTTTTAAATAGCGTGCTAATGGTTAAAAAAAACTATTTCTTTTCATTTCTTTGATATATTGAGTGACATTGAAGTAGTGCGACATAATGTTGTACGACTTTTAGAATAGATGGCGTTATCAGTCCCTGCCCACCAAGTAATTGGGCTTACTTATTTTTTTGATCGGTTCGGAACCGAACCGACAGACAGACAGCTTTCGCATTATAAATGCGAAAGTGACTCTGTCTGTCTGTCGCGCTTTCATGCCAAAACTACTGAATCTATTTAAATGATTTTTTTTGTTAATGAAAATTTGGCCCATAGAACTCTAGAGCCTGTTCGATGACTTTTTGGTGCGAAAAAAAGGTTGTAAAGGGGGGAAAGAAAAGATAATTTTGGTCGTGATAACCGACATCCATGCGGGCAAAGCCGCGGGCATCAGCTAGTTATTTTATAGTTATTCTAAAAATATAATTAATCATGCCACAATACCTATTGATAATAATCAATTTACGTGGACACGTATTTTATATTTATTTCACACTAGCTGTGCCCGCGACTTCGTTCGCGTGCTTGTCGGAAACTAAAATGCGTCGCTTAGATAAAAGTACATTAAATCATTGCCCTGCGTTAACTGCAGAAAATAAGAAGAGGGTAATGCAAAGTACATGTCTAATACTAAAGTTTAGATGGATGAGTGTTTGTTAATCAACCACGTCAGAACGGCCGAACGGATCTTGAAGAAATTTGAAACAGGTACATTATAGTCGACAGGCACTGTCGTTGGTGCGTTCGTGTTCCACGCGCGCCTCAAAGATATGTCAGCAACAATTAAGGGGTCCTTTGGGGCCCCTTAAGTGTTGTTGCCGTCGTCTGCCGGGGCTGACGGTTGTCCGCAAGAGATACCACGGCCCCGAAACACAAAGGGCTAAGAAGAAACGTGGGTGGTTTTTAGTCAGTAGAAGTCTGACACTTTCTTCCGCTCCGCCCAGAGCGGGATGAGTCATTTGATAATTTACGAACCACAAAAAAAGGGGGGATTAGAGGCTGTTTCGAGAGGTACCTGTACCGAATCTGGGACATCGAATCTGAAATGGAACGCCGTCACCTCCTTCTGCGAAGCAGTACCTAATGCTAGCGAAAGAGGTGGCGGAACGTAAGAGGGACACAACCCCTCTTTCCAGCCGCCGCGGGAGACGCTCCGGGCATCGGGGGCCACGTGATGTCTTCCGGCCACCGTAGGCGCGGGCCTGTGAACGGTGAGTAACGGGCTAGTTAATCGTTCGTCCGTCCTATGACGATGGAGGCGCATTCGTGTTCCACGCGCGTCTCAAAGGGATGTCAGCAACATTGAAGGGGCTCTCAAGGACCGACGCCCGTCGGGGGTGCGGGTCGTTCGAAAGAAATACCGCGGCCTCGACACATAGTGGGTATTTGTGTATGTGACTTTATATGTTTGTGAACGCACCCACGATACAGGAGAAATTCCTACTGTGGGGCAACGTTTTTATAAAAAAAACACACTTTCTAAGTGGTAAACTTTTACAGAACAGAGTAAAAATAATAAAATCATTAATTTAATTAATTATACATTTAAAAAACCGCAAAATACTTTGTCATCCATACAAACACCATGAAAAACAAACTTAACACAATATATGTTTTTCATAACAAGAATTAATTCCCTACTACGATGGTACGGAACCCTTCATGTGCAAGCCCGACTTACACTTGGCCAGTTTTTTGCTGTAGAATTCATAGACCGTAGACCTAGACCATACCTGGAAACAGTGGAAACCTTCTAGTTACAGAGATCATACTGCCAGTCTAACTAACTTTTACAAAAAAGAAATGTTATACTTAATCTACCCTACTTAACTACCTATAAATTACCTCCACGACCTTGACACCCGTGCTATTCAATACATTGTTCAGCACAATGTTTTGAGTGCGTTACACAATCATGCATTATTTCACCCGCAAATAAAGTCGTTTCCCTGTACCTAATAATTTTCGCGTCGCGTTACTTTATGCTATGAAGATTCAAGTTACTGTATAATAAGATTCCTTGGTTGACGGCTTCTTGAAGGGTCCGTTTACACCTTGTAGCCACTTGTAGGTAATAGAGGACCTCCTCCTTTTGGAAGTCGGTTAATAAATAGACAAAATTATTCAATCCACTGCTTTTCGAACGGTTACCTAATCGTCTTGCGTCACTAGCTGATTCGTATCTAGGTAAGAAAACTAACAGCATTTATTGTTATAAGAACCTCATTTGAACCTGCCTACTCACACGCTTTGACCTCGGGCGAGTAGCTACAGATCATTCATCATTCAGCGAACGTGTTGGAACTATTTGGTAGCTGTAACTAACCTTCTTCATAATGTTTGATAGGTCTTTTGATTTAGTTTTAATTTGAATTTTGTTTTAATTTGTGTCTGTCACTCTATTGAAAATATCGAAATATATAACTTATAAATATTAATAATGTTACTCATTATTTATTTGGAATACTAGAAATCCACTGAAAACGTTAACCTCCTTCTGGTTATGGGCCCAGAATTCTAGAATTCTAAATTTTGTGATTTATTTTTCGTACGTACTTCGAACATAAAAAATGGAAGATTCTTGTTCAAAATTTCTTTCCAATAAGAATGGAAGTGATACTAGTGTAGTACCCCATATTGCAAATACACAGACTGTAAGTACTCCATCATTTAATAAATTAGAAGGACGTTCGAACTACACAACATGGGCATTTTCAATGGAGATGATGTTGATTGATTGTGGACTTTGGGATTGTGTGAAGCATCCACCTTTAGATAATAGTTCACAAGAAACGCTTCGTCGTGATGACAGAGCTCGCTCTAAAATTGGCTTGTGTTGTCATGAGAGAGTCTTCTCAAAAATAATGGGATCTAAATCTGCATTTGAAGCGTGGAATAACTTAAAAAAATCATACGCAGACAGCGGACTTGTAAGAAAGCTCACATTAATGAAAAAACTAATGAATTCTCGATATACTGACAACATGGAAAGCTATGTAAATGAGATTATGTCAACACATCAACAGTTACAACAGATTAATCAAAAAGTAGATGATTCGTTTCTCGCAATTATACTGCTATGTGGTCTACCAGAGAAATTTAAGCCACTTGTCATGGCATTGGAACATTCCGGCTCTGAACTGACTTCAGATAATGTCATTGCTGCACTCCTGAAAGAAGACAGCCGTGATCTAGCTGCTTGTAGTGACACGCGTGAAGATAGTGCTTTGGTGATGTTACACAAAAAGTTATTCTGGGCCCATAACCAGAAGGAGGTTAACGTTTTCTCCGTTTCCATTTTTCTTGATCTTGAATACCCATTTACAACGAACTATTTTCCTATCTTTTGGTCTATCTACAAGAATCCAAGTTTCGTTATTCATAAGTGAGTCATATTCGCTTTGAAGAGCTTCATTCCATTTATTTTTATCATCACAACTCATAGCTTCCTTATAGGTTGAAGGAATTTCATCTTCTGCAGCTTTATATAGAACTGTATCTTCTGACCACTTTTTATTTATTCTGTTTCTCAAAGGATATCTTCTATCAGGTTGAGAAACTTGATTGTTTGTATCATCTGGAATCTCTGCTATACTGTCATGAAATTCTTCTTCAGTGTTTTCATTTTCAGGTACATTGAGTTCTGTTTCCTGTACTAAAGGTTCAGAAAAAATTTTGATAACTTGAGTTTCCTGGATTACAGGTTCAGTAAGATTTTTGTTGACTTTTCCTTGAGTTGATATATTTTCTGAATTTTCTTGAAATATAATAGGAACAGATTCTGATAGTTGAGTTCCAACTTTATCAACCATATTGTTTTTTTCAGTTGACTTTGATTTATATAGAAAGTGATTTTCGAAAAATTTGGCATCTCTCGTTTTGATTATAATTTTTGGATGTTCAGGATCAACTACTCTGTATCCTTTCGTTTCGGTGCAATAACCTACAAATATGCACAGTTTGGCCTTAAAATCAAATTTCTTTCGAAGATTTTTAGGTATGTGAGCATATACTTTACATCCAAAAATACGAAGATGTGAAAGATTTACTTTTCTTCCAGTCCACATTTCTTCAGGAGTTTTTCCTCTAATAGCCTTTGTCGGTGAGCGATTTTTCAAGTAAGTCGCTGTATTGACGGCTTCTCCCCAGTAAGTCTTAGGTAAGCTAGATTCTGATAGCATAGATCTTGCTTTCTCAACTAAAGTTCTATTGACCCGTTCAGCTAAACCGTTTTGTTCTGGATTGTAAGGTACTGTTGTCTGGTGAACTATACCGGACTGTTTTAATATTTCTTTCATTTCTGAATTCAAATATTCAGTACCGTTGTCAGAACGTAGAACAAGGGGAAGGTATGCCAGTTAAAGAAAGCACTTTACGGTCTGAAACAAGCGCCTAGACAGTGGAATGTCAAACTTAACGAAGCAATGATGCAACTAGGAATGAAAAGGTCTGAACATGATCATTGCCTCTATTATAAAGACAAAGGAACTTGCAAATTAATTGTCGCAATCTTTGTTGATGATCTATGCATTCTTAGCAATAGTGCTGACATGAAAGAAAACTTTAAAAAGAATATTCAAAATTTCTTTAAGATCAAGGATTTGGGAAAATTGAAACATTTCTTAGGAATGAGGATAATTAAAGAGGAAAATAGAATAACTATTGATCAAGAAGAATATATTAAAAGGGTACTAGATCATTTTGCTATGACTGATGCAAAACCTGCTAGTACTCCTGCTGATTCAAATCTGAAATTAGTAAATCCTTCAAATGAAGAGAAAGAGGCAGCTCAACATTTGCCTTATCAGAGACTGATTGGATCTTTAATGTATTTGTCTGTCGGAACAAGGCCAGACATTACACATTCTGTAAGTGTGTTAAGTCAGTTTAACAGTAACTTTGGAACAATTCACTGGAATGCAGCAAAAAGAGTTCTACGATACTTAAAAGGGACAATGCATCTTAAACTTCAATTCCAGAAGAAAAATACACTTGCACTTACGGGATATACAGATATACTGATGCAGATTATGGTGCGTGTCAGATAGACAGAAGATCTTACACTGGATATGTATTTTATTTAAATGGACCTATTTCGTGGGAATCTCGTAAACAGCGAACGGTCGCCTTGTCAACAACTGAAGCCGAATATATGGCAATTAGTGATGCTTCTAAAGAATCTATTTATCTCAAAAACTTATTGATGGAAGTGTTAGGTTTTGACAATGGTGTCTGTATTTACAGTGATAATCAGGGAGCTCAAATGCTTACTAAAAATAACATTCATCACTCGCGAACAAAGCACATTGATGTAAGACATCATTTTATAAGGGATACTGTAGCTAGTGGTATTATCAATATAAAATATGTTCCCACAAATGAAATGAAGGCAGATGTCTTAACTAAGTTTCTACCGAAGCAAAGACATCTGTGTTTAACAAAAGAATTAGGATTAATTTAATATTAATTATAATGGTCTATTATCTATTCAGAAGTAGGGGAAGTGTTGGAACTATTTGGTAGCTGTAACTAACCTTCTTCATAATGTTTGATAGGTCTTTTGATTTAGTTTTAATTTGAATTTTGTTTTAATTTGTGTCTGTCACTCTATTGAAAATATCGAAATATATAACTTATAAATATTAATAATGTTACTCATTATTTATTTGGAATACTAGAAATCCACTGAAAACGTTAACCTCCTTCTGAACGCACTCTTCTGTTTTCTTCAAGCAACGTTTCTCTATCCGAGCAAATTAATGTCGAGTAGGTACCTATAAAAACGCGTGTACAGCGTGTCGAAGGTAGACTATCAAGCTCGTACATAATAGTGTGGGTAGCCCTCAACCCTCAGGCCTCAGGTAATGTAGGAGGGTTTAATCTGCCGCCGTTGACGAGGGTCGACAATTTGCTGCCACCTGTGACAGCGGGACACCGCGGCACGCCAGCAGCGCCGTCTACGGACCTAAATACTTGCCTGACGTCAATTTATTGTGAAAGAATTACAACACACTTGTATTCAAAGGGCGGCTTCAGGACCTTTGTTGTTACAACGGCGGCTGTGATGTGTCGCTGTGAGGTGACAGCGGCAGTTTGCTGATAACGTTATTGTGCGACACACAGTACGAGTGTTGTTTCAATATTCAGAGTAGTTATGTGAATGGGTGTATAGTTACTCTTCATTTAGCAGTGTTGTTTGAGTATTCTATGAGTATGAGCTTTTTCATCAAATCTCTAGCAAGTAGGTACATGTATATAATTATGTCGGCCGAACCTGCCTACGATCGAAAGTAGAGAATAATGTTTTCGTATTAGCTTTACGCAAACCTTTTCGGAAAAAATGATATTTTCCGTAATAACACAACCCTCGATACACGTGCGCTTGAGCTCGGCGTTGGGTCGCTAAGAGTGTGAAATTCAGCAGCCCCAGCGTGCCGAACTGCCGATACTTCGCGCCATCAATCATCGCTGAAACAAACGACCGTAACTCATATAAGTTTGTCCTGTTCGTCTGTCTGTCCTTTCAGCTTTATACCATACACTCCGATCAGCATTATTCAATCCACCAAAATAATGTATTGTATCAAACCCCTGAAAAACAAGCAATAGTTCGTATCGTAGTCCGACTAGTTTTGATGTTGCGATTGCAGACGAGTATTATCGTGATGAAAAAGTTATCAGTTGTCAGTAATCATGTTTAAAACAACATATTCTAACATTACTTAGACAACTATTAAGCCATCATTAATCCTTTTTACATCCATCACACTTTCTTTAAATTACTATCTAACACTATTCCCACGCGGAGAGAGGAGCTCGTGGCTTCATAAGAACTGCCACTCAGGTTGATCTTCAGGTAAAGCTGTGCTTGCCTAGGTCGGTCTGTGGATGGGTGACCGCCCGACATACCGAGTTTCCTCCGTGCCTCGGAAAGCACGTTAAGCTGTTGGTCCCGGCTGCCATCTTTGGCAGTCGTAACAGGTAGTCAGTGACCTGAAGTTCTGACATCCAGTCTTACCAAAGAGTATCGTATTACCTAGTATTAACTGGGTTGTGGAGGTCAGATATGCAGTCGCTCCATGTAAAATACTGGTATTCAGCTACATCCGGTTAGACTGGAAGCCGACCCTAACATAGTTGGCAAAAGGCTAGGCAGATGATGATAACACTATTCCCACGCCATTCCTTTCCCGTCACTTCCACAGTAGAAATCTCTTATCCCTCAATTTCTCTCTTTTGTACCCCCTACCTGTAACTTAATTTTTTGCAAAAACTAACTACATTTATTCTTGTTCTTGACAACCATAGAGTATTAAACCACATATAGTCTTTGTTGTCAACACATCCGCTAACTCTCCTATTGTCCTAACATTCCAACCAGCGTACCTCACTGTCCCTTCCCGAGCTCACTTCGTACGTCGCACCCGCCCGCAACAACCCTTGCCCAGTTTTCGTAGCGCGGGTACGCCCTAGCCCTATAACGCACTTCATTTTTAACCGACTTCCGAAAAGGAGGAGGTTTTCAATTCATCTGTATATTTTTTTTTTTTTGTATGTTTGTTATCGCATATCTCCGTCATTAATGAACCGATTTTCAAAATTCTTTTTGTGTTCAAATAGGTATACTCCCGAAGTGGTTCCATTGTCACCAAATCAAGATCTGATGATGGGATCCCCGGGAAATCGAGGGCAACCATAAAATTTTATAGGCACATATGATGTTTGTCATATATTTTTTAAAGCTGTTTAAGTATTTGCGTCTGACCATCATAATATCATGTGAATTCGCTGATGATGATGGAAGGTTTAACTCCTCAACGGTTAGGAGTTAAAAGAAAATTATTTCTTATTTATACTCACTTATGGAGCGATAAATGTATTCTTTCAGGGTATTAGGTTGACTCGAGGTGGTCCCATTGTCACCAAGTCCCATCGGATCCCAGGGAAATCGAGGGCAACCCTCAAACTTTATAGGCACTTATGACGTTTTCCATATATTTTCTAAACTTGTTCAAGTATTTGCGTGTGGTCAGCACAATATCATGTGGATTCACTGATGATGATGGAAGGTACAACTCCTCCGTCCGTCTTATGACGACGACAGGCCGTGTCGACGGGGCGTTCGTGTTCCACGCGCACCTCAAGGAGATGTCAGCAACATGGAAGGGGCCCGCAAGGGCCGACGCCCGTCGGGGCTGCGGGTTGTTCGCAAGAGATACCGCGGCCTCGACATGAAGGGCTAAGAAGGAACATGGGTGGTTTTTAGTCAGTAGAAGTATGACACTCCCTTTCGCTCTGCCCAAGAGCGGGAGGGGTTATTTGATGATTTCCCACCCCCAAAAAAAAAGGTGCAACTCCTCAACGGTTAGGAGTTGGTAGAAAATTCTTTTTTTAATGTATATTCACCGATTACTCGGAGGTGCCTGAACCGATATAGAAAATTCTTTTTTTGTTGAAAAGGAGATAATAATATCCCAAGGATGGTACTATGATAAGAAAATCAGGATCTGATGATGGCATCCCAGAGAAATCGAGGGCAACCCTCAAATTGTATAGGTATGTATCACGTGTTTCGTGCTTTTTCTAAAGTTTTTAAGTATTTGCATCTAGCAGTCATCACTTCATGTTGATGAGTTGATGATGGAAGGTATAACTCCTCAACGGTTAGGAGTTGGAGCATAATTATTTAGTAAAATATTATGGGGACGTATATATAATATATAGTTGTAATCTTTCAGGTTCTCTAGGTGAGCTGATTATGGAAGCTACTACTCCTAAACGGTTAGGAGTTGAAAGCAATAATAAGGGAATCTTGAAGGTTAAGGGTTAGGGTTCTTGGTTGAATGTTAAATGTATAGTAAATATTTGTATAGGCTATTACAACAAAAAATTGCAAAAAAAAACTTTTTTGCAAAAAAAAAAACCGACTTCAAAAACACAAAAAAGTGAAAACACAAAAACGAAAAACACGAAAAAGTGAAAAATAAACTTCACAAGAAAAAGCAGCTTCTGAAGTCGGTGGCAAAAAAAACTAAATCAAACAGACAAAATGTCACCGACTTCAGAAGCTGCTTTTCCTTGTGAAGTTTATTTTTCACTTTTTTGTGTTTTTCGTTTTTGAGTTTTTCGTTTTTGTGTTTTTCGTTTTTGTGTTTTTCACTTTTTTGTGTTTTTGAAGTCGGTTTTTTTTTGCAAAAAAGTTTTTTCTCTTAACATGTTGCTTAAGGTTTTGGTTTAGGTTTGATAGCTGGCCGCCTACCTGATACCATTACCCTCCTTGGGAATGCTTTTGTTGGTGATTTACTCGTCATCGTCAGCACCCAGGTGGACCAATGTGCTTGATAGTCTACACTGGTACATTTGATTGACCCCCTTATGAGACTCCCGGGATGAGATGCTGTCACCGTGTTTTTAAATTCCGGGACCTCACGTTCAAAATTGAAATATTCTAATAATGCTTTGTACCAAATATAAATAGCATTATAATCTTGTCCATTGCTTTCAGAGTGCTTACTAGAAATACTTCTGAACTAGAATTTTATTAGAAAAGTTGGTCGAGACTTTGTTTGAAAAATCAAAGAGGAGCGTCGTTGTCGGCACAGATAATGGCGCTGTTTGTTAGCACTTTATAATTTACGAGTTTTATGCTATTCACTCAGCGGGGGCCGGCGGGTATATTTTAAAATAACTGTCAATACAATCTCCCCACCACCCGTCGGCATATTATTTATTCGCAGGATGAGCACCGACTGCCGATACGGAACGCCTCTAAACTTTATTTAAGGTCGTAAAGAACAAGAGGAAATTGTAAGCCTATAATGCAAATGTACTTAAGCGATATACTTAGTCAAATTGAATTCTCCCGGACAAAAAATTAAGATCTCAAAGTTGTGTCGTCATGGGGCGATTGGGGCGCGCGCTCGCCGGCCGCCGCGCAAACTTTTAAAGCTTCCAGCAACGGCTCAATCTGTTTGTTCTGTATACTTAAAAAGCTTACATTATTTTTCCATTAAGTGCGGATTTCTAATAACGTTTCGATTACCGTGTGGGAAACTAACTGTCGAGGAATTCACGCAGGGTACATATTTTAAAAGCTTTTCTCTAAAATTATTCAGATGCAATAATTTCAGTAAATAGTACGACATAGAGCAGGCGGAGATAGCTTGAGTTAATAAGTACTATCAAACGACACAAATCATTATTACTGTTACTGTTAACCTGCGCCATCATGCTGGGTAAAGACCACATAACTTTTTTTTTTTCAATACATTTCCTCGAAAACTAGCTCTTATTGCACTACGATTAGGTTCGAAATGCAACATATTTCGCACGCGTGCGGTAATCTTATTTTTCCGCAACCAAGGGCGGGAAAGAAAATTACCACAGATAACTATACCTTATATATTATGTCCAAATCGATTATAACATAGGAAATTAAAAAAAAATCACCACCGACTATACATATTAAAAAAAAATCGCCACCGACTATATATATAGAGTCGGCAGTGTTTCTTTTTTAAATTTCGTCATTTTGATTTGCCTCTTTACAGCATAAATATTTTTTGAATATTAAATTGTGTTTGTAAAAATAATGCTATAAATATACATGATCATTTTAAACAATTATTTACTTTTATGAACAAGTAAACATTTATTTGTGTTCTTAATTAAAAAAATATTTGAATTTTATATTTTTCCTATGAGGTTGTTTAGCGGCTTCATACCTTTGCTTCTTCTTCAATCTGGCGAAAAAAAAAACCAACCGCGGGAAAAAAGCAAACGTAATCATAGTCTCCTAAAAATTTATGGCAAAAATACTCAAGGGTCGTTATTAGTTAATTTCTTCGAAAGTGTATTGAAAAACGTCGTTTGATAGACGTGGGAATTTGTTATTGCATTTCACGACCCCATGAACAACCTCGCCGTACGGCTCGGGTGTTCAATCCACCTCGAATGCAACAACAAGCTTTCCTCACTTGTATCAAAATGTATTATTTCGATCCAGGACCAATGGGGGCCAGTAATAATCAACGCCTTTAGACACGTAAAAGGTCTATTTTTCATTTAGGAAGGGTAATGATTTTGGTAGTTTTTGTATGTTTGTGCCTAAACTACTGAACGGATTTTAATAAATGAGGTGTCAATAGATTCGTAAAAATAGCCCGGATAACTTAGGCTATATAAATTTTATAGAAAAGAATATTACAAACAAAGATAGTCGCGAAAAAAATTACCCTTTCCTTGCAGTCGGGTAAAAACAATTATGACTGAATTTAAATGTCAGATTCTAACCTCAATAAAAATTAAATTGAGATAATCATATAATGTTTGGTATCAAATGAAAAGTCTAGGCGAGCACATTACAAATATGTATATTGTATTATAGTTTTAGTCAACATAATTATACCTACCTACCTTAGAATGCGGTCAAACAGTTCTCACGGTCTAGTCTGTGTTATTTACTCGTGGTAGGTAAATAACAAACCAACATTAAGTAGAATTTTACATTATGAAAGTGATATTAGTACATTTTGACACAAGTGCGGAAAGTTTGTGATTGCATTCGAGGCAGATTGAACATCCGAGCCGTACGGCGAGGGTGTTCATGGGGTCGAGAAATGCAATAACAAATTCCCACGTGTATCAAACGACGGTTTTCAATACACTTTCGAAGAAATTAACTTATAACGATACTTAAGTATTTTTAACCGACTTCTTGTCATCAATTTTTAGGAGACTATGATTTCATTTGCTTTTTTTTCGCGGTTTGATTTCGCCAGATTGAATAAGAAGCAAAGGTGTGAAGCCGCTAAACAGCCTCATAGGAAAAATATAAAATTCTAATATTTTTAATTAAAAACACAAATAAATGTTTACTTGTTCATAAAAGTAAATAATTGTTTAAAATAATCATGTTTATTTTTATAGTATTCTTTTTACAAACACAATTTAATATTCAAAAAACATTTATATTATGCTGTAAAGACGCAAATCAAATAGACGAAATTAAAACAAAAACACTACCGACTCTATATAGTCGGTGGTGATTTTTTTTTTATTTCTTATATTTTAATCGATTTGGTCATAATATAAGGTATAGTTATCTGTGGTAATTTTCTTTCCCGCCCTTGGTTGCGGAAAAATAAGATTACTGCACGCGTGCGAAATATGTTGCATTTCGAACCTAATCGTAGTGCAATAAGAGCTAGTTTTCGAGGATGTGTATTGAAAAATATGATTTACGTATTTATTAAATAACACAAAAATAAAATTCAAATTAAAAATAGTTTAAAAAACTTAAACCCGACTAGGAATAAAATCGCAGACTAATGAAACCGCGTTCTTAAAAGTAGAAAATAATTCTTAAATTAATTTTAGTCATTTATAACTTAATAATAAGAGGTCAGTCGTAGTCGCGTACCACCTTGGTAATGGCAACTAGAAGCTGACTTCTGCATCAATGAGAACGCCATGAAGGAGCATCAGGTACAGTGGTATGCGACCACGGCTGTCCTCTATAATAATTTTACTTACTATTAAGTTATTTACTAAAAATTTATTTAGAAGTTATTTTCTACTTTTAAGACCGCGGTTTCATTACTCTGCGATTTTATTCGTGGTCGGGTTTTAGTTTTTTAAACTATTTTTGTGGTCATTGTACTCATTATGTCGATCTTTACCTTCAAATATCTCGATAGCTAACGTAACACTTCGACAAAGTACGCCACTAACAGATTTGAGAGTTTTGAAAAGTCTGGCACAAAAGAAAACACATCTAGGTTATATGCTTTTATGTCTATCAAACTGACATTGACTATATAAGAAGGTTACCAGCTTAATAAAAATCTATACCCATACTGTGTATGCTAGCATTACATTTTTAACCGAACATTTTTTTTTTACATTTGTAACATTTTCAAAAAGGAGGAGGTTTTCAATTCGTTCTTTCTTTTTATTTTATTTGTGTTCCCCGAATACTCGAAGGTGGCTGGACTGATTGGGGATTCTTTTCTTTTGTTGGAAAGGAAGGGAAGTGATCCCAGATGGTCCCATGATCATCAAGACAGGATCTGATGATGGGATCCTGGAGTAATAGAGAGAACTCTTCAAATTTTATAGGCTCAGTTTTAAGTTATGTATGATTTTACAATCTAATTCGAAAACGACGACGAAAACGTCATCTATGACAACTTTTCTTAAATTATTCTATGAATGAGCGATAGAGAGAGAGAAACAACAATATAATACCACTACCACTGAAAACGGGATATTTACAATATCTATTTGTTTCACGCCGATATCGGGAATTCGATACAAATAGAAAAGAGGTTTTCAAAGACAAGTAGGTAAATTAACAATCTGCCCGTAACTTCAAGTTAAAATTTTGTTGCGATTCGTTTTTCCACTTGTCCGTTGTGATTCGTTTTTCACTTGTCCGTTGAAGTTTCACTTCTACCATGTGTCCCAGCACACATTTCGTTTTTTTTTTGGGGTTGGGTAATCATCAAATGATTCCTCCCGCTGGGAGAGCGGGAGGAGTCATCTGGGCAGAGCGAAAGGGAGTGTCAGACTTCTACTGACTAAAAACCACCCATGTTCCTTCTTAGGCCTTTGTTTTGAGGCCGCGGTATCTCTTTCGAACAACCCGCAGCCCCGACGTTGAGTACAACATACCATGTTTGTTCTGAGCGATATAGCGAAGAATCAATCTCTCATTCAGAGACAATACATCTACCGCCGCATGACGGCCGCTCGTACTTTATAATTCCTACTCGAGTGTAGTTGAAGTCTGCGCACTTTGTTTAGACTCCTGAGGAACTGACACATCTGCCGTCATCAATAGTTATGTCATGACACACTATAATTCAGAATGAATTTAAGATTACTAATTTTTAGGGCCCGATCTAAAGGTGTACCGGTTTATTGTTTTTTTCTCTTCCTGGTTTACTTGGTGTATAAGAGTTTGTACCCGACACCGCCACCGCTGGAGCGCGTGCCAACAGTCATGCAGAGATATGTGAAGTTCAATGAACCGGTGACGTTCCCCGAGCAGACACTGAGCGGAGCGGAGATCAACAAGCTCATCAGTATCACGGAGATGTTGAACTTCGAGCGCGAAGTGCTGCAGGCGTGGCGCTTCGGCTCCGTGAGGGCCGACACCGATATGCTGGTGGTGCAGGTGCACCGAGACGTGGAGCGCCTGCAGTTCCTCATCGTATCGCTGGCGCAGGTGCGGTACATCCAGTCCGTGCTGCTCGTGTTCTCACACAGCTACTACGACGACGTCATTAACAAGCTCGTCACCAGCATCACGTTCTGCAGGGTCTTGCAAATATTTTACCCCTACTCGCTCCAGCTGAATCCTAAACGGTTCCCAGGGATCGACCCCGACGACTGCCTGAGCAACTTTGGGACGGCAGACTGTAGTACGCGCGACGGACGCCTCACTGAGCACAAGCACCACTGGTGGTGGAAGGCTTCCTTTATCTTCAATGAGTTAGACTGGTCGGTAGGTTACGAGGGGACAGTCATATTCCTAGAAGAAGACAACTATGTTTTACCGGATTTACTGCATATGCTGCGATATACTAGGCGCTCTAACTCGTATCTGCGAGACATCCACGTCATGTCCTTTGGGAGGCCGTACGCAACAGATTTAGACTATGACCTCCTATCGGTAGGCGCGTGGCGGCCGCCATACGACAAAGGACTGGCGTTCAACAAGACTGTGTGGCAGAAGATCGCGGCGCTGTCGTCGCACTACTGCACGTACGACGACCTCAGCTGGAGCTACTCGCTGCTGCACGCGCTCGGCCAGTTCCGCGGCGGCCGCGCGCACATGGCGGCCGTGGAGGCGCCGCGCGTGCTGGCCACCAGCATGTATCCCAGCGGCCGCGCTGCGCACCAACAAATCCAGTTGTGGCTGGGTGACGCTCCGATGTTTCCAGTGAGAGTGAAGGCGGTGATGCTGTACAGCAGTTCGGGGCGCGTAGACACGGGGGTGAAGCCTCCCCCGGTGGGGAACGGCGGCTGGAGCGATCTGCGGGACCATGCGCTCTGCCAGAATCCTCTCCAGACAACTACCACCAGTACCACCACCATTTATAACAACTTAACAGCGAAATTCAGGGAGTATACCGGCACTGATGAGCTCAACAATAAGAACTCGAATATCTTAACTTTGAGCTAAAAACTTAAGCATTTATTATGCGTTACCTACGTAAGTTCTCGGCAACCACGATGTGCATTAATTATGCGTTTTTTGTTGCTTTTACTGAACTGCGTTTCAATCGTGGTTAGCTACAGTCAGCCTACACGTACGTACAGAAGAAGATAAAAGAGAGAACTTAGAAACAAGAGCACCGGGTAACTATTTGTGAAGGCTCCAGTACAGTTTCATGAAATATTGAGCAACCTGTGTAAAGCTGCACGAAGCGTGGCGCGTTACTATTTAACGAAGGTGTTCTCTTACACTCGCAAGGAGTAAAGCTCGAGAGCTGAGTGCATTTCATAAGCGTTCAGGAGGCGGGATTGCAGACTCGTTTATAGTTTGCGTGGGAGAGGCGCCTCGGGCAGGCGGCTGGCGCTCTGCCAACGTCGCTCCCCGCGCCCCGCGACACGTGTTACCTACACCGCCGCTGCACGCACATAGTACATACGCAACACGTAATCGTAATCTTGTTATTTCCATGTATGCAAGTCGTTCCTGTTTGTTTCCTGCGTGTGCAGTGGTGCACTGCTGACAATGTGTGTCGCTACTGTGCTCTGAGTACGTTCTACTGTGTCTACGTGTTGCCTGATGAGTGATGAATGTCGAACGCGGTGACAACTTGTGACGCACCGGGCCGCGCCGCGCCGGTTACTGGTGGACTGGCTCGGCGAACGGTGCCTTTAGTCTGCTTGACTGCACAGAGTACATTATACCTACTTGCTTGACTGCGCACTGCTGCGAAACGCTTTAATTAATAATAAACCACTTACGTTGAGTAACCGGTTTACTACTACTACACTTTTTTTTTTAAATTTTTTTTTTAATAAAAACGTTGCCCAACACTAGGAATTTCTCCTGAACACTGATTAAAAAACATTATTATTTGGAGGGGTTCGAATTTAAACCAGGGTTTTTTATATCTTTGTACCCAATTATCATATATCTATTATTGTATCGATTTATTTTATCGTGAAATATAAAGCAAATTAGTAATAAAGTATTCGTTAGTCTCGTTGACTGTGTCTCTGGCTAGTAAAGAAATGTCTAAGGCCTTAGCCAGGCACTTTACTATACCTTTGTAATTATGTATGAGGTAATCTTTGCTAGTGATCGAGGCCAAGCAAAGTTCTATAAATAGGTATAAATAGTCCCTCTACTAACATTGAAACGTAAAGTGCACAACTGCACACACGCAGAGCTATGAGGCCGTCATGGCGATTGTTCACATGGCTTGTCTCCCGGCGCCGTTTGCCAGCCGGCACATTATGTCGCCTACTTATTGATCTTAGACGCATTGTTTCGTCACGGATTTATTCAGGAATAGGCGGCGAAGTAGGTAAGCACGGAAAATAAACACTATAGGAATCCGCTTTAGCATTGATAATGAGAGTTTTGAACACATTAGACATTATCATTTGAATTGTAATCGGAAGTTAACAGAATTAGGCGAAAGTCTCGATTTGTTTGCAGTTGAAGGGACGCTACATAGTTACACATGTATCCCTTCTAATTGAAATGAAGTTCATTAACAAAATGAGACTATGAAGTGTGCGCCGGCGGCGGGCGCGGGTGGCGCCACCTCGCGACAACGTGCGACATTAGAGAGGTGCCGCGATATCATACAAACACGACAGACGCCATGCCGTGCCTACTCAATTCCAAGTACTGTCAACTAAACTTAAACATGACCGCCTCGCTCTATAATTAGTTTGATCTAATCGTTGGTCTGTAAACAATTGAGAAGGCGGGATAGGTTTCAATTATGTAGACAATACATAATTAGTTGGTGTGCTTTACTGATAATATAGTGTGTGTAATTTGACGGTAGCATTCTGGAGGTAACGCGGGACACAATCACACATGAGACACACACGACAGGCCAATGAGGGCAACAATACCTCTTTATAAGTGGTTACCCCTGTGGGAATTATAGGCGTGCTGTTGTGTAGTAAATAGTTCAGGTACTTCTTCCTCAGCTGCTGGTGCAAGCTCGTTGTGCTCTTCTCTTCTTCATCTTGAACGGAACAGCAGAAACAGCCTGGAGATGGTTTCTTGTTAACAGTATGGACATATTATTGTACTCCAGTCAAATTAGTTGAATTTACTATTTCATTTTATTTTCTCGGAATTTGAGATACCCAGCTTCAAACTCGTATAAATTACAAACTATTACTAACTAACTATTATTAGAAAACTTTAAGATGTCAAAATATAAATATATATTTTGACATCTTAAAAGTTTTCTCAAAACCTAGCCTACATAATATGGTGAGGTGTCCGCGTCTATTAAAATCAATGGTCACAAAAATCGTTGAAAAATGTAGTTGAGGTGTAAACAAAAGTTGTAGGGAATATAATCCTCTACAACATTGATCATAAATACAAATAACAAGAAACCCATAGGAAACCAGATATTTGCAAGAAAAAAACATTTTTTGTGACCTTTAATGTCTCCCCGAATCTGAATTCGAATTCGCATTAATCCATTAAACGAGGGAGTTTTTTTCCTTCGCTGTCCCACTGCGCCAAGGCCTCAGCCAGTGCTTCTACGAACTCTTTTCGCGCGGCACCTCGAATTAGCCTTCGCACTACGTGTAGGGAGATTTATCTCTTTATTTAAGTCCATTTCAAATGTTTTGATTTTGAAGTTTCTCCATGATTTTTCCCAAAACGATAAAAGCAGTGTAACAATTGTTGGTAAACCAAATAAAATAAAAAATAAATAAAAATAAAAAAATACCTCGTTCAGCTATATAGTACCCGGGCTCTGGGACAGAAACCATCACCGCCACTTATGATATTAGTAGAGTGCACTTTACTATCGGCCATAGTATCAGCTGTATGACTGTATCGCGTGCGACCCGCGAGCGCCGTTAGCTGCATACCTTCACGCCACAGCTGCAAGGTGCTAAACTACATGCTCGCGGTATTTCTGATACATTACCCTCATTATGTACGTCACACCTCAGGGGGTGCTTTTGTTTGGTTGGAATAATTCACAGAGAGACTTCTTAGTGAAGGAGTTGCATAATATACTAGATATTAATGCAATGCTGAATTACAAGTGAAGTGTGAGTAAACCATACATTAGCCACACACATACACGCCGCGCCGCGTCGTACGTTAGTTGATACATTTTGTCATAGTTTTCAGGGTAGGAAGAAACTGCTGTAGTGCAGGTATTAAGGCTTGGATATTTAATCATTTGTACTTATACGTAATTCCCCTGCGTCGCGTATCGCTTGCTTGGCGAGCTATCACATCCAAACGTTCAGTGTTACGACTCACAACTCGCTGGAGATATCATGCATCTATTACATGTTATTCTTTTATTTCCAGTTCAGCATATAAATGCTCGTATTTGTTTACGTCATAAAACCTCCCGTAATATAGGTTTTGTCATAAAAAAGATTCCGCTTGTATTTTACGTGTATGCTTTATTACAACTGTTGCGGAGTTTTATTGATGTTCGGACAGGCTCGAGGCACTAGGGGCCCGTGGGGCCCGTGGGGCCTGTGGGGTCCATGGGGGCTGTAAAACGAGCCAGCGGTCCATAGCTATTTATATGCTATTACTTATGTTATTAATTTTAAGTTACGTATTTGCGTATTTATCCCGCTGTGCCATAAATATATACTCATATCGTTTTTCAAGTTCGAGGCCGAGTGGTCGAAGGATTTCAAGTGAGTCGTATGAGTAGTATAGATTTACCTTTACACTCAGAAAGATAATTCTGAAACTTGCCGTTCGTTCAGTTTACCAATGAATCCTCAGATACAGTCACTTGTACCCGTTATCTCACGAAACAAATCATTGCTCTGCTAGATGTAGATTTTGTGCTATAGCTGAGTTTTTAAGTGACCTTGATTCGCTCACTGTTCCAGGTAAAACTTCAAAGTAATATGGTGCATACGATTGAAAATGTTATTCTTCTTTTTGATTAGTGGCGCCTTTTAATACTGGCGGCATTTGAATACAGATGACGCGATGTCGCGGCCGCTAATGACTCACATTACGCATTCATGCTGGCGATGCTGGCCAGTTCCAATTCTTTCTCAACTTTTCGAGACCGCGACTTGTGTGCCGACGATGATCGTAAAGCGACAACCAATATTTCTGGACTCACTTTCAAGCATTTTCTGTCATTATTTAAAGACCTTCAGGAAAATCTTACGGAAATGTGTGTACATAAATGATAAAATAAATAATTTCAGAAATGAAATAGCTACGACATATCAGTATCAGATGATCAACATTTTCAAAGAATCCTAGACTATGCATCAAATTAAATTCTCGAGTTTCTCGTTCACAGTTTATTAGTCAGTGACTTACTTTGTTGTTGTGTTTTGTTAAGTCGTGGTTTAGTGCAGTCAAAATAAGCACAAAAAGGGCGGTTATTTAACCGCCCTTTTTTAACAATAATTCGCATAGAGCGCTGAAAGTTGATGGAAGTCTTGAATACACTGTTATAAATGAAATGCTAAAAGGTCTTCAAAGTCTAAAAGACTTTCACTATTTTTCAGGTATTATATGCGAATTATCGTTATTTTAAATGTTTATTTTGACTCTGGTTTTAGGGAAAGATGTTGCAAAGATAGGTTATGAACTTCAGTAAAAGAGGTCCATTGATGGGTCAACTAATCAAATAGTATTTGTTTTTTCTTATTGATTTATGAGTAAGTTCTCTTTAGTACTTACTCTTTATGTTCATCTTGTCGAAATACATTGAGGATAGATCTTCTGGCCGAGATGAGAACTTACTGACGTCGATAGCAGGTTGTGACTGTGGCGCAGTGTTTGTCCCAGAGAGTTTCATCTTGTGCCTATTTCCAAACTTGGATTTCATGCTACAAAATCAATCTCAGAGTCTATACCAATAAAAGTTTTCAAAGCCAAAATTTGTGTATCACTCCGCGAGGTTTCAGTTCAACGAGCCATGTTATTTAGTAAGTCGCGTAACAGATGTCCCGACAAATCGCCTTCGTTCTCACCGCTCAAACTTTACGAACACTAATTACAGAGAAGGCTCGTGTGTTAATAAATATGGGCGAACCAAAGCCTGCTCACACGTCAAACGCTGAGCTTTCTACTCGTTCCGCTCTATGAGCGTGGAGCGAACGAACAATTTCCACCAAAACAAATTTATCCCACCTTTCCAATTCAACTATAAGCGAATATAAATTTTGTTAAGCGGTTGCAAAGGTTAGTTTTCGTGTGCTAGTTGTGGCACAGTCTGCGGCGGCGGCGGGCGGTGCGGCGTTTGGTTTTGTTGAACGATTCATTGAGCGTGTTCTGCAGATTGGAATTATAAAGCCTTTTGTTTTGTTTGTGAGTTGTTTCTAATATTTCCTCCGAGGAGGAAGTATGAAAAAGAAAAAGAAGAAGAAGAAGAAGTAAAGAAGAAGAAGGGAGAAAGGGGGAAGGGGGGGAAGGGGGGGGGAAGGGGGGGGAGGAAGTATGGAAGTATGTTTTGTTTACGAGGGCACTTGCTTTGTGGGAACGAAATCCGTTTCTGAGGACGGAAGGTATTTGGCCTCAGGGACTCCCAACTTTAAATGAAAATTATAAAAAACTATTTAATTGAAATGAGTAGTGTATGAGTATGAGTAGTGGCGCAACAGGTTTTTTTTTACTTGAATTTTTTTACACTATTGAATAGCTCTATTGAATACAAAGAAGCTTTGAGGCGTTGTACATTGCCGTGTTGACGGCGTGCTCGTGTTTCACGCACATCTCAAAGGGATACCGCGCCCCGGAACACAAAAAGCTAAGAAGAAACTTGGGTGGTTTTTAGTCAGTAGAAGTCTGACACTCCCTTCCGCTCCACTCAGAGCGGGAGGAGTCATTTAATGATTTACCACCTACCAAAAAAAAGGCGTTGTATATTATAAATTACTCTCAAATATGTTCAATCTTTCTATCTACATTGTATTTAAAGAGCCACTGGTTAATTCAAACAAATATGGAGAGCTTTTAAACAACTCCTAATACTCTTGTTTGCTCACTACCAAACAAAGTTAGACACGGAAGGCACGCGTACCAAGCGAGCCACTTCTTTTTATTTCGTCCATTATCCACACTCGTCCATTTTACATTCTGAAAGCCCATTTCTCATTCCGAGTGTAATGTAAGCAGTTATTTGGCCAGTTTCCATCTCCTAAATCATGATCAGACAAGTTAGCTACAGGCTGCGCCACGGGACGGCGGCGCGGCGGTGGCGGAGGTAAACTCATTGCGCCCACCTGCAAGCATTACCAACCCAATCCGATTCCACATCGCTACCATTGCGAGCGAAAAAAGCGCCCGCAGACCGCCCATGAATATTCATAGCCGATGTCCCACTCCCCGTCCCGCCCCCGTCCCGCGCTCCGCCAGCGTCCACATGCCCACGTGGACTAGCAAACCCGAGCGTCCTTCGTCTGACTTTTATTAATTTGTTTGTTGAACGAGTTCTGATGTCGATATTTATGTGCGAGACCAATATAATAGTCCCACCACACGCTGTGTGCGTACATCAAATATTAATACAGCGGTTTCATTTGTGGCGATACGTTATAATTCATTCAATGACTTTATATTACCACTTAGTTTTTTTTCTCAAACAAGCAAGTAGTATTTTTTTTTTTTTAAATAAACGTTGCCCCACACTAGGAATTTCTCCTGTATCGTGGGTGCGTTCACAAACATAAAAAGTCACATACACAAATACCCAGACCCGAAACAACTATCTGCAGGCCAAACAAATATTTGTTCCGTGCGGGGATAGAACCCGCGACACGCAGCGCAGCAGTCCAATCGCTTAGCAACTGCGCCAACCGTGCTATTATAAGAGGCTTGTGTTCGAGAAACTCGAGTAAGTTTGCGAGGTGCCTGGAAAGGCTCGCAGGGCAGCGTGATAGCACGGGATGCATCGCTCTGCGCGTGACAATAAGCTAGCGTGTTTCTTTACTCACAGAGAATTACAAAAAAATGTTGTGGTTTAATATCGACACATCTAAATGCTTATAAAAAAACATAATTTTGAACGAAAAATTAGCTCCGCATTCAGATAAATGATCAAAGGACGTTTCAATTACTGTTACAACTCTGTTTTGGCAGAATGCTTTTATATGTGGATGTGTGAGTGAATGGACTCAGCTGTGATTAATGAGTACCTAATGATTATTGCTTGCATCCATAAATAAAATGACGTTCATTTATACCCCGCGAGTGTTGCGGGAGAGCGGGTCCAATCAGAGCGCAGCACGCAGCGCGGGGCTATAATGAGACGCTGCTCAAACAGACCATTATCGGACTTGCGCATATCCCGAACTATACTGGCAAACTTGCAGCCAACGATCCATCACTGATACGACTCGTGGTGTAGAACCACGCAATAGGCAAGGATAGAAGTCTTACTGTGGCATGTAATGTCCGCGTGATAAAGGCGTAATGTTTGCCGGCTGATGTTAAGCAAGAACAAAGAGTAGCAACTGATTGTCTACGAGAGAACCAACTCTACGGTCTGTTCTCCCGCGTGCTCCACCACGCCTTGCGCTCAAAACTGCAGCAGATGCAAAGAAGAGAGGAGGAGGTGGATGAAGTTCAATTTGGTCTCTCTTTGTTGGTTTTTATGTCTCGAACTAGCCTAGTTTACGATTGATCTATTCCTTTATGGTATTGTTTTCTAATGTTCGCGAGGTAAAATGATGTGGTACTTCTGCGTGTGTTAGTGTTTGGAAACATCGGCGCATTAGTAGCGGCAGGACGGCGCGTGGCGTGGTGCAGGTAGAGCGAAACATTCGGACGATATCCGTGTGACGAGCGAGTTTAGTTGTTGCTGCAACAAATCATCGTGTTGTGAGTTGCGCGTTTGCGCGTGTTGAGGCTGCAGTCTGTAACTATCCATAGTTAAACAACGTAGTTTGGATATCTCTGGGAGGTTTGTTTTGGATATGGTTGAGTTATGTCATTGTGTTGTTCACGTAATGTGTTCGTAGTGAGTACACTGTTGGGTTGCTATATGAGAGGTTTTTAAACCGTGTTTAGATTTTGGATGTAGAAATGTTCGCTGATTCGCTCTCCACCTAACCGGTAGTGACAGTTGAAAATCTTGTTTCTCTCGAAAACTGTGATGTGAATTAAATTTACAAAATCACGTTCCCAGAAACATTTCGTAAACATTTCAGCAAAGCAGCTGCGTCAGGTGCTGCAGTTCGCGCTCCGCACAAATTACTTACGTCCGCGTCGTCGCGTCGTCGCGTCGCCACCTTCACGTAGCTGTATATCTGTGCTGACTGAATTACAACTCTCAACATAACACTCACGACTTATTTTTGTGTTGCAGTTTATTTAACAAAGCGGCGCTTCCTACAAAATACTCAAACCTCAACATAGTTGTGAAAAGTCAAGGCAGATAATGAATTCAGTAAAGTCAGTTGTTGCTGGAGCGAGCTGCCTCGTGACCACGCGTCCGCAAACTACTAATATGTAGATGAATCACTTCGGCAACTGACCGTCGCCGTCGCCGGAATAAGTTTTGGTGCTCTGCGACTGCGGCCGATCGCTCTTGTCGTTGTCACATCTGAATGTGTTTGGTTCGTATGGTCCTACAGAACCAAATACATTCTTGGTCGGACCAAAAACGTGCAATAAATGTACCAGAGCATAATTATCAGAATACCAATCTTTTATACTCATTGGATATCTATCCCAAACGGATTGTTTCAATTTAACCATATCGATGGTTGCAGCCACGGCATGAACTACCTTTAGTAAATTTATAATTAATTAAATTCCGATACTTGCTTGATATGAAGTTACTTTTATTAGCAGCAGTTTGTCTAATTAATTTTTCACGGTAAAACTTGGGAACAAGTGTACCACCTTGCCGAGATCGGACTAGTAACTGTCTCTAAGGCTCTTGATGCAAATCTCCTGACTCTAAATATAAAAAAAAACAAAATCATAACATTCTCCAAAACAATAGCCTCTCGACCTCCACGTCATCTTGTACTTAAATACCACACATGCTGCAGTTACCAGACTTCACCGCTAACACACTGTTCTTGCCTAGTCATAGATCACACTGCCTCAATTAAATACCTTGGCATCACACTAGATGACAACATCTCATTCAAATCTCACATACACTTGCTCTCTGGTCGCGTTAGGAAGCTGATACACGTTATGAAAAAACTACGTAACTGTACACCATTTAAAATTCTACGTACAATTTACCTCGGTTTGTGTCAGTCAGTACTTCAATACGGGATTTCTGTTTGGGGTGCAGCCGGGAAAAGCACTGTTATAGAGGTAGAAAGAGCTCAAAGAGCAGTGATAAAAGTAGCTTTAAGAAAACCTTTTCGCTACCCAACAGATTTTATTTATAAGGACTTTGATGTCTTAAGGGTGCGGCAATTATTTATTTTAAAAGCAACCCTACATGTTCACAAAACCCTAAAAAAAAGATCCGACTACGAAAAAATTATCTCGAAACGCGTCCTCTACATTCCCCCACCAGAAGCAAATAGCCTGTTAGCCAGACGATGCCCATTCTACTCACATATCCATATTTACAATAGAATTAGTAAAAGCTGCAACATTCAAGACTTGAACAACTTTTCATGCAAAAAAACTTTGATAAAATGGTTAGCCAACCTATCGTATGAAGAGACGGAAGAAATTTCAAGTTAACTAAATTATACCAAAAATAGAAATACACACACACACACTCACATACATATTGTCGTGTTACTTACCCCTAACAAGTAAAAGAGGGTAAGTAATTTAACAATTGAATTTAATTTAGAGGTAAGAGGTAAAAAATACAAATAAATCTATAAAAAAAACGAACCTTCCTAACTCACGCTTTAAATCTCGAAGGCTGGCCAGCAGATTACGGGCAAGTCCTTTGGGGAGGCCCGGAGAATACGTTGGAGGTACTTCGCGTCGCGAGGATCACGGGCGACTCCTTTAGGGAGGTCCGGAGGATACGTTGGAGGTACTTCGCGTCGCGAGGATCACGGGCGACTCCTTTAGGGAGGCCCGGAGGATACTTTGGAGGTACTTCGCGATGGTTCTTCTTAGGAACTCAGATAATAACTTGTAGACGTGATGATTCCTCTTCAGAAACCAGATCTCAACTGGAGGGCATCCTTCAGAAATCCCTTTTTATAAAACCATCTCTCCGTTTTTTCCATCCAATTGTCTTTTAATTCTTTCCAGAATTTAAGTTCTTGAAATCAAAAATTGTGAGTTGCCTGTATTTAAAACGGCCTGTATTATTCAGTCAAAAACTTCCTCAAAGAATTTCTGTGAGCGTGTTAATTAATTTTATAAGCGTGAGATAAGTTACAGTAAATAGAAATTATCAATAAATTACATTATTTGAGCTAATATATTAATAAAAATAAATTAAATTATATAAATCAAATGTAACCTTCATAGTTCTAACCACTAAGAAAAACTATGACACAAATTAAAAGAAAAAGTAAATGACATATTGACAACTGACGTTATGTCACACGAAAAGTAAACAATGAAAAATTATAAGATTTAATATTTTAAAACAGTAAAAACAACGTTAATAAATAGAATAAGATCGATTATAAGACTGCCAACAAAAATAGTTGTCGCCAAGGCGCGAAATGAGACGTAAAATGGACATTTTATGAAAGATGAGGATGATTAGTAAAAGTGTAAGTATAAATCTCAATAAATACTATATTTCCCCAACGACCCCGAGAAAATTTTTGGTCTAGAACAAAAATTTTGTAAGGTTAAAGTATAACAGCATTCACAAAACGTACATACTTCATTCAAATACACCGACATCTTACGAAGTTAGGTCAGGTAGGATTCACATTCAATGATCACTACGCAACCTGATAAGTTAATAACTTTAAGGCTTATTTTCGGAGTTGTAATCCGCTCTCGTCTAAAACCCATTAATAACATGAAGTAAAAAAATTTTTAACAAAGGCTTATTTTTAAAGGAGTTGTAATCCGCTCCTAGTCAACTTTAGTTGATAAATAACAACACCGCACTCGGTAAACTCCGAGTTAACGTCAGGGCAGCTCCCGCAATAGTAGTCGGTATGCTCCGAGTAAAACGTCAAGGGCAGCTCCTATCAACTTTTAGAGTTAATAGATAGAAACAAGAGTCATACTAACTTGTAGAGTTAGTTGAAACGAACGTTAGGTAATATGAAACTAAAAACATTTCAATAGAGTTATCTGATAAGAACAGATATAAAGAAAGATTAATAAATAATCTTATAATGGTTTAAGAACCGATGAATGAATTAGAAAATAAATAGAGTTTTAATAAGCCGAAAAGGAACTCTATTTTAGAAGAGGGAAAGAAGAAAGAGATGAGTCATGTGTATATATAAAAAAAAAAAATATTTACATAATTATATACATTATATTTTAAAATCTTTAATATGCCATTTGGCTTGGTTGCCATTAGGATCCACAAGTATGTAAACTAACGGGGATAGTTTCTGCAATACAGTAGACTTAACATATTTTGGCGCTAGTTTTGCGCTGAAATAAATCCCAGCCTGACTATGTACATAGTTTCTTCGCCAGACTGTATCTCCTACGTTATATTCTTTAAAGGAACGACTTTCGTTATAACGAGAAGAGTTACGAGCATGAGCAATATGAAGGGCTATCTGAACTTTATCGAAAATTGCAGATAATAAACCTATGTTAGTAGCATAGATGTCCCTAGGTAGAAAAACGATTTCATCAAGATTATTAGTTGGCGTATAAAGTGAGCCAGTAGTAACTGTCTCTCGTCCAAAGAGTAAAAAGTTAGGTGAGAAACCAGTGGTAGCATTAGTTGTGCTGTTCATAACGTATTGGACTTTAGGAAGGTGGGTGTCCCAAGATCTATGGTCATCACCAACCAAAGATGACAAAGCTGTGATTATGGTACGATTGTATCTTTCAGTGGGATTAACTTGAGGGCAATAGTGAGGAGAGAAAAATATGTGTGGTATGTTATATCTGCCCAGAAAGTTGCGGAATTCATCGGATTGGAATTGAGATCCATTATCCATAATAATAGTTTGTGGTACTCCATGAACCAGAAAAACAAAATTTTCTAAATTAGAGATGATGTTAGCACTAGTAGACCGTTTTAGTGGAAATATCAGGGAATATTTAGTAAAACAACAGTTAACTACTAAGATAAATTGATTTCTACGTCTAGTCATAGGTAGAGGACCCATTAGATCCAAAGAAATTGTTTGAAAAGGCCTGGAACAAATTTTTGGTTTACCCATAAGGCCAAAGGGAGAGTGATTTGCGTGTTTGTAAGTTAAGCAAGTATCACAGATAGAAATTATTTTAGCGATATCTTTAAACATAGCTGGCCAGTAATATAGGAGTGATAATTTTTTATAAGTTTTAAAGATTCCTAGATGAGGCTGATCTGGGGACCCATGGTTATCTTTGACAAGGGTTTCCCGGAGATCAGGATGAGGAACTTCTTTCCACGCGAAATCTTCAGTTAACGCGTAGGGAGATTGGGTATAGCGGAATAATTTATTTTCGCGAATAGTATAATTAGGATATCGATCAGGACTGTTACGACATTCCAAAAGTATTTTGTTATAGTGTTCCAATGCTGGAGCTACGGTTTGAGGATTAAGTAAGATAGGATTAACACCAAGTGGACATGATGTACGGGAGAGTAAATCAGGAACTAAGTTGTCTTTACCTCTTTTGTGTTTTAGAGTAAAATTAAAAGATGACAACCTAAGAGCCCACCGTGCGAGTCTACCAGATGGATTAGACAATTTTAAGAACCATTTAAGTGCTGCGTGATCCGTATAAACAGTGAATTGTTTACCATTATCGATATAACAACGCCAATGTTCTAAAGCTGAAATTACCGCAAGAGTTTCTCTTTCTGTAGTTGAGTAATTTCGTTCGTTTTTACTAAGAGATTTGCTCATATAAGCTATAACTACTTCCTTGTCGTCTTTTAGTTGTGTTAACATACCTCCGATGCCGAAGTTAGAAGCATCGCAATGTACAGAGAAAGGGAGATCGTAATCGGGACAAGCTAGTATAGGAGTAGTTACAAGAGCTTCTTTTAATTTATTAAAAGCCAGAGTAGCATCTTTATCCCAAATGAATTTAGGAGCATTTTTACCGGAAGAAGTTAACTTATTAAGTGGAGTTGCAATTGTGCTGAAGTTAGGAATAAAACGGCGAAACCAACTACAAGTTCCAATAAATTTTCTCACTTCTTTACGAGTAGTGGGAGTAGGAAATTCGAGTATTGCTTTAATTTTAGCCGGATCTGAGCGTAAACCGTTTTCATCTACAATATATCCTAAGTATTTAAGTTCATTTTTAAAGAATTGACTTTTATCAAAGTTAATAGTCAATTTAGCAAACGTTAATTTCTCAAGAACTTTAACTAGGTAAGAGATATGCTCTTCAAATGATTCAGAAATGATTATTATATCATCAAGGTAACAAAAGACCTTATTGTCAAATTCAGGAGTAAAAAGCATGTCCATAAGTCTTTGCTGGGTAGCTGGAGCATTAGTTAAACCAAAGGGCATGATAACAAAGCGATACATGCCTCTACCAGGGACATAAAAAGCCGTTTTATCTTTATCCGCTTCATCTTTCAAAGGGATCTCCCAAAATGCTTTAGCAATATCAATGCTTGAAAGAAATTTAGCGTTTTTAAGATTATCTAAAATTTCGTTAACAAATGGAAGGCTGTACGCGTCCTTACGAGTAACTGAATTAAGTTTACGACTATCAACACAGAATCGCCATTCGCCATTCTTTTTAGGTGTAATGATAACCGGAGAAAGCCAAGGACTTTCGCATTTTTCAATAACGCCCCACGTTGGGCGCCAAACTGTCGTGTTACTTACCCCTAACAAGTAAAAGAGGGTAAGTAATTTAACAATTGAATTTAATTTAGAGGTAAGAGGTAAAAAATACAAATAAATCTATAAAAAAAACGAACCTTCCTAACTCACGCTTTAAATCTCGAAGGCTGGCCAGCAGATTACGGGCAAGTCCTTTGGGGAGGCCCGGAGAATACGTTGGAGGTACTTCGCGTCGCGAGGATCACGGGCGACTCCTTTAGGGAGGTCCGGAGGATACGTTGGAGGTACTTCGCGTCGCGAGGATCACGGGCGACTCCTTTAGGGAGGCCCGGAGGATACTTTGGAGGTACTTCGCGATGGTTCTTCTTAGGAACTCAGATAATAACTTGTAGACGTGATGATTCCTCTTCAGAAACCAGATCTCAACTGGAGGGCATCCTTCAGAAATCCCTTTTTATAAAACCATCTCTCCGTTTTTTCCATCCAATTGTCTTTTAATTCTTTCCAGAATTTAAGTTCTTGAAATCAAAAATTGTGAGTTGCCTGTATTTAAAACGGCCTGTATTATTCAGTCAAAAACTTCCTCAAAGAATTTCTGTGAGCGTGTTAATTAATTTTATAAGCGTGAGATAAGTTACAGTAAATAGAAATTATCAATAAATTACATTATTTGAGCTAATATATTAATAAAAATAAATTAAATTATATAAATCAAATGTAACCTTCATAGTTCTAACCACTAAGAAAAACTATGACACAAATTAAAAGAAAAAGTAAATGACATATTGACAACTGACGTTATGTCACACGAAAAGTAAACAATGAAAAATTATAAGATTTAATATTTTAAAACAGTAAAAACAACGTTAATAAATCGAATAAGATCGATTATAAGACTGCCAACAAAAATAGTTGTCGCCAAGGCGCGAAATGAGACGTAAAATGGACATTTTATGAAAGATGAGGATGATTAGTAAAAGTGTAAGTATAAATCTCAATAAATACTATAATATACACACACACACATACACATACACACACACATACTCACACACCCAGTCATACTCATACACACTAACATACAACAAGCTAGAATACTCACTTTATATCATCAATAAACTTTTTACTTTACTTTCTTACTTTAAATTTTACTTACTTTTAATTACCAATTTTGTTTTGTTCGTAGATAATAAGTACTTATTATTTTAAAGTTAACGTAACTCCGGCCCCCAAGATACAGGCACAGCCTAGTTTGGGGACCTCTATTCTATAAGCATGTTAAAATATAATTTGTTACATTTTTTTTATTAACGTTAAGTTAGATTAAGGATTTACTGTACTGTAACAACGATTTAAATAAAATTATTATTATTTTCGGAATGTGTTTTTTCTTCTCAGCTCTTAGACTGGATTTTTACTACATTTACGGGTCGAAACCAAAGCAAATGTAGCGTGTGGTGTGTGTGTGTGTGTGTGTATGTGTGTGTATGTGTGTGTGTGTGTGTTGCGTGTGAGATTTTTATGTGTTGTGATGAGGTCCTACTTCATTCTCTTCTATCTGCATAAACTTTATTATTATTATTATTATTAATTAGTGATACTAAACATCGCTGGCTTCATTGATACTCTAAGTAATGTAGTTAGTTACCGTCCTCTCGACAGCTGAGCTGAGGTCACAGATAGCTGACAGACCACAGTGTCGATAGTAACAACATCTCGCAAGTACAACTTGCTGTGTTATCACAATGTTCATGATTATGATGATGTCGGCGTTGTGACGACGTGCACCTGCCAGGCAGACATACGAGTGTGTGGAACAACCGATGTACTACAATTAAGGAGTGTCCATGCTTATCTTTTTAGACGTCTTTTCGCTTTTACTGCGTGCACATAAAACTGTTACTTAATTCTGCTCGATAAGTGTGCTCACTGCTCTAATCACCAATACTCGCACATTTATGGGTATTTCTATTCTTCTTCTTTTTCAAACTTTAAATATGTCAACCAACTCAAACCTATCACAGAGTCCTCAAATTCAGCAAAACGTGTCAATGTGTACGAGTATGTATGTAAATACTTATATATTGAATGTATGTGTCAGAGTTAAAATCAATTAATAAAGTGAAAAAAATCAATGAATGCTGATTAGTTCGCTTATCAGCTAGCTAAGCCGCCACGAGCCTGTAGTAATGTTTGTAAAATGTACATGGTCTCTAATGCCCAGCATTTACATGAAGATTTACTGAAATGCTGTAATCCGCTGAAACGTGTCCGATCGCGAACATTCATCAAACAAAGTGAAACTAATTTGAAAGTCAAAACAGATTTTAAATTGGAGTTTAAACGTTTTTACTGAAAAATATGTTTTTTGAATAATTAAAACATGGCAATTGTTGTTGATATTTGTTTTGAAAATCACAATCTGAAGAAATTTATAATCGATACAATATCGACTCGAAGTTTGCAAAAAAAAAATTGGCAAAAATTATAATTGGGTATTAAAACCTACACAGGAGGAGCTCGTGGCTTAATAAGAATTGCCACTCGGGTCGGTCTTTTTGTAAAGCTGTGCTTGCCTAGGTCGCACAGACCGACCGATGGGTGACTGCCCGACATAACGAGTTTCTTCCGTGCCTCGGAAAGCACGTTAAGCTGTTGGTCCCGGCTGCCATATATAGATCTTTGGCAGTCGTTACAGGTAGTCAGTGACCTGAAATGCTGACATCCAGTCTTACCAAAGAGTATCGTATTACCTAGTATTAACTGGGTTGTGGAGGTCAGATAGGCTGTCGCTCTATGTAAAATACTGGTATTCAGCTGCATCTGGTTAGACTGGAAGCCGACCCTAACATAGTTGAGAAAAGGCTAGGCAGATGATGATTAAAACCTACACGGCTCAGTTTGTGGAACAACTTTAAATGATTTTTAGAAGTACAAGTAATTTTTACACCAGTATGACGTTGTAATAATTATGGTCCATGTGGAAGAACATCAACAGAATACAAGAAATGAGTAAAGTATCGTTATAGACATGTGTTGTGCGTGTCCACCATCAAAGCATGTTGTTCAATTTATTTAGTCCTGTAATCCGCCGCGAACACGCGCCGACACAGCTTCACTTTGAAACCGATACCACCGCGTGCTGTGATACTGTCGATAGCGAACGACTCACTGGGGCTACTTGGAGGTAAGTATACTAGTTCGCGCTAAGCTGTACTCATTGGTGGGCACTACTGCGAATAGACTAGGGATTGTATAAAACAGTGGTACTTTGGGGGTTCCTGGTCACTACGGGGTCTCCAACGAACCTCTTGTGACTCAATGATGAGGCGATGAGTATCTCGCATTTTTTTTTGTGAGTTGGTAATCATCAAATGACCATCTCATCCCTCCAGCTCTGGGCAGAGCGGAGAGGAGTGTCAGACTTCTACTGACTGAAAACCACCCATGTTCCTTCTTAGCCCTTTGTGTCGAGGCCGCGGTATCTCTTTCGAACCCGCAGCCGCGACGGGAGTATCTCTCGCCTTGCGTCACTTGGCATGTTTTTGTTTCGCGACGTAATCAGCTTTTGCGCGCGTTCTCAGGCGCGGCCACAATGCGCAATGTTGTCTGTATCTCGTGTCATCGTGTGCTCGTGTACACCAAGATGTACAACGAGATGAAGAGAAACTTTGGTGTTCTTTTCAAGTTACATGCTCGGATGAAGAGTTCGCAGTTTGTGTCCTGTACTACTTACTACTTGCAAGCATTTTTTTTTTGTATTAGTTTGTATATTTAGGTTAAGGTATTTGTCTATGGGTCTTTGTTACCTGAAAATAAATGTATTCTGTTCTATTCTATTGTATTACAAAGCACGTTTCTTTGCAAAACACTTGGTTCCAATAAAAACATCCAATATTCACGACTTGCTACAGAACACACTGTCCACAATTCATCACCTTCCGTCTATAACAAAGTACGTAATCTCAATACAGAGCGCTCCCGGAAGCGAGGCTCACTTCCGGCGCGGCTGAGCTGTTGCGTCACTTCCGGTGACAGTCACCATTAACTAGCAGCTTGCACCTTTCATTATAAATGTATAGAATAAGCTGTTACTTGGAGCATGATGTACGGAGTCGGATCAACAGACGCTTCTCTGCAAAATTGTATGCGAGTATGTACAACGCAAACATTTCGTTATAACCGGTATATTGTTGTCTCTCTTAATTACAATTAAAGTAGGATATTTGGTATTTTTGCACTGATCATGATTGTGGGTGTGTAGCCCTACTACGACGTAGCGTTACTACATCGTTGAATACACAGACAGCTTAGGGTTGAATAACTCATTCGTAGCAATGCTACGACGTAGCACTACTAAGCCGTAGCGTTACTACATCGTGTAATCACTCATTCGTAGCACTACTACACCGTAGCGTTGCTACATCGTGTAATCACAATTTTTTTGATGCTACGACGTAGCCGTTGTGTTAGATAGGAAAGTGCTAATAGAGTCATTTTTCTATAAGTATGTTTAACAGCCGTCCACAAGTGTATCGTGAGCGCCTGTTGCTCGACTGCTGTTACAACGAAGTAGTTTAATATCTTGCACTATTTACTGCACAGATTCATCTTTATTCTGCGTTTTAACAATACTTTACATGCATAGACAAATGTGCAATTAAAATAACTGGTCGTATATTATACACGTAGTCTAAACGTACATATTGTATGTATGGTATGTATGTATGTATGTATGTAGGTAGTAAATGTAAATCACGTGTGCGGTATTATTCCTCAATGTTGCAGCGAGCGGCGCGGATCACGCGGATATATGCGGATATACGGTGGATATCCTCATGTAGTACACATATCGTGCGCTACCCGCACCGCACCGCACCGCACCGTACCACACCGTACCGCACCACACCGCAGTCACCATCAAATCATACGGATATAAAATACCGAGTACCTCTCTAGTATCTTTCCCCAGTAGAAATATACATAAAATTGAGACATGACTTACAGATAGTGATCTCGTAGCGAACCGAGCGGGTCCCATCTATAAAGTTATATGATAGTTGTGTTACTGCTGGGACCGGCGGGTAACGTTACGGCACTGCCGGGCGGAGGCCGCGCGGTAGTGTGTCATCACAATTCTATGCATTTAGAAACAGCGGCGTCCCAGGCGGACCTCTTGCACCCTTGGACCCGCCGAGCTCCGTGACGTACATGATTTATACGTCAACTCTCTCTGTCGGCTCCTGTTATTACCTTTTTTTTTTTGGGGTGTGAAAATCAACACATAATCAATAATCCGCTCTGACGCTCCCCACCTGGGCAGAGTGAAAGGGAGTGTCAGACTTCTACTGACTAAAGACCACCCATGTTCCTTCTTAGCCCTTCATGTCGAGGCCGTGGTATCTCTTGCGAACAACCCGCAACCCGACGGAACAGGACCCGTCGGGGCAGCGGGAAAATCTTTCTTTTAATGATGCTCTGAAGTAATAACAGGTTATCACCTCAGAGCATCATTAAGAGAAAGATTTTGAAAATTGTTCAACACAAAAGTGAAATAAGGTATTCGTCGTTCGATCGCTTATCTAAAGTAAAGATATTAGTTGAGTGCTTCGTATTTGATATTGTAAGTGGTTTACTTTGTGTTACTTTTGGTTCCCACTTCCCAGTTCCCGTAGACATCGCGTACATACCGCGGCGGTAACCCATCTGATCTCGTTACTTGCTTGTTGAACATGTTTGTGCAGGTTGGGAGTCGAATTCTGTCTGCTATCTAAAATATATAGCTCCCGCACAAAGCCGGGGCGAAATGCTAGTGTAAATATAAAGGAAGGTAGAAAAATGGTAATCTCCGTATTCTTGAAAAGCCTTATAAGAGAAAACCAATCTCAAAGCAATGTGCGGCGCGGCGCAGCACGACGCGGCTCGGGCCGGCGCGGCGCGGTGCGGGGTGGGGTGGTGCGGTGCAGTGCGGGGCGCGGGACACATTAAAACGTTCCAGGCAAAGAGATTTAAAAGACTTATAGAGCGGACATTGGGAATATTTTCGTAAATATTTGAATGTGTCTGGTTGCAGGCGAGTCCCACCGCGGAAGTACTGCGTGGGTATGTACACGTAAATGATGCACATTTGTCATCGTTCTGCCGTTTATGTACTGAATCTCAGTGACGTACTACATATTGCAGCCATTGCGCAATACATTGAATTGCTGATATAACTATACTGATGTTAATGTTAACGTAGCGGAATATTGTTGTGTTTGCAACAGTAAGTGTAGCAGCAACGCTGGCGTGGTGTGCGGTACACAGCGCTCGGTGAAATAGTGCGCGTTTATCAACAACAGTCGCGCGATCTAAACGAGGCGCTTGTAATGCAAACATTAGCGCATTTACCTTCGGAACAGCGTAATGTGTTGCCGGCAAGTGTGGCTGACTTAGCTATCAGCAATGGGTATCTACAACGTCAGATATTTGCTATTCTACATCAACATGAAGGGTCCCAGGATACGTTGTAGATTTAGATATTAAAAGACTATTCATATTGTACGTATTTAATGATTTCCACAGTATTTCTCTGCTGTTTATGACGGAAATATGTTTTCTTATGTTTTAGTCTAACCTCAACTTGTGTGGATAAAAATAGTTCTGGTGATGCGGTATAGTAGGCAGACATCTTTAGACAAAATACATCGTACCTTTTGCTTCCTAACAAGTAACAACACTAAGTCGTTCGTTCCAGAAGTTCTTCGTTGAAGTCTGCAGAGTGCAAGTACGGGGTGCGACAGAACTGTAGGCATCAGTGTTGTTACAGTGAACACGTCATACCGACATTGAAGCGGAATGCTCTCGAGATCAGCGAGGACATATGACTGCCACTTGCCAGCCACGGTGCATCTGGTGTGCAGATAATTACTGTACTGAAGTCTACAAGCTGAATTTTTAAATCCCTGACAAAACAAACTTTACAAAATGCGGAACTTAGCTAAAAAAAAAAAAATCAAGTATCACTGACTCATAATAGAAACAATAATACTAAGAGTACTGTAGTTTACATACAGACTCTACCTAAGCAGAGATGAGCGGAGCGGAGAGGACACATGCGAACATATTATTTTCAAATTTTCAAATTCAAATTCATTTATTTCGTGAACACAGGGTACATAAACATAAGTTGATACAATAAATAAGAGCCGTGCTGTGTCCCGCCAAAAGGCATACAAAATATCAAAGAGTTTTTAAACATTAGAAATTCAAAGTAAGTACTATAAATATCATTATAAATCATGTCATAATTACATAAAATTGTTCATAAAATGTCACAAAGAATACAAAAATAAAAATAATAATGTCACAAATTCATAACACAATTATCACAATATAAAAACAGATTCGATTAAATTAAGGAATTAAAATTTGTCATTTAGATATTCGTCAACAGAATAGTACACTTTGTTATTTAGCAGATTGAACAATTTTCTTTTAAATCGTTTATGTTTGTGCTTGAGATAACCTGGCCTGGTAACTTATTATCAAAGACGTCATTCAAATATTACTAGCTACTTAAATCTCTTTGCTTATTATATAGTTTTTGAGCCATTGCATAAAAGCTTTTGCTTCAAAATTTTGTCTTGGTTGCTAACACTTGTAACTTTTTCGAGCGACGTTTACTTTCAACAAAATTATATAAATTCATATTGTGTTTTATAAAAATACAGGCTTCATAAATATAGAGTGACGGTAAAGTTAATATTTTTAGTTTATGAAACTGTGGCTATTAGTTGACATCTACATTACGTCTCTCGTCTCTCCTGTGATTGGTCGAATATTGCATCTCCACTCCGCTCCGCTTTTCTCCACCTTGGTAACCCTACCCTACGGAACTATATCTTGATTGGTTTTCAATAAAGTGGTAAATGCTAAAGGTAGCACAGAAGAAGTTAAGACAGTACAGTAAGAGAGTGCTGCAAGCAGCGCGCCGTGCCCGGACGACCAACGGGCGCGTACGGCCCGCGCCCGGTGGCGGTATTCTCGGCCGGTAAAACGTCCTTTATGAACGTTAACAGGCAATCGAAGTTGCGTCCGCCTTCTTAACAGTTTAATGTCCGTCGTGGCGCACTAAGTGAAAAGTTAAGATTAATTTAGAACAATAGTCGCCGTCATCCCGTCGGGTTGCCTTAACGGCACAACTTTCAATTCTCCGTCCGTTCCGTTTTGTAAACGGTAGTTGCGGAGTTGTGAGCGCCGAGCTATAGTTATTATCGCGCACCTATTGACGCGAAATTATTGACGTGGCGTGACGCCGCCCGAAACCGGTCCAGCGCGAGCCGGATGTCGCCGGACGATAGCCGGATGAAACGTTACGTTGTAACACAAGTTGCAGCACGGACGCGGCGCTCCACGATCCGCAGTGTTCTTAAACTGTGCATTTTGTGCAGATGTAGAACAATTTAGTGTATTGTATTCGGCGGGAGATTGCTCGCTCGCTTGCTCGACGAAGCGTTCTCAGATAACCAGATATTTTATTGTCGTAACCGGAATACAATCAGTTGCGCGGTTATGCGACCGACTGAACTAAACTTATTTAGCTGTGGACGGTTAGTGCGCCGAGTCCTACGACACAGTTTAAATGTTTCTGGGAACAGATTTATAGTTCAGGTTGTATGTTGTTTATAGTGGGGCTGGCGGGGGTGGGGTGCATGGTACAGGTGTATAGGGGGGGGTGTAGTACTGTGAGTCGACGTTGATACACGTCCCACGGCGGTGCTGCGGCGACGCATTCTCTGACGAATAACTTATGTAGCTGTTCTCCAAGATACTTTAAGATGTCAACTATGTTGCGTTCGTGGGTTAGTAGACACGTCGCCTTCCGCAGTGATGCACCAACAGTCCGACACTACTCATTACTTGCAAACATCCACTACAAGTAACGCCGTAGACATAAATCTTAGATTGAACCTGTTCCATCTGAACGTGAACAAAGCTCAGTGCACACTAGCGCAGACTATGATGCACTTGAGGTAACATCTCCTCGACATTGTACCAGCGCTGAGTGCTAACTGTTCACACCCGCGGACGGAGCGCACTCGGGGCGAGTGGCTGACTCGACTCACTCGACTGGCTCGAGCACTGGCGCGAGCACTGGCGCGAGCGCCACTCACACAACGCTCTCGTGTTATGATCATAATAATGTGGCACTTTTAACAAAAGTTTATAAACTTGAGTTATTGTTAGCTACACTACGAGTATGTACTGACGGGGTTTAAATAATTAAAGGTGAGACAACTCAACTTAAATAGATTAAACTTTATCAAATAGCTTTCATTATTTTACGTTAGTTATTTCTGACCCATTATTTGTAAAAACTTCTCCAATAGTGGAAAAAAAAGTATTTACGCATACCTTTGCTCTTTTAAAAGTTTGTGTTCTACCCCTCGACGCCCGGCCGTGCCCGCAACTTAAGATTATATTGAGATAAACGGAAACCACACACATACATAGAATTGCTCTGTTGTGGACACAGTGAAGCGGTGCAATGTTGACATAGAGCTAAACATCTTCACAACATGTTCACAATCACATAACAACGGCTGCTGTCTGCGGGGACCGGCTAGTGCACAGTGCACGGTGCACAGTGGAGCGGTCCACTCAATAATGTTATGCATGGCTTGCAGGGCTACCCCATACATAATCATACATACGTCGCCAGATGCCAGATGGATATGGATGTAAATTTCTGATTATTTGGTCTATTCCCAGATTTATAATGTTGTTTTCAAAAACTAGACAAGGAAAACATATCGGCCTCAATATCGGCCTATATCGGCGTACAAGTCACACATCGTCATTAATTGATGATGAACATTGGTTAGAACAGAAAACAATTATTGGAGTCGATTGAGTGCGTGAAGTCTCAATACCCTTTTGGAAGTCGTCACATTCACAGATAAAACTAGTCTTCACTTGAAAGATTATGTAATTTGATTAGAAAAATTTAGAAATTTCATGTGTCAAAATGACAAAAAAATGTCAAATGTCCCTATTTTTTGTTAGAACCAATAAGTTATATTAAGACATCTCTAATATCCTTTGTGGTGGCAACCTTCATAGCACGCGGGACGCTATCAGGGAGCAGTTCAGACGCCGACCACAGCGACGTCAGCGCCAGCTCATCCGCACACCAACCAATTCGAACCGAACCCGATATAATCCACGAATGGCCCCTCGTCTGTCATGTGCCAATTTACAACACTGCCCACAAATATTGATGGAGAGACGACGAGCGCGGGGATACTATCGTGTTGGTGGGTAGTTACTAGTCAGTCAGCACTAAGGGTTGGTATTGGGGGTTCAAAAGGACACGTAAGGGCAGTTGCAACCACTGACTGATGCTGTTGTGTGGTACAGGCACATGAAAGTTTTGTATGAAGGCATCTTTCCTAATCACTCACAAATACAATAATTAGTCAAGTAAACTGTGATTACGATAGCTGCCGTCATATAAAAGATACCTTAACTATCGTTGAGTTAATTACTTCTATTACAATTCCCAGCATGTGTTTTTTCAATTATCCAGCTAAAGTGAATATTTACCTGTACCGGTATGAGGCGCTGAAGTATGGATCGACCTGCCTATAACTATTTTACCGTTCCGACATCAAAAATGCTTTACTCAAAAACGTCAAACGCAAACCCGCGCACTAGGCCAATAAAAGGCTTTTTTAAAACCATTTACAAAATATGCAGTCGGTTTAGTAAAGTTTCGGGCAGTGCCCATCCATAGATTATGTGCCACGACACGCTGCACATAACGATGTATCGATGACCGCTGTCGATACTATCGAGCGATCACTCGCACATCACTAACGCTAGATTACATGTCCCGAGCGATTCGCTACTACTCGTTTATTATTTACGGAATGTCCGACTGATGGCTATCAGTGTACCTGTGAATATAGCTACTATGTAAAAAAAACACATTCAATTCATTTGTCTGTGTAGGCTTAATAAAGCACTGCATACCTACATCAGCTTTTGGAGGCTATAAGTGTTTCATATAATTTCGGCAAAATATCACCATGAAACGGGTGTATCGATGCAATGCGCAACGTAGTCGATGTCGCTGTCCGCGGTATTATTGCCGCATGGCCGTCCCGCTTGCGTTCGCAAAATGTTGTAGTTTTCCGTTTTGTTGACAGCGCATATAAAACGGAACGCGGTCTGTGTAAGTTATAAACTTATAACATAACTTATAAATATGACGGCATTATTGCATATAAAATGAAACTATACTGTAAGTACCATTGTCGTAAATGACAATGAAGGAATCATCATAGAGAAACACTTGGAGCCGGCCGCGGCACTCGACAGCGGTGGCGCACATAAAGATAAGCGGAACGCGACCCGCTTTTATTTCCAACTCGCTATCAGATCCGTGTATAAGTTTACACCAACTTTGGGAAGTAACTTGCAGTTTTTTATCTTTATCCATCGCGGATTTACGAGGGTAGCCGCCCCGTGCCTCCTGTGGGCTCAGCGGCTGCCTCGAGTGCCTCGCACGCAGCTCGCACGGTAAGCAACTAAGTAAAAAGCTTCCTGAGGTAACTCGAGGGAAATCAGGGCGCCTTTGATTGGCTACTTAAAAATAAAACGCGTGTTGTTGCTCCGGTGAGTAGTACTGAAGTACATGAGAGTGTGGCGGTTAAACTTTCATGCGGCCGAAGGACGCGAGGTGCACGGTGTGTTGGAGGGGGGGGGGGAGGGGGCGGTAAGCTGCAAGGTTTCCACAAGTTGGCGGTTGTGCTCACATGACGTAAAGCTGCTCGGTATGGCCTCAGAGGTTTTGATTTGTTGGGTGAATTAGAAAGTTACTTTGATAAAGGTACATTACTTTGGTAATTACCTTATTTTCCGTCTCAAGACACGATTTGAGGAAAGGGTATACTTTGCCTTCTCCATGTTGATCCTGTCCGGTCTTTGTTCTTATTGTTTGCAATTGCTTCAAACCAATTCCATGTAACATCGGATCATGTGGAGAACATACTCGTAAGTCTTACTTCTGTCTCGAGCGATGTGTAACATTCACAGTTCTGCTGGACAGCTCAGCTTCACATTTCAGCCGGCACCGGCAGCAGGTACGCCATATGTCAAACACCTCTTCCGGCTGGTTTAAGATGATACAGTGGATAAGTGTATCGTTACATGAGGGGCTATCGTAAAGTGCCCCGTATCGGCACAATGGCCACCCTCGCCATAACTGCTTCGTTTCGATAGCTAAAGGATAATGCGCTGTGAGCCAGCCGGGTGAGCCGGGTATCCGCGCGACTGCGGCCCGGCTTTACGACGCCATCACTTTGTATCATCCGCTCAACGCATACTTATGAGCCAAATATTTATATTATTCGCTGTATATTAGCGAAATATACAGCACGTAATATCCGTAGGTGCATAGTGGCTCCCTTGGTTATTGATTATTTGAGCCGGAAGATGATTGTCACAGATGTGGGTTGATTGCTGACTGTCATCATCATCATCATCATCCACTGGTCAGACACGAGTCTCTACTACACAATAATATAAACCATGATAACAGTTATTTTTCGTTTTGTTGTTGGTTTTTTTTAAAGTGAAACAAAGGAATTAAGTTTATGTTCAGAAACTAGTTTTACTACTGGCAGTAACGCACAAAGATTGTGCAGGAGCATTACACATTCATGCAATATTTAATTGCAATACATTTTATATAAATGATTTTTCTTATTTCTATCTTACAGGCCGTGTACCATGAGACTAAACTGTCAAAGTAAGTAACATTGGCAGCCGGATAAAAAGTCCTGCCCTGGCTGGTGCAGCCGAAGGAGGTGATAAAGCTGTGCCGGGCGCCGAGCACCGAACGGCGGCCTAGGAAATTAAACGAGGGACTTGATTTATGTGCGCTAGGAGCGGTCGCTCCGAGCTAGTGAGCTCTTAGAAAGAAAACGATACATGGACTTTCCAGCTAATCATTTGACACTTTTGATTTTATAAACAACTAGCTAATTCCCGCGACTTCGTTCCCGTGGAAATTGGGTGGGTGGCCCACCCTTATCACTTAGGGGTACGAAAAATAGACAGCCGATTGTCAGACCTACTGAATATGCACACAAAATTTCATAAAATGTGACACGAGAAACTAACATTGTGACACGAGAATTTTATGTAATATATAGAAATAGAAAACATTATGCATATTATAACAGTTTAAGTCTAATTCGCAACTATTGGTTTTGGTCTGTTAAACCTAGAACCTCGCCAGAATACATAAGCGGAATTATTCATTGTATTACCGCTATTTGTATTATATATACGTCTCAAGCAGTATTTCGTGTGCAAACAGTATACATTGCGCGGCGTCTCGCGGTTTTGTCGCGATCTCATGCTAATGTAATCCGAGCATGAACACGATGTAGGCGATGTAGAACAGCCCCGTGTCGTTTGCAAACACTAATGAACACGGGATTCGCATTAGTTTCAATTTAAATGCGGCGCCTCGCAATCTGTCCGCCGCGCACCCTGATGAGGGTTCCCGGACCAATAATCAACCAATTAGGCTCGCCCCGACGTGACCGACCTCCAGTACATACTCTTTTGCAATTATAGGTGGTCATTATACTGATGAAAAGAACTGGAACTTCGCAAAAAGGTTTATTTTGTTTATTTCAGAGGCCTTCCTTAGTATCTCAGTATTATCAAGGTGGAATTGAGTTTGTCCGAATTCATGCTTTTTAGTAACTGTTCACGAATTACGATCCAATTGTACAGTCGAAAAAGCTTATAAATATACAGCCAACTAACTTGCACTTAGTTTTAAGATTATACAGAAAAAAATAAAGACTGATGTGAAATGATACAGCGTTTGACATCAGTCGCTTAATGCGAAACCCTTTAAAAACAAAATTGCAATCAATATTTTCAGTGTACTAGAATTATAAAGAACCTGTATACTTATTAGCTTGTCCGACTGTACACAAAGTAACGACAAATACTTTTAAAAGTATATAATATACTAATTAGTAGTGTAGGTACCGATTGTATCGATGTATCGCATGTACGGAGCGCGGCCGGGCCTGCGCTGGCCACTGTGTGTCGGGCGCAGCCGGGCCTGCGCTGGCCGCTGTGTGTCGGGCGCGGGCGACGCAATCTCACGGCTCATTAGAGGCGCGCTGGTCTACGACGGCGACTACTGTGCCGCGCACTCGCTCAATACACTAACTGTACGCTTTAATTGAACACTCGTCTTATTTAAAAAGGAAACCCAAGTTCAAGTATTTCACACAGATTTCCACTACACTCGAACGTAATCTAGAATGTTCTCGTAAAGCAGCCGACGACGTAACTATTATATAATGGCTGTAAAAATACCCTTAACTTCTTCCTTACGATATTTTTTTTGTAATCCCACACAAAATTACTATTCATCTAATCTTTTTTGTTTCAACAGTATTAGCAGTGTAAACCAAATATCAAACACTCCCACTGCCTACAATGGCCGATACAACAAACAGCTCGTGGAACTGCCACATATAACCGTCAGCAGGTCCGTTTGAATGTAACACACAAAACATCCGGCTGTAACGCGTCGATATTAACTTTTATGATGGAATGTGGTGGAACTGTGTACTGTGTACACATAGGGCTCCACACAGCCCGTCAATCGACATCAATCGGAATTCAATTCGCCGCCGAAATAATATTTATATCGGAAATCCATTAGCGGGCGAGGTAGCTACGTGCTCGATATTGTGCTGTTGCGTGTTGGTACCGAGCGAGTAGCGAGTACCTGCACGGATTACATAACTAGTACATTGACATGTCTCTTTATGTTATTTATAGGCTTTTATGCGCGCACTCGTTTGAATACTCTTTCGTAAATCTAATGAAATCATGATATAGATGCTCTTTAAGGTTCTTCCTGTACACCGTCACATTATTATTTGATTGTCACTTAGAGAAGGTCACACATCACTTCCTTCACCGAAAATCCTTTGACGACACGATTGGCGCAGTGGCTGAGCGTATTGACTGCTGCGCTGCGTGTCGCGGCCTCCCCGCACGGACAAATATTTGTTCCGTGCGGGGGCACGGAACAAATATTTGTATGGCTATCAGATACTGGTTCCGGGTGTAGGTGTTTGTGTATGTGAGTTTAAATGTTTGTAAACGCACCACCAAGAAAAATAACATACATATATTATCAGCCATTTGTATCCTACGACAGGAGATAGGCCGTGTTGGATACAAAGAATTCCAGTAACTTTTAATAGTGAGTGCATATTGAACATTATAGTGTGAACCTCAGTTCTAAGCTCGTTAACCGTTGTTCCATAGTAATATTGGTAAATTTGGTTTTTGATTTTATTATTGATTTTTTTATGGATTTTAGCCGGTTCGATTCCCGAGTGTGGCAGGCGTATTTCTTATATCGATAGTCTTTTATTGCAGATTTGTTTATTTTTAAACATAAAGGAATGTTTTCTTTGAGCAACATTAACTATATCTTTTATTTAGAGTACATTCCTTCAAGGTGAGTTTGCTACATTCCGCCCTGTAATACCCTGTAAAACAAAATTATAAATAGTTATTGTAGTATTAATTTTCCGTTTCACAGACAACGCGCAACGTTTACGTTTCCGTGCTGCAGTGCACTAACCGCGCAGCAGATAGCGATCTGAACGAAAGTTTAACTTTAACTGTTCGAGCCCAATACAGTTAGTTATAGCGGCATGTCTTTGTTGCCAAGTAATTACGTCGCTTCGCGTTATGCGCCGCGCTGCTCGGCATTCTTTGTTTTGTAACATCGCTGGCACGAATGTAATCTGCATGCAATTGCTTTTAGATAACTATCTATTGTGCTGTTTTCTTATTATCTCACGATTGGAACACGATGGTATTTGGTCGTGCAACTGAACGTGCACCGAACATTGCTACATAAAGGTAACTTTTAACGACATTGTTTAAAGAATTTTGCAAGTAAACAGTTTTGGAAACAGTGTGTTAGTTGGAATACGTAATCTAACTATCGAGAAAAGTCAGTTTACTTGGGAGCGTGCGTACTTCTGAGTGATACAGCCGATAGTATTCCGGGCATGCCCAGGGGGCTGGGTGCGCTGGGGCGCTGGGGCTGCTAGTTAAAGTGTTCGAGCCGTGAAATGAGCGCTGAGTCGTGCAGCTGAATGTGGCGACTCATCATATTGTTGCCGAGTCTGGAGCGGGGCGCCCGAGCTGCGCGCTGCGCTGGCTGCAACTACTCAACGGTGCACTTCCACGAGTCATCACTACAGCCGTAACAGACTGGTGGCTAGAGGAACAAATAATTAACGTTTCTTGCAAATATACTTTCCTAGACAGATGTAATTTACAACTGGTAAAAATAAACTTAGAACGAACGACATAAATTGTTAATGGCTTCAGTTTTCGTAGCAGTGTGTCGCAGGGTCGTCTTAATAGCAAATACTTTTACAAAGGTCGCCTTTAGTGCTCCGACAAGAGCTGTGCCTTAAATATTAAGTGGTTGCTATCGACCGGTAGGATGCTGCGAACACGATCCATCTCGTTTGTGCTCGTTCGTAAGTTCACACGATGCCGCGAGCTCAACCAATAACCCGTGAACGATGTTCCGAATATAGGGCAATACTTTAGGATTTATACTACACCGGAGTGTCAGACAATGTACGGCGTACAGGATGTGAACACAAATATATAGAGGGTGTTGTGATGTTGACTGCCTCGTTGGTGTAGTGGTCGCGACGTTCGATTCCCAGGTCGGTAAGTAATTCCAAAGTGTAACTGTGTTAGTGGTTGTGTGTATTGTTGTCATTATTTTTAACGTAATTCTATTAATTTTTGCAATTAATTTTATCAATTTTTTTAATTCATGTGTGTATAATATTGCATGTATTGAGATAAATGGTAACGGGTGTAAACTACCTGAATAAACGAATTTATTATTATAATATATTATTTGGTTTTTCCATCAGGAATTCCTCAGTAGCAGCCAGGGAGTCTGGATTTGTGCTCGGTTGATGGCAATAGGCTCGCCCCATATTACATGACAAACACAACTGGCCAAATTGGGTGTTCTCGTATAATGAATCTAGCAGTGCCTAACCCTTCGGTGATTACAGGCGTGATGTATGTAATGTTATCTGTTGTGACGTGTGCGTGTGCGTGACAGTACCGGTCACAGGTAACGCTACTCGTCGGATATTGCTGGGTGGCAACAAATGGAACTGTGGGGATAGCTGCTACAAATTAAATGCAGTCATATATTTGTGCTGTTCAACGTAGATTTGGAACGAATGACTCAACTCATCTTTTATTTTGAAAGAGATCTCTTTCAATATATATGAAAGAGTAAAATTCAAAGATTTATCTTATTTTCATCTAGGGATATAGTGTAGCATGTCCCTAGGCACCGTCCGTGCACCTCGGGAGCCGCCGCTCGGTTCATGAGCGGTTATATCGCGGCGCGGCGGCTGTGGGGCTGTGGGGCTCGTATTTTGATTGTGTTACGAGCGCTCGCCGCCGCCGCGCCCGGGGCGCCTGCTTATTGTGTCACACACGTTGCGGAATTAAATATAAACATTATACTGGACTGTTTCTATTATTAATGTATGAGAAACATGGAAGAACGTTAACTAGAACACATTAAATTTTAATGTAAATAACTTTCACAGGGATGTACTAGGTTTTAAACTGAGCCACAACCACCGATCGGCACTCGATGTCGCGCTCAATTGTTTAACGTGCAGCGCTCCGAGGCGTGACGTGTGTATTACTTCGCCCAGTAGTCCTGTAGCATTGCCAACACGTTACTATTCGTGTCATCTCGTGTAGACTGTAGGTGTTCCGCCGCAATCCTTCAGCCCCAAATAAATGTGAATGTTAAGCTAAATAAATCCGGTATTCAGCTATTCGCATCTGTGCGCTGTGCGCCGAGGTGAGGCACTATCTCATAGGTCGAGGCGCGGGATATTGCCTCCTTCGCGCCAAATGGAATATTCACCGACGCCACACGCCCACAGCCAAGGATGACAGCTTCAGAACATGTATGGAACTTTTAATGAATTTACTACAAATCTGAAAATATTCTGCAAATAGCGTTTCAGATGTGGTACCTCGTGTGTCCAATAATTTTCTGACATTCAAAAGTCCCTGAAATGGTCTAATTGTAATAAATGCTCTGAGTTACCAAATGTCAACCAAAACGTAAAAAATGCTAAATTTACACTTATCCTTATATTTTATCGACCATTTGTCGCGCCTTCTCCTCGAATGTGACAAAAAATGTTGGAAAGTTATCGCGCGCTGGCAACGACTTGGGAATCCTATCTAAGTTTGTGTTCAGTTACTTCTAGTACTAATCATTTGTATACAGATGTGTGGCTGATACGATCAAACGCATTACATTTTTAGATAGTATTGGTTTGATAACGATAGTAAAGCTTCAGCTTTAATGTCGTATTCAAGCTATGTAGCTTTTTTGTATTTATAACTAATGTTATGTATAAATTAAGTGGTGAGAGGCAGCAAACACCCGATGTGTTTGCTTTATTGGACTTGCAATTGGCAACGTTTGCAAACTTCTAACAGTACGAAATGTAAATCAGTTATAAGTTGTAAACTGGTAAGAGCAATACATGTTGATAGCGCACAGCTATGTGAGTACTTATGAAGATACCAGCTGTAGCTGGAAAGTAGAAGAAAGTAGAAGTGGGTGGTGGAAAGTAGTAGTGTTGCAACCCTATTCACTGTACGGTGAGGGCTGTGCGGGCTGTGCGGGCTGTGCGGGCTGTGCGGGCTGTGCGGCGGGTGCTATGAGTTTTGTTCGCATCGCTCAGGTGGTGCACTGCGCCGCAAATTATGTTCCGTCGGCTCTGTTGGCCGCACGGCTGCCAAGGAACCCGGGCAAGCGGGGCTCGGTGGAAACTGCTAAATCGAAATAATATTAGTTCAAAATTGTCAGAGAATAAAGATTTTCTGAACATCAAAAGTTACGCAAGTTCTAGTAGAGTTTTAGATAGAAAGAGAACAAAAATGCAAAAGCGAGCGATTCTGGACATATACAACAGTTACATGTTTCAGATAAACTACAAAAAAATTTGAAAACTGAAAATCACAAACATGCAACCCACTCCAATATCTATGTAGGTTCGAACCAAAAGAATAACAATAATAATAGGCCTTTATTGTGGAACGCAACACTAAAGGCATATGTGTCGATACTCTTGCACCATCACATCACATCTTCCAAGTTCATCGTGCTGCGCAGGTGGTGCCGCTGCGGCTGCAGAGACCTTTGTAGAAACTATATTTTCGAGCCGTTTGGGGTTGAAACTCTGGGGCCGTGGAGTCCGAGTGCTCATAGCCTGTTTAGGGAAATTTCAAAACGCTTAGTTGACGCTTCTCGTGACCCAAGGGCTGGGTTTTATCTTGGTCAGAGGTTAAGTGTTGCCATACAACGTGGCAATGCCGCCAGTCTTTTGGGTACATCACCGGCTGACAGCGTTGAGGAGCAGTACCTATTTTGATGCCTTTTTATAGTTTCTTGTTAGTTTATTTAATAGTTTTTAATTAATGTACATAGTTTCCTAAAGAATAACAGAGTTTGGTAGATTTTATAGAAAACAGCCACATTTGCAATTTTTTCAATTTGCAACAAATTACATACCATTTAATTCAATTAAACTTCATCATCATTTCAGCCATAAGACGTGCTGGACGAAGGCCTCCCCCAGAAGAGGGGGATTTGCCATAATTCTCTGGTAAGTCCCTTAGTCGCCGCTAAATAATTAATCAAACGTATGTTAACAAATAAATTGATTCGATGCATGGATCATTCTATAACATTTGTTTGTTCTGCTTCAACATAAATGTGTTAGTGTCCGTCCGTTAATTTTGCCGATATTTTATGTTGTATCCAAACTCGTAATGAATTCTGGGTTTGTTTTCATTTCATAATTTGCTCCGCACCCGCCGCCACGCCGCGCCCCTGCTACCGTGCCGCCACCGCGCCGCGCGCCCCCGCTACCGCCAAGCGACGCGTGTCGGCCGACTAGTACAAATGATGTTATCGGTGAATTCGCAGATGGTTCATGATGGTTCTGCAATCTCAATCGCGGCTATATTGGGATTGTTTAAAATATGTTTATTGGACCAAAATAAAAATATTTATTTTACATAGGCCTCTTAGGGCACTTATAAAACCTCGAGAAAACAAAAAATCGACCCATAAATCATACAAATTGTTTATTAACTGCATACTTTACCACCACATCACGAATAAGTGCTAAGTGCTAAGTGTACCGTTCCGAAACATAAAATCGTACACTGCTTACTAGAGCTACATATTGTGACATGTAACCGGTACAAAAATATAATAACGTGATCGTCGCTTGCATGTCAGCTCACAGTAACTCCACCTAACGATCAGTTCACTAAGTGTTTATGTGCTCCAATAGTCGGGAGCGCGGCACGAATCAATCCGGCCATTACCGCTGTAAACTATCAGACGGCAATATCCGTCGCCGGCGATAAACCGGCCGGCTTTACGACGGTATATTGCAGTGCGATCAACGATGCCCGAATATGAATAGCTGCTTGTCACGTGGCCGACTTGTGAACTGCAGCCAAGTGCTGTATTATGCTGATTGTTACTACGATTTGAAGTTAGTTGTTATTTGTTCCGTGTTGACTGTTTGTTTCACGGTAAACTATAGTCTAAACCAATGATACGAGTATATATTGTATAAACTACCTGACAAAATGAAGAGTATCTTTCAACCGATTTAAAACGTCAGATGTTACTATTTGACACACGTTTAATGCTAAACCTAATAATAGCGAGGCATTGTCTGACGAACAGTGCGTTCAGGAGTTTTATCTATAGCTCTCTTTTTAAACCAACAAATTGATCTAAGTCCGTCATAAAGATTGAAGCTAAAAGCCGCCGTCTATAAACGATATCGAAGGACATCCATTAGGAGCGCGGCGTAAGCAAAGTGATCGAGTATTTGTGCCCACCGCACCGAACCGCTCCGCTCCACTCCGCACCGCACCGCACCTCATCGCACTACACCGCTCCACTCCGCACCGCACCGCACCGCATCGCACTACACCGCTCCACTCCGCACCGCACCGCTACCCGCCGCACCGATACTGACGATGACTAATTGACTCCAAGAAGCCTTATTTAGCCACTTCTTAATTAGAAACAGAAGTTTCACTATCCACGAGTCTAAAGAAATAGCAATTTAGCAGTTCACACATCACCGAGAGACGTGCCCTGTTGGATGAACTTAGGCCCAGAAAACAGTCACCCCTGCGATTAAGTCTGCGGAGTTCACATTCAGACACCTTTACCCACAACCAGTACGCAGCATGGCATTATAAAATCCAAAAATCAAAATAAAAAGTCATTTATTCAAACTACGCTGATAATCAGCACTTTTCGAAGGTCATTTATTTACAAAAGACAGTCCTCCAAAACGCCCACCCTTCGACACCTCCTTGTGTTTTAGCTGCGAAGAAACAATGTGCACCAACGACACGCAACCTTAGTGTACGTTGAGTGGTTGATAGCACAAGTGATGTCATGGAATACCTTGCGGCAACCTGCACAGCCTTATAACGTGACTTTGTCATCAGGGTCGTTTCATGAGAAGTGGCCCTTCTGCACCCCTCCACATGGTGTCAGTTCACAAATAGATATTGTTGCACGTTTGGTAACTTTTCTCAGCCAACTATTATGAGCGGCTTCCATAACATACGAATACCATCCACACTGTAATAAAGAGTGGCATTATTTTATCCGAGCTGATACAGACTGTTTATAGATTCTTATTGAAAAAACTTAATTCTACTTAAATATCATAACTCTATCAAGTGTTTCTCAAATATAAATCTTCATTGTATCAGCGTAGGCAAATCGTAGCGGCGTAGCAGCGTAGCAAAACGTAGTTAGGCGTAGCAGCGTAGGAAAGCATAGCTAGGCGTAGCAGCGTAGTAAAGCGTAGCGTATGACCTTAGAAATCTATTGTGTGTGTCATGAAGGAACTTGAAACATTCTGTAGGAAGTTTTAGGGACGAGAATAATGACAATTCCGGCCGTAGTTTGTACGAAATTCAGAAATGTGATCGTAGTTGCGCAGCTCAAATATTTAAAATGTTATGCGAACGTTTTGAAGTCGCTCAAGTTTATCTAGTTGTGCCTCATTGAGATTAAAGTCAAAGTTTTTTATTTGCTCGACATTAGGTGCGGGAGGTGGGTGTATCAAGTTCAGAGATCTGAATGTTCTGCCGACAACGGCATGCACATATTAAAACAAAGTTAACAGAATAAAATATTGTTCCAAAGGTGATAGCTATCTAGTATCTCATACACGTCTCTCGTTACATTATTTCTTGATAATATTTCTTACTTCTAGGGTACCTAGATATTTGTCATATATTATTTCTCAAAAACAATGTTGTATAACGATGTGGAGCAGAACTGTGCGAGCGCAGTTTTAGTGGCGGTTGGAAGAAAGTTCCGCAATCGTGTCACAGACTTGCGGTTGTTAATGTTTGCGACAGACGTCCTGCAGCTGGGGACCCGGCAGACATGTCGCTCCAAATTTCAAGGTTCTCTCAACCTTTTCACTATTTGTCCCAGCAGTGTAGCAACGACGTCGTGCGTCTCGTTTGCTACGGCGGCGTAGCATATACATTTCAACTTCTGCTACGGCGTAGCAAGAGCATCGCCACTTCTGCTACGGCGTAGCAAGAGCATCAGCACGACTGCTGCGATGTAGCAATACCAGGTCTGCTACGGGGTGTAGCAAAAGCATTATTGTGAGTGCTACGGCGTAGCAAGCACATCAACAGCAAAACTGCTAACTATACAAACTTACCTGCTAAATATTTTTTTTTTAATTACAAGAAACCGGTAATTATTATTATTGATATTTAAACACAAAATCATTGCCCACAAATAAACAGTGATGGCCAGTCGAATAGCCGCTACATTTGGTGAGAAGGTGCAGCTCATATATCGCGAGGTCCGGGGTACACATACAAACGAGTTCATTACAGGGTCTGTGCACACACCTGCGCTCGCGAGTGTCTCGGCACATTACCGCGCCGTGAGATTCGCGTCACGCACTCTCTGCACTTAACGTAATGTTCCCGCTGTTTACATCCGATGGCGGGTTGCGTGTGGTGGGTGGTGGGGCGGTGCTCGTGCGACACTAATCGGAAATTCAAGAAACTTTAATTAAAACACATTCAGTTCGTATATTTACTAATAATAATGTAATGAGTTATTTAGCTCATAGTTTAAGAAGGAGAAAGCAGAGAGAAAGGCACAGTTTAGAACGGAAGAGATTATATTGGAAGATTGTTAAATACTGAAATACGTATGAGAAAACACGTAATATTTAATTTAAACTGACCAACTTGTTGACAATCGTATCCTAGCAACCAGATGTATAAAAAGGTTAAGTGACGCTACAATAATGTATGGGTACAACGGCGGTCTTGCTGCTGGTACAGATATCTTCCAGACAATCTTTGAAAATAAACAAACTGGTTGTCATCGACATTTTAGCCGCTGGTTTGACTTAACAGACATGACATTGTATGCGCTTTAGAACTGACACCAACCAGTGTATGCCAGGAGTTAGTTCAATGTATCCCCTGACAGTACTAAACAAAGCGTAGTCTTATCTGCCAACGCTTAATGAGCGTGCGCGCGCGCCTGTTTACGTGACGGGCGCGGCGCTGTGGCGGCGCGGCGCGACATGGCACACGGGAGGGGGGGCGTCTGTTATCCCACTGACCTGCAGTGCTTTGTGTTGCATTCTGAAATGCAATAATTAGGTTAAACAGATACGCTTTTAACATAAGCATAATGTAACCTAATCAACCAATACAGTTCCCACAGTTATTATTTTCACAAATTCACATTAATTCTTAATTGTTTTTAGTGGACGCTAAGATTTAATGTATCCTTCACAGTTATAGCGTACGCAAAACTCGGGTCATTATCCTTTATGAAAACAAACTAAATAAATCTTACATTATCGTTGGATATGACACTCGTGGAAGCAGTGCTGTGCGGGGAGCGGACGCAGCCTGCTCGTACAAACATTAAAACTATTGCCTATGTTAAACAAAGTATGCAAAGTTTCAGTAATATTGACCTGCCCACATGTATCCTGGTGCCTTTGTCTGGCGCTTAAACACAAATAAAATATCAATTTCCTGGCTGCAGGTGACACCGGCGCGCACGACGGTAAAAACTATTATCTGTCGCGACAAAGGGCGGCGCGCGGTGCCACAAAGCGGGGCGGCTGTTTATGACAGCGCTGCGGCGCACCTTTGTTATACCTGAACCACACGTGGTCGCATCACCACTTACACATGGTGCTTGCAGGTACTGACGCATATGTTAAACATATTGACACCGCAGGGCCTTTAACTATTCATGAATACGACAAATGTTATGTTTTTTTTTTTAAAAAAAAAACGTTGACCCACACTAGGACTTTCTCCTGTATCGTGGGTGCGTTCACAAGTCACATACACAAATACCCAGACCCAAAACAACTATTTGCAGACCATACAAATATTTGTTCCGTGCGGGGATCGAACCCGTGACACGCAGCGCAGTAGTTCATTGCTTGAGCCACTGCGCCAACCGTGCCGTGTGGTCACTAACGATGAATATGTTGCTGTCCTACGAGCACAAGTAAGTAAGTTTGACAGACCGGATGTTATAGCTTACTTTTTGTTTAGACTAGTCTATAAATGTAAAAAAAAATCGGCCAAGTGCAAGTTGGACTCGCGCACCGCGGGTTCCGTACAATATTGTAAGTATTTCGGGTTTTCAGATTTTGTTCCCAATGTGCTGTAAGACATTGGTTTTCACCAAATTTCATGATTTTAAATTCTAGATCAACGGGAAGTATCCTATACATTTGGATTCCCTTTAGAGTGCCGTTTTTTCAGGCATAAACGCCCGTAACTATTTTTTACTAATTGAGATTATCGCAGCTTCAAGGGTATGTAGACCTGAACATATTGGTTTCAATTTAGGTTCAACATATGGTTTCAAGTAGTGTGTCTCGGGAACGCCTGGATACCTCCAGGCGTTCCCTAATAAAGGGTTTTGACAAGCAGACGGACGTCAGACAGACAACAAAGTGATCCGATAAGGGTTCCGTTTTTTCTTCCTGAGGTACGGAATTATAAAAACTGGTGTTCCGTAAACTAATTAAAATGTGATCACACCAATATTTAGTAATAGTTGTGCGTAATTACGAGTATAGTGAATGGTAGTCACGTTTTAAATAAACAAAAGCAAAGTTCCTGCACAAACTTGTTAATTAAAATAGTCCGCTTCAAAGCAGTACATAGTAGTGGAAGTTATTCAGACAAGTTGACGCAATCTTGTGCTAATGGTAATTGGTTCCTCGCTGCCTCATTCATGTCTGTTCTTAAACATTCTCGTGCGGCGGATACCTACACACCACACGCGAGGATCCCGGCAGGTAGCACCACCAGCGCCACCACGCGGCTGAGACAGAAGGCTCGCTACACGCGTCTTGTTAGTTAATGCGATCGGTAGTCGATGTGAATGAACGTCTGGAAACAGCATGCAGGTTGAGACCGTGACGACAGTGATTTATTACTGAAACAGTAAACATTCTTGACATTTTATAATGTTCTGATAAAAAATATGTCTTAAACTTATAAGTTTTTAAAATGACATGGTAACTAATAATGGAATGTCGTATGTATTAAATGTAATTATTATGTAACCTATGTATTATATTTATTGATAAGTTATATAATAAGTATATCTTTAAGGAATCTTAGATATTAATATGTATAAGCACTAGAGTGTGTTACCTGAGACACAGGTTTATTCCTAGTTCAGGTAGAATCCAATAAACTGTATACCTATAGTTGTTAAGGCCATATTGTAAACATTTTTGTATATCAATTTTTCAATAAACAATTTCAATACTATCAATAATTTACTCTGAAAACGGCATATTTACCATGTTTTCTGGTTGTGGTGAGTTCCCGATATTTCGGCGCAGTTGCAAGCTACGTGACCAAGGATAAGCTGAAGTTATTGTGGGGTGTTAACGAGTTTAAATATTTATGAGTTAAATCACTCACAAGTCGATCCTGTTCCCGACACACGAACCTCCACTTGCAAACATTTTCGTTTTTTTTAACAGTGGCTAGTTATTATCCCGTTTTCAGTGTTAATTATAGCAATGATTAAACTCTAAGGTACGTAATGAGTACGTACATTACTTGGATATAAATCACAAGGCCCTCATTCTTAGTCCAAACGTAGCTCGTAAAGTTTAGGACTTCTGTACTGTGTCGCAGGGTGGCACTGCTCCAGTATGCATCGTGTGTGCCTCGCACGTGCGCCGTGTTTGTATTCCACGGAGGGCGCACCTCCGGCGGGAGGAGTGCCATCAATCTTTCGCGACAAACGCTGATAGATCCCCCACCCTCGGCGCCCCCCGGCACCCCCGTTCGTACCACACTCAAACTTGCGCTAAACAAATTGACTTTGTTCAACTTTTCAAAACGAAGTATCTCCTCCACACGATGACTTGGTAAAAATTGAATTTGGAACGCGAAGGAATCGGAGGTAATGGCATCCGTGAGATTTATCTGAGCGGTAACGTAGAACTTGTTAATGGACGGGGAGTGAGTCTTCGACCGACTGACCGACTGCCCGCAGTCAGCTCCCGGCGTGATCACATTGATAACATTGTGATGACCAAGTCTTTACGTTTACTTCATTATGACGAGAAATGTTTACAAGACAAAGTCACCTTTATTGTCATTCATTCCGAAGTTAAAAGCTCGACGTTTGTTTACGCTCTGGTTCTTCAACTCAGATTGATGTTAACTCTGTTCAAATGTCACGTTAATTATGTCAATTTAAATTAAGTGTAGGTCAATGACCGCGTAATCAAATAGCTAAACGTCAAGCTAATTAAATGGTTAATTAATGAGTTTATTTTAAAAGAGCTTTCATTGCGACCGTAATTACTAGTTTTATTTGCGGATCTGTCTGTCACAATGTTACGAAATTAGTAAATAAAAATTAAAGTCATCATCATACTGACTTTAATTTTTTACTTTATAAAAATAAGATGAATAACTCAGTGAATAAAATACGTTGAACTTTTTGATGTCATTTCATAATTTACCAAATTACCTACAAATGAATGTATTAAGATTTGAGAGACATAGTATCAGAAGAAAGTGAATTATTTAAAGACGGCTAATAGTCTCTCTGAGTGAAAGGATACCAAGTACTCTGGCACAGCGGCGGAAAGAAGAAGAAGTGGAAGTGTTCGACACCTGCGTCAGGTAACGTGCTCCAGTAAACAGCTCACGAATGTGTGTCATCAATTCTGCTTGCCTTGCCCCAACCGAGTCATGGACAGCTACCAGTCTGACCAGGTGGTTGGACTGGTAGCTGTCCAGGTGTGTATCTGATAGGCAGGTGCCGATCAGATAAAAATTGGTAAAACTGCCTGTCAGATTTAATGTTGTACATCATCGATCCAAAACGAACGCGAGTCACGCTCGGCGTTGTTTGCGAGATATCGTGTCACTAACTAGTTGTTCAACAGTATCTGCTGGATATAATTCGCGCACAAAGTTTGCCGTCTTTATATCTCTCTCCACTAACTTCAGATAATTTGGTAATTATGTGCCGCACTCGTTTTGTAACGAGACACTCTCGCCGCGCAGTATGAATGCGTGAATGAGTTACAGGTGCCAATCAGAAGTAACTTTAGTAGTCCAGTAGCAGAAACAGACATAAAAGTAAAGCTGCACATATAGCGGTGTTTATATTTAACCTGAAACTAACGATAGATGTGTGATTAATAATTTAGTGTTACATAGAGCGACTGCCTATTTAACCTCATAACCCATTTAGTGCTAGATAATACGGTACCTCTTGGTAAGGCTGGTTTTGGACCACGGACCGGAAATGACAGCCGTGCTTTCCGAGGCACGAAAAGAAACTCGGTATATAATGGGTGGTCACCCATCCACCAACCAATCTAGAGAGGCGCAGCTTAACTTGAAGCTCAACCCAAGCGGCTAGTATTATTTAGTTACGAGCTCCTCTGATTACCACAATGATAGTATCATTTCATATGTCGAAGAGTCATTCTAGCGCTCTACACTAATTGTGGTATTCGTACTCAAAGCGCGGTACTATGCGATGAATAACGTCCATTTATACATATCGGCACGTGGGGCCCAAGTTCGGATGATTTGGGAGGCGATCTAAGTTCCGCAATTAACTCGCTCGTAATAACCTGAGCAATGTGATGCGAATAGTTCACGTCGCGACTTCATTAGCGAACTCGAACAACTCCAGCTGAACGAGTTGTACGGAAAGTTGGAATACTTAAAATGTTGTTTCACAGTTGTATCGATGACGCCGGTACACTCCACCATCCTGCCAACTATGCCTGCCACCTGCACCACATTGTGTCGGGAAGGTCTTCGTTTAACATTTTTATTCTCCGGTACCTTTACGAACGTAATTGAAACTGCATTGTATTTTATTTCAATCTTTTGGCAGCCGTACAACTAGTAAGTATTTTTTGTATTAATTTCTTGTTCTTATTATTCGCTGGCTCAATTCCAACCCCTGTTAATGAGTCATGTTCTATTTAGTGAACCGGGTATTGTTATGTACAGAAACACAGCTCTTACTTCACATCGGTTGTTATTGCTAAAAAGTGAAAAACACAAAAAAGTGAAAAATAAACTTCACAAGGAAAAGCAGCTTCTGAAGTCGGTGGCAAAAAAACGAAATCAAACAAACAAAATGTCACCGACTTCAGAAGCTGCTTTTTCTTGTGAAGTTTATTTTTCACTTTTTTGTGTTTTAAGTTTTTGTGTTTTTCCCTTGTTTGTGTTTTTGAAGTCGGTTTTTTTTTTGCAAAAAAGTTTTTTTATTTTACAATTTTTAGTTGTAATATCCTACACAAATATTAACTATAATATATAACATTCAACCAAGAATCCTAACCCTTAACCTTCAAGATTCCCTTATTATTGCTTTCAACTCCTAACCGTTTAGGAGTAGTACCTTCCATAATCAGCTCACCTAGATAACCTGAAAGAATACAACCATAATATATATGTCCCCATAATATTTTACTAAAGAATTATGCTCCAACTCCTAACCGTTTAGGAGTTATACCTTCCATCATCAAGTCATAAACATGAAGTGATGACCGCTAGATGCAAATACTTAAAAAACTTTAGAAAAAGCACGAAACACGTAATATGTGCCTATACAATTTGAGGGTTGCTCTCGATTTCTCTGGGATGCCATCATTAGATCCTGACTTGGTGACAATGGGACCACCTCGGGAGTATACTTTATCGAACACAAAAATAATTTTGAAAATCGGTTCATTAATGACGGAGATATGCGATAACAAACATACAAAAAACAAAAAACACAGACGAATTGAGAAACTCCTCCTTTTTGGAAGTCGGTTGAAAATATGAACGAACGTTTGAAATCTACAACGTAAGTCAGATTTCATTTTCTTAATTTCTTACCTTCTCTTAGTTTAAAACTGTGGTCGGTCAAGTGTATATCTCAGACTGCACTCTGCGCCCCCGCACCTTCCCGCACCTCCCCGCACCTCCCCACGCCACCTCGCGCCACGCGCTCCCCCTGCAAGTCTTCGATTGGAAAATTTTAATTGCAACTTGTATTGAATTGGAAGTTTAATTCGCGTCGCTGTGCTTCCACTAAACCTTTTGTCCTTATCAACGACTCCGGAGCAGGAACAGGCGCGCTTTTGTTACATGTTTCGAGGTTCAGGGGGCAGAGCATTTTGGTTCTTTTTTGTAAACTTTTATTCTACTCTATCTATACATGTAGACATGCGTCATGGATTCATGGGCCTCCACCTGAACCATCCCGATTTAGTAAATAAGTTGCAGAGTAGTTCGACGCATCGATTTGATAATAATTGTTCTCAACGACTGTGCAGACAGTCTTTCTAGTCGTTCACCACATCAACCGTTGCTCCTCGTGAGGCGGTCTGTGGTACAAGACAGCAGTTCCGTATGTATAAGCCGCGGGTGCGTCCAGCGAGCGCAACGAATGCCTCTCATCTAGTTATGCTACGACTTCGTCCCCAGAGACGCAAGTACGCGATGCACGCGTTCTAACCACATTTGGCGGGTTTTTTACGTGCACGTGAGATCTATTACTGCTGGTACTGGCTACTGCCAAACTGTTAACTCTGTCCATTGAAACTAATGGGACTATTCGTATTTATATTTCCTGGTCAAAACAGCACTAAACGAGTGACAGCTTCTTAAACGTATAAACGATACACGACTTTATACGTCATGCATTCAAGCTACTTACAGCACAAGTTCAAAATTGTGATTTTTATCGTAATTTAAAACCAAGTAAGTAATGTAGATGATGATGATGATATCAAGGAGGTAGCAGGACCATACTGGATGAGGATAGCAAGGGATAGACCGTTGTGGAGAATATTTGGGGAGGCCTATGCTAAAGAGCAAGACAATCACGAAACCGGTGTCTAATACAAATAATAGCATTCAATTAAGTTACTTTCATAAACAACCATGTTTAATATTAGTTAGTAGTATATAAGATGAAATGTAACATTTATAAGATTGTTAATAAAGGCTTTTATTATTATTATTATTATTATAAGTAATGTAGTCAGCAGGTAGCACATATACATCCAGTGCACTCAGGGTCAATTACAAGCGCTGATATCGACGCACATCTCACGGTTATAAAGTCTCTTGGTAGTGGTTATGGCGGCCATTCTGCTAGATTTTCCTACTCGACTCGAATTTCAATCGGACGGCAATTTCGCTTCCTCGCTTTCCGAACGATTTTCTTTATAACCGTCGGCGGGTCCGGCTAACTATTAATAATATACTTACCTCCATTTATATTTGGCTTCCTTTCAAGCGACGCTGTGCCACTGTGGCGTAACGCTATTTAATAGGAACGAACAGAAGTTCCTAGCACAAGGTAACGTAACTAATGTAGCTTTTGTAGGTGAACGGAATGTAATGATTGCTATGCAGATAATATTGATCTAACGATGTTGTTTCGCTAGTGATGCTGCGTGAAGGTTCCCGTGACGAGTGTGTCTTCGGCCCGTGCCTGCTGCATGACAATAGGACGACGGTGCTCGCTGTTCGCGTTGGCAGACGCTCAAAAAATCACGTCCTGTGGAATTATTGAGTTAGTGCACGCTTTATTGTTTTCCGCCGCAATATTGCCATCGATAAATGGTGCTGAACTCACTACAATATAAAGTTATTTCTGCTGAGGTTTCACAAATTTAATGGAATGGCATTTGTTCTACGGTCAAGATAAAAGGAAAATATAGTAAGGCGAGCACCTTTATCACGCGTCTGTTCCAATGAGCTCCAACTTACCAGGAACACATATTCCTTAAGGAGGTGGTATCCATTAGCTGCAGTTAGCGTGACTTCTAGCAGTTCTGTGTAGCGGGACGTGCTGGTGCCTCCCCAGGGTTGTGGATTGATACGTAGCGGTACGTTGTATTACAAGTGTGTGTGTGTTGCAACAGACTCTGCAGTCGATTAGTACATGACACGTGCACCAGGAAGTCGCTCATGGTCGCCGCATGCCTTCCGCTGATACATACTTCTGTAGCTTTATTAATATTCTATTAAAAAATAAGGAAACATGAGTTTCGTTCGTATCTGGTGTTACTAATTAGGAGGCGATTAGGATAAGACGACTCTCTAATTACATAGTTCTACAGTTCTACAGATCAGCTGTAGAACTTGTGACAGAAACATATTTGAGACTATTGATATTGAATAGTATCATTATAAGAAGCTCGTTAATTAACAAGACGGCTAGACAATAACATCCGCTCAGATCTATCTTCAGGCTAAGCCGCGCTTGCCTAGGTTGGTCTGTGGATGGGTGGCCCCATTACATACTGAGTTTCCTCCTTGCCTCGGAAACTATCATCAGCATAATAAAAGGGGTATCTTATTACCTAGTACTAAATGAGTTGTGGAAGTCGGATAAGCAGTCGCATCATGTATATATGTTTCAAGTGCATCCGGTTAGACTGGAAGTCGACTCCAACATAGTTGGGAAAAGGCTAGGCAGATGATGATACCACTAAATCTATATCAGGATAGGAGGAGGTTTTTGGATATTATTTGAACTCTTTCTTCGTAATATTAACGAGTGTTGCGACACGAAGATAAATGAATGTTGTGATGCGAGAGCGAGCTGTGAGCCGGCGAGCCTGCCTGCCGGGTGCCGGGTGCGCTGCCGGGCGGAACTACGGGATTATGAATAATCACGATGTCGCCGCAACACTAGCGTCACCCCATCCACAACGTGACGCCTTCTAAACTGAATAGCACATTTGTCTCTAAAGTTTACTACGATGGAATTGGCTTTCAGTCTAACGGGATGCAGATGAATATCAATGTATGACATGCAGCCCATCTGACCTCTACGTATATATCTCAGTAGCGGGTTTATATAATATAATAGACCATGGTACGGCTGGTCCTTTTACAAACAGATTTGCTGTTCGAATGTTGTTGTAATCCGGGTTGCTATAGAACTGCAAACTCCGTATGAAATGTAGATGCTATTATATTCAAAGCAGGCGAACGAGTCCCGAGTTATTCGAGAGCCGCAGTCGTGAGACGAATGGCGGGATATATCTTACGACGCGACGTATCGAACGCGGCGCTTATCCGCGGGAAGCGACGTGCGACGTGCCGCGTCGGCGGGAATATCGCGCGCTGTGCACCCACCCGACCGGGCGGTGGCGGCCGGGGCCCCGAGGTGCTTGCTATGACAATTGGTTTCATATTGTGCGCGGAATAAGATTTTACTTTGACTTCACAACGTTTTCAAACAGATGTTTTTTTAAATCGAAATAGAGTTGAATAATGTTATCTTCGAGAGCTTTACTGGTTTACTGGAGTTTTCTTTCAGTGATATCGAATGTCGTTCACAAGTTGTGTGAGCGTATTATCTGGCAGTCTCACACATATTTGTTTGTTCTTTAACTTAATTAATAAACTCCAATACGGGATCAACTTTTAACGCGTTTCAAGTTTCGTATTCTAATTAGTGGATAGAACTTTAGGCGTTTATTAGGTACAGTTTAATTGTCTTTTAAATCTAATAGGTTCACATTTTTTAATGGCAACTGATGTGTGTGATATATCGTGTATGTAAATGCCGGGAGTGATCGCTTGCCTTATATCAGTTTAGTATTAACACAACGCATCAACGTGAGCGGAGACGACAGAGATTGATTCGAGCGGCAAGTTGGCGCACTGTGCCCGACTGTGCCGACACGGCTTAGCTGTGTGTTGTGTACGTGATGCATTGGGTGATCTCCTAACTAATACACAGCTCTGACTCTCTGCGTACCGGAACATCATTCTATAATCGCTAAAGGTTTAGGGAGAGATATATAATTATAGTCCAGCAACGGCAGCAACATGTCGCCGGTTATTTAAGTCCCACGCTCAGCGCACGTTGCTTTGTAGACTAGGTGTCGGATTATTTTAAATTCAAGCCTTTTGGGGCGTTTCACAGTTCACGTTACACTAAGAATGGAGAATATTCTGTTTGAGAACGGTTGCAGTCAGTTGTGGGGATGTATTCTATTTGAGCTAAAGTTTAGTAGTAGTCATCACTTCCTGTTGATGAGCTGATGATGGAAAGTTCTCAACGGTTAGGAGTTGGAGCATAATTCTTTAGTAAAATATTATGGGGACGTATATATGGTTGTATTCTTTCAGGTTCTCTAGGTGAGCTGATTATGGAAGGTACTACTCCTAAACGGTTAGGAGTTGAAAGCAATAATAAGGGAATCTTAAAGGTTAAGGGTTAGGGTTCTTGGTTTAATGTTAAATGTATAGTAAATATTTGTATAGGATATTACAACTAACTTTTTTTTTCGCAATTTTAATTTTAATTTTACAATTTTTTGATTTTGTTGTTTACACATAACATCACGCCTGTAATCCGAGAAGGGTTAGGCTAACTTACTAAAGCTTACATTTTCTAGATTAGTCGTAGACGAGCCGGAACTCTTTTCGCATGCTGCTGGCGTTTTGTAGGTCATTGCAGTATTTTTTACTTTTCTTTTTTTCTCATATAAGTGGTGGCCTGCTGCCAGCTCTGTGCTAAGAAACAGCTCGTTTCTTTATGTACATACTTAATTTGCAATGATGTTCAGGTAAATAATTCGAATTGAAAGAGAAACGTCCCGAATTTTTTTCAGATATGCAAATCTTGGATGTACCTATAAACTGCTCATATGTTGTCATGTTAAACGGTGTGCGGTTTTATGGTGTTAACAATTAATGTATAGTATAGGTATAATGTTTCTATTTCAGATCTTTATTTGTCTCTCATAGAGTCGTGATGTAGATCACTGGTATGTACTCTGTGTGACACGGAGGCGGTTAGGATGCGGTTCAATCACTATTCAATATGAAGCGACTGCCATCTGCCCTCCGCAGCCCAATCACTGAGGAATCGCAAATAAAAGTCTTTCATCTTTACAAACGTGTGGACAGAGTACGGGTTCGTTCCCGTGAGACTTACTAGTAACAGTAAGTTGTGCGTGTTTTAGCATTCTCTCTGTGCTGGGTTGGGACTGTTCCACCATCTCTATATATATAAATTGTTGTAACGTGTCATACATGTAAGTCACCTCTCCTTCTCCTCATCTTGTCTCATCAATTGATTACATTAGATTCAATATTTTGTTTAAATCTTTGTATTATTGAAGTACGCTATGATATTGTATAAATATATTTCTGCAGTATTAAACTTCATTTAGACTTGGAAAGTTGTCCAGATTAAGCGGACATTGAGTGTACCATCAAAATAAAGGTCTATAAATATACTTTCTGAAACGAATATATTTGTCTGCCTATAGACATAATATATTTGACGCCTATTTGTGATTTAAAGAGGTGCTATGTCGTCAAGGACATGCATCACGTGAAAAATTAAATTGTTTTTATAAATAGAGTATCACAAGAAACTAAAACAAATATTTACTTTTATGAACATTATAATAAAAAAAACGAATTTTCTATTTTTAACCGACTTCAAAAAAGGAGGAGGTTATATGTTCGTGTGTATGTATTTTTTTTTTTTTTTTATGTATGTTACCTGATTTCTCCTCCATTTGTGAACCGATTCTAAAAATTCTTTTTTTATTTGAAAGAGTATACTCCTGAGGTGGTCCCATTTAAATTTGGTGAAGATCTGATCCTGATCTTCGGAGATATACAATAGAACTCTTCAAAAATAGACGGCAAATCTGTCGTGATTGCTGCAATCGCTTGGATGTTTATTGTTTATACAACATCATGACGTAACATCACGCCTGTATGATCTGAGGGGGTACGCAGATGTGTACACCCAGATTTGGATAGTAAGATTTATGTAATGTTCCATTTATTGGGGATAAATAAAACCTATTATTTGTTTGGGAACAACTAAAAATGGAAAAATAAAAAACTTTTTTAAGGTAAACCGCTCTACAGCCTTATTAGAAAAACTTTTTGGCAAAAAATAAAACCGACTTCAAAAACACCAAAAAGTGAAAAATAAACTTCTGAAGAAAAATCAGCTTCTGAAGTCGGTGACATTTGTTTGTTTGATTTCGTTTTTAGCCACCGACTTCAGAAGCTGATTTTTCTTCAGAAGTTTATTTTTCACTTTTTGGTGTTTTTGAAGTCGGTTTTATTTTTTGCCAAAAAGTTTTTCTAATAAGGCTGTAGAGCGGTTTACCTTTGCTTCTCCTTCAATCTGATGATAACAAAGCGCGGAAAAAAAGCAATTTAAATCATAGTTTCCTAATGATTCATGAGAAAAATACTTTTCATTTTGTTAATTTATTTCTTCGAAAGTGTGTTGTGACACACGTCGTTCCATACACGGGGGCATTTGTTACTACACTTCTCGTCCCTACTATATCGGCAATAACAAGCTTTTCCCACTTCTATCAAAATGTACTATATTATATCATACACTTAAATGTAGTTAGTATCTAGTTAAGTGGTACTAGTGGTAGTGAATTTTTCATTGAAATATCGATCTATCTAAATTAATTTGTCTTTACCCGAGTGGAAATATTTCCCTCTAAATATTGCGTAGGAGGAGGTAGTACTTACTCATCCGCCTCCCGAACATAAAAATGTAAATAGATAGGGAAACTGTACGATGTCAGAGCACCCAATTATACAAATTAATTTGAAAGCACTTTAACAACCAACTCAATTATACTGAATATTTTGTCACAATAAAAATATAACAGAAAAAAAACTTTATCAAAACGGGAATCGTCCCCGGAAGCCGTGGAGTGCCGGAAGGCAATACTTGTTCATTAATATAATTTCCTGTGCGGGGGCTTTTTCACAGCCTTTTCAATAACAGTGGAAAACAAGGGCGCGGTTGTTCCGTTCCGGACGGGTGGAGTGCGGGGGGGGGTGGGTCTGGAGAGGGGGGCGAGTGTTGCACGGGACAACTCCTTCAAAGAACAATAAAAGTTAGTAATGAGGCTGAGCTAATGGCCGGCAAATTAGGAGAACGTTTGGTAACAAAAATAACGAGCAGTGAGCGCCGAGACTACTGAGCCGCCCCCCTCCCTCCACCCCGCGCGCGCCTGCGGTGGGGGGAGGGGCGGCTTTGTCTCGCACAGCAGACACACCAAATATTTAGGCATCCTAATTAACATCTACAACAATACAAGAGTGAAGTTTCACACTCGTTATGGTCTGTTGACAAGTGAACACGACAAATACTAGCAGGGTGATTTATTTTGTGACAGATAGCGTTTCGATTAGGCGTCAATAAAATATTTAAAAAGATGTTTCCAGATGAGGAAGTATAACAGTTGAGGTTATAATTTCATTTATACTCGTCCTGTTAGCTGCCATAGAACATTGAACCGCCAACAAAGCGGGATGTGAGAGATGTACAAATTGAGAGAGGTCAACCAGTTCACACCGGTATATTCCAATTGACGGTTGTTGAAACCAGCTGCAACTGGTTCGCGCCGGGCCACGCCGCCGGTTGGAATCAGATCGCAGACGTGTTAACACAACAAAACACTCAGCAGATTAAGTTCTCTTTACGCTCACTTGTTTGTAGTGAAATAAATTGCTCTGTCTGTATACAATACATACATATACTACAGACAGACCATTTTATTTCAATACTATTATAGATAATGTTCGGTGAGCAATTCTTTAAAAAAACATGATTAAAATCTACAACAGGTGAAAGGTGCTGAAGTTATTCAAAATTTTGTAAAAGATTTGTTTTGTGAAAGGCGGTGTGAAGTGTGTACCTACGTGTGCAATATTATGCATGTGAAAGGAAGTGAGTGTACTGTGTGTGTTGTTAGTACGAGTTTGTGGTTGGGGAATATAATGGCTGTAATGGTTTAACGAAGCCGTTTTCTCTAGCTCGATTTTTTTTTGTTCGGGAATATACCACGGAACCTTCTAGTTGCAGGTCGGCTTGTACAGGTCGTTCAATGGTTTAGAAAAGTGTAGGTTCAAGTATACTTCCCTGAGGGAATCCACGGGTCACCAAACAACCGCTCACCATATAATCACGAACACGATAACGATGACAGGATGTTGTCGCGATTTAAATGACCTCTCGAGCAGCGCCGCCATTGAACGCGTGTGTGTCAGTATGTCGCGTAGAGATGTCGGCATGAATGTGCCGCGCTTGTGCCGCCGGTGTGCCGCCCGTGTGCCGCCCGTGTGCCGCCCGTGTGCCGCGTGTGTGCCGCCTGTGTGCTGATGCAATGTTGATAGCGCGCTGTTTGCTCAGACCTCGTCTCGCGGAGATAGTATTCAATGGCTAGCACTGCCCTCGTTTTTCTTCAATATCGCATTATACATTCACGTACGTATTGTATGATAGTTCCTCTATTTGAAAGGACGTTGATGACGACGTTACGAATGAAAAAACATCTAAGGCCCAGTTTTTGACTACAACAAAAGAGAACCTGTACTTAATGATTCCCTTTTTAACAAGCAACCCGATTTGTCTCCACAACATCTTAATATCATGAATAGAAGTTTTATCGGTTACTTGATGTCACCTCAACCTCACCCTGCAGAACACACGTATGCACGTAACGCTAAGTAGTTCCCCGAGCAGGCGCCTCGTGCGGCTTCACTGCCCACTCTGCCCACCCTGCGACCATTAGCCGCCGCACACACTGGCCGCTAAAAGGCCGCACCTGTTTGTGGCCGGCCTCGTTTTGTTTTGCTGTCGTTACCGTGCGCCTTTACGTTAGCTTGGCTGCAGCCTGCATGCAGGCGCCGCGCCGCGCCGATGGATGTGGCGCTACACTATGTAGCCGTTAGATATGCTGTACAGCGCTATTCAAACCTTTCACAAAGCAAAAGCCAAATCCTTAAATTATCCAAGGTAATTCACTCAAAACTTATTCTGGATAAAATCATTTGACGATTTACAAGGGCACATAAGTGCATAAGTGCTTATATAAACAGGTTGCCTGCTACTACTTACACACTAATTGTAATATGATAATAATATATTTTATCTTTTAAAGTCACACACCGAGCAGTTTTCCTTATGAACACTCATATCCGCTGCGGGTGCATTGGTCCCTGCTGCCAGTGCTGTCGGGTCATGTCCACGAGGTCATCGTTTCAGGTCCAAGTTTGCGTTGCCCTGGCTAAGCGAATTTCATGCTTTTTGTCGGCAGATAGAGCTCGTTACGTTACCTTTGTTTTGCTGTCGCTATCTCGCTTCTTGCTTGAGCCTGTTTTATAGCACGCGCGGTCACTTTGTATGCACGTTAGCAGGAGCCCGGAGCCCCGGACCGTGCGGGCTGCGAGCCGCGGTCGCACGCGTCCACTTGTGTCGACGACGTGACCCAAAAATGTTTTCGTGAAAAATGATTTAGTGCGACGCTCCGCGCTGGATAACATTCTCACCGGGAACAAACTCGTACCTACATTTTCCGCCAAACTTATGTTTTTTCAAAACAGAGGGCTCGCTCGGGAATTCCAGGTATTTCTAGATGTTATTGTGAAGGAAGAATTATTGCGGGAACAGTTCAGACATTTCCATACAGGTAAGGCTTAGACTAGACTGTTTGGGTATTGGGTACACGTTTGGGGTACTACCGCGGAGGTGTGCGGGGGTGTGCGGCGGGGACACGTGACAGAGACGAAGAGTGTCCGCGCGGGTGCACTCCGCACCGCAATATATTGCGACAATTAGCAAGCTGTGTCATGTTTACAGGTGATGCGGCCAAAACAGCTGTTGCTGTTGCTGCTACTGTTGTTGTTGTACTGTGAGAACTTTTTCTTGGTCGGCAAGTATGGAGGCTTTCCCCCAGCGGTCATCGTGCATGCGGCTGACGTGACCCGCCCAATCCCATTTTAACCTAGCAGCCTTCTTGCCAACGATGCGGTTTCGCAGCGTGGTGTTTCCAATCCTGTCTTGCCTTTTGACACCCAAAATGCTGCGCTCCATTGCCCTTCGGCATACGCCACACGCGTGTACCGAACATTACAACTTTTTTTTTTCCAAAGGTTATTTATTCTGACTTAAAAGAGTATCCACGATCCATGGGTTTAGCTTGTAATGGGCAACTACTCGTACAGCACTTTCACAGTTATTATGCCTTGTGACTACAAGTGTAGCTTCATTTTATTGTTGTCTTTGTTCCGACAACATATTAGCTCATCCATCCACTCACGTATCTGCTTGTTCACAATGTCTACAGTCTGAGTAACGTAGCCCGTCGGGGCTGCGGGTTGTTCGAAAGAGTTCGCGGCCTCGGCGCAAGGGCTAAGAAGGAACATGGGTGGTTTTTAGTCAGAAGAAGCCTGACACTCCCTTTCGCTCTGCCCAAGAGCGGGATGATTTGATGATTTTCCACCCGCCAAAAAAAAAATGGCTTAGTTTGGAGTCTTTGGACTCCAGATCTCCTACAAATTACACACTTTGTCAAAATTTCTGTGTCTGACTGTTTCATGCTCACGTTATTGATATGTAATTTGTGTAGATAAATAAAGATTTATTATTATTAACTCAAAAGTGCCTGTTTTGAAATTCATCACAAAATCAAATGTTTATTTCAAGTAGACACATACTAGAATATTTTGATTTTGATGATTTTTTTTACTTTGACTCGCAAAAGTACAGTCACGCAATTTGATGAATGATGCGAATTAAATAAGTAAGTAGGTAGCTTTCAAAATGGACACCGCTCTATCGTGTCAACTCTCCGTCTGGAGGTGACACCGCGCCGATGACGAGTCGGATAGATTGGCTGATTGTGGGCGATGGCGGTCTGGAGCGGGGCAGGGTGGCGGGGGGGGGGAGTTAAGGGAGATCGAGCCATTAAACATTTAGCGGGTATCGGCTCATCAGAACTACTCAGAAATAACCATTGTCATGCGGTTCGCCTTGTTCCGCGCACGGAATTATTAAATACATTCAGTGTACACAGAAGAACAGCGAGAGAGTAGGACAGAATGAGATGAACTCAATTATTCCGTCGAGTAAAAACTCGTCTCCGAAGTTATAGTGGGTATATTTGGCTAAAGCCTTAATATCAGTGGTACGTACGGCGCGCGGCGGGCGTACGGAATAACGGTCCATTTGGAGAGTATGAAGATTACGCGAAAGGCGCATTCGGTAAAATTGAAACGAGATTGCATGTAAATATGCGCGAGGGCGCTGCGCCTCGCTGCCGCACTGTGCCGCGCTATCGTACAGTGCCGCGCCGTGTCGCGCCGCCGCCCGTGTGCTACTGCGCCGCGCTGTGTCGCGCCGCCCCGCGCCCGTGTGCTACTGCACCGCGCGGTACCACACTTTGCCGTACTGTGCCGCGCGGTACCGAGGCGCGAGGGTAGTGGCGGTACCGAGGCGGAAAAAGTAACATATGGAAATAGACCGATACATTAGCTTCTAGACATTAAATGATCTTTGGTATAAATTACACTACTATAATATAAGTAAGTTTGTTCGGTCGTTCACAACAAACAGGCGTGGAACGAACGAACTAAGATTCGCACTCGTTTTTAACTAAAACCGTTTTGTTTATGAGAATTTGTTTGTCAGAATTGTTTCATGTACCGAAATCGAAAACGGTCGAATGATTCAGTCAAATAGGTTTATATTCAAGTTTGCGTGTAAATCTATTGAAAATCCTGTGGAGTATGCATATTGAATGTTCCAAACCATTCTATTTCGTTTTTAGCCCGCTTGTAGCCCGCAGCCACATTTGAAAACATTTTTTTCGGGTCGACGCCGACGCTCGCGATATAAAACTGTATTTTCGAAATAAAGATGAAACGTTTGCGTATTAAAGCGGCAGCTGTTATAAAAATTCAATAGCAGGGACTCGACCTCATGAAAGTGACATTACACTCGGCTTCAGATTAGCGGAATAACAACTGTATTTAATTCCTCGTGGTTTATTCTTGACATTTCCATTTGTTTCCCAAGTTTGTAAGAACCGCTTGGTACTCGTATTGCCTGGACAAGTACCGTTGTACTATCTACTATGTCTGCCAATAACCATGATCAGATGTTAACTTTTGGAAAAAGGTTTTAAATGCGAATATATAATGAGCACCAGAGCAGTCGTTTTGCGTAATCCCTGTAATTGAAATGAGCATGAAGCTGTAGGTGGACAAATGTACTGGGAGAACATTGTACCGGGAGAACATTGGCTGGTAAAGTAATTGACAGGCTGGAGCCATCCCACTAGGGTCGGTGGCGGTGTCGCCGACAGTGCGAGCCCCCTGACCGCAGTGTCCACCCGGTTTACATTGTAAGCACATCGCACTAGCTGGAACTAACTGGAGCCCTATTTCCATCAGATAAGTGAAATTAGTGTTGGGTCGGCCGGAGCTGAGCGGGGCCGTGCAGTTCTGTGCGGCGGCGGTCAATGGCGTCCGGTCACGAATACGATAGTATATCGGTGGTCTTTCTCTTTCCTATGAACAATAATACTGTAAGTTTTCGATTGCATAGTAAATTGAAGTGCGTATTACAGCCGCATCGAGCCGCATCTGGCCGCATCGGGCCCCAGCGCAACGCAATTCAAACAAATAAAAATCCACGATGCGGATGCGGTCGCGTCTAGTGTGCAGTGATTTAAGAGGATTTAGGCGGACCCGTCCATAATCTGCGCCAGTCGTTACGTGCAGTTTTGTTAAATACATGAAAACAATTAAAAATTAACGTATAGGATATGTTTCTGGTGTACAGTTTAACGACACGGTTGGTGATGCATCCTGTATCGAATCTTGGTTGGAAGTGGTTCCGGGTCTGTCTATTTGTGTATGTCAGCTTGTAATGTAAGCTCACGATACAGGAGAAAGTCTTAGTGCAACGTATTTCATTTACAAAGTAAAGATACTGCGGCAAGTGTGCGGGTTAGAGATGTCGTCCTTCAGAGCTTTCTCTTTTTAAAACTCGGTGTCGGTCCCGAGGTAACACTTAGATACATAACATATACAGGGTGTAAATTAACCCATCACACACCCGTCAACCAAGCATTCTGCGCATCAAACTAAGTACCCCTACGCAAAAATTTTTGCTGGGAAATGATTTTTTTTTTTGGGGTCAAAAATCACATTTTACGATAAAACTCAACGTAGCACTCTTAAAACATTGTGCTAGTGGATGCTTTGAATAGTAAACGGGACATGGAGGTAATTTAAGTAAAGTTATAACCTGAAAAAATAGTATAAATTTACAAAAACAGCTGTGAAAAATTTGGAACTTTGACCCCTAATATCTCCGTAACTAAAGGGTTCCCAGGTATTGTCTAAAACAAAAAAATGATCGCAGTGGTGGGGAGAACAAGTGCCCTTCGTTTGCGTTAAGGGTACTTTTACACCCTATATACCACCTCGGAGTGCCGGTGCACGGTGGCACACAGCGCTCGTCCGGATGTAGTATAGTTGTATTACTTTATTATTTATTATGTGTTATTATAATGACTCCCGGGAACATACCTGCGACTGCGAGCAAACATCATTTGTACATGTTCTCTAAGACATAAGAAACGCTGCAATGTTAAACGTAATTAAAATTCTAAATCTAGATTATTACGAGGCTGTCCCAGAAATACCCCGCCTAATTTAGACATACCTGACCTAACTTAGACATACCTGACCTAACTTAGACATACATTTTCCAAATCTCAACTTTGTGCATTATCTACCTACCCTATTTTAATTTGTTCCACTATGAAGAATCGCGGCAGCCATCTTATCATATAAAACATCCAAATATAGAGCAATTTGATATTGTAATGAATTTCATAATGATTGTATGTGACAACACTTTGCAGAACGCGAAGTTATTTAACAAACGACGCTGTTCGTGTACATACAATCAGTAACCGACTCGCGACAGTGTGCCTCCGGTAATAACATCTGGCACGCGCGAACTTGAACCCTGTTGCTAGCGCAATAGTGATAGCGATGAGTGCAGAACAGGTGGTCTGGAGTAGGCGCCGGAGGTACTCGTACTAATTAGGCGAAGTTGTGAGCGCCTGCAAACCGTGTGCAGTGGCAGCACCGTGCGGCCCGCACAGACAAGCACAGAAGTGTCACACGCCGTCGACTACTACTACCGTTCGTTCCCCACACCAGTGAACGAACATGAATTTGTTTTATAAGTTGTGTATGTTATCACTAACATCAATTTCCAATTTTCCAGTTCTGTGATTGGTTGAGTAGTGTAATTGGCATCTGAATTGTATCTTCTGACTGTATCTTCTGACTGTAACGCTGCTTTATGGCTGAGGTTTATGTTCAGTCGCTCATTTTGTAATAGAATATGACACCAGTTTGGTGACGTTTGTAAAGACCGTTGTAATGTGGGGTAGGTAGTGTGGTCGTGTGATGTCGCACATTCGTCATGTGTGCTGTGTTTCACAGTTTTCCACTAACATTTCGTATATAATTATATCTGAACAAAATTTCGAGCAACTTTTGTTGTTTGAAATAAATAACGAAAGCTCCATTGGAAAACTAACTAAAATAAATATTCAAATGTGTTTTGTTCAAAAGAGAAGTTGTTTTCTTTTGCAAGTAAAAGAAACTGTTTGCCTACTTTCTACATAATGTAGATGAGCTTGATTAGTTGTCTTATATATTCCTAGGAACTAAAACGCATCACAATCGCAGAGATAGGAGCATTAGGTAGCCAACACTAGGCGAGTAGTGTGACATATTCGTAGGTAATATGTACAAATATGACAATGTTGAGAGCAGCCCATTACAGTGTACATTGGCGCGCCACTGTGTACGGGCTCGGGCCATTACCTGCGGAGACACTCGTGTGCACGTAAATATCTATTACATGGAGTCGGCATTAGTATGCAGGCGCGGAGCCCGCACAAGTACTGCCGGTACATCGGACGGTCCTCGCGTAATGTGGCTGCAGCCGTTATATAGCGTGTGTTGTCCCTTTTTAAGTAGGGGGAGGACGGGGGAGGGGTAAGGAGGGAGGTAAACGGTATTAACTCCAACTGTTTTAGCGCCAAAGTTGGAGATAGCGTATAATTGTATTAATTTGTAAATTAAGTTCTGTATTACTACGTAGGTGTATCTGCCCTATCCTCGTGGTCCGTGGGACTCCATCACACGTTTTGTTGCTCCGACCTGCTGGGAACCCCTCACTTTACCGCAACTCGTTAATTTTGAACTACCCACAGTTCTCCAAGAAAGGTTCTCACGTGTCAATGTGTTAGTGTCCTCTACCCGGTTGCTAATGGAAAGGATTTTTAACTGGAAACTCAATTAACCGTGATTGAACCGTGACGTTTGTTCTCGCCGAGCTGGTCTCAGGCCGGGCGAGTGGGTCGCCACGGACATCACAAACGTTCAAATGTTGAATTACTTATGAGAGCGAAATACCTGAATATTTCTCGAGGGTTTTGAAGGGTCGATTTAAATTACAAGGTAGTAGTGGCACCTACACATTATGATCATTAAAATACTGAAGAACTCGCAGACAGGTTGATTAAAATAGCTCTGCATCATGCTAGAATAACGGAGGTCATATAACATTTCCTTAGTTTAGAACTCATTACCAAGATAGCTTTAGTTACATGTCCGTACATGTATACAGTATAGTAACAACTATTCTCCCGGTTCACTTCACACATACAATAACAGAACAAGTAAGCAGTTAGCGCCGCCGTCGTCGCGTCGTAGCGCAGCGCGTAATGACACGCGGAGCTAAGTTTATTCAATCGCCATTACTGTCGTACACTGACACAGTTACACCGAGCGAGGCAGCGTGTAGCGCTACAAGTGGCGCGTGGGGACTCGTTGCAGCAACAACTGTCGCAACTGTCCGGGGGGACATGCGGACAACACACTTACGTCAACTGGACTCGGAATTGCGCACCAAATCGGTTATGTAATACGTCCCCATTAAACTATCTAAACACAAGTTCATAATAAACTTGTCGTGGTTTTAGTTAATGGACAGAATGAACTTACTTCGAGACGTTTCACTGAATAGCTGGTGAACAGAATTCTATATTATTTTATTGACTATATCTACGTTTAAGGAACACCTGCATTCCCACAGTGAGCAAGCATACACACACATTGCAGAATCTTCAAAACTAACATGTTCTCATAAATTAGATTTGGTACAATCACTAATTAAGCAAGGGATTAAATAAGAAAGAACTTCAAGCAGAAAACCTTTCTATTAAAATAAATTGTTGAAAGAGGAGAGGTAAGCAGATGATGTCACGATGCCTGACAACGGTACCATGCTCATATTTTCCACTACAGAAGTGCTTGCACGTTATACTTATTGCCAGTTTGTCATACAATAAGCCAAGTTTACGAGCTCGTACCCGCGCACGTTACACCTCCGCAGTCTCGTCAGCGTCGGACACATGGCAGCAATTACTTGTACTGTAGCACTGTTCCCGCTGGTTGTTGCTCCAAGGCGCAGCGAGTGCGGAATGTTCGGATCTTTCATTGCTGTAATTATTGTAAGTGTCCCTTTGTGGCTGTAACCACATTGTACAGGGTTCATTGAAGTTACTCTCACATAATGTAGTTAATGTATGTAGTGTAGTACTCAAAGTACTTACGAGTGTCTGTTATTTCTGTAGTAGCATTCAGGATAAGGAGGTAACACTGAAAACATATAGTATTCGCGTTCATCAAATCTAACATAAAATCTACAGTTTGGTCTAGTTGATGGATGGAGACGAAGAGGATACCAAAGAAAAGTTGATTAGATTATGTGAGGAATGAAATGAAGGACTAAGAGCAAATTCGCATAGAGCTGAAAATTGATGGTGGACGTTACCCTGAGTCACCCTGAGTGTTATCACAAACATTGCCAAGACTAAAATTGTGGATCATAAATTGTTTATCTAGATTCAAATCAAGCGCAAACATTGTGTTGTAGCGCATTTATTAAAACAAACTTTTGGGTTGAATGAAAATTCCAACAGTATTGTTACCTTTAAGTACATTTAACCCCATTGAAAGATGTTATGCTATTTTATACGAAACAGACATTCAATGATACTAAATGAATTAAGAGGGTTGTACTCACAGAACAGATAAAAAAGGTTCTAACTGCGGTACTCAGAGATATTTAATGATTACTTACTCGTAAGCCGTCACTAAGTAAAAATTTGACACACTTTTGTATGACAAAACTGTCAAAACTTTTACTAAGTGATGGCCTAAGTAATCATTAAAGCTCTCTGAGTGCGGCAGTAAGACAAGAAATACCTCTTTTATCTGTTCTGTGGTTGTACTAATGACGATAATAATTATATTTCTGTGCGGCCATAACACACGCACATGTGTGGCAAATCATATTTTGGTCAACATACACCCTGACATTGACCTGCAAATTGCAAAACACGTAAGAAAATTGGAACTTCGCGGGATAGCCGGCTTTCACCATAATTATTCGAATGACAGGTCTGATGACTGTTGCTCGGTTTTTAAGTGGGTCAACTTGGGTCCAAAAGACCTTTGGTCCTTGCAATGGAGTTTTGTAGTTTATGCTGCAAGCGCGCCGACGCAACAATGTTCGTAAAATTAATCGTTTGAACTTTTTGACCCGTTTCTAAAATACATGTAAATAAAATACTAACTAGTTTCCATGGGTGGACTGAACTCTGTACCTACGTGTAATTAGTGACATCGAACAACTGGCTCGTAATTATACATTATGGATCGCTGAACCATTCATCATAACGGTTCATTACGTATGTATTAATGTATTGCTCATATTTCTCTATTGAACCAATATTATTAAAAGTCATATTTCTGTCATACATATTTCAAAAGAAACAACGTCAAAACTGAAACTAATGATACGTCTCAATGCTACGATCTTAACATACCTTACCTTTAGCTTCACGCTTACCTCATATAAGATGGTTTAAGGTGAATGCTCCAACTAGCCCGATCAAAATCATCGATATAAGCCTCCAAGTTCATAAAGATGCAAAAGTTCCTGCACCTTTATGAACTTGGAGGCTTGTATTGATGATTTTGATGATTATATTTCTGTAACTACATACGTCTTACAGCCGCAATTTATATTTTAATCAACATACAAACTAGCACTGGCCTGCAAATTGCAAAAAACGTAAGAAAATTTGAATTTCGCGGGGTGGTTGGAGCATTCACCTTAAGGCGCAGACAGTTATGGTGTATCAAAATATATAGCCTGAAACAGTCACTTTGTAAACAAGGCATTTACTATTGTCTAAATCGAGATGTGACAAAGCGTAGTAAATGCTTGATCAGTCCGTAGAGTGCACACAGGTGCGAGGTACATGTAAACAACTTGTTTGCAGTGAGTGTCACGGGCTCACGGGCTCACGGCGCTGCTAATCCTGTGCGCTGTCCTTTGTGGCGGAGTGTCGTTGCATCGCATGGGGGCGCCCTGCCCGGCCGGCGCGCGGCGTGCTCCCGGACCACTGTGTCGCGGTAATTGTGCCCATTCCGACATCTAGCAGGCGTCCACTGTGCCGCACTGTTAACTGGGTTTACCGTAATTGTGTGTCGATCTTGTTTCTTTGTATTAAGTTGACCAATATTAGTTTTCTTTCGGCTGTTTGTAGCAGTGGAGAGGAAAGTGATTTCGACAAACTGACTATTGCTCTCGAGCTATAATGCGAATATGATCGGTAATAAAATCGGATCATTTAAACATAACATAACATAACATCACGCCTGTAATCCCCGAAGGGTTAGGGAGAGGTGTACCTATTAGTACACCCACATTTCGCTAGTTATGTTTAAGTCGCATGTAATAGGGGGCGAGCCTATTGCCATCAACCGGGCACAAATCCAGACTCCGTAGCTGTTACTGATAAATTCTTGATGGAAAAAGCCAATAACACTTTGCCCGACCTGGGAATCGAATCCAGGACCTCATGCTCAGCAGTCGCGCTTGCGACCACTATACCAACGAGGCAGTCGTCGGATCATTTAAGTTAACAAGTATGTTATAATTCCAAATATTGGTCGAGTGGTTTAGGCGATTGACTTGTGACCCGGTGGTCGTGGGTTCGATTCCCACGAGAACATATTTTGTGAAGTTGTTTTCAGTCTGGCTAGGGCATTGCAGGCTTGAATCACCCGATTGTCTACCGATAAAAAGATGATTCCGTGCTTCGGAAATCACGTATAAGCTGGTGGTACCGGTCGCGAAATGGCGAACACTGTACATACTGGTCAAACTATGTCGGAGGCCCTTGAGGCGGTTTAGAAACTCTGGGTGTGTGGGGTCGTTAGACCTTACTGCCCACACGATAAGAAGAAGAATATAGAACCCGGCCGTTAAGTCAAGTAGGTATATGTTTTTTGCTTTATTTTTATTGTTGGCGTGTGGTGGCTGACAATAATTCAACATAATTAGATTCTTTTTTTACAAAAAATATTCCACCGCACTTCCGCAGGATATATAGTCTCGCCACCAGGTATATCGTGGGTGACGGTTTTGCGGTCAGCAGTGCAGGGACTCTCCTGTTGAGTTCGGCCTCAGTAAATATGAGTATGCCAAAACCGTTGAAGGCACGCACATTGTTCCAGTCTGAAAGAAGGATATTTAACACCTTCTTCAGGCGATCAAAGAAGAGCTACGATTACTTCATGTCAGCTACGTTAATGCCTAACGCTTCCCACATACCTAAATACTTTTAGCTTTCCAATGAGTCAAGGGATCTGAGGTGTATGGAATCCGAGAGCTGATTCCCTCGAAATCCACAATCTTCTATCGCTTACATACATGACTGCACATTTGTCCACTCCGAATTCCATCTTGATGGCGTCACTAAAAGTTTCTGTTACTCTCAGTAGCTCCAGCTGCTCGCTTGTTCTAGTAAACCGTTTGTTTTTCCTTTCAAATCTTATATTACAGTCCAGTATGGTCAAGTCCCGTGTTTAAGTCCTCATACCAAATGGAGGATATTACCCATTATTCCTTAAATTGTTTTTTTCATGAATCTGTGGCGGTTGAGTGCGCGCCGCTGGGTTGAAAGAGTATGAAAAGTCAATATTTGACAGATTACCGCTTGTGCTAATTGTGACGCCGACCGCGGCCTCCGATATGGTCAAGGGCCTAGCGGTAGGTGGGGCGCAAAGTAAGAAGACACGTTTAAGACAGTCTACCCCGGGAGGAACATCATTCTGAGTGAGTCTGTTCCGATCTCCTTATTCCTGCCTTCTTACTTTCCCCTTTTCCAGGAATTTAAAAATAGTGCCATAGTACGGATCAGACATAATTGATCTCTTCATATTCTATAGCTTATTCCTACTCCTTTGCAATAATTCATCAAGTAAACGTTACACAATACGCTTATTTCTCGTACTGAGCTTCATTGCTCGCTTATCGCACCGATGAATGATACTTACTACCATTGAACACGTTTTAACGTAAACAATCTCATTAGTGATTTTACTTTTTGCTAGCCAAACTGGTTTGCACATTCGGCTCGAAGGACCACCACCAGCACCCCAAACTGGAGCTTGACACTCAAACACTTAGCAATGATTTGACATACAAAACCTTAACTATAGTGTCAAAATACGATGCGGGCACTTGCGGTGCTACGGCACCGCAAGTGCCCGCATCGGCACCTTGCGATGCGGCACAACAATATAAAACGTTTAAACATTGCCTCCCTCCCCGTACCCCGCGCCTCCCGACCGCCGGCCGGACGCCATTTAAATATAAAATAAGATGCGTGGAGCGGCTCGCTAGCGCTACAAACGTAACATAATTTCATACATATGTATGAGTGGATTCTTTCGTGAACATGATAATCATGTTCGTTTATGCCAAACCTCACCCCCCCCTCCCGCGTACCGCTCACCCCCGTCTGCCCTGCAACCTGATGCCCGCTCTGTGAACTTCTGCATAATATTGTACCGAGCTATCACATGCTAGCCACGCGTCCCCAAGTCCCGACCACTACATCACACACTCCCACAGCACACAACACACAACACTCACCACACATCACACAACACACAGCACACAGTACACAACACACAGCACACAACACACAACACACAGCACAGAGCACATAGTACACAACACACTGCACACAACACACAACACACAGAACACAGCACACAACACACAGCACACGCTGCCGTGCGGTGGGCACACACATTAGTCTGTTATAATGAATGTCCATTCAGTCAAGAAATATTTAAAAACAAGAAAAAAATCTTAGATGTTAATGTAACAGAGGCACCGAAGCGATTATTCGCTCCCGCTCACCTTTAACTGTTGAATAATAGAAATCTGTCTCTCATTAGCATTCCGGTCTCACGGCGAGCACCCACCGGTTCCCACACAACAACAATAGTGCCGCTCTCACGTTTGTTGCTAATATACCGCCGTGTTTACGATACGAAATAATTACAGTTTACAGCGAGACGCGCTCCAACTTTGTAGCCCATGTTGATGCAGAATATTTAGTTAGCTTAAATAAAATCGCGTTACGAATAAATTCGTAGGCCGATAGTGAAATTTCCCAGGGGCGGTCTGCTCGCGCGCCCTTACAAGCACATAATGTACTCGCATTACATATGTACATACGGAGCGAGATATTCAGCGAACGAATCATTTTCCGCGCCGCTTTCTTTTACATACGAGTACGTGCCTGCGTTATCATATCAATCCGTGAATGATAAGCGCCGTGATTAGCAAACGTGTCTGCTTGAGTGTAAATTGTCTTCAGTTGAATTTCATTGAACACTGATGTGCACGGCTAGTTATCAAATTGATGACTTTGAGATACTTTAAAGGGATCCTCAGGATTACTCATGAAGACTAGGATTAAGAACTCTCACTGCCTCACCACAAAATCAAAAAACATTGAACAATTTTGTGGACATTCCACATGCTGCGTAGCACCGTAGCATGCCGCGTTGCTACACGGCAAAGCCAAACATGCCACGACATTCAAAGCCATGACATACCACGTAGCACCGTAGTATGCCGCGTAGCATCATGAAAAACCACGTAGCACCGTAATATGCCGTGTAGCGCCGTGGTATACCACGTAGCACCGTAGCAAGCCGCGTTGCACCGTATCTTGCCGCGTAGCACTGTAGTATGCCGCGTAGCACAATAGCTTGCCGCGTAGCACCATAGCATGCTACGTAGCACTATCATCTGCGATATTTCTCTCCACTAAGGAGACATCACTAAGCATTGTGCACGTAGCCTGTACAAGTAGAACGCTACGATTATATTATATGTAACATTCTCAAGGAGCTACGAGTGTATGCAACATTGTCATGTTTAAGTTAAACATGTGCCCAACACTACCATCACGCTAGCAGCAGTGCGCTGCATATTATGTTATATTTGTTACTTGCATATGTTTTGTTACTGACGACGATAAAGTCACTCGTGGTATTGACAATGAAATAAGGGTTTGTTCTTTAGTAATTCAATTGAAATAAACATTAGGGCGCGGCCTTCACAACATTACACTACAGAATTTACAGATACAATTAATAGAAAAGGCTTAACAAAAATGAAATATCACCAATGTTTAAGACATTTTATTAAACTTTGCCTTGAGAGAGACTTTAACTTCGTTAAGGTCTAGATCTGCAAACGAATGAAATATAAAGTCGTTAATCATCGCCTACACGTTACGGTACAATAACGGCGGAAATTTTAATAAACATTTGACACTTAACAGCAGTCGCGCATTTCACCCCCCAATACCGCCCCCCCCCCGCACCGCACCGCACCGCACCGCACCGCCATATATCACGTCACGGGAATAAACTGGATTTTTTAACTTTCCCACTTTTTCACCTGCGCACACTCGGCCCTTTAATTGAATGTCAGTGTAACACCGCAACACCCTGTAGCTCCATCGCCCATACATCACGTCATGTATGAACGACCATACATTACGTCATGTATGAACGACCATACACGGCTCAGGTGTGAGACACGACGAATAAAACAGATATCAACTTCAACAGCGCTGAGAGGGCGAGAGGTGGAACGGGCCGAGAGGCAGAGAGGGTCGGCGAACCACTCATTAAATACTTCTGTCAATGGGAGAAGTGGCGCTCAAAACAAGATATTTTACGAAAAATATGGACAGCTTTTTAAGAAATAGATTCATTCATTAAAAAAATCCACCATCGGCCTGCTCCTTTTTGAGAGCGAAACACATCCTTTCAGATAATTACAAAAAAAAAACCGGCCAAGTGCATGTCGGACCACGCACAATGTTCCGTAGTGTCCCATCCATGTCCAACTTACTAAACAGATTAACCACCCTGCATACCTAGCCTGCCTAGTGCCTCTGAACGATGATTTTTAGTGTTAAAATAAAATCAACTTACATTTGCAGTTTTGAGACCTGCGTTCCAATACAGTATGTATAAGAAAATATTTGATACAAGTACATTTTATAAGTTGATCGACTATACTCGTAAACTTGTAAAACCTACTTAACTGTGTTAGTTTTCCTTTTATTTTCGTTATATATGCTACTACCATGAATTTTTTTACATGCCAAAACACAACCCGTATAGGTGGTTTAGGTAGCCACACTTGAGTCTAACAAAAATTTAAAGCTTAATATTTCACAAACGAATCCCTTAATCGAAAACGTAACTGACGAAAAAAATATTATGAGTATGCACTCATAATATTTTTTAAAGACTTATCCTATAAAAAAAACATCCTCACTTTAATGTCTACTGGAGAGACACTAAAAAAGAAATAAATTCAATATTTTATTTTAGCGTTTTGTTGGCGTAACTCATTTGTATATTGATGTCAAATTACAGCTTTCTACTACTAAGAGACTTTGAGATATAGTGCGGACGGACGGATGGACAGACAGACAGACGGAAATGGCGAAACTATAAGGGTTCCATGTTGACTACGGAACCCTAAAAATCAGTATTAAAATAAAGGAAATCAGCCAACACTTTATTAGAATCGCAATCTATTAAGATACCAAGGATTGAAACTATAAATTAGTATGACTCGGGGCCATGTTGGGAGCAACGGTACATTTTATCAGAAAGGCCGCTCCCACATGCGACTCACTTTATATTCGTATATATCACGGGTTACCAATATTCGCGCGGAATTTATTTGTAAATAAACTATCGGTGCCCGTCCGACTGAGAATGATAAACACGCGCAATGTCCCTACTAACAGTGTGCACCCGATGTAGTGACGACGCCCGAGTGTCGGAGTGTGCGCGCGGGCAACTAGTACACGTGTATAACGGAGGCGCTCATCGCAAAGCGCCCCTCAAGTGTTTCTTATTCATAGAATTTCGGAATTCCAGATTGTTACCTTCTTACTGACACCTCGTCTCACGTTGCTATCCACACCAAGCTAAATTCAACTGTACCCCAACAGAATAAGGCTTAAAATACAGTTCACAGTTAGAACGGAGTCAAGATGTTTTTGTTATGAAAGAGACTTCAAAAGCAATTCAACTTTTCTACTTAGAAATATGTTTTTGATGAGCGTGTTTCTGTATATGATCGGTAAACGTTGGCGCAGTGTCCGCGCTCTCACGTCACTACACCGGTAGTCACTAGTCAGTAAATATTTAAATCTGACTCCTTTCACTTTACTTACGTAGAACCGGAGTCACCCTAGCCCGTGCTGCCTCACGTAAATACAGAACTTAACTCCCACCATAATAGTACATTTTGATACAAGTGCGGAAAGTTTGTTACTGCTTTCGAGATGCAATACCAAATTCCCACGTGTATCAAACGACGTTCTCCAATACACTTTCGAAGAAATAAACTAATTAAACGATAAGTATTTTTGTCATCAATTTTTAGGAGACTATGATTTAATATGCTTTTTTTCCGCGGTTTGATTTCGCCAAATTGAAGAAGAAGCAAAGGTTCATACCTTTGTTAGCCTAAACAGCCCCACAGGAAAAATGTAAAATTCAAATATTATTTTTTTTAAGAACACAAATAAAAAAAAAATTACAATAAATATTTGTTGAAAGAATCTTGTTTTTTATAGTATTCTTTTTATAAACACGATTTAATTATTCAAAAAATATTTATGCCATCAAGACATAGATCAAAATGACGAGATTAAAAAATAAACACCGTCGACTCTATAGTCGGTGGTGATTTTTTATAAATTTCGGACTTATTATAAGGTATAGATAGTTATCTGTGGTAATTTACTTTCCCGCCCTTGGTTGCGAAAAAATAAGAAATACGCACGCGTGTGAAATATATTGCATGTCGAACCTAATCGTAGTTCAATAAGAGCCGGTTTTCGAGGAAGTGTATTGAAAATCTATTTCTCATTACTGCATCAGCTGAACGGTTTTGTGTTTATATTTTTAAATATAATTGGAATGCGTACTAATATGGATGCTGGACGTAAATGCGTGTGAATGATATCTAGATATGGATGAGCCAGATACATACGAATATGAATTTCCACCTTGCTGTGAGGAAACTCTCACCACGACGTGAACTCTATTAATATAATTGTAGTTGTTGTGTAACATTAGTTCAAGTAAAGAGACGTGAGCAAGCAGTTTCACAGAACTTCAACAGAACAAGTGTTACAAACTTCAAAAACAACACAATCACAATTCCGTGGTCGCTGTTTCGTGGCTCGACTCCCACTTGACACAAACGTCACATTTCATAATAATACAAATGGAAAATATTATATTTGTACTTTCCCTCAGGATAGCGAACGTCACAATTTCGTACAAATCCATCGGAAAGTTTCATCAGTCAGATGCCATTAACGAATATTAAAAAGTATCAACCACCGCGCACCGGCCGCCTGTGACGTGCAGCTGGCGGTATACATGTATCATGTACTGCACGGTGATCATGTCCATATCAGTCTACAGATATATTAATTCAATGTAATGGAATATTGGACCCGTTAAGGCCGTCATAAGTAGGAGCTCGTCGCTAAATTATAACAACGGAAGACCGTCGGTGGGTGACCATTCATTGCATACCGGGTTTCCTCCGTGCTTCGGAAGGCATGTTAAGCCGTTGCTTTCGTTGACTACCCCGAAAGTCTGACAGCCGGTCTTACCAACAAAGGGTATCGTATTATCCAGCTAACTGGGTTGTCGGAGTCAGATATAGGCAGTCGCCGAATGTAAAATGCTAGTATTCAGCTACATCCGGTTAGGCTGGGAGCCGACTCCGACATGGTTAGGTCACAAACTTTGCTCACCGCAGCACATTGTTATTAGTACCCTTTGTAGCAGTTTGTACCGAGATGTGGAGTAATGAACAACGTTATACGTAACAAAGTTATCCATGGAAATATAAAGTTAGTCCTTGCGTCAGCCGCGGCAGTGGACAGTGACACTGGGTTAAGTTGAACTGCTGTTGGGTGTCAGTGTTAACAGGGAACTTCTCTTTTTAAGCTGATTTTTATGTTTTGTTTAAGTATTTATCACTGCATAATTACTGATATTGTTATAATTATATATAGCTGTACTGGCGTGCGGTGCCTAAACTTCCAATTTGAAAGACAGGATAGTTGTGGACTTCATAGGTGTTGTGGTTCGCTAGTAAGTTATACAGCACACGGGATTAATCCACACAGTAGTAAGTGTAGTGAAGTAGTTAAATATGAATGTGTAAGTATATATACACTTCCTTGACAGGACACTCGTCAGTGATGACTATTTCACGACGGAATATTCTCCATGTATTTACGGACCAATTATACAAGCTGTACAATAGCTCACATGAAAACGAAACAAACATAAAAACTATGCGCGACGTCACCACGCAACGTCACCAACGTGTGTGGGACTGTGGGACTGTGGGTCCACCCACACCACACACTAGCTCACTCGATTATTTATAGTTCAATTTTTCTCATTGAAATAATACCGACAACATAGTAACCAGCTTAGAAAAATATCCATTGTGAGCTGTTAGTCAGGAAGCCACGCTCACATGATGTTATTATATGTTTTAAATTGTTGTGCCTTCTCTCACAGTCAATCAAGAGTTGATCAAAGGGTTTCTTTCTAAAACAAATTCTGGAATTTGTTCCAGCCACTTGTTTGTGCAAGACAGACAGTTGACGACACGCTGTGCTTATAACAATAGCTACAAATACACGTTCCGTCACCCGGCGCCGCTCGCACAGGTAGCACTAACAATTCCACATTACTTACTATAATACCTTCATTACTGCTTGTGGGGCCTCACTTGCCCGAAAGTAAGTCACTAACCCGTAGATAAGGGCACTTGAGTCGTTTAGCATAACAGGCCACAGCGGGGGTGAGGTGAGGGGGGGGTGGTGTTAGCGAGCCTAAACTAGAGCGCGGCAACTTGTTGAGCGAGCACTGGCCGACGGTGTTTGTGCACAGTTGCGTACGATAGTGCCGGGGAGAGGGGGGGGGGGTTAATTCAAATGTTGCTAATAGTTTACCCTATTGGGTTAATGATATCGTGTTCAAAATATTATTCTTGTTTCAATAACAATTCTGGAAATGATTTGTGAGCGGAGATTATAATGTTGTTGAATTGATAACTTAATTAATGTTTGAAAATAAGACGCTTCAAACACTCCTGTATGTAGTTATGCATGCTTTATCAACGCCTAATATTATAACATCGTGCTAGTTGGTACTCGCCTTGGGCGGCCGGAGCTGATGCAGCATTCACAGTAGCGCCGGGATGTTGTGTCTAACACCCGGCGACGCGCATTCCATAGAGATAAGGACTTAGACAAGGCATTGTACTAGATTTAATTTTTGTCTGGAAATAAACATCTTCGCGACCGGACTCCTGTCGTTTCTTTTTAAAAATCTTCGGCAGTGCCTCCGGGAGTTAACTATGTACATTCCTATGAAATTTTTCGTAAAGGTTCGTTGACTCCATTCAGCGTAGTTCCTGTATGGTGCTACGCGCTGACGTTACGTAACGCGCGACCGTCGCGACGTCAGACAAAACGTTTAATTAAAGCTATGAAATTAAACCTCACTACTTACACAACTTTACCTCCATAATTATATCCAAACTACGACTGAGAACATGCTCACTTCCGTTGTATGAAACATTTCTTTGAAAGAGCGGAACGATACGAGTAGTCACATTATATTCCATTACAGGAACCCGGGACCGACACTGGCTGGTCGCTCCACAGCAGCTGCTCTGGCTCTTCGTTAAGTTTCATGTGAAACTGTAAAACCCTATTTTAACATATTAAACTACTTCAGTCTTAATTTGAATGAATCCAGTAATTCCTCCGGGTACTAAAAATAAGTTAATGGCAGCCGTGGCAGAAAATAGTTTTAAAATAAAATGAAAGCTCCTCAGTTTTCCAGCAAGAGTACATAAATACGCGAAAGGCCTGCAACTCTACGAGAATGCGCTACGTAGCGGAACAGCGCTGCTACGAGAATGCGCTACGTAGCGGAACAGCGCTGCTACGAGACATTGTGTGGTAGACAGGTGTGTAACTGTGTAGTACTGGCACAATTATTAATTTTTATAATTTAGGGTCCCATCATTATTTTTGGTTAATGTAAAAAAAATAGAGAAATAGGACTCTGGCTACCTATTCCAAAAAAGTTTCTACGTTTGAATATAACGAAACGGTGCGATGCAGTGTGGTGTAGGGGGAGGGGGGTGCATTGATAACGCAATTAAACGCTTTTAAAGCGAATGGAAGTCGAACAATCTGCGATTTAAATTGGTTCTACCATCTCCTAGCTGCGGGTACGTTGGGTGGTTGGGTGCCAACTACCAACATACTTTAACTTTGATTACTACTTAGTTAAGTTTTCTTCATTGCCATACAATATTTTTTTCTTTTCCCGTTTTTTTTTTTAACTCATTCATTTATCAATGTGACACCACGTACTAAGCTCTGTGAAATCCTCCATTACACAAAGCTGATCAGCACGCACACAAACAAATACATACACACGCGCACACACATACTAGTCCCACTACAAAGAGCATCAGAACAAGCAGCAGGTCGTCAGTACAGTGGCACACAGCGCCGCGACGCGCAAACACTGGCGCCGCACTGTGCGCGACTGTACCGACGCTGAGCAAGACGTTACTTTCTTTGAGACGGGATCACGGGACAGCTGCGTGGAATATACACAGATATGTGAATATGGACATTAATCAAGACTTCGGAAATGAGATATTTGTAATTACCAAGGCATTTCTTAACTCTTGAAAGAGAATAAAATATTTCACTACTTTTCACAATTCTCGTCCCAAATATGTACAATACTATAGCCTTAATTGTGCTAAAGCCCGCATGCACTCCAGATCTCACTTCATTAGATGTTTCTTGCGCCAGGGTGCTTTTGTGAAATATATGGTGTGGTTCTTTCTGTTATTTATCGTGTTTTTTTTTTATTCACAATTTTATTAGTATCATGTAAGCATTGTAGTATTGCGAGTTTCAGTATGTCCCTCGTTTAAACGAACTATGCTATCTTGCTGACATCTCAAAGAGATAACATAACAAACATAGAGGGCGTCGACGCGTGGAGCACGAACGCGCCGTCAACACGGCTTGTTGTCATACGAGTAAGACTAGCTAGCCCATTACTCGCCGTCCACAGGCCCGCGGAGTTTAAAATTAGATTTATTCTTCCCAGATCGGAGCACAGACCTGGCTGCGCGTAGTACCTAGACAATTATAAGTATTTTTAAGCGACTTTTTATCTTTTTTCAAAGAATATTTAATTCGTATCCAGATTGGTAAAATCCAGTGGGTCTGAGGGGCGCGGGGCGGGTTGGGGGTGTTCGCAGCCAGTCGGCGATGTTGCGTTTAATTAAGTTGAATTCTCGTGTTGTCGAGCATAGCGCGCGCGCGGCCGGGGTCGGCAGACAGCTGCTGTGAGCGACAACTCTTTGCAGAGAGATTATAGTGCAGCAGTTGAAAGCATTTTTATGGTTTGATAGTATATTATGCAAAATGTTGTATTATAATTTGATTTGAATACCCGATTATATGTAGTAAGTTTAGGAACCTTATGCGGCATGCAATACTATATTGCGGTAACTCTCGATATTTTCACTGTCTCGTATCAGCGGAAACGCTTTTCCTATTCTCGTCCTTCTGATACTGGAAAGGAGATTCTTACACATGTCTTGTTTTGTAAGTATCAGGAAATAATAAAAAGCATGTAATCGAAGTTGGGTTCGCATTAAAGCTTGGTATATTTTTATATTTGCACGACGACCTCGAACTTTAGCTATCTTCTGATGAAGTAGTCGGTCCGAGTACCAGGAGAGCACAAGCGCTCGCAGGTATTGTACGGAATATTAGCAACAACTCAATTATGAAGAAACGGGCTCTGGCTGCCCTAGGTAGAGAGACAGTTAATGATTACTTAAGCCGTCACTTAGTAAAGATTTGACATACTTTTGTATGACAAAACTGTCAAACCCTTTACTAATTGCCGCACTCAGAGAGCTTTAATGATTACTTAGGCCATCACTTAGTAAAGGTTTTGACAGTTTTGTCATACTAAAGTATGTCAAATCTTTACTAAGTGACGGCTTAAGTAATCATTTAATATCTCTGAGTACCGCAGTAAGTGATGGCCTAAGTAATCATCAAAGATCTCTGAGTGCGGCAGTTAGTAAAGGTTTGCGTAAAAATTTTCACTAAACTGTCAAAATCTTTACTAAGTGATGGCTTAAGTAATCATTAAATATCTCTGCGTACAGCAGTAAGACGTTGTATAGTAATTAGAATGTTAGGTTTTATTTGTAATTTTTTTTAAAACCTTTATTTGTTTTAACATGAACGATGTAACCAATACTTTGTAACAACATTTTGATTTAGGAGAGTGTCCACGGGGTATCTTGCCCATTGTTCTTCACAGAGATCTAGGGTATAAGGGTACTACAGTATTTTCACAAATTATTATGTCTTGTGACTGTGACTTACATTCAAAAATGGCTGTAATGGTCCAATTCATAGAAATATAAAAAACAGGGCCAATTGAAATAAATGCTTTGAGTTAGATCTTTGAGTTCACTATAAAATTAAATAATAATAAAATATGCACAAGTATCAGAGAGAAATACACGATGGAGTCTAGAGCCACTCATTTTAATACTATTTGATATTTCTTAATGTTCATTGACCAGTAATTGGATTGGTATCTATACTAATATCTATACTAATATTATAAAGCTGAAGAGTTTGTTTGTTTGTTTGTTTGTTTGTTTGTTTGAACGGGGTAAACTCTGAAACTACTGGTTGGAATTGAAAAACTCTTTTAGTGTTGGATAGTCCATTTATCGAGGAAGGCTTTAGGCTATATAACATCACGCTAAGTTCAATAGGAGCGGAGCATAAATGAAAAATGTTGCAAAAACGGGAAAAGGTATTCCTTTTTGAGAGCTTCCATTGCGTGCGCTGCGAAAACGGTTTAAGTTAGGAAAATATCATGTATGAAAGAATTGTTTCTCTTTAAATGTTCTAAAAAAAAGTCCGCGACAGCATATATATTTCTTTTAAGATTGACTCACTGTAACCATTTTTTTATATTAAAATGTTAGGTTAAAAAGAATTATATTTTGCGAAGCTTATTTAACTCATATGGTATTAATCTATATCTAAATAAATATGTTTGTTAGCACGGAAATTTAATATAGAATATTTGGGCCCTTTACTCTATACAGTTTAAACAATTATCTTAGAAGATATCGCAATATCAAAAAATCCGCGCGACAAAATAATTACGAGCGCGGCAGTCATTCGGTCCGGTGCGGTAGGTAAGTGGGAATTCTGGTCTCCGGGGGCTCAGGAGAAATTCAAATTCAAAATATTTACTGCACCATAATGTTTACAAGTACAATGGATTGCTGTATATTTTACAGTAAGAGATACCTATTGTAATTATCACTTTAATAATATAATCGAAGAAAATCCAAGCTAATAGGTATTATAAAGAGGAAAGGTATATTTTTTTGTTTGATACGAGTACGATTTAATTCAAGTTAATTATGTTGAATAGTCGGTTTACTGAGAAAGGCTAAAAGCTATATTATGTGATGCAGACGAAGTTGCGTGGGTCAGCTAGTACAAGATAAAATAGATAGATCGTTAAGATATCTATACTAATATTATAAAGCTGAAGAGTTTGTTTGTTTGTTTGTTTGTTTGTTTGTTTGTTTGTTTGAACGCAACTCTGGGACTACTGGTTGGAATAGAAAAACTCTTTTTGTGTCGGATAGTCCATTTATCGAGGAAGGCTTTAGGCTATATAACATCACGCTACAACCAATAGGAGCGGAGCATAAATGAAAAATGTTGCAAAAACGGGAAAAGATATTCCTTTTTGAGAGCTTCCGTTGCGTGCGCTGCGAAAACGGTTTAAGTTACGCAAATACCATGTATGAAAGAATTGTTCCTCTTTAAAAGTTCTAAAAAAAAGTCCGCGACAGCATATGTCTATCTTTTAAGATTGACTCACTATTACAACCATTTTTTACTATTAAAATGTTAGGTTAAAAAGAATGATATTTTGCGAAGTTTATTTAACCCATATGGTATTAATCTATATCTAAATAAATGTGTTTGTTAGCACAGAAATTTAATATAGAATATTTGTGCCCTTTACTCTATACAGTTTAAACAAATATCTTAGAAGATATCGCAATGTAAAAATATCCGCGCGACAAAATAATTAAGCGCGCGGTAGTCATTCGGTCCGGTGCGGTAGGTTAGTGGGGATTCTGGCCTCCGGGGACTCCGGAGAAATTCATATTCAAAATATTTACTGCACCATAATGTTTACAAGGTGTTACTGTATATTTAACAGTAAGAGATACCAATAGTAATTCACACTTTAATATAATCTAAATTAATATTATAAAGAGGAAAGATACGATTTTTTGTTTGTTACGATTGAACTCAATTTATCTTGACATTTTGTTATAAGCTATATTATGTGACGCAGACGAAGTTGCATGGGTCAGCTAGTGTTGTATAAAAGCTGTTGATGATGCAATTGTAATAAATGCAATGCTTATTCATTGGCCATAAAAAAGGCCAGCCCTCTGGTCACGTGAAGAGTCTGTAAACAGTGTGATATCTGTAAACAGTAGGTGGGCACTTGGACCCCATGGCCCCAGTGTTTCAACCCCAATCACATACATAGAAAGATGGGATGGCGCGAGGGAGTCGACGCAAGTTGCATCTCACACCAAACACGTGCCCAACTTCCATGGCATACTTGTTGGCATTATTATTGTAAATATATCGACGACTGTCTGATTGCCGCACGGCTTTATTACTGGTCCTCATTGTTCATAATACGCAGCGTCTTGCATACGTAATGCACAATAATGCAATATACTATAGTGTAAATGATAAAATAACGGTTGACAAGGGATATCAAAGCAAAAACGTATTGCGCCGACCCCGAGTTACATGGGACAAAGGAGGGAAGATGATGAAAGAGCTCAACTGTAACGTGAATATTTGTAACAGTATCTAAGGATTTTACAAGTAACTTCTTCGAAAACCTATAAATCAGTTGTAATGGTCGTATGTGTCGCTCTACACTGATTTATTTTTAGAGAGTCCATTTTCGTAACCGGTCGGGCTTTAACTAAAAGCATATCAGTTCTATAAAATATATTATGGAATATAGGTCGAGTCTACGCCTAGAAATAATTCAATATGTAGTTCTTATAGCTTCTGTATCTAAGCATATATTTAATTTCGCGTATCTTCGACTGGTCGGGTAAGCTGCACCTAGGAACATGGAATAAACAGTGTTTATGTTTACACACGCCTGCACCAGACCGCAGCCCTCCCCTGGCCTGCCCTGCCTGTTTGTCTGAATCTGTTTTTAAAGTATTTTATTTAAAGCACAGTTAGTTGTTCTGCCGCACGCTTACGTTTAGTAAGAATGCGGAGATAGTGGGCAGAGCGCCTGCAGCCCGAGACAGGCGCAGCCGATACTCCGAGCTGTTCCACCAACTAGCTCGTAGTAAAATGAAATACTACGTGGAGCAACTTAGCTGAATGACAATCTAACCTAACGCTCTAACGTAGCGTAGTTATTTGTTTTGTAATAAATTAAGAGTGACTTAAAGTGGCGTACTTACCTTCGCTAGTGTGTAAAGAGCCAGTAACGTTAGATTGCAAGACCCTTGTGTTACGCTGATGTGCGATGTTTCCAAACTGAACGAAATATTCGCGCAGGTTTACATACAGTGTTTTTTTGGATAAAGTTATTTAAAATTAATTGAATTATTTTTGGTGCAACATAACATTGGTAATATGTTAAATGGGTATTATAAAAGTTCTTAAAATTCGCTCTTGTTGAATCAGGCTTTGAAAAGAGGTCTCTCGTGTCCAACGCGAGTACGAGTTTTATTTCAGCAATTCTTTCGAGGCAAGAGAGACTAAATCGCAAAATCTATCGAGCTTAACCGAAGGTTACTTTTTATAAAATACGATGCTATTACAATAGATTACTCTACTTTATTACATAACTAGCTGATGCCCGCGGCTTCACCCGCGTCGATGTCGGTCAAATTATATACTAAAACCTTCCTCTTGAATCACTCTATCTATTAAAAAAAACCGCATCAAAATCCGTTGCGTAGTTTTAAACATTTAAGCATACATAGGGATATAGGGACAGAGAAAGCGACTTTGTTTTATACTATGTAGTGATGATATTTCACCTTTTTATAGCAGGCATACTCGTACGTATTAAAACTCACTTGCAACGTTACTTGTTTTAAACTGTTTGTACAAGCGTGTGAAGTCACTCATGGTTATTTGATGAGGTGTTGGCAGTGCAGTGTGGTGTAGTGGGGTCGTTCAGCTGCACCGAGTGACACTGTGTAATGACAGACCGCGTTGTTGCTAGATCTGTATCGGTAGTAATAGCGGGTGTTGTTGTTACGAGTGCACATACAAACACGACACCGCGCTTGTCTGTAGCACGATATAGTATTCAGGTTCCATCACCGGCGACAAACATGATCACTTCGGAATGAGAGCGAGTTCAGTTAAAGCGAACTTGGGCAAAACAGAAATAAAGTGATTACTGTAATTATTGTTACTCATCTTCGATTGCGACCTAAACTGAGCTATTTCAGAATTTGACTAAGGCCCCTAGCACACGGCGTTTTTTCTACGGCGCCGACGACGCGCTTCAAACGAGATTTGAACGCAACCTTGTAACCTAACCACACGGGGCGATCGTGAAATGCGCGTCGTCGATGAGCAGATACAGCGATCCCAAACCCACCCTTTGTACACGCTTCATACGCGCGTTTGTATTGTGTTTTATGCGCGTTTGAAAAAACGCAAAAATTGGCATCTACGGCGCGTTTAAAATACGCCGTGTACAATGGGCCTAAGAGTTAGGTGCCTTCAGTAGCGTCCATCATAAAAAGACCTTAGTCTTTAGTAAATTGATGAAACCTTCAGGTTGTGTCGCACAGTCGTACTGTACTCGCCTGCGTACTGGCGCGGTCACAACAAAGCGATCGCTTGTCTGCGAGTACGTGCTGGGATCGCGTGTCGATGGCTTTCCGCACCCTTTCGTATTATCCACACACGAAAGACACGAATGATTGCTTCAATCGAATAGACCGAGTATAACGCAAGACTGTACATTATACTTAAACCTGTATTCATCCGCAGTTATCTCAGTGTTTCAGTCAAGTCAGGAACTACTTAAACCCTTCAAACAAAACTATTCACCACGATTGCGGTCTTCTCTTTCTTCTCTTGTACTCTGGTCACTCGACAGTCTTTGATATTCTGTCTGTTTCACTTAGTGGGGAGGGCGTTTGGGCGTTGAGGGTGATGAGAAGATAGGTATTAACATAAGGTGTGGCCAATCTTAAAACAAAACATGACATTAAAGTTTAGTTTAAGAATATAGCATGCCGCATCCAGTTTATTTCTTTCAAGACAACGTCGATCCCATGATCTGTGGGAGTGCCGTGAGGTGCGTTACGAGGAGCCCCTGACCTTGCGACTCCTACGTCATCGCACGTGGCCTCACGTGGGGAACTACAACTAGTTCAGTAGCAGTTTGACTAATAATGTTGTTTTACTTAACGATCAGCGACCGGCCTGTAACTATTTGTTTACACGCAGGCAGTGAGCGCTACTTCATATTGGGCAATGTTAACAATCTACAAGATTATTCAAACAACGCGCCAGTTAGAACAATAATATTATTTTATAACCAGAAACTTGGCGACGAGATCTAGTTTTTAGCGGCAGCCGGTGCGGCGAGGACAGGCACTGTCTAATAGCGCGCACTGAACTGGCGCGAGCACGAGACAGTGTGAGTTTAAACAAATGTCAATGATTTTTGTATAATTTCATTAGCGCGGCGCGCCTGGCGACTCGCCAGACACCAGGACTAAGGTGGGGAGCAGACTATGAGCAGAAGGATCTCTTCGCAGAACTGTGGGCTATGGAGCAGTCGCACGACACGTGCTTGTGTGGTACCTGCATAGATGTGAGCGTTTCAATAGTTCGGGTAGTCCAGTAAGTTCGTTAGAGCACAGCCAGCCGCACCGAGAGCACAAATCTACCAGCTGACTCATGCCCATAGCTATGACTCAGTGCCCAGAGGCTGAGGCACCGCCTCCGCTTGAAGACGTGACGTCTGGCGGGAGTTGCTTAACCTCGCTGACCTGCATGGAGTTGTCTGAGAACCCTCGGCTTGGCACTGCGGCTGCTTGTCCAGCGGAAGATTCGAATTGCACCTTTTGAGTGTACCTGTGCAGTGAGGCAGGCGGTGTGGGCAGGCTGGACTCTTGCCAGCACTGCGCCTTAAACAAATTTACTCTTGGCTTTGGGCGACGTAAGTGTGCCTAACGACGTCTGCCCCTCCCTTACTCCCCCCCCCCAACAGGACACCACTCACACTTAAGTCTGCGCTAAATGCTGGGCGGGATTTGTTGCCGACGTGTTTTTTTTTTACACTTCTAAATGATCTCGGTAGGTTTTATCTGTATGAAGATCGGTCTGATTTCTGCAATTTATGTTACAGGACAACACCAGATACTGTTTGCGTTGCTGATACATTAGAGCAGTGTCACGCACGTCGACGTACAGTCAGTACGTACGTACATACACATATACGTCGACGTACAGTCAGTACGTACGTACATACACGTATACGTCGACGTACAGTCAGTACGTACGTACATACACGTATACGTCGACGTACAGTCAGTACGTACGTACATACACGTATACGTCGACGTACAGTCAGTACGTACGTACATACACGTATACGTCGACGTTCAGTCAGTACGTACGTACATACACATATACGTCGACGTACAGTCAGTACGTACGTACATACACGTATACGTCGACGTACAGTCAGTACGTACGTACATACACATATACGTCGACGTACAGTCAGTACGTACGTACATACACGTATACGTCGACGAAGGCTGTCATGTGACTACTTTCTCAGTCGATTGACACAGTTCAGAAACACTATCGCTATATATCAAAGTTAGCGTGCACCTTAGTTTTAAAGAAGAGATAATTGTAGATATTCTTTGTTTCTGATTTCTTTTGTTCCGTTTGTACAGAAACAGTTAGTCGGCACAAGTTTTATAGTTCAATCACTAAAGAAAATTGTAATATAATTGTAAGAGTTTGTTATATTTATTTATTTATTTTTTATTTAGTACTTGGAAGACTTACAGCTAATAAAAACAAACAAAAAGAAGAAACCATAGTCACCAGAAAGCCAATTACAAGTCCTCACGTATAGATTTATAATAAAAATGAATTTTGATGTGAGCATAAAACAAAAAACGCCTTATGTAAAATAAATACAATATAAAAAAAAAACTTAGTTCGCAAAAATTACGTGAATGAAAGTATGAAACTATATATTGCCCGCGTGACCTGATGTTGTTGGTTGAGTAATGTATCGCTCGACATGTTTACGAGTGTTTCGATAACATTTCACAAAATGATTTCAAATTACTATTGTAGAACAAAGGGTAAAGTTGGCGCGATGCAAACTGCTGCAAGTTGCGCGATATTTCAGACAGGCTCGCTGTAACAGAGTACAGCGATCGAGTGCTCGCTGAAGCGCGGATGGAGTTATTTACCGCCGCACTCACATACGTTAAGAAGTTGGAGCGGCGTACGTTTGTACCCCGCACCCCCCACCCCCTGCACCTTAGCGCCGGCCCACCGGGCCACCGGGCCGGGGACAACTTGTGCTAACTCGGGCGATACTGAGCTTAGGCGCTGTAAAAATGTTCCACACTGTGAACAAGATAGATGTGACTGGTGCTACGTGGTTATTGCTACTTTTATAATATGTACGAGTAGAATTTGTTTTTCAATTTGCAAGATTTCTGTAAAAAAACATCTAAGTAAACAAGATTAAAATAACATCACACACATTATGTTTCGGGAATATCGGCAAGAATTGCTCGCATTCGGTTCCAACACTCCGATGTAAGCTCCGGCTTGGAGTTCCGGCTCATGTGTCGGAACACGGCGAATTGTTTTGACATGTCCAGGATTTGTATAGTTCGTTGACTTGATACGACGCAGGCCAGCGAGGGGTCGACACAGAGATAGTGCCGCGCGGCGGTGGGGGAGGGGGGGCAGCCTCGCGTGTCGCGGGTACAGGAGTAAACTGTTTGATGATGAATACAAATAGACCTGCTTCAGTCGCGAGTACACACTACACATGTACCGACAGAAGGCTCACCCGCTCGGGCGCTGTAACAACAGCTCAAACATTGACGTCGGCAGACACAACAACACCACTCAAGCGTTTACAACCACAGCTCTCTGTTGCTAAATGTTGTACCTCCCCTACATTTGACCAAATATTACGCGCTTATCTGACAACGGCTCCTTGCCTTCTGTGTGGACGTTGTGGTCGTTGGTGCGGATATAATCTAAATCCTATTAGGCGTGAGAGCCCCCAGCTGTGCCCGGCGCTGAGCACGCCACCCGCGCATTACCCGCGCTGGCGTCGCTCGCCTCCGCCGACACAATGCGCCTCAGCCAGCGCCGCCATTGCCAGGGACTACGGCGTGTCGACTAGTTACTGCTCAGTGTCAGCAGTCGACACGCTGCAGTGTGAGGTAAACCTGACATTATTGATACTGTGTTCTAAACACCAGTACCTAGGTCTTCAGTTGGCATTCATTTTTTAGAAGATAAAATAAGCCAATTGCACTTTGACGGCATGGTTGGCTCAGTGACTGAGCGATTGACTACTGCACTGCGTGTCGCGGGTTCGATCACCGCATGGAACAAATATTTGTAAGGTCTACAGATAGTTGTTCCGGGTGTCTGGGTGTTTGTGTATGTGAGTTTAAATTTAATGTTTGTAAACGCTCCCACGATACAGGAGAAATTTCTAGTGCAAAAAAACAATAATCTTTTTGATGTGTAACATTTCTGGCATGGCGACGCATGCCGTGGCGACGCGTCGCCACGCTATATGATGGTATATATATACAGTCTATATGCAGTAGTGTGTACGGTGTGCATGCGCAATCGACTGTGCGATTCTCTTCATTATGACATATTTAGTTCCTATCACAATCTGTTCTTTTCTGCATATTACTTTTACAAAATAATGTCGATGTTTCACATCTGCCAGGCGTCCCGTGACGGCTCACATTTTTTTTTGTTCAGTTGTGTTGAAGCGCGTCAGAGTACCTGTAGCAAATGCCAGCTGACAAACTCACACAACCAACAAGCTCACTATGTGTTGTGAGTCTGAACTGTTTTTTTTTTTGTAGGGAGGCAAATCATCAAATGACTCCTTCCGCTCTGGGCGGAGCGGAAGGGAGTGTCAGACTTCTTCTGACTAAAAACCACCCATGTTCCTTCTTAGCCTCGTCATATCGCACATCAGCTGAAGTGAGTCCGCAGTGCTCTGTGCACTCTGCCGGCCATCACAACATCACAGCGCAATGATTCACTAAACGCGCGCAGTTCGTGACCGGCGACTGGCGACTGATCGCTTTCTATTATTGTCATATCGTTTGTTGTCTCGTTCATTGTTACAGCTATTGTGCGTTAATCACATTTTAATTTCTTGTTAAACAAGAAACTTAAACAGTTTTATTTCATGTATTTAATTTCAGAAATTTTCTCAATAAAATGATAATGAAAGCAAACGCCTCGACAGTGTAAATTAGGTAAATCGGGCCAAGACCCATCCATTCGTTTTAGTACAGTTATATGTGGAGAGAACCCATCTTCTAACTAGACTATTGCTATAGTGCTGGCCACAAACACGAGTTAGCTGGCAAACAATAGTCAATCACGTGTCGGCGTGTCGGTCGGTGCGACCTGTGCACTGTGGTGCGACACCTCGCTGGGCTGTGGCAATGACGTAATGACGGTAGTTGGGAACTGTCTTCAGTTGGGCGCGCGTCAACAAACCGGCGATTAGTGCGCATTCACGCCGTGACCGCGGCGTGGCCGTGGCGAAGCTGTGGCGTGGCGGCGACGCGGCACAATGGCTCGTTAGCAGGTACGCGCTGACGCCCGCACCGCTGCGGTCGCACTGTAATTGTCTGATGAACATTGTTACTTCAAGCTTGCATCTGAACCACAACATACATAATCACACATGTTTACTCATATTATTGATCGTTTTTAGGGTTCCGTAGCCAATATGTAACCCTTATAGTTTCGCCATGTCCGTCTGTCTGTCTCTCCGTCCGTCCGTCTTATTATTATTACTAATATATCTCAAAGACTCTTACTACTAGAAAGTTGTAGTTTGGCATAAAATACAAATGAATTACGCCGACAAAGTGCTAAAGTAAAATATTTAAAATTTTTTTAGGGTTTCTCCAGTACACATTAAAGGTGGGGATGATTTTTTTTTCTCGCGAAGTCTATTGTGTGGGATGTCGTTGGATAGGTCTTTAAAAAATATTGCAGTTTGCTCAATAAGTTTTTCGATTACGGGATTCGTTTGTGAAATATTAAGCTTTCAAGTGTAAATAATAGTCGACCAACTTATAAAATGTACTTGTATGAAATATTTTCCTATTCATAATGTATGGGAGCGCAGGTCTCAAAACTGCAAAATAATGTAAGTTTGTTTTATTTTTACAATAAAAATCATCGTTCGGAGGCAGGTAGGCAGGGTGGTTAATCTGTTTAGTAAGTTCACATATTTTAATGGGCAACTACGGAACCCTACATTGTGCGTGCATTGTGGGTACATGCACTTGGCCGGTTTTTAAATATTGGTCTTGTAAATCAAAGTGAAGTTACAAATATCTAGTTAGACTGAAAGCCGACCTCAACATAGTTAGGAATAGATAAAGCAGATATTGGTGGTCATATTATTTGTAATGAACTATGTATTATGGCGGCCAAAAGTAATCATGAAATTTCGATCCCGTTCCCGCAACCCATGGGAACCTATTCCAGACCTTCCTCAAGAACCTAAACCTAAAACAGCATGAAAATCGGTCTAGTAGTTTTTGAGCATATTGCGAACAGACAGACAGACGCGGCGGACGTATGTAGTGATTTATACCTCTTCTATTAGATCACTGTAACGACTCTTGTTCTGAGTAATTAAATAATAACCATTGTACCGTTTAGATAAAATTAACCTTGTTTCACTTACAATTACTAAAATACAGAGTACAAGTTAGATTACATCGTAATGGCTGCCGTAGCCGCTCGTAGCACTGCGTAGCGCGGCGTAGCAGGCGTAGCTCGCATGTCTACGGCTCGTAGCACGTACGTCGCCGATAACGTTATCGTATATTGCGGTGGAGTGTTCATGTAGACACTACAAGGGCAATCACAAGGTTGATGAAACTTATTGATATTACGCAATGTTGCAGTATTTCATCGGAAAGTTGTTTTACTTGGATGAAAGCAACTAGCTCTTATATATATATAAAAAAAAAAAAAAAAAAAATATATATATATATATATGAATGCGAGATAACTTGTAACTAGCTACCACAAGTAGTAGTGGCCAGTGCAATGGGTGATCATTACTAAAGTTGCGATGTTCTATGAACAGTAGTTAAGTAAATCGGTGCGGTGAGTGTACTTGTGGTTGTAAATCGTCGTTGAATGCAGCAATCGCCGAACAAAGAGCGGCTTAGTGTCAGCTAGTTGCCCCCCCCCCCCCCTAGGGTCCGGCTGTCCGCTATCGCGCTGTGTCTACTCAGTGAGGTAGTTGACGGCTTGTACTTGCTCCTGTTGCTCCTGCCGAGCAGGGTTACATGATGTCCTAACATACGAATAAGTGTGCATATACATAGGGTTAAAGATACTTTTGACTAATGGTTCATGAACCAATCGACTGTTGTTAAATCGTTTCAGTTTCTCTTCAATAACTAGAAGGTTCCCAGGATAAACAAAACCACAGGGAAATCAAGTGCCTTTCGCCTTTGTTGAGGGTATTTTTACACCCTTTATTATCTACGTTTGATGTGTATGATCTTCTTACATTGGTGGACGATTATTTTAAACTTTAGCTACGCGAATTTAAGTTAGGATATAAAACACCACTCACACCTCGAACAATGTTATCAAGGGCACGAGAGCGCGCCATAAATCATCAGTTGAAACCAAAGAAGAAGCTCGCGCATTAAAGTGCGAAAATCACTTGTCGACGGCCATCAATAAGGCTTTGTGCGACGTGGACTGATCGCGGATTAGCGCGACAGGATGCTCCGTCACGACGACGTAATGACACGCGCAGGGATGGAGGAAACAAATGAAAGAAGCTGATTAGAAGCTGCCACATGTCAAGGTGGTGTCGAACCGAGCGGACTGCACTCCGGAGTGGATTGCGAACACCGGACTTGGATAGATAATGTACTGAAATGTCTGTCACAGTCTGTGTCTGCTGCCAGTCCGCAAAACGATACGCTCACACACACACCACACGTCACTAGGCACTGCTTGGCGTTGACACTCACGCGAAGGCCACAAATGTCGCTCGACTCAAATCGCACCACCTGAGAGCTCGTGAACCTGCCGTCACAGAGCGCCGCTGTCACATACTGTGCGAAACGATTATCAGAACTTTAGCTGCTGCTCTAAAACGTTTACTCCTATTGCATGAAACGGTCGATGCCCTTAACTAGAACACGATTTACTCCACAAGTAATATTCGTGAAGGCTGGAGTTGCCCGTAAGAACAGTCGTTTCACTACTTTAACGATGTAATCCTACGTCTGCTCACATCTGTGCTTTCATGGAGCTTTACCCCAGCATCAGGATCATTGGACGAGTATTAAGTGATATTATGTTGTGTAAAGTAGCGGACGGGATCGCAATACTTTACACGACATATCACTTACCACTCACCGGACGCTGCAGTGAGTGACGCATCTGTGACGTCACACGCACAGGTTACTGTGCAAGTTCGTTTCAATGTTCCTTTTTTGATTGAATAATACATTATTCAATCAAAAACACATTACAATGTGTAACCAAATCTATTGTATTTCAGTTCTTAACCCCCGACGCAAAAACGACGGGGTGTTATAAGTTTGACGTCTCTGTGTGTGTGTGTCTGTCTCTGGCATCGTAGCTCCCGAACGCATGAACCGATCTTGATTCCGTTTTTTTTTGTTTGAAAGGTGAATTAGTCGAGAGTTTTCTTAGCTATGTTTGATGAAAATCGGTCCAAGATGGCCGCCGCCACAAAATGGCGGATTACATATTTTTTCACAACTTTATCACAATATGGGTATCAAATGAAAGGGCTTGATTAGTAGAATAAGTACTATGTAATACACTATGACAAATTTCAAATCCAAGATGGCCAATTTAGATATAGATTAATACCATATGAGTTAAATAAGCTTCGCAAAAATAATTGAGTTGGGGGTTTTTAAATTTTTAAATTTATACTTGTTGATAGTTGGTGTTTGATGTAGTGGTTGTAAGCGAGACTGATGAACATCAAGTGTGTGATGTAGTGGATGTAAGCGAGACTGATGAACATCAAGTGTTTGATGTAGTGGTTGTAAGCGAGACTGATGAACATCAAGTGTTTGATGTAGTGGTTGTAAGCGAGACTGATCAACATCAAGTGTTTGATGTAGTGGTTGTAAGCGAGACTGATGAACATCAAGTGTTTGATGTAGTGGTTGTAAGCGAGACTGATGAACATCAAGTGTGTGATGTAGTGGATGTAAGCGAGACTGATGAACATCAAGTGTTTGATGTAGTGGTTGTAAGCGAGACTGATGAACATCAAGTGTTTGATGTAGTGGTTGTAAGCGAGACTGATGAACATCAAGTGTTTGATGTAGTGGTTGTAAGCGAGACTGATGAACATCCAGTGTTTGATGTAGTGGTTGTAAGCGAGACTGATGAACATCAAGTGTTTGATGTAGTGGTTGTAAGCGAGACTGATGATCATCAAGTGTTTGATGTAGTGGTTGTAAGCGAGACTGATGAACATCAAGTGTTTGATGTAGTGGTTGTAAGCGAGACTGATCAACATCAAGTGTTTGATGTAGTGGTTGTAAGCGAGACTGATCCACATCTAGTGTTTGATGTAGTGGTTGTAAGCGAGACTGATGAACATCAAGTGTTTTATGTAGTGGTTGTAAGCGAGACTGATGAACATCAAGTGTTTGATGTAGTGGTTGTAAGCGAGACTGATGAACATCAAGTGTTTGATGTAGTGGTTGTAAGCGAGACTGATGAACATCAAGTGTTTGATGTAGTGGTTGTAAGCGAGACTGATCCACATCTAGTGTTTGATGTAGTGGTTGTAAGCGAGACTGATGAACATCAAGTGTTTGATGTAGTGGTTGTAAGCGAGACTGATGAACATCAAGTGTTTGATGTAGTGGTTGTAAGCGAGACTGATGAACATCAAGTGTTTGATGTAGTGGTTGTAAGCGAGACTGATCCACATCTAGTGTTTGATGTAGTGGTTGTAAGCGAGACTGATGAACATCAAGTGTTTTATGTAGTGGTTGTAAGCGAGACTGATGAACATCAAGTGTTTGATGTAGTGGTTGTAAGCGAGACTGATGAACATCAAGTCTTGGATTCGATTCCCAGGTCGGGCAAAGTGCTATTGGCTTTTCCATCAAGAATTTGTCAGTAGCAGCCGCAGAGTCCGGATCTGTGTCCAGTTTATAGCAATATGCTGCACACTTGACGACCTTATGACTGCATCAGCGAGTGGAGTCCGCATAGCTGAATTTTGGGCCCAAACGATTTGATCGTATAGAAATATGCCATCGACACGCTAAGAAGAAGCAATATGCTTCAAACATAACTTGCGAAATGTGGCAGTATTATTAGACGCTGCCTTCCCATTCGAGGATTACAGATGTTACCTATGTTTTATATTCAAACATTCTAACATACTCGTAACGTTATCAGTGTAGTGTCCAGCAGTAAAAATAAAAAATGTTCAAAAACCCAACTACAGAAAATTCTAAAGTTTGAATCAAGAAAATATTCTCGTCTGAAATCGTTATGTACCTTCAAACTATTCAATATTTATCGTTCTATAAAAAAACTTACGTGTCATATATTTTAATGTACTTAATAAATATATTCATCGTGATGTTCAGAATTTCAGATGATAGCCGTGGTGACAATATGCCACTTTGTTTTTTTTTAGGGTAGATGGCATAAGACCACGGCCAACCTATCCATTGTGTGATGGTGGTGTGTGGTGACATAGTTACCGAGCGCTGGTGGTCACCCACCGCGCCAGCTCCACTCTGTGTGCATAATACCAAGCTGTAACTAGATTCATAACAAGTGTATATTATATACTCATACTCGAGACTAATTTTCCGTTCTTTCGTGAGCTGTCTGATTGCAAACGTCACGCCACGTAGAAACTACTTCAGGCAAGAACGGCCGGGCTCTGGGAACGATCAGCTGGTATGTGCACATTGTGCACTCGGAGGTATTGTATGTGCAGTATGTGCAGCGGACGCAGCCATGCATGTCGTATGTGACACCTTCCGACATTGGCGGTATGTCACCGGCCGGCAATACATTACTTTTCGATTATGTAGTGGATGTCGGAGAAAATTCTGTTATTTCTATGACAGTCGAATTTCAAACATTTTAGTTTTTTTAAGATTACAAAATGTTCCCCGCACGGAACAAATGGGCGGGCTGGGTGATTCGTCTCCCGAATTGAACAACAACAACGAGCTTGTCTAATGTAACAATAATGAGGATGACGACTTTATTGTGAATACCTGTCAGATATTGTTGTCGTTGACATAATGATGGTAAACTGGCGCCCCATACATTGTAACTGTAAGGACGAGCCTCGGCGAATGTTGCGCGTCGTGAGTTCGTGACGTGATGGCACATCTGATGAGAGTCAATGTTATTGTGTGACTACGTTTGCAACATTGAGCGTCTTCCCTCAGCACGAGGTGCTACAATCACAACGCGCACTGGACCGACATCACATAATATTATGTTGTGATACAATGTCAGCGGTTCTGTGGACATACTGGACATGGTGCTCTACGACCACTTCTGACGTTCCATACGATGTTGTTTTAGAGTTCTGTGCTCTTGCTTATGTTTCCGTATGGCCAGAAACCTGGAAGTCTCCTGTAGAGTGCAATGGACGTCGTGTGTGCGTGAATTTATTATATACACTAGATAAACATAATTGTATGAGACCGACACAATACGGACATATTGTTACTTCTCGTTGAACTCCCTCGAGCGAATGCGAGCTCACTAGCAATAACATTTTGTACAACACTGTCACAGCAGGTATTCAGTGTATCACTCCCGTCGCGGCTACAGCGATACTGCGATATAGTGATGTACCAGTGTGGCGGTGCAGCGGTGCAGCGGGTGTAATTAGTTAATAGACGTCACATTACTCGCACTCACTCTAACGAGCGAGTAACAGCAATCGTTCACTAGTCGTGGTTTGCGCAAATGAACTACACTTCTAACAATGAATTATGAAGTTCTCATTCGTGTGCTCTCGTTCAGTTCAGATGATGCTCGACATCTCGCAATCTTTAAACCAAAACAGCGCATTGCCTTACGATTGCAAACCTCGCGATCTCATGTACAAGTGTGTTGACATCAAAACTCGTTGACTCTGTAATAAAGTCAATTATTTCTTCAGACACTTACGCAGTAATCGCACGCTCGAATACAATCACTTATTTTTCTTTGTAAATGTTTACTTTCAAAACTGGTCACTGAGTCGCGATCAGTGCTCTTAGCGCTAGCGAATTATTTAAATGTTCCCTTATGTAGAGACCCACACGACACCGCACCGCACCGCACCGCGCCGCACCGCACCGCACCGCACCGCACCGCAACGCACCGCATAACGTTGTCATGGCTCGCTAATCGCACTGATAAGCTGCGGTGTGTCCATCGCACCGATGTTGATCTAAACACTCATTACTTTGAAATCATCAAGAATCAGTGAATTAGTTGTGGCGTGAGGTTTATTGTATCAGCCGTAATGCTTTTTTGCACAAACACACGCAGTTTTGGTTTTGAACTGATATCGTCGTGAGTCTCTTGCTATAGTTCCGCAACGTTGTGTACCTTTAAATACCTGAGAAAGTATCACCGCTCGTCTTGTACCTTACAATACAATATCGCTCTGCTTAATGGTTTCTTAGATACCCATCGCAGCAGCAAAACAAAGCAAGTGAATTGTGTTAAGTAGAGTAATGCTGAGCTGTGAAGCGGAGCCGCGTTTAATCAATTTTTATCTCAGCGGATGGCTCCGACCTGAGACGCTGAGACGAGGGTCCGGAGCGTTGCGATATATCTCCTTCGCAGCTCAATCGCGAGCTGGGATATAAGATCGATATTCAATCTTACTCGCGTGACGATAACTGCAACACTAGTGTTGGAGCTGTTACTGTGTGTGTGTGCGCAGTTGTAGTTTAGTCAGCCGAAGCGCTCGTTTGTTTAAGCCGCCATTGATAGTAGGAAGTGCTTCCTTGGCCTGCCTGCACTCACCATGTTCTAGGCATAACGAATACATCTACTTGGGCCAGTTAGCCTCTTTCCAGTCTAGACCAGACAAAGAGATTATAATAAAATAAAATAAAAAAGAGATCATAAGAAGAATTAAAAATGCCCGGAAAAGCAACTGGTTCAGAAAAGAGCTTATGAAAAGAAATATTTCATTGTCCCTAAAGCGAAATATCATGGACACACGCATAATTCCTATTTTGACGTATTGATCAGATTAATATAGATTTGAAGTTGTATTATGTTATGAACATGAATTGTAGCAGAGTGCAATCACCTCGCGACAAGCGACATCAGTTTGTGTCGTATGCCGTGTATGTAGCGTCCGGTATGTCGGCCGTGTTGTGGCCATGTCCCGCCAAGTGCTGCACGCGCTACACGACTGACACGTGCTCGTATCTGCCAGACATCGCTCCTGCTCGTAGTCTCGTACCGATGACAGCCAGTGAGCTGTCATGTTTGTGTATGCATTTGCGGTAGCTCCACATAGGATTAAGGATTTAAAAATAAATCGTTATTCTTCCGAGAACCTTTTATGTAAAGAGAGGGCCACTTATCAGATGGTTTTAGAATAGAACTCAAGGAGAGGATAAGTGTAAGTAGTGGTCAACAGGTCACCGCTCGCCCAACACCAGAACTGATGGATTCAATTGCCGCTAGGAAAAAGGATGTAAACTGTCGCGCGTCACCCTATCACTGGGATTTGTGTTCATACTACAAGACCCCAGTACTGCAAGTACCCAGTACATGTACAACAGACGTCACGTATTTGTTACGTACGGGTAACACTGTGTAGGTTAGCACGCTGTCGCGGAAACGCAACAACATATTCCAGGTGACGGTGCAAGTAACAAAAATATATAAAGTAGGTAGGAAGGAAGGAATCAGACGTTTGCGCTCATTCGCGCCGGAAGCGGACATGCCACGCATGTATGGCGTGGAAGACGTTTCATTAAACGTGGCCGTGCGTGTATTGTGAGGACATTGTGTTGTAGTTATAGCTAGGTCACTATGTGTATGTCAAAGTTGCTGTAAGTTCAGTCCTTGTTAGCAGTGTGGTGTGTATCCCCTGGCGGCGGGGGAGGGGGGCACGCAGGCCGCAACTCCGCAGTGGCAACAAATCTTGTGGCGGAAGCGCCGCGCGCGCCATCTCGCGGCGACGGCCGCCGGAAGCGCGTGTATTACCGGCCGGAAGTGGCGCGACGCCTCAATATCCGGCGAGCTCTTAATTCCAGCGCCTCTAGCGATTTCACACGAACACATTTTTATTTGATGTAATTTGTATGAAATGGAGCTCGGCCGGCGCTTGCAAATGACGAAGTAATAAGGAAAGATAAAAGACGCGGCGAGATCAAACACATCTGGATTTGACGGCGAGCTCCTATTGCTACAGTAGTGAAAACGTTATACAGGGTGTAAATCAACCCATCACACAGCCGTTAACCAAGCATTCTGTACATTAAACTAAGTACCCCTACGCAAAAATTTTTGCTGTGAAATGACTTTTTTTTTTGGGTCAAAAATCACATTTAAGGGTAAAACTCAAAGTAGCACTCTTAGCACTTAGCACTCTTAAAACATTGTGCTAGTGGATGCTTTGAATAGTAAACGGGTCATGGAGGTAATTTAAGTAAAATAATAACCTGAAAAACTAGTATTTACAAAAACAGCTGTGAAAAATTTGGAAATTTGACCCCCAATATCCCCGTAACTAGTAGGAGGTTCCCAGGTATGGTCTAGAACAAAAAAATTATCACAGTGGTGGGGAGAACAAATGCCCTTCGTTTGCGTTAAGGGTACTTTTACACCCTATATACAGATAACCATTAAGTTGAGTGTTCGTTAAAGTTGGCTGGAAGATTATTCTGATTGCACGTCGCATAGTGAAAGCTTTCCGTGGCAGTTACGGACTCCCACCTGCTTGTAGCCTCACTACAACGCGCTCATACGTGCACCGGGTACAGTTGCACACGACAGGACAGTTGTGACGCTGTGAGTACAAGTCACACTGCAGTGTCGCTGCTACTGCGTCCTTCAGACCTTCGCCATGTTGAACAGACCTGCGCCGCGTGCCGAGATCGTGAGCGTGCCGCGCGCCCGTTAGCGTGCGCACTAGCGACCTCTCGCGGCTATCCCAACCAGCCCAATCAGCGACAACCTATTACCGGCTAAATGTACTAAAATGACAGACTACCCTCAATTATATGTCTTGCTTGTTCGTTAACTGCGCTACATTCACGTAAACTTAGTGTCTTTACAATAGGTATATAAAAATCGTATTAAATTTATATATAAGAGTTTCGATAAAATGTCCAACTGTTTGTTTGACTAATTGTTTTTTTGACAAATTAGCAGGTGCAACTCTGACACCACTTTGACATTTACGAGTCTCATCATAAACGAGGAATAAAGAATTACACTCGTTTTATAATCGCAATACATATTAGGTGTTCAGTACCATTCCGAGTTCCAAGTAAACATGCATATAGTGTGTGATTATCGTGCTACACAAATAACTGGCTCGTTTCAATTACCGAGCGAGTGGACGCAACACGCAACAGCCACCAGCGGCCGTAGCGCGCGACAGACGCGACATACACGCGATTGTTATAATATAACTGCTGCATGCTAATCATGAGACCCCGCGCCCCTGCGCCCCCTCCCCTCCTCGCAGACCACTAACAGTAGTGGACGCACCGAGATAAACTTGAGCTACTGAGTCGCTGCGAGTGACAGCCAATCACAGAGGAACGCGCAGACAGCCACAGACCCTCTTCGCGTTCTGTTGTACACATCTCAGCTACCATCTGAAGTGGCTATATATAGTATTATTAGATAGTTTATGGAGGTATTAAAGAGTTGTAATCGTCATAACATGTAATAAACACCACGTATATAGTGTGTAAAAGTACCCTTAACGCAAACGAAGGGCACTTGTTCTCCCCACCGCTGCGATCATTTTTTTGTTCTAGACCATACCTGGGAACCTCCTAGTTACGGAGATATTGGGGGTCAAAGTTCCAAATTTTTCACAGCTGTTTTTGTAAATACTAGTATTTCAGGTTTTAACTTTACTTAAATTACCTCCATCATCCGATTACTATTCAAAGCATCCACTAGCACAATGTTTTAAGAGTGCTACTTTGAGTTTTATCGTAAAATGTGATTCATCTATACTAATATTATAAAGCTGAAGAGTTTGTTTGTTTGTTTGTTTGTTTGTTTGTTTGTTTGTTTGTTTGTTTGTTTGTTTGAACGCGGTAAACTCTGGGACTACTGGTTGGAATAGAAAAACTCTTTTTGTGTCGGATAGTCCATTTATCGAGAAAGGCTTTAGGCTATATAACATCACGCTACGACCAATAGGAGCGGAGCATAAATGAAAAATGTTGCAAAAACGGGAAAAGATATTCCTTTTTGAGAGCTTCCGTTGCGTGCGCTGCGAAAACGGTTTAAGTTACGCAAATACCATGTATGAAAGAATTGTTCCTCTTTAAAAGTTCTAAAAAAAAGTCTGCGATAGCATATGTTTATCTTTTAAGATTGACTCACTGTAACCATTTTTTTATATTAAAATGTTAGGTTTAAAAGAATGATATTTTGCGAAGCTTATTTAACCCATATGGTATTAATCTATATCTAAATAAATGTGTTTGTTAGCCCGGAAATTTAATATAGAATATTTGTGCCCTTTACTCTATACAGTTTAAACAAATATCTTAGAAGATATCGCAATGTAAAAATATACGGGCGACAAAATAATTAAGCGCGTGGCAGTCATTCGGTCCGGTGCGGTAGGTACGTGGGGATTCTGGCCTCTGGGGGCTCCGGAGAAATTCAAAATATTTACTGCACCATAATGTTTACAAGTACAAGGTGTTACTGTATATTAAACAGTAAGAGATACCTATAGTAATTGTTACTTTAATAATATAATCGAAGCCAATCTAAACTAATAGGTATTATAAAGAGGAAAGGTAAGATTTTTTGTTTGTTACGAGTACGATTTAACTCAATTTAATATGTTAGATAGTCGATTTATCGAGAAAGGTTATAAGCTATATTATGTGACGCAGACGAAGTTGTGTGGGTCAGCTAGTGTAAAATAAATGCATAGCGAATAGTTGTAAGTTTAGGATATTACAACTAAAAGTGGGAAAATAAAGAGGTTTTTGTCAAAAAATAAAACCGACTTCAAAAGCACAAAGAAGTAAAATAGATAAAGAAGTCGGTCACTTTTGTTTGTTTGATTACGTTTTTATGCCACCGCCTTCTTTGTCTATTTCACTTTTTTGTGTTTTAGAAGTCGGGTTTTTTACAAAGTAATGTTTTTAGTGGGGATGTCATTTGTTTTTGTAAATAGTCTTACTTTTTTTTCTTTTTCGGTAGTTACCTTCTACTTCTTGAACACCAACAGCGGATTATTTTAACCTTTTGACCGCCCTGGGTGTCTGTGGACGTCAAATTAAAACGTGCTCAATACGCCTGGGCACCCGCTGCCGCCGGTGCCGCTGCCGCGGCTTTGGCATGGCACTTCGTATATAACACGTTTTTACAGTTCAAAATAAACTTACTAAAATAGATTTATAGTGTTTCATTTTACCTATAATTATTCGTTAGACATAGTTTTATATCTATACTAATATTATAAAGCTGAAGAGTTTGTTTGTTTGTTTGTTTGTTTATTTGTTTGTTTGAACGCGGTAAACTCTGTGACTACTGGTTGGAATAGAAAAACTCTTTTTGTGTCGGATAGTCCATTTATCGAGGAAGGCTTTAGGCTATATAACATCACGCTACGACCAATAGGAGCGGAGCATAAATGAAAAATGTTGCAAAAACGGGAAAAGATATTCCTTTTTGAGAGCTTCCGTTGCGTGCGCTGCGAAAACGGTTTAAGTTACGCAAATACCATGTATGAAAGAATTGTTCCTCTTTAAAAGTTCTAAAAAAAAGCCCGCGACAGCATATGTCTATCTTTTATGATTGACTCACTGTAACCATTTTTTACTATTAAAATGTTAGGTTAAAAAGAATGATATTTTGCGAAGCTTATTTAACCCATATGGTATTAATCTATATCTAAATAAATGTGTTTGTTAGCACAGAAATTTAATATAGAATATTTGTGCCCTTTACTCTATACAGTTTAAACAAATATCTTAGAAGATATCGCAATGTAAAAATATCCGCGCGACAAAATAATTAAGCGCGCGGCAGTCATTCGGTCCGGTGCGGTAGGTTAGTGGGGATCCTGGCCTCCGGGGACTCCGGAGAAATTCATATTCAAAATATTTACTGCACCATAATGTTTACAAGGTGTTACTGTATATTTAACAGTAAGAGATACCAATAGTAATTCACACTTAAATATAATCTAAACTAATATTATAAAGAGGAAAGATACGATTTTTTGTTTGTTACGATTTAACTCAATGTATGTTGACATTATTTGTTATAAGCTATATTATGTGACGCAGACGAAGTTGCATGGGTCAGCTAGTCACAAATAATTACTGTTTCTTTCCCAATAGAAAAACGATTTTTCAAATGGTGCTTGCGTATAATATAACAATTAATTGCTGTTAGTTAGTCGCGCTGAAACTAGAGAACGGCTAGACCGATTTGTCTAATTTTGGTTTTGAAACATTTGTGGTAGTCCAGAGAAGGTGAGAAATTAGTAGTATGTAGGTAGGTAGGTAATAGGTAGGTGGTAGGTAGTTGGTACGTAGGCAGGTAAAAGGGCATTGCAACGCACGCGGGGTACAGCTATATTATATAAAAATGAATAGCTGTTCGTTAGTCTCGCTAAAACTCGAGAACGGCTGGACCGATTTGGCTAATTATAGTGTTGAATTATTCGTGGAAGTCCAGGGAAGGTTTAAAAGGTGAGAAAGTGGTAGGTAAGTAGGCAGGGTAGTAGGTAGAGTAGTAGGTAGGGTACTAAGTAGGATAGTAGAGTAGGTAGGGTAGTCGGTAGAGTAGTAGGTAGGGTAGTAGGTAGGTAGGGTAGTAGGTAGGTAGGGTAGTAGGTAGGTAGGGTAGTAGGTAGGTAGGTAGGGTAGTAGGTAGGTAGGGTAGTAGGTAGGTAGGGTAGTAGGTAGATAGGGTAGTAGGTAGGTAGGGTAGTAGGTGGGTAGGGTAGTAGGTAGGTAGGGTAGGAGGTAGTAGGTAGGTAGGTAGTTGGTACACAGGCAGGTAGTAGATAGGAAAAAGGGCATTGCAACGCATGCCGGGAACAGCTAGTTTTACGATAAAACTCAAAGTAAAGTCTGTAAGTCATTTCCCAGCAAAAAAATTTGCGTAGAGGTACTTGGTTTGATGTACAGAATGCTTGGTTGTCGGATGCGTGAAGGGTTCGTTTACACCCTGTATAAACGAGTAGAATACGGAATTTCGACGCACAAAATATCAATAAATGCTAACACGATGTTACAAAACTGCGATGCACGTTACTGCGAAAGATCTTCACTGCGATACTATTTGACTTCAATGCACGCTATCGCGATAAATCCTCACTGCAATACTGTAGAGTATAATGTTTGTATTATTTTGTGTAGTATGCAGTGAATTAAATCTATTTTTACACAATTTTAGTAAAACATAATCCCACTAAAAACAAAACTTGTAAAAAAACCAAGTCGCACAACTCAGTTCTTCTACCGTAAAAAGTAGTGAAATCCATGTAAAATCCATGTCCAAGTCAGTTAATTTATTCAGTACCTACTTAAGGGACCTTCTATCTTCCGTCGGGTCTGCGGGTTGTTCCCGTCGGGGATGCGGGTTGTTCCCGTCGGGGCTGCGGGTTGTTAGCAAGAGATACCGCGGCCTCGACATGAAGGGCTAAGAAGGAACATGGTTGAATTGTTGTTTCAACAATATTAGATTTATTCGAACTTGGAGCAGTCTTATTCATCGATTTGAAGATTTGCTAAAGTACTCGACAAGCCGAATCGAGTCCAAACTCGATGGGGTTAGGTCGTTTAACAACGGAATTCCTATGGTCACCTTCCACCTTCATCAACAGACCCTGACCACAATCTAAAGACAAAGTACTCGTCAAGACGAATCAAACGAGTTCAAACTCGATGGGGTTATGACGTTCTAAAACGGATTTCCAATGGCCACCTTCCAGTTCCTTCATCAGACTCTGGACGCAATCTAAAGACAAAGTACTCGTCAAGACGAATCAAACGAGCCCAAACTCGATGGGGTTATGAAATTCAAAATTGGAGTTCCTGTGGCCAATTTCCAGCTCCATCATCAGACCCAGGACATAATCTAAAGACAAAGTAATCGTCAAGATGAATCAAACGAGTTCAAACTCGATGGGGTTATGAGTATGATAAATAAATTTATATGGCCTCCTTCCAGTTCCATCATCAGACCCTGGACATAATCTAAAGACAAAGAACTAGTCAAGACAAATCAAACCAGTCAAGTTATATCACCGTGTTCCTATGGCCACCTTCCAGCTCCATCATCAGATCAGCTCAATGTCATAATAATATTGCATTGTTAGGCGATGTGCATATACGTGCAAAATTTCAGATCAATCGGTAAAATTCATTCCCTGAAAATGTAGCTTGAACTTTGTAATTGATGTGTATGCATCCCCACACGATGGGGGCGTGGCCTTGCGTCGGCGCGCGCGCTCCTTCACACCATTGTCTCTTATTAGTCTTCAGTAATAAACCAATATTATACCGGACGGTCGTGTCATTCCGCTCACATACTTATCAGTAATCCTATACATTTATATGGGATTACAAAGCTATTTATGCAGTTGGTGTATCTAGAAAACTAGACTGAAATTTTAGTTTTTTTAAGTTTTTCCTTGATGTGTACCTACACTAAACACTAATTGTATTCTAAATTTTAAGCTTCTATGTCTGCTACAAGTGCCTTAGACTTTTGATGATCGGTCAGTCAGTCAGTCAGTGAGTGAGTGACAAAAGAAAGGACTAAATAACGAGAAGTAAGAGATCAATAAAAGATCTACAAATAGCAATTACACACGGGAAAACTTTGCCCATTAAACATATGTGGGCGTCATAAATACCTGAAAGTCTTCTCTCAAAACATTAGGTCAATAAACTGTAACTTCACAAACCTACAAACTCTAATGCATCGTATGTCACTTGACTGTGACGTAATAGTCCTGACCGAGTGTTGGCTGTCATGCTCTAGTAACTCAATTCTACCGATTCTTCCAAACTATACAGTGTTTAAAACAACAAAGCACATAAATCAAAGTGATGGCGTCGTGGTCTATGTTAAGTCAGAAATTCTAGCGGTATGTGAGGAACCAGACCTGTACCAATCTGCCTCGGGATTAATAATAAAAATTCACCCTGACGTAGCTTTGCTCTGTATTTATCGCTCACCGGCAACCGACAACATACAAAACTTCCTCTCAGCCCTGAATACCATACTCCCTTCGCTCAATAGCGTCGGAACAGTTGTGGTAGCGGGTGACCTAAATATCGACATCAAACCCTCATCTCTTGATATACGGTCCCACGAGTATTTGAATTGTCTCGCTTTCCATGGATTTCTCCCAGCACATACCCTCCCAACAAGGGGCAAAAATTGCCTGGACCACATTGTTCTGAGAACAAGGTTACCCGCACTCACATTTGTCTATGAGTCTACAATAACCGACCAAGGTTCTTCACTGTTTTGCCTGAATAGGAAACGTAACTCTGTCACCACTAAGTCTACTACAACAAAAATTAATTATGGGGAACTTGGAGCATCAATCTTAAGCATTGACTTCGACCCTATTTTCACTTTAACAGACGCAAATACAGCTACAGACACATTTATCAGCCATAGAGGAAAACACTGTTATTAAAAAAGTAGCTACTAAAAAGAAAATTCTTAAACCTTGGATAACTCCAGGCTTGCTACGGTGCATGAGAAACAGAGATGCCATGCACAGAAATCTCAAGCAGTCTCCGGGTAATGAAACATTAAAAATAACCTACAAACGATACGGAAACTTTTGCACAAGAATTCTTAAAAAGACGAAGAGGCTCTTTGATGCGGAAGAACTCACCAAAGCAAGCAACAACCCCAAATCAATCTGGGACACCTTAAAACGAATAACAAACACTACAAAAACGTGTCCGTTTCGATTGCTCGGCCACATTGTCGTAGAAGTAAAACGACTACGTCAACATTACGAAGGAATTTGTAGAACACTAACAGTTCAAACCGCAAATTCGTAGATATAATATTCAGAAAGTTATAAAGGTTTAACCATGGCCGCGCGGTTGAAACGTGGAGGACCGCGCGGCCACGGAGTTCTATCAAACGGAGCTTAGTAGAGGTTCCATTCTTTTTGTTAACCACTGATACGATTTCGAAGAAAATGTAGATAGTATAAATAAAGGCCTAATGTTTGTAATTCACGACCTACAGTACTTAGAAGTTATGGCCGCGCGGTTGAAACGCGGAGGACCGCGCGGCCACGTAGTTCTCTTAAACGAAACTTAGTAGAGATACCATTCTTTTTGCTAATCACTAATACGATTTCGAAGAAAATGTAGACACTATGCATAAAGCTCTAATGTTTAGACTTCACAACCTACAGCACATATATGCCATGGCCGCGCGGTCGAAACGCTCGGTAATGCAGTTTTCATGAACGGAGCTTAGTAGAGGTATCATTCTTTTTGCTAACCTCTGACACGATTTCGAAGAATATGTAGACAGTATGTATAAAGCCCTAATGTTTGGACTTCACGACCTACAGCACTTTAAACCTATAGTACAAGTTAGAAGTAGGGTGACTAAAATTTAATGTGCGTCAATCAGACATTTCCGAAAGCCTCGTTCTTACGTGCATATTATTTCATCATCATCATCATTTCAGCCGAAAGACGCCCACTGCTGGACATAAGCCTCAGGCATATTATTTATTATGAGGGAATAAGGTTTGGGTGTAGAACGTCAGAAACGCAAAAGAATGGTAAATTGGATAAAGAAGTACTTATGCCAAAATGTTAACACCGTATTGGTATAAATACTGGTTTTAACATTTTGCTACAGAATTTTTTTTTTTTTACGTATTACTCATTTAATCATAGGACTCCCTTTATATTTCTCTGAATTAAATAAGCAACATCATAAAATTTGTTTTTAATTAGAGATAATGCCTTTTTCATCAAATAGTCACTCAAGGAACCTTCATGAACTGAGAGGGTTGTATTGGTGAATTTAATCAATATTACTCAGTAAAGTCACTTTTTTTTTTTAAACTTTGCCCCACACTAGGAATTTCTCCTGTGTCGTGTGTGCGTTTACAAACATGCGACGGCATGACACGTTAGGGTCGCAAATCCTATTTTATTTATCATACAACCTGACCTGACACTGACCGGCAAATTGCAAAATACGTAAGAAAATTGGAATTTCGCGGGCTACCTTGTCACATCAACCTTTTTGGAACGAAGTTCCTTTTCGCGCGTTGCGAAATGGGGCTAGACGGAAAAAATTAAGACCAAAAGTTATAACGACACTTTTTCTATAGTTGTAAGCCGTGCGGAGTGCGCGTGTTTCTCTGCCTGTCTCTCTCTATCTCTCTCATAGAAAGCAAGCCAGTTATTTTCAAAACTTCGTTCCATCCGGGTGTCCCTTGACACCTCTCAAGTTTTTTTTTTTTTTTTTTGGGGGGTGGGAAATCATCAAATCCACTCTTGGGCAGAGCGAAATGGAGTGTCAGACTTCTACTGACTAAAAACCAGTAATGTTCCTTCTTAGTTCTTGTGCCGAGGCCGCGGTATCTGTGTCACATCAACCTTAAAACAGAGTTTTGAATCATTGTATTAAAGTTCATTTTTATATATAGGTGACTTCTATTATTATTGAGAGCAAACCTAACTCGCTCAGTATGAAGAACGGACCTTCAGTCAGTATAGAAACTCAAATGAATGTCACAATGTAATGAAAATATTTATTTTTTTGAAAAAAATACTTTTGAATAGAGGCGTTTATTATTTTACAACACCATCATCATCATCATCTGCCTAGCCTTTTGCCCAAGTATGTTGGGGTCGACTTCCAGTCGAACCGGATGATGCAGCTGAATATCAGTATTTTACATAGAGTGACTGCCTATCTGACCTCCACAACTCAGTTAATACTGGGTAATACGATACCCTTTGGTAAGACTGGTCGACAGACTTTCAGGTCACTGACTACCTGTAACGACTGTCAAATATCTATATACCTAATAATATGGCAGCCGGGACCAACAGCTTAACGTGCTTTCCGAGGCACGGAGGAAACTCGGTACCTACCTATGTAATGGGCGGTCACTCATCCACAGACCAACCTAGACAAGAGCGGCTTAACCTAAAGATCGACCTGAGTCGCAGATATTATTAAGCCACGAGTATTGTTTTACAACAAATAGTGGTAAATTGGCTTTAGCGATAATCGACGCTTTACAATTTTAAGAAGTAGTTATTTTATAATGACATCTTAAATCTTATTGCGTATAGTGTGAGAAGGAATCGAATTGAAATCTGATAAACATTTTGAAAAAGAAGAACTGGAAAAAGAAGTGTGGGTCGTCCAGCGGCGTGACAGGCAGATGAGGCTGGCGCAGGACCGTGGAGAATGGCACAACAAAGAGAGGCTATACCCAGCAGTGGGTGAATTCAGTCTGTAGATGATAATGATTATGATCCTTTCTACATAATATTTTTTCTTTATAATATCTATAAATCTTGGTCACCCTACTTCTAACTTGGATTATAGCATTTATGTGCCATAGGTCGTGAAGTCCAAACATTACAGCTTTATGCATAGTGTCTACATTTTCTTCGAAATCGTATTAGTGATTAGCAAAAAGAATGGTATCTCTACTAAGTTTCGTTTAAGAGAACTACGTGGCCGCGCGGTCCTCCGCGTTTCAACCGCGCGGCCATAACTTCTAAGTACTGTAGGTCGTGAATTACAAACATTAGGCCTTTATTTATACTATCTAAATTTTCTTCGAAACCGTATCAGTGGTTAACAAAAAGAATGGAACCTCTACTAAGCTCCGTTTGATAGAACTCCGTGGCCGCGCGGTCCTCCACGTTTCAACCGCGCGGCCATGGTTAAACCTTTATAACTTTCTGAATATTATATCTACGAATTTGCGGTTTGCACTGTTAGTGTTCTACAAATTCCTTCGTAATGTTGACGTAGTCGTTTTAATTCTACGACAATGTGGCCGAGCAATCGAAACGGACACTACAAAAACTATACACTCATTCACACAATTACTATCCTCATCACCCACACCCGCACAGTCTTGTAACAATATGAATTCCTTTTTTATCAATATTGGCAAGAAACTTGCAGATGACGTTATAAAGACAAGACCCTCACAACAACCACCTATCCCACAAACCAGTTCTATACCAAGTTCATCCTTCGTCCTGGATAGAAGTGATCCAGAAGAAATAATTTCTACCATAAATTCACTGAGATCGGGTGCGGCTACAGGTTGGGATGGCATTTCACATACAATACTAAAAAAATTCTCCCTCACCCTGGCGCCTGTTTTATGCCATATATTCAATATTTGCTTTGAAACAGCTGTTTTCCCAACTTCTTTTAAAAAGGCAGTAATTTATCCAATCTTCAAGGGGGGTGACAGAACCTTGCCGAATAACTATCGTCCTACAGCTGTTCTAAGTGCTTTATCCAAAGTCCTTGAACGCTTGATAAACAAAAGATTGGTTAAATACCTGGAGCATTGTAAGATAATTTCACAACAACAATATGGGTTTCGCAAAAATAAATCAACTTGCGACGCAGTTCATGACCTAACCAGTTTTGTCGTAGATCATATAAATAAAAATAAAAAGGTCCTCACAATATTCCTTGATCTCGCAAAGACGTTCGACACGGTTCCGGTTTCCACACTTTTAATCAAACTTGAAAAAATAGGCGTCAGGGGCTACAACTTGATCTGTTTGTAAGTTATCTCTCAAATCGTTCGCAAAGAGTCAGGATCGATGGCCATAACAGCGACGAGTTTCCAATCCACTACGGGGTACCACAAGGAAGCATATTGCCTATCCATTATAACGTATTGCATATCCTGTTGGGGTGGCGCAGCTAAAACAACCCTAAAGTCGCTAGAAGTAGCACATAGGGCCGTTTTAAAAGTAGCCACTTTTCGGCCTATTTTGTATTCAACCGATCAACTATACAATGACTGCAAAGTTCTAAATGTTCGGCAACACTATATACTACAAGCAGTTATTCTCCAACACCGAAAAACCCCATACAAAACTATAGTAAATAAAAAACGCAGTAAACGCCGTAAAGATGGGATATGCACCTTGCCGCGAGTACATTCAACCTTTGTCAAGAGATTTTTGCATTATCTTGGCCCGATGTGCGTGTGAACTGAGGGACCAAAAAGGAATACGCGAAATGAAAATCCTAAGATTTAGTAGAAGACTTAAAACAAATGTAGAACAAATCCGGGGAATTTGTAATCAAATATATTAAAAACTACGACCCATAAAGTGTGGTCCCTCAGTTCTCACAGACGGTTTGCCAGATCTCGGAAAGTATCTTAAAAAAGAAGGTTTTGTGAATACAGACATTTAGTAAAGAATTTGGAAAGATATTCACAAAATAACAGACCACAAAGCATTAAAGATAAAAAAAATATAACGACTGAACTGTGGTCCCTCAGTCCACACAACAAAGATAAATATTTTAGTGAATATTACTGAATTAAACTAATAAAACCGTTCTTTTTCTACATAAAGTTTTAGAAGAAGTCTTAAAACATATCGTAAAAAAAAATGAAGCCTAAATATCGAAGCATTTTGAAGATAGCGATGATTATTACTGGTCCCTCAATCCTCCACTCCACTGACATATGTGCATGTGCTAGCTGCTGGGCTATAGGAATATCAGAAAGTCTAGTGTACTTAACTTTTAGTAGAAAGTTTCTTCTAAATAATAGGTATCTAAAATTGTGCATTTCTTACCTCTTAGCTGAGATAATATTATTTCTTTAATTCTATGAAAGTAAACAGAGCAGTGTGACCACACAATAAAACAAAATGTAGACAGTCCTTTTATACTTTATTTAATATAATTTTCATTTTTTAGACAAAACGAAAACAAGGTTGTACGGTTCCCGTCGGGGTTGCGGGTTGTTCGAAAGAGATACCGCGGCCTCGACATGAAGGGCTAAGTAGGAACATGGGTGGTTTTTAGTCAGTAGAAGTCTGACACTGCCTACCCCTCGATGATGATTGTATAGGAAATGGGTTTCAAGAAAACAGCAGCAATTTGAATTTAAATACGATGAACATTGACTCGTTTATTATCCTATCCTACTAATATTATAAATGTGAAAGTTTGTGAGAATGGATGTGTGGATGTTTGTTACTCTTTCACGCAAATACTACTGAACGGATTTAGATAAAATTGGGTACACAGGTAGTTTTTAATCTGGATTAACACATAGGATAGTTTTTATCCCGATTTTATCTTCCCGTGGGACAATTTTCGAGTTGTAGCGGGCAAAGCCGCTGGCAACAGCTAGTTCAAATATAAAATTACCCACACGAAAGGTAACTGCCTCCTAGCACAGTTTCGATAGAAGTGAGAGAGCGACTAAAGGCAACCGTCTTTTTTATAACAGACGTTTGGTGACAGTGTTGCCAGTATAAAGTAAACCAAAGATTAATTTTTGTATAATAAAATCGACTAAATATCAACAGATTGATGCTTTCCCAAGCCGCAAAAAAAAAACTTACGTACTTACAATAATTTTGAAATAATGATCATCACAGCAGCAAAAGAAGCTCGTTCAGAAAACAGTGATATCGGTAGGCAGTATAAAGAAAGATTATGAAGGCCTAGTTTTTTTTATAGCATTTCATTTTCCCACTCAGGCGTACCAGACATACCTCCCTGTTAGCAGTCCCTTCGGCCTCCACCGTTTATTTGAAGATGTCACCCTTTTTGCGTCTACTCGCATTATACAGGATGTAAACGAACCCTTCACGCATACGACAACCAAGCATTCTGTACATCAAACCAAGTACCCCTACGCAAAAAATTTTGCCGAGAAATGACTTTTTTTTTTGGGGTCAAAAATCACATTTTACGGTAAAACTCAAAGTAGCACTCATAAAACATTGTCTTAGTTAATGCTTTGAATAGTAAACGGGTCATGGAGATAATTTAAGTAAAGTTAAAACCTGAAATACTAGTATTTACAAAAACAGCTGTGAAAAATTTGGAACTTTGACCCCCAATATCTCCGTAACTAGGAGGTTCCCAGGTATGGTCTAGAACAAAAAATGATCGCAGCGGTGGGGAAAACAAATGCCCTTCGTTTTCGTTAAGGGTACTTTTACACCCTATATAATGACAAATTCCCTTCACTCGACTCCTTCAATACTACACGGAACCGTCTTAAAAAAGAGATAATTACAATCCTGGAGCAAACGCGTGTTCTCCAACCCCCTGCTAGTGTCAGTTAGGCAGTTAGTCACAAATAGACATACACCATATCATCGCACACATTCACAGACACCCACACTGCACAAACAAAGAGAGAGAGAGAAATAGAGAGAGAATACGGAGAGTAAAATACAAAATACAAAATACAAAAAAGTTTATTGGCAATACAAAAGAACAACCTTACATACAAATCCCAACAATTGTTTGCGTCTAGAATTACAAATTTAAACACATAATATTAGTTATAAATACCTGTGTTTATTATGCGGTTGTTTGAGCTTGATTCACACTGACCTCCGTACTAGTGAAAACTGTATCACGGCAGGTCAGTCTTCCTCGTTCACAAACACTCACACTTCCACAGAATTACCGGAAATTTTAATAACATTTTTAAACACTTTTAAACACTGACCAGAGTATAATTATTATGACTATAAGAATACAGAAACTAGTGGGTATTAGTCGATCATATGATGAATTGATGACAAAAATAATGTGGGTAATTCCAAAGTAAAAAAAGTATATGCAAACATTTCAGACAAAAAGTTTGGATCGAATGCATTATGGTGTCGTGTCGTATGTACTTACAGTTAAACACCTAGATAACAATAGAAGTTGTTGGTAATAATGACAAATATTACAAAACCAACCAAAACATAATGTTATGAAAAGGAAATAATAAAATAAAAAGGTCTGTGTGTGTGAAATGTAGGTTAGTGAATTGAAATACGTGTGTGTGTAGTTGTGAAATTGAGTGGAATGAGAATGTGTATGTCTGTCTCTGTATAATTCAATGTATTTATGATATGGTTTTTAACAGCTTTTCTGTGTTATTATAGTTCATTTCTATGAGATACTTATTTAAAGTTTTTTTGCAAACCGAGAGAGTCGAATCGCGTAAATTGATGGTCTTCGATAACTGGTTATATAAATGTGGTCCGAGATGGTCAAAAAATTTGTCTGAGAATACCGTTTTGCGTTTAGGAATGGAGTATACCAGATCCTTTCTTCGCCTTGTAGTGAAATTAGGCACCGGTAACTTGGAGTGTTGAAGTAAAATAACATTCTTTATAAATATTTGTCTTACTGTAAGCAAAGATAGATTCTTATACAATAAATGCGTAGGATATCTAAATTTCCTGAAGCTCATAACTTTTAATATTGCTCGCTGAGCTCTTTCGAGACTTATCATTATGGTTTTACATGCGCCTCCCCAAACAGTGACACAATATGATAATACTGATTGACATAATGAAAAATAAATACTCCTAAGCAGTTTGAGGTCGCATACATTACGCAGGTTTTTAAATACATGGATCATTTTCCTTGCCCGAGTTATAACGGTACCGATATGTTCCCTCCAGTTAAGGTTTTGGTCTACTATTAAGCCTAGATATTTGACAGAGGATCCTCTTGCGAGACCATAGCAAGAACAGGCTCCAGTACTTTTACAAGTATGTAACTTTATTTGCAAGTTATTTGGTGGTTGCGTGTTATTCCTAATGCTGAAGGTTAAATATTTAGTTTTCTGTGCGTTCAGCGTGAGAAGGTTGTGTTCGAGCCAAGACGTTACTAAAGCAAAACCCTCGCCAGCCAGACCAAACACTTCAGTCCAAGTGCGCCCATGAAATAAAAGTACTGTGTCATCTGCAAAGGAGATTATTTGTCCTTGTTTCAGATTAAGACTACTCAGGTCATTACTCAGGGACTAGAGTGTCAGACTTCTACTGACTAAAAACCACTCATGTTCCTTCTTAGCGCTTTGTGCCGAAGCCGCGGTATCTCTTTCGAACAACCCGCAGCCCCGACGGGAACCGTACATCCTTTTTTTTTTTTTTATGGTGGGTGGAAAATCATCAAATAACCTCTCCCGCTCTTGGGCAGAGCGGAAGGGAGTGTCAGACTTCTACTGACTAAAAACCACCCATATTCCTTCTTAGCCCTTCATGTCGAGGGCGCGGTATCTCTTTCGAACAACCCGCAACCCCGAAGGGAACCGTACAACCTTGTTTTCGTTTTGTCTAAAAAATGAAAATTATATTAAATAAAGTATAAAAGGACTGTCTACATTTTGTTTTATTGTGTGGTCACACTGCTCTGTTTACTTTCATAGAATTAAAGAAATAATATTATCTCAGCTAAGAGGTAAGAAATGCACAATTTTAGATACCTATTATTTAGAAGAAACTTTCTACTAAAAGTTAAGTACACTAGACTTTCTGATATTCCTATAGCCCAGCAGCTAGCACAACACATATGTCAGTGGAGTGGAGGATTGAGGGACCAGTAATAATCATCGCTATCTTCAAAATGCTTCGATATTTAGGCTTCATTTTTTTTTACGATATGTTTTAAGACTTCTTCTAAAACTTTATGTAGAAAAAGAACGGTTTTATTAGTTTAATTCAGTAATATTCACTAAAATATTTATCTTTGTTGTGTGGACTGAGGGACCACAGTTCAGTCGTTATATTTTTTTTATCTTTAATGCTTTGTGGTCTGTTATTTTGTGAATATCTTTCCAAATTCTTTACTAAATGTCTGTATTCACAAAACCTTCTTTTTTAAGATACTTTCCGAGATCTGGCTAACCGTCTGTGAGAACTGAGGGACCACACTTTATGGGTCGTAGTTTTTAATATATTTGATTACAAATTCCCCGGATTTGTTCTACATTTGTTTTAAGTCTTCTACTAAATCTTAGGATTTTCATTTCGCGTATTCCTTTTTGGTCCCTCAGTTCACACGCACATCTTGGCCCGTTCCTATACAACAAAATAAATGAGAAGTGTGAAATCTATGGACCGTATTACAAATGTAAAAAGATTGTGCAATCGTATCTCCAAAACAAGTCATAATGACGAAACTGAAATAATCTTAACATAAGTAGTGGACATGGACAAGCAAAAATACACACATATCACCCACACACAACACACTAACATACACTCCTCACACATACGCATCCCCCACACACACATATACACTCATCACACTCACCCATACACTCCTCACACACAAATCCCCCCACACATATACACACAATCACAGACTTCTTTACCTCAAAACTCTTTTTAAAATTAATTTATTTTTATTTTCATGTGCACTAAAATATTGTCAAACTCAATACTCCGAAATTGTTACAGTAACATCAGTAGCATTATGTGAACTTTAAGTTACGTCATGACTCATGATACTTAAGGAGACCGGACTGCTTCTCCTTATCACAGGTTTTCATAACCTAGCTAGGAGAGCAGTGCTCACCCAAACGATTGTAGGAATACTACTTACCTATTTTGTAAAACTGTAAATAGGGTAGTTAACAAAAAAATCTAATTTGTCCGTCAAATAGATTTACAAAAAATATTGGACACGTATTTTTTCTTTTTTCACGTAAACAAACAATGAAGAGGATACAGTGCTTTGAAAAGTCGTGTGACGTCATTTTCTAAGACATTAGAAAATGTCGTGTGACATCATTTTTTTACCGGTGAGTGACGTCACAGCCCCCCACTCAAATCTTTTGATTTGATAAAAAAAAAATACGTATCCAATATTTTTCGATCATAATCGATCGAATCATATTTTTTTTAGTCAGTAAACATCCCAATTGTTGTACAAAAAATGACTATATTTTACTAAAATTGTGTAAGAATAGATTTTATTCACACAAAAGAATAGAGACAAATTTTAATACAGTATCGCAGTGAGGGTCTATCGCGATAACGTGCATCAAAGTCAAGTAGTATCGTAGGTAGTGAAGATATTTCGCAGTAACGTGCATCGCAGTTTTGTAGCATCGTGTTAGCATTTATCGATATTTTGTGCGTCGAGATTCCGTATTCTACTCTATATAAACTACGTGCTTAGATTACAACTCTTTCGACTTTTTGAATTGTTATATCTCAAAAACAGTGGATCTTAGAAATAAAAGACTATCATCTGATCTACAATTTTGTCTCGGCTATTTTTATAATAAAACTTACCGTACCGTGCGCTGAAAATGGCGAAAAATCCGTTTTCGTGACCTTTTACCCCGAGTTTTTTTTTCCAGGTGTCGGATCGATGAGGACTTTTTACATTTCATTTAAAATAGTGTTTTGAACCATCCTACCAATTTTCAGCTGGGTGGAAATTAATGTAACCTCGGGTGTCTAAATTGACCGGACAATTAGCTCGTGAGCAGTAGGTACGTGTTCAGTATAGTCTGCAATTATGCAAACATTAGGTCACTACATGCTACCGTTGCCGTTGCACAGTACCGCGTCAGAGAGTGTTCGCTAATGCAGCAGCGTATCGGCGATCAACGGAGAGCGGCGGAAATATTCCGCGTTCACGTTACGGCCACTACGAGTGCCTAGTACATACACTACCTACCCGCGTACCCGCGCACTACTCGCTGTAATCACGGCACAATCACCTGTTCACCTCGCCACACAGTATATTAACATTGCAAGTGCATGACAGTGACCAGAGTGAATTAAGTCATAGTACACGTCCAACATGGCGACTACAAGATGGTGCCGCGCGCGTCGCCACTGAGTTATGTGCACCACGCACCATCTCACATGCAACTGTTACCGACTTATTATTGTTTGCTCAAGTTTTTAATTAAACTTGTAACTTGCAGACTGTTCCTGCTAGTGCCTCAGTGTAAGTTAGAATTGTGCACTCGTGCCCTAGTGCCTAGCATGTACCTACTACCTACCTACCTAAAATACAAGTAAACATAGTGTACTTTATAGTAACATCGCTTGTGTTCTTATTATAGAATTTCAGACAGCGCCTACATCATACAATCCAAATGGACTTCTGTCTGTGTAAGTGGATGTCCTCTGGGATTAAATTAACTAAAATATTCAGCGCAAATATCACGAAGCGTTTCCGTCTATTTTTGTTGGCAGCCTTATAATCGATCTTATTCGATTTATTAACTTTGATTTTGCTGTTTTAAAATATTAAATCTAATAATTTTTCAATGTTTACGTTTCATCTGACATTACGTCAGTTGTCAAGATGTCATTTACTTTTTCTTTTATTTTGTGTCATAGTTTTTCTTAGTGGTTAGAGCTATGAAGGTTACATTTGATTTATATAATTTAATTTATTTTTATTAATAATAATAATAATATTATAAACGATAAATGCCGAAAATGTCACAACCAACCAGAGACCATCCAACATATCACAGGAGCTTGCACAACACTCACACAAACAGATTATACCCACAGGCACAATCAGGTAGCAAATATCATCCATCAAAATCTAGCACTCAAACATAAGCTCATTGAAGACTCAAACACTCCTTATTACAAGTATGTACCAAAGCCATTTATAGAAAATACCACTCACAAAATCTTTTACGATCGCGGCATATTATCCGAAAGGACCGTTCACTACAACAGACCAGATATAACCCTTCAAGACAAAGTAAATAAAGTCACATACCTCATAGATATAGCAGTCCCGAACACGCATAATTTGCAAAAAACAATAGGTGAGAAAATAAGTAAATATGCAGATTTGAAAGAAGAGGTCACTAGAATCTGGAGTCAAGAAAAAGTGTACGTAGTACCAATAGTAGTCTCCACCACGGGTGTTATACCCAACCACCTCCACCATAGCCTTAAACTAATAGACCTCAAAGACTCAATTTACATTACACTCCAAAAAGCCGCGATTTTAAACACCTGCAGAATAGTGAGGAAGTTCATGCAGATTGACGAAAATGAAATATTTCACAACACACACACACACACGCTACGCTGACTTTGGCTTAGGCCCGTTAACGTAGCTTAAACTAGCCAACGAGCTATGAAACAGAACATGTTTTCCCTAAATAATAATAATAATAATAAAGCCTTTTATTCCGAAACCAGACTCACAATACACAATAATAATAATGGTTATGCAAAAATCACAAAATGTCACGAATTTCGGTGTGCCTCGTGGCATAGGCCTCCTCTAACAGTTTCCATTGACGTCTGTCGCTAGGTATCCTTCTCCAATTTGGGCCTGCTGTCAGTTGTAATTCATCCTCCCAGCGAGTAGGCTGCCTTCCCCGATTTCTTTTGCCGTCCCTTGGATACCACTCTGTCACTACTTTGCTCCACTTGCCTTTAGAGTCTCGCATCATGTGGCCTGTCCACCTCCACTTTTGTTGGTCTTTTCTTATTAGGACATCGGTCACTTTTGTTTTGGACCGGAGATCTATATTCCTAATTCTATCCTGTCTCTTTGAGCCTACCATGCTCCTCTCCATTGCTCTTTGACACTTGGCAAGTTTTTCTCTAAGCAATTTGGTGAGTGCCCATGTATTTTTATTAATATGTTAGCTCAAATAATGTAATTTATTGATAATTTCTATTAATAGTATCTTATCTTACGCTTATAAAATTAATTAACACGCTTACAGAAATTCTTTGAGGAAGTTTTTGACTGAATAATACAGGCCGTTTTAAATACAGGCAACTCACAATTTTTGATTTCAAGAAATTGTCAAGTGTCAATTTGTCAGGTCCCCACGCTCAAGGCCCGCGATAGAAGCTATAAGCTTAAAAACTTTTTTTGTATCGTAAGCAGCTTGATCAATTCCCACCCATACTTCGTAGTTACCGTGTATACGGGGTGTAAACGAACCCTTCACGCATCCGACAACCAAGCATTCTGTACATCAAACCAAGTACCCCTACGCAAAAATCTGGGAAATGATTTTTTTTTTGGGGTCAAAAATCACATTTTACGGTAAAACTCAAAGTAGCACTCTTAAAACATTGTGCTAGTGGATGCTTTGAATAGTAAACGGGTCATGGATGTAATTTAAGTAAAGTTAAAACCTGAAATACTAGTATTTACAAAAACAGCTGTGAAAAATTTGGAACTTTGACCCCCAATATCTCCGAAACTAGGAGGTTCCCAGGTATGGTCTAGAACAAAAAAATTACCGCAGTGATGGGGAGAACAAATGCCCTTCGTTTGCGTTAAAGGTACTTTTACACCCTTTATAATATATCCATACTTAGAGTAGTTGCAGTGACCGCAAGCAGTTTCTCATTGAGTTGTTTCAGCGCGTGTGTCGCTGTGACTGTTACTTATCGTGTGTGAAAGTGACTTGCACTAGAAACAACAATGGCCACTTAGCTAAATATCCGAGACAGACACTTTTCAATAGTTTCAAATATTAAGTTTTCACTCACTCCCAATAAGGTGTGCGAAATGTATGGCGGGAAGTATTTTGGGTCATGTTGAAGTTTTAATCAAGCGCCTTTGAAATTCGTTTTAAACGTTCCGTCCGACGCATCGGTATTTTAAAATTGCCTCGTCGTCACGTCGTATTGCTCTGGTAGATTGGACCCGCGCCACCCCGCACTCAATGCATAGTGCACGTGACACAGACTATTCGTTAGGCTGCAGGCGATAGCTGGGTGTGCCGGGATCGTGGGGGGGGTTACAGGGATGCATCTGACCGTGCGATACAAATGCAGTTTTTGCGGCGCTGCAATTGATTCACACACGTTGTTAGCCGCGGCGTTCACGACCCACCACCACCGCGCGCTCGCTCATTCAAACAATCGTCCTCGTGTCAGGCCATGCGACCTATTTCCTTCCCAATAAATGTCATTCCACATAGCTGAGCCTACAATCGACGCCTGCCGTACATAACAGGCTTGTGAGCCGGCCGCCCGCTCACTCACACATGAACCTACAATAAATTGTCACACAACTATACGTATACTATACCAGGCTTAGCTCCTCGATTGGTTTCCTCGGCTTCACAACTGATGTTACGTTCCAACACAACGTCTCCAGCTGCTCTGGTCCGTAGTTCTCATTATAAAAGTCAGTAGCAGGCTATAAACTATCTATGGTATAAGTGAAACGAGCGTAACCACGTCAAAGATTACATACTCGTAAATAGAAAATTCAAAACTTTTCAAAACAGTACCCAAAGGTGCATGAATTGGATGCCATCTTGATCGCCGTGTGTCGTTCAGTAACTTGTGTGAGCACCAGCCTTTCAGTTCCATACAGGTAAAACTTTTTACTCTCATACAATAAAAATCACAGTTAACTTCGTTAATTAACGGATTAACGAGTTAATGCCCAGCTATGTTAAGGACTAGTTCTTCGCAATAAGTATAAAACTCGTTACGTCTCTAAAACATTCCGATTTAATTAATAATCTTATGTTGCATTATAGACGTTAAGGAAATACATTAAATACCATACATATCTTCACGTCATCTTTTCTAAATTGAGGTAGACAGGTAACAAATTCACCACGTTTACCTGTGGCATGGGCCAAAGTTAACGTAGACAATATCAGTGACCGGTTGCTAGCCAATCGCCTGATACCCACAAAGGCCAAAACTGTCATACCTCAATCGTCTATTTGGATATGCAGCACGGAAAAGAAAGCAACTGGGGCATTCTAAGTTTTTTTTAATCCTCACCCAGTACGAAACCAAAAACGTCATATTTTTGCTTCCGTACTGCTTCCGTTTGCTAATACCTAAAATAAATTAACAACACCTAAAATAATCACTTAAATGTTTTATTTTAATAAAAAATCATATAACAAAATAACAAAAAAGATATAAACTTGGACATAATCAGCATAGAACAAGAAATAAACAAAACATTAGGTAATCGTAAATAAAAAAAAAAAGATTATATTACTATAAATATTATAGTTTCTATGTATTATTAACGACACTTTTAAGAAAAAAACAATCAAATTACAATCAAATCAAAATACATAGAAACTATAATATTATTTACGATTCTGCTCCCTGTGGACTGTGGTACACCGGCGGCCAATTATTTCCTGTCACACCCGGAGACTGGCACACGACCATTGCGTCGTGTTAGATGACCCCATGTGGCGCTAATCTCTCGGATTTTATCGCAGTTTAATCAACAATGGTTACTTTATTTAACGGCAACAATTAACTAGACATCTTGCGCGAAAGTCGTCTATATACTGATTTTTTGTAGCTTTAATGGCTGGATCACTAAATATGTTGCTGTTAGGATACTTTGCTGTACAATTACAATGTGCAGTGAATAAGCAAACAGTAGGTAATTGCAGGTACGCGTGTGTTCTATGATAACCCGCTGGCGAGTGTGAGCGACGTGTCGCCCGTCGCCCGAGAGTGGGGCAGGCCCACAACAGGCCAGGACTACTTCGAACATGTCCTCCCGATGTGTGGGGAAGCCGCTCCTGCCAGCTGAAGAGCGTGTCTTACTTCATGACATGTTGTATGTTGTTTCCCGCCGACGCTAGTGAACAGACAGTACTTTTTTTTTTTTTTTGGGGGGTTGGAAATCATCAAATAACCCCTCCCGCTCTTGGGCAGAGCGAAAGTGAGTGTCAGACTTCTACTGACTAAAAACCACCCATGTTCCTTCTTCGCCCTTCATGTCGAGGGCGCGGTAACCCTTGCGAACAACCCGCAGCCTCGACAGGCGTCGGCCCTTGCGGGCCCCTTCCATGTTGCTGACATCTCTTTGAGGCGCGCGTGGAACACGAACGCGCCGTCGACACGGCCTGTCGTCGTCATAAGACGGACGGACGGCGAGCTTACCCATCACTCACCGTCCACAGGCCCGCGTCTACGGTGGCCGGAAGCCACCACGTGGCCCCCGACGCCCGGAGCGCCTCCCGCGGCAGCTGGGACGAGAGGTTCTCTCCCTCTCACGTTCCGCCACCTCCTTCGCTAGCATCACTGCTTCGCAGAAGGAGGCGACGGCGTCCCATTCCTCCTCGCCCCGGACCATGGCTTGCACCAGAGCCGGACGCGAGAGGTCGCCGCCGCCGATCGCCGCTACGAGAACACGGCGGGGCTCCGCCCAAGCGGGACACACCTCCACAGTGTGCTCCACCGTGTCCTCCGGCCGATCCTCGCAATGGTGGCATCCGAGCGTTTCCTCCTGCCTGATTCGGTGCAGGTACCTCCCGAAACAACCGTGTCCGGTGAGTACCTGCGTCAGACGGAAGGTGAGGGCCCCGTGGCGCCTCTCCAGCCACTCCTCAAAGAGGGGACTTACCGCCACTATCGTGGCGTGCCCTGAACAGACAGTACTCTGCTACAAGCAACATCGTCTATAATCAGCACAGGCGCTAGTGACTTATTGAATTCAGTAAGTACGGTGCTCAGTGTAGAACGGTACAAAAGAAGAGAGTTTGAGCCAAGCGGAGATGTGCGAAGCAGAAAGAACAGGAGACGCTTAGGCGCTGGGTGTACGCACCGAAGCTGAGCGCAGATGTGCACCGCACGCCGCTCACAGCACTCGCACCTCTCCCCACACTCCGCTCACAAGACATGAACACACCGCTCACCGCACGCTACTCACGTCTCTTCTCGTCTCCTCTGTTTCTTAAATACATAAATCACACGTGTACACAGTATGTCCTTACTCCAGTAATTATTATTTTCATATTTAGGTAAATTCATCACTCATAACTTTTTGTATATTCTTATGGATCAGAAGCTCATTTAATTTTTAAAAAGAAACGACCAAATAACCTCGAACTATTTATTTTGAAATAGCAAATCACAAAACCAACACAGTTATAAAAACATTCAGACACCGGAATAGGTAATACTACAGGTCACAATATACGTCTGTCCTAGGCTATCTGAGTTTCCGAGCCAAAGTGAGTGCGCTACGATGAGTTCGATGCGTCCCCGCAAGGGGACGCGGCAGGCGGTCACGGGGCTTCGCCCCTTTGCCGCGGAGGCCATACCTCGGCCCGTAACGACGGGCTCGTCGTTGTGCGGCCATTTAGGCTGGGCCTAATGGGCACGCGATAACAATGCGTGCCGTGCAGCGGAGGACGACCAGCGACAGTGGATGTGGCTCCCGTCCGTCCCGTTTCCAGAGCTAGCCGGTTGCGGTCCGGACTAAGAGGCCGTCGTGTGTGTGTGTGTGGGCGGTATTGTACTGTGTAACACCGCCCAGTGTGGCGTGCCGCCGCGAGTCGTCGCGACCCACGCGTGAGTCTCCATGAGTGTAGAGAGGTGTCTGTCTGTGTTAGTTGTGTGCCATGCCTATATTAACTTAGAACACGGCACACAACTGGGTGCGAGTATTTTGTGGAGTATTATTGTGCAGGTAAGCTGTGTGTAGCCTGGTACAGCTTACCCGGGAGTCACAGCCGGTGTGGGCCCACGGTCTGCAGCCAGGTCGAGCCTCGCACTTCACTTCGACTTGCATGTTTAATCAGTTAAGTGTTTGTTATTGTTTGTTTACTAACTCAGTTTCTAGAACAATGTCACTAACAATTAGGTCTAGCTGCAACCAATGAACAAATATTGAATTGTCTATCTCTAAAGGTATTTGATTAGTATTATAGCAATGAAATGTGTCGTCTTCGCAGCGTGCATGCCGTAGCTCAGAGCGCCCGTATGAACCCTAACGTGACAAAGGTTTATCATAAACGTGTAGTGGCTGTCGAGCGGCTGGTCTGAGCGCCGAGCGAGTGCGGCCCGCCGTGTGCCGCCATGTGCCGCCGGGCTTGCGCAGTTAAAATTTCTAGCAAGTCGATGCTTTTTGATTTGGTTTGATTCTATCTGGGGGCACGGCAGTGCCCCCGCCAAGTCGAGCAATAAAGCGGAACGGCCGTACCATCCTTTTCTCGAAACAATTCAGGCCATTTTCGACCTCCTGTAACTTCGTTGTGGATAACACTACAATCCTGAATTTTAAGTATCCAATTAGGCGTTGTATAAACACGGTATATTTCAAATTTCAATCAATTTGAATCAGTAGTTTAAGAATTATGCCTAATCAAAGTTCCTTAGTTTTGTCACTAACTGACTGACTGACTGACTGACCGATCATCAAAAGTCTAAGGCACTTCTAGCAGACATATAAGCTTAAAATTTAGAATACAATTAGTGTTTAGTGTATACATCAAAGAAAAACTAAAAAAAGAAAAAAATTGTCTAGTTTTCTAGATACACCATCTGCATAAATAACTTTGTAATCCCATATAAATGTATAGGATTACAATATTATAGGAGCTAGAAGGTGGCCACAGGAACTCCGTTATAATAATACGACGCAAGCCCATCGAATTTGTTCTCGTTTGATTTGTCTTGACGAGTTCTTTGTCTTTAGATTATGTCAAGGGTCTGATGATGGAACTGGAAGGTGGCCATATGAAATCCATTTTAGAACGTCATAACCCCATCGAGTTTGGACTTGTTTGATTCGTCTTGACGAGAACTTTGTCTTTAGATGGTGGTCACAGGGTCTGTTGATGGAGGTGTAAGATGACCATAGGAATTTCGTTGTTTAACGACCTAACTCCATCGAGTTTGGACTCGTTTGATTCGCCTTGTCAAGTATTTTTTTTTTAGATTATGTCCAGGGTCTGATGATGGAGCTGGAATGTGACCATTGAAATTCCGTTATAAAACGACATAACCCCGTCGAGTTTGGACTCGTTTGATTCGGCTTGTCGAGTACTTTAGCAGTTCTTCAAATGAATGAATAAGACTGCTCCAAGTTCGAATAAATCTAGTATTGTTAATTCATTCTAAGTATCTACATAAAGTATGCCATTGCATTGGCCAATGTGATGCTTACTACTTTTTATGGTAGAAGAACTGATTTGTGCGACTTGGTTTTTTTTACAAGTTTTGTTTTTAGTGAAACAGAAATGTCTGCTAAGTTTGGAGGAATTTTGTAGAATTCATATCTTTGAAGTTGAACCAGCCAGGCGTCTGTTATTGTATGTCTTGATTGTTCACGTAGTGTGTAGCGCACCTAGACTTGTAGAACTGTGCGACACGTGATGACGTGACAGCTCGTCTCATACATGGAACAAGTTATAGGAGCCAGTGGATCTGCTGTGGTTCGGTCAGACAGGCGCCCATTACGAGGAGCTGCCAAGCTTGACCCGCCGCTGTCAGCACAAATATGACCAGCGCCGGCTGAGCCGCCAAGCCGCCCGTGCCGACCCCGGCCTTACGAGAGACCGGAAGTCGCCAGTGTATCGGCTCATTGGACGTTAATTAAAGTTTCTCGCTGTATTCGGCGCGCCGCGCGGCACACTCGTGTCGATGACAACTTCCCCCCACCCACCCCCTCCCCCCCCCACAGCTACCAGTGAGAACATTAATAAAATAAAGTGACAGAGGAAAGAATTTACGAGAGCATGCGATAGTAATTAAAAGTTAATGTGTCGTTGGCGACGTTCTATTATTTCATAATTCAGCAATGATTACGGAGCAGCTCGCGTGACTATTTTGTACCAAAACTTCGGATGAATTAGGCACTTTCAGAACCAGCATAGCTATTCACAACCACTCGATTATACTTCATATCCAATCGATCGATCGTGCCATCGAAAATCGCTATTCACAAAACCAATGCCGAGTAATATACAGGGTGTAAATCAACCCATCACACAGCCGTCAACCAAGCATTCTGTACATCAAACTAAGTACCCCTACGCAAAAATTTTTGCTGGGAAACGACTTTTTTTTAGGGTCAAAGGTCACATTTTACAGTAAAACTCAATGTAGCACTGTTAAAACATTGTGCTATGCTTTGAATAGTAAACGGGTCATGGAGGTAATTTAACCCATTAGGGACTGAGTTCTTGAAACTCAAATTTTGTTGTTTTATGTTTATATTTGAGTTAAATGATGACCAGACAATACTATAATAACTAATAAAAAAATCGTAATCTCCCAATTTTGAGTTTTAGACTGTTGCCATATGGCAACGCTAGGTCAAACGAGATACAATATTTTACCGTTTCAAGAAAATAAGCTCTTAAATATTTATTTTATTTATTCAGTATATATTCATGAAAATACACAAATAATTACATGATAATGTTCAAAACATTTAATACGTAAACCACACACAGACACACACATTCACATACACGCACACACACACAGTCACATTTTGAACATACTCTTCCAATAGTTTTCCAGTCAGCTCTAACACATCTGCGTTTCTTTTCTACTGATTTTGGAAAGTGATTTGCTCCGTCATATCAAACCCCTTCCAAAACCCTAGACCCACATCACGAGGTAGATGGTCGACCACCAGATTTAGGAGGGATTCCATACTTTTTCAAGAGTATGTTTGGACTATCTCACGACGTAAGTTCAGCTGCAAAATATCCTTTCCTGATTTGCGCACCAGGATCCAGGCATTGTTTATTGTAACATCTACAAGCCACGTAAAAATAGGCCACCACCATTTTTTGCCACGAATTCCAATCCTGTAATTATTCACATGAGCGTCCATGAGGTCTGTCCCTCCCGTGTACTGATTATATAATAATAATAATAATATATACCGCTATATGATTGTTTCGGTACTTTTAGTTTTTGTTGGCTGGCTTTGGAATACCGATCCGCCAATCTCACTGGATATACTTTGTGATCGGTAGCAGCGACAGTCACAACTGAATTATCCATCCACCGTACTACAACAACAACGCCTTGAGACATAACTTCTGCACCAGCCAAAAGTTGTCTGCCTGTCAAATTTTCTATCAAGTCACCTGAATCTTCATCAGCAGAACCCTCATCAATATTTTCAGCCACTTCAGGAGGCTCAATATATATATTTTGCATATCATTATCAAGTCCTTGTTCTTATAAATCTGCAATTTCATGTAACTTCAATCTAAAAAGATAAATAAACACTTGTAGGAAAAATGTACCTATAACGACCTAGCGTTGCCATATGGCAACATACAAAAAACTTCCGTGACGTCAAATCTGCATAAAAAATTATAATAATATATCAAATAGTATTATTCTAAACTTGAGATGTGTCTGAACATTTATTCGACAAAGAAAAAATAAAAATCTACGCGAAATAATAATAAGTGAAACTTACGTTTTTTTGTGCTCTATTTCTGCGAAATTTCTGACAACCAACAAATGAATCAACCATTACCCACAAACTTGAAAAGGAAATGACCACAAATCGTTTCTGATCTTTGACTTGTATATCTAACTTTATATTTTCATTACAAAAGATAGCTGAGGTTGTTAGTTTTTGATAAATAATCTCTAAATTAAATCGACCACTCACGTTGCCATATGGCAACGCTAGTCTTTAATGGGGTATAGTTATAAGTTATAACCTGAAAAACTAGTATTTACAAAAACAGCTGTGAAAAAGGATCTTTGACCCCCAATATCTCCGTAACTAGGAGGTTCCCAGGTCTAGAACAAAAAAAAATATCACAGTAGTGGGGAGAACAAGTGCCCTTCGTTTTCGTTAAGGGTACTTTTACATTTATATTCGATTGTGATTCGAGTTGAACATATAATTCTCGTATAAATTAACCTTTTTGTGTAAAGTTCAGCAACAAGTCGTCCGTGCTAAAGGTCGCCTGTTTGTGTCGTGTCATTAGCGCCGTCCCTGTGTACTCATCAGTGTCGGCAGTTCGGCACTGCTCTACGTAACACACAGCGGTAGGCTACACACTTCAACTATTCACTAACATAACCACTTCTAAAATAAACACTAATTTAGTCATCATCTTCCTGCCCATCCCATATTATTTTGGGTCGGCGCAACCCTTTTCTCTTCCATTCTGCCCTGTCGGTCGTCACGTTATCATTTATTCCTTTTTCCTTCATATCACCCCTCACACACTCCATCCATCTTTTATTTGGTCTTCCTCTCCCTCTCCATCCATCTACAATTATATTCATCAAAGTCTGTAAGTCACATGCGAGTAAGGTCCAGAACAAAAACCTGTGCGCAATGACGGGGAGACCAAATGCCTTTCGGCTCCGTTATGGGTTCTTTTACCCCACGAAGCCTGTGTTGCTCAGGGATAATGTAGCACTAAAATGGTGAAAGATTTTTTAAATCGGTCCAGTAGTGTTTGAGTTTCTTCGGTACAAACATTAAAAAATATAAATCTGTCCACTTCATAATATTATGAAGAATAATATGCAAGCGTGCTGTTTGCTGGAGCAGTTACTGTAGCTGTGTCCCGGATGTGCGTGTACACTGACGTGGTCCGTGGTGTCGTGGAGTTCAGAGCCACCAATCCCTCCGCGCGCCCCCTCCGCCTTGCCCCCTCGTCGCCCGTTGAAAACCCAACTTATAAAATACTAAGAGATTTCATAGTTTTTGGAAACAATATCAGCTTGATTCCGAGCGACACCTTTTTAAGTGCAGTTCGTGTATTTTTAAAGCACGAAATATGATGAGTTTATAAACGCTTGGTGTAATATAATTCCACATTATGAGAATGCCGCGGTTATGCAGTAATTGTGCGCCCACGTATTTAGTTATGGTCGGGGGTGTGCAATGTTCACTGCTATTCTATTAGTATTATATTAACGTTCAGCTATAAGTGCTACAGTAAGAAGGAGTGCCACGGGGCTGCTACACGGTGCTACAACACTGCTACGCAGCGCTACGTGACTGCTACGCTCAGCCAAAATAAAATAAAATCCCACTAAAAACAAAACTTGTAAAAAAGCCAAGTCTCACAACTCAGTTCTTCTACCGTAAAAAGTAGTGAGATCCATGTAATACCAAGTCAATTAATTTATTCAGTCCCTACTTAAGGGACCTTCTATCTTAAGTTATTACGTAATAAGCTAACCTAACGACATCTTATAGTGACCACATCAATATTAAAAAATCAATAATAAAAAAGCCGAATCAAACGAGTCCAAACTCGATGGGATTATGACATTCTAAAATGGATTTCCTATGGCCACCTTCCGTTTCCATCATCAGATCCTGGACGCAATCTAAAGATAAAGTACTCGTCAAGACGAATCAAACTAGTCCAAACTCGATGGGGTTGCGTCATTTCATAACGGAGTTCTTATGGCCACCTTCTAGCTACATCATCAATCAGCTCCATGTCATAATAATATTGCGTTATAGGTGATGTACATATATGTGCAAAATTTCAGATCAATTGGTGAAATTCATTCGCTGAAAATGTAACTTTGTAATCCTATACATTTATATGGGATTACAAAGTTATTTATGCAGTTGGTGTATCTAGAAAACTAGACTGATTTATTTTTTTCTAGTTTTTCCTTGATGATAATTATACACTAAACACTAATTGTATTCTAAAGTTGAAGCTCTGCAACAAGCAGCCTCTTGCAGCCTCTTGTAGCAGTCTGCTACAAGTGCCTTAGACTTTTGATGATCGGTCAGTCAGTCAGTCAGTCAGTGAGTGACAAAAAACACCAAAAAGTGAAAAATAAACTTCTGAAGAAAAATCAGCTTCTGAAGTCGGTGACATTTGTTTGTTTGATTTCGTTTTTTGCCACCGACTTCAGAAGCTGATTTTTCTTCAGAAGTTTATTTTTCACTTTTTGGTGTTTTTGAAGTCGGTTTTATTTTTTGCCAAAAAGTTTTTTATTTTTCCATTTTTAGTTGTTCCCAAACAAATAATAGGTTTTATTTATCCCCAATAAATGGAACATTACATAATATCTTACTGTCCAAATCTGGGTGTACACATCCGCGTACCCCCTCAGATCATACAGGCGTGATGTTACGTCATGATGTTGTATAAACAATAAACATCGAAGCGATTGCAGCAATCACGACAGATTTGCCGTCTATTTTTGAAGAGTTCTATTGTATATCTCCGAAGATCAGGATCAGATCTTCACCAAATTTAAATGGGACCACTTCAGGAGTATACTCTTTCAAATAAAAAAATAATTTTGAGAATCGGTTCACAAATGAAGGAGAAATCAGGTAACATACATTAAAAAAAAAAAAAAAAATACATACACACGAACATATAACCTCCTCCTTTTTTGAAGTCGGTTAAAAACTAAGGAACTTTGATTAGTTATAATTCTTAAACTACCGGTTTAAATTTAGTGAAATTTGAAATAGACCGTGTTTATACAACGCCTAATTGGTTACTAAAAAATCAGGATTCTAGTGTTATCCACAACGAAGTTACAGGATTTCGAAAATGGCCTGAATTGTTTCGAGAAAAGGATGGTACGGCCGTGCCGCTTTATTGCTCGACTTGGATTAGTGCTACTATGAACAACGTTGTGCTACGAGATTGCTACGCGGTGCTACGAGCCTGTTGCGCAGTGCTACGAGACTCTGACATTCAGCTACGCAGTGCTACGAAATTCTGAAGCGTAATCGAACAGTTCGTTCCTGTTGTATAATGAAGATATTATCGTGTTATTTATACACTTACTGCCGCACTCAGAGAACTTTAATGATTACTTAGGCCATCACTTAGTAAAGGTTTTGACAGTTTTGTCATACAAAAGTATGTCAAATCTTTACTTAGTGACGGCTTAAGTAATCATTAAATATCTCTGAGTACCGCAGTTAGACTTTAAAAAACAATCTTCTAAAGGAGTAACGGTTAGAACTTTAACACAAAAGCTATTTTATACATACCTAATAATATGGATTCCTTAATACTATGTTCTTAACAATATTGATACAAATAAATAAAATAAAACCAAAAAATAAAATGAAAAACAACTTTAGCTTTTGAAGTCAATGACTTTTTAACCGACTTCCCAAAAACGAGAAGGTTCTCAATTAAAATGTATTTTTTCTTAAAAATATGCTTTCCGATTGGTTCCATAAAATTTCATCAAAATCTGTTCAGTAGTTTGGTTTCTAACACGTTCATTGCCACATCAGCCGGCCCAAGTCATTGGTCCACCTTGGTGGGAGGCCTTCCAATGCAACGTCTTCCGGTTCGCGGTCGCCACTCCAGAACTTTCCGGCCCCATCGTTCATTCGTTCTGCGAGCAATGTGCCCTGCCACTTCAGTTTGGCAACTCTTAGAGCTATGTCCGTAACCTTGGTTCTCATGCGGATGTCCTCATTTCTGATTCGATCACGCAAGGAACCTCCAAACATAGCTCTCTGCATTGCCCTTTGGGTGACCTTGAGCTTTCTGATGAGGCCCATTGTGAACGACCACGTTTCGGTCCCGTACGTAATCACTGGCAACACACACTGGTCATAGACTTTCGTCTTGAGACACTGTGGTAAGTTGGAGGAGAAGATACCGAACGCTGCCCAGCCGAGTCGGATTCGACGATTGACCTCTCAGCCATGACCACTATATCGTCGGCAACCGAAGGTGAGTGATGTACTCGCCATTGACGTTGATTAGAATTAGTGTAAAGTGTAGTAATAGTATAATACAATTAAAAAAGGGTAAAATAAAAAAAACTTTTTCTTTTTATCAGAATCTGTTTATAATTTCAAATAAAAGCTTTTTACTGAATGCACATGAAAGTATAATGTATACGACACATACACAGGTATTGTAACAAACACTTTTGTTTTGTCTGTCTGTCTGTTTGTTCCGGGCAATCTCCGAAACGGATCGGCCGATTTTGACGAAACTTTTTCTCCCAAATAGATGATGTAATAATGAGTAACTTCGGTGTAGGTTCCGTGCAAAAAAATAAAATTGTAAATAAAATCCGATATACATAGGGATGCATTATATTAAAATAATATATTTATAACAATTTGACTGTGTTTGTTTGTTCATTTTCTCATTTTATTTTATTGTGGTTTACCAACACAGTTATTCAGTACAAATGGCCATGTTCAGTACAAGTGTCTATAATATTATGGTGATGGACTGAAATAAAGTTCTTCTAATTAAGTTTGAACAGTGTTAAACAATGGCCTGGTCGCGGGGTGGGGTGGGGGGGGGGCTGGTAAATGACCCTTTTACACAAAATGTTTGAACACGTAGATAAGCTATTTACAAAGCGACTCATTTTTGTGAAAGGTTCAAGACAAAGGCTTTACAGATAAAAGCTTTGTAATTAAAGAACATTGTTTTTAGGGTTCCGTAGCCGAATGGCAAAAAACGAAACCCTTATAGATTCGTCATGTCTGTCTGTCCGTCCGTATGTCAGACCCACTTTATTCGGAAATTATTAAGACTACACACTTGAAACTTGGTAGATGTACTCTGTAAACCGCTTCACGATTCTTATACAAAAATATAAAAATTGAAAGATTATGGGGATTCTTCCCAACTGAAACTAAAAAAACTTTTTTCATCAAACCTATTCGTGCGGGGTGTCTATATACAGGTCTTTAAAAATAACATTGAGGTTTCTAAAACCATTTTTTCTCAAAGTCAATCGTTTGAAAGATAGACACTTCGAAACTGGTAAAATGTGTTCCCCCCCACCCTCTGAAAAAAATTGTTGTACATCGCAATGAAAACTTTCAAACAAAATTGGTTTGAACGATATACAGTAAACAGTTTTTGAGATTATAGCACATTTAAAAAAACCGCAAATATTACTTTGTCATTCATACACACGCTATGAAAAACAAATTTATCACAAAATATGTTTTTCTGTTGCTGCTTTAACAAGAAATAATACAAATTAACCTACTATGATGGTACGGAACCCTTCATGTGTAAGTCCGACTTGCACTTGGCCAGTTTTTTGAAAAATAATCCCTTTATTGTGTAAAGTATAATGGTGTTGTATGTTTAAACGGTTCGTTAACAAACTAACACGTACTAAGTCGAATTGATTGCATTGTTATTGAACTTTTCACTATTATTTCTGCTCATGTCATTTTAAAAATCATGTATTTAAATATTAGTCTAGTCGACAAGTTGAAAATGGTACAAAATAGAGATACTGCTCTTAAAATTATGTGCGATAGCTCATTGGATCCGGAATGACGTCTAGAAAAATGTGCCAAAAGCGTGTATTAGCACATAAAAAATTGCAAAAGTTATAAACAATTAAAGATGAAAAGAAAATGGTATTTAGTTTAGTGCCAATATTTAATAAACTATTAATATTTAAGAAATTTCAAAAAAAGATTCTGAAAGAGGAGGAAATTTCCAATAAAAAACTCCTAACTCCCGGAACTCTATCTCCATTATTTATAATTTTAATTTAACGCTGAAAATAGGTCTGCGCGTGACATTTTTGGGATGCGCGCGTCGCGTCAAAAGCGAGTACGGCACATTAATTAATTTATTTAAGGTATTGAATTTTTTTTTTAAAGGACCATGAGCAAAAGTGTCCCCACCCACCAACAGGTCTGAAACTAGTGCCATTCGTTGCGCCTGGTAAGTAAGTTATTTTTTTATTATGACGAGTTTTTTCAGAAACGTGGGGTTTACCTGGAATACTTGAATATATCCACCAAACCACCAAAACTTTTCCAATGGCCACATTTTTTCAAATCTGGGAGGTCCAACAGATTTGGGATTAGTGTCATTCGAAGCGCCTTTATAATAAGGTTTTTTTTTACTAAGGCGACATTCTTGAATTCTGTGGGGTTCACCTGGCATTCATCAAAACATCAACCAAACCTAACCTAACCTAACCATTGAAGACGCTTTTTACAAATCTGGGAGGTCCAACAGATTTGGGACTAGTGTCGTTCGCACCGCCTATACAATAACGTTTTTTTTACAAAGGCGACATTCTTGAATTCTGTGGGGTTTACCTGGCATACAACAAAACATCAACCAAACCTAACCTAACCTAACCATTGAAGACGCTTTTTTCAAATCTGGGAGGTCCAACAGATTTGGGACTAGTGTCGTTCGCAGCGCCTATATAATAAGGTTTTTTTTCACTAAGGCGACATTCTTAAATTATGAGGGGTTTACCTAGGATATATCAATATATCAATATAAAGATAGAAAATCAGGATAAGATGTTGGCATCCCAGAGAAATCGAGGGCAACCCTCAAATTGTATAGGCATATATTACATGTTTCGTGCTTTTTTTAAAGTTTTTTAAGTATTTGCATCTAGCAGTCATCACTTCATGTTGATGAGTTGATGATGGAAGGTATAACTCCTCAACGGTTAGGAGTTGGAGCATAATTATTTAGTAAAATATTATGGGGACGTACATATTATTATGGTTGTATTTTTTCAGTTTATTTAGGTGAGCTGATTATTTATTTTATTTTATTTAAAAAAAACTTTTTTGGAAAAAAAAAACCGACTACAAAAACACAAAAAAGTGAAAAACACAAAAACGAAAAACACAAAAAAGTGAAAAATAAACTTCACAAGAAAAAGCAGCTTCTGAAGTCGGTGGCAAAAAAAAACGAAATCAACCAAACAAAATGTCACCTACTACCACCTCACTAGAGGCGGCATATATTTATACACCTGTATGATTCCTTTTTATAAATCGGATAAAAAGTTCACTTCTAATCGAAATAGATTTGGAGACTTGAATGTCGAACTGCACAGTTGCACACACAACCGCAATGGTTGCGGGGGGCGCGTGTGTCCGTAGATACGGATACGAGGGGCGGCGTGTGCCTGTAGCTGCGGGGGGGCTTGTGTGTATGTTGCTACGAGGGGCGGCGTGTGTCTGTAGCTAGGGGGGGCGTGTACACAGGGTGTAAATCAACCCATCACACAGCCGTCAACCAAGCATTCTATACATCAAACTAAGTACCCCTACGCAAAAATGTATGCTGGGATATTACTTTTTGGGGTCAAAAATCACAATTTACGGTAAAACTCAATGTAGCACTCTTAAAACATTGTGCTAGTGGATTCTTTGAATAATAAACGGGTCATGGAGGAAATTTAAGCAAAGTTATAACCTGAAAAACTAGTATTTACAAAAACAGCTGTGAAAAATTTGGAACTTTGACCCCCAATATCTCCGTAACTAAGGAGTTCCCAGGTATGGTCAAGAACAAAAAAATATTTCGCAGTGGTGGGGAGAACAAGTGCCTTTCGTTTGCCTTAAGGGTACTTTTACACCCTATATGTAGCTGCGGCGGGTGCGCGTGTGTCTGTAGCTACGGGGGGCCGCGTGTGTCTGTAGATACGAGGGGGCGTGTGTATGTAGCTGCGGGGGGGGCGCGTGTCTGTAGATACGAGGGGCGGCGTGAGTCTGTAGATAGGAGGGGCGGCGTGTGTCTGTAGCTGCGGGGAGCGGCGTGTGTCTATAGATACGAGGGGGCGTGTGTATATAGCTGCGGGAGGGGCGCGTATGTCTGTAGATAGGAGGGGCGGCGTGTGTCTGTAGCTGCGGGTAGCGGCGTGTGTCTGTAGCTCTCTAAGGCGCGTGGCGGTACCCAGGTAAGGCCCGCGAGTGTCGCCGCAGTTTAAGGCACCTTGTGCAACAATAAAACTCCACTATTTTATAAAAATATTTAATATCTGTTGGTACTCGTAGTGTCCCTTGGCACTACGCACAAGTCGTCTCTCACTACTCGTTCATACAGAGCTTCTGCACACAGCACTCCCCTCCACTATGTACATACACAACTTTATATTATTATTTCATTACAAATTGTAAAGAGTTCTTAACAAAACTTTCGTTGTTCGTTATTATTTGGATACAAAATCATGTTATTTATATTTATATCAGGAATTTTGATCCTTGTAGCTACGGGACAATGGTCTTAATGACCTGTTCTTAACTTTTGAGACATTTCGATCTGCATTTTGAAAAAGTTTAGAGTCAGCAAGTAGGTACCTAGATAGGCCATTTTTGACAAAAACTTATTTCATTTCAGTCCATCCTGTTTCTTAGACGAATCAAAAATCTGTTTCGGAAAAACTAGCGGAATTCGCATAAAACTTTTGTAGGAAATAAACCTCCCGCTTAATAACTTAATATTGCCTGGCTTAAAAAAATAAATCGCAAATATCTAAACACGGATCGAAATGTCTCAAAAAGTTACTGTACGTAACTTAATTGTATTTTATTCTGTAGCAGCTACAGCGGTTAAGGTAGTTGCGCGTACTGCCTCACCTGACGATTTATTAACATAACATACGGACAACCATGATCACTCGTGCACATTTCAAATGCATACACATTGTCTGAAACTTAAAACAAGTACGACAAGTACCTATTTCATTGGTAAGAAACGAGAGAGCCTAAACAAAAAGGAATCACAGATTTAACATAATATCTTTGAGCTTATTTGTAAATATGGCAGCACTCTGTCAATCACGTTCACTGTACATCACTACACCGGTATATCGCATTAATATCCCGAGCGACGCAACCCGCGTGTCGCCTAGCGCGTGCACGAGCGCGCACTAGCTCAGCGCGTGCAGAAGCACGAGCCACAGCGCGGCGGGCGCGGGTGCGGGCAGGTGCGCGCGCGACGACAGCGCGCTGGCGTGGCACGCCGCCTCGTCCGCCTCCAGCGCCAGCAGCGCCGTGGCGCCCCCCCCCGCGCCGCACGTGCTGCGCCGCGCCGCGCTGCGCGCCGTCTCAGACCAGCCGCCCACCTCCGCCGTCCAGCGCCGCAGCCACGCGCCCGCCCACGACACCGAGCAGCCGCAGCGCAGCGGGTTACCCGCCACCACCAGCCCGCCTGCGACACACGTGACAGTAACACTACACTACAGTATACAGTAACACTACACACGACACGATACAGCGCTTGTAACGACCACTACTTACCGGAGAGCAGCTTAGTTGCCAGACGATTCCAGCCGGTGAAGTTGGGGTACAGCGTGGAGGGAGCGAAGCTAACGAGCTGGTTGTCGGAGAGGTCGAGCGCGAGGTGCGGCACGCGTGCCAGCGGCCGCAGCAGGCCGGCCGGCAGCGCGCGCACGCCCGTGCCCGACACGCGCAGCGCCAGCGCACGCTGCCGGCCCAACGACGAGAACGCCCCGGGCGCCACTCGGCGCAGTGCGGTGCCGTGCACAGACAGCTCGCGCAACTTGGGTGCGCGCAGCCCGCTGAGCTGCGCGTCCAGCACGCTTTCCCGCACGAGCACGTCGAGCGTCTCCAGGCCGGGCGTGCATGCAGCCACATCGGCCAGCGATGCTTCCACTCGACCGTTAGACGGGAGTGACTCGAGACCCAGTGAACGTAGCGACACGAGCGGCCGGAAAGCTCGCGGCTCTACGGCTTCCAGATATCGAAGGTGGTTCATACGCAGGTGCAACAGACGGCTCAAGCCTCCGAAGGAGCCGTGAGCGATGCGGACGATGGGGTTGTGCGAGACATCGAGCGAGGTCAGGCGCGGCGTGGCAGCCCACATCGCCGGCTGCAGAGACGTAAACCGGTTGCGCGCCACGTCCAGCACGCGTAGGTTGCTCAACCACCGCACGTCGGAGTCCCGGTACGACGCGATGTGGTTTCCACTTAGGTCCAAGTCGGTCAGGTCGGCGAGGGGCAAGTGCGGTACCGCCTTCAAAGCCGCGCCGGCCAGCGCCAAGCGGCGCAGGCGCGGCAGGTGGCGGAACAACTCCTTGAAGTTGCACTTGACAAGGTTGTGCGACAGGTCGAGGCTGCGCAGACGCGCCAGCCCGGCGAACGTGTTATCGGGCAGCACGGTGAGCGCATTGCGCGCCAGGTCCAGCTCGTACAGGAAGGCTGTGGCGTGGAACATGGCGGCGTCCAGGTGTTCCAGGCGGTTGCGCGCCAGCTCCAGGCGGCGCAGCGTGAAGCCCACGGCCGCCAGCGCGCTGCCCGGGAACACGGCCAGACGGTTGGCGCGCAGGTCCAGGTGCTCCAGCACGGTGTGGCGAAATGCGTCGCGCGGAAGGGCGCGCAGCTCGTTGCTAGCCAGGCGTAGCTGGCGCAGCCGCCGCGCGCCACTAAACTGTTCAGCCACCAGCTGCGTCAGTCGATTGTGCGACAAGTCGAGCACCTGCAGCGCCGACACCTCGCCGAACGCTCTTCGCTTCACCGAACTGATGTTGTTGTGGTGCAAAATTAATATCTCAAGTTGCGGTAATGTTCCAAAAGCAAAGTTATCAATGTGCGTCAGATGGTTATGTGTCAACACGATTTGCCGAAGTGACGGTCCCAGGCAGTCAAAGAACGCTTTCGACAAGCTTTCAAGTAAATTATGTGACAAGTCCAGGATATTAATAAGGACGGGCGGGCCGCCGCCGACGAGTGACGATATTCTGTTATAACTAACGTTCATTGACAAGTTGCTTTCCTCACTCGATACGTTCTCGAAGTGTTCCGTAGATAACTCGAGTAAGCGGTTGTATCGCAAGTCCAGTACTTGCAGCTTGGGCAGTCGACTGAACGCGCGCTCTGCGATGTACTCGACAGTGTTCCCCGCCAAATTCAAATAAACTAAATTCCGTAAATTTACAAAACTGTATTCACTGACATTGTGCACACGGTTGTATGACAGATCGACGCTTTGCAACTCTTTTAAATTTGTGAGACAATCACTGTTTATTTTACTTATGTAATTATACGACAACCTCAGTTCTTTGAGTCTACACAAACCGTTCGTTCCGGATATTTCACTTGGAAATTCAGTTATTTTATTAAAGTCTAAATTGAGATATTCCAGTGACGGAAAATGTTGTATATTTTCACTAGAGACATAATGAATGTTATTATTATCTAAACTGAGCCAGGACAGCGACAAGCTGGGCGCGGCCAGCGGGAACTCTCCGCTGAACAGTGTGGACGACAGCTCTAGCACCTGCAGCGTGGCCAGGCTCGCGAACGCGCTGGCGTGCACCACCTCCAGCTCATTGAAGCTCAATAGCAACTCGCGCAGCGGCAATGACGCGGGGAACGCGTCGCCCGTCAACTGCGTCAGCCGGTTGCCCTTCAGGCTGAGCGTGGCCAGAGCCTCCGACCACGCGCCGAACGACTCGGCGCTCACCCACGCGATCTGGTTGTAGCTCAGGTCCAGGTAGGCGAGCGTGGCGGGCGCCAGGCCGCGCAGCGCCGCCGGCAGCGCGGGCAGGAAGTTGCCGGCCAGCGACAGCGAGTGCAGGTGCGGCGGCAAAGCCTCGAGCTCGCGCAGTCGGTTGTACGCCAGTGACAACTGGCGCAGGCGATGGAGCTGCGCCGCGCTGGCTGGTAGAGACACCAGGTCGTTGTGGTCCAGGTCCAGCCACTCCAGGTCGCGCCGCAGCGCGTGCACCGTTGCGTCCGACACGTGGCGCACTCTGTTGTACGCCAGCGATAACTTCTCAAGCCGCGCGCTGTCCAGCACGAAAGACGGCACTGACGTGAACTTGTTAAAGTCTAGCACCAGCTGCTTCAGCTGCAACCGTTGCTGGAACTCCAATTCAAAAAGGTCGTCCAGCTCGTTGTGGCTGAGGTCCAAGGAATCAATTTTAGAGTGTTCGTTGCGGCAGGTGCGGTTGTGTGTCGGTTGCAGCATATTGTTCCTGAGGTGTAAGTGGCGCAGGCGTGGCAAGGGTGCCAGCGCCGCGCACGGCAGCCACGGCAGCAGGTTGTCGGACAGACGCAGCAGCGCCAGCGCGGGTGGCAGCGCGCCCGCCGCCAAGGCGTGCAGCCGGTTACCGTCCAGGTCGAGCTGCGCCAGCGCACGCAGCGCCGACAGCGCGCCCTCGCCCAGCGCGCACAGGTGGTTGTTGCTGAGCGACAGGCTGCTGAGCGAGTCTGCCAGGAAGCCCCAGTCCATGCGCGGCTCCAGCTCACTGATGTAATTGCTGAAACAGAACAACACATTATTTATTGAAGCGGCCAAACCAAAGCAATCTCTGTTACTCAACTTACTTTTGCAGATTCAGCCAATTTAAGACTTTTAGCTCACGGAGAGATTCCAAAGGGACTTCAGTGAACTCGTTAAACCCTAGATCTAGGGACGCTAGCGTCGATTCCATGGACCTGCAAAAAGACGTCGCGATGATATCGAGCAGGTGAGCACGCGGTGTATGGCGGTGTGTGGTGATGTGCAGTGTGAGGTACGCACGCGAGCGCGCGCGGCTCCAGGTGGTGCAGGCGCGAGGCCACCAGCACGAGTGTGCGCAGCGCGCGGCCGTCCAGCGCCGCCTCGGCCAGCGCGCCCAGCGCCGCCCCCGCCAGCGACACGTGCGCCACGCCCGGCGCCACCTCGGGGAACCGGTGGAAGGGCACGCCGCCGCACGCGTGCTGGTCGCGGCGACGCGCGCACGCCGGCGCCTGCGCACGCGCACGCCACGCCACCACCACCAGCAGCGCGGCCGCCAGGCGCAGCAGACGCATCGCACGCGCGCCGCTCACATGCTGCGCCGGTTAATATAAGACTTATTATAATCCAAGATCTCGTGAGCCCCAACTTACTTGAAATAACGATAAGTAACTATGAAAAGGCGGTTTCCATACAAATGAAACTTATACAATACAGAGAGAGAGGCTTTCTTAAGTCATTGGCTGATTGAAATTAAAAAAAACCCTAGAAACTGGTCAGGTTAAATGTTAAATGCATAGTAAATATTTGTATAGAACTACAACTAAAAATTAAAAAATTAAAAAACTGTTTTGCAAAGAAAACAAACAAATGTCACCGACTTCAGAAGCTGATTTTTCATCTAAAGTTTAGTTTTCACTTTTTTGTGTTCTTGAGGTCGGTTGTTTTTTTACAATAAAAATCATCATTCGGAGACAGGCAGGGTGGTTAATCTGTTTAGTAAGTTCACATATTTTGATGGACAACTACGGAACCCTACATTGTGTGTGGTCCAACATGCACTTGGCCGGTTTTTTATAGATAATGGTACGGAACCTTTCATGAGCGAGTCCGACTCGCACTTGACTGGTTTTTTCATTTAATACTAAATTGTTTGCTGTGAACCAATTATGGGTCTGAAATAGGACATTTTCCACGTCGTCCAAATTTTGAGCCGTCTAAAAATTAGGGAAGATTCATCAGCATACATATAAAGGAAAACCCGACAGCGACTGTTGGGTAGTAGCCCACCAGACATGGCCCGGCTGCTCGTCAAACCTTCTTTTTCTATGGGGATCTACAGTGAGTTTTTAGATATGAGCAAAGCTTTTGATTTTGTGAATCATTCGAAGCTCTTAAACAAACTAGACTTCTACGGCATAAGAGGAAAAGCACATGAATGGTTATCTAGCTATCTAAAAAACAGGAAACAGTGTACCGAGATATCCAAAGTTGTAAAAAAAAAGATAAAATATATATACCAAAGAAAAGTTTACATCAAGAGCAATAATAAATAAGTGTGGTGTGAGAATGCTACCTGAGCCAGGTAGCATTCTCGGCCCTTTACTTTTTTTGCTATATATAAATGATCTTCCAGAGGCCACTTTGCAGGAATGTATCCTTTTTTGCAGATGATACAACAGTTATTATAAAATGTCAGGATAAAAAAAGTAAACTAAAAAATAAAAAACAAGTCAAACGAATTCAGTGATGAATGGGAGCAAGGTCCCGTAAATGTATTCGAAAATGGAAAACTGTAAACTAAAACTTTTATTGCAGTCGGGGGACAGTTCGGTGGAACAATTCTTTACAGGTCCCCCAACTGCAATAAAAGTTTTAGTTTACAGTTTTCCATTTTCGAATACATTTACGGGACCTTGCTCCCATTCATCACTGAATTCGTTTGACTTGTTTTTTATTTTTTAGTTTACTTTTTGTCATGGCAGGCGTGTTTTTGATTTTTTTTAATTATTTATTTTTTATTTCATATCTTTTAGTGATAATATATCGGTATTTTGACCTATAACCAATCATTTAAGCCATAAGACGTCCACTGCTGGACATAGGCCTCCACCAGATTTTTTTAAAATTGTTTTTCATTTCTCAGGATTCCGGTCGGCAAAATCGGAATAACACACGTAATGCTTTATTCCAAAATCTACCCTGATCTTCTTTTTCTACCCTTTAAGGGGTGATTTTGAAAAGTCTATGATTGCAAATATTATTATTTCCTTAAATTGATATTTTTGCCATGTTTCAAGTAAATTAATTCACGCATACTGACTTTTCATACAAACTTAAAAACCATTTAGGTGCCGTCGTAGATGGATTTGGGAGTTGTAACCTAGCCAGTTTTATTTCTTTCATTACAGAGAATCTATTGACATGTAGTTTATTCGTATCGAATCCCGGGTTTAAAATGTAACCATATCATTTGTTGAGTAGTATTACTAGTAAACAATAGGTATTGAATACTACTGTGGTATATTTTTGTAATCTACTTAATAAGTTCTAGACGATGATTATATTTTAAATTGAAATTTCAATAAAAACAAATTAAAAGTTCTTTTTATTTCTAAACCATGGCCACCCTATTACGTTTTTTGATAATTTATCTAGCCTATGTTACCCGGGGTGACGCAATGAATCTAACGATACCACATACATCAAAATCGGTTCAGGCGCTTAGAAGTTATGGTGGAATAAAGAAACTCACAAACAAACATACATACATACATACATACATACATACATACATACATACATGAACGTTAAAAACATAACACTCTTTTTTTTGGGGCAGTCGTGTAAAAAAGACTACAAATCAGTCACCGAAAAACCCTTTCAGATATAATTAATTGGATGGAAAGCAATAATTTGAATATTAATATTAATAAGACGAAATTAATACAATTTAACTCATACAATACCAAAAAAATATCTTTTGACATTATTTGCAAAGGCGAAAAAGTACATCAAGTAGATGAACAGAAATACAGCAGAGTCGGCAGTTTCCAGCTCTTGATTGGCGAAGATAATATTAGGACCTAGATTTCTAACATTGGGTAAAGCCAACTTAATTATTTTGGTTTTCTTGGCATTAAGAACAAGGTTGTTTGTTGTGAAGCAATCCGTGACCATTGATAGCGTGCTATTTACGTCGTCAAAATTGTGTCTATTCCTATCTACTTTAAAGATAAAAGAGGTATCATCTGCAAATAGTACAACGTCACAAAACCTTTTAAATAATATGGTAGATCATTAATATAAACCAAGAATAAAAACGGACCCAGTATTGAACCTTGAGGTACACCAAGCCGAACAGATAGTCCGGAAGATTTCGCGCCATTTACGTATACACATTGGAATCTATTTTGTAAATACGAATCCATCACATTTAGGGCCTCATTTTGAACACCGTAATGACGCAGTTTCCGTAAAAGCGTGTCGTGATGTACGCAATCAAAAGCTTTAGAGAGATCGCAGAAAACACCGATTGCATTTTGCTCGTTCTCCCATGCGTTAAATATGTGTTTTAGCAAAGCAACACCTGCATCCGTAGTCGAGCGACCCTTTGTAAAGCCATATTGATCATTGTGAAGGAGATTATTTAAATTAAAATGTACTAACAACTGTTTGAGAATTAATTTTTCAAAAAAATTGCTAAATGCAGGTAAAATAGAAATTGTTGTTTCCAATATCATTTTTACTGCCAGATTTAAATAGAGGGATGACTTTACTGCTTTTCATAAGATCAGGGAAGTCCCCAAATCAACGCATTTATTGAAAGTAACAGCAAGACAGGGGGCTACAATGTTGATTATGTTACTTAATAGTTTAATAGAAATGCCCCAAAAACCACCTATGTTTTTAGACTTAAGTGAATTAAAAACGTTAACCACATCAAGAGGTGTTCGAAACTAAATACGTTACCACATTTAGACACGTTGCTATGTAAAAGATTTTCGGCTTTAGACGGCGACGAACTTAAAATGTTAGATTGAATCCACTAATATTGTGCGTAAGTAAAAAGATATTATAATATGTACATTACAGAATATACATGCAGCGCCATCTATTGAACAAAATCGGTATCTACTAACTAAAAATGTTAATAAAAGTTTTTCAAAAATTTAGCAAAAGGTAGGTAGGTCTAAATTAGTCTACGACGTTAAAGATAAAGTTAAAGATAAAGATCAATTTACACTTGGGAGCAAATAAATCGAGCCACTTCCTTTTTCACGCATTATGGTAATTATTTTTGGTATTATGGAACGCATCGATTCGAAACATATATCGCCTAAAAGGGTATTTAATAACCTTTACAAAGAGGGTAGTTAGTTGTCAAAATTTCATTTTTTTTTTATTTAAATTAAAGTTTAAAGGGTAGAATAAAATTATCGCATTTAATTTGCTTATGACATTTTTATTGTACTCTGTTAAGAAAAGATTAAATTTGAGGTTTTTGTTAATCATACCCATATTACTTGTTATTGTTGTCTTTATCTGTGTCTGTGTAATCAAAATAACCTGATAAAATGGATACTACACCGACGGAAGCTGCCCAAGTTGTAGCTTTACTTGAGGTTGGACACGGACAACGTGAAGTGGCACGCAGACTTCATTTGAGTCGTTCAAAGGTACAGCGGGTATACCGCAGGTATCTGGAGACTGGTGCTTTTGTTCGGCGACCTGGAACTGGCCGACCACGGGCAACAACAGAACGTGGCGACCGCTTTATTGCAACCAATTCGTTGCGCGACCGTGGACTTAATGCTGTTCAGCTACAGCAAGCGTTACGTGACGTTCGAGGAGTCTCAATCAGTAGGTGGACAGTGAGACGAAGACTAAAAGAACGAAATTTAACATCACACAAACCAGCAACTGGCCCAAAATTGACTGTAGCTCATCGCCGATCTCGCTTGGAGTTTGCTCGAGAACACATTAATTGGACGTTAGAAGACTGGAGGTCAGTTTTGTTTTCTGACGAGTCAAGAATCTGTCTTTTTAGCAATGACGGGAGAAACCGAGTGTATAGACGTCCTGGTGAAAGATTTGCCCAATGTTGCATTCGAGAAACTGTGAGTTTTGGTGGTGGTTCTTGTATGGTGTGGGGAGGAATTTCTCTAGACGGAAAAACGGAACTTGTCTTCGTCGACCCCGCCAACGATGGCAGTGGTAGACGTGGATTAACAGCTGACCGATACATAACTGACATTCTTGAAAACCACGTAATGCCGTATGCTGGTTTTGTCGGAGAAAATTTCTTGTTTATGCATGACAATGCGAGACCTCATACCGCGCAGATCGTTACGGAATACTTGTCTGCGATCGGGATTCAACAAATGGTATGGCCAGCACGAAGTCCCGATTTGAACCCGATCGAACACCTATGGGACGAGCTAAAACGGAGAGTCCGAGCCAGGGTTCCCGCTGTTTCATCCATTCCCGAGCTTAAAGTCGCTGTGCTTGAAGAGTGGGAGAACATACCACAATATGTCATCGTAACGCTGATCAGATCGATGACTAATAGGCTACAAGAATGTATCAGGGCACGGGGGGGTAATACCAGTTATTAAGAATATTTTTTTTGCAATAATTTTGTTTTTTATTGTTTTTATGGACTGTTTTAGCCCTACTAAATTTTCTATCAAAATTACCATTTTTCTTGCAGAGCCAATAATTTATCATTCAATAAGGTTATTATTCAATAATTTACCCTCATTGTAAAGGTTATTAACTAAACTTTTAGGCGATATATAGTTCGAATTGATACGTTCCATATTACCAAAAATATTTACCATTTTACGTGAAAAAAGGTAGTGGCTCGATTAATTTGCTCCCAAGTGTATTTGTGATGGGTTGATTTACACCCTGTATATAAACAGGACGATAAAAAACATCCCACCAAAAACAAAATTTGTAAAAAAAACCAAGTCACACAACTACCGTAAAAAGTAGTGAGATACAATATCCATGTAATACAAAGTCAGTTAATTTATTTAGTCCCTACCTAAGGGACCTTCTATCTTAAGTTATTACATAATAAGCTAACCTAACTACATCTTATAGGTGACTATATCTATGTTAAAAATATTTGACGTTTTAAATAAATATATTGACTTGGCCATCGCATCGCATTTGCCAATATTAAATACCACATTCTAATGGCTAATCGCCATCGCATTGGCCAATGTGATGCAAAGTTATTTATGCAGTTGGTGTATCTAGAAAACTAGACTGATATTTTTTTTTTAATTTTTCCTTGATGTTTAAACTAAACACTAATTGTATTCTAAATTTGAAGCTTCTATGTCTGCTAGAAGTGCCTTAGACTTTTGATGATCGGTCAGTCAGTCAGTCAGTAAGTCAGTGAGTGAGTGACGAAACTAAGGAACTTTGATTAGTTATAATTCTTAAACTACTGGTTCAAATTGAATGAAATTTGAAATATACTGTGTTTATGCACAAGCACACGTTGATGGCTTTCACGCCATCGTCGGACAGAAATCTGCCTCTTTGCTCTCCAGAGTGCGGGACAGCTCCAACTCCATCCTGAAGACCATAGCGGGGAGGTACGATTCTCCTTTGTTAGGTGATGTTGTTCAGAGATGCATTTTGAACAACAGCCTTGTTGTGAAATAGATTTAAGTTTACTAACATAGATATAAGTTACCCTTTTATTTTTACTAACCCATATTATGGATGTTTGCTAATCCGAAATAAAGTTTTTAAGCTATTGCATAGCTTCTATCGCGGGCCTTGAGCGTGGGGACCGAATCCAGAAATTCCGTAACGAAAAAACCTAACACCCCCCACTAGACAAATTGACACTTGACAATGACTTTTTGAAATATCACGCTTGTCTCTTTAGTTCAGCAACCCGCCTTTAGGTGGCATTGGTTGTATTGGAAAACTACCGTAATCAGCTGTTTGTGAGAAAGTATATAGGTGTATAGGTATTTATCATCTATGTACAACAGTGAATATCTGTACTCGTATAATTTGTGTACAAAGTGTTTTAAATATGAATAAACAAAGTGCATTTATTAATATCAAAGAAAAAAAAACAAAGGAAAAAAAAACAGCATTAATAAAATAAATAAATAATTATAATTGCATAAGTTGATAAAAAATGCTATGCAATAGCTGTGCCACACGTCTTTTTTTTTATTTTATACATATAATATATATGTATAAAATATATACAACTCCTAATTGGTTACTAAAAATTCAGGATTCTAGTTTTATCCACAACGAAGTTATAGGAGGTCGAAAATGAACTGTTTCGAGAAAAGGATGGTACAACCGCGCCGCTTTATTGCTCGACTTAGCGGTGGCACTGCCGTGCCCCCAGATAAAATAGTAAAACCAAAGAGTAACGAAATTGAACTCTATGCGTCGTCAACATAGGGTATGATCTTTTTATTCGACAGAGTAAACTCCCTGCCACCGGTAAAGAATGTCATACTAATGTCTTAAAACATGACGTCACACGAGTTTTCAAAGCACTGTTTCGTCTTCATTGTTTGTTTACGTGAAAAAGGAAAAAATACGTGTCCAATATTTTTTGGAAATCTATCTGACGGACTAATTAGATTTTTTTAGTTAACTATTTGACTTTTTTTCTTAAATGTTTATTTTGGTTGATTTGTTGAAGAAAGAATTTTATATTGTTGGCTACGGCGTTATGTTTTTCGAGGTAGCGTGCAGTCGTGGTTAAGTGTTTCGAATAGTTGAATTAGCGATTTAGTTATTCGAGATCGCCTGGCTACGGTGTTCAGTTTTTCGAGGTAGCGTGCATTCGTTGTTTAGTTTATCGAGGTAGCAAGAATTCGTTGTTATGTCTTTAGTATTCATAAACTTACGGGGACGTGATATTAGGTGTTACACTTTTCTTAGTCACGTTATCACGTAACACAATCCAAAGAAACGATGGATGGACTGTGTTAAGAATGATAATTATGGTAAGAAAGGAGTTGTCTCATGAGATGACGAAAAACAGAGAGGTATGGAAGAGGGAGACCTGCTGCGCCGACCCCATGAATTGGGATAAGGGCAGGAGAATGATGATGAGTATCTACCGTGTGAACGAACGAACGCGTAGAGATTGTAAGTCATGCGCAAGCAGCCGAGATAGAACGCCAAGAGCCATGTTACTTGTTATCACTGGATCACATTACAAATGAATGGCAAAGAGTAAACCCGAACGTGGAAGTGTGAGAGGTGATGTCGGTAGAATGGGGAGACTTTCCTCCTGCCAATAAGCGCATACCGCGCTGTACCGTGGTGTATTTTATTAATCACATGAGACTACTAAGCAACCTTGTAACTCGGTTTGTAGTTCTCACCATAAAGTTTATTTTTTTGTGGAAGCTGCTTGGAGCTCAATCGGTTTTGCTGAAATGTAGTTCAATCTTAAAAAGTTTACCATTGTATTGTTCTAATATTCTGGTTTTCTTTGTTACCAGGAAACGAAGGCAGAAAGAAACCCACGCGTGTCCTCGCTGGCAGCAGTGGCGAACAGCGAGAGACCCACACTCGCTACACCAACCACTGTCGACACTGCACAGATGCCACGAGAGACAACACCACAGCACGACCGCGGCACAACCGGTTACCGGCCACATGGTACGACTGCCTCCTCAGGCATACAAGAGTTGGAATCGAGAACATCAGTGCGTACTACGAAAGAGGTCGGCGATTCGGCCAAGCGGCGTGCTTTAGTAAGCTTACTGATCGTCATCTGCGGAGCGGACTGCGAGTAGCGCGCGTACAGCCCGGTCTCGGGAATCACTCAGAGGAACCAACGACCATCACAGTCACTGTCGAGTGTCACCACTCTCACTATAATATAGAACGCGTACACTCCAGATGAAACCGATAAGAAACCTTGCCACGGATTACTTAACGGGCTGAATTACTGAAACTTAGGCATGTTTCAGTAATTCAGGCCGTTAAGTAATTCAAGTAGGTACGTTCTAAAAAAGCCAAAGCCAAATAAAAATACGTCTCTAAAAAAACGAAAATATCCATTCTAAAAGACTCAATAACTCACAATTCACTACACGGCAATGTTAAAAAATTGTTAGCGGTACACTTCGGAACACATATTCGTAACGTGTTGGCAGTCTAAAAAGTTTCACGAGCGCATGTTGAGCGCGCGTCGTGAGTGTCGTGTCACGAGCGACGCACGTGCGGCGCCGACAGACGCCGCGGCACGACTGCCCGACTGCCGCCGATATGCCGGCCGGAACGCGGCGGGCTGGGCAGTCGCCGCGCCAGTCAGTACAACAACAGTAATTGATAGCATGCCTTTATAATTATTATTATGACTTTGATTGACTTGTTATCTGGGGCCACAGCAGTGTCACCGCCAAGTCGAGCATTAAAGCGGCACGGCCGTACCATCCTTTTCTCGAAACAGTTCAGGCCATTTTCGACCTCCTACAACTTCGTTGTGGATAAAACTAGAATCCTGAATTTTTAGTAACCAATTAGGCGTTGTATAAACACGGTATATTTCAAATTTCACTAAATTTAAACCGGTAGTTTAAGAATTATAACTAATCAAAGTTCCTTAGTTTTGTCACTCACTGACTGACTGACTGACTGACCGAAAATCAAAAGTCTAAGGTACTTGTAGCAGACTTAGAAGCTTCAAATTTAGAATAAAATTAGTGTTAAGTGTATATATCAAGGATAAACTAAAAAAAAACTTCAGTCTAGTTTTCTAGATACACCAACTGCATAAATAACTTTGTAATCCCATATAAATGTATAGCATTACAAAATTAAAGTTACATTTTCAGGGAATGAATTTCACCGATTGATCTGAAATTTTGCTCGTAGGTATATGTACATCGCCTAACAATGCAATATTATTATAACATGGAGCTGATGTGATGATGGAGCTGGAAGGTGGCCATAGGAACTCCGTTATAAAACGACGCAACCCCATCGAATTTGTACTCAATTGATTCATCTTGACGATTACTTTGTCTTTAGATTATGTCCTAGGTCTGATGATGGAGCTGGAAATTGGCCACAGGAACTCCATTTTAGAATGTCATAACTCCAACGAGTTTGGGCTCGTTTGATTCGTCTTGACATTATAGTATTTATTGAGATTTATACTTACACTTTTACTAATCATCCTCATCTTTCATAAAATGTCCTTTTTACGTCTCATTTCGCGCCTTGGCGACAACTATTTTTGTTGGCAGTCTTATAATCGATCTTATTCGATTCATTAACGTTGTTTTTACTGTTTTAAAATATTAAATCTTATAATTTTTCATTGTTTACTTTTCGTGTGACATAACGTCAGTTGTCAATATGTCATTTACTTTTTCTTTTAATTTGTGTCATAGTTTTTCTTAGTGGTTAGAACTATGAAGGTTACATTTGATTTATATAATTTAATTTATTTTTATTAATATATTAGCTCAAATAATGTAATTTATTGATAATTTCTATTTACTGTAACTTATCTCACGCTTATAAAATTAATTAACACGCTCACAGAAATTCTTTGAGGAAGTTTTTGACCAAATAATACAGGCCGTTTTAAATACAGGCAACTCACAATTTTTGATTTCAAGAACTTAAATTCTGGAAAGAATTAAAAGACAACTGGGTGGAAAAAACGGAGAGATGGTTTTATAAAAAGGAATTTCTGACGGATGCCCTCCAGTTGAGATCTGGTTTCTGAAGAGGAATCATCACGTCTACAAGTTATTATCTGAGTTAAGAAGAACCATCGCGAAGTACCTCCAAAGTATCCTCCGGGCCTCCCTAAAGGAGTCGCCCGTGATCCTCGCGACGCGAAGTACCTCCAAAGTATCCTCCGGGCCTCCCTAAAGGAGTCGCCCGTGATCCTCGCGACGCGAAGTACCTCCAACGTATCCTCCGGGCCTCCCTAAAGGAGTCGCCCGTGATCCTCGCGACGCGAAGTACCTCCAACGTATTCTCCGGGCCTCCCTAAAGGACTTGCCCGTAATCTGCTGGCCAGCCTTCGAGATTTACCTACCCTGGAGCTGTTCTGTGCAAAGCGTGAGTTAGGAAGGTTCGTGTTTTTATAGATTTACTTGTATTTTTTACCTCTTACCTCTAAATTAAATTCAATTGTTAAATTACTTACCCTCTTTTACTTGTTAGGGGTAAGTAACACGACAGTTTGGCGCCCAACGTAAAATCAAGACTAGATCTCACTCATTCCCTCTCTAAATTCTAAAAAAAACTTACACAAGCAATCAAATTTGGTATATAATTATTTTTCATCATTCATCACTTCATCAATCTTTACTACTTTACTTAATACTAAACATACATTTATACTACACCCCCACACACATTCCTTTTACCTCTGGTAATTGGCATCCTTTCGGCCTCTTGGATGTGTTAATCCACTTCTGGACACTGCCAAGGTTGGAGATTGGTTACTATACGACGACTATTGGACAATATCTCGTAGTCGTTTCTCATTATACTTAATACTTTACCAAAACATCACTACACTGCATCCCACAGACTTGCACACATTCCATTATCGAAAGATAATGTGCACCCTTTCGGCCTCTTGGATGTGATAACCACTTGTGGGCACTGCCAAGGTTGGAGATTGGAAACTTTACGACAGCCGCAGGACAATATCCTCTGTGGTCGTTTATACAAATCTATATATATTTATGTAATACCTATTACAAATACTTTATCGGATCCTCTAGTCCTCTTAAACTCTCTTTCTTTAACTCTTGAGTCCTCCTCTTAAACAATTATATTGAACTACGTTTAGTGTCGTGGGCTCTTGAACTTTTATAGATACTGGGTCAATACAAAGTATAGAGACTGTTAGTAGGCTATTTTAGATTCCTCCTTCAGAACTTAACTCTTACTCCTTCACTCTCTTACCCTCTTAAACTCCTTCACTCCCTTACCCTCTTAAACTCTTTTACTCTCTTACCCTCTTAAACTCTTTCACTCCCTTACCCTCTTAAACTCTTTCACTCTCTTACCCTCTTAAACTCTTTCACTCCCTTACCCTCTTAAACTCTTTCACTCCCTTACCCTCTTAAACTCTTTCCCTCCCTTACCCTCTTAAACTCTTTCCCTCCCTTACCCTCTTTCCCTCCCTTACCCTCTTAAACTCTTTCCCTCCCTTACCCTCTTAAACTCTTTCCCTCCCTTACCCTCTTAAACTCTTTCACTCCCTTACCCTCTTAAACTCTTTACTCTTGAGTCCTATAATACTCTTGAATCCTCTTTTATTTTCCTCCCTTTAACACAACTTTATCTTCTTTAACTTTAATTTTTAATCATGGATAGAATTATTTTCTTTGAACTTCTAAACAAAGCTGAGCTAGAATACGAAATTAAAATAAGGTTAGAAGAACCAAAAGATACTGTAATACAACTTAAAAAACAAATTCTTCAACTCGCACCTCTTATTCCCTCTGAAGAAATTGTTGACTCGATATTAGAAGTTAAGACTGATTTGGATGAACTTACCACTACCTTAAATTATATTGAACCAAAAATACTATCGTTAGAACAGGGCAACCTTAGACTCTACAAAAAAATTAAAACTTTTATTAATCATTTATTTCATCGACTAGAGAGGATTGATATAGATTCGGATTCCTCAGAGGTAAATCGTTTATCTCAAACTAAAGAGAGATTTCTCAATTTAGAATCGAAATTTAATTCTTTATCTTCTGTTTCCAACGGTAGTAACCCTCAACCTATAATAGTCAACCGTCCCTCTTCAACTCCTAATAGTCCCAATGAGACAATGTTCCATACTATGCTTCCCGACATTCAGTCTCAATCTCAAAACTCAATTCCCAATAATTCTCTTAACGAATTAAAAAGAATAAAATACGACGGGAATTCTTGCCCACGGTCATTTATTCAGAAAATTCAGGAATTTAGTATTTCTAGGAATATTTCTTCAAACAAATTATTAGATCATGCGTTCGAATTACTTACCGATAACGCTTTACATTGGTATCGTTTTAAACGTGATTCTTTGTTATCATGGGACGAACTTTGCGAAGCTTTGATTTCAGACTTTGGTGGTTTCGACTATGACCATAAATTACTAGAGGCCATTAATAGTCGAACTCAAGGCAAGGATGAACCTATAGTTATTTTTATTTCCATACTGACTGGCATGTTTTCCAGATTATCAGAAAAATTATCGGTAACTAAAAAACTACAAATTATTATTCGTAACATCCGACCATGCTATTCACCTTATATCGCGAATAATAATATCAATTCAATACTTGCGCTTATTTCATGTTGTCAAAAATATGAAGAATATTTGGACAAAGAGAAACGTTTCAGCGAACCTCAAACTACAAATAATCCTTTAACTGTTGAATTTAACTATAAATCAAATTTAACAACAAAACCCTCAACCTCTAACGCGTTCCCTCCTAGAACAAATTTTAATCGTTTTAACAATAAACCTCAAGTTAATACAATTGATAAACATAATAGTAATGATTTTTGTGTACGATGCCGCATTAATGGTCATACATTAGCTAATTGCTTGCAACCTCGTACATTAATTTGTTATAGATGTGGTTTAAAAGATGTAAAATTTACTGACTGCCCTAACTGTAATAAGACTAACAACTCAAAAAACTAAACAACGACTTGGGTAATAAAAACTTTAATCAATCAGACTGGCATGATTGGTTACAAACTTTAAAAAATTTCTTTCATTGTTACAAAATAACTTCATTATATGATAACGAAAAAGATTTTAATCGGCCTTTCATTGATATTTCTATTAATAACAAAATATTTTCCGGTTTACTAGATAGCGGTAGTTCTATTACAATACTTGGTAATAACTCTCATCTAGAAATTTTAAAATTAGGCTTCACGTTATCCAAGTCTTCTTTAATGACGATTACTACTGCCAGTAATCATAAAAGTAAATCTCTTGGCTCAATTGACATTCCGATTAGATACAATAATCAAACTCATCTAATCCATGCCTTCGTATTTCCAAATATATCTCCTTCAATTATTTTGGGAGTCGACTTTTGGAAAAAGTTTAACCTTGTTCCACACATACTTTCTTCGGCTTTTAAGCCAAATACTAAATGTTCAGTAGTTACTGAAACTACTAAACAAGTACTTCCTTATAATGTCCTCTCTTTAGAGCAAAAAACTATTGCGGATGACATGATTAAACGATTTAAAGCTATATCCTTCGAAAATAGAGGAAAACTGGGTCGCACTCATCTTATTAGTCATCACATCGATACTGGTGATACTCCTCCAATTAAACAACGATGTTATCGTCTTTCTCCTGAAAAACAAAAAGCTCTCATTATAGAAGTCGATAAAATGTTAGAATGGGGCGTTATTGAAAAATGCGAAAGTCCTTGGCTTTCTCCGGTTATCATTACACCTAAAAAGAATGGCGAATGGCGATTCTGTGTTGATAGTCGTAAACTTAATTCAGTTACTCGTAAGGACGCGTACAGCCTTCCATTTGTTAACGAAATTTTAGATAATCTTAAAAACGCTAAATTTCTTTCAAGCATTGATATTGCTAAAGCATTTTGGGAGATCCCTTTGAAAGATGAAGCGGATAAAGATAAAACGGCTTTTTATGTCCCTGGTAGAGGCATGTATCGCTTTGTTATCATGCCTTTTGGTTTAACTAATGCTCCAGCTACCCAGCAAAGACTTATGGACATGCTTTTTACTCCTGAATTTGACAATAAGGTCTTTTGTTACCTTGATGATATAATAATCATTTCTGAATCATTTGAAGAGCATATCTCTTACCTAGTTAAAGTTCTTGAGAAATTAACGTTTGCTAAATTGACTATTAACTTTGATAAAAGTCAATTCTTTAAAAATGAACTTAAATACTTAGGATATATTGTAGATGAAAACGGTTTACGCTCAGATCCGGCTAAAATTAAAGCAATACTCGAATTTCCTACTCCCACTACTCGTAAAGAAGTGAGAAAATTTATTGGAACTTGTAGTTGGTTTCGCCGTTTTATTCCTAACTTCAGCACAATTGCAACTCCACTTAATAAATTAACTTCTTCCGGTAAAAATGCTCCTAAATTCATTTGGGATAAAGATGCTACTCTGGCTTTTAATAAATTAAAAGAAGCTCTTGTAACTACTCCTATACTAGCTTGTCCCGATTACGATCTCCCTTTCTCTGTACATTGCGATGCTTCTAACTTCGGCATCGGAGGTATGTTAACACAACTAAAAGACGACAAGGAAGTAGTTATAGCTTATATGAGCAAATCTCTTAGTAAAAACGAACGAAATTACTCAACTACAGAAAGAGAAACTCTTGCGGTAATTTCAGCTTTAGAACATTGGCGTTGTTATATCGATAATGGTAAACAATTCACTGTTTATACGGATCACGCAGCACTTAAATGGTTCTTAAAATTGTCTAATCCATCTGGTAGACTCGCACGGTGGGCTCTTAGGTTGTCATCTTTTAATTTTACTCTAAAACACAAAAGAGGTAAAGACAACTTAGTTCCTGATTTACTCTCCCGTACATCATGTCCACTTGGTGTTAATCCTATCTTACTTAATCCTCAAACCGTAGCTCCAGCATTGGAACACTATAACAAAATACTTTTGGAATGTCGTAACAGTCCTGATCGATATCCTAATTATACTATTCGCGAAAATAAATTATTCCGCTATACCCAATCTCCCTACGCGTTAACTGAAGATTTCGCGTGGAAAGAAGTTCCTCATCCTGATCTCCGGGAAACCCTTGTCAAAGATAACCATGGGTCCCCAGATCAACCTCATCTAGGAATCTTTAAAACTTATAAAAAATTATCACTCCTATATTACTGGCCAGCTATGTTTAAAGATATCGCTAAAATAATTTCTATCTGTGATACTTGCTTAACTTACAAACACGCAAATCACTCTCCCTTTGGCCTTATGGGTAAACCAAAAATTTGTTCCAGGCCTTTTCAAACAATTTCTTTGGATCTAATGGGTCCTCTACCTATGACTAGACGTAGAAATCAATTTATCTTAGTAGTTAACTGTTGTTTTACTAAATATTCCCTGATATTTCCACTAAAACGGTCTACTAGTGCTAACATCATCTCTAATTTAGAAAATTTTGTTTTTCTGGTTCATGGAGTACCACAAACTATTATTATGGATAATGGATCTCAATTCCAATCCGATGAATTCCGCAACTTTCTGGGCAGATATAACATACCACACATATTTTTCTCTCCTCACTATTGCCCTCAAGTTAATCCCACTGAAAGATACAATCGTACCATAATCACAGCTTTGTCATCTTTGGTTGGTGATGACCATAGATCTTGGGACACCCACCTTCCTAAAGTCCAATACGTTATGAACAGCACAACTAATGCTACCACTGGTTTCTCACCTAACTTTTTACTCTTTGGACGAGAGACAGTTACTACTGGCTCACTTTATACGCCAACTAATAATCTTGATGAAATCGTTTTTCTACCTAGGGACATCTATGCTACTAACATAGGTTTATTATCTGCAATTTTCGATAAAGTTCAGATAGCCCTTCATATTGCTCATGCTCGTAACTCTTCTCGTTATAACGAAAGTCGTTCCTTTAAAGAATATAACGTAGGAGATACAGTCTGGCGAAGAAACTATGTACATAGTCAGGCTGGGATTTATTTCAGCGCAAAACTAGCGCCAAAATATGTTAAGTCTACTGTATTGCAGAAACTATCCCCGTTAGTTTACATACTTGTGGATCCTAATGGCAACCAAGCCAAATGGCATATTAAAGATTTTAAAATATAATGTATATAATTATGTAAATATTTTTTTTTTTTTTATATATACACATGACTCATCTCTTTCTTCTTTCCCTCTTCTAAAATAGAGTTCCTTTTCGGCTTATTAAAACTCTATTTATTTTCAAATTCATTCATCGGTTCTTAAACCATTATAAGATTATTTATTAATCTTTCTTTATATCTGTTCTTATCAGATAACTATGAAATGTTTTTAGTTTCATATTACCTAACCTTCGTTTCAACTAACTCTACAAGTTAGTATGACTCTTGTTTCTATCTAATAACTCTAAAAGTTGATAGGAGCTGCCCTTGACGTTTTACTCGGAGCATACCGACTACTATTGCGGGAGCTGCCCTGACGTTAACTCGGAGTTTACCGAGTGCGGTGTTGTTATTTATCAACTAAAGTTGACTAGGAGCGGATTACAACTCCTTTAAAAATAAGCCTTTGTTAAAAATTTTTTTTTACTTCATGTTATTAATAGGTTTTAGACGAGAGCGGATTACAACTCCGAAAATAAGCCTTAAAGTTATTAATTTATCAGGTTGCGTAGTGATCATTGAATGTGAATCCTACCTGACCTAACTTCGTAAGATGTCGGTGTATTTGAATGAAGTATGTACGTTTTGTGAATGCTGTTATACTTTAACCTTACAAAATTTTTGTTTTAGACCAAAAATTTTCTCGGGGTCGTTGGGGAAATATAGTATTTATTGAGATTTATACTTACACTTTTACTAATCATCCTCATCTTTCATAAAATGTCCTTTTTACGTCTCATTTCGCGCCTTGGCGACAACTATTTTTGTTGGCAGTCTTATAATCGATCTTATTCGATTCATTAACGTTGTTTTTACTGTTTTAAAATATTAAATCTTATAATTTTTCATTGTTTACTTTTCGTGTGACATAACGTCAGTTGTCAATATGTCATTTACTTTTTCTTTTAATTTGTGTCATAGTTTTTCTTAGTGGTTAGAACTATGAAGGTTACATTTGATTTATATAATTTAATTTATTTTTATTAATATATTAGCTCAAATAATGTAATTTATTGATAATTTCTATTTACTGTAACTTATCTCACGCTTATAAAATTAATTAACACGCTCACAGAAATTCTTTGAGGAAGTTTTTGACCAAATAATACAGGCCGTTTTAAATACAGGCAACTCACAATTTTTGATTTCAAGAACTTAAATTCTGGAAAGAATTAAAAGACAACTGGGTGGAAAAAACGGAGAGATGGTTTTATAAAAAGGAATTTCTGACGGATGCCCTCCAGTTGAGATCTGGTTTCTGAAGAGGAATCATCACGTCTACAAGTTATTATCTGAGTTAAGAAGAACCATCGCGAAGTACCTCCAAAGTATCCTCCGGGCCTCCCTAAAGGAGTCGCCCGTGATCCTCGCGACGCGAAGTACCTCCAAAGTATCCTCCGGGCCTCCCTAAAGGAGTCGCCCGTGATCCTCGCGACGCGAAGTACCTCCAACGTATCCTCCGGGCCTCCCTAAAGGAGTCGCCCGTGATCCTCGCGACGCGAAGTACCTCCAACGTATTCTCCGGGCCTCCCTAAAGGACTTGCCCGTAATCTGCTGGCCAGCCTTCGAGATTTACCTACCCTGGAGCTGTTCTGTGCAAAGCGTGAGTTAGGAAGGTTCGTGTTTTTATAGATTTACTTGTATTTTTTACCTCTTACCTCTAAATTAAATTCAATTGTTAAATTACTTACCCTCTTTTACTTGTTAGGGGTAAGTAACACGACAACATCTAAATTAGAAACCACATATAGCTCAGAACCAAGGTACATACAATTTAGCGTGCCTCAAGGTAGTGTTCTGGGACCACCGCTCTTCTTGATATACATAAACGACCTCCCAAAATTCACAGGACAAAAAATGGTACTCTTTGCAGACGACAGTACGGCTATTGTAGAATGTCATAACCCAATCAATTATCAAAATGTCATAAATAATTCTTTAAATAAAATAATCAAATCTTATAATTATACTCTAGACGAATTTCTTAATGACGAATACCTATAACTATTTAATGCTGACATTAATTTTTATATTTGACATTAATATCATTATTATTTATCTTATAAATTAATCTTGAATTGACTTAAAATTTTGACATAAATTGAAATTAATTATGAATAATAAAATTTAATGGCCATACATGTGCTAATACAATCACATACGTACATAATAATATTGTAATACATTTAATAATATAACAATTGTAATATAATCGTCTTTTTATAAGATTATATTTAACTTGCTGTGTTAGATAGTTTGCTAGCATTTTAGCCAAATCTTTATAATTTGTATGCCAAATGGCAAATCATAGCGCACTATCAAATTTTAAAGACCTTGTATGTAATTATTACCTATGTTTACGATTAAATGATTTTGATTTGATTTGACTTGACGAGTACTTTGTCTTTAGATTGCGTCCAGGGTCTGGTGATGGAACTGGAAGGTGGCCATAGGCAATCCGTTTTAGAACGTCATAACCCCATCGAGTTAAGACTCGTTTGATTCATCTTGACGATTACTTTGTCTTTAGATTGCGTCCAGGGTCTGATGATGGAACTGGAAGGTGGCCATAGGCAATCCGTTTTAGAACGTCATAACCCCATCGAGTGTAGACTCGTTTGATTCATCTTGATGATTACTTTGTCTTTAGATTGCGTCCAGGGTCTGATGATGGAACTGGAAGGTGGCCATAGGCAATCCGTTTTAGAACATCATAACCCCATCGAGTTTAGACTCGTTTGATTCATCTTGACGATTACTTTGTCTTTAGATTGCGTCCAGGGTCTGATGATGGAACTGGAAGGTGGCCATAGGCAATCCGTTTTAGAACGTCATAACCCCATCGAGTGTAGACTCGTTTGATTCATCTTGATGATTACTTTGTCTTTAGATTGCGTCCAGGGTCTGATGATGGAACTGGAAGGTGGCCATAGGCAATCCGTTTTAGAACATCATAACCCCATCGAGTTTAGACTCGTTTGATTCATCTTGACGATTACTTTGTCTTTAGATTGCGTCCAGGGTCTGATGATGGAACTGGAAGGTGGCCATAGGCAATCCGTTTTAGAACGTCATTACCCCATCGAGTTTAGACTCGTTTGATTCGTCATGTCATCCAACTCGGATGGGCAGCGTTCGGGAAACTACGCGACATCTTTTCGTCTAAAATTCCGCAGTGTCTTAAGACGAGGGTCTATAACCAGTGTGTGTTGCCAGTGATGACTTATGGCTCTGAGACATGGTCTTTAACTGCTGGCCTCTTAGAGAAGCTCAGAGTCACACAACGAGCCATGGAGTTCTTTGTGCGATAAGATCCGAAATGAGGAAATCCGCCGACGAACCAGGGTCACCGACATAGCTCTCAGAATATGCAAGTTGAAGTGGCAATGGGCAGGCCACATCGCTCGAAGAACCGACAACCGATGGGGAAGGAAGGTTTTCGAGTGGCGACCACGAACTGGAAGACGCAGCGTTGGTAGGCCTCCCACCAGGTGGACCGACGACATCGTGAGAATCGCGGGCAACCGGTGGATGCAAACGGCAGGCTGCCGTTCTTTATGGCGTTCTATGGGGGAGGCTTTTATCCAGCAGAAGACGTCTTATGGCTGATGATGATGATGATTCGTCTAGACGAGTACTTTGTCTTTAGATTATGTCCTGGGTCTGATGATGGAGCTGGAAGTTGGCCACAGGAACTCCATTTTAGAATGTGATAATCCCATCGAGTTTGGATTCGTTTGATTCGTCTTGACGCGTACTTTGTTTTTAGATTATTTCCATGGTCAGTTGATGAAGCTGAAAGGTGGCCATAGGAATTCCGACTTAACCCCGTCGAGTTTGGACTCGTTTAATTCGGCTTGTCGAATACTTTAGCAGTTCTTCAAATCGATGAATAAGACTGCTGCAAGTTCGAATAAATCTAATATTGTTGATTCATTTTAAGTATCTACAAAAAGAAATGAGATCCCACTAAAAACAAAACTTGTAAAAAAGCCAAGTCGCACAATTTAGTTCTTCTACAGTAAAAAGTAGTGAGATCCATGTAATACCAAGTCAGTTAATTTATTCAGTCCCTACCTTCTATTTTAAATTATCACGTAATAAGCTAACCTAATAACATCTTATAGTGACCACATCAATATTAAAAATATGTGATGTTTTAAATAAATAGATTCACTTGGCCACCGCATCACATTGGCCAATGCGATAGCGATTAGCCATTAGAATGTGGTATTTAATATTGGCAAATGCGATGCGGTGGCCAAGTTAATCTATTTATTTAAAACATCAAATATTTTTAATATTGATATGGTCACTATAAGATGGTAGGTAACTAGTTAGGTTAGCTACGAGTATAACGTAATAACTTAAGATAGAAGATCCCTTAAGTAGGTACTGAATAAATTAACTGACTTGGCATTACATGGATCTCACTACTTTTTACGGTAGAAGAACTGAGGGGTTGTTGTACATTCGTCACAAAGTAACAGCTCTATTTTTATGAATAAAAATCCGCCATACCCGCCATATTGGTTATTTCCGTACAGACAGCAGAAAAATCGTCGCCTGACCAACCTTCACACTGCTCTGTCATACTGGTGTGACGATGAGGATTTTTTTTCTAACCATCACACCAGTGTTATGGATAGGATATAAGATTTACTAACCTTAACACCGGTATGATATTTTATACTCTACATAAATTTTATGCAGATTGTCATTTGCACGAAATACAGGAGTTAACAGGAGTAATGTAATGTGTAATGTAGTACTAGGGTATCTTAAGTTGATAGAAGATTAATCATTTCTTTCGGGCTGTCACCCCGTAGCTAATCTTCAACTGAATCATGACACCCTGGTACAAACAAAATGAAAACAAAAAAAAACCAATAACTTTGTTTGTAACTTGTACTTTAAGCAAAAATTATGTACCTATGAAGACTTGTGACGAATTCACAAGTCTTCATAGGTACAAAACATTGGCAAAACATTTAGTGGAGTGCCGTAAGATTTATACCTCGGAATCCAGGGCCGGTCAATGAATCTTCATAAAAACTTTTGGACTGCATTGGTAAAAGCCCAAATAAAGAAGTTAAAAAAAAAAAATTGCGCGCTCTTCTTTTTTTTTTTTTTAATTCGGCAATTTACTGAAAAATGATAGGGACAAGGGAAAAAAAATGTTTAGAGCTACTAAATAATATTTTCACCGTGACTTTAATGTTAATTAATTAATATTTCGCAAAAAAGAACGACTTACAGCAAAAAAAAAAATTGAAACGTATTATCTAATACCTTTATAGGAGCAATTCTTGTAATATAGTATAATCTGAATCTCGGTTACGGCTTCAACGATTTTCATGAAATTTAGTATGCAGGGGGTTTTGGGGGCGATAAATAGGTCAAGCTAGGTTTCATTTAAAAAAAAACACGATTTACCTAAACAACCAAGCAAATTTCGGTCATCCATACTATACATTATAATAACATTATTGTTAATTACTGTCGTCGTCATCGTTGATGTGGATTGTTAGTGAAGGATTAGTACCTACAGCTGTCACAAAAGCATTCTAAATTTAAAAAAATCCCGTGGTTGCCTTAAGTTTAAGGCCTCCTGCCAGAGGCATATCGTACTTATATTATACGTGTGAAAGTTAGTGAGGATGGATTGATGTTTGTTACTTGTTCACGCAAAAACTACTGAACGGATTTGGATAACGTATATAGATGGTTTATCAAACTCCACGCGGGAGAAGCCGCTTCCATAAGCTAGTAACTGATATACTATAAGTGAATAATCACTAAGGGCACCTACTGTGGGGTATGGACCTCAAAGTAGTAGGGAAACCAGTACACTTAGAAATAAGAAATACAAATATCCCGACCCTTGCTAGAGCCAGCCTGCGAAGCTGAGACAGTAGTATTAAACCAGACCCTAAATAATATCTCTCAGATTCAGCCTGTCCCTTTGTTGCCCCCCCCTCAGTGACGTCCTAAACCGAGGTCCGTACCCCACAGCAGCTTTCCTTAGCGATTAGTCACTTATGGTACCTATATCAGTTACTAGCTAGATAATTGCCCCACGGGATCAAACTACCGAGATAAAATTGTGTCATATGTTTTAATCCAGGTTGTAAACCATCCATCTATTTGCGATATTTAACCTCCAAATCCGTTAAGTAGTTTTTGCGTGAAAAGGGGAACAACCATCAATCCATCCTCACAAACTTTCGCAATTATAATATTAGTAGATACCTCTGGCAGGAGGCCTTAAACTCAAGGCATCCACAGGATTTTTTTAAATTTAGAATGCTTTTGTGACAGCTGTAGGTACTTATCCTTCACCAATAATCCACATCAACGATGACAACGACAGTAATTAACAATAATGTTATTATAATGTATAGTACCTGGATGACCGAAATTTGCTTGGTTGTTTTGGTAAATTGTGTTTTTTTTAAATGAAACCTAGCTTAACCTATTTATCGCCCCCAAAACCCCCTGCATACTAAATTTCATGAAAATCGTTGAAGCCGTAACCGAGATTCAGATTATACTATATTACAAGAATTGCTCCTATAAAGGTATTAGATAGATACGTTTTAATTTTTTTTTTTTTGCTGTAAGTCGTTCTTTTTTGCGAAATATTAATTAATTAACATTAAAGTCACGGTGAAAATATTATTTAGTAGCTCTAAACATTCTTTTCCCTTGTCCCTCTCATTTTTCAGTAAATTGTCGAATTAAAAAAAAAAAAAAGAAGAGCGCGCAAATTTTTTTTTTTAACTTCTTTATTTGGGCTTTTACCAATGCAGTCCAAAAGTTTTTATGAAGATTCACTGACCGGCCCTGGATTCCGAGGTTTTACAATATTTATGCCTTAGGGCACTCCACTAATTTTCAATGTATGGAGTTTTAAAATTTTTTTCAAGAGTTTTGTTTTTAGTGGGATACCTTTGATCATATTGCGTACCTCTAAAGCAGCGATGCACAGACCGCGGCCCGCCCCGGTAGTATGTCAGTGGCCGCCAGCAAAAATATTCCCTCGTACATTTGAAGGAAAATATGGCTGAGTTTACAAATAATATTAAGCCCATAATTTGAATCACGCGCGTTACCAAGTGGGCTCGCTGTGCTGGTGCATGATGCGTACTCGGAAATGTTCGTGTAACTCAAAAATCCTTGTTGTGTGATTTGGCGTTTTTAGTAGGCCTTACAAATCATTTGAATGTCTTGAATACACGGCTTCAAGGCAAACATCAACTGCTATACCTTCACTCATGTTTCATCCTTCCTTCCAGTGCAAGCTGGGTACTTTTTAACCGACTTCCAAAAAGGAGGAGGTTATCAATTCGTCTGTTTTTTTTTTGTATGTCTGTTATCGCATATCTCCGTCACTAATGAACCGATTTTCAAAATTATTTTTGTGTTCGAATAGATATACTCCCGAGGTGGTCCCATTGTCACCAAATCAGGATCTGATGATGGGATTCCAGGGATATCGAGGGCAACTCTCAAATTGCTGACCTGGCAGACGTTGTCCTGCCCGGACAGCAGCACCACCTACCGGGTCCAATTGAGTTTTCAAACCATCCACGAACCCATTGAAATATCCCCAGAAAGTTTCATTCAAATCGGTCCAGCCGTTTCGGAGGAGTTTAGAGACATACACACGTACAGTAGAATTCTATATACATATAAAAATTTTGGAAGCCATAATGTTCGTGAAAACGTAAATCGATGGGGGGGAAGCGCAACGGTAGCCCGTGAGCTTCAGCTTGCTTAGTTTTTTGATTGCAATTTACACTAAATATACGGTTCGCGACCATAACACATATCATAATTATAGTTAAAAATCAACAATACAGCCCTAGCCAGTTATTACCCAGCCAGTTTATTTACTACACTTACATTTTCAAGAAAAACTCATTCAATGGGATTAAATTAACTGAAAGGGTTGTATAGATGATTTAAATGAGTATAATTCTGTAAAGCCATAAGACAACCCTATAAGTCCATGTAATCCTATTCAATGACCATTTCATGAAAACGTAATTCAATGGGATTAAATAAACTAAGAGGCTTGTATGATGACTAGCTGACCCACACAACTTCGTCTGCGTCACATAATATAGCTTATAACCTTTCTCGATAAATCGACTATCCAACATATTAAATTGAGTTAAATCGTACTCGTAACAAACAAAAAATCTTACCTTTCCTCTTTATAATACCTACTAGCTGACCCATGCAACTTCGTCTGCGTCACATAATATAGCTTATAACAAATCATGTCAACATAAATTGAGTTAAATCGTAACAAACAAAAAATCTTATCTTTCCTCTTTATAATATTAGTTTAGATTATATTAAAGTGTGAATTACCATAGGTACATCTTACTGTTAAAATTTTAATATACAGTAACACCTTGTACCTTGTAAACATTATGGTGCAGTAAATATTTTGAATTTGAATTTCTCCGGGGCCCCCGGAGGCCAGAATCCCCACTAACCTACCGCACCTGACCGAATGACTGCCGCGCGCGTAATTATTTTGTCGCGCGGATATTTTTACATTGCGATATCTTCTAAAATATTTGTTTAAACTGTATAGAGTAAAGAGCACAAATATTCTATATTAAATTTCTGTGCTAACAAAGACATTTATTTAGATATAGGTTAATACCATATGGGTTACATAAGCTTCGCAAAATATAATTATTTTTAACCTAATATTTTAATAGTAAAAAATGGTTACAGTGAGTCAATCTTAAAAGATAGGCAAATGCTGTCGCGGACTTTTTTTTAGAACTTTTAAAAAGAAACAATTCTTTGATACAAGATATTTGCGTAACTTAAACCGTTTTCGCAGCGCACGCAACGGAAGCTCTCAAAAAGGAATATCTTTTCCCGTTTTTGCAACATTTTACGTTTAAGTTACGTAAATATCATGTATCAAGGAATTGTTCCTCTTTAAAAGTTCTAAAAAAAAGTCCGCGACAGCATATGTTTATCTTTTACGATTGACTCACTGTAACCATTTTTTTATATTAAAATGTTAGGTTAAAACGAATTATATTTTGCGAAGCTTATTTAACCCATATGGTATTAATCTATATCTAAATAAATGTGTTTGCTAGCACGGAAATTTAATATAGAATATTTGTGCCCTATACTCTATACAGTTTAAACAAATATCTTAGAAGATATCGCAATGTAAAAATATACGGGCGACAAAATAATTAGCGCGTGGCAGTCATTCGGTCCGATGCAGTAGGTTACGTGGGGATTCTGGCCTCTGGGGTCTACGGAGAAATTCAAATTCAAAATATTTACTGCACCATAATGTTTACAAATACAAGGTGTTACTGTATATTAAACAGTAAGAGGTACCTATAGTAATTGTTACTTTAATAATATAATCGAAGTCAATCTAAACTAATAGGTATTTTATAGAGGAAAGGTAAGATTTTTTGGTTGTTACGAGTACGATATAGCTCAATTTCATAAGTTGGATAGTCGATTTATCTAGAAAGGTTATAAGCTGTATAGTGGAGTGCCGTAAGATTTATACCTCGGAATCCAGGGCCGGTCAATGAATCTTCTTAAAAACTTTTGGACTACATTGGTAAAAGCCCAAATAAAGAAGTTAAAAAAAAATTGCACGCTCTTCTTTTTTTTTTTTTAATTCGGCAATTTACTGAAAAATTATAGGGACAAGGGAAAAAAAATGTTTAGAGCTACTAAATAATATTTTCACCGTGACTTTAATGTTAATTAATTAATATTTCGCAAAAAAGAACGACTTACAGCAAAAAAAAAAATTAAAACGTATCTATCTAATACCTTTATAGGAGCAATTCTTGTAATATAGTATAATCTGAATCTCGGTTACGGCTTCAACGATTTTCATGAAATTTAGTATGCAGGGGGTTTTGGGGGCGATAAATAGGTCAAGCTAGGTTTCATTTAAAAAAAAACACGATTTATATTATACGTGTGAAAGTTTGTGAGGATGGATTAATGTTTGTTACTCGTTCACGCAAAAACGTATATATTAGATGGTTTATCGAACTCCACGCGGGAGAAGCCGCGGCCATAAGCTAGTTACTGATATACTATAAGTGACTAATCACTAAGGGCACCTCCTGTGGGGTATGGACCTCAAAGTAGTAGGGAAACCAGTACACTTAGAAATAAGAAATACAAATATCCCGACCCTTGCTAGAGCCAGCCTGCGAAGCTGAGACAGTAGTATTAAACCAGACCCTAAATAATGTCTCTCAGATTCAGCCTGTCCCTTTGTTGCCCCCCCTCAGTGACGTCCTAAGCCGAGGTCCGTACCCCACAGCAGCTTTCCTTAGCGATTAGTCACTTATGGTATATCAGTTACTAGCTCGATAATTGCCCCACGGGATCATACTACCGAGATAAAATTGTGTCATATGTTTTAATCTAGGTTGTGAACCATCTATCTATTTGCGATATTTTAACCTCCAAATCCGTTCAGTAGTTTTTGCGTGAACAACGGGGAACAACCATCAATCCATCCTCACAAACTTTCGCAATTATAATATTAGTAGGATATGACTCTGGCAGGAGGCCTTAAACTTAAGGCATCCACAGGATTTTTTTAAATTTAGAATGCTTTTGTGACAGCTGTAGGTACTAATCCTTCACCAACAATTCACATACATCAACGATGACGACGACAGTAATCTATATATCTATACATATAATAAATCTGTAGAGAAATCGTTTTTGTACATCGAAAATATTTAAAAAAAAAATTGTCAGGGTATTAAAGTATATAACCAACAGAACACATTTCCAGCATTTTTGGAATTTTTGTCTGTTTGTCTGTTTCGATGACTAAGCATCACGTCAAATTTACGAAACGAATGTAGGTAACTTTTATACATAAATATTGTGCGTAACTTGGGCTATTACTTAGTCTTTGTTTCATCGTAATCGGTGCTCTCTATCAAAAGATATATGCATTTATAGTTTTCAAGAAGAACTTATCGTTATGGTCAAGAATGAGACAAGCAACGACATCTATTGAACGAATATGGTACTTATTACTAAATGCCTTCACAAGATAACTTTAAAAAAGTTATGATAGCAAAAGGTACGTAGATATAAGTCTAAATGACGCTGCTTTCAAAATCTACATAGCCTAAACCACAGAACAGATAAAAGAGTCTGTTCTGTGGCCTAAACCTTATAGTGTTTGATCGCTCTTTTTTAGCAGTTTATCTTCGTCTTCGACAGATGGCGTTATTCATTTGATGTCATTTTCTGAACCGCGGTGATAGTAAACATACACACATTATGTTTCGTGAATAGTCAACAAATAAAAATTTACCAATTACACAGTATTAAAATACTATTTTTTTTAAACTAAATTAAAATTAGATAAAACCCAAGACATATTTTTTTTTGTACCGTGTGGGAGTCGAACCTGCGACACGCAGTGCTACTGTTAATCGTCCAGCCATTGCGCCAACCATGTCGTCATATAAATGTGGTGTGTTGTTAGCCCTATGTGTCGAGGCCGCGGTATCTCTTTCGAACAACCCGCAGCCCCAACGGGCGTCGGTCCTTGGGGGCTCCTTCAATGTTGCTAACATCTCTTTGAGACGCGCGTGGAACACGAACGCGCCTCCATCGTCATAGGACGGACGAACGACTAAGTAGCCCGTTACTCACCGTTCACAGGCCCGCGCCTACGGTGGCCGGAAGCCATCACGTGGCCCCCGATGCCCGGAGCGTCTCCCGCGGCGGCTGGGACGAGAGGTTGTCTCCCTCTCACGTTCCGCCACCTCTTTCGCTAGCATTACTGCTTGGCAGAAGGAGGTGGCGGCCATTTCAGATTCGATGTCCCAGATTCGGTACAGGTACCCTCTCGAAACACCCTCTAATCCCCTTTTTTTTTTGTAGTTCGTAAATTATCAAGTGACTCATCCCGCTCTGGGCAGAGCGGAAGAAATTGTCAGACTTCTACTGACTAAAAACCACCCACGTTCCTTCTTAGCTCTTTGTGTTTCGGGGCCATGGTATCTCTTGCGGACAACCCTCAGCCCCGGCAGACGTCCCTTTGGGGCCCCTTAATTGTTGCTGACATATCTTTGAGGCGCGCGTGGAACACGAACGCGCCAACGACAATCTGTCTGCCTGTCGACTATAATGTACCTGTTTCAAATTTCTTCAAGATCCGTTCGGCCGTTCTGACGTGGTTGATTAACAAACACCCATCCATCTAAACTTTAGTATGAGACATAGTCAGTACTTTGCATTACTCTCTTCTTATTTTCTACAGCGTCAGTAAGTTAGCGCAGGGCAATGATTAAATGTACTTTTATCTAAGCGACGCATTTTAGTTTCCGACAAGCACGCGAACGAAGTCGCGGGCACAGCTAGTTAACAATAATGTTATTATAATGTATAGTACCTGGATGACCGAAATTTGCTTGGTTATTTTGGTAAATCGTGTTTTTTTTTAAATGAAACCTAGCTTGTCCTATTTATCGCCCCCAAAACCCCCTGCATACTAAATTTCATGAAAATCGTTGAAGCCGTAACCGAGATTCAGATAATACTATATTACAAGAATTGCTCCTATAAAGGTATTAGATACGTTTAAATTTTTTTTTTGCTGTAAGTCGTTCTTTTTTGCGAAATATTAATTAATTAACATTAAAGTCACGGTGAAAATATTATTTAGTAGCTCTAAACATTTTTTTTCCCTTGTCCCTATCATTTTTCAGTAAATTGGCGAATTATAAAAAAAAAAGAAGAGCGCGCAAATTTTTTTTTTTAACTTCTTTATTTGGGCTTTTACCAATTCAGTCCAAAAATTTTTATGAAGATTCATTGACCGGCCCTGGATTCCGAGGTTTTACAATATTTATGCCTTAGGGCACTCCACTAATATTATGTGTTGCAGACGAAGTTGCGTGGGTCAGCTAGTATTAGTATAGATTAGTTTAGATTGGCTTCGATTATATTATTAAAGTGCCATTTACTATAGGTATCTCTTAAGACATGGGCAATCCTTTCTTTTTTTTTTTAGGGCGGGTGGAAAATCATCAAATAACCCCTTCCGCTCTTGGGCAGAGCGAAAGGGAGTGTCAGACTTCTACTAACTAAAACCCACCCATGTTCCTTCTTAGCCCTTTATTTTTTTTTTTAATAACTTCTTTATTGCAATCTATCAATCTTGCAGATATTCAGCAATATGTGTACGATGCTATTTAATTAAAGGGCTTGCACGAAAGCCGTCCAGTGACTGCTCCGTTTTATCTTGTGCCTCTCAAAGAAAGTCTTGTGGAATCTTTCTTTTCAGTCTGCGAGCAACTGTTTGGGTGTTCATTAAATTGGTAGCCAGTATATTTGGATGATTATTGATTCGCTTCTTGTACGCTTTTGTCCTTTCTGAGATTTCTTCTATAACACTTTTGACGCAGAGGTCGTGTTGGAGTCTAGTGTTTGAGACATACCATGGTGCGTTTGTTATTATTCTTAGTATCTTTGACTGGAATCTCTGTATTATTTCTATATTTGAATTTGCTGCTGTTCCCCAGAGTTATAGCGTCGACGATACTGCAATAGCGCTGATCTACTATTTGCAATAGTGCGTAACTACAAGGTTACTAACTTTACAGGAGATAAAAAAAACTTCATAATTTTAGTATTTAGAACGATAAGCGCATCTTATTGAAATATAGGGACCTTAGAGTGAGGTTCTGTTTGGCTTATTCAAAGTAGTGTGTTCACTAACACGCACCAATGACAGACTAGGACAGCGCGGCGCGTAAATTTGAATTTCGCTACTTTTTGCAGTTTCGCGGTATTGCAGATGGTAGTTCAGCGCTATTGCAGTATCATCGACGATAGGCCATATGTCCAAATGGGTTTAATTATGCACTTATAAAGAAATAGTTTGTTTTCAAGTGAGAGTCGTGATTTTTTATTTAGGAGCCAGTACATAGTGCGCAACCGTTGGCCCACAGCTAATCGCTTTGTGAAAATATGCTTCTTCCATGTTAGACGTCTATCTAAGTATATTCCAAGATACTTGGCGTGATCTTCTTGCGGTAGAGGTATGCCGTTGAGAGTGACGGGTGGACATGTCTTTTTCCTGTTTGTGAAAGTAACCTGGACAGATTTGGTTTCGTTGGCTTTGATTCGCCAGTCTTTAAGCCATTTGGATACTTGATCGAGACTGTTTTGAAGTTTTTGTGCTGCAAAGTCTGGTGAATTGTCCATTGATAAAATTGCTGTGTCATCAGCAAATGTTCCAGTAATTACTCCATCGGTCGTAGGGAGATCAGCTGTAAAAAGCAGATACAACGTGGGACCCATGACACTGCCTTGCGGAACTCCAGCTTTGATAGCATATAAAGGCGTTAAGTCTTCTCCTTGTTTTACAAAAAAGTGTCTGTCGCTTAGGTATGACTTGATCAGATTGTAGAAATTTATAGGTAGGTCTTTTTTTATTTTAAAAAGAAGTCCGTCATGCCACACTCGGTCAAACGCCTGAGATATATCCAGGAACGCTGCAACAATGTATTGTTTTGATTCGAGAGCTTTGTTTATATGTTCCGCTAGTCTGTGTACTTGTTCAACAGTACCATGCTTTCGACGAAAGCCAAACTGATGGTCAGGTAGTAATTTGTTTGCGGCAATAATCGGGGATAGTCTAAGTAAAATAACTATCTCCATGATTTTTGAGGGTATGGGTAACAGGCTAATGGGTCTATATCAGCCATACTCAACGTGCGGCCCGCGGGCCGCATGCGGCCCGTTTGCCCTTTTTATGCGGCCCGAGCCACGTGCGGCATAGCCCAGTATTTCAATTTTAGAGTAGTATTACAAATAAGGGTTCAACATTAGATACGCAAGAATAACGTATTAATTAATTCACTCATTTACTCTTGTTTTCTCTCTTACCAATTGAGTAAACACAGAACACTATTAGGTACTACCTTAACCTACTATGCGGCTGGGGTGAACTTAATCGTCGGTTACAATGTGAGCATAAACTTATTCTCAAATGGCAAGTAAAATGTTTGCTTTCGAAGATAAACTTCATAATTATGTACATCGAAAAAATAAATAATAAAATACTTCATAACTTTCCAACATTAATCAACAGGATGGAATTCCTGTGTCCTCAGAAAATCTGGATTACATTTCTAATTATTTACTTTCCTTATGCGGCGAATTTCAGAGACGATTTCAGGATTAACGTAAAATAAAGAATTAATGTCTTATAATAATTGAAAATCCTTAGCACTTAGAAGTAGCCACTATAACAGAGCTTGCAACATTGGGTTTTGATAATGTAAAATTATCTGATGAGCTGATTGATTTTCAAAATTATTCCAATCTGGAGGCGATTTTTAAAGAGAGAAGAAAGACATCAACAGGAAGAATTCTGGAAATTAGAACCGGATAGCTATGAGACGTTAAAAAATTGTGCACACTTAGTCATGACATTGTTTGCATCAACATACCTGTTTGAATCTTCATATTCAAAAATGAAATATGCGAAAAATGTCTACTGATCTCGGCATACTGGTAGTAATTATGTGCCCGATTTATCAAAAATTTACAAAAAATTGTTACAAGAATGTCAAAAATCACATTAATTTTAAATAAATGCTTTATTTTTAATATATGATATGTAGTTATTTTTTCAAAAACTTTTTTGAAAAAAACTGTCGGTTATGGTAGCACTACATTTGGCGTAATTGTACAAATATTTACGAACCTTATTGCATTCAACTTACGGTATATTCTGCATTACTAAGATGCCACGAATGTTTGGGAAAATACGCCAAGTGCAGTGGGTGCCAGTATTACGCTTTGACGCCGAAACCACTGATCGATTTTGATTAAATTTTGGTACACAGATAGACTAGGCAAAAGCTAGTTTTATATGTTAGGTAGGTAGGTAGATTATTGCGGCCCGCCAGATTAAACAGTAGCAATTATGTGGCCCAGGGTAAAAAAAGGTTGAGTATGGCTGGTCTATATGATTGCGCCTCAACCGGATTTTTTCCAGGCTTAGGAACCATAATAACTTGAGCGACTTTCCATTGGGGAGGGACCATTCCTCTTTGTAGGATAGCATTATACAGGGAAGTGAGAAATTTAATCCCTTCCTTTGGCAGCTCCCTTAAGATTTTTCCTGTAATAAGATCGTAACCGGGGGCTTTATTTGGATCTAAAGCCTTAATTGCTGTTTTTACTTCTTTATAAGTGAGTTTATTAATGGGAGGGTCGAGTTGGTGGGTTTGGCCCAATAATTCTGCGACTTCTTGGGTTTTAGAGGAGCCTGCATCTGGATTTGGTATAAAGATCTGTTTGAGATGTTCAGCAAATGTAGCAGCTTTGTCCGCATCACTAGAAGCCCATTCTGAGTTACTTTTACGGATAGGAGGTTGATTAGTTGCCGGGCGTTTAAGATTTTTAGTGACTTTCCACAAAGAATTTGTCTCTGCTGTAGCATCCAGGTTTTCTAGAGATGTTTGTATTCCTAGGTTTTCATTATCCTTAAGCAGAATTTTCAGTTTTGTTTGAAGATAATTTAGATGTTTTTTATCAGTAGGATAACCTGTTGTTTGCCACTTTTTCCGAGCATCTCGTTTATCAGCTAATAGTTCTCTTACAGATATTGGGTAATCTTGTTTATGGTACGAGTCTGCGGCAGCTGGGGTAGCAGACCAGGCAGATTGTTGAACGCAGTTATTGAAACGTTCCACCGCTTCCGTTATGTTGTCGTCAGTCTTTAAAGGAATTTTTAGATCTTATTTGTCTGTCACTAACTGTCTGAAGAGCTCCCAGTTAGTTTTATTGGAGTGTAGCTTGCAGGGTTTAGGTTTCCTACTGTGAATTTCCTTTTTAGTTCTATTTCTACCGGGGAATGATCTGAGGATAGTTCGGTGCTCGTTTTACTTGTAATAAAGTTATTAGGGATACCTTTTGTAATACAGAAGTCAAGCAAGTCTGGTACTTTTTTTAAGTCTGTAGGCCAGTATGTAGGTTCTCCGGGGGAAACAGTATTTAGTTTTAATTTCTCAATGGCCATTAGTAGCTGCCTACCTTTCGTAGTTATAGTACGTGAGCCCCAGTAATGGTGCTTGGCATTGTATTCACCTCCAGCTATGAATCTGTGACCCAGTGTAGAAAGAAACCTTATGTAGTCTTCTAACTTAAGTTTATGTTTAGGTGGACTGTATACAGCCGAGATTGTAAAAGGTCCCGCCCAATCTTCAATGACGACATTTGTTGCTTGTATTTCATCTGCGCAGTAATGTACTGTTTCATGATGTTTGATATTATATCTTACTAGCTGTTCCCGGCATGCGTTGCAATGCCCTTTTTCCTACCTACTACATGCCTGTGTACCAACTACCTACCTACATACTACCCTACCTACTACTCTACCTACTACCCTGCCTACCTACCTACCACTTTCTCACCTTTTAAACCTTCCCTGGACTTCCACGAATAATTCAACACTATAATTAGCCAAATCGGTCCAGCCGTTCTCGAGTTTTAGCGAGACTAACGGACAGCTATTCATTTTTATATAATATAGCTGTACCCCGCGTGCGTTGCAATGCCCTTTTACCTGCCTACGTACCAACTACCTACCTACCTACATACTACTAATTTTTCACCTTCTCTGGACTGCCACAAATGTTTCAAAACCAAAATTAGACAAATCGGTCTAGCCGTTCTCTAGTTTTAGCGCGACTAACTAACAGCAATTCTGTACCTCAGAGGTATACAATAGTAACTCCACTTTTTTTGAAAATATGTTTTTTGCACCATTCAAATCGTAAGAACCAGTTCTACATAATGGTATACGACATTAAGTCCTATGACATCTATGAAAAGAAATATCCAATCGTATATGACATTAAATCCACTAACGTGTAATGGGTATAGGACCTCAAAGGACGATAATATTATTTACCTCTAAGCTTTGCGTGAACTTAATGTTGTTCATTGGAGTTAATGTTCTTTACCTCTGAACGAAAACTCGCGCGCAAAACTATAGTTAAACATTGTTTTGAATTGTTATATAATAACCTCATGTTTTCACGCGGAAAATTACTATGTGGCCTAGTGAATATCGGAGTTCAACATGATACAACTTCGGAATATGGTAAGTACTTTTTAAATTAGTTTTAATAAAATATTTTAGAGAAAACGCAACGAGAGGTAAACTATAGTATCTCCTGTAAACGTCTTATGCCATTGATCTTTATATCTTGGTGTTAAGATACTTTTTTCCATGTCAAATATTGTTAGTAGGTAGGTTCATATTTTTGTGAATATTAGACTTTCTTATGATTCTTAAGGTATCAGTATTTACTCATATTAGGGTGTCGTGATAAGTAGTACCTTTTCATTAGTTGATAACAAAATATTGGAGTAAAACACTTCGCGGATAAACTACAAGTACCTTTAATTGTCATGACATTGATCTTTATTACTTTGTGCTAAGGTCCATTTGTCAGTGACATAAACACAACGGGTAGTTAGACCCACACCGCCTTATTACAAAAGGTAATTGGTACCTGGTTTAACTTAGACTTGGTTTATCTCGCATGACGTCTCACTTCAATAGTATTCAAAAGAAAGTGATAGCATGCAAGATAAACCAAGTCTAAGTTAAACCAGGTACCAATTACCTTTTGTAATAAGGCGGTATATGTTCAAAGTAGGTTTTATGATGATGCTTGCGATCCATCAATTTACTAATTAGATACTGATCCGAAAACGCACAAAAATAACGTTTCATTAATAAAAAATATTAATTTATGGTAATAATAGTATTATTTTGTTATTTTTAGGACCTCAGAGAAAAGATCACCATTTCCAAGACTGGCACCGTTCCTACCAAGTTTTTTTTCAGAATATTGTCAAGACCTGGACATGCCTGTAGCTCCCTCCAAAGTGTGTAACATCGGCGGTGCTATTGATTATGAAGCACAACCGTCAACCTCCTCTTTGTTCACTGGCATTTTTGGTGGAAAATATCGAGAAGACTTCAACAAAGGTACCTACGTACCAGCTGACAATAACTGGTCGCCAATACTTTGTATGTATGGTTTATATTCAAGACTATCCCAAGATATTGACGTGGCTCCGGTTCCAACCGAAGTAATGCATACCGTCGGCGATGCTGTTGACGATGATACATAACCGTCAACCTCTGCTTTGCTCACTGACATTTCAAATAATCTCGTGCCATCGACTAGCTTTCCCCGCATGAGAACAGAAGGTGGTATGAGCTCTGGGGAAGATTTTTCACCATCAGACGAAGAGTATATTCCGATGATCTAGAAAATATGAGACAAAACGAAACAACTCAATCGCTGAACAATACTCCGTCAGATATTTAGCCTCAGACATGGAGCGACAACTGTGCGGGGCAGAATAAAAATATTTATTTAATGATGGCTTATTTGTGGATATTGTCTCAAAATAAAAGTTTAGAGGTAATAAACCACAAATATTTATTAAAAGGGCATACTCACATGCAAGTAGATGTAGTCCACTCAATAATAGAGAGAGAAAAGAAGAAAATCTAAGAGTTTCCCATTGTGTTCAAGAAACTCAAAAATTAAAGTGGTAAACATGGAAACTGAACATTTCATGGATTTTTCTGCCTTTTGTAACGGATCATCAGTGCCTTTTGTGCACAGAAAAAAATCCATTGCGGGAGAGTCTGTATCATATCCTTCTATAGTGTGGATGCAATTCCGAAAAAATGAAATAGGTTCGATGTTCCACAAAACTTCTTTTGATCAGGAAACTTTTGAAGAAGTTAGTTTCACACGAAATAAACGGAGAGGATTTTCTATGCTCACGCAGAAACCTATACGAGAAACTCTAAAGCCCATTTCGAGATTCAAATACAATGACTTAGAAAAATCGTTGCAGTGGATTCCATCCATGTTCCACGAATATTATAGGAAAATTCCATGTGCAGATGTCCCTGACTTACCTGAAGCATGTGACTAGCTGTGTTGGGTTTTAAAAATAATAATAATATGATTTTCAGATTTGTAAAGTAACTTTTGTTTCATTTCATTAGTAAACCCCTCCCAAATTCATAAAAAATCCATAACGCTACACACTGACAAGAGACATAATGTTTCTAGGTGCCGAATTCCAATAAAATCCATAAGTTTTATTTAGAGGTAAACAAAAGTATAATATCATAATGCTTTCTTAAAACACCTAAGTTCATTTATGATACAAGGTAAATAGTCTCAAGTCCTCAAAATCAGATAAGAATTAACTTTATTGTAATTATGAGTAATCTATATCTATTCTATACATATAATAAATCTGTAGAAAAATCTTTTTTGTACATCGAAAATATTTAAAAAAAAAATTGTCAGGGTATTAAAGTATAACCAACAGAACACATTTCCAGCATTTTTGGAATTTTTGTCTGTTTGTCTGTTTATCTGTTTGTCTGTTTGTCTGTTTCGATGACTAAGCATCACGTCAAATTTACGAAACGAATGTAGGTAACTTTTATACATAAATGTTGTGCGTAACTTGGGCTATTACTTAGTCTTTGTTTCATCGTAATCGGTGCTCTCTATCAAAAGATATATGCATTTATAGTTTTCAAGAAGAACTTATCATTATAGTCAAGACTCAAGAATGAGACAAGCAACGACATCTATTGAACGAATATGGTACTTATTAATAAATGCCTTCACAAGATAACTTTAAATAAGTTACGATAGTAAAAGGTACGTAGATATTAGTCTAAATGACGCTGCTTTCAAAATCTACATAGCCTAAACCCTATAGTGTGTTTGATCGCTCATTTTTAGCAGTTTATCTTCGTCTTCGACAGATGGCGTTATTCATTTGATGTCATTTTCTGAACGGCGGTGTTATTACATAAACATATGTTTCGTGAATAGTCAACAAATAAAGATTTATCAATTACACGGTATAAAAATACTATTTTTTTTAAACTAAATTAAAATAGATAAAACCCACGACATTTTTTTTTGTACCGTGTGGGAATCGAACCTGCGACACGCAGTGCTACTGTTAATCGTCCAGCCACTGCGCCTAACATGTCTTTATATAGATGTGGTGTGTTGTTAGCCCTATGTGTCGAGGCCGCGGTATTTCTTTCAAACAACCCGCAGCCCCGACGGGCGTCGGTCCTTGGGAGCCCCTTCAATGTTGCTGACATCCCTTTGAGACGCGCGTGGAACACGAATGCGCCTCCATCGTCATAGGACGGACGAACGATTAACATCAGATTTGATGTCCCAGATTCGGTACAGGTACCTCTCGAAACAGCCTCTAATCCCCCCTTTTTTTGTGGTTCGTAAATTATCAAATGACTCATCCCGCTCTGGGCGGAACGGAAGAAAGTGTCAGACTTCTACTGACTAAAAACCACCCACGTTTCTTCTTAGCCCTTTGTGTTTCGGGGCCGTGGTATCTCTTGCGGACAACCGTCAGCCCCGGCAGACGACGGCAACAACAATTAAGGGGCCCTAAAGGACCCCTTAATTGTTGCTGACATATCTTTGAGGCGTGCGTGGAACACGAACGCGCCAACGACAGTGCCTGTCGACTATAATGTACCTGTTTCAAATTTATTCAAGATCCGTTCGGCCGTTCTGACGTGGTTGATTAACAAACACCCATCCATCTAAACTTTAGTATTAGACATGTACTTTGCATTACCCTCTTCTTATTTTCTACAGTTAACGCAGGGCAATGATTTAATGTACTTTTATCTAAGCGACGCATTTTAGTTTCCGACAAGCACGCGAACGAAGTCGCGGGCACAGCTAGTACATAATAATTCCATCTCATTACAATAAAAAATACTGTTGAGTTTGTTTCAATATCTTTAAAACAACTATATCAAAATTGCATTTAAAGTTTCACTCCGCGCATTTTTGCCTCTACTGTAAAATTTTCGTTTTATCACATAATGTTGTATACCTCTGAGGTACAGAATTAATTTTTATATTATATGCAAACACCATTTGAAAAATCGTTTTTCTATTGGGAAAGAAACAGTAATTATTTGTGATTATTGTGATAATGTCGTATGGTCTGTTTGAAGTTGTCATTCGTTGACTGAACAACTGAACGTCACTCAATTGTTTTGCCTTCCCGGAACCTCTCCACTAACACTTGAACTTTATGGGTACGGTATTAAAGCTCAAATTGATTTTACGTTTTAGTTAGAAAACGTTTGTATGGGAAAAAGAAAAAGGCTGTTTTTAGGGCTTTTCCGGCCATTATTCGAATTTTTCTCGCCGTAAAAACCATCCTTGAACTTCAACGAACATTTAAAAAAAAAAAACAGCCAAATCGGTCAAGCCGTTTTCATGCCAAGTCGTGACAACGGAAAACGGGTTTCATTTTTATATATAACAAGCTGTTCCCGGCATGCGTTGCAATGCCCTTTTTCCTACCTACTACCTGCCTGTGTACCAACTACCTACCTACCTACTACCTCCTACCCTACCTACCTACTACCCTACCTACCTACTACCCTACCTACCGACTACCCTACCTACCTACTTACCCTACCTACCTACTACCCTACCTACCTACCTACTACCCTACCTACCTACCTACTACCCTACCTACCTACCTACTACCCGACCTACCTACTACCCTACCTACTTACTACCCTACCTACTACTCTACCGACTACCCTACCTACTCTACTATCCTACTTACTACCCTACCTACTACTCTACCTACTACTCTACCTACTACTCTACCTACTACCCTGCCTACCTACCTACCACTTTCTCACCTTTAAAACCTTCCCTGGACTTCCACGAATAATTCAACACTATAATTAGCCAAATCGGTCCAGCCGTTCTCGAGTTTTAGCGAGACTAACGAACAGCAATTAATTTTTATATTATACGCAAACACCATTTGAAAAATCGTTTTTCTATTGGGAAAGAAACAGTAATTATTTGTGATTATTGTGATAATGTCGTATGGTCTGTTTGAAGTTGTCATTCGTTGACTGAACAACTGAACGTCACTCAATTGTTTTGCCTTCCCGGAACCTCTCCACTAACACTTGAACTTTATGGGTACGGTATTAAAGCTCAAATTGATTTTACGTTTTAGTTAGAAAACGTTTGTATGGGAAAAAGAAAAGGGCTGTTTTTAGGGCTTTTCCGGCCATTATTCGAATTTTTCTCGCCGTAAGAACCATCCTTGAACTTCAACGAACATTTAAAAAAAAAAACAGCCAAATCGGTCAAGCCGTTTTCATGCCAAGTCGTGACAACGGAAAACGGGTTTCATTTTTATATTATACTAGCTGTTCCCGGCATGCGTTGCAATGCCTTGTTTCCTACCTACTACCTGCTTGTGTACCAACTACCTACCTACTACCTCCTACCCTACCTACCTACTATCTTACCTACCTACTACCCTACGTACCTACTACCCTACCTACCTACTACCCTACCTACCTACTACCCTACCTACCTACTACCCGACCTACCTACTACCCTACCTGCTTACTACCCTACCTACTACTCTACCGACTACCCTACCTACTCTACTATCCTACTTACTACCCTACCTACTACTCTACCTACTACTCTACCTACTACCCTGCCTACCTACCTACCACTTTCTCACCTATTAAACCGTCCCTGGACTTCCACGAATAATTCAACACTATAATTAGCCAAATCGGTCCAGCTGTTCTCGAGTTTTAGCGAGACTAACGAACAGCTATTCATTTTTATATAATATAGCTGTACCCCGCGTGCGTTGCAATGCCCTTTTACCTGGCTACGTACCAACTATCTACCACCTACCTATTACCTACCTACCTACATACTACTAATTTCTCACCTTCTCTGGACTGCCACAAATGTTTCAAAACCAAAATTAGACAAATCGGTCTAGCCGTTCTCTAGTTTTAGCGCGACTAATTTTTATATTTTACGCAAACACCATTTGAAAAATCGTTTTTTATTGGGAAAGAAACAGTATTTATTTGTGATAATGTCGTATGGTCTGTTTGAAGTTGTCATACGTTGACTGAACAACTGAACGTCACTCAATTGTTTTGCCTTCCCGGAACCTCTCCACTAACACTTGAACTTTATGGGTACGGTATTAAAGCTCAAATTGATTTTACGTTTTAGTTAGAAAACGTTTGTATGGGAAAAAGAAAAGGGCTGTTTTTAGGGCTTTTCCGGCCATTATTCGAATTTTTCTCGCCGTAAGAACCATCCTTGAACTTCAACGAACATTTAAAAAAAAAAATCAGCCAAATCGGTCAAGCCGTTTTCATGCCAAGTCGTGACAACGGAAAACGGGTTTCATTTTTATATATAAGAAGATAGAAGATAGATAGATTAGAACTGCACTTCCAGCGTGTGCTTTGCCGTCGGGGTGCATTGTGTGATAGGTTTTATAGTTCTGGATGTTAAAGTGGCTCTTTTTGGTAAAATGTGTTTCCGTACCTAACTAGGAGGATATCTATTTTTCTTAGCCCTTTGTGTCGTGGCCGCGGTATCTCTTGCGAACAACCCGCAGCCCCGAAGGGGATATGGCCCATCCTTAGCTTGCAGTTGCTATAGCAACTAGCAGCTGTATTATTTCACCATTTTATGTGTGTGGCGACAGCGACATCTATCGCAACACATGAGAACTAATTGCCAAATCCTACATCGCGCTATCAAAGTTATCCGCTACATTAGCTCATATAGAAAACCCCAACTTACATGTTGGGCAGTTAGCCTACCCCAGACGCAATTAACAATACTAGGGCATACTCAATGCCCTAGTATAATGCCCCTTAAAACTTATGTCCGGTGTGAAGTGTGTATGATCGAAAAGAAAATAGACAGTAGTTTTAACTTTTTTTATTAATTAAAATCTAGTCACATCACTTCACTTCCTTAACCTGGAGACCTGCAACAAACAAAAATCAAATTGAACATTCTATTCGATAGGTCATCATCATCAGCCTATCCTATAATGTTCCCACTGCAGGGACTCAGGCCTCCTCTCTAGGAGAGGGATGGGCTATAATCCACCACGTGGGCCTAGTGTGGGTTGGCAGATGTCACATGTCTTCGAATTTTTGGTTCTAAGACATGCCGGTTTCCTCATAATGTTTTCCTTCACCGTTTTGAGAGCAGCGGTGATGAAATAAATTACACAAAATAATGCGCCTGCCTGAAAAAGCCAAAAACAAGCATAATTATACTGCTTGCTTGTTTTTTGCTTTTCAGTTTTATCAGTTGGGTTTTATAACGACTTTTTTATTTGCAGCTTATTACTTAGTCACATAATCGTTTGCAGACGATTTAACTTTCTATATGATTTATAAAGGGGATAGAACTGATGTGGCATATCAACCTGCCCACCATTTTGTTTTTTTTTTCAAAATCGCGGCCCACCATGAAAATGGTATGTATGGATGGTATATACTCATTAATTGTCAATCTTTACCTTCAAATATCTCGACGTGACACTTTGGGGTACCACATTACAAGACTTTTTTTGTTCGTCTGGGTGTCCTCTACCCATACATACAAATTTCATTGTGGGCCGTGCTTTCTGAAAAAACAATCTAAATGGCGGTGGGTCCATATGCCAGCCTCCATACAAAAAAGTTCAAACCCCTTTGATAATTGGATATTGTATGTAACATGGATGATCATGGAAGTATTCTCCTAGATGTCCTAACCCAGGTCATAGCCAATGCAGTGGCATGCCTAGGAGCCAGAAATATGGCAAGCAGGTTGTTCAGAAACACTAACATCATGCAGAGTAGAAGGTTAATAGTCTAGCAGTTTGTGTATTTAATCCAAGTAACTTCACTAGGTCAATCCATTTGGTCAGTAACTGGCCTAACTGGTGACAAACAGTTTAGTTTTGTATTAGGCAAAGGATTTAAGAATACAGTAACTAGACACACACATGCTCAGTGGGTCGTCTTAGGACAACTTGTCTCATACCTGGTGGTAAGCTCTGCTTAAGCTTCTCAGCCTTCTCTTTGTCAGTGATGACAAGTGTGTACAGGAATCGTGAGCATCGCACCTTAAACTTCACATTCTCAGGATTCTTCTTTATCTTCACAGCTGCAAACAAAAAAAACATTTATATATGATTTGTTTGTGGTTTGCACATCTATTAAAAACATTGGTAGGCCGATAGACCTCTTTGTAGCTGTAGGTAAACCTGCCCAAATGGAATTGGCATTCCAAAAAAAGCTTGCTTTAGTCATAGTACCTAATAATAATAATACAACACAACACAACTTACATTTAGCGTCTTTCCTACGTGCCTTCAGTAGGAAGTCTTTGATATCTTTGATTTCGCGCGGCTGCAACACAACAACAACATTAGGTTAATTTCTACCTATTACGACGTGGAGTACGATATTCATTTAATACTATTAGCACTGATGTAACCAACGTTCAGACCAACTTTAATAAATATCAAACAAACATTTTCTTACCATGTTGAAGACGAATATGTTCAGCGTCAAACTGGAATTAAAACGATGATATTAATTTAAAATATAACTTTCAATCGACACACAACTAACACTATTTAATGATTAAATATGAAAAATATGGAAAACACAAATTTTCACGTAGATTTTGTTAGATTTTAGAACAACATCTATAAATTTCATACACTTCTCACCTGCTAAACTTCCAAAAGAACTTTTGTTTGACAATGACATTAACAGCGACAACATTCAAATCGACTTTGACAGCTGAACTTTAGGCATAGATGGTTGTAAATATTATATTCGGATTGGCATTCTCGTACACTGCTGACACCAAAATATTATTATTCAGAATAGTTTTTACATTTTCCTCGTCCCGTCTTCTACTAATAATAGCAATAATTGTAAGTAATATCGTTTATTGAAAAAAAAGATAGTGTAATAGTAGTTTCAGAGCATAGATATAAAAAGTATGGACTGGACATACTTATAAAAAAAAGGTGCATACCTACAACCCAGAACGGTACTCAAAATGGCTGCCAATGCTAGGGTTGTGTCAATCATGGAACATAGTATTACTGTAACGAGTATCGACACTGGTACGACTTAACGAGATTTAGCCATTGCAGTTTTGTCGCTACCACAAAAACTAATACAAAAATGCTGCAAGTATTACTATTAACGAGATTTAGCCATTGCAGTTTTGTCGCTACCACACTTGAACGCAGAATTAAAGCGGACGTTCAGTATAATGAATATTGTTAAATCGAAACTACGAAATAGATTAGCAACAACAACTCTGAATTCAATACTGATGATACGGAATCAGCTAAAATGTTTAAAAGAAACCTGCAAAAGTTATGTTTTACCAAGTGAAGTCTTGTCCCAAATGACGAAAACCGTTAAAAACATAAATAAGAATGTACTGTGCCATCTACTTCCATATTACAAGCGCAAGCTTCGACTTCCACGGCAACTACAGAGCCGTCCACTTCCACCATGCTGGACGAAGATAATGCAGTGATAATAGATGAAGATAATTTTTAAACAGTGTTTTTGGTTACTTAATTCAAATTATTGTTGATTTTTCATGTTTTTTAAGTTACTTATAAATCAGTTTTAGTGACTTCTGGTGACTTTTTGAATTTAATTTTTCACCCAATCTAGTGACATTTTAGTAGGAGTTTGGTGACTTTATTTTTCCCTAAGCGGCAACACTGCTCGCTTTGTTCGCTTTTAGAGTCCTAGTTCTTTTAGTTTCAGACTATTGACTAATTCTTTAGAATTAATAACTCCCACTTTTATTATATCAAGTATTTTAGATTCTTAGCTGCAGCTGTGACTAGTAGACTTAACCCTTGAAACTTTATACCCGGACGCGGCCAAGTAACTCCAATAGGTCGACAAAATTCTAAACAGCCCTGGGCACGGTGTCAAAAAAAAATTCGAGCTCCTACTGGCGAGGCGGTTTGCAATCACTATTTCAAAGAGCTTGCCCACCTCGTCAAGCAGCACAATGGGCCGGTATGCGGACGGAGAGTCCTTAGGGTGCCCCGGCTTCTGAATGAGGACCAGTTTGCCCGTCTTCCAACGAAGCGGGAACTGGCCTCTTTCCAAGGATGCGCTTAAGGACCCCTCCAGTCGGGGCCCAAGAGCCTCCGAGGCCAGGACCCAGGCTTTGCTAGGCAAGGCATCGAGGCCCGGACCGGTATTTTTGGCCTTAAGCCTCCTTACCGCTACTCTCAGGTCTACCCCAGTCACTTCCAGAATGTCGTCATTGTCTCCTGAGTGGTCCGCTTCCGGCATCAGGTGCAGGTGGCGGAGCCATTGGCAGTGGAGAAAGCTCCCCTCGCGATGGTAACAGAGCGCTCACCACGTCCTGCAGGGGCGTGTGTCAGCGGGGGGGCCCGTATACGGAGTTTATTCCGCACCATCTTATATAGGCGCTCCCACGGAGCGAGTCGGTTGAGAGTCTCTAGCATTTCCTCGCGGACCGAATGGAATAAATGATGACTATGACTATGGCCGTATCCTTGGCCCGCAGACGAGCCTCTAGGAGAGTGGTCTTCGCCCCTCTGTACCCTACATACGGCTCCGCCGTAATGACTTCGCCCTCCAAATGCGGAGCCTGCGATGCCAGGCATACAGGTGCCGCGCTGCCACACACTGCTCACACAGGTGCGACAGCTGGCCGAGTCGCACATGAAGGATTCCGTACCATCAATAGTAGGGAAGCCCCCTTTAATTAGCATTATTTGTTGTAATAGCGGCAACAGAAATACACATTTTGTAATAAGTTTGTTTTTGATAGTGTTTTTATGAATGACAAAGTTATATTTGCGGTTTTTTAAATGTACTATATCTCAAAAACTGCAGAATATATCTCGTTTAAACCAATTTTGATTGAAATCGTTCATTGCGATCCACAGCCTATATTTTTTTTAGACTTTTCACTCTTTTTGTTTAAAAGTTAGAGGAGGGGGGAAACATTTTACCACTTTGTAAGTGTCTATCATTCAAACGATTGACTTTCAATGCGATTGACTTTTAGAAAAAATGGTTTTAGAAACCTCAATGTCATTTTGAAAGACCTATCAATATAACCAAACAAGCAGATTTTGATGAAAAAAAAAATATATTTTCTATCTCTAACGATAAATAACTTTTTTCCCCAATCATTCACACATTTACTGCCATACAATAAAATTTCGTGTTTTTTACTCGCAACCATATACCAACCATATTTGTTGTACCCCTTTTAACGACTGGCTAATATTTATATATGGTAGCCGGGACCAACAACTTATCGTCCTTTCCGAGGGATGGAGAAAACTCTGAATGTAATAGGCGAGTGGCAGTTATTATTGATGCCATGAGCTATTTTATTGTATCACCAATTTATTATGATGACTAATGAATGTCGCAATAATTTCAAAGATCCGTTCTAAGTAAGCCAAAATACTATTATGTAAATATGAATAACATGACTTTTTTTTTCTGACAGTTGACAGAACGTCGACAGACATGCAGCGTCGCCAAAATATTAATAATCTGTGCTTGTGTGTATGCGACGAACGGAAAACGACAGGCTTTTTTGATTGTTTACGACCGCCGCAATCGACCGTCAGCTTTGAGCGACATGTATAAAAGGTCGAAGCCGACGAGCGGCAGGCGTCAACGGCGGAACCAGTCGTGGAGCGGGCGCGGCCAGTAGCCGGGGACATGTCGGACCGAGGCGGTGTGCGGTCCAGCGCCCGCCTCAGCGGCGACAGCACAGTGGCCGCGGCGGCCCCGTTGTCAGTCCGCGCCGCTCCTGTGGGCCATGCTTCGCCAGAGGGCCGGGCTGCGCCTGTGGGCCGCGGCCGGCCTCTCTCGGGCACGGCAGCAGCCGCGCTGCGCCGTGCGCGAGCTGCTGAGCGCGCTGCCGAGGTGGAAGACAGTCCAAGGGTCCTTCGCGACAAGTGCCGCCGACTAGCGCGCGCTCTCCGGAATGCCAAGCATCTGGTGGTGAGGGATCTTCTAGATCAACATACTACTTAATTGGTGCACTATAAATAAAAACAGTCTAAGATGATCCATAGTGGTTGGTTTGCACCCTACTATTTATAAGGGGGTAAGAAATCCATGCATGCCAAATCCAATGCAGCTGTGAAGAAGGCCAGTAATTAAATATTGCTGGCAATCTCCAAAAAGAGTATTGAATAAGTGACTAATGATGGCCATGACTGTATGCTGCTGCTGCAGGTTGAATAGAAATAAGTGATATTTAGTGAATTGTCTCTGGTAGAGACTGCATGCTCTACACTACATTTCTATGTTTTTTTCAAATGTGACTGTCCTGAGAGCGTTTTCTCCAAGGAGCACTAAATGGAAATAAAATATTTATAGGATTGATTCACAATAACTCCAGTACTAACAGAACTGTCCTGATTACATTATGAGAAAAGAAACAAGTGTCATGACATCTATACAAATAAATACAAATAAGTGTTTGTTTGTTATGTAAAAAAGAAAAGCTTTTTAGTCAATGCATATGGAAATATATACAGCACTTATAATAAAAACACCCTGGGTGTCGGGGGCTACGTGATGGCTTCTAGCTACCGTAGGTGCGGGCCTGTGGATTGTGAGTAATGAGCTAGTTTGCTGTCCGTCCATTTTATGACAAAAGGCGATCGATGGTGCATTTATGTTCCATGAGTGCCTCAAACAGATGTGAAAGGGTCCGCAAGGGTGGTTGCCTGCCAGGGCTGTGGGACAGTTCAAAAGATATAGTGTGGCTCCAGGACACCAAGGGGCTATAAAGGAATATGTGTGGGTTTTAGTCGGTAGAAGTCTGACATTTCCTTGTGCTCTGTCCAGTGGGAGGATGCTTTCCCAACCACAATAAAAAAACGCCATCTTAAGTAGACAATTTATTTTGGAAATAACTAAGCTTTCATGGCAATAAATTAAACCTTGATATTGGTAACAAGATCTGATTCAAAGAGGACCATAATATTTTGTTAAAATAAAATCACATTAATTGTAATTCAATGATTTTGCCCAAGGCTATGTTTTATGTGGGTTGTAATGAAGTGGGTTGGTAATTATCATTCCAAGTATGTTACATAATAAGGCGAACCATTATTCTGGTGCTGCTAGTTTTCCTCACAGCTGGATTACAAAGAGTTTCATTCATTTCAATACACTCAGAATTCACAGGGTGGCATGTGGCAATTTTTGCCCTGACACAGTTTGTTAGACCTCAAATGGACCAAAAATAGTCATTTATTTGTCAGAAACATTAGTATACAACTATACACACAAAGCATGTAAGATGTTAAGTACATTAGACAGGAAGGATCACAGTCATGTTTTACCTTTACGGCGTACAAATATGTATTATACATTTGATCAATAATTCAATTCATTGTAACTATTAATTATTAAACATATTTATATACATAAAAAAAAACCAATTAATTGAATTTCATTTGTTAACTCAATAAATTACATTTCCATAATATAATATAGGTAGGTAGGTACATACAGCATTAAGCAATTCAAACATCAATTTCAAAATAAGATAAAAAAAAAAACTTGAGAGGTGTCAAGGAACACCCGGATGGAACGAAGTTATTGTTATTATTTTTTATTATGTAAATGTAGAAATGAAAATATCTGGCTTGCTTTCTATAAGAGAGAGAGAGAGACAGACAGAGAAACATGCGACGCCGCACAGGTTACAATAGCTTACTATAGCAAAAAGTGTCGTGACAACTTTTCGTAAGAATTTTTCCGTCTAGCCCCCTTTCACAACGCGCGATAATGAACTTCGTTCCAAAACTTCGTTCCAAAAACTAACAACAGTCAACAGAAAAAATGCCCTAAACATTCAGTGAATATGAATGTGTTACAGGTGTACACGGGAGCAGGCATCAGCACAGCCGCCGACATCCCCGACTACCGCGGGCCGCATGGCGTGTGGACACGACTGCAGCGCGGCGAGACCGTCGGGTGAGTGTACTGCTGGCACTGTACCGACCGTGGCGCCAGTGCATACAGGCTGTGACGTGTGTGCGTGTGTGTGTGCAGGCGGGTGGAAGTGTCGCGCGCGCAGCCCACGTTCACGCACATGGCGCTGACGGCGCTGTGGGCGCGCGGCGCGCTCAAGTTCGTGGTGTCGCAGAATTGCGACGGGCTGCACCTGCGCGCTGGCCTGCCGCGCCGCGCACTCGCGGAGCTGCACGGCGACATGTTCGCCGAGCTGTGCGCGCCTTGCCGCCGCGTCTACCTGCGCGCCTTCGACACCACGGAGCGCACGGCGCGCCACGCGCACGGCACGCGGCGCCTGTGCCACGCGTGCGGCGCCGAGCTGCGGGACTCCATCGTGCACTTCGGGGAGCGCGGCCGCGCCGCTTGGCCGCTCAACTGGGCCGGAGCGCTGCGCCACGCGGCCCGCGCCGACGTCGTGCTGTGCCTGGGCTCCAGCCTCAAGGTGCTGCGCCGCTACCCGCGCCTGTGGCGCATGCAGAGCGCGCCGCGCGCCCGGCCCGCGCTCTACATCGTCAACCTGCAGTGGACGCCCAAGGACTCGGTGGCGGCGCTCAAGATCAACGCGCGCTGCGACGCCGTCATGCGGCAGGTGGCGCGGCGACTGCGCCTGCGGGTGCCGCGCTACCGGGGCGCGCTCGACCCGGTGCTGGCGCACGCCGAGCCGCTGGCGGAGCCCGAGCGGCACACCACGCGCCGCCCGCCGCTCGTGGCGCCGCGCTCGCCGCCCGCCGCCGCCGACCACTGGGAGCCCTCGTCGCCCTCCGCCTCCGACTCGGACGAAGAGCTGCCGCTGCGCCACCTGGCGGCGCGTCTGCGTGGGCCCGGGCCGCCCTCCCCGCCCTCCCCGCCCGCCCCGCCCGCCCCGCCGCCCGACCGGCCGGACGGACTGCACGCGTCGGGGCCGACGGACCGCCTGCACTCCTTTCAGGTGCGACCTCTGCGCTATTGCTCACTTTGCAAATCGCTTGCCGTCGATCCCTCGCGGCCTTGTACCAAGCGGCTTATGTGTTACAGGTCAGCATGGTCTCTGGGGAAGCTACCATCCTCCTGCGCACGGAGCACGCGCGGCCGGCCGCTCCGCCCGGCGCGCTGCACTGTCGCACTGCAGACCTACGCAGGTTCCGGATGGCGAGGCGTCCGCCGGATGCGCAGGACGCGCCGCTCGCGGTCAACGGTCACGGCCCTCCAGGCGTCGCCGCTGCGCCGGACGCGCTCGCCAATGGCGCCGCCGGGCTCGGCTCGCGGCTCCGGCGACTGCTCGAATACGAGCCGCGCATCGACACATCCGAGCACGTCAAGACGATCCCTGCGGAGCTCGTGCCGAAGCTCGAGGGCGACGCGAAGTGCGCCAAGCTGGAGCCGAAAGCGGAACCGAAGAACGAGCCCAAAGAGGAGGCCAGCTCGTCAGAGTCGAGCTCGGCGGAGGGCGCGGGCTCGCTGGCGGCCGCCATCATCCGGCGCGCCGTGCTGCTGTGTCGCGCGTCGCTGTACCCGGGCCTGCACACCATCATCGCGCCCGAGCCGGCGCCCGAGTGCGCGTGGTGCGCGCGGCACTTCGCGGCGCGGCGCTGCCTGTGGTACGGGCCGGCGCGCGGCGCGGCGGCGGCGGCGCGCGCGTGGCGGCGCGTGCGCGGCCGGCGCTACCTGTGCGCGTGCGCGGCCGGCGAGCACGAGCCGCACGAGCCGCACGAGCCGGCGGCCGAGGCGCGCGCGCCGGACGACGGCGGCTGGTACGGCAAGGGGTACCGCAAGGGCAGGCGCCGGCGCCGGTAGCGCGAGCCCGACGTCCGGCCGACCGAGCCGGGCGTCAGCGAGCCTGTGTGAACGCTAGTGTTAGTGAACTGACTGCTGGAACTGGCGCGACTGACGCGACTGACGCGCCGTAATGGTTTTAACATTAATGTAATTTATGTGGATTGAAACTTACTGAATTGTCTACATTATGAGATGAAATTGTAACCAGATTTATACTAAAGATGTGGATGTAGTCGCAAAATGAATATGAAATATATTATGTTTCAATGGTTGTGATGTTTGTAAGTGCTTACAAGTAAATAAAGCGTCGCGTCGTGTCCGAGTGCTGTGAGCGTAATGTAATCACGATATGTCGACGTGCTTCCTCTGCTGACAACCGGCAAACGTTGTACTCGCACACATGAATCATCATCTCAATTTGTTGCTTATATGAGTTGTCCAAGAAATTTTGAACTGACATGTGTTTAATGTTGAACTATTGATAAGTATTGTACAACGAACGCAACGCAAAAAAATTACGATTTGCTTCTTTATTAAATTAAGTAAATTTTCGATGTGTTGCGGTCGATCGATAGTTTGGTATTGTAGGACAATAACGTCAGTGCTCGGTAGCTCGAGTGCAGCACTGCGCGGCACTTAGACCTGTACGTACACTGTCTGCAGTCCGTCGAGTGTCGGCAGCTCCTCAAACAAACGTCACACGGAGTGCAGGACCGGCTGTGTTGTTCACAATGTGTAATTGTAAGTTTTTTAATATAATGATAGTCTAATTTAATAGTCAAATTGTATGTCCGAAAACGTGAATGTCGATTGATAAGTGAAATAATAATTAATTGTAAACGAATAAATTTGAACAATGTGACTTGCGTATCATTTTAACCGACTTCGAAAAGGAGGGGATCATTCGTCGGATCATTATTTTTTTTAATGTGTGTTCCCCAATTACTCGAACGATTTCGATTTGTTTTGAAAAAAATCGAAATTTCCCAGGTGGTCCCATTATCATCAAGTCAGGATCTGATGATGGAATCCTGGAGAAATAGAGAGAACTCTTCAAATTTTATAGCACACTTGAAATGATATGAGTAGTTTTTGGAAGAGTACCTTCTCGGAGTGATCCCATATCAATTTAGTAGTTTAGATATGATGAAGAACTTCGGAGATAGGCAACAGAACTCTTCGATAAATGATATCAAATGGACGGGGATGGCTGAAATCTCATATCTGTCTATTGTTTACACTAGTTCATAACATAACGTTGGTACACTGTTTAGGGGTACTGTAATGTGAACCACAAAAAAGTGAAAAATAAAAACTTTAACAAAAAAACAAATAATTAAAAAAATAAAAAACCCGCGGTTTGGGCGCAGAACGTCAGAAACGCAAAATGACAGATTAGCAAATTGTCAGGAGTTAGATTTTTTTCTCAAATGGTCAGAATCGCAAAATGACAGGTTCGCGAAAAGACAGATTAGCATTAGGTAATTATTAATCGAATTCTGAATTTTCTTCTGGTTTAAAAATTTTATATAGTCTCAGTTATAGTCAGCTACCATCCCTGCGTTGAAGGCTGCAATCCGTAGCCCGAAGCCCAGATTGGGGGTTGATTACGTTTATTTTACCCCAAAATACTGGTTTTTCGGGGAAAACTTTCGATTTTTCTTAATACGTCACTAACTTTTTTCCAAAATTCAGCTAGCCCGCGCGGAGACACGTCTTTTGTTTCTATTGTCTGTCTTTTCGCGAACCTGTCATTTTGCTAAATGCAAAATATCAGAAAAGTGCAATTTTTTTTTGTGGTGCGTGAGTCACCTTTTTTTTTTGGGTTTGGAATATCATCAAATAACACCCCTCCCGCTCTGGGCAGAGCGTCAAAGTCAAAGTCAAAGCATTTATTTCAATTAAACCATTACTGGTACTTTTGAATGTCAGAAGAACAATTCATAAAACTAAACTACGAGTGCAATACGTCATCCCGAAAGCCACTACGCCGAACCACACGCCGCCGAATGCCCGCAACAACGAACACTGCGAGCTCGAAAGCACGCAGCGACGCACACAGCAACAACGAATGCACGAGACTCCAAATCACGGAACAACGAATGCACGCCGCAACGCGCAACCGCCACCCCGCGACCCGGAGCCCCGCGCACCCACCGCCACGGCACGAGCCGCCGCGCGCCCCCGCACCCACAGCACTCGCCGCCGCAGACATCCGGCGACGCGCAACCCGACGCAGCAACCCCCGGGACGACGCATTGCACTCCTAAGCTACAGTGAACTACAGTCACAGTCACAAGGCATAATAACTTGTGAAAGTACTGTAGTTGCCCATTCCCTAGCGTAGATCTCTATGGAGAAGAACGGGCAAGAAACTCCATGGACACTCTTTTAAATTAGAATATTGTTACAAAATCTTGGTACATTATATCATTCATGTTGAGATGGTGTATTATGTGAGAACGATGTAGCAAGATGTGCACGATAAGTGTCCACTGTAAAGTCAAAAACGACGATTCAAAGATAAAAAAATAATTCAAACAAGCCGTGGCAGCTAAGAGGTGACCAGTCACAACTGACAGCACCCGTTCACGAGCATGACGCATGGATCAGCACCATTCCACTCAACCATTTTGAAGGGAACGAAATGATCCGACACACCCGCCACCATCAGCGAGACATTTAAGTGAGCATGACACACTCTCAATCGCCAGGGCATATCCAAGTCAAATAAATAATAATTAAAAAAAAATTAAAAATATGTAGGTTTCCAGAGAATGATAGCTTTTTAGTACATAGTACTCACACAATATGGAGCCTTGCGGAACCCCCATTTTTACTTTTAAACCCTGTGAATTAACACCATTTATTTGAACATGCTGTTGCCTTTCACTCAAATAAGATTTAACTAAACTAAGTGCAAGTTTACCTAGTCCGTAATGCTCAAGTTTCAAAAGCAATGTGTCGTGATTCACGCAATCAAATGCTTTTGAGAGGTCACAAAAAATTCCTACAGCATCTTGGGACTCTTCCCACGCGTTAAATATATGCTTTAATAAAGTTACACCGGCGTCAGTTGTACAACGTCCTTTAGTGAAACCGTACTGTTGATCGTGTAAGATTCTATTGGTGTTAAAATGATTGAGCATTAATTTGGTTAAGCATTACTTTTTCAAAAACCTTGCTAAAAACTGGCAACACGGATACAGGTCTATAATTATTAGTATCTTTACTGTCACCAGATTTGAAAAGAGGTATGACCTTACTGTGTTTCATTAAATCAGGGAAAACTCCTTGGTCAACACACAAATTAAAGATTGATGCTAAGTATGGTGCAATAGTCTCAACTATGGATGTACAAACTTTGATAGACATTCCCCATAAATCTTCGGTCAGTTTAATTTTTATTTGCCGGAAAGCTTTAATTACCATCAAAGGGTTTATATGTTTAAATTTAAATTCAGCAAGGCAGCCAGGCACGTTCGCCTTTAATAAATCAATTGAGACTTCAGGTGAGGAATTAAGAGCCTCCGTTGTTTTTAATGGTATATCAGTAAAGAAATTTACAAACTCTTGAGCTACTTCCTGATCAGCGCTTTTAGGACCACATGCTGTATTTAATGTGTAGCTAGTGTTACGTATTTTTTTCCTGTTAGTCTCGTTATTTATGACTTTCCAAACTGTTTTTATTTTATTTTCTGCTGTTTTGATCTTGTTGCTAATGTGCAGGGCTTTAGCAACCTTGCAAGTATTTCGAAATATTTTTGAATACTTAGCAACATACTTGTTAAAAGTTTCAGTGTTTATACAAGGCTTAAGGCCATATAGCTCAAAAAGTCTTTCCCTACTTTTTCTGATACCTCTAGTTGCCCAATCACTAAATATAAATTTAGGGCTAATACTTTTAATTTTCTTCTCAAAAGTTTTATTGAATTCTGTGTGAACTATTGAAAAGAAATTATCGTACAATTTATTTATATTAATATCATCCATATGATGGTTCATTTCACCTAACTTGTTCTGTAGGGAAATATTATATTTATTTAATTTGCTAGTTGTTATAGGTCTAAATCTAATCTGAACTTTTTGTAATGGTGTGTTACATCTAAAAGTTACGGTTTGTCCGCTATGATCAGACGGCAGGCAATTTACTATGGTTTTATCTAAGTAATCACAATCGCAGAAAACATTGTCTATACAAGTAGCAGAAAATGGAGTGACCCTAGTAGGTTCTATAAAAATGTTGGTTAAATTAAATGACTTAAAAAGATTTAATAACCTACTACTAATTGAGTTTTCTTCTAAAATATTGACATTGAAATCGCCACAAATAATTGCAGATTTATTACTGGCAGCAAGTTTTGCCAGGACATCTTCCATTATTGATTCAAATAAGGAAAAGTTTTGATAGTTTGGGGGTCTGTACACGCACACAATTACATGCTTATCTAGCTCAACACAGGACAGTTCGACGCAATGTTCAACCGAAAGACCTACAATGTCATTACGTTGCTTATATTTAACACAATTTTTTAATAATATTAGGGAACCTCCACGCAGCATCGATTTACGGTTAAAACAGCTACCCACCGTATAGTTTTCATAATTAATGAGCATTTGGTAATCCATAAGCCAATGTTCAGTAAAACAAATAATGTCAAACCTACTTTTCTCTAAAAACAATTCTATTTCTAATAATTTGGAAGAAATGCCTTGGATATTTTGGTGGAATAAATTCAAAGTGTTCTGCTGAGGCCCTTTTTTACTAACTAATTTAGTGCAAGAAGATACCTTTCTGTTGGTAGGTTTAACAATATTGTTAATGGTACCATCTGTTGTCTTACTTCCTAGTTTAAACTAATATTATCTGGAGAGAGCCCAGAGTCTCCTGTGCCATCACCAGGCAACAAGATACTATCACTAAAAGCTCCTAAATGAGAATTTTCCACGGTGACATATGGAAGCTCCTCCATACAATGTTTGTAAACATTTATAGCACTAGTGCTATATTTATCTAAGGTCACCTCCTGTACATTAGTACCATGACTAATAGTCGCAGTGTTAACAATATAAGAGAACTTCGACATATTAGATATGTCTGTGTGAATATTAAAAGATAATAGCCTAGCTATTTTGTGACTAAATCTAACAGGTAGAAAAACATTACCCGGTGTCGACTTAAGCTTATCAACAAATGTGTTGATATCAAGATATACAAGCTTGTCACAATAGTGACCTACTAAGAAATGCATATGATTGTTTAACATATGTATATAATTGTTTTTCCTGTCACTTAGTCTTTCAAAATATGGAAAAGCACACAATATAATTTTACTACAATTTAACTTTAACAACTCTGATACACAGTCAGTGATGTCTTCCTTTTTAATTTTAGAACTGTTACCAACACATATAGTAATGGTAGTATCAGGACCACAAACAGTTTTTGAAGCTGATGTCATAATCTGTTTAAAGGTTGACCCCGTCATACAATAATTTTGTGTACAATAACTCAGGTTATTACTAATTAATTTTCCTAGCCCTCTACCTAACCCATCAGAAAACATAACTGAATGATTACAATCAAAACTATTAGGAAATACAAAACTATCAATCTGAGGCTGTGCTACTGGTGCCTCTTGGCTAATGATCAAATCAAATCAAATCAAATCAAAACTCATTTATTCAAACTAGGCTGATAATCAGCACTTTTCGAACGTCAGAATTTACTTTACTTTACTTATTTACAAGTGACAGTCCCCCAAAACGCCCACCCTTCGACACTTCCTAGTGTTTTTGCTGGAAAGAAGAAGTGGCGGAACAAACTCTCCAGCAACACATCTGTCTGTTTGGTTAGAAGAACCAGACTCGATACAATACTATGGTGTAAGTTAATATTACGATTGACTACAATCAATAATAAAAGGTATATAATAATAAAACATAAAAAAAAACATAACATATTATATCAGTAAACTAATTTTGGAGAAAGAACATAAATTACAAACATTGTCTTGTGTTCAACTCAACGACCAGCTATTCTTATCATTTAAGTAGTCGTTAATGGAATAGTAAGCTTTTGAACAAAGATTAGATTTCACTTTGGCTTTAAATGCATTAAATGGCAAGTCTACAAAAGAAGATGGCAGTTTGTTATAAAATGTAATACCGAGCCCTACGAATGAATTATGAACTTTGTGAAGCCGGTGAAAAGGAGCGCGTAGTTTATGCTTATTTCTGGTGTTAAAGTTGTGAATATCACTGTTTTTAGTGTACAGGTGAATATTTTGTCTAATATATAAAATGTTGGCAAAGATGAACTGAGAAGCAACCGTGAGAATACCAATCTCCTTAAAAATATCTCTAAGAGAAACTCGGGCACCCAGCTGATAAATTGCACGAACGGCTCGCTTCTGCAGAACAAATATATTTTGAATACTAGCTGTGCCCGCGACTTCGTTCGCGTGCTTGTCGGAAACTAAAATGCGTCGCTTAGATAAAAGTACATTTAATCATTGCCCTGCGTTAACTTACTGACGCTGTAGAAAATAAGAAGAGAGTAATGCAAAGTACTGACTATGTCTCATACTAAAGTTTAGATGCCCATCCATCTAAACTTTAGTATGTTTGTTAATCAACCACGTCAGAACGGCCGAACGGATCTTGAAGAAATTTGAAACAGGTACATTATAGTTGACAGGCAGACAGATTGTCGTGGGCGCGTTCGTGTTCCACGCGCGCCTCAAAGATATGTCAGCAACAATTAAGGGGCCCCAAAGGGACGTCTGCCGGGGCTGAGGGTTGTCCGCAAGAGATACCATGGCCCCGAAACACAAAGGGCTAAGAAGGAACGTGGGTGGTTTTTAGTCAGTAGAAGTCTGACACTTTCTTCCGCTCCGCCCAGAGCGGGATGAGTCATTTGATAATTTACGAACCACAAAAAAAAGGGGGGATTAGAGGGTGTTTCGAGAGGGTACCTGTACCGAATCTGGGACATCGAATCTGAAATGGCCGCCACCTCCTCCTGCGAAGCAGTAATGCTAGCGAAAGAGGTGGCGGAACGTGAGAGGGAGACAACCTCTCGTCCGTCGGAGACGCTCTGGGCATCGGGGGCCACGTGATGGCTTCCAGCCACCGTAGGCGCGGGCCTGTGAACGGTGAGTAACGGGCTAGTTAATTGTTCGTCCGTCCTATGACGATGAAGGCGCGTTCGTCTTCCACGCGCGTCTCAAAGAGATGTCAGCAACACTGAAGGGGCCCCCAAGGACCGACGCCCGTTGGGGCTGCGGGTTGTTCGAAAGAGATACCGCGGCCTCGACACATAGGGCCAACAACACACCACATCTATATGACGACATGGTTGGCGCAATGGCTGGACGATTAACAGTAGCACTGCGTGTCGCAGGTTCGATTCCCACACGGTACAAAAAAAATATGTCTTGGGTTTTATCTAATTTTAATTTAGTTTAAAAAAAAATAGTATTTTAATACTGTGTAATTGGTAAATTTTATTTGTTGACTATTCACGAAACATAATGTGTGTATGTTTACTATCACCGCGGTTCAGAAAATGACATCAAATGAATAACGCCATCTGTCGAAGACGAAGATAAACTGCTAAAAAAGAGCGATCAAACACTATAAGGTTTAGGCTATGTAGATTTTGAAAGCAGCGTCATTTAGACTTATATCTACGTACCTTTTGCTATCATAACTTTTTTAAAGTTATCTTGTGAAGGCATTTAGTAATAAGTACCATATTCGTTCAATAGATGTCGTTACTTGTCTTATTCTTGACCATAACGATAAGTTCTTCTTGAAAACTAAAAATTCATATATCTTTTGATAGAGAGCACCGATTACGATGAAACAAAGACTAAGTAATAGCCCAAGTTACGCACAATATTTATGTATAAAAGTTACCTACATTCGTTTCGTAAATTTGACGTGATGCTTAGTCATCGAAACAGACAAACAGATAAACAGACAAACAGACAAAAATTCCAAAAATGCTGGAAATGTGTTCTGTTGGTTATACTTTAATACCCTGACAATTTTTTTTTTTAATATTTTCGATGTACAAAAACGATTTCTCTACAGATTTATTATATGTATAGATAGATATAGATCAGCAGCTTTGCCCCACAGCAGAATACCGTAGGACATAACGCTGTGAAAATAACTAAAGTAGACTAACCGTGCTGTATCAACGTCAGTGAATTGTCTTACTTTTCTGACGGCGTATGCGGCCGAACTTAGCCTTCCCGCTAGGCTTGATATGTGTAATCCCCATTGTAATTTTGAATCTACTGTTATGCCCAGAAATACAGCAGAGTCGGCAGTTTCCAGCTCTTGATTGGCGAGGATAATAGTGGGACCTAGATTTCTGACATTGGGTAAAGCGAACTTAATTATTTTAGTTTTCTTGGCATTAAGAACAAGGTTGTTTGTTGTGAACCAATCCGTGACCATTGATAGCGTGCTATTTACGTCGTCAAAATTGTGTCTATTCCTATCTACTTTAAAGATAAGAGAGGTATCATCTGCAAATAGTACAACGTCACAAAAACCTTTTAAATAATATGGTAGATCATTAATATAAACCAAGAATAAAAATGGACCCAGTATTGAACCTTGAGGTACACCAAGCCGAACCGGTAGGCTGGAAGATTTCGCGCCATTTACGTCTACACATTGGAATCTATTTTGTAAATACGAATCTATCACATACAGAATGATACAGTCCTGAGTGCGCACAGCCAGGGACGAGCCCTCCGTTGCTACTGGCTGGAGGGCATCAGGGTTACATGTCTTCTGACAAGTACAGAGAGTATTACTGACAGTCATCAAGTCCACTTTGTCAACTAATTCGTTTGTAGCAAGAATATGCTCTTTAATTTGATTTTTTGAGCGATCATATTTAAAAGATATAGAGTTTAATGACCTATTCAGGGCCTGTATTTCTGATTGTAAGCGCTGAGTGTCCTTTTCATAAATATTTATACTATCTTCTAATTTAATCTGATAGTTATTTAAAGTATTAACAAGAGAAACACGTTCTTTCCTTAATTGAATATTTTTGGAATAATGTTTTTGGTTTTTCTTATATTTGTTAATTTTTTTAATGATTCTATTTAGTCGCGCATATTTCTTAATTTTATTGTAACTGATTTTATGGCAATTATGTTTCAATAAGGAATCCTCAGTTAGGTCAATTGTAATGATGGAATGAGGGTTAGACTTTTTATTTACTAATTCTTTATATAAATGGTCAGTCTCTATAGCCTGAGTGTGATCGTTTTCCCTTTTCAAATTTAAAAGTTTTGCATTAGCATGGATTAATTCATCCTCTTGGTCCCTAATTTTACATAAAGCCTCCTCATATAAGTTACTACAGTGGTTGAACCCATCCGTGACCACCCTTAGTTGATCCCGTTCATTGACAACATTCATGTATTCCTGATGAAGGTCTACTAGCTCCCGTTTTAAGCTTGAGTTTTTATTATTAACGTTAATGACCTCCTCCTCACTGTCTTCTCTTTCCTGTAAAAGTTGTTGGCATTGGACTTTTGAATCCTTCAGCTCTTGGAGGGCCGCTCTTAATTTTTGTTCCATATCTAAGGCAGTGGCCTTACGAGTCATTACAGGCATGGTTTCCGGATAGGTTACTGAAAATTGAAAATAAAGAAACGGTGAGAACTAAAAGGCTAGACCAACAAAGAAAATTTTGAGATGTAAGGGGAAAAAAAAATAAGAAAAAAGTTACTCAAAGAAGAGAGGTAGGCTGCTATATTAGCTCAAAAAGATTAATATTATCCTAAACAATATTAATTTTGATTTATTTTTATTGTATTAGAATTTTAGTCTGTCTCAAATCTAATTTTTGCCGTTATCGGGCACTCCAGCAGTATGTGGAGCACCGTTTCCTCCTTACCAGGCTCGCAGGCGCACGATGGGCTCTCTTTACACTTGAAACGACTCAAGTATGCAGAGAACCCACCGTGCCCCGTTAGTATTTGCGTGGTGATGCTGGAAGGGACCATTTTGCGCACTGTTTTGTACGCCGCAACAGCGTCCGGGAAAAAGATTTTTGTACCCGAGGCAGTCTCACCCGATCCGTACCTCCCGTTCCATTCGTCGAGCGTCTCTGACCGGATTCTTCGCTTGACGAATGAAACGGGGCACAGTTCGTAGTCCGGCTTCTTCTTCGACCTCAGTGTGGCCTCCTTCGCGAGCTGGTCGGCTCTTTCATTCCCCTCCAACCCGGCGTGGGCCTTGATCCAGAACAAGGAGACACTCTTGTTCTGGATCTTACAGCGTCGTATGGTGTCCCTAGTTTCCACAGCCAAAGGATGGGGGGAGCCTACGTTCGCAACCGATTGGAGGGCCGCCATGGAGTCGCTGAAGATGCCGAACGTTGTTTCACTGCTCTTGAGTACTTCTCCGGCCGCCCTTTGTAGGGCCAAAAGTTCCGCCTGGTAGACGGTGCAGTAGGACGGCAAAGCAAGTTTGAGGGCCTTAGTTTCGGTAACACCCTTCCACAGGGATAGCGCCGCCCCAACCTTGCCCTCAATCTTGCTGCCGTCCGTGAATATCCGCACAGCGAAATCGCTGTGGTTGTGGTATTGTTCCTCGTCTACCAGGCTTTCGAACTCCAAGTTAACTTGGTCCGCGGGGTGTGGAGCCTTTATCGCTGGAGCCATCCGCTCGATCTCCCTGCCTCCTAGCACTGGCTGGGGCACCCCCCTCTTGGCTTCGTACAATGCAGCCGCTTCTCGGATTCGAAGGTCGAGTGGGAGTATCCCAGCCAGCACCAGTGCCGAGTTTAGCGAGACCGTGCGGTAGGCTCTACAAAGCTTTTGGGCAAACCCCCTCTGGACCACGTTCAACTGTTTTTTGACCCCCAACTTCTTGGCAGCCGGTGCCCATGCGCTTGCGGCTTACAGAACAGTAGGCTCTATTGCAGCGGTATATATTGCCCTTATCACCTCCGGATGCAAGCCCCAACTGACCCGGGCTGCTCTGGCTAGCTGTTTATACATCGCTATCGCCTTTTTACAGACGATAGCTATGTGCTTGCCGAAGGTGAGTTTGGCGTCGATGGTCAGCCCCAATATCTTTATATCTTGGGACAAACCAATGTCGATCCCACCCATGTTCAAGCGCGGCGTGTCATACTTCAGCCTTCGCGTTATTACATCGCACAGGTTTTGTGCGGTGCGAAGTTAAGCCGATTTTTGACACCCACGCCCGAACATGTTCGAGAGCGGCATTGGCCCTCCCTTCGATTTCTAGCGCTGTATCCCCGTCGAACACCATCACCACGTCGTCAGCGAATGCCTGGCAGTGGTCACCCCTGTTCTCCAGCTGTTTTAGAAGTGGGTCCAGTATTAGGTTTCAAAAGATGGGACCTCCTATCGAACCCTGGACGCATCCTTTGCTGGTTCCTCTGCGGCTTTCTTCACCGGCGTATCTCACTGTGACTACCCGGTCGCTGAGATAGCTATCGACTACCCGTCTCAAGTTTACAGGACACTTTTCCTCAGCCAATCGTACTTTGATAATGGGCCACCACGCACTGTCGAAGGCTCCCTCAATGTCTAGAGACACAAGCGTGACAATTTTCTTTGCTGCCAGCTTCGTGCGGATGTGCTGCATAAGAGTATAGAGGGAGTCTTCCGTGCTTGTTTGGGGCATAAAGCCGTATTGACGAGTACTGATCCTGGGTAGTAAGTAAAACTTGAGGCGGGCAACCAGCATCTTTTCGTACACTTTCCCAAGGACAGGCAATAGCCCAATCGGCCTGTACGACTTGGGTACGGTGTACGAGACTTTGCCTGGCTTTCTGAGCACAACCACCGTTGCTTCCTTCCAGATCTTTGGGAAGTGGTGCAGTGCCAGGCATTTGTTCAGCAGTCCCAGGAAATAATTTCGGTCACAGTTAACCGCCTGGCTACAGATGTCAGCCGTGAAGCCGTCCGCACCCGGAGCCTTTTTTGGGTTGAAAGATCCCATGGACCTATCAAGCTCGCTTAGGGTAAACGGTGGGTCATGCTGTTCACCATGGCTCCACTCGTTTACCATTTCTGCCCGTTCTCTAATTTGGCGATGATCCATGGTATCCTCTTCCACTCGGTCCTCGGGATAAAATGTCTCAGCCAACAGCTCCACGGAACCCTTTGCGTTCAGTGGTTTACCTTCGATCTGAAGTGGTAGATCCTCCTCTCTCTTTCCTACTCTTCCCATCACCCTATAAATACCCTCCCAGACCCCTTCTCGATCCTGTTTCCCGCAGAACTCCATCCAACTCTCCGTTGCTGCTTTCATCGCTGCTGCCTCATATTTTTCTTTTTCTTTTATATACAGGTCTACAACCATCGCTCTCCGGACAGACGCGGCACTCCTGACTCGGCGTTTCCTAGTGGCGACCAGCTTCTTCATCTCTGCGAGTTCCTCAGACCACCACGGCAAGGTAAGTGTTTCTGTGTTGTTTTTTGAAGGAATTGTGTGTTGGCATGTGTGTGTAATAGCTTGTGTGTATGTGTTTATTGTGTCTTCCAAACAGTGTATATCAGTAACATTTGAAAGGTCCACTAGGGTCAACTTCTTTTCCTGCATAATTTGTGCCAGTTTCTCATGAAACTTGCCCCAATTTGCCTTCTTTGTATTATAAACCCTAGTGGTCCTCTCAATGCTAATGCCTTTTGATTTTTTAAGGTTTATGCTGAATGTAATGCCGTTATGGTCGGAACCCGTTAGACCCTCGTCGATCCGCCAGCCGTCCACCAGGTCCAGCATGTCCACCGAACAGGCCGTCACGTCCACGTGGCTGCAGAACCTGACACCTCCTCGAATGGTGTCGAAGGTGGGAATGTCCCCAGTGTTAAGGATGTGTAGCCCCAGCTCCCCCAGCGCTCCGCACATTTGCTCGCCTCTCGCGTCTTCACTGCTGCTACCCCACCAGGTGCTTTTCGCATTCGCGTCTCCTCCAATAACCATCCTGCTGGAGCCCAGCTCTCGCTCTATGCAACGGAGGTGCTCCAGGTATGGCTCCATGGGCTTGTCGGGCTCGAAGTAGAGGGACACCAGCGTGATCGTCCAGGCTCTGGTCCGTACTCTCACCACAACGATGTTATTTGTGGTGAGTTGCGGGTACTGCAGGACATCCAAGTCTTGGTCAAAAATGGCTATTGCCGCCTTTACAGTCCCTTCTCCTCCCTCTGAGCTCTGGAAGACCCTTACGCCCCGATGACCTCTCATCCTTCTTACTCCCCCAACATAGGGCTCCTGGAGCAACGCTATGGCGAGTTTGCGCTTTGTCGCCTCCAGTAGCAGCTCGTTTGTGGCTAGCTGGCTCCGTTGCAGGTTGGCCTGGACCATTTTGTACCTAGTGGTGGTTTCGGGGGCGCCCTTAGCAGTATGCTATGGAAGCTCGGGCCAGTGCGTCCCACCTCCGACGCACCGGGCAGTCGTTACTGAACGCGTTGTGCCCACTGTTCCCCAACTTGGATCTGGTGCAGTTTATGCACGCCGCTGCTTCACCGGTCAATCGGTCAGGGCAGTCCGCTCTGAAATGTGGGCCACCGCAGTGGCTACACAGATCGGCGGGCTCCTTACAGAGGCGTTTGCCGTGACCGTAACCCAATCAGCGGGTGCACTGCACCAGAGGCGTCTGGTCCTCTACGCGTACCCTCTGGAGGTCAATACGGAGTTTCTCGGCGTCAATTGCCCGCCTCCAGATTGCTGGGGATACACTGAGCACAACGTGGTTCATATGGGGATTTCGCGTCTTCCTCCGGTATTTCACGGTCATTCGTTGGTCCGCGTCGCCGAGGTCGTGAAAGTGCTCCCGGTTCTGGTTCTTAAGGGCTTTAATCACTTCCTCGTCAGTGTGTACGAGAAGCACGTCCCTAAGAACCAGAAGAGGGTCCCTGTTTGCCACTTCCTCGACGACGAGGTTTCCTCCGGCTGCCTTTAGTCGTTCCTTCAGCTTAGAACGTTCCTCTTTTGTCTCACATCCCATGATAATCTTCCTATCTTTTGCCTTTCGCACTTTCTCTACCCGCACCCAGCCTTCCTTAGCGTCCACCACTTTCCTGATCCTTTCCAGAACCTCGTCCCCAGTGTCCATTTCTTCCGTCGAGGAGACAACTACGGAATGCAGTGTCCTTCGCTCCCGGGCTTGTGCCCCAGTGTGACTTATACACACGGACGCGGCACTCGCGTAGGTCTTCTCCCCGACGGGAGCGGTATATTCCTTGCTAGCCAGACTGTCTCGCAGCCTCAATAACTCTTCGGAGTTCTCCTTTATAAGGGAAATGTGCTCCTTCATGGTCTGGACGAGCTCAGTCTGGCTAACAAGACTGTCCAGATGGGACTGGGGACCACAGTCAGCAGTGGACGTAGATTCCGGTACAGGTACAGGTGCGGGAGGAGCCTGACTTTGCTCCGACTCCTTCACCAGCTCGAAGAGCCGGTTTATAGCCTCGAGCACCGCAGTCTTGATATCGGATCTGAGGTTGCGCGAGTTGCCCAAATTGACCTTAGCCTTGTTTAGGCAAGCTCGCGCCTCCACAGTGCGACTGCGGTACCCGGCCTCCGGTTTCTTGAGTGGTGTGGCAGCGCCCACGGAAACCCGGCGCGTCGCCGAAGTGGCAGGGCCCTCCCGACGCACGGACGGAGTTTCGTCTCCGAAAGAAATTCTCCTCCTTGCGGTATCCGGCGAGGGACCCACCTTCTCCGTCGATCGCGGCGAGCTTCCGGAGCCCGCCGTCATCAGGGTAGCGGAGGGAGTGTGGAACATTTCAATAATAAAATCGAATACAATCTAAAATGACCCCTGTAATGAGGTGCTCAGAAAAGCCAATACTTGGGACGAAGAGGCTGAATTTGTCACGGGACACCGGATGATTCTGAGTCCCTGTAAAGGGGGGAACACAGAAGGTATTTAATAAATAAGACTCCGATAGAATAGTCGAAGCCTTTCCAGACTCAGTCAAACAAGTAAAATAAATAAAATAAAATCGAATTCCCTCCAACACAAAGTGGTTAATTTGGGTCAATTATGCGTTTGGGACAAAAATCGGAAATAATAAATTTTTGATAATTCCCAGTCCACCTTCCTGCTATAGACCAGAGGGCGGGTTGGGTGGGCAAAATTTTTTGCGAGCTAGCCGCACGTGCGATACGTCAAAAAACGCGTCTCCGCGCGGGCTAGCCGAATTACGGAAAAAAGTTATTAACGTTAGAAGAAAAATTTGGAATAATCCCCGAAAAACCAGTTTTTGGGGTAAAAAATGAAGGTAATCAACCCCCAATCTGGGCTTCGGGCTACGGATCGCGGCCTTCAACTCAGGGATGATAGCTGACTACAACTGAGACTATATAGAATATTTAAAAGTGAAGAAAGTTTTGAATCCGATTTATTATGAACGATTTCCTTATAAAAATTTCGAAAAATTTTCTAAGTGTCAGGGGGTGAAAATTTTTTGCGCGTGCGGTCGTCTCAAAATGGTCAGGGAGTAGGCGGAACACTACTCCAGTCGATTTACGCTGAAAACAGCTCAAAAATCGCGCACTGAAAACTGCTGATATCAATGGTTAGGGCCGTCTTCAACCCAGGCGGAAGATGCCCTTCTCCCTTCGACCACTCCTTCCAACGAGTGGACGAAAGTGGAAGGTAAGGGGAAGGGCAAAGGGAAGGGGAAGAAGTCGGCAACGGCCGTCCCTGCCAACCCTGCCGCGCCTGCCGTCCCCGCAAAAAAAGGGACGGGAAAGGGAAAGGGGCGGCTGGTCCCCCCGAAAACCGCGGCCGTCGTAGTGACGCTCACCGCGGAGGCTGCGGGACGAGGGGAGACCTATGCCTCCATCTTGGTGCGGGCGCGTGCAAACGCCGATCCCATGTCCTGCCGGCGGACCCAAGCCGGGGCTCGTATCTTCGAGTTCCCGGGGGCCGAGGGGAGTGCCCACGCGGACCTCTTCGCAGCAAAGCTGCAAGAGGTCATCGCGGACTCGGCGAAGGTGGCCCGGCCGGTCAAGTCGGCGGTCATAGAAGTGACGGAGTTGGATGACTCCGTCACCAAGGAGGAGGTAGTAGCGGCGGTCGCAGCGGTAGGGGGCTGTGGCGCAGCGGCGGTCCAAGGCCGGGACATAAGGCCCGGCCGCGGCGGAATGGGCACAATCCGCCTCGAGTGCCCAATCGCAGCCGCCAAAGCCGTCCTTGCAAAAGGACGGCTTCAAGTCGGCTTTAGCTCGGGTGCCGTTAGGGTACTCGAGGACCAGCCTCTGAGGTGTTTCCGGTGCTTCGGCATCGGCCACACCCGGCCCCTGTGTCCGTCCAAAGTAGATCGGTCGGACACCTGCTACCGCTGTGGCAAGGAGGGCCACAAAGCCTCCTCCTGCCAGGCCGCCACGCCGCACTGCGCGGTGTGTGCCGCCAGTGGCCGCCGGGCAGGCCACGTCATGAAGGGGGAGAAATGTAATCCCCCCCCTAAGCGTGGCAAAGCGCAGGCGCCGACCGGGCCTGCACCTGCTGTTGCCGCAAACACCGCCGTTCCTGCGGCGGCCGCGGAGGAGGGTGCGATGTCCGACTAATGGCCAGAGTCGAACATCGCATCCTTCAGGCGAACGCCAACCACTGCAGGACAGCCCAGGATCTGCTGATGCAGACCATGGCTGAGTGGTTGGTGGACTTGGCGGTGGTCGCCGAACCCTACTCGGTCCCCGGCCGTTGGCTGGGCGACCGGGATGGCCTAGTGGCGTTGGTGGCGCGGTCTTCCACAGACTCCCCTCCCCTCTCGCTCTTAGAGAGGGGACCGGGATACGTGGCCGCCGCGTGGGGAGAGATAGCGATGGTGGGAGTGTATTTCTCCCCAAACCGCCCTCTCTCGGACTTTGAGGATTTCTTAGAGATCCTCACTGCTGTCGTAGGGAGGGCGGCACCACGCCAGGTCGTGGTGCTCGGCGACCTAAACGCCAAGTCGGTGGCCTGGGGCAACCCGGCCGCCGGGTGCAACGTCCGGGGACGCGCCGCCCAGTTTTGGGCGGCCTCGTGCGGTGTGTCCCTCCTCAACAGGGGGGCGGTCCACACGTGTGTGCGGCAACAGGGCGGGTCGGTGGTGGACGTGTCGTTTGCCACCCCCGCGCTGGCCGCCCGCGTCGTGAATTGGCGGGTGGAGCTGGTGGAGACCTTGTCGGACCACCGTTACGTGCGGTTCGACATCTCCACACAGCGGGGAGGGGGGACGGCCCGTGCTGGGAAATCTCCCTTCCCGCGGTGGGCACTCACCCGCCTGGACCGGGAGGCAGCCAAGGAGGCCGCCTTCCTCCAGGACTGGCTTTCGCCTCCCCCTGTCGAGGAGGTCCCGGACGTTGACGCCGCAGCGGTGCGGCTCAGGGGGTCCTTGACTGAGGTGTGCAACTCCAGCATGCCTCGGTCACGCCGTCCGCCTCCCCGTCGTGCCGTGTACTGGTGGACGGAGGAGCTGGCGGAGCTCCGGGCCACCTGCGTGGCGGCCAGGAGGGCCTATGCACGGAGCCGGCGGCGCAGCGCCCAGAACCGAGTCCGGGCAGAGGAGGACCGCCTGTACGCCTCTTACCGAGAGGCTACGGCGGCCCTCAAGTCCGCGATGGGCGCTGCGCGGGACTCGGCGAGGGCCGAGATGCTGGAGGGTCTCGACAGGGACCCCTATGGGAGACCATATAAGGCGGCGCGGAACCAGCTCCGCCCCTATGGTCCCCCACTGTCCGAGACCCTCGAGCCGGCATTGTTGGATGGGGTGGTCCGGTCCCTGTTTCCGCGCAGGACCGACTTCGCCCCTCCAACAATGGATCCCCCGCAAGGGGCGGCTCCCCCGGAGGCAGAGGTCCCCCCGGCGACGGCGGCGGAATTCTACGCGGGGGTTCTGAACCTCCGCGCGAAGAAGACCGCCCCCGGACCGGACGGCGTCCCCGCAAGGGTGGTGGCGATCGCCGCCTCCCAAATGGAGGACAGGTTTCGGGAACTTTTCAGCGCGTGTTTTACGGCTGGGAGTTGGCGTGTTTCCTGGCCCCCCTCCCCTACCCGTGCCGTGAGGGTGGGAGGGGTCCGCCTTGCATTCGTCGGCGGGGGACTGGTAGCAAAGGCTATGCCAGTTTCCCAGTTCCCCTCCACTATGACGAAGCGGGAATGCCGCTGGGTCGTTTTAGTGGGTATACCGGGTTCGCCCGGGGAGTCCCACATACCCCTCCCGTCCCCCGGCGGAAGGGTATGCGTAACGCATTTTTTCCCAGCGTCAAAAAAAAAAAAAAAAAGGTTAGGTTAGGTTGGGGTGCGTCAGAATTCCTCCACGTGTGTCCAATGGTTGCTGGTCCCTCTCGATACGTCTGGAGGGAAGAGCAGCTGCTGGGCCGGTGCACCCTGGGCGCGGCAGTATCCTTCCTCGAGGAATGAGAAGAAATTCTTATTCCTCGGGGAATGGTACTGTCGTGGCTAATATTCTGGGCGGGGTTTCGCTCCTCGAAGTTCTCGGGGAGTGGATCGGGGTTTGGGTTCCTCCTTCATCTTGGATCGCGGCATTCGTTGCGCTCTGATACGCGTCTGCCCATCAGACGTGATTATGAGCGTGACGAATGGCCGTGGTCCGGGATGAGGGAGGGGCCCCGGCCCTGACTCGCTCCCCGAGGGCTTCGAGGAGTGAATTACTAATCGCGTACCGTCCGGTGGGTCCGCTCCGTGGGCCGTCGCGCGGCACACGGCGAAATACTGGCCGCGGTCTCGCCGCGGTGGTAGGACCAGACCTCCCTGGGTTGCGAGGAGGCCTGGTCAGCGGTAGCCTCCTTCTGCGGGTGCGTGCTCTCGCAGAGGGGGGAGGCGGGGCGGGCGCGGGAGGACGACCTCTCGCTGCGCCGCCCCGCAGCCGGAGAGGGGGGAGAAGGCTTCGTGCCCTCCCTCCTCTAGGTGGTGACGGGCGGGCGACAGGCACGGGGGTGCCTGCGCCTGTATTGCACTCCGTCACCTCCGCCTGCCGTTCCTGGCCCCCCTCCCCTACCCGTGGCGTGAGGGTGGGAGGGGTCCGACTTGCATTCGTCGGCGGGGGACTGGTAGCAAAGGCTATGCCAGTTTCCCAGTTCCCCTCCACTATGACGAAGCGGGAATGCCGCTGGGTCGTTTTAGTGGGTATACCGGGTTCGCCCGGGGAGTCCCACATACCCCTCCCGTCCCCCGACGGAAGGGTATGCGTAACGCATTTTTTCCCAGCGTCAAAAAAAAAAAAAAAAAAAAAAAAAAAAAAAAAAAAAAAAAAAAAAAAAAAAAGGTTAGGTTGGGGTGCGTCAGAATTCCTCCACGTGTGTCCAATGGTTGCTGGTCCCTCTCGATACGTCTGGAGGGAAGAGCAGCTGCTGGGCCGGTGCACCCTGGGCGCGGCAGTATCCTTCCTCGAGGACGTACTCTCGCAGAAGGAGGAGGCGGAGCGGGCGCGGGAGGACGACCCTCTCGCTGCGCCGCTCCGCAGACGGAGAAGGGGGAGAAGGCGTCGTGCCCTCCCTCCTCTAGGTGACGGGCGGGCGACAGGCACGGGGGTGCCTGCGCCCGCATTGCACCCGTCACCTCCGTCAGTCATTCCCGCCCCCCCACGCCCGTGAGGGTGTGAGGGGACCGCCTTGATATCGTCGGCGGGGGACTGGTTGTAAAGGCTGTGCCGGTTTCCCAGTCCCCCCGCCACTATGACGAAGCGGGAATGCCGCTGGGTCGTTTTAGTGGGTATACCGGGTTCGCCCGGGAGTCCCACATACCCCTCCCGTCCCCCGACGGGAGGGTATGCGTAATGCATTTTTTCCCAGCGTCAAAAAAAAAAAAAAAAAAAAAAAAAAAGGTTAGGTTGGGGTAGGGGTGCGTCAGAATTGGGGCCCCGTCTCCCCGAAACCGCAGAGAGCTATGGCCGTCAGAGTCATCAGGGGATATCGCACGATCTCCTACGAGGCGGCTTGCGTACTGGCCGGATCCCCGCCCTGGGACCTGGAGGCAAAAGTCCACGCGTCACTGCATCAGTGGCGCGAGGAACTGCGGGCGCGGGGCGAAAAGGGCTGATGCAGCGACACATGGAGTTGCGTCAGTCTCAGCTCCGCGAGGTCCTGGTGGCGGAATGGCGGGACAGGCTCTCACGCCCTACCGCCGGCCTCGATACCATCGAGGCGGTCCGGCCAGTACTCGAGCCCTGGCTCGGGAGAAGGCACGGCTCCCTGTCGTTTCGTGTGACGCAGGTGCTCTCGGGGCATGGTTGCTTCGGGAAGTACCTGTGTCGCATAAACAGGGAGCCGGACGCCCGGTGTCACCACTGCGTCGACTGCCGGGAGGACACGGTGCGGCATACGCTGGCAGAGTGTGCCGCTTGGGAGGAGCCGCGCCGTGCCCTCATCTCAGAAGTAGGCAGTGACCTGTCGCTGCCGGCCGTAGTCGAGTCTATGGTCGGCAGCGAGGAGGCCTGGGACGCGGTGGTAACCTTCTGCGAAACAGTCGTGTCGCAGAAGGAGGCTGCGGAGAGGGAGAGGGAGATTTCTTCCCCACACCCGATCCGCAGCAGACGCACCGGGCGTCGGCGGAGGGCGGATAACGCCCTCTTCCGGCCCCCCTAATTGGGTCCAGGGGACTTGGGCGACGGACTTGGGGACGTCCGTCGCCCCCCACACATCTGGACCCGAGGTGGCGGCGCGAAGTGTTCCACGCGCGCCCCTCTCAGACGTCGCGCGGGGGGAGTCTAACACCTCACTCCTCCCGCCGACCCGAGATTGAGGCCCGCAGAGGCGGGCCGGCACTAGCCGGGGGTCGCGGTAGTATCTTAAGTTCCCGCGGCCCCCCGGCGTAGGTGTGAGATGGAACACCGGGGTGGTTTTTAGTCAGTAAGAGTCTGACAGACCCCTCCGCCCCCCCAGGGTGGGGGACATCCATGAGGATTTTCCACCCCGGAAAAAAAAAAAAAGGTTAGGTTGCCCGGTGGACTCCCCCTCGGCATACCGGCCCATCGTTCTGCTCGATGAGGTCGGTAAGCTGTTCGAGGGGATTGTCGCCGGGAGGCTGGAGAGCCACCTGCGGGGGGTAGGGCCGGATCTGTCGGACGCTCAATACGGTTTCCGTCGTGGGCGTTCGACGATCGACGCGCTGGCCCTACTCAAGGGCCAGGTGAAGGAGGTGGTGGAGGCGGGGGACGGAGTGCTGGCGGTGTCATTCGACATTGCCAACGCCTTCAACTCCGTCCCCCACTCGACGATATTGGAGGCACTCCGGTATCACGGAGTGCCCCAATACCTGAGGAGCCTGCTCGCAAACTACTTGGAGGGCCGAGAGGTCCTCCTCGTAGACAGAGCAGGTGCGGTGAGGCGGTACGCTGCTGAGTCCGGTGTTCCACAGGGGTCGGTGCTTGGCCCCCCCTTGTGGAACATTGGATTCGATTGGCTGTTGCGGGGAGCCCTCCTCCAGGGCACGAGTGTCATCTGTTACGCGGATGACACTCTGCTCACTGCACGGGGGAGGAGCTTCGGAGAAGCGGCCATTTTGGCCTCGGCTGGCGGATCCTTGGTGGCAGAGAGGATCCGCCGCCTGGGATTGAGGGTGGCGCTGCACAAAACGGAGGCCGTGTTCTTTCGCGGTCCCCGGCAGCGCTGCCCTGCCGACGCCCACATCGTCGTGGAGGGCGTCCGTATAGGGGTCCAGCCCCAGATGAAATATCTGGGGCTGGACCCCTCCACTATGACGAAGCGGGAATGCCGCTGGGTCGTTTTAGTGGGTATACCGGGTTCGCCCGGGGAGTCCCACATACCCCTCCCGTCCCCCGGCGGAAGGGTATGCGTAACGCATTTTTTCCCAGCGTCAAAAAAAAAAAAAAAAAAAAAAAAGGTTAGGTTGGGGTCGGGGTGCGTCAGAATTCCTCCACGTGTGTCCAATGGTTGCTGGTCCCTCTCGATACGTCTGGAGGGAAGAGCAGCTGCTGGGCCGGTGCACCCTGGGCGCGGCAGTATCCTTCCTCGAGGAATGAGAAGAAATCACATCACCTCGCCAGCGCCGCCTTTGGCCGCCGGACGTTGGACGCGCTCGGGCCGGTCCTGCAGGGCTGGCTCGAGCGGTCTCTCTGTGCCTTCGTAGTTATCATTTTTATCTTGCCTTGTTACTACGAATCAGCGGAATTTTAATATGTCTTTTAATATGCCTTCGCGGGACGCCTGCGGGCGATTTTTAAAACAAAAAGGCCCTTCTCAGGGCCAACCCAAAGGCCCTTCTCAGGGCCCACCCAAAGGCCCTTCTCAGGGCCAACCCAAAGGCCCTTCTCAGGGCCAACCCAAAGGCCCTTCTCAGGGCCAACCCAAAGGCCCTTCTCAGGGCCAACCCAAAGGCCCTTCTCAGGGCCAACCAAAAGGCCCTTCTCAGGGCCAACCCAAAGGCCCTTCTCAGGGCCACCCCGACGCTCCGGCGTCAGAAACTAGCCGCGCGCCGTCTGCGGCTAGCTTCTTTGGAGGGGCGGATGACATACTAATCAGCGAGTCGTCTGACAACGATTCGCAGAGTCCCATGTCGTTGGGCTCGTGGACGCCCAACGCCAGGTTGACCTGGCGCGGAAGACGCAGCTCCAGCTAGAGCTGGAGGAGCGGGTTGCCGCGAAGGAGAAGCGGGCGCACCTCGCTCGGGCCAAGTCCGGGTACGGTGCGTCTCGCGTTCTGTACGCGGACCACTCTCTGGCCGAGCTGGAGAAAATGGCGGAGGAGGACGAGGAGGAGATTGTGGAGGTCGCCTCTAAGTCCTCCAATCTGAAGGGGACCTTCCAGAAGGCCCTCAAATGCAGGGCCGCGAGCATGCGCGGTGTCGTCGCGGAGCTGGTCCAGCGCACGACCACCGACGAGACGCGGCAACTGCAGGCGAGAGTGGATCGCCTGCAGTCGGAGGTCAGCCAGCTTCATCTGAAGCTAGCTGAAGCCACGGCCCGGCCACAGCAGGCCGAGGCGAGCCCTGTGGCAGATGGCGCTGCCTCGGCCCGGCCACAACAGGCCAAGGCGAGGCCTGCAGCGGAGGGCCCCTCCTCCAACCTTGAGGATATCATCCGCAAGGTAGTAATGGAGGAGAGGGCCTTCACGAGGGCCTGCCTAGCAGGCATTGAGGACCGGCTCCTGCCGGAGAAGCGCCTCCGACCGCCGCTTGCGGCGGATGACAGGCGGTCTGAGCCGGGACCGTCCTCAACCCAGACGGTATAGTATTTATTGAGATTTATACTTACACTTTTACTAATCATCCTCATCTTTCATAAAATGTCCTTTTTACGTCTCATTTCGCGCCTTGGCGACAACTATTTTTGTTGGCAGTCTTATAATCGATCTTATTCGATTTATTAACGTTGTTTTTACTGTTTTAAAATATTAAATCTTATAATTTTTCATTGTTTACTTTTCGTGTGACATAACGTCAATTGTCAATATGTCATTTACTTTTTCTTTTAATTTGTGTCATAGTTTTTCTTAGTGGTTAGAACTATGAAGGTTACATTTGATTTATATAATTTAATTTATTTTTATTAATATATTAGCTCAAATAATGTAATTTATTGATAAGCCCCACGTTGGGCGCCAAACTGTCGTGTTACTTACCCCTAACAAGTAAAAGAGGGTAAGTAATTTAACAATTGAATTTAATTTAGAGGTAAGAGGTAAAAAATACAAATAAATCTATAAAAACACGAACCTTCCTAACTCACGCTTTGCACAATAAAACTGCTCCAGGGTAGGTAAATCTCGAAGGCTGGCCAGCAGATTACGGGCAAGTCCTTTAGGGAGGCCCGGAGAATATGTTGGAGGTACTTCGCGTCGCGAGGATCACGGGCGACTCCTTTAGGGAGGCCCGGAGGATACGTTGGAGGTACTTCGCGTCGCGAGGATCACGGGCGACTCCTTTAGGGAGGCCCGGAGGATACTTTGGAGGTACTTCGCGATGGTTCTTCTTAAGAACTCAGAACTTGTAGACGTGATGATTCCTCTTCAGAAACCAGATCTCAACTGGAGGGCATCCTTCAGAAATCCCTTTTTATAAAACAATCTCTCCGTTTTTTTCCACCCAATTGTCTTTTAATTCTTTCCAGAATTTAAGTTCTTGAAATCAAAAATTGTGAGTTGCCTGTATTTAAAACGGCCTGTATTATTCAGTCAAAAACTTCCTCAAAGAATTTCTGTGAGCGTGTTAATTAATTTTATAAGCGTGAGTTACAAACAAAAATTTTCTCGGGGTCTTTGGGGAAATATAGTATTTATTGAGATTTATACTTACACTTTTACTAATCATCCTCATCTTTCATAAAATGTCCTTTTTACGTCTCATTTCGCGCCTTGGCGACAACTATTTTTGTTGGCAGTCTTATAATCGATCTTATTCGATTTATTAACGTTGTTTTTACTGTTTTAAAATATTAAATCTTATAATTTTTCATTGTTTACTTTTCGTGTGACATAACGTCAATTGTCAATATGTCATTTACTTTTTCTTTTAATTTGTGTCATAGTTTTTCTTAGTGGTTAGAACTATGAAGGTTACATTTGATTTATATAATTTAATTTATTTTTATTAATATATTAGCTCAAATAATGTAATTTATTGATAAATAAATTACATTATTTGAGCTATAGTCTCTGTAAGACTGCTGGTTTCTGAAGAGGAATCATCACGTCTACAAGTTCTGAGTTCTTAAGAAGAACAGTCCAAGGCCGGGACATAAGGCCCGGCCGCGGCGGAATGGGCACAATCCGCCTCGAGTGCCCAATCGCAGCCGCCAAAGCCGTCCTTGCAAAAGGACGGCTTCAAGTCGGCTTTAGCTCGGGTGCCGTTAGGGTACTCGAGGACCAGCCTCTGAGGTGTTTCCGGTGCTTCGGCATCGGCCACACCCGGCCCCTGTGTCCGTCCAAAGTAGATCGGTCGGACACCTGTTACCGCTGCGGCAAGGAGGGCCACAAAGCCTCCTCCTGCCAGGCCGCCACGCCGCACTGCGCGGTGTGTGCCGCCAGTGGCCGCCGGGCATGCCACGTCATGAAGGGGGGGAGGTGCAATCCCCCCCCTAAGCGTGGCAAAGCGCAGGCGCCGACCGGGCCTGCGCCTGCTGTTGCCGCAAACACCGCCGTTCCTGCGGCGGCTGCGGAGGAGGGTGCGATGTCCGACTAATGGCCAGAGTCGAACATCGCATCCTTCAGGCGAACGCCAACCACTGCAGGACAGACCAGGATCTGCTGATGCAGACCATGGCTGAGTGGTTGGTGGACTTGGTGGTGGTCGCCGAACCCTACTCGGTCCCTGGCCGTTGGCTGGGTGACCGGGATGGCCTAGTGGCGTTGGTGGCGCGGTCTTCCACAGACTCCCCTCCCCTCTCGCTCTTAGAGAGGGGACCGGGATACGTGGCCGCCGCGTGGGGAGAGATAGCGATGGTGGGAGTGTATTTCTCCCCAAACCGCCCTCTCTCGGACTTTGAGGATTTCTTAGAGATCCTCACTGCTGTCGTAGGGAGGGCGGCACCACGCCAGGTCGTGGTGCTCGGCGACCTAAACGCCAAGTCGGTGGCCTGGGGCAACCCGGCCGCCGGGTGCAACGTCCGGGGACGCGCCGTCCAGTTTTGGGCGGCCTCGTGCGGCGTGTCCCTCCTCAACAGGGGGGCGGTCCACACGTGTGTGCGGCAACAGGGCGGGTCGGTGGTGGACGTGTCGTTTGCCACCCCCGCGCTGGCCGCCCGCGTCGTGAATTGGCGGGTGGAGCTGGTGGAGACCTTGTCGGACCACCGTTACGTGCGGTTCGACATCTCCACACAGCGGGGAGGGGGGACGGCCCGTGCTGGGCAATCTCCCTTCCCGCGGTGGGCACTCACCCGCCTGGACCGGGAGGCAGCCAAGGAGGCCGCCTTCCTCCAGGACTGGCTGTCGCCTCCCCCTGTCGAGGAGGTCCCGGACGTTGATGCCGCAGCGGTGCGGCTCAGGGGGTCCTTGACCGAGGTGTGCAACTCCAGCATGCCTCGGTCACGCCGTCCGCCTCCCCGTCGCGCCGTGTACTGGTGGACGGAGGAGCTGGCGGGGCTCCGGGCCACCTGCGTGGCGGCCAGGAGGGCCTACGCACGGAGCCGGCGGCGCAGCGCCCAGAACCGAGTCCGGGCAGAGGAGGACCGCCTGTACGCCTCTTACCGAGAGGCTACGGCGGCCCTCAAGTCTGCGATGGGCGCTGCGCGGGACTCGGCGAGGGCCGAGATGCTGGAGGGTCTCGACAGGGACCCCTATGGGAGACCGTATAAGGCGGCGCGGAACCAGCTCCGCCCCTATGGTCCCCCACTGTCTGAGACCCTCGAGCCGGCATTGTTGGATGGGGTGGTCCGGTCCCTGTTTCCGCGCAGGACCGACTTCGCCCCTCCAACAATGGATCCCCCGCAAGGGGCGGCTCCCCCGGAGGCCGAGGTCCCCCCGGTGACGGCGGCGGAATTCTACGAGGGGGTTCTGAACCTCCGCGCGAAGAAGACCGCCCCCGGACCGGACGGCGTCCCCGCAAGGGTGGTGGCGATCGCCGCCTCCCAAATGGAGGACAGGTTTCGGGAACTTTTCAGCGCGTGTTTTACGGCTGGGAGGTTCCCGAAACTCTGGAAGGAGGGGCAGCTCTGCCTCCTCCGAAAAGAGGGACGCCCGGTGGACTCCCCCTCGGCATACCGGCCCATCGTTCTGCTCGATGAGGTCGGTAAGCTGTTCGAGGGGATTGTCGCCGGGAGGCTGGAGAGCCACCTGCGGGGGGTAGGGCCGGATCTGTCGGACGCCCAATACGGTTTCCGTCGTGGGCGTTCGACGATCGACGCGCTGGCCCTACTCAAGGGCCAGGTGAAGGAGGCGGTGGAGGCGGGGGACGGAGTGCTGGCGGTGTCATTCGACATTGCCAACGCCTTCAACTCCGTCCCCCACTCGACGATATTGGAGGCACTCCGGTATCACGGAGTGCCCCAATACCTGAGGAGCCTACTGGCAGACTACTTGGAGGGCCGAGAGGTCCTCCTCGTAGACAGAGCAGGTGCGGTGAGGCGGTACGCTGCTGAGTCCGGTGTTCCACAGGGGTCGGTGCTTGGCCCTCCCTTGTGGAACATCGGATTCGATTGGCTGTTGCGGGGAGCCCTCCTCCAGGGCACGAGTGTCATATGTTACGCGGATGACACTCTGCTCACTGCACGGGGGAGGTGCTTTGAAGACGCGGCCATTTTGGCCTCGGCTGGCGGATCCTTGGTGGCGGAGAGGATCCGCCGCCTAGGATTGAGGGTGGCGCTGCAAAAAACGGAGGCCGTGTTCTTTCGCGGTCCCCGGCAGCGCTGCCCTGCCGACGCCCACATCGTCGTGGAGGGCGTCCGTATAGGGGTCCAGCCCCAGATGAAATATCTGGGGCTGGTGCTGGACGACAGGTGGCGCTTCGGCCCGCATTTCAGCGGGCTGTCGACGCGCCTGTTGAAGGCCGCGGACGCCCTCTCATGGCTCCTCCCAAACCTGGGGGGGCCAAAGGCAAAGTGCCGGCGCCTCTATGCCGGCATTTTGCGGAGCATGGCCCTTTACGGGGCCCCCATCTGGGCGGACTCCCTACATAGGAGGGAGAATGCGACCGCCATCCGCAGGCCCCAACGGGCCATTGCACAGCGGGTGGCGAGAGCGTACCGCTCAGTGGGATTTTCGGCGGCGTGCGCTCTGGCCGGCACCCCTCCATGGGAATTGGAGGCGTGGGTGCTCGCCAGAGTGTACGAGTGGACGGCCCGCCGAAGGGCGCTTGGTGAGCGCCCCATGGGCGAAGAGCGGGAGGCGGTGCGGCGAGAGGCGAAAGACGTCATCGTCCTCAATTGGACGGAGGACCTCGCCAGCGCCGCCTTTGGCCGCCGGACGTTGGACGCGCTCGGGCCGGTCCTGCAGGGCTGGCTCGAGCGGCCCCACGGTTTCCTCTCTTTCCGTCTGGTGCAGGTGTTGTCCGGGCATGGCTGCTTCGGATCGCACCTGCACCGGATCGGTAGGGAGGAAACCCCGGCATGCCACGAATGCGGCGCGGCGGAGGACACGGCGCAGCACACCCTCGAGGGGTGCCCGGCGTGGTCCGAGCGGCGCTGCGGCCTCACCGCGGTGGTCGGACCGGACCTCTCGCTTCCCGGCGTGGTTGACGCCATGCTGAGGAGCGAGGAGGCCTGGTCAGCAGTAGCCTCCTTCTGCGAGGACGTACTCTCGCAGAAGGAGGAGGCGGAGCGGGCGCGGGAGGACGACCCTCTCGCTGCGCCGCTCCGCAGACGGAGAAGGGGGAGAAGGCGTCGTGCCCTCCCTCCTCTAGGTGACGGGCGGGCGACAGGCACGGGGGTGCCTGCGCCCGCATTGCACCCGTCACCTCCGTCAGTCATTCCCGCCCCCCCACGCCCGTGAGGGTGTGAGGGGACCGCCTTGATATCGTCGGCGGGGGACTGGTTGTAAAGGCTGTGCCGGTTTCCCAGTCCCCCCGCCACTATGACGAAGCGGGAATGCCGCTGGGTCGTTTTAGTGGGTATACCGGGTTCGCCCGGGAGTCCCACATACCCCTCCCGTCCCCCGATGGGAGGGTATGCGTAATGCATTTTTTCCCAGCGTCAAAAAAAAAAAAAAAAAAAAAAAAAAAAAAAAAAAAAAAAAAAAAAAAAAAAAAAAAGGTTAGGTTAGGTTTCGGTGGGGTCCGAATCGCTGTCGGGTCTACCATGAAGTACCTGGGATTGGTGCTCGACAGCCGGTGGGACTTCGGACCTCACTTCCGGCGGCTGGCGCCCAAGTTGTTGGGCGCGGCCGGGGCGCTGTCAACGCTGCTTCCCAATCTGGGGGGCCCGAGCGCCGCCTGTAGGCGGCTCTACGTGGGGATCGTGCGATCGATGGCCCTTTACGGGGCCCCGATCTGGGCGGCTGACCTGACGGCCGGCACTATTGCTGTTCTGCGGAGACCGCAGCGTGCGATGGCCGTCAGAGTCATAAGGGGGTATCGCACGATCTCCCACGAGGCGGCCGGAGTACTGGCCGGATCCCCGCCCTGGGACCTCGAGGCAAAAGTACTCGCGTCACTTTATCGGTGGCGCGAGGAAATGCGGGCGCGTGGCGAGCGACCGATGCAGCGACACATGGAGTTGCGTCGGTCGCAGCTTCGCGCGGCCCTGGTGGCGGAGTGGCGGGAGAGGCTTTCGCGCCCTACCGCCGGCCTCGTCACCATCGAGGCGATCCGGCCAGTACTCGAGCGCTGGCTCGAGAGGAGGCACGGCTCCCTGTCGTTTCGGGTGACACAGGTGCTTACCGGGCATGGTTGCTTTGGGAAGTACCTGTGTCGCATAAACAGGGAGCCGGACGCCCGGTGTCACCACTGCGTCGACTGTCTGGAGGACACGGCGCGGCACACAGTGGCAGAGTGTGCCGCTTGGGAGGAACCGCGCCGTGCCCTCGTCTCTGGAGTAGGCAGTGACTTGTCGCTGCCGGCCGTGGTCGAGAAGATGGTCGGCAGCGTCGAGTCCTGGGACGCGGTGGTGTCCTTCTGTGAAGCAGTCGTCTCGCAGAAGGAGGCTGCGGAAAGGGAGCGGGAGGTCAACTCCCCGCACCCGGCCCGCAGCAGACGCACTGGGCGCAGGCGGAGGGCGGATAGCGCTCTCTTCCGGCCCCCCTGAATGGGTTCGGGATACCCGAACCCGAGGTGGCGGGCGCGCGGCGTGTCCGCACGCGCCCTTCTGAGGCGAGGCCGCAAGGCCAGGCTCCAGCCGGGGGTCGCGGAAGTATCTTCTGTTCCCGTGACCCCCGACGTAGGAGAGTGAAGGACACGGGTGGTTTTTAGTCAGTACGAGTCTGACAGACCCCCCTGCCCCTTAGGGGCGGGGGACATCCATGAGGATTTTCCACCCAAAAAAAAAAAAAAAAGGTTAGGTTAGGTTCCGGTGTTCCACAGGGGTCGGTGCTTGGCCCCCCCTTGTGGAACATCGGATTCGATTGGCTGTTGCGGGGAGCCCTCCTCCAGGGCACGAGTGTCATCTGTTACGCGGATGACACTCTGCTCACTGCACGGGGGAGGAGCTTCGGAGAAGCGGCCATTTTGGCCTCGGCTGGCGGATCCTTGGTGGCTGAGAGGATCCGCCGCCTGGGATTGAGGGTGGCGCTGCACAAAACGGAGGCCGTGTTCTTTCGCGGTCCCCGGCAGCGCTGCCCTGCCGACGCCCACATCGTCGTGGAGGGCGTCCGTATAGGGGTCCAGCCCCAGATGAAATATCTGGGGCTGGTGCTGGACGACAGGTGGCGCTTCGGCCCGCATTTCAGCGGGCTGTCGACGCGCCTGTTGAGGGCCGCGGACGCCCTCTCATGGCTCCTCCCAAACCTGGGGGGGCCAAAGGCAAAGTGCCGGCGCCTCTATGCCGGCATTTTGCGGAGCATGGCCCTTTACGGGGCTCCCATCTGGGCGGACTCCCTACATAGGAGGGAGAATGCGACCGCCATCCGCAGGCCCCAACGGGCCATTGCACAGCGGGTGGCGAGAGCGTACCGCTCAGTGGGATTTTCGGCGGCGTGCGCTCTGGCCGGCACCCCTCCATGGGAATTGGAGGCGTGGGTGCTCGCCAGAGTGTACGAGTGGACGGCCCGCCGAAGGGCGCTTGGTGAGCGCCCGATGGGCGAAGAGCGGGAGGCGGTGCGGCGAGAGGCGAAGGACGCCATCGTCCTCCATTGGACGGAGGACCTCGCCAGCGCCGCCTTTGGCCGCCGGACGTTGGACGCGCTCGGGCCGGTCCTGCAGGGCTGGCTCGAGCGGCCCCACGGTTTCCTCTCTTTCCGTCTGGTGCAGGTGTTGTCCGGGCATGGCTGCTTCGGATCGCACCTGCACCGGATCGGGAGGGAGGAAACCCCAGCGTGCCACGAATGCGGCGCGGCGGAGGACACGGCGCAGCACACCCTCGAGGGGTGCCCGGCGTGGTCCGAGCGGCGCTGCGGCCTCACCGCGGTGGTCGGACCAGACCTCTCGCTTCCCGGCGTGGTTGACGCCATGCTGGGGAGCGAGGAGGCCTGGTCAGCAGTAGCCTCCTTCTGCGAGGACGTACTCTCGCAGAAGGAGGAGGCGGAGCGGGCGCGGGAGGACGACCCTCTCGCTGCGCCGCTCCGCAGACGGAGAAGGGGGAGAAGGCGTCGTGCCCTCCCTCCTCTAGGTGACGGGCGGGCGACAGGCACGGGGGTGCCTGCGCCCGCATTGCACCCGTCACCTCCGTCAGTCATTCCCGCCCCCCCACGCCCGTGAGGGTGTGAGGGGACCGCCTTGATATCGTCGGCGGGGGACTGGTTGTAAAGGCTGTGCCGGTTTCCCAGTCCCCCCGCCACTATGACGAAGCGGGAATGCCGCTGGGTCGTTTTAGTGGGTATACCGGGTTCGCCCGGGGAGTCCCACATACCCCTCCCGTCCCCCGACGGGAGGGTATGCGTAACGCATTTTTTTTTTTTTTTTTTTTTTTTTTTGTTTTGGCAGGAGTGGGAAATCCCCACGGACACCTCGACTACCTCACAGGCTGTGAGATAGTCGAGGTAGTGCCGGACTCGAACCGGCTAAAACCACACTCCTGCCCCACCAGTGTTCCTCTAACGTGGTTAGAGCTCTTGTCTGCGTTTGTATTTTTCTTTATTAGCGACTGTTTTATAGGTGGCCGAAGAGACCGGGCTCTATGTTCTAGTTCCTACTTTTCATTTTTTGTACAGTTTTTTAATATGTTTTCTATAATACTACTATAAATATTTATTTTTACTTTATTCTTTTGTCTATATATTTTACTACTTTTTACTAATATGTATCTATGTTTTACTACTATATTTGATAATATCATATTACTGTTTTAATACTTAGTTACGTTTTATTTACCTATCCCATATTTATCAGTCATTTACTATTATACTTTACACATTATTTTTGGATTTACTTTCTTTTGTTTTCTTTTCAACATTTCAGTTTAATTATTATTATAATATCGCCACTATATCTCTATAAAATATACCTGGATATTATTTTATTTTACTCTTAATGTTTGACTGATTTATACAGAGTTTTTCGCCCACTTCAACACAACTTGTCGATTTCACTGGAGTTGACTTAATTCTCAGCATAATTTTTGCCACTTTCTCAAGAAAGTGACTCGAATCTCCGTTTTCCATTAAGTCAACCCCAGTGGATCGCTCAATGCGTCTGCAATCTGGTTCAAGTGTCGGAGTGAACTTCTCTGTGTACGCGGAAGTGGGAGCCTCGACCACTTTAGCAATACGCAATAGTTGCTCGTGCGAATGCGTCCCACTTCCTACGTATCGGGCATTCTTCACTAAACGCATTGTGCGAGTGTTCCCCCAGCTTGGCTCTGGTGCAGTTGACGCACACCGCTGCTTTGCCGATCTGCTTGTCTGGGCAGTCCGACCTAAGGTGCGGACCACCGCAGTGACTGCACAGATCAGCTGGCTCCGTGCACAGGCGTTTGCCGTGCCCGTATGCCAAGCAGCGGGTACACTGCACCAGAGGCGTCTGGTCTTCGACCCGCACTCGCTGGAGGTCAATCCGAAGCTTGCCTCCAGCGAGTGCCCGCCTCCAGATTGCGGGGGTCACACTCAGCACAATGCTGTTCGTGTGTGGGTTACGTGACCGTTTACGGAACTTTATCGCCATTTTCTGTTCCCCGTCGCCGAGGCCGTGGAATAACTCCCGGTTCTGATTCCTAAGGGCATGCAATACTTCCTCGTCACTGTGGATCAGCAACACGTCCCTAAGAATCAGAAGCGGGTCTCTGTTCTTCACTTCCTCGACGACGAGGTTCTCTCCGGCCGCCTCCAATCGCGCTTTGAGTTTATGTCTCTCCTCCATTGTTGCGCACCCCATAATCACCTTCTGGTCCTTTGCTTTTCGGACCCTCTCTACACGCACCCAGCCCTCCTTTGCGTCCACTGCCTTCCTGACTCTCTCGAGTATCTCGGCCCCCGTATCCGTCTCCTGTGTAGAGGAGACGACCACGGAGTGTAGCGTCGTTCGCTCCAAGGCCTGTGCCCCGGTGTGGCACTTATTGACGGCCGCTACACTTGCGTAGGTAGTCTCCCCCACAATTTCCTTGCTCGCCAGACTGTCTCGGAGTCTCTCGAGTTTCTCGGAGTTGTCTTTCAACTCCGAGATATGCTCCTTTATGGTGTTGAGGAGCTCAGTCTGGCCAGCAAGAACTTCGACAGAAGAGGGTGGGGGACAGTGGTCAGCAGTGGGTGCGGGAACCGGCACGGCTATGGGTGCGGGAGGGGCCTTGTCGAGCTCGGACTCCTTGACCAGCTCAAACAGCCGGTTTATGGCTTCGAGCACCGCAGTTTTAATCTCGGCCTTGAGATTGCGAGAGTTGCCTAAATTAAGCTTTGCCTTATTTAGGCAAGCTCTCGCTTCCGCAATGCGACTGCGGTGTCCGGCCTCCGGCTGCGTGAGCGGCCCTGAAGCAGCGACAGGGGCTCGGCGCGTCGATGGAGTAGCAAGGCTCTCCTTGGACGCGAGGGGTATATCGTCTCCGAATACAATCCTCCTCCTCGCGTCAAGAGTCGTGGGCCCCGCTTTCTCCGCCGATCGCGGCGAGCCACTGGAGCCCTGAGACCTTATGGTGCTTGATGGGGTGCGGAACATGGCAACGGGTTGGAGCAGATAGAATCAACACAGACCCCTGTAAAGAGGAGGTCCGGAAAAATATATCTGCTCGGGAGAAGAGATGCTCGTATACGCAAGACACTGGGAATACTGAGATCTGTGACCCTGTAAAGGGGGGAAAACAGAAATAGAACAATCAATAAAATCAAATGTATACAAATAAACAAATTCTAATAATAACAAATTATAATAATAACAAATTCTAATAATAACAAATTCTAACAATAACAAATAAAACTAGATAAAACAAGTCAACTGTCAAAGTCGAAAACGACTGTCAAAACGATTAAAATTATTAATATGTAAAAATGCGCGTAACTGACCAACGCTATGTCAGAGTAAGGTCAAAAAACGAAATTCTCCCTTCAAACACTCAGAATGACTAAAGTTAGGCTAAAAAAGACTTTGAAAATTTTGCCGACCTCTCTCCGTTTTCCTTCTACCTATATCTATAGAACAGAGGGTGGGAGGGTGGGCAAAATTTTTTGCGAGCTAGCCGCACGTGCGATACGTCAAAAAACGCGTCTCCGCGCGGGCTAGCCGAATTACGGAAAAAAGTTATTAACGTTAGAAGAAAAATTTGGAATAATCCCCGAAAAACCAGTTTTTGGGGTAAAAAATGAAGGTAATCAACCCCCAATCTGGGCTTCGGGCTACGGATCGCGGCCTTCAACTCAGGGATGGTAGCTGACTACAACTGAGACTATATAGAATATTAAAAAGTGAAGAAAGTTTTGAATCCGAATTATTATGAACGATTTCCTTATAAAAATTTCGAAAAATTTTCTAAGTGTCAGGGGGTGAAAATTTTTTGCGCGTGCGGTCGTCTCAAAATGGTCAGGGAGTAGGCGGAACACCACTCCAGTCGATTTACGCTGAAAACAGCTCAAAAATCGCGCACTGAAAACTGCTGATATCAATGGTTAGGTTAGGTTAGGTTTTTTTTTTTTTTTTTTTTTTTTTTTTTTTTTTTTTTGTTTTGGCAGGAGTGGGAAATCCCCACGGACACCTCGACTACCTCACAGGCTGTGAGATAGTCGAGGTAGTGTCGGACTCGAACCGACTAAAACCACACTCCTGCCCCACCAGTGTCCCTCTAACGTGGTTAGAGCCCTTGTCTGCGTTAATATTTAGCCTTTATTAGCTACTGTTTTATAGGTGGCCGAAGAGACCGGACTCTATGTTCTAGTTCCTACTTTTATATTTGTACAGTTTTTGATGCCTTCTATATACTACTTTAATGTTTATTTTACTTTATTCTTATGTCTATATTTTACTACTTTTATTGATGTGTATCTATGTTTTAATACTTTATGTTTTATTTACTTATCCTATATTTATCAGTCATTTACTATTTAAATTTACACACTATTTTTGGATATACTTGTTTTAGTTTTATTTTCAAAATTTCCGTTTAATTATTATTATAATATCGCCACTATATCTATTCAAAATATACTTTGATATTATTTAATTTGCTCTTAATGTTTGACTGTACTATTGATGACATTTTCCATGGTGAGTAGTAAACGTTTCTATACAGTTTTTCGCCCACTTCAACAGAACTTGTCGATTTCACTGGAGTTGGCTTAAGGCTCAGCATAATTTTTGCCACTTTCTCAAGAAAGTGACTCGAATTTCCGTTTTCCATTAAGCCAACCCCAGTGGATCGCTTAATGCGTCTGCAATCTGGTTCAAGTGTCGAAGTGAACTTCTCTGTGTACGCGGAAGTGGGAGCCTCGACCACTTTAGCAATACGCTATAGTTGCTCGTGCGAATGCGTCCCACTTCCTACGTATCGGGCATTCTTCACTAAACGCATTGTGCGAGTGTTCCCCCAGCTTGGCTCTGGTGCAGTTGACGCAAACCGCTGCTTTGCCGATCTGCTTGTCTGGGCAGTGCGACCTAAGGTGCGGACCACCGCAGTGACTGCACAGATCAGCTGGCTCCGTGCACAGGCGTTTGCCGTGCCCGTATGCCAAGCAGCGGGTACACTGCACCAGAGGCGTCTGGTCTTCGACCCGCACCCGCTGGAGGTCAATCCGAAGCTTGCCTCCAGCGAGTGCCCGCCTCCAGATTGTGGGGGTCACACTCAGCACAATGCAGTTCAAATGTGGGTTACGTGACCGTTTACGGAACTTAATAGCTATTTTCCGTTCCTCGTCTCCGAGGTCGTGAAAGATCTCCCGGTTCTGGTTCCTAAGGGCTCGCAAAACGTCTTCGTCACTGTGTACTGAAAGCACGTCCCTAAGAACCAGAAGCGGGTCTCGATTCTTCACGGCCTCGACGACGAGGTTCTCTCCAGCCGACTCTAGTCTGTTTTTTAATTTTTCCCTCTCCTCTTTTGTCGCGCACCCCATGATCACCTTCTGGTCCTTCGCTTTTCTGACCCTCTCTACACGCACCCAGCCCTCCTTCGCGTCCACTGCCTTCCTGACTCTTTCGAGTATCTCGGCCCCCGTATCCGTCTCCTGTGTAGAGGAGACGACCACGGAGTGCAGCGTCGTTCGCTCCAGGGCCTGCGCCCCGGTGTGGCACTTATTGACGGCCGCTGCACTTGCGTAGGTCGTCTCCCCCACATTGTCCCTGCTCGCCAGACTGTCTCGGAGTCTATCGAGTTTCTCGGAGTTGTCTTTCAACTCCGAGATATGCTCCTTTATGGTGTTAAGGAGCTCAGTCTGGCCAGCAAGAACTTCGACAGAAGAGGATGGGGGACAGTGGTCAGCAGTGGGTGCGGGAACCGGCACGGCTATGGGTGCGGGAGGGGCCTTGTCGAGCTCGGACTCCTTGACCAACTCATAAAGCCGGTTTATGGCCTCGAGCACCGCAGCCTTGATATCCGTCCTGAGGTTGCGCGAGTTGCCTAAATTAAGCTTAGCCTTATTCAGGCAAGCTCGCGCCTCCTCAGTGCGACTGCGGTACCCGACCCCCGGCTTCTTGAGCGGTCTTGGATCATTGACAGGGGCTCGGCGCGTCGACGGGGTAGCAAGGCTCTCCTTGGACGCGAGGGGTGTTTCGCCTCCGAAATCAATTTGCCTCCTCGCGTCAAGAGTCGTGGGCCCCACTTTTTCCGCCGATCGCGGCGAGTCACTGGAGCACTGGGACCTCACGGTGCTGGATGGGGTGCGGAACATGTTTTCGGTTTGAGAGCAGATAGAAAAGAATTGACCCCTGTACAGAGGGGGTCGATACAATTGTATCCGCTCGTGAGGAGGAGGAGGGGACACTGGGTACTGTGGCCCTGTAAAGGGGAGACCACAGTAACACTACACACAAATAAATCAGAACGATTAAATATAAATGATTAAATAATAATTTAAGTCACAAACGACTGTCAAAATACTAAATATAAAATACAATAAAATTATGCGCAAGATTTTCTCACACTTAGTCAACAACAAATAAATAAAATTGGTTAAAAGACACTGTGTCCCTGTAAAGGGGAGAACACAGTTTACAAATAAAAATCAAATTAAAATAAATATTTAAAGCTAATACTCGTAAAATTAAGTTAAATACGTTTGAAAATAATATAAAAAACGACTGTCCTATTCAATTTTGTGTTCAAAAATTTGTCAAATTAATAGAATAATATAATTTTCCCCCCCTAGAGCCTAAAATTAACTAAAATCGAAAACAAAAATTCTGCCGACCTCTCTCCGTTTTCCTTCTCCCTATAGCTATAGAACAGAGGGTGGGAGGGTGGGCACGGCGCCGGCTAGCTGAATTTGGAAAAAAGTTTACTGTCGTTAAAAGAAAAATCTGGAATTAACCCCGAAAAACCAGTTTTTTTGGGGCAAAAGTGAAGGTAATCAACCCCCAATCTGGGCCTCGGGCTACGGATCGCAACCTTCGACGCAGGGATGGTAGCTGACCACAACTGAGACTAAATAAATTAATTAGAATAAAAGAAAATTTAAAAATGGATTTGTTATTGACGATTTTAGTATAAAAATTTTGAAAATTTTTCTAAGTCCCAAGGGGTGGAAATTTTTTGTGCGTGCGGTCGTTTCAAATTGGTCAGGGAGTAGCCGGAACACTACTCCAGTCGAAATATGCTGAAAACAGCTCGAAAAACGCGCACTGAAAACTGTAGATATCAACGGGTTAGGTTAGGTTAGGTTAGGTTGCGGGCGCGCTCTTGTGTATCCACCTTTTCCGAGGTGGAGACACAAGAGGGCGCACGCCAGTGCGGAAGGGAGCTCCGGGTTAGCCTGGAGCCCCTGTGCAACAAGGAGGTCGCAGGAGCGACGCGCGGGACGCGGAAGCGCCCGCTGGGTTCGCGTTCGATGGACTCGCTGTCGATGGGTCTCTCCTCTAGCGAGGAGAACGTATCGGCAGCGAAGGTTACAACGGCACGTAGGGGTCGGGGTGCCCGGCTTTTAGATGGTCGGGATGGGCGGGGCCGCTTCCTGCCGCCTCCACCACCCGCCTCAGAGGGGCCGGTTTTGGGGGTGACGGACGGCGACACTGAGCCCATGAGTGCGGATCCTAGTGAGGAGTCCCTCCTAGGGTCCAACAAGGCGGAGGCCAACGCTGCCAGACGGGCGGTGCGCAAGGCTGCTGTGGCTGACGAGGTCGGCAGGTTGGCCGAGCAAGCTCGCGAGCGGCGCGCTGCCCGTATGGCAGAAGGAGGCGACATGTCGGCGGTGGCGCTGACTCGCCAGGTGCTGGACGGCGTGGACGTTGTCCTGAAGGTTGCGACTAAGTCGGGCAACTTGAAGGGCACGTTCACGCGCGCCTTAAAGGAGGCCGCGGACGGCATCAAAGAGGCGGCTGAGGTCCTCCTTATGAGGACGAGCTCGGAGGAGACGGCGAAGCTGTGGGAGGAGAACAGCCGTCTCCGATCCGAGCTGGAGGACCTCAAGCGGCAGTTTGCCGCCCTGTCCGCGGCTCCCGGTGCGGCTGGCCCAGCGCCCGCCGTCGCCTCGACGTCGTCGGTTGCGTTGCCGGCCCCGACCTCGACCCGCACACTTGCGGATGCGGAGGTCGAGAAGATCGCCCGCATCTGTATGTTGCAGTGCGGGAAGATGGTCGGGGCTCGACTGGAGGAGCTGGCGTCCCGGCTGCCTCCGGCCCCAATCCTCAGGCCTCCGCTAGCCGCTGACCAGAGGAGGATGGCTGGGCCCGCGGCCGCGACACCGAGGCCCGCGCCACCGGAGCCTGCGCCCGCACCTGCGGCGTCGGAGTCCCCGGCGAAAAAAAAGAAGAAGGGAAAGAAGAAGGCGGCGCCGCAGGCACCAAAGTCCGCGACCCTGACGACCGAGCCCGAGACTCCGACGGAGAGCTGGGTGGAGGTCGTCAGGAAGAAAAAGAAGGGAAAGAAGAAGGCGGCCCCGCAGGCACGAGATGCGGGACCACCGGCTCGGGCTGAGGCACCAGCATCAGCCAAGAAGGCCCAGGGACCGCCTAAGGTTCGAGCCCCACGCTCTGCGGCTGTGGTTTTAACACTGCAGCCCGGAGCCGTCGAAAGGGGCATCACCTACAAGGCGGTCCTTACTGAGGCGAAGGCGAAGGTCGCGTTTCCCGACCTCGGCACACCAACCGGCTTCAAGATGAGGTCGGCGAGGACGGGAGCGCGGCTACTCGAGGTGGCTGGTGCCTCTAGCGGTGAGAGGGCGGACATGTTGGCCGCCAAATTACGAGAGGTCCTCAATCCGGAGGATGTCCGGGTCTCCAGACCGGTGAAGACCGCCGAGTTGCGGGTCGAAGGTCTGGACGACTCGGTGACCCCGGATGAGGTCGTGGCGGCCGTCGCCCGAGCCGGTGGTTGTCCGCCAGGCGAAGTGCGGACTGGTGAGATACGCACCCATGCCTCCGGACTGGGTGCGATCTGGGTGCGGTGCCCGGTGGCTGCGGCCAATAAGGTCGCCGACGCCGGGCGTGTGTTGGTGGGGTGGGTTGCAGCGAGGGTGAAGCTCCTGCAACCCAGGGCTATGCGGTGCTTCAGGTGCCTCGCCATTGGGCATGTCGGGGCCTGTTGCACCGCCGAAATCGACCGCAGCGGTCTTTGTCACCGCTGCGGTCAGCCCGGCCACAAGGCGGCTCAGTGCTCCGCGGCGCCAAACTGCTGCCTCTGTTCAGCGGCAGGGAGGTCCGCCGAGCACACGGTGGGCAGTAAAGCCTGCGGTGCCCCCACCAAGGGGAAGAAAAGGGGTGGCAAGGCTGGGGGCCCTAAACAAGCCCCTCAGCCAAGCAACCACACGGCCGACTCTCGGTCCGGGGACGGAGGTGTGGAGGAGATGAACTGTGACTAATGGCGCTGTTACATCTCCTCCAGGGCAATATCAACCACTGTGCCAGAGCTCAGGATCTTTTGCTCCAGAGCATGGCACAGTGGTCGATCGATGTGGCCGTGGTCGCCGAGCCGTATTTTGTCCCCCCCAGAGACAACTGGGTGGGAGACTTGGACGGTTCGGTGGCCATCATTGGCGGGGCTCTGAGCAGTCCGTCCCGAGGTCGCGGCTGGGTAGCCGCCCTCGCGGACGGCGTTGGCACTGTTGGGGCGTATTTCTCGCCCAACAAGAGCCTCGCCGACTTCGAGAGCTTCCTTGTCGAGTTGGGTGCCGTCGTGGACCGACTCCACCCTCGCCCTGTTCTGTTGCTGGGTGATCTCAACGCCAAATCCATGGCGTGGGGATCCCCAGTGACCGATGCTAGGGGTGAGGCGCTGGAGGAGTGGTTGGTCACGACCGGCCTGACCGTCCTTAATCGGGGTTCGGTACACACGTGCGTGCGGCAGCGAGGCGGGTCCATAGTGGACGTGTCGTTTGCGAGCCCTGCTGTCGCCCGCCGTGTGCGGAGCTGGCGTGTCGCGGTGGAGGTGGAGACGTTGTCGGATCACAGATACATCCGTTTCGACGTCTCCGCCCAGACCACCGCTGGCCGCAGTTCACCGGCCCAGTCTACGGACGGTCCGCGCTGGGCGCTTAAGCGCATCGACAGGGAGCTTCTCGAGGAGGCCGCCATTGTTCAGGCCTGGTTCCGAGAGTCGGCAACGAACGGACCCGTCGACGTCGAACAGGAGGCGCAGTGGTTCCTCGGGGCGATGACGCAGATCAGCGACGCGTCCATGCCCCGGGTCCACACACAGTCGGGTAGGCGCCGGGTGTACTGGTGGTCCGACGCGATCGCGCAGTTGCGCGTCGCGTGCGTGAGATCGAGACGCCAGTACACCCGATACCGGAGGAGACGTCGTCGGGTCCCTGACGAGGAGGCCGCGCTGTATGAGATGTACAGCGCGGCGAAGGAGGCTCTGCGGCTGGCCATCCGCGAGGCGAAGGTGCGAAGCCGGGAGGAGATGTTGGAGACTCTGGACGGAGATCCGTGGGGGCGTCCTTATCGTGCGGTTCGAGGGAAACTTCGGGCCGCAGCGCCTCCACTCACGAAGAGTCTCCAACCCGAGCTGCTGACGGAGGTCGTCGCAGCCCTCTTCCCGGCTAGAGAGGAGCATGTGCCGCCGCCGATGGCTTTGCCCACAGCCGCGGAGCCTACAGAGGAGATCGCCATCAGCGTCCCAGAGGTGACACAGGCAGAGATGGGGGCGGCCGTGTTGCGGCTCCGGGCCAAGAATACGGCTCCGGGGCCCGACGGAATACACGGCCGAGTGCTCGCCCTCGCTCTGAAGGAGCTGGAGCCCCAGCTGAGAGGACTCTACACGGCGTGTCTTGAGCGGGGCCAGTTTCCCAGTCTATGGAAGGCTGGTCATCTGGTCCTACTCAAGAAGGCGGGGCGCCCTGCGGACTCACCGTCCGCGTTCCGGCCCATAGTGCTGCTAAGCGAGGTGGGTAAGCTGTTCGAAAGAATAATAGCTGCCCGCCTCGTTGGCCACTTGTGCGGAGAGGGGCCGGATCTAGCCGACTGCCAGTTTGGCTTTCGGCATGGGCGCTCCACTATTCACGCCGTGTCGCGTGTGAGAGTCCTGGCGGAGGAAGCGGTGTCCCGGGGCGGGGTGATGTTGGCAGTGTCTTTGGATATTTCCAACGCCTTCAACACCCTGCCCTGGAGTTGTATCAGGGAGGCCCTGGTCTACCATAGGGTGCCTCCCTACCTCCGCCAAATCGTTGGGGCTTACCTGACGGAGAGGTGTGTCACCTACGTGGGACGTGATGGCGGTCACCAGCACCCCATGTCGAGCGGTGTTCCACAGGGCTCGGTCCTGGGGCCACCCCTGTGGAACATCGGGTACGACTGGGTGCTGAGGGGCGAGCTCCCGCCGGGCGTCGACCTCACGTGTTACGCTGATGACACGCTGGTCACGGCCCGGGGGAGCTCGTACAGGGAGGCGGCGTTGCTGGCGACGGCTGCGGTCTCACTGGTGGTGGGCCGCATACGGCGCCTCGGCCTGGAGGTGGCCCTCAACAAGACGGAGGCTATAGTTTTCCATGGCCCCCGTCGGGCGCCACCCGCCGGATCACATCTTGTGGTCGGTGGGGTCCGAATCGCTGTCGGGTCTACCATGAAGTACCTGGGATTGGTGCTCGACAGCCGGTGGGACTTCGGACCTCACTTCCGGCGGCTGGCGCCCAAGTTGTTGGGCGCGGCCGGGGCGCTGTCAACGCTGCTTCCCAATCTGGGGGGCCCGAGCGCCGCCTGTAGGCGGCTCTACGTGGGGATCGTGCGATCGATGGCCCTTTACGGGGCCCCGATCTGGGCGGCTGACCTGACGGCCGGCACTATTGCTGTTCTGCGGAGACCGCAGCGTGCGATGGCCGTCAGAGTCATAAGGGGGTATCGCACGATCTCCCACGAGGCGGCCGGAGTACTGGCCGGATCCCCGCCCTGGGACCTCGAGGCAAAAGTACTCGCGTCACTTTATCGGTGGCGCGAGGAAATGCGGGCGCGTGGCGAGCGACCGATGCAGCGACACATGGAGTTGCGTCGGTCGCAGCTTCGCGCGGCCCTGGTGGCGGAGTGGCGGGAGAGGCTTTCGCGCCCTACCGCCGGCCTCGTCACCATCGAGGCGATCCGGCCAGTACTCGAGCGCTGGCTCGAGAGGAGGCACGGCTCCCTGTCGTTTCGGGTGACACAGGTGCTTACCGGGCATGGTTGCTTTGGGAAGTACCTGTGTCGCATAAACAGGGAGCCGGACGCCCGGTGTCACCACTGCGTCGACTGTCTGGAGGACACGGCGCGGCACACAGTGGCAGAGTGTGCCGCTTGGGAGGAACCGCGCCGTGCCCTCGTCTCTGGAGTAGGCAGTGACTTGTCGCTGCCGGCCGTGGTCGAGAAGATGGTCGGCAGCGTCGAGTCCTGGGACGCGGTGGTGTCCTTCTGTGAAGCAGTCGTCTCGCAGAAGGAGGCTGCGGAAAGGGAGCGGGAGGTCAACTCCCCGCACCCGGCCCGCAGCAGACGCACTGGGCGCAGGCGGAGGGCGGATAGCGCTCTCTTCCGGCCCCCCTGAATGGGTTCGGGATACCCGAACCCGAGGTGGCGGGCGCGCGGCGTGTCCGCACGCGCCCTTCTGAGGCGAGGCCGCAAGGCCAGGCTCCAGCCGGGGGTCGCGGAAGTATCTTCTGTTCCCGTGACCCCCGACGTAGGAGAGTGAAGGACACGGGTGGTTTTTAGTCAGTACGAGTCTGACAGACCCCCCTGCCCCTTAGGGGCGGGGGACATCCATGAGGATTTTCCACCCAAAAAAAAAAAAAAAAAAAAAGGTTAGGTTAGGTTAGGTTAGGTTGCCTTCAACACCCTGCCCTGGAGTTGTATCAGGGAGGCCCTGGTCTACCATAGGGTGCCTCCCTACCTCCGCCAAATCGTTGGGGCTTACCTGACGGAGAGGTGTGTCACCTACGTGGGACGTGATGGCGGTCACCAGCACCCCATGTCGAGCGGTGTTCCACAGGGCTCGGTCCTGGGGCCACCCCTGTGGAACATCGGGTACGACTGGGTGCTGAGGGGCGAGCTCCCGCCGGGCGTCGACCTCACGTGTTACGCTGATGACACGCTGGTCACGGCCCGGGGGAGCTCGTACAGGGAGGCGGCGTTGCTGGCGACGGCTGCGGTCTCACTGGTGGTGGGCCGCATACGGCGCCTCGGCCTGGAGGTGGCCCTCAACAAGACGGAGGCTATAGTTTTCCATGGCCCCCGTCGGGCGCCACCCGCCGGATCACATCTTGTGGTCGGTGGGGTCCGAATCGCTGTCGGGTCTACCATGAAGTACCTGGGATTGGTGCTCGACAGCCGGTGGGACTTCGGACCTCACTTCCGGCGGCTGGCGCCCAAGTTGTTGGGCGCGGCCGGGGCGCTGTCAACGCTGCTTCCCAATCTGGGGGGCCCGAGCGCCGCCTGTAGGCGGCTCTACGTGGGGATCGTGCGATCGATGGCCCTTTACGGGGCCCCGATCTGGGCGGCTGACCTGACGGCCGGCACTATTGCTGTTCTGCGGAGACCGCAGCGTGCGATGGCCGTCAGAGTCATAAGGGGGTATCGCACGATCTCCCACGAGGCGGCCGGAGTACTGGCCGGATCCCCGCCCTGGGACCTCGAGGCAAAAGTACTCGCGTCACTTTATCGGTGGCGCGAGGAAATGCGGGCGCGTGGCGAGCGACCGATGCAGCGACACATGGAGTTGCGTCGGTCGCAGCTTCGCGCGGCCCTGGTGGCGGAGTGGCGGGAGAGGCTTTCGCGCCCTACCGCCGGCCTCGTCACCATCGAGGCGATCCGGCCAGTACTCGAGCGCTGGCTCGAGAGGAGGCACGGCTCCCTGTCGTTTCGGGTGACACAGGTGCTTACCGGGCATGGTTGCTTTGGGAAGTACCTGTGTCGCATAAACAGGGAGCCGGACGCCCGGTGTCACCACTGCGTCGACTGTCTGGAGGACACGGCGCGGCACACAGTGGCAGAGTGTGCCGCTTGGGAGGAACCGCGCCGTGCCCTCGTCTCTGGAGTAGGCAGTGACTTGTCGCTGCCGGCCGTGGTCGAGAAGATGGTCGGCAGCGTCGAGTCCTGGGACGCGGTGGTGTCCTTCTGTGAAGCAGTCGTCTCGCAGAAGGAGGCTGCGGAAAGGGAGCGGGAGGTCAACTCCCCGCACCCGGCCCGCAGCAGACGCACTGGGCGCAGGCGGAGGGCGGATAGCGCTCTCTTCCGGCCCCCCTGAATGGGTTCGGGATACCCGAACCCGAGGTGGCGGGCGCGCGGCGTGTCCGCACGCGCCCTTCTGAGGCGAGGCCGCAAGGCCAGGCTCCAGCCGGGGGTCGCGGAAGTATCTTCTGTTCCCGTGACCCCCGACGTAGGAGAGTGAAGGACACGGGTGGTTTTTAGTCAGTACGAGTCTGACAGACCCCCCTGCCCCTTAGGGGCGGGGGACATCCATGAGGATTTTCCACCCAAAAAAAAAAAAAAAAAAAGGTTAGGTTAGGTTAGGTTAGGTTTTTTTTTTTTTTTTTTTTTTTTTTTTTTATTTTTTTTTTTAATACTGCCTACCTCCGACTTGGTGGCCAGAGTCTTTCTATACTATGTTACACTTTCATACCATTTCTCGCATTTATGCTTCTCGTACTTTTATTCTTCATACAATTTCTTTCTATCATTCGTCTCATTCTCATCAAGCCGCGGGTGGGATTTCCCGCCTACAGGGCTATTTCTATCTATATGTTTATTATTATATCTTTATTTAAGGTGTAGTTCATTAAGTGGGTACACTCATGTTTTTATTTGTAGATTACATTGTTTTTGTTTTGTATCTTTCTTAATTTGTACACAGTTATATAATATACTTGAGACATCATTTTACATTGCTTGTTTCGCTGATTTTGTTTTATTTACACTTTTTGCTTATCATCTACAATCTTATATTCTACAATCTGTTCTTATACAATATTATCTACTACATTATTATCTTCTATAACCTTCTCTTATATTATCTTATAATTTGCAGTTTCATCTTAGACACTCTTATCTTATACAGTATTGTCTTCTACAATATTTTCTACTACAGTATTATCTTCTACATCCTTATTTTATACAGTATTATCATCTACAATTTTATTTTCTACGCCGTTTTCTTTTACAGTTTTATCTTTTACAATCTTATCTAAAGTTTGCCTTATACCATCTTATCTTATACAATCTTTTCTTGCACAGGATTTCTTATACAATCGGTTTTAATCTTATAATTACATTCTATACCTATTTTAATTGCGCTCGTTTTATTTGCCATTTTACAGTTTTATGTTTTCCAAAATATGCGATATCATATTTGGTAACATAACATTCCTAGTTCCTACTTGTTTCTATTGTTTACTTTACTGACTATTTGTTTGCCATACTCTATAAATTTACGCAATTTTTTCCCCGTCATTATTGTGCTTATGGTTTCAATTGTAATTTTTTGATCTAACTTTGTCTCAATTTCAAGGCGTTCCAAGCTATGAACAGGGCATTCCAACAAGATGTGGGGTACCGATTCTACCTTACCCGGCTCGCAGATGCACGATGGGTTATCCTTGCACTTGAAGCGATGCAAGTACTCGGAGAACCCACCGTGCCCTGTCATCATCTGGGTTAACAACTTATCCGGTTCTATTTTCCGTACGACTCTATGTGCCTCCACCGCGTCAGGGAAGAAAATTTTTGTGATGCCTGCTGTTTCGCCGCTTTTGTATCGTGTGTTCCATTCGTCAAGTGAGCGCATCCGTATGTTCCGCCTGACGAATGACACCGGACACTTATCGTAGTCAGGTTTCCGTTTAGATGTTAACGCGGCCTCCTTGGCGAGGCAATCAGCACGTTCGTTTCCTTCCAGTCCTGCATGCGCCTTGATCCAGAACAAGCTTACACGTTTGCCCTGGAGCAGAGCTTTCCGCAAGTTTTCACGCGCTTTAACGGCCAGGGGATGGAGAGCTTGCACGTTCGTCACGGTTTGAAGTGCCGCCATTGAGTCCGAGTAGATCCCAGAGTTGGTCGCCTTTTGCTGAACGGCCTCCCACGTTGCTCTACACAATGCCAAGAGCTCTGCCTGGTAGACGGTGCAGAACGATGGCAAAGCAAGTTTCAGGGTTTTGGTTTCGGTTTCGCCATGCCACATGGATAGCGCCGCCCCAACCTTGCCCTGAATCTTGCTGCCATCGGTATAGATACATAGTTCAAAGCCGTTGCTTTGGTCCAGTTGTTCCTGGTCTACCAGGGCTCCGAAACCCAGGGTCATGTATTCTGCTGGATGTGGGGATTCCAACGCTGGTGACATTCGCTCCACTTCTCGGTCCCCTAGTCCCGGCTGGGACACTCCCCTCTTTGCCTCATATAATGAGGCTGCTTCGCGTACGCGAAGATCGAGTGGGAGTATGCCAGCCAGAACTAGTGCCGAGTTTAGGGAGACGGTGCGATATGCCCTACATAGTTTTTGCGCGAAGCCACGCTGGACCACGTTGAGCTGCTTCTGTATGCCTAGTTTATTAACTGCCGGTGCCCATACGCTGGCGGCATACAGAATCACCGGCTCGACTGCAGCAGTGTAGATAGACCGGATGACTTCCGGGTGAAGGCCCCAACTTATTTTTGCGGCGCGTGACAGTTGTTTATAAATCCCTATCGCTTTGTTACACACCGCCTTGACATGAGAGTTGAAGGTGAGCTTTTGGTCGATTATTACTCCCAGAAGCTTAATTTCGCTGGAAGTGCAAATGTCGACCCCGCCCATGCTCAGACGCGGGGTGTCGTATTTAAGCTTTCGTGTAATTACCATTGCGTGTGTTTTACTTGGTGCGAACTTTAATTTATTTGCGACACCCCACGCCCGAACATGCTCGAGGGCGGCATTTGCGCGTCCTTCTACCTCTAATGCGGTCTGACCGTCAAAAATCATGACCACATCATCGGCAAAAGCCTGGGCATAATCTCCTCGCTGTTCGAGAGCCTTCAACAGTGGGTCCAGTAGGATGTTCCAGAGTATTGGGCCACCGATGGAGCCCTGCACACAACCCTTCTCCGTCTCTCTGACGTATTCCTCACCCCCGTATCTTACCCTGACCTTCCTGTCTCTTAGGTAGCTATCCATCAGTCTCCTCAGATTCCACGGGCACCCCTCTTCTGCCAGGCGTACTCGGATCGCAGGCCACCACGCACTGTCGAAGGCTCCCTCTATATCCAATGACACTATGGTTATTATTTTCTTCTGGTCTAGTTTGGTTTTTATGTGCTGCATTAGGGTATAGAGGGAGTCTTCGGTGCTTCTCTGTGGCATAAAGCCGTATTGGTTCCTGCTCAGCCTTGGCACCACATGAAACCTGAGCCTGTGAACAATCATCTTCTCCAGAATTTTTCCCAACACCGGTAATAGGCCAATAGGTCTGTATGATTTTGGTGAAGTGTAAGTATCTTTCCCTGGTTTTCTTAGCACGACTACCGTAGCTTCCTTCCATGCGTTGGGAAAATGGTGGTGTTCAAGACACTTATTGAGTAGGTCGAGGAATACGTCAGCATTTCGGTTTATCACATGAGTGCAGATATCAGCTGTAAATCCATCGGCTCCCGGCGCCTTCTTAGGATTAAAAGAGTTGACTGCTAAAATAAGTTCCGTAGGGGTAAAAGGGGGGTCGAGGGTTTGGTCCCCAATGTCCTCGTTTATCCTTCTGGCACGGTTCCTTAGTACCCGGTGTTCCTCATTGTCCTCCTCATTAGAGTCCCTCGGGTAAAAAGTTTTGGCGAGGAGTTCGACCGATCCCCTCACATCCAAGGTTATCCCGTCCTTTACAAGTGGGAGATCTTCTTCCCGCTTTTTTGTCCTTCCTATCACTCTATATATACCCTCCCATACCCCCTCCTTGTCCTGTTTCCCACAGAAGTCCTTCCAACTCCTTATCTGTGCGTTGGTTACGTTAGCCTCGTAGTCTTCTTTTTCAGCTACGTAGTCCGCAATGACCTTGGCTCTCCGAACTGGAGCCGCACATTTGATCCTGTTTTTCTTGGTAGCAACTTTCCTTTTTTGGGTCTCAAGCTCCTCGGACCACCATGGCACAGTTAGTTTTTCCCTGTTATTTTTCTTTGGTATGGTCTTGTTACATGCTTTTGTTATAGTTTCCGTTAGTTTATCTATTAATTTCTCTAGTTGTTCTACTGACTCTACTTTTTCTATTTCTGCTTTTGTAATTTTGTTTTCTAACAGTAATTGTTTGATTTTCTTATGAAAATCTTCCCAATTTGCTTTTCTTGTGTTATATTTTCTAGTCGTCCTTTCTATTTTATTTACTTTACATTTTTGTATGTGTAATTCGAAAACTATGCCATTGTGGTCCGAGCCTGTAAGATCCTCGACGACCCTCCAGTTGTCTACTCTGTCCAACAGGTCCAAGGACACGGCTGTTACATCGACGCAGCTGCAGTACCTTTGGCTGCCCCTTATTGTATCAAAGGTCGGTGTCTGCCCCGTATTAATTACATGCAACGCCATCTCTTCGAGCGCGCCGGCAACTTCCTGGCCCCGGGTGTCGTCCTTGTTGCTCCCCCACCATATGCTTTTGGCGTTTGCGTCTCCGCCGATGACCAGGCAGTTATGTCCCACCTTTTCTCCGATTAACGCTAGATGCTGTAGGTAAGGTTCTATGGGCCGGTCGGGTTCGAAATAATAGGAGACGAGGGTGATCTCTTTGGCGCCGGTCGTTACTCCTATCACGCAGAAGTTGTTGGTGGTCAGCTCAGGGTACTGCCTTATGTGGATGTCTTGCTTGAAGACGGCGATTGCGGCTTTAACTGTGCCTTCCCCTGGGCTCGCGCACTGGAAGATCCGTGCTCCCTTATATCCCCTCATCTCTCCGGCATTCCCCACATACGGCTCCTGTAGGAGCGCTATTGTGACACTGCGTTTTCCTGCCTCAATCATCAGCTCCATTGTCGCCAGCTTTTTCCTCTGCAGATTGGCCTGGGCTACATGGAGAGGAGCCTGGACACCGTTTGCGCCCTTAGCAATATGCCACCTTGGCTCTAGCCAAGGCATCCCACTTCCGCCTTACGGGGCACTCGTTGCTGAAGGCTCCATGATTCACTGTGTCCAGTTTTGCGGTTACGCAGTTGCAGCAGGAAGGAGCCACTCCTGCGAGCCAATCCGGGCACTTGTCCTTCATGTGCAGCCCTCCGCAGTGGCTACATTTCGGTTCTGTTTCTTTGCAGAAACGCCTGCCATGACCATATCCCAAACACATCGAGCATTGTACGAGCGGAGACTGGTCTTCTACTCGCACTTTCTGTAAGTCGATGTGTACCGACTGTTGGCCCATCATCCTGTTATAGATCTGCGGCGAGACTTTGAGCACCACGTGGCTTGTGAGGGGATTCCTAGCCTTGCGTCTGAATTTTATATCTATTCGATCCTCCTCCTTTTTAAGGCCGTCGAAGACCGGTCCGTTCTGGTTTCTCAGGGCTGTAGTGATGTCCATATCGCTATTGCACGCCAAGACATCCCTGAGCACCAGCATGGGGTCACGGTTTTCCACCTCCTCAAACAGCAGGTGATCTCCCGCTTCCTTAAGGCGTTCCTTTACGCGCTCTCTTTCCTCTCTTGTTTTACACCCCATGATCACCTTTTGGTTCTTAGCTTTCCTGACTCTTTCCACTGTTATCCATCCGTCTTTTGCGTTTACTGCTTTCCTAATTCTGTCCATTACTACCTCTCCAGTCTCCGTGTTGTCCTTTGCGGCGACGACAATGGAGTGCAGCGCAGTCCGCTCAGGCATCAGCCTGTTTGGCTGCGCTGCCACCACGCTCGCATAGGATCTCTCTCTTTCCATGGTGACCTCTTTTAAGTTTGTAACTGTCTCTCTTAGTTTCTCTATCTCTTTCGTTGCCTTTTCTATTTGGTTTCCTTGCACCTTCAACATTTCTGTGATCTCTTCTTTCGCCATTTTTTGCTCAACCGCTATATTCTGGACTTGACTCCAGTCCACCTTTGTTCCCTTGCCTATACTTGGGATTTCGACCAGCCCTTTCGGGGCAGCCGCCGCAGCGGCCGCAGTTTCTGTGGCCCCTGCGGCGGCCTCCTCCTTCAAGAGTCGATAAAGGTGATCCAGTGCTTGGGTTATCCCAGTCTTTATGTCCGTCTTCAGGTTTCGGGATTCACCTAACTGAGCTTTCGCTCTCTGAAGCCACACCCTGCCTGTTTTCACTCTATCCGTGGTCTCTTGCTCCTGGTTTAGCCCCGAGGAAGCACCTGCTGTTTCTACGGAGGCTCTTCGTATCGCAACCTTACTTCCGTGAGCGGGCACTGCTCTCTGTTCTGGCTTCCGCGTTATGGTTGATGTTGTGGCTGCTTTTTGAGGGGAGCGTGTTGGAGGAGGAGGAGGTGTCCTTTGTTTTGCAGCTGTAACCTGGGGTTCTGTTTTCTCGGTCTCCTCTCCTACGCTGCGTCTCACGTTTTGTTTAGAGGGCTCCGTGCCCTCTACAGTCTTTGGCGATAGCGTTGGGTCTTGGGAGCTCGATTGCTCGTCTTTTTTGGCAGGAGTGCGAAAACCAAACATTTTTGCGGCGGTAGGCAGATAAAGTCGTAAGTAAGAAAATTATGCAATGTAAAGATTGCCGACTAACAATACGCTAACGACTTTATAGTTTAGAATTAAATTTATAGAGTCTGGCTCTGTAACAATTTTTAAAAGATTTTGTAGGGTATGTATAGTACCCTAGTCAGTAAGATTGTATAAATAAAATAAAATATAAAACGGCACAATAATAAACCCTTAACAACTAAACAGCAACTCTGTTTTATATCAAACAACGTCTTAAAACACTAAAGAGTGGTTCAGTCTCGTTTCTACCAGACCCGGTAGGGTTCCTGGTGTCAAAATTTGGAGTCTCTACTTTTTAATTTTTTGACTCTACATAGAGTCAATTTGATGTGCCAGTCGGATAGAGCTCGCCGAGCCCGTTCCAACGACCCCAAACTCGGGGTACCTAGCCCCAGGGGTTTCAGAGCAATCGAAGTGCAAAAATACTGGTTTCTGACCAAGATGGCCGCCCAAATATGGTTACACCGCGATTACTCCGCAACCACTGCACCGAATTCCACCGTGTTTGGGTCCGCCTACACGTGCTCGACGTGATCTAACCGGCTACGGTGGTTTCAGGCCGAAAAATTTTCAGGCGCTGAAAATGCCTGAAAACCACTGGGGCGGGTAAGGAGCGTCCTGACGACGACCCCGAAGAAAACCCGAGGTCTCTACGACCTCTAGTTCGGGAGTTATCCAATTCCGAAAAATGATCTGACAGTCCAAGAACTGTCAAATTCAATTTTCAAAACGATATAACTCGCCTTACAGTTGAGGTAGAATACTCGAGTTTCGGTTCTTTCGCCTTGGCTCGCTCCGCTCCGTCGCGCAAAATGGTTTTCAGGGTCCTGAAATTTTTTGACGCTGATCCGCCTGAAAACAGATTTGCCCGACAGAGGCGGTCCCCCCAATCACCGCTGCAAAATCCGCAGCTTTCTGCGACCACCGGTTCCGGAGATACGTCGGCTCAAAGATTGCCAAGATGGCCGCCGATCTGTCAAAAGCCAACTTTGGATGGCCGTAACTCCGCAACCGTTTGTCCCAGAGAGACGCGGTTTCGAATGCTGTGGCTGGCTTGACCCCCTCTATCCGCCAAATGCAGTTTCAGCGCGAAAAAACTTCAGGCTCTGAAAACGCCTGAAAACCTATTCGGCCTAAAGACAAGATCAGGCCACACAGTTATAAAAAAGTCCGAGGTTTCTGTGAGCAACGGTTCGCCTGCTATAATAATTTGAAACATAGAACCAATAAAACCAAAATGGAGGATTTGGGCCAAAATCTGCAGTTTTTAGAGTTTTTGCCCCAACTTTGGGCTTAGTTAAGGTGAAATATAGTACTTAGACCCAAATCCGTTATAAAATTATAATATTTACTATTATTTTCCTATTTATTGAGAAAAAACACAAAAAATTCAATAACTTCGGGACCGTTGGTCACAAAAATCTGAAATTTTTACTGAAAGTACAATAAAACTAGGTCTATCAAATATAATATAGGTAAAAAATTTTTGAAAAAGATTTCAAAGAAATTTTTCAGTTTTCAGAAGTTTTTCAACTTTTAATTATAGTCTTCAGAATATTAATGCTAAAAATCCACCAACCCATCGATGGCTTCTCTCCGCAAGCGCGCCAAAGATAGCAGTTGCCGAATTTTGATATCCGTCCTCGTTCCGCCGCAATTTGCAGTTGAAGTTCAGATATTCAAGTTGCCGCCAAAATTCAGCCGGCTGCTGAAAAATTCGGCTGGATGCTGGAATATGTCCTATATGCGCTGTTCTTTTCGCCACCAAAAACTGGTAGCGCTCGCCCTTTTAGTTTCGGTTTTCAGCACCACGTGGTTTTTGGTTTATCGTAAAATACTTGAAAACCGGAAGGTTTTCCGGGTCGGTGGTGCTGACGTAGGCTGCTGGATCTTTTTCCCCTCCGAATCCGCTCCCAAAAAAGGCTGTGGTAAGCCTCCTGCTCCTCTGGTATGCACTTAGAGGTTTTAGATTTGAGAACTAACCTCTAAAAACACAGTTTTCGTCCTCCAGAACTGGTAACACTGCAGTCCGGTATAAACACTTTATTTCACTGCACGGGGGGCACTTTTCCGCGCACGGCAATACCAAATTTGTTGAAATCGGTGCACTTTTTACCACTTTTTCGAATTTTTTAATGCGGAGCAGCGCGGTTTCGTGTCCGATCGCCACGAGAGTCGGGGGGGAACTGGGTTTTTTTTTTTTTTTTTTTTTTTTGTTTTGGCAGGAGTGGGAAATCCCCACGGACACCTCGACTACCTCACAGGCTGTGAGATAGTCGAGGTAGTGCCGGACTCGAACCGGCTAAAACCACACTCCTGCCCCACCAGTGTCCCTCTAACGTTGTTAGAGCCCTTGTGTACTCTTTTTTAAAACTTAAATTCGAGTTATTGTCTTGAGGCCGAAGAGACCACACTCAATTCTGTGAGTTTTGGCGATTTTCTACTTTACTGCTTTTGCAAAATTTACGTTATTTTACTATTTAAGATATACTGTTTTATTTGTTACTGTTATATAAATGCACTCGTATATGACTTACTATTATTTGTTGCCTTTTAGCTTTTAAATTATTTAAAAAAGAAAACAATTTAATTTTAACGTTTTTACCTTTATTTTCCCGCCCTTGTTGTAATACTGTCCCTTGCTTTATCCTATCCTGCTTGCCTCTTTTTGGTTTCGTGCTTGTGATATTAACCCTATATCATTATAATATAATTGCCTATATCACAAATTTATACTCCAAGAAAAGCAAACGAAAACAATCACAAAACAGATTTCCAACCAATTCGACACAACTTGACGATTCCACTAGAGTTGGCTTACGGTCCAGCGTAATTAGAGCCACTTCCTCAAGAAGGTGACTCGTATTACCGTTCTCCATTAAGCCAACCCTAGTGGTTCGCTTAATGCGTTTGCTATCTGGTTGTGTCGAATCAGTCGCCTCTGTGTACGCGGAAGTGGGAGCATCGACCACCTTAGCAATACGCTATAGTTGCTCTTGCGAATGCGTCCCACTTCCTACGTACCGGGCACAAACTACTGAACGCGTTGTGCGAGTGTTCCCCCAGCCTGTCTCTGGCGCAGTTTATGCACACCGCCGCTTCGCCGATTCGCTTAGCTGGGCAGTCCACTCCAAGGTGAGTTCCGCCGCAGTGGCTGCACAGATCGGCTGGCTCCGTGCACAGGCGTTTGCCGTGCCCGTAAGCCAAGCAACGGGTACACTGCACCAGAGGAGTCTGGTCTTCAACGCGCACTCTCTGGAGGTCAATCCTTAGCTTGCCCCCAGAGAGTGCTCGCCTCCAGATTGCTGGGGAAACACTCAGCACAACGCTGCTTGTATGCGGGTTTCTCGTCTTCTTTCTAAACTTTATAGAAACTTTATTTTCCTCGTCCCCGAGACCATCAAAGATCTCCCGGTTCTGGTTCTTAAGGGCTCGCAAGACATCATCGTCACTATGTACTGACAGCACGTCCCTAAGAACCAGAAGTGGGTTCCGATTTTTCATGGCCTCGACGACGAGGTTCTCTCCGGCCGACTCTAGTCTATTTTTTAACTTTTCCCTCTCCTCTTTTGTCGCGCACCCCATAATTACCTTCTGGTCCTTTGCTTTTCTGACCCTCTCTACACGCACCCAGCCCTCCTTCGCGTCCACTGCCTTCCTGACTCTTTCGAGTATCTCGGCCCCCGTATCCGTCTCCTGTGTAGAGGAGACGACCACGGAGTGTAGCGTCGTTCGCTCCAGGGCCTGTGCCCCGGTGTGGCACTTATTGACGGCCGCTACACTTGCGTAGGTAGTCTCCCCCACACTTTCCTTGCTCGCCAGACTGTCTCGGAGTCTCTCGAGTTTCTCGGAGTTGTCTTTCAACTCCGAGATATGCTCCTTTAGGGTGTTAAGGAGCTCAGTCTGGCCAGCAAGAACTTCGACAGAAGAGGATGGAGGACAGTGGTCAGCAGTGGGTGCGGGAACCGGCACGGCTATGGGTGCGGGAGGGGCCTTTTCGAGCTCGGACTCTTTGACCAGCTCAAACAGCCGGTTTATGGCTTCGAGCACCGCAGTTTTAATCTCGGCTTTGAGATTGCGAGAGTTGCCCAAATTAAGCTTCGCCTTATTCAGGCAAGCTCTCGCTTCCGCAATGCGACTGCGGTGTCCGGCCTCCGGCTGCGTGAGCGGCTCTGAAGCGACGACAGGGGCTCGGCGCGTCGACGGAGTAGCAAGGCTCTCCTTGGACGCGAGGGGTGTATCGTTTCCGAATACAATCTTCCTCCTCGCGTCAAGAGTCATGGGCCTCGCTTTCTCCGCCGATTGCGACGAGCCACTGGAGCCGTTAGATCTCAGGGTGCTGGATGGGGTGCGGAACATTTTGTCGGGCTGAGAGCGGATAAAATCAGATTTGACCCCTGTATAGCGGAGGTCGATACAGTTGTATCCGCTCGTGAGGAGGGGACACTGGGTACTGTGGCCCTGTAAAGGGGAGACCACAGTAAGACTACACACAAATAATCAGAACGATAAGATATAAATAATTAGATTATAATTTGGGGGGAACTGGGTTAGGTTAGGTTTTTTTTTTTTTTTTTTTTTTTTTTTTTTTTGGCAGGAGTGGGAAATCCCCACGGACACCTCGACTACCTCACAGGCTGTGAGATAGTCGAGGTAGTGTCGGACTCGAACCGACTAAAAACCACTCCTGCCCTTGCTTCTACCTCCAACATAATCGGAGATTATGTCTGTCAAGTGAGTTTTTTGACACATGTTTGTGTTTTACTTTTTGGGTGGGATTCCCAATTTACACAAAAGAGAGGGAGCGTATTGTTGTTTTTCTCATCAGATTATATTAACTTCTTATCTTACTTATTTATTTATATTTAGCTTAGGTCTATTTTATATTTACGTATCAACTAATTGCCTATTCTAAATTTCATGCTTAATAACGATATTATTTCTAGCCTTACTCTATTTTTACATGTATAGGGGGTCTGTTTTTATTTGTATTTTATAATTTTTTCTCTTACACTTTAATGCTTATTTATATATTTGTATTTATTACTATTTATTCTAAGAACTATTTTCTATCATTTATGTTTATGCTAGTCTGTAATATATTATACTATATTATGACAGCATATTTACTTAAGCTGTTTTATTCCTATCTATAACTATTTTAACAATAAATTTACAATATTCTAGAAATACTTCTACATCCTTACTCTTAATTATATTTTTTACATTTTCTGGAGTTATTTTTATGCCCAGTGCATTTTCGGCGTTGTAACGCCGTCCGGCAAATTGTGGACAGTCGAACAGTACGTGTGGCACCGATTCGCTCGCATCCGGGTCGCAGACGCACGATGGACTCTCCTTGCACTTGAATCGGTGCAAGTACTTGGAGAATCCACCGTGCCCCGTCAGTATTTGCGTGGTAAGGCTGTTCGTACCAATCTTGCGAATTGCTTTGTGAGCTGTCCGCACATCCGGTAAAAACAATTTTGTGACGGATGCGGTATCGCTGTCGACGTATCTGCGATCCCATTCCTCAAGCGTCGCCATACGTATGCTTCGCTTGACGAATGAGATCGGACACAGGTCGTAGTCGGGTTTTCTTTTGGAGTTTTCAGCAGCCTCCTTTGCTAGTTGGTCGGCTCTTTCGTTTCCCAGCAGCCCCACGTGAGCTTTAACCCAAAACAAGTTAATCATCTTGTTTTGGAGGGATGCGGATCTTATGTTATCCCTAGCTTCAACAGCCAGAGGGTGGAGCGAGCTGGGATTTTTGATAGTTTGAAGAGCCGCCATAGAGTCGCTGAAAACTCCAAAAGTAGACGCCTTCAGCTTGGCAATTTCGCAAGTTGCCCTTTTCAATGCGAGTAATTCAGCCTGGTAGACGGTGCAGTGCTTCGACAGTGCAAGTTTGAGGGCTCTGGTCTCGGCGTCGCCGTTCCATATGGACAGTGCAGCGCCGACCCCTCCTCCGATCTTGCTTCCGTCAGTAAAGATGCGAACGTCAAAGTCGCAGTTGTTGTCTAGCTCTTCTTGATCTACCAGGCTGTTAAACTCCAGGGTTGCGCGCTCTACCGGATGAGGAGCGTCCATCGCCGAGGTCATTCGCTCGACCTCCCTGTCCCCCAGTGCGGTCTGGGGCACTCCCCTCTTGGCTTCGTACAACGACGCCGCCTCGCGGACTCGGAGGTCGAGGGGGAGCAACCCAGACAGCACCAAAGCTGAGTTCAGGGAGACCGTGGACTTCTGGGCGATCCCACGTTGCACGGTCGCGAGTTGCTTTCGGATGCCCAACTTTTTAGCCGCCGGCGCCCATACACTAGCAGCGTAAAGTAATATGGGCTCTATGGTTGCCACGTACATCAACCGTAAAACTTCTGGGTGCAACCCCCAACTGACCCTAGCGGCTCTGCACAATTGCTTGTAGATCGCAATTGCCTTCCTACAAACAAGTGAGACGTGGGTATTGAAGGTAAGTTTCTCGTCGATGGTTACACCCAGAAGCTTTATTTCCTTGGACATGCCAATGTCGATCCCCCCCATGCTCAGGCGTGGTGTGTCGTGTTTTAACTTTCTAGTAATGACCATGGCAGTTGTTTTATGTGGTGCAAATTTCAGTTTGTTCTCGACACCCCACGCCAGAACATGACTGAGAGCGGCATTGGCACATGCCTCGACCTGTTGCGCAGTCTCGCCGTCAAAGACCAAGACGATGTCGTCTGCGAAAGCCTGGACGTGTGTTCCCCTTTTTTCTACTTCTTTAAGGAGGGGGTCTAGTACGAGATTCCACAATATTGGGCCCCCAATCGAGCCCTGGACACAGCCCTTGTTCGTGCTTTTCTGACATACCTCCCCGCCGTACCTGATCGAGACTTTGCGGTCTCTGAGATAACTGTCTATGACCCGCCTGAGATTGATGGGACACTTTTCCTCCGCCAGACGGACCCTTATTGCTGGCCACCATGCGCTGTCAAAAGCTCCCTCTATGTCCAGCGAAACGATCGTTATGATCTTCTTTTGATCCAGCTTTTGGTGAATATGCTGCATGAGGTCATAGAGGGAGTCTTCTGTGCTCCTCTGTGGCATGAATCCGTACTGGCGGGTACTCATCCTTGGCAAGAGGTAGAATTTCAGGCGGGCCACCAGCATCTTCTCGTAGATTTTTCCTAGTATGGGCAACAGTCCGATCGGCCTATATGATTTTGGAGTAGCGTAACTCTCTTTTCCGGGCTTACGCAGGATCACGACTGTTGCCTCTTTCCAGGCAACGGGGAAGTGATGGTACTGTAGGCATTTATTTAGGAACCTCAGGAATGTCTCCGGGTCATTTCCGATGACATGACAGCAAATGTCCGAAGTAAAGCCATCAGAGCCCTTCTTCGGATTAAACGACTCCATCGAATTTTTTAGTTCCGACATTGTAAACGGTGGGTCACAAGGATCACTTTGCGCAACAGAGTTTACACTGTCGGCCCTCATTCGGATGGATCGGTGATGAGCGGTGTCACATTCAGAGCGGTCTTCCGGATAAAAGGTTTCCGCCAGAAACGTCACCGAGCCCTTCGCGTCTAGCACAACCCCATTCCTTTCCAGTGGTAGGTCTTCTTCCCTACGCTGCGTCCTACCTATCACTCTGTATATACCCTCCCATACCCCCTCCCTATCCTGCTTCCCGCAGAATTCCTTCCAACTCTCTGTCTGAGCCTTGGCTGCTTCTAACTCATATTCTTCTTTCTTTTTCAGGTATTCCTGTACGACCTTCGACCTCCGGACTTCAGCGGCACAGCGGATCCTGCGCTTCATGGTAGCGACGGTCTTCTTCAACTTGGCAATTGATATTTACAGTTTTCAGTGCGTGTTTTTCGAGCTGTTTTCAGCATATTTCGACTAGAGTAGTGTTCCTCCTACTCCCTGACCGTTTTGACACGACCGCACGCGAAAAAAATTTCTACCCCTTAGGACTTAGAAAAATTTTCAAAATTTTTATACGAAATTCGTTAATAACAAATCCATTTTTAAATTTTCTTTTATTCTAATTAATTTATTTAGTGTCAGTTGTGGTCAGCTACCATCCCTGAGTCGAAGGTTGCGATCCGTAGCCCGAAGCCCAGATTGGGGGTTGATTACCTTCATTTTTGCCCCATAAAACTGGTTTTTCGGGGATAATTCCAAATTTTTCTTCTAACGTTAATAAACTTTTTTCAAAATTCAGCTAGCCCGCGCCGAGACGCGTTTTTTGACGTATCGCACGTGCGGCTAGCTCGCAACCCGCCCTCTGGTCTATAGCAGGAAGGTGGACTGGGAATTTATCAAAAATTTACTTTTTCTAAATTTTGTCCCAAACGTTTGTTTAGGCGATATCTTTTATTATTTTCGTTTTGACGGGTTTCTGAGACCAAATTTCGAGGCTGGGGAGAAATTTAAACTTTTAATTTAATTATTTTTAATTTTATATACACTTTTCTAGATTAAGTTTTAGTTTATACATCTTTATACTTTTTGACGCTTACCTCCAACATGATGGGAATAAGGACTCCAGTGAAGAAGGTGGATGATGGCGAGAAATCACCACCCAAATCTACAACATCACCTCCTAATGTTAGACGCAGTGTTGGGGAATGGGAAACTGGCAAGCCCACAAATTCAGCTCAAACACCCCCCTTAACAACCAAACCGCCACAGGCCGGCCCTGCAAAACTCGGACTAAAGTCTTCACAGCCGCAAGAAAAGAGAACCCTCTCAACGAACACAAAACTCATAGAGGTACATTCGCCGCCGAAACCCCACTACGCAGATCGGTCATCGGAAGCTAGGGCCTGCTTGGTCAGAGCAAAACAGCTGCTGAGTTCTTCACGAAATACGAAGACAGAGATTAAAAACGGCGTCGTGGAGTCACTGGACCGTTTACTTCTGCTGGTGAAGGAGGCCGAAAGGGAGGCCAAAGCTAAAACCACGCAGCCCGAAATTGCTGTTCCTGATGCTACCTTCTCAATTACCACCGACCAAAACCTGCTAGCAACAGAAATTCGAGAGCACTCGAAGTTGCTAGCAGAGAACAGCAAGAAGATGGAGGAGCTGAAGGACGCAATCGAGCACCAGAAGAGATTACTCGAAAAAGGAAACACCTACGCGAGTGTGACCGCAGCCCAGGGCGGAAAGGCAATGCCGATGCGCAACACCTTGCACTCGGTTGTGGTCACATCCAAGGATGAAGCGGAGACGGGTGACGAAGTGCTTAGCAGAGTGAGGAAGGCGATAGACGCGAAGGAGGGGTGGATAAAGGTGGAAAAGGTACGAAAGGCTAAGGATAGGAAAGTCATCATAGGACTCCAAACTGAGGAAGAAAGGGGAAAAATAAAGGACCGACTGCAAAAAGAGGGAGTTGACCTCACTGTCGAGGAAGTCAAAAACAAGGACCCGCTTCTGATCCTGAGGAACGTCTTGGTAGTGAATACCAACGAAGACGTTCTTAAGGCGTTGCGGAATCAGAACGAGGGTGTTTTTGACGGCCTCGACACTGAGGAAAACCGGGTGGAAGTGAGGTACCGAAGGAGGACGAGGAACCCACACATTGGCCACGTCATCCTCAGCGTCTCGCCCATTATCTGGCGACGTGCAGTGGACATTGGAACCGTTCACATTGATCTCCAGCGCGTCCGGGTCGAAGATCAGACCCCGCTTGTCCAATGCACCCGCTGTCTGGGATTCGGACACGGCAAGCGGTACTGTAAAGAGCCTGCAGACCTGTGTGGACATTGCGGTGGTCCCCACATGAGATCAGAATGCTCGGACTGGCTTTCAGGCACACCACCCGCCTGCCGAAACTGCACAAAGGCGAAAATAGAGCACGGTACACCTCACAATGCTTTTGGCCTCGACTGCCCAGTACGGATCAAATGGGATGACATAGCCAGATCAACTGTTGCCTATTGTTAAGGGCACCCCAATGGAAAATACCCCCTACGGAGCAGTACAGGCAAACCTCCAGCGCAAGAAGCTAGCAACAAATGAGCTCCTAATCGAAGCTACAAGGCGTGGAATAGCGGTAGCACTCCTTCAGGAACCGTACGTCGGCGGGGCGAGAGTAATGAAGAGTCACAGGGGCGTTAGAATCTTCCAAGACACTGGGACTGGAGATGGGACTGTCAAAGCAGCAATAGCTGTCTTTAACAGCGACTTCTCAGTCAAACAGTACCCAAAACTCACCACTAATAACATCGTAGTGGTGGGTATCCGGACCAGTGCCTGGGAGATCACGCTTGTCTCTCTTTACTTCGAGCCAGACCAGCCTATTGAGCAATATCTCGAACACCTGAGACAAATAGAGCGCGTAGTCGGTTCCAGGAATTTGATAGTTGGAGGTGATGCCAATGCCAAAAGCATTTGGTGGGGCAGCCCGACGGCTGACCTCAGGGGGGAAGAGGTTGCAGGAACTCTTGGCGAGCTAAACTTAAATATCCTGAATAGAGGGGCAATTCCGACTTTCGACACCATCCGAGGAGGAAAGCGGTACAGCAGTTACGTAGACATTACCGCCTGCTCCAATGACATCTTGGCCATGGTAGACGATTGGAGAGTTGACGAAGGTTTCACGACCTCGGATCACAACGCCATCACTTTTAAAATTCATCTGAAAAAATCTAAAGGCATTCAAATTGAAAGAACGACTAGAAAATTTAACACTAAAAAAGCCAACTGGTCAAAGTTTCATGAGAAATTTGGCCAGTTGAAAACAGAGTTTAAATTCACGGTAAACGAAATTGACCACTTAAACAATACTCATGAAATTGACACAGCCACTGAAAACCTCACAAAAGCAATAGATCTAGCATGCACGTTAACAATACCACCTAAAAAACTAAAAGAAGTACTTACCTTACCGTGGTGGTCCGAGAGAATTGCCAAATTGCCAGGTTAGGTTAGGTTAGGTTAGGTTAGGTTAGGTTGGGGGGGGGGACCCCCCACAGAGCTTGCGTCCACGTCGCGTCCCCTGGAAACAGCCCAGTTCTGACCACCGTAACGGAGTGGCAGACTGGGACTGGCTAAAGTGCTCTGTGACTTCGTAGCGATCATTGTATCTTGCCTTGTTACTACGATTTTAATCATGTCTTTTAATATGCCTTCGCGGGACGCCTGCGGGCGATTTTTAAAACAAAAAGGCCCTTCTCAGGGCCAACCCAAAGGCCCTTCTCAGGGCCAACCCAAAGGCCCTTCTCAGGGCCAACCCAAAGGCCCTTCTCAGGGCCAACCCAAAGGCCCTTCTCAGGGCCAACCCAAAGGCCCTTCTCAGGGCCAACCAAAAGGCCCTTCTCAGGGCCAACCCAAAGGCCCTTCTCAGGGCCACCCCGACGCTCCGGCGTCAGAAACTAGCCGCGCGCCGTCTGCGGCTAGCTTCTTTGGAGGGGCGGATGACATACTAATCGGCGAGTCGTCTGACAGCGATTCGCTGATTGGTATGTCGGACGCGGACGAGTCTCGCTCGCGGAAGCGAGTCCACCTGAGCGGTGGGTCCGAGGGTTCCTCGGCTTCGGGGTCGAGGAGGTTGCCGAAGGCTAAAAAGCCGACGGTGGCTGCGGACACCCATGAAGTTGGGCTCGTGGACGCCCAACGCCAGTTGGACCTGGCTCGGCGGAATCAGCTCCAGCTAGAGCTGGAGGAGCGGGTTGCCGCGAAGGAGAGGCGGGCGCTCCTCGCTCGGGCCAAGTCCGGGTACGGTGCGTCTCGCGTTCTCTACGCGGACCACTCTCTGGCCGAGCTGGAGAGAATGGCGGAGGAGGACGAGGAGGAGATTGTGGAGGTCGCCTCTAAGTCCTCCAATCTGAAGGGGACCTTCCAGAAGGCCCTCAAATGCAGGGCCGCGAGCATGCGCGGTGTCGTCGCGGAGCTGGTCCAGCGCACGACCACCGACGAGACGCGGCAACTGCAGGCGAGAGTGGATCGCCTGCAGTCGGAGGTCAGCCAGCTTCATCTGAAGCTAGCTGAAGCCACGGCCCGGCCACAGCAGGCCGAGGCGAGCCCTGTGGCAGATGGCGCTGCCTCGGCCCGGCCACAACAGGCCAAGGCGAGGCCTGCAGCAGAGGGCCCCTCCTCCAACCTTGAGGATATCATCCGCAAGGTAGTAATGGAGGAGAGGGCCTTCACGAGGGCCTGCCTAGCAGGCATTGAGGACCGGCTCCTGCCGGAGAAGCGCCTCCGACCGCCGCTTGCGGCGGATGAGAGGCGGTCTGAGCTGGGGCCGTCCTCAACCCAGACGGACAAGAAGCGGTCTGAGCCGGGGCCGTCTTCAACCCAGGTGGAAGATGCCCTTCTCCCTTCGACCACTCCTTCCAACGAGTGGACGAAAGTGGGCCGTAAGGGGAAGGGCAAAGGGAAGGGGAAGAAGTCGGCAACGGCCGTCCCTGCCAACCCTGCCGCGCCTGCCGTCCCCGCTAAAAAAGGGACAGGGAAGGGGAAGGGGCAGCTGGTCCCCCCGAAGACCGCGGCCGTCGTGGTGACACTCACCACGGAGGCTGCGGGGCGAGGGGAGACCTATGCCTCCATCCTGGTGCGGGCGCGTGCAAACGCCGATCCCGCCCAATTAGGGATCGGCAATGTGTCCTGCCGGCGGACCCAAGCCGGGGCTCGTATCTTCGAGTTCCCGGGGGCCGAGGGGAGTGCCCACGCGGACCTCTTCGCAGCAAAGCTGCAAGAGGTCATCGCGGACTCGGCGAGGGTGGCCCGGCCGGTCAAGTCGGCGGTCATAGAAGTGACGGAGTTGGATGACTCCGTCACCAAGGAGGAGGTAGTGGCGGCGGTCGCAGCGGTAGGGGGCTGTGGCGCAGCGGCGGTCCAAGGCCGGGACATAAGGCCCGGCCGCGGCGGAATGGGCACAATCCGCCTCGAGTGCCCAATCGCAGCCGCCAAAGCCGTCCTTGCAAAAGGACGGCTTCAAGTCGGCTTTAGCTCGGGTGCCGTTAGGGTACTCGAGGACCAGCCTCTGAGGTGTTTCCGGTGCTTCGGCATCGGCCACACCCGGCCCCTGTGTCCGTCCAAGGTGGATCGGTCGGACACATGCTACCGCTGCGGCAAGGAGGGCCACAAAGCCTCCTCCTGCCAGGCTGCCACGCCGCACTGCGCGGTGTGTGCCGCCAGTGGCCGCCGGGCATGCCACGTCATGAAGGGAGGGAAGTGCAATCCCCCCCCTAAGCGTGGCAAAGCGCAGGCGCCGACCGGGCCTGCGCCTGCTGTTGCCGCAAACACCGCCGTTCCTGCGGCGGCTGCGGAGGAGGGTGCGATGTCCGACTAATGGCCAGGGTCGAACATCGCATCCTTCAGGCGAACGCCAACCACTGCAGGACAGCCCAGGATCTGCTGATGCAGACCATGGCTGAGTGGTTGGTGGACTTGGTGGTGGTCGCCGAACCCTACTCGGTCCCTGGCCGTTGGCTGGGCGACCGGGATGGCCTAGTGGCGTTGGTGGCGCGGTCTTCCACAGACTCCCCTCCCCTCTCGCTCTTAGAGAGGGGACCGGGATACGTGGCCGCCGCGTGGGGAGAGATAGCGATGGTGGGAGTGTATTTCTCCCCAAACCGCCCTCTCTCGGACTTTGAGGATTTCTTAGAGATCCTCACTGCTGTCGTAGGGAGGGCGGCACCACGCCAGGTCGTGGTGCTCGGCGACCTAAACGCCAAGTCGGTGGCCTGGGGCAACCCGGCCGCCGGGTGCAACGTCCGGGGACGCGCCGTCCAGTTTTGGGCGGCCTCGTGCGGTGTGTCCCTCCTCAACAGGGGGGCGGTCCACACGTGTGTGCGGCAACAGGGCGGGTCGGTGGTGGACGTGTCGTTTGCCACCCCCGCGCTGGCCGCCCGCGTCGTGAATTGGCGGGTGGAGCTGGTGGAGACCTTGTCGGACCACCGTTACGTGCGGTTCGACATCTCCACACAGCGGGGAGGGGGGACGGCCCGAGCTGGGCAATCTCCCTTCCCGCGGTGGGCACTCACCCGCCTGGACCGGGAGGCAGCCAAGGAGGCCGCCTTCCTCCAGGACTGGCTGTCGCCTCCCCCTGTCGAGGAGGTCCCGGACGTTGACGCCGCAGCGGTGCGGCTCAGGGGGTCCTTGACCGAGGTGTGCAACTCCAGCATGCCTCGGTCACGCCGTCCGCCTCCCCGTCGCGCCGTGTACTGGTGGACGGAGGAGCTGGCGGGGCTCCGGGCCACCTGCGTGGCGGCCAGGAGGGCCTACGCACGGAGCCGGCGGCGCAGCGCCCAGAACCGAGTCCGGGCAGAGGGGGACCGCCTGTACGCCTCTTACCGAGAGGCTACGGCGGCCCTCAAGTCTGCGATGGGCGCTGCGCGGGACTCGGCGAGGGCCGAGATGCTGGAGGGTCTCGACAGGGACCCCTATGGGAGACCGTATAAGGCGGCGCGGAACCAGCTCCGCCCCTATGGTCCCCCACTGTCTGAGACCCTCGAGCCGGCATTGTTGGATGGGGTGGTCCGGTCCCTGTTTCCGCGCAGGACCGACTTCGCCCCTCCAGCAATGGATCCCCCGCAAGGGGCGGCTCCCCCGGAGGCAGAGGTCCCCCCGGTGACGGCGGCGGAATTCTACGCGGGGGTTCTGAACCTCCGCGCGAAGAAGACCGCCCCCGGACCGGACGGCGTCCCCGCAAGGGTGGTGGCGATCGCCGCCTCCCAAATGGAGGACAGGTTTCGGGAACTTTTCAGCGCGTGTTTTACGGCTGGGAGGTTCCCGAAACTCTGGAAGGAGGGGCAGCTCTGCCTCCTCCGAAAAGAGGGACGCCCGGTGGACTCCCCCTCGGCATACCGGCCCATCGTTCTGCTCGATGAGGTCGGTAAGCTGTTCGAGGGGATTGTCGCCGGGAGGCTGGAGAGCCACCTGCGGGGGGTAGGGCCGGATCTGTCGGACGCTCAATACGGTTTCCGTCGTGGGCGTTCGACGATCGACGCGCTGGCCCTACTCAAGGGCCAGGTGAAGGAGGCGGTGGAGGCGGGGGACGGAGTGCTGGCGGTGTCATTCGACATTGCCAACGCCTTCAACTCCGTCCCCCACTCGACGATATTGGAGGCACTCCGGTATCACGGAGTGCCCCAATACCTGAGGAGCCTGCTCGCAAACTACTTGGAGGGCCGAGAGGTCCTCCTCGTAGACAGAGCAGGTGCGGTGAGGCGGTACGCTGCTGAGTCCGGTGTTCCACAGGGGTCGGTGCTTGGCCCCCCCTTGTGGAACATCGGATTCGATTGGCTGTTGCGGGGAGCCCTCCTCCAGGGCACGAGTGTCATCTGTTACGCGGATGACACTCTGCTCACTGCACGGGGGAGGAGCTTCGGAGAAGCGGCCATTTTGGCCTCGGCTGGCGGATCCTTGGTGGCAGAGAGGATCCGCCGCCTGGGATTGAGGGTGGCGCTGCACAAAACGGAGGCCGTGTTCTTTCGCGGTCCCCGGCAGCGCTGCCCTGCCGACGCCCACATCGTCGTGGAGGGCGTCCGTATAGGGGTCCAGCCCCAGATGAAATATTTGGGGCTGGTGCTGGACGACAGGTGGCGCTTCGGCCCACATTTCAGCGGGCTGTCGACGCGCCTGTTGAAGGCCGCGGACGCCCTCTCATGGCTCCTCCCAAACCTGGGGGGGCCAAAGGCAAAGTGCCGGCGCCTCTATGCCGGCATTTTGCGGAGCATGGCCCTTTACGGGGCCCCCATCTGGGCGGACTCCCTCCATAGGAGGGAGAATGCGACCGCCATCCGCAGGCCCCAACGGGCCATTGCACAGCGGGTGGCGAGAGCGTACCGCTCGGTGGGCTTTTCGGCGGCGTGCGCTCTGGCCGGCACCCCTCCATGGGAATTGGAGGCGTGGGTGCTCGCCAGAGTGTACGAGTGGACGGCCCGCCGAAGGGCGCTTGGTGAGCGCCCCACGGGCGAAGAGCGGGAGGCGGTGCGGCGAGAGGCGAAAGACGCCATCGTCCTCCAGTGGACGGAGGACCTCGCCAGCGCCGCCTTTGGCCGCCGGACGTTGGACGCGCTCGGGCCGGTCCTGCAGGGCTGGCTCGAGCGGCCCCACGGTTTCCTCTCTTTCCGTCTGGTGCAGGTGTTGTCCGGGCATGGCTGCTTCGGATCGCACCTGCACCGGATCGGGAGGGAGGAAACCCCGGCGTGCCACGAATGCGGCGCGGCGGAGGACACGGCGCAGCACACCCTCGAGGGGTGCCCGGCGTGGTCCGAGCGGCGCTGCGGTCTCACCGCGGTGGTCGGACCAGACCTCTCGCTTCCCGGCGTGGTTGACGCCATGCTGGGGAGCGAGGAGGCCTGGTCAGCAGTAGCCTCCTTCTGCGAGGACGTACTCTCGCAGAAGGAGGAGGCGGAGCGGGCGCGGGAGGACGACCCTCTCGCTGCGCCGCTCCGCAGACGGAGAAGGGGGAGAAGGCGTCGTGCCCTCCCTCCTCTAGGTGACGGGCGGGCGACAGGCACGGGGGTGCCTGCGCCCGCATTGCACCCGTCACCTCCGTCAGTCATTCCCGCCCCCCCACGCCCGTGAGGGTGTGAGGGGACCGCCTTGATATCGTCGGCGGGGGACTGGTTGTAAAGGCTGTGCCGGTTTCCCAGTCCCCCCGCCACTATGACGAAGCGGGAATGCCGCTGGGTCGTTTTAGTGGGTATACCGGGTTCGCCCGGGAGTCCCACATACCCCTCCCGTCCCCCGATGGGAGGGTATGCGTAATGCATTTTTTCCCAGCGTCAAAAAAAAAAAAAAAAAAAAAAGGTTAGGTTGGGGGGGGGGACCCCCCACAGAGCTTGCGTCCACGTCGCGTCCCCTGGAAACAGCCCAGTTCTGACCACCGTAACGGAGTGGCAGACTGGGACTGGCCAAAGTGCTCTGTGACTTCGTAGCTATCATTTGCCTTGTTGTTACGATTTTAATATGCCTTTTACTATGCCTTCGCGGGACGCCTGCGGGCGATTTTTAAAACAAAAAGGCCCTTCTCAGGGCCAACCCAAAGGCCCTTCTCAGGGCCAACCCAAAGGCCCTTCTCAGGGCCAACCCAAAGGCCCTTCTCAGGGCCAACCCAAAGGCCCTTCTCAGGGCCAACCAAAAGGCCCTTCTCAGGGCCAACCCAAAGGCCCTTCTCAGGGCCACCCCGACGCTCCGGCGTCAGAAACTAGCCGCGCGCCGTCTGCGGCTAGCTTCTTTGGAGGGGCGGATGACATACTAATCAGCGAGTCGTCTGACAACGATTCGCTGATTGGTATGTCGGACGCGGACGAGTCTCGCTCGCGGAAGCGAGTCCACCTGAGCGGTGGGTCCGAGGGTTCCTCGGCTTCGGGGTCGAGGAGGTTGCCGAAGGCCAAAAAGCCGACGGTGGCTGCGGACACCCATAAAGTTGGGCTCGTGGAAGCCCAACGCCAGTTGGACCTGGCTCGGCGGAATCAGCTCCAGCTAGAGCTGGAGGAGCGGGTTGCCGCGAAGGAGAGGCGGGCGCACCTCGCTCGGGCCAAGTCCGGGTACGGTGCGTCTCGCGTTCTGTACGCGGACCACTCTCTGGCCGAGCTGGAAAAAATGGCGGAGGAGGACGAGGAGGAGATTGTGGAGGTCGCCTCTAAGTCCTCCAATCTAAAGGGGACCTTCCAGAAGGCCCTCAAATGCAGGGCCGCGAGCATGCGCGGTGTCGTCGCGGAGCTGGTCCAGCGCACGACCACCGACGAGACGCGGCAACTGCAGGCGAGAGTGGACCGCCTGCAGTCGGAGGTCAGCCAGCTTCACCTGAAGCTGGCTGAAGCCACGGCCCGGCCACAGCAGGCCGAGGCGAGCCCTGTGGCAGATGGCGCTGCCTCAGCCCGGCCACAACAGGCCAAGGCGAGGCCTGCAGCAGAGGGCCCCTCCTCCAACCTTGAGGATATCATCCGCAAGGTAGTAATGGAGGAGAGGGCCTTCACGAGGGCCTGCCTAGCAGGCATTGAGGACCGGCTCCTGCCGGAGAAGCGCCTCCGACCGCCGCTTGCGGCGGATGAGAGGCGGTCGGAGCCGGGGCCGTCCTCGACTCAGACGGACAAGAGGCGGTCTGAGCCGGGGCCGTCTTCGGCCCAGGCGGAAGATGCCCTTCTCCCTTCGACCACTCCTTCCAACGAGTGGACGAAAGTGGGCCGTAAGGGGAAGGGCAAAGGGAAGGGCAAGAAGTCGGCGACGGCCGTCCCTGCCAACCCTGCCGTGCCTGAAGTCCCCGCCAAAAAAGGGACTGGGAAGGGAAAGGGGCAGCTGGTCCCCCCGAAAACCGCGGCCGTCGTGGTGACACTCACCGCGGAGGCTGCGGGACGAGGGGAGACCTATGCCTCCATCCTGGTGCGGGCGCGTGCAAACGCCGATCCCGCCCAATTGGGGATCGGCAATGTGTCCTGCCGGCGGACCCAAGCCGGGGCTCGAATCTTCGAGTTCCCGGGGGCCGAGGGGAGTGCCCGCGCGGACCTCTTCGCAGCAAAGCTGCAAGAGGTCATCGCGGACTCGGCGAGGGTGGCCCGGCCGGTCAAGTCGGCGGTCATAGAAGTGACGGAGTTGGATGACTCCGTCACCAAGGAGGAGGTAGTGGCGGCGGTCGCAGCGGTAGGGGGCTGTGGCGCAGCGGCGGTCCAAGGCCGGGACATAAGGCCCGGCCGCGGCGGAATGGGCACAATCCGCCTCGAGTGCCCAATCGCAGCCGCCAAAGCCGTCCTTGCAAAAGGACGGCTTCAAGTCGGCTTTAGCTCGGGTGCCGTTAGGGTACTCGAGGACCAGCCTCTGAGGTGTTTCCGGTGCTTCGGCATCGGCCACACCCGGCCCCTGTGTCCGTCCAAAATAGATCGGTCGGACACCTGCTACCGCTGTGGCAAGGAAGGCCACAAAGCCTCCTCCTGCCAGGCCGCCACGCCGCACTGCGCGGTGTGTGCCGCCAGTGGCCGCCGGGCATGCCACGTCATGAAGGGAGGGAAGTGTAATCCCCCCCCTAAGCGTGGCAAAGCGCAGGCGCCGACCGGGCCTACGCCTGCTGTTGCTGTTGCCGCTGACACCGCCGTTCCTGCGGCGGCTGCGGAGGAGGGTGCGATGTCCGACTAATGGCCAGAGTCGAACATCGCATCCTTCAGGCGAACGCCAACCACTGCAGGACAGCCCAGGATCTGCTGATGCAGACCATGGCTGAGTGGTTGGTGGACTTGGTGGTGGTCGCCGAACCCTACTCGGTCCCTGGCCGTTGGCTGGGCGACCGGGATGGCCTAGTGGCGTTGGTGGCGCGGTCTTCCACAGACTCCCCTCCCCTCTCGCTCTTAGAGAGGGGACCGGGATACGTGGCCGCCGCGTGGGGAGAGATAGCGATGGTGGGAGTGTATTTCTCCCCAAACCGCCCTCTCTCGGACTTTGAGGATTTCTTAGAGATCCTCACTGCTGTCGTAGGGAGGGCGGCACCACGCCAGGTCGTGGTGCTCGGCGACCTAAACGCCAAGTCGGTGGCCTGGGGCAACCCGGCCGCCGGGTGCAACGTCCGGGGACGCGCCGTCCAGTTTTGGGCGGCCTCGTGCGGTGTGACCCTCCTCAACAGGGGGGCGGTCCACACGTGTGTGCGGCAACAGGGCGGGTCGGTGGTGGACGTGTCGTTTGCCACCCCCGCGCTGGCCGCCCGCGTCGTGAATTGGCGGGTGGAGCTGGTGGAGACCTTGTCGGACCACCGTTACGTGCGGTTCGACATCTCCACACAGCGGGGAGGGGGGACGGCCCGTGCTGGGCAATCTCCCTTCCCGCGGTGGGCACTCACCCGCCTGGACCGGGAGGCAGCCAAGGAGGCCGCCTTTCTCCAGGACTGGCTGTCGCCTCCCCCTGTCGAGGAGGTCCCGGACGTTGACGCCGCAGCGGTGCGGCTCAGGGGGTCCTTGACCGAGGTGTGCAACTCCAGCATGCCTCGGTCACGCCGTCCGCCTCCCCGTCGCGCCGTGTACTGGTGGACGGAGGAGCTGGCGGGGCTCCGGGCCACCTGCGTGGCGGCCAGGAGGGCCTACACACGGAGCCGGCGGCGCAGCGCCCAGAACCGAGTCCGGGCAGAGGAGGACCGCCTGTACGCCTCTTACCGAGAGGCTACGGCGGCCCTCAAGTCTGCGATGGGCGCTGCGCGGGACTCGGCGAGGGCCGAGATGCTGGAGGGTCTCGACAGGGACCCCTATGGGAGACCGTATAAGGCGGCGCGGAACCAGCTCCGCCCCTATGGTCCCCCACTGTCCGAGACCCTCGAGCCGGCATTGTTGGATGGGGTGGTCCGGTCCCTGTTTCCGCGCAGGACCGACTTCGCCCCTCCAACAATGGATCCCCCGCAAGGGGCGGCTCCCCCGGAGGCAGAGGTCCCCCCGGTGACGGCGGCGGAATTCTACGCGGGGGTTCTGAACCTCCGCGCGAAGAAGACCGCCCCCGGACCGGACGGCGTCCCCGCACGGGTGGTGGCGATCGCCGCCTCCCAAATGGAGGACAGGTTTCGGGAGCTTTTCAGCGCGTGTTTTACGGCTGGGAGGTTCCCGAAGCTCTGGAAGGAAGGGCAGCTCTGCCTCCTCCGAAAAGAGGGACGCCCGGTGGACTCCCCCTCGGCATACCGGCCCATCGTTCTGCTCGATGAGGTCGGTAAGCTGTTCGAGGGGATTGTCGCCGGGAGGCTGGAGAGCCACCTGCGGGGGGTGGGGCCGGATCTGTCGGACGCCCAATACGGTTTCCGTCGTGGGCGTTCGACGATCGACGCGCTGGCCCTACTCAAGGGCCAGGTGAAGGAGGCGGTGGAGGCGGGGGACGGAGTGCTGGCGGTGTCATTCGACATTGCCAACGCCTTCAACTCCGTCCCCCACTCGACGATATTGGAGGCACTCCGGTATCACGGAGTGCCCCAATACCTGAGGAGCCTGCTCACAAACTACTTGGAGGGCCGAGAGGTCCTCCTCGTAGACAGAGCAGGTGCGGTGAGGCGGTACGCTGCTGAGTCCGGTGTTCCACAGGGGTCGGTGCTTGGCCCCCCCTTGTGGAACATCGGATTCGATTGGCTGTTGCGGGGAGCCCTCCTCCAGGGCACGAGTGTCATCTGTTACGCGGATGACACTCTGCTCACTGCACGGGGGAGGAGCTTCGGAGAAGCGGCCATTTTGGCCTCGGCTGGCGGATCCTTGGTGGCTGAGAGGATCCGCCGCCTGGGATTGAGGGTGGCGCTGCACAAAACGGAGGCCGTGTTCTTTCGCGGTCCCCGGCAGCGCTGCCCTGCCGACGCCCACATCGTCGTGGAGGGCGTCCGTATAGGGGTCCAGCCCCAGATGAAATATCTGGGGCTGGTGCTGGACGACAGGTGGCGCTTCGGCCCGCATTTCAGCGGGCTGTCGACGCGCCTGTTGGGGGCCGCGGACGCCCTCTCATGGCTCCTCCCAAACCTGGGGGGGCCAAAGGCAAAGTGCCGGCGCCTCTATGCCGGCATTTTGCGGAGCATGGCCCTTTACGGGGCTCCCATCTGGGCGGACTCCCTACATAGGAGGGAGAATGCGACCGCCATCCGCAGGCCCCAACGGGCCATTGCACAGCGGGTGGCGAGAGCGTACCGCTCAGTGGGATTTTCGGCGGCGTGCGCTCTGGCCGGCACCCCTCCATGGGAATTGGAGGCGTGGGTGCTCGCCAGAGTGTACGAGTGGACGGCCCGCCGAAGGGCGCTTGGTGAGCGCCCGATGGGCGAAGAGCGGGAGGCGGTGCGGCGAGAGGCGAAGGACGCCATCGTCCTCTATTGGACGGAGGACCTCGCCAGCGCCGCCTTTGGCCGCCGGACGTTGGACGCGCTCGGGCCGGTCCTGCAGGGCTGGCTCGAGCGGCCCCACGGTTTCCTCTCTTTCCGTCTGGTGCAGGTGTTGTCCGGGCATGGCTGCTTCGGATCGCACCTGCACCGGATCGGGAGGGAGGAAACCCCAGCGTGCCACGAATGCGGCGCGGCGGAGGACACGGCGCAGCACACCCTCGAGGGGTGCCCGGCGTGGTCCGAGCGGCGCTGCAGCCTCACCGCGGTGGTCGGACCGGACCTCTCGCTTCCCGGCGTGGTTGACGCCATGCTGGGGAGCGAGGAGGCCTGGTCAGCAGTAGCCTCCTTCTGCGAGGACGTACTCTCGCAGAAGGAGGAGGCGGAGCGGGCGCGGGAGGACGACCCTCTCGCTGCGCCGCTCCGCAGACGGCGAAGGGGGAGAAGGCGTCGTGCCCTCCCTCCTCTAGGTGACGGGCGGGCGACAGGCACGGGGGTGCCTACGCCCGCATTGCACCCGTCACCTCCGTCAGTCATTCCCGCCCCCCCACGCCCGTGAGGGTGTGAGGGGTCTGCCTTGATATCGTCGGCGGGGGACTGGTAGCAAAGGCTGTGCCGGTTTCCCAGTCCCCCCGCCACTATGACGAAGCGGGAATGCCGCTGGGTCGTTTTAGTGGGTATACCGGGTTCGCCCGGGGAGTCCCACATACCCCTTCCGTCCCCCGACGGGAGGGTATGCGTAACGCATTTTTTCCCAGCGTCAAAAAAAAAAAAAAAAAAAAAAAAAAAAAAAAAAAGGTTAGGTTGGGGGACCCCCCACAGAGCTTGCGTCCACGTCGCGTCCCCTGGAAACAGCCCAGTTCTGACCACCGTAACGGAGTGGCAGACTGGGACTGGCCAAAGTGCTCTGTGACTTCGTAGCTATCATTTGCCTTGTTACTACGATTTTATAATGTCTTTTAATATGCCTTCGCGGGACGCCTGCGGGCGATTTTTAAAACAAAAAGGCCCTTCTCAGGGCCAACCCAAAGGCCCTTCTCAGGGCCAACCCAAAGGCCCTTCTCAGGGCCAACCCAAAGGCCCTTCTCAGGGCCAACCCAAAGGCCCTTCTCAGGGCCAACCCAAAGGCCCTTCTCAGGGCCACCCCGACGCTCCGGCGTCAGAAACTAGCCGCGCGCCGTCTGCGGCTAGCTTCTTTGGAGGGGCGGATGACATACTAATCAGCGAGTCGTCTGACAACGATTCGCTGATTGGTATGTCGGACGCGGACGAGTCTCGCTCGCGGAAGCGAGTCCACCGAAGCGGTGGGTCAGAGGGTTCCTCGGCTTCGGGGTCGAGGAGGTTACCGAAGGCTAAAAAGCCGACGGTGGCTGCGGACACCCATAAAGTTGGGCTCGTGGAAGCCCAACGCCAGTTGGACCTGGCTCGGCGGAATCAGCTCCAGCTAGAGCTGGAGGAGCGGGTTGCCGCGAAGGAGAGGCGGGCGCACCTCGCTCGGGCCAAGTCCGGGTACGGTGCGTCTCGCGTTCTGTACGCGGACCACTCTCTGGCCGAGCTGGAGAAAATGGCGGAGGAGGACGAGGAGGAGATTGTGGAGGTCGCCTCTAAGTCCTCCAATCTAAAGGGGACCTTCCAGAAGGCCCTCAAATGCAGGGCCGCGAGCATGCGCGGTGTCGTCGCGGAGCTGGTCCAGCGCACGACCACCGACGAGACGCGGCAACTGCAGGCGAGAGTGGACCGCCTGCAGTCGGAGGTCAGCCAGCTTCACCTGAAGCTGGCTGAAGCCACGGCCCGGCCACAGCAGGCCGAGGCGAGCCCTGTGGCAGATGGCGCTGCCTCAGCCCGGCCACAACAGGCCAAGGCGAGGCCTGCAGCAGAGGGCCCCTCCTCCAACCTTGAGGATATCATCCGCAAGGTAGTAATGGAGGAGAGGGCCTTCACGAGGGCCTGCCTAGCAGGCATTGAGGACCGGCTCCTGCCGGAGAAGCGCCTCCGACCGCCGCTTGCGGCGGATGAGAGGCGGTCTGGGCTGGGGCCGTCCTCAGCCCAGACGGACAAGAGGCGGTCTGAGCCGGGGCCGTCTTCGGCCCAGGCGGAGGATGCCCTTCTCCCTTCGACCACTCCTTCCAACGAGTGGACGAAAGTGGGCCGTAAGGGGAAGGGCAAAGGGAAGGGGAAGAGGTCGGCAACGGCCGTCCCTGCCAACCCTGCCGCGCCTGCCGTCCCCGCTAAAAAAGGGACAGGGAAGGGGAAGGGGCAGCTGGTCCCCCCGAAAACCGCGGCCGTCGTGGTGACACTCACCACGGAGGCTGCGGGGCGAGGGGAGACCTATGCCTCCATCCTGGTGCGGGCGCGTGCAAACGCCGATCCCGCCCAACTGGGGATCGGCAATGTGTCCTGCCGGCGGACCCAAGCTGGGGCTCGAATTTTCGAGTTCCCGGGGGCCGAGGGGAGTGCCCACGCGGACCTCTTCGCAGCGAAGCTGCAGGAGGTCATCGCGGACTCGGCGAAGGTGGCCCGGCCGGTCAAGTTGGCGGCCATCGAAGTGACGGAGTTGGATGACTCCGTCACCAAGGAGGAGGTAGTGGCGGCGGTCGCAGCGGTAGGGGGCTGTGGCGCAGCGGCGGTCCAAGGCCGGGACATAAGGCCCGGCCGCGGCGGAATGGGCACAATCCGCCTCGAGTGCCCAATCGCAGCTGCCAAAGCCGTCCTTGCAAAAGGACGGCTTCAAGTCGGGTTAAGCTCGGGTGCAGTTAGGGCACTCGAGGACCAGCCTCTGAGGTGTTTCCGGTGCTTCGGCATCGGCCACACCCGGCCCCTGTGTCCGTCCAAGGTGGATCGGTCGGACACATGCTACCGCTGCGGCAAGGAGGGCCACAAAGCCTCCTCCTGCCAGGCTGCCACGCCGCACTGCGCGGTGTGTGCCGCCAGTGGCCGCCGGGCATGCCACGTCATGAAGGGGGGGAGGTGCAATCCCCCCCCTAAGCGTGGCAAAGCGCAGGCGCCGACCGGGCCTGCACCTGCTGTTGCCGCAATCACCGCCGTTCCTGCGGCGGCCGCGGAGGAGGGTGCGATGTCCGACTAATGGCCAGAGTCGAACATCGCATCCTTCAGGCGAACGCCAACCACTGCAGGACAGCCCAGGATCTGCTGATGCAGACCATGGCTGAGTGGTTGGTGGACTTGGCGGTGGTCGCCGAGCCCTACTCGGTCCCCGGCCGTTGGCTGGGCGACCGGGATGGCCTAGTGGCGTTGGTGGCGCGGTCTTCCACAGACTCCCCTCCCCTCTCGCTCTTAGAGAGGGGACCGGGATACGTGGCCGCCGCGTGGGGAGAGATAGCGATGGTGGGAGTGTATTTCTCCCCAAACCGCCCTCTCTCGGACTTTGAGGATTTCTTAGAGATCCTCACTGCTGTCGTAGGGAGGGCGGCACCACGCCAGGTCGTGGTGCTCGGCGACCTAAACGCCAAGTCGGTGGCCTGGGGCAACCCGGCCGCCGGGTGCAACGTCCGGGGACGCGCCGTCCAGTTTTGGGCGGCCTCGTGCGGTGTGTCCCTCCTCAACAGGGGGGCGGTCCACACGTGTGTGCGGCAACGGGGCGGGTCGGTGGTGGACGTGTCGTTTGCCACCCCCGCGCTGGCCGCCCGCGTCGTGAATTGGCGGGTGGAGCTGGTGGAGACCTTGTCGGACCACCGTTACGTGCGGTTCGACATCTCCACACAGCGGGGAGGGGGGACGGCCCGTGCTGGGCAATCTCCCTTCCCGCGGTGGGCACTCACCCGCCTGGACCGGGAGGCAGCCAAGGAGGCCGCCTTCCTCCAGGACTGGCTGTCGCCTCCCCCTGTCGAGGAGGTCCCGGACGTTGACGCCGCAGCGGTGCGGCTCAGGGGGTCCTTGACCGAGGTGTGCAACTCCAGCATGCCTCGGTCACGCCGTCCGCCTCCCCGTCGCGCCGTGTACTGGTGGACGGAGGAGCTGGCGGGGCTCCGGGCCACCTGCGTGGCGGCCAGGAGGGCCTACGCACGGAGCCGGCGGCGCAGCGCCCAGAACCGAGTCCGGGCAGAGGAGGACCGCCTGTACGCCTCTTACCGAGAGGCTACGGCGGCCCTCAAGTCTGCGATGGGCGCTGCGCGGGACTCGGCGAGGGCCGAGATGCTGGAGGGTCTCGACAGGGACCCCTATGGGAGACCGTATAAGGCGGCGCGGAATCAGCTCCGCCCCTATGGTCCCCCACTGTCTGAGACCCTCGAGCCGGCATTGTTGGATGGGGTGGTCCGGTCCCTGTTTCCGCGCAGGACCGACTTCGCCCCTCCAACAATGGATCCCCCGCAAGGGGCGGCTCCCCCGGAGGCAGAGGTCCCCCCGGTGACGGCGGCGGAATTCTACGCGGGGGTTCTGAACCTCCGCGCGAAGAAGACCGCCCCCGGACCGGACGGCGTCCCCGCAAGGGTGGTGGCGATCGCCGCCTCCCAAATGGAGGACAGGTTTCGGGAACTTTTCAGCGCGTGTTTTACGGCTGGGAGGTTCCCGAAACTCTGGAAGGAGGGGCAGCTCTGCCTCCTCCGAAAAGAGGGACGCCCGGTGGACTCCCCCTCGGCATACCGGCCCATCGTTCTGCTCGATGAGGTCGGTAAGTTGTTCGAGGGGATTGTCGCCGGGAGGCTGGAGAGCCACCTGCGGGGGGTAGGGCCGGATCTGTCGGACGCCCAATACGGTTTCCGTCGTGGGCGTTCGACGATCGACGCGCTGGCCCTACTCAAGGGCCAGGTGAAGGAGGCGGTGGAGGCGGGGGACGGAGTGCTGGCGGTGTCATTCGACATTGCCAACGCCTTCAACTCCGTCCCCCACTCGACGATATTGGAGGCACTCCGGTATCACGGAGTGCCCCAATACCTGAGGAGCCTACTGGCAGACTACTTGGAGGGCCGAGAGGTCCTCCTGGTAGACAGAGCAGGCGCGGTGAGGCGGTACGCTTCTGAGTCCGGTGTTCCACAGGGATCGGTGCTTGGCCCCCCCTTGTGGAACATCGGTTTCGATTGGCTGTTGCGGGGAGCCCTCCTCCAGGGCACGAGTGTCATATGTTACGCGGATGACACTCTGCTCACTGCACGGGGGAGGAGCTTCGGGGAAGCGGCCATTTTGGCCTCGGCTGGCGGATCCTTGGTGGCAGAGAGGATCCGCCGCCTGGGATTGAGGGTGGCGCTGCACAAAACGGAGGCCGTGTTCTTTCGCGGTCCCCGGCAGCGCTGCCCTGCCGACGCCCACATCGTCGTGGAGGGCGTCCGTATAGGGGTCCAGCCCCAGATGAAATATCTGGGGCTGGTGCTGGACGACAGGTGGCGCTTCGGCCCGCATTTCAGCGGGCTGTCGACGCGCCTGTTGAGGGCCGCGGACGCCCTCTCATGGCTCCTCCCAAACCTGGGGGGGCCAAAGGCAAAGTGCCGGCGCCTCTATGCCGGCATTTTGCGGAGCATGGCCCTTTACGGGGCTCCCATCTGGGCGGACTCCCTACATAGGAGGGAGAATGCGACCGCCATCCGCAGGCCCCAACGGGCCATTGCACAGCGGGTGGCGAGAGCGTACCGCTCAGTGGGATTTTCGGCGGCGTGCGCTCTGGCCGGCACCCCTCCATGGGAATTGGAGGCGTGGGTGCTCGCCAGAGTGTACGAGTGGACGGCCCGCCGAAGGGCGCTTGGTGAGCGCCCGATGGGCGAAGAGCGGGAGGCGGTGCGGCGAGAGGCGAAGGACGCCATCGTCCTCCATTGGACGGAGGACCTCGCCAGCGCCGCCTTTGGCCGCCGGACGTTGGACGCGCTCGGGCCGGTCCTGCAGGGCTGGCTCGAGCGGCCCCACGGTTTCCTCTCTTTCCGTCTGGTGCAGGTGTTGTCCGGGCATGGCTGCTTCGGATCGCACCTGCACCGGATCGGGAGGGAGGAAACCCCAGCGTGCCACGAATGCGGCGCGGCGGAGGACACGGCGCAGCACACCCTCGAGGGGTGCCCGGCGTGGTCCGAGCGGCGCTGCAGCCTCACCGCGGTGGTCGGACCGGACCTCTCGCTTCCCGGCGTGGTTGACGCCATGCTGGGGAGCGAGGAGGCCTGGTCAGCAGTAGCCTCCTTCTGCGAGGACGTACTCTCGCAGAAGGAGGAGGCGGAGCGGGCGCGGGAGGACGACCCTCTCGCTGCGCCGCTCCGCAGACGGAGAAGGGGGAGAAGGCGTCGTGCCCTCCCTCCTCTAGGTGACGGGCGGGCGACAGGCACGGGGGTGCCTGCGCCCGCATTGCACCCGTCACCTCCGTCAGTCATTCCCGCCCCCCCACGCCCGTGAGGGTGTGAGGGGACCGCCTTGATATCGTCGGCGGGGGACTGGTTGTAAAGGCTGTGCCAGTTTCCCAGTCCCCCCGCCACTATGACGAAGCGGGAATGCCGCTGGGTCGTTTTAGTGGGTATACCGGGTTCGCCCGGGGAGTCCCACATACCCCTCCCGTCCCCCGACGGGAGGGTATGCGTAACGCATTTTTTCCCAGCGACAAAAAAAAAAAAAAAAAAAAAAAGGTTAGGTTAGGTTGGGGGAGGGGGACCCCCCACAGAGCTTGCGTCCACGTCGCGTCCCCTGGAAACAGCCCAGTTCTGACCACCGTAACGGAGTGGCAGACTGGGACTGGCTAAAGTGCTCTGTGCCTTCGTAGTTATCATTTTTATCTTGCCTTGTTACTACGAATCAGCGGAATTTTTAATATGTCATTTAATATGCCTTCGCGGGACGCCTGCGGGCGATTTTTAAAACAAAAAGGCCCTTCTCAGGGCCAACCCAAAGGCCCTTCTCAGGGCCAACCCAAAGGCCCTTCTCAGGGCCAACCCAAAGGCCCTTCTCAGGGCCAACCCAAAGGCCCTTCTCAGGGCCAACCAAAAGGCCCTTCTCAGGGCCAACCCAAAGGCCCTTCTCAGGGCCACCCCGACGCTCCGGCGTCAGAAACTAGCCGCGCGCCGTCTGCGGCTAGCTTCTTTGGAGGGGCGGATGACATACTAATCAGCGAGTCGTCTGACAACGATTCGCTGATTGGTATGTCGGACGCGGACGAGTCTCGCTCGCGGAAGCGAGTCCACCGAAGCGGTGGGTCAGAGGGTTCCTCGGCTTCGGGGTCGAGGAGGTTACCGAAGGCTAAAAAGCCGACGGTGGCTGCGGACACCCATGAAGTTGGGCTCGTGGACGCCCAACGCCAGTTGGACCTGGCTCGGCGGAATCAGCTCCAGCTAGAGCTGGAGGAGCGGGTTTCCGCGAAGGAGAGGCGGGCGCACCTCGCTCGGGCCAAGTCCGGGTACGGTGCGTCTCGCGTCCTGTACGCGGACCACTCTCTGGCCGAGCTGGAGAAAATGGCGGAGGAGGACGAGGAGGAGATTGTGGAGGTCGCCTCTAAGTCCTCCAATCTAAAGGGGACCTTCCAGAAGGCCCTCAAATGCAGGGCCGCGAGCATGCGCGGTGTCGTCGCGGAGCTGGTCCAGCGCACGACCACCGACGAGACGCGGCAACTGCAGGCGAGAGTGGACCGCCTGCAGTCGGAGGTCAGCCAGCTTCACCTGAAGCTGGCTGAAGCCACGGCCCGGCCACAGCAGGCCGAGGCGAGCCCTGTGGCAGATGGCGCTGCCTCAGCCCGGCCACAACAGGCCAAGGCGAGGCCTGCAGCAGAGGGCCCCTCCTCCAACCTTGAGGATATCATCCGCAAGGTAGTAATGGAGGAGAGGGCCTTCACGAGGGCCTGCTTTGCAGGCATTGAGGACCGGCTCCTGCCGGAGAAGCGCCTCCGACCGCCGCTTGCGGCGGATGAGAGGCGGTCTGAGCCGGGGCCGTCCTCAACTCAGGGGGACAAGAGGCGGTCTGAGCCGGGGCCGTCTTCAACCCAGGCGGAGGATGCCCTTCTCCCTTCGACCACTCCTTCCAACGAGTGGACGAAAGTGGGCCGTAAGGGGAAGGGCAAAGGGAAGGGGAAGAAGTCGGCAACGGCCGTCCCTGCCAACCCTGCCGCGCCTGCCGTCCCCGCTAAAAAAGGGACAGGGAAGGGGAAGGGGCAGCTGGTCCCCCCGAAAACCGCGGCCGTCGTGGTGACACTCACCACGGAGGCTGCGGGGCGAGGGGAGACCTATGCCTCCATCCTGGTGCGGGCGCGGGCAAACGCCGATCCCACCCAATTAGGGATCGGCAATGTGTCCTGCCGGCGGACCCAAGCCGGGGCTCGTATCTTCGAGTTCCCGGGGGCCGAGGGGAGTGCCCACGCGGATCTCTTCGCAGCAAAGCTGCAAGAGGTCATCGCGGACTCGGCGAGGGTGGCCCGGCCGGTCAAGTCGGCGGTCATAGAAGTGACGGAGCTGGATGACTCCGTCACCAAGGAGGAGGTAGTGGCGGCGGTCGCAGCGGTAGGGGGCTGTGGCGCAGCGGCGGTCCAAGGCCGGGACATAAGGCCCGGCCGCGGCGGAATGGGCACAATCCGCCTCGAGTGCCCAATCGCAGCCGCCAAAGCCGTCCTTGCAAAAGGACGGCTTCAAGTCGGCTTTAGCTCGGGTGCCGTTAGGGTACTCGAGGACCAGCCTCTGAGGTGTTTCCGGTGCTTCGGCATCGGCCACACCCGGCCCCTGTGTCCGTCCAAAGTAGATCGGTCGGACACCTGCTACCGCTGTGGCAAGGAAGGCCACAAAGCCTCCTCCTGCCAGGCCGCCACGCCGCACTGCGCGGTGTGTGCCGCCAGTGGCCGCCGGGCATGTCACGTCATGAAGGGAGGGAAGTGTAATCCCCCCCCTAAGCGTGGCAAAGCGCAGGCGCCGACCGGGCCTACGCCTGCTGTTGCTGTTGCCGCTGACACCGCCGTTCCTGCGGCGGCTGCGGAGGAGGGTGCGATGTCCGACTAATGGCCAGAGTCGAACATCGCATCCTTCAGGCGAACGCCAACCACTGCAGGACAGCCCAGGATCTGCTGATGCAGACCATGGCTGAGTGGTTGGTGGACTTGGTGGTGGTCGCCGAACCCTACTCGGTCCCTGGCCGTTGGCTGGGCGACCGGGATGGCCTAGTGGCGTTGGTGGCGCGGTCTTCCACAGACTCCCCTCCCCTCTCGCTCTTAGAGAGGGGACCGGGATACGTGGCCGCCGCGTGGGGAGAGATAGCGATGGTGGGAGTGTATTTCTCCCCAAACCGCCCTCTCTCGGACTTTGAGGATTTCTTAGAGATCCTCACTGCTGTCGTAGGGAGGGCGGCACCACGCCAGGTCGTGGTGCTCGGCGACCTAAACGCCAAGTCGGTGGCCTGGGGCAACCCGGCCGCCGGGTGCAACGTCCGGGGACGCGCCGTCCAGTTTTGGGCGGCCTCGTGCGGTGTGACCCTCCTCAACAGGGGGGCGGTCCACACGTGTGTGCGGCAACAGGGCGGGTCGGTGGTGGACGTGTCGTTTGCCACCCCCGCGCTGGCCGCCCGCGTCGTGAATTGGCGGGTGGAGCTGGTGGAGACCTTGTCGGACCACCGTTACGTGCGGTTCGACATCTCCACACAGCGGGGAGGGGGGACGGCCCGTGCTGGGCAATCTCCCTTCCCGCGGTGGGCACTCACCCGCCTGGACCGGGAGGCAGCCAAGGAGGCCGCCTTTCTCCAGGACTGGCTGTCGCCTCCCCCTGTCGAGGAGGTCCCGGACGTTGACGCCGCAGCGGTGCGGCTCAGGGGGTCCTTGACCGAGGTGTGCAACTCCAGCATGCCTCGGTCACGCCGTCCGCCTCCCCGTCGCGCCGTGTACTGGTGGACGGAGGAGCTGGCGGGGCTCCGGGCCACCTGCGTGGCGGCCAGGAGGGCCTACACACGGAGCCGGCGGCGCAGCGCCCAGAACCGAGTCCGAGCGGAGGAGGACCGCCTGTACGCCTCTTACCGAGAGGCTACGGCGGCCCTCAAGTCTGCGATGGGCGCTGCGCGGGACTCGGCGAGGGCCGAGATGCTGGAGGGTCTCGACAGGGACCCCTATGGGAGACCGTATAAGGCGGCGCGGAACCAGCTCCGCCCCTATGGTCCCCCACTGTCCGAGACCCTCGAGCCGGCATTGTTGGATGGGGTGGTCCGGTCCCTGTTTCCGCGCAGGACCGACTTCGCCCCCCCAACAATGGATCCGCCGCAAGGGGCGGCTCCCCCGGAGGCAGAGGTCCCCCCGGTGACGGCGGCGGAATTCTACGCGGGGGTTCTGAACCTCCGCGCGAAGAAGACCGCCCCCGGACCGGACGGCGTCCCCGCACGGGTGGTGGCGATCGCCGCCTCCCAAATGGAGGACAGGTTTCGGGAGCTTTTCAGCGCGTGTTTTACGGCTGGGAGGTTCCCGAAGCTCTGGAAGGAAGGGCAGCTCTGCCTCCTCCGAAAAGAGGGACGCCCGGTGGACTCCCCCTCGGCATACCGGCCCATCGTTCTGCTCGATGAGGTCGGTAAGCTGTTCGAGGGGATTGTCGCCGGGAGGCTGGAGAGCCACCTGCGGGGGGTAGGGCCGGATCTGTCGGACGCCCAATACGGTTTCCGTCGTGGGCGTTCGACGATCGACGCGCTGGCCCTACTCAAGGGCCAGGTGAAGGAGGCGGTGGAGGCGGGGGACGGAGTGCTGGCGGTGTCATTCGACATTGCCAACGCCTTCAACTCCGTCCCCCACTCGACGATATTGGAGGCACTCCGGTATCACGGAGTGCCCCAATACCTGAGGAGCCTGCTCACAAACTACTTGGAGGGCCGAGAGGTCCTCCTCGTAGACAGAGCAGGTGCGGTGAGGCGGTACGCTGCTGAGTCCGGTGTTCCGCAGGGGTCGGTGCTTGGCCCCCCCTTGTGGAACATCGGATTCGATTGGCTGTTGCGGGGAGCCCTCCTCCAGGGCACGAGTGTCATCTGTTACGCGGATGACACTCTGCTCACTGCACGGGGGAGGAGCTTCGGAGAAGCGGCCATTTTGGCCTCGGCTGGCGGATCCTTGGTGGCTGAGAGGATCCGCCGCCTGGGATTGAGGGTGGCGCTGCACAAAACGGAGGCCGTGTTCTTTCGCGGTCCCCGGCAGCGCTGCCCTGCCGACGCCCACATCGTCGTGGAGGGCGTCCGTATAGGGGTCCAGCCCCAGATGAAATATCTGGGGCTGGTGCTGGACGACAGGTGGCGCTTCGGCCCGCATTTCAGCGGGCTGTCGACGCGCCTGTTGGGGGCCGCGGACGCCCTCTCATGGCTCCTCCCAAACCTGGGGGGGCCAAAGGCAAAGTGCCGGCGCCTCTATGCCGGCATTTTGCGGAGCATGGCCCTTTACGGGGCTCCCATCTGGGCGGACTCCCTACATAGGAGGGAGAATGCGACCGCCATCCGCAGGCCCCAACGGGCCATTGCACAGCGGGTGGCGAGAGCGTACCGCTCAGTGGGATTTTCGGCGGCGTGCGCTCTGGCCGGCACCCCTCCATGGGAATTGGAGGCGTGGGTGCTCGCCAGAGTGTACGAGTGGACGGCCCGCCGAAGGGCGCTTGGTGAGCGCCCGATGGGCGAAGAGCGGGAGGCGGTGCGGCGAGAGGCGAAGGACGCCATCGTCCTCCATTGGACGGAGGACCTCGCCAGCGCCGCCTTTGGCCGCCGGACGTTGGACGCGCTCGGGCCGGTCCTGCAGGGCTGGCTCGAGCGGCCCCACGGTTTCCTCTCTTTCCGTCTGGTGCAGGTGTTGTCCGGGCATGGCTGCTTCGGATCGCACCTGCACCGGATCGGGAGGGAGGAAACCCCAGCGTGCCACGAATGCGGCGCGGCGGAGGACACGGCGCAGCACACCCTCGAGGGGTGCCCGGCGTGGTCCGAGCGGCGCTGCAGCCTCACCGCGGTGGTCGGACCGGACCTCTCGCTTCCCGGCGTGGTTGACGCCATGCTGGGGAGCGAGGAGGCCTGGTCAGCAGTAGCCTCCTTCTGCGAGGACGTGCTCTCGCAGAAGGAGGAGGCGGAGCGGGCGCGGGAGGACGACCCTCTCGCTGCGCCGCTCCGCAGACGGCGAAGGGGGAGAAGGCGTCGTGCCCTCCCTCCTCTAGGTGACGGGCGGGCGACAGGCACGGGGGTGCCTACGCCCGCATTGCACCCGTCACCTCCGTCAGTCATTCCCGCCCCCCCACGCCCGTGAGGGTGTGAGGGGTCTGCCTTGATATCGTCGGCGGGGGACTGGTTGTAAAGGCTGTGCCGGTTTCCCAGTCCCCCCGCCACTATGACGAAGCGGGAATGCCGCTGGGTCGTTTTAGTGGGTATACCGGGTTCGCCCGGGGAGTCCCACATACCCCTCCCGTCCCCCGGCGGAAGGGTATGCGTAACGCATTTTTTCCCAGCGTCAAAAAAAAAAAAAAAAAAAAAAAAAAAAAAAAGGTTAGGTTGGGGGACCCCCCACAGAGCTTGCGTCCACGTCGCGTCCCCTGGAAACAGCCCAGTTCTGACCACCGTAACGGAGTGGCAGACTGGGACTGGCCAAAGTGCTCTGTGCCTTCGTAGTTATCATTTTTATCTTGCCTTGTTACTACGAATCAGCGGAATTTTTAATATGTCATTTAATATGCCTTCGCGGGACGCCTGCGGGCGATTTTTAAAACAAAAAGGCCCTTCTCAGGGCCAACCCAAAGGCCCTTCTCAGGGCCAACCCAAAGGCCCTTCTCAGGGCCAACCCAAAGGCCCTTCTCAGGGCCAACCCAAAGGCCCTTCTCAGGGCCAACCCAAAGGCCCTTCTCAGGGCCAACCAAAAGGCCCTTCTCAGGGCCAACCCAAAGGCCCTTCTCAGGGCCACCCCGACGCTCCGGCGTCAGAAACTAGCCGCGCGCCGTCTGCGGCTAGCTTCTTTGGAGGGGCGGATGACATACTAATCAGCGAGTCGTCTGACAACGATTCGCTGATTGGTATGTCGGACGCGGACGAGTCTCGCTCGCGGAAGCGAGTCCACCGAAGCGGTGGGTCAGAGGGTTCCTCGGCTTCGGGGTCGAGGAGGTTACCGAAGGCTAAAAAGCCGACGGTGGCTGCGGACACCCATGAAGTTGGGCTCGTGGACGCCCAACGCCAGTTGGACCTGGCTCGGCGGAATCAGCTCCAGCTAGAGCTGGAGGAGCGGGTTAACGCGAAGGAGAGGCGGGCGCACCTCGCTCGGGCCAAGTCCGGGTACGGTGCGTCTCGCGTTCTGTACGCGGACCACTCTCTGGCCGAGCTGGAGAAAATGGCGGAGGAGGACGAGGAGGAGATTGTGGAGGTCGCCTCTAAGTCCTCCAATCTAAAGGGGACCTTCCAGAAGGCCCTCAAATGCAGGGCCGCGAGCATGCGCGGTGTCGTCGCGGAGCTGGTCCAGCGCACGACCACCGACGAGACGCGGCAACTGCAGGCGAGAGTGGACCGCCTGCAGTCGGAGGTCAGCCAGCTTCACCTGAAGCTGGCTGAAGCCACGGCCCGGCCACAGCAGGCCGAGGCGAGCCCTGTGGCAGATGGCGCTGCCTCAGCCCGGCCACAACAGGCCAAGGCGAGGCCTGCAGCAGAGGGCCCCTCCTCCAACCTTGAGGATATCATCCGCAAGGTAGTAATGGAGGAGAGGGCCTTCACGAGGGCCTGCCTAGCAGGCATTGAGGACCGGCTCCTGCCGGAGAAGCGCCTCCGACCGCCGCTTGCGGCGGATGAGAGGCGGTCTGAGCCGGGGCAATCCTCGACTCAGGTGGACAAGAGGCGGTCCGAGCCGGGGCCGTCTTCGGCCCAGGCGGAAGATGCCCTTCTCCCTTCGACCACTCCGTCCAACGAGTGGACGAAAGTGGGCCGTAAGGGGAAGGGCAAAGGGAAGGGGAAGAAGTCGGCAACGGCCGTCCCTGCCAACCCTGCCGCGCCTGCCGTCCCCGCTAAAAAAGGGACAGGGAAGGGGAAGGGGCAGCTGGTCCCCCCGAAAACCGCGGCCGTCGTGGTGACACTCACCACGGAGGCTGCGGGGCGAGGGGAGACCTATGCCTCCATCCTGGTGCGGGCGCGTGCAAACGCCGATCCCACCCAATTAGGGATCAGCAATGTGTCCTGCCGGCGGACCCAAGCCGGGGCTCGTATCTTCGAGTTCCCGGGGGCCGAGGGGAGTGCCCACGCGGATCTCTTCGCAGCAAAGCTGCAAGAGGTCATCGCGGACTCGGCGAGGGTGGCCCGGCCGGTCAAGTCGGCGGTCATAGAAGTGACGGAGCTGGATGACTCCGTCACCAAGGAGGAGGTAGTGGCGGCGGTCGCAGCGGTAGGGGGCTGTGGCGCAGCGGCGGTCCAAGGCCGGGACATAAGGCCCGGCCGCGGCGGAATGGGCACAATCCGCCTCGAGTGCCCAATCGCAGCCGCCAAAGCCGTCCTTGCAAAAGGACGGCTTCAAGTCGGCTTTAGCTCGGGTGCGGTTAGGGTACTCGAGGACCAGCCTTTGAGGTGCTTCCGGTGCTTCGGCATCGGCCACACCCGGCCCCTGTGTCCGTCCAAAGTGGATCGGTCGGACACATGCTACCGCTGCGGCAAGGAGGGCCACAAAGCCTCCTCCTGCCAGGCTGCCACGCCGCACTGCGCGGTGTGTGCCGCCAGTGGCCGCCGGGCATGCCACGTCATGAAGGGGGGAAAGTGCAATCCCCCCCCTAAGCGTGGCAAAGCGCAGACGCCGACCGGGCCTGCGCCTGCTGTTGCCGCAAACACCGCCGTTCCTGCGGCGGCTGCGGAGGAGGGTGCGATGTCCGACTAGTGGCCAGAGTCGAACATCGCATCCTTCAGGCGAACGCCAACCACTGCAGGACAGCCCAGGATCTGCTGATGCAGACCATGGCTGAGTGGTTGGTGGACTTGGCGGTGGTCGCCGAGCCCTACTCGGTCCCCGGCCGTTGGCTGGGCGACCGGGATGGCCTAGTGGCGTTGGTGGCGCGGTCTTCCACAGACTCCCCTCCCCTCTCGCTCTTAGAGAGGGGACCGGGATACGTGGCCGCCGCGTGGGGAGAGATAGCGATGGTGGGAGTGTATTTCTCCCCAAACCGCCCTCTCTCGGACTTTGAGGATTTCTTAGAGATCCTCACTGCTGTCGTAGGGAGGGCGGCACCACGCCAGGTCGTGGTGCTCGGCGACCTAAACGCCAAGTCGGTGGCATGGGGCAACCCGGCCGCCGGGTGCAACGTCCGGGGACGCGCCGTCCAGTTTTGGGCGGCCTCGTGCGGTGTGTCCCTCCTCAACAGGGGGGCGGTCCACACGTGTGTGCGGCAACAGGGCGGGTCGGTGGTGGACGTGTCGTTTGCCACCCCCGCGCTGGCCGCCCGCGTCGTGAATTGGCGGGTGGAGCTGGTGGAGACCTTGTCGGACCACCGTTACGTGCGGTTCGACATCTCCACACAGCGGGGAGGGGGGACGGCCCGTGCTGGGCAATCTCCCTTCCCGCGGTGGGCACTCACCCGCCTGGACCGGGAGGCAGCCAAGGAGGCCGCCTTCCTCCAGGACTGGCTGTCGCCTCCCCCTGTCGAGGAGGTCCCGGACGTTGACGCCGCAGCGGTGCGGCTCAGGGGGTCCTTGACCGAGGTGTGCAACTCCAGCATGCCTCGGTCACGCCGTCCGCCTCCCCGTCGCGCCGTGTACTGGTGGACGGAGGAGCTGGCGGGGCTCCGGGCCACCTGCGTGGCGGCCAGGAGGGCCTACGCACGGAGCCGGCGGCGCAGCGCCCAGAACCGAGTCCGGGCAGAGGAGGACCGCCTGTACGCCTCTTACCGAGAGGCTACGGCGGCCCTCAAGTCTGCGATGGGCGCTGCGCGGGACTCGGCGAGGGCCGAGATGCTGGAGGGTCTCGACAGGGACCCCTATGGGAGACCGTATAAGGCGGCGCGGAACCAGCTCCGCCCCTATGGTCCCCCACTGTCTGAGACCCTCGAGCCGGCATTGTTGGATGGGGTGGTCCGGTCCCTGTTTCCGCGCAGGACCGACTTCGCCCCTCCAGCAATGGATCCCCCGCAAGGGGCGGCTCCCCCGGAGGCAGAGGTCCCCCCGGTGACGGCGGCGGAATTCTACGCGGGCGTTCTGAACCTCCGCGCGAAGAAGACCGCCCCCGGACCGGACGGCGTCCCCGCAAGGGTGGTGGCGATCGCCGCCTCCCAAATGGAGGACAGGTTTCGGGAACTTTTCAGCGCGTGTTTTACGGCTGGGAGGTTCCCGAAACTCTGGAAGGAGGGGCAGCTCTGCCTCCTCCGAAAAGAGGGACGCCCGGTGGACTCCCCCTCGGCATACCGGCCCATCGTTCTGCTCGATGAGGTCGGTAAGCTGTTCGAGGGGATTGTCGCCGGGAGGCTGGAGAGCCACCTGCGGGGGGTGGGGCCGGATCTGTCGGACGCCCAATACGGTTTCCGTCGTGGGCGTTCGACGATCGACGCGCTGGCCCTACTCAAGGGCCAGGTGAAGGAGGCGGTGGAGGCGGGGGACGGAGTGCTGGCGGTGTCATTCGACATTGCCAACGCCTTCAACTCCGTCCCCCACTCGACGATATTGGAGGCACTCCGGTATCACGGAGTGCCCCAATACCTGAGGAGCCTACTGGCAGACTACTTGGAGGGCCGAGAGGTCCTCCTCGTAGACAGAGCAGGTGCGGTGAGGCGGTACGCTGCTGAGTCGGGTGTTCCACAGGGGTCGGTGCTTGGCCCTCCCTTGTGGAACATCGGATTCGATTGGCTGTTGCGGGGAGCCCTCCTCCAGGGCACGAGTGTCATATGTTACGCGGATGACACTCTGCTCACTGCACGGGGGAGGTGCTTTGAAGACGCGGCCATTTTGGCCTCGGCTGGCGGATCCTTGGTGGCGGAGAGGATCCGCCGCCTAGGATTGAGGGTGGCGCTGCAAAAAACGGAGGCCGTGTTCTTTCGCGGTCCCCGGCAGCGCTGCCCTGCCGACGCCCACATCGTCGTGGAGGGCGTCCGTATAGGGGTCCAGCCCCAGATGAAATATCTGGGGCTGGTGCTGGACGACAGGTGGCGCTTCGGCCCACATTTCAGCGGGCTGTCGACGCGCCTGTTGAAGGCCGCGGACGCCCTCTCATGGCTCCTCCCAAACCTTGGGGGGCCACAGGCAAAGTGCCGGCGCCTCTATGCCGGCATTTTGCGGAGCATGGCCCTTTACGGGGCTCCCATCTGGGCGGACTCCCTCCATAGGAGGGAGAATGCGACCGCCATCCGCAGGCCCCAACGGGCCATTGCACAGCGGGTGGCGAGAGCGTACCGCTCAGTGGGATTTTCGGCGGCGTGCGCTCTGGCCGGCACCCCTCCATGGGAATTGGAGGCGTGGGTGCTCGCCAGAGTGTACGAGTGGACGGCCCGCCGAAGGGCGCTTGGTGAGCGCCCGATGGGCGAAGAGCGGGAGGCGGTGCGGCGAGAGGCGAAGGACGCCATCGTCCTTCATTGGACGGAGGACCTCGCCAGCGCCGCCTTTGGTCGCCGGACGTTGGACGCGCTCGGGCCGGTCCTGCAGGGCTGGCTCGAGCGGTCCCACGGTTTCCTCTCTTTCCGTCTGGTGCAGGTGTTGTCCGGGCATGGCTGCTTCGGATCGCACCTGCACCGGATCGGGAGGGAGGAAACCCCAGCGTGCCACGAATGCGGCGCGGCGGAGGACACGGCGCAGCACACCCTCGAGGGGTGCCCGGCGTGGTCCGAGCGGCGCTGCGGCCTCACCGCGGTGGTCGGACCAGACCTCTCGCTTCCCGGCGTGGTTGACGCCATGCTGGGGAGCGAGGAGGCCTGGTCAGCAGTAGCCTCCTTCTGCGAGGACGTACTCTCGCAGAAGGAGGAGGCGGAGCGGGCGCGGGAGGACGACCCTCTCGCTGCGCCGCTCCGCAGACGGAGAAGGGGGAGAAGGCGTCGTGCCCTCCCTCCTCTAGGTGACGGGCGGGCGACAGGCACGGGGGTGCCTGCGCCCGCATTGCACCCGTCACCTCCGTCAGTCATTCCCGCCCCCCCACACCCGTGAGGGTGTGAGGGGACCGCCTTGATATCGTCGGCGGGGGACTGGTTGTAAAGGCTGTGCCGGTTTCCCAGTCCCCCCGCCACTATGACGAAGCGGGAATGCCGCTGGGTCGTTTTAGTGGGTATACCGGGTTCGCCCGGGGAGTCCCACATACCCCTCCCGTCCCCCGACGGGAGGGTATGCGTAACGCATTTTTTCCCAGCGACAAAAAAAAAAAAAAAAAAAAAAAAAAAAAAAAAAAAAAAAAAAAAAAAAAGGTTAGGTTAGGTTAGGTTTTTTTTTTTTTTTTTTTTTTTTTTTTTTTTTTTTGCTTTTCCCCATTCGTAGAAAGGGCTCTTATTATTCTAATTTACTCATTCGTTCCATTTCTCGCATTTATTCCTCTCGCACTTTCAAGCTTCATACTGTATCTTTCTTTCATACATCCTTTACATTCTTAGCCGGGTGGGACTCCCGCTATTCTATCTATTTTCCTATTTTCTACTTTTCTTTTATTTTTCTTTATTTAGGGTATTCAAATTGGTACACAGTTTTGTTTTATTATCATTTTTCGTTGACATTTTCTTCTATTACTATGTTGTATTTGTACATTTTTCTTATTTTAATACACTTTTATTATTTTGTTACATTTCTAGCTTATTTTCTACCTTAATTTACTTCTTACATAATACATTATTGTTTTCTAATTTTAATATCTAATCTATTTCTTACATTATTAGTTTTACATGTCTATTTCCTTAATCTATGTTTTATTACTATACAGGGTTTACTACACTATATTCTTATCTAATACTCTACTTAATTTTTTATTCCTAGACTTTACTTAAATTTGGGTTAAACAGGGTAATTTGACCATTTGCGGTTTTTGGCTTAAAATTGGACCTTTCTTAATTGCAATTTATTCATAAACTGTTTTATGGGAAAAGGATGTGGGGGGAGGGGGAGGGGAAGGAGGAGGGGTAGGGGTGGTGGGGGAGGGGGTTGGATTCCTTTCTTATTGTTATATTTGTATAATTATCTTGGTGTTGCGGCAATAATATATATATATACATAGATATTACATATTTATTGACATTTCTTAACTAGGGGTTTTAATATTCTAGAGTTTTTTAGGGGTTGTTTGGGATACTTTTGATATATTTGTATATATTCACTATATATTTTATATATCTAGGTGGGGGTAGTTTTAGGCGTATGCCGTTGTCGTCCGAGCCAGGTAGTCCCACTTCTTGCGGACCGGGCACTCCACGCTAAACGCGTTGTGGTCGGTCCTCTGAAGCTTCGAGTGCAGGCAGTTGCAGCACTGCGGTTCATTCCCCGCAACAAATTCCACGCATTTTTCGCGCATGTGCGGTCCTCCGCAGTGGCTGCACCTGTCTGCACTCTCCGTACAGAACTTTCGGCCATGTCCAAATGCCAAGCATTTTGTACATTGGATGAGCGGCGACTGATCCTCGACCCTGACCCTTTGCAGGTCAAGATAAAGGGCCCCAGCCTCCGTCATCCTCTGCCACACCCTGGGTCTGACTTGGACGACAACGTGCGCTGTCTTGGGGTTCCTGGTCCTTTTCTTATATTTGATAACAATTTCTTTCTCTTCCTGGTCCAAGTCCCTAAAGATATGTTGGTTTTGGGAATAGAGCGCCTTTGCCATCTCGTCGTCTTCACTATCCAAAAAGACGTCTTTTAGGACGACGAGTGGGTTTTTATTTTTCATGGCCGCCACTATTAGCCCTTCACCTCGGCTCTCAATCCTTTCTCTCACTTTCTTAAGCTCCGCTTCTGAATCGCACCCCAGTATTACTGTCTGGTTTTTCGCCTTCCGGACTTTGTTTATTTTTAGGCCAGTTCCCCTGGCATCGACCGCCTTCTTCACCCTGGCCAACACCTCGTCAGCAGTCTCCTGGCTGCCTTCAAGGGTGACCGCCATCGAATGAAGTGCCGGCCGGTGCCCGGGTCTGGCTGCTGCGACGTTTGCATATGTTTGGAAGTCCGTCTTTGGCTCGCAGGCTACTTCCCTCAAGGCCTCTTTTATTCTGTCGGTAGTGGCGGCGACCTCACCGGCAACGTCACCGATTTTGTCCTCGAGGACAACCGTGGCACGACCGACAATGTTAACCCCCTCCGTCGTGTGGCTCAGGTTTGAGTTAACTATGTCGATCTTGTCGCTGACCTCGACGACCTTATCGATGACCTTGTCGATGATGTCGGCACCGCTATCGGAGCAGTAGTCGGTCATTTCTTTAAAACTTTTTGAGACTTTCTCTTCGAGGTCGTTGAGCCGCGTTTTAATGTTTAACTCCACCCTTTCAAGCCTTTCCAAGATTTCCTCCGGCGATTCGGGTGATGTAGGCGTGGTGTTCTCTTTCCTGGGCGGAGTTTTGGGCGCTGTTTCCAGGCTCTTTACTCGCTTACTCAACTCAAAAAGGATCCGTAGACATTTATCCGACTGAGTCTCCAGGAAGATCTTAATGTCTCTCCTCATCTGAGGGTAATCTTTGACTCTGGTCGGTATATCTTCAAACGTTTTCATGATCTCCTGGAGAAGCTTGTCATTAGATGACGCGGCGAAGATGTCGGTCTGCTTGGTGTAAGCCTCCATAATGTCTACGGACCTCCTTTTTCGTTCCGGCCTTCGGATAAAAGTCCTGGCGGCGTCCAGCGCTTTTCCAGGCGGGCCCACGGGGCTGGGGGTGGTTGTGGGAGCGGCAGCACCAGAGGTCCCCGCCGACGATGATAGCGGCGTTTCGGTTGTTCCTGCCATGGGTCCTCGAGCAGCGTCCTTCCTGCCGAACGTCAGGGACATCCCCTTCGGCGCTTCGCGCGCTCCAGAGGGTCCCGGGTGGGTTGGCGACGACGTCGACTCTTGCGCTCCGCTGGTGCCGGCTCCCGGCCCTTTGCTTACTGGGGTGCGGATTCCGAGAACCATTTTTATTGTTTAGGTTTTCTTCGCTTGTGTGTATAGGCACAACGAAGAGAACGGGGAAAATTGTCAATAATGGTGTAAATAATATAAAATAAAATAAAATAAAATAAAGTATAATAAATAATACTATAGTCGCAATATAGTGTATATTATAGTCACCACAATGTATTGGCTTTGATCCTGTATATGGGGAGTCAAAGTCAAACAATGTAAATCCGCGGTCCAAAATTTCCTATCTATATTAGTCTCCGAGATACCGGTATTTTGGTACGTAAGGGATGGGGGAGGGTCCAATCGGGGGGGGGAGGGTACCTCTTATGTGACTTTAACCGTGGTGTCTTCGACACCACAAAGGCTGATTTTGAGGTCAGATCGGCTCTATCTCCTCTGGTTCCCAAGATATGACCCTTTAAAGGATTTGGGAGGGGAAAGTTAGGAAAAGGGAAAATGGGAAAAAGGATGGATACCTCAGTGGTGGTTTCCACCTCGTGGAGTCTTTGACTCCACTAAGGCTGAATTCGAGGTCTAAAAGTGCCTATCTCCTCTCGTTCCAGAGATATCCACCTTTCGGGATTTCTGCCGTACCGTACCGCGCCGTGTCGCAGGCTATGACAGGTAGATCTTCCAGTTGACCTAGCTGGGTCTACTCTGTTCCGATTTTGGCGTGGGTGGGCTCTTTTGTTTGGTCTTGTTGAGCTCTTTAAGGTAGGTCAGAATTCGGGGGGGGGGGAGGGGATGGGGTAGGGGGGGTGGTATCCCGGAAAAGTAATCCTGGGTAAACGTTATATGGCTGAGTGCCACTTGTTATAATAGATAATTTTTTCACAAAATAAATTTCGCAAGTACTAGGGGTGACTTAGCCCTAGAGGGTTGAAATTTTGTCCAGAGGTGCGGAGGGTCTAGGATGGTTGGGTATCCAACCAGGGGGGGGGGTCAGGGGGGGGGCTTCGATTTTTTGTTATTTTTGAGCTGGGACGCTCCGTTTCAGCGTTACAGCCCTTTTTCGGTTTTTGTGCTGTTGGTAAACTTTGTTTTGGTTTTTTATAATTTAATTTACACAAATGCTGTTTATCCTAAAATTATTTTGTAAGCGGATTCTTGTAGAAAAAAGTAAAACTAATGTAAATCGGTCCTAAAAAATGGGGCGTCCTTAAAAATAAATAAGTTATCGAATCCTGAAAAAATTATTAATTTACCAAAAACCGCAAATGCCCGTTTTTTCTTCTCGCGCCTCGACTTACTTATGGGTCTATATCCCTGACCCAGGTTATTCCCGGAGTCCAGTACTTAATCCTATGCTTAATCTATAACTTAATCTATTTACTTAACTAGGTTTGTATGTTCCACAGCTGGGCTTCGCTGCTCCAGTGTCATCCGAAATCTTCCCGGGGATGCAGGTTCCAGAGGGTGGTGTTGCCAGGGCGGTGACCTATGTCAGGTTGTAGGCCTGACGCTTCTCCAACTGCTGGCACCGTTGGAGTTCCTGTAGCTGGTGCGGTTTGGAAAATATTCCCCTGGGAAGGTAAAAACTTGACCCTGGCGAGCTGGTGGAAAAATGTCCAGGGTAGTCGCCCTTCAGATCGCTTCTCGTAAGAGAACCGATTTGTGATTATTTCCGCGATCAGACGCTCCGTTTCAGGGTTACGGTCCCGACCAACTTAAGTCGTAATGGCGTTCCGAGTAGGGGTTTTGAAAAGGTATCCTGAAAATTGACAGTTCCCGTCCAATCTCTCTGTACTCTTCGGATTCTGGTAGCTGGTGAGGTTCCGCTTTGGGTCTGTCCAGGTTCCTATTTTTATTTTACTCTGCCTATTTTAGGCAGGTGGTCAGAATACTAGGGTTGGAACCACTTTCTGCAAATAGTACTTTTTATCAGCTCCAGGTGCTGAAAAATTTATTTTCGTGCAGATTTGTGTTGTATGTGGTCTGAGCAGCCTTGTCAATTTTTTCCCGGATTTTTTACTTTATTTTTAACAATTAATATAACACAGGGAATTTATTAAGATTTTTATAACTTTAAAAATACTGGTCCAAAAATTTTGAAAATTTGCACTTGGGTTCTTAAGATTCTAAACTGTTTTTTAGTGTCCAAAAAATTATGTGTTATCGATCTAAATTAAGAGTTATTGAGGGTTGAATTTTGAAAATAAACTTGATGATTTTTAAAACCTTGAATCTTCCAGGTGGGTGCTCCAAATTCGGTGATCGAGGTGTCGGGTGAAAGGGGGAGGCTTCCTGCGCCTATTTCCGTTCCCCGTTTTTTCCTCCGACAGCTGGAACAGGTCCTCGTGGCCACGTGGATTTCGAATTTTTTCCCGTATCTTGGCGAGTTCCCGTGGGAAAAATCCCAGACTCAGCCAAGATGTGGTACTTATCCAGGTGCTTCGTTTAGCGGTCCAAAAACACAAGGTCACCGATCAAAATCACGCGGCGTTTCACTTAGTCACTTTTTCCGGTCACTTTTTAGGTTAAATTAAAGGTTTTTTGGCTATAATTCCGTCAATTTTCCACTAATTTTAAAAATTTTTTCACACACAGTTGTAGTTTTGTAGCGCGCAACTTTTAGCAAAAACACTGGTATTTTCGTTTACTTTTTCTATTTTTCCGGATTTTTCGAGCGCGGAGCGACTTAAAAACGATCCGACCACCACGGGGGCTGGGGGGGAACTCGGTTAGGTTAGGTTTTTTTTTTTTTTTTTTTTTTTTTTTTTTTTTTTTGTTTTGGCAGGAGTGGGAAATCCCCACGGACACCTCGACTACCTCACAGGCTGTGAGATAGTCGAGGTAGTGCCGGACTCGAACCGGCTAAAACCACACTCCTGCCCCACCAGTGTCCCTCTAACGTGGTTAGAGCCCTTTGTTGCGGAAGATTTGCCTTATTTATCGATGAAGTTTAGGAGGCCGAACAGACCACTCTCTATCGGGTTTTGTTTTGACTTAAATATTTAAAAAAAAAAAACTGTTTATTTTACTATTTTTGTTTCTCTATATTGCAAAATATTTCACTTATCAATTACTACTATTTTAAAATACTACATTCTACTTTAAAATCTTTATCCTCAATCTATTTACCTATATATTATGTATTTATCAATGTTTTACCCTAACGCTTATAAAGTTATGACCGTGTTTTATTTCTACTTTTATATTATTTTGGATTTCGTTATTTAGTTTATGTTTTTTAAAATTTATTTTTATTGCTTGATACCCATCCTATATACTTAATATATAGTTACATATCAATGTTTTTGCGCGCAACATTTATATTTATATCTAATAGTTTTGATTTGCTACTTCCTGTTTTAACTTTACATCGAAACAATTGACTATAACTAACAAGTATGACACAACTCAATGATTCCATTAGGGCCAACTTCGGGTCTCGCATAACCTGGGCCAGTTTCTCATGAAACTGACTCAGGTTACGGTTTTTACTCCTGCCAACCCCAATGGTTAGCTTGATACGACTGCGCTGTGTCAAACTCGCTGTCCTGTCGGTGTACTTTGAAGTGAGCGCATTGCCATCTTTAGCAATACGCTATAGACGCTCTGGCGAATGCGTCCCACTTCTTGCGTATCGGGCAGTCATTGCTGAACGCATTGTGCTGGTGCTCCCCCAGCTTGGCTCTGGTGCAGTTTAAGCACACCGGTTTTTCGCCAACTAGTTTATCTGGGCAGTCCACCCTAACGTGAGGACCGCCGCAGTGGCTGCATAGGTCGGCTGGCTCTGTACAAAGACGTTTGCCGTGGCCGTATGCAAGACAGCGGGTGCACTGCACCAGAGGCGTCTGGTCCTCGACGCGCACTCTCTGGAGGTCAATTCTGACCTTGCCTCCTTCGAGTGCACGTCTCCAGATCGTGGGGGAGACACTCAACACAATGCTGCTTGTGAACGGGTTTCTTGTTTTCCTCCTAAACTTCACCGACACTCTCTGATCCCTGTCGCCGAGGTCGTGAAAAATCTCCCGGTTCTGGTTCTTGAGGGCAGTCAGTACGTCATCGTCGCTGTGCACTGACAACACATCCCTAAGAACCAGAAGTGGGTCCCGGTTTGTCACTTCCTCGACGACAAGGTTCCCTCCGGCCGCTTCCAATCGCTCCTTAATTTTTCTCCTTTCTTCTTTTGTTGCACACCCCATTATTATTTTCCTGTCTTTCCCTTTCCGAACTTTCTCGACCCGCACCCAGCCCTCCTTTGCGTCCACCACTTTCCTTATCCTCTCCAGTACTTCGTCCCCCGTATCCATAACCTCCGTCGAGGAGACAACCACGGAGTGTAGTGTCGTTCGCTCCAGGGTTGGTGCCCCAGTGTGGCTCTTGATCACGGACGCAACACTCGCGTAGGTCTTCTCCCCAGAACATTCTTTGCTGGCCAGACTGGCTCGCAGTTTGACCAATTCGTCAGAGTTTTGCCGTATTAAGGTCATGTGCTCCTTCATTGTCTTGGCAAGCTCAGTCTGGCCAGCAAGACTATCAGGATTGGAGTGGGGAACATAGTCAGTGGTGGGCACGATTTCCTGCACGGGTGCAGGCGCGGGAGGAGCTCTGTCTTCTTCCGACTCCTTCACCAACTCATAGAGCCGGTTTATGGCCTCGAGCACCGCAGCCTTTATATCCGTCCTGAGGTTGCGCGAGTTGCCCAAGTTAAGCTTAGCCTTATTCAGGCAAGCTCGCGCCTCCGCAGTGCGACTGCGGTACCCGGCCTCCGGCTTCTTGAGCGGTGTTGCGGCACTCACAGAAGTTCGGCGCGTCGCCGACGACGTGGCAGGGCCCTCCTGACGCGTGGACGGAGTGTCGTCTCCAAAGGAGATTCTCCTTCTCGCGTCAGAAGGTCCCGCCTTCTCCGATGATCGCGGCGAACTTCCGGAGCCCATTGTCCTCAAGGTAGCGGAAGGGGTGCGAAACATATTCGGATTTGTAGCAATAGCTATACGAATGGACCCCTGTAAAGAGGGGGTCAATAAAACCAATATTCACTACTGAGAAGAAATAAAATTATTAGAGGACACCGGATAGTTCTGTGTCCCTGTAAAGAGGGGAACACATAAATAAATAAACAATAAAATCAAATAAATAAAGAAAATAGTCAAATAATTAATTATAGTCGTTCACTAGAACGACTGTCACAACAATATTTATTAGTCAATTTACTTAAAAATAAAATTTCTCCACTCCGAAAAAAGAGTAAAACGACCAGAGCAAAATAAAATTTTTGGGAATTTTGCCGACCTCTCTCCGTTTTCCCTACCTCTAGCTATAGAACAGAGGGTGGGAGGGTGGGCAAAATTTTTTGGGAGCTAGGGGCACGTGCGATACGTCAAAAGACGCGTCTCGGCGCGGGCTAGCTGAATTTTGAGAAAAGTTTATTGTCGTTCAAAGAAAATTTTTGAGTTATCCCCGAAAAACCAGTTTTTTGGGATAAAAATGCAGATAATCAACCCCCAGTCTGGGCTTCGGGCTACGGATCGCAGCCTTCAATGCAGGGATGGTAGCTGACTATGACAGAAACTAAATAAATTTTTTAAAACAAAAGAAAATTTAAATTTGGATTTATTGTGAACGATTTTCCTTTAAAAATTTCGAAAATTTTGCAAAGTGTGGGAGGGTAGAAATTTTTTGTGCGTGCGGATGTGTCAAAATTGTCAGGGAGTGAGCGGAACACTACTCCAGTCGATATACGCTGAAAACAGCTCAAAAATCGCGCACTGAAAACTGTAGATATCACTGGGTTAGGTTAGGTTTTTTTTTTTTTTTTTTTTTTTTTTTTTTTTTTTTTTTTTTTTTTGGCAGGAGTGGGAAATCCCCACGGACACCTCGACTACCTCACAGGCTGTGAGATAGTCGAGGTAGTGTCGGACTCGAACCGACTAAAAACCACTCCTGCCCTTGCTTCTACCTCCAACATAATCGGAGATTATGTCTGTCCAGTGAGTTTTTTGACACATGTTTGTGTTTTACTTTTTGGGTGGGATTCCCAATTTACACAAAGGAGAGGGAGCGTATTGTTGTTTTCTCATCTGCTATTATTAACTTCTTATCTTACTTATTTATTTATATTTAGCTTAGGTCTATTTTATATTTCCATATCAACTAATTGCCTATTCTAAATTTCATGCTTATTAACGATATTATTTCTAGCCTTACTCTATTCTTACATGTATAGGGGGTCTGTTTTTATTTGTATTTTATAATTTTTTCTCTTACACTTTAATGCTTATTTTTATATTTGTATTTATTACTATTTATTCTAAGAACTATTTTCTATCATTTATGTTTATGCTAGTCTGTAATATATTATACTATATTATGACAGCATATTTACTTAAGCTGTTTTATTCCTATCTATAACTATTTTAACAATAAATTTACAATATTCTAGAAATACTTCTACATCCTTACTCTTAATTATATTTTTTACATTTTCTGGAGTTATTTTTATGCCCAGTGCATTTTCGGCGTTGTAACGCCGTCCGGCAAATTGTGGACAGTCGAACAGTACGTGTGGCACCGATTCGCTCGCATCCGGGTCGCAGACGCACGATGGACTCTCCTTGCACTTGAATCGGTGCAAGTACTCGGAGAATCCACCGTGCCCCGTCAGTATTTGCGTGGTAAGGCTGTTCGTACCAATCTTGCGAATTGCTTTGTGAGCTGTCCGCACATCCGGTAAAAACAATTTTGTGACGGATGCGGTATCGCTGTCGACGTATCTGCGATCCCATTCCTCAAGCGTCGCCATACGTATGCTTCGCTTGACGAATGAGATCGGACACAGGTCGTAGTCGGGTTTTCTTTTGGAGTTTTCAGCAGCCTCCTTTGCTAGTTGGTCGGCTCTTTCGTTTCCCAGCAGCCCCACGTGAGCTTTAACCCAAAACAAGTTAATCATCTTGTTTTGGAGGGATGCGGATCTTATGTTATCCCTAGCTTCAACAGCCAGAGGGTGGAGCGAGCTGGGATTTTTGATAGTTTGAAGAGCCGCCATAGAGTCGCTGAAAACTCCAAAAGTAGACGCCTTCAGCTTGGCAATTTCGCAAGTTGCCCTTTTCAATGCGAGTAATTCAGCCTGGTAGACGGTGCAGTGCTTCGACAGTGCAAGTTTGAGGGCTCTGGTCTCGGCGTCGCCGTTCCATATGGACAGTGCAGCGCCGACCCCTCCTCCGATCTTGCTTCCGTCAGTAAAGATGCGGACGTCAAAGTCGCAGTTGTTGTCTAGCTCTTCTTGATCTACCAGGCTGTTAAACTCCAGGGTTGCGCGCTCTACCGGATGAGGAGCGTCCATCGCCGAGGTCATTCGCTCGACCTCCCTGTCCCCCAGTGCGGTCTGGGGCACTCCCCTCTTGGCTTCGTACAACGACGCCGCCTCGCGGACTCGGAGGTCGAGGGGGAGCAACCCAGACAGCACCAAAGCTGAGTTCAGGGAGACCGTGCGATATGCCTTACAAATCTTCTGGGCGATCCCACGTTGCACGGTCGCGAGTTGCTTTCGGATGCCCAACTTTTTAGCCGCCGGCGCCCATACACTAGCAGCATAAAGTAATATGGGCTCTATGGTTGCCACGTACATCAACCGTAAAACTTCTGGGTGCAACCCCCAACTGACCCTAGCGGCTCTGCACAATTGCTTGTAGATCGCAATTGCCTTCCTACAAACAAGTGAGACGTGGGTATTGAAGGTAAGTTTCTCGTCGATGGTTACACCCAGAAGCTTTATTTCCTTGGACATGCCAATGTCGATCCCCCCCATGCTCAGGCGTGGTGTGTCGTGTTTTAACTTTCTAGTAATGACCATGGCAGTTGTTTTATGTGGTGCAAATTTCAGTTTGTTCTCGACACCCCACGCCAGAACATGACTGAGAGCGGCATTGGCACATGCCTCGACCTGTTGCGCAGTCTCGCCGTCAAAGACCAAGACGATGTCGTCTGCGAAAGCCTGGACGTGTGTTCCCCTTTTTTCTACTTCTTTAAGGAGGGGGTCTAGTACGAGATTCCACAATATTGGGCCCCCAATCGAGCCCTGGACACAGCCCTTGTTCGTGCTTTTCTGACATACCTCCCCGCCGTACCTGATCGAGACTTTGCGGTCTCTGAGATAACTGTCTATGACCCGCCTGAGATTGATGGGACACTTTTCCTCCGCCAGACGGACCCTTATTGCTGGCCACCATGCGCTGTCAAAAGCTCCCTCTATGTCCAGCGAAACGATCGTTATGATCTTCTTTTGATCCAGCTTTTGGTGAACGTGCTGCATGAGGTCATAGAGGGAGTCTTCTGTGCTCCTCTGTGGCATGAATCCGTACTGGCGGGTACTCATCCTTGGCAAGAGGTAGAATTTCAGGCGGGCCACCAGCATCTTCTCGTAGATTTTTCCTAGTATGGGCAACAGTCCGATCGGCCTATATGATTTTGGAGTAACGTAACTCTCTTTTCCGGGCTTACGCAGGATCACGACTGTTGCCTCTTTCCAGGCGACGGGGAAGTGATGGTACTGTAGGCATTTATTTAGGAACCTCAGGAATGTCTCCGGGTCATTTCCGATGACATGACAGCAAATGTCCGAAGTAAAGCCATCAGAGCCCGGCGCCTTCTTCGGATTAAACGACTCCATCGAATTTTTTAGTTCCGACATTGTAAACGGTGGGTCACAAGGATCACTTTGCGCAACAGAGTTTACACTGTCGGCCCTCATTCGGATGGATCGGTGATGAGCGGTGTCACATTCAGCGTGGTCTTCCGGATAAAAGGTTTCCGCCAACAACATCACTGAGCCCTTCGCGTCTAGCACAACCCCATCCCTTTCCAGTGGTAGGTCTTCTTCCCTACGCTGCGTCCTACCTATCACTCTGTATATACCCTCCCATACCCCCTCCCTATCCTGCTTCCCGCAGAATTCCTTCCAACTCTCTGTCTGAGCCTTGGCTGCTTCTAACTCATATTCTTCTTTCTTTTTCAGGTATTCCTGTACGACCTTCGACCTCCGGACTTCAGCGGCACAGCGGATCCTGCGCTTCATGGTAGCGACGGTCTTCTTCAACTTGGCAATTCTCTCGGACCACCACGGTAAGGTAAGTACTTCTTTTAGTTTTTTAGGTGGTATTGTTAACGTGCATGCTAGATCTATTGCTTTTGTGAGGTTTTCAGTGGCTGTGTCAATTTCATGAGTATTGTTTAAGTGGTCAATTTCGTTTACCGTGAATTTAAACTCTGTTTTCAACTGGCCAAATTTCTCATGAAACTTTGACCAGTTGGCTTTTTTAGTGTTAAATTTTCTAGTTGTCCTTTCAATTTGAATGCCTTTAGATTTTTTCAGATGAATTTTAAAAGTGATGGCGTTGTGATCCGAGGTCGTGAAACCTTCGTCAACTCTCCAATCGTCTACCATGGCCAAGATGTCATTGGAGCAGGCGGTAATGTCTACGTAACTGCTGTACCGCTTCCCTCCTCGGATGGTGTCAAAAGTCGGAATTGCCCCTCTATTCAGGATATTTAAGTTTAGCTCGCCAAGAGCTCCTGCAACCTCTTCCCCCCTGAGGTCAGCCGTCGGGCTGCCCCACCAAATGCTTTTGGCATTGGCATCACCTCCAACTATCAAATTCCTGGACCCGACTACGCGCTCTATTTGTCTCAGGTGTTCGAGATATTGCTCAATAGGCTGGTCTGGCTCAAAGTAAAGAGAGACAAGCGTGATCTCCCAGGCACTGGTCCGGATACCCACCACTACGATGTTATTAGTGGTGAGTTTTGGGTACTGTTTGACTGAGAAGTCGCTGTTAAAGACAGCTATTGCTGCTTTGACAGTCCCATCTCCAGTCCCAGTGTCTTGGAAGATTCTAACGCCCCTGTGACTCTTCATTACTCTCGCCCCGCCGACGTACGGTTCCTGAAGGAGTGCTACCGCTATTCCACGCCTTGTAGCTTCGATTAGGAGCTCATTTGTTGCTAGCTTCTTGCGCTGGAGGTTTGCCTGTACTGCTCCGTAGGGGGTATTTTCCATTGGGGTGCCCTTAACAATAGGCAACAGTTGATCTGGCTATATCATCCCATTTGATCCGTACTGGGCAGTCGAGGCCAAAAGCATTGTGAGGTGTACCGTGCTCTATTTTCGCCTTTGTGCAGTTTCGGCAGGCGGGTGGTGTGCCTGAAAGCCAGTCCGAGCATTCTGATCTCATGTGGGGACCACCGCAATGTCCACACAGGTCTGCAGGCTCTTTACAGTACCGCTTGCCGTGTCCGAATCCCAGACAGCGGGTGCATTGGACAAGCGGGGTCTGATCTTCGACCCGGACGCGCTGGAGATCAATGTGAACGGTTCCAATGTCCACTGCACGTCGCCAGATAATGGGCGAGACGCTGAGGATGACGTGGCCAATGTGTGGGTTCCTCGTCCTCCTTCGGTACCTCACTTCCACCCGGTTTTGCTCAGTGTCGAGGCCGTCAAAAACACCCTCGTTCTGATTCCGCAACGCCTTAAGAACGTCTTCGTTGGTATTCACTACCAAGACGTTCCTCAGGATCAGAAGCGGGTCCTTGTTTTTGACTTCCTCGACAGTGAGGTCAACTCCCTCTTTTTGCAGTCGGTCCTTTATTTTTCCCCTTTCTTCCTCAGTTTGGAGTCCTATGATGACTTTCCTATCCTTGGTTAGGTTAGGTTAGGTTAGGTTTTTTTTTTTTTTTTTTTTTTTTTTTTTTTTTTGTTTTGGCAGGAGTGGGAAATCCCCACGGACACCTCGACTACCTCACAGGCTGTGAGATAGTCGAGGTAGTGTCGGACTCGAACCGACTAAAACCGCACTCCTGCCCCACCAGTGTTCCTCTGACGTGGTCAGAGCCCTTGTTCACAAGGTTTTGCCTTTTTTTGGCGACTGTTTATTAGGAGGCCGGAGAGGCCACACTCTTAGATTCGTTATGAGCTTGTTTATTTTAATCCTACTTTGATACGCTATATATTATATTTTACTATATTACTTTAAGATTTTTGTTATTTATGCTTTTTTTTAATATTATCTGATTTTTGGCTTATTTATGTTTTATTAAAATTGTTTTTAGTCTTACTTTTCCAAAGAAGAAATATACAAACTACTTATAATACTTTTTATGTCCTGAACCCTTTCATTATTTATTTTTATCCTTTTAATACTTATGTTTTTGTTTTTATGTTGTTTGTCTTTAGTAATTACATTTTGCGCTTATTATTTTTGTTTTATGTATGTCTTTCTGATATTTTAACTATATATTTACTATGTAGCTTAATATCATAAATATATACTTACAAACGATTTTATATGACTGCGGAATTTACTCGTAACTCCCAGCTTGACACAACTTGACGATTCCACTAGAGTTGACTTACGGTGCATTATAATTACAGCCACTTTCTCATGAAAGTGACTGCAATTGCCATTTAACATTAAGCCAACCCTAGTGGGTCGCTCAATGCATCTGCGATCTTGTTGTGTCAAACTGGGTATCTTGATGTACTCGGAAGTGGGCGCATCGACAACCTTAGCAATAAGCTATGGTTGCTCGTGCAAATGCGTCCCACTTCCTTCGTACTGGGCATAAACTACTGAATGCATTGTGGGAGTGCTCCCCCAGCTTGTCTCTGGTGCAGTTGACGCACACCGCCTCTTCGCCTTTGTGCTTTTCTGGGCAGTCCGACCTAAGGTGCGGACCGCCACAATGGCTGCACAGGTCAGCTGGCTCTGTGCATAGGCGTTTTCCATGGCCGTATGCCAGGCAGCGGGTGCACTGCACCAGAGGCGTCTGGTCCTCGACGCGCACTCTCTGGAGGTCAATACGGAGCTTGCCTCCAGAGAGTGCCCGCTTCCAGATTGCTGGAGAAACACTCATCACAATGCAGTTTACGAAAGGGTTTCTCGACTTTTTCCTAAACTTTATTTCTATTTTCTGCTCCTCGTCCCCGAGACCGTGAAACAGCTCCCCGTTCTGATTCTTAAGGGCTCTCAAGACTTCCTCGTCACTGTGTATCAGCAACACGTCCCTAAGAATCAGAAGCGGGTTCCGATTCTTCACTGCCTCGACGACGAGGTTCCCTCCGGCCGCTTCCAGTCGCTTCTTCAGCTTCTCTCTCTCTTCCCGCGTCTCGCACCCCATGATAACTTTTCGGTCCTTTGCCTTCCTTACTCTTTCTACTCGCACCCAGCCCTCCTTCGCGTCCACCGCTTTCCGGATCCGTTCAAGGATTTCGTCCCCCGTGTCCATCTCTTGTGTTGAGGAGACAACAACCGAGTGTAGCGTCGCTCGCTCCGGAGCCTGTGCCCCGGTGTGGCGTTCACTCGCGGCTGCTACACTGGCATAGGTCTTCTCCCCAACGTTTTCCCTGATAGCCAGACTGTCTCGGAGCTTTTCCACTCTCTCGGAGTTCTCTTTTACGATCGAGATGTGCTCCTTTAGCGTGGTTATGAGCTCAGTCTGGCAAGCGAGGCTCTCAGAAGTGGACTGGGGACAGTGGTCAGCAGTGGGCGCGGTTGCCGGTACGACTTCAGGTGCGAGAGGAACCCCGTCCCGCTCGGATTCTTTCACTAGCTCAAAAAGCCTGTTAATTGCCTCGAGCACCGCAGTTTTTATGTCGGTTCTGAGGTTGCGAGAGTTGCCCAAATTCAGCTTAGCTTTGTTCAGGCAAGCTCTCGCCTCGTCAGTGCGACTACGATACCCGGCCACAGGCTTTTTGAGCTGAGTTACTGGTCCTACGGTAGCTCGGCGCGTCCCCGGTGTGGCAGGGTCCCCCCGAGAAGCGGAAGGAGTGTCTTCTCCGAAGGAGATTCTCCTCCTCGCATTCGCAGGGGAAAGCCCCACGTTCTCCGCCGATCGCGGCGAGCCACCGGAGCCTTGTGCCCTTACGGTACTGGAAGGGGTGTGAAACATGCTTGGTTTCTTTAAGTGGAATTTATATTAAATAAGAGATCCCTGTAGAGAGGGGATAAGGACAAAGATTATCCGTCACAGAGAAGAGAACAGGTGTCAGACACTGGGTAACTGTGTCCCTGTAAAGGGGGGAACACAGTATTAAAATAAATAATAATCAATAATAATTTATACAGAATACGTCTTAAAATAATATTAAAAAGATTGTCAAATTAAAAATTTTTGTCATAATATAATTGTCAAATAAATAAAATATTGTGATTCTCCCCTCCTAACATCGAAACTAAACTAAACCAGAAAGAAAAAATTTTTTGCCAACCTCTCTCCGTTTTCCCTACCTCTAGCTATAGAACAGAGGGTGGGAGGGTGGGCAAAATTTTTTGGGAGCTAGGGGCACGTGCGATACGTCAAAAGACGCGTCTCGGCGCGGGCTAGCTGAATTTTGAGAAAAGTTTATTGTCGTTCAAAGAAAATTTTTGAGTTATCCCCGAAAAACCAGTTTTTTGGGATAAAAATGCAGATAATCAACCCCCAGTCTGGGCTTCGGGCTACGGATCGCAGCCTTCAATGCAGGGATGGTAGCTGACTATGACAGAAACTAAATAAATTTTTTAAAACAAAAGAAAATTTAAATTTGGATTTATTGTGAACGATTTTCCTTTAAAAATTTCGAAAATTTTGCAAAGTGTGGGAGGGTAGAAATTTTTTGTGCGTGCGGATGTGTCAAAATTGTCAGGGAGTGAGCGGAACACTACTCCAGTCGATATACGCTGAAAACAGCTCAAAAATCGCGCACTGAAAACTGTAGATATCACTGGGTTAGGTTAGGTTAGGTTAGGTTAGGTTAGGTTAGGTTAGGTTAGGTTAGGTTAGGTTAGGTTAGGTTTTTTTTTTTTTTTTTTTTTTTTTTTTTGTTTTGGCAGGAGTGGGAAATCCCCACGGACACCTCGACTACCTCACAGGCTGTGAGATAGTCGAGGTAGTGCCGGACTCGAACCGGCTAAAACCACACTCCTGCCCCACCAGTGTTCCTCTAACGTGGTTAGAGCCCTTTGTTGCGGAAGATTTGCCTTGTTTATCGGTGAAGTTTAGGAGGCCGAACAGACCACTCTCTATCGGGTTTTGTTTTGACTTGAATATTTAAAAAAAAAAAAACTGTTTATTTTACTATTTTTGTTTCTCTATATTGCAAAATATTTCACTTATCTATTACAACTATTTTAAAATACTACATTCTACTTTAAATCTTTATCCTCAAACTATTTACCTATATATTATGTATTTATCAATGTTTTACCCTAACGCTTATAAAGTTATGACCGTGTTTTATTTCTACTTTTATATTATTTTGGATTTCGTTATTTAGTTTATGTTTTTTAAAATTTATTTTTATTGCTTGATACCCATCCTATATACTTAATATATAGTTACATATCAATGTTTTTGCGCGCAACATTTATATTTATATCTAATAGTTTTGATTTGCTACTTCCTGTTTTAACTTTACATCGAAACAATTGACTATAACTAACAAGTATGACACAACTCAATGATTCCATTAGGGCCAACTTCGGGTCTCGCATAACCTGGGCCAGTTTCTCATGAAACTGACTCAGGTTACGGTTTTTACTCCTGCCAACCCCAATGGTTAGCTTGATACGACTGCGCTGTGTCAAACTCGCTGTCCTGTCGGTGTACTTTGAAGTGAGCGCATTGCCATCTTTAGCAATACGCTATAGACGCTCTGGCGAATGCGTCCCACTTCTTGCGTATCGGGCAGTCATTGCTGAACGCATTGTGCTGGTGCTCCCCCAGCTTGGCTCTGGTGCAGTTTAAGCACACCGCTTTTTCGCCAACTAGTTTATCTGGGCAGTCCACCCTAACGTGAGGACCGCCGCAGTGGCTGCATAGGTCGGCTGGCTCTGTACAAAGACGTTTGCCGTGGCCGTATGCAAGACAGCGGGTGCACTGCACCAGAGGCGTCTGGTCCTCGACGCGCACTCTCTGGAGATCAATTCTGACCTTGCCTCCTTCGAGTGCACGTCTCCAGATCGTGGGGGAGACACTCAACACAATGCTGCTTGTGAACGGGTTTCTTGTTTTCCTCCTAAACTTCACCGACACTCTCTGATCCCTGTCGCCGAGGTCGTGAAAAATCTCCCGGTTCTGGTTCTTGAGGGCAGTCAGTACGTCATCGTCGCTGTGCACTGACAACACATCCCTAAGAACCAGAAGTGGGTCCCGGTTTGTCACTTCCTCGACGACAAGGTTCCCTCCGGCCGCTTCCAATCGCTCCTTAATTTTTCTCCTTTCTTCTTTCGTTGCACACCCCATTATTATTTTCCTGTCTTTCCCTTTCCGAACTTTCTCGACCCGCACCCAGCCCTCCTTTGCGTCCACCACTTTCCTTATCCTCTCCAGTACTTCGTCCCCCGTATCCATAACCTCCGTCGAGGAGACAACCACGGAGTGTAGTGTCGTTCGCTCCAGGGTTGGTGCCCCAGTGTGGCTCTTGATCACGGACGCAACACTCGCGTAGGTCTTCTCCCCAGAACATTCTTTGCTGGCCAGACTGGCTCGCAGTTTGACCAATTCGTCAGAGTTTTGCCGTATTAAGGTCATATGCTCCTTCATTGTCTTGGCGAGCTCAGTCTGGCCAGCAAGACTATCAGGATTGGAGTGGGGAACACAGTCAGTGGTGGGCACGATTTCCTGCACGGGTGCAGGCGCGGGAGGAGCTCTGTCTTCTTCCGACTCCTTCACCAACTCATAGAGCCGGTTTATGGCCTCGAGCACCGCAGCCTTTATATCCGTCCTGAGGTTGCGCGAGTTGCCCAAGTTAAGCTTAGCCTTATTCAGGCAAGCTCGCGCCTCCGCAGTGCGACTGCGGTACCCGGCTTCCGGCTTCTTGAGCGGTGTTGCGGCACTCACAGAAGTTCGGCGCGTCGCCGACGACGTGGCAGGGCCCTCCTGACGCGTGGACGGAGTGTCGTCTCCAAAGGAGATTCTCCTTCTCGCGTCAGAAGGTCCCACCTTCTCCGATGATCGCGGCGAACTTCCGGAGCCCATTGTCCTCAAGGTAGCGGAAGGGGTGCGGAACATGTTCGGACTTGTAGCAATAGCTATACGAATGGACCCCTGTAAAGAGGGGGTCAATAAAACCAATATTCACAACGGAGAAGAAGGAAAATTACCAAAGAACACCGGATAATTCTGTGTCCCTGTAAAGAGGGGAACACATAAATAAATAAACAATAAAATCAAATAAATAAAGAAAAACAGTCAAATAATTAATTATAGTCGTTCACTAGAACGACTGTCACAACAATATTTATGAGTCAAATTACGTAAAAATAAAATTTCTCCACTCCGAAAAAGAGTAAAACGACCAGAGCAAAATAAAATTTTTGAAAATTTTGCCGACCTCTCTCCGTTTACACCCTTCCTATAGAACAGAGGGTGGGAGGGTGGGCAAAATTTTTTGCGAGCTAGGGGCACGTGCGATACGTCAAAAGACGCGTCTCGGCGCGGGCTAGCTGAATTTTGAAAAAAGTTTACTGTCGTTCAAAGGAAAATCTGGAATTATCCCCGAAAAACCAGTTTTTTGGGATAAAAATGCAGATAATCAACCCCCAGTCTGGGCTTCGGGCTACGGATCGCAGCCTTCAATGCAGGGATGGTAGCTGACTATGACAGAAACTAAATAAAATTTTTAAAACAAAAGAAAATTTAAATTTGGATTTATTGTGAACGATTTTCCTATAAAAATTTCGAAAATTTTGCAAAGTGTGGGAGGGTAGAAATTTTTTGTGCGTGCGGATGTGTCAAAATTGTCAGGGAGTGAGCGGAACACTACTCCAGTCGATATACGCTGAAAACAGCTCAAAAATCGCGCACTGAAAACTGTAGATATCACTGGGTTAGGTTAGGTTAGGTTAGGTTAGGTTAGGTTAGGTTAGGTTAGGTTAGGTTAGGTTAGGTTAGGTTAGGTTAGGTTAGGTTAGGTTAGGTTAGGTTAGGTTAGGTTAGGTTAGGTTAGGTTAGGTTAGGTTAGGTTAGGTTAGGTTAGGTTAGGTTAGGTTAGGTTAGGTTAGGTTAGGTTAGGTTTTTTTTTTTTTTTTTTTTTTTTTTTTTTTTTTTTTTTTTTTTTTTTTTTTTTGGCAGGAGTGGGAAATCCCCACGGACACCTCGACTACCTCACAGGCTGTGAGATAGTCGAGGTAGTGTCGGACTCGAACCGACTAAAACCACACTCCTGCCCCAGCCAGTGTTCCCCTAACGTGGTTAGGGCCCTTAACGACTGTAATGTTTGGCTTTGCTGCGTCTTTTAGGTGGCCGGAGAGACCACATGTTGAACATTTTATTTTAACTTTGTTTATAATCATTTATTTATTTATTTTTTTTTTTTTTTTTTTTTTTTTTTACCATTTTTTATAAAAACGTTAGTTTTACAATTTCATTAATGTCTACTTTGTTTATTTACAATATTTTGTTAATCCGAATATATGTTTAAGCTATGTTTATACTATTTATTATACTACTACTACTATTTGTTCACTGTTTTCACGACTAATTATGTATTTATGCCCAAAACCTCAATAATAATCTTGTGTAATCTAATAATCTCTATTTACTGTATAATTTTATTTTATTTGGTTTTATTAATTTGTTTTGAAGTTTTTTGTTTGGTTATCTATAATACCTAAGCTATATACTCACTATATACTTACATATCATAACAACGATTTTGACGATTCTGCGATTTGTTCCGACTTCTTTTACTATATTTACTAATTTTGTTTTTATTTATATACACAATATTATTATTGTTGTCTTTTGGACTTCGTTCGACACAACGTGACGATCCCACCAGGGCTGTCCCCAGGATCACCTTAACTAGAGCCAGTTTCTCACGAAGCCAACTCCAGTTACCTATTTTTGTATGGCCAACCCTAGTGGTTCCATTAATTCGTCGGGTTTTCGGTTGTATCGAACTAGCCCTCAGTCTGTACTTGGAAGTGGGAGCTTGGACAACTTTAGCAGTACGCTATGGATGCCCTGGCGAAAGCGTCCCACTTCCTTCGTACCGGGCATTCATTACTGAATGCGTTGTGCTCGGTAGCCCCTAGTTTGTCTCTGGTGCAGTTCACGCAGGCCGCTGCTTTGCCGACCTGTCTATCCGGGCAGTCCGCCCTGACGTGCGGTCCACCGCAGTGGCTACACAGGTCGGCCGGCTCCGTGCACAGGCGTTTGCCGTGACCGTATGCCAAGCAGCGGGTGCACTGCACCAGTGGCGTCTGGTCCTCGACGCGAATTCGTTGGAGGTCGATGCGGAGCTTCCCACCTGCAATCGCCCTCCTCCAGACCGTAGGGGACACACCAAGCACAACGTGATTCGCGTGCGGGTTGCGCGTTTTGCGTCGGTATTTAATTACGATTTTATGCTCCTCGGCGTCGAGGCCGTGAAATATCTCCTGGTTCTGATTCTTAAGGGCTTTCAGCACGTCCTCGTCACTGTGCATCAGCAACACGTCCCTAAGAATCAGAAGCGGGTTCCGATTCTTCACGTCCTCGACGACGAGGTTCTCTCCGGCCGCCTCCAATCTTGCCTTGAGTTTATCCCTCTCCTCTCTCGTTGCGCACCCCATAATAACCCTCTGGTCTTTAGCCTTCCTGACTCTCTCGACCCGCACCCAGCCCTCCTTCGCGTCCACCGCTTTCCTCACTCTTTCGAGTACCTCACCCCCCGTATCCGTCTCCTGCTTAGAAGAGACAACCACGGAGTGCAGCGTCGTTCGCTCCAGGGCTCGTGCCCCGGTGTGGCATTTATTGACGGCCGCCACACTCGCGTAAGTTGTCTCCCCCACATTGTCCCTGCTAGCCAGACTGTCTCGGAGCTTTCCTACATCCTCAGAATTTTGTTTCACAATTGAGATGTGCTCCTTGAGGGTGGTGATGAGCTCAGTCTGGCTAGCAAGAACCTCCATGGATATGGGTTGGGGGTGGGGACCATGGTTGACAGTGGGCGCGGGTACCGGTACGGCTATGGGTGCGGAAGGGGCTCTGTCAAGCTCACACTCCTTGACTAGCTCATAGAGCCGGTTTATGGATTCGAGCACCGCAGTCTTTATTTCGGCTTTAAGGTTGCGAGAGTTGCCTAAATTAAGCTTCGCCTTGTTTAGGCAAGCCCTCGCTTCCGCAATGCGACTGCGGTGCCCGGCCTCCGGCTTCATGAGTAGTTCCGGAGCGTCAACAGGGGCTCGGCGCGTCGACGGAGTTGCAATGCTCTCCTTGGACGCGAGGGGTGTATCGTTCCCGAATACAATTTTCCTCCTCGCGTCAAGAGTCATGGGCCTCGCTTTCTCCGCCGATCGCGACGAGCTACTGGAGCCTTGAGATCTCACGGTGCTGGATGGGGTGCGGAACATTTTGAATGTCTAGGCGCAGATAAATCAGAACAGACCCCTGTAGAGAGGGGGTCGGTACGATTTTAACTGCTTGAGGAGAGATAGGGGACTACTGGGATGTATGTGGCCCTGTAAAGGGGGACCACAGAAATAAATTCAATAATTTTAATAAAATCAAATAATAATATTATAATAATAAAAATAATTAATATATAGTTATTGGCAAAGTCAATAAAGTCGACTGTCAAAAACTTTTAAAATTAATAATTAATAAAATTGTGCGGCTGACCAACACTTAGTCTAAATCAGGTTTAAAAATGCTGTCCTATACAATTTAGTGTTCTAAAATTTGTCAAAATAATAAAATAGTATAATTTTCCCCCCCTAAAGCCTATAATTAACTAAAATCGAAAACAAAAATTTTGCCGACCTCTCTCCGTTTTCCTTCTCCCTATAGCTATAGAACAGAGGGTGGGAGGGTGGGCAAAATTTTTTGCGAGCTAGGGGCACGTGCGATACGTCAAAAGACGCGTCTCGGCGCCGGCTAGCTGAATTTGGAAAAAAGTTTACTGTCGTTAAAAGAAAATTTTTGAGTTATCCCCGAAAAACCAGTTTTTTGGGATAAAAATGAAGGTAATCAACCCCCAATCTGGGCCTCGGGCTACGGATCGCAACCTTCGACGCAGGGATGGTAGCTGACCACAACTGACACTAAATAAATTAATTAGAATAAAAGAAAATTTAAAAATGGATTTGTTATTAACGAATTTCGTATAAAAATTTTGAAAATTTTTCTAAGTCCTAAGGGGTAGAAATTTTTTCCGCGTGCGGTCGTGTCAAAACGGTCAGGGAGTAGGCGGAACACTACTCTAGTCGAAAAATGCTGAAAACAGCTCGAAAAACACGCACTGAAAACTGTAGATATCACTGTTTTGGTTAAAATTTCGATTCCTTAGGTGGATTTCACAGAACTTAGGTAGTAAACTATGTGATAGAATTAAAAATTTTTTGCGAGCTAGGGGCACGTGCGATACGTCAAAAGACGCGTCTCGGCGCCGGCTAGCTGAATTTGGAAAAAAGTTTACTGTCGTTAAAAGAAAATTTTTGAGTTATCCCCGAAAAACCAGTTTTTTGGGATAAAAATGAAGGTAATCAACCCCCAATCTGGGCCTCGGGCTACGGATCGCAACCTTCGACGCAGGGATGGTAGCTGACCACAACTGACACTAAATAAATTAATTAGAATAAAAGAAAATTTAAAAATGGATTTGTTATTAACGAATTTCGTATAAAAATTTTGAAAATTTTTCTAAGTCCTAAGGGGTAGAAATTTTTTCCGCGTGCGGTCGTGTCAAAACGGTCAGGGAGTAGGCGGAACACTACTCTAGTCGAAAAATGCTGAAAACAGCTCGAAAAACAC